>CM062808.1:288400212-291392467 GCA_031772625.1 Pinus tabuliformis | reverse complement strand
GAATCCTAACTCCCTCTCCCAGCCTACAAATTCCTCCTCTCCCATTCCCAAATGGTTGGTCTATGTCCATTTGCACCCCTATGCTGAGCTTGTGCTTAGAGGTTATTCATTAGACTTGGAGAAGGAGTGTTTAGAGAGTTTCTTGGCTTAGACTTGGATTACCACTCAAAGAGAGCCTTTCAACATCAAGGCTATGGTTGTAAGCTTCCCTTTATTCTTTAAATAATACAATTGCTGGTTCATCTTCCCAAAATATATATGTTCATGTATGTATTAGCTTGTCATTCCTTGATCAACTAAGTAGGTTATTATTGGATTTGCTATTGGTTTTGGCATGCTTTGTTGTCTCTTGATCACTTGTGCAGGTACATAAGCATTGAAAGAAGTAGGAACAAGTCTGTGACACAAGTGGTTTGAGGATCTCAACAAAGGAAATCGGAATAACATCACAGCGAGGTAGGTCATCTCTCTCATTCTACTTTTTAATTATAATCTGGGGAGATGTCTAGTTGATTGTCACTTCAGTTGCTAGACCGAAATCATTGGGCTAGAGGGATCATCTCTATCCGTAGAGAGGGTTAACCTTATCAACTCAGTGGTGACTCCACTAGGGAGCCTATGACCCTTTCCTTCTCTTTCTTCACCTTGTCTTTTGACGATTTTGATCAACCATCCATTTTTAGATCTCATTGCTTGTATGTAGTCAGTGTCACGTTCTGGTAAATGTTTGAGGTTGTTAATTTGAACTGTTCTTGAATATTTTGAGTTTCTTTTTGTTTTCATCGACCATCGCGGGTTTGACCCTAATAGTCACGATGATATCGCTGGTTTTCTAGTTACAATAGCGATGATCACTGCTTTCCTCCTGATAGGTACGATGATTGAAAAAAATTAAGAAATTTAGGGTTTTCTTTCTTATTTTC
This sequence comes from Pinus tabuliformis, assembly GCA_031772625.1. Classification (NCBI taxonomy): domain Eukaryota; kingdom Viridiplantae; phylum Streptophyta; class Pinopsida; order Pinales; family Pinaceae; genus Pinus; species Pinus tabuliformis. The sequence goes on along the minus strand of CM062808.1, from coordinate 291,391,544 downwards.
AGTTATGTTAGCCTTCTCCCAGTAATTTACTAGTGTGCTCTTCATTGACTCTGTCATTGTCTGATTACAATTGTATTTTAACTTGGTTTGAGCGTGCTTGAAGTTTTATTAGCCTTTTAAGGTTCTAGGTCTTCTAGGTCAACCTTTGTCCACTCATTGGTCTTCCCATCAAAGATCAGAGACCACTTGCCTGTGTTAAAGAGTCTTTGTGTATTCAAACATACTTTGTAGATCACTTTTTGGTTCTTGTGCCTTAAGTTGTTTTCATTAGTGGATATTGTGAAAGCCACTTAAGCTTCATTTGACGAACGATAGATTACAAATTGATTGTCTCATTGGAATAAAAAGGAAGTGTTTGCTTTGAAGTTTTTTGTGTGTTTTGAAAAGTGAAAGTGAAAGTGATATTCTTTTCATACTTTTTGAAGCATTTTGAGTTGCATTCAAATCATTGATGTGAAAGAGATTTTCATAGTTGTTGGCTTGCTTGCATTCTCTTTTACTTTGCACTAGATTACATTAGTTGCATTTTGAAAAAGAGAAAAAATCATCATTATATCTTAAGGAAATTTTGCTTTAAGATTTGTTTTGGCATTGCATTTTCTTATCATATGAAAGATTAGATTTCATATTTTGTATTTAGCATTTGGAGATTGTCATGGATGCATTTTTGCATTTGGTTTGGTGCACAATTTGAGTGATCTTCTTCCCTACATAGATAGCTTTCATCGAATTGAAGAATTTTATTTCATCATCTAGTTTGCATTTTAGGAACAGGTAACATCGTTAAGGCCTTGAAATTGAAACATAATTACAAGATTAACTTTAAAATCTATCAATTAATCTAAGGAGAATTTGAAACATTAGCGTTCATATCTAGTGGTCTAGGTTAGAGACGTGTTCCAACGTCTTTAAAATTTAGCAGTTGTTGTTCGCTTCGGCATTAGACAGCGCTAGCACAGATTTGTGCTCCCCGTACCATCGCGTATATAAAAGGAGACCCCCATAGGTTGCAAACCTTTATCCATAGGAAGCCGAGTCTGCTACCCTTTAAATGTGATACACCGAACACAACATTTGGGGAGATTGCCTGCATGTACGTCAAGTCCTTGGTAAATTTATTTGTTGAGGTGTATATTGTAGTTCATGCTTACTGGTACTCCTTTTACCTATATTTACCTAAGTAGTCACTTGATCTTTTTGACTCTTTAAATTTGAAAAGATCATCGAGCACCTTGTCCTTTGAAGCTCGCAAAACTATTGAAAGCGACTAGAGTCACCTTTTCACCCTTTTCTCGACTCTTAAAAGATGAAAAGGAAATGTTTTTGTTTCTAAAAAATAACTGCCCATGATCAACATGTCGAACCCAAGCAGTTGCTTCTTAGACCAATATTGAGTAATTCCCTATTAATTTCAATATTGTTAAAGCCCTAAATGTTTTTCTTTTCCTTTTTGCTGTTGAGAGGAAGTCATCGTGGCTGAACCATTGAGTCCATCTCATAGTTCCCCTTCATTATTTGATACTGAAGGGTCCTCCCAAGGAGTTAATCCAGAACTTCCTCAGTTTCTTGAGGATCAAGGTTTTGAACTTGGAATTGTTTCGAGTATTCAACCTTTATCTTCTCGTCCACCTCCATCAGATTCCTGGTCACCTCAAGAATCTGATCCAGTTTCCTATGATAATTCTATTTAGATCCCTGAGAGTTTGCAGACTCCTGAAAGTCTGCAGAGGCTTGTTGTCTATTCGTTGAATCCATTGTTTGATCTTGTTGTGATATCTCCTCAGCACCCTTACAGTCCATACGATCGACCTAGTATTCCTTTGGAGTTATCTCCTCGTACATCTCAGGTTCCTCGTCACCAATTGTTTCCATCTATGGAGTCAGAAGGTGACATTCCAGTCTCCTCTCTAGGTCATTTGAAAGTTTCCGCTACCCATACTCCTCACGTGGATGATGAGGAGGGATATGAATTCCCTCCAGAAGACTTTCCTTATACAGGAAGAGTCCCATCTCTCTCCTATCCTGAAACTAGTGGACCCAGATTGCCATATGGTTATACCACTTTAGCTCAGTTAGTCTTGGGTACTCCTAGTGCCTTGTCATTGTATCAAAACCCCATATGGTCTTCTAATGCTATGCCTACATCAGGTCCGTTCATTCCAAACATGACCTCTCGAACCACTGTACAAACTGCAGTCACTTTAGTTCCCATTCAACCTACCATTCCATCTCAACCTGTTTCATCGTTTTAACTGACTCTTTTGGTTCAACTGATTGTCTCAGGTCATGTCTTGGTAAGTTCTTCTATCCCTCCGTCAAGTGGCCAGACTGTGGCATCGCCTGGGGGGCAAGACCCGAATATTCCTCTTATGTCAGGCGAAACCAATGTGAGTGGATTACAAACTCACGTGGTTGGAATGAATCAACCTTTTTATGGCACTATTCCTAACCCCGTTGGTTCGTCCGGGTCAGGTAATGTCCAATATTAGCAACCGTATATGACTCAGGTCCCATTCCAATAGGCTTATGTCCCATATGGTTCACAAGCCTTAGTTAATCCGCCTTACATTCCTCAAGATGGACCTTATGTTTAGCCTGGTAAATCCGCTATTCCTAGTGGATATGGCCGATCCAATTCGGGAATTATCAATACCCTAAAGGTATAACCCTAGGAATTGTCCAGCTCCCCTTGCAGCAACAAGGAAAACCTTTGCAACAACAAGGGAAACCTTTGCATCAGCAAGGGCAAGCATTGTAGCAGCAAGGGCAACCTTTGCCGCAATCACAACAACCTATGCAGCTGCAAACTCAGTTTGTTCAGCAGTCCTCCCAACCTTTGTCCTCGCAAGGCCAACCTTTGCAGCATCAAGGTCAACCTTTACAATAGAAAAGTCAGCCTTTGTAGCAACAAGGTCAACCTTGGCAACAGTAAGCTTTATATGTGTATCAACAAGGTCAAGGTCAACCCCTGTAGTAGTAGGGTCAAACTCCTTACGTCTAGGGCCAATAGGTTCAATAACATTATAACCCGTGTGCCACATACAGTGCTTATCAGCAGCCTATGCCAGGGCAGTATCAAGCCTACCTTGGACCGAATTCGCCTTACGGGCAAGGTAACCCTCAGTGGGGACATAATCAGGTTCCGTATGGATTAAAGCCTCCACTGTGGGGGAAAATCCTTACCAGTAAGGCTGGACTCTGTAGTTTGGGTCTCCTCAATGAACCTATATGCCATTGAACACACAATTTCCTTTCTTGGCTACGTTGGAACTTCCCGATGTCTAGAGGCTCACGAATGATCCCATTCTTCATTCGCCTTACTGGCCTCTAGTTCTGACGAAAATTCCAAGCAATTGCCCCAAATTCGAGGGAAAAGCGAAGGAGGATCCACAAGGCCACGTGATGACATATTACCTCTGGTGCTCCTCATATCCGTATGTCGATGATTCTATCCCTCTTCGACTCTTTCAAAGAACTCTCATAGGTTTTGCCACTAAATGGCACATCGAATTGCCTCAAGGTACCTACGGTGATTTCAACTCTCTCGCTATGGCTTTCTCAGTACTCTTTTCCAACTGCTAGTTCAACATGAAACTGACACTCATTTGCTTATGTCCCTTAAGCAAGACATCGCGACCCACATTTCCGATCATATCCATGAATGGAGACGTCGACGTCACCTCATCAAATTTGAGATTGCTAGTTAGTTGTTAACATAATGGTTTACAAACTCATTCGTCAGGAAAATTGATAAGGACATAGCTATGGGTGGACGTGTTACTTAAGAGTAAGCTATCGCCCATGCCCAGTATTTAGACTTGGTCTATTCACAATTTGGCACATTGTATGAGATGTTACCTGATGCTCGAGACCATCATCGGATCTAACAACGTCAAAGTCCCCGGATACACCACCTGTTGACGGTGTAATTGGTTCCGTGTCTCAGACTTCTGCAAAAGCTTCTTTGAAGCAGAAATCTGTCTCGAATACTAGTTCCAATAATCCCTCCAAAAATGCATCCAGTCTTGGTAAAACCTCTGAGGTACATGTTGTCCAGTCTACCATAGCAGATAAGACCTCTAAAGGTAAAAAGAAGGGCAAAGGTAAGGCCAAAGCTGATGCCCCAAAATAGGACCCTCCTAAATCTTCTGTTGATGATGCTTCTAGAAGAAACCCGAAATATCCTTGCCTCATCTATGAGGAGGATCATTACACTAGGGAGTATGCCCGATGATCTCAAGTTAGTCGCTTATTAAAAGGGACTCCGGTTATCTTAATAGAACCCTTTCCCTCACAACACACGTAGTTGGTAGACCAACCTCAGTCTTCTGCTTCCTCAAGTTCCCAAGTGTTCATGATGCAAGGTTTATCACTTATCTCGATCGCTACTTGAACTAAGGACTATCAAACCACATCTAAGCAGATGATGGAGAAAGAAGCCACTGATACTCCTTCTACTTCTACTCCGTCCAGTTCTAGTCCACTCCATATCGAGCGCCCTAACAGTGAGTTCGTCATCCGACCACCTCCCAAAGGTGTTCTTCAGAAGTCATCTTTTAATCTGAATGCTAGAGCTGCGCAACATTACAATATTGTTGAGGATTTAGCTCAGGCACCTTCAGCGATGTCTGCCTTGGAGGTTCTCCAATCCTGTCCAATGCAGTGGAAGTCACTGTTGTCTGCTATAGGTGCTATCGATCCTTCTGATTCGAGTTTGATTACTTTTGATCTAGAGAATCATGTGCCTCATCTTCCTCATCAGATTGCATTTCTGATACAGGTCCTTATCAAAGGAAAGACGATTCATCGTACGATTATTGATGAAGGTGCCTCTACCTGCATCATGTCAGTTTCATGTTGGAAAGCCATTGGCTCTCCTTCTCTTAACCAGTCTCCTAATACCTTGGAAGCCTTTGATGGTAGAGGTTCACATCCATACGGTATTCTCACAAACTTGTCGATTACATTAGAAGGAAAGACTGTTGAATTAGAAGTAGAAGTTGTAGATGAAAATCTCAACTACAACCTTCTTCTCAGGCGAAGCTGGACCCATGCCATGTTTTGTGTGGTGTCTTCTTTGTTCCACGTACTTCGTTTTCCTCATGAAGGAAAAATTGTCATGGTTGATCAATTGTCCTTCTTTTATTTTGGTTCATCGAACGAAAACGTTCCTTACATGGGAAATACTAAGATTCCTTACGAGAGTGCGAGGGTAGGTCTCTTCAAAGACTCTGCTTTAATGGGTACCTTTTCTCTCCCACCTCCGAATTTTCATTCGGTCAATATGATATTGGACTCTACGGATCCTTGGATTATCCCTACCGACGATCAAATTGACTCATTTGGTGATGCTATGCCTTTAAGTCCATTGGAGATAAATTATCAAGAAATTGTCTTAGCTTCGATGGCCACTTCAGAAAGTCATATTGTCTTTAGTATGAACCTGGACACTTACGTGCCATCTCCCTGGTTGGGTTCTTGGGATTCTCTGAATCCTTTGAATGAGATATTCCCCACTGACGAGAGTATCCTTAAGGTCATGTCTCTGGATGAAATTCCATGGAACAGTCTACATCATTGTTCTTCTTTTCTTCTTAGCCTCGATGAGATGCCTTCCTGTCTTGAAGCGTTTGTTTCTCATTCTCCTACACCTCCACTTTAGACACATGTCCTGGTGCATGAAATCTTGTCGAAGGGTAATATGGGAAACATCACTGCAACCCTACCCATTGAAATTTCAGTTCACCCTGAAGTTGTCAAGATCTTTCATCCGGGGGAACCTTTTCCTCATCATGAGTTCAAGTTTTTCTTGCCTCCTTTTACGAGATTTTTTCACCGAGTCTCTATCGTTTGCCCATTATCGCAATGGGGTTTTCATCTTATGACTTGTAACCCTCACTCGCCTAGGGGGCATGTGGGCATAACATTTTATGAGTTTTACTCTATTGTTTGGCCGAGTTGATGCTTACACGTCATGTCAACAGTGACACTCCGGTTTTGTTCTCTGTTGATCGATTACCCGAGTCCAAAAATGGAATCTGTAAAAAAGTATTAGGAAATTCGTGTAATAACTTTTGTACATTAGTGTGTTAATTCATTAGTGTGCATTTTTTTTATTTTTATTTTTGGTGTGTTTGTTTGCTTTGCAGACATGTGTTTTTTCTACTTACCTTGTGTTCCACTCGGTGTGCAGATGTCGTCAGGTCATTACGTTGGTTTTGCTTATAGTGCTTGTCATAGCTCACAGAATCTCTCTTCCGCAGCATGGGTGCTCTATGATCCTAATGGTGATCTGATTAACTTACAAGGTATCTGCCTTGGTCGAACAACCAATAATATTGCTGAATATAGTGCAATTATTGAACTCTTATGAGAAGCAGTTGCTCTTGGCATTAGGTATTTAGTTGTCAAGTTGGATTCGTAGCTTGTTGTGTTACAATTAAAAATCATTACTCAATGAGAAATCCTCAAATATTACGTATGTATCTACGTATTAGATTGCTGGAAATAAATTTTGATTACATTACATATATTCCACGTAATTTAAATATATTAACTGATGCATTAGAAAATTTTGTTCATGATAGGCATTTGCGTCATTTATAAAATTGAATCATGTTATGAACACATAAGTAGAAATAAAACATGCACATATATATGTCTATATATATATATATATATATATATATAGATATGTATATATATATATATATATCTATATGTATATATACATATGTATATATACATATGTATATACATATATAATATACATATATATATATATATATATATATATACATAATAGATATATATATACATATATAGATATATATATACATATATACATATATATATATATATATATATATATATATATATATATATATATATATATATAATTGAATCATGTATGAACACATAAATAGAAATAAAACATGCATATATATATATATATATGTATACATATGTATACATATGTATATATACATATGTATACATATGTATATATACATATGTATATATACACATATGTATACATATGTATATATACATATGTATATATACATATGTATACATATATATGTATATATACATACATACATATATATATATATATACATATATATATATATATATATATATATACATATATATATATATATATATATATATATATATATATATATAATATATATACGCGTCTGCCGGAGTGTTTACATCAAAATGTCAAAAATAGAGTGTTCTGAGACACTTGGCTTTCAAAGCCTACAAAATGTGTAAAAGACCTAGATAAACTATCAAATTGCACGGTGCTCATGATAGCACGAGACCGCCCTGATCACTCGGCCTAGCAGCTGATGTAGTCTCGTAGAGACTCCCACAGTGTGTCTCTGCCAATGCAGTGGAACATCATCGATATTGGCATAATCTAAAACTCCTCGAGTTATTGCGTCTAGATTGCGCTCCATCTCAGCTAAGGGGCCAATCCCTTCTTCGTTGTCCACATCCACTATCGGATAAGCATCTCGTCGTGCTATTAGCGACATGCCTGGTGGTCTCTCTGGTCCCACATCTGCACATTTATCATAAGTTGAGTATCAGTTTACATTTTTACAAAAATCATAAAACTTGAAAAAATCCAAAAAATGAGTTTTTACCTGCATCAGTCCACCGTTTTCCTGGTGGCAGAGGTAGATCTGGATCCCACCTAAAATCTGTGCTAGCATAAGCATAGTCATCCACCACAAGTAGTTGGCGTTCTATCCAAGCGAAGAACTGTGGTGGATAATGCATATGTTGACCCGTGCCTCCTCAAGGCATGAGTTGGCTCCATCTCACGAGTCTCAGATCTTGGGGGGCAAGATCTGGTACCTCTTCCCACTGATACCAAAATAGGGGCACTCGCTCCAAAAATAAGGTCACCAGTATAGAACTAAACCCGAATTGCTTCAGGTGTCCATGCTTCCCCTTGGTCAGTTGACGTTTCATGTTTGCCAAAAGGCCTCCACACTAGTTGAAGATGGTGGGGGTCAAGCATGCGATAGCATATTGGAACTGGGATTTTGAAGCCTCATGCAAGGCTTGCGTGCCAGATACACATGCCATAGTGAAAAAAATTGTTCTTAGGATGAGGTTGTTGGTGATTGTCACAATCTTCACCTTACCTCCATTGGTTATTTCAGCACTAGGACAATACCTCTGGACTAAACCCCTGGTACTCTCACCTCCTTGGCGAGATCCAAAGAGTTGAACTACTTCCCCTCGTCGGGACAATCTCGTGATGAAGTAGATATCCATCTCCTCCAGTTCTAGTTCCTGGCATTTTATGATGAAGATCTCTCGATATATATCCCAAAGACTGATCAAATAGGGAAACAACTCCATTTGAGCCCTCAACCCTGTGGTCCTGAAGAATTTTAGCAGCTTGCAAATCCTCAAAGCGTTTATGCATTCTGGATCTCGAGCTGCTTGAAAGTCTTCGGCCTCATGGCCTCTTTCTTTCCACCCCAAGACCATATTCTCCTGCAAAACAACATTTAAACACTTATTAATGCCTTTTTCATGGATCAAAATCATCATTTTTTGCTTAAAAGAGAGTTTTATTTCTTTAAAAGCTGACCTCAGCACCATCATGCCTGTTTTTACAAACAGTGCGATGGAATCGTGCGAGCCTTTGGGCTCAAGCTCGATCATGACCATACCCGTGATGGTCGCGAACACCCTAAATTTTTAAAAATTCTCCTTTATAGCATAAAAATCACCATTTAAAGTGCATAAAAAAGTAATAAAATGCAAGAGCATGGATGAGGCTCTTACCTATCGTAGACGGTTCGTGAAACAATACCCTGGATCTCCCATAGCAGCCACTGGAAAATCAAGAGAATTAGGGCACAAAAAGCACTTTTAGAGCTCATTTTGATAAAATGGTAAAAATGAAATTACTTTTACCTATTTATAAGTTTTGAAAGTCATTTTGTCAATAATTTTCGTAATATTTTAATATTTTCTCTCGATAGCTGTGATGGGTGTGTTTCTTGTTCAGTTACAGGTGCCTTTAATGTGAATAGTGATCATTATTGACCGATTCTGGGAGTTTTATTTTATCTCTTTTTTGGACTCATTAAACAAACAAAAAAGGAACCCCCGCTCGAGTCATCCTTCAACTCTTTTCTGACTCTCGAAAATTAAAAAGATTGCTGAGTACTTGTCATTTTGAACCCGTTAAAGTAAATGAATCGACGTCACGTTACTATACGTTTACCCCTTTTTGGGGATGAGATTGACTATTTACGAAAAAGGTACACCTTGGTCAACATTGTCAAGAGGTTCCCTCGGATATTGTTTTCTACCTTTTCAAGTTTGAGGGACAAATTACAAAAAGGGACATGTTGGAGTTTTCTTTTCTGTTTCTTTTTCAAACTCTCTAAATGTGAAAAAGATACCGAGCTATTCTTACGTCGAGCTCGTTAAAACTTTACAACGAAAGACTCGTCACCATGATGAGACTGAGCTTCTCCTTCCTAGGGCTCGTAAAACTTACTAGGATGGATTCATTCGAAGAATGAACTTACATGAAAAGCATATGTTATCCCCTTCAAGCTTGTGATAAAAATAATTGGGGTACTCGCTAGAAATAGTAGGGAAAAATGAAGATGAGACATCCTTTGTATAGGCAGCATGTCGCTCTTGAACATGACACTCTTCTGCTCTCGTGTCGGGTTTGGGATATCCTCACTCAGTCACTTGTCCTCCTAGATTTGGGTGATCCATTTTGATTCTCATTTACTATTCCACACTGTCATCATGTCCTTTAGTCCTATGTCGAGTCAAATGTTTCCACACTCCAGAGTCGTGGCGCCAATATGTTCAAGAGAAGTCCATTCTGCAATTATTTACCTATACATTGTTTGAGTCACTGTTGCAATCCTGAATATTTTTCCACTTTATTCCTTGTTTCGTGTCGATGATGGGGGATTCATCATTGCCCTCCTTCGACGGGTCACTTCCTGTCGACTTCAGCTCATTATCTATGAAGATGACTTAGGAATTCCCTTTCAGTACCTTAGAGTTTGCATGCCCTAATGGTCAGTTCTTCGCATCCGACGACATGTCTTCATTATTGGCTTTCGATCGGATGATTCCACGAGTGTTCGACCTCAACTTGATTATCACATTCACAGATTATATTGTTGTACTTTGAGAGCTATTATCATTATTGGTGGTTTCTCTCGTACCTGTTAACGGTCCACATCATTGGCCGGTAATCAAGTGGTTTTCTAGAATGTTTGACTTCAACACGTTTATTCGCATGTTAGGATTTGTACATTGATCGAGTCTGGATGGAGCGCAAGACCCTGAGTCTTTTTTGTTATGACTAAGTCTGCATGGAGTTATATGTCATTAATTATTGTACACATGTTTCTACTATACGTACCATGAGACTTTATATCTATGATGATCCTTATTATCTGGATGGCTACAGCCATACCATGGATCTTTTCATATAGTCTTCATTATCCAGATGGTTGCACCCATGCAGTGGATTCATATCTTGATCTCAGATATGTATATGTATATGCGTCCTTGATTTGCAGGTCTCCTAATAGTGTGTGTCCTCGTCCTTGCCAAAAGCTCGTAAAGCACCTCAGCCATGACTCCTGTTCTACCTTCATGCTTTAGGGGGCATATGTTACACAATATTTTGTCACGCCTCATGCACTTCCCTGTGACATACCCTGAAGTGCCTGAAACATGATCATTATACAATATACTCATCCATGTATACAACTTAGATCCCTCCTTTAACTTTGCTTGGAAAATATCTAGAGCTTTCCCTGAAGAAATAACTCTTAAAACCCTAAAATGAGGGTCATCGCCCTTATGAAGCTCAAAACCGCGATGATCTCCTGTTGCACCATGTTAGGCTAGCAATGGAATCACTCTGTTCCCTTGCATACCCATGATGGTCTCAAAAAGGAAGTTTTCCCAAAGAGGATGAGAAGCTTTGTGATCTAGAAGCTTCCAGAGCGGCGAGTTGGAGGTGGTTTCACATAGATGAGGTCGAATCCTCCTAATTTGACCTCTTGGTCTCATCCCTATGAGCTACCTCCTTGAGATGTGGGACTAATCCTATCTTTGGAGGAGTCCTAACTCCCTCTCCCAGCCTATAAATTCCTCCTCTCCCATTCCCAAATGGTTGGTCTATGTCCATTTGCACCCCTATGTTGAGCTTGTGCTTAGAGGCTATTAGTTAGACATGGAGAAGGAGTGTTTGGAGAGTTGCTTGGCTTGGACTTGGATTACCACTCAATGAGAGCCTTTCAACATCAAGGCTATGGTTGTAAGCTTCCCTTTATTATTTAAATAATATGCAACTGCTCGTTCATCTTCCCAAAATATATATGTTTATGTATGTATTAGCTTGGCATTCATTGATCAGCTAAGTAGGTTATTATTGGATTTGCTATTGGTTTTTGCCATGCTTTGTTGTCTCTTGATCACTTGTGCAGGCACATAAGCGCTAAAAGAAGGAGGAACAAGTCCGTGACACAAGCAGTTCAAGGATCTCAACAAAGGAAATCAGAATAACATCAGAGTGAGGTAGGTCATATCTCTCGTTCTACATTTCAATTATAATCTAGGGAGATGTCTAGTTGATTGTCACTTTAGTTGCTAGACCCACTCATTGGGCTAGAGGGATCGTCTATGTCCGTAGAGAGGATGTTAAAATTGGCAACCAGGGCAAAACTTCATGTGGGTCATCTTATTCATGGTTGATAATATTTTTATTAGATTCCTCTCATCGAGAGGTGTAAGATTGATATAAAGATCATCCGATTCCGATAAGTATTCATGGAGATATGAATTTATTTTGATTATGGAATTATTATCAAGCCGACCTACAACTCATGTAGGCTCAGAAGCCCAACAGTCGCATCTATTCACCCACCAACGTTGTGTATAAATATAAGTGGACTTTTCCTCATTTGGACTCACTCATCTCATCACATATCTCTTTCTCTACTGCGCAGATATGAGTCTCTTCTCTACTGCGCTGAAATGGGTCTCTCTCTCTCACACATGTGAAGCCGGAAGCTGTTGAATTTGAAGCTGCAACTGCAGAAGTAAAGATTGACTTGCGTGGCCTAGAAGATCTCCTCTTTGGAACTGCGCTGTAGGTTCATTTGAACCTCCTTTGAAAGCCGCAACTTTTGGTGGTGGAATGAAGTCAATTCGACGAACGGTTTGCAAGATATCGACTGCCCTAGTTTGAAGCCGGAAACTGCTGAAACTGAAGCTGCAACTGCAGAAGTAAAGATTGACTTGCGTGGACTAGAAGATATCCTCATCTGAACTGCGCTGTAGGTTCATCTGAACCTCCTCTGGAAGCCGAAACTTTTGGTGGTGGAATGAAGTCAATCCGACGGTCGGTTTGTGAGATATGGTCTGCCCTAGTTTGATAATGAAGCCGCTAATGCTGATGCTGCTGATCTAGGGTTTGCTACTGCTGATATGAATCAGATTTATTGTACTATTTCTCTCTGTTGAATTATTGAAGATAAAAGAAGATTTGATCAAAGGGTTTCCCCGCACATTGTGGGGTTTGTCCCTGGCTAGCCGCCACATCTTGTGTCTCTTGTCTTGGCTTGTTTTCTGTCGATCATTTAATGTTCTATATGCAATTTACTTTATGTACATGTGATTGCTAATCGGTGGAATATAATAAGAAAAAGAAGTAAACTGTTATAAGCATAGAACATACCATAACTTAACATGGTATCAGAGTTGAGGTGAAGACAAAGCCCGAGCAAGAGCAAGAGCAATCATCGAAGAGAATATTGGCAAGGCTATCCTAAAAGAACTATGGGGTCCTCAACACTCTTTCCTGCTGAATACAAGCTCCGTGAGAAAGCTGACTATCACGGATGGAAGATGTCTATCGATCTAACCCTTGAGAATCAAGGAGTGTTGGATCATGTGAGAGGCAATATTGTTGAGCCTCCATCAAATGCATCCGCTGCTGCCTGGAACAAATGAAAAAATGGAGAAGTCAAAACAATAGAAGATCATCCGGGACTCTATCGACAAGCACTTGGTGGCCTACATCTCTGAACTGGACACCTCCAAGGAAATCTACGATAGACTGGTGAGTTTATTTAAAGTTAATGATGCAGATCAAGTTTTGTTTCTTACAAATAAGAGGAGGGAAATCAAGAAAGGTAAAGATGAAAGTATGCAAGCATACTTCTTAAGAATCACCGAGATCAAGAACGATCTCCTATCTATTGGGGAAACTATTACTGACAGAGAAATGGCACTCAAAACTCTTGGAGGATTTCCATTTGAATGGTATGTGTTCAGGACTACTCTTTTGAACTATAATGTAATTCCTGGTTTCGAGGAATTAATGGCTAGATGCATTCAAGAACAAACAAGGTAGAAGAGCAGGAAATGCCCATGCCTAAAGGTCCTCCTGCTGCCTTTTCTTCTCATGCAAAGAAAAGAAATAATTCCGAGACTAAATCAAAAGGAAAGGCTGGACCTAAGGCTAGAAGAAAATGACGATGTTACATTTGCGATAAAGCAAGTCACTATGTATGAGATCATGAGCATCATGATGAATGAGATCATGGACATAAAGGGCAACATGAGATCATGCACATACAGGATAGCATGATGATGATGCACACTAGTTTGAGCAGCATTATGATGGATAAAATCATGGACATGGGCAGCATGATGATAATCATGATTAGAGAAGCATGGTACAGTATGCAGTGGTGCAACTCGAAATCCCTCTGATGGCAATCAAAGGAATGACAAATTCAACAGCAAAGGTAAGAGGAGAGCTGGGAATCAAGGAAGAGGACAAGCATTCAAGAAGGCTAGAAATTCTAGGATGTATTAAATGCACCTGACCTCAAAAGGAACCTGATGTCCATCTTGGCAATGGAAGACAGAGGCTTCAAGGTAACCTTTAGCAATGGCAAGGTATGTATATGGAAAAATAATGTTAAAGATGCCTTTACTCTTGGGTTTAGTGTTGATTCATTATATCAGGTCGATGGAAGTCCGCTAGGTGTCATGTCTTGTGACACATCTCTTTATTCCGAACTTTGGCATCGGAGGTTTTCCCACCTTCATTACCAAGCTCTACCCGATGTAAGATAGATGGTAACAGAGATGCCCGAATTCCAAGTAGAGAAAGAAGGTGTATGTCCGGGATGTGCCTAAGGAAAGCTCAAAAGGGGACCATTCCCCTCAAGCCAAAGCAAGACCTCCGATATATTACAATTGATTTACTCAGGCACACCTGAGGTTGGCATTAAGAGGGAGACTACTACACCACATACTCCTGAGCAGAATGGTGTGGTGGGAAGGAAGAACCACACGATGATGGAAGCTGTCCGGGCCATGCTACATGATCAAAGACTTCCAAAGTTTCTATGGGCTGAAACTGCAAACACTGCCGTATATGTACAAAATCGATGCCCTCATCAAGCATTGGGTTCCAAGACTCCTGAAGAAAAATTCACCAGTAAGAAACCTGATGTTTCTCATTTTAAAATTTTTGGAAGCCCTGTATACTTTCATGTGCCGAAAGAGAAAAGAAATAAATTGGGAGCATCTGGAAAGAAGGGAATTTTCATGGGCTATGGTGAAAATACTAAAGGCTATAGAATCTATGTAGCCGGTCAAAGGGAAGTCATAATTAGTCATGATGTCACCTTTGACGAAGATATGGCTCTTAGCAAGGTGATCAATCTTCCGACTTTGAGGAGCTCTCAAGAAGCCGACACCAGGGAACCGAAAGAAAAGGATGATGAATCAATGCCTGATGTAGAAGAACCCATGGATCTGATTGATCCTCCTCCATATGAGCCTTCCTCTTCTAGGAAGAGGCATTCATGGCTTAAGGGGTTACTTGATGATGCTGAAGGACATGCTGCACCCCGAGGAACCTTTCGTGAAAGTAAGAAACCTAATAGGTATCAAGGATACCTGACCATCATGAGCACGATCATACAAAATGAGCCTTCGTCATTCTCAGATGCCGTCAAGCATAAAGTATGGAAGGATGCTATGACCAAAGAATATGAGTCTATCATAAAGAATGATGTTTGGGAAGTAGTTCCCAGACCCCAGGACAAGACTGTTGTTACTTCCAAATGGCTTTACAAGATAAAGCATGCAGCAGATGGAAGCACGGAAAAGTATAAGGCTCGTTTTGTTGCTCGAGGTTTCTCCCAAAAGGAAGGTATAGACTATGATGAGATATTTGCACCTGTTTCCAGATATACGACCATCTGCTCGATCATAGCCCTTGCCGCTTCACAGGATGGAACCTACATCAGATGGATGTCAAGACTGCGTTCTTGCATGGCTCGATCAAAGAAGAGGTCTACGTGGAGCAACCCGAAGGATTTGAGATTTACGATTGAAAATCTCATGTATGCAGGTTGAAGAAGGCTCTCTATGGGCTGAAGCAAGCACCCCGAGCATGGTATGAGAGGATCGATAGCTACTTGATGAAGCTGGGATTCACTAGGAGTGAAGCTGATCCTAACCTTTACTTTAAGGTTGAAGATGACAAGCCTCTCATACTGGTGTTGTATGTGGATGACCTCTTTCTAACAGGTGCAAACCCTCTCATTCACAAATGTAAGAGGGAGATGGCTTCTGAATTTGAAATGAAGGACCAAGGACTTGAAGTGTGGCAGAAGCCAAGGGAAATTTTCCTATCTCAAGGAAAATATGTGGTAAATATATTGGAAAGATTCAGTATGATGGACTGCAAGCCTGTGACTACCTCGAGGATCTTAACTTTTAGAAGTTATATGGTAGTGATGTCGGACGAGACTTGGGAAATGCCTCTGAGTTTCAAAACTCATTCGCATTGATGTTCTTGGTGAACCTCCGTCCGAACATATGTTTTGCAGTTAGCATTGTGAGCTCATATTTGGTTGAGCCTCACTGGATTGATGCCAGGAATCTTCTGAGATGTCTTCAAGACACAATCTCTCATGGATTAAGATACACTGTCGGAGATGTGAGACTACTTGGATATATTGATGTTGATTGGGCAGGTAGTGTGGTGGACCGTAAGATCACTTTCGGGTACTGTTTCACCTTGGGGTCTGCTTCGATATCCTGGATGAGCAGGAAGCAGAAGTCGGTGGCTTTGAGCACCGCCGAAGCAGGATATATTGTTGCTAGCATAACCTCGTGTGAGGCAGTCTGGTTGTGAAAGCTCTTCAATGAGCTATTTGGATTTACATTGGATACCACTGTGATTCTCTGTAACAACCAGAGGTGGGATTCGATTATTGAGGAATCCCGTATTCGTCAATTGCTCCAGCAGATAGACATCATCTGGGATATGGTACATCGATGAGCAAGGAAGCTCCATCACATTAAGATGATGTACAGGTTGATACACCTTGTCAAAACCCCGAGGAAAGATCTAATCTGTGATTTTCCCAAACGACTTGGAGCCGACAAGAAACCTTTGTACAAGGGTCCTGCATGTTGCATACATTGAGCTCTGGGAGCTCTGAGGGCTTGCAGTTCCTACTGGAGCAACATATGACCACAGGGTGACTCACCCTCCCATGGTGGTGCACACTGGAACAAGATGATTCGCTCTCTTGTGGGACAAGATGATTCGCACTCTTGTGGAACAGGATGATTCACTCTCCTGTGTAGCAGGATGATTAGTTCTCCTGTGAGGCCTGGATTGATGTGTTCTCCATGGCATCCTAGATTGATGTGTTCTCCACGGCGATTGTAGCAGGATTGATGTGTTCTCCTGTGAGGCCTGGATTGATGTGTTCTCCATGGCAATTGTAGAAGGATTGATGTGTTCTCCTGTGAGGACAGGATTGATTAGTTCTCCTGTCGAGGCATCCTACCCATGCAGTCTAGGACTCATGGGAAGTACCTCTCATCTGATCAATGAGCAGGGAAATGAAGTTAGGGACCATAGTAGTACCGATGGACGCATCGTTGTAACTATCGTAATCCTACGCTAGGATGACCTCCATTGATCTGGGATCAATGATACTGGTCTGGGACCAGTGGTAGGAGTTGTACCATACTATGACGCTGACTTTGGGTCGGTTGAGACTGGTCTGGGATCAGTGGTACATACTCTGAGACTGACTTTGAGTCAGTGGAGGATGATATTGGTCTGGGACCATTGGAGTTGTACTCACTATGACGCTGACTTTGGGTTGGTTGAGACTGGTCTGGGACCAGTGGTACATACTCTGAGACTGACTTTGAGTCAGTATGATACATCCTTGATCATTTCTTCTTCTTCATAATTCGGACAAAAGTAGAGCAGAATAGAACAATGCAAGAGCAGAGCAGAACAGAGCAAAACAGTACAGATCCATGCAGGGCGAAACAAGACAAAGCAGAACAGGCAGAATAGAGCAGAGCAGGGCAAGGGTCAGGCTGTATAGGGCAGTGCATTTGATGGATGAATAGTAACGACCGATAGACAGATTGCAAATGAAGTTCTCCATGGTTGAGAGGGAGTGTTAAAATTGGAAACCAGGGCAAAACTTCATGTGGGTCATCTTATTCATGGCTGATAATATTTTTATTAGATTTCTCTCGTCGAGAGGTGTAAGATTGATATAAAGATCATCCGATTCCGATAAGTATTCATGGAGATATGAATTTATTTTGATTATGGAATTATTATCAAGCCGACCTACAACTCATGTAGGCTCAGAAGCCCAACAGTCGCATCTATTCACCCACCAATGTTGTGTATAAATATAAGAGGACTTTTCCTCATTTGGACTCACTCATCTCATCACATCTCTCTCTCTCTACTGCGCAGATATGAGTCTCTTCTCTACTGCGCTGAAATGGGTCTCTCTCTCTCACACATGTGAAGCCGGAAGCTGTTGAATTTGAAGCTGCAACTGCAGAAGTAAAGATTGACTTGCGTGGCCTAGAAGATCTCCTCTTTGGAACTGCGTTGTAGGTTCATCTGAACCTCCTTTGAAAGCCGCAACTTTTGGTGGTGGAATGAAGTCAATCCGACGAACAGTTTGCAAGATATTGACTGCCCTAGTTTGAAGCCGGAAACTGCTGAAACTGAAGCTGCAACTGCAGAAGTAAAGATTGACTTGCGTGGCCTAGAAGATCTCCTCATCTGAACTGTGCTATAGGTTCATCTGAACCTCCTCTGGAAGCCGAAACTTTTGGTGGTGGAATGAAGTCAATCCGACGGTCGGTTTGTGAGATATGGTCTGGCCTAGTTTGATAATGAAGCCGCTAATGCTGATGCTGCTGATCTAGGGTTTGCTACTGCTGATATGAATCAGATTTATTGTACTATTTCTCTCTGTTGAATTATTGAATATAAAGGAAGATTTGATCAAAGGGTTTCCCCACATATTGTCGGGTTTGTCCCTGGCTAGCCGCCACATCTTGTGTCTCTTGTCTTGGCTTGTTTTCTGTCGATCGTTTAATGTTCTATCTGCACTTTACTTTATGTACATGTGATTGCTAATCGGTGGAATATAATAAGAAAAAGAAGTAAACTGTTATAAGCATAGAACATACCATAACTTAACAGAGGATTAACCTTTCAACAATGAGCTGGGACATTTTGCTACAAATTGTCGACTCAATAAGTCCAATAAGAAGCCCTCAGGAGGAGTGGCAGGTGAGGTTCTTGATTCACAATTAGAATTGGAATTTAACCTCATCGCATGCATGGTGTCATGGATGATGGGTAGTGTATGGTACCTAGATAGTGGATCTTCTTTCCATGTGTCTGGTAACAAGGAGCTCTTAAGTGACTTGGAGGAGAAGGATCTTTAGATGCATATCAAGATGGGTGATGACGGGAGGTATAGTGCTACTGGGTTGGGTACTGTTACCTTTCAGAGGGAGTCGGGTTCTCCTCTCACCTTGAAAGATGTTATGTATATTCTTGGTTTGAAGAAGAACTTGGTATTTGTTGCCATGTTGGAAGATAGAGGCTATGATGTGATCTTTAGTAAGGGAAAGGCGTTCCTTCGTCACATAACCATATGACAGGTAAAGAGGACAGGGATTCGGGTGAAGAATCTCTAAAGTTGGAGGTAGAGGATTGTGCTGCCTTGTGTTAGGTAAACTTGACTCAGGATAGAGTCAAAGTTGACCAAGTTAAACAGTGATGGTTTTAGGGCACATGGTATTGTGCACCCATGGTATTCTGCCCGTGGTATTATATGTAATGGAGCTTATAAAAGGCTGGAAGGACTTCATTGTAATGCAAGGCCTGGAGGTGAGCGGTGAAGGCTCACTTGGCCGGATTGGCCAGGGTTTTGGCCAATGCTAATGAAATATCATTAGGTTGGGTTTTTCCCGGATTTGGGGTTTTCCCGGATAAACATGTGTGTTTATGTGTTTATGGTTGTTGCTGGTTAATTTTTATATTTGTTCCTCTCAGTAATTCTCAATATTAATTTATGTTCTCTGAATAATTTCTTAACAATTGGTATCAGAGCCAGATATTGGCTTCAAAGGGATTCCTTGATGCCAGGGGTTTATAGTGCCTAATGAGATCAATGCAGTCTTTTTTCAGATCTGGGTCTAGAAAATAATGGTGGAACAATCGTACGTGGAAGAACCTCGAGGAGAATGTGCGGAAGATAGTGTCGTAACTGCTTGGGATCACAGTGCATTTGCGATATTTACCAGTTTGGAACATGCTGACGAATTGTTCGGGATTCATGGGGCTATTTAAAGAAGGTCAGCAGAAGAAAATTGTTCATGTGGCTTCAAAAATTGTTTGTTTTCTGCTACGTGAGGCCACCGGTGCTACGAGGTTCTCGTCGGGCTCGCAGTTGGAGCGGTTTGATAGAAGTTTTTGAGCAAATCAAATTGAGAAAGGATGGATCAGAATTGTAGTAGCAGTAAAGTTTATATATATATATATATATATATATATATATATATATATATATATATATATATATATAGATATATATATATATATATATATATATATTAATGAAGTCAAAATTATTGCATGTAAATGGGCATACTATTGTAAGACCTGGTAAGGCATGTGTACCCCTCGGTGATCACCGGTAAAGTCTGGGTTAGACCTAGGTGATAGGGGGGATGTCGGGTTAACAATACCCCGAGTAAAAACTCTGAGGGGGGTAAGAGCTAGAGTGAGCGGGATTGTCTCACTTAGCAGGTTTGGCTGGAGTTAGTCAAGGAACCCCAAGTCAAGTTTAAGGGGGAATATTGTTAGGTAAACTTGACTCAGGATAGAGTCAAAGTTGACCAGGTTAAACAGTGATGGTTTTGGGGCACATGGTATTGTGCACCCATGGTATTCTCCCCGTGGTATTATATGTAATGGAGCTTATAAAAGGCTGGAAGGACTTCATTGTAATGCAAGGCCTGGAGGTGAGCGGTGAAGGCTCACTTGGTCGGATTGGCCAGGGTTTTGGCCAATGCTAATGAAATATCATTAGGTTGGGTTTTTCCCCGGATTTGGGGTTTTCCCGGATAAACATGTGTGTTTATGGTTGTTGCTAGTTAATTTTTATATTTGTTCCTCTCAGTAATTCTCAATATTATTTTATGTTCTCTGAATAATTTCTTAACACCTTGAGTACGAAAGAAGAGAATATGCAGAGCCGAGACATCGGTGAGTTGTGGCACAGGAGGTTGGGTCACTTGCATCATGGCGCTTTGAAAATCATGTAGCAAATTTCTATCGATCTTCCCAAAGGTACACTAGAGCAAGTTGACACATGAAAAGAGTGTACTTTGGGAAAATTCACCAAAGCTTCCCTTCATGACAAATATAGTTGAGCACAAGTGATCCTTGATCAAGTCCATTCAGATGTGTTTGGACCATTCTCAATAACATCCACAACCAAACACATGTATTATGTTATATTTGTTGACAATTTTTCTCATAAATGTTGGATCTTTTTCATGCAGAAGAAAGATCAAACTTTTGCAAACTTTTATGAATTGAAAGCATTTCTCGAGAAAGATACTAGTAGGAAGGTTAAAGCTCTCAGGAGTGATAACGATGGAGAGTATATGTCAAATGAGTTTAAAAACTTTTGTGCGAAATAAGGGATTAAACAGGAGTTGGCAGCACCCCATAACCCACAATAGATGGGGTGGCTAAAAGGAAGAATAGAAGCATTGTAGGGGTAGCACGAGCGATGTTTCATGATCAAGGCATACCACTACACTTGTGGGTCGAGGCATGCAACACAACTATTTATTTGTAGAATAGAAGCCCTCATCGGATTCTTGGGATGACTACACCAGATGAGGCTTCCTGAGGGAAGAGACCAGATGTGGGTCACTTTAGGATTTTTGGATCATCGGTATATTTCCATGTGACTAAATATGCACGGAAGAAGCTTGAGCCAACAACAGAGTTGGGGAAATTTTTGGGGTACACTAATACACGTCTATTGTAGCCGCTACGACACCACTCAAATTTTTGCGCATATTCAAAATTTTGGGTACCCCATCACTCACCCCAAGCTACTAGGGCTTCGGTAAGCCCCCCCCCAACTAGTTACTCTCCCCGTGGCCTTGCCTATCCTCCCCCTTTGGTGTGCCCACTCAAGTTTCATACATTGCATTTGCACATCATGTTTTATCTCAGACATAGGCCTTAGGATCACATTAGGGTTTCGAAGGTTAATGCCTTCATTGATGCATTAAGAGTCTCTCATGATTTTGAATCTCATCTTCACATGATATGCATTGCGATCAGTAGATGTCCTATATTTGAACAAGGATGCGTTCAAGTTGGCTTCCCTTAAGAGTGACAATATTAGGGTTTGGGAGAAACCCTAAATTGTCAAAAGAGTGATCCCCTCCCTGTTGTTACCAAATTCGCATGCCTCTAGCGGTGCATTCTCATTAGCATCACATGACATCATGGTGAGTGTCATTTAAATTTTTTTTCCCATGTTCTTGGTCGATCCTTCACCTCAGCATGTGCATTAGGGTTTGTGAGAATCATTTCTTTCCTTGGCATTTTTGTAACCCCAGGGGCATGTGATTAAAGGCCCAACCCCGCTCTGAAATTATCCTCACTCACTAGGGTTTATGGGAATACATTTTGTCGATGCAATGACCTCAACATCATCCTTGCTCTCTTTTTTTCCAAATGCATCTAGGTTTGTGTATTGTCATCCCCATCTTGCGTACCTGAAACCCTGGATGATCGAATAAATCCACGACATTGTATAACTTCATCTTATCCTCTAGCTGCATTGCCACAAACATCTGTTGGCACTGACCAAGCATCATAACATCATAACATCATCTTGGAATTATTGATCATCATTCCTGTAACAACACCAAGGTGGGAAGGGACTCATTGTTTTAGTAATGCACTCGAATTCTCAGATGATCCCAACCTTGTTTCTTGACCATGTGCATCGTGATAGAACAATGACATCTTGCATTGCTGACAAAGAATCTTTCGATCACATTGGGGTTTATGAAACTACTTCCCCCCCTCTCATGCATCTTTAGGACCCTATGTCAGCGTGGCCAAGGACCCAGCCTCACTGTGGATTAACCCTCACCTTACAAAATGCATGCTCGGAAACGCTTCTAAGATTTTACACTATAACTGCATCATCACCATGGGAGACACATAATAGAAAAGCCACTTGCAGTTACCGGTCCCATTAAAGCATCCATGTTTAGATTGATCTCCAAATTAAAGCGTGATTTTCTCAACCACGTGACTTATAACGCATTTTCCTTAGTGGATCATTCACATTATTTGTTTGAGTTCCACGCTTCCACATACAAATCATATACATGTGTAAATCCTTTCAGTAAACTAATTGGTCTCATTTCATTGTTTTATTTCAGGAGATCGAAGGAAGGCAGCTTGGATGCATATCAAACGAGACAATGCTGATGTTAGGTTAATACCTTGTTACAACATCTCATTTCATTGTTTTATTTCGGGAAATCGAAGGAAGGCAGCTTGGATGCATATCAAACGAGACAATGCTGATGTTATGTTAATACCTTGTTGTGACATCAATTAGATGAAGGGGAAATTAACCTAAATTGGGGAAATTAACCTAAATACCACCATGTTTGACATGGTGGTATTTAATTGATCAAAGGGTTAATTATTTCGAGTTTGAACCACTGTAATGCACTCGAAAGTCTTGTGGGAAGTCAGTTTTCGGAGAAGGAGTAAAATCCAGGTGGTTAGTTTCCATGAAGGTCGGCATGCACTAGGGCTGCACATAGGCTTAAATAACAAAGGGAATGGAAAGCATATGTTGTTTAAGTTTGCCAGTGGAGGCATATGTCTAAGAGGATATTTTGAGCCCAACTTGGGTGTTTAGATGCCAAGTGGAAGCAACGCCTTGAGCACGACTAAAGGGTCATGTATTCCATATGTGTAGTGGCTATATCTTTTTCCAAAACAAACTTTGAAAGGGGATCCTCAAAATAATCGATGTTAATCATGAAAAGGCGTTGAGGACCGCTTCACAGCATTAGCTTGAAGCCCAAGTTATTTATTCAACGACCTTTTGAAAATTCAACATTTCATGTCTTGTTATTCGCTGAAGTCGCATCTAAATAGAATCCTCAAGGTATTTGGTTCTCTGATAGGGCAATTATGCTGTAACAATGCATATACGAATGTGCATAGGGAGTAATGTTGCTTGGTATGCACGTATCACTGGAGAAGGAGTTGTTGCAGAAGTTGAATGCTGAACTGGACTCATTTTGCAAGTCACAGTTCCTTTGGCAAGCCCATAAGTCACAAAATCACACTCTAAGAGTAGCCATGGAATGCAACCTCTTATGCAACGCGACTATGCGACCCCTGGGAAGTCGTGCTTCCACCAAAGCTCGCAATATTGCACTCCACGAGTAGCCAAAGGGTGCGACCTTCATTGCAGTGCGACCATGTGACTTCTCCAGCAGTTGCTAAGCTACAGGATCAAAACCTTTGATCAATTAACAAAGGCCGTTGACTCCAGCATTCGATCTCTCCTTTTGCCCTCACCATAAGAAGCTAAACTCCTCACTAATATATATAAGATCCATGTTAGACAGAGCGAGAGATTTGTAGGTGGAAAGACATGAGTCAAGCGACTAACATTCGCTCTAGGGAGACGATGGACGAGTTTAGGCTGCAAACTAGAATTTAGTACCCAGGAATATGTTCTACTAAAGCCAACAAACCCTCTGAAAGTATCCCATTGAGTGCAAAGACACCAGCACCAAGTTCCAAATCAGTCGCATTATTTTAGAGAGCTTGTTAGTCGCCAGGTCACAACTTAGGATCTCAGCTGGAAGTGCGACCAACTTTGCTGCGACTGTGTGACCACCAGTGAGTCGCATTCCAACTCACAGTCGTTGGATCACATTTTACTCCTCAGGCAAGCCTCCAAGGTGTGCGACCTACCCAAAAATGCGACTGTGCGACCTCGTAAAGGTTCCTTTGACGATTCGTGTCAAGTCTTAGCTCATGATAAGATGTGTTGGGTACCATACATTAATATTATATGGGAATAGATGTTCTTTATGTGCATATATCTGCCCATTTGGTTTACGAAGTTTTGGACAAGGTTAATATTGATTTGTGGCCTCGTTTCAAAATGGTTTTTGACTTGCATCTCACTAGTTTGCACATGTGAATGTTCGAACATTATGGGAAGATGATGTTCATCCTCATTATGTGATGAGGCACTATGCTGAATTTACCGCTTCACTTCTTCAGCGTAATGTCAGCTATGGAGATGGACAACTAGAATTGGATATAGAGCGTCTTAGGGCAGTTGTGGATGATTTATTGGTCAAGCTTGCTCGGATGTTCAGTACGTCGAAGCAGCAAACTGTTTTCCTTATTAACAACTATGACATGATTTTAATTGTGCTGAAGGAAGCTGGTATAGAGGGAGGAAATATGCAGTTGTAATTTGAAGAGTTGCTGAAAAGAAACACAATTGTTTTTGTGGAAGATCTCTTGCTAGAACACTTCAATGATCTGATCCGATTTGTAAAGACACGAGTGGGTGGAGAAACAAGTTCTAGTTCAGAAAGACCTGTTACAGTGAATGAAGTTGAACCTTTAGTGAAAGACTTTGCAAGCCATTGGAAAGGAATGATTGAGGTTATGCATAAATATGTAATTACACCTTTCAACAATTTTCTTTGTGGTATGGAGATCTTGAAGGTTGCTCTCACGCAGTTGTTGCTATACTACATAAGGCTTTTAGAGTACGAAGCTGCCAACACCAACATTCCAACAGGTTGCATTCTTTCGGAAATTCTGCAAGTCACGAAGCCACGTCTTAAGAGTATTAGTTGGAAGTGCGACCAGCTGCATTGTAATTGAGCGACCTCCAGGAGGCCGAACTTCTAGCCAAGTCACTAGATCGTATTGTTATGCCTCAGGAGAGTATCCAAGTAATGCAACTTTGCGAAAATGCGACCTTCAGTAAGTCACACTCCCGTCAAGGTCGCAAGATCACATTCTTCTGCATCAAGAAAGCATCCAAGTGATGTGACTTTGTGAAAATGCAACCTTTCGTAAATCGCAAACTACTTCACTGGTCGCTACTTTGGTGGAGTGGTCTCTTGAAAAGGTTCTTCTGCTGCATGGTCACACTACATTTCCAGATCGATCAAATTGGTCAGCTGATTGAGTGATTAATATAAATTTGAAGATGGGTGATGCTCATGACATGAAAAGGGGGATGCTCGCATTCCAATCTTAGAGATGAAACAATTTACTACTAACCAATCAACTTGTGCAGAACACTATGTTGGAGATGGGTGAAAGTTATTGTGTTTTCTGCGAGTGGAGAATATATTGCAGTCTTTTTCAACCATGAGATTATGATTTTGAGAAAAGATGACAACTCCACAAAAGAATTTTGATCATTTGCGGATTTCCCTGAGTTCAAGGTTTTGATTTGGGTGATTATTAGAATACCCTTAACTTGAATACCATTTATTTTCTCAAATCAAATGACTTCAAAGTGTCATTTGCAAGCAGCAGGGAGACTTGTTGAAGTGTTCGTTTGGGAGGACAGGGAAGCACATATGTTCGATAAGTGTAGCATCAGAGTTATTACATCAGATTGTAGATGAGAACAAGCCCATGAGTGAGAATATATATGAGAAGGTCCAAAAGGGACCTCCAAGGCCACATGAATTGACAATGCTGGGGCACAACAATTGACCACATAGGGGTCTAGATTAATTATTTATGAACTTCATTCTTTCAAATAGATGGTTGTATTCCCATTATCACTCTTTAATTGAAATTATGTCTGACCTATGTTATTTGCCTGCAAGTGGAAGGAAGGGCACATAATGTTGGTCTACAAAAAGGAATTAGGGTTCCTCGTGGAGCTTACGTAACTAGGGTTTCCTTTTGGCAAGCTAGATGGACCCTCCCAAGTTCCAAGAACCTTTTAGTAAACTCGAAGGTGCATTACCAGAAGATTAATGAATGAGAGCAAAGCATAGTAGCAAGAAAACAAGTCAGTTTCAGGACCAAGCATCTGCATCGTTATGAGATATGGGCAACAAGCATTCTAGGGTTTCCAATAACCCTCTACATCCCTCCCCTCTCTCTTTCATCATAATGTAAATTTCACCCACCATTATATCAGCCATTATGTTGGGACTGATGTGGGCATGTAACAATCATTCTTGGCTTGAGAAAGAAGTGGGGAAGCTCAAGAGTCAGGAGGGTAGCCGAAAGGGCATGAGGGAACGTCAAGGGTCACGGTAGGTGAACAGTCACCTCACCTTTATAAATGTGTCCTTATGCCTCATAAGAAAGGACTTTGGCACTTGAGTGGAGGCTAAGACTAGAGATAGTTGGTTTATACTTGAGAGCTAGAGCCACTCAGCTGTTGGCAGTTAGTAGAGTGGATTTGCAGTGGGGCTAGGGTTTAGGCACCATGGAACGTTATGAACAACCCACGTTCCACTATTGGATTTTGACCAATTGCATGATATGTATTTGAAGTTGCAGCAATATTAATAATATCTTCTTTATCTTTAGCACTGATTCCCATGCTTACTCATGGTGGTTGTATTAGGTGTCTGGTAGCTCACCATATTTGTATGTGTGCTTTCATATACGCAAGATGTTATGTAATGATACATAGTGGTTGCATGTATGTTTCTCTTTCGAATCTGTGTTTACTTGTTCCTTGCCATGTCGGTGACCTATTGTGAACTGCTTCGCAATTGACTTCTGGCATGTTCCTGTTTATTATGTCTAATGGGGTTTTAGCTCACTAATCCCTCTCATCCTATATCTCTTCTTGTTGTTGAGACTTGTTCACACCTATTTCTACAATTTTTCAATCTTGGGTTGATTTTGTTCTGTTGCCTGAGAATTTCATTCTTGCCCCACTCTGATACCTTCTCATTTGATAACCAAGAGCAGAAAACATTCATGGTGGAAGTCGGGCCCACATACTGGATGGGGCTCCTACCCAAACAGTGTGAGGTCTAATTGGGATTCACAACTCATGTAATGTACTAAAACACAATACAATAATCTATTCTACTCTTTAAACAACGGAAACCAAGAATCGATGAAAACAATAATCAACAAGAGGAAGATAATGAAAGACACATAACACAATTGTTTCTCTGGAGAAAGCCACTGCTCAAAACATTGACTAT
This sequence comes from Pinus tabuliformis, assembly GCA_031772625.1. Lineage (NCBI taxonomy): Eukaryota > Viridiplantae > Streptophyta > Pinopsida > Pinales > Pinaceae > Pinus > Pinus tabuliformis. Next base: position 291,363,842 of record CM062808.1, on the reverse strand, counting down.
CTATTGCATTAATCAGAAATCTGAGTGATAATAAAAAGATTGTTCACACAAGAACAATTCCGCACAAGTACGATCAACTCTCTGCCTCACAAGCATGCTTTGACAAACACTTAGGCAATTTCTATTGCCCGTTGAGCCCCTATTTCCTTATGCAATTTATATGAGGAATAACTCATATTTAATTGGGAATTCCTTCTTCCACAACTACGCAATCCAAAACTAAGTCACCTTTTATTTGCATGCATGACCTATACATCTCAAATCATTCTACAATTGATAGTACACTGTCCCTGCGCTCTAGTCTCAACTGGGTCTTTCTCTGAACTGACATGCATGAGTTTCTCTTGAGTGAATCTCCAGTTAGTTGGAGTAGCACTAAGGATGCACTAGTGCACCAACTCACTACTAATACTTTACTAGTTCCACAAACAATTAGAACTAGTTTAATCAACCACCACTCAATCAAACTAAGTTATTTAATTACAACTCAAATAAACTCATCCTGGAACCCTAAAATTTAGGGAGAACATATACATGACTATAGAAAAACTTCCAACTCAAATTTCCTAAGCTAATTAAGCCAATTAAACTTAATTAACTATTTACAAGTTGTTATGAGAATATAATTCGATTTTAATTCACAATTTAATTCAAGGACAAATAAAATTGGAATTTATTTTTGCCATTTCTCAACACTCCCTCTCAACAAGAAAGGGATTATCAGCTACCCCGATCCTGTCTCTATGAAACTAAAAATTTACATCTTGACAATGCCTTTGTCAAAATTTCAGCATCTTGCTCCTCCGTTGGGACGTACTCCAACAACATAATCCGCCTCAATACACGATCTTTGAGATGATGATATCAGATATCTATATTCTTGGACCGAACATGAAAATTGGATTTTCAAAGAGTTTGATACAACTTTGATTGTCACAGTAAATCACAATTGAATCCATTTGTTGACCAAACAAACCAACCAGGATCTTCCTCATCTAGATGGCCTCACATGTTGCCTGACTTGCAACCATGTACTCTGGCTCTGTCGAACTAAGTGCAACCGATCTCCATTTCCTCCTTGTTACAGATCCATTTGGGCACATCAAATCCCAACATTCAGATCAATGTTTTAGGGCTCATCAAACCCTAAATTCAGTTGTTACATGCCCTAAACAAGTCACCCCCTTGAATGCCTCCTTCCCAGATAATTTCACGACTTGAAGACATCCATAAATTACCTCTAGAAGGACCAGTGCAGGTAAGCCCTTATGAAGGTGTGTTGCAAAGCAGTTAAGTCCACTGCCAGGGTGCTCTGTAGAGCAGTTAAGTCCACTGCCAGGGTGCTCTGCAGAGCAGTTAAGTCCACTGCCAGGGTGCTCTACAGAGCACTTAGGCTTCCTTTCACCTGCGCTAGGTGAGAATAAGCGAAATTCACATAGGGTTTGGGGAATATTATTATCTTTTGGATTCATCTAGAAGTTTCCTTGTCTTATCAACTCCTATGAGCTCGAAAATGGATGAGGAATGAGTTAAGGAGAATCCTATCTTCTCATCCCTTCCTCCATGGAACTAATTCTAAGTATGGAAGGCCATTCAATGTCACCATTAATGACAGAACCTCCTTCATCTTCCTATAAATTGACCACTCATCTAAGTGATCACGGGCTGGATTATGTCAAATTGTAAGGCGATAATGCTGATATGAGACTTGACTTTGGAGCAAATGATGTGATGCCACAAGCTTGTCTTGCTTTTGATGTGATGTAGATGGGATCCAAGCTAGAGGAATGACTTTGAATCAGACACTAATGGTTGTAATTCCTTCTTCTATCTAATAAAGTGTTTGAACCTTTTTCCATATGTTGTGTTCTTTCATAATGCTTATATGTATGAATTACTTCTGATTCCTTTCATTTATATTCAATGGATCGTATGCTTTGATCGGTTTTTTGTCTTCTGTTGTGTTTACAGGGTACTTCTCAAGCGGATTAAGTACGGGAAGCAGCGATGGAATCGATACAAGGGAGACGAGAGGAAAGCAGAACTATAGGTAGGCCTTCTGTCTTCTCATCTTATCTATTGTTTATAGGAAAAGTCTAAAACACTTTAAACTGTTGTTCTAGGCACAACTACTTGTCTAGTGAATTAGTGTTTATTCGTAGATGCTAAATTCTCCAAAAAAAATTGGTGACCATACTAGGGAAGAATCCTCTTTCCTAGTAGCTTATCCACCTCCAAAGACATCCTTGTAGACTTCATTTGTGTTCATTGATTGTATTTTAGCTCTTTTGCATTGATTTTTGGTCAAAAATTGAGGTTATATGATTCTTGAGTGGCCTCTCAGAAATCAGCGCAGGCTTGGTCAGGGGACAGTGCTCTGTAGAGCACCCTTGAGTGAGAGATAATGCTCTGCAGCACAGTTAGGCCCTCTTTGACCTGTGCTGATCAACCTTAGGTCAAATTCCCACATTGGAAAGTATTTTTGCGAACTTTTCTCTATTTGTTTGCTTGCTGGTTGATCAATGAATGTCATGTCTCAGAGAACAAATTTTTATCTTCTTTGCCAACCCTACTTTGATTTGATTGATTAATGTTTTCTTTGTCATTATTAGTCTATAGTCAAAGTTAGAATATGGTTGATTAATCTTCATTCAAAAGAAAGTGTCGTAAAGTCTTCTCTTCCTTCGAATTAGAACTGTCGTAAAAGTCTTCGCTCTTATGAAAGATTGATTGATTGTATGTGCATATTTCTTTTTGTTCATCATAACACTATAAGATTCGAAAAGAAAAACTTGCATCATTCATATTGTAGTTTGTGAATGTTTGAAAGGAATAGCTAGGGAAATTGCATTAGATGTGTTCTTTGCTCTTTGTCAAAAATCTTATTGCTCTATCCCTACTAGCTAAGGATTTTCATTGTTAAATTGAATGGAAAGAATGCTTATCATATTAGTTTCATTTTAGGAATTGCAAACATACATCACATGGTGAACCTTGAAAGGAAAATTCTAAAGAAGATCAACTTAAAATTTATCTGAATTTACCTAATGGAGCATTGTCACCTAACGAAAAACATTTAGAGGTCTAGGCTAGAGACGTGTTCCGGCGTCATAAAACAAAGCAGCTGTCGCTAACTTGTCTGCAATACATCCCGAGTGTGATACCTCATTCCACGTACGTGAGTATATTGTAGCTCTTCCACGTACCTTCGGGTATATAGGGCGGTGTTACAATACGTAAAGTATATGGGAATGCTCTCACTATGCGGTTTTTCATTAGACAACGCTTATACGGTTTTGGCCTCCACGTACTTTCGGGTATATATGGGAGGACAACACTAGGTTTCTATCCATCCTTAGGTAACCGAGTCAGCCGCCTTGTACATTGTGATACACCGAACATAGCATTTGGGGAGATTGTCTGCCCGTACTTCCTGGTTCGCCAGGAGGTATTCTGCAGTTCATAGTTGCTTGGTAAACCTTTTGCCTAGATTATCCCTCTTTTGTTTTGTTATTTTACTTTGATTAAAATAAAATTAATTGACCGCGGATAACATCCTCCACGGTCACTCCTTAGTTGATCTTAGGTTGAAACATATGGCAACAAATCCAGAGTCCACTGATCAAGGAATTCCTTTTGATGGGAATCCTAGTCCTTTTCCTCTTTCTGAAAATAATGGTGCTCCATATATGGCAACATTGTCCCTTCTAGGATTTACCATTGGCTTTCCAGTATGGTTGTTTTCAACCTCCTTGGTTCAAAATGTCGTGATTTCTCTACAATCGAGTACACCTCCAACTGGACAAAATCAAACTCTAGTTGATCCTAAAGTTGACCCTTTACCTTCTTCCTCGGTTGTTTCTTCCTCTTCTCCTGGTGAAAGTATTGGTACTAGTAACCAGGTGGCTAAGAAGAAGAAGAAGAAGAAGCAAATTCATCAGAGGGGAAACCAAGCAACCATTGCTTTGAATGCAACATCTGATGAGAAATTGTCCGTCAAGCCTCACAAAGTTCGATATCCATGCAAACTCTGTGTGGGAGACCATATTCTTTGAAATTGTCCTGATATTCCTTAAATCTTAAAAGAATGGTCTTCTCGTTCTTCTCATCCTGTGTCATCAACTTCTCAATATCATGCCGGTGACACACCATCAACTAGTGGTAGTAAAGTTCATGGAAATAAGGGTAAAGTTAAGTTTCCCTGTAGGTTATGTGAAGAGAATCACCCCATTCACCTTTGTCCCTATCTGGATGAAGCCAAAAAAGTGTTGGATAATCGTCCTGCTTCACCGCAGCGACTTCCATCTGGTTATAGGAAACTCTTCCTAAATCCTTCACTAGTTGATGAATTGACTGACCAAATATCATCCATCGGTCAAACCCACTCTTTCTGAAAGTGAATCTTATGAGTCTATACCTGACCCAAATCAACAGGTTGAGGTAACAATTGACCCAATTTCACCTTCAGTTAATTGTACCTTTCCCGAAGAGAGTGAATATGATACCACTCAAATTCTTTTTGTTTCTTTAGATTCTAATGAGCTTGGGGGCAGTCCTCCTGTTCCATTAAGACAAGAGGAAAATCCTCCAATTCTCATAACTCAAGGGGTTAATTCTCCCGTTTCTACGGTACCCCCTCCAAGTAGTCTAGTCACTTCCTTTGATTGGAATTGTCTGGCATGATTCCTTCTTCCTTCTTATGTGCCTTTCCAGATCATAATACAGGTTTGTAATATGATTGTATCTGGCACTGTTATAGATGAAGGTGCATCTGTGAGTATCCTTTCCTCAACTGCTTGGAAAGCGCTTGGTTCACTGCCGCTTGTGCCTATTACCCAGAATTTGTTGGGTTTTAACAGAGGAACTAGTCAACCATTAGGAATCCTCCCTCAGTAGTCCCAGGCCCTTTAGATTACAATTTACTTCTAGGGCGCAACTATGTTTATGAAATGGGAGCTATTGTTTCAACACTCTTTCGAGTGATTTGTTTCCCGCATGAAGGCCGAATTGTCACTGTTGACCAACTTTCATTTCCCAGCCCAAATATGGGTTTAAGTCAACCATCTTCCATAAATGGTCCTTTTGTACCAATGGTATCATCCCCACCACGGGTTAATTATGTGGCAACCCGTTCCATACCTACATCAACTGACGATCAATTCAGTGATGTTGTACATCATGTACTGGAGGAATTGGAACCAAATCTCTCCTTCATCACCTCTTATGAGTCGTGATCAAGGGTCTATGAGGATAGTTCCTTGTCTTGTGTCAACCTCATTAAAAAATGAAACCAAGGATATGAGCATAGTTCCTTGTCTTGTGTCAAGCTCATTAAAAAATGAAACAAGGTCCCCTGGAGCAAGTTCCACGTTGAGTCTTTGATTAGATCTCGTAAAATCCCAGTCGAGTCTTTCACTTGATCTCGTAAATGAACCTTCATTCCATCCACCTGATAGTCACGAGTAGTCTACTTTGGTGAATGTAATGAAGCTTGGGGGGCATGCACCTAATGGTAAAGTTAAGTTTCCCTGTAGGTTATGTGAAGGGAATCACCCCATTCACCTTTGTCCCTATCTGGACGAAGCTAAAAAGGTGTTGGATAACCGTCCTGCTTCACCGCAACGACTTCCATCTGGTTATAGGAGACTCTCCCTTTCATCATGCTGGAGTAATGTAAACCAATCTCAAGCATAGTTTTTTGTTTCAAGCTTGTGTAAACATGAAACTAAATCCAAGCACAGTTCCCTATGGTTCAAGCTCGTGATTTCCATTCCATTAGCCTATTTCATTAGATGAGCTTGGGTTGTTTTCATCCCATCGCCACCATCCCTTTGGTTGATCATACACTTTCATTTGGTTGTTTTACCCTTTTTGAGGAACAGTTGCAATGAGTGGTCTTATTAGCTGGCCTCTTCACATAAATCAACATGTTTTGAGAAGCTCCAACATCACTGGGACCAGTTTCTATCCTAGACACCACTCGTTCCTCAAAATGGAGTCCTCTTTAAGTTCTTTTCAGACTCTCTAAATATGAAAAGATTGCCGAGCACTTGTCCTTTTCAGCTCGTTAACGGATTGGAAATGATATCTTGTATTATTTTACGCTTTTTTCAGGCTTGAGAGATTAATTTATGAAAAAGAACTTGTGGAGTTTTTTTTTGTCCCTTTTCAAACTCTCTAAACATGAAAAGGATCGAGTTATCCTTGTCGTTAAACTCGTTAAAAACATCAAATAACGAAAAACTTGTCCATCTAGACAAGACCAAGTTTCACCTTCGCTAGACTCATTAAAACATCAAATAGTGATGGATTCGCCCGAAGGGTGAAATTATACAACAAGCATATGTTATCCTCCTCAAGCTTGATAAAAATAAAGAGGTACTGGTCAGCAATGACTGGGAAAAATGGAAAAAGGGGAAAACCACTTTATGGTAGCAAGTCGCTCTTGAACATGACACTTTCACTTCATCTCCGTGACTATTTGGGTTGGGTTATCTGCTTGACGGTTATCATACCTATGGTCTATCACACCATCCATCACTTTTGGTTTTGGGTCAATGCTGCTAATTCATTCAGACTATCTGGGTTGGGTTATCTGCTTGATGGTTATCATACCTATGGTCTATCACACCATCCATTACTTTGGTTTTGGGTCAATGCTGTCAGTTCATTTAGTGTCGCGATATGTTCAAGAGAAGTCATCCTTTACATTACCATAAACCTTCATTTTCATGACCGCCATTCCTGAACCTTATGTCGTCAATCAAATTCTGTCTCCAAAATCACTACACTCATTTCGTGTTGTTGATGTGGGATACATCAAGGCCCTCATGTGATGAGTCGCTTCTTGTCGACATCAACTCATTATCCAAAAAATTGACTTAGAAACACCCATTCAGTACCTTGAGGCTTGCATGCATCAATGACAGGTTTCTGGCTTTCAGTGAGAGGCATACATCAATGGCCTTCGACCAAAAGACTTTGTATGGTGTTCGACATCAAATCATCCATTCACACCATGAAGAATGTACTGCAGTACCTTGAGGATCATTATCATTATCGGTGATTTCTCTCGCATATGTTAACAACTTACATCATTGGCTGGTAATCATATGGTGTCTTCCCATGTTCGACATCAGATCACATATTCACATGGATAGACTCATACTTGAGCGAACAGTTGAACGAGATTGAAGACCCCAGATCTAGTTTCATCCATCCGGACTGCGATTTCAGGAGTACTATATCATATGTACAATGGCTTTACATTGATAGTCATTCCGATCATGGGTCTATATCTATAGACGGCTGTTTATGTACATGTAATGAAAGTTTATAAGCTAAGCATGGGTATGCCTTCCCTCATCAGTTCATGTAAAATCAAATATCATGATATATGTATTGTAATTGATGCAGGTTACCTTCCACTTCGATACCTCCTCATCACATCGTAAAACATTTCATTTGACATTGGAATTTTTCTGACTTCATGCTTAAGGGGGCAGCTGTTACAGATCCATTTGGGCACATCAAATCCAAACATTCAGATCAGTGTTTTAGGGCTCATCAAACCCTAAATTCAGTTGTTACATGGCCTAAACAAGTCACCCCTTTGAATGCCTCCTTCCCAGAGAGTTTCATGACTTGAAGACATCTGGAAAGTACCTCTAGAAGGACTAGCGCAGGTAAGCCCTTATGAAGGTGTGCTGTAGAGTAGTTAGGTCCACTGCCAGGGTGCTTTGCAGAGCACTTAGGCTTCCTTTCACCTGTGTTGGGCGAGAATGAGCGAAATTCACATAGGGTTTGGGGAATATTCTTATCTTTTGGAGTCATCTAGAAGTTTCCCTGTCTTATCAACTCCTATGAGCTCGAAAATGGATGAGGAATGAGTTAAGGAGCATCCTATCTTCTCATCCCTTCCTCCATGGAACTAATTCTAAGTATGGAAGGCCATTCAATGTCACCATTAATGGCAAAACCTCCTTCATATTCCTATAAATTTACCACTCATCTAAGTGATCACAGGCTGGATTATGCTGAATTGTAAGGAGATAATGCTGCTATGAGACTTGACTTTGGAGCAAATGATGTGATGCCACAAGCTTGTCTTGCTTTTGATGTGATGTGGATGGGATCCAAGCTGGAGGAATGACTTTGAATCAGACACTGATGGTTGTAATTCCTTCTTCTATCTAATAAAGTGTTTGAACCTTTTTCCATATGTTGTGTTCTTTCATAATGCTTATATGTATGAATTAATTCTGATTCCTTTCATTTATATTCAATGGATCGTATGCTTTGATTGGTTTTTTGCCTTCTGTTGTGTTTACAGGGTACTTCTAAGTGGATTAAGTATGGGAAGGAGTGACAGAATCGATACAAGGGAGACGAGAGGAAGGCAGAACTACAGGTAGGCCTTCTATCTTCTCATCTTATCTATTGTTTATAGGAAAAGTCTAAAACACTTTAAATTGTTTTTCTAGGCACAACTACTTGTCTAGTGAATTAGTGTTTATTTGTAGATGCTAAATTATCCAAAACACTGTTGTACTAAGAACTGCCACTGACCCAATACTGAAGATCCCTGTTGATGTGCTCTTTCTGTCAGATGGACTTACCCAATCTGCATCAGTGAAGCCTTAAAGCTTCACTCCCTCTGTCCGTCTATACCACAATCCATACTAAGTAGTGCCCTTGAGGTATCTCGACACATGCTTTGTCGCCTTCCAATAAAACTTAGTAGGACTAACCATCGCTTGACTAAGCTGGTTAACTGCGTAGCACATATTCGGTCGTGTGTTCACCAAGTACATGTGTGAACCCATAAGCGGCCTATAAACAATAGCTTCCACTACTTCCCTTGAAGTAACATCCTCTTTTCTCTAGTTACCAACTAGAGGAGTCTCCATGGGTTTGTTTCTCTCCATGCAGAACCTCCCAAGTATCTCATTGGCATACTTTCGCTGAGACACAAACAATTCCCCATCACCCTGCCATACTTCCATGCCCAGAAAGTAATGCATGAGCCCCATGTTCTTCATCTCAAACTCTCTTGTAAGGTCCTCCTTGCAAGGCTTGGTTAGTTGATCATCACATGTCAGAATCAAAGCATCAACATATAACACAATGACCAACAATTTACCTTCCACCACTATGTGGTATAGGTTCGTATTCACTTCACTCTTGGTGAAGCCCAACTCGGTGAAGTAGCTATTAATCATGGTGTACAAAGCACAAGGTGCTTGCTTTAGCCCATACAACGCCCTCTTGAGACAGCACACATGCGACTCACGGTCGAAGGTCTCAAAACCTTCAGGCTACTCTATGTACACCTCTTCCTCAATCATGCCATTAAGGAAGGTTGTCTTTACATCCATCTGATGTATCTTCCAACCAATCTGCACTGATAGTGCCCATATAGATCTGATCGATGAGTACTTTGCAATAGGAGCAAAGGTCACATCATAGTCAAGCCCCTCTACCTATGAAAATCCATGGGCCACAAACCTGGCCTTATGCTTCTCCACACTACAATCCGCTGCTTGCTTTACCTTATAAAGCCATCGGGAGCATGCCACTGACTTTTCCTCCTGTCTCGGGACCACATCCCAAACACTGTTATGAACTATGGAGTCATACTCCTCCACCATGGCATCAACCCAAACTGGTTTTTGCATTGCCTCCTTAAAGGAAGATGGCTTTGTCTCAACACATCTGCTCGTAAGAGACATGTATGCAATGTACCTCTTAGGTGACCTCCTCTTTCTGCGCTGAGATGTGGGTGATCCCTCATTCTCCCGTGCATCATGCAATAGCTTGTTAGCCTCTATAGTGCTCCTTCTCCCATCTCTAGAAGACTTTTCCTAAGTGGATGTCTCCATTCCCAGATCCTCTGCATGTGGCTACTCCACATCAATCTGAGGCTCCTACACCTTTGGAGCTAAGAGCTCCTCAACTGCATGTAGCTCAAGCTCCCTCTCAAGGAAAACTTGCATGCCCTTTTCCTCATCGAATCTGACATCCCTATGAACCACTGTCATCCTACTAGTCGACAAGTACACTTGATAGTTGTGAGGTGTATCAGTGGACCCCACAAATATCCCCAACTTTGTTGTTGGCTCAAGCTTCTTTCGTGCATATTTGGTCACAAGGTAATATACCGATGATCCAAAAATCCTGAAGTGACCAACATCTAGTCTCTTACTAAAATAAGCCTCCTCTAGTGTCTGCATCCCAAGAATATGATGCGGCCTACAGTTCTGCAAATAAACTGATATGTTGCATGCCTCAACCCACAAGTGTAGTGGTAGGCCCTGATCATGCAACATTTCCAATGCTTCCCCTACAATGCTTATGTTCTTCCTCTCGGCCACCCCATTCTACTATGGGTTTTGGGGTGCTGTCAACTACTGTTTAATCCCTTTTGCCGCATGAAAGTTCTTAAACTCATTTGAGACATACTCCCCACCATTATCACTCCTCATAGCTTTAACCTTCTAGCCAGACTCTTTCTCGACCAGTGCTTTAAATTCACAAAACTTTGTGAAATTTTGATCCTTCTTCTGCATGAAAAATATCCAACATTTACAAAAAAAGTCATCGACAAAAATAACATAATGTCTGTGTTTGGTCGTGGATGCTGTCGAGAATGGTCCACACACATATGAATGGACTAACTCTAGAATCGCCTTTGGTCAACTGTCTTTGTCGTGAAATGAAGCCTTGGTGTATTTTCCCAAAGTACACTGCTTGCATGTATAAACTTGCTCAAGTGTACCTTTGGGAAGACCAATAGGATCTGCTACATGATTTTGAAAGCCCCATGATGCAAGTGGCCCAATCGCCTATGCCACAACTAGCCAACGTCTCGGCTCTGCATCTTCTCTGATTTTGTGTTCAAAGCAACAAAATACTCTACCTCCAGCTTATAGATATTCTTAACTTGAATCCCTATCTTCTTTACTTGACCCATGGCTATGTGTGGAAGGAAATATTTTCCTTTTGAGAAAATCACATCGTAGCCTCTCTCCTCAAGCATGGCGACTGATACTAAGTTATTATTCAACCCGAGCACATATATAACATCCCTCAAGGTGAGAGGAGCACCCTGCTCCCTCTGAAAAGTAACCGTGCCCAATCCAGTAGCACTATACCTCCCGTCGTCACCCATATCGATATGCATCTAGAGATCTTTCTCCTTCAGGTCACTGAACAACTCCTTGTCACCAGTCATGTGGAATGAAGCTCCATTGTCAAGGTACCATACACTACCCATCATTGATGACACCATGCATGCAATGATAATAAATTCCAATTCAAATTGAGAGGCCAAAGCCTTACCCACCGCTCATCCGGAGGACTTCTTCTTAGACTTCTTTAGCGTGCAATTTGTAGAAAAATGGCCCAACTCTTGACAATGAAAGCACTTAACTTTCATCATGTGGAAAGAATCTGATTTGGAATGGGACACCTTCCATTTCCCTTTTCTTGCCTTACTTGCTAAGGCACAATTTTCCTTATCATCAGTCTTTGAAGAGGAACCATCTTTGGTGTTCCTTCTAATCTCCTTCTGCATCAAATCCGACCACAGTTATTCTCAACCTGGCATCTTCTCCCTTCCATTCACAGAGTCCTGATAGCTATTACAACTCTTAGGAAGGCCTAGGAGAGCTAGGATCATTATATCATCCTCAGCAATGGTTATTCCAACACTTCCAAGCTCATCTCGACAGTGAGTGAACTTTGTCAAGTATTTTGGAATGGTCTCGCCTTTCTCCATCTTGATTTTTCGAAGTTTGTCTTTCAGTGCCAACTTCCTATGGTCATTGTTGTTCTGGAATAGGTCTTTCAATGCTTTCCACATAGCATATGGAGTTTCCTTCCCATGGAGACTCGAGACAACGTGGTCTCGAACTCCCTCAAGGGTTACCCGCCTCGCCTTCGTCACACACTTCTTCCATTTGACCAGATTTTGTGCATCCGATGCTGCTGGCTTAGGAATATCTTGATCAACGAATTCCTTCAGGCCATTATCCTCCAACATAACCTACATTATGTCCTTCCAGGCTATATAATTCGAGCTGCCTTGTAAGGCATACTCAAGCCGCAAATCATAGAACGCCATCTGCTGATCCTGAAGTATGTATTGCAAATTTGAATTTCACATGTAACCCAAAACTCAAAACTTCGAAATCTCCTCTAGTATATTGTCTTCAACTCTGATACCATGTATATTTTCTTATAGATTCATAGCTCATGTAATGTACTAAAACACAAGACAAGAATCTACTCTACTCTTTAAACAACGGAAACCAAGAATCGATGAAAACAATAATCGACAAGAGGAAGATAATCAAAGACACATAACACAATTGTTTCTTTGGGGAAATCCACTGCTCAAAACCCCGACTATATATTGCATTAATCAGAAATCTAAGTGATAATACAAAGCTTGTTCACACAAGAACAATTCCGCACAAGTATGATCAACTCTCTGCCTCACAAGCCTGCACTGACCAACACTTAGCCAATTTTTTTTTCTGCTTGCTAAGCCCCTATTTCCTTGCAAAATTCATGGGAGGAATATCCCATATTTAATTGGGAATTCCTTCTTTGATAACCGCACAATCATAAACTAGGTCCTCTTCTGATTGCATGCATGATGTGTACATCTCGGATCATTCTACAACTGCTAGTACATTGTCCCTGCACTCTAGTCTCAACTGGATCTTTCTCTGAACTTCCATGCATGAGTTTCTCTTGAGTGAATCTCCAGTTAGTTGGAGTAGCACTGAGAATGCACCAGTGCACCAACTCACTACTCATCATCTACTAGTTCCACAAACAGTTAGAACTAGCTTAACTGACCATAACTCAGTTAAACTGAGTTATCTAATTACAACTCAAATAAACTCATCCTAGACCCCTAAAATTGTAGAGAGAACATATACATGACTACATAAAGACTTCCAAATCAAAATTCCTAAGCTAATTAAGTCAATTAAACCTAATTAACTATTTACAAGTTTCTATATGAATATAATTTTATTTTATTTCACAGTTTAATTCAAGGACAAATTAAATTGGAATTTCTTGTTGCCATTTCTGAACACCTGTTGACCAGTAGGATGACAGTGGTTTACAGGGATGTCAAATTTGATGAAGAGAAGGCCATGAGATATTCCCTTAAGAGGGAGCTTCATCTACATGCGGTTCAGGAGCTTTTAGCTCCTAAGGAGGAGCCTCAGATTAATTTGGAGCAGACACATGCAGAGGACCCGAGAGTGGAGACATCCACTTACGAAGAGTCTTGTAGAGATGGGAGAAAGCGCACAAGAGAGGCTGAATGGTTATTGTAGGATGCGAGAGAGAGTGTGGGAGCACCCACATCATAGCGCAATCATAGGAGGTCACCTCAGAGGTACACTGGATACATGGATCTTATGAGCGCATGTGTTGAGACAGAGCCATCTTCCTTTGAGGAGGCAATACAACAACCGGTTTGGGTTGATGCCATGGTGGAGGAGTATGACTCCATTGTTTGTAACAATGTATGGGATGTGGTCCCAAGACCAACATTAAAGTCAGTGGTGAGCTCCCGATGGCTTCACAATGTAAAGCAAGAAGCGGATGGTAGTGTGGAGAAACATAAGGACAGGTTTGTGACCTGAGGATTTTCTCAGGTAGAGGGGATTTACTGTGATGAGATCTTTTCTCTTGTTGCAAGCTACTCATCAATTAGATCCATTTTGGCACTATCAGCGCTGTTAAGGTCCTATAATTTATAGGATCTCAAGGTAATTGAGTATTATATCTCAGGAATCTTATTTTGTAAATTCTTGTCAATCTGCCAATGACTTCCAAATAAAAAGAAAAAATAGAATAAAAAATGAAAAGAGGGTATAAACAAGAAAAATAAAGAGAAAAACAAGAATATTGAAAAAGAACAAAAGTTTTAACCCCACCAAAACAAAGCAAAAAAAAGAAGAATAATACTGAAAGTGTTGCAAGTCTAAATGCCACTACTCATACATAGTTTTTGCTTCATTTCTATAAAATAAAGTTGTGTGAAACTTGTTCAAAATGCCACAATCACTAGCTTTAGTGTAATCATACTATTTAATTATGATTAGACTTCTTTAAATTTTAGTAAATTAGATAGAGAATAAAGGTTTATCCAACAGTTTAATCTAGGTAAATCATTAGTTAGGTAGAAAATGACATTGACCCAGCTATTTAATCTCGCTCAATAGGAGAAATAAGGGATATGTTAGATAGTTTTTCTTTTTGCATAAAAGAAGATAAAAGTGGGTTTGCTAGTCTAAGTGCACCCTAGAGATCAAAATAAAAATGCTAGTCTAGCTAAGGGTAGGTAGATTAGGTGGTTTGCTTAAATACTAGCATGCATGAATTTTATCCTAAGTTTGAGGATAGGGAAAAAAGGGGCAGAAGTGCATGCTATGGATTATATATTTCAAAATATTTTATTACTAATCCCTTATCCTAAGTTCAAAGGATAAATATGTGCGTGAGGATAAATTAATTCATATGATATATTCCCCCCTTATCCCAAGCTTGAAAAGGAAATTAAAAAGTGCAAATGGACAAATTTTGTTTCTCGTTTATGGTTAAAGATCAGTGCAATCAGTACCCTCAGGATTTGATCCCCCGCTCCATCCACGAACCTTGTTCTTTTTCGGACCCCCCTTTACATTTTTCCTTTATCGATGGGGGGGGGGGGGGGGGGGGGGGGGGTCCAGAAGGTGGTTTCTCCCGCCGGGCCCTACCCCCTACATGGCGCATCATGGTGATTTCGCACCCCCCCCCCCCCCACCGATACTACTTACTGCCCATCACCCCCTCCAGAAACCACCTATCTTGTATCTGTTCCTGCCACGCCCCCACCACTCTTCCTCCACCACTCTCCGCCTGCCACCTGTCTAGACCGTTGTGCCAATTAAATGCTTTCTCGCTTAATACCTGTTTCTCATTTAATTTTTCCCAGGTAACCGTTCAGTAACAGTCCCGTGCCATTTCCAATGGGACTCTGTCACAAATGTTTAAATAAATCCAGAGCCCATCATTCTCAATTTTTCACTTCTCATTGTCTTCTGATATTCATAATTTCTTGTAGGGATCTCCATCGAGCTTCTTCACCACCAGGACTCCGACATTCACTGACCTGCCTGTTCCTTTTCGCCTGAAAGACTATTATCATTTCTAAGCCCGGTAAGCCTCCTTTGCGTATTCATTTTGTTCAAAAAACCTCTACAATCATTTCTCCTAAAGCTAAGACCCAGGACCAGACCATTAATCCATTAATTCCACCTTCTATAGACTTAGATCAGATCCCATTACCAAACATGGATTACAGAATAAGCGAAACTTTGTGTCGCTGTGATTCCCTGGAGTTGTATTTCTGGTTAGAGGATAAACACACAGATAAGACTGATGAGATAAGACTCTGGGAGTAAAACCTCCCCAACTATATCTTTCCTTTAACATTCCAAGCCCCATAATTTACTAGAAGATGCCAAGATTGTTATGTCCCTGCCCAAATTGCCATAATTTCCCCTTCAGGTGACATTCTTTTCACCATTACAGCCAAATCTATTGACCAAATGATGCTGGCCCCTTCTGTGGAAAATGTTGCCCCTTTCTCCTTAGAAGCCCTCACCTAGCTTTATCAAAAGATGGATTTTGCCACCAGAGCTAGAATTTTTGAGATTTTCTTGCCAGAGAATGCCCAATTGCCCAAGAAGAATCCTCCTTATCCTTCTTCCATTTTCCCTGATCAGGCCAAGTAGATTATTTCCATCATTTCTTACATTATAGGTTATCATTCTGATCAGTGGGTAGATGAGCCCATTTTAGGATTCCTTTCCACATTTTCCACAGACAGTAAGCCCTCTACAATTTTCAATTTCAATCAATTCTTGGTTGACAATATCCATGAGCAGTTCATCAAGTTTCCTACAGAGCAGGTGTTCAGTTACACCTCTGTTTTAATTTACATGTTCATCTACTATCAAGCAGAAAAGTTCAGTTTTGCATTGCAAAAATTGGATGATGCAGGGGATCAACAACTAGTGATCTTTTGGACCTCATTGGTCATGAAAGAACAACAGGAATTCACCTACAAGAAATTTATAGAAGACTTTGTTCATCCAGCTATGAAAATTCTCCATAGTATAGTGCAACCTAGGATCAATGAGGAGATCAAAAGAATATTGCATCTATCAAACCAAGCAAAGACCAAATATTGGTACCTGTATCAAAACTACACAGAGATTAGAGTCTATGGATGTGAATTAGCCCCTTATAAGGTCCCCAAGTACCCCCCAATGAGGATCTTTTCACTGGAGTATATCAGGAAGATGTTGAACTTAGATGATATCCACTTTGTAGTGGCCAGGAAGAAGGCACAATTCAGAATTAAAACACAGGTGGGCCCATTTGTGTGCAACACAAGAACAACAAGTGAGGAGGCAGATAAGATACTGAAGGAAATGAAGTTCAGCTTGAGCTTCACATGGTATTATGACCCCTGTGGCATCATTTCAAAACTCAAAGTGGACAATAAGAACACTCCCTACATCCACACTTCTAGGCCAGACATAGAACAATATGCCAATCAGTTGGAATGGGCAGAAAATACCCTACAGGAAGCTGAAGAGCAACTTGTTTCCACTTCTAGTTTGCAGACTCTTGTTCCTCAGGAAAAATCCAGCAAAAGGCAGAGGGAGGAAGGGTCATCATCTACAACTGGGAGTGAAGCTAAATAATTTAGAATCAGTTACAGAAAGAGACCCAAGGTGACTCACAAACCAGAAGTAGACAAAGAGATTGAAGAACAGGCAGCTATCATCATCACAGATTCACCACTAGCAACCACCAAGTTCATTACATCTCCTTCTGAACCTTCATGTTCACAGGATCATAAGGAGACTGAGTTAGAATCACACACTATCCAAACAGAAAAAGAAAAGACAGTGTTTGATAGGTACAGAGAAATAAATCTCAGGAATGAAATCTTGAAGAACAACACTTACAACCAATTCTGGAAGCAGACTTCCAGCTCACAAAGTAGACTTCTGTCAGTGTTTGATACTAAGCATGGTAAAATGTAGATGGCCTTTCTTGAGGCCCAGACTTCACAACCTAAATCAACAGCTGACTACAAGAGCACCACCTTTGAGTTCAGTACAAAGGACATACATCCCATTGATCAAATGGAGATGCACAAACAAACTGGTGAGATGATATCCTCCACTCTGACTAATACTACCATGTCCTTATCCAAATTGCAGGTTTCTTTTGCAAATATACAGTCACAGTTGAAGATGGAGAAGGTCTCCTCCTTGGCCAAAGATAACAGGATCAAGTCTTTGGAAGACTTGGTGATCAAGATAGGGTATGACCCTAAAGATGTCAATGCTGTTGAGGATATTATCAGGAAGAAGAATTTGGACATTACAACATTGAGGAAACAACTAAATATGCCAACTAGAGAAGATCCAAAGACCAAGGACATTGAAGAAGCTAAAGCTCAGAAAGCAGACATGATGAAACTGATTATCGACCAAAACATACAGATCAGACAGATGGAAGAAGAGTTGGAAAATTTGATAAAGGAGAAGGAAGACAACTCGAAGATGGCTATTTTTCCCTTGGATGTTGTACCTCTTTCTCAACTACCATCAATAGGAGCAACTACTGCACCTACCACTTCAACTCAGACACCCAATGTTGAACATGTAACATAGACACTGCAAAACATGTCATTGTAGTCAAAGGAATTTGAGGCCTTGCAGGGCCATCTCAAAGCTTTGGAAGTCCAGAAGGCCAAAGTTGAAGCTGCTTGGACTGCTAAATTGGAAAAATCTCAGAGACTTTTGGAAAATTTGCGCCAGGTAGAGAGAGACACTTCAATTGGCCAGACCTTGGCCCAAGCCAAGGAAACAATTTGGATGAACATACTTGACTCAATGAATGAGATTTGGCCTTCCATCCAAATTATATTTGAACAGAAAGAGTTAATAGAGAAGGCCACTAAGACCATTGTGCAAGGAAGGGAAAAACTAGGAGAAATGCCAACAGAAGTTGCCAATATTATCAGGTTCTTAAATTCAAAGTCCAGATATGAGATGGAGGAAGTGGGAGTCAGTGATAGAACTGCCACCATTCTGGAAGTCAAGAAAGTCTTGACAAAGAGAAATCTTATTGACCAGTTGGAGGAAAGGTGTGAAACCTTGGAGCTGTAGGTGAACATATTTACAAATAGGATTGAAGCCTTAATGCAGAAGGGACTGCCCAGTATCTATGTCATCAATGACAAGCTGATCACTTAGGAGGACTATATCTTGAAGATGAAAGAGGTAGCCAAAAGTAGCATTAAATTCAGTGGAATCAAAGGGAGTATGACAGCAAAGGCATTTCTGGAGACCATGTCAAACGAATTTCATGTGCAGAATGAGGTAAAACATATTTTTACCGTGAAACCAACTTTTGCTAAATATACAGAGGTAGATGAAATCTACTGCAGGGTGACAAAGTTAACAGTGCCAGATGAAAAGAGATGGGAAGAGTTACTTGATTTACTGGATTAAGGAATAACTCAGGAGCAGTAAAAGATTTTGCCAGCACAAGATTCAGTTCAACATCGCATTTTGTTTGGATGACTCAGCAACTGAAACCACCCAAACATGACCATCACTGTCCTCAACAGCGTACGTGGCCTATTCTTTTTCCAAGATTAGATGATATTAGTTTGTAATTAGGATAATAATACACTGTCGGTTTGACAATGATTTTGTAAAGCATTATTGTAATTTTTATTATAAATACTTCACTGTTTGAAGTATTAATGGTTGATTTCTGAATGTAATTTCTGCTGCATATTGTAATTTTGAAGTACTGGAGTATCAATAATACAAGGACATTTCATAGGATTCATGTGGTGTGTTAAATGGTGATGTGTTTCTTCTCTTTATTTGTTTAAACATTGTTATTTCTTTCCTCTATTATTCTAATTATGAATTAATCAATAAAAACTGTGATAAATAGGATTCGTTATCAAGAGCAGCATATTTTGGTTGTTGTTAATTTTAATGTTTTCCACTAAAGTCAGATCAAGGAATTATTAATTGTTCTTCGGTCTCTACTGAAACCTTACACTTATGTTATTCCACCATTCACTTAATTTTTAAAAATATCCAGTTAGTGCAACCTAGCTTGCCCTATGAGAACTCCTTTAAAAATTGATGCAAAACTCGAGTTTAGTTTATAGACTCCATAGCCCAATGGAATTATAACACTCAAATCAACCAAACCAATCAAACAAAACAAACAAGTACAATCATAACTAGCCTAAAATTTACATGAAAGCAAAGCTAAATTAAACAGAGAGATCCCTCTCTGAAGTTGGCAGGGCTAGATCCCGACTTCCAAGGCGGTTTTGATGCTATCCAATGTGTTTAATCCCTCAACCTCAAAAATACAAAACGACAACATAGTGGCGACCATACTAGAGAAGAATAAATTTTAATCCAAAATATTATTATTCCCTGGTTTTAAATCAGTATTTCAATAAGCAACTATTGTATCATTATGACATACATGACGTGAGATTATTATTTTGTATATATTTAGTGTGTCATTGATTCTGATTTTTATTTGTGTGATGATTTTTTATAGCCCTGGCTCCCAAAAGAATTTACACTAGATCTCACCCTAATCCCAACCGCGATGAAATTGTAGATAACCCTGAGAAATTGGTGACAAAGAAAAGCTTTACTGAGAGTCAAGGTAGTAATAGTGCTATGTCTAGATTCAATTCTCTCCCTGAGAATATTCCTTTGTCAAGGTCTAATTCTCTCCCAGAGAAATTTGAAACTTTACAAGGTATAGAATTTGATTTTCCTTTCTATCAAAGTTTGAGGCTTTTGTAGATCAAACTATCATAGATAAAGCCATTCTGGAACCATATATACCCCAAACCCAACTCCTTGAAATAGATCCTGATTTTGAATATTTACAACAATTTGACAAATTACAAGGTCTAGTTTCAATGTTGGACCAAGCTATTGAAGAAGATTTTATTCAATAGTCGGTTGAATTTTATGATTTAACCATTGCATCATTGTATTTGTCTAGTCAATCCTCCCAGTCAGTTCATCTACAACCTCCCATTCCTACTCATGACATAGTATCAACCTCCTCACCTTTGATTTCCCAAACTGTTGTGTCTACTATCCCTATAGTTATCAAAACTACACCTACATTAGGTCCATATTCAATTCAATCTTCCAGAACAATTATGGCAGGAAGGTATGCACCTTTGATGTTGCCAGGTCAACTGAATGCTATGCCTAAAGATTATCAATAAAAAAATTGTGACCTTTGATAACACTGGTACTTATACTGCTCAATAGCATGTGGATAAGATGAACGGTGTATTTGACCTCCAAGAAGTAGATGAAGCTGATGTTAAAATGAGAATTTTTGCCCAACGTTTAGGAGGTGATGTCAAGAAATGGTTTAGGGGTTTAAGTATAGCAAACCTTGATGCTTTCCATCAAACTTTCTTAGCTAAATGGGATATAAAGAAGAATCCACTTCAACTCCTAAATGAATATAAAAGACTAAAAAAAAACCAAATGAAAGTGTGGAAGAATATTGTGAACGGTTTAGTACTGTTTACAACACCATTCCACAAGACATCAAGCCCTCCCCTGTCCTAGTTCTAATTGATTTTCCAGATGGTTTTGATGTAGACATGGAATATCAACTTAGAGAGAGAGACCCAACAACTTTGGAAGAAATGCAAGCAAATGAAATTAAAGTTGAAGCTAACATCCTGGCCAAAAAAGAAAAGCTGAAGTGTGAATGCGGGGTTACCATAAAAGATGAACCTTCTACTTCTGTTGTTGATCATAAGATTGATAACTTAGTCAGAGTAGTGAATCAAATGATGTAAAGAGTGAACTTTAATGACCAAACTCAAGCAAGAGAAAACCAAAATACCCCTCAAACTAGAAACCAAAACTCTAGAAGGAATGTTCCCCAAATTAAACAAAGAGAACAAAAGGGTCCAGACCAGCAGGTTCGGCCTCCTTTTCAGGAAAATTACATAGATGATGAGGGAAATATTGTCGAAGATTTGGATGATAATCAAATAAATTTGTTGGGGATATATGATGATGAAAAAAATTTCCTCACTCAAGAGGAGCAGGAACTTTTTCTCATAGTCGAGACTGAATTGGATTTCGAAGAGCCAGATGAATACAAACAAGGGTTTGAAATTTCCATAATGGAAATCCATAGGCAGTAAAACCTTAGAAGCAAAAAGAATCCTGACACTCCCAATGCCAAAATCTCAGAACAACCTGCTAAGAAGTCATCTGAAAATGAAATTAGGATAACCACAGATAGTCTTCCTAAGAAACTGTGGATAATTCTGGTAAGAAAAAGGTAGAAATCTCGGTCAAAAAGGTTGTTGATAGGGTTTCTTAAACTACTCAAACAGATGTCCCCACCACCAGTCAACAAAAAGAGCCTATCAATAAACAAATTACAGAGCAAGTTGAACTTCCTAACTTAAGCAAGAATCAAAAAATATTTCAATATTGAGAATGAACTGGCAAAATTGAAAATCCCTATTCCTCTCATAGAGTTAATGGATAAAAACATGTACATACCCCAAGTAATGAAAGCCTTAAACATTGGGGAAAACACTGAATCTGTAAATCTGAATGATGACCAACCTGAAACCTTATTTGGGCCAGAAGTTGAAAGCAAACCACAAGAAGGAGGAGTTCCTCCATTCTATGTTAGCATCAATATTCATGATAAGATTCTCCATAATGCTATGTTAGATTTAGGTGCATCCCACAATTTAATGCCTAAAGTTGTGATGGAGAAATTAGGACTTGACATTACTAGACCCTACAAAGACTTGTACTCCTTTGATTCCAGCAAAGTTAGATGCCTAGGTCTTATCAAAGACCTATGTGTTACTTTAGCCCAAATCCCTGCTAAAAGTCTAGTGATGGACATAGTGGTTGCAGACATTCCCCCTAAGTATGGCATGCTGTTGTCACACTCATGGGGAGCAAACTTACAAGGAACCCTACAAATGGACATGACCTTTGCTACCATACCAATTTTTGGGTAGCAAAGGAAACTGTATAGGGAAACCTTGAAATTTATGGTGAGTACTCAAGGCAGACCTCAAAATTATCCACTTTATTCTGTTCATTCATATTTAGATTCATTTATTCTTTACAATGATGGGGATATCAACAATCAAGTAATCAATGCTGAGAATGAGGTTTCTAAAATAGACCCAGCCCAAACACAAATAACAGAATTGAAAACTCCTCCTGAACCTCTTTGGAACATGAGTTTTGATGGCTCTTGCAGCAAGGATGGTGCTGGAGTAGGAATTTGGGTGGTTAACACAGGAAATAATCATGTTGAGGGTCACTCATATAGGCTTAATTTTCAATGCACTAATAACATAACAGAGTATGAAGCCCTCATTCTAGGTTTGCAATTGTTAAAAAAATTAGGTGCTAAAAGAATTTCTATTCAAGGGGATGTTGAATTAATTATTAAACAAATTAAAGGAGAATATTCGACCAAACATCCTAGGATGAGAGCATACAGAAATGTTATGCTGGACTTCCTAGAAAGTTTCCTTGAATATGACCTTTCTGCAATTCCTAGAAAACAAAACATCATTCCAAACAATCTGGATTTTTCAGCTAGCTCTTGCAAAATGCCTTATCCTAATCAAGAATATGTATTGGACATAAAACACCGACCAACTATACCTGATAATGTAAGATATTGGCAGGTGTTTGGAAATGATAAACAGATTGAGAGTTTCCTGCAATCTAAAGATGGATTACAAGATGACAGTATTGATTTGGAATTTGAAGGAGATAGTCAAATTATTGAACATTCTGATCCAGAAAGGAAACTAGATAATTTAGATGTAAATACTCCCTTAGATAAAGTTGTAAATAAACCAGAATTGCTTGAAATTGACCCAGAAAAAGAAGAGTTTGAAACACTCTAGCTTAAAGATAATATTTTTCCTAGGGTCTAACTCCATTAGAAGAACTATTTGGTTTCAACGATGTGGCTAAAAAGCCTAAGATTGAGCCCTCAGGAACAATAGTTGAAGATTGTAATTTAGGTACTGAAAAAGACCCAAAGATCATAAAACTGTCTAAATCAATCCCAGCAGCTGAAAAACAAAAGTATATTGCTTTATTCAAGGAATTTAGTGATGTTTTTGCCTGGAGCTATGAAGATCTTAAAACATATGACACTGAAATCATACAACACAAAATTCCAATTAAGGAAGATCATAAACCCTTTAAACAAAAACTTCATAGAATAAATCCAATTCTGATGCCTTTAATTGAAAAAGATATCAAAAGAATGTATGATTCCAAATTCATAGTTCCTCTTAGGTACTCTAAGTGGGTGTCCAACATTGTACCAACTACGAAGAAAACAAGTGAAATCAGATTGTGTATGGATTTCAGAAACCTAAACAAAGTTTCCCTAAAAGACAACTATCCCTTACCTAAAATGGATCATATTTTGCAAAAGGTAGTTGGATCTTCTAGGATTTCCTTATTAGATGGATTCTCATGTTATAATCAGGTCTTAGTTCATCCAGAGGATCAGGAAAAAACAACCTTTACTACTCCTTGGGGTACCTTCATGTATGTGAAGATGCCTTTTGGATTAATGAATGTTGGAGCCACATTTCAAAGAGCAATGGATATTGCTTTTGCTGATGAAATTGGCAGATTTATTGTGATCTATTTGGATGACATAACTGTATATTCTAAATCTGATGAAGAACATCTCATGCACCTTAGAAGAGTTTTTGAAAAGTGCAGAAAGTTTGGGATCTCATTAAATCCTAAGAAAACAGTGTTTGGCCTTGAAGAAGGAAAACTTCTTGGTCACATTATATCTAAGGAAGGTATCAGAATTGATCCTAAAAGGATTGAAGCTATTCTAAAAATAAATCATCCAAGAAATATTAAAGAACTTCAGTCATTTATTGGGAGAATAAACTTCCTGAGAAGATTTATCCCTAACCTTGCAGAACTTCTCAAAAATATCACAAACATGCTAAAACGAGACTCTGAAATCAGGTGGAACATCGAAGCTAGGAAATCGTTTGACCAGGTTAAACAGGAATTAACAAAGGCACCAGTCCTTATTAGTCCTGATTTTACTAAAGATTTTATAATTTTTTCCTTTGCTTCTGAACATACTGTTGCAGTTGTCCTTTTGCAGAAAAATGCTGATGGATATGAACAGCCCATTGCTTTCTTTAGCAAGGCTTCAAGGGATGTTGCAATCAAGTACAACATAATGGAAAAGTAGGCTTTTGCATTGATAAAAGCAATTAAAGATTTTAGGGTATATATCCTTCATTCCCATATAATTGCTTATGTACCTAACGCTGTAGTTAAAGATATTTTGACACAAAATGGACCAGAAGGCAAAAGAGGCAAATGGATTGCCATCATTTTGGAATATGACATGGAAGTCAAGCCAAACAAGCTCATCAAAGGATAGGGATTAGCCAAATTGATGGCTGAATCCAATTTTAATGCTTTAGATATTAACTTTGTAGCTGAATTGGATGATCAAGAGGAACACACGACTCCACAACTAGATGAGGCTTTCATGACCTCACCTTGGTATGCAGACCTTATTTATGTTTTATTTAATTGAATGCTCCTTCTAGTCTAACAAAAAAAAGGCTAGACTTCTGAAACTAAAAACAGTTAGATTTTGCATCTTATAAAATGTTTTATATTGGAAAGATGTTAGTGGTCTTCTACTAAAGTGTCTTTTTTAGTGATGACGCAGAAAGAACAATGTAGGAATTCCATGAAGGTGACTGTGGTGGCCATATCTATTGGAAGACCACTGCCAATAAGATCCTAAGAGATGGATTTTATCGGCCTACACTATTTTCAGATGTCCATAAAAAGGTAACCTCTTGTCACAAGTGTTGAATCTTTGAGGGAAAAAGAAAACTTTTGCCTTTACCTTTGAAGCCTATATATGTTGAAAGCCCTTTCCAATAGTGGGGATTGGATTTCATTGGAGAGATCCATCCTCCGTCCTCTGCTCAACATAAATGGACCCTTATTGCTACTGACTACTTTACCAAATGGATTGAGGCCATTCCTTCTAGACTAGCCACAAATGCTATGATTATCAAATTCTTGGAAACCAACATCCTGTCTAGATTTGGCTACCCAAACAAACTTATTACAGACAATGTTGTAGCCTTTAGGTCCAAGAAAATGATAGCTTTCTGCAATAAATATCATATCACTTTGGGGCATTCAACTGCTTATTACCCATAAGGTAATGGGTTAGCTGAATCTTCAAACAAAAGCCTGGTAAATATTATCAAAAAACTGTTAGCAGACAACAAAAAGTCATGGCACAACAAGCTCATAAATGCACTTTGGGTTGATAGGCTCACCACAAAGAAATCAATTGGCATGTCACCATACCAATTGGTTTATGGAATGGATGTTGTTTTTCCATCCTCTTTGGGAGTCCCAGTCATGAAGTTAATTCAGGAATTGCAGGCTGAGCCCAATGATATTCAAAGGAGGATTGATCAAACAATCTAGTTGCAGCAATCTAGGGAAGAAGTTTATAATAAGGCTCAAGTCATTCATGAGAATATTAAAAAAGTGTTTGACAGAAGGACAAAGGCAGATGATTTCACCATTGGTGATAAAGTCTTAAAGTGGGATTCAAGAAGAGAGGATAAAGGGAAGCATGGAAAGTTTGATAACCTATGGATGGGTCCTTATGTCATTTATGCTTTTAGAGGAAATAATGCATTCTTTATCAGAAATTTAGATGGCACAAAATTACTTGGTGGACCTATCAATGGAAGGATGCTCAAACATTATTTTTCTGAGCATTAGATATTTTCTTACCATTTATCATTGTATATATCATTGTCTTTATTGTGTGGATTGGGTAACCTATTAACATAAGTTGAAGCCCGCAGAGAAGGCCCTGAGCTTCTATTGATAAATTACCATAAATACTGCAACAAAGAAATTAGAGGTGGAAATTGCTGAAATAAAAACTCAAGGCTATTGATCACATGTTCTTGGCACCTCACAAGGAGAGTGCCACCCCCAGTTGGAGCCACTGTTAGGGTCCTAAAATTTATAGGATCTCAAGGTAATTGAGTTTTATATTTCATGAATCCTATTTTGTAAATACTTGTCAATCTGCCAATGATTTCCAAATAAAAAGAAAAAAGAAAATAAAAAATAAAAAGAGGGTATAAACAAGAAAAATAAAGAGAAAAACAAGGATATTGAAAAGAAGAAAAGATTGAACCCCACCAAAAGAAAGAAAGAAAAAAAGAATAATATTGAAAGTGTTGCAAGACTAAATGCCACAACTCATACATAGTTTTTGCTTCATTCCTGTAAAATAAAGTTGTGTGCAGCTTGTTCAAAATGCCACAATCACTATATTTGGTTTAATGATAATGTTTAATCATGATTAGACTTCTTTAAATTTCAATAAATTAGATAGAGAATAAAGGTTTATCCAACAGTTTAATCTGGGTAAATCATTAGTTAGGTAGAAAATGACATTGACCCAACTGTTTAATCTGGGTCAATAGGAGAAATAAGGGATAGGTTAGATAGTTTTTCTTTCTGCATAAAATAAGATAAAAGTGGGTTTGATAGTCTAAGTGCACCCTAGAGATCAAAATAAAAATGCTAGTCTAGCTAAGGGCAGATAGATTAGGTGGTTTGCTTATATACTAACATGCATGAATTTTATCCTAAGTTTGAGGATAAGGAAAAAAGGGGCAGAAGTGCAGGCCATGCATTATATATTTCAAAATATTTTATTACTAATCCCTTATCCTAAGTTCAAAGGCTAAATATGTGTGCGAGGATAAAGTACGTCATATCCTATATTTCCCCCTTATCCTAAGTTTGAAAAGGAAATTAAAAAACGCAAATGGACAAATTCTGTTTGTCATTTATTGTTAAATATTAGCGCATTGAGTACCCTCAGGATTTGAGCCCCCACTCCATCCACGGTCCTTGTTCTTTTTCGCCCCCCCCGCATTCTCCCTTACCGACAGGGGGGGGGGTCCGAAAGGTGGTTTCTCCAGCTGGGCCCTACCCCCTACGTGGCACATCGCAATGATTTTGCCCCCCCCCCCTCTCCCCACTGATACTGCTTACTGCCCATCACCCCCTCCAGAAACCACCTATCCCGTATCTATTCCTACCATGCTCCCACCACTCTTCGTCCACCACTCTCCGCCTGCAACCTATCTAGACCATTGCGCCAATTAGATGATTTCCTGCTCATTACCCGTTTCTCATTTAATTTTTCCCAGGTAACCGTTCAATAACGGTCCCATGCCATTTCCAACGGGACTCTGTCGCAAATGTTTAAATAAATCTAGAGCGCATCATTCTCAATTTTGCACTTCTCATTGTCTTTTGATATTCATAATTTCTTGCAACGATCTCCATTAGAGCTTCTTCACCACCAAGACTCTTACATTCACTAACCTACCTTTTCCTTTTCGCATGACAAACTATTATCATTTCTAAGCCTGGTAAGCGTCCTTTGCATATTCATTTTGTTCAGAAAACTTCTACAATCATGCCTCCTAAAACTAAAACCTAGGACCAGCCCATTAATCCATTAATTCCACCTTCTATAGACCTAGATCATATCCCATTAGCACATAGGGATTACAGAATCAGTGAAACTCTGTGTGACTGTGATTTCCTGGAGTTGTATTGCTGGTTAGAGGATAAGCACACATATAAGACTGATGAGATAGGACTTTGGGAGTCAAACCTCCCCAACTATATCTTTCCTTTAACATTCCAAGCCCCAAAATTTACCAGAAGATGTCAATCTTGTTATGTCCCTTCCCAAAGAGCCATAATTGCCCTACAAGTGACATTCTTTTCACCATTACAGCCAAATCTATTGACCAAATGATGTTGGCCCCTTCTGTGGAAAATGATGCCCCTTTCTCCTTAAAATCCCTCACCCAGCTTTATCAAAAGCTGGATTTTGCCACCAGAGCTAGATTTTTTGAGATTTTCTTGCCAGAGAATGCCCAATTGCCGAGGAAGAATCCTCATTCTTCCATTTTCCCTAATCAGGCCAAGAAGATTATTTCCATCCTTTCTTACATTCTAGTCTATCATTCTGATTAGTGGGTAAATGATCCCATTTTAGGATTCCTTTCCACATTTTCCACAAACAACAAGCCCTCTACATTTTTCAGTTTCAGTCAATTCTTGGTTGACAATATCCATGAGGAGCTCATCAAGTTTCCTACAGAGCAGGTGTTTAGTTACACCTCTGTATTAATTTATATGTTCATCTACTATCAAGCATAAAAGTTCGGTTTTGCATTGCAGAAATTGGATGATACAAGGGACCAACAACTAGTGATCTTTTGGACCTCATTGGTCATGAAAGAACATTGACAGGAATTCATTTACAAGCAATTTATAGAATACTTTGTTCATCCAACTATGAACATTCTCCATAGTATAGTGCAGCCGAAGATCAGTGAGGAGATCAAAAGAATACTACATCTATCAAACCAAGAAAAGACTGGAGATTGGTACCTGTATCAAAACTACACAGAGATTAGAATCTATGGATGTGAATTGGCCCCTTATAAGCTCCCCAAGTACCTCCAAATGAGGATCTTTGCATTGGAGTATATCAGGCAGATGTTGAACTCAGATGATATCCACTTTGTAGTGGCCAAGAAGAAGGCACAATTCAGAATTAAAACAAAGGTGGGCCCATTTGTGTGTAACACAAGAACAACAAGTGAGGAGGCATATAAGATACTGAAGGAAATGAAGTTAAGCTTGAGCTTCACATGGTCTTATGACCATTGTGGAATCATTTCAAAACTCAAAGTGGACAATAAGAACACTCCCTACATCCATACTTCTAGGCCAGACATAGAACAATATGCCAATCAGTTGGAATGGGCAGAAAATACCCTGCAGGAAGCTGCAGAGTAACTTGTTTCCACTTCCAGTTTGCAGACTAGTGTTCCTTAGGAAAAATCCAGCAAAAGGTAGAGGGAGGAAGGGTCATCATCTACAACTGGGAGTGAAGCTAAAGAATTTAGAATCAACCACAAAAAGAGACCCAAGGTTACTCACAAACTAGAAGTAGACAAAGAGATTGAAGCACAGGCATCTATCATCATCACTGATTCACCACCGGTAACCACCAAGTTCATTACATCTCCTTCTAAACCTTCATCTTCACAAGGTCATAAGGAGTCTGAGTTAGAATCACACGTTGTCCAAACAAAAAAAGAAAAGACAATGTTTGATAGGTACAGAGAAATAAAGCTCAAGAATGAAATCTTGAAGAACATCACTTACAACCAATTCTGGAAGCGAACTTCCAACTCACAAAGTAGATTTTTTCAGTGTTTGATATTGAGCATGGTAGAATCTAGATGGCCTTTCTTGAGGCCCAAACTTCACAACCTAAATCAACAGCTGACTACAAGAAAACCACCTTTGAGTTCAGTACAAAGGACATACATCCCATTGATCAAATGGAGATGCACAAACAAACTAGTGAGATGATATCCTCCACTCTGACTAATATTGCCATGTACTTATCCAAATTGTAGGTTTATTTTTCAAATATTCAGTCACATTTGAATATGGAGAAGGTCTCCTCCTTGGCCAAAGATAACAGGATCAAGTCTTTGGAAGACTTGGTGATCAAGATAGGGTATGACCCTAAAGATGTCAATGTTGCTGAGGAGATTATCAGGAAGAAGAACTTGGACATTACAACATTGAGGAAACAACTAAATCTGCCAGCTACAAAAGATCCAATGACCAAGGACATTGAAGAAGGTGAAGCTCAGAAAGCAGACATGATGAAACTAATTATTGACCAAAACATACAGATCAGGCAGATGGAAGCAGAGTTGGAAAAAATGATAAAGGAGAAGGAATACAACTTGAAGATGGCTATTGTTCCCTTGGAGGTTGTATCTCTTTATCAACTGCCATCAACAAGAGAAACTACTGCACCTACTACTTCAACTTAGACAACCAGTGTTGAACAGGTAACACAGACACTGCAAAACGTGTCATTGCAGTCAAAGGAAATTGAGACCTTATAGGGCCAACTCAAAGCTTTGGAAGTCCAGAAGGCCAAAGTTGAAGCTTCTCGGACTACTGAATTGGACAAATCTCAGAGACATTTGGAAAATATACGCCAAGTAGAGAGAGACACTTCAATTGGCCAGACCTTGGCCCAAGCCAAGGAAACAATTTGGATGAACATACTTGACTCAATGAATGAGATTTGGCCTTCCATCCAAATTATATTTGAACAGAAAGAGTTAATAGAGAAGGCCATTGAGACCATTATGCAAGGAAGGGAAAAACTGGGAGAAATGCCAACAGAAGATGTCAATATTATCAGGTTCTTAAATTCAAAGTCCAGATATGAGCTAGAGGAAGTGGGAGTCACTGACAAAACTGCCACCATAGTGGAAGTCAAGAAAGTCTTGACAAAGAGAAATCTTATTGACCAGTTGGAGGAAAGGTGTGAAACCTTGGAGCTGCAGGTGAATAGATTTACAAATAGGATTGAATCCTTAATGTAGAAGGGATTGCCCAATATCTATTTCATCAATGAAAAGATGATCACTCAGGAGGACTATATCCTAAAGATGAAGGAGGTAGCCAAAAGAAGCATTAAATTCAGTGGAATCAAAGGGAGTATGACAACAAAGGCATTTTTGGAGACCATGTCAAACGAATTTCATGTGCAGAATGAGGTAAAACATATTTTTACCATGAAACCAACTTTTGCTAAATATACAGAGGTAGATGAAATCTACCGCAGGGTGACAAAGCTAACAGTGCTAGATGAAAAGAGATGGGAAGAGTTACTTGATTTACTAGATTAAGGAATAACTTAGGAGCAAAAAATATTTTTCTAGCACAGCAGCCAGCACAAGATTTAGTTCAGCATTGCATTCTGTTTTGGATGACTCAGCAACTAAAACCACCCAAACAGGGCCACTGCTTTCCTCAAGAGCCTACGTGGCCTATTCTTTTGCCAAGATTAGATAATATTAGTTTGTAATTAGGCTAATAATATACTGTCGGTTTGACATCGATTTTGTAAAGCATTATTGTAATTTTTATTATAAATAGTTCGTTGTTTGAAGTATTAAGGGTTGATTTCCGAATGTAATTTCTGTTGCATATTGTAATTTTGAAGTACTAGAGCATAAATAATATAGGGACCTTTCACAGGATTCATGTGGTGTGTTAAATGGTGATGTGTTTCTTCTCTTTATTTGTTTATACATTGTTATTACTTTCCTTTGTTATTCTAAATCTGAATTAATCAACATAAACTGTGATAAATATGATTCGTTATCAAGAACGCCCTATTTTGGTTGTTGTTAATTTTAATGTTTCCCACTGAAGTCAGATCAAAGAATTCTTGATTGCTCTTTGGTCTCTACTGAAACCATACACTTCTGCTATTCCACCATTCACTTAATTTCTAAAAAGATCCAGTTAATGTAACCTAGCTTTCCCTGTGAGAATTCCTCTAAAAATTGATGCAAAACTCGAGTTTAGTTTATAGACTCCATATCCCAATGGAATTATAACACTCAAATCAAGCAAACCAATCAAACAAAATAAACAAGTACAATCATAACTAGCCTAAAATTTACATGAAAACAAAGCTAAATTAAATAGAGAGATCCCTCTCTAAAGCTGGCAGGGCTAGATCCCAGCTTCCAAAGTGGTTTTTATGTTGTCCAATGTGTTTACTACGTCAAACTCAAAAATACACAATGACAACAAGCGCAAATGGTTTGCAAGATACGTCAGATGGATGTAAAGACAACCTTCCTTAATGCCAAGATTGAGGAAGAGGTGTACATTGAGCAGCCTAAAGGTTTTGAGACCTTTGATTGTGAGTCGCATGTGTGCCAACTCAAGTGAGAAGTATATGGGCTAAAGCAGACACCTCGTGCTTGGTACACCAGGATCGATAGCTACTTCACCGGGTTGGGCTTCACCAAAAGTGAAGCAGATGCGGCCCTGTACCATATTGTGGTGGAAGGTAAATTGTTGATTATTGTTTTATATGTTGACGATTTGATTCTGATAGGTGATGATAAGTTGATCAAGTCTTACAAGGAGGATCTTGGAAGAAAGTTCGAAATGAAGGACTTGGGGCTCATGCACTACTTTCTGGGCATGGAAGTATGGCATGGTGATGAGGAACTTTTTGTCTCTCAGGGAAAGTATGGTAACAAGTATTGAAAACGTTCCATAGGGAGAGAAGTAAACCCATGGAGACTCCTTTAGCAGGTAACTGGAGGAAGGAGGATGCTACTTTGGGTGAAGTAGTGGAAGCTACTATTTGTAGGCAGCTTGTGTGTTCACTCATGTATTTGGTGAACACACGACCGAACATCTGCTATGCAGTTAACCAACTTAGTCAAGAGATGGTTAAGCCTACCAAGATATATTATAAGGTAGCCAAGCATGTGTTGAGATACCTCAGAGGCGCTACACAGTATGGATTGTGGTACAAATGGAGAGAGGGAGTGAAGCTTCAAGGCTTCATCGATGCAGATTGGGTAGGGATTACATCTGACAGGAAGAGCACATCAGGAGCAATCTTCAGTATTGGGTCAGTAGCTGTTTCTTGGTACAATAAGAAACATAGATTAGTTACACTCAGTTCGGCAGAGGCAGAGTACATGGTTGTTAATCAAGCAACATTTGAGGGCATATGGATGAGGAAGATTCTAGTTGGTTTGTTTGGTCAGCAGATGGATCCAACTGTGATTTACTGTGATAATTAGAGTTGTATCAAACTCTCTGAAAATCCATTTTTTCATGATAGGTCCAAGCATATTGATATCCTATATCACCATCTTCGAGATTGTATACAGAGGCAGATTATGTTGTTGGAGTACATTCCCACAAAGGAGAGGGATGCTGACATTTTGACAAAGGAATTGTCAAGATGTAAATTCGAGTTTCACAGAGACAGGATTGGAGTAGCTGGTAATCCCTTTCTTGTTGAGAGGGAGTGTTAAAAATAGCAACAAGAAATTCCAATTTAATTCATCCTTGAATTAAATTGTGAATTAAAATCAAATTATGTTCTCATATCAACTTGTAAATAGTTAATTAAGTTTAATTGACTTAATTGACTTAGGAATTTCGAGTTGGAAGTCTATCTGGAGTCATGTAAGTGCGATCCATAAATTTTAGGGGTCCAGGTTGAGTTATTTGGAGTTGTAATTAGATAACCCGGCTCAACTGAGTTATAGTGAGTTAAACTAGTTCTAACTGTTGGAGGAACTAGTAGAGGTTTAGTAGTGAGTGAGTGCACCAGTGCATCCTCAATGCAACACCAGTTAACTGAATATTCACTCACAAATAATTCATGCATGTCAATTCATTGGAAGACCTAGTTGAGAGTAGAGTGTAGGGACAATGTACTATCAATTGTATGATTTTCTGAGTTGTACAAATCATGCATGCAATCAGTTGAGGACCTAAGTTTGGATTGCGCAGTTTTGGAAGAACGATTTCCCAATTAAATATGGGTTGATCCTCTTAGGAATTGTGCAAGGAAATAGGGGCTTGGCAAGTAGCAAAATGGGCTAAGTGTTGGCTAGAGCGGGCTTGTGAGGTAGAAAGTTGATCATAATTGTGTAAGGATTGTTCTAGTGAGAACAATCATTGTCTTTTATTCTTGGATTTCTGATTAATGCAATATAGATAGTCAGGGTTTTGAGCAGTTGCTTTGCCCAGAGAAATATTGTGTTATATGCGATAAATATTCTTCCTCTCGCTGATTATTGTTTTTCATTAATCATTATTGGTTTCCGTTGTTAGGAGTAGAGTAGATCCTTATCTTGTGTTTTAGAAAAATACATGAGATGTTGAATCTACAGAAAAATCTACAAGTGGTAATATTAGAGACCATAATATTAGGGATATTACCTAAGGTGACGGTAGAGGGGGAAGTCTCTGTTGTACCTGGGACAGACGTTGGCTAGACTCACTTGGACCTTTTGGAGGGTATTCTTCACTCAAGATGGCATAAGTGAAGTTACTTGCACCAGATCATGTACATTAAGTTGGTTGTCAGCGTAACTAGTTCCACCCGCTCTATCTTTGGCCACTTTTCACATTGATCTCTGTGACGTTGGGTTTCATCACCAACTAGTGATTTTGCTGTGGAAAGCTTGTTTGCATGGCTTGATTCCTTAGATTTACTAGTGCATGTTAATTGCTTGTTTTTATTTTTCAGTGACCTTAGGTGTGGATTGTGATTTTGAATTGTTTATATTGGTAATAATTTATCTAAGTCGAATCTAAAAACAACAATGTCGGAAGTTAGTGATAAAGAACGCCCTTTTAACAAGAATCCTAGTCCTCACTCTAAATTTGCAAATGTCAGACCTCCTTACATGGATACATTGTCACTTCCCAAATTCACGATAGGTTTATCGATGTGGTTGTTTTCAACTTATTTAATCCCAAACATCCAAACTATTCCACCTCAATCGAATTTTTCACCTCAACTGAGTTCAACATCTCAAAGTCACCAACCTCATGTTGACCCTTTACCTCCTTCACCTGACATGTCCTCCTCCCTTTCTTCTTCTTCGCTTGATAAAAGCCTTGATGCTAGTAACGAGGTGACTAAGAAGAAGAAGAAAGGGAAGAAGAAGAAGAGGAAAGATAATAAATATGTCAACCAACTGACCATGCTTATAGGTATTGGTAATGTTGAGGAAAATTGCAACATGCATCGCAAGCCCAGATACCCTTGCAAGATTTGTAAGGGTGACCACTTCCTTATCAATTGTCCTGGTATTCCTAAGGTCTTGGAAGTATGGTCAGAAAATTCTTATCAACTTACTATTGATCCATCAACCAATGATTGTCAGGTTCCTGGGAAAAAGGGTAAAGTTAGGTTTCCTTGTAGGTTATGCAAAGGGATTCATCATAGTCACATTTTCCCTCATATGGATGAAGCCTCAAAATTGTTGGAAAAACTTACTGTTTCACAACAACAAATTCCAACTAGTTACCGTAAACTTTCTCCCAACCTACCGTCAGTTGACGAAATGATTAATATAATTCCAAGTACAGTCAATACCACTCTTCCATTCAATAGAGAAACACATATTACTTAGGTTGATGAACCATTGGTTGATCAAGTGGTCGACTTGATTCCACATTCAGTGGGTCCCATTCTCCCTTTAGAGAGTGAAATTAATACCGCTCACTTTCTTCTTGTTACCTCAAATTCTTCTACACATGGGGGCATTTCAACTATTTCCATTGAACCCCCTCCAAGTACTGAGGCCATTTCCTTTGATTGGAGTAGACTGACAGAGCCTCATCTTCCTTCTTCTACTCCTTCTAAATCATTGTGAAAGCATATGGTAAGAATGTGTGTCGCACCAACATCGACGAAGGTTCTTCTGTTCGTATTTTATCCTCAATTGCTTGGAAAGCTTTGGGTTCCCCTCAGCTTGTACCTATTACACAAAATATGATAGCCTTTAACAAAACCATTATCGAGCCTTTAGGGATCCTTCCTAAGTTACCTATTACTCTGGAAGGAAAAAAATGTCTGTGTCGATCTTATGGTAGCTTAATGCCCCTTGGATTTCAATTTTCTCCTTGTGTGAGACTATGTATATGCCATGAAAGCGGTTGTGTACACACTCTTTTGCATGATGTCTTTTCCTCGCAATGGAAACATTGTGACTATTGTCCAGCTTTTGTTTGTTGATCTTGATTCGACTAGCAGTCATTTGACATCCCTAATTGTTCCTTATATGCAAGTGGTATCTACCCCACCATGGGTTAATTATGTGGCAACCAGTCCCATGTTTCCAATTACCGATGCAAGCGAGCCTCTCACTGTTTGCTCGACTTATTTTGACTCATATCTGGTAATTGACATGGTGGACCCTTCAATGGGGACATTTGAACCCAATTTTATTATCCCCATTGATTCCCTTAACATGTGTTTCTTCCAAAGAACTATTATTCCTTCTACTGAAGACCTTTTGGAAGTCATGGTCGGGAAGTATCCCTAGGCATGTGTTTCTTCCAAATGGAAGCCATGATCCAGGTCACTTGCAGGGATAGTTCTTTTGTTGTTTCAAACTCGTTAAAAAATGAAACCAGTGGCTATGAGGATGGTTCTTTTATTGTGCCAACCTCGTTAAAAAATGAAACAGGTCCCCGTGAGGATGGTTCTTTTACTATGTCAACCTTCTTAAAAAATGAAACAGGTCCCTATGAGGATAGTTCTTTTACTGTGTCAACCTTGTTGAAGAATCTAGGGAAAATCAATTTTAATATGATTCTTCTTTCCATGATAACTATTTTTGAGGTATTTTAACTTTTTCTTCTTAGCACAAGCTTCACTTGTTATTATTAGAGTGTGTCTTCTTAGTTCATCAATGATCCAGGATGTTTTCGCTTATAGATGTATAGAAAAGAATTACATATAAAATTGCAGCTTAACACATAAATGTTCACATATGTAAAGAAGAATAAGACACATTAAAAGGCACAAAAAAGAACACCAAGGCTTGATAATGGAGTTCATCCAATTTGGACTACGTCTCCGAGCCTAGCTCAACAATGTGGAGGCCTTTCGTATTAAATGGCATGAATAAACAGAACTACATTCATCAATCTGTCCATGAAGAGGCTTATACCTCCAATCTGCCTGACAGCTATGAAATGAATGCCTGAGATGGAGTGGTGTGCATCACCAAAGCTTCCCGCAGCTGTAGAAGGGACTAGAATTGTGTAACTTTTCAAAAAAACTCAACAGATGCTCTCGGCCTCTGCGAAATAGCGTGCTGCCACCATAAAAAATGCCTCCCCTCACTCTTTCCAATGATCCTCTTTTATAATGGATTCTCGGATAGGATCCCATCCCAATCGGGGCTTGTCTGGCTCTTAACAAAGGCTGGTAGAGTGGAAGAATCGGCAGGTGCAACCGCCTCTCAAAGATGGTCTTTTTTGTTGAAATGATAAAGCTTCAAAATCCCGAAAAACACTGCAAATTTGCCCAAAAACCATATACCCGGACCTCAAAAATTATAAAATCGGGCTTATAGTCTATATCGAGTCCGCGCCGAGGTCACAAATCGACATATCGGGGTGTCTCTGTCCTGGTTATCGGGAATGATTGACAGCCGATCACTGATATCGGCGTCGGCCGATCGCGTCGGCACTCCGCACATATGTCGCCCAATATTTTGTTTGAGGTTTCGCTGATCCGACTGCCCAATCGCTGATATAGCTTATACATAGATATATGACCGTTGATTGTGATGACCTCCAATCTGCTGATCTGATTTGATCGGAGATCAGCGATCGGGGGTTCCATGGTCCAATGCTTAAGTCCATCCTCATGCAACCTCCGATTTCGATTTTCCTTTAAGGCTTGAAGACCCATTTGTAAAGGAAAGCCCTCATTCTCTTAAGGATTGAAGAGCCCTTCTTTTTGCAATAACTTCATCATCCGGACTCGGATTGAAGTACCATTTGCGCCGTTGGAATCAGGAAGACAAGATCTACATTCTGGTCTTAACTTGACTTCATTCTAATCATTTTGATTTCTAAGTTTTGTGCCATTATATCTAAAGATCCACCTGGATCAATCCTCCCCTTTGAGGAGCTTTTGGACCGCCAAAAGCTTTTCATTAGTCAATTGGCAAGTGAGAGTACTGTGCCCTCACTTTCTATTTCTCCAGCCATCTAGCCTTGTTAGGATGCATTCCCTTGAATCCAACTCGAAGGTATTCTATATCTCCTCGCCCTGAAGTACTGGTTTTTCTGTCGAGGATGATGTCTTCGGGAAACTCATCGAGATATTCTGGTGCAAAATCATCGATGGTAAGAACAGTGCCCACCTCATCAATGTCCATGATCAAAGGTGGTTCATACAGCTTCAGGTTCTCCACATTCACTACTGAGTACATCTGCATATATACCGACAAGTCAAGACGAATGGCATTGTTCCTAATCTTCTCCAATATGGTGAATGGTCCATACCGGATTGGCCACAACTTCTTTCCTTCCCCCTTCATCCTATCTTTGCTGATGTGGAACCACACCTTGTCGCCCACTTGGAATTGATAGTCGACCTGGTGTTTATCGTGTCGAGCATTGTAACGGGCTTGACTCTTTTTGAACTGCTCTTGCACTACTTGGTGAATCATTTGGATTCGCTGAATGAATTTCTGAGCTTTGTCTTTATCATTATGTCCACTGGAGCCATCCTCCCTTCCAAAGACCATGTCTAAAGGGTCCCTTGGTAGGTAACCAAAGCATGTCTCAAATGGTGAACGCTGTGTCGATGAATGCATTGCTCGGTTGTTGGAATGTTGTATATAGGGGAGATGTTCATCCCACAACTTGGGATGCTTCCCACAATAGCCTCTTAATAGGTGTACCACAGTACGGTTAACAACCTCTGTTTGCCCGTTGGTTTGTGGGTGAAATGTCATGCTCCTTTTCAGTTTGATGTCCATCATTCTCCACAAGCTGGTCCAGAACTCCCCAAGGAAGCGAGAGTCTCGATCTGACACAATTGATGTGGGTAATCCAAAGTGAACCTAAACATACTGAAAGAAGAGAGAAGCAATCTACTTTGCAGTAATCTACTTTTTACAAGGCATAAGAATACACATTTTGCTAAAATGGTCAACGATGACATACAAATAGTCGTGACCCTTCCTAGACAAAGGTAAACCTCCTACAAAGTCCATTGACACACTTTCCCATGGACGACTCAGAATAGGGAGTGGTGTGTAGAGTCTAAGTTTTCTATTAGAGGGCTTTGAAACAAAATACATCACACAACCCTTTACATAACGAGTCACAATGTTTTTCATATGAGGCCAAAAACAAAATCTTTGTACATGACATAAAGTCTTTTCGACACCAAAGTGTCCAGACACAAGAGAGGTGTGGGCCTCTCGAATTACATGCACTCTTTCTTCTATGGGGATACACAATTTACCAAGGTGATACAACAATTTCCCCTGCAAGTGATAGTTGTCCACCTATGAACCATGGGTTAGTTTTTCATAAACCTCCTTAAAGTCATCATCATTAGCATATTGTTCAGCATAACTTTCAAAAGACAACGAAACATTATGCAAAATAACGGAAGCAAAAATAGGAGGGCGAGATAGCATATCGGTCACTTTATTGCTAGTGCCCTTCTTATACTTTATTACCAAATGAAACTGTTGAAGAAAGCCCATCCACTTGAAATGACGAGTTTGCTGCAAATTGGTTTGTGACTGAAGGTACTGCAAGGGTTGATGATTTGTATGGATGATGGTCTCCTTGCCGATCAGGTAATGTTTCCACTTTTTCACACTCTGCACCAAGGCATAAAGCTCCTTGTCATAGGTGAGATAGTTTATCACAACTTGAGAAAAATTCTCAGAATGGTAACAAATTGGCTTCTTCTGTTGCATCAGTACAACACCCATGGCATCGATTTCGATCTCAAATGGATGTTGGAGATCGGGTAAGGCTAAGACTGGCGCGGTGCTAATTTTCTCCTTCAATGTTTCGAAGGAATTCTACTGTCTTCCTCCCCATTGGAAGCCTTGTTTCACACTTGTCAATGTGTGCAATGGTGCTGCAATAACAAAGAAATTAGCAATAAATCTCCTCCAATACTGGACTGCACCTAGAAATCTACAGACCTCAGTTACACTAGTAGGCTTAGGCCAATTTACAATTACTTCAACTTTAGCGGGATCAATTTTTAACTGACCATGACCAACAATATGACCTAGGTAACCCAAAGAGGTTTTCCTGAACTCACACTTTGACAATTTTACAAAGAGTTTTTCTTTCTTCAGCACATCAAGCACTTTCTTTACATGACTCATATGTTCAAACCAACTCTTGCTGAAAACTAATATATCATCTAAATATACAAGAACAAACTCATCAATGAAAGGCTGAAATATATGATTCATAACCCGCATAAAGGTGGCTGGAGTGTTGCAAAGCCCGAATGGCATTACCATCCATTTGAATAACCCCTGCTTGGTTTTGAAAGCGGTTTTCCACACGTCCTGCTCCGCAATTCAGACCTGGTGATAGCCACTGCATAGATCCAATTTTGTGAAATATACATCACTTTTTAATTGATCCAATAAATCATCTATGCGTGGAAGGGGATAACGATTTTTTACTGATATTTTGTTGAGTGCGCAGTAGTCCACGCACATCCTCCAGCTGCCATCCTTCTTGGGCACTAGGAAAATCGGCGACCCGCATGGAGAGGAGCTCAGCCTGATCACGCCTTGGTCCAGCAATTCCTGTACTTGACGCTTGATCTCCTCCATTTCGATTGCTGACATTCTGTACATGCCGATATTCGGCAGAGGGGCGTCATGCAATAGGTGGATCTCGTGTTGGATCTCCCTCTGTGGAGGTAGTCCCTGCGGCTCCTGAAAAAATGCATCATAATCAGCAATTAAATCCATCAATTCTTGTTTATTCTTACCATCGCAGCCTTGGAACGTGTCTGCGAATTCGGTCTCCTTTTCCCTGATGACCATAAGCATGCATGCCTTGCTGGAGTTCACCAGCTGTTTCATCTGCCCAGCGCTTACGAGGCTGGCGTTAATTTTATTTTGATGAGCCTGCACTATGTACTCTATCCCATCCTTAGTGATGTGGTATTTATTTTCATGGCAGAAAAAGACATATTTTTTGTCATACAGGTAGGGGCTCCCCAATACCATGCCACAGATGTCCAATGGTATAACATCCATGTCTACTTCATCTACTAGCTTAGAAGAAATCACAAACTTCACCTTGCACTGCTGGGTTACATTCAATTTAGCTTTATCATGTATCCATCCCAGCGGGTAAGGCTTTGGGTGCGGTTTTGTTTCTAAGCCTAATTTCTTTACCAGAGATTTTGCAATTAAATTTGCTTGGGACCCCATATCAATCAGAGTTTCTACTTTGGTATGGTTTACTACTACTCTGATATGAAATAATTCAATCCTTTTTTTATCATTTGAAATGGACTCATTTACAGAACTGGTGCTTCCCTACGATTTAGAATCAACAGGAGGTGTAAAGGTACCTTTTTTTCCCATTGCTGTAACCAACGCTTCATCTCCTGAATCTGATCCAAGGTCTTGCTGTGTTGCTGCCACTGTTTTGTACTTCCCTTTTCCTCCATACTTCTTTGGACGCTTTTCTGGGTGCTTCTTCCAACAGTGATTATCATCGTGGCCTTCCTTCTTGCAATGATTACAATAAGGCCGCTCTCCCTCTTTAGCTGTTGCTGTTCTCCTTTCCTTTCCATTTCGCTTTGGATTTGTCATTGGGAGGTTTGAACGACGGCTTTCGGGATTGGTCCTCTCTTTCATTCTTGCCCCTGTTTTCAATGTGAATTGCTTTCGCACTAGCTGCGTCAATAGTTGTTGGTTCAAACAACAATAATGAATGTCGAATATAACTATGCAATGAGCCAATATACTTAGTTACAACTTCAGGTGTATCTAGTGCAATACCCAAATTCAGTGCTTGCTTCCTAAATTCTTCTGTAAAACTCTGAACATCCTGCCCTTTGCCTTGCCTTAAATATTGCCAATTCATCAAAGCTTTCTGTTTGTATCCTAAGGGATAAAATTGTTCCCTTAACGTAGAAGTAAAAGTAGACCATGAGGAAAAGAGCTTACCCACATTTTTATTGCTCTACAATTTACTCTCCCACCAAACGAGAGCTGTGCTGCCCAACCATAGAGAGGCTAGCTAGATTTTCACCTCATCCTCTACGATTTGCTGAATCCTGCAATAAACCTCAATCTGCCTGATCCAATTGTTAAGCTTTTCTGCGTTACTTTCACCATAAAACACAGGAATATCAAATTTAACATCTAATTAAAAAAAGTTTCTTCGATGCATCCTTTGGATTTCTTTGATTATGGTGGTGAGGGGAAGAAGAACATTCACCACTAGAAGGAGAAGGAGGGGGTTCTTCTCCATCGTTCCCATGTGTTGAACCTTGTCCTTCTGGATTCCTCTCTTTAGCTTTTTCTAATCTTATAACCAACTGACTAATATTTTCTGCCATTGAATAGAAAGTCTTTCTGAAATTGCGCTCCTCTTCAATACGAGCTTCCTCTTCAACCATTTTTCTTCTTCAAGGTGCACGCCCAACCTCTGGATCGAAAGGTTCTAGATTCCCTTCGCCTCTTTGAATCCTACCTCTTGTTAGCATACAAACATACAATTCACATCTAAAAAGCCCTACTCTGATACTACTTGATCCAGGATGTTTTCGCTTATAGATGTATAGAAAAGAATTACATATAAAATTGCAGCTTAACACATAAATGTGCACATATGTAAAGAAGAAGAAGACACATAAAAAGGCACAAGAAAGAACACCAAGGCTTGATAATGGAGTTCTTCCAATTCGAACTACGTCTCCGGGCCCAACTCAACAATGGGGAGGCCTTTCTTATTAAATGGCATGAATAAACATAACTACATTCATCAATCTGTCCATGAAGAAGCTTATACCTCCAATCTACTTGACGGCTATGAATTGAATGCCTGAGATGGAGTGGTGTGCAGCACCAAAGCTTCCCACAGTTGTAGAAGGGACTAGAATTGTGTAACTATTCAAAACAGCTCAACAAATGCTCTCGGCCTTTGTGAAACAACGTGCTGCCACCATGAAAAATGCCTCCCCTCGCTCTTTCCAACGATCCTCTTTTATAATGGATTCTCCGACAGGATCCCATCCTAATCGGGGCTTGTATGGCTCTTAACAAAGGCTGGTAGAGTGGAAGAATCGACAGGTGCAACCACCTCTCAAAGATGGTCTTTTATCGTTGAAACGATAAAGCTTCAAAATCCCGAAAAACACGGTAAATCTGCCCAAAAACCATATACACGGACCTCAAAAATTATAAAATTGGGCTTATAGTTTGTATCGGGTCTGCATTGAGGTCGCAAATCGACATATCAGGGTGTCTATGTCCTGGTTATCGGGAATCACTGACCGCCGATCGCCAATCGCCGATATTGGCGTCGGCCGATCGCGTCGGCACCCCGCACATATGTCGCCTGGCAATCCGTTGGAAGTTCCGCTGATCAGTGTATGGCTGATCCGACTGCCCGATCACCGATATAGCTTATACATAGATATATGACCTTCGATTGTGATGACCTCCGATCCACCGATCTGATTTGATCGGAGATCGGGGATCGGGGGTTCCATGGTCCAATGCTTAAGTTCATCCTCATGCGACCTCTGATTGCGATTTTCCTTTAAGGCTTGAAGACCCATTTCTAAAGGAAATCCCTCATTCTCTTAAGGATTGAAGAGCCCTTCTTTTTGCAATAACTTCATCATCCGGACTCGGATTGAAGTACCATTTACGTCGTTGGAATCAGGAAGACGAGATCTACATTCTAGTATTGAGTTGACTTCATTCTGATCATTTTTATTTCTGAGTTTTTGTGCCATTATATCT
Source organism: Pinus tabuliformis (assembly GCA_031772625.1). Classification (NCBI taxonomy): domain Eukaryota; kingdom Viridiplantae; phylum Streptophyta; class Pinopsida; order Pinales; family Pinaceae; genus Pinus; species Pinus tabuliformis. The sequence continues at coordinate 291,320,137 of CM062808.1, read as the reverse complement.
GAAGATCCACCTAGATCAATCAAATAGCTACCAAAACAAAAGAGACAAGAACACAAGATGTCGACTTTCTTCTAGGGCCAAAACCTACCACTCTTTGAGAAGAAAACCCACACAAAATTCTTCTTATAGAGATTCCAATTGACGAATGCCAAGACCATAACCCTTGACCTATTATGCCACTCCAAGACCAAGACACCAATCCTCTTCTTTGTCGCCACTGAGATCATCATCATTGCTACACCATTTAGGTCATCACTACTGCACCACCAAGATCTTCATTACTGCTGCAACATCATTGTTGCACCTTTACTGAGGTATTTACCAACGAAATCTCCATATTGACATATGTATATGAGAGTTTCACTTAGATTCATCAGGATCATGACTGTCTCATCATAATTGTACCTTCACCGAGATCATAACCTTGTGACTATGTATCCATCAAGATTGATACCATAACTATGTAGGATCATGACTGCACCTTGAAGAATGATGAGACAGAGTGTGTCACTCTGAGATATTTTCATCATAATTATGCCAAGACTATGTGTGCTACTTTGGGATGCCCGAGATCATCTTCATCACCAAAACTATGATTGTCTTTCCCTCACCGAGATTGTGACATCAATTTATCACCGAGGAGGATATTGTAATTTCCTTAGACCGAGATCTGTATCACTGCGAAGGAGACTGTAATCACTCACAAAGTTTCATAGGTGTCAAAGATCTGTACTCATCCGAAGTTGCAAAGATGCTTGTCCGAAATTATGTCTTTCTGTGATGACCCTAGCTGGGTATTTATAGTGGTTCGACCCACATATTAAGCCAACTTGACAGTGAACCGCTATGTCTCCTTATATGAGCCAACATGACTATGTTTTATCTTGTTTGGAGGCTGACTTCATCAAGATGGATTGTGCTTGTCTTTGGAGGGATTGCATACTTTTCTATAGACTTGTATACATTACACATAGGCTCAAGAAGAGCTCCTTCGTATATGACATTGACTCTTTGAATTAAAATAAATCCCAAGGCTCTCAATGGGATCCATCTATACATAAAAAATCTTTCTCATGAAACCCATGAAGCAAGCATAATAATAAATTCATTTTCTTATACAAATCATAATTACAATGTCATTATGAAGACCAAACCTAGTTACACTTTCTTCAACACTCCTTCTTAACTATGGAGATATTCATAATGGTACTTGGTCATTCTAAATCTGGAGACTTTCTCATAAGAAGAATCATATTGGTAACTCATCTATATAGCATCATAATAACCAACATTATTTGCACAACAAGGCCTTGACTAACAACTCTATCTCTCATCAAATCAGAGCACGATGTTGGTGAGACCAATGACTATAGACACCTTCATCATTGTCTCTCAAGGTACATACCCACCCGGGTGTTCACTGAATATGACCTTATAGGACTATTCTTATCTTGGGTTCCCATCCCTCAAAGAATATCATTCATCTTGCCTACTCTTATCTTGGATGCCCTACACATCCTCAAAGAGCATCGGATGCTAGATGATTACCCAATCCTCCATTCTTTCTTCCCAAGTGAAGACAAGAATGTTGTGTCTATCTCTCCCTCTCAACTAGGGAAGATATGCCTATTCCTGTAAAAGAATTTACCCAAGTTCCCTCTGACCAAGAACTTGCCCAAGCTCCTTCTCAATTAGGGACTTTCCAGAGCTCCCTTTTACCTAGGGACTCTCATTTTCATCAACAATGTCTTCTTCATGGGTCCTTCAACTACTTTACCAACTTCTTTCCTTGATGTCATGAAATTCAGTTGAGATTATTCCTTATAAGACATCATCCATCGATCATTTTCCTTATTTTTGGTCATGTCATTCCTTTCTTCATGGAAAGTGGCCTTCTTGATACATATCTGGAACCTTCGTCATATGGCTACTTCTTCCTCATCATGTTTCTTTCAGGAATTTCCATCCACCACATGAATACTAGTTGTACTTGTACTTACAATTCTTGTTCCAGTAGCCTTGCATGAACTCAGCCAAATATTATTCAAGAAATCAAAACATAACATTAAATAAAATTTCACCTTTCGAGATGGCTCTTCATCATGACATCTTCCTGTAGGTATCAACATCCTGCATACATGTTGACACATCTCCCAAAGATATCCATTGTCAAGGGTCTTCATACTTTCATCAGAGCCTTCATGTCTTTTCCGAGAGATTTCCTAGTCAAGTATTCTTGGTCCTTTAGATGTTGATTGCCTTCATCATGGTTGCATATCTCACAATCTCTTCCTTCCTCACACATTATATTCCGAGGAGATTTCAATCAGATTTTCGTAATTGTAGTCAACCTCCTCATACTTCATATGAGGACATATTATGTTGATTTCATCTAGTGTGACTTTATGCCTTCCTGCATTCTTTCAGTGGAGGCGATCCTTTTTCTCTTCATCATGCTTCTTAAGATAGAAGTAATGATCCATGTTAGGTGCAACCATGCTACATGCCATTATAATATTAAACACAAGCATACATACCTCATTTTACCTTTAGGTCATTTAGGCTTCTTCCAGTAGCTTCCTTGATTGAAAATATCTTAAATCCCTTTATTTGCTTCATTTCTCATGTCATCATACCATCCTCCCATAAGTTGGAGTTCCTGATGAAACACTTGCTTCCTCTCTAGACTAGTGAACCCTTCGATGAGGATTCCATCAGAGAATATTGAGGATCTTGCATATCCCCATCTGGTATATGTCTCCTTTTTGTATGATGTGCATTGTCCTTGATGACTTCTTCCTTTCCTTCAATGTCCAATGAGGTTCCCAAGGGCTATATCCTTCATGTTTGACTGCCATGGATTTTTGTTCTTCATGATTCCCATGGTGACGTCACAAGCTCTTGTTTCTAATGCTTTCATGATGCCATTATGTATCTTATTATCATGGTCATATCTATAACACAATATTTAGGAGCTTATGATAGGACCCTTTTGTGAGGGATACCATCTCAATCATAGTAGAGATCTGTTACTCCCTCTTTCCTTGGCCCTTTTATTCAACTTCTTCCATCTTTCTGGTGATATGAATTTCTTTCCATAATCTTTCCATAGCATTGAATCTTAGATATACTATTTAGTCTTGTTTGGGGACCAAAAGTCCCTTTCCTTTTTGCACATGTTTGAGTCCTTTAACCTTCAATACTTTTTCCATCAACTTGTCTTTATCTATCTAGCATAGAGACCACAAATTCTTGAATGAGGTAACCTTCTTGTTCATGGACATTGTTACCTTGCCTATCAATTAGAAAAATGATGATTATCTTTATCTCCCAATTGATATCTTATGAAGATATTCCTTCATTCTTTGATACCTTCAATCAGGTCTAAGTGGTATGATCTTCATTGCATTTCAGAGATTATATCTTCTAGCATTTCATATATCTCTTTTATGTCTCCTTTCTTGCTACATAGAGATGATAGGACCTTAAGAGTTCCTTCCAATGAATTTAAAGGAGACCTTTTTACTTGATATGTTCACTGACTTCTCTTATTTATGAGGATTATGACAATTCTCCTTATTCCATGCAAAGAATTTTGATGACCCATCCATCCTAGAGATCCCCTTGCAATCATGACATCATTTTACCAAATTGATTAATGAAAAATACTTACTTGACATGTGAAGATAAAATATTCATCTTGATCATGTTGATGATGGTTGAAGAAGATGTATTAGGGCTTATTCTTGGATGATATTATTTTAGTTGAAAAAGCCTTTCTTAAATAGAAAATGTTGCTCCTTTTGATGAGGATGATTTGCTGCTTCTTCGGATGATCTTCTTATAGGGAAAGGAGATGATCCTTGCTTGGTGTATAGCATTGAAGATAATGACAATACCTTCTTGTCTTTAATATGCTTCACCTTCTTTTGTAGTGTAGATCAGGACTGATTTTAGGGTTTTTACCTTCTCCAAGATGATGTAATCTTCTTTTTGAGGTCCTTTGAGATACCTTACTTTGTAGACAACTTGATGAGGGTATTGGTGGAATTTTGATGATGGTTGTGGAGACATAAGTTCTTGCTGTTGTAGACTGCTTCTATGATCTAGGGCTTGATCCTTCAATGTAGATCCTGATCCTTTTTCTTTGATATACTTTAACCTACTTTGATATCCTTCTTGAAGCTTGATCCTTGAATGTATATTTGCTGCCCTTCCTTTGACTTCAACTCCTTAGCTCTGATCCCATGTTGAAGAATCTAGGGCAAATCAAATTTAACATGATTCTTCTTGCCATGATAACTATTTGTGAGGTATTTTAAATTTTTCTTCTCAACGCAATATTCATTTGCTATTATTAGAGTGTGTATTCTTAGTTCATCAAATAGCTACCAAAACAAAAGAGACAAGAACACAAGATCTTGGATTTCTGCAAGGGCCAAAACCTCTCACTCTTTGAGAGGAAAACCTACGCAAAATTCTTCTTATAGAGATTCCAATTGATGAATACCAAGACGATGACCCTTGACCTATTATTCCACTCCAAGACCACGACACCAATCCTCTTCTTTGTCACTATTGAGATCATCATCATTGTTGCACCATTGAGGTCATCACTGCTGCACCACCGAGATCTTCATTAATGTTGCAAAATCATTGTTGCACCTTTACCAAGGTCTTTACCAACAAGATCTCCATATTGAGATATGTATATGAGAGCTAAACTTAGATTCATCGAGATCATGATTGTCTCATCATAATTGTAATTCACCGAGACCATAACCTTGTTACTTTGTCTCCATCAAGATCGATACCATAACTATGCTAGGATCATGATTGCACCTTGAAGAATGATGAGACAGAGTGTGCCACTCAAAGATATTTTCATCATAATTATGTCGAGACTATGTGTGCTACTGTGGGATCCTTGAGATCATCTTCATCACCGAAACTATGACTGTCTTTCCTTCATCGAGATTGTGACATCAATTTATTGCCAAGGTGGAGATTGTAATTTACTTGCATTGATATCGGTATCACCGAGGAGGAGACTGTAATCACTCACGAAATTTCAGAGATGTCCGAGATTTTACCCCACTGTACCCATCCGAAAGTTACAATGATGTTCGAGATGTGTACTCATCCGAAGTCGTAGAGATGATTGTCTGAAATTCTATATTTTTGTGATGACCCTAGCTGGGTATCTATGGTGGTTCGACCCACATATTAAGTCGACGTGATAGTGAACCGTTGTGTCTCCATATATGAGACAACATTGTTGCGTCTTATCTTGTTTGGAGGCCGACTTCATCAAGAGGGATTGTGCTTGTCTTTGAAGGGATTTTAGACTTTTCTATCTACTTGTATACATTACACGTAGGCTCAATAATATCTCCTTCATATATGAAATTGACTATTTGACTTAAAATAAATCCTAAGGCTCTCAATGGGAGCCATCTATACATAAAAATTCCTTCTCATGAAACCCATGAATCAAGCATAATAATAAATTCATTTTCTTATAAAAGTCATAATTACAATGTCATTATGAAGACCGAACCTAGTTACACTTTCTTCAACTAACCTCGTTAAAAAATGAAACAGGTCCCCATGAGGATAATTATTTTACTGTGTCAAACTCGTTAAAAAATGAAACAGTTCCCAATGAGGATAATTATTTTACAGTGTCAACCTCGTTAAAAAGTGAAACAGTTCACCATGAAGATGGTTCTTTTACTGTGTCAACCTCATTAAAATATGAAACATGTCCTTACGAGGATAGTTCTTTTACTGTGTCTACCTCGTTAAAAAATGAAACAAGTCCCTAGGAGCATAGTTTCTTTTCTTGTGTCAAGCTCATTAAAAAATGAAACAAGGTTCCATGAGCATAGTTCTTTTCCTATGTCAAGCTCGTTAAAAAATGAAACAAGGTTCCATGAGTATAGTTCTTTTCCTATGTCAAGCTCGTTAAAAAATGAAGCAAATCCTCCCCTATCTAAGCCGCATCTTTGACTAGATATCGTAAACGTTGAGTCGAGTCTTTCACCTGATCTCGTAAAAGAACCTTCTTTTCATCCGCCTATTGGTAACCAGTAGTCTCCTCGGGCGAATGAAACGAAGCTTGGGGGGCATGTGCCTATGTCGGTATGTTAGGGGCATGAAAAATTATCTCAAACATGCTTTCCTCTTTGTTTCAAGCTTTTGTAAAAATGAAGCCACTCTCAAGCACAATTTCCTCTTTGTTTCAAGCTTGTGTAAAAATGAAACCACTCTCAAGCACAATTTTTCTCTGTTTCAAGCTTGTGTACAAATGAAGCCTATATCGAGTCCATTTTGGTTATTATTTTAAAGACTCGTTAAACTCATGAAAATCTTGATCTTAGTTTGCTATCTTTTCATTCTCGTAAAACATACATGAAAATTCCGAGTTCTTTTTGTCTTTTCCTGCTCATTAATTAAATTGAAATCAATGATCTGAGTACACTTTTATCAGTTTTTAGGACTCGTTAAAACTTACAAAAAAGTGAAACACTGGAGTTCCCTTTAAGCCCTTTTCATACTCCCTACACATGAAAAGATCACCGAATATTTGACTATTCGAACTCGTAAAAGTAAATGAACAATAATCTATTCAGTATAAGTTTACCCCTTTTACGGACTCAACTAGAATATTAACGAAAAAGGTATACATTGACTAATCATGGTCAATAGAGTTCTCTCCTGCATTATTTTACCCTTTTTTGGGCTTGAGAGACTAAATTTACGAAAAACTACACTATGGAGTTTACTTACATTTTTCTTCTGGCTCGTAAAAACGAAAAACACTGAGCTTTACTTTCTTCGGGCTCGTTAAAATTTTACATTGAAAGAACTGAACAAGTTTTCTTTTCGTGTCTTTTCAAACTCTTTAAACATGAAAATGACATCGAGTTACCCCTTCACTAGACTTGTTAAACATAAACAGTGTAGGACTCGTTAATCATGACGAAACTGAACCACTCCTTCCTAGGGTTCATTAAAAATACTCCAAAGGACTCATCTAAAGGATGATTTTCAAGGACAAGCATATGTTATCCTCTTCAAGCTTGTCAAAAATAAAGAGGTACTTGCTAGTAATGGTGGGGGAATTTGGAAAGAAAATTTGTCTATATTGTAAAAGGCAGTATGTCACTCTTGAACATGACACTTTGTCACCTTTGTGTTCAGGTTGGAAAATGCATTTTCCTCTCAGTTGACCATACCTCATTGAAAGTCTTCAAACTGGTTTATGGTCCTATTATCTTTTAGTCAAATTCTGCCAAGTCAGAATGTCGTGTCGCCAATATGTTCAAGAGAAGTCCAACCTCATTTAATTACCTTGCAATTCATAGCCTTCAATCGTGTTGGCCATCCCTGAGTGAGTCCTTGATTACTTCAATCTGTTATTCTTCAAATCTTGACATGAATTTCATGTCGTAGGCTCTCCTGCGATGGGTCGCTTCCTATCAACTTCAGCTCACTATCTAGGAAGTTGATCTAGAAACCTTCTTCAGTACCTTGGAGCCTGCATGCCTTAATGGCAGGTTTCTCGCCTTCGACAACAGGTTCTCATCATTGACCTTTGATCGAATGATTCTATGAGTGTTCAACTTCAAGACATCTTTTCACACTTCATAGATTGTACTGGAAATACCTTAAGAACCATTATCATTATTGGTGGTTTCTCTCGCGCTTGTTAACAGTTCACATCATTGACAAATAATCAAGTGGTTTCTACCATGTTCGACTACAAGACATTCACTCAAATGGTTAGATTCGTACTATGGATCAAGAGATGGAGATCAAGACTGTGGATCTAGTTTCATCCATCCAGGCTGCATGGATTTACTAAATATTCATGATTGTAAACATAGATCCATTGATGGCTGTGTCCATAGTGTGTCTTTTGTTGACAGGGATATTTAGATGTATTTCCGTACTTGTTCTCTGAGACATTTATGCTCTGAGTATGGGAATTCCTACCTCAATGATGATTTTATATTGCATTATAACATTTGATTGATTGTTTTAGGTCTCCAACTACGGTCTCTAACCCAAACCTTGGCATGATAAATCGCTTCAGTCATCAAACATATTTTCTGACTTTTCACTTTAGAGGGCAATCCGTTACACATCATTTTGTGACATTAGGCAAATGAACATCAGTTTACATCTTTTGATATCCATCAAAGTGTTCTAAATCATCCACCTGGAAGGATATAACCTAAATAATCCCAAAGAGAATGAAATTCCTGGATCTCAAGGCCCAAAAACCTATTTTTGATTGCCTTCACAGTTCCCTAGTCAGTTTTTGTTTATACGCAGAAGAGACCATTAGAAGTTTGCAAAAGTGTGTTATGTCTTACACTGTGGCTTGCACACATGAATCAACGCAAGTAAAAAATAAAATGTAAAAGTCTATAAGCTTTGTTAGTCGAATCTTTCCCAACTAACAACTTCGAATTGATGCTTACTCAAGCCTGATCCCTCCCATCATGGAGCTACTTCCCTCTCTTTGTGGATCCCCTATCCCACCATTTTTGGATCTCATCCCTTAGGAAGAGGATCCCAAACCTCCTCCTCTTGGCCTATAAATAAAATACAGGCCAGAGGATTGGGGAGGACCATTGAAGGTAGGCTTATGCTACAAAAATAGGGTTGGAAGGCTTTTCATCCAAGGAGAAGGTTGGAGATCGTGGGAAGAGGCTTGTAACATCAAGGCATTGAGGTTGTAAGTTTGTTCTCCTTTTTATTCAATAAAAAGAAACTATTCTTTCCTAATCATGTCTATTCTGATATCATTTGTGAGATTCCTTGATCACTCACATAGGTTATGATTGGTTATTGATTCAGTTTATGATGTATGATGAGTTAAGTATTTCATTTATATTTAATTATATATACTATATGTTTTGATCCTTTGTGTGTTTGTGTCTATGCAAATATCCTTCGAAACATCATGGAGAAGTTGTGGAAAGCGCTGGAATGGTATTTAAAACATCAAGGAAAAGCCAACTGTGGAAGGCACTAAAAGGACTTAGATAGGCACTTTGTTAAACTGGTAAGTGATCCCTCACATATTGTTGGCACTATGATGCATGTGTTGTACTTGATGGCAACCCACTTGTAGCAGAACATCTCACTTATACATAACTAGATAAGAGAGATCAGATGTGATAGAACATATGGGATGCAGGGCAGCTCAAAGGAATAAGTTCAGATGTAATGTACAATGACAACACATCAAGTTGACAGTTCTTAGCATGGCAAGTTAGCTTTTCCATCAAGTCCAAAGGGGGAGATTGTTGGCATTATGATACAAGTGTTTTCCTTGATGGCAACTCACACAGATGATAGATCATAGTGTAGCAGGTCAGTAGCAAAGAATTGATGATCTGACTACAAAGAATGAATAAATAAAATTATACACGCAGGTTCACTATATACAAAGGCGCGTATACACGCAGGATTGTTGATCAAAAGTTGTGTATGCGTATGCATGCACTTTCATGCACGGAAAATCGCGTACATTTGGGTCCGTGGTATTTAGACCTATGGTTTTGGACCTTGGTATTGCGTCCGAAGTGTTGAACCTAGGTATTGGGTCCCTAGTATTGGTTCTAAATGGTTTTGGACCATGGTATTGAGTAAGGCCTAAGACTATAAAAGGAGAAGAAGATCATTAGGCAAAGGCAATGAAGAAAGTCTTGAATATTTGATGAAGTATGAGATCGAGTATGCAGGTTATGGGTTCATGATTCTTTGCTTGATCTGAGCTAAGGAGGAATCTCAACGGTTGATGGAGAACAAGATCTAAGGATAGATCGAGATCTAATGGCGTGGAATGAATCATCTCTATACGGTTTGATCATGTTTATTCTAGATTTGTATATTGACGCATGTAATGTTTTGATCTGGGTATAACTTAAGTTTGAAATAGCTGCAACTCATGAATGAATATTTACAGATGTATACGCTGGTTGACTTTGACAAAAGTGCCTACATATGTAGGTTATATACATCTAAGTAGCATATACCATATACACTATGATATTTGAAGTTACAAGTGGTTCTGGTAGTTGATGCAAAGTCTGAGTTCTGGTGACTGTTTACTGGTGTCAGTATTCTGCATATTCAGATTGGTTGATTATGTTTAGCTTCAGTGTGGATGGATGACATCTATAATGGATCAGGATCATAATGACTTATCTTTATGTGATCTGATGGACTAGATCTGGTTGCTAACATACATATTATCCTTGTATATGTAATGATCTGGTTATGTCTGAAGTCAGGAAGTGCAGCGAAGACATAAGTAAGTAATTAATGACATATACACTAGTTTGCTTTGGTGAAGTTGCGTATACACATTGGTTCGGCTCTTCCAAGTAGCGTATGCACTCTGATGCATGATTTTTGATGATACAATTAGATCTGAATGTTTTTGCAGAGTTTTGTGTTCTGCTCTGTGTTTTTGTGATTGCAGTTTGTTGACTGAGTTTCAGTGATTCAGTATTGGGTGATTCAGAGAATGATGATGCTAGTGTTGATTGATTGTGTGCTTCAATGATATTGATGGGTCCAGTAAGAAAATTGGAGGAAATGTGGCCTTCAGATTATGACGTTGTGTTCCATGAGTATCCAGTCTAAAAATTTATGAAACGTGGTACCTGGAGGAAGACAGATAAGGTTTTAGCCTTCTGTAGGTCGGCACCTACGTACTAGTACATCAGCTAGTACAAGAGCTAAGAGGGTGGTAGCTCCCTTCCAGTAGCAGCTGGAAAACAAGTGAAGGTTGGGGCATTCAGTAGGCCGTCACCTACGTACTAGTAAAAGGATCGGCTAGCACAAGAGCTAAGGGGGTTACAGCTCCCTTCCAGGAGAAGCTGGAGAATGAGAGAAGGTTGTAGCCTTATGCAGGTAGCAGCCTGCGTACTGGTATAAGACTGCACCAGTACAAAAACATTGTAAAAAGAAGTTTCTTATTAAAAGAAGATAGAGACGACTTGAAGTAGGTGGTTTTCACCCACATTGGGTTTCCACCTTATATCATGGTGTTCATGTGTGCTTCTTGTGTGTGATGATCTATTCTATTTTACTGCACCTATTTACTGTTCATATGATTAATAAATTTCTGATGCACTAACTAAAGATCAACATTTAATGGAATAACTGAATCATAAGTTTACTGGATATACTCTAGTTGCATTAGACACAGTTGCGTGTACACGCAGGTTCCCTTAACTGAAGTAGCGTATATGAATCTGAGTATGGAAATGAAAAAGTGTTTTATTTGATAACACTAACTCACCCCCCCCTCTCAGTATTATTTGCAACACATATTACTTGTTTCAATAAATCATAAGCTAAGGAAAGGTATTTTCTTGTTTGTTACTAGATTTCGTTTGATATTTAGGGAGATCCATATTGTTCGCAAGAAGGATTAGTCTGCCTAACACTAGCATTCAACTTTGGCTATCCAAACAGATATTTGAGCCCACTATGGTCTGTCATGAGTGTATACTTCCATCCAAGGAGGTAGTGCCTCCACATTTTTAAAGCATGAATGATGGTAGCCAATTCTAAATCATGTGTCCCATAATTTTCCTCATGTTTATTTAATTTTCTAGACTCATAGCACACGACTTGTCCTTCCCGCATTAAGAATTCACTAGGTGCCTCCTTGCAGACATTGGTACATACTACTAAATCCTTGCTAGGATCTATGATTCTCAACACTGGTGCACTAGTGAGTAGTTGCTTTAACTGCTCAAAGCTTTCATCACATTGTGTATTCCACTCAAATCTTTTCCTTTTCTCTGTAACACTATAATGGGATGTCCTATTTTGGATAATTTCCGAATAAATCTCCTATAATATCTTGTCTATCCCATGAATGATCTAATTTCATCCACGCTCTTTGGAGTTGGCCACTCCCTTATGGATTTTATCTTATCAGGATCAACTAATATGCCTTCCTTGGAGACGATGTGCCCTAAGTAGTGTACCTATGACTAAAAGAAGTCACACTTACCAAGCTTTACATAGAGATTATATTCTCTCAATAATTGTAACACAACCACTAGGTGTTGTTCATGTTCCTCTTTTGTTTTTTAATAAACCAATATGTCATCAACAAATACAATGACAAACCTATCCAAGTAAGGTCGTAACACCCCATTCATTAAACACATGAACATGACAGGGGTGTTAGTAAGCCCAAAGGGTACCATTACGAATTCATAGTGCCCATATCTTGTTCTCAAAGCATCCTTATGAATGTCCTCCTCCTTTATGCTTACTTGATGGTAGCCTCGCCTCAAGTCAATTTTGGAGAAGATTGTTACTCCCCTTAACTGGTCAAAGAGACCATTAATTCTTGGTAATGGGTACCCATTCTTAATGGTTACCTTGTTCAACTGTTTGTAATCAATGCATAGTCTTAGGGTCCCATCTTTCCTCTTTAGAAACAATATTCATGCTCCCCAGGGAGACACACTTGGCCTTATGTATCCTTTGTCAAGCATTTCCTTCAATTGCAGTTTTAGGTCAACCAACTCTGGGGTGCTAATTCTGTATGGAGCTTTAGATGTTGATGCTACTCCAGGTACCAGCTCGATATATAAAATTTTCTATCTATGAGGAGGCAATCCAAGAACCTCTACTAGAAATACATCCACATATTATTGTAAAACAAGGTATTTTGAAGCAATTCAACTTCCTCATATTTCGTTGCTTTATCAACTCCCACGTTCTTGGAAACTTGTACTGTGAACAATGTACATCCCTTCCTGATACTGCATTTAGCTTACATAGTATTGATCAACTCCCCAATATGGGATCTTTCTTGCCTTGCAACACGCTTTTCATTCATTGCTTGTCTAAGCATTCTATTGCATTTTCATAGCAATCTATGTTGGTCCGGTGTACATACAACAAGTCCATGCCCAATAAGATGCCATACCCACCTAATGGTAGCACATTCAAGTGGGTTGTTGTGGGTATGCCACTGAGTTAAAATGCACATGACCTCACCCAATGGTCGATTCTTCTCCTAGTCCCCATTTTCAATTGAACCAATCATGATTTTTTATGCAATTCCTTCACATTTTTTAACAAGCTTTGGGTTGGCATAACTGTAATTAGAACCTGGATCAATCAAAACGTAAACAACTTGCTCTTGTATCTTTCCTTCCATCTCAATGATGGATTCCTGATGGTCTGCTTGGTGGTTGTCCAATGCTGCGTAAACCCTCTGCATACTCTGAGCTACTTCGCCCATATTGCTTGCCTCCTAAGCACTGTAGATCTTGGGTCTGACCTCTTGCTGATGTGGACAATCCTTTCTCCTATTGTTCCCACCACAGGTTTAGAACTTCAGTCGCTCTTGGATTTCGATCTTGGGTTGTGCTGACACTGGGTGTTGCACCTTTCTATTAAAAACAATATCAGTGTTTTGTTGAGACTGTCTTGTCTAAGCTAGGTGGTTCCCCTCTTTTCTTTCTAGGTTATTCCTAGACCAATTCCTATTCCGTTTGACAGTGCTTTTGGTTGGCCAATTAATTTTAATCTCAGGCCTACGCCTTGCCTACTCATTGCAATGTTCTAACTTCTTGATCATGTCCTTCAGGGCCTAGGGTTCCATCAATACAATTTTATCTTTGAATACCATATGCAATTCACTAATGAACCTCTGAATTTTAACCTTCTTGTCCTTGAGATATAATACATACCTTAATAATCCCAAAAACTTGGTGACGTATTTACCACTGGTAATTTGACCCATTTTGAGTTCATAGAAATCCTTTGCCTTACTATCATAGTAGCATTCAAACTACTCCCATGTCAACTCCTTCTCGTATGGCTCTAGTATTCTTCAGGTCCTCCCACCAGACGTCGAATTTTCCTTTTAAATTGTAAGAGGCAAATTTAACTTTCATATTCTCAGAATAATCATGTATTCTAAAGAAATTCTTCATCCCTGACAGTCATGCTTGAGCATCCTCTGTCTTCTTCACATCCCAATCGAATGTGGATGGCTTTGCATTTTCAAAATCTTCAGGCATGTGGTCCTTTCCTTGCTCTCTAAGTGATGGTGATGGTGAGAGTGATGGTTTCTCTAGGTAGAAGAACTGCATGGTTTGCTCATGCGAGGCACTTGCGTTCTATCCCTTCCTCCCAGAGTACTCAAAAGTTCTCCCCCATGTACAATGAACTCACTTCCCAACCCAAACCTCTTTCTAGATCCACCACCATCTACCCTATTGGTGTTTTCTTCCAACTCACGGAGGCTTTTTTTGTCCCTATGACTGGTCCTCATTTCAGATTGCCTTCGCCTCTACCAGTCTGATATACTTTGCATGATGACTACATTGATCTCAACTTTTATTTCTTGGGCTCTTACTAGCCTCTCATTATTGGCCTTAAATCTCCTCACCTCGTCTCTAAGGCTTCTCAAATTGTCCATCTAATCCGGGGAGTGATCCCCTTTCCCTTTCCCTACTGATCTCTCTTCTTCATTGATTTTGACTCCATCACTTTCATGTTGGGACTGATCGGAACTATATTTGACCATTCTGGTTCCCATCTTTGTATCTTTTCAATATTATGCTACTTGTGATGTGTTGTAAATCACACACATTGTTAGACATTTCAAAAAAACATTTAAACACAAAATTAGGATCATGAGCTTACATTCATGGGTTTGTCATGGCGGTTCCTGTGGAAAGAAAACAACCATGTTAACGTACAAACGTACAATCCATTTACAAATCATATACAATAATCATTCAATCGTGCAATTGTGACAAAATTAATAATAGCAATGTATTAAAAAACATAATTCTTCTCCCATAGAGTTGTTAGCCATCCACTAACTTACCTTGACACAGTTTCATTATCAAATCGCAAACACAGACCATACTGACTCAGTACCCTATAATTACTTAATAAAACTTCCTTACTTTCCCGTGATGAAGCCATTCAGTCTAAGTATTAAACCTAGAAGCTTTGATACCATTATGTAACGTACCCAACCCCTTCACTTCACATTGAGGAGTGGGGTAAAAGACCACCACCACCACCATCATCATCACTCTCTCTCTCTCTCTCTCGATGCTTCAACTCTTAACTTAAGACTCCCCAATAATCCAATTGCCTGGGTGATGTGTCATGTTTTCGGGACCCTCGGAACATATTGAGCTTTCGAGCTTAGGTTCCCCGCAAAACCCAACCCATTGGTTTCATGTTGTGACTCAACGACAATGACCAACTCTCCGCCAATGGCCTACCATGTTGGTGTGGGTTCTGCCACCCATCTTCCATCCATCCTGATACTTGGATCTCTTGATATCTCTTCCACAGTTGTTACGAAATCTCGATGTTCCGAGATGCCACACAATCCTTCACATGCCATCCATAGGTGTCCATGTGGCACCACAACTCCGGAGGACTTGTGATTCCCTGGTACATTCAGTCATATGGATTACAAGGTTTTCGACTTCCAAGGTCTAGCCAGTGCCATGGTGACATCATGTCGACATCATCCAACCACATGTTGACCTACTGACGTCACATCCACTCTGACGATGGGACAACAAATGTGCAGGCTACGAAGAGTGAAGGATCCCTTGGAGACTAGGATTGCTCTAAGCCTTATGTAGTGAGAAGTAATCGTCAAACTCGGAGCCCTTTAAGACATCATTCGCACAATTCCTCGAGGTTTCGACCTTCCGGGCTTCCGGGGTGGCCACCTCCAGCAGTTTCCCCGCTTGACGAATCCGGGTGATGGAGAAATATTTGTCACCGTCTCACGACAGAGCCCCAACTCTAATTCAAACTATCTTCTGGTCTTTAGACTCTATGACCTTTCTACCCCATTGTTATAACTAATCATGTGAGGGGAATCTGGTTCCACCAATTAGAAGCCTCCCTTAACTAGGCTTTTTTACCATTCAAATGATAAGGTTAGCCCAACTTCTCTTATAAGTTCATAGCCTCACTCCTTTGTGCTGCAACAAGGCTATCCTTCTCATTCCCACCATGACTTGGTAAAAGGATCTTGTGTTATGAAACGAGCTCACAAAAAGATAGAAAAGATAGATCAACACCTTAGAAATAAGCCTCTTCAAGGGGGTAACCTCCTTTACATTACACAAATGAACAATTCTTAGACGATTCAAATGACAAAACCTCCTTTCTATATATAGGAGTCTAAGGGGTCACAATATAACCAAAGCCAACCTAACAATAATAATATAAAGGCACAAAAATAACAATAATGGGATTCTATGGGGCACAATAATAAAAATATGGGGACAATAAGGGCACAACAATAACAATAAGGGATACAACGACAATAGTAATGGGGGAATCACTAGTATTATAGGGACATAACATCTTGACTCTACTTTGCACAGTGCCTTAGATGGAGAGCTCTGCAGCCTTCCCGGTTACAATCTCAGTCGCCGCAAAGGATTCCTTGAACTATCCTTTTCGACTATGGCTCTTCCTCAGGGATCTAGTAGAATCCTAGACATGTTTCACGGTTTCATAACAGTGCCCTTGGTTTCCTAGGGCGATTTATGATGTTATCCCTCTTGAGCTTGAGTGATGATTCTCCAACGAGTTCTTGGCCTACAATACTTCCCTTCCCATGGGGAGGGAATGCCACCCGGGGAGGCACACGCGCTCCTGCGTCGCTTACCTACCATGGGCTTGGCACAAAATTTTAGGAGGTTCCTACCTCACCTGCCACAAGCCAATGGTGCCAAACTCTGTGCCAGGCCTGCAAACAACTCCATGCTGATACGTAGGGCCATGAGGTGCCTCAGAAGCCATATTAAGATGCCAACAACAATTATCTAGCCTACTAAAAATGCAAGGTTGAAGGACATTCGAGTAAAGCTAGTGGCTCAACTGTTACCAGAGAAAAAATCCCTTTGACAGTAATGTGGTGCTTTCCATGTAACTCAACAACTTGTAACTTAATTGATAAGGATGCACAAGCGAATACATACCCTACTATCAAAGGGTCTTCCATGCAATCTTCATATTAATGAAAAGGCTCTTTGAACCCACTGTTTTTCAAACATTAATTCAAGGTCTCGTAGCATGACCATTATATGCAACGAGTTCTGCCTCTCTCATATTAAATCATTTATGTGTTATTTCCGCACTATTAAACATATGTGCAGATCCATGCTCAACATGCCATTGTGGCTTAATATTTTATTATCATGCAGTCTATTATGCCTTTTATACATCAGATATTTTGTGTCTACCATTAACAATAATTACACATTTTTCAGCCTTCGACTTTTACACACATGCATCCATATATTCAAAACACATATATAAATATATCACATTACCATATTCCCGTAGGGATGCACTACGGATGCAAGTAAAATTAACACAATGCAACTCCTAAATCAAGAGCACAACAACATGATTCATCAAAAGATAAAGAACATACACAAATACTTATCTTTGATTGTACAAGACAATTTATCATGAGACAAGGACTCTCCACCCAACCTTAGACAGTTGCAGGCACACTTACTTGCAACCATCACCCCCGAGCAGATTCCAGAGTCTGGGGGGTTTGCTTTCTTTTGGGACTAACACACCAATTTCCACTGATTTCAAGATTCCATAGGACTTCCTTCCTCAATCCCACCAACTGAAAACTACTTGTTTTGTAGACACTGAGAGTCCAAAGGCACCCAACCTCACCCCCAAGTGCACACATAGTGATTCAACCCCTTCTAAGGAGTCCAGAATCCACTGTTCCATAAGGGAAATATCCACAAGTCTTCATTTGGGTCTTCCTCTATTGCTACTCTGGGATGGCCTCTACCCAACTTGTTATAGGGCTCCCGAGTCTTAATCTCAACCCACAATCTATAGGGGACCCAAGTTGTTACAAGGCTCCAAATAATCGATCCAACCCACAGCCTCTGGGGACCCAAGCTGTTATAGGGCTCCAAATATTCCATCCCAACCCACAACCTCTAGGGACCTAAGCTGTTCCAAGGTTCCAAAGATTCCATCTCAACCCATAGCCTCTAAGGACCCTGATCTGTTACAGGGCTCTAAAGACTAGCATCTTAACCCAAAGCCTCTAGGGATTGAAATCCAATCCCCTTCTCTTCTCTTCTCTTCCACGCTACCTGTTGAAAGTTCTTTTTGAACCTTATTTATCGACACCTCTCTTTGATCATCTTTGTCTCCTTCATGGCCGTCTGTATATGTGCCCTCTCTTTCGCATCCCGCTTCTTCTTGGCCTCCTCCTCAACCACCATTACTGTTGCATCCTTGCTGGCCTACAAAGCGCAATGTCTCCATAAAATTCTCGTCCTTTCTTTCTTGTGGTTGCTTCTCAAGCAACATGGACTTGACCACTTCCTCTTGCAGTTCATTTAATTTCAAGAGCTCCTCCATCAATTCATGCACTAGCCAGCCTTTAATGGTTGTCCTGCACTTCAGGTTTCTCCTTTGCACAAGAAACCATACTGTCCCAAGCAAGTGACCTCCTCCCCAGCTCTGGAATTTGTGTCCCTTGACTTATTCCCCTCTTTGATTTTCAAATATTGCAAACTATTTATAGTACATTTACCATGCAACTTGTATGAGGACTTTGGGTGGGGCTATCACAATTTTTTTATTAAATTTTACATAGATTTTTTTAATTATTTTTTTTTCTTTTTTCAAATATTTTTAAAATTTTTTTGACGTGTTTGGTTTTTCCTTCTTTTTTTTTTCTTTAAATTTATTTTTTAAATAAACTTATTTCAATCTTTTATTTTAATTAGATTTTTATTGATTTTTTGTAACAATAATGAGAATTTTTGGAGAATCAAAAATTTAAAAAGATCGGTTGCCACTAGTACAGTAGATACTTTGTTTTAGAAATTCCACTATGGGCGAGTTACAACTTGTTTCCAAAGACTCGAACCCATGTAGTTGGGGAAACAAATTTTTCATCAAACCACTCGAGCTAAGATCCTTTGACTAAAGAAAAGGAGGACATGGGGTGGACTTTGATCCACTTACGTGTGTAGGGCTTAGTAAAATATGACACAAGGGTGGGCTTTGATCCTCTTATGTGTGCACTAGTCATGAAACCATTTAATATGGTCTCTCTAGGTGAAACCACACATTCGAGCACCAACTAAAGTTTTAATTCTTTTAGGGAAAACACCTTTTTTTAATTATTTAATTTGTTAAAAAAATTCATATTTTCAATTAAAAAATAAATACATTGCATCATTTATTTCAGGGTATTTTCCATGATCTTGTGTACACTTGTTGGCTCCTTCGTTTTGAAGAACTAAAGAACTTAGGTGAAAAGTTGGGAGGCTGATGACATTTTGCGGGGATAGTCGTTGGGAAGTTGTGAGGGAGACAACTGGGAAAGGAACACACTAAGAACTAACAGTTGCAGAGGAACGATGGAAGGAGGCAGCCACAATTGAGCGGAGAAGAATACTGACAATTGAGCAATAGAAGCAACCGAACAAGGAAGAAGGCAAAGCCTCGAAGAGAGAATTGGCAGTCCAAGCAAGTGCAGAGATATAGAGAAGGACGAGCAAAACAAGAAAAGGAGGAGAGTATTGAAATGTTGTTACAGAGTTGTTCGAGCCGCACTATGTCTGTTGTCTTGGTTAATAAGATTATGTATTTATCTCTCATGGTATTTATGTGATGTTGATAAAAGGCTCTCTAGCTGGATGTAATACTGTACTTTTGCATGGATTAATAGAAAAGGGAGTTTGTTGGGATATTTGTATAGTGTGTGGATGGTTACATGGTTTCTTAAAAATAAATAAATGATCATATCTATATTGTATTTCTCCTTTGTATGTACATGCTCTATTGAAAGTAGATGTCTAATTGATATAGTCATGGGATCTTTCTCTCCTATATTCCTCATGTGACTCCACCCCGATATCAGACTCCGACCCCCAATTTGACTAAGGTCACGACACGCCTCGCGTGAAACTCCTTATCCACCCTAGATAAGGTGAAAATGTCGGCGTTGTGCTAGACTACAACAGAGATTTTTTGGCCCCTGTGCCCAAACCCAGGGTCTCAACCCTGTTAATATTTTTTTGCCAACAACAATAATGATGATTTTATAAACCATAGTAAAAAAAATATTGCAATTTCTGTGCCCCATTGGAAATTGGTCAAATTGTCCTAGGCTAAGATCTCAAAAGAGATATAATGTTTATCTTAAAATAAATAAATAAATAAATTTCTCTTGGTATAATTATTCTTTGATTTAGGTGTTGATTTTTAAGGTTTTTTAGTCATGGTATTTGGTTTATAATGTTATGGTTGAAAAATGTCAAAAATGTCAAAATATTTTAGAAATAAATTGTGTAGATGTTTACATTGTTCGACATTTCGAGTGGACACTCCACCCATCATTAGGGACTAGAAGGAAAAAAAAATGATGGGTGGAGTGTCCACTGAAACATCAGATAGGGTAAACATCTACACAATATATTTCCAAAATATTTTTGACAATTTGAACAATTGTAGAAATCTCCACTCTCAAAATGTCAAAAATTTAAGTTTTTTTGTACCCATGATATTTGGTTTTAATTCCATGGTTGGAAAATGTTAGAGTTTTACAGTTTCTTTGAGTCAAATTATTTGATATTTAATGCCATCATTGAAAATTATTGAAATTTTAAGGTTTTCCATGATCGTGATTTTGGTTTTTAACGCCATTTTAATTTCGGAATTTTAACCCTAAAAATGGGTGATGCATCATCACCACTTTTCGATTTCAGGGTTTTCTTTTGTGTTTTTTTGCGCAAAATAGGGTTTTTTTAAGCTATCGTTCTCATTGATACGGATTTATGAAGGAAACAAAATGAAATACAAACTTATAACAAAATCATGAAGATAGTAAAACTTGATTTCTATTCATAAATGTAAATAATGTGTATTGAAACAAACTCGCTCAAATGGCGGTAGCTTATATCTAAGAAGAGATGTGACAACTACATGTATTCGCTAGATCACATTACAATGTAGCCGAAAAAGCCCTTTTTAACATAAATCACCATTGAGGAAACCATAAACATCCAAAAAACTAACCCTAAGTGATGAAACGTCAAAAGGTTTGTGGTCCCAGTAGGGTTAGTTGGTACATCAAATTCCCAAGTTCATAACTTTTGCATATAATCTATGTTTGGCATGCTTCGTAGCCCATTGGAAAGGTCTAGCTGAGAAGTGTGCATTTTGACCGACCCTAAGCTAAATACTGTGTCCATCACCTAGGCCCCTACCATGTCAAAAAAATGTTGTTTAGGGCCACAAAACGACCCAGGAAGTTCAAGACCCAAAAAATTGTAGAAAAATTATCAAGATGGGGAATTGTGCTTTGAGCCAATGGCATAGGTGGGTGGCTATTAATATCCACCTGGATAACTCATTTTGAGGTTATAATTCTCGTTAAGTTGGAAATAATTTTTATAACAATTCAACCTAAATTATTGGTGTTTATGAAGGAGAGAATATCAAATTTATTTCCTTACATGGAACTATGTGGATATATTATTTATTGTGTATGCATATTTTTTATGGTTCACGGGTCTATGAACCATGATTAATGGAACATGAAATGATTTGAAAAGGCATCACAATGATGAACGTGGAGAACTAACAAAAGTATATCGAGAATAGTGGATAAAAAATTACTTAATGAGTGAATGCTTCATTTAGCTCATTGTATTTAGTGCGAAGTGGGATGCAAATACATAAGTGGGTAGATGCTTCTTGCATCATTTGCTTGGGAATTCAGTGGTAACATAAGTACTTAGTTGAGAAGTACTTGGGTTAGGCAATAGTATTTGGAGTAAGAAGGATGTCAGCAATATAACGAGTTGATGTTTCATAATGTCAGGTGCTTGGGCATGCAATTGTAGTTATCTTTTATGGAGTTGAATTTTATCAAATGTAAAATGGCCATATGGCTATAAGACCTATTTATGCATGTGTACCCCCAATTTGATGGTTCACCTTTATAAATTCTAGACATATACCTAAGTCATAAAGGGTATGTTGTATTCACAAAAACCTAATTAATAAACTTTGAGTGGGGTAGGTGTATATCCCAAGTAAAGTTTAAAGGCATGAATGTTGGGTTAATCTCTATTCATTCATAGAGTAGTGAAGGGAACCTTGAGTCGGTCATTGATGGGTTTATCAATGATGGTTTACAAGGCCATGGTATTGCGAAACTCAAGGTATTTTCCCCTGGTATTACATGTGATGAAGCCTATTTAATGGCTTGGAACACTCGATTGTAAAATTTCTTGGGTGGCCAATGTTGGGTTGATTTGCTAGCTTGGTCGGTTTGGCTAAGGTTAACAATAGATATTTATTAAGGTATTGGTTTTCTTAGTTAAGTGTTTACAAGGTAAATATTGGCTCTGTGTGGTTGTTTGTGACTTTATTCCCTAGTTGCTTGTGTTATTGATCTAGGTGGCTCCATAAATAGAAGTGGCATTGAAAAAAGCTCAAAAATCAAAGTCATCAGATGGAAGCAAAACCAGGACCATATCGTAGCGACCATTTCCCTACTTCCAACGGTGCGAATGAAACTCAAATTTGAGTTCATATGATCAAGATAGAGCTGGTCAAAGTTTTGGTCAAACTAGGCCAAGTCGTAGTCACTAATGAGGAAACAATTTGGCGAAGGGACGATGCATGAAGTCCAACCACTAGAATGGGTGAATTTGTCACCTATTTAATTAACCAAGTGACCCTTAAAAATTGGATCCAAAATTTTAACCATTATGGTTTAAAAAAAACACAAAAAAATTGGGGTGGCGGGTTGCCAACCCCCAACGAAATTCATATATATATGTTTAAACATAATACTGTGGGCGGGCCACCCACCGGAGAACCCTCCCCACTATCCATTACAATGGTGCCACATGTATGGAGGAGCTAACGGGGGTCGAACCCATTCGACCCTAGTGGGTTGGCCCACCAACAGGCAACTCCAAATTCAAAATATATCATAACCGTCGAACTATATTCAAATGTCGTTAAAACAATGAAACACATATTGGCGCAATAGGTTTTGTACCCTGTCCTCCCCCAACTTATGCGCAACCATTTTCCAATGATACAATGGCTCGTTTGTTGGAAGGTCCAACCACATATTAATATATATACTCAACATTCCATTCCACCGAATGGAGGGGTGGCGGACCAAGGAGCGGAAATCAAATTTTTGTAGGTGGAACCAGGAGTGCCCAGACCAGAACCGCACCCAAGCAGGCAAAAAAACAAAGAAAGATTCTAAAGGAATCTTGGGAGAATATTCTTGCAGGGAATCTAAAGATTCCTTGGAGCTCTAGAGGTCACTTACTCAGAATATGGTCAAGTTTATAGTCGTTTGACATGATTTTGCACCATGAATCTAATGGTGATGTTCGTTTTGCATCTGAGCTTTGAATTTTTCATCCGTGACAGAATATGGAGGTATAAGGGTCATTTATGTAAAGTTGATTGTAATTCATTTTTGTTGCCATTTAATGAAAGAGGCCTCCCCACTTTGAGTAAGGCCCGGAGACGCAACCCACATTGGGTGAAATTTGTAATCAAATCGATTGTGTGCCTTTGATCTCATGGTTTCTTTATGATTTCTGCCTCTTTTTCATGTGTTTAAGTTACTTGGTTACATGATCTTTTATTTGTTATTTTGTATGCATCCTTGAAGTTAAAAGATCTAGATCAAATTTGTTATTAGAGCAGGTCTTCTTGATGCGAGTTGCATGAGTGAATGCTAACCAGGACAAGCTCCAAAGAGGAGAAATAAAACTTAAATCCTTTGATCCCAAAGTAGAGTGTACACCACAAAGATGGAACATGGCGATGAGGAAGCTCGAATGGAAGAAGAGTGAAATTGTTGCAAGATCTTCTTCACCATGGAAGAGGAAGTTGACAAGTTGTTTGCAGAATATGAGAAGACAATCAAGCTTGAGAAGAAAGAACCAGATGACCATGCATCAATAAATCATGAAGGTGGAACCTCATGAACTTCCCTCTCCATACTTTAGTGACAATTCTTCTTCTTCTTCTTCTCATCACTCTAACATGCATTATAGGAATACATCTGTTGGACACCTAATCCTCTATGGGTTGGTGTGGAATGTGAACAACCACTGGCGTCCAAGAGACCTTGGAATATGGAATCCAAGGGTCACTCCAATGTACTATAAATGTATATCATGTCAACAATATATACAACTCAATGTTTATCCTTCCTATTTTGCCTCTGCCATGTATGTGTTTATCATGATATCATAGCGGGCAATTGCTAGTCCTGTTCCATTTTGAGCCATTATTTTCCTGCAAATACTGACATATCATTTAGGTTGCCTTGAGTGCGTGTCAGCCATGAGCTGTGTATATTCTCCCATGTAAAAACGCTTCTGCCATTATTCTCTATCGAACATTCTCTGCCCATCTGCTATGCCGATTATTTTCCTCTAAAGTTTATTTTGGGTGCATTGTAATTGATATGTTGGTTGGGAGCATCACTACTATTCTTTGCATTGTGAGCCATTTTGTTCAAAATCTTGCTGCGTTAGTTCATTTACATTTGTGTCACCTACTTTGGAAGTTGAAGTGGTTGCGTTGAAATTTCATGCGATGGTCCATGTAAAGAGGAAATCGTTGTTGCGTGTAGTGCGTTAAATTTTTGCGTGTTAAGATATAATGCTAGTATTTGATGTATATGGTTGCACTTACATTGAATTTGCATTGAACCTCGATTGAATCATTGATTAGAATTTGGAGTTGTATGAAGCAGACTAATGAATTTTTTTATTTTATTTTTTTCCGAAGAAAAAGCGAACTTTTTATTAAGTAGATAAAAATTTACATTGCAGATGCGTGAGCATTTCAGCTTGTGCTATTTGACTGCAAGAGCAATCACAAAAACCGTCCTTTCCACAAGAAGGACCCACTGCTTTCAAAATTTGAGACAGCTGAAAGTGTATTGCTGTCCAGCCGTATCATAATGTCCATTTAACAACAGAAAAACATCATAAATGCGGCCTCCTTATAAAGGAAAACAGCCGGTACAAAAATTGTTTTAGTTCTGTGATTTTGGAAACCAAGTTTTACCGAAATAACATCATGAAGTCTGTAATAACAAGCAGAATATATCAAAAAAAACGCTGATGTTCCCCTGTGCTCATGTATAAGGCGGCTGTTCTGATGTGTGAGTCTGCCCCTGAATTTCTTCTATGATTTTCCAGCTGCCCAAATTCTGTTGCAGACCTTCTTTAGAAAGCTTGTCTGCTGTTTCATTCCTGTCCCTGTAAATATGGTGTAAAAAGATACTATTAAAAGATGATTTTAAAGCTGTGATTTCTTCCAACAGTGGTTTCAGAATTTGGTTGTTACATGAGCTTTTTCCATTGACCCAATTGATTACATTTAATGAATCTCCAAAGATCTGAATTGTGGTGATGTTCCTGTTGGAAATAATACTGAGAGGGGGGGGGGGGGGGTGAATCAGTATTATCAAATTCTTATCAATCTATCTTCCTTATTTATACTTTTAATAATTCTTCAAATATTGATCATTACTTTGTATGTCAGTATCATAAAATAATGAGGAGGAACAAGAAAAGCAAATAGTCACACAAAAGAACACCAGATATAAGGTGGAAACCCAATGTGGGTGAAAACCACCTGCTGCAATATGTCTCTATCTTCTTTCAATTAGAAACTCCTTTTACAATGATTTTGTACTGGTGTAGTCTTTTACCAGTACGCAGGCTACAACCTGCAAAGAGCTACAACCCTCTCTCATTCTCCAGCGGAAGGGAGCTACAACCCCCTTAGCTCTTGTACTAGCCAAGATACTAGTACGTAGGTACTGGCCTACTGAAGGATACAACCTTCTCTTTCTTCCAGGGACCACGTTTCATAAATTTTCAGACTGGATCCATGAACATCAATCAATCATCAAGTATATCTGCATCAAACAATCTCCTTTTCCCAATTAGCACTGAATCAAGTAAACACTTCTCTGACAGCTGTACCCAGAACACAGTAACAGTAACCACACACCAAATTCTGAACCTAGAATACTGCAGCAATAGACAAAGGCAACTAGATCATAATTTAAAGATATACGCTACTTCAACAACCTGAAACCTGCGTGCAGATCTATAAAGGATAATTCCTTCTTTCAAAAATTCAGACACTAATTAACCCAGATTGTCAGATTTATAGATCAAGCATGCGCCTCATATAACAGATCAAAATCATGCAAATATACTATTATTCAAGCATAAAGATTATGACCCATCAAAAGAACTTATCCTTCTTTATGCGCTAAGGTTCCTCCTTCATTCAGATCTAGATCTGCACCATAACCCAATCACAAATATTTCAGATCTAGCACTTATTAGATATTCAATTCATTCGATGATACTTTGCCAAATGATCTCCTTCCTCTTTTATAGTCTTAGACCTTCCATAATACCACGGTCCAAAACCATAGGATCAAAAAACTGTTGGACTAATACCATGAACCAACCATGAAAGTGCGTGAGATCAACACTTTTGGATGCAATACCACGAGCCAAAACCATAGGATCAAAAACTATAGGACTAATACCATGAACCGACCATGAAAGTGCGTGAGATCAACACTTTTGGATGCAATACCACGGACCAAAACCATAAGATCAAAAACTGTTGGACTAATACCATGAGCCAACCATGAAAGTGCGTGAAATTTTCTCTTCATGAAAGGAACTTTTCTTTGCATGAAAGTGCGTGAACTTTTTCTCTACATGAAATAAACTTTTCTCTGCATAAAAGTGCGTGAACTTTTCTCTGCATAAAAGTGCGTGAACTTTTCTCTACATGAAATAAAATTTTCTCTGCATAAAAGTGCGCGAACATTTCTCTACATGAAATAAACTTTTCTCTGCATAAAAGTGCGTGAACTTTTCTCTACATGAAATAAACTTTTATCTTCATGAAAGTGCGTGAAATTTGCTGCACTATAATTTATCATCTGAGATGAGTGGGTTGCCATCAAGTACAACATATGTATCATAATGCCAACAATCTCCCCCTTTGGACTTGATGGCAACAACAACCAATCACTCTCCCCCTTTGACATCAAGGGCAAAGGGTTATGCTTCCCCTAAGAACATGCTCCCCCTGACTATAAACCAGATCTGCAAAGAAGAACCATAATCCATCAAACACCATAAATGACCATGAAAGAGATAAAGACGTATTGCAGCAATATTCAGACCAACATCCATGATCTCCTTCTGTACTTCCTCCATAATGTCAACAATGCATGATATGCTCCCCCTGAACCTGTGTCATTCGATCTTTGACCAATCCACAACCCAGCACATGTACGCATATACTTCAGATGAACCTTGCGTACAACCAACAATCAGAAGAGATTCAACAACAAGATGATGCATCAACAACCCCCAGCTTTTGCTTGAGGTATTCAAAGGTCTCCCTAGGCAATGGTTTGGTGAGTATATCAGCAACCTGTTCCTTAGAAGGAACATACTCCAACTTAACCTTTTGTTCAAGCACTTGTTCCCGGAGAAAGTGATACTTGATTGGTATGTGCTTGGTTTTTGAATGCATGACTGGGTTCTTTGAAATGCTTATTGCACTTGTATTATCACATAAGATGGAGATGGGTGGTGTACAAGTGATTTGAAAATCCTGCAAGGTCTGCATCATCCAAAGGAGTTGAGTGCAGCAAGATGCAGCAGCAACATATTCTGCTTCAGCTGTAGACAAGGCAATCGAACTCTGTTTCTTGCTGAACCAAGATACTAATCTGGAACCCATAAAGAATGCACCACCACTTGTGCTCTTCCTGTCATCCACGCTTCCGGCCCAATCTGCATCAGTATAAGCATGAAGTGTGAGATCTGTATCTCTAGGATACCATAAGCCATAATTTTGAGTCCCTTGAAGATATTTGAAGATTCTCTTTACTGCCTGAAGATGAGTTTCCTTTGGATTTGCCTGAAATCTTCCAACTATTCCCACTGCATGCATGATGTCTGGTCGGGTACCTGTCAAATAAAGTAGACTTCCAATCATAGATCTGTAGGTTGGTTGATGTACTACTGCTAATTCATCATTTGCACTGAGGCTACATCCTGTGACCATGGGTGTACATACTGGTTTTGCATCTTCCATGCCATATTTCTTCAAAATCTGCTTGAGATACTTGGTTTGAGACAAGAAGATCCCTCCTTCCTTTTGTTGGATTTGCAGGCCAAGAAAATGTGTCAATTCTCCAAGCAAGGACATTTCGAATTCTTTCTGCATCACCAAGGCAAAGCTTTGACTCATAGATTCTTCATTGCTGCCAAAGATAATGTCATCTACATACACAACAAGTATCAGCAATTTGTCATTTTCAATTTTTATACAAAGATTGCTATCTGCTGATCCTTTTGAAAAACCTTGTTGATGAAGATATTTGTCCAAACGATAGTACCAAGCCGTTGGAGCTTGTTTAAGACCATAGAGAGCCTTTTTCAATCTGCATACAAGATTTGGATCATTTCCAAGAATGAAACCATCTGGCTGCTCAATGTATACTTCTTCTTCTAAGTCTCCATTCAGAAAGGCTGATTTCACGTCCATTTGAAATACTTTGAACTTTTGAAAGCTTGAGAGAGCAAGGAAAATTCAGATGGCCTCAAGTCTTGCAACAGGAGCAAAAATTTCTTCAAAATCTATTCCTTCTTGCTGCGCATACCCTTTACAAACATGTCTGGCCTTGTTTCTAATTACTTCCCCATTTTCATTCAACTTATTTTTGAAGACCCATTTTGTCCCTATAACATTCTTATCCTTTGGTCTAGGAACCAACTCCGAAGTGTTGTTCTTTTCAATCTGCTCAAGTTCTTCATCCATTGCTTTGACCCAACATTCATCTTTGCATGCCTCTTTTACATTTTGTGGTTCAGTGGATGAGAGTAATGCCAAATAGCTTGAAGCTTCTGCAATTGTTCTTCTT
The DNA here is from genome assembly GCA_031772625.1 of Pinus tabuliformis. Taxonomy (NCBI): domain Eukaryota; kingdom Viridiplantae; phylum Streptophyta; class Pinopsida; order Pinales; family Pinaceae; genus Pinus; species Pinus tabuliformis. The sequence goes on along the minus strand of CM062808.1, from coordinate 291,291,048 downwards.
GTTTGTACACCTGCTTCTTTTTGCCCCAAAATCTGAGATTCTGGATGATTCTTCTGAACGTACCTGGATGGAGTCTTCTCTTCTACCCTTATCTGTTCCTCTGGTGCTTCTTGAGGTTCTTCTTCTTCATCATTCTGTCTTTGAGGGTAGTCTTCATCTTCTTCGATATTTTCATGATTTACTTGCCTAGGAATGTATCCTTTTTCATCAACCACTACATCAATGCTGTCAACAATTCTTCCAAGTCTTTTATTGTAGCACTTATATGCTTTGCTGTGTGGAGAATAACCAAGAAGAATGCCTTCATCTGCTCTAGGTTCAATTTTTCCAAGTTGCTCATCAGTATTCTTAATATAGCATTTGCTCCCAAAGATTTTAAAGTGTTTTACCGAAGGAGTCTCACCATACCAGAGTTCATGAGGAGTTTGAGTGCTGTTCACTTGGACATTTGTTTTATTGAGAATAACAACCGCACAGAAAGTTGCGGGAGTTCCGGACTCATCAAGCATAGCACGGGCCATTTTTTGGATTGTTCTGTTCATCCTTTCCACCACTCCATTTTGCTGAGGAGTTCTAGCTGTAGAGAATTCCCTTCTTATCCCATGTTCTTCACAGAAATCGAAAAATTCATTTGAGGTAAACTCCCCACCTCTGTCAGAACTGAGGCACTTAATTTTGTAACCTGATTCATTTTCAACCAAGGCTTTGAAGGATTTGAATTTTTCGAATGCTTCGTCTTTGTGCTTCAAAAGTCCTAACCAAACAAACCTGGAGAAATCGTCAATGAATAATATCAAGTATTCTTCTCCTCGAGGTGACCTCGTCCTGAAAGGACCACAATACATCTGTATGGACTAGTTCAAGAGGCCTGCTGGCTGATCCTTCCTTCTCCGGGAAGTTGGTTCTGGTTTGCTTACCAAACTGACATGATTTGCATATAGTGTTGTCAGGAATTTTGAAATCTGGAAGACCACGAACTGCCTGATATTTGCATGCCTTCCTAATTTGTGAAAAGCTTAGATGCCCCAACCTCCGGTGCCATAACCAATGTTCATCATCCTTGCTCAAATAGCATTGTTGTTGTCCTTCTTCAAATATGTATAGATTATTTGGAGTTCTTCTACCTTTGATCACTGTTTTCCCTGTATCAAGATCACGAACGCTACATCCATTTGATCGAAATATTACCTCGGTTCCTTGATCGCACATCTGACTGACACTCAGAAGGTTATGCTTCAAGGCATCAACATACAAAACATTTCCAGCTTTGACCTTTTCTTTTAACTGAGCTGTGCCTTTTCCTTTTATAGCTGCTGGAGTATCATTTCCAAAAGAAACTTTCTTTCCCTTTTCTAAAGTAGAATATGATTGAAGTTTTTCTTTATCACCTGTCATATGCTTCGAACATCCACTGTCGATGTACCATAGATTTTCCTGTCCCTCTGCATAAAAGGCTATCCCACATCTTTCTGTTTGTGGTTCCTTTATTCTCCATGTTTTGGTGCTTGAGGCTTGTTCCTTTGTCTGCTGAAACCTGCTCCTGCATTCAGAATCTTCATGACCAAAGTTATTGCAAATAGAACATTCAACTTCATTTTCAAGAGCCGAAAAGTTGTTATAGGTCCTTTTTGTAATCCCGATCATACTTCTTTGTTTTTGAGCTTCTCTAGTCATGATTGTTTTATATGCAACACATTGCGCTGCTTTGTGACCAAAGTTATGGCAAGAGAAACATTGCCCATTGAAGAAACTTCTGCGATTATCAAATCTACCGGCCAAATGATTGTAATTTCTATTGTCATCCATTCTTGAAGCAAATTGAGAAGATTTTACCTGTGGCTGGTTGTAGCTTTTGTTCATCCTTAAGACAGATTTCCCCTGGTTTACCTGATAGTCTTTGTTCGTTCTTGATGTAATTCGTCCCTGCTTTACCTGGTGATCTCCATTGTGCTTTTTCTCATTCCTTCTTGCTGCATCAAGATAACTCTTTGAGGTGGATGCTTGAGATGTTTCTCCATTATACCCCAAACCTGTCTTGTTTAGCGGAGAACGCTGTACATTGATGATCTCATCCAGAGTTTCAGATCCTTTGAAAAACTTAAGATTAATAGCCTTTTTTTCTCAATTTCTTTTCTAAGGCCAACAATTTCACCTTCTAACTTTTCAAGATATTTTTCTTTTTCATCAATTTGAAATTGTAGAGTATCAATGATCATATTCTTTTCTTATATACATGTCTTAAGTCTAGAAATATCTTCATAAAAACTATCCACATCTATAGCATCCATGTAATCATCATCTTCAAATGCCATTAAAAGTTTATAGTCATTACCTCGTTCATCTTCATCACTATTTGATAGACCATCACTGTCTTCATGAGTGTAGTAGCTTTTCTTATCTGCATTCTATTTCTTGTTCCATCTGGCAGGTTCCTTTCCTTTGTCAATCTTATCCTTATGAGGACATTTGGAAGCATAATGACCTACTCTTCCACAAGCAAAACATTTAAAAGGTAGCTTACCTCTGAACCTTCCAGTACCCCGTTGAAGATTTCTGACAAAATTTGATTCTTCTTCTTCTTCTGGCACGTGACTTGATTCATAGTAGTCTCCTTTGCCTGAAGCCTTAAAAGCAGCTTCTCTCCTGTCTGATGGACCTCCTTTTCTCATTTCATAAGCAGTTAGAATTCCGTGTAGCTGAGACATAGTAAGAGTTCGTAGATTTTCTTTTTCTTCTATTGCAGACACTTTAGATTCAAACTTGGGGGACAATGATCTTAGGACTTTTTCAACCACAACAACCTCTTTTATTTATTCACCCAAGTTTTTCATACAATTAACAATCTCATCTACCCGAAGGAAATAGTTAGCCACACTTTCATCATTATACATTCTGAGATTCTCATACTGAATCCTGAGGGTTTGAAGTTTTGCACGTTTTACCTGTTCATGTCCTTCGTAGCTCAAAACAATCTTGTCCCATATTTCTTTTGCGGATTTATATTGCATAACCTTCACAAATTTAGATTGAGATAGACATCCTAGAAGAGTATTAACCGCCTTTGCATTTGTTTCATATTTCTTCTTCTCAGCTGAATCTGTAGGAGTAGCTGATGGAAAAGTATACCCTGTTTCTATAATGTCCCATACTTCTGTACCCAAAGATTGAAGATAGGCAGTAACTCTTACCTTCCAATATACGAAGTTTGTTCCATCAAAAATCAGTGGCCTGATTGATGCTTCCCTCTCGTAGTTGCTCATGATGTTAGATCTTCCTTCAAGCGATCAAGCTTCTTCAGAAGGACCTGCTCTGATACCAATTGTTGGAAATAATACTGAGAGGGGGGGGTGAATCAATATTATCAAATTCTTATCAATCTATCTTCCTTATTTATACTTTGAATAATTCTTCAAATATTGATCATTACTTTGTATGTCAGTATCATAAAATAATGAGCAGGAACAAGAAAAGCAAATATTCACACAAAAGAACACCAGATATAAGGTGGAAACCCAATGTGGGTGAAAACCACCTGCTGCAATATGTCTCTATCTTATTTCAATTAGAAACTCCTTTTACAATGATTTTGTACTGGTGCAGTCCTTTACTAGTACGCAGGCTACAACCTGCAGAGAGCTACAACCCTCTCTCGTTCTCCAACTTCTCCTAGAAGGGAGCTACAACCCCCTTAGCTCTTGTACTAGCCAAGATACTAGTACGTAGGTGCTAGCCTACTGAAGGCTACAACCTTCTCTTTCTTCCAGGGACCACGTTTCATAAATTTTCAGACTGGATCCATGAACATCAATCAATCATCAAGTATATCTGCATCAAAAAATCTCCTTTTCCCAATTAGCACTGAATCAAGTAAACACTTCTCTGACAGTTGTACCCAGAACACAATAACAGTAACCACACACCAAATTCTGAACCTAGAATAATGCAACAATAGACAGAGGCAGCTAGATCATAATTTAAAGATATACTCTACTTCAACAACCTGAAACCTGCGTGCAGATATATAAAGGATAATTCCTTCTTTCAAATATTCAGACACTAATTAACCCAGATTGTCAGATTTATAGATCAAGCATGCGCCTCATATAACAGATCAAAATCATGCAAAGATACTATTATTCAAGCATAAAGATTATGACCCATCAAAAGAACTTATCCTTCTTTATGCGCTAAGGTTCCTCCTTCATTCAGATCCAGATCTGCACCATAACCCAATCACAATTATTTCAGATCTAGCACTTATTAGATATTCAATTCATTCGATGATACTTTGCCAAATGATCTCCTTCCTCTTTTATAGTCTTAGGCCTTCCACAATACCACGGTCCAAAACCATAGGATCAAAAAAATGTTGGACTAATACCATGAACCAACCATGAAAGTGCGTGAGATCAACACTTTTGGATGCAATACCACGAGCCAAAACCATAGGATCAAAAACTATAGGACTAATACCATGAACCAACCATGAAAGTGTGTGAGATCAACACTTTTGGATGCAATACCACGGACCAAAACCATAGGATCAAAAACTGTTGGACTAATACAATGAGCCAACAATGAAAGTGCGTGAAATTTTCTCTTCATGAAAGGAACTTTTCTCTGCATGAAAGTGCGTGAACTTTTTCTCTACATGAAATAAACTTTTCTCTGCATAAAAGTGCGTGAACTTTTCTCTACATGAAATAAACTTTTCTCTGCATAAAAGTGCATGAACTTTTCTCTACATGAAATAAACTTTTCTCTGCATAAAAGTGCGTGAACTTTTCTCTACATAAAAGTGCGTGAACTTTTCTCTACATGAAATAAAATTTTATCTTCATGAAAGTGCGTGAACTTTGCTGCACTATAATTTATCATCTGAGATGAGTGGGTTGCCATCAAGTACAACATATGTATCATAATGCCAACAGTTCCTTTGTATAAGCCAGCATAGGAGCAACTTCAAAGCTGTCAGTTCTGCAAAATTGTTTGTTCCTGACCCTAAACCAACTGAGGCTTTGAGGGAATGGGTTGGAGTTTCATGGATAGCTAGCTAGCACCTGCCTGATTGTTCTATGAGGCTCCGTCGAAAAGGGACCAAGGGATGCCCTCTTTAATGGTGACTTCTTTATTTTTCCTATGGGATTTTTTTCCCACAGGTTCAGGGATGCTTGAGTAGATGGATACGCTCTGAGTTGCTGTGATAACTACCAGAGTTTCCTTATCCTAGAAAATACTCTTGTTTCTGGCTATCCATATCCCCCAGCATAGGATGAGTGGAAGATTCCGCATATTCCCTTCTGGGTACTGATTCCACCATTTGGTCCATGCTTCTGATAGATTTTCTCCTCCCCATTCAATCCTTTTGTTTAACAGTTTCTCTACCTCCCCCCAGATTTTTATTGTTGTTGCGCATTTTAGAAAAAGATGATTGATGGATTCCGCTTCAACCTTACATAGAGAACATCTTCCTGGACCGTACATGTATCTAGACTGGAGAATGTCCCAGGTTGGGATTTTTTTCCTTAACACACACCAAAAAAACAGCCTAGCCTTTGCCGGACATTTGAGCTTCCATAAATGCTTCGTCCACCATTCCTGTTCTCCCCAACCTTTTCTAGACATAATGAAATTGTATCCATTTTTTGGAGAGTACTCTCCATTTTCTGCATGAGCCCATAGCATTTGGTCCGTCATATCTTTAAGCCTGACATTTGTTCTGGAAAGCTCTTGAGTATATGCTTCCCAAGCAGACTAATGAATTGTGTGTGGCTCGGATGCCTATTAATATGTGTGAATCCATCATTGTCCTGTAATTATGTAGCTCATATCACTCGACTTCTTCTGGATTCATAGTCCATTGTTCTGGTTATAGCTGGTGAGACGGAATTGTTGGTTGTACCTACGAATTCGACATTGTGGAGGCCCGGAGGGGAATTAGATTGACAGGTATGCATTGCAACTACATCGAACCGTTTCATTTGAGTCTCTCTCTGCACATTTAAGCGTTGTTATGCAATCCTGCCATTGCTTTGTGTGAAGTACAATAATACCTCCTACCAAATTTCTAACACTCTAGATTCCCTCACATGCATGTCTTCCATTGCTCCACTTGAGTGAAGAAATGCCCTCTGCCATTCTGGGCACTACTCTACCTTCCTTGCCTGGAAAATCTGAAACTGAAAAGGCGTTTTGTATATCGTGCGTCCATTTTTCATTGTTGTGCATTTTGGCAATACACATTTGAATCTGAATGAAGGTAAAATGAATGGAAGGTGAAACAAATCCAGCAGAGGATGGGATGAGGGAGAAAACGTTGGATTGTGTAAGCATGTTGTCAAATGCATTGAAGTCTGTTGATTGAAGCCCTGCTCTTCAAGTTATATAAATAAGTTATCAAAATCGATCAAATTCATTCGAAGTCAAAGCCTTGGAGGAGCATGTCTCATCCAACAAGATAAACAACGTTATACCACCTCCTTGTGCAGGTATGCGTGGTGGATTTTCAAACATAATGACATAGTTTAAAATTATAATTACAAAGAGATAAGTGTGTCCGGTTTACAAATTCCAACTTTGAAAATTGAATGATTTGTTGCAATGGACGGAGAGAATTGATGTTGGGGAAGGCGATGAAAGGAGTAAAAGGCAACATTCTGACTTTGAACGGAGCTCAGTGTAAGTAGTTTGTTTATTAAAGAGTTCCATGTTGAGTTCTAATTCCCGTGAGCTCAGTGTAAGTCGACGACAAGAGTTCACACATAAGTGCCAAATAGTTTTGGCAATATATAGATAGTCTACTGAGCGAGGTGGAAGCTATAGATTCTGCTAGGAGATTTAATGCTTCATTTCTTCTAAATAAGGTACTGTACAGACGCCTTTGAAGGGCTACACATAGTTCCACGAGCCTCTGTGGCTCTTCCTGTTGAATGATAAATTGGATTTGTCGATACAATCGACGATACTGGTACCCAGAAACCATGTTTCCATAGTTATGAAGTACTTGGGGATATTTTCGAATTCCAGTTCCTAGTGGGATGCATCCATTTCCTATTGAGATATCATATATCTGCAACAATTATTCTTTGTCACATTATAAAAGCAATTCAGATATACATTCAGAAATTGTTTCACAAAATTTTGGTAGCGTTCTCTGCTCTCTGATTATTATCCTATTCTACGTATCTGTAGTCATGAATTTTCTAGTGCCATTCACTCAACTTGATAATCAGATTATAGAGGGTTATTCCATATTTTCTTACACTGAAAGAAGAGGTTGAATTGCTAAGAATTTATTCTCTTTGAGGTTGAGTTTCTCATCTTTGAAAGGGCCGAGTTCAGCTGATCATATTTACAGAAGGCTGAATTCTCAATTTACCAACAATCTTCCTATAGCTTGAGAGATTGTCTTCTGAAGATTTTGTGATCTCGATTGGTTCTCTGCAAAAGGGGACAAATTTATCTATCACTATGGATTGTAATTTTGGCATTATTTAGGAGTTCAGTGGCAATTGTTTGAGGCCAAGACTATCCTTTTTGGATCGAATTGGTGTATTTTCTTAGAGGTTGTTCATATCAGAGATTGTTATTGAACTAGATTGAAGTTGTTGTTGCCAGGACAAGTTCTCTTGGATTCAAGATTGGTACAAGAACATATCTTTTTGAGGCCTGAATTGACTTGTTGCCTTGTTGGAAGTTAAATTCTCAGGTGAATTGGAGCAAATTCATTTTTGCAGGAGGAGTTTGTTTCCTTGAGGAGGTCGAGTTGTTCTAGACATTAACATTCCTTTAGGAGGCGAAGTTCAGGTTAATCTTGCAAAATAATTCTCACTATGGATAGCAGGGGATCCTTTTGATTGTGGGTCGAATTGTCCCTCAACAAGGCCGAATTTGTCCAGCAGAGGTAATGCTTTTCCTTTACATTATTCTCTTGTAATTATCCTTTTGAAGAAGCTTCTTTCTTTGACCATTAGCTATTCGGTATTGGGAAAAGAAAAACTTCAATATAAGACAACATCTCATTCGCCGAGTCTATATGATTACGATTATGGCCAAGATTTATGAAATAATAGAGTTTTTGAACACTCTGATACAGTCTACTACTAATAACACAATAAATGTCAACAAAAACACTCTCTGTGATATTAAAACATGTCTGCATAACGCAAAGGAAAAGATTGATTTTTTGTAGCTTGAATCTCAGCTTCAGCAAGATGAATTACAACAACATAAGCATTATGACACCCATAAAAAACAAGAAATGGCAAATGTAGTACCCATTTCAGAAGTATATTTACATGCAAATGCATAAATTCAGTGTGCACGTCCTAAGTTGGTTATCAGACGTTGGGAAGAGCTTGTCCATAACAAGCACAGAAGAAATCTTGGATATGATAAGCAGGTTTCCTTTCATATTCCCGATTACTCAAAACCCATCAAATTTTAGAGTGTTGGGTTTCTTCATGGCGGTTCACCTTCACCTGTTCAAGATTATGCTCCTCCACATTTGCAGCCAAAAGTTATTAAATGCCAACACTGTGACCGAGTTGGCCATATGAAATATTACTCTTTTGATCTTCATCCATGTGAGAATTGTCATAAAACCACTCATTCTTCAAACAAATGCTTCAAAAACAAGCCTCCTATAAGAACAAAGATTCATCTTGGATGGATCGCTTCTTGGCAATGGGCTTCAACAACCAAGAATATATTTCATTCATATGTTAGAACATGTTCTAGAGTATTGAACAATCTTGTAGTTGAGTTTTCTCCATCATCTCACCTTTTATCTGACACGGGGGAAGTGATGGTCATCTACAAGCTTCAAATCCACATCAAGCGAGCCTGATCCACAACCTGCCATACTAGATTCAGAGTTGTGGCTAGAGACAAAGCTGCCCCTAAGCATGCCTTTGGTTGATGATCATCCTTAAACCATCTATGCGGGCTTGAGACATCTCTTCAAAATAATTGGGGACACTTCCTCTAGTAGAAGACTTCAGCTTCTTGCTAGTTTTGGAATAATTCCAGGAATTTCATTAAGCATTCTAGAGTTGTTGGTCATCCTTAAACCATCATAGATTGAGACCTACCTTTTCAGGGTGAGGTTCTCCCTTTTTATGCAGGGTGAGACCTCCCTTTCAAGGTTGAAGGTTGCCCTCTTCAAAACATTAGGAGCACTTCCTCTAGCAGAAGACCTCAGCTTCATGCAAAATTTGGAAGAGTTTCAGGAACTACACTAAGCATTCCAGTGTTGGTGGTCATCCTTAAACCACCCCCCTTATACCAACATTTCAGAGCGCACATTTAGCCTAGCGCTGCCATGCATTTTTGCACATTTTGTATTACAACTCTCTTATTGGACTCATACATACCCCTTCATATTAGGGGGGGAATGTTGGACACCTAATCCTCTATGGGTTGATGTGGAATGTGAACAGCCATCGAAGTCCAAGAGACCTTGGAATATGGAATCCAAGGGTCACTCTAATGTACTATAAATGTATATCATGTCAATAATATATGAAACTCAATGTTTATCCTTCCTATTCCGCCTCCGACATGTATGTGTTTAACAATGTTTAAGAAGCCATTTTTAAAGCTATATGTAAAGTTTGATTTGCCCACATATAATGGAGAATGTAGTGCAGAGAAACTAAAAAATTGGATTAAACAAATCGAGGTTTATTGCCAGATTCAGCAGATCGAGGAAGATGAGACCAAGATCCAGTTAGCATCTCCTTGGTTGAGTGGCACTGCTCTTGTCTGGTGGGAGAGAAAGTTGCAGAAAGGCAAAAAAAACTTGGGTAATCTCTTTTCTTCTTGGTCCAATTTTGTTTCTGCATTAAAAGATCAGTTTTATCCTTTGGGTTATCGACAAAAGGATTTAATGGAATGGAAATATTTGAGACAAGGAAAGGGTCAAAATGTACAAAGATTCAAAGAAGAGTTTAGAAAACAATCTTTACACTTGGGAATTTCACTTGATTCACCCAAAACTGTAACAAAGTATATTGGTGCTTTACATAGTTACATCAGGAATTCTTTGTTATTATTTGAGCCTACTAATATTGATGCAGCCAGTGTGAAGGCCATTGATCTTGAAAGTAGGGGCAATAATGATAAAGAAGAGAAACCAAAGAAATCAACTTTCAAACTTCATTATTACAAGTTCAAAGGCAAAGGCAAGGGAAAGGACAGGAAGGAAGCTACAACCAAGAAGGAGGAAGGAGCAAAGCCATCTTGCACACATTGCAAGAAGGAAGGCCATGATGATGATCACTGTTGGAAGTTGCATTCGGAGTTGAAACCAAATATATTTGGTGGGAAGAACAAGAAAAATACGATGGCAATCATACAATAGGACCTTGGATCCGATTTCGGTGACGAGACACAAATCACAATAGTGGGCATACAAGGTACTCTTTCTCTTCATGCTAACGAAATTTCTGAATTACATGCAAGTACAAGTTCTTCATATGAGTCTCTTGTTAATGAATGAAAGAGGATTGAATTGTTCCACATTAGAGTCATAATGAAACATACTAAAGTGGAAACCTTGTTTGATCCAATCTCACAAGCAAATATGATTTCAGAATCCTTCGTTAAGAAGTTAGGATTAGAGACCAAGCCTCATCCGAAACCATACCCTCTTGGTTGGGTGTGTGATAAAGCCAAATTACATGTGACCATGCAATGTAGAGCCAGATTTGTGATTGCATCCAAACTAGTAGATGAGGTTGATCTTGATGTTGTACCCTTTGATATCCGTGGTATTTTATTAGGGAGACCATATTTGTATGAAAGGAAAGCAATTTTCTTTTGCCATGAAAACAAGAATCATCTCACGAAATATGAGGTGGAATATATTGTTAGAGCTCATCGTGCCAAAATTAGTGCCAGTCTTGTAAGTGCAGTTCAGATGAAGAGATTGATCAATTCCAACAAAGGGTGCATGTTCATGGTTGTGAGAGAAAAAAATGTAGAGAAATATAAAGCTTTCGAAGGTTGTGATCCCACTAATAAAAAGGAATTGTATGAAATTGTTTCTAACTATAATGGGATTTTTCAAGAACCAAGTGAGTTGCCTCCAAAGCATGAGATCCAACATGAGATTCACTTGCAGCAAGATGCTCCTTTACCCAACAATAGTATGTATAGGTTGTTAGCCATCGAGATGGAGGAGATAAACAAGTAGGTGCAGGAATTGTTGAACCAAGGGTTCATAAGGCCAAGTTATTCTCCATGTGGTTCGCCTATTGTGTTGGTTCCAAAGAAGGATGGAACATGGAGGATGTGCATGGATTACATGGCACTCAAAAAAATAATGGTGAATAATTGGTACCCTCTCCCTCACATTGATGATTTGTTAGATCAACTGAAAAATGTTATCTATTTTACAAAACTGGACTTGCACAATGGCTATCATCAGGTCAGGATTGCAGAACAAGATGTATGGAAGACTACATTCAAGATGAAATAGGGGTTGTTTGAATGGTTAGTGATGCCATTTAGACTATGCAATGCTCCGACCACATTCATGAGGGTGATGAATGATATTTTCAAACATTTTCTTGATGATTTTGTACTTGTGTATCTTGATGACATTCTTGTTTTCAGTAAGACATGGGAAGATCATGTGAGTCATGTTAAAAAGGTTCTTGATGTTTTAAAAAAAGAAAAATTGTATGTCAAAATGTCTAAGTGTGAATTTGGTAAGACCTCTTTGGTTTACTTGGGTCACATTGTCAGAGGTGGACAATTAAAAATAGATCCTTCTAAAATTGATGTGATTGTAAAGTGGCCTAAACCCACCAATGTTACAGAGGTTCATAGCTTTTTGGGTGTAGTACAATACTGGAGAAGGTTCATTGCCAACTTCTTCATCATTGCATCCCCCTTACATGCATTGACGAGTGTGAAGCAAACCTTTCAGTGGGGAGGAAAGCAACATAAAGCCTTTGATACACTGAAAGAGAAGATCAGTACCGCACCAATTTTGGCCTTACTTGACCTCCAACAGCCTTTCGAGATTGAGACAAATGCTAGTGGATACGCCATGGGAGCAGTATTGATGCAACAAAGGAAACTTGTATGTTACCATTCAGAGACATTCTCCCAAGCTGTTGTGAACTATCCCACATACGACAAGGAGTTGTATGCCTTGGTTCAAAGTGTGAAGAAGTGGAAGCACTATTTGATTGGCAAGGAAACCATCATTCGCACAGATCACTAGCCCTTGTAGTACTTTCAGTCATAAACCAAGCTTCAACAAGCATGCCATTTAAAATGGATGGGATTCCTCCAACAGTTTCGCTTGGTAATAAAATACAATAAGGGCTCCAACAACAAAGTGGAAAATATGATTTCTTGCCCTCCTATTTCTTCATCTATAGTTTTGAAAAATTATTCTTTATCTTTTAAAAGTTATGTTGAACAATATGTTGATGATGATGATTTTAAAGAGATTTATGCAAAGAAAACTCATGGATCGCAGGTGGACAATTACCATTTGCAGGGAAAGTTGTTGTACCACCTTGGAAAACTTTGTATCCCCATCAATCAGAGAATACATGTAATTAGAGAGGAACATACCTCTCTTGTGCCAAGTCATTTTGGTGTAGGGGAAAATTTGTGTAATTTGTAGAGGTTGTGTTATTGGTGTTAGATGAAAAATATTGTGACTCAATATGTAAAGGGATGTGTGATGTGTTCAATTAGCAAGCCCAATAATAGAAAACTAGGGCTCTACACGCCACTCCCTATTCTGAGTTGTCCATGTCAAAGTGTGTCAATGTATTTTAGAGGTGGTTTTCATTTGTCTAGGAGAGGTCGTGAATATTTGTATGTCGTTGGGTATTGATTTAGTAAAATGTTTGTATTAATGCCTTGTAAAAAGCAGGTCACTACAAAGCAGACTGCTCATCTCTTCTTCCAATTTGTATGGCTCCACTTTGGGATGCCCACATCCATTGTGTCGGGTCAAGTCTCTTGCTTTCTTGGAGAGTTTTGGACGAGTTTGTGGAGAATGATGGACACCAATTTGAAGAGGAGAACAACATTTCATCCACAGACCGATGGACAAATAGAGGTTGTCAATTGCATAGTGATACACTTACTTGAGGCTATTGTGGCAAGCATCCCAAGTTGTGGGACGAGCAACTTCCCTATGTACAACATGCATACAAATAGACAATGAATTCATCCACTCATATCTCATCATTTGAAACATGCTTTAGATATTTTCCATAGACATGGTCTTGGGGAGAGATGAAGATTCCAGTGGGCAAGATGACAAGGACAAAGAGCAAAATTTTATTCAATGAACTCAAATGATTCACCATTTAGTACAAGATCAGTTGGAGAAAAGTCAATCTCAATAGAAATCTCGACATGACAAGCACCAATTCGATCACCAATTCCTGGTTGGAGACGAAGTATGGCACCACATTAGCAAATATAGAATGAAAGGGGAAGGAAATAGTTGAGACCAATCCGATAAGGCCCATTCACCATATTAGAGAAGATTGGAGACAATGCTTTTCGTCTCGATTTGCCAACATACATGCAAATGTACTCAATGGTGAATGTTGAAAATTTGAAGCTTTATTAGCCTCCTTTGATCATGGACACCAAAGAGGTTGGACAAGTTCCTACAGTGGATGATTTTTCAGTTGAATACTTGGACAAGTTACCAAAGGACATCATTCTTGGCAGAAAGACCAGGACTTCATGACCAGGAGACGTGGAGTATCTTCGTATTGGTTTCAAGGGAATGCATCCAAGTAAGGCCCAATGGATTGAAAAGGAGAAAGTGAGGGAGAAATTCCCTCACTTTCCAATTGACTAATAAAGATTTTGGCAGCCCAAAATCTCATTAATGGGGAGGAATGATCCAGGTGGCTCCAGAAATAGAAGTGGCCTTGAAAAAATCTCAAAAATAAAAGTCATCATATGGAAATGAAACTAGGACTAGATTGTAGTGCTCATTGCCTTGATTCTAATGGTGTGAATGACACTCAAATCCGAGTTTGTATGCTCAAGATATAACTAGTCAAAGTTCTAGTCAAACTAGGCAAAGTGGCACTCACTAACGAGGCAATAATTTGGCGAAGGGATGACGCATGGAATCCGACCACCAGAACAGGTGAATTTGTCACCTCTTTAATTGTCCTAGTACCCCTTAAAAACCAGATCCGAAATTTTAACTATTATGGTTATAAAAATAAAATAAAAAATTGGGGTTGCAGGCCACCACCCCTCCCACCCCAAAACGACATTCATATATATATATATATATATATATAACCACCACCCCTCCCACCCCAAAACGACATTCATATATATATATATATATATATATATATATATATATATATATATATACATATACATATACATATACATATACATATACATATACATATACATATAGAAACATAATACGGTGGGCGAGCCACCCACTGACAGACTTGCCCCACCTGCCAATTCAATGGTGCCACATGTATGGAGGAGTTGGCAGGGGTCGAAGCCGCTCGACCCAGGTGGGCCAGCCCACCAACGGGCGGCTCGATATTCAAAATATATCATAACTGCTGAACTATATTGAAATGTCGTTAAAATAATGAACCAAATATAGGGGCGATGAGTTTTAAACCCAACCCGCCCCCAACTTATGGGCCATAATTTGCCAATGAGTCAACGAATCGTTTGTTGGAAGGTCTGCCCACATATTAATATATATACTCAACATTCCATTCGGCTGAACGGAATGGCAGACCAAGGAGTGGAATTCAAATTTTTGCAGGTGGAACTTGGAGCACCCAAGCCAGAATTATGCCCAGGCGGGCACAAAAACTGATAAATATTTTGAAAGGATCTTTGGAGAATATTCTTGTAGGAAATCATGAGGGAATCCAAATATTCCTTGGAGCTCCAGAGGTCACTTGCTCAGAATATGGTCAATTTACAGTTGTTTGAAACGATTTCGCACCACGAATCCAATGGTGATGTTCGTTTTTGCATGTGAGCTTTGCATTTTTCATCCATTACAGAATATGGAGGTATAAGGTTCATTTATGTAAAGTTGATTATAATTCATTTTTACTGTGATTTAATGAAAGAGGCCTTCCCACTTTGAGAAGGGCCCAGAAACGTAGCCCACATTGGGTGAACTCTGTAATCAAATTGTTTGTGTGCCTTTGATCTCATGGTTTCTTTATGATTTCCGCACCTTTTTCATGTGTTTAAGTTACTTGGTTACATGCTCGTTTATATGCATTTTTTTATGCATCCTTGAAGTTAAAATATCTGAATCTGTTATTTATATCTCTTTGTTTTAATGCATATGTTTTTCCATCACCATTTTAATATTACTACATGCCCTTGAATAACAGGGACCTTGTTTGGTCTTTATTGTTTGGTCAATTTAGTGTGTTCTAAATTTCTATTTAAAATGTCAATCTGGGATTCGTAAACTAACGAAGTGAAGTGTACTATATGTACAAGATAACCATTTCCTTAGTCTTTTGTCGTTTTTTTGAGTTTTTGAGTTTGTTTTTGGATTTATCTTTCCCTAATGTGTGATGGCGAAAATGAAAGATAAGTATGGATGGTAATGGTGATTTCTACAGTGATTTTCCCAAACTTAAAAGTGTTCAAAAAGAAAGCTTTAAAACAACTGTAATGAAATCAATTCTTAAGAGGAAGTAAATGTATCAAACAGTGAACTAATGACAATGGCCCAGTATCCTTGCTGCTGAATGAAAAAGAAAGTAAAAACTGAACTTAAAGCAACTCAAAAACTAAAAGCAAAGCAACTAATTCACACTACTTCAACTCTTTTGATCCTTTACCCTTCAGCTCAATCTACCTTGTGGGAAGCAATCATGAACAAGTTAAGCAATATGATATCTAAATGGCAAGAAATTAAATTGCATAAAGGAAACTAATCACACTACTTCAACTCTTCTGATCCTTTACCCTTCAGCTCAATCTACCTTGTGGGAAGCAATCATGAACAAGTTTAAGCAATATGATATCTAAATGGCAAGAAATTAAATTGCATAAAGGAAACTAATCACACTACTTCAACTCTTCTGATCCTTTACCCTTCAGCTCAATCTACCTTATGGGAAGCAATCATGAATAAGTTAGGCAATATGATAACTAAATCACACTACAATAAATAATATTCTGATTCCTTACTAATAGAGTCACTTGACTATAGAAAGAAACCATAAATAAATGAGTAGTATGATATCTAAGTAGCAGAAAAATAAATAAGCAAAACACAATTTGAAAAAGGATAGTGCTAGAATTAAACTTCAGAAAATGAAAATTAGCAGGAAGGACAAGATGATCTCATATGTCAGTAGTTATCAAAAAGATGAAAATTTGCTCGGGCTGCCTAAGAAAACCTGTAGAGAAGCATTGATCAGCTGACAGCTATAAGAAAACAAAAGTGAAAATGTAAACAACAGTGAATTAAAAACATCAAAATAGCATGTTATATACAAGCTAATGATTATGAAAACATAAACATAATAAAATCAAATGAAAACTATACAAGGCTTTAGTGCGCAGGGGCCCTCTGCCACCTCAGCCAGTCAACGAACAGCCACAAGAACAAGCTCAGGAAAGTAGTCTTCTCATGTATTAAAGCAGCAACAAAATATATAAAATAGAGTACAGTGGGGTGATAATAACAACAGTTTAGAAATTACATCTCCAAAAGCTTTTTTTACGCAGCGTTTATCAACGCGTTATTTATAATGGAAAAGTTTTGTAACTAACTAACTAAATCCTATGTTGTCAACTGCGTTGCCAGAGACACGTAGATCTCCTCAGCCCGAGATCTAGCGTAACGGTCATCATGTTCATTAAATCTTCAGAGTGGTAGCTGTTGGATTCAGGTTACGGGGTTGATCTCCAGGTGTGTTGATGTCTTCGTGAGCTGAGGACTGTGCCACGTAAACTTTCACGTGCTCAAAACAGAGACATGCCACCGCTAAATTCCTTGGTTGGCTTTTCCTTTGACCCTTGTTGACCGTGACCTTTTATGGATGATTTGGTTGATCTGAAGGGACACGTTCCATGTACCCGTCACCTGTAGCTTGCCCATGTGGCTCGTTTCTTCATAGGACACCTGTAGCATAGCCTTTAACAAAATGGCTGCGGAATCCTGTGCTAGCTGCGGAAACCTGTGCTGGCTGCGGAAAATGACAAGTTTCCGCAGCTGCCTGAACAAAAATCTAAACCAAACAAGAGTCATAAGCATAGTTAGAAAACCATGTCAGAAGCTCTTTTTAGACTATAATGCAATGATTTAATAGCTTGGTGGATGAAGTAAGTGGAAAAAGAAGGCTGAGAGGGTGTATAGGAAGGTGCAGGTTTGAGGCTCAACATACCCCCACTGTGAAGGTGTTGCATGTCCTCATGCAACCAAAATTTAGTTATTTGCCTCTAATCCATATGTTCTGAGGCTTCTACTAGGACATCTAGCCCTCTTTTCTTCTTCTTTGATGCTAACATCATCCTGGGTTTCCTCACTATACATTTGAACTTGAGATTAATCAATGCTCTGCTTAACTTTTTGCACTTTTTCTTCAGTTTCCTGTTTTTCTTTTGCCACAGTCCTAAATGGAGCATAGTGTTATCATGGACAATCTTATCTACCTTGCTCTGCTCTTTGAGTGCTTCATTTTCCTGTTTGATATGCCTATTTAGGAATTCTAATTCAAATACCTCATGTTTCAAAGACTGAACTTGTGCATCTAGTGGCAGAGTGGTACTCGGTCCTGCAGCTGATTGTTCTAAGGAATCCAGGTAGTTATATACCTCTTGCTGATTAGGATCTACCTCAGGTGTCTTTCTCGGACTAAGCTCAAAATCTAGTGGAGGAGGACTGCTCTCTCTTTCCGACCGAAAAGGGCTTTCATCATGTGGAGGACTTGGTTCAATGCTTGGCTGAGTTGGAGATTTCTCAAGTGTCTCTTCACCTAAATCAATAAAGTGAGGCTGTTTTTCTTGGGTTTTATTCACCTTTCCTTTTAGCCTAGTGCTCCTCCTTAAGTATGGACTAGTACTCTTTTCTTGTGCACTCTGTTTTCCTTTTTGCTTTTTCTTGGCTATAGCAGCAGCCTGAAGATGTACTAATCTTTCTGACAGTGGTTGATAATCCTCCTCTATGGATTGCTCAGGGGATGGATAGACTTCTTGGATGGTTCTTTTGCCTTTTTCTTTCTTCTGTTTCTTATTTTTAGCTCTATCTTCTTCTTCTTTTTGGACAGTTTCTTGAGTTTCTATAGTAGGGGAGTCTTGGACTGTTATGTTCTTTTCTTTCCTCCTACTTTTCCTTGGAATCTTTGGTGGACTACTTCCAGAGGCCTCAGATGGCTCTTGGAAGTAGTTTCTTGTCAAGAATTGCTCCGAAGTATCTTTAGTTTTCTTCAACTAGTCCTCAATAAGAATTTTTATGAGTCCATGATGGTAGAGATGAGATTCAATGTTTCCTATGTGTTTTTGAACTGTAAAACTCATCTTTTTTAAACTCAATAGCAGAAAATGAGGCAAACTAAGAGTGTGACCCTCTAGGAAATTCATCATCAGTCTAGCATGATACATATACATAGAACCAAAACGACCTTCACACGTGATAAATTTCTGGATAACTAACAGTAGACTAGACCATTCCTCTTTTAGTGCATGAACAGGGATGCCTCTTGTAAATACGGTGGTATCCATACCTTGGTTTTGTAGCATGATTCTCCATATCTGATCGTCCACACTTCTATTTTTAAACTACCCTTCACCTTCTTGAGGTAGGCCTGTGGCAGCTGCTACGGTGGCCTCAGTCACTATGAACTTCAAGTCTCCAATCTCCACTGTTTGTCCATCAAAAGACCATGCAAAAGCTTTGGTCACCTCCTTGTTATGGCCTTTAAACTTTTGGATAAATCATAGCCATATGGCTTTCTTCAGCAATTCCTTAGTTTGAGGATAACCTTCCAAGTATTTTGGTCCTTCCGGCTCGGCTCTCAGTAATTTTCCCATCCTCTGTTTTAAATTCCAACTGAGAGTTCTTCTGCATGTGAGGGTTTAGAAAAAAAATGGCTCGGTTACAGGATTTAGGATAGAATGTAGTGGCTACAACCGGGGTTTAGAACAAACTGTAGTGGCTGCAGTCGGGGTTTAGGATAACTATAGTGACTGCAGTCGGGATTTAGAACAAACTGTAGTGGCTGCAGTCGGGGTTTAGGATAACTGTAGTGACTGCAGTCAGGATTTAGAACAAACTGTAGTGGCTGCAGTCGAAAATGGAGAAGAGGGAATGGAAGTACCTGAATTATCGGAGGAACAGAGGGTGAGCAACAGTAAACAAGTTCAAAATAAAATGCGGATGCATGCGAGGAGTATGGTATTAGTGGAGTGGTAAACGAATGGAGTAACGTCGGGATTCTTTTGAATCGGATGACTGTGTATGGAATTTTTACACGTCTCAACAGACGACTGTGGAAATTACGGCTAAGAAGAACCGTAACAAAATAGGTCACGTCTCAACAGTACGGGTAATAAATGGAAGTGCAGTCAGTCTTGATTTTAAACTCGGAATAATCATGAGACCGTTGGAGAAATGAATGCAAGGTGTGTGGAGTGATATCGTGGAGTAGGAGTGGTAATGGAGCTATCGTATCAAATCATTGCACATAGTAGAACTTGTTATGGTTTGATAACTATGCGTAATTATGACTTGAATTGTTATTTGATAAAAAAAAATTGATCATACGTTTGGAAACTTTGTCATTTCTTGTTCAAGGCTTCTAACCAATTGCTCTTCATTGATGTCTTGGAGATGCCCCATGTCTTTAGCTCAATTACACCTGCATTTCATGATTAGTGTACTAACAGTTGACTGTAAATTTGAAAACAGAGTGATGCTGGCTGCGGAAATCGTTTCTGGCTGCGGAAACTGCTTCTGGCTGCGGAAACGATTTCCAGCTGTGGAAACTGAGACAACACCCCCTTAACTAAAAAAAGATAGTTAGAGAAGAACTAACTAAATGAAAATAGTCCTGAAAGGGACTTTTATTGATGAAATGAAATGGAATGAGTGGAATGAAATGAAATGAAGTGGAGTGAAGTGAAATGGAAATGAGAATGAGATGGGGGTGAAGTGAAATGGCAAATGAGATGGAGTGAAGATGGAAAGAGAAGGAGAGGAGATTTTTTTTTTTTTTTGGAAAATATAGAGTGTCAGGTGTCCTTGATTTTCACTCTACATTTTCAGTATAAGACCGCCAATCTATGATTGGTTTTCAAGCTTATACGATTTTTTTTTTTTTTTTTTCATTGAAAGAAACAAAGGCTAGGCTGGTGGGGGAGAAGGATTCTTCTCCACCAGCCTTATTGCAGAATTCTCTTGGAACATTTTGACAAATTCCTCTTTTGAGAGTGGCTTATGATAAATTTTCAATCGGTGGCCATTCACAATGAGAGGAGTTTGAAATTCATCAATGGTCTTGATTCTTACCGCTCCATTGTTAAATACTTTGTCAATCTCATATGGCCCAAGCCAATGAGTCTGAAATTTTCCTTTGAAGTCTTTAAACTTGGAATCAAAAAGTAACGCCCAATCTCCCTCTTGAAACTTTCTCTCTTTGATGTATCTGTCTTGCCACTTAGCTCTTTGATGTTGAACTAGATCAGTCCTTAAAATTGCATCTTGTCTGATCTCATCTAGCTCATTCAGCTGCTCCATTCTGTGCTTTTAGGCTTCTGATAGATTCATCCCCAACTGGACTTCCATCTTGAAAGTCTTGACTTGAAACTCAATGGGGAGCAGGACCTCTTTCCCATAAACAAGTTCATAGGGAGAATGTCCTGTTGTATTCCTCCATGTAGTTCTGTAGGCCCATAAGGCTTCAGGAAGCTTTTTTGCCCAATCTCTTCTGTGTAGATGAACAGTTTTGGTGATGATGTTCTCAAGAACTTTGTTTGCAGATTCCACTTGGCCATTTGCTTGCGGATGGTAAGGAGTAGATTTTCTATGCTTGATTTTGTATTCTTCCATCAGCTTCTCCCTCAAATTAGATGTAAATTGACTTCCCTGATCTGTCATAATTTATCTTAGGACACCAAAACGAGTAAAAATATCCTCAAAAATAAATTGAACAACTGAATTTTCAGTGGCAGAAGGCAATGCTTTGGCTTCTACCCATTTAGTGACATAATCAGTGCATACCAATATATACTTCTTTTGTCTAGATGGTGGATTAATGGGTCCAATGAAATCTAAAACCCATTTTTCAAAGGGTTCGATGAGTACCTGTGGTTGTAATGGAATTTCATTTGAAAGAGTTGGTCTCCCAACTCTTTGGCAGCTGTCACACCTTTTGACATATTGTTTTGCATTTTTGAAAAGGGAAGGCCAATAATATCCTAAAGAAAGGATTTTATAGGCCATCCTTTTGTCAGCAAAGTGTCCACCGCATGGTTCATCATGACATGCCTTGAGGATGTCAGGCATTTTATCTTCCCGAACACATCTTCTGATCACACAATCTAGCCCTGTTTTAAACAATTCATTAGAAATCCATGAATAACTTGAACTTTCCTGAATAATTTTTCTTTTTTCACCAGGAAATAGATGTGGAGGTAGCTTCCCTGCAACCAAATAGTTAGCAATATCTGCATACCAAGGAGTCTTAGTAGTTACTGCAAACAAATATTCATCTAGAAACTTATCCTCTACAGGAGAATCTTCGTTAGTATTTTGGATTCTAGACAAGAAATCAGCTATCGTATTTTGTTTCCCTGGACTATCTAACACAGTAATATTGAATTCTTGTAAAAGTAAGAGCCATCTTGTAACTCTGCCATTAGTAACAGGTTTATTCATGAGATATCTAATTGCAGAATGATCAGTATGGACAAAAGTTTCATAGCCAGTTATATAGTGTCTAAACTTATTGATTGCATGAACAACAGCTAAGAACTCTTTCTCAGTCACAGTATAGTTTAACTCAGTGGGAGTCAAATTTTTACTGGTGTAGTAAATGGCATAAGGAACTAAATCCTTTTGTCCCAACACAGCTCCTAGAGCTGTATCTGAAGCATCTGTAGAAATATGGACAGGAAGTTTCCAATTCGAACCTCTCTAAATGGGTGCTTCATATATTCTTGTTTTCAAAGTTTCAAATGCAGATTGACAATCAGGATCCCATTTGAATTCACAGTCTTTTGTAAGTAATTTGAAGAGTGGAGATGCTATTTTGGTGAAGTTTTCAATAAATCTTCTATAGTATCCAGTGAATCCAAGAAAACTTCTAACATCTTTTTGAAAATTTGCAATAGGCAGCTTGGAGATGACTTCAACTTTTGATCTATCAACTTTAATCCCATCTCCTGAAATATGATGTCCTAAAACAATCCCTTCAGTAAACATCATAAAGCATTTTTCATGACTTAATGATAGGTTTGTTTCTTTACATCTTATAAGGACTTTTTCCAAATTCTTTAATGCCTCTTCAAACGAATTACCATAAACTGTAAAATCATCCATATAAACCTCTACAAAATCATGGATTAGATCAGAAAAGATTCCTAGTACTGCCCTTTGAAATGTTGCGGGTGCATTACATAATCCAAAAGGAAGTACTCAGTAAGAAAAAGTTCCCCATGGACAGGTAAATGTGGTCTTGTCCTGATCTTCAGGTGCTACCTGAATCTGATTGTAACCACTAAAACCATCCAAAAATGAAAAATACTTTTTGCCTGCTAAAGTATCTAAATACCTGATCGATAAAGGGTAAAGGAAAGTGATCCTTCAAAGTTGCTTTGTTCAATTCTCTGTAATCAATGCATACCCTCCATTTACCATTCTTTTTAGGTACTATAACCAAAGGAGAAACCCATCAGCTATCTGAAATTGGATAAATGAAGTTTACATTAAGTAGCTTTTGGAGCTCTTCTTTCACTATCTCCCTAAGGTTTGGATTCATCCTTCTCTGAGGTTGTCTGATTGGTCTACTGTTTTCCTCAATGTAGATGTGATGAATACAAGTCTTAGGGTCAATACCTTTCATATCGGTATACTCCCATGCAAATACAGTAGAATGTTTTTGCAAGATTTTGGTTAGTTCTTCCTGTTGTGATCTTTCCAAATTTTTGTTGATATTCAATGTTTTTCCTAGAAAGATCTCAATGGCGGAACTACCAAATTCTTCCATAGAGAAAAGAGATATTTGTCTAGATGATAGATACTCAATGTCAGAATCTAACTGAAATTGTGTTTGGTCATATTTTGAAGATGTTTCAAAATTTTCTAAGGTGTTCAGAATTTGACTATCTTCACTAACTTCAGAAATGGTAAAGACAGGTTGTATAGTATCTTCATCATCAATCCATTCATTATCTCCAATTTCTGTAATTGCTTTTGCTGGAGGATACAGATTGAATTTCTTTGTCGAATTACCATCAGAAATATACATATCCCCAGACCTACAACTGATGAAAGCATCGGCTGTGGCTAGCCAAGGTTTTCCTAAGATGAGAGGATGTCCTCCTAAATTACTCTTGGGAGTTAAAATCATGAAATCCACTGGATATTCCCAAGATTCTAAGGAGACTGAAATATCTTCTAATACACCATATGGTTTAATAATTGATCGATCTGCAAGTTGCAGTAAAGTAGGTGTAAAGAGAAGGTTAGGAAGTTTCAGTTGTTCCATAGTCTGTCTACTCATAATGTTGATAGCAGCCCCTAAATCAATCAAAGTATTTGGAATTTCAACCCCATTGATATGTGTTTTGACAATTGGACTACCGGGATCTACATACTTCTGCACAGTAATTTTTCCCATCATGATGTCTGCAATTTTCCCTACCAGGTGGATTCTCCTTGTATCTCTAGGTTTCCTTCCTGGTCTTTAAGACTCAACTCCTTTATTGTTTTTGCTAGAATAGGAATCTCTTTAATGGCTTGTAACAAGGGAATCTTGATACAAACATTCTTCAATTCATCTAGAAAATCATAGTCAGGCAACAAGATTTGTTTTTCCACCCCTTTTTCAATTTGTAATCTTTCAGGAAAAGGAGGTGTGGATGAAGATGCAGGTTGCTCAACTATAGGAGTTGTGGGGGTTAGCTCTTTTTCTTTTTCTTTCTGAGTGTTTGGGTTTTGAAGAGATGCTTCAGAACCCTTATTGGCTTCACGAGATTCTTCCTCAGAAATGCTTTGATTTTGGGCATCTATAGAAGGTTTATCTAGAACTATACTAGATCTGAGTTGTACATCATTGAGAGGAACAATCATATGGGCAGGAAATTGTTGACCTTCTATCATGTAAGCATTTTGAGGGTTTTTATTATTAGGGTTTGGCAATGGCTGAGAAGGAAGTTGATTTGACTTCTGTTGGAATGGAAGCAAGAGTTGAGAATTTGGGTTTTGTTGAGAGGGTTGTTGTTGTTGAAATGGCAATGATAGTTGTGGGTTTTGATTTGGAAGTTGTGGAGCCTGTTGGTTTTGAAAAGATGGAGGATATTGATAAATTGAGCAAATCTCCCATAAGGATTTTTCATACCTTGTACCCATGATTGAAAAGTATTTTGAGGTTGGGACCAAGGTTGTTGCCAAGGATTCCAATTTGGTGGGGGTTGAAAGTTCATAGAGTTGTTAAACCCTTGATTTTGTTGCCCCTGCCAAGGTCTCCTTGCAACAAAACAGAGAGACTCAATTGTATTTGGATCTTCTTGAAAGATAGCTTTGAGCTCAGGAATTGAAGGACAATACTTGGTCTCATGATTCTCTGAACAGATCGCACATGTTTCTACAACTTTTTCATCCAAGGGACATTCCCTGAGAGCATGTTTTTTTCTACATTTTGGGCAAAAGATGGCTAAAGCTTCAGCTTCTGCTTTCTGCTTATTGTGGATCTTAAGAGTGTCTAGTTGCTCACTAAGACTCCCTAAGATATTAGTTTTGAATTCATCAAGCATATTGCCAATCTCAGCCCTACTTACTGATCCAGTTGCAGATTTGTTTGCTCTGATGAGAGAAGGATCTCTAGGCCCTTTTACAGTTTTAGATTTTCCTCTTGAGAGATGGACACACAGTTCTGGTATGTCATGAAGTGGAAGTTGAGATATGTCTCCTTTTCCCATCATGTTCAAAATATCTATCCATTCATCTCTAATGGCTTTTAATAGAAGGGCTTTCAAGGTCTCCTCATCTAAGTTACTCATTTTTGCTATTTTCAAATTATATTGGAATCTTTCAAGTAAATCCTCCAAGTTTTCATCTTCTCTTTGTACCATTTTAAATACTTCATCCTTGTGGTTGGTAGGCATACAATAATCCATGTATCTATCCAAAAATGTTTGTTTCATATCATTCCAAGTCCTAATGGATTGAGTAAGTAATCCCATGAACCATTTCAAAGTAGCTCCTTTCAATGTTGAAGGAAACACTTTGAGTTTTTGAGAGTCTTCTAGATAATCATAGGTTCGACACACGACCTCAAACTCAAATATAAATGTTTCAGGATCTTCATTTCTTAACCCATGAAATTTTGGGAGAACAGATGGTGAAATATTTTTCATTTTTGCTCGAGAATCCTCATTAACTGTAGGAAATCCAAATGAGTTATCTCCATCCCTATTTCCCCCATTGTTACCTCTACCTCCTCCATTATTTCCTCCTCCCCCTCCTCTACCTCTACCTCTACCAAATCCGTTAACTCCCTCTTCTGTCATGGTAGTTTTCTCAAAGATTTCAGAGTCCTCTGGTTCCTCTACTAATGGCGAACGAGGAGGAATTTATCCCTCTTCTTCCTCAGGTGATTCTACTTCTTCAATTACAATGTGTCTCCCTGTAGAAGAAAAGAAGGGATCTTTTCCTAATTCAGATTCGATGTATGGTGAGGAAGAGTCTCCTAACTCAACTACTGTCTCTTGAATTCCAGGAATCCTAGGGCTAGGAGTGTAGGTTGGAGATGATGGAGGTGTCTCTTGTCTATTCCTTGAGGTAGAAGGAGTTGTAAAAATCGAACTCTTGGCTCTAGCTAAAAACCTTCCCCTAGAATCTCTTGCTCTATGCATGTCATTTTTTTTTAATTTTTCTTCAAGTCGGGCTAATAATTCTCTTTCTGATCTTCCAGGTCATTCTAGGTGCAAGAAGAGAGCATACTCAAGAAACTATTAAACCAATACTTTATCTTTTCTGGTCCTCCAGATCACACTAAGTGCAAGAGGAGAGCATACTTTGAGAGGTTATCAATTTTCCTTCCTTGAATTTATTTATTTATTTATTTATTTATTTATTTTATTTATTTTTTTAAAGAAATTGGCTACCTAATTCTGCTTCCCCGACAACGGCGCCAAAGTGTTTGGTTAATTTAGTGTGTTCTAAATTGCTATTTAAAATGTCAATCTGGGATTCGTAAACTGACAAAGTGAAGTGTACTATATGTACAAGATAACCATTTCCTTAGTCTTTTGTCGTTTTTTTGAGTTTTTTAGTTTGTTTTTGGATTTATCTTTCCCTAATGTGTGATGGCGAAAATGAAAGATAAGTATGGATGGTAATGGTGATTTCTAGAGTGATTTTCCCAAACTTAAAAGTGTTCAAAAAGAAAGCTTTAAAACAACTGTAATGAAATCAATTCTTAAGAGGAAGTAAATGTATCAAACAGTGAACTAATGACAATGGCCCAGTATCCTTGCTGCTAAATGAAAAAGAAAGTAAAAACTGAACTTAAAGCAACTCAAAAATTAAAAGCAAAGCAACTAATTCACACTACTTCAACTCTTCTAATCCTTTACCCTTCAGCTCAATCTACCTTGTGGGAAGTGTTAGTGTTAGTCTTTCCAACCTTCCTCCAGTGATCAAATATGCTCTTACAAAGTGATCTCAAAGTGTCAAGGTCAAATTTTGTCATTTCAAAGAGGTTTCAAGCAAAATTTGGTCACTAGGCATTAGGTCTAGGGTTTGCTTTCACTCCTTCTAAAGTTGTCCAAATGTCGGTCCATGTCATCATTCAGCTGATTCTATCATCATTCATAGGGTTTTCATTATCATGTCAGTGTCTAATGAGTCCTTTTACACCTTGTTCATGCTTCAGTTGCGCCTAGGCAGGGTCATTTCCCTCTCCTAGGGTTTTGAAAGCTAATTTCTATTGGACGGTCAAATCATCGGCAAAACTTGTATCCAGATGTTCATACACCTTCCCCTATCCTTCATATACCTTATCAAATGCTTCCCATCACCGAGATCCCCCAAAATCCTCATTTTTGCACAAACCCTAGTTTCTTGCCATAACTTGGCAATTTTCTATGTTTGACCTGTGTTTTTCCCTTTTAGACCCCTTCCCCTCACTCAATCTCTGAGATTCCACTTTCCCCTACTTCCTAACATCCCTCCCTACTTCCAAAAATTTCCCCAAGAATTTAGAAGCCTCTTATCCCCTTCATTTCGCTTCATTTCGATGAAATCCCTTGTTCCACACATCGGGATAAGGTTCACTCAAAAGCCGTTTCAGAGCAATCAAAGATGAATTTTGGAAAACTGAGAGAGGTGTTTGTCCATAACATGCCAAAGAAGAAAAACCTCCTTCACTTTTTTCACATATGTCATGGTTTGAGAGAAATGTCAAGAATACCGTTGCCTCAGGAGAATCAAAGACACCTCTGAAGTGACCTTGGGAAAATCAAGTTTTCTCCTAGCTTGGTTGGCCAAATTATTTTATTTATGGGTAAAATGATAAATAGACACACATATCTTTCCAATGAGCTATCATGAGCTCAATTTGGGGTTGAGGAAGGCATTCAAAAGTTGACTGCAAAAACACTCTTCCTTGAGGCAGCCTCATTTGGCACTTTTTGACTAGTCTTGGAAGATTTGATTTTTTACAGGGAAAATGAACTCCAAATTGAAAAATTCTAGTTGGGTTGGAAAGTAGACTCAAAGACCTTTCCAACGAGCTATTCTGTACCCGATTCTGACACTGAGAAGGCCTCCAAAAGCCTCATGCAAAAGCGCGACCTGTTGAGCCTTGCGCGCGACCCATCAGAGTGCCTTTGCCAGTGCAAAAATTACACGGGCGCGACCCGTTGAGGGCGCGCGACCCGTTGGGCAGTGCACACGACCCGTTGGGGATTTCTCCACAGAAATTTGCCAGTGAGCTGCCAAACGACCCCGGAATTTTTCAAGCTTGCAAGTAGGCCTCCCATCATCAAGATTATTATTTGCTAGAGCTTGAGAATAGCATGAGAATATTTTTTAAAAAGCCATCATTTCCAAAATAAGGACTCCATGTGCATTTGCTTAATAATGTCAAAGTGCTAGGGTTTGTTTTGCTGTTTTAAGGTCATCCTTTTCACTCCTAGTTTTTCCTACATTTTCCTACATCCCATTTCTTACTCCCTTAACATTTTTATTTAATTTCCCTACCAAAAATACTAAAAGCCCTAAAACCGTACCCCTATTCCTAAAAAGTCAAGAATCAAGCCCTAAAACCCTACCTCCCATAACATCCTTGCAAATGAAATTGTATGATGATGTATATGTCATGATTCTTCCCCTTAAATCCCTATTTCATATATTTTTCTCAATTTCCCTTTAAAGTCTCCCTTCCCTAACATTTCCCTTGTGCTATTTGTCCCCTTGGAGCAGCATTTAAAACAATCAAAACAGCAGGGTATCCCATGGGAGGATTTTATCTCTCGAGAGGCTATGCTTCTCCGGGTCAATGCTCATTTGGAGAGGTTGCTGGCCAAGGCCAACCAAGATAAGGACTTGCTCAGGAACATGAAAAATCACTATTGGGCACGAATGCACGTATGCAAGGCAAAAATGAAGGTGCTCCAAAGACGGCTGGCCAAAGCACAAAAACGAAGGAAAAGGTCCGATCCCCTCCATATCTTGGCTGAGGCTTCCTTGAAGGAGAATGATACTAAATAACTCAACTCCAGCACAAATTTCAAAAAATTTTGAACATTTTGGGTCATTTTTTATTTTTCTGGCAAAAAACAGGTTTTCTTCACCGATGGGTCGCGTGCCGCGCGCGACCCTTTCGTTTGGCAACTCCATTTTGGGAAAACTCGGCATTTCTGGATTTTTCATGGAAAGTTACACTTGCTCAGCCATTACTAAGAAATTTCACCAAGTTTTGGGCCTCCAGAAAGTCAAAAAACAAGCAAAAAATGACTTTCTGCCACATTTTTGACACACAGGAAGCAGTCTTGGGAGATTGCAATTTTGGAGAGGAAAATGACAACCAAATTCCAAAATTCCACTTGGGTTGGAAAGTAGACATCCAGACCTTTCCAACAAGCCCACTTTTGCCTCATTTGGACACCTGGAAGTGCCTCAAAAGTGCCTCCAAAGGCGCACGACCCGTCCAGGAATTGCGCGCGACCCATCAGGGAGTTTGCACAGGAAATCAACCTACAGCTCAGCAAAACGCAGTTTGACTGGATTTGAATTTTTGGGAGTTGATTTTCATCCTCCTTGTTGTAAATGATGTAATTTTATGATGTTTAGGCACTTATTTATCTCTTCTAGAAGATTCATTCATCAGATAGGTAAAATGTAATGAATGAATTGGTTTCCTAGCTTATAGAGGCAAGTTGTTTTGATTGCCTAGTTTTCAGTGCTTAGTTTAGAATTGGTTGAAACAGCTCCTAGGATAGTGAGCTCGACCCCTAGAGGCAGGGAAAGATGTTAGATGGCCTATATTATGTACTTTCTTGCTCATTTTCATGGTTGGACTCTTGAGGGAGAAGCTATTATTGTATTACTTACTGTATCTCTGCAATTTTTGGCAAAGGAAGACCAGGGTTTTGCAGTCCTTTTTGGGATTCTTGTGGTCACATGTATTGATGGTGTGTTTCTCTTTGTACTTGTAAGTGTGTTATGTGAATCATTTCCTTACTTTTCCTTCTGCAAATTAGGCAAATGAAGTGTTAAAGTAGAATTCATGACTGTCATGCTCTGCTTTTAAGTTTGCTTAATATCAATGTTTTCAACTGTTTAAGGGGAATTCAAGGTTATTGCTTGCTCTCCTTAACTCCTCACCGGTCATTCTCATCCATCCACCTCTATCAAAGGCATCAATATTGTTTCCTACCTTGCCCCAAAGAACCCCCTGCGGAAACTGTGTCCAATCCCCGCACCCGAAATCGCCATTCCCCAATTTTCCACCAAAAACCTAAAAATCCCAAATCAAACCTCTTGATCAGTTTACTAGCCTAAAATCAGTGTTTCCCTATTGGTTATCTCGCCCATTGAAGATCTTTACTGAGATAAACCAGAGAGAGCCCTCTCCTGCCCCGTAGGGCTAGCTACGAGGCTAAGTGGTTTGATGTTGCCTTGGAGTTTACCTTTTTCAGCCTGAGGTGAAATTTCAAGCGCTAACAGGAAGCAATCATGAACAAGTTAAGCAATATGATATCTAAATGGCAAGAAATTAAATTGCATAAAGGAAACTAATCACACTACTTCAACTCTTCTGATCCTTTACCCTTCAACTCAATTTACCTTGTGGGAAGCAATCATGAACAAGTTTAAGAAATATGATATCTAAATGGCAAGAAATTAAATTGCATAAAGGAAACTAATCACACTACTTCAACTCTTCTAATCCTTTACCCTTCAGCTCAATCTACCTTATGGGAAGCAATCATGAATAAGTTAGGCAATATGATAATGAAATCACACTACAATAAATAATATTATGATTCCTTACTGATAGAGTCACTTGACTATAGAAAGAAACCATAAATAAATGAATAGTATGATATCTAAGTAGCAGAAAAATAAATATGCAAAACACAATTTGAAAAAGGACAGTGCTAGAATTAAACTTCAGAAAATGAAAATTAGCAGGAAGGACAAGATGATCTCATATGTCAGTAGTTATCAAAAAGATGAAAATTCACCCGGGCTGCATAAGAAAACCTATAGAAAAGCATTGATCAACTGACAGCTATAAGAAAACAGAAATGAGAATGTAAACAACATTGAACTAAAAACATCAAAACAGCATGTTATATACAAGCTAATGATTATGAAAACATAAACATAATAAAATCAAATGAAAACTATACAGGGCTTTAGTGCGCAGGGGCCCTCTGCCACCTCATCCAGTCAACGAACAGCCACAAGAACAAGCTCAGGAAAGTAGTCTTCTCATGTATTAAAGCAGCAGCAAAATATATAAAACAGAGTACAGTGGGGTGATAATAACAACAGTTTAGAAATTACATCTCCAAAAGCTTTTTTTACACAGCGTTTATCAACGCGTTATTTATAATGGAAAAGTGCTGTAACTAACTAACTAAATCCTATGCTGTCAACTGCGTTGCCAGAGACACGTAGATCTCCTCAGCCCGAGATCTAGCGTAACAGTCATCATGTTCATTAAATCTTCAGAGTGGTAGCTGTTGGATTCAGGTTACGGGGTTGATCTCCAGGTGTGCCGATGTCTCCGTGAGCTGAGGACTGTGCCACGTAAACTTTCACGTGCTCAAAACAGAGACGTGCCACCGCTAAATTCCTTGGTTGGCTTTGCCTTTGACCCTTGTTGACCGTGACCTTTTATGGATGATTTGGCTGATCTGAAGGGACACGTTCCATGTACCCGTCACCTGTAGCTTGCCCATGTGGCTCGTTTCTTCATAGGACACCTGTAGCATAGCCTTTAACAAAATGGTTGCGGAATCCTGTGCTGGCTGCGGAAACCTGTGCTAGCTGCGGAAACTGACAAGTTTCCGCAGCTGCCTGAACAAAAATCTAAACCAAACAATAGTCATAAGCATAGTTAGAAAACCATGTCAGAAGCTCTTTTTAGACTATAATGCAATGATTTAACAGCTTGGTGGATGAAGTAAGTGGAAAAAGAAGGCTGAGAGGGTGTATAGGAAGGTGCAGGTTTGAGGCTCAACATATACTTACTAAGGTAAGTTAAGCTCTTAATTCCTTTATCAACCTG
This sequence comes from Pinus tabuliformis, assembly GCA_031772625.1. NCBI lineage: Eukaryota > Viridiplantae > Streptophyta > Pinopsida > Pinales > Pinaceae > Pinus > Pinus tabuliformis. Next base: position 291,259,060 of record CM062808.1, on the reverse strand, counting down.
GGAAAGTACACTTAGAGGCACTCATCTAATGTATATAGATCTAGAAGGATCTAAGGTTCTAATGATAGCCTAGTGAAATGAAATTAACAATTCTCTCTTACAAGAGGTCTTTCCTTGTCTTTTAAAACACTTAAGCATCAATTTATATGAGAACAAATCTAATGAAATTTTGATTGCCTAGGTAACAAAAACATAGTATTAATGACTGGTTAAAAATCCTATCATTCCCTTACAAGAATCTTGCTCAATAGAATCCTTTCCAATCCTTGGATCATAACAATCCAAAGTAATTTCAACACCTAACTAGTCCAAGCAACAAATAAGATTAGTAATGTTGCAAACCAATGACAGTTGAATCCCTTACAAGAATCACTTATCTAACTGCAAATTGAATTTAACAATTACAAATCTGAATCACTTGGAAATCAAACCACGAACTGTCTTTGAAATTAAAGCTAATAGGTAAATATCGAAATTATACAACAGCAAGCATATATATATATCAATCTTCAAGATCAGTATTGGTTGAGTCCTTTTACAAGGCTCTTTTCACAACGAATGCAAATCCTTTCCAATTAACAACTTCAATCACATAACATTCCTTACAGCACATAAAATAACCTTTGAATTTTAAATCTATCTATGCAACTAGTAAAGAAACTTGATGACGGAGTGTACCAACGTAGTGATGAGGGCCCTTCAACACTTCACAAGCACACTGTAAAACAATTCAGAAGAATATGACTATTGGATCTGAATACATAAACTCGATACTGAAGTCTATATTAAGTCTGGAATTAAAAATGCATAAATTGTACTTTCATGTGTCCAAAATCTAGCAGAAACATAGTCTTTCCTCCTAGGTTATTTATCACAAATCCTATAACAAAAGAAGTTATTCCTGCTCCATATTATCCTAACAGAATTCTATTAATTACATCCAAGAAGGTCGAAATTGGATCAGTTCCTTCATTTATGCAAAAATTCTCAAAATAGAAATTATTTTGTTCACAAAATCTGGAAATTCTGCTGAAGTGGCTGGGTTTGACCAGCGTTGACCAGACACCTATTTTCTTCAAATTCGAAAGTGGATAGGTAATCCACCATCCGTGTACATTTAGCTTCATGCCCACAATCTTCAAATTCACCAACCTATTATGCAACATGTCAAACCATGGAGCAATTACAAGAAGTTACAACTTCTTGTAATTTTCTGGAAAATGTCATTTTTAACACAATAATTTCAAAAATTAATTTCAAGATAAAAATAATGATAATGACATCATATCATTTAGTTTCTAAGGATTATAGCTGGAATATGAAGGTTAGATGGTCAAAAATGATAATCAAAAGAGGATTTTTAAGTGAAATGGACAGTCATAATTTGATACCAACATTCCCCCAAACTCAGGATTTTGCATGCCCTCATGCAAATGAATTCTAACCTGTCAAATTCTACCTTCTGCCTCTGCTTCTGCCTCTGCTGCCTGAAGTAAAGCGTTGATGTTCATTTGGGCTTCATACTCTATCTTCAAGATTTGATACTTGGTTTTAATTGCCTTCTTTTGCTTGTAAAGTTTATAGGCCTTCCTACAGATTTGCATTTTATAAGCTTTGAGTTTCTTAACCTTCTTTTTCAATTTTTCATTCTCATCTTGAAATTTCTTGCTTTGTATTTTGAGTGTTTCATTTTCTCTTTTCACCACTCTTTCCAAAACTTCTGATTCCATAAGCTGCTGTTGTAATTTCTCAACTTTCCTTTCCAGCTTCCTTTTCTTCTTTCCTGAGAATTTCTGTTCTTGTTGTTCCTTTTCCTTGTCTTTTATTTCCAATCCTTGTATGTAATCATACTGGGGCTGTTGTAGAATGTCATCTTCCTCCACCATTTTCCCTTTCTGACCAAACTTAGTCTTTCTGGACTTCCTTGTGTAGGTAGTAAAAATTTTATCCTGTTCAGCTTTCTCAGCTTCCTCTCTTACCATTCTTCTTGTCTTGATACTATTGTTGGATGGAACAGAGTTACTTTGTCTGTACTCTGAAAAGTCTTCCTCTATAGCATCTACATCAATCAATAGTTCTGCATGTTGTTGCCCTTCCTTTAAATTCTGTTGTTCTTCCTGTGAATCTCGTTGCTTTGCTTGCTCCTCATCTGCTATAAACTCATTAGTCACCAAGAATTTCTTCCATGTCACACTTATCTTTTGCAGTTCAAAATCAATCAAGATTTTTACCAAGCCATAATGATATAAACTCCTATCCTTGTTTTTTCTTTGTTTTTGTATGGTCTTAGACATCTTAGTTAAGCTTTGCAAAAGAAAATAAGGCAAGCTTATAACACAGTCCCCTCTTAGATGCATTAACAATTTGATATGATAAAGAAATACAATGTTGTATCTTCCCTCACAGGTTATAAATTTTTGAATGACATAGACTATTTCATCTCATGGATGAATGAGCCAACTCCTAGGAATCCCTGATTTCCAGTCAACTAATGATACCCTTGTCCTGGATATGAAATGTGTCCATGTTTTCTCCTTGAACTGCTTTGTTTTAAAATACTTCTCCCCTTCTGGGCTTATGCCTATTGCTTGAGCAATTGTGTCTTCTGAGACCCTAAAAGACAAGTTTCCTACAATGGCCCTCTCTCCAATGAATGAAGAGGCAAACTCCCTTGTTGTTAGCTCATTGTGCCCATTGAATTTTTCTAAGAATGTCAGCCATTGTTTTGCCCTAAAAATGTCTATGCAGTCCTTATGGAATTTGGAAGGGTCAAATTGTTCTGGCTCTGTTCTGTTTGCCATGAGAGAATTTTTTTTTACCTCTGGTTACCCTATGTTGTAAGAAGAATTTACGGTTGTAAAAAAATAACTGCATTTTCCTTATGCTGTAAAAAGAATTTTACCATAATTGCGATAAGAAAACTACCTGAGCCTGAGTGCTATGCGTGTCTCTGTTTTTTAGTGGAGGACGCTGTCAATTAAATTGGAATGCCCTTCAACCGGTTCTGTAGAATCTCCCCTGTGTCGTGGCCCTCTTACTCGTATGTTGACATTGTTATTGTCAACATACTCGTAACGCTATACCCATACGTATTTCAGAGAGGATTTCGTTTTAATCTTCAGAATGTTAAACAACTCTTACCAGTCACTAAGAGAAATTCGCAACGTTCTCTACAGGTTTGGACTTCTACCTATACTCTGTGATAAATACAATGTTTACTTCCCTTTTTCAACACAACGGTTTCATTCATAATGAACCTTACTGCCTCCATACATCACTTGATTATGCAACGAACCCTCGGTCCCTTCACGCAGCATATACTTCAATGATAATCCTTCAGTTCCTTACACAGGGATTTTTAATGACGTCCTGAGCAATCCTGGCAGCAGTCTTTGAATGATGAAATTTGGTATGGTCCAAGCCCTTTGTCTTCAGATCGTGAGGGCATTGGGTCATTATGATTTCTCTAAACTAGCCATTAATCCTTATTATGATAACATACCCTTTGTCTATCAATTTTTTTATGTTCTAGATTTAGAAAAATTTAGGTTGAAAACCATAAAAATTTATAAATCCTTCATCTTCGTGACCTGATCCCATTCTTCAAAATTTGGATCTGTAGCTACTAATTGATGGCTTCTAATCTGTAGTTGTTGACTTAATCAGTTCTGAGTATGCATGCTTAGTTTTAGTAGGTATGTTGGTACTTATGACTGTAGGTTGAATGTTGGATTAGAAATGTATGTATAGGATAAAATATAGGCTTTAGGGATCAGGTTTAGGGATATGTACAGGATAGAAAATAGGACTAATGTAATTAAAAATGTATGTACAGGATAGAAAATCTAGTTTTTAAGAGTATGAATGACTCGTACAGGATTAAAAAATGGGCATGTATGATATAGGATAGGCTAAATATTAGAAACTACAATCAATTAACATCATAAACCACTATTTAAAACTTGGAATTAATAAAAGAAGTTAAAGGTATTAAAATGAAAATTCTTACAACCCTATGATATTTCTTTGTTTGGAAGCTAGCTTTTGTTGTTTGATATGTTCAGGCATAGCAGAATGTGATGGTGTCCATTTCTCTCTTAAGTGTAGTCTCTTTTCCTTAGGTGCAGTCCAGTCTTCTTCTTTGCAATCTTCTTCTTCTTAGGTGCAGTCTTCTTCTTTGCAGATGTAATCTTCCTCTTAATAGATCCCATTCTGATAATGCGCATAGAATAGGTCCCTTTTCTGAGAATGAAAATTTGTAGATCACAGGTCCCTTTCTGAAAAAAGGGAATTTGTAGATAACATGTCCCTTTTTGAGATATGTTTAAAGTTTGACCAAATCTTTTTTTTAAAATACTGAACAACAATCATTTCTTGTTGAGAATCCATTAGAAAATGTAAAGACAAATCTTTTCTTCTGCTAGAAATGAAATCAAGAAGATAAAAGCATGAAAAAGTTCAGACTTTTTCCTCCCCTACTGATGGTTTGACTTGTCCTCAAGTCATATTTCCGAGATTGAAATTGGGAAATGATTTTCTTTTAAACATCAAATTGAATGAAAGAGAATTCTTACAAGCCAATTGCTTGGTTTTCTCATAAGAATTTGTGTTTAGAGTATTCCATATTTGGTTTTCATATCTAAACATTATTATATTTTTTTTAGTTTTTATTTATTTTTTTATTTTTATTTTTTTGTATTTTTTTACTTTTAAAAAGGGAAAAAAAATGATTAAGGCTTAGATATTATAGCTGACTGTTGTACTATCTATACCTCCTTTTGTTGTGATACTGTCTCCATGAAATCTTCTTTGCTGACAGGCTTATGATAGATCTTTAGCCTGTGTCCATTTACTAGATATGTTTGTCCTTCCTGGTCAATTGTGGTGAGTTTGACTGATCCATTCTCAAAGACTTCAATGATTTCATAAGGGCCCATCCAATGGGTTGTAAATTTGGCTTTGTAGTCTTTGAATTTTGAGTCAAAGAGTAATGCCCAGTCACCAACTTGAAATTATTTCTTCTTAATTAACTTATCATGCCATTGTCTCCTTTGTTGTTGTATCATTGTTGTCCTTTCCACTGCTTGCAGTCTCATCTCGTCCAACTGATTTAATTGCATGATTCTTTCTTGCTGAGCTTCAGAGAGATCTATTCCTAAGTCTGCAGCTAGTTTGTAAGTATGTATTTGAAATTCTATTGGCAGCATGACTTCTTTGCCATACACTAGCTGATAAGGTGTAAACCCTGTTGTGTTTTTCTAGGTGATTCTATATGCCCAGAGTGCTTCATTGAGCTTATCTGCCCAATCCTTCCTGTTTGTTGCCACTATTTTTGTCATGATCCCTTCTAGTGTCTTGTTTGTAGATTCCACTTGGCCATTGGCCTGCGGATGGTAGGGTGTACTCCTTCTGTGCTTGATTTTGTACTTGTCAGTAATTTCTTGAACCAGTCTAGAAGTGAATTGACTCCCTTGGTCGGTTACTATCTCTCTGGGCACTCCATATCTAACAAAGATTTCTTCAAAAAGGAAATTGATTACTGTTTGTTTAGTTTCCCTTACAAGTGCCTTTTCTTCAGCCCATTTAGTCACATAATCTATACATACAAGAATGTACTTCTTACCTTTGGATGGTGGATTGATGGGTCCAACAATGTTGAGAGCGTATTTTTCAAATGGCTCTAGATGTACTTGTGGTTGTAGTGGCATCTCATAGGAGGTGGTTGGTCTGCCCATTCTTTAGCAGTTGTCACAACTTCTTACATACTTCTTTGAATCTTTGAAAATTGATGACCAATAGTAGCCAAGGATAAGAATTTTGTGTGTTGTCCTCCTAGCTGCAAAATCGCCACCACAAGGTTGATCATGGCATGATGCTAGTATATCAATAATTTCATCCTCTCTAATTCATCTTCTAATGATCATATCATAACCAATGTAAAAAAAATCGACATTAACCCATGAATATCTTGCACTTTGTTTGATGAGTCTTTTCTTCTCCTTGTATGTAATCATACTGGGGCTATTGTAGAATGTCACCTTCCTCCACCATTTTCCCTTTCTGACCAAACTTAGTCTTTCTGGACTTCCTTGTGTAGGTAGTAAAATTTTTATCCTGTTCGGCTTTCTTAGCTTCCTCTCTTACCATTCTTCTTGTCTTGATACTATTGCTGGATGGAACAGAGTTACTTTGACTGTACTCTGAAAAGTCTTCCTCTATAGCATCTACATCAATCAATAGTTTTGCATGTTGTTGCCCTTCCTTTAAATTATGTTGTTCTTCCTGTGAATCTTGCTGCTTTCCTTGCTCCTCATCTGCTATAAACTCATTAGTCACCAAGAATTTCTTCCATGTCACACTTATCTTTTGCAGTTCAAACTCAATCAAGATTTTTACCAAGCCATAATGATATAAACTCCTATCCTTGTTTTTTCTTTGTTTTTGTATGGTCTTAGACATTTTAGTTAAGCTTTGCAAAAGAAAATAAGGCAAGCTTATAACGCAGTCCCCTCTTAGATGCATTAACAATTTGATATGATAAATAAATACAATGTTGTATCTTCCCTCACAGGTTATAAATTTTTGAATGACATAGACTATTTCATCCCATGGATGAATGAACCAACTCCTAGGAATCCCTGATTTCCAGTCAACTGATGATACCCTTGTCCTGGATATGAAATGTGTCCATGTTTTCTCCTTGAACTTATTTGTTTTAAAATATTTCTCCCCTTTGGGATTATGCCTATTGCTTGAGCAATTGTGTCTTTTGAGACCCTAAAAGACAAGTTTCCTACAATGGCCCTCTCTCCAGTGAATGAAGAGGCAAACTCCCTTGCTGTTAGCTCATTGTGCCCATTGATTTTTTCTAAGAATGTCAGCCATTGTTTTGCCCTAAAAATGTCTATGTAGTCCTTATGGAATTTGCAAGGTTCAAACTGTTTTGGCTCTGTTCTGTTTTCCATGAGAAATTTTTTTTTACCTCCGGTTACCTTGTGTTGTAAGAAGAATTTACGGTTGTAAAAAAAATTACTGCATTTTCCTTATGCTGTAAAAAGAATTTTACCATAATTGCGATAAGAAAACTACCTGTAAAAGAATTTTACCATAATTGCAATAAGAAAACTACCTGAGCCTGAATGCTATGTGTATCTCTGTTTTTTAGTGGAGGATGTTGTCAATTAAATTGGAATGCCCTTCAATCGATTCTGTAGAATCTTCCCTGTGTCGTGGCCCTCTTAGTCGTTTGTTGACATTGTTATTGTCAACATACTCGTAACGCTATACCCATACGTATTTTAGAGAGGATTTCGTTTTAATCTTCAGAATGTTAAACAACTCTTACCAGTCACTAAGAGAAATTCGCAGCATTCTCTACAGGTTCGGACTTCTGCTTATACTCCGTGATAAATACAACGTTTACTTCCCTTTTTCAACACAACGGTTTCATTCATAATGAACCTTGTTGCCTCCATTTATCACTTGATTATGCAACGAACCCTCAGTCCCTTCACGCAACATATACTTCAATGATAATCCTCTAGTTCCTTACACAGGGATTTTTAATGATGTCCTGAGCAGTCCTGGCAACAGTCTTTGAATGATGAAATTGGGTATGGTGCAAGCCCTTTGCTAAAATCGTGAGGGCTACGGATCATTATGGCGTCTTCAAATCGTGAGGGCATCGACTCATTATGATTTCTCTGAACTAGCTGTTAATCCTTATTTTGATAACATACCCTTTGTCTATCAAATTTTTATGTTCTAGATTTAAAAAAAATTAGGTTGAAAACCGTAAAAATTTATAAATCCTTCATCTTTGTGACTTGATCCCATTCTTCAAAATTTGGATCTGTAGCTACTAATTGATGGCTTCTAATTTGTAGTTGTTGACTTAATCAGTTCTAAGTATGCATGCTTATTTTTAGTAGGTCTATTGGTACTTATGACTGTAGGTTGAATGTTGGATTAGAAATTTATGTACAGGATAGAAAATAGGACTAATGTAATTAAAAATGTAGTTTTTAAGAGTAGAAATGACTCCTACGGGATAAAAAAAAATGGGCATGTATGATATAGGATAGGCTAGATATTAGAAACTTAAATCAATTAACATCATAAACCACTATTTAAAACTTGGAATTAATAAAAGAAATTAAAAGTATTAAAATGAAAATTCTTACAGCCCTCTGATATTTCTTTGTTTGGAAGCTAGCTTTTGTTGTCTGATATGTTAAGGCATAGCAAAATGTGATGGTGTCCATTTCTCTCTTAAGTGTAGTATCTTTTCCTTAGGTGCAGTCCAGTGCTCTTCTTTGCAGATGCAATCTTCCTCTTAGCAGATCTCATTCTGATAATGAGCATAGAACAGGTCCCTTTTCTGAGAATGAGAATTTGTAGATAACAAGTCCCTTTCTGACAAATGAGAATTTGTAGATAACAGGTCCCTTTTCGAGATATGTTTAAATTTTGATAAAATCCTTTTTAAAAAATACTGAACAACAATCATTTCTTGTTGAGAATCCATTAGGAAATGTAAAGACAAATCACTTCTTCTGCTGGAAATGAAATTAAGGAGATGAAAGCATGAAAAATTTCAGACTTTCTCCTCCCCTACAGATGGTTTGACTTGTCCTCAAGTCATATTTCCGAGATTGAAGTTGGAAAATGATTTTATTTTGAACATCAAACTGAATGAAAGAGAATTCTTACAAGCCAATTGCTTGGTTTTCTCATAAGAATTCGTGTTTAGAGTATGCCATATCTGGTTTTCATATCTAAACATTATTATGTTTTTTTTTAGTTATTTATTTATTTTTATTTTGTACTTTTAAAAAAGGGAAAAAATGGTTAAAGCTTAGATATTACAGCTGACTATTGTACTATATGTACCTCCTTTTGTTGTGATATTGTCTCCATGAAATCTTCTTTGCTGATAGGCTTATGATAAATCTTTAGCCTGTGTCCATTTACTAGATATGTTTGTCCTTCCTGGTCAATTGTGGTGAGTTTTAATGATCTATTCTCAAAGACTTCAACGAGTTCATAGGGGCCCATCCAATGGGTTGTAATTTTGGCTTTGTAGTCTTTGAATTTTGAGTCAAAGAGTAATGCCCAGTCACCAACTTGAAATTCTTTCTTCTTAATTAACTTATCATGCCATTGTCTCGTTTGCTGTTGTATCATTGTTGTCCTTTCCACTTCTTGCAGTCTCATCTCGTCCAACTGATTTAATTGTATGATTCTTTCTTGTTGAGATTCAAAGAGATCTATTCCTAATTCTGCAGCTAGTTTGTAAGTATGTATTTGAAATTCTATTAGTAGCATGACTTCTTTGCCATACACTAGCTGATAAGGTGTAAACCCTGTTGTGTTTTTCCAGGTGATTCTATATGCCCAAAGTGCTTCATTGAGCTTATCTGCCCAATCCTTCCTGTTTGTTGCCACTGTTTTTGTCATGATCCCTTCTAGTGTCTTGTTTGTAGATTCCACTTGGCCATTGGCCTGCGGATGGTAGGGTGTACTCCTTCTGTGCTTGATTTTGTACTTGTCAATAATTTCTTGAACCAGTCTAGAAGTGAATTGACTCCCTTGGTCGATTACTATCTCTCTAGGCACTCCATATCTAACAAAGATTTCTTCAAAAAGGAAATTGACTACTGTTTGTTCAGTTTCCCTTACAAGTGCCTTTGCTTCAGCCCATTTAGTCACATAATCAGTACATACAAGAATGTACTTCTTACCTTTGGATGGTGGATTGATGGGTCCAACAAAGTCTAGAGCCCATTTTTCAAATGGCTCTAGGTGTACTTGTGGCTGTAGTGGCATCTCATCGGAGGTGGTTGGTCTGCCCATGCATTGGTAGTTATCACAACTTCTTACATACTTCTTTGAATCTTTGAAAATTGATGGCCAATAGTAGCCAAGGCTAAGAATTTTGTGTGTTGTCCTCTTAGCTGCAAAATGGCCACCACAAGGTTGATCATGGCATGATGTTAGTGCATTAATAATTTCATCCTCTCTAATGCATCTTCTAATGATCATATCATAACTAGTGTAAAACAAATCGTCATTAACCCATGAATATCTTGCGCTTTGTTTGATGAGTCTTTTCTTCTCCTTTGAACTGAAAGATGGAGGTACTTTTCCTGTGGACAAGTAATTAGCTAAATCAGCATACCATGGAGTTAACACTGAAATTGCAAACAAGTGTTCATCAGGAAATGAATCTTCAACTTGGACAGCTTCACCTGGATTTTGTAGTCTAGAAAAGTAATCTGCTACCTGGTTCTCTTTCCCTGGTCTATCCAGTATGGTGAGATTAAATTCCTGCAGTAAGAGTAACCATCTGGTGATCCTGCCATTAGTAATAGGTTTGTTCATTAAGTATCTAATGGCGGAGTGGTCAGTGTGAACGAGGACTTCATATCCAGTTATGTAGTGACAAAATTTGTTCACCGCATGTATAATTGCAAGCATTTCCTTTTCTGTTACTATGTAGTTGAGTTCAGCAGGTGGAAAATTTTTACTGATAATGTAAATGGCATAAGTTAAAGCATCTTCTTTCTGCCCTAATGAAGCCCCTACTGCTGTATCAGATGCATCAGTTGAGATGTGAAAAGGTAAAGTCCAATTGGGTCCCTTAAAACTGGATCAGTGCTTAGTTTCTCTTTTAGTTTCTCAAAAGCATTTTGACAAGCCTCATTCCAATTGAAGGATACATCTTTTGCAAGAAGTTTAAACAAAGGCAAAGCTATCCTACTAAAGTTTTCAATAAATCTCCTATAATAGCTTGCATAACCAAGAAAGCTTCTTACATCTTTTTGATTTGTTGGAATTGGCAATTTGACAATAATTTGTATTTTGGTTTGATCTACCTTGATTCCCTCGGGAGAAATATGATGTCCTAAGACTATTCCCTCATTCATCATCATATAACATTTTTCATTGCTTAAAGACAAGTTTGTTTCTATACATCGTTGTAAAACTTTCTCAAGATTTTGCAAAGAATTGTCAAAGGAATCACCATATACTGAAAAATCATCCATATATACCTCAACACATTCGTGGACCAGATCAGCAAAAATTGCTAATACTACTCTTTGAAATGTTGCTGGAGCATTGCACAAGCCAAATGGTAGTACATTGTAAGCATACGTGCCCCAGGGACAGGTAAATGTTGTTTTGTCTTGGTCTTCTGAGGCTATGCTGATCTGATTGTAGCCACTAAAACCATCCAGAAAGGAAAATGACATTTTTCCAGCTAATGTATCCAAAACTTGGTCAATAAATGGCAGTGGAAAATAGTCTTTAAGGGTGGCTTTATTCAGTTCTCTATAGTCAACACAAACTCGCCACTTACCATTTTTCTTGGGGACTATTACTAGTGGAGATACCCATTGGCTATCGGAAATGGGGTAAATGAACTTTACTTTTAGTAACTTCTACAATTCGTCTCTTACAATCTCTTTGAGCATGGGTTCATCCGTCTCTGTGGCTGCCTCACTGGTTGAATACTAGTGTATGTATAGATATGGTAAGTGCAAGTTTCCGGGTGAACTCCCTGCATGTCAATGTAGTCCCAAGCGAATGCCTTTTGGTATTGGTAAGCAAATCAAGCAATTTCCGTTCCTAAGATGTTTCTAGAAATGCCCCAATGTTCAATGTTTTTCTTGGGCTGATTTCTATAGTCTTGCTTTGTGTGTTTGTAATGGAGTTGATTGGAAAGATCTCTTCAAATAATGTTTTCAGAGAATACATGGTACAAGTCTCCTGAAACCTTTGTGCTAATATTTGATTTGCAGTAGTGTATTGTTCATTTCTCAATTCCTCTAAAACAGCAGGTCGAGAAATAAACATTTCTACTAAATCTTCATTGGTGTTCTCCCCGATATCATAAATTTGATTGATGCTTAAAACAGAGTATATTTCTTCCTTATCATTGTATTTGTCATCAAGCCATAGGTTTTGTGTTACTGTTGGAGCTTGTGCTGATGGGTACAAGGTAAGTTGTTTTCTCTCTGTGCCTCTAGAAATGATCATGTTACCAGATCTACACCCAATGAATGCATCAACAGTTGCCAACCATGGTCTGCCAAGTATGAGTGGGTGTCCTCCTAAATTTGATTTTGGCTGGAGTACTAAGAAATCAACTAGATACTCCCAAGAGTCCAGTGAAACAATTATATCTTCCAGTATCCCTTCAGGAATGACTTTAGAGCAATCTGCTAATTCCAAAACAATCGGGGTTGACTGTAAATTTGTTAGCTACAAAATTTTCATTGTGTCCAATGTCATTACATTTATTGCAGCTCCTAAATCAATCAGAGTGTTTGGAATTGAAATTTTGTTGATAATTGTTGTGACTCTAGGTATGCCTGGGTCAACGTATTTTTCCATGGATATGATATTTGACATCAGGCCAGCTAAATTGCCAATAACATGTATTGTTTGTGGATCAAATCTTTTCTTTGCAGGCTTTTTGAGACAGAGCTCTTTAATGGCTTTGGTATAAATCGGAATATCCTTGATTGCCTGGAGTAATGGCATTTTGACATACACATTTCTCAATTCATCAAGAACATCGAATTGTGGCAATGGTGTGGGTAACTTTGGTTGAAGTAATCGTTCTGGAAATGGAGGTGATTGTAGTGTTTTGATTTGTTGACCCTGTTCTAAATTGTTTTGTGTTGGGTCATTTTGTTTACTGCGTGTTGGTTTTTCTTGTTCATCAATTTGACTCTCTTTTTGTGACTACGTTGGAATAGGTGGAGGTTCTTTTTGCAGAGTTCGACCTGACCTTAGTTCAATGTTTTGCAATGGCAGAGTTGGGTACAATGGTCCTTCATCCACGTTGTAAGTTGGTCTATCTATTCGGTTGTTTGGGTTAGCTATGGGTTGAGTTGGTAGCTGTGTGGGTTTAGGAGGTTGGTTGGATGGTAATTGTAGCTGTGGTGAATTTATTTGTGGAGGATCAAGTAAGATTTGTTGAGGATTTTGTTGTTGATAAGCAACTGGTTTTTGAGGGTATTGTTGTGGATATGGCTAAGAATATTGTTGCTGACAGTGTTGGGGATATGGTTAAGCAAATGGTTGCTGATATTGTTGAGGTCGTTGTTGAGTAAACTGTTGAGGATAAGAATATCCTTTCCATCCTTCTTGTGGATAAGTTCACTACTGTTGATTAAACCAATTTTTCCAAGGCATAGGAACATTCCAAGAATTTTGAATAGGCATGTTATAATTTGCTGGATTTGGATTTTGATACATACCTGGAGGTCTTGGCTGCCATGGCCTTCTAGCTCCCATGAAATACATGTTCTCCATTTCTGCATTGGCTTCCAAATTATAATTCTGCAAAATTTTCATCTTTGTGCAATCCTTAGTGTCATGATTTTCTGTACAAAACCCACAAATATGTGCATTATCTAAAGGACATTCTTTCAAAGCATGTTTTCATCTGCATTTGGGACAGAATATAGATAACTCTTGTTCTTGTTCATCTTGTCTTTTCTTTGTTTTTAAAGTGTCTATTTGATTCCCCAAGGTGCTTAAAAGGTCTGTTTTGAAATCTTCAAATAGATTGCCTAGTTCAGCTCTAGTGATATTTCCTGTGGCAGATTTAGTGATCTTAGATGTCATAACTCTTTTTCCATTTCTTGCCCTACTTCTGGAGTACTTTTGACACAAGTCAGCAATCTCATCAAAAGGTAAATTAGAAATGTCCCCTTTACCCATGAGATTGAGGTCATCTAGATATTCATCTCAGATGCCTTTAAGAAATATTGTTCAAATAAGATCAACAGACATGGTTCTATGTTTTGATTTTTGTAGATTATATGAGAATCTTTCCAAGTATTCCTCTAAGGTCTCATCTTCTTGTTGATTCATTCTAAAGATGTCATATTTATAATATTTTGATCGACAGTAAGGTTGATACTTCTTCAAAAATATTTTTCTCATGTCACCCCAGTCAGTGACTGAATGTTCACCTAATCACATGAACCACCTAAGTGTTGTTGCTTTTAATGTAGCAGGAAAAAGTCGAAGTCTATGTGCATCATTGGTATATCCATAGGTTCAACATACTATGTCAAATTCGAACAAAAACGAGTCAGGGTCTTCAGATGCCATACCATAAAAGTTTGGTAATACAGATGGCGGTATATTTTTCATTTTAATTTCCTCATCCATATACTCTCCTCTATCTTGAATTGGAAATTTAAATGTGGATTCCTCTGCCTCTGGTGGATTTGGATCTCCTCCAAACAGAGTATCATTTCCTTGTTTTTCTTCATTCTCTCTTTTTCTTCTCCTTTCTTCCATTTGTCTCTCATACTCTCTTAGTTGTTCTGCAGTAGGTCCTCTAGATCCTCTGTCTTCAGCCATTATGATTTGTGACTTGTCTAAGGTTTCTATCTCTTCTTCTTGTTTTAGTTCTTGAGGGAAAATCTATTCAAAGATAGGTTGTTGGATTCTTGTACTACTCTCTTTTAGTTTCCCTACTATAGAAGTCTCAGGTATATATCTTTTCTTTGCCTCATGAGCTAGTAGGATTTGTCTTTCAACGAGAGTAAGTCTTTGGCCTGATCTTTGTTTTTCCTCAAGTTTTTCCATAGTAACTTTTCCAATTGATGTTGTGTACTCAATCCTTTCTAATGGTTCTGCTCCTAATGGTGGGTTAGTTGTTGGTTGAGGGGTTTTTGTGAATCTTCCTTTCTCATCCCTAAATCTAGACATAAATAAACATGACTAAAAATTAAATTTAAATCTATGTTTTTGTTGTTTTGTTGATTTTAAGTGTTTTTTTTAGATTTTTTTTCTAAATCTTTCTAGTTGCACCTCCCCAGCAATGGCACCAAAATGTTTGGTCTTTACTTACTAAGGTAAGTTAAGCTCTTAATTCCTTTATCAACCCGGGAAAGTACACTTAGAGGCACTCATCTAATGTATATAGATCTAGAAGGATCTAAGGTTCTAATGATAGCCTAGTGAAATGAAATTAACAATGCTCTCTTACAAGAGGTCCTTCCTTGTCTTTTCAAACACTTAAGCATCAATTTAGATGAAAACAAATCTAATGAAATTCTAATTTCCTAGGTAACAAAAACAGAGTATTAATGACTGGTTAAAAATCCTATCATTCCCTTACAAGAATCTTGCTCAATAGAATCCTTTCCAATCCTTGGATCATAACAATTCAAAGCAATTTCAACACCTAACTAGTCCAAGCAAAAAATAAGATAAGTAACGTTGCAAACCAATGACAGTTGAATCCCTTACAAGAATCACTTATCTAACTGCAAATTGAATTTAACAATTACAAATCTGAATCACTTGGAAATCAAACCATGAACTATCTTTGAAATTAAAGCTAATAAGCAAATATCGAAATTATACAACAACAAGCATATATATCAATCTTCAAGATCAGTATTGGTTGAGTCCTTTTACAAGGCTCTTTTCACAACGAATGCAAATCCTTTCCAATTAACAACTTCAATCACATAACCTTCCTTACAGCACATAAAATAACCTTTGAATTTTAAATCTATCTATGCAACTAGTAAAGAAACTTGATGACAGAGTGTACCAGCGTAGTGATGAGGGCCCTTCAACACTTCACAAGCACACTGAAAAATGATTCAGAAGAATATGACTATTGGATCTGAAGGCATAAACTCAATAGTGAAGTCTATATTAAGTCTGGAATTAAAAATGCATAAATTGTACTTTCATGTGTCCAAAATCTAGTAGAAACATAGTCTTTCCTCCTAGGTTATTTATCACAAATCCTATAACAAAAGAAGTTATTCCTGCTCCATATTATCCTAACATAATTCTATTAATTACATCCAAGAAGGTCGAAATTGGATCAGTTCCTTCATTTATGCAAAAATTCTCAAAATAGAAATTATTTTGTTCACAAAATCTGGAAATTCTACTGAAGTGGCTGGGTTTGACCAGTGTTGACCGAACACCTATTTTCTTCAAATTCAAAAGTGGATAGGTAATCCACCATCCGTGTACATTTATCTTCATGCCCACAATCTTCAAATTCACCAACCTGTTATGCAACATGTCAAACCATGGAGCAATTACAGGAAGTTACAACTTGTTGTAATTTTCTGGAAAATGTCATTTTTAACACAATAATTTCAAAAATTAATTTCAAGCTAAAAATAATGATAATGACATCATATCATTTATTTTCTAAGGATTATAGTTGGAATATGAAGGTTATATGGTCAAAAATGATAATCAAAAGAGGATTTTTAAGTGAAATGGACAGTCATAATTTGATACCAACAGACCTTATAATGCTCCTAAGGAATATAACTCCCCATTGGATTATGTGATTGGACCAACATATTTTCATTGTCCTTTAATCTAACAAAGTTGGATCTTAGTTTTCCAACCTACCTATCTACTATCGCCTAAAAGCTACTCACATGTGACATTTCCACAAGTTTTTCCATGCACACATTTATTAGCATGTTTTCCACCCATTTACTCCATTTTCCAACTCTACTAGACCTATGGAAGTGCTAGGACAAATCCAAAAATTTCCCATTAGGAATAGCACAAATAACACCCTCAAAATTGTTTTATCAATGTAGAAAGCACCCCAAAAGCTACACTAATCTATAAATCACAATTTTGATTGTTTTTGGCCCAATTTTTCCAAAAGGTAAAGTGCTCATAAGTAGACATTTATAAACCCTAATTTCCATTCCTATACTTGTTTTGGTTGGTGAACCACTCATTTTATGACCATGTGAAGGGAGTTTAACCACTATTTTCCTAATAAATAAATCCTTGAGTCTCTCCATCCATAATACATACATGTTATTAAAAGCACACCAAATATCTTCAAGAATCCTTCCTCTCGATAGAGCTTTATATTTTTATGCAATTTGCTTATTTAACCAAGGTGGAACCTTCCAAGGAGGAAGTAGTGGAGCCACATCTTCAACAAATCTAATTCGAAGATGATATTCTTGATCTTTCCATTAGTTATTGAAGTATAATTTGCATTCTTTCAAACTATTTATTCATGTCTATTGCAATAATGTCTCTAATATCTTTCTTTTCACGTGGATAGACTAAGTTTGAAGCTTTGTAAAGTAGTTTTAGGATACAGCTTTCAATTTTGTTCGGATTCGACACATATTTGTTAAATGAGTGTAAATTGTACACCCTTGCTACAATTTATATGTAGCATTGTCCCAAGTATATGTAGATTCCTCCCCAAGACCAAGATATAGGCTTCTTAATGCCAAATGGGAGTTCTATTCATATTAGTTATATCAGATAAATTAAGAATTCGTTAGGACCTCAAAATAAAAATAACGCAAAGATGGAAACATGTGCATCTCCATGGCCAATCCAAAGTTCAGTCGCTAGTTGCAAGTTTTTTCTTCTACCCCCATCACATATAAACCATTTACCCGCCAAGGGGGAGGCTAAAATCACTACTTTCCAAATGATAGATATATTTTTTATACTCTTGACAAGGTTACTTATCCATCCATTCACTAATACAAGGGACATGTATTTCTCTTTTACCACATGTTCCCATAATATTTTCCTTTGAGTTATTCTTCACTCACTCTTTGTAGCCAAAGCTTTCAAGAATAAAATATATTCTTTAAACCCTACCCCCCTATGTTATTTTGAAATTTGTTGACCTCTTACAAAAAACAAGTGGAGTACATGTCCTATCTTTATAACTTAACCAAATAAATCCATAATGAAACCTTCTAATAGCCTCCAAAACTCCTTTAGATATCCAAGATAAATACATCCAATATATTAGAATAGCCTTTAGATCTGCTCTGACTAAGACTACACCATAAGTTTATTTTTTTCTCCACCTTTGAGATCAACCATTGCCAATCTTACTTTAGATAATCTTTTGGCTTCATAAGATACCTAAGTACTTCATGATTCTTTCCACATCAAATTGTTGAATGTAAGATAGATAGGATACATAACCTAATTCCTTGTCAGATCATCCACAAAAGGATGTGGTAGACTTATCCACATTTATCTACATTCTAGTGGCTAGACAAAATAAATCTATAATTTCTTTGAGCATGTCAGCATCCCTCCTAGAACCATCATAAAAAATCAAAATGCCATCCAAAAAGAACAGGTGTGATCCAGATGGATATTGGTTTCCACCCGCCTATTCTACTTGGACCCTCACCATTGTTTCTTTCAATTTTCAATTTCCTTAATTGTAGCACAGTTTACTATCTTTTGCATTTTTTCGGGTCCTGAACTTCCAGAGCGGTTTTGAGGCCCTAAACGATGTTTTTTTTTGGCAAAATTTTTCAATAATTGCTATGACAATTGCATTAGCCACTTTAGTCCTCGAAGAGATCTTTCCAACAAGGTATCATACACGTCAAACATAGATAATATGACCAAGTTACAACCCTCAGAATTTTGCTGCCCAACTAACCCCAACGGGGCTCGTAAACTCTTGGTGTTACATCTCCTCGGGTTAGGGTTTTGATTGTTTAGGTTTTTTTCTTATTGTTCAATAATAAAAAGGCCCTTTAGCCTCATTGTAACTCAGTTCAGAGGCATGTAGCCGCCACATCTCTTCTCAGATACAAGCTACCATCACTCGAGCTAGTCTTATTTCCTTTTTGTTTGAAAGCATATTTCAGTATTTGATATTAATGAAATGGTGAGTTATTTCTGATGCATCTTTGTATTTATGGTTATATCTGTAATTGCGTTCCTGTTTAAATCTGGATCAGTGGTATCAGAGCGGTATGCTCTTTCTCTGTTTTTCTTTGCATGTCCCCACCGAGGTCAGGGTATAAGGAGTTAGGGATCGATCTGGTTGAACCATTGCAGGATCAGCCCTGCAAAACCCGACGACCTCCCATGGTAGAAGAAAAGAAAGATGAGGGGGTAGGAGATCCATTCAAAATGTTGCTCAAGGAAGCCCTCCAGCGACATAGGGACGCGATGATGGATAACTTTGCCCAAATCCTTCGACGACTACCCACAGGTGATGCATCTTCATCCAATAGCCACTCTGGAGGCACCATTCCTTTTAAGTACAATTTAACTTCGATATTCCCATATTCGAAGGCTTGATAGATGAAGACATTGTAGATAAGTGGTTAAATCTATTGGAAGGATATTTTTCAGTTCATGACTTTTCCAATCAGGAAAAGATTATGTTTGCACTTCTCAAAGCCGACCCACACGTCAAGGACTGGTGGGAAACCTACTATGAACAAAAGGATGAGAGTGAACCCTCACTGTTTCTAGCCGCACCCACTTGGAATTCATTCCTGGATGCCATCAAGGAGCAGTACTACCCTTTCGTAAGCTACGAGGATAAATACATAAAGTGGACCATGCTGCTGCAGGGAAGGGACCAAGACGTGTCGGAGTTTACCAATATTTTTCATACCCTTCACACAAAGTTGGGTATCAAGGATTCTGAGTGGCATTTGGTACTCAAATACGCAGCTGGATACACAAGTACATCTAAGATGAAATGGACTTCCTGGACATCTCCTTGCTTGGAACGACGTACCGATACGCTGTCAAGATCGAGCAGAAGTTTAAACAAAAGAAGCGAGACTTTGGATCTGAGAATCCGAAGAACAAAGGACAAAGCCAAGGCAGGGTGACCCAAGACAACTCGTCGAAGTTGCAAGAAAAGAGCACCACCACGAAGTCAAAGAAGGACACATGAAAGTGGTGTGAGTTCCATAAGAGCCCCACTCACAACACAAGTGAGTATCAGACCAAGCAGTCGATGGTGGCTGAGTTCAAGACTTCAGAATTAGATGCATGTTTTGATCCTGAGTCAGAACCTGACAAGGGGAATGGAAAAAGGGAAGCAGATTATTGATGCAGAGCTCAATAACATTGTTGCCACCGCCAATATCTAGAAGAATGAGCTTGAATATCCAGAGGAGGGGGGTGTCTTTTCCACTCACAAATGTGGGTGAAGGGTTCACCGCTACAATTCATTATCGATAGTGGCAACCAAAAGAACCTCATTTCAATAGAGGTTGTGAAGCGGTTGGGCCTACTGACCATACCACACCCGCAGTCATACAGCATCGAGTGGCTTCACCAAGGACGAGATCTTCAAGTCAACCAGCAATGTCGCCTTATGTTAGGTCCCTATAATACTAATGTATTCCCTTATTATTGTTGTCATTGTGTCCCCTTATTGTTATTGTTATTGTTATGCCCATGTTGTACCCATATTATTATTATTGTGCACCATAGAAGCTCACTATTGTTATTGTTGTGTCGACTTTCACTATATTGTGGCCCCTTAGACTCCTCTATATAGAAAGGAGGTCTTGTCATTTGTATCATCCAAGACTTGTTCATTTGTGTAATGTAAAGGATGTTCCCCCCTCGAAGAGGCTGATTTTAAATTCGTTGATCTATCATTTCTTCTATTTTGTAAGCTGGTTGCATAACAATTGGTATCAAAGCTTTGGATTTGGGTTTCGCTGCTTCAAACAAGTCATCGTGGATTTTTCACTATAACTTTTTTTATACGATGTTTCAGATGCTAAAATGAAAACCCATTTGAGACAAAATCTTTATGAACCATGGATGCGACTTTTAGATCTTGCCTCACTATATTTTCAAAGATATGATCCAAATAAGTTAGGGTTTTTGCAGGCTCCCGAATTTTATCTCAAATAGGTATCTGGGGGAAATCGTCATAACCTTCTTTCTGAGCATCATATTGAAATTTTGTAAAAAATTACATAAAGAGGATAGATTTTAGTTTTCTATGTATCGGTTTTAGGTCTGAAGGTCGAAACAGTGACACGTGGCACTTCGTACAAGTTCGTTCTACTGAACCAGTCTATAATCAGGTCATCGTGTGAGATTTGGAATAAATATTTCTTGGAGAATAAAATCTTGATCAGAATTGTGGGGTTGAAAAAGGACTTAGATGGCTACCATAGGACCAAATTTCAGACCTTGGAGATTCGAAATTACAGATATACAACAGATTCAATATTGAGCTCCTACAAAGCCAAAAAAGGTGTGTAGTCTTTTTAGAGTTTTGCATAAGTTTGGTTTCAAAAATTAGTTTGAAGGAATTCAAAGGACATAATGAAGCATAATTATCATTAATTGATGCCCCGAAGAAAGAAAATGGAAACACCTAGTGAGCAACTTGAAAGCTCTAGCATGACTCATGAAGAAGAGGAAGAAATGCAACACGATATATCAAAATTACAAGACCTTTCACTCTCACAAAAAGTAGCGGAAGCTAAGATGGATGGTTTAAAGAAAGGCGTGGAAGCTAAGATGAATGGTTTAAAGAATGGTGTGGAAGCTAAGATGGATGGTTTAGAAGTAAAAATTGAAGATTTGAAGAAATATATGGAAGGTTTGGCAAAGTTGTTGCAAGAAATGCTTCCTAATGGCAAAAGGTAGTAGAGGAAACTCATGATGAGAACAAAAGAAATGTTAGTCATGATTTCATAGACTCTAACGTTGGATTGAAGACCCACCATGTTCCAAATATCAATATGAGGAAGTTTGATGGCAAGGATCCCATAACATGGATATTACAGATGGAGCAATAATTTGATCTCCATAACGTGCAAAACACACAAAAGGTATGCATTGTGACTTTATATTTGGAACCCAATCAGTTTGTGTGCTATCGATGGCTTTTCTCTCATAAAAAAATTGTCACTTGGGAAATTTTTAACGGAAAAAATGATAGCACATTATGAGGATACAAAAAGAAACACCTTTTTTATCCAATTGATAAATCTCAAACAAAAAGGTTCAATGGTGGAGCACATTGAGGACTTCCAAAAATTGAATATAAGGGTAAAAGATATTCCAGAGGAGCATAGGACTGAAGTGTTCATAGGGAAATTAAAAGATAACATCCAACATGAGGTTCACCTTTGGGAACCTGATTCATTGGAGAAGGCATTCAAGTTGTCAAGAAAAATTGAAAGCAAAATTATGGCAACAAAGAAGCCTACCAATCACAACTATAAATATGGAGGTGTTGTTGCTCCTAGCCTTCCACAACCTAGAAGGTTGACACCACAACAATTGGAAGAAAAAGGAGAAAAAGGGTTTTGTTATAGTTGTGATAACAAATATACTAAATGTCATAAGTGTGCTCAGAAGAAATTATTTTACATAGATTGTGAAGAGGAAGAAGAAAAGGAACAACAAACATCAAAAGAAAAGGATACACACTAGGAACAAAGCCTAGAGAAAGAAGAAATGAATCCGGCCATATCTTTAATGCATAGGCCGTAATAACCACTCCTCAAACTACCAAGATAGAAGGACATAACAAGAAGAAAAAGGTAATAGTGTTGATTGATTCGGGTAGTACCCATAATTTTATTCATTGTGAGATAGCGAAGGAATTGAATTGCTTCCTATATCCAGAACCAAAGTGTCAAGTAATGGTTGCAAATGGAAGAACCATAATTTCTCTAGAAAATGACATAATATCAAGCTATCCGTGGTAGAATATGTTATGAATAGTCCAATGCTTTCCATTCCAATGGGTGGTGTTGATGTTGTACTAGGAGTCAAATGCCTACAATTTTTGGGTATGATAGCTTTTAATATTCAAGAAATTTTCTTGAATTTTTTTCAGAAGGAAAGAAAGTTGAATTAAGGGGTATCGCAGGGAAATCGGGAAAGATAATCAGCTCTAACGAATCTGGTATGAGGTATGTTCCTTCCACGGATCTGGGTATGTCAAGCTGCAGAAGTCAAAGGTATGCAAGGTTGATTTTGCAGACGTCATGGTCAAAAGTTGGCTTAAACACGAGTCCAAGTGAAGCCGGCTCTAGGCCAAAAGGTGCAAATGGTCAACATGCAATGCAGAAGTACAATTCAGCCTGCCAAGCCACCAAAAGGAGATCAGAAAGAAACACAGTCTGAGGCGGGCATGCCCATGCTCAGAAAAAGTAAAGCATGTCCGCATATCAAGTACAAGCGGATCCACTAAGTATACAAGTATGAATGACTGGAAGATACATAATGGATCATCTGATCATAATGAGTAAGTACATGTCTGAATATCACATATAAAACTGTCAATGATGCTGAGAGATGCAACGGATCACTGATATCAAAGACTGATCCCAAAAGGTACCAACTGAACATGATGGAACAGGATGGTACTACACTGCAAACTCAGGTGCCAGCATATAGAATGTCGCCATGACTGACTGCAACATATAAGGTGGAGTGGTATCAACTAGCAGCAACAGGAGCAACTTTCAAGTGAACCAATGAATGCTGATACAACCTGAGGTCTTCACCGACCGCCGTGGTACATTTCTACACCATGGGAATAGATGATCTGAAGTCGACCATGTGAGAAATCGTTTGATTACCGGTCATTGATGTATACCGTTAACAAACGCGAGACTACTCACCGATAATGATAATGAGCGTCAAGGTACCCAGTACAATCTAACAAGTGTGAATAGATGAGCTGAAGTCGAACACCTGTAAGAATCTATCGATCAGGAGACAATGATGGTTTCCCACTGTCGATAGCAAGGAATCTGCCACTAATGACTGCAAACCCCAAGGTACTGCCAAATGGACTCTAGATCTTTGCCCCAGAGCAATGAGTCGGAGTCGATAGGGAAAGATCCGCTAGAAGGAAGGCATTAAGGCATCCTCCATCAATCTAGCGCGAGTGTAACCCATAGGCCAATAATGTGGAAGGAATCGGACGAAAAAGATGTAGTAACCCAACCGAAGTACGTTTCCGGCGTACACAAGATGTGGCTAGCGCACGGCAGAAACCCTCTGAACCAACCAATAATGAAAGCCGACACAGAGGCGAGGTATCCACCAATAGGGTCAAATGGAAACCAAGGTACTGCACGAATCCCAATGTGTGATAATGTATGCTGATGTCGAACACAAGGGAAACCACTCAGTCAAAGACCCATGATACTGATCGATGCTGAGCACAAGGTGACCTATCAATAATGAAAATAGGGCCAGGGTGCGGCTCTAGGCCTGTCCTCAGAGCAAGGTGTCGTCGTCGATAAGGACAAGACCCGCCAGCAAGAAGTCAATGGGGACCTTCTCAAACCGGCACGAGTAAAGGACCAATATAACTGATGTGATGATAGACATGACACTGACAACCAGGGATGGCCGACTGAAAAATGAGTCAAGAGACACCGCAGAAAGGCCGACTCAGGCTAACTTCCCTTGAACAAAAGCACGACTCAATGTGACTATGTGGCAGCATATGATGAATCTGTATAAGTTCGTCATGCAGGAGGCACGAACGAACCCTCCATATGATTGGAAGAGATAACCAATCGGGGGAGAACTGACTCGATAACAAGGTTATGGCGTACCTAAGTCAAACTAAATCCCACCCATGCAGAGGAGACTTTGTTTTGAGTGCTTTGTTCAAGGGCAACACGACTGACTCTAGCTGGCAACAATAAATGGAAATAATGTCCCTGTTCCTGCTCTTTTTGGAATATTTAATTTTTTTGTCTTTTTCTGATAAGCCGGAAAAAGAATAAAAGAATGCTATGGTACAGTGGAAAGAACGAGTGTCAGTGAAACAGATGATCGAGTTCCTGGGAAAGGAACGTTCCTATGCTCAATGCAGGGAGGTGAAAAACTGGTCAGTGACACTCAGAGGTATGTTCCTTCCACGGATCTGGGTATGTCAAGTTGCAGAAGTCAAAGGTATGCAAGGTTGATTTTGCAGACGTCATGGTCAAAATTTGGCTTAAACACGAGTCCAAGTGAAGCCAACTCTAGGCCAAAAGGTGCAAATGGTCAACATGCAATGCAGAAGTACAACTCAACACACATAGGAGCCTCTAGGGTATAAGGCCAGAACGAAGCGAAGAAGCAAAGAAGAATGAGTGTTCAACGCATAAGTCATGGCGGGACTACAGAGGACTCCCGAGCCTACTCAAAACGAAGCAGCATGGGCAACAAATGTCAGTGAGGTGCTAACTAGGATGCCCATGTAAAAGGATGGCTCCACCATCATGTCATGATTTAAAGAATCGGCGAGTGAAAATGGCTTACGAACCATAACATGATGGGGTCGACCCTACGGCAGATGTATCGGTCAAATGGAGGCTAGTATACATAATGCAACGGAAAAATGGTGTCCCTAACCTATATGCCAGTGAGAACACGATACCTGCCATGACGGATCAGCAGTCATGGAACCGTCTCGAACCGTCAAAAAATGTCCAAAATGTCCTGAAAAACAACCCAATCTCGACATTCCAAGCTCCCAAGTTAAAAGTGACATGAAACCGAACAAAATAAAATTTTGAAAAAAATTTGCATTTTCAAAACTTATAAAAAGAAATTTTGGACTTACCATTGTCACCGTTTGACTTGGAGAGCAAAAATTGTGGAGCAAAAGGAGCAAACTTCCCCGTGACTTATTCAACCGTTCAAACTTGCCGAAAACTTCCAGGTAAGCACTAAACTTGTCTTGCAATTAATTGTGATAGTTTTTAGGAAGTTTAATTAATGTTTCACCGTTAGACTTTTGCAAAAAATTGCTCTGCGGCGTACAAACGGGTTGGTTGTATAGAACTCGCGTATACGACGGCCCTACACGCGACTGTATACAAGGGAACCCACGTGTGCGCAGCAAACAAATTTTATACACAAAACTAACGGATGAAAATGATTTTTTCTTCCAGGATGACTCTCACATGGCGTGAAAGAGAGCACTCAACCGTAGATAATGAAGTTATGAACAATGATGAGGCATTAGACGCCCTACGGGGATGCGGATTGTTAAAATTCTTCAAGTTGCCAAATATGAAAGCAAACGTGCGTCTGCTCAAGAGACTCATTGATTATTGGGATGTCGAGGAGGAAGCTTTTGTGATTGATCAGATGCCACTCAGGGTAGAAGTGGAAGATATATATTTCATCACGGGCCTTTCCCGAAGGGGAGAGGTAGTACACTCCCGGGGCAGGACCCGGAATAGTCTCAGTGTAGACGACTATGTTCAAATTTACTGCCCAGGTCATCGGAAGGTCGGGAGCCAGATCTCTATCCCACACGTGGCGAGTTTTTCACTGTGGATAATCTTGTTCACCATAGCTCGAGTGAACGGATCATCCTCACTACATCAGGCATCACGGGTAAACATGAGCGTAGCAGTGGACTGTCTCACCACGGTGTTTGACTGGTGTACTCCTCTACTTGCCAACATGAAGGAACAACTTGCTTCTATCAGGAGGGGACAGACCAAGAACTTTGGGTACGGAACCATTCTATGCACTTTCTTCTTCGAGAAGGTTCCCGCACTCCGCCCCAGGGTAGCAGTTCCCATCAGTAGTCCACGTGATCCACGCATGGGCCGGTGGGCTGACTTGATGAAACGTCTGGGGGGTGGGGAAGTGCCTAGGAATGCATTCGACGATGACTTTTTTGCTTGGTGGGAGCAACAAATCATCGCCATAGATGACTACCCCTATGCTGGGCTGGATTTCCGAGGAGATCCTGATCTAGTGTTACCACCGGATGCAGCATGGGGCGAGATTGGTAAGATTTTTTATTTTTATGATTATATAATTTTTTTGAATTTTTCAAATATAATGATAAATTTTGAAAAATATTTTTTGATGAGATTCAAATGACTAATATGATGATCATGTTCCAGACATTGGGCCCGTGCGACCAGATGGATTCCCACGGCATGGACGGCGTGGCCGAGGAGCCGAAGAGGCAGCTGCGGATGCGGAAAGGACCCTCAACAACGTCCAGCGACACTTGGCGAGACTGAGCTGCCAAGTACCGATGGCCGAGATAGAGGACCTTCCTCCAGATATGCAGCGTCACGTGGTTGGGATGCCACGTGATTGGGTTCGCGTCTTTCGGCGCGTGGCCAATTCTATAGTTACTTATTTAGCTACTCATCCAGAGCCGAGGCATTAGATATGCCTGACATGATTATGGGCATTTGAGTCCCAATTTTGTATATTTTTGGACACACATATGTACACTCGAGACGCTTTGCGATATATATATATATATATACAGTTTGACTTTTTGATGCATGATTTTATGATGATGAATGATTGATATGCCAGTCTAATGCTTGATTAGCGATAGAATCAGCTAACCAATTTTGAGATCTTGGAATGTGCAAATAATTAATGTAAATAAATGATCTTTGCAACAACCTCGCCCTTAAATATTGGCGATATAATAATGGATCTCTAACCCGATAAATGTTATTTAACTGAGACACTATCAATTGAGAATCAAGATATACTACCAACGAGTCGATCCCATAAGAGATTGCCTCGGATAATAAATTGATAACAGCTGTATACTCGGCCATATTGTTCGAAGCAGGACCGATACACACGCCTCTCGATATCATCAACTGACCAGTTGGGTAATAAAGTACCCAAGCTGCGGAAGCAAGATTCCGAGTGTGCCGACTAGCACCATCGGCGAATCCAAAATAAACCAAATCATCCATCAGCACCTGCCAAGGCAGACCAAAAAGTGCTGATATCAGAAAACGCTCGATAATATATGTACAAATATACATAAAATACAAAGAAGCCATTGCCTGGTAAAACTAAGCAAAATACTTCTTTAAATAGAGCCCATTTCGGGGCTCCGCCAGCTTGTTTCCTTCGAAATTAATTAACTCATACGATCCTTTTTCTAAGACTCATTTGATAATGAAAGGACCGTACCACATAGGCTTGAATTTGCCTGCCCCCAAGGCGTCCTTATCTTGGTCATAGACCAAGACAAGGTCACCTTCAGAAAAGACACGAGGACGGATAGACTTATCATACTGAGTTTTGACCCTTTTCTTATGGGCCTCATTCATCGTGGCGGCATCTCGACGCTGCCCATCGAGATGTTCCAAGTGAACTAGGTGCTCCTCGAGACTCGAAGTCTCAGGAAGAAGCTCGACAGCCAATTTCAGAGATGGAATTTCACATTCGACCGGAAAGATAGACTCCATCCCGTAAACCAACTGAAAAGGAGTAAAACCAGTAGCCGTTTTGACGGAGGTTCGGTATGCCCAAAGAGCCGGATACAACATAATGTGCCAGTTGGACCGATTTTTATCGATTGTCCGTTGGAGTATCGTCTTAAGAGTTTTATTGACCGCCTCGACCTGTCCATTGGCCTGAGGATAGTAAGGAGACGAATGCTCCTGACGGAAACCTAATTTAAAAGCCAATTCAGACATTAGCTGATTTTGGAAATGACTGCCATGGTCAGTGACAATCTCTCTTGGGATACCGAATCTTGAG
Source organism: Pinus tabuliformis (assembly GCA_031772625.1). Taxonomy (NCBI): domain Eukaryota; kingdom Viridiplantae; phylum Streptophyta; class Pinopsida; order Pinales; family Pinaceae; genus Pinus; species Pinus tabuliformis. The sequence continues at coordinate 291,230,743 of CM062808.1, read as the reverse complement.
ATAACCTGATTGAAAAGAAACAAAGCTGTCGTGTCACTGTCGTTCTTATAAGTAGGCATGGCCTCAGCCCACTTCGTGAAGTAGTCTACAGCCACGATAATGTACTTGTGATTCGCCGCTGAAGGCGGATTACAAGTCGTAAAATCAATACCCCACTTAGTGAAGGGACCGACGGTGACAACGGGAAAAAGGGGAGCTGGATGCGCGCGCATCTTGCGAGTAAAAATTTGACACGGGTGACAGCGTTTGACCGCTTCCACACAGTCTTTAAAGAGTGAAGGCCAAAAGTAGCCGGCACGTAAGATGCGCTGGGCTGTAGCAAGCCCGGATAGATGACCACCACAAGCTCCACTGTGGCAATCATTAAGCACAGACTCTGCTTCCTCTAAGGTTAAACAACGTCGAAGAATTGAATCAACCCCTCGACGGTATAATGTGTCACCAATGATAACATAGTTTTTAGCCAGGTGACGTAATTTGCGACGTTCATCCTTGGAGAAAGTAGAGGGAAACTTCGAAGTCTGGAGATAAACAATGATATCTCCATACCAAGGGTCTTGTGAAGAGATGAGGAATATATGTTCGTCGGGTAAACTTTCCTCATAAACAATATCCTCTCCACAAGGAAGCTCAGAAATTAGCTCCGCGAAGACCATAGATTTCTTAGATTTGGCGGACAAGAACTCGATATCGAATTCTTGTAAAATGACTATCCATCTATTATATTTGCCCCCAATCACTCGCCTACTGAGGACAAATTGGAATGGATTGACCGCCGCTAGGACAAAAGTTTTGCGTAGCAAAATATAATGACGGAGCCTCTGGACAGCATGGACAGCTGCCAAGGCCAACTTCTCAACCGGAGAATAGCGGAGTTCAGGGCCTATTAAGCCTCGGCTCAAATAATAAATCACGTGCTCGACAAGAGCATCGTCTTCCTGAACTAGAACCATACCAATGGTAGATTCTGCTGCAGCGAGATATAAAAGGAAGTCTCTACCATAATCCGGTGGACTCAAAAGCGGGGCAGAGACTAATGCCTTTTTCAAAGCATCAAACGACCGCTGCGCAAAGTCGTCCCACACAAATGGAACTCCTTTCCGTAGCAAACGCATGAACCCTTTAGTGATCTCGGCGTAGTTTGCTATAAACCGTCTCAAGAAATTGGCCTTCCCTTGAAGACTTTGAAGTTGACGGATTGAGGACGGGGGAGGCAACTGAACTATTGCCTCAACCTTGAAGGGATCAACCCGAATCCCTTCATTGGACACTATAAACCCTAACAACCGACCGGACGTAACTGCGAAAACGCACTTATTGGGATTCAACCGGATTTTATAGAAACGACATCGCTCAAATACTAATCGAAGATGACTAGGGTGATCTGTTCTCTTTCGAGAACGAGCAGCGAGATCATCTAAGTATGCTTCGATGACATGTTTGATGTCGTGGAAAGCGTAGGACATGGCCCGCTGAAACGTGGCTCCAGCGTTTTTAAGACCAAAGGGCATCTTTCGATATGCAAAGGTACCCCAGGGAAATATGAAGGCAGTCTTATGCTGATCCTCAGGACGAATAGAGATTTGATTATAACCTGAGAAACCATCCATAAAGGAGAAAATCTCATTACCCGCACACTCGTCGATAATCTGATCAATGAATGGCGTGGGGTAATTGTCTTTTGGACAAGCCTTGTTTAAGTCCCTAAAATCGATGCATACGCGGATTGTTCCTTGCTTTTTGTCCACAGGGACTGGATTCGAAACCCAATCCGTAAGAGGAATAGGGTATATAAAACCCGCCCTTAGCAGCTTCTCAACCTCAGCTTTGATAGCCACTGCTTTCCTAGGGTTAACCGGCCGAAGCCTTTGACGAATCGGTTTTGCGTTTTCATACGTCTTGATCTCATGTTGGACTATAGAAGGATCAATGTCGGGCATTTCCTCATAAGACCAAGCAAATACATCACGATATTCCTTGAATAGGTCGGTGTAAATTTGAATTTCTTCAGGGGAACACTCAATTCCGATGAAGATATTCTCAATGATGTTAGGATCCTTAAAGATGTTTATAGGTATCATCTTTGAAATTACCGACATATTACCTTCGGCACGTGTGTGTGTTGGAGCCAAAGTGTTCGACACCGTACAAACATCACTACCAACGAGCTCGGAGAATCTAGATTCTACTTCCTGCAATGGAGGAAGAAAATATGAACGATGGTGTAAGTCTTCCCAAGGTCGATCTATACCCATCATTACTTCGAGGATTGCTTCTTCAGAAGGTAGAACCGAATCTAAGCAGTCCAAGGCAGAGTTAGAATCAAAGCTCCAAGCGGGGGCCACATGACCATCTAATTCCTCTTCGGAAAAAGGAGTAGAATGGTTATCTATAGAGTCTACGATAGACTGATATCTAAGCTCAGCTGCAGATATAGGAAACGCCATTCCATTAACTTGTCCTTCAACTAATGTGGTCGTAGGTGAAGGCAAGGTCCAAGGGTCAGAAAAATAATGAGTTCGGAAGAACTCTTCTCGAGGAGACTCCTTGGATGATGAAATAGCATTAATTCTTGCAAAAGGAGAGGGAAGATCAAACGTACCCATCAATGAGGAATACATCCCTACTCCTAAATTCTCAGTCGGCGGGCGAGGGTTATCCACCAAAGGAACAGTAGAGTCGGAGCTTGCTTGAGGATCGATTGGGGCATAGTCCAATTGATCAACCTTAACGATTTTCCCCTCATGAGGAAAGCAAATGACACGAAACAGAGTCGAAACGACGGCTTCCATCTCGTACACCCAGTTCCTTCCTAATAGGAGATTATAGTCTAGGTTAGCATCTACGACTTCAACTTCGACATTAACGACCTTCCCTCCAACACATATAGGAAAGGCCGGGATAATCCCATGCGGCTTGTGAGAATGGCCATCAAATGCAGTTAAGACGGTTGGTGAAGGAACGGCCGAAGGTGAACCAATAGCCTTCCAACATGACATGGACATGACGCATGTGGAACCTCCTTCATCTATAACGGTGCGAAAAATATTGATTTTCCGATATGTTGACTTTACCTGAAAAGCCATATGATGAGGGAGTCTCTTTTTGACATTTGACATGTCAAAAGAGAGCACTAAAGAGTTAGCTGGATCGACTGCTCCAATGGCGGAGAGTAAAGCACTTCTCTGAGACGGACACGATTGGAGAACTTCCAAAGCGGACATAGCACACGGGCTTTGAGCCAAATCCTCCACAATGGAGTAATTTTGGGCGGCCCTAGCATTAGGGTTAATCGTCGCATGTTTGGCGGAACCTTTCGGTATCCTAGGTATAGTCTCAACAAGCGGTCGCTCAATATGAAGGTCATTACTTCCGGGAACCGTTTTATCCTTAGATGTTTCGGCTTCACCATAATCACATGACCGAGTAGTCACGTTAACATTTGAACCCATCATAAAAACATTTGATGCTTTTTCCCCTTCCTGGTTGCCCCCTGAGGAGGTCCCAGGATTTGAATTCGCGCCAGCAAGAAGTTGCTGCCCTTGGGGAAACAGGTTAGTTAACACAGCTTGCGAACTAGAAGTCCCTTGCTGTCCTAACAAGCGCTGAGCGTCTTCAATTCTAGGGCAAAGATGAGTTAGATGGTCCCCACTGCATAACTTGCAAGGGAACTTAACTTTCTTTCTCGACTCACTTTTACCACCACCAGCATTGTTGCCGGATTTATTTGCATCGGGCTTCCCATCCGAGTTCTTCTTCTTACCACGTCCTTTCTTTTTCCCATTGGAATTTTGATTTCCTTTGGGGTTATCGGATTGGACGGCGTTAATGGAAGAATTTTGGGAGGCTTGAGGATTAGACATTGTGACTTGGTTGTTAGGAGCAGTTTGTAATGACAACTGCTGCAATTGATTCAACAAGTTCACTGTAGTCGAGTCTACTGACCCTACGATACCATCCGCGTGCAGACCTGGCTTTGGCTTAGCTAAATCAACCTTAGATCCAGGAACATCTGGCAAGTACTTTTGGAGGATCCCAGACTGAGAGTAAATCAGTTCTAACTGTTGGGCCCTGAAAATGGCTTGCTCCTTAGAATAGACCCCAGACATGGAGACATCCTTGGAGATCTCGGGTTGCAAAGACTTCAAAAACCACTCTAGACGGTACTCCGGAGGGATTTCGGCTTTGATGAGCCTCTTTCTCCGTCTCCATTCCTGAATGTGATCAGAAATGTGGGTTGCCTTATCCTGACGAAAGGTAGCCAGAAGTTCAGTTCCGGCATCATAGCGGACAGGCAACTGGAAGTGATTCAAGAAGATATTGGCTAAGTCTGCGAACGATGTAAAGCTGCCCCCTGGCAACTCTATGTACCATTTAGCCGCATTACCAGTCAAGGTGCGCTGAAAGAGTCTCAACCTAATCGAATCCTCGATGAGGGAGTTGGATGAGCACCACAAATGGAATGTGGTTACATGATCGCCCGGATCTTCACCACTCTTCCCTTCGAATTTTGGTATATCCAACGGGAGTTTGGTTGGGACCGGAGGCCAGGCCGGATTGTATCTGATAGCGTCGTTCGTTAGCTTAGTGAGATCTGGCAAGTTTAACGTTGCCAGAAACGGAAGCCTAGGAGGACCTAGGGGATTCCACCCAGACTGGGCAGAACTCCCAAAGTTCTGAAAAGATTGTCCTGGGATTTGGGAGGCACCAGGCTGCTCGAAGTGACCAGTAGAACTGGCTGAACCAAAAGGCAAGCCTTGTGGTCCAGCAAAATTCGGAGTTTGACCAACTCCTGCCGTATAACCTCCATAGCCTGCAAAGTTTCCTCCTAAAGAATGGTAAGGAGTTGATAACCCCTGATATGGGTTCCAAGCCGAAGCAAGGGGAGGAATACTTTGAAACATGCTAACCGTGGAATACGGCCTACTTCCTTGTTGGCCGATAAATGGATTCGCAGTTCCTGCGCTACTAACCCCAGGGTTATTCCAACCTTGGAAAGGATTGCTGCTTTGTCCTATTGAAGAAAAAGGCATGGATCCTACCGTTGGGTTGGAATGTGGGATATGACCACTTCCAAAAGGAAAACCCTGGAATGAAGCCGATCCGCCCATCATGGACGTAGCGGCACTGAACGGAACCGATGGAATACCCTGTGATTGGGTGCCAAAACGGAAGGAACCAGTACTAAAAGCATTGGTTTGGGCATTTCCACTCGTGGACGGAATGGAGGTAGACCCCACCAAAGATGTGCTAGCAAATGATCCGAACAAGGAAGCGGAGGGGATGGAAATGGTTCCTCCCCCTTGCACCGATGTTGGGGTTTGCATAGTCGCAGCACTCGTAGAAGCCATGCTTCCAGTAGTGATCATAAATGGTAAGCGCGTAGCGTAACCTGGACTCGCTGGTCTATGTAACGGAGTCCCAACGTATTGCAATACGTCCGGATAACTAGATGGTAGTGGAGAATTTGGAATCACTAGAGATTCTGAAAGTTCTTCTACCTCTACGTTATTCTCCACTTGAAAGCGAACTCGAGAAAGGACTGGAGTGTCCCTCTCTTGCTCAGAAGTGCCAGGCCTTGCTTGGCCACTAATATCCCCGAGAGGAGGATCAATCCCCGATGCGTCAACCGGCGTGGGACGGACCCTACCGGTAGTATCCCCTCTGCGCCTTCTAGGAGAAGGCTCTAAACTAGGTGGCGAGAGACCACGAAGTCTTCGAGACCGTCTTGGAGACCGGTCAACCACTTTGAATTTCTTGTTATGATCTAACTAAAGACTCAAAAAATTAAAAGCTAAGACGACTAGGAGCACAGAGCACACACTATAAAGTTCCTAAAGATACAGCCAGTCAAACAACTTCCAAGTATTTCCGCTCCGGGTGATTAGGACCGGACACCAAAATACGAGAAAGTGAATCAAAGGGCCTTTCGAAGATAGTCTGGGATGATGAGGGCCCAGTCCTATCAGTGAAGGTATCAGAGGAAGTTACGCTGACCTCCTAACAACAGCCTGCGCCGGTGCAAGCCCCCAAGCTTCGCAAGGGTGCCCTCCAGTAGTACTGTCGAGAGTGATACAACGTCGACCTCAGGTGCCACGGGATTCCCCTCCGCAGCCACCTATGCAGATCCCTAGGAGAGGCAACTATGGGTACCAACTCGTCGCAGAAGCCAGGCGGAACAGTCGTGAGGTAAGTTCGGACAAGTAGGAGAGGGGGTATCTCTCTTCCCTGTCTTCACAGACCCTCGTGCTTAACTCCCAGATCCAGAGCTTTCTTGGTCTTCCTAACGCTATTGGATTTACTCTCGTTAATCAGACTCTTATGTTTGACGTTTTATGTGGCCTTGGAGAGTTAACTCTCCACTCGCCTAATCCAAGGCCCTAAAATCCTAGACTTGTTGGTGTAATAACTAAAACAAAAAGTTATAGTGGATTTTAATTAAGCGCTTGATTTTATTAGGCTGTTCTTTAAGTCACAAGGTAATGGAGATGAAACTTGTGGTGTTTTTATGGATGCAAAAGAAATTAATAAAACTTAGCTACATGTACATGCACTTTTGTTTTCGATGAAGAGCAATTTCTATGAGGTTCAGAGGTACTTGTAATATAAACAAATTTTCTTTTTCTTTTCAGACTCCACACTCACAAAAACTAACAAAACTAAATATGCCTAAAAAGAGATGCAAATCCTACCCTAATGCAAGAACTATATGTGGATGCAAGATTCAAAGACTACTCTAAAAACAAAGAAGGAAAGTTGCTGCTTTACCAAATTTTGTCTTGCCACTAAAATGCTTAGATAGAAGATGATGTGTTACCAATCATTTCGTCCAAACAATAAAAACAAGTTCTAAGATAAAAACAAAGCACTTTCACTTCGCAAAAAAGGAAATCAAATGAGAAGCAAGTTTAAGAAAGCGAAACTCGACAACTTTCAAAAGATTTTCTTTCAATCAAACCAAAAAGTCTTTTTCAAAGGAAAGCTCTCAACAATACTGACACCAATGATTGATAAATGGGCAACCAAACACTTTTGTGAATCGACACCTTTCAAATGATGAAAACTCAACAAAAATAAATGTGTTTGAAATCGCTTTTGACAATCAAAAGCAGCAATGAAAGTCCCAAAAGATCAAAAGACAAGTTTCAAGAAAATGGTAACAGACAACTTTCCCGAAACGAAGGAGCAAATGGTCACAAAAATGATTTCGTTAAGCAAACAAAAGTGTCATCAAAGCAAAAATGGACACAAAGATTGAACCCAATCTTCCTACTCTGCCGAAACAGAGCAATCAAGATTCTTAAACAGAAATCTTGTGTGTCAAAAATCAATGACGCTTGCAATCAACGAAAACAAGACTAATACTCCTTATGACTAGAGAGAGTTCAGAACAAGATGCCCCCTGTCAAACAGAGAACTGTTACTGGAAAAGTGACTGCTTGACACTGACCCAAACCACCAGACAAACATTCAGCAAAAAGAAAATTTATAAATCTTGAAATTTATGTAGTATACGCGCCTGCAATTAAGTGCAGAATGCGTGTACACGCGACTGTAACTAAGGAAACCTGCGTATACGCGGGTTCACTTAGTGCAACTTGCGTATATACGCTTCTGTAATCCAGGAAAAGAGCGTGTTTGAAGTCTTTCAAGAAAAATAAAAAAAACACAGACTGAAAAACTGGAAAAGCTTGGGGTTCAAGAAAAGATCAGACAGTCAGAGCCAACAAACAGAGGGGCTGAGCCTTGATTGGCTTGAAGACTACCCAAACTAGGAACAACAAGAGTGTTGTCCCCAGCGGAGTCACCAATTCTGGTTGAAGGGAAAATACCCCTAGTGTCCTTTGGGCTAAGACTCTACCAGACTGAAAATTGCTTATTCAAAGAAACACACACACAGCCATCATTTTTACTTTTAAGCAAATTCTAATGTTTAGGGTACGTACCTAAGGTCCTACGTTCGAGAAGGCCTTTAGGGTCCAAACCCTTCTTGGATTTCCCTTCTTCTTCCTTTGACCTGCAAGACAAACAAATCAAAGAACACAACAGTACATGTACAGATACTTATGTATAAACCATCTTTATGCTATAAAGTTAGTTATAAAAATCTTTAAGTAACCACTTGCATAAGAATTCAAAACAAGAATCTCATAAGCATAAAGAAAGATTATTTCGGGAACAAAGACGTGTTTCTTTATATATAAAGGCAAATAAAGTACATATAACGGAAAGATATCACCTGAACACCTTCAGCAGGCTCCAAGCAAAGCTTCCTCCCGGATTCGTTCCAGCCTCAAGCCTCCAACAAGAGCTCCTTCCAAGTCTTACTCAATGATGATATCAAGGATGAATGATCACCAATACACATGGAAACAAGGGTTTCCTATGCAAAATGGGGGAAGTGCAGAAAGCACCAAGGACTTCAGACCTGGTCTAAGGGGAAAATCTCAGCATAATAATCTTGCTCTTCTTTCTCTCTCTCCCCTTGGCCTTCCCTTTGATGTCTTTTTATACCCTCTCCAAAGTAGTTTTTTAGTTAGGAGTTGGTTGGGAACAGTTGGGCCACGGGCACTAACAGGTGATCCAGCAGGTAAAACCCGCGATCTCCGCCCGAAAAAGAGGAATTTATTATTTTTTTAAGTGTTTTAATAGATACACGCGGGTTGGGTATGGCAGACCCGCGTGTACACGCGTTTAACTCAGGGCAATGTCGCGTATAGGGAATAAAACACTGTTTTTTAAATTTTTGGACCAGGTCTGGAAGGAGGGGTTGCCCTAGGCCATAAGTGCAGCATCACAAACCATAAGAGTGAGATTTGGAGCTATAACACAAAGCTTCTAAAGAAATAACAACATGGCGTAATTTCACAATTATGTTCGCTAGAGGTTCCCACGTCGAAATCATCTATTTCTCCAGATCCCCAAAAAGTATTGGACAATCATTCCAAGGTATTTGAGACTCCCAAAGACCTCCCACCTATTTGTTATCATGATCATGCTATTCGTTTGATTCCAAGAAGTGTTCCTCCAAACATCAGGCCTTACATATATCCCTATGCCCAAAAGCGTGAAATAAAATGTATGGTTGCAAAAATGCTAGAGGTTGGTATAATTCAACCTAGTCAAAGCTCTTTCTCTGCTCCAGTAGTATTGGTGCACAAGAAGGATGGTGTTATGCTCTTAACCTGCAAAGTAATACCGAACATAGAATATACAAAGAAAAGATACCCAGAACACAGAATATGTGAAGAAAATATACCCAGAACACAGAATAGCAATGATTTTATTACTCAGAGAGAAATGTTCACAGGCCTCTTCGAGGGGGCAACCTCCAATAGAGCAGAGCTCGATTACAAAACAAGACACGATACTCCTCGCAGGGAGTCTCTATCCTTTATATATGACTCATACATGCAATACCACGGGCCAATACCGTGGGTTTTATTAATACCATCTATCTAATACTACCGCCCATTTACCATCTATCTAATATTACCGCCCATTTACAACTAACTGTGGTCCCGTCATTAATTGCGGGTTAACCACTTACAAATATTAATATGGGCTTTATTGACTCTTGACTATGACGTGATCCCATGACATAAATAAGGGGGTTAGGGTGGGACCCTAACATGCCCTCCCCCTTAAGACTAGCCTTGTCCTCAAGGCTGAAGCTGCGGAAACTGCTGAAGAATAGTGGCTGGTTCCCAAGTTGCATCTTCCGGAGAGGTGTCTTTCCATTTGACGAGGACCTCCTTAATCATGCGGCCACGCAGGTGCTTGTCTTGTGTGTCTAGAACCTGTTCAGGTTGAAGCCAGATTGACCCTTCTTCGTCCAATTCAGGTAGACTGGTTTGAACTTGGCAATTGTTCCCAATCACTTTCTTGAGGCACGATACATGGAAAACTGGGTGGATTTTTGCTGTAGGTGGCAAAGCCAACTTGTAAGCCACTTCTCCAATGCGCTGAAGTACTTGCTATGGTCCGTAGAATTTTGGAGAGAGCTTTTGACAACCCTTGTCTTTGAGTGATGTTTGCTTATATGGTTGCAGCCTCAAAAAGACCTGATCCCCTTCTTGAAATTGGCGCTCTGAGCGATGTTGGTCAGCCTGTTGCTTCATACGGTTCTGAGCTTGATGAAGATTCTCGCGCAGATGGGCGAGCATGGTTGCGCGGTGCTGTAGGAGTTGATCCACAGCTTGTACTTTGGAGCACCCCGTGAGATAAGAAGTAGGGGAAGACGGAAGTTGACCATAGACTGCTTCATAGGGAGTCATTTTGGTGGTGGCATGATAGTTGGTGTTATACCACCATTCCGCCAGAGGTAACCACTATACCCAAAGGTGTTGCTTTTCTGAAGTGAAACACCTAAGGTAGGTTTCTAGACATTTGTTGACGGCTTCGGTTTGACCATCTGTTTGCGGATGATATGAAGTACTGAGTTTGAGTTGAGTGCCTTGTAGTCTGAAGAGCTCCTGCCAAAAATTACTGGTGAAGATTGGGTCGCGGTCGGACACAATAGAAGTGGGCATGCCATGCAATTTGAAGATCTGATCCATGAAAGTTTGAGCAACCAACGTTGGTGTAAATGGTTGGGGTAGGGCGCATAAATGAGCATACTTCGATAGTCGGTCCACAACCACCATGATGACTGACTTGTTCCCAGACTTTGGAAGACCTGTAATGAAATCCATGGAGACCTCCGTCCAAATTGACGCCGGAATGGGAAATGGTTGTAATGTGCCTGGTGTGTTGACGGTTTCCCCTTTGTGGCGTTGACAGACGTCACATTCTGCTACGAAAGTAAGGATGTCCTGTTTCATGCCGGTCCAAAAAAATGATCTTCTGGTGCGAGCATACGTCTTCTGAAAGCCCGAATGTCCTGCAATGGGAGATGAGTGCAATTCTGCCAAAATGCGACTTTTGAGGGTGGATGTTGGTGATATTACGACTCTGTCCTTGTAGCGAAGAGTATCATTCTGCCACGAGTAGCCCTTGCTGGAATTAGGATCTACCTGCAATTGAGAAATGAGTTGGGAGAGCCCTGGATGTGAAAACCATTCCCTGCGAGCCTCTTCAATCCAGTCTGGAATGGGGAGGGAAATTGCGAGCAGAGTACTTTCCTCCTCAAATTGGCGCGACAATGCATCTGCTACACTGTTGTCTTTCCCTTTCTTGTAAATGATCTCATAATCATATCCCAGCATTTTGGCTAACCATTTATTTTGTTGTGGGGAAGATAGGCGTTGCTCCAAAAAATATTTAAGACTGTGATGATCTGTGCGGATTTGGAAATGTCGCCCCAACAAGTAAGGTCGCCAGGTCTCGACTGCATGTAAGATGGCCATCATTTCCTTCTCGTAGGTAGATTGGCCCAGATTCCTCCCACTTAGTTGTTGGCTGGTGAAGGCCAATGGTCGCCCTTCCTGCATTAAGACCGCTCCAATACCTGTTCCCGAAGCATCACATTCAATGACAAATGATTTGGTGAAGTCCGGTAGTGCTAAGACGGGAGTGGAACACATGGCGGTTTTGAGAGCGATAAATGCCTATTGTGCTTCCTCGTTCCAGAAGAAGGAATTTTTCTTTAGGAGTTGCGTTAGGGGCTTCGCTATGCGGCCATAGTTGCGGACAAATTTACGATAATAGCCTGTGAGACCCAAAAATCCTCTCAAGCTTTTCAAGGTCTTAGGTTGAGGCCATTCTTGCATTGTTGGATCTTTTTGGGGTCCACCTTGACACCTTCACGCCCCACAATGTGGCCCAAATACTCAACTTCTTCCATGCCAAACGAACACTTAGACATCTTGACAAATAATTTATGCGTGCGGAGCAGTTGCAAGAGTAGATCTACATGCTGAAGATGTGCCGCCCAAGTGCCACTATAGATGAGGATGTCATCGAAGAAGACAAGGACAAATTTTCTGAGATATGGTTTGAGGAGGTGATTCATAAGGCTCTGAAAAGTAGAGGGGGCATTACAGAGACCAAATGGCATGACCAGGAACTCATAATGGCCTTCATGAGTTCTGAAAGCCGTCTTGGGAATGTCGACTTCCTTCATGCGAATTTGGTGGTAGCCTGAGCGAAGATCCAATTTAGTGAAGAATTGAGCCCCATTGAGTTCGTCCAGCAAATCGTCAACCACCGGGATGGGAAATTTATCTTTGACTGTTAACTTATTGAGGGCCCTAAAGTCGGGACACATCCGCCACTCCCCATCTTTCTTGAGGACCATGACCACTGGGGATGAATAAGGACTAATGTTGGGACGAATGACACCTGCTTCCAACAATTCCTTAATGATTTTTTCTATTTCATTCTTTTGGGTGAACGGATATCTGTATGGCCGCACATTTGGGGGTTGGGCCCCTGGAACCAATGTGATGCTATGATCATGTTCCCCTCGCGAGGGTGGAAGCTCATGAGGCTTGTCAAAGACCGTCCGATGTTTATTTAATATCTGTTGCATCTCAGGATGAATTGGCAGAGACATGGTGTTGACTACCTGGATGGCATTAAATTGAGCTACCACTCCATGATGGCCCTTTTTTAACAATTTTTCCATCCTATGCGAGCTGATGATAGAGGGGCTCTCGCCTGTAGTCCACGGAGGGTATGTGTGGAGTTGTTCTGCTTAAAACTCATATATAACTCCTGGAAATCCATTGTGATTGGCCCAAGAGTGCGGAGCCATTCCGCGCCTAGGACAATGTCGCAACCCCCATGTGTATTGCAAACATGTGGGTTTTCAATTGATAATCCCCCATTTGAAGTTTGACATTTTCACAGTGACCTTCACATTTCATTGTGCCCCCATTTGCAATCTGGACTTGGAAGTTAGAAACTGCCCTGACGAAACAATGTGCTGCTTCAGCGATCTTTTGATGGATGAAATTATGGGTACTTCCACTATCAATCAAGACTACTACTGGGCGATGTTTAAGAAAACCCCTGATTTTGAGAGTTTGAGGGGAAGAAATTCCTGCCAATGCATTTAGCGAAATAATTGGTTCATTAGATAAAATCTCCTTTTGGTTATCTTCTTCGATCGCCTCCGGTTCCTCAAGTGGTGGATCTTCCTCAGTGGAGCTGTAGTCAGTGGCATCTATTTGAAAAAACTTGGGCTCTTTGCATTTATGACCCGGGGAATATTTTTCATCACAGTAGTAACATAGTCCTTGCTTCCTTCTTTCGGCCATTTCCGCAGGTGACACCTTTTGAATCTTAAGTGTCTGAGTCGTATTGGGAGCCTGTGAGGGACAACCTTTAGCGGGGAAGTTGGGGCGGCTGGATTGGGCTGTTAATGCACGTTCTACCTTACGAGCTACCTGGCAAGCCTCTGTCCATGTGGGAGGGTGGTGGAGTAGAACCTGAGCTTTGATGGCTTCTTTAAGACCGCTGATAAAGCATTTCATGTAGAACTCATCTGTGAGACCCCTAGTGCGGAAGGCTAAGGCTTCAAAAGCAGTAATATATTCCTCCACTGTACCCGTTTGTCGGAGCTTAGTGAGACGCCCCAAAAAAGAGTCTTCCTGTTCAAAGCGACTTCGAAGAGCTTTGGCAAATTGGGCCCAATTCTGAAAATGTCCACGCTGATGCCATTCCTTCCATTGCCATCGTTCATTGTCCAAGTACATGGTGCCGACCATAAGCTTAGCCCCTCATCTATGATATGATTCAATTGGAAATACTGCTCCATTTGTGCTAGCCATGCGGACGTGTGAGAACCGTCAAATTTATGCATATCCAACTTGGGAGGTCGCTGACTGGGTGGTGGATGGGTGTGCCAGACGTGATGAGAGTGGCTAGACTCACCCTCATGGTATTCATGGCCATTATACGCCTCCTCGTGGGCTGGCTCCTTGCCCTTTGGGAGTGCATCATGTATCTGGAGACTTATTCCTTTAAGCTCAAGTTCGATATTCTTCACCGCAGTTTGGAGGGAGTTCACATGGTCTTCAATTTTGTCTATCCTTTCATTGGCCATCGCTTGAGCGCGAGTTTCTACCATACACCAACCTGATGAAAAATTGGGACCGCCTAAAAAAATTTTACTAAGAAATTGAATGGTACCACCTTGCTCAGCTCGTCCTCCTGATTCTGATGAGCTAGGTCACCAATAAGCGCCCCGGAAGATCTCAGACTTTTTTTTTTTTTTTGGAAAACTCCTAACGGAGTTTTACTCCTTCCTGATCAATACTGTAGTCGCCAAATCCTCAGAATGTCAATGCCGCCAAAAGTCCTGCGAAAATTATATCCAGGGACAGGAACCCTTCACAACTACTCCGATCTGGTGGATCTGAGAGATCTGAATGGTGGAACAACTGCTACTGCTGATCTGATGGAGCTGTGGGACTGATGTCGGCTGCTGCTGCACTTGCTGATCTGGAATAGGTGATGTGTGATCCCCCGATAGAAAGGGAACTATGGTCTTGAGGAGTGTCAGGTGCTACAGATCGCAATATACATAAGGGTCTGACAGTAGTACTCGGCCCAATGTTTCAGGGCTCTAACTAAGGAGGATCGACCGTACCCTTAGCCGTACAACCCGACTACCCTATCGTACGAGCGAGTAATCTCTCCGAGTGCTGTTCTCGGTGTACTGTAGCCCCAAGACGGCCGAAGGTTTATCTATGGCGAGGCTTCAAGGGGGCTAGGGGGCTTCCTATATACCTAGAGGGTACGTGGAAGACAGTCCGTGCGCGGTTCTGTCTAATGCGCTACTACTCGAAGGGGTACCCACAGGGGTTACAAGGGAGTCCAACAGACGTGACCACCTCTTGTATTTCCTGCGTGCATGCCTCCCCGAATCCGCAGGTTTATGTGCTTAACGACAGATCCCGTGGTTTAAAGACGCTGGAACACGTCTCTAGCCAAAAAAAAAATTGCTAAAATTTGGAGATCCCACCGAGCCCTGGAAAGTGCTCTGATACCACTTGCTATGCTCTTAACCTGCAAAGTAATACCGAACATAGAATATGCGAAGAAAAGATACCCAGAACACAGAATATGCGAAGAAAATATACCCAGAACACAGAATAGCAATGATTTTATTACTCAGAGAGAAATTTTCACAGGCCTCTTCGAGGGGGCAACCTCCAATAGAGCAGAGCTCGATTACAAAACAAGACATGATACTCCTCGCAGGGAGTCTCTATCCTTTATATATGACTCATACATGCAATACCACGGGCCAATACCATGGGTTTTATTAATACCATCTATCTAATACTACCGCCCATTTACCATCTATCTAATATTACCGCCCATTTGCAACTAACTGTGGTCCCGTCATTAATTACGGGTTAACCACTTACAAATATTAATATGGGCTTTATTGACTCTTGACTATGACGTGATCCCATGACATAAATAAGGGGGTTAGGGTGGGACCCTAACAAATGGATCATGGTGCATGTGTCCGGATCACATGGAGCTCAACAAGCTCACTATTAAAGATAAATTTCCCATTCTTGTCATTGATGAATTGCATGGAGAAATTTACTTCACCAAGTTGGACCTTCGTTTAGGATATCATCAAATCATAAAGAAGATTGAAGACATTCCAAAAAAAACATTTAGAACTCATGAGGGTCATTATGAATTTTTGGCCATGCCTTTTGGCCTTACCAATTCACCTTCTACATTTCAAGGTTTGATGAATTCCATTTTCAAACCCTTCCTTAGAAAATTTGTGTTAGTATTTTTTAATGATATACTAATCTACAACAAGTCCTGGAAGGATCATGTTCAACATCTTGATAGAGTACTCAAACTATTGGAGGAGAAACAATTATATGCAAAAACCTCCAAATGTTTCTTTGGAGTACAAGAGGTGGAATATTTGGGTCATATTGTATCTCATGAAGGTGTTAAGGTAGACCCTATCAAAATTAAAGCCATTAAGGAATGAAAAATCCCCACATCCATAAAGCATCTGTGAGGATTTCTCAGGTTGACAGGGTATTATAGCAAGTTTGTTAAGAATTATGGGAGAATAACAGCACCTCTAACAACATTACTGAAGAAAGATGCATTTTCTTGGACTCCAGAAGCAACAAAATCTTTTGAACATATTAAAGAGGCAATGTGCCAAGCACCAGTCTTGGCTATGCCAGACTTCACAAAAACCCTTTATTGTGGAATGTGACGCCTCAGGAAATGGAACTGGTGTTGTTTTAATGCAAGAAGAAAGACCCATTGCTTTCGAAAATCGTCCAATCAAAGGAAAGTATTTACACAAAGCTATTTATGAGAAGGAAATGTTGGCAATACTACATGCACTTAAGAAATGGCGACCTTACCTAATGGGAAGACACTTCAAGGTAAAAATAGATCATGATAGTCTTAAATACTTTTTATAACAAAGTTATCTTCAAAAGAGTAACAAAAATGGGTCACAAAGATGTTGGGTTATGACTTTGAAATAATCTACAAAAAGAGGAAGCAAAATGTTGTTGCAGTTGCACTCTCAAGAAAGGATGAGGACGTGGAAGCATTTCTTTGCGCCATTTCTATTATCCAACCAGATTGGATAAATGAAGCAAGAGATGAATGGAAGAATGACGAAGAAGTGTGGGCACTCATTCAAAATTTACAACAAGACCCCAGTACAACTGATACATTTAGCTGGAAAAATGATTCATTATGGTACAAAGATCGCTTACACCTCTGTAATAATTCCCAACTCAAACAAAATATTCTTATGGAATTGCACACCTCTCCCTTAGGAGGGCACTCAAGATTTTTAAAAACTTACCACATGGTTAAGAAGGAATTTTTTTGGGATGGCCTTAAATCTGATATTCAAAAGTTTGTGGCGGAATGTTTAGTTTGCCAACAAAATAAAGTTGAAACAATTAGGACCTGAATTCTATTACAACCTTTATCCATTCCAAGTCAATGTTGGGAGGAGGTTTCAATGGATTTGATCACAAGTTTACCCAAGTCCGAAGGAAAGAGTCTCATCATGGTGGTAGTTGATAGACTTACCGTATGCCCACTTTTGTGCATTATCTCATCCCTTTAAAGCAAGTACAATTGCTACTGTATTTATGGAAGCAATTAAAAAGCTACATGGAAACCTAAAGATTATTGTAAGCGATAGAGATCCCATTTTCACTAGAAATTTTTGGTCATAATTATTTTCTTGTATGGGTACTGAATTAGCTCATAGCTCATCTTATTATCCTCAATTTGATGGGAAAACTAAGATTGTGAACAAATGTTTGGAAGGATATCCTCATTGCTTTGTATCTTATAAACAGACACAATGGTCAAATGGTTGCTCTGGCTGAATGGTGGTATAACACTTCCTTCCATAATGCAGCAAAAATTGACCCCATTTATGGCACTTTATGGATATCATCCACCGTCCATCACATCATATTTAAGAGAAAATTCCAACGTTCAAGAAGTGGAAGATCACATCGAGCATCAACAAAAAGTTCTCCAACTCTTAAAGGATAACTTCACTTTGGTGCGTAATAGAATGAAACAACAGGTAGATCAACATTGCAGCGAAAGAAGTTTTGATGTAGTTGACTAGGTATTTCTACAACTACAACCATACAAACAAATATCCCTCAAGCAAGCTAAGAAGGATAATAAATTATCACCAAAGTATTATGGTTTGTACAAGGTGTTGCAAAAGATTGGTATTATGGCATACAAATTGGAGCTTCCTATAACTTCCTGAGTGCACCCAGTTTTCCATGTTTCATGCTTAAATAAGGTTATAGATGACAAGCTCCCAGTTCAAACAATATTTCCGGAACTTGGTGAGGAAGGAAAAATCATATTGGAACCTGAATCTATCATAGAAACAAGAATTCGACAACTACAAAATCGATCAATTTCATAGTATCTCATGAAGTGGAAGAACTTACCCACTAAATATTCCACATGGGAGGATGAGAATTTTATACATTAGCATCCATAATTACTCAAGCGTTGAGGACAACACTTTTATGAAGGAGAGGGGCATGCTAGGTTCCTATATTAATAATGTATTCCCTTATTATTATTGTCATTGTATCCCCTTACTGTTATTTTTATGCCCATGTTGTTATTATTGTGCCCCATAGAAGCCCATTATTGTTATTGTTGTGCTCATAAATTATTATTGTTATGTCGGCTTTGACTATATTATGACCCATTAGACTCCTATATATAGAAAGGAGGCCTTGTCATTTGCATCATCCAAGAATTGTTCATTTGTGTAATGTAAAGGAGGTTTTCCCCTCGAAGAAGTTGATTTTGAAGTCGTTGATCTATCTTTTCTTCTATTTTTGGAGTTAGTTACATAACACCTTCCCTACAACATTGAGCCCTTCACAAATGAGGTATTGTGTGATGTTGCTCCTCTTGGCGTTTGTGATGTATTATTAGGACAATCATACTTGTGAAAGCGACATGTTGTATATGAGTCTAGATCTCGCTCAGTGATTATTTATTTGGGTAATACGTTATATAGGATACTGGAGGTAGCCCCACCTACTGCCACCTCTTTGATCTCTGCCAAGAAATGCAGTAAGATCATCTCCCAAACTAGGAAATTTATTTTCTTTCTGGTTGCTCTCAAAGTAAGGGGAAGATCGTAGCCACATCAATGGCCCCCAAGAAGGGCTCCTCCACGCAGTAGAAGCAGGTGGATACGGTTATGAAAGAATATAGGGACATCTTCTCCTCACCCACAAGGGTACCGTTGCACTGTCAAGTCAAGCATTCATTCGATCTGACTCCCGGAGCACCTCTACCCAATGGGTGGATATATCGTCGCTCCATTGTGAAAAATGCCAAATACAAGCAGCAACATGATCAACGTCGGGTAACACACAAGTTTCAGATGGGAGACAAAGTCTGGTTGCATTTACAGAAAGAATGCCTTACAAGAACCCATCGGAAGCTCAGGCCACTTCGATATGGTCCTTACACCATTAACAAGGTTGTGGGAAACAATGCTTTGGAGCACAACATTCCCCCATTCCTTGGCTTGCACCTAGTGTTCAATGTAGATCGCATTCAGCCATATTTTCCACCATTGTTGGACACATCTGACATTGCAGAACAACTCACACCAACATAACTCAACCCGGACTACATGGAACAAGCCACAACTGATCAAATCATGGACATACATATCAAGAACACTCGGCAACAGAGGATACAACTATATCGAGTTCTCAAAGCAGTTCAACTCCTTCACCAAGGCAAATGGCTCACTAGGGACCAAGTTCAGCCGAAGTTTCCTCATCTCATGGAGGAACTCAACGCAATGGGGATCATTACTTCCTAAGGGGGGAGGGTTGATCCAAGTGGATATTGGTGGCCACCCGCCAATTCCACTTGTACCCTCACCATTGTTTTCTTCAGTTTTTTAGTTTCCTTAATTGTAGCACAGTTTACTATTTTTGGCAATTTTTTGGGTCCTGAACTTCCGGAGCTGTTTTGAGGCCCTAAACGACGTTTTGTTGGCAACAACAAATAGTGATTATTACTCTAAGCGATTGTTATTACAATCACTTTGGTTGTTGTAGTCCTCAAAGAGATCTTTCTAGTGAGGTATCATACGCGTCAAACGGAGATAATATGACCAAGTTATGACCCTAGGAAGTTAGCTACCCAACTAACCCCCACGGGGCCCATAAACTCTTGGTGTTACATATCCTTGGGTTAGGGTTTTGGTTGTTTAATATTTCTCTTACTTTTGAATAATAAAAAGGCCCTTGAGCCTCATTACAACTCAGTTCAAAGGCATGTAGCCGCCACATCTCTTCTCAAAGATAAGCTATCATCGCCCGTGCTAGTCTTATTTCCATTATGTTTGTAAGCATATTTCAGTATTTGATAATGAAATGAAGTGTTATTTCTGCTACATCTCCGTATTTATGGTTATATCTGTAATTTGTTGCATTCCTATTTAAATATGGATCAGTGGTATCAGAGTGGTCTGCTCTTTCTCTATTTTTCTTTGCATGTCCCCAACGAGGTCAGGGCATAAGGAGTTAGGGCTTGATCTGGTTGAACAATTACAGGTTCAGCCTCAAAAAACCTGACGACCTCTCATGGCGGAAGAAAAGAAAGATGAGGAGGGTCCTTTCAAAATGTTGCTTGAGGAAGCCCTTGAGCGATATAGGGACGCGATGATGGATAACTTTGCCCAAAGCCTTTAACGGTTGCCCACAAGCGATGCATCTTCATCCAACAGCCACTCTGGAGGTGCCACTCCTTTTAAGGTACAAGTTAACTTCAATATTCCAATATGCGAAGGCCTGATAGATGCAGATGCCATAGATAAATGGTTAAATCTATTGGAATAATATTTTTTATTTCATGACTTTTCCAATCGAGAAAAGATTATGTTTTCACTTCTCAAATCCACCCCATACGTTAAGGACTAGTGGTAAACCCACTGTCAACAAAAGGACAAGAGTGAACCCTCACTGTTTTCAGTCGCACCCACTTGGAATTCATTCTGGGATGTCATCAAGGAGCATTACTACCCTTTCGGAAGCTATGAGGATAAATACATAAAGTGGACCACACTGCGGTAGGGAAGGGACCAAGACGTGCCAGAGTTTACCAATATTTTTCATACCCTTGGCACAAAGTTGGGTATCAAGGATTTTGAGTGGAATTTGGTACTCAAATACCGCAGCTACCTACACAGGTACATCCAGGATGAGATGGAGTTCTTGGACATCTCCTCAATTGGCACGGTGTACAGATATGTTGTCAAGATCAAGCATAAGTTTAAACAAAAGAAGTGAGACTTTTGATCTGCGAATCTGAAGAACAAAGGACAAAGCCAAGAAGGGGTGACCCAAGAAAACCTGTCAAAGCTGCAAGAAAATATTACCACCACGAAGTGAAAGAAGTACATAGGAAAGTGGTGTGAGTTCCATAAGAGCCCCACTCACAACACAAGTGAGTATGGGACCAAGCAATCACTGGTGGCCGAGTTGAAGGCTTCAGAATCAGATGCATTTTTTGACCCTAAGTCAGAACCTGACAAGAGGAATGATAAAGGGAAGAAGATTATTGATGTGGAAGCCAGCGCCAGCGTTGCCACCGCCAAGATCCAAAAGAATGAGCCCGAAGATCTAGAGGAGGGGAAGTGTCTTTGCCACTCACAAATGTGGGTGAAGTGTTCGCTGCTACAATTCATTGTCGATAGTGGTAGCCAAAAGAACCTCATTTCAATAGAGGTTGTGAAGCGGCTGGACCTACTGACCATACCACACCTGCAGTCGTATAACATCGTGTGGCTCAACCAAGGACGAGATCTCCGAGTTAGCCAATAATGTCGCCCTCCCTACATCATCAAGCCCTTCACAGATTAGGTATTGTGTGATGTTGTTGCTCTCGATGTTTGTGATGTATTATTAGGACAACCATACTTGTGGAAGTGACATGTCGTATATGAGTCTAGATTCCGTACTGTGATTATTTATTTGGATAATACGTTATATAGGATATTGGAGGTAGCCCCACCTACTGCCACCTCTTTGATCCCTACCAAGAAATGCAGTAATATCATCTCCCAGACTAGGAAATTTATTTTCTTTCTGGTTCACTCTCAAAGTAAGGGGAAGATCGTAGCCACATCCATGGTCCCCGAGAAGGGTTCCTCCACGTAGCATAAACAGGTGGATACTGTCATGAAAGAATACAGGGACATCTTCTACTCACCCACAAGGGTACCGCTGCACTATCAGGTCAACCATTCGTTTGATCTGACTCCTAGAGCACATCTACCTAATGGGTCGATATATCGTCGCTCCATTGTGGAAAATCCCAAGTACAAACAACAACAAGATCGGGTGCCACACAAGTTTCAGGTCGCCGACAAAGTCTAGTTGCATTTACAAAATAACACCTCACAAGAGTCCATTAGAAGCTCAGACCACTCCGATATGGTCCTTACACCATTACCAAGGTTGTGGGAAACAATGCTTTGGAGCACATCAGTCCCCCATTCCTTGGCTTGCACCCAGTGTTCAATGTAGATCGCATTCAGCCATACTTTCCACTATTGTTGAACACATCTGACATTGTAGAACAACTCACACCAACAGAGCTCAACCCAGATTGCATGGAATATGCCATAACTGATCAGATCAAGAAAACTCGGCAATAGAGGATATAGTTATATCGAGCTATCAAATCAGGCCAACTCCTTCACCAAGGCAAATGGCTCACTAGGGACCAAGTTTAGAAGTTTCCTCATCTCATGGAGGAACTCAATGCAATGGGGACCATTGCTTCCTAAGGTCGGAGGAATGATCCAGGTGGATATTGGTGGCCATCCACCTATTCCACTTGGACCCTCACCATTGTTTCTTTCAGTTTTTAGTTTCCTTAATTGTAGCATAGTTTACTATTTTTGGCAGTTTTTCGGGTCCTGAACTTCCAGAGCCGTTTTGAGGCCCTAAACGACATTTTTTTGGTAACAAAAATCAAGGATTGCTATATAAATCATGTCGGTTGTTGTATTCCTCAGAGAAATATTTCCAACGAGGTATCATATGTGTCAAACGGAGATAATATGACCAAGTTACGACCCTGGGAAGTTGGATGCCCAACTAACTCCAACGGGGCCTGTAAACTCTTGGTGTTACACCTCCTCAAGTTAGGGTTTTCTCTTATTTTTCAATAATAAAAAGGCCCTTGAGCCTCATTGTAACTCAGTTCAGAGGCATGTAGCCACCACATCTCTTCTCAGAGATAAGCTACCATCACCCGAGCTAATATTATTTGCATTCTGTTTGTAAGCATATTTCAATATTTGATATTAATTAAATGAAGTGTTATATTTGTTGCATATCTGTATTTATGGTTATATCTGTAATTTGTTGCGTTCTTGTTTAAATCTAGATCAGTGATATCAGAGCAGTCTGCTCTTTCTCTATTTTTCTTTGCATGTCCCCAATTAGGTCAGGGTATAAGGAGTTAGGGCTCAATCTGGTTGAACCATTACAGGATCAAACTCGCAAAACCCAACGACCTCCCATGGCGGAAGAAAAGAAAGACGAGGGGGTAGGAGACTCTTTCAAAATGTTGCTTGAGGAAGCCCTTGAGCGAGAGAGGGACGCGATGATGGATAACTTCACCTAGATCCTTCGACGGCTACCCACAGGCGATGCATCTTCATCCAACAGCCACTCTAGAGGCGCCACTCCTTTTAAGGTACAAGTTAACTTCGATATTCCCATATTCAAAGACCTGATAGATCCAGACACCGTAGATATATGGTTAAATCTATTGTAAGGATATTTTTCAGTTCATGACTTTTCCAATCAGGGAATATTACATTTGCACGTCTTAAATCCGCCCCACAGATCAATGACTGGTGGAAAACCTACTGTGAACAAAAGGACGAGAGTGAACCCTCATTGTTTTCAGTCGCACCCACTTGGAATTCATTCCGGGATGCCATCAAGGAGCAGTACTATCCTTTCAGAAGCTACGAGGATAAATACATTAAGTGGACCACATTGCGGCAGGGAAGGGACCAAGATGTGCCAAAGTTTACCAATATTTTTCATACCCTTCGCACAAAGTTGGGTATGAAGGATTCTGAGTAGAATTTGGTACTCAAATACCACAGTTGCCTACAAAGGTACATCTAGGATGAGATGGAGTTACTAGACATTTCCTCACTTGGCATGACGTACCGATATACTGTCAAGATCGAGCAGAAGTTTAAACAAAAGAAGCGAGACTTTGGATCTTCGAATTTGGAGAAAAAAGGACAAAGCCAAGGCAGGGTGACCCAAGACAACCAGTCGAAGCTATAAGAAAAGACCACCACCACAAAGTCAAAGAAGGATAGAGGAAAGTGGTGTGAGTTCCATAAGAGCCCCACTCACAACAAAAGTGAGTATCAGATCAATCAGTCACTGGTGGCCGAGTTGAAGGCTTCAGAATCAGATGCATGTTCTGACCCTAAGCAAGAACTCGACAAGCGGAATGACAAAGGGAAGCAGATTATTGATGCGGAGCCCACCGCCAATGTTGCCACCACCAAGATCCAGAAGAATAAGCCCAAAGATCCAGAGGAGAGGGAGCGTATTTTCCACTCACAAATGTGGGTGAAGGGTTCGCTGCTGCAATTCATTGTCGACAATGGTAGCCAAAAGAACCTCATTTTAGCAGAGGTCGTGAAGCAGCTGGGTCTACTAACCATACCAAACCTACAACCTTACAACATCGGGTGGCTTCACCAAGGATGAGATCTCTAATTCAGCCAGCAGTGTCACCTTCCCTACATCATCAAGCCCTTCACAGATGAGGTATTGTCTGATGTTTCTCCTCTCGACGTTTTTGATGTATTATTAGGAAAACCATACTTGTGGAAGCGGCATCTTATATATGAGTCTAGATCTCGCTTTGTGATTATTTCTTTGGGTAATACATTATATAGGATACCGGAGGTAGTCCCACCTACAACCACCTCTTTGATATCTACAAGAAATGAAGTAACATCATCTCCCAGACTAGGAAAAGTATTTTCTTTCTCGTTCGCTCTCAAAGTAAGGGGAAGATCGTAGCCACATCCATGGCCCCAGAGAAGGGTTCCTCCACGCAGTAGAAGCAGGTGGATACGGCCATGAAAGAATACAGGGGCATCTTCTACCCATAGGGGTACCGTTGCACTGTCAGGTCAAGCATTCGTTCGATCTGACTCCTGGAGAACCTCTACATAATGGGATGATATATCGCCGCTCCATTATGGAAAATTCCAAGTACAAGTAGCAACATGATCAACATCGGGTGCCACACAAGTTTCAGGTGGGCGACAAAGTCTGGTTGCATTTACAAAAACAACGC
The DNA here is from genome assembly GCA_031772625.1 of Pinus tabuliformis. Classification (NCBI taxonomy): domain Eukaryota; kingdom Viridiplantae; phylum Streptophyta; class Pinopsida; order Pinales; family Pinaceae; genus Pinus; species Pinus tabuliformis. Next base: position 291,205,906 of record CM062808.1, on the reverse strand, counting down.
CTTACAAGATCCCATCAGAAGCTCAGACCACTCCGATATGGTCCTTACACCATTACCAAAGTTGTGGGAAACAATTCTTTGGAGACAACATTCCCCCATTCCTTGGCTTGTGCCCAGTTTTAAACGTAGATCACATTCAGCCATTTTGTCCACCATTGTTGGACACATCTAACATTGCAGAACAACTCACACCAACATAACTCAACCCAGAGTGCATGGAACAAGCCACAATTGATTAGATCATGGACACACAGATCAATAACACTTAGCAATAGAGGATACAACTATATCGAGTTGTCAAAGCAGGCCAACTCCTTCACCAAGGCAAATGGCTCACCAAGGACCAAGTTTAGCACAAGTTTCCTCATCTCATGGAGGAACTCAATGCAATGGGGACCATTGCTTCCTAATGGGGGAGGATATACAAGTGGATATTTGTGGCCACCCACCTAGTCCGCTTGGACCCTCACCATTATTTCTTTCGGTTTTTCAGTTTCCTTAATTGTAGCATAGTTTACTATTTTTGGAAGTTTTTTGGGTTCTGAACTTTCGGAGCCATTTTGAGGCCCTAAACGATGTTTTTTTGGCAACAACGATCAGGGATTTCTATAAAAGTCATGTGAGTTATTGTAGTCCACGAAGAGATCTTTCCAACGAGGTATCATATGCATCAAACAGAGATATTATGACCAAGTTACGACCCTGGGAAGTTGGTTGCCCAACTAACTCCAAAGGGGCCCGTAAAATCTTGGTGTTACATCTCCTCGGGTTAGGGTTTTGGTTGTTTAGGGCTTTCTCTTATTGTTCAATAATAAAAAGGCCCTTGAGCCTCGTTGTAACTCAGTTCAAAGGCATGTGTCCACCACATCTCTTCTAAGAGATAAGCTACCATCACCCGAGCTAGTCTTATTTCCATTCTGTTTGTAAGCATATTTCAGTATTTGATATTAATGAAATGAAGTGTTATTTATGCTGCATATCTATATTTATGGTTATATCTGTAATTTTTTGCATTCCTGTTTAAATCAGGATCAGTGGTATTAGAGTGGTCTTCTCTTTCTTCGTTTTTATTTACATGTCCCCAACGAGGTCATGGTATAAGGAGTTAGGGCTCGATCTGGTTGAACCATTAAAGGATCAGCCTGTCAAAACTCGACGACCTCCCATGGCGGAAGAAAAGAAAGACAAGGGGGGTAGAATATCCTGTCAAAATGTTGCTTGAGGAAGCCCTCAAGTGAGAGAGGGACGCGCTGATGGAAAACTTTGCCCAGATCCTTCGACGACTACCCACAGGTGATGCATCTTCATCCAGCGGCCACTGTAGAGGCACCACTCCTTTTAAGGTACAAGTTAACTTCGACATTCCCATATTTGAAGGCCTAATAGATGCAGACGTCATAGATAAATGGTTAAATCTATTGTAAGGATATTTTTCAGTTCATGACTTTTCCAATCGGGAAAAGATTACATTTGCACTTCTCAAAGCCGCCCCACACATCAAGGACTGGCGGGAAACATCCTGTGAACAAAAGGACATGAGTGAACCTTCATTGTTTTCAGCTGCACCCACTTGGAATTCATTTTGGGATGCCATCAAGGAGCAATACTACCCTTTTGGAAGCTACGAGGATAAATACATAAAGTGGAACACGCTGCGGCAGGGAAGGGACCAAGATGTGCCAGAGTTTACCAATATTTTTCATACCCTTCGCACAAAGTTGGGTATCAAGGGTTCTAAGCGGAATTTTGTACTCAAAAACCGCGCTTCTTACAGAGGTACATCCAGGATGAGATGGAGTGATTGTACATCTCCTTGCTTGGCACGGCGTACCGATACACTGTCAAGATCGAGTAGAAATTTAAACAAAAGAAGCGAGACTTTAGATCTGCGAATCTGGGGAGCAAAGGACAAATCCAAGGCAGGGCGACCCAATACAACCCATCGAAACTACAAGAAAAGAGCACCACCACGAATTCAAAGAGCGACACAGGAAAGTGGTGTGAGTTCCATAAGAGCCCCACTCACAACACAAGTGAGTATCAGATCAATCAGCCACTGGTGGCTGAGTTGAAGGCTTCAGAATCAGATGCATGTTCTGACCCTCAATTAGAACCCTACAAGGGGAATGACAAAGGGAAGCATATTATTGATGCGGAGCCCACCGCCAAGATTCAGAAGAATGAGCCTGAAGATCCAGAGGATGAGGAGTGTCTTTTCCAGTCACAAAGGCGGGTGAAGGGTTCGCTGCTACAATTCATTGCCGACAGTGGAAACCAAAAGAACCTCATTTTAGCAGAGGTTGTGAAGTGGCTAGGTCTACTAACCATACCACACCAAAACCTTACAACATCAGGTGGCTTCACCAAGCATGAGATCTCCGAGTCATCTAGCAGTGTAACCTTCCCTACATCACCAAGCCCTTCATGGATGAGGTATTGTGTGATGTTGCTCCTCTCGACATTTGTGATGTATTATTAGGACAACCATACTTGTGGAAGCGACATGTTGTATATGAGTCTAGATCTTGCTCTGTGATTATTTATTTGGGTAATACGTTATATAGGATACCAGAGGTAGCCCAACCTACTGCCGCCTCTTTGATCTCTATCTCAAACTAAGGTGAAGATCGTAGCCACATCCATGGCCCCAGGGAAGGGTTCCTCCACGCATCAGAAGCAGGTGGATACGGTCATGAAAGAATACAAGGGCATCTTCTCATCACCCACAGGGGTACCATTGCACTGTCAGGTCAAGCATTCGTTCGATCTGACTCCTGGAGCACCTCTACCTAACAGGTCAATATATTGTTGCTTCATTGTGGAAAATGCCAAGCACAAGTAGCGACATGATCAACATCGGGTGCCACACAAGTTTTAGGTGGGCAACAAAGTCTGGTTGCATTTACAGAAAGAACGCCTTACAAGAGCCCATCGGATGCTCATACCACTCCGATATGGTCCTTACACCATTACCAAGGTTGTGGGAAACAATTCTTTGGAGCACAACATTCCCCCATTCCTTGGCTTACACCCAGTGTTCAATGTAGATCGCCTTCGGCCATACTGTCCACCATTGTTGGACACATCTGACATTGCAGAACAGCTCACACCAATAGAGCTCAACCCTGTTTGCATGGAACAAGCCACAATTAATCAGATCATGGACACACATATCAAGAACACTCGGCAACAGAGGATACAACTATATCGAGTTGTCAAAGCAGTCCAACTCCTTCACCAAGTCAAATGGCTCACCAGGGACCAAGTTCAGCTGAAGTTTCCTCATCTCATGGAGGAACTCAACGTAATGGGGGCCATTTCTTCCTAAGGGGGGAGGACTGATCTAGGTGGATATTGGTGGCCACCCACCTATTCCACTTGGACCCTCACCATTGTTTCTTTCAGTTTTTCAGTTTCTTTAATTGTAGCACAAATTACTATTTTTGGTAGTTTTTCGGGTCTTGAACTTCCGGAGTTGTTTTGAGGCCCTAAATGACGTTTTTTTGGCAACAACAATCAATGATTTATAAGGAAATCACGTCAGCTGCTGTATTCCTCAAATAGATCTTTCCAACGAGGCATCATACACGTCAAACGGAGATAATATGACCAAGTTACAACCCTGGGAAGTTGGCTGCCCAACTAACCCCAACGGGTCCCGTAAACTCTTGGTGTTACATCTCCTCGGGTTAAGGTTTTGGTTGTTTAGGGTTTTCTCTTACAGTTCAATAATAAAAAGGCCCTTGAGCCTCATTGTAACTCAGTTCAGAGGCATTTAGCCGCCACATCTATTCTCAAAGATAAGCTACCATCGCCTGAGCTAGTCTTATTTCCATTCTGTTTGTAAGCATATTTCAGTATTTGATATTAATGAAATGAAGTGTTATTTTTGTTGCATCTCTATATTTATGCTTATATCTGTAATTTTTTGTGTTCCTGTTTAAATCCGGATCAAGGTGAGTCATGGAACAAGCACTTGCTACTTTGATACCCTTGAAATTGCCAACCTTGATAGCTTCCTTCAAGGCCCTATAGAAATTTATTATACAATAAGTAATGGAGGGAAAAGAGGACAACCTTATCCCAATCCCATGTTAGACATAAAATAAGAGTTGCTACACCATTGATAAAAATAGAGAAAGATGTAAAAGTAACACAACCATTTCCTATGTAACAAATTGTGCATGAAAACCCCAATGCATAAGTAGTAAATGCAAGTAGAGTCAATTAACACTATCATATGTCTTTGAAATATCTACTTTCACAACCATAGCCCGAACCCGATGAATTTTATAGAGTGTAGCCCTTCAAGTAGCACACCTGTTGTCTCGTGGATTTCCTCCCTTCCAAGAAGCCAAATTGCTCATGAAAATTTGATTTAACATAATCACCTTTATTCTCTTGGAACTTATACTGGAGATGACTTTGTACTTGCATTTACAAAGTGATATAGACATGGATTTCTCAAATGGTGTAGGGTTGTTAGACTTTGAATTAAAATAATAAAAAATAGTATTATGAGATAATTCCACTAGCTCTAGATTCCTTAATAACCTTCCTCAAGTCTCCTTCAACAAAATCAAAACAATCTAGAAAAATTTCATTCAAAGACCTTTGGGACTAGGAATTTTATCTTTCTATAAACTTTGAAGAGTTGTTAATAATGATTCCCTAGTTACTTCCTCCACCAACATTTGATTATTCTCATAGTTGACAAATTTCGGAAAGAAGTTTGACTTTCTTGACGCCTCTACAATTATTTCTCTTCCTTTTGCCTTATAAATATATCCAAAACAATTTACTCCCTCTACTACTATATCCCTAAGGCTAATAGTTGAGAAGCTATCAAATTTTCTATCTTCCACATTGTGTTAATATTTTTATGAGGTTTTGATGGTGATGGATAAAATTTGAATCTTCGTCACCTACTTGAAGCCACAAAGTCCTACTTTCAACCTCTAAGATTTTTACTTTCCATGAGAAATCCCACTTTCTTTCTTCCAATTCATTTACTCTCATTTCAAAGCTTCAACTATAAAATCAAACCCATCACTAGAATACAATGATCTAATTTTTCCTCTAGCTCCTTCAAAACCATTTCATCATCGCTCTTTTGAAACTGCCTATTTCATAAAGGCTTGTTTGACCCTTTTGAGATTATGTTCAAATTGAATGGGTACTAACTCTCCAGAAACTTCATTAAAATGAATCCAAACCTCCTTGATTTTGTTGACATGTGCATTTAATTTAAAGGGAATAGGAGTTTTTTTCTTTGTAAGGGACAACTTAAGTGGAATTACAAAGTGATCAAAGTCACACCCCCCCAACCCACTGTTGGAAATACTGAGAGGGGGGTGAATCAATATTTCATTTCAATCAGTTGATTTTAATATTCAAAGCATTAAATAACATTAGAATTATATCAAAACATAAATCAACATCACATCTCATGAACAATGAACAACATCATTCAACAATGCACAACATCAAAGACAATACACAAGAGATTTTTAGGTGGAAACCCTTATGAGAGAAAAAACATTGAACACTTTTACTAAAGGTCTTTAAAGATTACACCAACAAGAAGCTCCAACTTCCAATATTATCGAGCAACAACTACAAGGAGGCTCCAACCCCCTGATTTATTAGCTCCAACGCGCTCATTTACCAGCTCCATCTAGAAGGATGCTTCAACACCCTAGTTTTATTAGCTCAAACTGAAAGGATGCTCCAACCCTGTAAGCTCCAACTTGCCCTAGCACCACCCTACTACCTTGAAGATAGAAGATAAAATAATAAGATAGATTACATTGAATACATTAATCAAATGTTGATCAACAACATTGTTGTTATACCATTTCTCAAAGGATAAAATATTTATCAAGTCCACTGTCGCAACAACTCTACTCAAGTTACATCAACATGTCAACTCCCATAAGCAATATTTGATTCACAAGCATATTAAGAACACCCTGGTAGCACCTCAACAACACGAGAGCTTCACTCATCATATATATATCAAACCCTAGGCAACAAGATTTAACTCAATATACAACTATATTGTTGATCATAACAATAATACTCTCTTTTTTCTCATCATCAAGATCAATCCATAGCTTTGCCCAATATAAACTCTACTCAACAACCGAAAATAGTGAATACATCAACACTCTCCAACTCAAGTAGCAATATGTACTCAAGGATATTGCCTGACATACTCATTCAATATCAACTCCAGTAACATCATACATAAATACATAAGATGGTAGTTATAGACAAGCTTATCCTACACAAAGCTCGTGACAAGACATGGTAATACATAGGGGCTATGACGACATACAAAACTCTATCTTGTCAGCTATTCATGTCATCTACAACATAACCTCACTTGGCCAAACAACATTGACACCAATAATCATTCTCAAGGGAACAACAAGACTATCAGTAATTGCTTAGTATTATAGCAATATCATATACAAGCCTCTCCAAGCAAACACTTTTCAATAGTTCTGCTCAAGATACTCTTAACAATGCATCAAACCCTAGTTGGTCAATTATTGCTCAACCAAATGTCATCATGCAACCTTGGTCATTACTAACAAAGATCAATGACATATAAATAATGAAACTGACACAATCAATAATAGTTGAAGCAACACTCTCCTCAATTACACTTAAAAAATACAATTTCAAGTCAATGATTAAAATTATTTTCTATAGATATCACATGAAACTGATATTGTTGTGTGCCAGATATACAGTGGTGTAATGTCAACAATCCTCAAATTTGTTAAGATTGAACTGATGTCTAAACTACTAGTTATTTTTCCTTCAAAATGAGATGTACATAGATAGAGTAACATGTCCTTGAACAAAGATCTTAAACAATGATGTAAGAGTGCCTTCTCCTTGAGTAGCCCTTCAACTACCCTTGTCTCTTTTGTTATGAAATATCCATAGTCAACTCCAATGATATTTGCTTCAATAATTCATCCTTACATTTGGTCTTGGCTTAAACCTCCTAAATTCCCAGAGAGAGAGACCTTAAACACATTAGAAAGTCTTATTAAGGGGGCCAAATATTACATCAGTGAGAGGCCAACATTTGCTTCATAATATGGTCACAAAAACACTAGCCTAGAACTCTAATTGCCCTCAAAATGCCAAAATGAACCTGAGAAAGAAGTTTGCTAAAGTTAGCAACTATATGCTCTAGATAACCACATCGAATCGTATTAGAGGAGGTCTAGTTAGGCCATAGAGGTTTTCCTTGGAGGGCAGATAAATGAAGCCCTAGATTGATGTGAATTATCCTTCACAAATATTCCAAGAATGTCACAGAAGAGGCATTATATTACCTCGTATTTTGTCCCAATTTGATGCAAATAATGCTTCATAATTTGAGTCCTTAATTTACCTTAGAATTAGATGGGAAGAAAAAATTTCACCAAATATATCAAGGTATGTCATAAGAGATGCAAAATGTGGTCATAAATGGCTTCAAAACTATGTAAAATGTGTTAATGACTACTCCGAGTTTAACCCACAGAGATCTCCAAAATTTCCACAGAGATAAGCCTTGGCGTACCTTAGATTTCCTCAAAACCATAAAAAAAATAGCATTTAAATCTAACGTTATACCTGTATCATAGAGGGTCAAAATTCTCCTTAGGTAGAACCTCAAAAGTATGAAAGTTGCCTCAAAAAATCTCAATTTTAGCCTTAGAGTGAGCCTCAAAAGGGGTCTCAAAACAATGCTAGTCCATGCCTCAGGAAGGATGAGTAGGGCCTCAAGAATGCCACCAAGATTTTGTCATAAACCCGACAAAAACTATCCAAAAATAACCAAATAAACTCAAGAGACCTTCAAAACATTCAGCCTACTTTTCTTCTGTTAAGCATGACTGCACAGGGCTTCCATAAATCCGACAATATTTCAATAGAGAATGTGTTTAATACATGTATTTCGAGGGAAGTCAGGCCCTTAATTATATTAGATGAGGAGGCTTATAAAAGGGGAGCTTGTGTTAGAATTCCAGTGATAAGTGAATTCATTAACACGATAATTACTTGTGAGAATTATTATTATTATTCTTTATTAATTTGTTGATCTTATTCATCAAGTAATTACCATTAGATATAAGACATTAGGTTCATAGTGCACAAGAGACAAAGAACAAAAGAGATTAGGCTAGAGGTCAGGGAAAAACCCCACCAATGGGGAAAACCCACCAATCCTTTCCTTCCAGAGTCTAGGGAAATCCAAGTCAAATACAATCCAGTAACTAGTTCCTTCCATTTCCAAGTCAACCCTCCCTCCATGATTCATCTTCCAGTTGTTCACAATAAGAAGCTTAGCCTTCCATAGTAGCACACTTCGGCCTTCATGTCACAGTAGTAAATTATTGTATCTTGGTCAAGATGTAGAAAATATAACTTCAAATTTTGTTCTCTTAGAAAGCTACCTCAAAAATTCAGACTACAGAACCTCAAACTAGAAATTATAGAGAACTTCATAGTACACAGTTTATCACATAGCAACATAGAATAGGCTTCAACAAAACTTCACATAGATTGTCTTCCACAGTGCTTCAGTCAAGTTGTTCTCCACAGATTTGGTTAGAATGTATTCAACATAAATATGACATCATATTGATCTCCTTGTTATCCTTATTTTACTTCGCTGGTCAAAGAGAAAATTTCTTATTGGAGGTTTGAATTCTTCCACATAAAACCACACTGAATTTCTTCTTTTCACAGAGGTCTGGAATGCATCACAAAAGATGCACAATCTTCTTCCCAAATGGATGAATACACTAGAAAATATATAGTTGTTTCCCACATCTGAAATGGTGCCTCATAGGGCTGAGCCGACCTATCTCCTATGAGGGTTGACTTGGCAATTTGGAGTGTTGAAAATGCAACAAGATGATGGAGCTTAGTGGAAAGGAGTCGCCTCCATTAAGTGGGCCCGCAGGCTATTTTTGGCGCAAAGTCTATTTTTAGACTATGTCTATTTTAGACATATGGATCATGGTCTATGAGTTGCAGGATGCTATTTGTGGATGATTGGTCATGTTGGTAAAAAATAGATGGACTTCTATTTTTAGACATATGGGCGGAGTCTATTTTTAGACTACCAGGCTAAAAATAAAACAGTCGAATATTATTAGCTCATAATAATATTTGGACTATAAACATTATCTTATCCTCTTGGAGCACTTCAATTTGAGCTACAGATGTGGCACATGCAGCTGTCAAAAGGAAATACGCTTTTCTTGTGGGTTAGTTGAGCTATTGCATGGTAGACTTCAGTTAGAACTCATGTGGTTGAGTTTGGTGGAGTTGATTGAGGAGTTGATGGAGTTGTGTTCAGTTTGACTTGGTTAAACTAGTTGTATTTAGTCTAACTAAAGAATACACTAGTAATGAGTGATGTGAATTAATTATTAATTAATTCACTAATTATTAACTCATAAAGCAACTTAAGAATACATCAGTTAACTCAGTGCATGGACAGTTTAGTGGAGACAAGTGTTAGAGGTGAGTGAAAGGGCAAGACAGTTGTTAGTTGTGACTATAGTTGTGCATGAGATTTGCATAATCAATGGATTGAGTAATGCCAATGAGGATTGTGTGGTTCAGCCAAGGAAATACGAGTTTGCTTCATTCATTCTCATCTATTCTCATGCAAGATTGCGCAGTGGAGGCAGGCAAGCAGCGGAGGAGATTTGAACCTATGATTGATTCAGATCTAAGCTAGTTTGTGTGTAACAGGTGGAGATAGTACTGAGTACTTGTGAGGAGTATTGTACTATGTATTGTTACATGTTCTCAATCAATATAATATACAGATAGTTGGGGGTTTTCAGCTGTATGCTTTCCCCGTCATATAATGTGTTGATATGTGTGATTGATGCTTCAATGTGCGCATGCGATTGTTTCTGAATACTGCAAATTGATGATCAAATGTAGAGGAGGTTATGTATTATGCATGCATTCCGAAAATAGTGTATAATCAGGATAATCTTTGTGAATAAATGTTATATTATTCAAAATTTCTACATGGAGGAGAAAATATCAATTATAAAATTTAAATTTTCTTTTATTTTATTTTTCCAAATGGGAAATAATACAATTTAAATTTTCTTTATGAAAAATAATCATTTCTTCATGTGATTGTGAAGACCGAACCTAGTTACAATTTCCAACACTCCCTTTATCTAGGGAGGTATTCATAATGACTTATCCCGATATTCTCATCTATAAGAAATGATCCAGATTGATAAGAATCAATGATGATAGCATCAACATAACCAACATTGTCACACTACCAAGGCTTTGATAGGTACACTTTCTCTCTCCACAAGGTCAAAGCACAATGTTGGGAGGAATTCCATGGGACACCACATCACTTCTCTCGGGTACATACTCCACCTAAGATACCCGAAGTATGTCGTCCACTAGACCATTTCCCTCAAGGAAATGACTGTCCACCAGACCATTATTTATCCAAGTCCATGTACTTGAATTAGGATATCTATCATAATCCATCACAATACATGACGCATGAATGTATGTCCAAGATTATTATCCAATCTGCCATTCTCCTTATCCATGTCCATGTACTTGATTTAGGATATCAATCCTAATCTTTCACAGCACATGACAAGAAAAACCATGTGTCCTAACTTCCTCTCAACCTAAGAGGAGAAATCCATGCTCACTCCCTCTCAAATATGAAGAGTGCATGAACAAGACTCAACTTGTGTTAGAAGTAATCATACTTCCCTTACATCAGCTACCTGATATTCCGTCTGTTGTAGATTTCTCAAGAAAACCTCTTATCACTGAGTTTTCTCAGCTGCAACTTTTGAACTAGGCCTCCAAATGTTCCTCCTAACAGTATATGGATTCTTTCATGATATTTTACTTGAGGTATTCACCTACAACATCAAACACTACATCCTACATTTCTTCTTGCATTGTATTCAGTACTGTACATGATGTCTTCTAGGCATCCACTTGCCAACTATCTAATAGCTCCATAATGTTATTCCTAAGACACATCAATAGCCCACTCCACTCTGATTTGTCATGTTTATTATTGTACTTCAGGGTACACATAATGATCCAGGTGGACGTTGGTGGTGGCCACCCACCTATCCCAGTTGGACCCCCAAAGCTGTCTCTTTCAGTTTTTCAGTTTCTGTAATTGTAGCACAATTTACTATTTTTAACAATTTTTCGGGTCCTGAACTTTTGGAGCCGTTTTGAGGCCCTAAATGACGTTTCTTGGGAAATCTGGGAGCAACATGGGTACATCAACTAACGTTTCTCTTCCCAAAGTTGTAGTTCTCGGATAGATCTTTCTAACGAGCTATTGTATGCATCAAACGAAGATCGGGTGCCAAAGTTACGACACCAGGAAGTTGATGTACCAACTTAGCCAAAATAGGGCCCAAAATTTGGCGTTTCATCTTCTAGGGTTAGGTTTTGGGATTTCAAGGGTTTTCCATTATTTCTCAACAATAAATAGGCCTTCGAGCCTCATTGTAACACAGTTTAGAGGCATGTAGCTGCCACATCTCTTCTCAGAGATAAGCTACCATCGCCCTAGCTAGTTTATTTCCATTTCTATTTGTAAGCACATTTTAGCCTTTTACATTAATGAAATGAAGTATTATTTCCACTGCATCTATGTGTTTATGATTATCTCTGTAATTTGTTGCGTTCCTGTTTAAATCCAGATCAATGGTATCAGAGCGGTCTGCTTTTTCTCTGTTTTTCTTTGCATGTCCCCAACGAGGTTGGGATATAAGGAGTTAGGGCTTGAACTGGTTGAACCTTTGCAAGACCAGCCTCGCAAATCCCGACAGCCTCCCATGGAAAATGAAAAGAAAGATGAGGGGGCAGGAGATCCTATCAAAATCTTTCTCGAAGAAGCCCTCGAGCGACAAAGGAACGCGATGATGGACAACTTTGCGCAGATCCTTCAACGGCTACCCAGGGGCAACGCATCGGATTCCAACAGCTACTCTGGAAACGCCACACCATTTAAGGTACAAGTTAATTTTGAAATCCCCATATTCGAAGGTCAGATAGAAGCAGATGTCGTCGATAATTGGTTAAATCTGCTAGAGGGTTATTTTTCTGTTCATGATTTTTCGAGTCGAGAAAAGATTATTTTCACTCTTCTCAAAGCAGCCCCCCACGCCAAGGACTGGTGGGAAACCTACTACGAGCAAAAGGATGAAAGTATGAGCTCGCTATTTTCAACCGCACCCATTTGGAATTCATTTCGGGATGCCATCAAGGAGCAGTACTACCCTATAAAAAGCTATGAGGACAAATACATAAAGTGGACCACGTTGCGGCAGGGAAGGGACCAAGATGTGCCAGAGTTCACAAACATTTTTCATACCCTTCGCACACAGTTGGGTATCAAGGATTCTAAGCTGCATCTAGTACTCAAATACAGCAACTGCCTACACAGGTACATCTAGGAAGAGATGGACTTCCTGAACATCTCCTCGCTCGGCATGGCGTACCGATACACTGTCAAAATCGAGCATATGTTTAAACAGAAGAAGCGAGACTTTGGATATGCGAATATGAAGACCAAAGGAAAAAGCCAAGGCGGGGTGACCCAAGACAACCCATCAAAGCCGCAAGAAAAGAACAAGACCATAAAGTCAAAGAAGGACACAAGAAAGTGGTGTGAGTTCCACAAGAGCCCCACTCACAACATAAGTGAGTGTCGGACCAAGCAGTCGTTGGTGGCCAAGTTGGAGGCTTCCGAATCAAATGCATGTTCTGACCCTGAGTTAGAACCCGACAAGGGGAATGGCAAAGGGAATAAGATCATTGGCGCGGAGCCCAGCGCCACTGTAGCCACTGCCAAGATCCATAAGAATGAGCTCGAAGATCCAGAGGAGGGGGAGCGTCTTTTCCACTCACAGATGTGGGTGAAGGGTTCATCGCTGCAATTTGTTGACAGTGGGAGCCAAAAGAACCTCATTTCAGTAGAGGTTGTGAAGTGGTTGGGCCTACCAACTACACCACACCCACAGCCATACAATATCGGGTGGCTTCACGAAGGACGAGATCTCTGAGTTCGCCAGCAGTGCCGCCTTCCTTACAACATCAAACCCTTCACAGATGAGGTATTGTGTGATGTTACACCTCTGGATGTTTGTGATGTACTATCAGGCCAGCCATACTTGTGGAGGTGACATGTTGTGTATGAGTAAAGGCCTTGTGCTGTCATTATTTTTTTGTGTAATTCATTATACAAGATATCGGAGGTAGCCCCACCTACAGCCACCTCTTTGATCACTGCCAAGAAAGGCAGCAAGCTTATCTCGTAGACTAGGAAATTCATTTTCTGTTTGGTTTTCTCCCAAAGTAAGGGGAAGATCATCACCACATCCATGACCCCCACGAAGGGTTCCTCCACGCAACAGCAGCAGCAAAGGGATACAATCATGACAGAACACAAGAACAACTTCTCCTCACCCACAGGGGTACCACACAAGTTTCAGGTGGGCAACAAAGTCTGGTTGCATCTGCAGAAAGAACGCCTTACAAGAGCCCATCAGAAGCTTCGACCACGCCGACATGGTCCTTACACCATTACCAAGGCTATGGGAAATAATGCTTTGGAGCACAACATTCCTCCATTCCTTCGCCTGCACCAAGTGCTCAATGTGTACCGCCCTCGACCATGCTTCCCACCATTACTGAACACATCTGAGATTGCAGAACATATCACCAGGGACCAAGTTCAGCAGATGGAGGAACTCAACGCAATGGGGACCTGTTATCACTCCAAGAAACTCTCCTAGGTTGTATATCAAAGATGCTCGGGAACATTACAAACTCAACAAATTTTTTGGATAAATGGTGGATGAATAAAACAAATGCTGCATATTCAAGCCAGATAACCACTTCTACTATGTTTGACCCCAGACATGGGTGAACACCCCCAGACTACAAGGCTTTAGACCACCAATTACTCATAGTTTAAACAAAATGTGATGATGGAGAAGACTTACCACACCAGCAGATGCACAGGACCCTGTGATGGCCGGCTACAACCAATTAAAAGGTCTGTAAATCTATTTTCTAATGCACAGACAAGATGACAGCTCTCTGGCATTAAAACAACAGAAACCTGCACACAAATTCAATGATACATGCTAAATCCTAACACAGAGGTGGGATGACAGCCCCTCTAATGTTAAACATTAACAACACATGAATAAATGCAAAACAGACACAACCTGGAACAAGAAGAAGAAGTGGACAGTGAGCAATTAACAGCAAAAGAAGCTTGCATTAGCTGAAAATGAAGACCAAACGTTGCAGGTATCACAGTAGTTACAATCTCCAAAATTTGAACCTTACAGCAAAATAACACTCATCAACTCGATCACATTCTCTTTTTTGGTATATATAGAGTTTGTTTACAAAAAATCTCTGCTAGGCTATGCGTGGAGGAGTCATAACTGGCCACCAACCGCATTTACAATTAGATATGGGTTTCTGCTGCAAGCTGAGCATTTTAATGAACAAAATTGGCCTTTCTGGTACTCTAGTGTACTCCTTGAACAGGTGGAATGTTTCATGCATAAATGTCCATAACTGCTGAATGAATTCAACCGCTCGAGGCAGTACTTTCTCATCCTTGATCGTGTTGTTCCTTGAATGAAGTTGCTGAGGATTAAATGTGCAGATTGTTGGGTCATCTCTTCCTCCGCGCACAAAACAGGCCAAAAACACAGCAAAATACATCAAAAATGGACGAAGAGCCGAGGAAGAATGCTAGTCGCTGGATGGCAAAATCGACGGCCTAGATCTCATGGCAGGAGGCGATGGAATACACAGAGGCACAAGGATCAATAGCAACCGCCGGATCACGAAAATGAATAGTGCATATTGGATCGGAGGGCGTTATCGGGGAAGACGGGTGGAGACAAATTTGGGTCGTCAGATCATAGCAGGAAAGATCGGACGGCTATCGGGAGCGGGAAGTGCGCATAGGTTAACGAGTGGGGGACCGTACCGAAAGGGCGGTAAGCAGTCTCCCCGCACCGCTTCTCGAGCAAAGGCGGTATCCGTATGAGGGCAAGTGATGCAATTAAAATACGACATGTGGCCGGCGGGAAACCACTTCCCCGCGGGTTAACAGTCGAGCAGGTTGGCAGAGCGGGGGAAGCGTCGATCATTGGATCTGCAGGAGATGATCGGACGGTCACAGAATTAAAGCATGTTCTTCGGGGTTGATGCGACAGTTAAAGCCGCGGGTTGAGATTTTTTATTATATGCGCGGTTATAATGGCTTAAAAAGGTTAGTGCGGGGATTAAATAAAAATAAAAAAATGCGTTTAAACGAGGTTTTAAAGGTTTATGTGGGGTTTAAAATGTTTTCGGGCTTTTATAAAGGGTAATGGGGTTTATAAAAGGTTAGCAGGGCTTAGTAGTGTTAAAACACAAAATATGCCCAGGAGTTAGTAGAAAAGGGTTTAAACGGGGTTTTGAGACCAAAACAAGGATAAAGGGCTTTAAAGAGAATAAGGAGGATTTAAGGGGAAGGAGAAAACGAAAGTGTGTGAGCTATAAGGAGAAAAGGAAAAATGAGAGAGAAGGATGAAATGGAGGTAGCGGGAAAGAAGGGAGAGACAATGATAACCATTATAAACCATCTCTGAGCCAGCAACCAAAGACCAAACTCATTCCTTCTCCTGGAAAATTAGCAGCATGTAGCAGAGCTAACACTGGCTCCTTCTGGGGATGAGATCCTCCCTGTGAGGTCTCAAGAACCTGCAGACCATTGCCTTTCCAGCTGAAAACAAATTAGCAAAAATTCCTAGTGTTCCATTGGGCATGGAGTCTACTGCATATATACTAGAACTGATAAAAACAATATTTATAGCTTTAAGGCCAAAGACCGTAAACAACATAAACTTTCAAAAACCGGCCATTAACTGGGCCATCAAAAACTGCTTCTCCTCCCATACTTTTCAGTATGAAGGTGTTGTTCCCTTGAATTTGTGAAATGATGAAAGGCCCTGTCCAGAAAGCATCAAATTTCCCATGGTTGCCTTTCTTTTCCTTTAGTGCATCCCATTTCAAAACCAAGTCTCCAACCTGAAAATTATTTGTTTTTGCCTTCTTTTCAAAGGCTTTCTTGATCCTTTTCTAATATGTTGCATCCTTTTCAACCAGTTGTTCTCTAATCTAATGTATTTCTGCTAAGTCAATGATCTTGTTTGCCATATCTTCTTCCTCATTCTGCTCTTCTTGAAGGAATTTTGCCACAAGGAGAGTTAGCTGAATTGGAAATACAGCCTCGGTGCCATATACCAGCTTGAAAGGAGAATTGCCTGTGGATTTTTAATGGTCACTCTGTCAGCCCCCAGTGCATACCTAAGCTTTGAATCCCAATTCTTTTTATTGTCCTCTAACAGCTTTTTAATTATCATGATTAGACTTTCATTAAAGGATTTTGCTGGACCATTTCCCTGTGGATAATATGAGGTGGAATGAACAAGTTTGATACCCATTGCATCAAAAATTTCCACCAGTTCCTTTGCCCTGAAGGCTGTTGCATTATCTGTTATTAATTTATGTGGACAACCAAATCTGCTGAAGATATTCTCTGTCAAAAACTTCATGACCACATTATGATCAACCTTCCTGGTAGGGACTGCTTCAATCCACTTAGTAAAATAATCAGTGGCTACTAATATCCACCTGTGCAGGCCACTGGAATGTGGATTGATTTCTCCAATAAAATCCAAGCCCCATTGCTGAAAAGGTCCTTTTGCCTGAATTGGTTTTAGGGGCAGGGATTTCAACTGTTGTTTTCCTTCAAATCCTTGGCACCTGTCACAAGATTTAACAAAAGAAAATACATTAGAAAATAAAGTGGGCCAATAGTACCCAGCTCTCAAGATTTTATGGGCTGTGGTCTTCTAATAATGGTGCCCTCCACACATCTTGTTATGAAATTGCTGCATAACTTCTTTTGATTGTTCTTTGTCCAGACACCTTAAAAATATTCCAGATGGATCCCTCCAGTAGAGCAGATTCTCCATAATGCAATACTTTGTTGCTCTAAGTTTTAAAGTTCTGGCCTGACTTTGAGTAAATTCTGAAGGGATTTCTAGCTTCAGTAAGAAATTAACTATTTCGGCATACCAATCACAAGAAGCTAGATTCTCAGCCACTGACTATTTTCTCTCTATTTCAGCTGTTTCTTCCTCTTCTGCCTGACCATTTTCTAAAATTGTGCATAGGAAATCAATATCCAAAGATCTGCAATTTTCTTCAGCCAAAAACTTGGCAAGACCCTGACCTCTGACCAACTTGGTGGGCTTCAGCTCAATATTAAATTCTATCATTTTTGCAATCCATTTTGCCCTTCTTCCATCAACATCAGGTTGTGTTAAGACATATTTTATTGCAGCAGAGGGTACATATGCAATTATCTTTGAATGCAAGATATAAACTCTAAAAGCTTTCAAGGACTTAATAAGAGCATATGCCTATTTTTCAATAATATCATACCTTAGTTTAGCATCCCTCAAGTTCTTGCTGAAAAATGCTACTAGATGTTCTGAACTTTCTTCATCTTGCTGCAATAAAACTGCTGCAATGGTGTCTTCAGAGTCAAATGAAAATATGTGAAACTCCTTGTTATAATCTAGACTTATTAATGTAGGAGCCTCCATAATAGCTTTATTAATTGACTCAAATGATTTCCTTGCTGTATCCGTCCATCTTACCTCTGTTCCTTTCTTCAACATGGAGGTAACATGCTTCACTAGTTCTGTAAAATTTGGAATAAACCTGC
Source organism: Pinus tabuliformis (assembly GCA_031772625.1). Lineage (NCBI taxonomy): Eukaryota > Viridiplantae > Streptophyta > Pinopsida > Pinales > Pinaceae > Pinus > Pinus tabuliformis. Next base: position 291,188,046 of record CM062808.1, on the reverse strand, counting down.
TTACAAAATTTATTTTGCCCATAAAGGATTGGATATCCTTCTTTGATCTAGGGATAGACAAATTCTGTATGGCTTTTACTCCTTCTGGATCGATCTGAACACCTACAGCGGACACAGTATGTCCTAACAGCTTGCCTTCATTTAAAGCAAATTGAGATTTTTTGGGGTTGATTGATATTCCAAACCTTCTACACTTCATAAACACTTTTTTCAAATGTTGCAAATGATTTTGACGGTTTCTGGAGTAAACTGTTATGTCATCAAGGTAGATGAGGACAAATTTATCCTTCTCCCCCACAAATGCTATATCCATAGCTCTCTGAAAGGTGGCTTCAACATTCATCAATCCAAGTGGAATTTTGGCATACATAAAAGTGCCCCAAGGAGTGGTAAATGCAGTCTTTTCTTGATCATCTAGGTGAACAGCGATCTGATTAAAGCCTGAAAATCCATCCAAAAATGACATCACTTTAGCTCCTTAGACCTTTTGCAACAAGTGCTCTATCTTTGGCAAAGGATAGTTGTCTTTTTTTTAGCATTTGTTTAAATTTCTGAAATCAACACAGAGTCTGATTTCTCCACTCTTCTTCCTCACCACCACCAAATTGGCTACCCATTTTGAATACCTGAGAGGGACAATGATCTTGGCAGCCAGCAACTTTTTAATTTCTTTTTCAATCAAAGGAAGGAGCATAGGATTTATCGGTCTCAGCTTCTGTTTGAAATGAATGGTGTCTTTTTTCAGAGGTATTTTATGCTGAATTATATTCGTATCATACGTTTTCAGATCACTATACTCCCAGGCAAACACATCAACAAATTGCCTCAGTAAATTACAGTACTTAGCACTTTGATCAGCAGACAAATGAGTGGACAAATTCATATACCTAGGCTGACCCGGACTTCCTATATCATGCTTACAGACTGCAGATTGGTCTTCTTTTTGGGCAACTTTGTAAGACACATCATTCTGGTCAAACAGTTTTTCAAGAGGAATTAGACCCTTAGGAATATGATTACTATGAAGCTGGACAATACTGTTTTTGCCAATTTTATTTCTAAGTTGGAACTAGGGGTTTTCTAACAAGGCATCATTCTCTTGGTTAATTTGCAATTCAGAAAACTCATCAATGACTTGAAGGAACCTTTTAACTCATCATCATCATCAAAAACTTTCCAATGGTGGACATTATCAGGCAAGGAAGGTCTGTGCTTCATTTGCACTTCATAAATTAGTTTGGGAGGCATGGGAGGGATAAATAGACTAGCAGAAACAACAAGGGAATCAGCAAGCTAATTTTGGGCTCTAAGAATGTATGAAATACAGAAAAAATCAAAAGAATCTCTAATTCTCCATACCTCATCTCTGTATGCTTTTAGCCTTGGGTGCTTTGTTTGAAATGTTTTATTCACTTGTTGAATGATTAAATCAGCATCTCCAAACACCTTCAGATTCTTGATTCCTCTGTCCTTTGCTGTATTAAGGCCCAACAACAGTGCTTCATATTCTGATATATTGTTTGTCACTTGAAAAACCAACTTAAAGGACAGTTGAATGCTTTCTTGTTGTGGAGATATCAGCACCAATCCTGCTCCTGCAGTCTCTCTGGAACATGCTCCATCAAAAAACATATCCCAAACCTGACTTCCTTTCTCTTTCTTGACCTGAATTGTTGGTTTCCTAATTTGCATTGCGGCCTTCTGGGATTCTTCTATTTGGAGAATGCATGCTCCAAAATCAATGTCCACTGCATATATAGGATGATTTGTAGGATTCTTATCATCACTGATAATGTATGCCAACTGTGCTTCTATGTACAATCTCCTGCTTTCTCCTCCAAACACTCGGACAGTGGCATAAGATAGATCATTCTGTAATGTCCCACCTAGTCTCTTAATCCACCCTCTAGATAGCAACATGCCAAACTTAGGAGGGACATCTGCTACCACAATATCCATCATCATACTCTTCATGGGTAGCTGAGTTAAGGTAATGGCCAGATCTTTAATCAATCTAAGACATTTCACCTTCCTTGAATCAAAAGAAAATAAATCATGATAGGGTCTAGTGATATCAAGGCCTAACTCTTCCATGACAACTTTAGGCATCAAATTGTGGATAGCCCCTGTGTCTAGCAGGCAATTGTGGAGGACTTATCATGAATGGTCAAGGAGACATAAAAAGATAGATAATTATTATCAGCAGGCTCAATCATGGGGCTAAGCACAATAGCATGCTTGTCATCTCGCAAATTGATAGAGTCAGTGGAAGTTTGTTTGGTTTCTAGCTCAAGGGCTTCAAGGATAGGCTTTCTAAATACTTCACTTTTTACTAACTCTACCAGAGGCACAGATATTTTTAACTTCTGAATCTCTGACCCAAAGCTGAAAGAAGAAGATGATTTATCAGAACTTTTTACCTCTTGAACTGGAGCTTTGAGGATGACTGGATCAGCGGCTTGTCTTCTCTGCTTGATATTCTATGGTTCTGTTTGGACAGCAGCTCTCTGGGCAGGATTCTCCTTGGCATTTTTGCATTGGACCTCAAATTGTATCTCTGCTACTGTTCAGTTTGTAGAACAGCTCCTCTGTCCCACTCCTGATTGTTTTGTTCTTGCAGTAATGATTCTTCATACTCAGCTAATGTCAAAAATGCAGCGCTGCCTTTATCTTCCATGCAGTGAATTTCATCCTCATCTTCTTCAAATTGTTCTTCCTCCATGACTACATTTTGGAAAGGAGCTTTAACTTTCTGATCTTCTTTTGAATCTTCACCCCTCTGCATTATTTGTAACTGCTCATTTTCTCTTCTGAATGGATTGGGGTTTCTTGGAGCAAATGTGTTCTGCTGCCTTGTTTTCCCTGAGTTCTTCTCAACCTTCAGCTTAGAAATTTCAGCAGCCAATGACTCTATCATCTTGGTCATTTTATCTAATTTAGGCTCTGAAGATGATGCAGAAGAAGTAGATGCTTGATTTCTCTGCCTCCTTCTGTCAGCTTGACCTTTTAGTTTCTATGCAACCATGATATTAGATTCTACTTCTAAGGCTGCATCCTGCATGTCTGCCAAAGTAGCATATCTCCTTTCTCTCAATAACAGGCAGAAATCAGAGTCAAAAGAATTAGCATAAGTGAGCTTGGCATAGGTGGGGGTAGGTTTTACCTCAGCGGGTATCTTACTATACATACGATTGAATCTTTTATTAAAATCAGGTATTGATTCCCCATTTTCCCTCTTCAAGTTACCAAACTCAGTATGATAATACAACAAGTCTTTTTTATCTACCCATTGCTCGAAAAACGCATCATCTAATGCTTCAATATCAGTTATAGATCTCTGGGGTAATTCTCTAAACCACTTCCTAGCCTCTCCATCAAGGCTATGGACAAAAACTCTCATCCACACATCATTCTCACTTATATCTAAATTTCAGCATAACTATAAAAAGCTTCAAGGTGTTCTTCTGTTGTTACTCCCTCTGTACCAGTGAATTTAGGCATATATTTTTTATATTCTCCCACAGGCATAGGATTTAAAGGCATAGGCAACACCAATGGTCCATATCTAGCAGCTACAATTCTTTCTATCCTCGTAGGTGCTTGCTCTCCTGCCATGATTGGAATATGTGGAAGAATAGTAGCAGATTGAATGGTAGGGAGTAATGTGATGGATGGTAGAGACAAAGGGATGTTTTGGACTAAATGGGATGCTTTCTTTGGACTGAGATTCAAAGGGGAACTAACTGCACAAGGGGCTGAACTAATCTCTAAAGGAATTTCTTTATTAACAGTGCTGATTTCTAAATCTTCAAACTGTAAATCTTCAGCAATAACTTTATCTTTCAGAGATGAATTTGATTTCTTAGACTTACCTGATCCTGATGCCCCTTTCTGAGATGCTCTCTTCGATTTTACAGTCCTCTCAGGTTCAGGCACTAGTTCAGCTGGTGATTTCTGAGGATTTCTTCGAGTGTTTCTCACAAACTGAGCCAGAACTTCGATGTGGAATCGCCAAATGATGGTCTTCCTCCAATGGAGTCTCCAGACAGATGATTACAACCAGAAACTGTGTTCAAACTTTGTCTGTCATCAAAGCTTGAAGTTGTGTCGTTCTCCCAGGGAAGCTGACCTTCAATTCTCCTCTCCCCAACAACGGTGCCAATTAATGTTATCACCCCAAGAAACTCTCCTAGGTTGTATATCAGAGATGCTCGAGAACATTACAAACTCAAGAAAAATGTTGGATAAATGGTGGATGAATGAAACAAATGTTGCATATTCAAGCCAGATAACCACTTCTACTATGTTTGACCCCAGACATGGGTGAACACCCCCAGACTACAAGGCTTTAGACCACCAATTACTCACATTTTAAACAAAATGTGATGATGGAGAAGACTGACCACACCAGCAGATGCACAGGACCCTGTGATGGTCGGCTACAACCAATTAAAAGGTCTGTAAATTTTTTTTCTAATACACAGACAGGATGACAGCTCTCTGGCATTAAAAAAACAGAAACCTACACACAAATTCAATGATACATGCTAAATCCTAACACAGAAGTGGGATGGCAGCCCCTCTAATGCTAAACATTAACAGCGCATGAATAAATGCAAAAGAGGCACAACCTGGAACAAGAAGAAGAAGTGGATAGTGAGTAATTAATAGCAAAAGAAGCTTGCATTAGTTGAAAATGAAGACCAGACGCTGCAGGTATCACAACAGTTACAATCTCCAGAAGTTGAACCTTACAGCAAAATAACACTCATCAACCCGATCACATTCTCTTTTTTGGTATATATAGATTTTGTTTACAAAAAATCTCTGCTAGGCTATGCGTGGAAGGGTCATAACTGGCCACCAACCACATTTACAATTAGATATGGGTTTCTACTGCAAGCTGAGCATTTTAATGAACAAAATCGGCCTTTCTGGTACTTTGGTGTACTCCTTGAACAGTTGGAATGTTTCATGCATAAATGTCCATAACTGCTGAATGAATTCAACCACTCGAGGCAGTACTTTCTCATCCTTGACCGTGTTATTCCTTGAATGAAGTTGCTTAAGGATTAAATGTGCAGATTGTTGGGTCATCTCTTCCTCCTTCGCGCACAAAACAGGCCAAAAACATAACAAAATACATCAAAAATGGATGAAGAGCTGAGGAAGAACGCTGGCCGCTGGATGGAAAAATCGACGACCTAGATCTGATGGCGGGAGGCGATGGAAGACACAAAAGCACAGGGATCAATAGCAGTGTCCGGATCACGAAAACGAACGGTGCAGATTGGATCGGAGGGCGTTATCGGGGAAGACAGGCGGAGACAGATTTGGGTCGTCAGATCGCAGCGGGAAAGATCGGACGGCTATCAGGAGTGGGAGCTGCGCACAGGTTAACGAGCGGGGGACCATACTGGAAGGGTGGTAAGCGGTCTCCCCACACCGCTTCTCGGGTAAAGGCGGTATCCATATGAGGGCAAGCGATGCAATTAAAATATGACACGTGGCCGGTGGGAAACCACTTCCCCGCGGGTTAACAGTCAAGCAGGTTAGTGGAACGGGGGAAGCGTCGATCGTTGGATCTGCGGGAGATGATCGGATGGTCACAGAATTAAAGCGTGTGCTTCGGGGTTGATGCGACAGTTAAAGCCGCGGGTTGAGATTTTTTATTATATGCGCGGTTATAATGGCTTAAAAAGGTTAGTGTCGGGGATTAAATAAAAATAAAAAATGCGTTTAAACGAGGTTTTAAAGGTTTATGTGGGGTTTAAAAGGTTTTTGGGCTTTTATAAAGGGAAACGGGGTTTATAAAGGGTTAGCAGGGCTTAGTAGTGTTAAAACACAAAATATGCCCGGGAGTTGATAGAAAAGGGTTTAAATGGGGTTTTGAGACCAAAACAAGGATAAAGGGCTTTAAAGAGAATAAGGAGGATTTAAGGGGAAGGAGGAAACGGAAGTGTGTGAGCTATAAGGGAAAAGGAAAAATGAGAGAGAAGGATGAAATGGTGGTAGCGGGAAAGAAGGGAGAGACAATGATAACCATTATAAACCATCTCTGAGCCAGCAACCAAAGACCAAACTCATTCCTTCTCCTGGAAAATCAGCAACATGTAGCAGAGCTAACAGGACCATTGCTTCCTAAGGGGGGAGGAATGATCCAGGTGGATGTTGGTGGCCACCCACCTATCCCACTTGGACCCCACAACTGTCTCTTTCAATTTTTCAGTTTCCGTAATTGTAGCACAATTTACTATTTTTAGCAGTTTTTCGGGTCCTGAACTTCCGGAGCCGTTTTGAAGCCCTAAACGATGTTTTTTGGGAAATCTGGGAGCAACATGGATCCATGGATTGATGTTGCTCTTCCCAAAGTTATATTGCTCAGATAGATCTTTCTAACGAGCTATTGTACGTGTCAAACGAAGATCGAGTGCCAAAGTTACAACCCAGGAAGTTGATGTACGAACTTACCCAAAACAGGGCCCAAAATTTGGCGTTTCATCTTCTAAGGTTAGGTTTTGGGATGTTAAGGGTTTTCCATTGTTTCTCAGCAATAAATAGGCCTTCGAGCCTCATTGTAACACAGTTCAGAGGCATGTAGCCACCACATCTCTTCTCAGAGATAAGCTACCATCGCCCTAGCTGGTTTATTTTCATTTCTGTTTATAAGCATATTTCAATCTTTTACATTAATGAAATGAAGTATTATTTCCATTGTATCTATGTGTTTATGGTTATCTATGTAATTTGTTGCCTTCCTGTTTAAATCCAGATCAGTGGTATCAGAGCGGTCTGCTTTTTCTCTGTTTTTCTTTGCATGTCCCCAACGAGGTCGGGATATAAGAAGTTAGGGTTTGAACTGGTCGAACCTTTGCAAGACCAGCCTCGCAAATCCCGACGGCCTCCCATGGAGGATGAAAAGAAATACAAGGGAGCAGGAGATCCTATCAAAATCTTTCTCGAAGAAGCCCTCAAGCGACAAAGGAACGCGATGATGGACAACTTTGCGCAGATCCTTCAGCGGCTACCCAGGGGCGACGCATCGACTTCCAACAGCTACTCTATAAACGCCACACCGTTTAAGGTACAAGTTAGTTTTGAAATCCCCATATTCAAAGGTCAGATAGACGCAGATGCCATCGGTAAATGGTTAAATCTACTAGAGGGTTATTTTTCTGTTCATGATTTTTTGAGTCGAGAAAAGATTATTTTCGCTCTTCTCAAAGAAGCCCCCACGTCAAGGACTGGTGGGAAACCTACTGCGAGCAAAAGGATGAAAGTATGAGCTCGCTATTTTCAGCCGCACCCACTTGGAATTCATTCCGGGATGCCATCAAGGAGAAGTACTACCCTATCAAAAGCTATGAGGACAAATACATAACGTGGACCACGTTGTGGCAGGGAAGGGACCAAGATGTGCCAGAGTTCACAAACATTTTTCATACCCTTCGCACATAGTTGGGTATCAAGGATATTGAGTTGCATCTGGTACTCAAATACCACAGCTGCCTACACAGGGAAATCCAGGAAGAGATAAAATTTCTGAACATCTCCTCGCTTGGCAGGGCGTACCGATACACTATCAAAATCGAGCAGAAGTTTAAACAGAAGAAGCGAGACTTTGGATTTTCAAATCCGAAGACCAAAGGACAAAGCCAAGGCGGGGTGACCCAAGACAACCTGTCGAAGCCACAAGAAAAGAACAACACCACAAAGTAGAAGAAGGACATGGGAAAGTGGTGTGAGTTCCACAAGAGACCCACTCACAACACAAGTGAGTGTAGGACCAAGCAGTCGTTGGTGGCCGAGTTGAAGGCTTCCGAATCAGATGCATGTTCCGACCCTGAGTCAAAACCCCACAAGGGGAATGGCAAAGGGAAGCAGATCATTAACGTGGAGCCCAACGCCACTTTAGCCACCGCCAATATCCAGAAGAATGAGCCTGAAAATCCAGAGGAGGGGGAGCGTCTTTTCCACTCACAGATGTGGGTGAAGGGTTCACCGCTGCAATTCATTGTTGACAGTGGGAGCCAAAATAACCTCATTTCAATAGAGGTCGTGAAGCGGTTGGTCCTACCGGCTACACCACACCCACAGTCGTATGGTATCCGGTGGCTTCACCAAGGACGAGATCTCCGACTTCGCCAGCAATGCCGCCTTCCTTACAACATCAAACCCTTCACAAATGAGGTATTGTGTGATGTTACACCTCTGGATGTTTGTGATGTACTATTAGGTCAGCCATACTTGTGGAGGTGACATGTTGTGTATGAGTCAAGGCCTCGTGCTATCATTATTGCTTTGTATAATTCATTATACAGGATACCGAAGGTAGCCCCACCTATCGCCACCTCTTTGATCACTGCCAAGAAAGGTAGCAAGCTCATCTCCCAGACTAGGAAATTCATTTTCTGTCTGGTTCTCTCCCGAAGTAAGGGGAAGATCGTCACCACATCCATGACCCCCGCGAAGGGTTCCTCCACGCAGCAGCAGTAACAAAGGGATATTGTCATGACAGAACACAGGAACAACTTCTCCTCACCCACAGGGATACCACACAAGTTTCAGGTGGGCGACAAAGTCTAGTTGCATCTGCAGAAAGAACGCCTTACAAGTGCCGATCAGAAGCTCCGACCACGCCGACATGGTCCTTACACCATTACAAAGGATGTGGGAAATAATGCTTTGGAGCACAACCTTCCTCCATTCCTTCACCTGCACCAATTGTTCAATGTGTACCGCCCTCGACCATGCTTCCCACCATTATTGGACACATCCGAGATTGGAGAATAGATCACCAGGGACCAAGTTCAGCAGATGGAGGAACTCAATGCAATGGGGACCATTGCTTCCTAAGGGGGAGGAATGATCCAGGTGGATTTTGGTGGCCACCCACATATCCCACTTGGACCCCACAACTGTCTCTTTTAGTTTTTCAGTTTCCATAATTGTAGCACAATTTACTATTTTTAGCAGTTTTTCGGGGCCTGAACTTCTAGAGCCGTTTTGAGGCCCTAAATGACGTTTTTTAGGAAATCTGGGAGCAACATGGGTCAATGGATCGATGTTGCTCTTCCCAAAGATGTAGTGCTCATATAGATCTTTCTAACGAGCTATTGTACGCGTCAAACGAAGATCGGGTTCCAAATTTACGACCCGGGAAGTTGATGTACGAACTTACCCAAAATGGGGCCCACAATTTGGCGTTTCATCTTCTAGGGTTAGGTTTTGGGATGTTAATGGTTTTCCATTGTTTCTCAACAATAAATAGGCCTTCAAGCCTCATTGTAACACAGTTCAAAGGCATGTAGCTGCCACATCTCTTCTCATAGATAAGATACCATCGCCCTAGCTAGTTTATTTCCATTTCTGTTTGTAAGCATATTTTAGTATTTTACATTAATGAAATGAAGTATTATTTCCGCTGCATCTATGTGTTTATGGCTATCTCTGTAATTTGTTGTGTTCATGTTTAAATCTGGATCAATGGTATCAGAGCGGTCTACTTTTGCTCTGTTTTTCTTTGCATGTCCCCAACGAGGTCGGGATATAAAGAGTTAGGGCTTGAACTGGTCGAACCTTTACAAGACCAGCCTCGCAAATACCGACGGCCTCCCATGGCGAATGAAAAGAAAGATGAGGGGGTAGGAGATCCTATCAAAATTTTGCTCGAAGAAGCCCTCGAGCGACAAAGGAACGCGATGATGGACAGCTTTGCGCAGATCCTTCAGCGGCTACCCAGGGGCAACGCATCAGCTTCCAACAGCTACTCTGGAAATGCCACACCGTTTAAGGTACAAGTTAATTTTGAAATCCCCATATTCGAAGGTCAGATAGACGCAGATGCCGTCGATAAATGGTTACATTTGCTAGAGGGTTACTTTCCTGTTCATGATTTTTCGAGTCGGGAAAAGATTACTTTCGCTCTTCTCAAAGCAGTCCCAACGTCAAGGACTTGTGGGAAACCCATTGCAAGCAGAAGGATGAAAATACGGGCTCGCTATTTTCAGTCGCACCCACTTGGAATTCATTCCGAGATGCCATCAAGGAGCAGTATTACCCTGTCAAAAGCTCTGAGGACAAATACATAAAGTGGACCACGCTGCGGCAGGGAAGGGACCAATATGTGCCAGAGTTCACAAACATTTTTCATACCCTTCGCACACAGTTGGGTATCAAGGATTCTGAGCTGCATTTGGTACTCAAATACCGCGACTGCCTACACAAGTACATCCAATAAGAGATGGAGTTACTGAACATCTCCTCGTTCGGCACGGCGTACCGATAAGCAGTCAAAATCGAGCATAAGTTTAAACAGAAGAAGCAAGACTTTGGATCTGCGAATCCAAAGACCAAAGGACAAAGCCAAGGCGGGGTGACCCAAGACAACCCATCAAAGCTGCAAGAAAACAACAACACCACAAAGTCGAAGAAGGACACGGGAAAGTGGTGTGAGTTCCACAAGATCCCCACTCACAACACAAGTGAGTGTCAGACCAAGCAGTCGCTAGTGGCCGAGTTGAAGGCTTCTGAATCAGATGCATGTTTCGACCCTGAGTCAGAACCCGAAAAGGGGAATGGCAAAGGGAAGCAAATCATTGGCGCAGAGCCCAGCACCACTATAGCCACTACCAAGATCCAGAAGAATGAGCCCGAAGATCCAGAGGAGGGGGAGCGTCTTTTCTACTCACAAATGTGGGTGAAGGGTTCACCGCTGCAATTCATTGTTGACAGTGGGAGCCAAAAGAACCTCATTTCAATAGAGGTTGTGAAGCGGTTGGGCCTACCAACTACACCACATCCACAGCCATATAGTATCGGGTGGCTTCACCAAGGACGAGATCTCCGAGTTCGCCACCAGTGTCACCTTCCTTACACCATTAAACCATTCACAGATGAGGGATTATGTGATGTTACACCTCTGGATGTTTGTGATGTACTATTAGGCCAGCCATACTTGTGGAGGCGACATGCTGTGTATGAGTCAAGGCCTCGTGCTGTCATTATTTCTTTGTGTAATTCATTATACAGTATACCAGAGGTAGCCCCACCTGTTGGCATTATGACACAGGTTTGGCACTATGACACAGGTGTTGTCCTTGATGGCAACTCACTCAGATGACAAATCTTAGTTCAGGCTCTCAGAATGAAGGAAACAGAGATATACGTAGGTTCCCTTTGACCGAGGCACATATACGCGCGGGTTAGACGACCAAAAGGTGCGTATATGTATACATGCACTTTCACGCAAGAAAAAGCGCGTACAAGTTGGAAAACTTGGTTTTGGTCCGTGGTATTTGGTCCTTGGTATTTTGACCCATTGTATTGGTCCAAGGTATTGCTTCTAAGTGGTTTTGGACCATGGTATTGAGTAAGGCCTAAGACTATAAAAGGAGAAGGAGATCATTATGAAAAGGCACTCAAGCATTGAATATCTAATGAAGAGCAAAATCTAGACTACTGGTCATTAGGTTATGGTGCATAGCTGGATCTGAATCAAGGAGGAACCTGAGCGCTTGATGAAGGATAAGTTCTATTGACGGGTCAAGATCTTAAAACTTGAAGAGAAATATCTTTGTGTGGTTTTGATCTTTTATTATTGGCGCATATTGTAATCTGTAAATCTGATGATCTGGGTATAACTGATGTCTCATTAATTGCAAAGGTTAAATCATCTTTTACAGATCTATACGCAGGTTCAGTATATCAAAGGCGCGTATACACGCTGGTTCGGCATTACAAAACAGCGTATATACAGTTTGGCCTTGAGAAGAGTGCGTATGCATGCAGGTTTGTCACATTGAAGTAGCATACATCTCATAGAATATGCTTTAGCTACTTTTGTTTTGCTACTGCAGTATTTTTGGTTCTGGCTTTGGTTCTAGTTATTGGTACAGTATTCTGGTTACAGCTTTAAGAGAAGAGATTGGTTGATTCAGTTTGGTTGGTACAAGGAGATTGGTTGATGCAGATGTTTGATTGATGTTATTGATGGATCTAGTTTGAAAATTTATGAAACGTGGTCCCTGGAAGAAAAGAGAAGGTTGTAGCCTTCTGTAGGTCAACACCTACGTACTAGTAAACACATCAACTAGTACAAGAGATAAGGGGGTTGAAGCTCCCTTCCAGGAGAAACTTGAGAATGAGAGAAGGTTGTAGCCTTTTGCAGGTAGAAGCCTGTGTATTGGTATAAGACTGCACCAGTAGTGAAACATTGTAAAAAGAAGTTTCTTAATAAAAGAAGATAGAGACGAATTGCAGCAGGTGGTTTTCACCCACATTGGGTTTCCACCTTATAACTTGTGTTCTTGTGTATGATTGTCTTCTCTATTTTTACTGTACCTGGTTACTGTTTATATGGTTCTGATGCATAGATTAATAATCAACATCTGAAGAATTAACTAAATTATAAGCCTGCAAGGTATACACTAGTTTCCTTAACTACAGTTGCGTATATACGCAGATTTCACTAACCGAAGTAGCGTATACAAATTTGATTGTGAAATGAAAAAATAATTGACTTGCTAATATTGATTCACCCCCCCCCCCAGTATTATTTCCAACAATTGGTATCAGAGCAGGTCCTTCAGAAGAAGCTTGATCGCTTGAAGGAAGATCCATCATCATGAGTAACCAAGAAAAATAAGGATCTATCAGACCTCCAATCTTTGATGGGAGCAACTTCGTCTATTAGAAGGTAAGAACCATGGCATATATTCAGTCTAAAGGAATAGATGTCTGGGAGAACGTAGAAGGAGGATATACCTTTCCCTCAGCTATTCCTACAGATGCAACAGGTAAAAAGCAATATGAAACCAATGATAAGGCTGTCAATATATTATTGGGGAGTCTATCACAATTAGAATTTGTCAAAGTTATGCAGCTCAAATCCACCAAGGAAATATGGGACAAGATCATTCTAAGCTATGAAGGAGATTCTCAGGTAAAACATGCAAAACTACAAACTCTCAAAATACAATATGAAACTCTAAAAATGCACAATGATGAAAGTATAGCTAATCACTTCTTACGAGTAGATGAGATTGTTAATTGCATGAAGAATTTGGGTGAAGAGATAAAAGAAGTTACTTTAGTTGAAAAGATTTTAAGATCCTTGTCTACTAAGTTTGAATCAAAAGTGTCTGCCATAGAAGAAAAGCAGGATCTTTAGACTATTACTATGACACAGCTGCACGGAATATTAACTACTTTCGAAATGAGAAAAGGAGGTCCATCAGATATTAGAGAAGCTGCAAGAAGAGAAGAATCAGGGCATATTTCAGAAGGAGAGGAAGAAGTAAACTTCATCAAAAACCTTCAACGGGGTTCCGGAAGATTCAGAGGTAAACTACCTTTCAAATGTTTTGCTTGTGGAAGAGTCGGTCATTATGCTGCCAAATGTCCTCATAAAGACAAGTTTGATAAAGGTAAAGAACCAGCAAAATGGAATAGAAAACAAAGTGTAAGTAAGAAGAGTTACTATACGCATGAAGATAGCGATGGTCTATCAAATAGTGATGAAGATGAAAATAGTGATAACTATAGACTTCTGATGGCTTTTGAAGATGATGATTTCTTGGATGCTTTAGATGAAGATGGTCTTTATGAAGAAATTTCTAAACTTAAAGTTTTTTTAGAAGAAAAGAATATGATTATAGATACTCTGACATTCCAACTTGCTGAAAGGGAAAAACACAATGAAAAATTAGAATGTGAAATTGTGGGTCTAAGAAAAGATATTGAGAAAACAAAAGCTCTCAATCTCAGATTTGTGAAAGGATCAGAAACTTTAGATGAAATTATCAAAGTGCAACATTCTCCTTAGATAAAAACAGGTCTTGGATATACTGAAGAAGCATCTCAAGCACCAAAGCCGTCAACCTCCAAAAGCTATCTTGATGCAACAAGGAAAACTGAACAGTTCGACAATCGTCAGCAAAGGCATAAAGTAGATCACCAGGTAAATTGGGTCCAACCTACTTCAAGGATGAACAGAAGCTACAACCAACCTCAGGTAAATCATACTCAATTTGCTTCAAGAATGAATGCCAATGGAAACTACAATCACCAGGTCAGTAGGTTCGATAATCACAGGAATTTCTTTAATGGCCAATGTTTCTCATGTCATAACTTTGGACACAAAGCTGCTCAATGTGTTGCTTACAAGACCATCATGACTAGAGAAGCACGAAATCAAAGGAATGTGACTGGGATCATGAAAAGGACCTACAATAACTTCTCTGCTCTTGAAAATGAAATAGAATGCTCTATCTGTAACAACTTTGGTCATGAAGATTCTGAATGCAGGAGTAATTTTCGGCAAACATCTCAGAAGGAGCAGACTTCATTGGGTCCCAAAACATGGAGAAAGAAAGAACCGCAAACAGAAAGATGTGGTATAGCTCTGTATGCTGAAAGACAAGAAAATCAATGGTACATCGACAGTGGATGCTCAAAACACATGACAGGTGATAAAGAAAAACTTCAATCATATAATGCCTTAGAGAAAGAAAAGAAGGTCTCATTTGGTAATGACACTCCTGCTATCATAAAAGGTAAAGGCTCTGTTCTCTTAAAAGAAAAGGTTAAAGCTGGAAATGTTATGTATGTTGATGGTCTAAAGCATAACCTTTTGAGTGTAAGTCAAATGTGTGATCAAGGAAATGAAGTAGTATTTCGATCAAATGGATGTGTTGTTCGTGAGCTTGATACAGGTGAAACCGTGATCAAAGGTATAAGAACTCCAAATAACTTATACATACTCAAGGGAGGACAACAACAGTGCTATCTAAGAAAAACTGATGAACACTGGCTATGGCACAGAAGATTGGGGCATTTAAGCTTCCCTCAAATAAGGAAAGCATGCAAATATCAAGTTGTTCGTGATCTTCCTGATATCTGCATTCCAGAGAATACAATATGCAAATCATGTCAATTTGGTAAGAAAACCAGGGCACATTTCCCTGAAAAGGAAGGATCAGCTAGTAAGCCTCTTGAACTTGTTCATACTGATTTATGTGGTCCTTCAAGGAAAAAGTCACCTCATGGAGAAGAGTACTTTATATTGTTCATTGATGATTTTTCCAGAATGTGTTGGATAGGACTTTTGAAGCATAAAGATGAAGCATTTGAAAAATTCAAATCCTTCAAAGCTTTGGTTGAGAATGAATTAGATCGTAAAATCAAATGTCTCAGATCTGATCGAGGAGGAGAATTTACCTCTGATGAATTCTTTGAATTTTGTGAAGAACATGGAATAAGAAGGGAATTCTCCACTGCAAGGACTCCTCAGCAAAATGGAGTGGTAGAAAGAATGAACAGAACGGTTCAACAAATGGCTCGTGCTATGCTAGATGAATCTGGAACTCCTGCAACCTTCTGGGGTGAAGCTGCATTTGCTGCCGTCATTATCCTCAACAAAACAAATGTTCAGGTAAACAGCACTCAAACTCCTCATGAACTTTGGTATGGTAAGACTCCTACTGTAAAATATTTCAAAATTTTTGGAAGCAAATGTTACATCAAAAGGACTGATGAAAAACTTGGCAAGTTTGAACCTAGAGTAGATGAAGGCATTCTCCTTGGCTACTCTTCCCGAAGTAAAGGATATAAGTGTTATAATAAAAGACTTGGGAAAATTGTTGAAAGCATTGATGTTGTGGTTGATGAAGCAGGCAAAAATCCAAAGCAGGTAAAAACCGAAGAGCATGAAGAAGATGAGGACTATCCTGAAGAAGAAACCAATGAAGCACCAAAAGAATAGAGAACGGAAGAAGAAAAGGCTCCATCCAGGTATGTTTAGAAGAATCATCCAAAGACTCAAATTTTGGGGCAGAAAGAGGCAAGTGTGCAGACAAGAAGAACTATTACAAAAGCTTCAAGATATCTAGCATTGCTTTCCTCCATCAAACCACAAAATGTACATGAAGCATGCAAAGATGAATGTTGGGTCAAGGCCATGAATGAAGAGCTTGAGCAAATTGAAAAGAATAATACTTGGGAATTAGTTCCTAGACCTCATGATAATAATATCATTGGAACCAAATGGATATTCAAAAACAAGCTGAATGAGAATGGAGAAGTTATTAGAAATAAGTCTAGACTTGTTTGTAAAGGATATGCTCAACAAGAAGGTATAGATTTTGAGAAACTTTTACACCTGTTGCTAGACTTGAAGCCATAAGAATGTTTCTTGCTCTTTCTAGCTTTCAGAACTTCAAAGTATATCAAATGGATGTAAAATCTGCCTTTCTTAGTGGAGATTTAGAAGAAGAAGTATATATTGAGCAACCAGATGGATTCATCCTTGGAAATGATCCAAAGCTTGTATGCAGACTCAGAAAAGCTCTCTATGGTCTAAAACAAGCTCCAAGGGCCTGGTATTATCGTCTTGACAAATACCTTCATCAACAAGGTTTTTTAAAAGGATCAACTGATAGCAATCTATATATGAAAATTGACAATGATAAATTGCTAATACTTGTTGTATATGTTGATGATATTATTTTTGGTAGCAATGAAGAAGTCATGAGTCAAAACTTTGCCTTGGTAATGCAGAAAGAATTTGAAATGTCCTTGCTTGGTGAACTCACATATTTTCTTGGTTTACAAGTTCAACAACATAAAGATGGTATTTTTCTATCACAAACCAAGTATCTCAAGCAGATCTTGAAAAAATATGGCATGGAAGACTCTAAACCAGTATGTACCCCTATGGTAACAGGATGCAGCCTCAGTGCAAATGATGAATCAGTAGTAGTACACCAACCAACCTATAGATCCATGATTGGTAGTCTGCTCTATCTAACAGGTACCCAACCAGACATCATGCATGCAGTAGGAATAGTTGGAAGATTCCAAGCAAATCCAAAGGAATCACACCTTCAAGCAGTCAAAAGGATCTTCAAATATCTTCAAGGAACTCAGAACTTTGGGTTATGGTATCCTAGGGATATAGATCTTACCCTTCATGCATATACAGATGCAGATTGGGCAGGATGCGTGGATGAAAGAAAGAGCACTAGTGTTGGTGCATTCTATATGGGTTCTACATTAGTATCTTGGTTCAGCAAGAAACAAAGTTCAATTGCATTATCTACAGCTGAAGTAGAATATGTGGCTGTTGCATCTTGCTGCACACAACTTCTTTGAATGATGAAAACTTTGCAAGACATTCAGATCAAATGTACTCCACCCATCTCCATTCTATGTGATAATACAAGTGTAATCAGTATTTCAAAGAACCCAGTCATGCATTCAAAGACCAAGCACATACCTATCAAATATCATTTTCTCCGGGAACAAGTGCTTGAACAAAAGGTCAAATTGGAGTATGTTCCATCCAAAGAATAGGTTGCTGATATATTCACCAAACCACTGCCCAGAGAGACATTTGAATACCTCAGACAGAAGCTGGGAGTAGTTGATGCATCATCTTGTTGTTGAAATTTATCTGTTTTAGAGAAAAGTGGTTGTACGTGAGTTTCATGAAGCGTATCCGCGTACATACGCTAATTTCTGTGGGTACAGTCGCATATATGTTGGCTTGAAGAAAATCAGTGGGCTAGACTTAGGATGAACAGAGTCTGATATAGGTCTGTCAGAGACCATCCGACACAGGTTCAGGGGGAGCATATACTTCTAAATGCATTGTTGGCATTATCTTAGAAGATCTTGGTACAATTTCACAGTTGTTTTTTATTCAGGTGGAACAGGTGCAGAGGGAGATTAGGTGTGGATACCAAAAAACTACCACAAAAGCTTAAAATCTAACATAACTTCCCTATACGGAGGGGATACATGGAAGGAGATCTGTCTTCTCGAAATATTAAGGATAAAAATTGAGAGGAAAACTGCAGACCTGCAATTTATACTCAGCTCGAAAGACTCTTCTCTCAAAGAACTATGTGGATACCAAAAAACTACCACAAAATCTTAAAATCTAACATAATTTCCCTATACGGAGGGGATACATGGAAGGAGATCTGTCTTCTCGAAATATTAAGGATAAAAATTGAGAGGAGAACTGCATACCTGCAATTTATACTCAGGTCGAAAGACTCTTCTCTCAAAGAACTATCATTCATATTCTATCAAATTTAGTCCTGATGATGGACCCCCTTTGGGGTTTGAAACGTCGACAGAATGAACACAATACTGTGGATAATCCAGATCATGTTACTCCAAAAAACTACCACAGAAGCTTAAAATCTAACATAACTTCCCTGTACGGAGGGGATACATGGAAGGAGATCTGTCTTCTCGAAATCTTAAGGATAAAAATTGAGAGGAGAACTGCAGACCTGCAATTTATACTCAGGTCGAAAGACTCTTCTCTCAAAGAACTATCATTCATATTCTATCAAATTTAGTCCTGATGATGGACCCCCTTTGGGGTTTGAAATGTCGACAGAATGAACACAATACTGTGGATAATCTGGATCATGTTACTCCAAAAAACTACCACAGAAGCTTAAAATCTAACGAGATCATGGTTGTTGGTTTGGATGGTGATTGACAGATGCTACTGATGATAGTTGCTGATGACTATCATAGTCTTGTTTTAGATATTTTGTCTCTATGTCATGTATATCTTTTATTATCAAGGTCATGTAACGGCCTATTTTGGTTTCCCCACTATGCCTGGGATGAATGATGTAATGTTCTTGTTTTGACATATATAAACTTTTGGTATATCCCCACTTGGTTGGGTGGATGAGTCAATCTTGGTATATCCCCACTTGGTTGGGAGATGGATGTATGTATGAGTATTTGGTGATAGAAAGGTCATGTATGATGTATAGAGTCTTGTTCTTCTTGTAAGAACATCTTTTTGCAGATCTTGCTTACAGATAGGGGAGGCATGGACAACACTCTTCAGTAGATCAGAGAATTCAACATGTACTTAGGGGAGCATAACCCTTTGCCCTTGATGACAAAGGGGGAGAGTGACTTGGGGTTGCCATCAAGTCCAAAGGGGGAGATTATTGGCATTATGACAGAGGTTTGGCACTATGACACAGGTGTTGTCCTTGATGGCAACTCACCAGATGACAGATCTCAATTCAGGCTCTTAGAATGAAGGAAACAGAGATATACGCAGGTTCCCTTTGACTGAGGCACGTATACACGCGGGTTAGACGATCAAAAGGTGCGTATACGTATACACGCACTTTCATGCAAGAAAAAGCGCGTAAAAGTTGGAAAACATGGTTTTGGTCCGTGGTATTTGGTCCTTGGTATTTTGACCCATGGTATTGGTCCAAGGTATCTTGTCCGAAGTGTTGACCCTAGGTATTTGGTCCAAGGTATTGCTTCTAAGTGGTTTTGGACCATGGTATTGAGTAAGGCCTAAGACTATAAAAGGAGGAGGAGATCATTAGGCAAAGGCACTCAAGCATTGAATATCTAATGAAGAGCAAGATCTAGACTACTGGTCATTGGGTTATGGTGCATAGCTGGATCTGAATCAAGGAGGAACCTGAGTGCTTGATGAAGGATAAGTTCTATTGATGGGTCAAGATCTTAAAACTTGAAGAGAAATATCTTTGTGTGGTTTTGATATTTTATTATTGGCGCATATCGTAATCTGTAAATCTGATGATCTGGGTATAACTGATGTCTGATTAATTGCAAAGGTTAAATCATATTTTACAGATCTGTACGCAGGTTCAGTATATCAAAGGTGCGTATACACGCTAGTTCGGCATTCCAAAACAGCGTATACATAGGTTGGCCTTGGGAAGAGTGCGTATGCATGCAGGTTTGTCACATTGAAGTAGCGTACATCTCATAGAATATGATTTAGCTACTTCTGTTTTGATGCTGCAGTATTTTGGGTTCTAGTTACTGGTACAGTATTCTGGTTACAGCTTTCAGAGAAGAGATTGGTTGATGTGGATGTTTGATTGATGTTATTGATGGATCAAGTCTGAAAATTTATGAAACGTGGTCCCTGGAAGAAAAGAGAAGGTTGTAGCCTTCTGTAGGTCAGCACCTACGTACTAGTAAACACATCAGCTAGTACAAGATCTAAGGGGGTTGAAGCTCCCTTCCAGGAGAAACTGGAGAACGAGAGAAGGTTGTAGCCTTTTGTAGGTAGAAGCTTGCATACTGGTATAAGACTACACCAATACAGAAACATTGTAAAAAGAAGTTTCTTATTAAAAGAAGATAGAGACGAATTGCAGCAGGTGGTTTTCACCCACATTGAGTTTCCACCTTATATCTTGTGTTCTTGTGTGTGATTGTCTGCTCTGTTTTTACTGTACTTGGTTACTGTTATATGGTTCTGATGCACAGATTAATGATCAACAACTAAAGAATTAACTAAATTATAAGTTTGCAGGGTATACGCTAGTTTCTTTAACTACAGTTGCGTATATACGCAGGTTTCACTAACTGAAGTAGCGTATACAAATCTGATTGTGAAATGAAAAAATAATTGACTTGATAATACTGATTCACCCCCCCTGCTAATACTGATTCACCCCCACCTACCACCACCTCTTTGATCACAGCCAAGAAAGGCAGCAAGCTCATCTCCTAGACTAGGAAATTCATTTTCTGTCCAGTTCGCTCCCAAAGTAAGGGGAAGATCGTCACCACATCCATGACCCCTGCGAAGGGTTCCTCCACGCAGCAACAGCAACAAAGGGATACATTCATGACAGAACACAAGAAAAACTTCTCCTCACCCACAGGGGTACCACACAAGTTTTAGGTGGGCGACAAAGTTTGGTTGCATCTGCAGAAAGAACACCTTACAAGAGCCCATCAGAAGCTCTGACCACGTCGACATGGTCCTTACACCATTACCAAGGCTGTGGGAAATAATTCTTTGGAGCACATCATTCCTCCATTCCTTCGCCTACACCAAGTGTTCAATGTGTACCGCCCTCTACCATGCTTCCCACCATTACTGGACACATTCGAGATTGCAGAACAGATCACCAGGGACCAAGTTCAGCAGATGGATGAACTCAATGCAATGGGGACCATTGCTTCCTAAGGGGGAGAAATGATCCAGGTGGATGTTGGTGGCCACCCACCTATCCCACTTGGACCCCCACAACTGTCTCTTTCAGTTTTTCAGTTTCTGCAATTGTAGCACAATTTACTATTTTTTGTAGTTTTCAGGTCTTGAACTTCCAGAGCTGTTTTGAGGCCCTAAACAACTCTTTTTGGGAAATCTAGGAGCAAAATGGGTCCATGGACCAATGTTTCTCTTCCCAAAGTTGTAGTTCTCGGATAGATCTTTCTAACGAGCTATTGTACTCGTCAAACGAAGATCGGGTGCCAAAGTTACGACCTGGGAAGTTGATGTACGAACTTACCCAAAACGGGGCCCACAATTTGGTGTTTCATCTTCTAGGCTTAGGTTTTGGGATGTTAAGGGTTTTCCATTGTTTCTCAACAATATGTAGGCTTTCGAGCCTCATTGTAACATAATTCAGAGGCATGTAGCCGCCACATCTCTTCCCAAAGATAAGCTACCATCACCCTAACTGGTTTATTTCCATTTCTGTTTGTAAGCATACTTCAGTCTTTTACATTAATGAAATGAAGTATTATTTTCGTTGCATCTATGTGTTTATGGTTATCTCTATAATTTGTTGCATTCCTGTTTAAATCCGAATCACATAAGATAACCTCACAACAATATGTTAACACATCAAATCATAGTTCTTAGGGATTACATAAGCAACCCACTAACAATCTCTTTACCACTTCAAATTGACAGTCTTTAGGGCACAGTAAATGCAATCATTAAGCTGCCAATCCTACAATGGTTAGGTATTCTAGATGTGCAACACTCTTCCTTGTCATCCTTTTGTTGTTAAACCCAATGTAGGTCTTGCAATCCCACTGACAGGAAAGAGACAAGGAGCATATGGAAAAGAAACTAACCAAAACCATCAATTAAGGAGGAAAGACACAAAATACTCATATTTTGAAAATGATCAACTCCTTCTTAATCCATGGACTTTGTGCATCCATTTTGTTCGCTTAATCTTTCAAGAAAAGTCAGCTCCCTCTAACTTGATCTACACAATCGTTTTCCCTTCTGTCATTCCTAAGATCTAGGACTTATTTGTAACCCCTCCTCCCACATTTACCCACTTTTACAGGCTCTCTAGGGTAAACATGAGTTGAGTGTCAGTATGATATGACCCAACCTCCAAGTTCCAGTTATGGAAGTGAGGCGACATATTGACAACAAACTGACATCCCTCGGGAATTACATACCACTCAAGAGCTGGAAAAGCAACCCAAGTGATCAATCCCTAAGAAGGAACTTTTTTTCATATAGTTTACCCTACAACCACACCCATAAGACTACATGCATGCGGTTGGGAGGCTATAGCCACACTCACAAGCTTGACTGCATGTGGTTATGTTGAAGAATCTAGGGCAATCATAGTTAATGAGATTCTTCGAGTCATGATAACTATTTGTGAAGTGTTTTTCAAATTTCTTCTTATTCCAATATTCACTTATTATTATTAGAGTGTGTCCTCTTTAGTTCATCAAATATCTACCAAAACAAAGAGACAAGAACACAAGAAGTTGGCATTATTCCAGGGCCAAAACCTCTCCCTCTTGGAGAGGAAAACCCACACACAAATTCTTCTTATAGTGATTCTAATTGACGAATACCGAGACTATGACCCTTGACCTACTATTCCACTCCAATAACAAGACACCAATCCTCTTCTTTGTCATTGTTTAGATCATCGTGATCATTGTTGTACCATGACTACTTCTTCATCTAGATCATTGTTGCACCATGACCGCACCTTCTTCATCATTGTCTTGACTTTGTCTTCGTTAGGAACGAGATCATGACTATGATATGACAACACCTTGATGTATGTTGAGATAGAGTATGTTACTCATGAGATCCTTTCATCATAATCATGTAAAGGTTGCGATCATCCTTAACTGCATTAAGAACTTTTCCAAGAGTATGATTGTGTTCTTTCCACCGAGATCATCCTTGTCACTATCATGCCGTGAACATATACTATAATACTTATGATGAGAGTGTATACTCTTGCAATATCCATCCGAGAACCATAGGCACTTTCTCCAACTGAAACACTATAATATCATATTAATCTGAGATTCTTGTAACACTAAATTTGTCCGAGATTTCATAGAGGAATGCGAAGGTGTCACTGTACTTATGACTGAGATTTCAGAGGTATTGTACTTGATCGAAGTTGTAGAGCTTGTCCGAGAGTCTGAGATTCTGTGGTGACCCTAGCTGGGTATATATAGTTGTCACGTCTCCATGATTAGATGACATGTTAAGGTGAACCGATGTGTCTTTATTTTTTAGCCAACTTGTCATTAATAATCATTTTGAGGCCGACTTAATTGTTCTTCATTGTTTTACAGGCAGGCTTCTTCTAGTGCTTGTCTTGGAGGATTGTGCTTGTCTTGGAGGCTTGTTCTAGACTTGTATACATTTTACATAAGCTCAAGAAGAGCTCCCTATTCATGACGTTGACTCTTTGACCTTAAATATAAATCCTAAGGCTCTCAATGGGAGCCATATATAACATAAACCTCTTTCTCATGAAACCCATGTAACAAGGCATAATAAATTCATTTTCTTGTTTTACAAAAATCATAATACAATGTCATGAAGACCGAACCTAGTTACACATTTTCTTCAACACTTCCTCTTAACTAGGGAGGTATTCATGATAGTACTTGGTCATTCTTAATCTAAATAATTTCTCTTAAGAAGAATCGGATTGGTAACCCATCTGTATAGCATCATAGTAACAAACATTGTATCCACAACAAGGCCTTGACTGGCAGCTCTATCTCTCATCAGATTATAGAACAATGTTGACGAGACCAATGACTATAGACACCTTAATCATTGTCTCTCAAGGTACATACACACTCGGGTGTTCACTGAGTATGACATTCTAGGACTATTATTATCTTGGGTTCCCAGCGCTAAAATAATATCGGTCGTCCTTCCTACTTTGTCTTGGATGCCCTACACATCCTCAAAGAGCATCAGATGCCAGATGATTACCCAATCCTCCATTATTTCTTCCAAATTGAAGACAAGAATGTTGTGTGTCTTTCTCTCCCTTTCAACTGGAGGAGTATGCCCAAGTTTCCTCTGATCAGAAACTTGCCTGAGCTCCCTTTTAATCAGGAACTTGTCAAAGCTCCCTCTTAGCTAGGGACTCTTCTATACATAAACAATTTCTTCTTCCTGGTTCCTTCAGCTGCTTGATCAACTTATCTTCTTGATGTCATGAAATTCATTTGAGCTTCTTCCTTGTATGGCATTATCCATCCATCACTTTCCTTCTTGGTTCATCATGTCATTCCTTCATGGAAAGTGGCTTTCTTGATACATACCTAGAACCTTTGTCATATGGCTACTTCTTCCTCATCATGTTTATTTCTGGAATTTCCATCACCACATGAATGCTAGTTGTACTTGTACTTCCAACTTTTGTGCCAATAGCCCTGCATGAACTCATCCATATATTATTCAAGAAAACAAAACACAACATTAAATTAAATTGTACCTTTGGAGATGGATCTTCATCATGACATCTTTCTGTAGGTATCAACATCCTACATACATGTTGACACATCTCCCAAAGATATCTATTGTCAAGGGTCTTCATATTTTTCCATCAATCTTCATATATTTCCGGGATATTTCCTAGTTAAGTCTTCTTGGTCTTTCGAATGTTGATCACCTTCATCAGGGTTGCATATCTCACGATCTCTTCCTTCCTTTTCCATTCCCAAGTGGTTTTAATCATAGTTTATTAGTTGTGATCATCCACCTCATACTTCATAATAGGACATATTATGTTGATTTCATCTAGTGTGCCTTATGCCTTCTTGTATACTTTTAGAGGAGGAGATCCTTTTTCTCTTGATCATGCTTCTCAAGATAGAACTAATGATCCATGTTACCTACAACCATACGACATGTCATTATAATATTAAACACAAGCATACCTACCTCATTTTACCTTCATGTCATCACACCATCATCACATGGATTCCATAAGTTGGAGTTCTTGTTGAAACACTTGCTTCCTCTCTAGATTAGTGAACCTTATGATGAGGATTCCATAAAATAATTTTGAGGATATTGTATATCCCCAATTGGCAGATGTTTCCTTTTTTACTTGATGTATGATGAGCCTTGTCCTAGATGACTCTTTCCTTCAATGTCCACTGAGTTTTTCAAGAGCTATATCCATCATGTTTTGTTTGTCATAGATTTTGTCCTTCGTGATTCCCATGGTGATGTCATGAGCTCTTGTTTCTAATGCTTCCATGATGCCATGATGCATGTTATCATCATTATCATATCTTATAACATAAGCTTATGATAGGACCCCTTTTTGAGGGATACCATCTTACGCATAGGAGAGATTTGTTACTCCCTCTTTTCTTGGCCCTTTTCTTCAACTTTCTTCCTTTATCTCGTGATATGAGCTTCTAAAATATTTCCATAGTATTGAATCTTAGCTATATTTATTCTGTCTTACTTGAGGACCAACCTTGCCTTTCATTTCTGCACATGGTTGAGTTCTTTTAACCTTTAATATTGTTTCCATCAACTTCTCTTTCTCTATCTAGCATAGAGACCACACATTTTTGAATGAGGTAACCTTCTTGTTCATGGACATTTGTTACCTTTCCTATTAGTTAGAATGATGATAATTATATTCCTTCCTAAATCTTGTAGATGGGATCTTATGAAGATATCCTACATCCCTTGATACCCTTTTACTTTCATGAAGATCAGAGTTCATGTGACCTTCTTCATTGCACCTTCAGAGAATGAGTTTATCATATACATCCTTTTGATGTCTCCAATGTTGCAATGAGGGGGTATTTCATAAGTATACCTTTCCATAAATTCAGAGGAGACCTTTTGATATGTTCAATGACTTCAACTACTTAGAGAACTAAGTTTATCCTCCTTCTTCATGCAAGGAATCTTGATGACCCATCTGTTAGGGTCCTATAATTTATAGGATCAAATGATCATTGAATGATTGCTTTCAGTATTTCATACTGTAAATAATATTGCTTTCTGCAAATGATTTCCAAAAAAGATAGAAAAATGAAAATAAAAAATGAAAAGAGGGTATAAATAGAAAATAAAGGAAAAATAAAAGAAATGATAAATGAACCCCATAAAAAATGAATAAATGTGAAAGTGATGCTAGTTTAAGTGCCACTACTAACCTTCTGGCTTTGTAAAGAATAAATTCATGAAGTTGTGTGCAACTTGTTTAAATGCCACGATCCCTTTCTGCTTGAGACATACAATTTAATCATGTTCAAGCATATTTCAATTTATGTTAATTAGATTAGAGTGAATAACTTAGCCAAATAGTGTAATCTTGGCTAAGATTAGATAGGTAGAATAGGTGAATAAAGTTAATCCAACAATTTAATCTGGATTACTTTAGTTGAGTAGATTAGTTTAGTGTTTGAAATAAATATTCTTAATCTCTTTAGAATGAAAAAATTGACAGGGTTTGCACGTTTAAATGCACCCTCATTTGATTTAAAAATGAATTAGAATAGGAAAATAAAGGGTTTTCAATGTAATAATCTAAATTGGTTCATTGACCAAAGTATTGGACTTTGGTATATAATGCATGCACCCGAAATATGTTGTGGGGTTGATCAGTGTTAAACCGCGCACTTTTTCCCCGCTCCTGATCAATCATCGCACTGATCCAACGACCCATAATTGTTTTTGGACCCCCCCCCCCCCCCCGGCAGTAATAATGTTTAATGGCGGGGGGGTCAGAAAAGAAGTTTCCCACCCCCCTACATGTCAACACCGTAAGATTTCGGACCCCACCCCTCCCGCTTACCGGATACCGCCTGCCCCCTACAAAAGTTTTTTTCCTCCCACCTTCCCGCCAATTGTCGCCTCCATGTCTCATCTCAACCACCATTCCCATCACACCACGTGTCCCTCATCCTGTCATTCCCGCCAACAGTCCCTCCATTTGCTCACCAATCCTCAACTACCACGTCCGTGACCGTTGCACCCGCCATTAAGGATCTTTCCATTCACCCGCGCCATTACAGAAATTAATGCCATATCAAGATGGTTAATCCAATGGTTAAGCCTAGTCCATGCCTTATAAAAATTGAATTATTACATGTGATTACACATTTTTGTCTTTGCCTCATGAACATTGCTCCTGCCTCTGTTGTGCTCTTATCTCACAACAACGTTTCTGTTGTTCATCTCTGATAAATATACAGATGTACCATCACTGATACTTCCTGCCAATTCCTGAAACTCGCTGTGAATTCCTTCTGTCCAAATTCTTCCCCTATCCATTTTGCAACTACAATGGCACCCAAAGTTTCCCCTGTAGTGAAACCTATGCTCACCCCCCTGTCGACTTAGACCACATTCCGCTCACTGACATAGACTACAAGATAGATGAAACACAGTGTGAATTTGACCTTTTTGAATTATGTTGTTGGTTTTGGGATAATTTCCTTCATCAATCTGATGAAATAAACCTCTGGAAGTCCAGACTTCCTCTGTTTGTTTTCCCCCGGTCCTATCATTTTCCTGAATTATTTTTAAAATTCCAAGCCTCTTACCTTTCAAGTACGAGGGCTATTATTTCTCCAAATGGCGAAATTCTCTTCACCATTACAACTGATAGCATAAATCAAATGTTGCAGGTCCCCCACAGTGATTCTCTCACCCCTTTTTCCCTTGAAGCTCATAGAGAAATTTACTAGAAATTAACCTTCCCCCAGAGAGCTGCAATTTTTGAAATTTTCCTCCCCGAAGACTCTCAACTCCCTAAGAAAAATCCTCCATATCTCTCTTCTATGTTCCCCCAAAGGACTAGACAGATTACCTCTATCTTGTCATCCATTCTTGGTTACTATTCAGATCAATGAGTAGATGAGCATATTCTAGGTTTTCTATCCACCTTTTCTTTAGAAGAAGGACTACTACCTTTGACTATAGTCACTTCTTAGCTAATGTAATTCATGAACAATTCCTTCAGTTTCTAACCGAAGAAATGTTCAGATATTCTTCAATTCTCATGTACATGTTTATTTTCTTTCAAACAGATAAGTTTCCCACTGCAATGCAGAAACTTGATCAACAAGGAGAGCCTCAGTCTATAGTCCTTCGGACTTCCTTAATCAGAAGACAATCACAAGAATTCACCTTCTCAGAATTCATCAATTAGTTTGTGTATCCAACAACTTGTTTTTTGAGTGGCCAGCATGTTCCAAGGATTAATGAAGACATTCAAAAGGTTTTACAACTCAGTGAATAAGTGAAAACAGGGGACTGGTACCTTTACTAGTCATTCACAGAAATTAGAGTGTACGGTTCACAGCTGCCACCATATAAATTGCCTAGGTATTTGCCAATGAGAATATTTGCCTTGGAGTACATCAGGCAAATAATTCACTCTGACAACGTTCATTTTGTGGCAGCCAAGAAGAAATTTCATTTCCGGATCAAAACACAGATAGGACCCTTCATCTGCAACAGTAGAGCAACAGAAGAGGAAGCAGACCTCCTACTGAAACAAATGAATTTCCATCTCAGTTTATCTTGGTCCTATGACCCCTTTGGGGTAATTTCCAAGTTAAGAGTGGAACAAAAAGCTACACCCTGTGTGCATACTCAGAGGCCAGAAATAGAGAAATATATGAACCAACACACTTGGGTAGAAAATACATTCCAGGAGGCCGAGGAGCAGGTACTTTCCAAGACAGCTTCGGATACTCCCATACCCAGAGAAAATATGGATAAGAGACCGAGAGAGGATGATTCTCCATCAGTCACAAAAGTCTCAGCCAAAGAGTTCAAAATATACACAAAGAAGATTAAAACAGGCTCTAAAATAGATTTCCCATCACTGGATGACACACCGGGCACTATTGTACTCTCAGGTTCGCAGACTTTTAAGTTGGACAGTGGTACCATAGTGTCTGCATCATCCTCGACTACTAAAGAGATTCCAACTACTATACCTCAGACACCAGAATCATCCACAGAGCAGAGGCAGTTGTATATTTTTCAGAGATATAAAGAGATTAAGCAGAGGAATGAAGCCATTCATGATAATATATCTGCTCAATTCAGGAAGAAATCTTCCTCCATCCAGCACAGGCTTATTTCAACATATGATACAGAAAAGGGAAGGATGCATATGGCATTCTTGCAGGGTCAGGTCCCTTAACCAAAGTCAACAGCAAATTTCAAAAAAACTGCTTTTGAATTTGAGGCAAAGGATGTCCATCCTTTAGATCAAATAGATATGCACAGGCAGGCTGGAGAAATGGTATACTCTACTTTAACACAGACTGCTATCACTGCTTCCAAACTAAAACTTACTTTGAATAATGTGCAGTCTCAACTTAAATTAGTGAAAGTGTCCTCACTTGCCAAAGATACCAAAATAAAATACTTGGAGGAAATGGTGATCAAAGCAGGCTTTGAACCAGACAATTCAAAATCCATGGAGGAGATAATCAGAAAGAAAAATGCCGACATAGCAGCCCTAAATAAGAAATTGAAGCTGCCAGCAATAGAATACCCCCAGGCCAAGGAACTTGGAGAGACATAGCTACAAAAGGAAGAGATGTTGAAGCTTCTAGTGGAAAAAAGTGCACAGATCAAAGCAATGAAAGCAGAAATGGACAAGCTGATAAAAGAAAAGGAACAAAGTTCACAACTTGTAGTGGTTCCTCTTTTGATGCAATTCCCATTGCATCTTTACTTCAAACAGGTGTCCCTACAACAACCATGACCACAGGAACATCATCTTCTATCGTGCTTCCCACATATGTCGTAGATGACTCAGTTAAGTTAGTTGAATCCATGGAAAACATCTCTATATAGGGAGAATAGTTAAAGAAACTTAGGCAGGAGGTGAAGGTTCTACAGGAACAGAGTACAAGGTTTGAAAATTCCTTCATGATAGAAACACAGAAGTCCCAAACATTGTCCCAAAGATTGCAGAAGATGGAAAAAGACTGTGCCATGGGCAATACATTGGCACAGATAAAAGAGAATATCTAGAAAAGGATCAATGAAGACATGGAAGACATTTGGCCTTTAATCCAAATTATTTTTGAGCAACAGGAGCCAATTGAACAGTCCAATGAAGCCATCGAGTAGGTCAGAAAGAAATTGGGATATAAACCCAAGGAAGCCACTGAGCTCATCAAATTTCTTAACTCCAAGAACAGTCAGAAATTGGAAGAGTTGGAAATTGAAGACAAAACTGAAACGGTTTTGGAAGTCATGAAAGTGTTGACTAAAAGAAATCTTATGAGACAACTTGAAGAGAAGGGTCGAATTACGAGCACTGATATACATAAATTCTTCACCAAGCTAAAGCCCCTCTACAAGAAAGGACTTCCAAACTTATTAGTTATTAATGGCAAGCTTAGCATGTGGTCGGATTACAGTGAGAAAATTATGACCAAGGCAAGAGACAATTCAAAGGTTACAATGGGAATATTTAGTATGACAGGAAAGGCATTCCTAGAAGCATTGACATACGATCTCGACATTCAGTATGCAATTCCAAATCTATTCATCACCACACCGGCATTTTCCAAATATACTGAAGTTGACGAAGTGTACAAAAAGTTGATGAATAATAGCCCGAGTGAACAATGTTGGGATAAACTTTGTGATTTACTAGAGTAAGAAGTAGTTTCATAGGCATAGCTTAGCATTATAGCACATGTAGAATCTGAGCACCAGACAGCCAGCTATTCCACCAATTCAATGCCACCACTTCAGACAGTTCAAATTTCCTTTATATCATTGTAATAAGTTAGATTGATTCAGTTTTATTATTTTTAGATACATCCTAGTCATTTTGATAGGATATTTTTTGTAAATTAATTATAAATACTTCATCTTCAGAAGTATCAGAGGTTGGTTTTTGTACAAAGAACATTATTGTATATTTCTAAAGCATCAACAAACTACCAGTAATACAAAAGCTCTTTCATAAGATTCTTGTGTCAAGTTGTTGGTGAAGTGCATCTATCTATCTTATGTGTTTATATTTCTTTGTTTATAACACATATTTGTTTTCCAAATCTGAATTATTCAATAGATAAATAAAGGGCATAATTTGTTTAAATCTACACTCTGCACCCGGCTACGAATAATTTCTATGTTTTCTTCTGACCTTTAAATATAGAATTCAGGTAACAATGCTCTATATTTAAAGTGAACCTTAAACTATTCTTCTTCTCCATTTCACAGACCTTAAAGAATCCATTCGGTTTGGCTACCCTACCCTGTGAGATCTATCTGTAGATACTGCTGTCAATCTGTATTTTATGTAACAGACTCCATAGCCCAATGGTAATCTAGTTATCAACCAACCATTCAAATACAAATCAAACCCCAAACTTCATAACTAGCCTAATATTCAATCAAACAAAGTTAAATCTTACAAAGAGAGCCCTCTCTGAAGCTGGCAGGGCTAGATCCCAGCTTCCAAAGTTGGTTTGTGGTTACCTTGGTGATTTTCTTCTGCAACCTCAAAAAATTACTGAGTGCTAACATTCTAGTGACCATACTGGGGACTTAAAAAATAATCCTTCATTTCATCATCATAATATTATTTCCCTAGTTTCTGTATCCTTATTTCAAGAAATCTAATGATTAAGACATTGGAAATAAAGGATTAGAGGTTGTTTTTCATTTTTAAAGATCTGGCTCCAAAAATAATTTATACTTGAGCCAATCCTGATCCAGATCCACCTGAAATTTTAGACAATCCTGAAAGGATACTAAGAAGGAGAAGTTTAGCTGAAAGCCAAGGAAGCAATAGCCCCCTTTCAAGGGCTAATTCTCTTCCCGAAAACCTCAACACCATTCAAGATATTTAGTTCGATTTACGTTTCGAACGCAATATTTTTAGGAATAATTCTAAAAACTTTGTTGATCAGACAGTGGTTGATGAAGCCATTCTTCAACCCTATAAACCAATAAGACCATATGTTGAACCTGATTTGGGTCAGCAAGCCCTTCAAGAGTTTGACAAACTACGAGATCTTGTGTCAGCACTTGATCAGGTTGTACATCAAGGTTACATACAACAGTATGTTGAACTTTCTTCTCTTACCATTGCAGCATCCGCTTCATCTTCCCAATCAGTTCATCCAACATCAGTTGGCCCTACCTCTTCTGTAATTTCTACTACTCATCCAGTAGTATCACAAGTAGTAACTCAATTAATTCACACAAATCCTATATTTGCTCCTCCCTTAAGACTAAATATCATGGCTTCTCACTATGCACCCCTAGTTTTACCTTCCCAGTTACATGATACGCCCCAAGACTATCAAACCAAGATTCCCTAATTTGATGGTACTATTGCTATCACTACACAACAGCACATAGATAGGATGAATGACTTTTTCGATCTTCATGAAGTAGATGAGAATGGTGTAAAACTAAGGATTTTTGCTCAGATCTTAGGTGGAGAAGTCAGAAATTGGTTCAAAAACTTAGCAGCAGGTAGTATAACTGACCTTGTTGTTTTTCACCAATCTTTCCTAACTAGGTGGGAAATTGGAAGGCGTCCTTTGCAGATCCTTAATGATTATAAAAACCTTAAGGGAGGACCCAATGAAATTGTACAAGAGTACTGTGACAGATTTAATAGGGTTTACAATGCAATTTTCGTTGCCATTAAACCACCCCTGGGCTTGGCCCTAATACTTTTCCCAGAAGGATTTGATGTTGATATGGCCTATCAACTGATAGAAAAAGATCCTGCAACCTTAAAGGAGATGCAAGCAAACGCACTTAAAGTAGAGACTAATTTATTAGCCAAGAAAACTAAGTTAAAGGCTGAAAAAAGAGTAACAATAAAAGAGGAACCTTCATCTTATATTTCCACTGATTATAAATTAGACAGCGTACTGAGAACAGTAAAGAAAATGATGGATATAATCAGTCTAGCTAATAGGGCTCCTCGGAGAGAAAATCAAACTAGGAAAATAAGGAATCCAAACTATAGAAGAAATCAACCCCAAATAAAACAAAGGGACCCAAAAGGTCCAGAACAACAGATAATACCTCCTTTTCAATAAAATTATACATATGAGGAGGCTGAAGCAGCTGATGATACAGAGGACACTCAAATAAATCTCATGGGAGTAAATGATAATGACTATATTTTTCTTACTGAGGAAGAGCAAGACCTTTTCCTATTATCCCAGAATGAAATATAACCTGAAGAATCATAGGATTACAAGAAAGGTTTTGAGAATGCCATTATGGAATTCCATAAGTAATATAACCTTAGGAGTAGGAAACTATTTGATACTCCACCAAAGAAACCAGCCGAAACACCTACCAAAAAGAATGTTGAGATTCTTACTAGAAAGAATCCTGATGTTCTAATCCAAAAAAAACATGATACTGCATCCAAATCAATTCAAACTAATGATCCCTCTACCAGCCAACCAAGAGATATACCCCAAAGAGATGTGGTTGATAATCAAGAAGTTGCCAATTCAAATA
The DNA here is from genome assembly GCA_031772625.1 of Pinus tabuliformis. Classification (NCBI taxonomy): domain Eukaryota; kingdom Viridiplantae; phylum Streptophyta; class Pinopsida; order Pinales; family Pinaceae; genus Pinus; species Pinus tabuliformis. Next base: position 291,154,463 of record CM062808.1, on the reverse strand, counting down.
AAGCACATAAATAATTTAATATAGAAAATGAATTAGCAAAACTCAAAATATCCATTCCTTTGATGGAATTGATGAATATAACTGCCTATAGATCCCAGGTAATGAAAGCATTGAGCATAGGAGAAAACGTTGATACCGTCAATGTATCAGATGATCAACCTAAAATACTACTTGGCCGAGACGTTGATGGCAAACTTCAAGAGGGAGATGTACCTCCCTTTTATGTTAGCCTAACTATTCATGATAAAACCTTACACAACGCTATGGTTGACTTAGGGGCCTCATACAATCTTATGCCGAAAGTAATTATGTAGAAGTTGGGATTAGATATTACCAGAAGGTATAAAGATCTGTATTCATTTGGTTCTAGTCAATTTAAATGCCTTGGACTTATAAAAGATTTATGTGTAAATTTAGTCCAAATACCAGCCAAAAGTGTACCGATGGACATAGCTGTGGCCGTAATCCCTCCCAAATATGGCATGCTACTTTCACGTTCATGGGGAGCCAAACTCCAAGGCACCTTACAGATGGATATGTCTTACGCAACGATCCCTGTCTTTGGTCAGAACAGAAGATTCTATAGAGAGAAACTTATGAAATTCATGGTCACCGCTCAGGATAGGCCTAACAATTATCCTATATATTTTGTTCATTCTGATCTTGACTCATTTATTTTGTACAATGATGTAAGTACACAAGAATAAGTTCCTAAACATAATACTTCTCTTTATCTCAATGCTGATGGTCAAACCTCAATCAGCGAGCAGGATAATTCAGATGAAGTGTTATGGAATTTAAGTTTTGATGGATCAGTGAGTAAAGAAGGACCTGGTGTTGGTGTATGGGTTTCTAATTCAAATACTCATCACTCAGAAGGTCACTCCTACAAATTGAATTTCTAGTGTTCTAATAATTTTGCAGAGTACGAAGCCTTAATCTTAGGTTTACATCTTTTAAAGAAACTTGGTGCTAAACGGATTTCCATTCATGGAGATTCTGAGTTGGTGATAAAAAAAATCAAAGTAGAATACTCTGCAAAACATCCTAGGATGAGAGCCTACAGAAATGTTGTGTTAGACTTTCTAGATTCTTTTGCTGAATATATTTTGTCTGCGGTTTCAAGAGATCAAAACATTATGCCTAATGGTCTTGCTACTTCGGCAAGTACTTGTAAATTACCATTTCGTCCCACTTGTCCATTTACTGTTGAAGTAAAAAATAGACCTACTATACCTGATAATATTAGATACTGGCAAGTTTTTCGAGATGATGCTCAGATTGAAAACTTTTTGCAGTCTAAAGGTGAATTTGAAGATTCTAATATAGATATAGACTTTGATGTAGAAAATATTGTACATACTAGTGTGAATAAATTAGAATTCCATGAAATAGAGGAAGAGAAACAAGAAACATATATTTTACAACTAAAAGACAATATTCTACCTAGAGGGATGGTTCCATTAGAAGATTTATTTGATTTCAATGATGTAGCTAAGAAGCCCAAAATTGAACCCAAAACCATCAAGTTTTCCTTAAGGCGAGTTTGGCGTTAATAAGGGCGGAAATCAGTGAGGTTAGAAAATCCTTGAATCAGCTCTCTCGGGTTCTTTTAGATTTGCATCTGGATCTTGGTAACTTATTTTCGGCCTCCCTTTGGGCCAGAATTGATGCCTGTTCTGCTCTGAAGTCTCTTCGGTTAGAGGAGATTCGGAAGCAGAATCAAGCTTCTAAGTTTCTAAGGCTAGCTGGGGATTCAACATTTCTTGATAGAACCTTAGGAGCAGCTCCCCGCAGCCGTGTCTCATCTGAGCAAATCTCTGCGCTGAATGATTGGTTATCTGGCTGCTCAGGTGGGGTCTCTGGTTTCCCGTCTCTGGATAACTCAGCTCACTCTGATGGAGCCGATTCTGTCTCTTCAGACCTGCATTCATCTATAGTGGGTTCTGTTTTGCCTGAAGGGAGTAACCAGGGTCATCTCTTCGCTGAGGAAGGTCGAGCGCCCCTTGCTTCCTGCAATATGGAGCCTGCTTCTCAGGGGAACGTTCGTCCTGGTTCCTGCGGTGTGGGGAATCACTCTAAGGTCAGCGAATGCTCCCATCCGGTCGCCTGTAATCCTGATCGTATTTTGTCTCCAGGCGTTAGACGGTTTTCAGTTGGCAGCAGCCGAGGTGTTGTTCCCTCTGCGCAGTCGGCCAGTGAATGCTCCGCCTCCCCGGGCATCGAGGGTTCTGATCCCGTTGTTCTAAATCTGTGTTCTCCCACTGATGGCTCTGATTCCTCAGCGTTTGGCAGGATATTTAATGTTGATCTGGCAAGCCGGTGTGATATTGACAGCGTGGAGTTACTGAATTCGTCGTCGTTGAATGATAGCGCCTCGTCCCCGGGGCTGAGCAAGACCGTGATCCCCGGTAGTAATATGACTGGCCGGTATGGTGAGATTAGCGTGGGTTCGGTCCATGGTCCCGGTTCCTCGTTCTGTGTTGGAGATCCCGTTGGTTTTACAACGCCTCAGGTTGGTATTGATACGGTTAATAAGAATTTTAATAATAGTATTGTGAATATTCGTAACAGCATTATTAATAGGGATTATAATAATAATATAAACTGTAATAATAACATTAATATGATTAATAATAATAATTTTATTAATAATAATAATAATACTACTTATAATAATAATAAATTCATTAATAACATGAATAATGATAATAATAATAATATGAATAAGAATAATAATAATATTATGAATATTAATAATGACATTATGAATTATGATAGTAATAACAATATTTATGGTATTAATAATAATAATAATATTAATTTTAGTAGTAATAATTATAATAGTACTATTTATAATAATAATTATTATTATAATAATAACAGTAATAATAACATTAATATGATTAATAATAATAATAATACTACTTATAATAATAATAAATTCATTAATAACATGAATAATGATAATAATAATAATATGAATAAGAATAATAATAATGACATTATGAATTATGATAACAATATTTATGGTATTAATAATATTAATTATAATAGTATTATTTATAATAATAATAATTATTATAATAATAACTGTATGGACAAGATTAACACCAACGCCTCTAACATGAAAAATAATAAGAATGAGAGGACCTCTGGTATTAATAATCTTTCCCTTTCTTCTCATTCTAGTAACAGGGTTATAAATCTCTCCAGTTTCGATTTTCCCCCTTCTGTTTTTAAAGTTCTGGGCAAAGGATTAAATTTTGCCTTAGCCCCTAGGAAAATCCCCGTGGAGGATATTATTTGTGGTATTGAGTTTGGGATCAGAGGTTTGCCTGATAGGATCAAGGATACTATTAGGCAGGATTGTGTTGTTGCCTTGAGAAAGGCTAGGCCGCCTAAGAGCAACCTTAGCAAGGAGGAATCTTTAGCTCTCAGATCCTTAAACCAGAACAAGGATATCGTTGTTCTTAAGGCAGACAAGGGTGGTGCTGCCGTCATTCTTAATAAGGTTGATTACCGCAGCAAGATGTTGGATCACCTTCATAATAGTGGTAGCTACAAAAAGCTCCCCAAAAATCCGTTGAAGAAGGTTGCTAGGAATGTGGCTTTGGCCATTAAATCCATTGGCTCAATAAGTTCCTTGCACCATAAACTCATTGAAAGCAACCCTATTACTCCTAGAATCTATGGTCTCCCCAAGATTCACAAGGAAGGAGCCCCCTTAAGGCCCATCGTCAACACCATTGGAGGTCCTACCTACCTTCTGGCGAAGTTCCTTGCGTTAAAGCTTAAGCCCTTAGTCGGTCATACGGAGTCCTTCGTTAAGGACTCTACTTCCTTTATTGAAGAACTCAAGGACATTAAGCTTGAACCTGGGGACATTCTTGTTAGTTTTGATGTTGTCTCCCTGTTCACTTGCATCCCTATTAATGAGGCCATGGAGGTGATTAACCGCCTAACAGATCCTGACACAGCTAGGTTGGTTGAGATCTGTCTCACCTCCACCTTCTTCAGTTTTGAGGGAGAGTTCTTCGAGCAAACCTGTGGGGTTGCGATGGGCTCCCCCCTTTCCCCTGTCGTTGCTAATCTGTTTATGGAGGATTTTGAGTCCAAGGCTCTGAACTCTTCCCGGCTTTTGCCGAAGCTATGGAAAAGGTTTGTGGATGACACCAATGTCATCTGGTCTCATGGCTAGGTTGAGCTTGATCTCTTCTTTGATCATCTCAACAATCAATCCTCAGCCATTAAGTTCACTAAGGAGCAGGAAGTTGATGGATGCCTTCCATTCCTTGATATTCTTATTTCTAATAATAGTGATGGTTCCCTCGCCCATTAAGTTTTTCGGAAGAAAACTCATACGGAACAGTATCTTCATGCCAGTTCCCACCATTTCCCGGCTCAAAAGATGGGTGTTCTCAATATCCTTGCTACTCGGGCCCTAAGGATCTCAGACAAGAAGAGCTTTGAGAAAGAAAAATCACATCTGCTTGATGTCTTTGTTGAGAATGGTTATAGTAGATACATCGGTGAGAGGGCTTTCCTTAAAGCTTCCAAGGATCCTCTGACTAAAAGGGAACCAAAGGAACGAATTCCAGGTGTCCATCTTCCGTATGTTCAGGGGGCCACTGATAGAATTGGAAGGATTTTCAGGAATCATAGTATCCCTGTGACTTTTAGGCCCCTGAACACCATTCGTATGTCCCTCAGATCGGTGAAGGATCCTATCGACCCCAAGGATATGAAAGGTGTTTATATGATCCCTTGTTCCTGTGGGACCCCCTATATTGGGGAGACTGGTCGCTCCATTAATCAAAGGATTAGCGAGCATGCAGCGGACCTTAAGCATAGGAGAGCTAAGTCTTCCGCTTTAGCTGAACATGCTGAGAAAACCAATCATCATGTTTGTATTGAGGAGGCTAGTGTTATTGCTAAGGTTTCGCATTTCCATCATCGTAAATTTAGGAAAGCGCTTGAGATTGAAAAGAGGCCAAGCAATCTCAATAGGGAGGATGGCTGGAAAATCAGTAGGTGTTGGGCCCCAGCACTCCTTTCCTAGTCGTTTTTCCGTTTTTTTTTTTTTTTATATATCTGTATTTTATTTTATTTTTGTTTTTTTTTTTTTTTTTAATATCTGTATTTTATTTTATTTTTGTTTTTATTTATTTAAATTTTTTTTTTATTTTTTATTTTATTTTATATTATTTTTTTAACTTATTTATTTATTTATTTATATTATTATTATTATTATTTATTTGTTTATATATATATTTTTTTTTTTTAGAGTGTTAATTCTCTCATTTCTTATAACTTATTAGGTCCTTTGGTACTAATTTTCTTTTAATTTTAATAATTCCTCTAAATATTCACCCTTTTCAATATATATATATATATATATATATATTTTATGCATATAATTTATTATAAGGTCCTTTACATAACTAATTTTCCAATTAATTTCTAATCAACTTATACTTTTTAAATAATTTTCTAACTAACCTAACATCCTTTTGATATTACTTTATTTTATTCTGATATTATAATGCCCTTTATGTAACTAATTAACTTATAATTTTTAATAATTCTTTTAAATAAAATTAATTTATATATTTATTCAATTTATTCATATATTATAAGGTCCTAGTTTTCCTTTAAATACTAATTAACTTATAATTTTTATAATATTTTTTGAACTAATACCCATTAAAAATTTTATATATTTATATATTGATCCCTGAGATTACTAATTAAATTAATAAAATAATTTTGACCCCGGTCCTAGAGTCAAACTAGCCGTTGGTCAAGTTAGCCGTTGGAGGCTCTGCTCAGACTATTTAACTTGCTAGGCTGGATCTGTTTCTTCAACTTGTCCTGACGATGAACCACACTAGTTGGTTCGAAACGCGTCGACAAATGGTATTCCATGTGATTTTCGTCGAAAAATCTCTCACAAACTTGATATGGATCACAGAAGCCTGAACTCTATAAATGACATTATTTATGTTCTGCATAATCTACAAGCTCCTCCTTGTTTAACTAAAACAAAGGCTAGATTTATCAAACTTAACGTTGTTAAGTTTTGTATTTTGAATGAAAATCTGTATTGGAAAGATGTTGGTTGTGTTTTACTAAACTATTTGTTGAAAAATGAAGCAGATAAAGTCATGCAAGAGTTCCATGAAGGAGACTGTGGTGGACACCTGTATTGGAAGACTACTGCAAATAATATTCTGAGGGCAGGTTTTTACTAGCCCACCCTATTTTCTGATATCCAAGAAAGTTACTTCATGCCACAAATGCCAAATATTCGAAGGTAAAAACAAACTTTTTCCTTGACCCTTGAGGCCTATATATGATGAAACCCCTTTCTAACAATGGGGCCTTGACTTCATAGGAGAAATCCACCCCGCCTCATTTGCCCAACACAAGTGGATTCTGACAGCCACTGATTACTTCACAAAATGGATAGAAGCCATACCTACCAGACAAGCTTTTGATGTTGTCATCATAAAATTCCTGGAAAACAACATCCTTGCAATATTTGGTTGACATAGGGAAATTATTACTGATAATGCCACGGCTTTCAAGTCAAAAAGAATGGTTGATTTTTGCAACAAATATCAGATAACATTTGGACATTCTACAGCCTATTACCCTCAGGGAAATGGACTGGTAGAATCTTCCAATGAAAGCTTAGTTAACATTATTAAAAATTTGTTGCATGACAATAGAGAATCATGGCACAACAAGTTGGTTAATGCATTGTGGGCAAACAGGCTTACTACCAAAAGGTCAATAGGCATGTCTCCATATCAGCTAGTTTATGGGATAAATGTTGTTTTTCCAACTTTGTTGGGAATTCCTATTTTAAAGATGATGTGAGAATTGGAGGTGGAACCCAATGATTTACATAGGATAATAAACCAGACCATTCATTTGCATAAGACAAGAGAAGCATATCATAACAGAACTCAGTTGATCCAAGATAACATCAAGAAGAAATTTGATTGAAGGACTAAAGCTGATGACTTTCAGATCGGTAATCATGTTCTGAAATGGGATTCCAGAAGGGAAGAAAAAGGAAAGCATGGTAAGTTCGACAACTTGTGGATGGGACCTTACATTATTGATTCTTACCGAGGTAACAGTGCATTTTTTCTAAAGAACACAGATGGAACAAAATTACCTGGAGGACCTGTCAATGGCAGGATGCTAAAGCATTATGTTTTTTAGGACTAAGAAAGTGTTTTTATCACACCCATTGTAGATACCATTTACCTTTGTACTGTCATGAGTGGGTAGCTTATGTCTAAAAGTTGAAGCCTGTGGAGAAGGCCCTGAGCTTTGAGGCATTTTGCCACCATAACTACAGAAAACAGAAAAAATCAGATGCAGCCAATACTGAAGATGAGGATTCAAGGCTACTAGTCTATGGTGTTCTTGACACTTCACCAGGAAGTGCCATCCCCAGCTGGAGCCACTGTTAGGGTCCTATAATTTATAGGATCAAATGATCATTGAATAATTGCTTTCAGTATTTCAGATTGTAAATAATATTGCTTTCTGCAAATGATTTCCAAAAAAGATAGAAAAATGAAAATAAAAATAAAAAGAAGGTATAAATACAAAAAATAGAAAGAAAAAAAAAAAGGAAAAAGAAAAGAAATGATAAATGAACCCCACAAAAAATGAATAAATGTGAAAGTGATGTTAGTTTAAGTGCCACTACTAGCCTTCTAGATTTGTAAAGAATAAATTCATGAAATTGTGTGCAACTTGTTTAAATGCCACAATCCCTTTATGCTTGAGACATACAATTTAATCATGTTCAAGCAAATTTCAATTTAAGTTAATTAGATTAGAGTGAATAACTTAGCCAAACAGTGTAATCTTGGCTAAGATTAGATAGGTAGAATAGGTGAATAAAGTTAATCCAATAGTTTAATCTAGATTACTTTAGTTGAGTAGATTAATTTAGTGTTTTAAATAAATATTCTTAATCTCTTCAGAATGAAAAATTTGACAGGGTTTGCACGTTGAAATGCACCCTCATTTGCTTTAAAAATCCATTATAATAGGAAAATAAAAGTTTTTCGATGTAATAGTCTAGAGTGGTTCATTGACCAAAGTACTGGACTTTTGTATATAATGCATGCGCCTGAAATATGTTCTGGGGCCGATCAGTGTTAAACTGCGCACCTTTTCCCCACTCTCGATCATTCATTGCACTGATCGAATGGCTCGGGATTGTTTTCGGACCCCCCCACAGTAATAATGTTTAACGACAGGGGGATTCAAAAAGCAGTTTCCCGCCCCCTTACATGTCAACACTATAGGATTTCGGACCCTCCACGCCCCCTCCCCCCCCCCCCCGCTTGCTTACCAGATACTGCCTACCCCCTCCGAAAGTTTTTTTTGGCTTCCCATCGCAACACTCCTTCCCACCAATTTTCGCCTCCACGTCTCGTCTTAGCCACCATTTCCATCACACCACGTGTCCCTCCCCTCGTCACTCCCGCCAATTGTCTCGCGCCATTCGCTCACCAATCCTTAATTGCCACAACCGCGATCGTTGCACCCGCCATTAAGGTTCTTTCCATTCACTTGTGCCATTACAGAAATTAATGCCATATCAACACCGTTAATCAAACGGTTAAGCCCTGTTCGCGCCTTATAAAAATTGAATTCTTACCTGCGATTACACCTTTCTATCTTTGCCTCATGAACATTTCTCCTGCCTCTGTTGTGATTTTATCTCATAGCAGCATTTCCATTGTTCATCTTTGATAAATCTACAGAGGTACCATCACTGGTACTTCCCGCCAATTCCTGAAACTTGTTGTGAATTCCTTCTGTCCAAATCCTTCCCCTATCCATTCTACAACTACAATGGAACCCAAAGTCACCCCTGTAGTGAAACCTATGCTCACCCCCTCCGTCAATTTAGACCACATTCTGCTCGCTGATAGAGATTACAACATAGCCGAAACACAATGTGAATTCAACCTCTTTGAATTATGTTGTTGTTTCTGGGATAATTTCCTTGATCAATCTGATGAAATAAACCTCTGGCACCCCAAACTTCCTCTGTTTGTTTTCCATGGTCCTATCATTTTCCCAAATTATTTTTAAAATTTCAAGTCTCTTACCTTTCAAGTAGGAGGGTTGTTATTCTCCAAATGGTGAAATTCTCTTCACCATTATAGCTGATAGCATAAATCAAATGTTGCAGGTCCCCAACAATGATTCCCTCACCCCTTTTTCCCTTGAATCTCTTAGAGAAATTTACCAAAAATTAACCTTCCCCCAGAAAGCTGCAATTTTTGAAATTTTCCTCCCCGAAGACTCTCAACTCCCTAAGAAAAATCCCCCATATCCCTCTTCTATGTTCCCTCAAAGGACCAGATTATCTCTGTCTTGTCATCCATTCTTGGTTACTATTCAGATGAATGAGTAGATGAGCCTATTCAAAGCTTTCTATCCACCTTTTCTTCAGAAGAAGGACTATCGATCACCTTTGACTATGGTCACTTCTTAGCTAATGTAATCCATGAATAATTCCTTCAGTTTTTAACTGAAGGAATGTTCATATATTCTTCAATTCTCATGTACATTTTTATTTTCTTTCAAACAGATAAGTTTCCCTTTGTAGTGAAAAATCTTAATTGTTGGGTAGTAGAAGCCCCGTGCAACAGTCATGGGGCACAAAGCCCGAAATTTTGGGTAAAGATAGGGTAAAGATTCCACAGGATGTGCAGAGCGCAAATTGTAATAATTTGAGTCAAAGGGTAGTCTGCCCAAAAATAATGTAAAGAATATAAGTTGAGTTGGCCCGCCCATGGATCGCAGTCCATGGAAATGTATAAATAGAGCGAGGCTCTGTGGGTAGAGGTAGCCTAGTTTTTGGTATGAAATCTTGGATCTAAGGTGAAATGGGTTTTTGAGAAGGAACGTTTTGAAGCGTCTGTAAGTCCGAGTCAAGGGTTGGCTAGTGGATAGAGGCTCTGCAGCTGTGTGCGCAGACCCCTGCGGCTGAGTGTGCAAGGCGGATTTGGATGTATTGGTGAAGAAGTTTAATAAAGCTAAGTTGTTTCTAAAATTCTGTGTTAAATTTGAATTATCGCGGATCTGGTTTTCGTATGTTTACTGTAACTATTTGATCTATGCACATATGCTTATAAATACATGAATCAGTGTCTATTCTAAGTGTGTGAACTGGTTAACTCTGATAAATGTTTTCTTAAAGATCACAATAAGTAGATTGAATACATAAACAACGCAATAATAAGTAGTAAGGATTATTCTGGGTTTGGATCTGCGTGAAACAGAGCAGCGCGAAGCTGCAGAACGGTGCGCGACACCTCCAGAACACACCTAGACATTTCAAGGGTGTGGAAACCTAGTTCTAGCACCCTCCCCTGCTACCTCGGGTGAGACCTTAGTCCGTGCTCCACGCGCTGTTGCCGAAAGGGCCAGTAGCTACGAGATTTGTTTGGCTAAATAATTTTTCCAAACTTGGGTCACGCCCATATAAGCCAACAAATGGTTCCATTGTCGGGACCGGGATCTACCTAAGGGGTGTCTAATGTTGGAACACTGGAACCCTACAAAGAAAGAGATTGAAGAGTGGTGGGATCTGAAACTCCACGAGTTTGCAGTTCAGGAAAACAGAAATCCGCGGATATCGAAGGAAGATTGGTTGGACCACTATATATACACAGATATTCAAGAAGTCTTCTTTGCGACATTTTCGGTAGAGTTGTACGAGTGGATCATGAGCTTAGCTAAAAGTGTCAGAAGGTGCAGATTAGATCAGCCTATTATGTGGACTCCAGAACTGGTGCGCAGGCTAGAAGCCGCCGAAGATAAAATCGCACGCGCCGTAGATCATTGGCTGGATCGGGTGATAGGAGGATTTATCACTGAGTTCACGATAGATACAACTGTGAGCTATAGTGAAGCAAAAAGGTTATTTCTTCAGGACTGCAAGGTAAGTATATCAAATCATTGAATACTTGGGTTAAGATGTTGTTATGTGAAAAACAGATGATGCGTGTGTATTGATGTCTAGGGTAACGCCGAGTGGAAGAGGTTACCGCAAACAGGGAGAAGCAGGGAACCGTTCTCTGATTTCTATTTCACGGAAGAGCGAGGAGGAGCTCGCAAGGTTCTCACTGAGAAGTGCAGTCCGGTTGATTAAGGAACACTTCCCTCTGATACCACATCTGTCCACACTGACCCCGACCCCACCTCCAACACCACCACCACCAAAGGTCGGGATGGCGAGTGCAATCAAGTTGCCAATATTTAAGGGTGTAGGGAATGAGGAACCAGGACGATTCTAGTTTGTGATAAGGTCTGTATGGGACGCCCAAGGCATAACAGATGAAAACATCAAGAAGGCCACCCTAGTTAGTGCACTGTAGGACTGCGCGCTGACATGGTACATAAAATACTCGACCGATCATCCGAATGAGGGAATAGCAGCTATCCAGGATGCGCTAAACAAAGAGTTTGGCTGACCAAAATCAGAAACATAGTTGGTTATTGGGTTCAAGGAGATCGCAATGTTGCCTGGTGAAACTCCGTGGGATCTGGACCAGAGGTTAAAAAGCACTATTCGCGAAGCTAACATGACCTTGACAGATGCGCAGCACTGCGCATGGTTTGTGGCGTCATTGACACCACATCTGAGGACGGCTCTGTCACAACAAAAGATCTCAACCCAAGCTGAGGCACTAGAGACAGCAATGAGGTTGCATGAAACCCCAATACTAGATCCAGGGTTGGGAGTTCAGCAAATCCATGCGCAACTTCAAAACCTGAGTTTAGAAATGCAAAGCTTGAAGCAAGGAAGGGTGCCATGACCAGAGGCACGTGCGGAGGTAGGCTGTATTAAATGTAAGATCTAAGGGCACGATAAGGAACAATGCCCTGTCTTCGCGAACTATCTGGCGAGGGGAGGCCCGATGCCATTAAAATTGGAGGTACAAGTAGGACCAAGTGCCGCACCTGCGCTCTGGTGCACGATTTGTCAAGTGGGTGGAAAACACACAACAGATAACTGCCACCTATTACAAAAGTATACCCAGACCCTGCAGTAGCTGTATTGCAACTTTTATCGATCAGTAGGACACGATGAGCGAACGTGTCGAAGTTATGACTTAATGATGGAAAGAACCCTAGCTTACCAAATGCAGACTGAAGTGCGAGGAGGATTTCAAGGACGTGGCCGAGGAAGAGGAATGGGGCCCGAGCAGGGTTGCAGACAGCTAATCTGTTATAACTGTGGAGGGCCAGGACACTACGTTCACGACTGCATTAACCTGACCAGAAACTCATGCCTCTATTATGAGCAGTTTGATCATGAAATGGTAGACTGTCCAACGTTAATTTCCTAAATTCATGAGAAGGGAGTGTTACAACCCACACCAACCCAGAATGTCCAGATGATGCGATCAGAACCTCGTGAAGAGGACCCCTGTATAAATATGGTGTTGAGGAGCGACGCAACCACAGGAGGTGATACACAAAAAGAGATTGCAGAAGGTGGGAGGGAGCATGATGTACCTACGAAGGGACCTGACTCTGAGCCAGAACAAGGGATGAAGACGCCTAAGGAAGCTCAGACGAGCTTCGGGGAAGCCTCTACTCCAAATAGGAGCAGCCAAACGGGGCCAGGATTTGGACCCCTCTATGATTACTACCTTTCTCGAAACCTGCATGAAGCTGCTGAGCGATAGTAAAGCCGTTAAGGGACTACAAGAGCTAATCACTAGGTGCGCCAGATTGGGCGAACCACATGTAGTCCGAAAATATGAAGACATGCTCTGCGCACCGGACGAGAAATGAGACTGACAGCGCAAATTGGTGACTACGAGATGGATCAAGTCATCCTCGACTTAGGCTTGGATGCGAACGTGTTGCCTAAGCAAACGTGGGAGCGCATGGGCAAGCCCGCACTGCAATGGTCCTCGATTCAACTAAGAATGGCCAACCAATAAAAGATCTTACCAACGGGCCGACTGCAAGGAGTGACTGTGGACATTGAAGGCGTAAGTACATAGACTGACTTCGAAGTCATAGAGATTGTTGATGAAAATAATCCTTACCCTGCATTGCTCGGAATTGACTAGGCCATGGACATGAAAGGGATCATTAATTTAAAGAGGCGGAAAATAACGTTCGAAAACAAGTCACTGTGGGTAGTAGTTCCATTGGACCCAGAGGAAGGAGAGCGCTACACCGAACCCGTGCACGATGAGGAAAGTGACAACGAACTGGATTGCATCTATTAGATAACAGCACAAGACCAAGATTGGGTACATTCCATAGACGATGGAAGAATCTCATGGGAGCACGATAGCACCTGCATAGTGGATTCTGATGAGGAGATTGAGCGATGGCAGAACCGATTGCAGGAAGTTACGACACTTAGCTGTAATATGATGATTCGATCATTGCAAGGCGTAACCATAGAGGAAAGACAACGGCTAGCAAAGAACGACGCAACGAATGAAGGGCAACTCGTCAAGCTTGGCACTTTATGTGTAGCACAGGAACAACCTGGTGCGTTAGAAGACGCGTCGAGCGCACCCAGAGGGGGGCACAAAAGCTGAGATGTAGGAGGCAGTTCCAAGTACGGATTGGAGGACGTGTGCGGCAGCCATGTTGGTATAGAGTGGTCGTTCATCAACAACAAAGGGTACGGATGCACATCAGGCGACCATCAATCCAACTGGATCTGCGCGGAATGAAGGCTCGCATGGCTAGGCAAGGAAGTCTCTTTACGACCGAACGAACCGGCACAGATACAGCTCACCCTATCGGTGATAACATCCATGAAAGGATTCAGTGGCTCTGGGCAGCTATTTTGTGGGGCAAAATGCAACTTGGTAAGTTAGAAGAAACAAGGGCCAAACTCCGAGAACATAGTGCGAAGCTAGATGAAGCAATTGATAAGCTGCAATTATAAGTCACCTACATGGACTACGCGAAGGAACTAACGAAGGGAATGGGCATGGTTGGCTCTCCTACACTGCTACAAGCAGTGACCCTGCTAGCATGGTTGTGATTGCACCTAGGAGTACAAGGACGCACAAACCGCAATCTGTTAGTAGAATCGAGGGAACGCAAAGGGTGCTCGCAGCCCGGGCTAGTCGGGAAATGGAAGACCCACACGAGGGGTTCGCCCACCTGACTATCTGTAGGAGGCCCAGTCCCAGCGCCCCATGCAGTTGGAAGAGGGTGCGAGACTATAAAATAGGTTGCTGAGAAGCTACGTGACATGGCCACATCATACTTACGGAAAACGCACCTGCGTACCTGGAGATCCACTGCCACGAGGGAAAAAGGGAAAGTGATCATTGCAGGTACTGTTCATGATATGATGGCCCATTTAAGGCACATTGGAGCGGGCAGCGGACAATTAAGGTAGAAGAGTAACCGCCAAAATCGCATTTATGAGCTGCAGCAAGGGCGAACAACCGATTTTAAACTTGGAATCATAGTCAGGGTCACACCACCACGCTTTACCATTCTGCAAGAAAGATGCCATGGGTCCAAGACAAGCGCAAGATGGGTAACAAGCAACTAGAATAAAGTCTGTGATTTCAGGCATTGCCAAAACATTACCGGGAAGCAATCCTCAAAGCGACAAACCCTACCACAAATAGTCTGTAGAAAGCTACGCCGCAAGCAGTTGAGCTCCCTAAATCACCCTGGACGCCGCGAACCAGGAAGGACCCTCAGATCCAGAACCAATAAGGAGGTCACCACGACACCTGCCCTTTAGCAAGTTCACAATGGAGGAAAAGGGTAAAACTGTCACAATTGAAAGCGACGAGGAAGAAGAAGGTTCTCCCACATATGTCGAAGAAGTAAACCCTAAAGAGGATCCCATCCAGCCAGTGTGATAACCCAAGTATGTGTCTCCAAGCAAGGGGAAGGCAAAGGTACCTGCAAATCTAGATGAAGTCGACACTATACTCATTACCCCGTCTCTTCCAAAAGTAGTCCCAGAAGAAAGCTCGATGGTTGGCCGTATTGAGACAATGAAATTCAAAGACTGGGACCTGGCAGATATAGTAAAATTTCCCCACTTGGCAATTGACGCACTAATGGAGGAGAGTGTCGAAGGGACGGTGACAACGCTACAGCCAAAGGAGTGGCTGTGAAAGGTGGAAAAAGTCGGGTTGCTCTGTCTCTTGTCTATTCCTCACTTTCTCCGACCCCCTATCACAATGTTGGTCATAAGGCAGTTGCTCTATTTGGTCCATGAGGAAATATTATGGGTTAGCAAACTTGTCCGCATCATAGAGGAACTTGTTCATCAGGTTTCGCACCTTCCCTGCGAAGGAAGAGACCCCCGGGAAATTGCTGATAGAAGTGGCGATGTCGCGATGATAGACACCCTGAAAAAGAAGTATAAGCTCGAGAAGGGGCAGCGAGGATACATCATTGATATCATTTTAGATAACTCAGTCCGCATCACCACCCAGTTGCTGGCAGGGAAAGTGATGCGAAAATGTCATGGCACTGAGGTTCCGGCAGTAGTCATTGCACTCGCTGAGGAATGCGCAGCTGGAGAACGGTTCAATTGGTCATAGTGCCTTTGTGAAGAATTTCTGACCAACTGCCAAGAAGTTCAGGAGGAGGGAAAGACCTTCCATTATGCGTGGCTGCTCCTGTCCATTATGTTGGTTGCCACTGACTTACCCAAAGACAGCCAGTTTCCTGTCTTGGACCCAGATTGGCCAGAAGCCGCCAGATACACTTCCCTTTGGGAGATAAGGGACGCTGAACGAATCTGGAACATAAAAATCTTTTGGATACTAATGGACGCGAATGTGCGCTAATGGATTAACAAGAAACCCCGCATGTCCAACGGGATCTATGAAAGCATGAAGCATATTGTCGAGTTTAAAACAGACATGCATTATATCTACATCAGAGCACGCAAGGACCCAGCCCACACATGGACCTCTCTCCCCTTTGTTGCCATTGATGACGTTGTCGACGCGGTTGTGGGTACTGGCGCGGACCAGAGGCAGTAAAGCACAATGAGGTCGCTATCCGGAAACAAAAGGAGGAAGTGAAGTGTGTTTCCCAACAAAAGCGAAATGAACAGCTCGTCGCGGAGGTTCAGGCAGCTCGGGAGGCGGCACAGGTGGCAGCAGGAAAGAAACCACCAGGAGGGGCTGCGTCGACAATGGCCAAAAGCAGTCAAAAGGCACCCACTTAGACGGTCGCGGAAGAACCACCATCAACTGCTATGGGTGCCCTTTTGAAGCGGTCAATGCAACCAGAATGACCAAAGCCATGAAAGAAGGCAAAGGCGTCTAAAGCAGACAACAAAGTGACCACCTTAACCGAGGGTGACTTAAATGACATAGAAAACACCGTTCGGGACGCCACTCGGGATGTCGTCGACGAGGCCATGTCAGACCAGCAGATTGTGTTGGGGGAACTCCATACGTAGCTACAGGAACTTAGGATAAGGATCGCACCAATGGGCTACAACACTACTCAGGGGGTTCCCGGTAGGACAGCCACTGAACCATTGTTGAAGGCTCAAATAGCCATTCCATCGCGATTCTCGTAGGAGCATTGATCACCACAAATGCGGAGGACCGAGTTGTGCTAGGACACCTTACAGGGCTGGGATTAAACATGGTTGCCCTACCGCGAGAAAGTTTGCAACAGCTCCAAGACAACGCCACAATGGAGCTCCGCGCTAGAGAAGACCGCGCTGAACAAGTACTCCGAGAAAAGAAGATTAATATAGAACAACTGCGCATCCAACGGGACGAAGGAGTCACACAAAAGAAATAGGTGGAGTAGTTAGTAGCAGAAGCCGACTCGAGTGCCCCTGAGCTGGAGATTGGGGCTGAGCTGCCTATTGAGACACGAATACGTAATTTCGCTACCGGGTTCTGTTAGCCAAGGAGGAGGCCGTGCAGGTTCAGTTAGAGCTCAGTTTGTAGATCGAGGAATTAAAATTACAGGTTCCGCCGTTGATACCCCCAGAGATCACCACGCAACGCAGAAACATCATTACCTTTGGACGCGAGATGCTCACACGTTCAATGAAGGAATGTACCGACCTATTAACCCAGTCGATTGTTACGCTCACCGCCCTCCAGGAGGAACCCACACTTCAGCAATTAGAAACCGAGGCTATGGATCTCCAGCAGGCCCACGACATGATCAAAGGAACCGTGCATACCATGGCCAGTACGCAGCACTTGGCTAAGATGAGGGAGGCCCAGGACCTGAAAATCTAGGTCAACGCTGCCAGACAGAAGGAAGCGGTGATTAAGGCCTATCTCCATCCTTGGTTGGATGAGGCATTTGCGGTCTCGACCACCATAGAGCGCAAAGTAGCACACATGGAGATTGAATATGCTACCCTCGAACCAGCAGAGACAGAGACTGATGTGCCCGCGACACGTGTAGAATGGATACAGTGAATGACGGAAGAGTTTGCTACCAGTACAAGTGAAGCATAGAGGCTGCTAACTGATCTCCGTGCGAAAATGGCCACACCAGCTGAGTGACTCGGGACAAGTCACGATGATTGTGTTGGGGGACTGTTGGGTAGTAGAAGCCCCGCGCAACGGTCATGGGGCACAAAGCCTGAAATTTTGGGTAAAGATAGGGTAAAGATTCTACAGGATGCACAGAGCGCGAATTGTAATAATTTGAGTCAAAGGGTAGTCTGCACAAAAATAATGTAAAGAAATATAAGTTGAGTTGGCCCAGCCATGGATCACTGTCCATGGAAATGTATAAATAGAGCGAGGATCTATGGGTAGAGGTAGCCTAGATTTTGGTATGAAATCTTGGATCTGAGGTGTAATTGGTTTTTGAGAAGGAACGTTTTGAAGCATCTGTAAGTCTGAGTCAAAGGTTGGGTAGTGGATAGAGGCTCTGCAGCTGTGTGCGCAGAGGCCTGGAAGAGTCTGCAGCTGTGTGTGCGAACCCCTACAACTGAGTGCGCAGGGCAGATCTGGATGTATTGGTGAAGAAGTTGAATAAAGCTAATTTGTTTCTGAAATTCTGTGTTAAATCTGAATTATTGTGGTATGTTTACTGTAACTGTTTCATCCATGCACATCTGCTTATAAATAAATTGAATCAGTGTATATTCTAAGTGTGCGAACTAGTTAACTCTGATAAATGTTTGCTTAAAGATCACAATAAGTAGATTGAATACATAAACAACACAATAATAAGTAGTAAGGATTATTCTGGGTTTGGATTTGCGCGAAACAGAGCAGCGCGAAGCTGCGAAACGGTGCGCGAAACCTCCAGACCACATCTAGACATCCCAAGGGTGCGGAAACCTGGTTCTAGCACCCTCCCCTGCTACCTCAGGTGAGACCTCAGTCCGCGCTCCACGGGCTGTTGCCAAAAGGGCCAGTAGTTGCGGGATTTGTTTGGCTAAATAATTTTTTTGAACCTGGGTCAGGCCCATATAAGCCAACATTGATCAATAAGGAAAGCCTCAGTCTATTGTCTTCTGAACTTCCTTAATTAGAAGGCAATCACAATAATTCAGCTTTGCAGACTTCATCGATCAGTTTGTGTATCCAACAACTTATTTGTTGAGTAGCCAGCAGGTTCCAAGGATTAGTGAAGACATTCAGAAGGTTTTATAGCTCAGTTAACAAGTGAAAATAGGGACAGTCATTCACATAAATTAGAGTGTACGGTTCACAGCTGCCACCATATAAATTGCCTAGGTATCTGCCAATGAGAATATTTGCCTTGGTTTACATCAGGCAAATAATTCACTCTAACAACATTCATTTCGTGGCTACCAAGAAGAAATCTCAGTTCCGGATCAAAACACAAATAGGACCCTTCATCTGCAATAGTAGAGCAGTAGGAGAGGAAGGAGACCTCCTGCAGAAACAAATGAATTTCCCTCTCAGTTTCACTTGGTCATGTGACCCCTTTGGTGTAATTTCCAACTTAAGAGTGGAACAAAAAGCTACACCCTATGTGCATACTCATAGGCCAGAAATAAAGAAGTATATGAACCAACACACTTGGGTAGAAAATATATTGCAGGAGGCTGAGGAGCAGGTACTTTCCAAGACAGCTTCATAGACTCCCATACCCAGAGAAAAGACAGATAAGAGGCCGAGAGAGGATTATTCTCCATCAGTCACATAAGTCTCAACCAAAGAGTTCAAAATATACACAAAGAAGATTAAAACAGGCTCTAAAGTAGACTTCCCATCACTGGAGGACACCCCAGTCACTAATGTACTCCCAGGTTTGCAGACTTTTAAGTTGGATAATAGTACCACAGAGTCCCCATCATCCTCGACTAGTAAATATATTCAGACAACTATACCTCAAACACCAGAATCATCCATAGAGCAGAGGCAACTGGATATTTTTCAGAGATATAAAGAGATTAATGAGAGGAATGAAGCCATTCATGATAATATATCTGCTCAATTCAGGAAGCAAACTTCCTCCATCCATCATAGGCTTACTTCAACATATGATACAGAAAAGGGAAGGATGCATATGACATTCTTGCAGGCCCAGGTCCCTCAACCAAAGTCAACAACAAATTTCAAACAAAATACTTTTGAATTTGAGGCAACGGTTGTCCATACTTTAGATCGAATAGATATGCAAAGGCAAGCTGGAGAAATGGTATACTCTAATTTCACACGGACTGCTATCACTGCTTCCAAACTACAACTTACTTTGAATAATGTGCAACCTCAGCTTAAATTGGAGAAAGTGTCCTCACTTGCCAAAGATATAGAATCAAATACTTGGAGGAAATGGTGATCAAAGCAGGCTTTGATCTAGACAATTCAAAATCCATGGAGGAGATAATCATAAAGAAAAATGTTGACATAGTAGCCCTAAAGAAGCAATTGAAGTTGCCAGCAACAGAAGACCCCTGGGCCAAGGAAATTGGAGAGACAAAGCTACAAAAGGAAGAGATGTTGAAGCTTCTAGTGGAACAAAGTGCATAGTTCAAAGCAATGGAAGAAGAAATGGACAAGCTGATAAAAGAAAAGGAATAAAGTTCACAACTTGCAGTGGTTCCTCTTGATGCAGTTCCCATTGCATCTCTACTTCAAAAAGGTGTCCCTACAACAACCACAACAGTAGGAACATCATCTTCTACCATGCTTACCACATCAGTTGTATATGACTCATTTAAGTTAGTTGGATCCATGGAAAACATGTCTATACAGGGAAAAGAGCTAAAGAAGTTGAGGCAGGAGGTGAAGGTTCTACAGGAACCGAGTACAGATTTTGAAAATGCCTTCATGATAGAAACACATAAGTCCTAAACATTGTCCCAAAGATTGCAGAAGATGTAAAAATACTGTGCCATGGGCAATACATTAGCACAGGTAAAAAAGAATATCTGGAAAAGGATCAATCAATACATGGAAGACATTTGGCCTTCAATCCAAATTATTTTTGAGCAACAAGAGTTGATTGAATGGTTTAATGAAGCCATCAAGCAAGTCAGAAAGAAATTGGGAGATAAACCCAATGAAGCCACTGAGCCCATCAAATTTCATAACTCCAAGAACAATCAGGAATTGGAAGAGTTGGAAATTGAAGACAAAACTGAAACGAGTTTGGAAGTCAATAAAGTGTTGACTAAAAGAAATCTTATGAGACAGCATGAAGAGAAGGGTCAAATTATGAACACTGGTATAAATAAATTCTTTACCAAGTTGGAGCCCCTCTACAAAAAATGACTTCCAAACTTATTAGTTATTAATGACAAGCTTAGCACGTCGTCGGATTACAATGAGAAAGTTATGACCAAGGCAAGAGACAGTTCAAAGGTTATAGCTGGAATATTCAGTATGACAGGAAAGGCGTTCCTGGAAGCATTGGCATACGATCTCAACATTCAATATGAAATTCCAAATCTATTCATGACTAGGCTGACATTTGCCAAATATACTGAAATCGACAAAGTGTACAGAAAGTTGATGAAGATGAATATCCTAATTCAACAACCCTGAGATAAAATTTGTGAGTTACTGGAGTAAGAAGTAGTTTCGTGGGCACAACACAGGTAGAATTTGAGCGCCAGACAACCAACTATTCCACCAATTTAGTGCCACCACTTCAGACAGTCGAATTTCCATGATATCATTGTAATAAGCTTGACTGATTCAATTTTATTAATTTTAGATACATCCTAGTCATTCTGAGAGGATATTTTTGTAAATTAATTATAAATACTTCATCTTCAGAAGTATCAGAGGTTGATTTTTGTACAAAGAACATTATTGTATATTTCTGAAGCATCAGCAGATTACGAGTAATACAGAAGCTCTTTCACACGATTCTTGTGTCAAGTTGTTGGTGAAGTGCATCTATCTGTATTATGTGTTTATATTTCTTTGTTTATAACACATATTTGTTTTCCAAATCAAACTATTCAATAGACAAATAAAGGTTATAATTTGTTTAAATCTACACTCTGCACCCGGCTACGAATAATTTATATGTTTTCTTCTGATCTTTAAATATAGAATTTAGGTAAGAATGCTCTATATTTAAAGTGAACCTTAACCAGTTCTTCTTCTCCATTTCACAGACCTTAAAGAATCCATTCGGTTTGGCTACCCTGCCCTGTGAGATCTATCTGTAGATACTGCTGCCAATCTGTATTTTATGTAATAGACTCCATAGCCCAATGGTAATCTAGTTATCAACCAACCATTCAAATACAAATCAAACCCCAAACTTCATAACTAGCCTAATATTCAATCAAACAAAGTTAAATCTTACAGAAAGAGCCCTCTTTGAAGATGGTAGGGCTAGATCTCAGCTTCCAAAGTTGGTTTGTGATTACCTTGGTGATTTTCGTCTGCAACCTTAGAAAATTACTAAGTGCTAACGCCATCCAACCTATATATGTCCTTGCAATCATGAAGTCATTTAACCAAACTTGATTATAAAATGAGAAGATACTTACTTGTCATGTGAAAATGAAATCTTCACCTTATTGTTTTCTTGACTGACCTTCTTCAATGAGATTCTTACTTGAGCTACCTAGTACGCCTGAGTTCCAAGACTTTCCTTGAGACTTCCTTTCATTTTTCAACACCAAGCACTCTTGATTTTATAATATGTTGAGATTACTTGATCCCTTGACTGTGGTATTGTTTGATCGAGAGCACTGTTGATGTGGCATTGTGTTCTTCTTCTGAAGTGATATCGTTGTAATGTATGATGTGATTGTATATCCTTGTGGTCTTGTTGTGATGCTCCTTGCTGGAGTAGAATCTTGTAGATCCTTGCTTGAGTTGACTAGCATGAACAAAGATTTCCTTTGAGACCTTCAATACCAAGCACTGAAACTGCTTCAGACTATAATTTATTGAGATTTCTGTGGTATGACATAGGTTGTAATGACACCCAATCTTGAGGCTAGCACTGAGACTGTGAGAGGTACTATGTTTTCCTTCTGTTGTAGATCAGGACTGCTTCTCGAATTTTTGACCTTCTCCAAGATGATGATCTTTGACTTTGAGGTCGTTTGAGTTATCTTGCTTTGTAGACATCTCGATGAGGTTCTTGTTGTTGTAGACTGCTTGTTGTAGACTTGATCCTTCAATCTTGACAAAACCCTTTAACTTGTTTTGATGCTCTTCTTGAAGATTGATCCTTGTATGTCTCTTTTGTTGCCCTTCCTTTGACTTCAGCACCTTAGCTCTGATACCATGTTGAAGAATCTAGGGCAATCAGAGTTAATGAGATTCTTCGAGTCATGATAACTATTTGTGAAGTGTTTTTCAATTTTATTCTTATTCCAATCTTCACTTATTATTATTAGAGTTTGTCTTGTTTGGTTCATCAAAAGATACCAAAACAAAGAGACAAGAACACAAGAAGTTGGCATTATGCTAGGGCCAAAACCTCTCCCCCTTGGAGAGGGAAACCCGCAAAAAAATTCTTCTTATAGAGATTTTAATTGACGAATACCAAGACTATGACCCTTCACCTACTATGCCACTCCAAGGCCACGACACCAATCCTCTTCTTTGTCACTACTAAGCTCATCATCATAATCATTGTTGTATCGTGATTGCTTCTCCAGCTAGATCACTATTGCACTACGACTACACCTTCTTCATCACTATCTTGACTTTGTCTTCATTAGGAACGAGATCATGACTATGATATGACAACACCTTGATGTATGTTGAGATAGAGTATGTTACTCATGAGATCCTTTCATCGTAATCATGTCAAGATTGTGATCATCCTTGACTACATTGAGAACTTCTCCATGAGTATGAATGTGTTCTTTCCACCGAGATCATCCTTGTCACTATCATGATGTGAACATATCACTATAATACTTATGATGAGAGTGTATACTCCTGCAATATCCATCCAAGAACCATAGGCTCTTTCTCCAACCGAAACACTGTAATATCATCTCCATCTGAGAATCCTGTAACGCTGAATTTCTCTGAGATTTCAAAGAGGAATGCGAAGGTGTCACTGTAATTTTGACTGAGGTTTCATAGGTACTATACTTGACCGAAGTTGCAGAGCTTGTCCGAGATTCTGAGCTTTTGTGGTGACCCTAGTTGGATATATATAGTTGTCATGTCTCCATAATTAACCGACGTGTTTGTAGGTTTTAACCTTGTACAGAAATTACCTGCATACAAATTCAAAAACACAGAAAATAAACAATGCGAGAGCATAACACATAAAACACATAGACACAGATATTTTCCCCTGGATCCCAAAACCGAGACTACCAGCCTGATTTTTTTATTATATTCCTTTCAATGTTACAATACATATTTATACATGCCGAAGCTTCCAATACCATGAACCGAAAACCATCGCGTCCAAAACCATGGACCGAAAACCATCACGTCCAAAACCATGTGCGAAAACCATGCACAAAACCATAGGTAGGTCAGCCCAACCTAATATAGGGTCCAAAAAAAAATTTCCCGGGGCGCTGCCCCGGACCCCGTAGAGGGGGGCTACGTGACCCCCCCGGCTGCACAATCAACGCAACGAAGGGGGGGCTCCGTCCCCCCTCTAACCCCCCAGTTCACTATGTGGGCTAGTCGTGGAAAGAATATAACATAATCCAACATTCTCCCACTTGTTGTTTTCTTTCCACAGGGGACCACAAGAGAGCTTAGTCATTTATCCAACCTTACAATGCCCATTGTTTCTCTGCACCAAGAGAACTTCTCAGAGCTCATAGATTTTGTTAATGCATTTTCAATATTCATCAAAGTGTCCACCTTTACCAGCAACACCATTTTGTCTTCTATCATATCCCTTACAAATTGATATTGAACATCAATGTGCTTTTTATTTGAATGGTAAGCAGGGTTCTTTGCCAAGAAAATTGCACTTTCGTTGTCAAAATCTATCATTATAGCTCCCTGTACTAACCCCATACTTGAACACAATCTCTGCAACCAAACTACTTCCTTTCTTGCATCAGTGGCTGCCATGTATTCTGCCTCTGTAGTTGATAGTGCCACTATAGATTGTTTCTTATCCAACCGACTTCACCTCCAAATAAGTTAAACACATACCCACTTGTAGATCTTCTCTGATCCAGATCTCCAGCCCAGTCTACATCAACAAAGCCATGAATATCCAACACTTCGTCCAATCCTGGTCTTCCTTGATAGCACAAGCCATAATCACTAGTGCCATGCAAATGCCTAAAAACCTGCTTCACTATTGTCCAATGCTCCTTCCCTGGTTTTGACATAAACCTGCTCAATACTCCCACTGCATGTGCAATGTCTGGTCTAGTATAGACCACTACATACATTATGCTACCCACTGCACTTGCATATGGAACGCAGGACATGCCCTCTTCCTCTTCTTGTGTCTTGGGACACTGTTCAGCAGATAACTTCACACCTACAGGAATATGAACCTTCACCGATTTACTATCTTGCATTATTAAACCTCTATAGTATTGTCTTGACATGCTTCCTCTGGTTTAACCAGAGCTACCTCTTTGCCCAATCTCTTTTAATTTCCATGCCCAAAATATAGTTTGCAGCACCAAGATCTTTCATATCGAATTTGGAGGACAATTGGATCTTCAAATCCTAGATAATTCCTTTGTCATTTCCAACCAGCAACATATCATCCACATACAAGACCAAATAAATAACATGATCACCAATTAATTTAAAATACACAAAGTGATTTTCTTTGCTTCTGGTGAAGCCGAATCCCCGTATAAATGTATCAAATTTCTGATACCACATCCTTGGTGATTGTTTTAACCCATAAAGAGACTTCTTTAACTTGCATACCAGTTCTTTCTTACCCTTCACTACAAAGCCTCATATTGCTTCATGTAGATCTCCTCTTGCAGATCCCCGTGAAGAAATGTTGTCTTCACATCCATCTATTCTACCTCAAAATTAGAAGCAGCAGCAACAGATAAAAGTAATCTAATAGAAGTTACCTTGGAAACAGGAGAAAAAATATCACCAAAATCAATTCCCGGCACCTGGGAATAACCTTTTTCTACCAACCGAGCTTTGTGTTTCTCCACCTTTCCTTTTGCATTTGTCTTCTTCTTGAAAACCCATTTGCTGCCAATGGGTTTCCTTCCAGCTGGCAACTCCACTAGATCCCAAGCCTCATTTTTGTGAAAAGATGCCATTTCATCAACCATGGCCTCTTTCCAGAGTTTTCCATCCTCTGAATCTACTGCTTCCTTCACAGTTCTGGGATCATCACCAGTAATAGATAAAGCAAAATTTGAACATAAAGAAGATGGAATATACCTTTCTGGCTGCCTTCTTTTTCGAACTAATCTTCTCACACCCAGAGTTTGTGGCTCTTCATCTTCTGATTCCTCCTCTGTTGTAGAGTCTGATTCTTCCTCCTTTAGCTCAAACTCTATCTTCTCAGGTTCCTTTAATGGGACTTCATGTTTAATAACATCTTTCACCTCTCTGAACACCACATCTCGGTTGTACACAACCTTCCTTGTTACTGGGTTCCAAAGTTTATAACCCTTTAAACCATCCTTATAGCCAATAAAGATGCACTTTTCAGATTGACTATCCAGCTTGGTTCTTTTCTCCTTTGGAACATGTACATATGCATCACATCTAAATACCCTCAGATGTGAAAGAGATGGTTTCTTACTAGTCCATACCTCTTGTGGAGTCTTATCCTCCAACATTGATGAAGGTGATCTGTTGACCAGGTAACATGCTGTCTCCACTGCCTCTTCCCAGAATTCTTGTCCTAACCCGGCACCACTGAGCATGCTTCTTGCCCTTTCCATCAATGTCTTGTTCATTCTTTCTGCAACTCCATTTTACTCAGGTATATATGGAATAGTCTTTTGTCGTGCTATACCACACTTCTTATAGAATTCTTCAAATTCCTTACTGCAAAACTCTCCATCGTTACCTGCCCTCAGCACCTTTATATTTTTCTTTGTCTGGGTTTCCACTAGAGCCTTAAATTTTGTAAACCTGTAAAAGACTTCAGATTTCTTCTTAAGGAAATATATCCATGTATTCCTTGAGAAGTCATCTATAAATGACACATAGTACACAAACTTGCCTAGTGATGGAACCTTCACAGGTCCAAACACATCACTGTGCACAATCTCTAGTATATGTTTCACCCTCTTACCACCAGAGGGGAAACTCACCTGATTCTGCTTCCCATATACACAATTTTCACAGAAATCAAAATCCAGAGAGCTATTACTCATACCTTCTACCATAACTTTACCATGAAGTATTCGAAGGCCCTTCTCTCCAATATGTCCAAACCTTTGATGCCACAACATGGTCTTCTCTTCAGAGAGCACTAGATTTTTTGCTCCACTTTCAGGAACCCCAAGAAACTCTCCTAGGTTTTATATCAGAGATGCTCGGAACATTACAAACTTAAAAAAATGTTGGAAAAATGGTGGATGAATGAAACAAATACTGCATATTCAAGCCACATAACCACTTCTACTATGCTTGACCCCAGACATGGGTGAACACTCCCAGACTACAAGGCTTTTAACCACCAATTACTCACAGTTTTAAACAAAATGTGATGATGGAGAACACTGATCACACCAACAGATGCACAGGACCCTATGATGGCCAGCTGCAACCAGTTAAAAGGTCTGTAAATCTGTTTTCTAATGCACAGACAGAATGACAGCTCTCTGGCATTAAAACAATAGAAACTTGCATACAAATTCAATGATACATGCTAAATCCTAACACAGAGGTGGGATGACAGCCCCTCTAATGCTAAACATTAACAGCACATGAATAAATGCAAAACAGGCACAACCTGGAACAAGAAGAAGAAGTGGACAGTGAGTAATTAACAGCAAAAGAAGCTTTCATTAGCTGAAAATGAGACCATACGCTGCAGGTATCACAGCAGTTACAATCTCCAGAAGTTGAACCTTACAGCAAAAAAACACTCATCAACCTATTACATTCTGTCTTCTGGATATATATAGAGTTTGTTTACAAAATTGCTCTGCTAGGCTATGCGTGGAGGTGTCTTAATGGACCACCAACCGCATTTACAATTAGATATGGTCTCTGATGCAGTCTGAGAGCTTTAATGAACAAAATCGACCCTTCTAGATATTATGTTGTCCTTCTTTGATCAGATGGAATGTTGACCGAATAAATCCCATAACTGATAAATGTTTTAACTGCTCGAGGCAGTCCTTGTTGTCCTTCGACCATCCTGCTCTTTAAATGTAGTTGCTGAGATTTTATTATGTAGGTACAGGGTAGCAGATCATTGCTTTCTCCTCGGGAGCTCGAGACAGGCTACGGCGAGAACAGAATGGTGGAAGCAGACTTGAATTGGAGGAATGAATCTCAGTCGTCGATCATACAAACCAACGGTAGAGATCGTCAGAAAAAGGGCTATCGGAAGCAAAGAGGAACGGATGAACGTTGACCGTCGGATCACAGAGATCGACGGCGAAGATTGAACTATGGAAGCCATCAGGAAGAAATGCAAATGGAAGATCGGGGTGCATGAGGGCCGTCGGATCTGGACGCGCCAGATTCGACAGTGATCGCTATCGGAAGGTGCACACAAGTTAACACGTGGGAGGACGTACAGGATGGGCGGTTTCGCGGGCGGGCAGTATTCGCTGCACCGCTTATGGCACGACAGCGACATTCGTATCGCGGGGCGCGATACAATCAAAATATGACACGTGGCCGCCAAAAATCACTTCCCCATGGGTTATCGTGTGCGTAGGTCGCACAATGAGGGGAAGCGACTACCGTCGATCTGGCGATGGATGGTCAGATGGAGGGGAAGATGCACAATGGTTAATGTGCGGGCGGAGAACGTGAAGACCATTAGATCAGATGCGATCAACGGTGGAGATCCAAGTGGGGGGTTATATGAGAGGGCCAGGTTATATGCTCAGGTCATGTGTTAAACGCCTGAGCTAAATAAACCTGGTTTATGCGAGTTTTGACAGATAATCAGGTTTACATAGCGAATTAGGAAAGAATAGAGGAAACATATGCAGCGAGGTTTGAGGAGAAAGAAATGGGTTTAGGTTGAACTGTGGGGTCAAACAGCAGCAGTGAAGAAAAGGGATTAAACAGGAGTTAGGAGAGTATCAGGAGAATAAGGGGAAAGAAGGCACAGACTGCAATGAGCTCCCTTCTTGGAACAAACCAATCATCAGTCCCAAAAATGACCTACAATCGCTGAAAACTGTAGCAGAGCTAAAAGGTCCAAACACATCATTGTGCACAATCTCTAATATATGTTTCGCCCTCTTACCACCAGAGGGGAAACTCACCTGATTCTACTTCCCATATACACAATTTTCACAGAAATCAAAATCCAGAGAGCTATTACTCATACCTTCTACCATACCTTTACCATGAAGTATTCGAAGGCCCTTTCTCCAATATGTCAAAGCCTTTGATGCCACAACATGGTCTTCTCTCCAGAGACCACTAGATTTTTTGCTCCACTTTCAGGAACCACAGAACTGTTGCACCCATCAACAACAGTGCTACCTTGCAGCTTGTATAGAGTTCCAATCCGAACTCCCCGTATCAATACCAGTGCTCCACGAACCACCTTGCAGGTATCCTTCTCGAACACTGTTTTTACACCTGCATCATCCATCTTGCTTACAGAAATCAAATTTCTGGCCAATGCAGGAATATGCAGAACACCCGAAAGTGTTCTAACCCTCCACCTTGCAACTTCAACTTGACTTTTTCGCAACCAATGAATATAGCATTCCTGTCATCCCCCAAGAAGACATCACCACCATCATATTTCTCATACTCATAGAACCACTCTCTATGGGGAGTGAAGAGAAAGGATGCACCTGAGTCAATCAACCATGCCTCATGATCTACATGTGTACTTGAAGAATCCAAGTACACATCCCCACCTTCATCTGAGGTGGTTTTCGCCTCTGCAAAAGGAGCATCATCAGATCCCTTTCATTTGCCAAGAGCTTTAGATTTATAGTCCCTTTTGTAGTACCCTTCCTTTCCGCATTTCCAGTAAACCACCTTTACAAGTTTTCCTGGAGATTTAGATCTCCCTCTAGATTTAGATCTCCCACTCGATGACTTATTTTTGTTTCTGTTCTGGGACCATCCTCGTATAGGCAAGGCATCACGATTCTGGCTCTCCATAATTTTCCGTCTCATCTCCTCCGTCAGCAAGGATGAGACTATTTCATCAAACTGCAAGGCAGTTGCATTACTACCTATTGCAATAACCAAACTATCCCACGAATCTGGTAGAGAACACAACAAACTGAAGCACTTATCTTCATCTAAAATTTTAATATCAACAGATAATAACTGACTTACGATAGTATTAAATGCGTTCAGATGCTCTGTCACCGAGTCTCCATCTTTCATCCTCAGGTTATACAGATTTTTCCGTAGGAACAGTTTATTCACCAGATACTTAGATTGGTACAAAGTCCCTAACTTGTCCCACAAAGTCTTAGCTATAGCTTCCCTTGATACATTCAGCAATACTAAATCTAATACACACAATCGTATTGTGCTCTTTGCCTTCTGATCCAACTTCTTCCATTCTTCATCAGACACTCTCGTTGGTTTAGTACCCGGATCTACCGCAATCCATTGATCTTTATCTACCAACATATCCTCCATCTTGAGTTTCCATAACTCAAAACTCTGACCATTAAATTTATCGATCTCTATCTTTCCACCGCTCGCCATCTTCTTTCACCACCAGAATCGATCTCGCAAATCTCCCATTCAACAGGTTCTACCACAGGCCCGAGCGAAACCCCTCAGCAACAAAGGCGTCCCCTTGAAGCCAAAACAACTCTGATACCGAATGCAGGTTTTAACCCCGCACAGAAATTACCTGCATACGAATTCTAAAACACAGAGAATAAACAATGTGAGAGCCTAACACATAAAACACATATACACAGTGATTTTCCCCTGGATCCCAAAACTGGGACTACTAGCTTGATCTTTTTATTATATTCATTTCAATGTTACAATACATATTTATACATGTCAAAACATCCAATACCATGGACCGAAAACCATCACATCCAAAACCATGGACCGAAAACCATCGCGTCCAAAACGATGTGTGAAAACCATACACAAAACCATAGGTAGGTATGCCCAACCTAATATAGGGTCCAAAAAAAAAAATTCCCGAAGCACTGCCCCAGACCCTATAGAGGGGGGCTATCGCTCCCCCTCAAACCCCCTTCTGACCCCCACTACACAATCAGCGCAATGAAGGGGGGGCTCCACGCCCCCTTTAACCCCACAATTCACTATGTGGGCTAGTCGTGGAAAGAATATAACACAACCCAACAATGTTAGGGTGAACGGATGTGTCTTTACTTTTGCACTGACTTGTCATTAATATTCATTTTGAGGCTGACTTAACTATTCTCTTCATCGTCTTGTTGGTAGACTTATTCTGGTGCTTGTCTTGGAGGATTGTTCTAAACTTGTATACATTTTACAGAGGCTTAAGAAGAGCTCCTTCTTCATGACTTTGACTCTTTGACCTTAAATATAAATCCTAATGCTCTCAATCGGAGCCATCTATAAAATAAACCTCTTGCTCATGAAGCCCATGTATCAAGGCATAATAAATTCATTTTCTTGTTTTACAAAATCATAATACAATGTCATGAAGACTAAACCTAGTTACACGTTTTCTTCAACAGGTTATGACCCAATTGCCTTAGTTCAGTGCATGCGGTCGCGAGATCTATGCCACTTTTTCAGGAAAGCCTCCAAACCGTTGCTTAGAACTACCTGTGCCTTTCCAGAATCATATCAATAATGATAACGATGCTAAACAATCAAAATTCAAGCAAGATCTTGACCAAGACATGCCTAATGCAGGATAAGCATTTCGTCAAACATATGGTGAACATGAAAGCTACAGGTCATGAATGCATATCTAATCATAAACTTATGAAATTCATCTAAGAATCACCAACAAGTCTCCAATCCCTCTATAGCTAGCTACAATAACACTTGTTAGCCCATGCATTCATCAACCATCCATTACTTAACAAATTATGAATGAGATAC
Organism: Pinus tabuliformis; assembly: GCA_031772625.1. NCBI lineage: Eukaryota > Viridiplantae > Streptophyta > Pinopsida > Pinales > Pinaceae > Pinus > Pinus tabuliformis. Next base: position 291,122,844 of record CM062808.1, on the reverse strand, counting down.
ATAGTTAGAGCACATCATATAACCAACATATAACCATAATAGGGACCATAACAAATCAGCCATGTTATCCACATGATAACCAGTACAAGTGCTCATACATAACAATATAAAATAGCTCATATTAACATATGAAAATGTCAACCAAGTCAGGCACTGCTAGGTACCACTCAACCATAGATTGGGCTGAACTAAACCTCTCTTTCAGCGAATTACCTTGTGCAATATTCCAAGCATGAATGTGGGACCATAAGGGTTAAACTAGAAAAAAACCAACCAGGGATTCCAGAGGCCAACCACCTCAACCTTCAACCATAGTGATCTCACCTATACAGTCCAAAATCAATAACATCAGCCATGTCGGTCTCTACCCAAGGTGTCTAAGGCTCAAGGAACTAGTAACTCAAACCACAGCTAATTCAGGGCTCTAAAGCATTTGTTCCAACTTGCGGCTCTAGGGACTAATAACTCAACCCATAATGCTCCAGAGTGATTGTCCCAACTTGCAGGCTCAAGGAACTAGTAACTCAACCCAAGTTGTTATAGGGCTCCAAAGCATTTGTTCCAACCCACAGTCATAGGGAACCAAAGAACCAATCAGAAAAATAAGTGGGAAACCCACAACACCATGGATATCTATGAAATGGTAAGGTAAGGCTGAAACCACTGTCATTCCAGGAAAATATCCATGCCAATGACATCACGTAACCAAATAACCACATGCATATACCATGAATCCAAAAATCAGCAAGGAAATCTCACATTCAACCTGTTCCATGCAAAGTAAGCGTGTTGTAGTTGTCGATCCAACTGTTCTGTTGCACTTCCTTGCTTTCCTTTGCTTTATTCCTCCAAACAAAGTGAATGCTAGAGTTCTCCAAGAATTCTCTAAGTGCACAAGAGTGTATGAGAGAGAATGAAAGGAGTGAGTCAATACTGCACTGACAAAAACTAAAATTGAATAAAAGCTATGCACTGATTCTTTGATGCCTCTTTATCATTGAGGTCTCTTTTTTTCTTCATTTTCCTTCATTTTCCCTCTAATTCCCCTTGCATACAAATCTATGTCTCTTCACCTTCCTTTTCTCCTATTTTCCTTTATTTTCATAATTAAATTCCATTTATTTCCTCTTTCCTTTTCCAATTTCCATAGCCATTATTAATCCAAAAGTGATGCCCACTAAAGTGTTTGCCCCAACATTACTTGGAATATGCATCCCATGACCCTGGCCTTATTTTATTTACATGGAAAATCAACCAGGGGTTGTTAAAAGCCCCTTCCCCTTGGGGGAACACCGTTCTCGGTGTTCAATGATGCTTATAACCAGCAAAACGAAACATAACATGTCATCGATGGAGCTTTATAACACAGCTCGATGCAACATTTACAACATACCAAATTTCTGAAACCATGAACACCATACTTCTTATTGTAGCTTTATAATACAACTCGATGTAGTATTTACAACATACTGCTTATTGGAGCTTTATAACACAACTCATTGTAGTATTCACAATACATATATGCATAAACATAAACCAAAACACATAAATCCAACACATTTTCTCAACCAACAAATAAGGAAGGATACAAGGCATGCATATAATCAACCATCTCCCATGTAACTTTCTATGGCCCAAAGTGTTTCCACTACACTTTAACTTCTGAAGCATGAGTTTTTTCCACTAAAAATGCACTAAGGTTCTGGCTAGAATTATCCCTTTAGTTCCACCTGCAATATAAACCAATAAATGACATGACTAACATCCTGGACATATCTGTTAAGCAATTAAACATAGAAAACATCATGGAATCAACAACAATGCAAGTTTGTAGGTCATTGGTCCAATCCTCTCAAGGGTCTCAAAAGGCCTGCAATACTGAGGTGCCTCTGTTGCATCCGGGTACATTGATTTGGCACCTCTGTCCAACTTGTCAGATAACATGCACATCATAGTCTTGAGTGCAGCCGGACCAGCAAAATACTGATGCATAGTGTCTGCGTTGGTGGCTAATTGCATCAACTAATCAAAGTACATGTCCAACTCCATTCGGACTTGGTTCTTTGACTTCACCTAGGTAAGTGTGCCAATGGATGGGATCGCATGTCTGCACACAATGACATCCATGCTCTTGAACACTCATGCATGTGAATCCTGCAAACTAGTGATGATCTATGGGAGTTCCTCATAGTTCCAGATCTGACTCTGGATGCATGCCTTCAACTCTACCGCCTCTGGCTTCATCACCTTTGGCAAGTGTAGTTGCGACCCCTTGTACCTCATTGTCCATATTTGCATGTGATCGACAATAGTGTGTAGATCTAGTAAGATGCATCCTCTCCTAGCACAACAATTCTACCAACTGTTGAGATGGACAACAGACTTATGCACAGTGACGAACCTTAAGTACAGTTTCCGCATGACTGTCTCCTCAACTCTGGTCTGGTGGATCCTGTAACTTGCTCTCCTCCCTACTTGGCCGCTTGTAGCTCCTTGGCCATGTGCTTGTTCTCAACTATCGAGAATCTAACACTCAAGCTGGTGGCTTCGTCATATGCTTTGGTAGCATCGTCCACACCAGTTGGATGTTTGCACACATCGGCCATGATCACTCGCTCTTCAAATTGTGTAAGATATATATGGACATCTGGAGTAGGAATTCTACGCAACTGCACAACTTTGTGTTGTGACTCGTCGAAAGATATGTTGTGCATCTCCACCTTTGAATTGTCTTCAAGGATTTCAGTGTCTCCTTGATCGCTTGGGACTTACTCTGCTTCCAAATCTAGTGAAGTCGGTGGGGTGACCTCTTAGTTCTAAGGCATGAGGTCAATGTCCTGATCTAACTCGAGCTTAACCATATCTGTGTCCATTTGCTCTAACATTTGTTTAATCTCCTTAGCAAAGTCCTCCTCCTGTGACTTCTCACCCTATCTGCCTTGTGCCAGCTGCTCGAATGAGTCAATAAATTATATGGGCGTAGTTTCATAAATATGTGCATGTTGCACCTCATGTTGTTCCTGTTCCTATTACGCTTCCTTCTCTCTTATGTGTAGCTCTTGTTCTTCCCTAAGTTTTCGCTTCAACTCCTGCAATTCCTTTTCTTCTTCCTCCAGTTTCTATTTCTCCCTCTGCCTTTGCACGATCCTCCTGTCACCTCTTAGCCTCAATATCCAAAGCTACTCTCAACACAAATGGATCTGCTTTGAACTTGCAGTTTTTCTCCGCCTCTGAACTGTCTGCAACCTTCCTCTTGCCTTTATGAAGGTATGTTGCCCTCTGCTACATGTTGATGATGCTACTCTCTAAGATGTTGTTTCCTTTTGCATTTCTAACCACTCTAAAACTATGTTGATCAGTTCATTGAGCCTTGAGAAGTGATACTAGTATCTCCATGGGTCTTCCTCGGCCAATGACATGCCCCGTGGATCCAAGGATGATGCACTCTCGCACAGTGGTCCTTTACTAAGCAATGCAGGTCATACAGATTACTTTTGTTGCTGAAGGTGAACCTCTTGAATTCTTTTGTCTCAGCCTCAACATGATTGAGATTTTGGATCTCATACAACCTGATCCGCAAAGGAAGAGCAGGCCAAGGTGCCTTCTTATTCCTATGCAGTCTAGCTGACAACCCTGTTGAGATGTGATATGACACTTCTTTCATGACACCCTTATCTATGGAAAACTTCGGTAAAACATGTAGAGCCTTCTCTGCACTGTACATCTGGATGAAGGTGCTAAGGGGTGAGGCATACCATTCTATTATGTCGATCATGCCTCCACTGTTGCCTGTGACATGCAAGGTGGATCATGTTGAAAGATCATCTTTTGTACCAGGGCGACGAAGTGGTCTGATAGTTGTAGATAACTCCACAGAATCTAAATTCGGAGAACAACCTGCAATAAGTGTGCACAAAGGTTTATGAAGGTGTTCATGCCCAACCTGAGCCTAAGAACTATTGACAGGCACATACTGCATCAAGTATGTAAGCGAATATGGATAACTTCGCTTGTTGACCCTTGGGCGGATGCCAGACTTCTGCCACTTGTTCCTTCAACCAGAGAGCCAGCATGTCAGACCAATTGAAAGGTTTTCCTTTGATGGCCAACTAATCCAACACAATCACCCAACTCTATGGGAAGGTCTCTGTGCTCTCTTGGCTGTATAAGCGACATGAATATATGGCCAAGAGTTGATATGCCTTTAGCAGTATCCTTGTCTTGTACATTTGGTTGGGTGTTGTGCTAAACTTGGATGGCTCTTTCACCCAACTCTTCAAGATGTCCCTTGAGTTTTCACTATTGTTGGATATGGTGAAGGGTGTATCCATCATGATCATCGGTCGCGACAAGTGATACATCTCCTTAAATTCCTTTTCCCTGAAGGTAGCAAGTTTTGTCCCACTGATACTGCTCAACGCCATTGTATCTGGATCAATATGCGAGACAATCCAATGGATCATGTCTGTGCATGGAAACATGGGATACTTGCATGCAATCCGGTGCAAGCCAGACTTGTGTATGTTGACATAGACCCTGCGGTCTTCCGGATTCTCCTCAAAGGTGCTTGAAAAGGTGTCATTGATGTCCTACCATTTCATCTTGATCTCTTTATCTATGAAAAACTTGGTGTCTTCATAGATGGGCAAGCTCATAGACACTTACTCAACCGCAACCCTAGTTTCACTCTCGACGATGTCCTTTGACCCTACTTTGTTGGAAGCCATTGTACTTGTACTGCTGAGAGACAAACGAACACATGGAGACAGAGAAACACTCATGGCAAGCAAAATGTTAGTTGAAAACCAAAACAACTTGAGGACTGAGATGCAACACACCTAGTTGATTGACTGGAAAGATTGCGCAATTTTCGCTGGGAGGCTGACTTCCAAAAATGTGGAACACAGCCTGGACTGTCAGTGGGCTGACTGACTGCTAAAACTGTGCATAGCATAGTTCAACTTGGCCTGCTGAGGACTGAAACTACGCAATGTGTAGTTTCAATCAGCAATGACTACAACCCGGTCAACTGCATTTGCACAATTCTTGGGGCCAGCAGGCACAACCTCTCATAATTGTGCAGAGCAAGCCTAAAGGCCAATGTTGGGCAAGCTCTGTGCAATTTCTGGGAGGAAGGCAGAGCCTTCACTCTCAGAAATGCACAGTGCAAGCCGGGCAAGGCAAGGTCTGGGCCAAGGCAGCCCAAACCCGCCGACGGGTGACTGAAAACATGTAAAGGTTGAATGCATGGAAAATCTGAGTGCAAACAAGAGTGAATGATCATGCATGCAAACATTGAGTGCAGCATTCAGAAAATGGGAAAACAAGTAAGTGTGTGCAGTGATTTTCTGCAACGACGACCATTAGTGCAGAAACAGTGGCATGCATGCGATAATAGTGAGATGCAATGGAAAACTTGAAATAGTGCTTCTACAAGTTAATATTCATTAAAATGACAGCAAGTGTTCCATAAAACAAAGCAAACAACACTCTCACAAACCAAAATACAAAAAGCGACAGAAAAGTAGCGAAAGACATGAAAAGTGGACTTACCTGGAAAAAGTTGAGTCGAGTGTTTCGAATGCTCCTAGATGCGAAGTGGGATGCCAAAGCTCTAAGATCGAAGTGAGGAATGAGCTCTGAAGCATCGAATAAATAAGTTTGATAAGATCGAGGCTTATGATGCGCATGCCACAAATCTAGGAAAAAGCGACACTTGGCAGGAGGTTTCTAAAATTCCTTTTGCATGTAACCTCCAGCTGCTAAAAATGGATCCCTAAAATCTAGGGATGATTTTTTATTTTTTCCTATTTTGCTTTTTCAGGAAAAGCATCCCATGCATGCAAATCAAGATTCGTCAGTCTTGGAGGGAACTGGTTAACTTGGGAGCACATGCAACAGACTACAAGCCTTGGAGTGACTTTTGCACAGTTTCTGGGTTGAGCTGGTCTAGTTGCACCTCAGGCTCTACCTAATTTCTGGACTAAAGCCCTGAATGTCAGCTAGAACTGCGCAAAATTTGAGATGTCAACCAGAACTGCGAAAAAATTGAGAGCAAGCCCAATGATGGGCTGCTCTACGCAATTTCCAGAGGGAAGGTTGCCTCGCTTCTCTACGCATTTTCGGAGAGCAGCAGGCTGCCTAGATGGTTTGTGCAATTCTGGAGAGGAAGGTTGGTTCCCCTCCATATTTGTGAAAAATTCCAAGTGAGCGCAACAATCAGAAGATGACTAAGCTCTGGAATGCCAACTTGCAGGGGGGAGGCAAACAAGCTAGCAGACGCAAGTTTATAAGCCATTGAAACTCAACTAAATCATATGTACCTGGACAGTGCAAGACACGCTGCTAAGAATGGTTGCTAGGGAGGCTCCAAAACGAAGCTAAGGCAAAATTTTGGAGAGTGGTTCTAGCCGCTACAACACTTGGCAACACACTGGTAGAACTCCACCTCTCTTAATGGATCTTGTTCGTGAAAAGAAAGTCTAACTCCTCCGGAAGTATTGTTTGATTCTCTGATCATCCTGGTTTCCATACTAGATTAATTGAAAAATGTAGCACTTTCCATGCTCTTGGTTAGTCAGCACACATTCCAAGTCAAGTCAACACAGTTGTTTTGATTGGGGATGAGGGATATATTGGTGCACAAGCAATATGATTGTCAGAGTTTAAGTTTCATATCTGGTGTTGCTTCGCTGCCAGCAGGCCTAAACAATACCTCAGCGGAGTCACGCAAGAACACAAGCATCACTACGCTGCCAGCAAGCTTGGTAAGTACCCCGGCGGAGTTACTTGCATCACCTCTCTACACAGGAAGCCTTTCTCTTCTTTCGCCTTATTCATTTTTCAAAAAATTTCACACTTATTTTTTTTCATTTTCATTTTCAAGGACTGTGCATAGGCACCTATTTATTTCAGAGGCGGAAGAGGGATCTCGACTTATTGAGATAAGAAGAGGTTGTTCCTTCAGAGAAGTATTTTGTATATACCTCTAATATACTTGTTAAGGTTTTCCCCCTCACCTTACTCTACTTAACTGGGCTGATAAGGATTAACCCAAAACAACCGACTAGAGTAGGTGGTACTAGTTAGTGCGCAAGCGTTTTACTTTCATCAAGATTCACTTCGAACATAATGGATTTTCCATTGGTGTATCATTCACTAAAGACAACAAGTTCTACATAAAGAGATAGGACAATAAATAACCAAGTATTGATAGTTGTACAAGTCCTCTTGTACTTTACCCTGCTTGTCTTAAGAGTCGTACACAATTTCATGTGAAACTAACCTATAGACATAAACAAGTAAATAAAACAAAACAACAAAGAGCATAAGTAAATGTGAAAGCAAAGCAGGCAAGCAAGCAAACAAACAAACAAGGCAAGAAATCAAATATGCTTGTAAGAAAATAAGAAAAAAGCAAACACTACTCCTACTCCTAAGTTAACGGTGCATGGGTCTACTTACGTGAAGTGATACTTCCAATGCAGCCACTGACACATTGGTTGACCCATGTTCTTGAAGGCATGGTTCGCTAACATCATAGTCAAGTGAACCAGCAAACATGAAAGATATGATGATGAAGACAAACACACTTTGAGTTTAAATGCTTCCACAAAAAAGAAAAGAAAAACTAAAGTGCACAACATGCACTCTGTGGACTTACCATGGTGTTGTGATACACTGCATGCAGATGTTAAGCATATGGTCTCTCTTGGCTATGACATGCAAGCAAACGTGAGAAAAAGAGATAACTTACATCTTGCAAGTGTGCTTGCTATGTAAGATTCCTCCAATGCATGAGAGATGGGATCATGTGATTTGAGTGGAGGAAGCACAATCTATGTGTTGGATAGATATTCAATGCATACAAATCAGTGATGAGGAACCTTGGGTAGTTCAACAATTTCCTTATCAAAAGTAAAACTAAGCTCAGGAAAGCAAGGGCCTGACATAACCATCAGCTCGGGCTGAAGTGCCTCGACAACTTGTGGGGTTTCGACTTCATCGACAAATAGATCATCATAAACAGGTGGCTTTGAAAGATCAACAGTGAGAGAATCAATAGCGCGATCAAATATCGGAGTAAATAGATCACAACAGCTACTATCAGAAAAATCAATGAGTTCATCGACATCCTCATGATCAGATAAATCAAATAGAGGGGTAGATGAGAAGCAAGAATGTTCATCCTCTGTGTTTCTAGAAAAGGCAAATGAAAAATCAAGTGGATTTTCAATGAACAATTTGTCCTCTCCGCTGTCAAATGATGTACTGACATCAGGTTTGTTCTGCGAATGATTGGAAGTAGATGCATCCATGGATGGATTTCCACAAGGAAAATCAGAGATAGAAATATCACCAAAGATGTCAGGGAAAAGCGAAGGAGGTGCGGAAAGAAGGATGTCATCCTTCGCCGAGGGTTGATGTTCAGATTCCCAGTCATACTCACCGTAAATGAAAGCACAGGTTGGTTGTGTAACATCAACTACGTTGATGGCTTGATCCTCGATCACAAGAGGTGTAGAGTCTGGAACGAAAGAAAAAAAGACAGTGCAATCCGGAGTATCAACAGAACATGAAGAAGGAGATTGAGGTAACAAGTGCATGTGACAACCCATGGGCTTCCCAACCAAATCCGCGCATAAATTAAGCGTAGTGAGGGTGGGAGGATGTGACAGTTGAACAGATGTGTGTACATGTTCTCTTGCATCACTCTGCGACGGTGGAGTTTTTTTATGAGGGGAAGGCGGACAATCATTTGTGGCAGCGACTGTGTTCACTTGTGATTGTGCAACTCCAGCACTGTAGTGTGCTCAGTAGAGTTTGAACTTTAACTTCAACTTGGGACAGAGTAATTTGGTAAGCCAATATTCAAATATGTCCATGAGATATTGAAATTTCATATGACTTTTTAGAACTTCAAAAGAGAGTTGATAGAAGCGCCCCAAAAATTCCTATAGAGATTCATGCGGGGTCTTCCATTGTTGTAACATTTTTTTATCAAGTGCTTCGAGATCGAAATGGTGAAAAACAGATTCTATTAGATCACTGAACTGCTTGAATGAGTGCATGGAGTTATGAGGCAGCATTCTACACCATCTCAATGGGTAGTCCCAAAGTGTGTGTGTGAGCAACAAACAAACCTTTGTTTCATTAAAACCTTCCACATTCTCCATGAGCGCATGGAATTCTTCTAATTTCTTAGGCCAGGTGACTTTACCTTCACCATCATATGTGATTTCTGACGAGTCATCCTAAAACTCCCTCTCGACGTGAAAGATATGTCCATTGGACACACATTTCAGAGGGTGAACTATAACAAACTCCATGATAGACGTGCGAAGATTCAAAACAGATGTATGACTCAGCTTGTCATCTAGCCCTCCTTCTAGCGCCAGAAATGTTGACAGTGCTAGACCCGCCAACATGTCAGGGGATCTCCCCGATAAAAAGTCCCAACTAGACCTCAGACTGTTTAGAGTAGGAGTCCCAGCAATGGGTAGTATGGTATCACCTTGACTGTGGTTGCGCACAAAGGTAAGTAAGATGTCCTTGTTGGTAGCAAGGGTGTGACCTTGCAGCAAGTCAAGGAAGGTGCATGAAAGGCTCTAACACACAGAAGGGGGAGTGAGTGCGCCCCTTAGAAACCTATGATAGCACATAACTTGAAAGGGAACACACGAGCAGAAAGACATCACAAGATGGAAAGCAGGATAGCCGACGATCCAAAGTGATGGGTTATACCAACAACATGCTTTAATAAGATTCATACAAACACATACATAATAGTCCATACATACATGCATAAATAACAACTACATACATCATTAAAGTAACCAGGATAACCGAACTACAATAACAACATATGCATGAAATGTGTTGGCTCTGTTATATTAAAAGAGTGAAAGATCCAATCATACATACAACCATGACTACCACTAGCCCCGATAGTGGAACATTACAGTCACTTCCGCCTACTCCTCCAAAGAGATATACTAGCTTTGCATTGTGGAGAAGCCAAGGCTCGTTACAATACACCCCAAGCTTTCTCTAAGTTACACCTATAGGAAGCTTAGCTCCCAAAAGCCTGTACAATGAGTTATGAGGTTCTATAAATAGAAAAGGGTCGGGTGACCCTTGACATTCCCCTTTGTGTCTCTTCACCTACCCTCATGACTCTTCAACTACTACATGACTGTTACATTCTACTATTGACACTTGGTCTTTCACTTTTACAACATGTTTACATTACAATCTACACATGTACCCATGTGAGACAAAAATAGGCTTGAGTAAGCCATGTGAGACATCACTAAGACTCGGACAGCTGTGGGAAGACTAACTGTTCGACATTCTCGCGATGATCGATAGTGGCGAACTGATACCCAGCTTGGTAGTCTGTTATGGTGTCCGCGTGCTCTGTGGTGACATCCTTCTGAAAGCAAACTCTTGCCTTCGTTGCATCTGGGTACACTGATTTGGCACCTCTGTCCAACTTGTCAGATAACATGCACATCATAGTCTTGAGTGTAGCCAGACCACTAACATACTGATGCATAGTGTCTGCGCTCATCTGCAAGTTTGCGCTGGTGGCTACATGCATCAACTGATCAAAGTACATGTCCAACTCTAGTCGGACTTGATTCTTTGGCTTCGCCTTGGTGAGTGTGTCAATGGATGGGATAGCATTCATGTGCAAAATGACATCCATGCTCCTGAACTCTCATGCATGTGAAGCCTGCAAACTAGTGATGAGCTGTGGGAGTTCCAAATCTGACTCTGGATGCATGCCTTCAACTCTACCGCCTTTGGCTCCATCATCTTTGGCAAGTGCAGTGGGGATCCCTTGTACCTCATTGTCCATATTTATGTGTGATTGATAACAGTGTGTATATCTAACAAGATGCATGCTCCCCTAGCACAGCGTTGTTTCCAACTGTTGAGATGGACCACTAACTTATGCATGGTGACGAACCTGAAGTACAACTTCTGCATGATTGTCTTGAGAGATGATACTTCATCTAGTATAGCTATCACCAACTTTGCTCTGGCGGATGTTGTAACTTGCTCTCCTCCCTGCCTAGCTGCTTGTAGCTCCTTGGCCATGCGCTCATTCTCAGCTATCAAGAATCTAACACTCGAGCTGGTGGATTTGACATACACTTTGATAACATCGGCCAATGCAGTCGGATGTCTGCACACATCAGACACGAGCACTCAGTCTTCAAACTATGTAGGAGATATATGGACATCTGGAGTAGGCACTCGACGTGATTGCACAACTCTTTGTTGTGACTCGTTGAAATATATGTTGTGCATCTCCGCCTCAGGATTGTCTTTAAGGATTTCAGTGTCTCCTTGATCACTAGGGACTTGCTTTGCTTCAGGATTTGGTGAAGCCGATGGGGTGAGCTCTTGGTTCTGAGGCATGAGGTCAATGTCCTAATCTACCATGGGCTTAACCATATCCATGTCCATCTTCTCTAGCATCTGTTGAATCTCCTAAGCAAAGTACCATGTCTTCTCTGTGTCAGCTACTCGGATGAGTCAATAACTTGTATGGGCGCAGTTTCATCAATATGTGCATGTTGTGCCTCCTGTTGTTCATGTTCCTGCTACACTTCCTTCTCTCTTTTGCACAACTCTTGTTCTTCCCTAAGTTGTCGCTTCAACTCCTACAACTCCTTTTCTACTTCCTCCAGCTTCTGTTTCTCCCTCTGCCTTTGCGCGATCCTCTTGTCGCGTTGTCGCCTCTTAGCCTCAATCTCCAAAGCTGCTCTCAACACAAATGGATTTTCTTTGAACTTGTAGATTTTCTCTGCCTCTATGCTGTCTGCAACCGTCCTCTTGCCTTTGTCAAGTGCAGGTCTACTGTTGATGATCATGCTGCTCTCTGAGATGTTGTTTCCTTCTGCTTTCCTAACCACTCTACAACTATGTTGACCAGTTCATTGAGCCTTGAGAACTGATAACAGTATCTCCATGGGTCTTCCTCAGGCCAATGACACGCCCCATGGATCCAAGGATGATGCACTCTCGCACAATGGTCCTTTACTAAGCAGTGTGGGTCATACAGATTGAAACTTCTTTTGCCGAAGTTGAACCTATTGGGATTCTGGATCTCATACAACCTGATCTACAAAGGAAGAGTGGGTCAAGATCCCTTTTTCTTCCTATGCAGTCTAGCTGACAACCCTGTCGAGATGTGATATGACACTTCTTGCATGACTAGCTTATCCATGGAAAACTTTGGTAAAACATGCGAAGCCTTCTCTGCGTTGTACATCCGGATGAAGGTGTAAAGGGGTGAGGCATACCTATCTGCTATGTCGATAAATGCCTCCATCACTGTCGCGACATGCAAGATGGATCTTGCTAAAACATCATCTTGTATATCGAGGTGACAAAGTGGTCTGTTAGCTGTATGATAACTCCACAGAAGCTGAATTCGAAGAACAACCTACAATAAGTGTGCACAGAGGTTTCTGAAGGTGTCCACGCCCAACCCAAGCCTTGGAATTGTTGACGGGCATAGACTGCATCAAGTATGTAACTGATCATGAATAGCTTCGCTTGCTGACCCTTGGGCGGATGCCGAGCTTCTATCACTTGTTGCTTCAACCTGAGAGCCAACACATCAAACCAGTTGAAAGGTCTCCCTTCGCTCGCTAACTAATCCAACATAATCACCCAACTCTACGGGAAGGTCTATGTGCTCTCTTGGCCGTATAAGCGACATGCAAAGATGACCAAGAACTGATATGCCTTCCACAATATCCTTGTCTTATACACTTGGTTGGGTGTTTTCCTAAACTTGGATGGCTCTTTCACCCAGCTCTTCAAGATGTCTCTTGAGTTTTCACTGTTGCTAGGTTTGGTGAAGGGTGTATCCATCGTGATCACCGGTTGCGGCAAGTGATACATCTCCTTAAATTCCTTTGCACTGAAGGTAGCTATTTCTATCACACTGATACTACTCAACACCGTTGTCTCTGTATGAGTATGTGAGACAATCCAGTGGATCATGTCCACACATCGAAACGTGGGATACCTGCATGCAATCCAATGCAAGCCACACTTGTGTATGTTGACATAGACTCTGCGGTCTTCCAGATTCTCCTCGAAGGTGCCTGAAAAGGTGTCATTGGTGTCCTGCCATTTCATCTTGATCTCCTTTTCTATGAAAAACTTGGTGTCTTCATAGATGGCCAAGCTCATAGACACTTACTCAACTGCATCCCCAGTTTCACTCTTCATGGTGTCCTTTGATCCTGCTCTCTTGGAAGCCATTGTACCTGTACTACTGAGAGATGGACGAACCCGTGTGATACTTGGAGACTGGGCAACACCCATGGCAAGCACAATGTTAGTTGAAAACCAAAACAACTTGAGGAACGACATGCAACACACCTGGTTGACTGACTGGAAAGATTACGCAATTCTCACCGGGAGATGAGGAGACTGACTCCCAGAACTGCGCAGAACATAGCCTGGACTGTTAGTGGGCTAACTGACTACTTAAACTACGCAGAGCATAGTCTAGCTTGACCTGCTGAGGATTGAAAATGTGCAATGCGCAATTTCGGTCAACAATGACTGCAACACAGTCAATTGCATCTGCACAATTCCGGGGGCCAGTGGGCGTTGCCTCTTAGAATTGCGCAGAGCAAGCCTAGAGGCTATTGTTGGGCAAGTTTTGCATAATTTCTGGGAGGGAGGCAGAGCCTTCACTCTCAGAAATGTATAGTGCAAGTCGGGCAAGGCAACGTCCGAGCCAAGGCAGCCTAGGCCCCCCAACGGGCAACTAAAAACATGTAAAGGATGAATGCATGGTGAATTTGAGTGCATACAAGAGTGAATGATCATGCATGCAAACAATAAGTGCAATATTTAGAAAATGAGAAAACAAGTAAGTTTGTGAAGCGAGTCGCTGCAACGACGACCGTTAATGCAGAAACAATGTCATGCATGTGACAGCAGTGGGATGCAATGGAAAACTTGAAATAGTGCTTCTACAAGCTAATATGCATTAAAATGACAAGAAGTGTTCAACAAAACAAAGGAAAAAACACTCACACAAATCGAAATACAAAAAGCAATAGAAAAACAACAAAAGACATGAAAAGCAAACTTACTCGGAAAAATCTGAGTTGATTGTGTTGAATGCTCCTAGATGCAATGTGGGATGCCAGAGATCCAAGATCGAAGTGAGGAATGAGCTCTAAAGCGTCAAATAAATAAGTTTGTTAAGATCAAGGCTTATGACGCGCATGCCACAAATCCAGGAAAAAGTGACACTTGGCGGGAGGTTTCTAAAACGGCTTTTGCATGTAACCTCCAGCTGCTAAAAATGGATCCCTAAAATCTAAGGATGTTTTTTTCTTTTTTGGGAAAAGAAACCCATGCATGCAAATCAATATTGGTTAGTCCTGGAGGGAATCAGTCAAATTTGGAGCACATGCAACAAACTACAAGCCTTGGAGTGACTTTTGCGCAGTTTCTAGGCTGAGCTGGTCTGGCTTCCCCTTAGGCTCTACGAAATTTTTGGACTGAAGCCCTGGCTGTCAGCCAAAACTGCTCAAAATTTTAGATCAAGCCTAATGATGGGCTACTCTACATAATTTCTAGAGGGAAGGTTGTTGTTTAGGAAAATCCTCTCTGCGGACAGAGACGATCCCTCTAGCCCAATGAGTGGGAGTAGCAACCTATGTGACAATCTACAAGACACTTTCCTAAATTACAATCGAAATGAGAGAAGAGGGAGATGGCCTACCTCGTTCTGATGCTATAACGCACTACTTTGTTGAAGACCTTGAATCACTTGTGCCTCAGGCTCGGCTCTACTGCTCATAGTGTTTGAATACCTGCACAAGAGATCGAAGACACAACAAAGCATACAAGTGCAACAAGCATAATCGAAGGTAATCCACTTAACAGATCAAGACGCATTAAGATAAATGATGCATTAACACAAACATTGATGGAAAGTGAACCAACAGTTGTATATATTAATAAAATGAAGGAGGGAGCATACAACTAAGCCTTGGTGTCAATAAGCTCTCCTTGAGTGAATGTGCAAGTCCAAGCTCAAGCTCTCCAACCACTCCTTCTCCGAGCCAAATGAGTAGCATGTAGGCACTATCTCAGCATAAGGGTGCAATAATCAGAGACCAACGATTTGGGAATGGGAGAGGATGAATATATAGGTAGGGAGAGGGAGTTAGTATCTCTCCAAAGATAGGGGAAGGCCCTCATGTCAAGGAGGTAGCTCATAGGGATAAGATCAAAAGGAAATATTAGAAGAATTTGATCACATCCACACCGAAAAACCTCCAACTCGCCATTCTGGAAGCCTCTAGATCACGAAGCATCTTGTCCTCTTTGGTAAAACTTTCCTTTTAAGGATCAACCTGAGTATCCAACAAAAAAATGCATTGGCAGCATGAGGCCATTATAGTGCAACTCGCCATCAACACTAGTTCCCAGTGTCAAGGTCGCGATGGTACTGAAATTAATGTTTTAGAGCTTACTTCTTTAGGGAAGGCTCAAGGAATGTTACCATTAGTGTTTCAGGGAGGATTTGAACTTCATATTAGGATGGGTACATTGCGTGCTTGCTAAGTGTTTGGCACTTTAGGGTATGACACAGGGAAGTGCAGGAGGCGTGACAAAATACTACGTAACAAAGGTTTCCTGATTACTCTTTGCATTTCTGGAGAGCAGCAACCTGCCTAGATGGTCTGTGCAATTTTGGATAGGAAGGTTGGTTCCCCTCCAGATTAGCACAATTTTCCAAGTGAGCACAAACACCAGACAATGATCAAACTTTGGAATGTCAGCTTGCGGGTGGGAGTCAAACAATCTAGAAGACAAAAGCTGATAAGCCACTAAAACTCAACTGAAGCACATGTACCTGGACAGTATAAGATATGCTGCTAAGAATGGTTGGTAGGGAGGCTCCAAAACAAAGCTAAGGAAAAATTTTGGAGGGTGATTGTAGCCGCTACAACAACTGGTAATGAGAGGATTGCGATAAAACCTAGTTGTATAGGTGAGGGTTTCAGGCCAAGAAGTCCCTTCATCGGTTTTGGTGGGATTGCAGTAAAGCCTGAGGAGGCCCTAGTTGTTTTGTTGTGAGTCCCACATTCATGCTTGGAATATGGCATGGGGGTTATTGGTTGAAAGAAAGATATGGTTCAGCCTAATATATGGTTGGGTGGTACGAGGAAGTCCCTGACTTGTATGGATTTGCATATGTTAATAATAGCTCTTTTTCCTCTTGTATTTCATGAGTATTTATACTTGTTATTATGTGGCTTTGATGGTTGTTCTACCATTTTTATTATTCTGGTTATATGTTGGTTATATAAGCATGATTTTATGGCAGATACTAGTTATGGCTCTTATCATGTTTTGATTAGTAAATGAATGGTTATTGAATGCATGGCCTAATAAATGTTATTACAACTATTATGAGAGGGAATTAGACCATGTTAATGATTCTCATATATGTATGAGACCCCTATTTTAGATATTCTTTTAAGACCTATAGATCTCATGTTCACTATGTGTTTGATGAAATTCTTGTCTTGGTTAGCCCTTGTTAGGTCAAGTTCTTGTCTAAGTTTTGCATTAGTGGCTTTATCCTTATGTCATTCATCATTCTAGAAAGTCTTATCAAGTTTTGGGAACATGTATGGATTCTTGCCTTGAAAAAGTGGCTCAGATCTCAAGGTCACAGAACTAGGTAATTGAGACTGCAGTCACTAGGAGGTAGGGTTATCCATGTGACTCGGGGGGTTACAGTCACTTGCTTGCCTTTTTATGCAAGCGATTAGGAGTCCAAATCACTAAAAAGGCAAGTGTTACATAGCATTTTGTCAGTGTCTCTGTACTCCCAGTCTACGATCCTGGAGGACCTCTACAGTGTACTTGACATGCTTTCCTATCATGAATAAATTCCCATTGTGTCCCTCTTGACGAGCAACATAATTCCCTTTTGCATCATTTCCCAAAAATCTTCTATTTATCCCAGTTTACAAGACCAGCACTAATGACCCATGTCCTCCTCGCGCCGATATGCAGGGTTTACAACTGTCCCTAGCGCCGATCAGATTGACTGAGCCCTTTCTTAGTCACACCAATCCTCTTTTGGAAAGTTTTTTAAATATGGAGCCGAAGCTTCCAGCTCTAGAAGCTTCGTAACAGAAGTCTGGTAAATGGTTAGGCCGAATGGAGTCGAGGAGGTCAGTTTGGGCTCCTTTCCCCTATTAGGATGAAACTAATCCAAGAGATAAGGCCTTCTCCCATGAGAAGAGGAACCATCTCCCATCCATCCAAGCTATAAAAACCTCTCTTTTTCCCAAGAAAAAGTTAGTTTTAGTTTGGAGTTAGAATAATCAACAAGACATCTATAGTCTGAAGTTTTCTAATGTATGTTTGAGGGAGAATAATGTGCTTGGGTGTGATTTGAGAGTAGAGGGAAACAGGCCTTGAAATCTCTATTATTGAGGTTGTCCATGAAGTGCTAGCAGAAGTGTGGGAACCTGGATATGTCAGAGGAGACCATCTATGTCAAGGCATCGGTTGTAATCTCTTTTTGATTTATATAAATGAAACTATCGATTGATTTCCTACATGAAGTGTCATTTTACATCCTTATGCCTTAATGTTCCTTCATCTGTTAAGTAGGTTGAATACAATATTGTATGTTATTATGTTTGTTGTTTGTTGTTGTTTGCTTGTTTCAGGTGTGTGAAGGAAGGAAACGAAAGATAGCTGGAGCGAGGAAGCAAGATCATCACTAAGCAGAATAACGTTCTAAGAGGTAGGCCCTCTTAATTGATTCTAGCTTAAGGAAATCTTCCATAGATTGTCTACTTGTGACTAGACCCGCTCTCTCGGGCTAGAGGAATTTTTTATGTCTGCTCTTAGAATTTACCTACATCACAAATTGGCGACTCCACTGGGGAGCCAATTCTTCTTTTTTCTTGTTTGTAATTCCATGGTTTTGTGTGAACTTTTCTAGTATCACCATTTCCCTCTAGTGTTCTTTGTTTTGCCTGGTGTACTACTCTAGGTCTAAAATGTACAGTAGCAAGTCTGGTCCCAGCCTTAGAAAAAAAATTATTTTTTCCTTACATCCATGGTCAGCACGTTTATTTTCTTAATAGTCGCGCCGATCAGAGCAAATTCCTCAAAACCAGTCGCACTAACCCCCTTCTGGCGCTTGTTGTCAGTTAGGCAATCGCGCCGATGCCTGTAGGTAAAGATTAGGGTATGCCTTAGATCTCAACCAGTGTGTCTTACTCTCTTAATTTATGCCTCTTAGCTCATTTTGCTTGTGTTCTCCCTGATTGGAAAGCTTCATTAGCTTGGTTTGTGTGCTTGTTTGGTTTAGCCTACCCTCTGATGTGTTAAGTCTAGCCCTGTGTGAAGTTCTTTTTATTTTTTTCTTTGAATCCCTTGATCAACACTAGTTGTAGCCTGGCCAGTCGCAGCAATCAACCCATCAACGCTAGTTGAAGTCTGCCCAGTCGCACCAATCAACCCATCAACGCAGGTTCTCCGACGACAGACTCTGGTTCCCTGCACGCACTTGTAAAGCATTTCACTCCTCACTCTAGTTCGACCTTCATGATTTAGAGGGCATCTGTTACACAAAATTTTGTCAGTGTCCCTGTACTCCCGGTCTACGATCCTATAGGATCTCTACAGTGTACCCGACATGCTTTCCTATCATGAAGAAACTCCCATTGTGTCCCTCTTCATGAGCAGCATTGTTACACATTAATTTGTCACCATTGGTCACCGTCCCTGTTACCCCTTTCCCGCACTTTGGAGGACTCATTCCGAGACCTGTGAGCAGTGACATAACTTAAAAACACTTGCATTATGTTCCCCTAAGTATGGACTTCATGTGCCTTGAAGACATCTCTTGCAAAATATCCCTGAAAAGTGCCCTTTTTCCATTAGCGCGGGTCCACAATGTACTACCCGGGCCAATGAAAGAAATCCTCAAAAGAGGGCGCGCCAGTTGGCACTCTGTCTTAGAGTTACACCCGCGCAAACCAAGTTTGGAAAAGATTTTTAACAAACGCGCGCCCGGATGTTTTTTCCCTTCAAACCATGAAGTTTTTGAGGATAATGCTGTCGAGATTCATCATCTATCCCTTACATCTATCCACAATGGCTTTTTGGGGATAATGCTAATCCATAATGGGTGTCTTGATTCATTGTATCTTCTTCCCTTTCTCCATCTATAAAAGCCTGTCCTCATGCATTTGACAAGCTAGTGATAGTACTAGTTTTTGAGTGATAGTAAGAGTTTTGGAGCATAGGGAGATTATACTGTCAGAAGTCTGAGCTTTGCATTCATAATCAAAAAGAGAGAAAGGCTTGTTGCAAGACATATGTAGCTGTTCGCCCAGCCAGAGGAGGGATTCAACGTTAGAACCTTGGTTGTACTTTTCTCTGTTGATTACCATTAATAAACGACTATCATTATGGTTCCAATCTTATTGTTCATTATGATAATGTTTGATCTATATCTTTTCTGACCGATATATGGTTGTATTTAGTGGATTTTATGCTTGTATTCGCTTCGTTCTTTGTATGTGCAGGTATCCATTCGCGGAGATCGTGACCTGCTGGAGCAAGGGAATGGGAGTATCAACTCTTCCACGACACTAGCGTTGGACTTCAGGTTGGTTCTCATAATCCACTTTCAATTTGCAACTAGGAACTTGCATGGTAGCGTTGATTGATTGTTGTTAGACCCATTTTGGGCTAGTGGGATCGCCTCTATCCGCAGAGGGGATTTACCTCACCAATAATGCATAATTCCCTTTTGCATCATTTCCCAAAAATATTCTGTTTATCCCAGTTTACAAGACCGACACTAATGACCCATGTCCTCCTCGTGCCAATATGCAGGGTTTACAACTATCCCTAGCGCCGATCGGATTGACTGAGCCCTTTATCAGTAGTGCTGATCCTCTTTTGGAAAGTTTTTTAAATATGGAGCCGAAGCTTCCAACTCTAGAAGCTTCGTAACGGAAGTCTGGTAAATGGTTAGGCTGGATGGAGTCGAGGAGGTCAGTTTGGGCTCCTTTCCCCTATTGGGATGGAACTAATCCAAGAGATAAGGACTTATTCCATGAGAAGAGGAACCATCTCCCATCCATCCAAGCTTTAAAAACCTCTCTTTTTCCCAAGCAAAAGCTAGTTTTAGGTTGGAGTTAGAATAATCAACAATACATCTATAATCTGAAGTTTTCTAGTGTATGTTTGAGGGAGAATAGTGTGCTTAGGTGTGATTTGAGACTAGAGGGAAAGAGGCCTTAAAATCTCTATTGTTGAGGTTGTCCATGAAGTGCTAGCAGAAGTGTGGGAACCTGGATACATCAGAGGAGACCAGCAATGTCAAGGCACAGTTGTAATCTCTTTTTGATTTATATTAATGCAACTATTGATTGATTTCCTACATCAAGTGTCATTTTACATATTTATGGGTTAATGTTCCTTGACTTGTTAAGTAGGTTGAATACAATATTGTATGCTATTATGTTTGTCATTATTTGCTTGTTTCAGGTGTGCGAAGGAAGGAAACAAAAGATAGCTGGAGCGAGAAAGCAGGATCATCACGAAGCAGAATAGCATTCTAAGAGGTAGGCCCTCTTAATTGATTCTATCTTAAGGAAATCTTCCATAGATTGTCTGTTTGTGACTAAACCTGCTCTCTCGGACTAGCGGAATTGTTTATGCCCACACTTAGAATTTACCTGCATCATAATAAGTTAACTTAGGGTTATGGCACTTGGAGTGGTTGTTTGACTCCTGGGGGTCCTATAGCTCTTGAGGAAGGTCAGTAAAGTTTCGGTTATTAGATTCCACTTCCTTAACTATACTTAGGAGGTTGAGTCGTACCATACTAACTCTTTGTCACATATTTACCCCGGTGGACCAATGAACTTGGTAAGTGTGGGAGGAGAGTGTTACACTAGGTCCACTGATATCCCTTCCTTGGAAATAACATATCCCAAGTAATGAATCTGAGACTAAAATAAACTACACTTGCTAAGCTTGGCATACAACTGATGCTCTCTCAATAATCTCAACATTGTTTCTAGGTGCTCTACATGCTCTTCCTCATTCTTAGAATATATCAATATATAATCAATAAACACTATCACAAACTTGTCCAGATAAGGACGCAACACATTGTTCATCAAACACATGAAAGTGGCTGGAGCATTAGTAAGACCAAAAGGAACCACCACAAACTCATAATGTCCATACCTCATACAAAATGTGTCTTGTAGATATCTTCTTTTTTTATGCACACCTAATGATATCCTGATCTCAAATCAATATTTGAGAACATTGTTTCTCCCTTCAACTAATCAAAAAAATCATCAATCCGCAATAAACGATACTTATTCTTGATAGTCCCTTGTTTAACAACCTGTAATCAATGTACAATTTGAGTATTGTCCTTATTCACAAACAACATTGGTGCACCCCAAGACGACACACTTGGCCTTATGTATCCCTTATCAAGCATTTCCTTAAGCCACAACTTCAATTCCACCAACTCTGGAGTGCTCCTCCGATAAGGTTCCTTTGATGCTGGTGTTCCTCCCAACATCAACTCAATAGAAAATTCCATCTCTCTATGAGGAGGAAAATTTGAAATATTTGCAGGAAAAACATCCAAAAACTCCTACAAAACCGAATACTTCTTCATAAATTCATTATCCTCATCATCCTTCCCTTTGTCACTAGAAATATGAACTGCAAACAACACACATCCCTTTCTGCAACTGTGATTTTCCTGCATAGTTGTAGTCATTCTCACTTATATAGGATTCTTCTTTCCCTGCAACATTCTCCTTTCTCCATCATCATCTAGGCACTCAATAGCCTTGTCATAGCAGTCCACTTTAGTCCTATGAATGAATAACCAATCCATGCCCAAAAGCACACTATATGATCCCAAAGGAAGCACATTTATATGTATTGATGTAGGCATACCATTCAACTCGAATGCATAAGATCTCACCTAATGGTAAACTCTTCTCTTGGTCCCTATAGCCAACTTCCCCAACCAAGATTCTGAATCCACTTCTTTATTCAAGCAACACTTATCCACCAGGTCAAGACTGATATATCTATAGTTAGATCCATGATCAATCAAAATAGAAATGACTTGATCATGAAACTTACCTTCCATCTCAATAATGGATGCCTGATGATCAACCTGCATGTTATCCAATGCTGCATAGATCTGAGGAATACTTTTCCCAACATATCCAACTGTTTGTGCCTCCTAAGCACTATAAATTTGAGGCCTGCCACCTTGATGTGATGGACAATCTCTCTTGCAATGCTCTCCACCACAAGTCCAACACTACAAAGGCTTCCCATCATCGCCTTTGTTATGATCCTCGGGCTAAGACCCATGCCCTCTGTCAATTGCAATGAACTTCTTATAAGGCACTACATTCTCCTTATCACCTACATCCTGAGGTCTTCCTTGCTTCTTAGCCCAATTTCCTTTAGTCTTCTCATTACCTTTCCAATCTCGCTTATGCTTAGACTTACACTTAAACTAGTCATAACAGTGCTTCAACTTCCCACTGACTTCCTCCAGTGACCGATTCTCATCATACTCAATCCGATCTTTAAATTCTAAAGGAAATCTATTGATAAATCTTTGGACCTTTGTCTTCTCATCCTTGAGGTAGGGAACACACCTTGAAAACTCCAAAAATTTGGTCGTATACTCTTCATATGTCATGGAACACACCTTAAACTCATATAATTCCTTGGCCTTTCTGTCATAATATCTCTCGGACAAGGACTTCTTCCTAAAGAGTCTTTTAAACTCATGCCAACTCAACTCATCTATCCTGATGCCTTTTACATGCTTTACATATTCTCACCAGATATTTTCTATTCCTTTGACACTGAAAATCACTTTCCTGGCTTTCATATTCTCGGAATAATCACGCAATCAGAAAAAACTTCTTCATCCCAAGTATCCATGCTTCTGCATCTTCTGGTTTCTTCACGTCCCCATCAAAAGTAGGCTTGGATTTCTTGAAATCTTCTAGAAAATACTGCTTCTCACTCCTCCTATAAGGATGCTTGTGGTAATGATGATGGTATCTCTCAGAATGAGAACTAGAATTAAATCCATGAGTGCTAGCCCACCTACCAGGTGTATCCAAAGATCTTTCACCTCTAACTGTGTCATCCCTGTCCAACCTATGCCCTCCATGAGACCTGCTTCCATATGCCCCATTTTTACTTTCTTCCTATCCTTGACTGATCCTCAACTATCCCTACTTTTTCAAATTTGAAATGATTTGAAGGATGACTGCACTAACTTCTAATTGTTTTTCTTGATCTCTTGAAAGCCTTTCCTATGCCTCAACCAACTTGATATTATTTGGCTTACAACTTCTGATTTTTGCCTTTAGACTTCTCAGTGTATCTGCTCTATCAGGAGAGTACTCATCTCATTGTTGCTCAACTGATCTGTAAGGAGAGTCAAGTGAACTGTAATCCACCATTTTGCTTGTCATCTCTAATCTTCTATCTCCTACAAACTTGCCATGTTAGATAAACCAAATATAGACATAATCAAAATCATACCTTTTGTATAATTCAAGGGAGGTTATCTCATCTGCACAATCAATTCATATTAGCACGATATATATATATATATATATATATATATATATATATATATATATATATATATATATATGCATAATAACATCAACATGTCAACATCTTGAGAGGATGGAACTAGGGTTAGAAGCAGGAGGGCTACGTTTTATAGGTTGGAGCCCAGCTGGAAGGCATCAAAGGTATTATCAAAATGGTAGGAAGGCATGGCTTACTGAGATGTTTTGATAGCTGGTAGGGGATGTGCATGATTTTCTACCCTCCCTTCTTTTTTATCGTCAGACAGGTAAACCGTTAAGGGTTTCATATCATGGAGGTAATCGATTTTTAGTTTCTGCTTTTTTTAACTGATTTTTTTTAGAAGCTGTCACAAGGAACGTTAACCTGGAAAGTGGTCAACAAAAGTAAATGTGCCAACTCTCTTTGAATGCTCCTAAGTAGTTTTATTCTTATAGTAAAGGGCTAAACCGGATGGAAAGGTAGACTTAGATTCAGATCCAGTAGACATATTGGAGGTCTAGGGTTTGGAACCCAGATAGTTAAATTTATAAAAGGTCAAACTCCTGATGGTTTCTCCATCTCTAGGAGGCCTCCCAACAAATTAGGTATGGAAATGAAAACATCTTGTTCTCGTGATGGGGATTTTTTTTGGAAACAATGTGCAATGTCATGCCTCATAATCAATTAGTCTCAACGAAACAAAGTAATGTTTGGTAAGTAAATCTATCCCTCTTTTTACATAAGTATTTACATCTGCTTAGAAGAATATAGTCTTCACAGGAGTGCTGGAAGATATAGTTAAGAGTTGTGGGTTATGGGGTTCCAATAGTGCCCTTCCTCCTGAAAAATATGGGGTTCCAGGTTTTCCATTTATGGGTTCCTTGGTGGTTGGTATAACCTTGTCACATTTGGTTTTATGCTCTCAGTCTCTGAAGGAAAATACAGAGCACCAAAGGGATGCATCGGCTGGGGATATGTTGCTCTCTGTGGAATCTTTCCCAACTATTGAGGCTTCAAATCTTCTCCTTCATGGGGAAGTAGATCTAAGACGAAAATCCCGCAATATTGCACATGATTTTACCTTGATTTCTTTAGGTAAAGTATGATTGGGTTCGGTTGAAGGGTTTCAAGAGCCTTGTGGGAAAGGAGCCTTCTCTCATTTTTGAGGTGGCCAAGAAGAAGGTATTATGAATAAGGAAGTGGGGGAAGCTATTAGGTCCCAAGGGGCTAGTTCCGTTGGTGCGAGTGAATCCTTAGAAGGAATCTTAACCTTTCATCGGGGCAAGAACATGGTTTGTCTGTCTAGGCTTCAAATTCCAAGGTAGACATGATTCATAGGTTTGGTGCAAAAAGGATGAAAATAAGGGGCATATGGTCGAAGTCAGAGACAATAGTCTGGTATTTGGGGTGGTGTTGAAGGCAGGAAAATGTTTGCCTCAACATCGGGGAATACCACCCGATTGGGAACTTAAGACAACTCCTTTTCCATTGGAATTGGTGGCTCCGACTGGGGATAATGGGACCAATTTCCCTTAAAAGAAATATAAATGAATGAAGGAAATAGAATGAGAATAATGGAATAATTTAAAGCTAAAGATGATATTGATAAATAAACTTATTCTATGTATCTCTCGGGATAATATTTCTTTACATGTGATTCATAAAAATATTTCACAAAGTATGCAACAATATAGATCATTAAACACTTTATGAAAAGAAAGCGAATAAGATAAACTAAATTGATTAAATAGTTAATTAATTTAGTTGATTAAAATTGATCACATATAAGATCTCGTTATTTCATATATGATAAAAATGATACAATCCTACACATCAATAGTGACAATGTCTGACTGTTTGCAAAGCATACATACAATGAAATAACTTATAGAAAATTTACTATCTATCTCAATGAAACATAGCAGTAATATAAAGATAATAGTACCCGATACATCAATACTCTGCTCATGAAAAAGATAGCTTCCGATTCAACTCTTCTATTAGATAACTTTGGAATAACAGTAGTGCAACTTCAAAGCTATCTATAAAAAATTCAGAACCCCTTCTCTAAAGACATGAGAGGGGTTTTATAGTCTATTAAGATTACAAAAATAGTAAAATAAAAATAAAGATCTTAAAACAGTTCCAACAAACTAAGCTAGGATAAAGTAAAGATAAAGATAACATTCTGTTGTAACAATAAGTTCATGACTATGCTACAGGCTGATTTTCCATTCTCTCTTTGAGTCCACATATGTCTGTCATTGGCTTTAATTGGGGGGATGAATCGGTTGCATGCAC
The DNA here is from genome assembly GCA_031772625.1 of Pinus tabuliformis. Taxonomy (NCBI): domain Eukaryota; kingdom Viridiplantae; phylum Streptophyta; class Pinopsida; order Pinales; family Pinaceae; genus Pinus; species Pinus tabuliformis. The sequence goes on along the minus strand of CM062808.1, from coordinate 291,096,846 downwards.
ATCCGCCCCGTAAAGACTGCATCACTGAGTGCTAGTAGAAGATGAGTTGTCGCATTAGAAAGACACCTCAGCACAAGCCATTGACTATGTGGTTTTACCAAGAAATGCCAATAGCTTTCGAGGTTTACTTTTGATAAACTTTTGATATCTTCAACCTTTTTCTGTGATGTTTCCTGCCATGACTTCTTCAGTAATTTGACATCTGGTAAAGTGTCCCATGGACATTCTTGTATTAGATTGGCTTGCAATAGGTTGTTGTTGATATATTCGGTGAGATTAGAAGCAATATTTCTAGCTCTAATGATAGCCATTTCTGCTTGCTTCATTTGTATGTCCCAGTCACCGAAAACAATATCTTTATGAGATTCTTCAATTCGAGGAAGATCGGTTGATCTTCCTTCAACACTATCCTGCCAATCTATATACTCATAAATCTTATCATCAACTTCTTCATAAAATGTCCTCAGTTCGGACAACTGGTTAACTAAGGAATCACTAGACTTACACAAATCATGAATTAAAGTTAATTTATGACAAAAGACAATCTGTTGTTTAGCAAGGAGTTTATCCAGTTCTCTTGCTTCCTTTTTAACTTCATTAATTTCTGGATTTTCTTTCAACTGATTAATCTTTTGTTGCAGCTGTTGTACCTGTGCATCTTTATCTTTGATATTAGATTCATATTGTAGTTTCAAATCATTGAAACTCTTTTGTAATTCAACAAGCTTTGCTTGCCATTGTTGTTCTATCACCTGCCTTTCACTTTGGAGACTTTGTTCTAATTGAAAAATCTTTTGGTCCTTCTCCTTTATAAGCAGTTGGACTTTTGTTGCTTTATTGATAGTTGCACTGGCATAAGCCCCTGCAAACTATGAGAGTTTGTTTAATTCTTCATCAGGGGCTGATTGGGCTCCTTTCCAGAGAACTTGAAAAGGAGTATCATTAGATACTAATGCCTGTGCATGTTCCAGTTTTCTCTTCTTTCTTTGTCTGCTCATAACTGATTTTTGTCTAGGATTCTAAAACACATCGAAAGGAGGGATAATTTCCATATCTTCAGCAACATTAGTTTTCTCAAGGGCCTCAGCAGTGAATGAGGTTATCGCTTCATTTTCTGAAATCTGCAATGGTTCTTTGTTGATTGTAGTGTTTAACTCCTGAATTTCTTTGGCTGATAATACACAACTAAACTCCTCCCAAACTTCATCCAACTTATTTTCTCCCTGAATTTTCTTTGTTTGCTCGACAGTTGAAGTAGCAATCTCTGAGACTTTGGAAATAATTGGATCTCTTGATGAGGAGGCTGATGTCTTTGGAACTTCAGTATTTTGTTGAGAATATCTCGACAAATCTTTTGGAAAATGGGTTATTCTCTGACTACGATATTGATTGAACACAATCAATTCTTCGGGAGTTAGTCGATCTGCCGCTAATTTCTCAACCATGGAGTATTTTGGAACCATTTCAAACAAGTCATCAAATTTATCAGGCTCGCTTGCAAATTGTCTGATTCTAGCATGTGTTGTGACATCCTTTGCGATCCCATGTGGATCATACTGTCTGTTTGGGATGGTTGGAAAATTTAAAGCTTTAATTTGGTCAATTTCAAAAAGAGCATGTTTGAAATTGTCCAATGTATAGATACCGCAAGAAATAGGAAAAGAAGGCCAAATGTTTTTCTTGGCATCCTTGAGTACTTTAGTCAAACCATTCCCAATTGTTTGATATGCAATTTCCTTGGCTAACAACTTATCAGGGACAAAAAGAGGTAAAATGTGAGGACTAGAAAGGCTGCCAAAAACCTGAATATAAGTGAATGATTCCTCCCTAAACCACCTTCCTAATGACATTAAGTCATTATTAGCTTCTATAGAGAGTCTGGGTGCTTTGTTGCTGAAAACCTCTTGGTGAATAGGGAGGATGACTTCATGACAAATCTTATAAAAATGAGAATGAAACTTGGATTCCCACAAGATATCATGGAAAATATGAATGGGGGTAGGGTAGTGAATTGTCCATTTCCAACCTATGGATGGAAAATCATATGAAAAACAAATAGCATCCATGACATAAGCGCTCATAAAGAAAGGGGGAAGAGCTCTATCATTGATATTACGCTTTTGTCTGTAGTTTCGAATTTAAGTAGTTAAATTATTAGACAATATATTTGTGCAATCCATAATATAACCATCCACGATAACTTCCATTAACGGTACCCATTCTTCTAAGAATCTTTGTGTATTAGGGTAACTGTATAAATGACACATCATAACAACATATCGGGTGATATGGATAGAACCTTGTGATATGTGAACTCCGATATTGCAAGTCATGTGATCAATTGCAAATTCAGAATGCAGGATGGGTGATATCAAGGAGTCGGGACTTGACTGAATGCGATATCGGAGATTGACATTTTGTTATGGTATTCACTTTGAAATCGTCGATGACGATAAGCCGATAGCACTTCACGTGTGGTTTAGTGGGACCAACTTTTATAATATTTCCGTTTATTTACTTGAAAACCCTTTAGAAGCTTTAAAATGTTATTCAAAGGCTTTATATTGGAAATATGGTTATCGAGGTTTGCTGATCGGAGTTTTAAACTTAAATTCTATTCGTTATGACTTTATGTAATATTATTTCCTAAGAAACTATAAAAATGCCTTTAAGTCTAAAGAAAAGACTAAGCTTTGTTATACGAAAATTACCTTATTTTATTAAAACAAGGAAAAAGGGTTTTTTCCTAAAAATTTAAAGGGTCCCCATTATTTATTATTCTAAGTCTAATTATAATGGGGGGTTGTTGAGTACTACAACAATTGGCGACACACTCGACGAAACAATTTATCTCTGTAAAAATAGATAAGATCTTGATCTTATCAAGAAATCTTAGAAAGTTGAAAATGATTGAAATTTAGATTGATAAAGATAACTCTGAATTGAAAGAACTCATTTTATTGTAAAGATTTTCAGAGCTTGTTATAGATGAAAATCTTGATTGTGTAAATGAGTCACTAATAGGTTGAAAAAGTGAAGTAGAAAGTATTTGAAGCTTTAACGTATTGAATAAACTTATAAGCTTTTTTGAGCTTGTTATAGATGAAAATCTTGATTGTGTAAATCAATCACTAATAGGTTGAAAAAGTGAAGTAGAAAATATTTGAAGCTTTAGCGTATTGAATAAACTTATAAGCTTTTTTGAGCTTGTTATAGATGAAAATCTTGATTGTGTAAATCAGTCACTAATAGGTTGAAAAAGTGAAGTAGAAAGTATTTGAAGCTTTAGAGTATTGAATAAACTTATTTGTCACTGGTAGAGCCACTGCTGCCAGCAGGTGTCCATAGCCTCGACAAGGTTACCATTTAACCAAAAATGAACTAGTATCCCATCCACTTTATAATAGCATTCTTAGAGGTAATGATTTTTTATTTTTTATTTTTCTATTTGTTTTGTTTTGTTTTACTTAAAAGCCATTATCTTGGTGTGGTGGCCAGATGATGATAACGCCATTCACAAGTCGTAATAAAATTGAATAAGTCGGCTCGTAATGAGACCTCTTGTCTTATAGTTTTGTAACTACAAGCCATCATCTTGGTTTGGTGGCCAATAGTGATAATGTCAATGTCATTAGTTTCCCATGATCATGGTAAGTAGGCTCGTGATGAGACCTCTTATCTTTTAAGTTTTTTTTTTTTTTTTTTTTTGAATTACACTCTAAGAAATTTAAAATTAATGGATGGGGAGGTTTCATTTACTCCTTAAGGGTTTTGGATGACCATTTAAAGTAAAAGATTCTATAGCTTCAATATAATTTCTACTTTGTTAAAAATAACTTTTCAAAACTGATTTACAGACAATTAGATTTTTTAAAGGTTCCAAGCCAAGAGATTTCACAATTAAATGGATATAACATTTCAAAGATTTGAAATAGATGCAATACTAAATTTCAATTTATAGTTTTGCTTTCTGAATTCTTTCTTGAATAAGTGAACACCTTAATAATGAAGAGAAACTTCCAATGTAAACTCAAAAGTGTACTACTTAACACTATTTAAAACTAAAAGCATTGCTTTGTATATATGATTATTTACATATTTTACAAGAGAACAAATGTTCTTTTAAGAAAAATATTTTTTGAGAATAAGTCCATTAACGGGAAGAGTATCTTTATTCCCTTGTAAATATTGCAAGATAAAAGTTGATGGACCTACCTTCTCAAAAATTTGAAATGGACCAAGCCATAGTTTTTGAAATTTAGTGTGTTTTCCCTTATCCTCGTGAGCTTTATCCCATTTCAGAACTAAGTCTCCAATTTCAAAATTTTTATCTTTGACTGAATTTATATCAAATGAAGCTTTGACCAATTGTTGATGGTGAGCATGGACTTGTTTAGCTTTATTTCTTCCTTCTTCCAATTTAAGGATTTGGGACATCCTTAATTGCAGAGCAGAAGAAGGCTTTTCTTCAATAAATTGTATTAGGGCTAATGAGGGAAGTGCTAGATTAGGAGGTAAGATAGCTTATTTCCCATATAGTAGATGAAAAGGAGAAGTACCTATAGAGGTGATCCGGATTTAAACAGGAATGCAACAAATTACAGAGATAACCATATACACAAAGATGCAGCGGAAATAATACTTCATTTCATTAATGGAAAACACTGAAATATGCTTACAACCAGAAATGGAAATAAACCAGCTAGGGCGATGGTAGCTTATCTCTGAGAAGAGATGTGATGGCTACATGCCTCTGAACTGTCTTACAATGAGGCTCGAAGGCCTATTTATTGTTGAGAAACAATGGAAAAACCCTTAACATTCCAAAACCTAACCCTAGAAGATGAAACGCCAAACTATGGGCCCCGTTTGGGGTAAGTTGGTACATCAACTTCCCGGGGTCGTAACTTTGGCATACGATCTCCGTTTGACGCATGCAATAGCTCGTTAGAAAGATCTATCCGAGCACTATCATTGTTGGAACGGGCAACATCCGTCCATTCCATGGACCCATGTTGCCCCAGATTCCCCAAAAAACGTCGTTTAGGGCCTCAAAACGGCTCCGGAAGTTCAGGACCCGAAAAACTGCTAAAAATAGTAAGTTGTGCTACAATTAAGGAAACTGAAAATGCTGAGAAGAACAATGGTGGGGGTCCAGGTGGACTTGGCAGGTGGCCACCAATATCCACCTGGATCATTCCTCCCCCTTAGGAAGCAATGGTCCCCATTGCGTTGAGCTCCTCCATGAGATGAGGAAACTTTTGCTGAACTTGTTCCCTGGTGAGCCACTTGCCCTGCTGAAGGAGTTGGCCTGCTTTGACAACTCGATACAGTTGGATATTCTGTTGGCGAGTGTTCTTGATCTGTGTGTCCATGATCCGATCAGTTGCAGCTTGTTCCATGCAATCTGGATTTAATTCTGTGGGTTTGAGCTGTTCTGCAATGTCGGATGTGTCTAGCAATGGTGGAAAGTATGGCCGAAGGCGGTCCACATTGAACACTGGGTGCAGGCCAAGGAATGGGGGAATGCTGAGCTCAAATGCATTGTCTCCCATAGCCTTAGTAATGGTGTAAGGACCATATCGGAGTGGTCTCAATTTCCGATAGGCTCCAGTAAGGCGTTCCTTTTGCAAATGCAACCAGACTTTGTCGCCCACCTGAAACTTGTGTGGCACCCGATGTTGATCATGTCGCTGCTTGTACTTGGCATTTGATTTCTCAAGAATGTCATGGACCTGCTGGCGAATATGTTGGATGCGCTCAATGAAGCTGGTGGCCTTATCTGTTTCGGACTGGACATGAGCTGAATTCATGTGAGTAGCTGCAAGTGGCATGGCCACATCAATGGGGCATAGTGGCTGGAATCCCAAACCCACCTGAAAAGGGCTATGGCCAGTGGAGCTGTGAAGAGCTCGGTTGTAGCTGTGCTGAACATAGGGGAGGCTCTCGTCCCATGTGCGTGGATGCTTTGAGTTATACATGCGCAGAATGTGCACAATCATCCTATTGACAACCTCTGTCTGGCCATCAGTTTGAGGATGGAAGGCTGTGGACTTCGTGAGTTTGGTGTCCAGCATTGACCAGAGACTGGACCAAAATGTGCTGAGAAACCGACTGTCCCGATCTGAGATGATAGACTGTGGGATCCCAAAGTGCACCCACACTCGTTCAAAGAAGAGTTTAGCAGTGGCTTCTGCTGTGATATTCTTCTTGCAGGCCACCATAATGGCCATCTTCGAGAACCTGTCGACGACCACAAAAACACAGTCATTTCCATGCTTAGTGGAAGGAAGGCCTGACATGTAATCCATGGAGATGGATTCCCAAGGTCGACTAGGGGTAGGCAACGGGGTATAGAGGCCGTGCTTCTTAATGGTCGGTTTGGCAATGGCACAGGCAGTACATGATCTGATGTACTTCCCAACATCCTGTCGAAGATTCGGCCAATAGAAATAATTTTGCAGTACTGCCACTGTTTTCTCGACCCCGAAATGCCCAGCAGCCCGACTGTAGTGTGCTTCCCAAATCATCTTGGCACGCTCGCTTGAAGGAACACAAAGGTGACCGAGGTGGCATAATAGGGCATCCTGGAGGTGAAAATCTGCAACATGCCGACCCTCCAAGAGTGTCTGGTATGTGTGGCCGAATTCTGGGTCGCTTTTGTAGAGAAGTGGCCAATCAGAAGTCTCGTGCCCACAAGAGTTGAGCACGGTGGTTAGCGCCATGATCGGTGGTCGACTGAGGCAATCTGCAACATTATTGGTGCTGCCCTTTTTATACTTGATATTCAAGTGAAACTGTTGCAGGTATGTAGACCACTTCTGATGGCGATCATTCTGCAATTTCCCTTGGGTCTGTATGAACTGCAGGGGTCGGTGGTCTGTGTGGATGACCGTTTCCTTCCCCAAAATGTAATGCTTCCATTGTCGGCAGGCCTGTACAATGGAATACATCTCTTTATCATAAGTGGGGTACTTCAGACTGTGTCTGAAAGTGTTTCACTGTGATATGCCACTGGATGTCCATGTTGAGTAAGGACTGCCCCAATAGCATAGTCAGAGGCATCTGTCTCGACCTCAAATGGTTGTTGTAAATCTGGTAACGCGAGCACTGGTGCCGTGCAGAGGCGATCCTTCAACTCCATGAATGCCTTCTGTTGAGATTCAGACCAAAAGAATTTTGCTTTCGCCCCTCCCTTGGTGACTTGACTCAAGGGCCAAGAAATATGAGAAAACCCCAACACAAACCTGCGGTAGAAGTTGGCAAGACCTAGAAAGCTGCGGAGCTCTGTTAGAGTGGTTGGAGAGGGCCAATCCCGAATGACTTGGATCTTGGCTGGATCGACATGCACCCCCTGTTCATCAATGATGTATCCCAGATACTGAACCTGGGTCATGCCAAAAGTGCATTTCTCCAAATTGGCACATAGCTTGTGTTGCCGCAGTGTTTGGAGAACCTGTCGGATGTGGTGGAGGTGCTCTTCCCAACTCTGGCTGAAGATCAGAATGTCATCCAAGTATACTACTACAAAGGAGTTGGTGAATGGCCGCAAGATGTCATCCATTAGCCTCATAAAGGTTGCAGGAGCATTCGTCAATCCGAAAGGCATAACCAACCATTCGAAGAGGCCCTCCTTGGATTTGAAGGCAGTCTTCCACACATCAGAGGGTTCGATTGGTACCTGGTGATATCCTGACTTCAGATCGATCTTGCTGAAATATTTCGCCCCCTTTAGTTGGTCTAGGAGGTCATCAATCCGCGGGATCGGGTACCTATTACGGACAGTGATCTTGTTCAGCGCCCGATAGTCAATACAGAGTCTCCACGTCCCATCCTTCTTCTGTACCAACACGATCGGGCTCCCACAGGGCGATGAACTCGGACGGATGTGACCTTTCTGCAGGAGCTCCTGAATCTGCCTCTTGATTTCATCGTTCTCCAGAACGGAGCGCCGATAAATTGGTCCATTGGGTAGCGGCACACCTGGGGTCAGATCGATGGAGTGCTTGACTTGACAGTGCAGAGGAACCCCTGCCGGGGAGGTGAAGATGTCCTCGTACTCCTCCACAATCTTGTCCATCTGTAGTTGTCGTGCAGAGGGACCCCGTCTGGAGGCCGCGGCCACTGTCTTCTTCTTTCCTTGAGGGCGTATCATCAGGAAAACAAATTTCCTGGTTTTGGAAATGATCTTACTGCATTGTTTTGCAGTAATCAAAGAGATGGCGGTAGGTGGTGCTACCTCTGGTATCCTGAACAACTTATTTCCCAATGTAATAATAACAGCACGGGGCCTTGATTCATACACAGCATGTCGCTTCCACAAGTATGGTTGTCCTAGTAATACATCACAAACTTCAAGGGGAGCAATGTCACACAATACCTCATCCGTGAAGGGCTTGATGTTGTATGGAAGGCGACACTGCTGGCTCACGCGAAGATCTCGTCCTTGGTGAAGCCACCCAATGGTGTATGGTTGTGGATGTGCTGTGGTCGGTAAGCCCAACCGCTTCACGACCTCTGCCGAAATGAGGTTCTTTTGACTCCCGCTATCAACAATGAACTGTATCGGGGAGCCCTTTACCCACATCTGGGAGTGGAAGAGACGCTCCTCCTCCTCTGGATCTTCGGGTTCATTTTTCTGGATCTTTGCGGTAGCAACAGTGGCGCTGGGATCCGCATCAATGATCTGCTTCCCTTTTTCATTCCCCTTATCGGGTTCTGACTCAGAGTCGGAACATGCATCTGATTCTGAAACCTTTAGCTCAGCCACCAGTGACTGCTTGGCCCGACACTCACTTGTGTTGTGAGTGGAGCTCTTATGGAACTCGCACCATTTTCCAGTGTCCTTTCTCGGCTTCGCGGCGCTGTTCTTTGCTTGCAGCTTCGGCTGGTTGTCTTGGGCTGTCCCGCCTTGGCTTTGTCCTTTGTTCTGTGGTTTAGGGGCACCTTTCCCCTGCTTTGGATTCGCAGATCCAAAGTCTCGCTTCTTTTGTTTAAACTTCTGCTCGACCTTGACGGCATATCGGTATGCTGCGCCGAGCGAGGAGATGTTTAGGAATTGTATTTCTTCCTGGATGTACTTGTGCAGGCAGCCACGGTATTTGAGTATCAAATGTTGCTCCGAATCCTTGATACCCAACTTTGTGCGAAGGGTATGGAAAAGATTGGTGAACTCCGGCACGTCTTGGTCCCTTCCCTGCCGCAGCGTGGTCCACTTTATGTATTCATCCTCATAGCTTCCAACAGGGTAGTACTGCTCCTTGATGGCATCCCGGAACGAATCCCAGGTGGGTGCGGCTGAAAATAGTGAGCCAGTACTTTCATCCTTTTGCTCGCAGTAGGTTTCCCACCAGTCCTTGACGTGGGGGGCTGCTTTGAGAAGAGCAAAAACAATCTTTTCCCGACTCGAAAATTCATGAACAGAAAAATAACCCTCTAGCAGATTTAACCATTTATCTACGGCATCTGCGTCTATCTGACCCTCGAATATGGGGATTTCAAAATTAACTTGTACCTTAAAGGGTGTGGCGTTTCCAGAGTAGCTGCTGGAAGCCGATGCGTTGCTTCTGGGTAGCCGCTGAAGGATCTGGGCAAAGCTGTCCATCATCGCGTTCCGTTGTCGCTCGAGGGCTTCTTCGAGCAAGATTTTGATGGGATCTCCTGCCCCCTCGTCTTTCTTCTCATCCGCCATGGGAGGCCGTCGGGATTTGCGAGGCTGGTCTTGCAAAGGTTCAACCAGTTCAAGCCCTAACTCCTTATATCCCGACCTTGTTGGGGACATGCAAAGAAAAACAGAGAAAAAGCAGACCGCTCTGATACCACTGATCCGGATTTAAACAGGAACGCAACAAATTACAGAGATAACCATATACACAAAGATGCAGCGGAAATAATACTTCATTTCATTAATGGAAAATACTGAAATATGCTTACAACCAGAAATGGAAATAAACCAGCTAGGGCGATGGTAGCTTATCTCTGAGAAGAGATGTGATGGCTACATGCCTCTGAACTGTCTTACAATGAGGCTCGAAGGCCTATTTATTGTTGAGAAACAATGGAAAAACCCTTAACATTCCAAAACCTAACCCTAGAAGATGAAACACCAAACTATGGGCCCCGTTTGGGGTAAGTTGGTACATCAACTTCCTGGGGTCGTAACTTTGGCATACGATCTTAGTTTGACGTATACAATAGCTCGTTAGAAAGATCTATCCGAGATCTCCCCAAAAAACGTCGTTTAGGGCCTCAAAACGGCTCCGGAAGTTCAGGACCCGAAAAACTGCTAAAAATAGTAAGTTGTGCTACAATTAAGGAAACTGAAAATGCTGAGAAGAACAATGGTCGGGGTCCAGGTGGACTTGGCAGGTGGCCACCAATATTCACCTGGATCAAGAGGTCTTCTCAGATATTCTATCAACCCACAAAGCAAACATTAAACTCTTATGCTAGTTCTTTTGATTTTGGTCAATGGTTCATTTTATAATTCTGTTATACCGTTTCCCTGAGGGTAGTAATTTTGAAAAATACTTAAGTTTAAATCCCCTTTTTAGAGAAAATTAAGTCATTGCATTTCCAAAAAAATAAGAAGCATTGTACAAAATAAGAGCACGAGGTATACCGAACCCGGTAATGATAAATTGATCAATGAATTCAATAATGCTCTCAGAATTGGCTAGCTTCAGAGGTATTGCCTCTACCCATTTTGTAAAGTAATATGTTGCAGTCAAAATTTATTTATGTTGTTTGGAAGAATTAGGAATTATCTCACCTATTATGTCCAATCCCCATTGCTCAAAGGGCTGCTCAATGTTAACTGGCTGCAAAGGCATGGATGGTTTCTTTTGTCTTCCTGAAGCAGTTTGACAAATTTTGCATTTTCTCACATAACTGTGAGTGTCTTTGAACAAAGTTGGCCAGTAATATCCAACATGCAGGATCTTGTGAGCAGTTGTATCTCCACTATAGTGCCCACCAGCTGGTCCATCATGAAGTTCTTGTAAAACCTTTTCTTCTTCAGTTTTTTCCAAACATCTTAATAAAAGATAATCGTAATTCTTTCTAAACAAAACATAATTGATGAGTTGATATTGATTAGTTTTTAATCTCAACGCTCTTTTTCTTTTATAATCGAGTTCAAATGGAGCATAACCATTTTTCAAATAAAATATTAAGTCAGCGTATTGAGATTTGGTATCAATAGGAAGTACCTCTGTGATTTGAACATTATTATCTGTACCTTTATCAACTAATGCATCAGTTATTCCAGTAATCAATTTGCAAAAACCTTGACCTTTCACAATTTTGGCAGGTTTTATTTCTAGGTCATATTCTTGCAAGGCAATAACCGAGTTAGCCCTTTTCTCTCCTAATTCTTTTTGAATAAGTAATTGCCTAACCGCTGAAAAAGGGACAATGACTTTAGTATGAGTTTTCAAGAGAAAAGGTCTGAAATACTTGATTGCTTTGAAAACTGCAAAGGCTTGTTTTTCTACTCTAGAATAATTTAATTCAGCTCCTTGAAAATTTGAACTGAAGAAAGAAATAGGAGCTTCAATTTTCTGTTTATTTGGTTGTGTTAAGACTTCTGCATATGATAGTTCAGAGGCAAAAGTATATAAAATGAATTGATCAGAAAAATTAGGAGTTGATAGAGAGGGAGCATCAATAACAACTTTCTTGATTGCTTTAAATGACTCTCTTTCATTGTCTCCCCATTTGAAAAGTGATTTTTTCTTGATCATGGTTTGTAATGGTAGAACGATTTGAGAGAACTCAGTGACAAATCGCTTGAAAAAATTAATTTGGCCAAGAAAAGATTGCATAAGAATTTTAGAAATTGCCTTAAGTCTTTCTAGATCAATACAAATTCTATCTTTGGATACAATAAAACCAAGGAGTTTTCCTTCACTAAGAGCAAAAAATGACTTCTTGGGGTTTAGAGAAATTCCATACCTTTTGCATCTTTCAAATATCTGTTTTAAGTCACGAAGATGATTACTTCTCTTCTTATAATATATGGTAATATCATCTAGATATACCACAAAAATTTTATTGATCAATCCCTTGAACGCAATGTCCATTGCTATTTGGAATGTGGCTCATGTGTTCATCAATCCAAAAGGCATTTTTTGATATGCGTATGTTCCCCATTTTTTTTCTAAATGTGGTCTTTAATCTATCCTCTGGATGAACATGGATTTGATTATAACCTGAGAATCCAACTAGAAAAGACATTAGTTCAGAACCAACAATTGATTGTAGGAGTTGTTCCATTGGTGGGAGGGGAAAATTATCTTTTTTCACATGCCTTATTTAAATTCCTAAAATCAATGCAAATGCGAATATCACCATTCTTTTTCCTGACTGGTACAAGATTAGAAACCCATTTGGAATGCCTTACTGGAAAGATAATTTTAGCCTTTAAAAGCTTGTTTAACTCACTTTTGATCTGAATTTCCAAATTTGGATGAATCTTTCTGAGCTTTTGCTGAATGGGTTTCTCATTCGGTATCATTGGGATAATGTGTTGGATGATAGAAGTATCATAAGTTTTAAGATCTTCATAATTCCAAGCAAAAATATTCTTATATTTCTTTAACAGATGAATAAATGAATTTCTTTCTTCTGATGAAAGCCCAAGACCTAAGTTAATATTTTGAGGTTTGATATCAGATCCAAGGTTAACCAGTTCAAATCTCAAAGTTGAACTTTGAAGTTTGCAGTTAGTGACCTTTTTAAACTTGTCTTTTAAATCATAAAGATCCTCAAGCTTAACTACAGGCTTCGGAAAAGTGTTTTGTTCATTAGATTTATTCAATTGTCTATCGTGCTCATCTTCATCTATTACTTGGTCAAAATAAGATTCTTCAGATGTCAAAAAATCTAGGATATCTTCATCATCATTAAACACTCGCCAATTAGTGATGTTGTCAGGAATGGAAGGGTGAAAAATTAACTCTATAGAAAACCTATCAGGACTAAACTCTTCAGGTGGGATCAGTTTAGATGCAACATTGGCCAAAAGATCAACACAGCATTCTGTAGCCTAGGAATTAGAGAAATATTAAATGTAATGAAATGTGAAGTAAGATTTTGAATCAAGGATTGATAATGTTTGAGATGATTAGAAACACAATGAATATTGTTTCTAACTTGTTTTATAACAATTTCTGAATCACCAAACACTTGAAGGTATTCAACATCAAGACTTATAGCTTTATGCAATCCTAATGATTTGGAAATGAAAGAAAACTTTGATCGCCCTCTGACACTTTGCAAGCCTGATAAACTTGGGTCTTTAAATGTAAAATTAGGTTTTGCAATTTCTTCAAAGATGAATGGTTAAGTTTTCACATGAACTTAAAATTGGAACAAAATCATATGTAACTGAAGATGATAAACATGCAGAGAAAAACAAGCAAGTGATAATGGAGTTCACCCCTCCTGGGCTACGTCTCTAGGCCCTGCTCCAATGGCTAGGCCACTTTATTGATTTCAACAGCAAATGAGCACATTACAAATTGTTGACTCTAGAGTGGCATCGTTTCTCCTACAAATAAACATTCTCCTACAAATCATTCTCACTAAAAAAGATGACTCCCTACATTAAGTCATGATTGTATCAACAGAAAAAAGACTCTCTCACAATAAGTCCTTGTACTCCACATAAAATCAAGAAGCATAAACATACAACTACTTCACAATGAAGTGTTGAAAATGGCTTTTCTCATAAGCATATTGAGAAAAGACTGAAATAACTGCTCTACTGAAGTAACAGTTGCTGCAGATGTAACTGGAAGGTTGGAAAACCTCTAACTAGGCTCTTTCCATGCTCAAATATGCTCCATATAGTCTTAAAACTCTCTTTGTCTTTATCATTAAGGACTTGACTCTGCAAAAATTCCATCATACAATGATCAAATCATAAATTTGAGGCTGCCATTGAGTTCAAGACACTCAAAAACCCCTATTTAGGCTCTTCTTGAGCTCAAAAAGGTTAAAAACTTAGCAAGATATGCCTCATGGAATCAATATCTACTATTTATCTTGCAAATTGGCAAAACCCTGCTAACTGTTCTATGAATTCTGCCTTTACATAGTTTGTTGAGCAACAATTTCACCTGGGATCAGTGGGATTCTTGCCGCAAAAGGTGCAATTTGTTACCTCTTTAAAATGTGCCATAACCCCTAAGCATCGGGTCAGGGTCACGTGGAGTGCCATGTGGTCGGGGGGTCAGGGCTGACTGTTTGTTCTCGCCGGCTAAGCCCCCGCTCAAAGGTTGTTCGTCACGTGACACTAACATAAGACTAGGGGTGAGGCCAACCGTCCGCCCTCGCCGGCTTGGCGCTTGTTGTGATATTGTGGGAAATAATATGGCTAGGGGTCGAGGCTAACCGCCTGCCCCCATAGCTAGAGCCCCCTTTTGTGGTCGTACGGGTACTACATAAAACCCGGGGCCAAGGCCTAACCACCCCACCCCACTCCCTTCCACCACGAGCATATGGTGACAATAAGACCAAGGGCCAGGGCTAACCACCCGACCCCTTCCCCCAAATGCGTAAGCAACTCCAATTTAAATATGTTGGACACCTAATCCTCTAAGGGTTAGTATGGAAGCTGAACAACCGAAGGGAGTCCAAGGGACCACTTGGAATATGAAACCAAGGGTCATTCCTATGTATTATAAATATGTATCATTGTGAATAAGAAAAACAATCCAATGTTTATCTTTCATATTGCCTCCACCATGTATGTGTTTAACATGGTGTCAGAGCGAGCAACATCTTGCGTTGCTCATATTTGAGTCACTTGTTTTATGGATTTTCTATGTAGGTCAGTTCTACCATCAATTCTGCATTTCATGAATGTTTTCTCAGCTAAATTCTAGCTGCAATCTCTGCCCACAATTCGTTAGACCTGTTTCTTTTAATTTTTCTGACAAGCGCTTTGTATATTCTCCCATGCAAAAAAAAGGGCCTTTGCCATTTCTCCATTGCTCCATTCTTTGCCAGTTATTGAATATGATTAATTCATTCTCTGCATTATAAACCTCCTTTGTGCATTGATCAACAAGAATCCAGGGAAATAACATGTGGATTTCACATTAATCCACACTCTACCTAGGATTGGAGATGAGTTAATTATCGCACATCTAACAATATTGTTTCACCTTCTCAAGCTTGATTTGCAGTCGCAACTTGATTTACATAAGGGCGTCATGTGTGGGAATGCAACATTTGGTATCATAGTTTGAATGCAACGAAGAATGGAGTGTCGATTCATTGTGCATCTTTGTACGTGTTGAATCACTGATTAAAGAGTTATGCGAGTTAATTTTCATGAGAAACCTCCTCTAAAGCACTTTCTGATAAGGAAAAACACAACTAACTGGTAAAGGCGCTCCATTGTGTGAACTGAGCATAAAGTGAGCATGGTATTTTCTGTGTTGAGTTCATTGATGCGTTGAATGTTGATTGATTTGACCATGTAGAATGGTTGAAACAGAGACAATGTGCGTTGTTAATTCTTGTGCGTTCAAAACCCGGAGTGCCTTGAAGCATGTCTCTATCCATTGATTAAATCCTTTGTTGCATTTGAAGGAATTGAGGGTTATATCCGTTGTTGTTTGCATTGTATTTGTTGTTGCTACAGATATAGTTGTTCTAGCCTTTGAAGCTTTGTTTTAAGTGCTTCACTATGTTCATCCTTGAAAACATTTTCCTGTACAAGAGAAGTTATTCTTTCATTTAATTTGTTGTTATGAATGTTCAATGTGGCTCATTTGTGGTTAAGAAAGGCAACCTAAGGAGACATAGTTGAGGCTTCCACCTCCAATGCAGTGACACTTTCTTCCAGTTATGAAATGTAATGCAACTTCCTTAGGCGTCATCTTTGCATAGACTATTTGTTGGCAATAATCCTCTTGATTCTTTTTATCTCTTGTATTTGGTCCATTTGTGAAATCGGGCCACAATTTCAATGGTATTTGAGACAAGGAAGGAAACTGGTTAGCGATGATGTCCCTCTCTCGAACTAGTTAAGAAAGAAGGCACAATATTATTTACCTGATCTTCGCAGACATCAGGCATCACGAAGGCACATCTAAGAGGAACCGTAACTATCATATTGGTCTAAAGATTGGAGTTAGCACCAGAGTTTTATAATATACCTTTGATGTTGGCATCGATTGCTCCCTATCTGACCTGCATTCAATTCATGTGTAGAATTTTACTTATTACATCGCTATATTCAACATGAAGTTCCAAACTGATGTTTCCTAGAATATGTAGTGGTCTTCTACACCCCTTACAATCGTTAAGTCTGTTGCACCTAACATGCAACTGACTTTCTCTGTGTCTCGCTCCAGCCAAAATATCTTTGTTCTGCCGTCTATGCAAATTGAATCAGCGAGACGAAAGTAGAGTTATCTCTTTGAGGAAAATTCGACGAGGGAGACGACCTTGGATAAAATTTGGCCCAGGGATTGTTGTTGAAGGAGGAAATTGCTCCATACATTGTTAGAATCGGTGGTTGATGCAAAACATTTGGAGATGGTTGAGAATTTGCAAAAGTGGCATGGAGTAGTGAAGCAGAGGATTTTATCTATGAGGTTGTCTTGGAACTCCCGTAGATTAATAGTCTCATTCTCGGTCTCAGGTTCAGTTTCCCGCTGAGGCTGTGCTAATCTTGTTGTTGATTCCTCCATGGCTGCTTAGAACTGAGACACAAATCGCAACACAACCCTACGATGCCTATAGTTTAGTGGTGAGAATTCCATGTTGTGGCCGTGAAGACCTAAAGACATCTCATTTTTTGGGTGAACTGTTATAGTAAATTTCTATGTTGTAATTGGATGTTTCAAGCTATGTTCCACCAAGTCTCAGTGAAAGTGTTGGAGGAGGACTATTAAAGATGGCCAGATAGTAGGGTCAAATTTCAAGGGGCGAGACCCCATTAAATACCAGAAATTACTGAAGTGAATTTAGTGATAATAGATGATTGCATTTTTTAATCTTGAATTTGTATTCAGATGTTATGGAAAGATGTTTTGTAAGTAGGCTCTAGAACTTTTGACAAATTTCATTTGCAAAGAAAGTCGAAGATTGGCTCTTCTTTTTCACAGTGTGAGTAGTTTGAGAAGTAAGTGCATTGAAGCAGCGAGTCATTTGCTACGTTGAAATTGGTACTGCATTGTCTACTACAGTGAATTGGTGATATTGGTATCCTGCTACTCATCTAATAGTTGCAACTATTTATCATTTTATGGGTCAATTTGTAGTTAAAGATAACATTATTTCTCTGATTATATTGGTTTGAAATGGATCGAATGGATGATGTATTGAAACTACTGAATAATTTAATGCATTCCACTATTGATGAGATGGTTAAGATCAACAAAACCTCTCTTTCTAATATTAAAATTTATCTCCAAAATGCACAGGAGAATATTGAGTTTTTACAGCTTGAGACAAAGCTACAACATCGTAAGCATCATTCTGTTCAAAACATTGAGATAGACTCCCATCAGCAGCAAGTCAATATTGTTGAAGTTCATTCAGATTTAGTACCCAATGAAGCAGCAGAGTTACATGCAGATGCAAAAATTCAGCATAAACTTCCCAAGTCGGTCATCAGACCTTGGGAAGAACTTGTCCATAACAAGCACATAACTGGTCTTGGATATGACAAGGATGTGTCCTTTCATATTCCAGACTATTCCAAGCCCATCAAATTTCAGAGTGCAGGATTTCTTCATGAGACTTCACCTTCACCTATTCCAGATTCTGCTCCTTCACATTCGCAGTCAAAATTTGTTAAATGCCAACATTATGACCTAGTTGGCCATGTGAAAGATCATTGTTTTGATCTTCATCCATGTAAGCACTGGCATAAAACCAGTCATTCTTCAAACATATGCTTAAAAACACAAGCCTCTTGCAAGAACAAAGATTCATCTTGGATGGATCGCTTATTGGCAATAGGCATCAACATGCAAGAATATATTTCAGTCATATGTTCGAACTTGTTCTAGAGTATTGAACAGTCTTGCAATTGAGTTTTCTCCATCATCTCACCTTGTATCTGACAGGGGGTAAGTGATGGTCATCTACAAGCTTCAAAGCCACATCAAGTGAGCCTGAGCCACAACCTACCATACCAGATTTAGAGTTGTAGGCAGAGACAAAGATGCCCTCGAGCATGCCTTCAGTTGGTGATGCCTCTTCAAAGAATTGGTGACACTTCCTTTAACAAAAGACTTTAGCTTCTTGCCAGTTTTGGAAGACTTCCAGAAATTGCATTAAGCATTCCATAGTTGGTGGTAATCCTTAAACCATCACAGGTTGAGAACTCCCTTTTCAGGTTGAGGTTCTCCTTTTTATGCGGGGTGGGACCTCCCTTTCATGGTTGAAGGTTTCCCTCTTCAAAACATCAGGAGCACTTCCTCTAGCAGAAAACCTCAACTTCTTGCCAGACCTCTGGGAACTACACTAAGTGTTCCAGTGTTGGTGGTCATCCTTAAACCACCCCCCTTATACCAACATTTCAGAGGAGCACATTCAGCCTAGTGATGCCATGCATTTTTGCACATTTAGTATTACAACTCTCTTCTTGGACTCATACATAACCCTTCGGATTAAGGGGGGGAATGTTGGACACCTAATCCTCTAACGGTTAGTGTGGAAGCTGAATAGCCAAAGGGAGTCCAAGGGACCACTTGGAATATGAAACTAAGGGTCATTCCTATGTGTTGTAAATATGTATCATTGTGAATAAGAAAAACAATCTAATGTTTATCTTTCATATTCCCTCCGCCATGGATGTGTTTAACAAAATATAATCGTAGTTCTATAGTAGTTAAGAACTAATGCAATGGCATAGCGGCAAGGTTGGAGGTTGGTTTGCCGCAGGTCTAGGGGCTGAACCCCACCAAATCCCTTAGGTTGCTTATAAAATTTTTGACCAACCATTAAGGGCCACGTGACACCCTCTCATTGGGCCATGTGGCACCTTGTAATTGGGCCACTTCAACAACTGACCACCAATAAAAAAAAAATTGCCATCCCAATCTATATGGTGATGCCACATATCGAGCATAGATTAGTCTGTACTGCCGACTATGCCTGCTTAGTCAGCAACCCAGTTAACCCTACAAGTTGGCTTTTTAGTTGTTTGGCTAAAACTTCAGAATGTCATAACTTGAGCAAACATACATCAGATTGAGGTGATTCAAGCGAAGTTGGAATCAGCATGACGAACACTACAATCTGACGTTGATTTGAGGAGATTCTGAACACTTTCATTTTTGAGCATATTTTTGATCTTCGGATCAATGGGAACAATGCCTTGCTCTAGGCCAACTAATTCTCCCACGAGCCTCAAAACTAGTTTATAGTCCTTCTCTACTTCTACATTTTCATTTGCATGACACTACGCTCCTATCACCAAAACTTCCCCAAACTCCCTTTATTGACCGCCTCTTGTCCATTCTTTGATCTGGACCAAACTTTTTCCTCTAGATTTTTGTTTGAAGGGCCAAGGACAGTTAATAACTACATGACCATAACATCAAAATTAATGCACTAGATGGTAAATTTCATATGGTTTGAAATATAGTATACAAATAGTTGTCGACATAAAATTCCATACACAATGACCAACCTTCACTAACATCCATTTCTAATAATAGGAGAGTGATCGCTTATGCACACTTGATTAGAAGGATAGATCAATGGCTAGGCTTTTTCCCCCAAAAATCCCTAAAGACTTCAAAACTTTCTCCAACCATAACACAACTAGAAGATGAGGAACCTTCACTCTGATAGGGATCCTCTTCAAGTATGACAATATTGGATCAAAATAGGTTGTCTTAACCTGTAAAAATAGAAACAACAAACCTTAAAACACATTATCTTGAAGATTTTTTTGAGCCTCTTTAATAATCCTAAAATGAAACCCCATCCAACCTCTGGACTGATACACAATACCCATTTTCTTTGAATCCAACTAATTTAAAATATCCTATGAATTATATCTTCTATGAAATTTCCCAAGTATGACTTTCTCTAAGAACTCATGGACTTGTTCTAAACATAGATCCTCCCCTATCGACATTTACAATTAACTTTAGTTACATTATCACCCTCCCACCTATCTTTTTACCATGAATAGGTTCTAACGATGTAACCCTAGTTGAAGTGAGAACTAATTTGTCTAATGTGATTATATTCGAGAGACTTCCTACAAAACCCTGGACCATTCCACTTGCACTCGTTGTCTCCCACTAGTTTTGAAACACTAGAAGACTCCATTCCCACATTAAAATTAGGATAATCTTGAATGACTGGATCATTAACTAGGGGATTAATGTTTGTGTCTTGAGGTGATTTTGAAATCTCTATTAGCAAAGAACAAAAAACTCCTTTACATGAGTCATTTCCTCCAATTAATATATTTATCCCTAAAGGATCATCATACATATAAGGTTTATGATGCATCTAGTCTACACTGACAAAGAATAATGTTAATAAATCTTCATGCATAATGACATTGATGCTTATAGTTCTTTTAGTAGTAGATTTGGACTTGGGCCTTAAACAAAAAGAATTGTTGAGGATAGAAAGGCCAAAATCACCCCTAACCTCTAAAGAAGAGAAAACCCTTTGATTTTCGCAAGGATCTTTTGAAAAATTGACCAACTTCTCCTCCTCCATTATACAAGTTCTCTTTGATAGATCTTGTCCTCGATTGAGATTCCTTATATATATTTCCTTACTCTATGTGTCCCATTTTTATGATGTGTGTGTCTTTTCTCCATTATGATGGTGAAATCCTACAAGAGAGTAGACTACATAATTAGAGTGCTCGCGCCTTGAGCAAGCATACTATATAATTAGTTTTGTTGCCCCTCAAGCAAGTAGACCATGTAACTAGTTTGCCTGCCCCTCAAGCAAGTAGACCATGTATCTAGTTTGCCTGCCCCTTAAGCAAGCAAACTACATAATTGTTCATCCAAAAATAAAGTCATGACCAATTCATGATTAGATTCTAATTTGTCTCGAATGGGTGACCTACTCTTGGCAAGCACCAAGGATATTCCTTTGTTAGCTAAGCTAACTCTTGGTGCACGTGTTCTTGTAAAATGTACTGCTACACTAAGAGAAGTGAGGTGCATTATATAATCTAACTAAATGAGACATGTCACATCCATTTTTGTGTAATACTTACAAAATAAAGAGAAATTAGACTCTAAATTGAAAAACAACAATAAATTATCATAATGTGTGCATTTGTGTTTCAACACACACAAGCATCTTTTTTTCTAAGAAAATGTATTTCATTTGAGATAAACAAAAATATAATACTTAAGTGCTTTATTCATCGTCCAAAAAGGATCATGGAGAGATAGATATCTTTAGAATCTTTCACTTTAGTAGTACATCCATAAAGATCCACAACATTCATAATATCAAGTATACCATCTATTAGGTAAATTAAAAACAAAACATAGACTTGACAATCCCATGTATTGGCCATTACAAGTTCCAAAGGAGTTTAAAATTCGTTAATTAAAAACTATTGTATGAACACTACATGACCATCTTGTACTTCTTCCAAGGAACCATAAAGCTTAGGTAATTGAAGTCCTTCCTTTAAAAGCTGATTTGCAAGCTTGATTTGCCCTCTATAAATATCAATATAACTACCCCAAAGAAACTAATTAGATATTAACTTTAAGTGTTGTGTTAATGGAAGGAGAGAATTATTTAAAACTTGGAGGCTTAGTTTCATCCAATTTATGACCATAAATGAATCACTCATGACTTGAAGCTTTTAAATCCCTCTCTTCAATGTGGATTTTAGTAAGTATAATAAGGCCTTAGATTCCCCTTGGTTATTTAGTCCTCTTCCTTTATTATCTTTGACTTAAAATCTATGTATCTCTGAAAGATATATAATGCAATCAATTCCACTTATAGAATGCAAGCCTTGACAAGCCCCATAAAAATATTCCGAAGCTAAAGACTTGTTCACATGTACCTCCAATAGAATCCTCTATGGTTTAACATTTGGAATACCCTCATAATATGCAAACAAAGCATTCACACAAGAAAATACATGAAAAGTAGGGATAATCTTCTCTTCAAACAAAATAGAGTTTATAACTATCCATAATCCCCATGGAACTAGAGATCTCTCTCACACACACATTATGGTAATTAATTGTTGTATATTACTTTCTAGATCTTATTTCTATTTATTTTCTAAGCGCTACACACAAATGAGTGTCACACACATACACATAGTGACAATTAATTATTATTATTATTATTTTACTACATTTGTAACTAATTTGTATATACTTTATAAGACTACACACCATGGGATGTGGCATAACTAATTCTCTTGGATTGCATAGTTACACACACATGATGGTAATTCACTGTTATTTTTTTTCTTCTAAATATTATACACAGATGGATATGACACATCTTCTTCACTTAAATAGTATAATACATCTCATTAGGTATTAAAGTATCCCAATGGGCATCCAAACTCCACCAAACTTACAAAATTTTAGTAGTAGTATCCCATTGTATGTAGATGTTGATGTTCTTTCATCTATAGCCCCAACCTAACCTTAAGCTAATTGAAAAAAAACAAAAATAAAATACACATCCATTCAACAACCCACTAAATTAATTTTCTTTACTACCAATAACAATAATATTTATCTTTATTACCAATAACAATTATCTACCTTGCTTCTAACTTAATTTAAAATCAATTTCTACACTAATAATGATATATACTTAAAAGAATTAAACAAAACCCTAACTTAAAAAAAACCTTCACTTTAAATACCCAAATCTAACTACGTTGACTAAGAATAAATATCCAAACCTAACCATTGGTCCAAAATTGTATTTCCAATAATAAAAAAAGTACATTACAATCTAGTCAAAATTAAATATAATATTGAATACCCAAAATTACCGCATCAAAATTATTTATCTAATAAAAAAATTCGAGTTGTTTGTAGTGCGATTTTTTGGAAGCTTTTCTGGTGGATTTTTCCATTCTAATTTCTCTAAATCCAGTAGCAATTCATTGAAATCACAAGTTTGATGGGTAACCCATGCACAATAGAAGTGCCTCGGGAGTTTTTCACGTGCTCAATCCATATATACACTTAAAAAACTAATTTAAATAACACAAATCAAGATTTCACCACAAATTTTTCCAAGATTGCACCACAATTTTTCCATTGGATTCCAGCACCGGAAACTCCAAAAAATCTCACTAAAAACAACTCCAAAAAAATTTACACCACAATTTAGTCAAAATTAATCAAAAAGTTAAATTAAATTATAAAATAATTTGAACTCACTACTCTAACAAGGAATCTAATGTGAAAGGACTCCTTTGTGCATTAAGTGTCTTGTCTGGCCTTTTGGGCCATCTTCAATGCATTTGCGACCAGTGGTTCCTTCAAGTCCATTTTAGTGTGAACATAAAATTGATATGTAGATAGTAGGAAGAATGACGTTGAAACTCCTTGGCAAGAACTTTGTAATATTTTAATCAGTTACCTATTCAAACCAAGTAATAAATCTCCAAATATATAAATATTAAAAAAATACAAATCAGAACCTTCATTACCCATTATCATCATGATTAGTGTTGATACTTAAAACCAAATATCAAATCAAACTCATCAACAAAGTACCATTTTCATTATGATTAGTTTGGTATAACAATCCCATAACGTGCATAATAAATATACTTCAAGGTATGAACAGTCATGGCAGCACAAAGTGAAATTCAATGGTCTCCCAACAAAAATAAAATATAATAGTGCCTATGTACAGACATTAGGCCCAGCTTTACATAGATCTGTGCTGGGTAGTCACCAAAATTCACAAATGAAGACAAATTATAAAATCCCCACCAGTCATAAAACAATTGAATAGTATAGACTTGGTTACTACAGCGTGGCCTCGTTTACAGCGCCACTCAATGATATTTTGACATGCGTGGAAGATAAATTGATAAATATAGACTTGACGTGTAAAAGAGCATAAAAAGAAATTTACTTCAAAGGTGGCAAGTTTCCCGGGAGCTGCATTTTGTTTTTATGGTTTCCCAATGCGAGAAATTGTGTCCTCTGCATTGCCATGAGTAGTCCTCTTGGACTGCCATCCCTTCCATTCTTATTCTCCACATTATATATTCGATGGATCAGTTAGCTATTTATAGCTTCAAGATCATTATCCTGAAGAACCCAATTGCAGATTTGGCCAAAGAATAGGAGGAGAATACAGAGGCAGTCCTTAATTTGAAGGGCACTTTGGTGGTTGGGTGGGTAGGTGTCTCTAATATCAAAGGCTCTTTGGAGGACAGCTGAGGTTTTGAGAGCACTTTGGTGGGTACCTCGGCGAATGGCATAATCATCATATTACAACATGTTGCCTCGAGGTGGGCTTGCTTATTCTGCAGAGAACCCTCTTCTTTCTGTTCTATTTCGGCTTAATTTAGCTTTCGGGTTGGATGCATTGAGAATTTATCTGTTTCTTTATGCGGGCGTGGAAAAAATTGGGTTATATGATTAGTTTTGTGTTATATTATGGGCAATCCTTTTCTTTTGATAGAATTTTGTTGGGGGGAGTGGCTCTGTCTTGCTGTATTCCTGCTAAAATTATCATTGTGTGGAATCCGTATGAGATTTTGGAGAGGTTTATGCACGCGGGCTTGTTGTATGGGGATTGACTTTTTGTTAATCTGCAATGGAATTTTAATTATATTTGTCTGATACAGTGGTTGTTTGGATTGATTTTTTGGGGCATTCAGTTAGTCCGCTGGCTGATTTCTTAATAATATCATTGCTTTGCTCTATGTACTTGTGATTATTTCACATTCATGGAGCCTTTGTATGGATATCTAGGTTTTGTTTTGGTTTGGTATGCTCCGGATGCTTTGATTTGCAGGTAGGAGAGAGTTTGTGTTGTTTTTTCGGAAAACAGTCTTCTATTATAGGATTACATAAAATACATCGAGTACAAAGGCAGGGCTTTACTTCCTTTTTCAACCCATTCAACATGTGAGACCGTACAATTGTCCGAATCTAGGTTATAGGGAAATTTATGTTTCTGTTTTCATAGCTCAAATGTTTGGTTCGATATCTATGTACACGGAGTGGACAGTTGGTTAGAGATCCCATTTTCTGTTTTTTTTCCTTTCTGAATGCCCCATTTTGATAAATTATTCTGTATACTCATGTTAAAAACTTGTGTAAACACTTAGTCAGTCAAGAGATGCACTTTTCTTGAGATTGATGCTTCAACAAACTAGTTTGTAAGGACTCCTGTAGTACTGCCTTTGCAGGGTGAATCTGCCCCCCAGGGGTGAACCACTTAGGAGCCTGCTCACGCTGGCTGACACCTAAGTTCATGCCATCCAGGAGATTAGAACCCTGGCGTGCGGCTTGAAAGCAATTGCTTGCACCATTGAATCACAACCCCATTGGCAAGCTATATGCTCACAATATGATAAATTAAGGGGATGGATATTGAAGTTTCAAATAGTTCTTTTATAAGGGTCTGGTTTGGCGAAGTTTAGAGCTCGCTTCTGTATTAGTTTTCACAAGCTTTCTTAGTTGGATGTTTGCTTTTGTTTGGTTTGTATTTTTGTGGGTGTGATTTGTAGCTTGGCATGGAGGTATTGATCTGTTTTTTTTTTTTGAAAACCTGTGGTTATGGCGGTAATATTGTTTGAAGTCGTTAGGAAAACTTTTATGCTTCATCTGTAATCCTTGGGCATTGAGCGGCAGATTAGGTGGCAGGCTATTAAAGGGCTTGCAGGTGAATTTTTGACATCAGCTCAAGAAGGTTGCAGGTTGAGATAATTTGCATGCATGCTTGATTATGGGATTACGAAGGAAATATTGTGAAGATTCAAGAAATCACTGGACAAATAAAAGTGAGGGTGTTTCGGAGATTTGCATACAATATGGGAGCTTTGCTTTTCTTTGGTTGATATACCTTGTTTAAGTGAAATAAGAAGTATAGGATTGGTGTGGTAAATTAAATCAGAGTCCTTTTTCTAAGATTTTGAAAAAGAACAATTCTGTAAAATAAAGGTTGTGGCCTTGTGGCAGGTTCCATCCGCAGGGCAACTGGACCAAGAAGTGGCATCAGGAGCAGAAGAACTGCAGCAAATTCAGTTGTTTCAGATTCTCCATACAACAATAACAATTTACGGAAGGACATCTCTATTGAGTTCCATGAAGCTAGCATCCACAAATATGCTGAAGGCTTTGGCATTACTCAAAATGGGGCAAATGCTAATGGTAAATGTTTTGTATTGTATGCATTTGGTAGGTTCTTAACATTTTGAGGTAATATTTCTCAGCTCCAACCTCATTGGGTGGTTCTGGTTCGATTTAGCAAATATGAGGTGCTATTACTGCTTTTTTGGTGGGCTAGTACAACTACACAGGTCAACAGTTTCCGCAAACTAAGGAACTTTAGCATTACTTTGATGCTATAATTGCCCTTCCCTCGGTCTTTGTACTAGGCATATGCCTCTCCTTGGTTGTTCTTTACTCCTACTTCTTTCCCTCTGCCCCTGTAGAAGACATCAGGTCTTGACAATACAAACTTATTTTATAATATTGCACTGGGAAAAAAAGGACATCGGATCATAGTACTGATTACCAGCTCAGTGAAGGTGTTGAAGTGGCCAGCCTTCTATTTAATAGAAACATGCTTGGATTTAATAAGAAGAGAATAGTTGCCAATGAAGGATCATGCTTGCCAATTACTATCAACTGTTAATGGCAGTTTGGATTGTAAATGTCTTTTAGTCTTCTTTCCTAACAAAGTTCTAGATATTTAATTTCTTTCTTAATTTGAGCAAATGTTTAACTTTATTCTGTGCAGGAATGAATGTTGATGAAAATAAATCAACTCTGCAGCAAGGGGAGGGAGAATATCCTTCAAATGCAATTGCTGGTAGATGTTCAGGAACTTCTGCAAGTGCACCAGGGCAATCAATTTCTGTGGAAAGTGGAAGTGGTGGCTCTCTATCAAGAGGTAGTGATGCAGCAATTGCAACGCCTTCCAGAAACAATCATATGGCAAGGGTACAACATTTAGATATTCATCAGGAGGACTTAGATTCTCCAGAGACTGCAGGGTGAGTCTCATGCATTACTCTATGTTGCTGGTTTCTTGGGGTTGTGTATTTGTCATGTTTGAGATAGAGCATTACTGATCGGTTGTACCTTTGCACTTGAACAGCACAAGGAAGAGAAAAAGAGTTCCTAGAGTCAATGGTGGGGAGAAGGGTGGGAGGGGACTCCGGCAGTTCAGCATGAAAGGTGTATCATGACAATTCACCTATTCTTCCTTTTTCTGACTGAATTTTTCTTTTGCTACATGTTGATGGATGGATGTCTTTATGTTGCTGGAGCTAATGTAATTGATATAAATCGATAGTAGATTCGTATGTATTTGTTCTCGTAATGGCAGTCATGGGGCACAGAGGGAGGTCAAATGCAAGCCAGGTGTGGACCTCCCCAGCCTTGGAGAGAATGTGGGTAGCTAATATGTGTGGAGTTCTGTTTAATACCTGTGGTTGACTAGCTCAAACAAATCTTGATCCACTGGCAGATAATGTTTCTGTTTGTAATACATGGTGTCCTTAGGGCATGCTTGTAATTATATTTGTATTAAACATTGGCCTCGGGGGTTTGTTTCGCTTACTGTCAATTGTTTAACTGTGTCCAGTCAGTCAGAAGGTTGAGAGCAAGGGCCGGACCACATATAATGAGGTAACAACATGACCACAGTGACTGCTTATTATTTAACAATTGTTCCTTGTTTATTTGTTGAGTATGACTCTCATTTTTTTGTCACCATCTCTTATCTTAATTAAATATTGAAATTCTTGTATGTAGCATTTTTGAGCAAGCACTGAAGAAGTCATCTCTGAAATTTTTACCATTGCATATAAAATGCTAAACTGCAGTAATGATTGACACATAGTACAATCAAAGGGAATTATTACATCCCCAGATCTCTGAAATCGATCAATGTGACTGAAATTACTTGCAACCTAAATCTTGTGGTAATATACACTGTACAGATGTTAAGGCAATTCAAATTGCGGCATGGTTAGTCCTTGTAGTATGGGTTATAATCACTTTACCGTGCTAACATTCTTATAAAAAATTGGTAATATGATCCAAAATCAGCTAAATAGGTGTGGCTCATCCAATTAGTAGCCCACACACAACAGGAGTGGTAGATGCAGAAGTTCTAGAAAAGGTTTCAAGGCTTTGAGCAATTCTCCACGAGCACCTTTATATTAACTGGAGAAGAGGTGTTGCATCCATTCTTGACCTAGGGTGCTTCCTTGGAAGTCAGTATTCCTGTTCTTGCTATCAAGCAGGCACCTTGGAACTTGGGGGTGGGGGGGGAAGGGGGGATGAACACCCCCTAATGCTATATCTCCTATCATCCAGGCCTGTAGGGGCTGATCAACATCCCCTGATGCTATCTCTGCTAACATCTGAGGCTGTAGAGAAAATTTAAAAATATATAATTGTATATGTTAATGATGATGGTCTTACAAGGCTTGGATGAATAAATCTATTAATGAATGGTGGCAGCTCATTCTCCTTGATGCTTCACCAGTAGATAGGTTTCTCCACCTTGGTTTTAATAGAAACATAAGCCATCTATCTTACTGTACAATAGGTAAAATGAATTTGAACCTTGGCCACATCTAGAGGTTCAATTTTGTTTTGTTTTGTTTTTATCTTTTACCTTTTGGTTGTTGTTTTGTTTTGTTATTAATTTTCTGAGGGTACATGCCTCTGATGTCATGGATTTTTGCATATATATATAAACTGTTCGCACATTTGATAGGTATTTTAATTCAGACACTAATTAACTAGATAATCTGTGTTAATTTTAGGTATGTTCTATGCTCAGAGCAATTTATTTCAATTTTCACAGTTAGCTTAATATCTTTTCCAGATTAGCAATCACATCAGCGTTAAAGTAAACTGCAGATAGAACATAAACATAAATTGCAGAAGACAAGCCAAGATTAGCCAGGGACAAACCCCAATGTGAGGAAACCCTTGATCAATTCTTTCTATATGTTCTTCAATAGTTCAGCAGAGAGAGAGATATAGTACATTTACAACAGAAGTCAACACTTTGACTTATCTAGATAAGAGCCTAGATCATGTTTAAGAAGATGATACATGAGATTAGTTGAAGAAATGCTGCTTCAACTGATTCTCCAAGGTGACTCTTTCACCTATCATTGTGCTGCATCTCGTCATCATGCTGCACCTCACCGTGCCGCACCCATCATCACAATGTTGGACCTCATGACTGCTGCGCCTTATGCTGCAGTGCTGTCCCATGTGCCATTGTTGAACCATGTTGTCATACAACATGTCTCATGTGCTTGCATCACCATGCTTGCCACTGCTATCCATGCTGTCCGCGCTTGCCATGCTTGCTGCTGTCCCACTTTGCTTTAGCATCCCTTCGCTGTCCCATTTACTAGCACGCTGTACCTTGCTGCTGTCTAATGAATTTGCAGCACCATACTTGGCTGTTGTCATATTTGCAACCTTGCTGTACCATGCTAGCCGTCCATTGCTGCTCCTATGAGTGCTTGTTGTCCCATTGTTTGCTGCACCAAGCATCATGCCTAGCTGTCCCATTTATCTTAGCATATCTTGCTGTCCCATTTATTATGCAGCTGTCCCTTGCCACTGCTGCCTAGATATATGCTGTAGCTGCTGTCCCTAACAGTCATACTATACCTTGCTGCTGTCCCCTTCGCCTTGCCATCCCTTGCTGCTGTCCCATGTGTCTTAGCATATCTTGCTGTCCCATTTATTATGTAGCTGTCCTGGGCATGTTTGAGTCCTCAGATTCTCATGCTGCCCCTGTTTTGAGGGTCACCTACAGCGCACCTTTTCAGCCGTATTAGGTCTGCATTTAGGGCACCGTAGGTTAGTGTGAAGGCTCCCTTCAGACTGTGTTTAGGGCTGTCATTAGACAGCTTTTAGGGCTGCCCTTAGACTGCATTTAGGTCTGCCTTTTGGACAACGTTTAGGGCTCCCTTTAGACAGCGTTTAGGGCTCCCTTTAGACAGCGTTTAGGGCTGCCCTTAGACTGTGTTTAGGGCTGCCATTTACGGGAGAAGGCTGCCATTTAAGGGAGAAACAATATATGGGAGGGAAGCTGGACAATGTTGTGAAGTATGTTGTTTTTAATGTATAGGATTTGTTTTTCAAGATAAATGTCCGAATTGTCAAATAAGATGGTGAAACCATTTGGTAGGCTACTTGTGGGAGACCAACATGAGGTGTGCTTAATGAGGTTTGATTTATATTGGATCATTATATTATTTGTGATCCATTTTGATGCTTTTAGAGTGGAAAATTGGAGGAATCAACTCACAGGGGCATTTGTATTGGTAGGCCCTAGTTTGGAGAATTAAAGTGGACCCCCCCCCCCCCCCCAATTTTGGAAACGGGGAAACACATATATATATATATAGATATATTAGGACATTTAAGAAATATGTGCAATAAAGCACACATGATACATTCTAATTTATTACATTATGATTAAATTGTCAATTGTCAATGCATAAACTATAAGTCTTTAAAGTTACATCAAATTTACTCATGAATGACCACATAATGAAAATAGCAATATCCAAAATCAACCACGAGAAATTTCTAATTTCTTGTTTCGTGCTTGATTGGGAGTCTCCTCCTACATAGTTGAACGACCTTAGTTCTCTTGATTAAATACAAGTTCCATACCCTAGTACCTTAGGTGCTCTTGATTATTGGGGTCTCCCCTCCATAGAGGGCTTGGTTCTTTTGATTAAATACAAGTTCCATACCCTAGTACATGACAAAATCCAATGGAAACATTGCAATCCCCCCAATCTTGAAATCCTGAAAAACAGATAAGTTTGCTGGATTTGGAGTGAGATCTAAAATTCTATTTTCTCCATATGAAATCGAATGAGGGCGAAACTACTCTCAAACATCCCAAGTCATTTCATGGTAATGGTCATTTTCATCCTTTTACTTAAAGAATTTAACATTACCATGAATTGCATATCAACACTACGGCCATAGGCTTGAACATTAGGCTGCCCCACTAAAAAAAATCATATTCTTTATAACTTGAGAGAGGCATCTAGAAGATATTTTAGTCACCCAATAAAAAATTAGAAACGAAAAAATAAAAAAAATGAAAGAAAACGTCAAGTGTTAACTGGAAACTCCGCCGTACAGCCTGGAAACTTGTTTCCGGCTGTACTGGCACGTTTCCGCAGAATGAAATGGGCAAGTATGGCCGAAAATGAGTTTCCTTGTTTTCTTTTCGTTTTCGGCCAAAAACGGACCCCTGGGCAATGTTTCCTGCAACTTAGTTTGAGGCATTAAACGAATTTTTTTGGGGTCCAAAAACTTTAGCTTGTGATAGACCCTCTGACACCATTCTACACTTAGAGACCATGGTTCTTAGAGGATGCCACATTAGCCCTCATTACTCAATCAAAAGAGGCTAGCCATGTGGGGACTATGAAAAAGACTTCGGAAGGGTTATAGTTGTAACTCTAGTTGAGAGGTGAAGGAGTCAAGCCTAGCCCCTAGTTGGATATTGGGTTATATTATAACTAGGTGAATAGCAAAAAAGAGGGTTGATTGTATTTTGTTCCAAAGTAGAGCAGAACAACTTGGGAGTGGGAGTGAGAGAGCATAACAAAGGAGTTTTAGTGTCTATAGTAGCCTATCAGGCCATAGATTAGGTAACTCCACAGTGAGAGCCTTTTACTTTGTACTTACATTATTTCCATTCTAGAGAAAGAGAGAGCAAAGCAACCTCTCTTTTTAGCTGGGTTTTCTCCTGTAAGGATTTCCTAGAGCATATTTTGTGTTCATTGTGGTTGGTGTGTGATTGTATTTTATTATTCTCTATTTTCTGCATTTTATGTATTACATGCATAAATAGAAAACAATAATTAATAAATATGGAATCTAAGGAAATTAAACCTTAGTATAAATTCATATTAGGTTTTTTTAGGAATTTTGTGGGAAGTTGCAAGGGAGCCAAGAGCTAGTTTAAGTAGGAAGTTGTAAAACCCTAGCCATGGTCGACGAATCTATTCACAATAACCCTCGAGGTCGACAGAGGAGAGATTCTCGATGCTGGAAGTGCAGGTCGTAGACCGACTTTGGAAATAAGCATGGAATCTAAGAAAATGGAGGTTCCAACTTAGAGGTTAGATCGGAAGGAAAATTGGGGGATCAAGAATATCTAGAGGAGTTTAGTAAGGAACCCGAAAGAGCAGTCGAGTTTGAGTGTCGTCAACCATACATAGTTCCTGTTCAAGATGGAAGCAAGGTTAGACATACAATCGTGTTAAGGCGAGGTTGATACTTCAAAATTAAATCATTGGTTGCAATAGTTAGAAGTTTACTTTAGTGGACACCACATAGATGAGGAACATAAAATAGTATTTGCTAGATTGAAGTTTGAAGGCCATGCCTTGACCTTACGAGAAATCCATATGGAGACACTTAGGTTGGAGGGTGATCCCCCAGTAACTAAGTGAGGCCCTCAGGATGATCAATGAATCCAATGGCACTACTTTAGGAAAACGCAAAGGTTGAGTGTACAGGAGTACACCATCGAATTCAGGAAGATGGCCATTATGTTGGGGATCTCTCCCAAGAGTCTAGAAGTAACTCCTTAATTATTTTGGGTGGTTTGCACAACCATCTATGAAAGTAGGTGATGTTGTTCAAGCCAAGAGTAATTGATGAGGCAAAGTACTTGGAAAACATAGTCCAAAAAAAGGGCAAGGATCCTAGCAATCATTGCAATCACTGCTCTACATTGATGGCTACACAAAGAAGTGTTGGAAAAATGCACCTAGAGTTGAACCTGAAGAATCAAAACAAGGGAAAGGAGAAAAAATATAATCTCATTGCTAGAGATTCGAGCAATCAGGTTGAAAGCAACTCTCACATGGACAAGAGGATTGTTTGTACCTCGGTATAAAAGGAGGTGAATCTAAGTAGCCTTCACCATCAAGAAGAGAAGAAGATGACCAAGATCTTCCACATTAAGATACAAGTCAAGAAGACTAAGATTGATGCTTTGTTCGACTCAGGTTCATAGGCTAATGTTATAGTAGTGGATTTGGTCAACAAACTTGATTTGAGGTTCAAGATCATACTAGCCCATATCCATTGGGATGGGTAAATTAGGATGCTTAAATTAAGATAACAAAATAGTGTAGGATAAAATTTGCTATCAATGTCGATTTTATTGACAAAGTTGAATCAGATGTAGTTCCACTTGATGTATGTGAAGTTGTGTTTGAGAATCCCTATATGTACATGCGAGATGCAATCTTCATGTGGAGAGCCAACCATTATGGCTTCATCAAGGATGAGAAATCATTGCAAGTCCAAGATTTCACTGGTAAATGCCAACCAAACAAAGAAATTTCACTAGTAAATTATGACATCCTCATATGGGTGTACTAAAGAATGGACACAACAACTGGAAGGGTTGCTACATGCATACAAGGGAGTGTTCTAGGAGCTTAAAGGGATACCATCCAAGAGGTAAGTGGAGCACGATATCCAAATGTTTCTATACTCTCTATTGCCAAACATTGGGCTATATAAACAACTTGTTTTGGAAGTAAGAAAAGTGAAGTAATAGTTGCAACAATTCCTGGAGTGGGGTGTGATTGGACCATATACCTGACCTTGTGGGCCACCCAACATAATTGTGTCAATGAAGAATGAGATTTGGCGAATGCGCATTGATTATAGAGCATTAAACAAGATTATGGTCAGGAATAGGTACCCCTTGACCATGATTGATGATTTGTTGGATTAGTTGCAACAAGAAAAATATTTCATCAAGCGGGAGTTAAAATTAGGGTATCACCATGATTGAGTTAAAGAAGAAGGGTATCATTCATGAGATTAATGAATGATATATTGCACCCTTGTCTAGATTCATTTGTTATTATTTATTTGGATGATATACTGGGTTACAAGTGTATCTGGGAGGAACACATCTCACACTTGATGCAGGTACTAAAGATTTTGAAGAAGCACTAACTATTGGAAAATCTCTAAAAATGTGAGTTTGCGCAACAATATTTGGTGTATTTAGACTATGTGATTGGTGGAGGGGAGCTCAAGATAGATCCCGCAAAGATGGAGGCCATCATGAAGTGGATGATGCCTACAAATTTCTTTGAAATTGGGAGTTTTGTTGGGGCAACATAGGATCCGAGGAAATTCATATCTTCATTCTCAATAGTAGTCGAACCACTCCACTATATAACAACAAGTGGCAAGAGTTTCTAGTGGAGAATGGGTCAACAAATGGTCTTTGAAGAGTTGAAGAAGAAAATAAATCTATTACTGATTCTTATGTTAGCAAATTTATATAAGCCCTTGGAAGTGGAAATGGATGTGAGTGGGTACAACATGGGAGCAATCTTGATGCAGGGAGGAAACCCTGCATGATACTATTTTGAAGTGTTTCATGGAGCGATTCTCAACTATCCCACCTATGACAAGGAGCTGTATGCTCTAGTGCATGCTGCCAAAAAGTGGAAACACTATCTAATGGGTAGGTAGATGTTGGGACAGAGTCCCCTGGTGTAAATTTTGTTATTATTGTGAAGTCTCCGCATTTTGAGGAGTGGAGCGCGCAGGTCGATGGGAGTCAAAGGGGCTTTAGGAAGGTCAAAGCTCCTTAGTTTGTTAGGAGTTAAGTTGTTTTGTGACCTGACCATGGTTCACGGACCATGGTATTGTAATAGAAGATGATATAAAAAGGAGTCATAAAGAGTCATAAGGGGAGTCAATCAAGAAATCTGTCCATGTGTGAATGATCTAAGAGAATTTTGTTTTCTGTACTTTAGGCGAAGGGGAAGGCTCCTGCAACTGTGCGCGGAGACCTTGGTAAGTCGCAGCGGAGTGCATGGGCCCATGCAGCTGTGTGTGTAGGGTTGAAAAACTCTGTAATTGAAGATCTAAGCATAATAAAGGTTGTTTTGCAGCATTATCTGTGTATCTATGTGTTAGTGTTTACTCTTGACTTCACTGTATATTCACTCTTTTTACTGCAATTTATACTTAATAGATGCGTGAAAGTGGTAGATTTGTTTAATTACATGATGTTATGAATGTTTACAAAAATGGGTGAAGGGTTTGAATCTGTTAACTATTAGTTATTGTAATTTCCAGGTATCAAGGGTTAGGGTTCGCGAAGGTTGGAATAAAGCCCTAAGAGTAACAAAAACACTTCACATAGTCCTTTGGATGTAAAAACCTTGTTCTAGCATCTTCCAATACTGCCTTGGGTGAGGCTACAGCCTGCGCTACGCAGGTTGTTGTTAAAAGGGCTGATAGTGTAGGGTTTTGTTAGTTACCGCAGCTAACTTTGAATTTGGGTCAAAGCCCCGAGAAAAGAAGCAGAAGAAGCCCCAACAAGCGTCGGTGCGACAACCGCCGTGCAAAAATCCAACAAAGGTCAGACAAAAGGGTAAGATGGATAGAACCAAGCAGTCGACAGAACCCTTGGACTTAGACGATGAAGAACTCACGATGGGGATTGAAGAAATTGATGCAGATGAAGTCGTGCTGATTACTCGGCTACCGCCTTATATACCACCGAGGAAATCCATCGCCAAGGTTACTAAAGACCTAGATTTGATGAAATTCATGGCCTTCACACCATTGCTACCGAAGAACGTACCTTTTGAGGGCAATCCACTGGCCCAAATATCGTATTTAATGATGGAGGATTGGGACCTGGGGGATCATGCGAAGTTCCCGCAGCTGAAACTGAGCAAATACCTAAGGAAGATATACTATGAGGAGTTGGATGTTACATGACTCGAACCAACGAAGTGGGCGACCGGAGTTGTGTGCGCAGGGTTGCTCAACATGTTATGGGTGCCACATTTTAGCCGCAACACCATTAACACAATTTGTGTGCGTCAATTATTGACGTTGGTTCATGATGGGTGCCTTTGGTTGGGAGGGCCCATCCCAATCACTGATATGTTAATCCACCGAATCACATTGTTGCCATATCAAGGAGTAGACCCTGCAGATGCTTTTGTGGGGAAATCGTAGGAGAAGAAGTTGGCAGATCAGATGAAGAGCGACTTCGGGCTGGTGAAGAAGTCGCACAGCTATGCGATTAGTTCCATATTAGATGGCGCGGTGCAGTTCGCTGCGCAAATATTAGCCAAGAAAATCATGAGGAAGTGTCGCGCTGATGAAGTGCCGGCGCCAGTAGTATATCTGGCTGTGCAGTGCGCCAAGGGAGTCCAATATAATTGGGCTAAGTATTTATGTCATGAGTTTTTGGAAGATTGCTGCGAAGCCCAGGACGACGACAAGGCGTTCCACTATGCTTGGCTAATTTTGTTGATCGCGTTAGTGGCATGGAGGACACCAGAGGAAAGCCAGTTCCCGCAGCATGATCCAAACCTATGCGAGGCCCACCAAAATCGCCTCGCCGTGGGCAACGAAGGGCCCTGAGCGCGTAATGGAGACGAAAATATTTTGGGACTTGTTTGAATCAGAGTTGAGGATGGTGATTAACCAATGGCCATGGTTATCACCTAGCCAAGCACAATATGCCAATGTTGCTGATTTCAAGGCAGATTTTCATACTTTGTCTATCCACACGAAGAAGGATGCCACGAGCACATGGCATAAGTTGCCATACATGGTTGCCGAAGACGATATTATGGTGATCATCAGTGAATGGCTGAGCGACTGGCTCACCCCATCTGATGTAGGCGCAGGAACCAGTAAGGTTGCTGGAGGAGAAGCAGAGAAGACAATAACTACGACAGCAACAGTGAAAGAAAAGAAGGAAGCACAAAAGGCTTTTGCGAAAGAAAAGGCCGCGACAAAAGAAAAGATTGCACAACAGAAAGAGGCTTTTGCAAAGGAGAGGGAAGCATCGAAAGAGGTGGTCTCTGCCAAAGAGACCGAAGCGCCAAAGGAGGAAGCTGCCACCACGTCAAAGGCCACTATTGACCTCAGCAAATCGGAAACAGAGTGCACCAATGAAGAGGTTGAGACAAAGGGTGAAGAGGAAGGGGGCGCAGACTTGGAGTCCCCCTTCATTATTAAAAAGAGGCAGAAGTGGAGCTCCACGGGACCGCGCAAGAAGCAGAAGTTTGACAAGTATGCGAGTGCGACACCTTTGGTCCTCATGGAGGGGGACCTGGACGAGATCGGTGATGTGGTCCACGATGCAACAGAGACTATTTGGAGCCACATTGAGGACCAGTACCATCAAACACTGGACAAGGTGCAACAGGGATTATTCAAGCGAGCATTGGACAGGTGAGCCTGAAGCAAGCGACCGGGCCAGCCTTAGCAGCAAAGATCACCACAGATCTCCGTGTAGCACAGTTACCAGAGGGATCACTGCACGTTGAGGCTTCAGAAGGACCAGAGGGATCACTGCACGTTGAGGCTTCAGAAGGACCAGAGGGATCACTACACGTTGAGGCTTCAGAAGGCAGTGCACACCTTTTGCATTTGAAGAATTTGAGTCCGAACCTTGCGGCGCTCCTTATTCAGACATTCCATGCGCTGCATCAAGGGGTATCAGATGAGCTCAGAATTCGGGAACAACGAGCATTACTGGTTATCAACGAAGTAAAGACTAACAACCAACAGATGTTCGAGGAAAAGGCGCAGGCACTCAAGGGATGGGAAGAAGCCATTACGTGTAGTCAACAGCTGGAAGCAGCATTAGCGCAGACTTGCAGTGAGCTTCCTGAGCTCTAGATCCTAGCAGAAGCAACGTCCACAAAAAACATCCAGAAGTTAGCTGCAGCGATGAAAGAATCAAAGGAGGAAATTGACAAGGTTCGATTTGAGCTGCAGTTGCAGATATCTGAGCTCCAACTTAAGCTGTAGCCAACCACTCCTTCGAAGGTCAGAGAGCAGCGCGAGGTTGATATTAAGGAGGACATGACTACACTCAAAGCTGCAGTCAAGGATTGCACCCAATTGTTTGAACAAATCCATGGAACTGTGGACCTCGCTATAGGAGGATCCACACTTGCAGAAAATCGAAGCAGATATCCGAGAAAAGCAAAGGCAGTTCGACGAGATCAGAGCTACAACGCGGACCTTAGCACCAGTGCAAAGGTTCACCCGACTGCAGGAGGGGAAGTTCATCCAGACTGAGATTGATGAGCTGTGTTGGAAGGCATCCATCATATCTTCAAGGATGTAGCCCTGGGCAGATGAGGCCAGCCAGTTGACACAAACGGTGCAGAGCAAGTTGAAGGCTATGCAGCAGACACAAAGAACCATGGGCCTTGCAGTTGAAGGTCCAACTACAGAGAAATTGGTTGAGGAAGTTCGTTAGGCCGTTGCGCAGGGAGCAACAGATCTTCAAGCATTGAAGACAGAATTCAACGATCTGCAGGCAAAGATCGAGGCAACACCAACAGAGTGACTCGGGACGAGTCACGACTTTGTGTTGGGGGCCTGTTGGGACAGGGTCCCCTGGGGTAAATTTTGTAAAAAGTTTTGTTATTATTGTAAAGTCTCCACATTTTGAGGAGCGGAGCACGTAGGTCAATAGGAGTCAAAGGGGCTTTAGGAAGGTCAAAGCCCCTTAGTTTGTTAGGAGTTAAGTTGTTTTGTGACCCGCCCATGGTTCGCAGACCATGGTATTGTAATAGAAGATGATATAAAAAGGAGTCATAGAGAGTCATAAGGAGAATCAGTCAAGAAATCTGTCTATGTGTGAATGATCTAAGTAAGAGAAGTCTGTTTTCTGTACTTAGGTGAAGGGGAAGGCTCCTGCAACTGTGTGCGTGGAGACCTTGGTAAGTCCGCAGCTGAGTGCACGGGCCCCTGCAGCTGTGTGCGTAGGGTTGAAAGAGTCTGTAATTGAAGATCTAATCATAATAAAGGCAGTTTTGGAGCATTATTTGTGTATCTATGTGTTAGTGTTTACTCCTGAATTTAGTTTACTCCTGAATTTACTGTATATTCGCTTTGTTTACTGTAATTTATACTTAATAGATGCGCGAAAGTGGTAGATCTGTTTAATTACATGATGTTATGAATGTTTAGAACAATCGGTGAAGGGTTTGAATTTGTTAACTGTTAGTTATTGTAATTTCTAGGAATCAAGGGTTAGGGTTTACGAAGGTCGGAATAAAGCTCTAAGAATAACATAAACACATCACATAGTCCTTTGGATGCAGAAACCTGGTTCTGGCATCCCCCAATACTGAATTTATTGTATATTCGCTCTGTTTACTGCAATTTATACTTAATAGATGCGTGAAAGTGGTAGATTTGTTTAATTACATGATGTTATGAATGTTTAGAACAATCGGTGAAGGGTTTGAATGTGTTAATTGTTAGTTATTGTAATTTTCAGGAATCAAGGGTTAGGGTTTACGAAGGTCGGAATAAAGGCCTAAGAGTAACATAAACACATCAAATAGTCCTTTGGATGCAGACACTTGGATCTAGCATCCCCCAATACTGCCTCAGGTGAGGCTGCAGCCTGCGCTACGCGGGTTCTTGTCGAAAGGGTCGGTAGTGTAGGGTTTTGTTGGTTAGCGCAACTAACTCTGAACCTGGGTCCAAGCCCCCTTAAACCAACAATAGAGCATCATCCACATAGATCACTAGCTGCTATAGTACCTACAGGCTTAGATTAAGTTACAATAGACCATACACTAAAGTGGATGGGGTTCTTTGAATAGTTTCGTTTAGAGATCAAGTACAGGAAAGGCAACACAAACAAGTTGGTTGACATGCTTTCAAGGCCACCCACATAAAAAATTATAGCTTTGGGAACTTTGATGCACATGGAGCCTTTCAACCATGATGCATACAGAGAGGCATAAACGAAGGATGAGGACTTCAAGGAGGTGTTTCAACAATTATAGAGCCAGAGTCATGCAAACAATGGGGACAACACAATTGACTATTATCTCTAGAATGGGTCACTCTACAGGTTGGACAAACTATGTGTTCTTAAAGGTGAGCTACTGTAGCTAATCAGAGAGGCTCATACCTCCAAGGTTGTTGGTTATTTTGGTGTAAGGAAGATAGTGGTCAACTTAAAAGGAATGTTTATTGGTCCAGAATGCAAGACGATTTAGCAAGGTTCATTAGAGGATGTATGCTTTGTTGTACTAAGTTCTAACAAGCCTAGTAACAAGGAATAGGTTCTATAACATCCCTTACCTATACCCCCATGTCCTTGGGAAAGCATTTCCATGGACTTTGTGGGTGGTTTACCAACAACCATGAAGGGACATGACTACTTGTTTGTGGTAGTTGATAGGTTCAGTAGGATGTGTGTTTTCATGCCCTGTAGAAAGATCATCAACAAACAAGAAGCAACAAACTTATTCTTTGAACAAGTTTGGGTGCACTTTGGGATGCCAAGGAGCATTGTTCTAGACAGGGACACTATATTTCTCGGTGCATTTTGGAGTACATTGTGGAAGAAGATGGACATGAAGTTAAAGAGGTCGTAACATTCCACCCGTAGACAATGGGCATATAGAAGTAGTCAATAGGACTTGGGTGCAACTTTTGGGGGTTTATAATCAGAAGCATCTGAAGACCTATGATGAAAATCTGGTATATCTACAACACTCTTATAACAAAGCATTCCACATTTATAATATTGCCAAGCCCCCATTGAAACGTGTTTTGGATATTTTCCACCTTCACCTTTGGATGTTGTGTATGGATAACAGGGACTAGTGAGGGAGGATCTCGCAGGGGATGCTTTAATAACAAAGATTTTTGTTGAGAAGATTAGGCATATCCATTTGCAAGTACAAGAGACATTGAAGAAGTCAGAAGAAAATACAAGGTCAATCATGATCAACATAGAACAAAGAAGTCATACAGAGTGGGAAACAAGTATGGTTGAACCAGGAGAGGTTGTAGGGTCTTGGTAAGAAATCAAGTTTCCGCAGTATGGTCCTTTTGAGATACTAGAAAAAGTGGTAGATAATGCCTATAAAATTAATTGACTCCCATACATGTGCATTTACTCAGTGGTGAATGTGGAAAATTGCAAACTCTATGAGCCTTACATGTTGGATTAGGAGAGAGCAGTGCCTACCTTCCATAGAGGATCTAACTCCAAATGCCTAGGTAAAGTTGATAGAGGATACCGTTTTGTAGAAGAGGTTAAGAACTACAAGGTAGGGGCAACATGACCTTGGTTGATTAGTTAGAAAGGACAACTTCTAGGCAAAGAAAAATGGTACTCCAAGGAGAAGGTAGAGGAAAAATTTCCTCACCTCATTTAGAAAAAGCTATTGGGGACTAGAAGCTTCCCAAAATGGGGAGGTATGACTTGGATTGGATCATCGCATTATTCGTCATCCATCTCATTGATTTGAGAGTGGAAAAATTGGAGGAATCAACTCAGAAGGCCATTTTTATCGACAGGTCCTAGGTTGGAAGATTGGGTTTTGAAATCTTTTGATGGCAATTTGAGGCATCAACTAAGGTTTTTGGTGTCTAAAAACTCTCACTTGTGCGAGACTCCCTAGCATTGTTTTACACTTAGAGACCTTTCCAACGATGCATGAAAGATGTCAATCTGAGTCTGTATTCAAATGTTATGCACCTTGGAAGTTGACATTCCTATTTCACCACCATGGTTTGAGAGGATACCACATCAACCTCTTGGGGTGGATGCACAACCTTTGTTTATTAATGCTCTTTGGAACATTGACCTCGAGTACTCTGCTCATTTGCATGGGGACAAAAGCTGTTTTTTTATAGACTTAATAACTTTATTTGTGCTCTCTACTATTATTTAAAGGCACCAAAGAAGCTCTAGTATGTTCAAGATCAAATTACCGATTCAAAGAAACCTAACCTATAGTTTGCTATTAGGATATGTTATAACCGAACCGCTAGGAAGAAAGTGGGTTCCATTCATTTTCGATTGTATCTTGTTCCACAATGGAGAAGAACTACTTGGGAGTGGGAGTGAGAGAATAATTGAGGCATTTTAGTGTTTATAGCAACCTATCATACCACAGGTCTCAAGTAACTCCATAGTTAATGCCTTCTTCTTTGTACTTGCATTATTTCCATTCCAAAGAAAGAGAGAACATCACATCCTCATCTTCTATCTGGGTTTTCTCTTGTAAGAGTTTCTTAGAGCATATCTTGTGTTAATTGTGGTTGGTGGTGTGTGATTGTATTATATTGTTCCATATTTTCCCCGTTTTATCTATTACACACATAAACAAAAAAAATAATTAATAAATTTGGAATAAAAGGAAGTTAATCTTCATAGTGTGGATTTCGGTCTACTTTTATCAGATCTGTTGTGACGAACTGTCCAATGGAATATCCATGATAGTTTGTAGATGCAGGTCAAATGTGTAGGTGTGTGTAGATTGGTCTAACAAGGAATCTCCCGCCTTAAAAATTGGACAATAACTACAAGAGAAAATACATTTTTAATAGGGAATTTACCTTAAATTTCCAAATCCTTGTCTTGCATGTTTTTCTACCTACCATTTCATCAAAGTTTGCTCTTTAAAAAGAAAGAAACATGGAAAAAAGGAGAAAAAAGGTGTGCATGAATAATAATATAATCAAGAGATGAATATGGAACAATATAGAGAGGGTAGCTGGAACAAGGTGGGGAACAAGAAGATATTAGAAAGAAAAATTGGAAGAATTGATAGGTAGACAATGTGGGATTCTAGTGCAAAATGACCACAGTTCTAACGGTGAAGGAAAGAATGCTAGGTTGATAGTAGAAGAAAAAATTGTTTAATGTCCACTAAATTTCAAAATAGGTCGAAGGGACTAGGGGATACAACTAGGATTAATAGCTAGCAAAGAAGATGAGAGCAAAAAACATTCCTACAAGAAATTAAATGAAATGAAGAGAGATTTGGTACCACATAGTAAGAAAAAATACATGAATTTGC
Organism: Pinus tabuliformis; assembly: GCA_031772625.1. Classification (NCBI taxonomy): domain Eukaryota; kingdom Viridiplantae; phylum Streptophyta; class Pinopsida; order Pinales; family Pinaceae; genus Pinus; species Pinus tabuliformis. The sequence goes on along the minus strand of CM062808.1, from coordinate 291,053,762 downwards.
TATGTAGTGGATAAAGAGAAACTTGGTCCTTTTAGTACCACCAAGTTAGGTCAAGTTTATAAATCTCTTATGATGGACACCTTTCCCATCTCTTTCACAACTATTCCACCTCAAAAATATGTAGTAACATTAAGCAATAAACTTGCAGTTTTCAAGCAAGGACTTGATAAATGTACTTGTGAAATTTAACCTTTTGTCTTGCACTGTGAGAGGTGCATTGGGGGGATTGTATATGCTCTATAATGCTACATGACATTTGCATCATGGACCAAATGTTCTTTCATTGCGAGAAGCCATAACCTCTAGTTTTAAATATTGGTTGTTGATCTTTAGTTTGTTGGAAAGGGGAATTTGTGGAGAGTAGAGGAGGGACAACTTGGGTGGCTTCTGGGCTAGCCTTTTTCATTATGGATAATGGTAATGATTGATTTACTAGAAGTTATTGGATGATAGTGACAATTATTGGCACAAATTGGAGATTGTGTTATGTTTTTGCCCCTAATGACCCAATTGAAAGGATGCAATTGTGGGAATTAATAGTTCAATCCCTTCAACTAATTAACAGTTTTTTTTGAGGAGCCTTCAACATTGTTTAGTGAGAGGAAGAATTAGTATCCTAGTGCCTTTAAGAAACAATGTTGGGCCCATTGTAATTTTGCATTGGGAATCTTAGACATTAATCTCTAGAAAGAACCCTTGGAGCTAATTTGCATGAAACCTTCGGAAGCTTCCGAAATAAGTACGACTAGAAAATGCAACCCTTGAAAAATGGAAATGTCGGGTGAAACAACATGTGTGTATGCGTATATTTTTTTTACAAAAAAGTTAATAACACATTATCTTACAAGAAAACAAAGAATGAGACGCCAATGATGTTGTAGGAAAATCTAGTCAATATGAACTCTCATAGATGATTACATGATTCAAACTTCAAAATTATCCTTCGTAGATGAGGTTGCACATCCAAGATTAAAAAATCAGCGTTTTATACATAAGGCTTTACCTCCAAAATATGCCTTTATAGATGGCTGTATGTGCTGAAATTGAAATAAAACATGAGCTAATGACAAGTACAACTACATATTTTATAATTCTCGTTCTCATCTTCATTAACAAAATTTGGAGCAAGGTGCTTTTTTAGTAGAACTGGAGCGTGGATTGATTAGAGATAAATTGGTTTGTGGAGTGATTAGAGATAAAATTTAGTGGTAGGTTAAATCTTTTTTTGGCCATGAAGGGCCCTACACCCTTCTTGGGTTCTTGAGTGAGCTCGCAAAAGCAAAAAAATTGGACAGGGTAGAATTGGATGGAAATGGGGCAGATTTGGGCCAAAACTATCAGAGTTGTCGAATCACAAGGACGTGAAACTATCTAGTGGTCTTTTGAAGATCCAACCGACGAGGTTGATTTTTGATGTTGATTCTTGTTCTTTTTAAAACTGTTTTCGACAATGAGCTACAAAGTGACTTGTTTCAAAACAATTCCTTCATTTCAAAGAAACTCGCTCTTAATCCAAATTCTGGGTCCATGAATGGTTTTTACTTTTTAATATAATTTCTACTAGGAACTCTTTATTGAAATCCATGTCTACACATATTTGAGTGTATGTAGAAATGCTATCACGTTCAATTTTAATGAGGAGAATGGAACTTCCCAAGCGCTGATCCAATAACCTAAAGGGATGAAGGACCCCAAAAATGCAAAGGTAGATTTGGGAGTTACACCCAAATAGGAGTAGGAGAAAGAGAATCTAACAATGGATTGGTTGAGGGAGACTAAGGTTTCATTCCCAATCCAAATTTCCCCAAAACCACAGGCTGGAACTCAGAATCAATTCCTTGTCTTTAGTAATGTCAAATTCGACGATAAAGAAAATCTTTGTACATATGTGGATGAAGACATTCTTTCTCACCCTTGGAATCCAATAGTTTGAGATCCAACCATGAAGGTCGGCTAGTTGAGGCCAGAAGCCATTGAAATGACAGAGCAAACTGAGGTCACAAAGAACTTCTCCTTCTTCATTGGCTTCAAGACCCATGGGAATGGAGATAATAGGGGCTTCACACACCAACAAGGAAGAACAACATGCAAAGGAAGAAATCTGAACATGCAAAGGTAGAAATCTGAACAACTTCCTTGAAAGATTAGCCTCCAAAAAACCCGGAGCTCCACCTTTGAGATTGGCACACTAGAATCATATAATGATTGACCAACAACGGGGGCAACGAAATCATCTGCCATAGTTTGGTTGCGTGTAAAGGAAAAGAGGAATGAACAACCAAAGGATAGTGAGCGCATATCTAGGGATAAACCCTAGTCATAGCCATTGAGAGTAGGGAAATCGAGTGTGCTTGGAAAAGCTTTTTGAAAACATTTTAGTTTGAAGTTAAAACCTGTTACTTACTTGTTGAGTTCAAGGGTGGGTTGGTACTTTTGCAATTTCCTTGATTTAGGGAAGATTTTCTAAAGTCAGTTTGCATCTCTTCAGGAACTTCTATGCACATGTGTGAGTCTAAATATGCTATTCCCAACATAGGTGTGGGTTACTTCTTCTAGAATAGGATTTTTTCTATTCTTGCATACTCATCTCATGCTATTTAGTATTAATAGCTAGAGCCACTATTCTTATTCAAGAAAAATTCTGTTGTATGCCTTACGTTGCCGCCTAAATCCACAACTGGGATATCGTGGAGAAAATCTTCAACTCCACTTGGTGTGGCCTTGGGGGCGAGTTTCGAGTTGAGCAATTGTCACTCAAATCTCAACTCCTCAATCTAGGCTAACTTCTAGCGAAGCCAAGGTGGGTGGGCCCTATTAAAATAAACTAATGCTTGACTAATCTATGTTAAACAATTCAAGTTTAGGGAATAATTACAATAACCAAGATGCATCCAATTCTCGATATGTTAATTGTAGCAAATGACTTCAAATCCCAGCTCCTCAGTCTAAGCTAACTTCTAGCGAAGCCAAGGGTGGTGGACCCTATTAAAATAAACTAATGCTTGACTAATCTATGTTAAACAAGTCAAGTTTTAGGAATAATTACAATGACCAAGATACATCCAATTCTCGATATGTAAATTGTAGCAAATGACTTCAAGGCATGCACATCAATTTCATGGGGCATAATAATCATAGTCATTCATAAGTCAAGATATTGCAATAATAAACAAGATGAAGCAAATGTAGACTAGTGCCCAATGTAAAGTACTTGCAAAAGTAAATATTCCAAGTAAAGACAATGACCTTGAAAGTAAAGTTCTTGGAAATAAAAAGATGATTGCCTAAAAGGTAACTGCTTTGAAAGTAAAGATAATTGTGTGAATAGCAAATTACCTGAAAAGGAAATGCCTTGGAAATATAAATGACAAAACTTTGAAAGCAAAGGTAAATGATCAAGTATGAGATTGCTGAAATCAAAATGTCTTGGAGTGTGCCTTGATTTGTTTTAGATTAAATTAGGTTGTTGCTTTAGATTAAATTAATTTCAATGATGATTGCAAAAGACCGAAACTAATCTAATATTTAGCTTTCCCTTCAGGCCTTATCCTTGTTGGGTTAAGGAAAACTGCAGGGAGGTCCAAAGGAGGAAGCTAAGGCTCCATGTGCTCCGCAGATTCTCACAAGCAGTCCACTTGCAAGTAGATCCAACATTGGGTAAACCAACTTGATTTAGCAAGTCAAGGGTTTAATAGTTTCCCCTAATCCCAGAATAAGAAGACATAGGAGGGAAAGGGTCCCTAATTAGTCTATTCAACCAACAAATGGCTGGAATATAATTACTTCTTGAAAGGAAAGAAATCTAACTAATACAATTAAATCAAAAGCAAAATTGCAATTAATCTAATGAGCTTCAAATGGAAAGTGAACTGAATCAAGAAAAGTGACTTGCTCAAATGAACAGCAATTGCTACTCTAGATTGCAATTAGAACAAAATAATGAAGAAAAATTGAAAATAGATTAGATTGCATGAAATAAAAGGAAAACTAAGCTAGATGCAAAATGTGATTACCTACTCTATGTTAATTTGATCAATGACAAGAAAAATGAAATTACTCAAGCACAACCACAAGACAATTCCCCAAATGGGGAAGAGGGATGCTTAGGGGAAAGAAATCCCCTAATTCCCAAAAAAAGTCAGTACTTTATTGATTTAGATTACAATGCTTGCTTAGATCCTTCACAAAAGGAAGAGATCAAAATCTAGAGGAAATAGGAGCTCCTTTGCCACAAAGAGGAGGAGAATCAATTTAAGAAAGTTACAAGGATCCTTGGAAGGATAAAAGGATGAAGGAACCCCTTTTTGATGCTGAGAAATCAAAAGGGCAGTGATTATATAGATTTCTCTTTACTTGATAACTGCTTGTGATGTCCTTTTAATTATTAGCTTTGTTACTTATTATTATATGTGTGAATCATCAAACAACTACCAAAACAAGAAGAACAAGAACACAAAATATAGGCTGCAAGCCAGTGCCAAAACCTCTCCACTTGAGGAAAACCCGCAAATCTCTTCTCTTCCTTATAGATTCTTCAATTGACAAATTCCAAGAGCTTAAGACTGACTTCATAACCCTCCAAGACCAAGACCGACCTCTCTGGATGATGTGCTAACCATGATCCTGTTAAATCCAAGTCAAATCTCTTCCAGTAGCACTTCTTTGACCTCCAGCTGCAGAAGTTTCGGCCTCCACTGCAGATTTAAAATTTCGACCCCCCAGCACTTGCTGCTGCCACACATGTGAGCTTTGATCTGCCTTTTGAGCCCTCCTTTGACCTTCGCTTGACTTTTCCCTCACTTCAGGAGCATGAGGATTACCCTTGGTGACCTTTGCTTGACCTACTTGTCTTCTTTTCTCCAAGATCAAACTTGAAGATAGAAACCCTAGGCCTTGCTGCAGAAACCCTAGTTCTCCTTAGCACACGTGAGAGAAAATTAGCCCAAACGCAAATCTCCTTACCAGGTAGAAATGTTGGTTTTTTACAAGAATTGGTTATAGGGAATCCTCTGGTGCTCCAATCCTTCAAATCTGGGCAAAAACCAACAGCATTTCCCCTTGTGTTGTCACTTCTCTGCAAAAATCAGTGAGGTAATTATGTTAGAGAGTGCTCAAAAGATGATTAGAACTACTTAAGACTACTCTCATAGGATAAGCAAAAAATTGTAAGTTAAAAGGATTAAACTCCTTTGCTACTTGACCAAGATAAATCCAAGGAAAGCTTGGCTTTTTCTTGGCTAATCTACTGCTGTTTGGACGGTAGTGGATTAATCAGCCTTAGAGCTAGATCTTCAATGAAGAGCACAAGTGAAAATGATCAAGGAATATTTCAGATTTAAATGAAGGAAAGAAGGAGAGTCTTGGGGCTCCTTAAAGCCCTCTCAATGTCCTGTTTTGCGGATCCTTGGACAGTCCTTTGGAGATGCTTGGATTGGTGAAATAAAGTGCTCCTTAGTGTCTTGAAGGTGGTTGATCTAGCCGAGGATATGACCAACTTCTAGGCGGGAGATAGCCAAACCATTAGTAATATAGGTGTGACTTTATGAAAAAGGAGTTGAAATATGCTGTTAACAAGCACATATAGCAACTAAATCTCTTCCGCAAAAATCAAGAGAAATAATAAATACTTACTACTCTCTCCCTTGGACAACACTGTCCCTATTACAGGCCTATACAAGGCTATAATTACAAGATTTAGAGCAATTGAAACCATGAACAAACACAGGGTTACCTCCACATATGATCAAGGCAGAAACGCCATTCTGTGACCTCCAAATTCTTCTTTATTAATCAAGAAAATATCACATTACAAAAATGATATAGTTCACCCAAGCTCAAGTCTTCTAACCATGTCAAACAATGAGCAAATGGAGTTCATTTATACAAAAATGGGAGACAATTCCAAGAAGAGATGAATCAACAAGTGGCAAAGGAGAAAATCCCAATGACCCAACGAATTCTCCAAGTGGCTGAGCTGCTGTCCCAAGTGCCTGCATAGTAGCTGCGTGAGTCTGCTAAGTGGCAGCTCGCATCCCCAAGCAGGACCAATTTATATCCTTGCTGGCTCGTTAATATCAGTCCTCTGCCAAGTGTGAAGGAAAGGGAGGAGACAAGGGGGAGTCTTCCTGACTTAACTCACAACAAATCCCACACAACTCTCAGCGTGTAGCAGCAGTCCCAAATGTGCTGCGTGTTGACTCTGGGAGGGGCTGCGTGTAACTTCCCTGATTGCTGCATGTGGCACAAGTGTAGAGGTGAGGGAGTTAAGGGAAAGTGGGCTGCCACATGTCCCATTTAACTCTCATATTACAGCGAGTTAACTTACAGCCAAATCAATCATATGAACGACTGTCTAATTCGTGGTCTTCAAGAGGTGAATTTGGACCCCTCCATGTGGGCAACTTAACCCCCTTGACTAGCTATGAACTAGGCCTTAACTTGTGGGCCTTTGGTGGCTGCCAAATCACCATTGAACTCACACTTGATTGCCTTGTCACTTGCCTTGACTGCTTGTTTCCCTCATCGACTTAGAACATGCTTTTATTATGTCCCCAATTTATCTATTTTTTTTTCCTTGTCTTTTTCCCTCTTTTATAAGTAAAAGTGGATTTTCATAAGGAAATACTTATTTTTTGGACATCAAAATGGGTATTAGGATAATGTTGGTACTCTGAGTATGAATTTTTATTTCTCACTTGCCATCAACATTTCTTAGCACCACTTTTTTACATTATTACATAGAAATTATTTAAAAAATCTAATCCTGCGGGAAATTTTAATTATTTAAAAGATCATAAAAGTACCTAGTCAAATTCCATAAGACTCTGAAAATGCCTAGCATGGTAATATACATTGAGCCTAGACATTAGAACATACTCAAGGGCCAACTATTAAGCTGCACTCCGGCATTGGAGGTATATGAGTGAAAAAACTTGACTAGTTATTTATCGCAAAAAAAGAAAATAATTAGTCAAGTGGAAAAAACACTCTAGAGTGGACTCGCTTAGTAATCAGGTCCCAAGTTGTCTGTGTCTATTTCATAATTTCATCATGCTAGTATCATTCATTACAATTCCGCCGCAGAGGTATGTAATTTGAGAGAAGAATAGAGAGGAGATAGAAATAGAAAAGGGACAATAGCGCTGCTAGACTTGTGATCTTCAAAAATTTTGTAAGTGTCTCGTCCATTGGGCAATGGGATCTTTGTTTCCTGTCATGTACATATGAGCAGGTAACACCTTCCACACCTATCTCATTGCATTTATCTTATCCCTCGAGGATTCCCTTTAGGAGAGTTCGCCCTCATTGTATGTATCTTATTCTTGGAGGTTTCCCTTCAGGAAAGTTTGCTCTCATTGCATGTATCTCATTCTTGGAGGTTTCCCTTTAGGAGAGTTCGCCCTCACATTCAATTGACATTTATCATGCATGCACATCGCAACCAGCCTTCCAGAGAATTCATTATGGTTTACCTTGTGCATGCACTCATTTGTTAGAACTGGGAAAAATTCAAAAATGTCATAAGGAGTGCTCAAAGAATGTGTTAATCAGCAAGTTTCTGTTGTTATTAAAAGCAAACAACAATTGTGAGGAGGTGGTACACCTTAGAAGAACTTACTTTCAGCCCGTGGTTGTAATTTATTATCAGAAGCAACAATATTTCTCAAGGAACTGTGCTGTAATGGGACTGATATATATTAGAAGTGTGTTCTAATAAAGCATATTTGATATCCAGCATATGTAAGATGATTGCAGCAAGCAGAACAGTGAGTTGCCTAGGAAACTGTGTTAATGAGGCTTTCCTCGTCTGCTTTTTCACGATTTTAGTGCAGCTATGGCAGTACCTAAGAACAGCAACACTCCGATGAGGTATAAACAGCATATTTTTGCAATTGATTAAAAAAATGACAGATAAGGTGATGAGGTGTGCTCTGTTTGGGAATATTTTTGGACTCGTCTTTATGCATGCGGTGAACTTGGTGAATTTGCAGAGAGAGTGGTCACATACAGAGATTGTCACTAACACTTAAATCCTCTTTCCTTTCTCACACTCTTAGTGTGCATTCCCCCCCCTTTTCTCTCTCTTGGATACTGTAAAGAAGAGGATGAGATCATTGGATTCTCACAAAGGTTTCAGGATCTCATCATCATCTTTCTTTTTCCATTCCTTGCTTGCAAACACTTTTCACTACTTCATGCTAGAGATTGGCAAGGAAGCCTGTGATTTGTTGATGTCTATGGTTTAATTTCTGCCTTTTCATTAATGTATTGGACAGATTCAATTATGCTTCTTTTCTAGCTCTTTTGAGTTTGTGGGGTTGTCTTCAATGTGCAATTGTGCTACAGGGATTGTGTTGTCATTATTTACACTGGTTTTGAATTTTTGTTTCACTCAAGGTGCATTTTCTTTTCTACTTTTCATCTAATCACCGCTGAAACTACAATTAGGAAACTAATCTCAATCTTCCATAATTTAATTCATAGTTTGATCATTGCTCTAGAGTGGTTTTGGGTGCTTTTGAGGGTGGTGTAGTGTACTACTTGTTTAATTCTAATTTACCCTTAGATTTTATACACCTTGAACAACACACAAACATCTTAGGAACACCTCCTCGTGCTTGGAAAATCAGCAACCCAAACAAGAAGGAATCTGACATTGATAGAGTTGGAATCCCTAGAGCTATCATGCAGATCTGTTCATCTTCTTAGTGCAGATTTATGCATTAACAAACCTATAGCATGGATAAGATATAATATAACACTTTTATTGGTTTTGTAGGTCATTGGGCATTTGAGGCATGAAAGATTCTCACTATGATGTATTTGAATGTCTCCTCATATACATCATAGTGAGAATCTTTCCATCATTCCCATTATTCCATCTCCATTCTTTGCGTCCGTGGTCATTGGTATGGCATCTTTTCATCCTCATCCTTGAGTTTGGGTTGAAAAAATTTGCCCTGGAGGTTGATCCGACTAAAAGAAAGGTAAAAGTATAAGAAAGGCACAATGAAAGAAAAAGATAAAATGCAAAAGATGGCTGGGACATTTGATTAGCAGGTGGGAAATGTTAGAAAATCAAAGATAATGTAGATTTTCTTTCTTGGTAATTACTTGTGAGAGTTATTCTTCTTTCCTTTGTTATTTATTGTTCCTTGTTCATCAAGCAATTACACAAACTATTCTTCCAAGATCACAAAGAAGTAAGAAACACAAAAATATAGGCTTTAAGCTAGGAAAAACCCCACAAGGGGGAAAACCCAACAATCCTCTTCTTATAGAATCAAATCAAAATTAGATATCCAACCCAAGATTAAAGACTCCTTCAAAGGTTCCAAGTCAGCCCTCCTCCCAAGTCAAATTCAAATGAAGTCAATTTGGATCAAGATGTAGTCAACCTCCTCTTCAAGGTTTTTGTTCCGCTGCAAAAGTCAAATCTCGGTTCTATTTATAAGTTTTAGTGTTAAAATTGGCAACTAGGGCTAAACTCCATGTGGGTCATCTTATTTATGGCAGCTGATATTTTTCTTGGATTTCTCTCGTCGAGAGGTGTAGGATTGATCTAAAGATCATCCGATTCCGATAAGTATTCATGGTGATATGAATTTTTGTGTTATGGGACAATTCGTCAAGGTCGGCTAGCAACCAAATTGCCCCCACTTATCCTCCACGTTTTAGTATAAATAGAGGTGCCTTGAAAGTCATTTGAGACTCACCTCTTGTGATTCCCTCTCTCCATTGTTTTGGGTTTTAGTGGAAGGGAAAGTCCCCCAAGAGGATATGCCGTCTAGAAGAGGTCTGCCATGCCCTAAATTGGAAGGAACTAGGATGCAGTCAAAGGGACCAGGACACAGTCAAGCAGGTGGCTAGAATATGTTGGTTGCAATAGCCCTCAACGCTGAGATGAAGCTGCCCTAAACACAGTCATGGTGAAGACCTTAACGCTGTCCATAAAAGATCTACACGCTGCCTTATCTAGGCCCTAAAATAAATCCCTAATACGCTGTTCTAGGCCGCAGGTTGAGGAGGGTTTTCATGTGCCCTAACCGTTGTGAGTGCAAGCTCTAGCCGTAGTCCTATTAGGAGGACCATAGTCTTAACCCTGCCGCAGATAAAGAGAAGAGTTGGCCGTAGTCCTAAGCGATCTCTAGCTGTCAAAGAGAGTAACCAGACGCTGCCTTAACACTGCCCTAGTGGTGTCATAACAACAGAGAAAGAAGGGATCTATGCTGCAGTCTCTAAAGGCCCTAACACTGTCATAAGAGATGACCCTAAAGAAATTAAGAAGATGACCTTAATGCTGTAAATGAAAAGGCTTAACGCAGTCCATGGAGAGGCCTTGACATCGACAAGAAGAGCCCTCATAATTGTGCAGCAATAAGGCTGATAAGACATTGCTATTCAAGCGTAAAGATAGCTGGGTTGTCAACCTTACTTGCTGTTGGGCTAGGCTGTAGGCCATAGCCAACAACATAGAGGACTGAAGTTTGATATGACTTCTTGTTTAGGTGCAACACAATGGATGCAGTGTCAGGTGCAGCACATGATGAAATGGGATGCAACATGGTTGTATTGTCAACATGTTTACAAGCAGCAGTTGCATGCAACATGGTTGTATTGTCAACATGTTTAGATGTATGGATGCAGCATGGTTGTATTAACAGTATGTTTAGTTGCAGTGTACTTGGATGGATGTAGCATGGATAACGAATGCATTAATGAAAGCATTGACTGTTATAAGTAGCATGGTGCAGTATGGTGCAACACAATGGTACAACATGGTGATGATAGGCACGGATGTCTAACAACACCATGATGCATTGCCGCAGTTTGTTGATGATGGGTACAACATGATGATGAGGTACTGCTCAGTGATGGGAGCAACATAGTGATGAGAGCAGCTCAGTGATTGGGTTGAGCACAGTGTTAGGTGCAGCATGATGATGAGGTGCAGCACAGTGATGGGTGCACCATGATGACAAAGTCATCTTGTAGGAACAATTGAAGCAATATGTCTTCACCAGAGTTCAGATCAGCGGCCTCATGTGTTATCTTCATAGGGAAGATCTCTGCTCTTATTTTGATAAGTCAAAATATTGACTTCTGATGTATATGTACTATCTCTCTCTCTCTGCTGAACTATTGAAGAACATAAGAAGAATTGATCAAGGGTTCCCCACTTTGGGGTTTGTCCCTGGCTGGCGCCACATCTTGTGTCCTCTTGTCTTGGCTTGTTTTCTGCGATTTATGTTTATGTTCTATCTGCATTTTACTATCATGCTGAATGTGATTGTTGATGTGGAATTGATATTGAGCTAATATGGAAAATTGAAGTAAATTTGCTCTCAGCATAGAACATACCTAAATTAACATGGTATCAGAGTTGAGGTGAAGACAAAGCCCAAGCAAGAGTGAAAGAGCAATCATCGAAGACAATTGGAAAGGACAAAAGGCTCAATGGGTTCCTCATCCCTCTTCAAATTCACCAAGGGTGAAGTCAAAGCAAAGAAGATTATCAAAGTGGCGCAGCGGAAGCATCTAGTGGCCTACCTAATGATCACTTCAATGGGAAGTCCAGATCTAAGGATGGAAGGAAAGGCAGATGCCTTGCTTGCAATAAGTTTGGCCATTATGCGAAGGAGTGTCCGAATAGAAGGGACACATCACTTGATGTTGATAACAATCATTCCAGGGGTATCTTCAATGATTGAAGGAATGCCAAGTACAATGGCAAAGGAAAAAGGAATGCAGGTCATTAAGGAAATGGTTGACTCTTCAAAGAAAGCAAGGAACTCCAGACTCTTTGGGAATTTGGCTTATTGATAGTAGTGCTTCAAGGCACTTCATCAGATAGAAGGAAGCTCTCTCTAATTTGATAGAGAAGGAAACAATCGTGGAGATTATTCTTGGAGTCAATGCCACCTATCCCGGAAAGGGTGTAGGGAATGTTACCCCTCAATTGAATGAGGGTAACACGATTCATTTAAAAGAAGTTCTTCATGTAATCTCAAGAACCTGGTGTCCATTTCGGCAATGGAAGTCAAAGGTTTTAAGGTGGCATTCATCGATGGAAAGGTATGTGTTTGAAAATAGAATTTTCAAGATGCTTTTACTCATGGGTTCAGGGATTGACAATTTGTACCAAGTTGCAGGAAGTCCATTGAGGACCATGTTGTGTCACATATCTTCAATGGTAGTGGAGCGCTGCTCATCTTCAATCGTAAGACCCTACTCGATGTGAGTTAGATGGTGACATGGATGCCTGAATTCAAGAAGAGCATGAAGGTACATGTCTGAGATGTACCGAAGGAAAACTTACAAGGGGACCATTCCCCTCATGTAGCAAGACCTTAGATGTGGAACAACTTGAGGGGTTTGAGATTCATGATTGGGAATCTCAAGTATGCAAGTGGAAGAAAGCTCTCTATGTTTTAGAGCAAACACCCCAGGCTTGATATGAGAGGACTGATAGCTGTCTGATGAAGTTGAGATTCACTAGGAGTGAAGCCAATCCAAACTATTGCTTGAAGGTGGTGGATGATAGACCTCTCATACTGGAACCTTATGAGGACAACTTCCTTCTGACAGGTGCAGATCCTCTCATTTTTAAAAGGCAAGAGGGAGTTGGATTCTGGATTTGGAATGGTGAACTGCAAGCTCGTGACTACTTCGATGGAGCTTAACTTTCAGAAGTTACGTGATAGTGATGCCGGGCCTGATTTGGGAAATGCCTCTGAGTTTCATAAACTCATTTGCATTGATGTTCTTGGTGAAATTCTGTCCGGATATATGTTTTGTAGTTAGCATGTTGGGCTCATATATGGTTGAGCCTCACTGGATTGGTGCCAAGAATCTTTTGAGATATCTTCGGGGCACAATCTCTCATGGACAATGATACATTGCCAGAAATATGAAGCTGCATGATTATTCTAATGTTGATTAAGCAGGCAATGTGGAGGATCGCAAGAGCACTTCTGAGTGCTGGTTCTCCTTGGGTTCTGCCTTGATATTGTGGATGAGTAGGAAGCAGAAGTCAGTTGCTTTGAGCACCGTTGAGACTGAATACATAGCTACGAGTATGACCTCGTGTGACGCTGCTTGGTTGAGGAAGCTCTTTAGTGAGCTGTTTGGACACGTGCTGGATATCATGATCTTCTGTGACAATCTGAGGGGGATACGATTGTTGAGGAATCACGTGTTCTATGATCGCTCCAAGCATATAGACATCACATACCACTTTATCTGGGATATGGTACATCGAGGAGCAAGAAGGCTCCATCACATTGGGACTGATGTGTAGGTTGCTGACATTCTGTCGAAGCCCTTGGGAAAGGTCAGATTTGTGACTTTCCGAGAACGACTAGGTGTCGTGGAGAGACTCTCTCCTAAAGGGTCTTGTATGATATGGACATTGAGCTCTGGGAGCTCTGGGGGCTTGGGGGTACTTCTTGGAGCGATGAGCAACCATAGGGTGAGTGGTTCAGCCTTCCCATAATGGTCTGCTATGTAGGCAGGATGAGTGGTTCATCCTTCTCCTGCCGAGACACAGTCATAGGGTGAGTGGTTCAACCTTCCCCTGGGATACCCTTGGAAACATGTAGGCAGGATGAGTAGTTCATCCTTCTCCTGCTGAGACATCCTACCCATGTAGTCTGGGACTCGTGGGAAGTACCTCTTATCTGGCCAATGAGTAGGGAAATGAGGATAGGGACCATAGTAGTACCGATGGACACATCGTGTTACTACTGTACTCCCTATGCTAGGATGATATTGATCTGGGATCAATTGGAACTGACTTTGGGTCAGTAAGAGTGATATAACTCACTCTCTTTTGGAACTGCTTTCGAATTAGTAAGAGTGGTATGACACACTCTTTTTATTTGGAATTGATTTCAGAGCAATAAGAGTGGTATGAGACACTCTTTTATATGGCACTGACTTCGGGTCAGTAGAGGATGGTATGATACATTCTTGATCACTTCTTCTTCTTCTTAGTTTAGTGGAACAGAGTAGAGCAGTGCAGGGCACTGATTGCAGAGATAGTACAGTCTAGCAAATGGATTAGCAGATGGAGTTCTCCCTAGTTGAGAGGAAGTGTTAAAATTGGCAACTAGGGCCAAACTCCATGTGGGTCATCTTATTTATGGCAACGAATATTTTTCTTGGATTCCTCTCGTCGAGAGGTGTAGGATTGATCTAAAGATCATCCGATTTTGATAAGTATTCATGGAGATATGAATTTATTTGTGTTATGGGACAACTCGTCAAGGTTGGCCAACAACCAGATTGCCCCCACTTATCCTCCACGTTTTAGTATAAATAGAGGTGCCTTGAAAGTCATTTGAGACTCACCTCTTGTGATTCCCTCTCTCCACTGTTTTGGGTTTTAGTGGAAAGGAAAGTCCCCAAGAGGATACACTGTCCAGAAGAGGTCTGCCATGCCTTAAATTGGAAGGAACTAGGACGCAGTCAAAGGGACCAGGATGCAGTCAAGCAAGTGGCTAGAATATGCTGATTGCAATCGACCTCAACGCCGAGATGAAGCTGCCCTAAATGCAGTCACGGTGAAGACCGTAACGCTGTCCATAAAAGGTCTACACGTTGCCTTATTTAGGCCCTAAAAGAAATCCCTAATACGCTATTCTAGGCTGCAGGTTGAGGAGGGTTTTCATGTGCCCTAACTGCTGTGAGTGCAAGCCCTAGCTGCAGTCCTATTAGGAGGACCATAGTCTTAACCCTGCTGCAGATAAAGAGAAGAGTTGGCGGCAGTCCTAGGCGATCTCTAGCTGTCAAAGAGAGTAACCAGATGCTGCCTTAACACTGCCTTAGTGGTGTCATAACAACAAAGAAAGAAGGGATCTATGCTGCAGTCTCTAAAGGTCCTAACGCTGTCATAAGAGATGACCCTAAAGAAATTAAGGAGATGACCTTAACGCTGTAAATGAAAAGGCTTAACACAGTCCATGGAGAGGCCTGACACTGACAAGAAGAACCCTCATAACGATGTAGCAATAAGGCTGATAAGACATTGCTGTTCAAGGGTAAAGATAGCTGGGTTGTCAACCTTACTTGTTGCTGGGCTAGGCCGCAGGCCATAGCCAGCAGCATAGAGTACTAAAGTTTAGAAGTAGAAGTTGGATGCAGCATGGTTGTATTGTCAACATGTTTAGAAGTAGTAGTTGGATGCAACATGGTTGTATTGTCAACATGTTTAGATGCAGCAGTTGGATGCAACATGGTTGTATTAATAGTATGTTTAGATGCAGTATACTTGGATGGATGTAGCATGGATAATGAATGCATTGATGAAAGCATTGATTGTTATAAGCAGCATGGTGCAATATGGTGCAGCACGATAATACATTATGGTGATGATAGGCATGGATGTCTAGCAACAACACGATGCATTGCAACAATTTGTTAATGATGGGTACAACATGATGATGAGGTACTGCTTAATGATTGGAGCAACATCGTGATGACTCGATGAGAGTATCTCAGTGATTGGGTTGAGCACAGTGTCAGGTGCAACATGATGATGAGGTGCAACACAGTGATGGGTGCAGCATGGTGATGGAGTCACCTTGTAGGAACAATTGAAGCAATATATCTTCACCGGAGTTTAGATTAGCTGCCTCATGTGTTATCTTCATAGAGAAGATCTCTGCTCTTATTTTGATAAGTCAAAATATTGACTTCTGATGTATATGTACTATCTCTCTCTCTCTCTGCTGAACTATTGAAGAACATAAGAAGAATTAATCAAGGGTTTCCCCACATTGGGGTTTGTCCCTGGCTGGCGCCACATCTTGTGTCCTCTTGTCTTGGCTTGTTTTCTGCGATTTATGTTTATGTTCTACTTGCATTTTACTATTATGCTAAATGTGATTGCTAATGTGGAATTGATATTGAGCTAATATGGAAATTGAAGTAAATTTGCTCTCAGCAATGAGCATAGAACATACCTAAAATTAACATTCAGGAAAAACTTTAGTGTTTTGGTCCTCTTATAGATTGCAATTAGCTTCAAACTTTGGCCCTGTTTGCAAACTTCAGACAACTTCGGTTCTATTGTAGTCTTTGACTACATCCGATTATAGGTTGTCTATAACTCCGACTATTTCAAATAGTCTCAGATCTTCGCATGATAAGTACAGGTTGAAAGGATTTGGTTCTTTTTCTCTCGTAGACTTCCTCTATTCCTTCTATACCTCGACTTCACTTATCCTATTCCAATTGCAGAGATCGAACTCCTTGTAACTCACTTGCTTTTCCTCCAAATGAGCTTGATCAGGTGTCTTTAAATAGCCGTCCAAGAGGTGTCGAATAGCCACATAGGTCGATTGATTGAGAGAGGGCCAACCTGAACCTTTTGATTGCCTTTAATTGACCCAAAAAAAAACCATTTTTCTATCTTTTCAAATGTCAAATGACATGATTCAAATACATATTGTTTTGACTCTTTTTGACTTTTAAAGCATGAAGAAAATGCTTGATAAAACAATAAAAATAAATTCTTTAATAAATATCTTTCATTATAAAGACTGACACTAGTTACATTCTCCAACACTCCCTCTTAACTAGGGAGGTATTCATAATGTCTCAATAGGTCTATCTCAATTTGAAATATCCAAGTCCATGTACTTGACTTAGGATATATATATCCTAATCCTTCACAGTACATGACTCAAGAATGTCTGTCCAATCCACCATTCTCCTTATCCATGTCCATGTACTTGACATAGGATATCAATCCTAATCCATTGTAGTACACGACATAAGGGGAACCAAGTGTCCTATCTCCCTCTCATGTTGAGAGGAGAAATCCATCCCCACTCCCTCTCAAACAAGGAGAGTGCATCAACAAGCCTCAATGTGTGTCAAAAGTACTCATACTTCCCTTACATCAACTACTTGTTATTGTTGCAGCTTCCTTAACCAACCCTCTTATCATTGAGTTTGTTCAACTTGCAACTTCTTGAACTAGGGCTCCAATTTTGCCTCCTAACAGTCCATGATCCTGCACTTGAGGTCTTCACCTATTGCATCCTGTTTTGTGTCCAACACTACTTCCTGCCTTGAATATAGTCCATCACATAGTTCCTTCAACTGACCGATTATCACAGTACTAGGTTAGCCAATCTATTGCTCAATCAACTTTGAACACTTGGTTGACCTTTCCAATCTACATTTCTTCAATCAATGTCTATCATTTAGTGCAACTCCATAGACTCAAATAATTCTGCCCTCTAGCTGCTTTTCCCATCTTTCCAAAATAACCAAATTTTAGGGTTTTTAGATATACCTTTTTGTCAGTCCTCTAGCTGCATCTTAGATGACTATCCTTAGGGTTTCTATACACAACCCTCTAACTGTCCTATTGTTGCTTCAAATTGACAGTTCTTAGGGCACCAATCAAACTGCCTTTCAATAGTGACTTAGCTGCTCCAAGATTACTATCATAAGGTCTTCCAAGCACAACCCACTTGATAGTGAATGTCCACTACTTCATTGTCCTTAGGGTTTTCACAAATTTGCCCACACAATAGTGAACCAACTCTTGCGCTCACTATACATAGAGCTTCTTCAAGTCTGCCCTCTAAACAACCTCTTTCCTGTTGTGATTGATTGCTTCTTAGGGCATAAACACCTGCGGTTACATAGTGATAAGATTGCCTCTTATTATTGAATTGAGGGCTTACTAACCGTCGTAACGTATTTGGTTTTGATAAGTTAGTTTTTGTTTATAAAAGAGGGTATAAAAAAATTAAATTGTTAGGATATTCAGACACATAGGAAATAGTTAAGTATAACTTGGTCTAGTGTAGAGTTAGGTAAAGTGTGTTGGTTTTGATAAGTTAGTTTTTGTTTATAAAAGAGGGTATAAAAAAATTAAATTGTTAGGATATTCAGACACATAGGAAATAGTTAAGTATAACTTGGTCTAGTGTAGAGTTAGGTAAAGTGTGTTTCTTTACTATGTACTTTTGTAACTTACAATCCGACGGTCACGATATGTAATGATTCGATGGTTCATTCTCTCCTCAGTATTACCGACACTTGATCCGTGGTTTAACACCCGATTGGTCCATGATCTCTATTTAAAGAGCATGGAGGAGCATTTGTAGGGTAACTGTTCATGAGAGAAGCTTATGTAATCTTTTATTAATAAATTGCCTGAAGTGGCCGTGTTGGCTCAGGCCGTGGATTGTTTCCCTCTTTGAGGGTTTTAACCACGTCAACAATACTGGTGTATTGATCTGTGATCTGTTTGTGAGCGGTGTCTTTTGGTGTTCTGTTTGAGGAACTTACCCTATAAATTCCTACATGGTATCAGAGCTATTTGAGGGCCGCATCCGTTGGTGATCCAAATTTGAAGTTGGTAGAACTGCATCTGACTGCCATTTCCTAGATCTACTATTTCTGACTGCTTTCGGGCCTAGAGGATTGCTCTATTGTGTTAGGAGCATTTGTTCTAGTGAGGAACCCCTTTCGTTTCACGCGAAAAGGTTTCCGGTAGCCCTAACTACATCATTTTTAAGATCTAGAGGTATACAGTGTTTATTTGCAGTTTCTAGTTTTTTTTCTCTGTTTATTTCAGTTTATTTGTCTCTTTGTTTTTAATTACCGGATCTACACCTTTCATTTCTGCATATGCTCTTTGCCCCGCGACTCTGTGCGATCTAGGCAAATCAGAAACAGAAAGGAAGTTTTTTTTCTCATGCATATACTCTTTTCCGCCGTGGCTTAGTGTGATCTCAGAAAATCAGAAACATTGAGGAAAAATGTTAGTTTCTGGGTAAAGCTAACTTCAAACCAGAAGTTTTTCTTTTTTCTTTTTTTGTATGTCCATTTTGGGTTTTGTGGTTTTTGTTTTGCAGGCAAAAAAGAGCTTTCTCAAGTAAGCACGCACCCCAAAGCTTCGGTGACTAAAAAAAAACCCTTCCTCTTTTCCAAAAATTACTAACCTTTTAAACTAGCTCACTTGGTCCAAAGTTACTTTATGAGAATAGAGGTCTTGAGTTCAAGTCTTTCTCTTTGTTGAGCTAATTAGATTAAGTTTGGAAAGGGGGCGGATTTTTTTTAAATATAACATTATCATTCATTTCTGCACATTCCTGCACTTCGTTGGCATCTTCAACAACTTTTCTTCAAAAAGCCATAACTTCTTCATTCAGAAGCTGTTTTTTTTGAATCAGCCTAATTTTTCGAGATCTTTCCATTGGAACACTTAGTTTCAGCATCTATAGCTTCGGTTTCTGTCAAAATGGAAAGTCCATGCCAAGTTATTCTTGACAGCACCAACTACTTCCAATGGTGGTCCTACATTGTGGATTTACTTAGAAGTAAAGGTCTTTACAGAATAGCCTCAAGCCAAGAAACCAAACCGAAATATGAAGATAAGGCAGTCAAATGGGAAAATAGGCAAGATCAAGCACGTGGTTGATAGGGATGTCTATTTCTCCAGACTTTAGATTCCATATCGCAGAACTTGATACTCCTAATGAAGCAATGAAACAGATCACTAAAGTTTTTGGAAGTAAAAATGAAATTAGAGCCCATCAACTCGAAAATGAGTTGCTTACATTGGACCCCAATTTTTTTCTTCCATTGAAGATTTTTTGTCCAAGTTCAAGACCCTTAGACTTCTCTTGGAAGGTGTTAAGGTTAAGAAAGAAGATGGTAACCTTATCTATTCCATTCTTACTAAGTTGGGACCAGCCTACTCTGTGTTTGTTTCCACTTTCCATTCTACAAGAGAAGCCTTCATTTCTTAAGGACAAGACTACAAGTCCCCTTCCTTTGATTCCTTTTGTGATTTTTTAATAACAGAACAAGAAAAACTCTTACGCCTTGGTCTTCTTAATCTTGGAAACTCTTCTAAGAAAGCCTTAGCTGCCCAGCAGCAACCAAATTCAAAGAATCCTAAGAAGTTGTATCCTAAAAAGAATGGTCCTAAACCAAACAAGGGTCCTAAGCAATTTCAGCTTCAAAATGAAAAATCATTTCAACAAAATGATAAGGCAAATAAAAACAAAGGAAAGAAGACTGATAGACATTGCCACTTTTGTAATCGAGATGGCCACTTAGAATCCAAATGCTTTAAGAAGATGGAAACCTTGGAAGCAACAATGAAGAAGCATAACATCCATTTGGAGCACTCAACAACTTCAACTTCATCTCCAGGAATTGCGCTTTCTGCATGTGGTTGTCAAGCATCTTAGTCTGGATATGCACTAAATGTATCTTCTTCTTCTCATTTTCATGAGTGGCTCATTGATTCTGGAGTTTCTTATCACATGGCAAAAAACAAAGCCATGTTTTCTTCTTTAAATGATTGTAACACCAAAAATATATATGTTGGTGATAATAGATCTCCTAGTGTTGTAGGGATTGGCACTGTTCATATAGACAATGGTCAATTCAATGATGTATTATGTGTTCCAACCTTATCCTGCAACCTTCTATCTGTATATCAGATAGCTCATTCAGGGGAAGGTAAAATCGTTGAATTTTCACCTCATGATGTTGTAATTAAGGACCTAAGAGATCCTAGACAGATTTTAGCTACTGGCATTGCTGATGATTCTACAAGGTTGTATAAGTTTAACAACTTTGGGTTATCAAATCTTCCCTCGGTATTTGTTGCTCATAATGATGAAGTGAGCAAACTTTGGCATGAGTGATTTGGTCACTTAAACTATCACTCTGACAGGTCTTCCAATGGTATCTTGCAGCGATGGTGTTTGTTCTGGATGTGTACTCGGAAAACATCATCGGGATAGTTTTGAAAAACGTGCCTCTTGGTACGCCTCAGCCCCTTTACAGCTTGTGCATAGTGATATATGTGGTCCACTTCCAGTTGTTTCATTCTCTGGCTACAAGTATTTCTTAACTTTCATTGATGATTTTTCCAGACGCACTTGGGTATACTTCTTAAAACTCAAGAGTGAAGTATTTAACATGTTCTTGGCCTTTAAGGCCTTTGTTGAAAAACAATCTGGACATCAAATTCTTAAGCTAAGATCTGATAATGGCGGAGAATATGTTAAACAACAAATTCATCAACTTTTGCACTGAGAATGGAATTCAAATGCAACATACTGTTCCATATACTCCACAACAAAATGGTGTAGCTGAAAGGAAGAATCGCACCTTAAAGGAAATGGCTAATTGTATGCTTCAATATAAAGGACTTAGTCTTAATTTTTGGGCAGAAGCAATTAACTATGCAAATTACATAATAAATCGCACACCTACTAAGGTTTTAAAGAATATCACTCCAGAAGAAGCATGGAGCTCAATTAAACCAGATGTAAGTCACTTTTGTGTTTTTGGAAGTGAAACATGGGCCCATATCCTAGATGAGAAACATAAAGCTTTAGAACCTAAGAGTGAAAAATGTATTTTTGTTGGATATTATGAAGATGTCAAAGGATACAGACTTATTCCACTTAAGTCCAAAAATGTTATCATTTGAAGAGATGTAAAGTTTGCTGAAAATATATTGGCTTACGAGCCTAGTTCGGCGGATTTGCCACCTCTCTCTATCTCTTCTACTTTTGAAAATATTTCTTCTTCAGATGATGAAAGCGAGGATGACAATCCTCCCCCACCTTCTCAGGATCCTCCTTCAGCTCCTCAACTTCCAAAATGGGTCCAGGCTACTCGTGATGCAGCAAGCGCTCTTGCCAGTGATCCTACAGATTAGCGACATACATGTTCTCAGTTCGATAGAGCCTCTTCTTTATTGGCTCAAGCTTCAGCGAATTATGATCCTGACACCTTTGCAGAAGCTTCAGGCCATCCAGATTGGGACGCAGCTATTAATGAAGACTATCGTTCATTATTGGCAAATGATACATGGGATCTTGTTCCTCTACCAAAGGGACGAAAACTTGTTAGATGCAAATGGGTTTACAAAACCAAGTATGGACCAGATGGAAAAGTTGATAAACATAAAGCTCGTCTTGTTGCTAAGGGTTTTTTACAAGTTGAAGGCATTGACTACACTGAAACCTTCTCCCCTGTTGCCAAAATGAACTCTATCCGCCTTGTTCTTTCCCTTGCCGCCTCTTTCAAATGGGAAGTCCATCAGATGGATGTTAAATCTGCCTTCTTGCATGGGGACTTGCATGAAGAAATCTATATGGAACAACCTCCTGGTTTTATACAAATAAACTCCAACCTTGTATGTCGGCTTAAGAAATCCCTTTATGGTCTCAAGCAAGCTCCTCGAGCTTGGTATGCAAAAATGGATAGCTTTTTTTTAGAAACTGTGTTTTCTAGGTATCATTCTGACAATATTGTCTACACCAAGAAAGTGGGCAAGTCTCTTATCATTCTTGTTCTTTATGTTGATGATCTTATCCTTACCAGTAGTGATCCCAACCTCATAAACCATGTGAAGTCCAGCATTAAAAAGAAGTTTGAAATGACAAACTTAGGACACTTGCATTATTTTCTTGGTCTTCAAGTCTTGCAATCCAAGGAAGGTATTTCCCTTTCCCAGTCCAAGTATGCCTGTGATCTTCTATGCTATTTTCACATGGAAGACTGTAAGCCAACCCCTTCTCCCTTTCAGTCTGGAGCCAAACTTTCAGTCACTTGTACTTCCCCTGAAGTTGATGCTACCTTATACCGTCAACTTGTAGGAAAACTTTTGTATCTGACCCACACTCTTCCTGACCTTTCCTTTGCTGTTGGCCTTATTTCTCGGTTTATGCAAAACCCACATGAAAGTCATTGGAAAGCAGCTAAAAGAATACTTTGTTATGTTCGAGGTACAATTCAGTGTGCGATTCATTACAGTGCAGAAGCATCTCCTCTATTGGTTGGTTTCACTGATTCTGATTGGGCTGGTGACCCTGATGATCGGAAGTCTACTGCAGGTTATGTGTTCACTCTTGGTTCAGGACCTATTACATGGGCTTGCAAGAAACAAAGTGCCATTTCTCTTTCTTCAGCAGAAGCAGAGTATCGTGGTGCCGTAGAAGCTAGTAAGGAAGCCTTGTGGCTTCGTCAGATCCTGTCAGAGTTTGGCTTTCAGCAGCAGCATCCGACTACACTTTGGTGTGATAATCAAAGTGCCATTCAACTATGCAAAGATCCAGTGCAACATCAGCGCAACAAACACATTGAATTGCACATGCACTTCATCAAAAAGCTCATTCACGACCATGTTCTTGAAGTGCAATATTGTTCAACAAATGATCAAGTTGCAGACATCTTTACAAAGGCTCTCACAGAGGCGAAGTTTACTAAACTTCGATTTATGGTTGGAGTTCAGGAAGCTGTCACTAAGGGGGGATAGGCTCTAATGCCTCCTTCCTTCTCCTATTGTGTCATATTTGTACATCCTTCAATCTTATCCCAAGTTGTTCTTAAGGGGGGATGTTAGGATATTCGGATAGATAGGAAATAGTTAAGTATAACTTGTTCTAGTGTAGAGTTAGGTAAAGTGTGTTTCTTTACTATGTACTTTTGTAACTTACAATCGAACGGTCACGATATGTAGTGATCTGACGGTTCATTTTCTCCTCGGTATTACTGACACTTGATCCGTGGCTTAATACCCGATTGGTCCATGATCTCTATTTAAAGAGCATGGAGGGTCATTTGTAGGGTAACCGTTCGTGAGAGAAGCTTATGTAAATTTTCATTCTTTTATTAATAAATTGCCTGAAGTGGCCGCGTTGGCTCAGGCCGTGGACTGTTTCCCTCTTTGAGGGTTTTAACCACGTCAACAATATTGGTGTATTGATCTGTGATCTGTTTATGAGCAGTGTCCTTTGGTGTTCTATCTGAGGAACTTGCGTTGTAAATTCCTACAAAAATAAAAATGAAAATGTAATAAAAAAATGATGAAATGAAACCCCATCAAAAGAAAAATTTGTGTAAGTGAGCAAATTTAAATGCCACTAGAGAAGAGTAAAATTACATTGCAAATAAACTAGGGTTTTGTGTGCCGCTTGTTTAAAATACCACAGCTTGATGTTTTGATTTGAATCATATAGCTTAACCATGATCAAGTCATTTAAATTTATGTCTCTAGATTAGTGAATAAGTTCACTAAATTGTTTAATCTTGGTAGAACATGATTAGATAGGATAGAATAGAATAAAATTTGGCCCGATATGCTCAAAACTTGGCCAAATGATGTATTAGAATAGGGTTAGAATAGAACTACGGAAAATAAATGGCCGCCAGATCAAATACGCCAATTCATAGATAATTTTTTCTTTAATTAGGGTTAATTACCTTTTATAGGTGATTAATATTGTATAAATAAAGCTTTATAATGTTTAGATTAAAGTCATAAAACGACAAAAGCATTTTGTCGTGAAGCGTTATCAAGTGGCTACTTTTCGACGGTGATCCTCTTCCCCGCTCTAATCAACGACAGGGAAGCCATTTTGCACCCCCATCTACCGTTTCAAGTTAACGACAAGGGGGGGTCCGAGAAGTGGTTTCCTTTTCGGCGAGCCCATTGCAACGTGTCGTCTCCTCATTACTTTGCATCCCCCCGCTCAGTACCACTTACCATTACCCCCCCCCCCCCCTCCGAAATTCGCTCATCCCATCTCATTTATACGTCACTCCACCAACAGTTATCGCTGTTTCCTGCGCCTTCCTCTCGCTAATTGTTTTCCTCCACGTGTCCCTACCTGTTCCTCATATCCGTTGTAATCCTATCCTTTACCAACTTCCCGTTGGCCATCAATGCGCACCAGTCCCATTTGGTAACAGTTTGATCCTAACGGTTATTCACTTTGCCGTTATAAATAAACCCCTTATCCCCTTCGCGCGATTTCCTTGATTTCGTTTCAATTGTTGATTTACAGGTTTTCAAGCTTGGCCAAATTCTGCGTTTACTTTTGCGGGCATAACCTGACTCACCGTTCTTCACAGAGACTGCTCTTTGTTAGGTATTCTTACTGCTAGCCTTCTGTTGTTCTTTCCACCCATTTTTTAGGATGTGGTACCAAAAACAAAGGACCAATCCTCTGGTAGCAAAACCCCAACTCAGGAAAATCCAAAAGTCACTGATACTCTAGATCTTGACCACATCCCCTTAGTTGACCAATTTTTTAAGATCATGGACACAGAGTGCGAATTTGATATTTTCGAATTGCACCATTGGTTAAAATAGACCTATCAGGACTCAGAGGATGAAATTAACCTATGGGAATCCCTATTGCCCATGTTCATGTTCCCTCAAACTCATCCATTCCCTGATTTAGTTATGTGGTGTCAGGCTAGGTATAATCCCCTGTAGAGAACTGTGGTAGCTCAAAATGGAGACATTCTGATATCTATCACACCTGAAACCATAAACAAAATGCTTCTGATTCCTGAGAATGATTCCCTTAGCCATTTTTCTGCTGTTGTCCTCATGGATCTATACCATAAGCTTACATTCCCCCAAAGAGCTCAAATTTTTGAGATCTTTCTTCCAGAAGATGCTGAGCTTCCCAAAAAGAACCCTCCATATCCAGCCTCAATGTTCCCAGAAAGAGCTAAACACATTATCTCTCTAGTTTCTTGCCTGTTAGGTTACCAGACAGACTAATGGGTAGATGAACCTATTCTGGGTTATCTATCCATCTTCTCCAAAGAACACAAGCCAACATTCATGTATAATTACAGTCAATTTTTGGCTGAAAATATGCATGAACAGTTAATGAAAATCACTACTGAGGGTGTATTCAAGTATTCTTCTGTGCTAGTTCATATGTTCCTTTTTCAACAAGGAGACATTATACCAATAACCTTACACAAGCAAGACGATCAACAAATAAATCAATCAGTTACACAATGGACCTCATTGGTCAAGAGAAACTCAACTGAGTTTAAATTTTCAGATTTCATTGACTGTTTCATTTATCCAGTTGCACATATTCTTAGCGGCCAGAGTGAACCAAGAATCAACCTAGAGATAAAAAGAATCCTGCACCTAAGTGATCAAGCTAAGATTGGAGATTGGTATGTTTACCAAAATGACACAGAGATTAGGGTATATCGCTGTGAGTTAGCTCCATACAAATTGCCTAAATATGTTCCAATGAGAATTTTCTCTCTGGAATATATAAGGCAAATTATCAACATGTATGAGCGGCATTTTGTTTTGAGGGAAAAGAAAATATCAGTTCAAGATCAAGTCCCAAGTTGGACCCTTTATTTGTAATACCAGAGCAGCAGGAATTGAAGCAGATTCAATTCTCAAGCAGATGGGATTTCAACCAAGTTTTACCTGGTCTTATGACCCATTCAACATAATCTCTAATTTAAGGGTGGAACTTAAAACCACACCTTATAATCACACTCCAAGACTAGAGATTGAGAAATACAGGAATCAAGAACAGTGGGAGGAGAACACACTTTAGGAAGTAGAAGAGAAAATTCTACCTCCTTCTACCCTCCAGACTCCCACTTCTCAAAGCAAGCAGGAAAAGAGGTCGAGAGAAGAATCATCATCTTCAGCAAAGGGTGCAAAGGAGTTTGTCATTTATCAGAAGAAACAGAAGACTGACTCTAAAGTTACCACTGTTCAGGGTCAAAAAGAGCCCATAATTATCAATCTGGATGATTCACAAGTTTCTATAGGATCAGAGGAAACTGTCCTTAATACTCCATCTTCCTCTTCAGTTTCACAGAATTTATTAGGAATTACACAGTCAGCAGGGGCAAGTGAAAAAGAAGAACCAAACATTTTCACTAATTTTCTTGAAATTAAGCAAAAGAATGAATCTCTGAAGGCCAATGTCTATGCTCAATTCTGGAAGTAGACATCTACTTCACAGCATAGATTGTTGACAACATTTGACAGTGAAAAGGGAAGGATGCAAATGGCATTCTTACAGGCTCAAGTGCCTTTTCCAAAGGCTTCCTTCAGACTATAAGAAAACCATATTTTCTTTTGATGCGAATCAAATACTTCCTATTGACCAAATGGACATGCATAGACAGTCTAGGGAGATGATTTTCTCTACCATGACTAACACTACCATGGCATTGTCAAAGTTGAGAACAACTCTTTCAAATGTGTAGTCACAGTTGAAGATAGAGAAGATATCCTCCTTGGCAAAGGATAACAGGGTCAAATCATTAGAAGATTTAGTGATCAAGATTGGATATGATCCTACTGATGTTAAAGCTGCAGAGGACATCATCAAGAAGAAGAATGCAAACATCACAACACTAAGGAAGCAACTCAAATTACCTTCTATAGAGGATCCTCAAACCAAGGAAATTGAAGAAAGTGAGCAACATAAAAAAGAAATGCTCAAACTAATCATTGAGAAGAATATACAAATAAAGAAGATGGAGGGACAGATAGAAACTTTGTTCAAGGAAAAGGAACAATATACACAAGTGTCCATAGCTCCAATCACAGCTATACCAATCAGAGTGGTAGGGACAACAGGGGAATTGACACCAGTAATAACAGAGTCTACATCAACGACAGGTGATCTAAACAGAGTCCTAGAGGCGCTGTCTCTCCAGAGACAGGAAAATGAAAAGCTTCAAAAGAAATTCAAAAATTTGGAGACGCAAAAGATAAAGAATGATACTCTTTATGTTGAAGAGATGCAGAAGACCCACAAATTGACAAGGAGGATTGAAGAGTTGGAGAATGAGTCACTAATGGCTCAGACCTTGGCCCAAGCCAAGGAAAACATTTGGGCAGATATAAGTCAAGCTATAACTGAAGTTTGGCCCTCCATACAGATTATTTTTGAACAAGAAGAGCTTATTAATAGATGCCAAACAACTATTAAAGAAGTCAGAGCAGCCATTAAAGATAAACCAAATGAAGCTACATATATGGTTAAGGTGCTGAATTCAAAAACCAGGGCCAAATTAGAATAGATTCAGATTGTAGACATGACATAAACCATTCTTGAGATTAAGAAAGTTTTGTAGAAAAATCTCATGACTCAATTGCAGACAAAGTGTCAGATTTTGAAAACTGCTGTCCAGAGGTTTCATTTTAAGTTCAAACCAAAGAGGATTGTCGGGATTAGTGGCACCTAATGACAGATTGATCAGTTTGGAGGAATATTGCCAAAAGCTTTATACAATTGCAAATGATAAAGCTAAATTTGTAGGTATCAAAGGTCATCTTACAGGGAAAGAATTCTTAGAGGCTTTGAACTTTGATTTAATGATCAAGCATGAAATTAAACATATCTTTGTTAATAAGCCTACATTTGAAAAATATATTGAGGTGGATGAAGTCTACAGGAAATTAATTAATCTTTCTATACCAAGTGGAGATAGATGGGATCACTTGTGTGAAATCATTGAGTAACTTTCATCACCAACTGACAGACAACGAGACAACAAGATAGGGCCAACAGCTTAACAGTTTTTGGATTCCTATATTTTTGTACTATGTTTATATTTTGTTAAAGGATCTTTCTAGAAAGTCAATATTTTGTATAAATAACTCTTCCTTCGAGTTATTATAGGTTGAACCCTTGGATGATCTTTTCAAAGCAGAATTGTAATCAAACTGGAGATTTGCTTCGAATTAATGAAAGGATTCTGGATATTCCTCAAATAGTTTGTCTCCTTGTGAGTCTTTATCATGTTTTTATTTCATTATGTTATTCTTCATTTATTTATGTTTTAATGCAGAACCTTGGGTAAGATTAAACTGAATGTCAGTTTATCTGAAATCCCCGGTGAAGTTATAATCAATAATTAGAGATTAGTTTATAGAATTGTTTGTTATTATAAACTCCTCTATATCTATAAATTGTCACACCCATTTTCATAAAATTAAATACATTTTGTTGAGCATGTAAACATTGTTTACTTGTACTGTCTTATAACTAACTAAATACTTAGTAAGTTATAACCCTTTCAACTCTGCTATTCATTCAACTAAAAATCAATTAACTGTTTAGAGACAAACAAACAAGCCTTTCAAACAAACATTGTTAAGGTTTAAGCACCTGTCTTTAACTGTGCATAACATTGTTCATCCAAAAAACCTTAAAACAACAAAACATTTTAGATGCTCTGGCATGATTAATTAACCTAGAATTATCTCAGAGGACAACACTAACAATCCACATAAGTGCTATTCTTAGGTTGCCAAAACTCTCTTTTAGACTTCCATGTATGACAAGCTACGACCATCCATCAACTTGCACTTCTTCTCCACAAAAGACATTGTTATACATCCTCCTTGCAAACTCTACATAGGTTGCAAGTATCTCGGTCCTGTGAGGAAAACACAACTTTAACTCAGAAATCAGACCGCCTTAGGAACCTGCACATTACTTCAGGAAACTCGGCCTTGAACTTCACTTTTTCCGCAACTCCACAATCTTCATCAATTAACCCTTTATGGCCTTTGCTCAACTGCAATATTTGAGCTCGACTCCTTCTTCATCATATAAACCCTACTCAGCCTCATGCACAAAAATTCATTCTTGATCAAAGAATCATGACTAGACTCTCGACCAACTTTCCTTCTTTGTACTAGAACATGAGATAAAAAACAGAACCAAATCGTCCTCTACCTCCTTTCTTGATCAACTCTTGAAATTAGATGTTGCCTTGCTAGTTTGAGCTTGAGAAGAAATGCATTTGTGATGTTTGAAATCTAAGCTATCCTACAAAACATGTCCTCCTGGACAAATTTCTATCTACATATGCTGGAATATTTTTTAAGAAAGTAAACTAATATTGCAATCCTGGTGCATGATACACCAATCATTTTTCTTATGATCCTTCAGAGGTAGAGGTGTTTGTTATATTCCTTCTACTTCCTCGGAGCTTCTTCATCTTCAACCGTTAATGCTTATGATCCTTCCTTCTGATTGTAATTTTTAGGGTTCTTAGGACAATCTGACTTATAGTGTCCATATTCATGACAACCAAAGCACTGAACTTTGGACATGTCTCTATTTTTGTTTTTCTTCTTTTTATCAAATTCTTCCTTGATTTCATTGCATAGGTTTGAGATTCTTCTATTGTACATTGAGCCCATAATTCTTCAAATGATGGAGCTTCTTTTTTGGCACAAATGCTACTTGCAAAACCATCCCACTCTTTAGGTAAGGCAT
Organism: Pinus tabuliformis; assembly: GCA_031772625.1. Classification (NCBI taxonomy): domain Eukaryota; kingdom Viridiplantae; phylum Streptophyta; class Pinopsida; order Pinales; family Pinaceae; genus Pinus; species Pinus tabuliformis. The sequence continues at coordinate 291,023,679 of CM062808.1, read as the reverse complement.
TGACTGCCACTGTAATTAATTCTGAAATTTTCTATAGCTTCATGAAATAAGAAGCTATAGTGTCTTCTTTTGTCATTTTTGATTGATATAGTTGAGTTCTTAGGGCTATCACGACTTCTTGTACTGAGAAAGTATAATTTCACCAAGGTATCATAAACTTCTTTAGATGTAGATAATTATGATAGAAAGTGATAAGGTGGCCTTTAATGGACTCAGAGAGAATTCTTTGGGCCTTAATTTCCCCTTTTTCATATTTTTCATCTCTTGAGCATCCTTCTCATTTGGTATTGGAACTTTCCCTTGAACAAATTTCATGAAATCATTTTCTTTAAGAACTAGGTTGATTCTCTTTTTCAAAGCTTTGAAGTTGGATTCTCCTTAAGTTTATTGCTTTCCTTGCACATAAACGCCATAGGATTAGAAATATATACTTGGAAGTGAGCTGCTACCAAAAGATATCTTCAGTTATGCCTACTACAATTGTGATCTTCTTGAGTTGCTACAATGATGATCTTCTTGTCTCTGCCTTGTAAGAGTGTCTCCTCTTCACCTTAGCTCTGATACCATGTTAGAAAATCAAAGATAATGTAGATTTTCTTACTTGGTAATTACTTGTGAGAGTTAATCTTCTTTCTTTTGTTATTTATTGTTCCTTCTTCATCAAGCAATTACACAAACTATTCTTCCAAGATCACAAAGAAGCAAGAGACACATAAATTTAGGCTTTCAAGCCAGGCCAAAACCCCACAAGGGGGAAAACCCAACAATCCTCTTCTTATTGAATCAAGTCAAAATGAGATATCCAACCCAAGATCAAAGACTCCTTCAAAGGTTCCAAGTCAACCCTCCTTCTAAGTCAAATTCAAATGAAGTCAATCGGGATCAAGATGTAGTCAACCTCTTCTTCAAGATTTCTGTTTAGCTGCAAAATTCAAGACCGGTTGTGTTTATACGCTTCAAGAAAAACTTCAGAGTTTCGGTCCCGTTATAGATTGCAATTAGCTTCAAACTTTGACCCTATTTGAAAACATTAGAGAGCTTCAATTCTATTGCAGACTTCAACTACTTCAAATTACAAGTAGTCTTTGACTTTGGCTATTTCAGATAGTCTCAGATCTTCGCATGATAAGTACACGTTGAAAGGATTCAGTTCGTTTTCTCTCGTAGACTTCTTCTATTCCTTCTATACCTCGACTTCACTTATCCTATTCCGATTTTAGATATCAAACTCCTTGTAACTCACTTGCTTGTCCTCCAAATGAGTTCTACTAGGTGTCTTTAAATCGCTGTCCAAGAGGTGTCCAATAGCCACACATGCTGACTTTCACTGAGAGAGGGCCGACTTGAACCTTTTGATTGTCTTTAAATGACCAAAATAAAAATAAATAAATATTTTTTTGTCTTTTCAAATGTCAAATGACATGATTCAAATACATATTGTTTTGACTCTTCTTGACCTCTAAGGCATGGAGAACATGCTTGATAAAACAATAAAAATAAATTCTTTAATAAATATCTTTCATTATAAAGATCGACACTAGTTACATTCTCCAACAGGGAAAAGCCTAAATGAGCTCTACCACCCTCATTAGTCATCATCCACTACCTCAAGGACATGATGCTTCATCTACAAAGGGGAACTCTTGTATTGTCCCAACCCTAATGAGCTATAAATTGAATCATCATTAAGGGGTATTAAATGCCAAATCTCAAAAAGCAAGCTTGACCTCTTGAGCTATACACCCAAATCAAATCAGATCATAAAGAAGTAAAAGGTGTAATAAAGGGGTGGGAAAAGCATGTTGAGTAAAGGGGTAACTCATACCTCCATGATTTCTCCCTCCTTACATTTATACTCTTAGGATGTTGGACCACCATTACCACACTTAGGATGTTGGACCACCATTACCCGACCACTTGGTTATGGCTCCCTGTTGTGAAGTCATTCCCACTCTGTTGCTACCATTTTTATACACACCTATGGATTGATGGGTTAATTTGGGAATTTTCACTTCCCTTTAGGGGCTGGAAACACCTAGTAGGGTTATCCATTTAACCATCTCTAACATAAAAAGGTAACTTGTCTATAGGATTCGATCTAGTTAGATATTTGAAGGTGAGCTTTATGTGAGGATTATTGTGCCCCCAACGTTAGGTATGGTCCAATATGATGCATCTATGGTTATTATACCTAATGATATTTAATTTTCACTTGATTTGGAAATAGGGTTTTGTCAGATGGTTTCATCACAGCAACAAAGGCCTCTTAAGATGATTGCTCTACTTTCTCAGTAGCATTGCAAACGCTATTTTACCCATACTACAGAGAGAATATGACTTCGTTGATGTAGTGTTGCCTATCCAGAGTAGAGCATTGGGCTACTTGATGACCCCACATGATGTTTGACACTTCAAAGTATCCTTAGATGCTGAAATTCTAAGCCCATGAAGCTTGTTGCTGCAGATATTGATGATGTGCTTAGTGGACCCAGGATGCCCTCAGGTTGGCCTTAACACTGTTTGATGGGCATCACTTGTTTTGGAGCCTGGATGATGATGGTCATCCTTGTGATGATATGGGAGGACTTGCATGCTTCTTTTCATCCTTAACGCTTGAGTGAGTGAGTGCCATGTCACCCCTGTTGCCCTTTGGAGGGTGACGTTTGACACCATGGATATGATGTGTTGGTATGGAGGCATTTTGGAGGCATGCCCATGATCTAGGAGCTACATCTTGGAGTATGGAGCACTCATTAGCCTAGATGACACTTATTTGTGGCATTTAGAGCTCATTTGGAGGATGATGTCATGCTTGAGGAGGTCCTTCTACCACATGTGTGGGCATTTATGGCATTTTTGTTATGTTTTTGATCTATGAGTTTGGTTTGTAACCTCTATCGTGTGCAACACTTGAAGTAAACTTGTCATTAGGGCTTCTTTAGTTGTATTATTGTAGGAATGAGTGGGATAGGTCTCATACAAATAGACCCCCTTCATTTCATTTGGGATCATCACACATTGAATCCTTTTCCTTTCTAAGAGAGTCTGAGCTAGTCTCTTTTGCTATTATGGGCAAGATGTGATCTTTATTGGTGCGACTTTCTTGTGGATGTGATTTTTGCATGGAGACATTGTTCTAGGATTGAAAGAAGTGCATTTTGTGGAGAGTTTTGTAGGTTTATTGTCTTATCGTTGATATTTTGTGTGTTGAATGTTTAAAGTAGGGTTTCTATTATGCTATGATTAAATGCTTAATTATTGTTGAAATCTTGCTTCATTATTACATGTGTACTTGTTCTCTAGGGCCTATAGGGAAACTCTTAGTGTGCAGACCCTATATTTAATTTCTCCCCTCACAAAAATAATAGTTGGGGTTTTAAAAGTGGATGCCCTAGGCATCCCCCCTTACTCCATCATGGTCCTTCCCTTGAAATTTTACCTTAAAGGCTCCATTAAACCCTAGATAGACACTGATCCTTAGTGTGTTGACCATCTATGAATTCAATTAAAATTTATCTCCTTTTTCTCTCTCCTAGTTGGCTAGGGCAGCCACTAGGGTTTCTAGGGCAGCCACTCTCCCTTTTGCTGTTTATGCATACGTAACAGCCATAGAAATAATTTCCCTAGTCTAACTTTAGTCTTTATAGGAAGATCTTGATCCTTGGTTGTTGAATATCATTCTAAGATCTTTTCTTGGGCTGCTATATGACATTGAGTGCCTCATCATTGCGTATCTTCCAAGCCCTAACTTATAGCAGCCTATTTCTTTGTTTAGAGATAGAGTATTTGAACTCCATTATAGAACACCTAGGCCATCTTAGGCCTTTGCCGGTACTCTACCCAACAATGGACCTTTTAGCATATATTTCTAGGTGATTTGGGGAAGCCTCCCATGTGGCCTAATTCCACTAAAGAGAAGGAGAAAGGTTGCTGAGGTGACAGTGGTAACCCTTTCTCTTTTTGCCATAAGATATGGTCCCACCCAATAAGGCTTTGCACTGGGCTTGCTAGATTTTGCGGCAACATGATCTATAGCCTCCTTGTCGGCAAAATGCCTTGGTTGTATGGTTCAATTGATTGAGCTAACCCTTGGGACTTGGCTGAAGGAGGGACTTCTTATAACATTAGAGAATATAATGCTGCTGTGTGTATATGCTAGATCTTTTATACAAATATCCTATCTCTTTCTTGATCCACTACTCATCTTCTAATGCGAATGGTTGTCTTTTGGGTTAAGTGCTTGATATGCTTGTGTTGATACTAATTCTGTTATTCTTTGGAGTAGGTGAGTGAATGCCTTAATCTACTGTGTTTTTTTTTGTTTGAAGACAATAATGCATTCAACAGCTTGGAATTTACTTCACCTTTTTAAGACATTTTCCCTCAAAGTTCGTGTTCTAAGCATGAATGGTTATTCCTATCGAGTAACCAATGGTCTTATTTTGATCATATTGGATAATCTATGTTTGAATTGTCAGGTTGCAGATGAACTTGTAGCTGAATATGCAAATCTGGACAGCACTCTTGTTTCACCGGACCGGGTAGATGCCTTGTTGACATTGCCTTTGCTTTATTTTTGGCACTGGAATAGTTCTTTGGATTGTGGAAAAACTCAAGTTTTGAATTAATTCTGGATAACTTCTAGAGATAGGATGATTTCTTTTCTGAGATAAACTGCTTTTGGGAGCTATGCAGCAACAATATGATGAAAAGAACATTCGGCGAAGGGTTTATGATGCGCTGAATGTACTTATGGCAATGGAGATAATTTCAAAGGAGAAAAAAGAAATCCATTGGAAGGGGTTGCCTAAGACAAGTATAAATGATGTCGAACAGCTTAAGGTCTGTCCTAATTTCTGTAATGGTTCTGTTTTACTTCATTTTATTCATGTAATGCACTTATGGTGATGACATGATAAAGGAGCCAAAAAACATTCAATGGGAATGATAATTTAGTCCAATACTGTATAATGTTTAAGATATGGAGTGTATTGTAGGTTCAGATTTTTTTGTTTTTGTTTTATATTATATCATCATTAATGTGTACTTCAGGGAAAGTATTTAATTATACAAAGATGTATACAGGCTGAGAAATTGCTCTTGAAAAGTAGGATTGAGAAGAAAGCATCTTATTTTCATGAACTCGAAGAACAGGTAAATCTCAATGCTAGGTTATGCTTAGCAGACATTCTCTTTAGTTTGTATGCAGTTAATAAGTTTCTGCTTTAAGCCCTTCGATAAATTGAAATAAGAGGTAAAACTAAGCTTAGGCATAGAGAATTTACATTTTTTTAACTTCATTCACTTTCTTTATTGGTGGCTTCTAACTTCAATGTTTTGCTGTCTTTATTTTCGACTTGTTTTCAAGGAAGATTTGAAATAGAGTCCCTTATTCTTTTTTGAGAAGTGCACTTGGAAATTTTACTGTTTACCCAGCTCTTTCTATTTGGTGATTAATGCTTGGTTATTTTTGGTCAAAGATTATAGGCCTTCAAAATCTGGTGAAACGAAACGAGCATAGATATAGTTCAGGGAATACTCCATCTGGGGGTGTATCGTTACCCTTCATATTGGTCCAGGTATTTTATTGTCTAAATTTGTTTTGCAACAAAGTATTTTGGGCACCCTAATAATTTTGAGAACAGCATATTTTTTTTCCACTTGTATCAGTTGTCTGCTTGATACTCTAAATGCTGAGTGATGCTTTCTCTGCGTCCTCTTTCATTGTATAATAGAAGTGCTTTGTGTGTTTAAGATAATTATGTGGTGAATAAACTCTATAATGTGCATTAAGGTCCCGTGGAGTTATACAGCAAGGGAATACCAAAACATGAAGGTTGTAAGCTTTACTACTTTCCTTGATCTTTCCTATGAAGATTACAATTGGCTGAAACTTGAGATGCATTGTAATCAATTGATGGTTGACAGTGGTCAATGCTGTTTCACGTTAATGCTGTTTTCTCTTATGTCTTTCACCCAACTGTGTAATTAGGCTTGCTATGGCAGTGTATCACTTGTAGCTGTGATTCAAGTGTCAAGGATGTTCCAATTTCGTTTTGCTTCCCCCTTACAGATGTCCCACGCCATGCTTTGGGTATTGAATAATATAAAATTTTTAATTTTTAGGGTGCACAAACATACAATAGAATCTAGAGATGGAGATAAGAAAAGATAAGATGATTTTATTAAGGTCCAATGACAAATGACCATAGAATCATAGTTTTAAAACCAGGTCGGTCCGAATTGGACTCGACCTGGTCGACCGAGCCAAACCGGTTTGAAGGCTGGTCTGTTACCGAACCGGCCAAGCCAGACACCGACTCAGCCTAGTCCGTCATAAACAGGCTGAGCCAGTCCACAGCGGAAAAGTGCCGCAAACTCGGACTTCAAAGGCAATTGTTTTTGGTTTTGTGTTTTCCTCAATGCATCTACCCTCTCCCAAGCCTATAAAAGTGACCTAAACCCCTCACATTTCCTCATAGCTATCTCATTGCATTTGTGTGAACATTTGTGAGGAGTTTGTGAAGAGTTGGAGTTGGTTTTTGGAGCAGCAGTGAGGAGGTTCTTGGGCAATCATTGGAGCAACATTTTGGAGTAGCATTGAGGAGGCTAGAGGTATTTTTTTTTCACTTCTCAAGTCTGCCCTTGTTTTCTTTGTTGCAAATCTGGAAATTGAAAAGAGTAATTTTTCTAAAAGAAATGAACATTGAAGAGTTGTTTTTCTTTTCTTTTCATTTTTAGAGTTGTCCTTTCATTTCTAAATCCAAATATCAGAAAATGGCTTCTAGAATGAAAGATGTTGCTTGGGCATATGTTGAGATGATTGATAATCAAATGTATTGCAAATTTTGTCATAAAAGAATTAAGGGAGGTAGAGGGCATTCACAAGCTGAAACAACACTTGGTTGGTATTAGAGGCCAAATTGTTCCATGTGCAGCATCAGCGAAACTGATTGGGGAAATTAAGGAGGAGTTGCTAGAAAAATTTGAGAAGTATGAAAAAGAAAAAGCTAGGCAAAAAGAAATAGAGGCTGAAATAGGGAGGTAGAGGAGTATAAAACACATGATAGTTGTCAACCCCAATTTTGATTATGAGGGCTCTTCATTTATCCCTTGCACTAACGCATCCAACCCCTCTCGCTATGTTCCTCGCTCTTTGGAGTCTATTCAAGAAAAGGGTAAGGGTAAAATTAAAAAGAACGGTGATATCAAAAGTTATTTCGCAGTCACACCCTCCTCTCCCTCTAATAGTGCATATGGTCCTCAAGCTAATAGAGGTCAAATGTAGCTTACTTTAGATGACCATTGGAAGAAAGAATTGAGAGAAACTGTCTGTGATTACATAGCTAGATTGTGGTATGATGTTGATATCCCCTTCAATGCGTCTCGTTCACCATATTAGGAACCTATGTTTGATGCCATATTTGTTGCTGGAAAGGGCTTCAAAGGCACTACTATGCATGAGTTAAGGGGATCTCTTTTGCAAAAAGAGGTTATGTCCATTGATGAACATATGAAAAAATTTCAAAAGCTCATGGGTTAAAACAGGGTGTACCATCACCATCACATCAGATGGATGGACTGATCAAAGGAACCGTACCATCATACATTTTCTTATCTTTTGCCCACAGAACCATGTATTTTAAATCAGTGGATGCATCTGATAAGGTGAAAGATGCACACTTGTTATTTCAGCGTTTGGATGAGGTTGTTGAACAGGTGGGGGTGGCTAATGTTGTTCAAATCATCACAGATAATGCCTCTAAATATGTTCTTACTAGTAAAATGTTGAGGAAAAACACAAAACCATCTTTTGGACCCCATGTGCTGCACATTGCATAGACCTTGCTTGAGGATATTGGTAAAATAGATTGGAACAAAAACGTTATAGAGCATGCCAAAAGCATAACAAAGTATATCTACAATCACTCATGGAATTTGAACCTGTTGAGGAAAAACATAGTGGGAAAGGATCTTTTTAGGCCTGCCATCACTAGATTTGCAACTCATTTTTTAACATTGCAATCTATGGTTTCCCAACATAGAAACTTGTAGAGGATGTTTTCTAGTGATGAATGGAATGGATGTCAATGGGATCACAAACAAGATGGCAAAGATGTGAGAAAGAAAGTTAATGAAGGCATATTTTGGAAAAAGGCAGCAAAGATTGTGAAGCTTGTTGAGCCACAAGTTACGATGTTTTGGTTGGTGGATGGGGAAAGATTGGCTATGGGTTTCATTTATGAGGTTATGGATCAGGCAAAGGAGCAAATAAAGGCAACATACAAGGATAGAGTGGTTAAGTATGGGCCCATTTGGGAAATGATTGATCAAAGATGGAACAATCAACTCCATTGCCCTATACATGCCGTAGGGTTTTTTCTTGAACCCAAGGTATCATTATAAAGCTCTTTGACTGGGGAGGTTAGAGATTGATTGATTGAGTGCATGGTCCCTAATGAGGGGGCAACTAGGGATACAACGACAAATCACTTCTTTCAGTAGAGCCACAGGTACCTTTGGCAAGAACCTGGCAAGGATTGCAAGGGAAGCAGATGATCCAGGTAAACAATTTCAATTTTCAAATTCTTATTTTGTTAAATTGTTTATATTTTGAAAGTTGGATATAATTTGTTGAGCTAACTCATTACACAACTTTGTTTTTTGCAGCACAATGGTGGGAGGCATTTGGTAGCCATTGTCCTCAATTGCAGAATTTTGCAATCTGTATTTTGAGTCAAACATGCAGTGCTTTTGGGTGTGAGCGCAATTGGTCTGTCTTTGAGATGATTCACATGAAGAAGAGAAATCGTTTGGGACAAAAAATGGTTAAATGATCTAGTCTACGTCTAATACAACCTCCAACTAAGACAACCAATTGTTGAACAAAAAATTTGATATAGATCCCATTGTGTTGGAAGATATTGATCCATCATCAGATTGGTTAGGGGAGAGTCAACCAACATAGTTTGACCCTGATGAGGATATTGGTGTTGATTTGGATTTAGATATGGAGGCATTACAGACTGTTTAGTTAAATGCAGATCCACTAGTACCAGCCCCAAGTCCTCCAGTTGCAGGCACTTCCTCTACTTAGCCACGACGCAAGCACATAACTCGTCTAACTCAACGTGCAACTGTTGCGCCTGCTAGTGCTACTACTTCTACAATTGCAGTTGGAGATCTTGATGAGGAGGAGGAGCCATGGGTTTCCCCGTTTGACTCCGATTCAGAGTCTGAGCCAGTTGATGTTGGCTTTTGTAGTAGTAGCGACTAGTGATGTTTTGTTGTAGAGGCCATTTAGAGCCTCCTCCTTGGTTGTGTTTTTGTTATGATCTCTATATATTACATGTACTAGACAGTGCACTGGGTGCTATTTTGATATAATAGGTATATTCTTGAGCATATTTTGATCATATGTTGTCTTCTCTCTATATTCTAATGCTTTGAGTTTGGAAACATGAATGAAAATCTTTAAAAATATGTTTTTTCATAAAACAATAAATATTTAATGTATTTTTTACAAAGATTGAGTCATTGAAATCAACTAGGCCAAGTCGATACCAAGTCAGAGTTTTAAAACTATGCATAGAATATGTCAAAGGGACTGCTAGGTACATCAAAACCAATACACAAGTGGGAGTGCGAATGCAACTTCTTTGAACTAAACTATGAGATCTAAGACTTGGAAACTATAGTCTATCATCCAATAGGAGATGCAAAGTTGGAAACCACAATGAAGAAGTAATCTTGGTCAAGATCCTCAGAGCTAGCAAGGGTGTCTCAACTAAAGATGCTCGAGGAGAAGTGCTCAAGGTCTCTTGGTGTAATTGTCAACCGATTTTGGGAGGTTATAACCTTTGACTCTATACTCAATGTAAGTGGATCTCTCGTACCGTTTGAGGCCGAAGTAAAGAAACTCTTGATAGAAGACTATCTATAGACAAATTGGAATTGGAGGATTTAGGAAAGTTGGTTTATTGTGCACCACACCACCGAGAATAGGTTGTCATTCTTTGAGATTTGGAGGAGGAGGGGCAGATTTGAGGTTCATTCTGAAGCAAATGCGAGTAGAAAATCTGAAGGTATGATTGAGGAAAATCCTTGAGGAAAGGAGGCATACTTAGGTGGCGGCAGGATTGAGGTTCATGATCAAAATCAAGTTTCCTGTAGCATGACCAAACCCGCTCCAAAGGGATGTGATATGAGGTATGATTCTTCAATTTCTATTATGTGCCAGAATCTCTCTTGTTATAATTGTGGGGTGAAAACCTATGCATCATTAAGTTTTGTACATTTTTAAGGTCTGCACTTGACTGTGCATGATTGCACTTTACTGATAGTAAGATCAATAATTTTGATGAGATTTTGTCTAATATCCGGATGAGAATGGTCAGAGAGTCAATTCTTAAAAGGGGTAGATCTACAACTATAATATATCAGATTCATCACAACAAATTTGAATGTTGTTGTTAAGGGAGATTTGATTAAGTTTTTGAAGCCAGATCTAATTGTGTAAGATTCAATCGAGACAGTTGATTATTAGATTTGAATTGACATTGCTATGACAATGATTGGATAAAGGGGACTGAGAATATTTATAAGTGGGTCATTATCCTTGGTACGAGAGCCCACAAATTCTTTTATCTTCAGGGTGGTAGGGTAGTGCAAAGCGGAGATTGAAGTCTCTTTCACGTTGGTGCTTGAGGACACTTCAAGGTGGCAGGGTTTTACTAGTGCAACAAATTGATGCAAGCAGGGTGTTGGTGCATCCTTCTCATTGGTGCTGGTACTGCGAAGGTGTCGGTGCATCCTTTCAGGGAGTTGGTGCTTCTTGACAAACCTGAATGCTTCTCCAACATACCCAACATAGGAAGTTGGTGCTTCCCTTCAGTCGGTGTTGATAAATCATTGTACTCATCAAATATATTAGAAAGCATTTTGTGGTTTTCTTCCGCATTGGGTTTCCATGTAAAATTCTTGTGTCCGGTTCATGTGATGTGATGTGGTTATATAATTTGATGCTAATGATATTTAATTAATCAAATTAAGTGAAATACTAATTCACCCCCCTCAGTTTTTCCAACATACCCAATGAGTTCAAGGGTTTCTGCAGAGACATAGGAATCAAGAGAGAACTCACAATGCTTTACAACCCTCCACCGAACGTGGTTGCAGTGAGGAAGAATTGGACCATAGTTAGAGCATTGAAGGCAATGATCCATGATCAAGACTTGCCTATGTTCTTGTGGGTAGAGGTCTGCAATACAACAATATACCTGCAAAATAGGAGTCCTCACAGGGTAGTTGAGGACAAGATGCTTTTACAGGAGTCAGACCAGAGGTGAGACACCTTCATATATTTGGTAGTCTAGGTTTTGTCCATATTCCATTAGGGAAGAGGACTAAGTTGGAGCCCTCTTTTGAGATTTTGGAATAATGATTTATTTGTAATGTTGTTATTTTGTGAGAGATTTGTGGACTTGTTGATGAGAGATTGGTGGAGTGATTGCTTGAGATATTTGTGGAGATGATAGATTCCCGAAACCTCTCCTCATGTATAAATATATGCCTTTGATGATGAAGTTTGTTAGAGTCGGTGTGTGCGTTATTATTGAGTTTTTGCTTGTGTTTCTTCCTCATTTGGTATCAGAGCCATTGCCCAGAGCCAAAGAGTTTTGTGAAAAATGTGAGTGGGTCGTATAGTGTTGGATTTATGGATCCATATAATGGCTGGTGAACCAGATTTGCTCTAGAGTGTTGAAGTCCCATTTGCGTGGAGGAGAAATCTACCTGCATTAAGAGTGTGTGAAAATTCGTACGAAGTGATAAGAAATCTGCCTACAATAGTCTACTTGTGTTATGAAGTTTTCCTGTAGTGGAAGAGAAGAGGATATATGTGGAGCCAATTGTGGAGTTGTAGAAACATTCTGTGTAAATCATTGGATGTTGGATGTGCCTATGTGGATTGCTGCTTAGATTGGTGTCTGATTGTGTGCTTTTGTAGATTGCTGCCTCGATTGGTGTCTCATTGTGTGCTTATGTAAATGTTGCGTGGATTGGTGCCTAGAATGAATGAACCTGCTGTGTGAAGGACTTGCAGATTTGTGAGGAGTTGTCATGCATATAAGGCATGTGAACTTGCGTAGAGTTTTATGCATGGTTTTTTATATATTTCTAATTTTTAATTTTATTTAAATATTAAATGATATGCATGAACTATGGTGAACGTAAAATCTAAGCATGGAGTGAATGTGATTTTTTTTGGGTCGTTGGAGAAATGTTGGCCATGAAGTTTTTTTTTTTTTAAATATTAAGAGCTAATTCTCTTTGACTGGTGACCTTTTCTAGTTGGGCATGTAGTTTTAAAATCTTGAAGGGCATGAAGTTTTAAATATAAATGTTTGTTTTTTATGGTGCACTTAAAATTTGGAGTGAATATGAAAAGTGGAGTGAGAATGTTAAATTCTCCCTTTTAATTATTTCCTAATATATTTTTAATGTAAGATTTATGAGGAGAGATAATTAATGATTGAGAGAATAGAAATGAGTTTATAAGCATATAAGAGATTATAATCTCTTATTTTGTGAAATATTTTTGGGCACAAATATTTTGTAAAGGGTTTATCCCTTCTTGAATTGTGTTGAGATTCATTTATTGTACCCCGAAAGTAATAAAAGGATAATTTTGTAGTGGTTGTTAAGTCCCAAGTTTTGGGACATTGGTTCTTGTCCTGGGTCGAAGTGGGACACATTGTGTGTTTTCTCTCTGTCTCTCTCTTACTCTCCTCATTGCGACAAACACTATTGTGTTGCTTAAACTTGTTGGCACAAACTATTTTTATTGGAGCAAACACATGCAACCTATATTCATCACTAAATATATATAGGAACTTGTAACTAATGGATATACTGTGCCTTCTCCTGATGAATTCAAAGCATTGAGTGATGATGATAAAAAATCTTTAAAAGAACTTATTAAGAAAGATAATGAAGCACTTTAACTTATCAGGAGCGCTATTGAAGAATATATATTTCCAAGAATCAATGTAGTATCATCCAGATTCCAAACAAGCATGGGATATTTCAAAGAACACATATGAAGGTGTGGTTGTAGCTAAATTGCAAACAGTAAGGAGGAATTTTGAAAATGCCCATATGCAAAGCAATGAATCCATTCATGATTACATCACAAAAATGAAATATCTTGTTAATCATATGAGGTCATTTGGTGAAGATGTCCCAGAAAGGTAGCTGATTGAGAAGATTTTAAGAAGTGTTCTACCCAGATGGTCACCACCAGTATAATGGTCTTCAAAGACTTAAATACAATGAAAATTGATGAATTGAATTGATTCTTGTTAACCGTGGAAGAAAATAAACCATCTAAGGAAGTGGAACATGCTTTTTCTACAAGGCAGAGAGGAAGAGGAAGTAGGGGTTAAAATTAGAATCGAAATAGAAATCAACATAATTCACAAGGTAATGCATCTTCTTCGATAGGCAGAGGAAGGAGTCCCAATTAGTTTAGAGGAAACGACAGAGATGGATCTCCCAACAGAAGACGAGGAAGAGATGGAGGACCACAATGTTATTATTGCCAAAAATTTGGCCATCTTGAAAGAGATTGTTATGCAAGAATGCGATATATGGAGCCAAAAGGTGTCAATATAGTTGTTGACGAAACTAAGAATGAGAAGTTATTTATTTCAAGTTTGATGGCACATGGTGAAGAAAGTGGAGCATGATATATTGATTCGGGGTGTTCAACTTATATGACATCTCAAGAGGAGTTGTTTACCAAAATTAATGACAATTATACTGGTAAAGTCATGTTTGGTGATGATAGTGTTTTTGAAGTGAAAGGGAAGGACACAGTTGCAATACCAAAATTGCATGTAAAGAAGATGTTTATTGAGGACACTTTGTTAACATTGACATTGAAGAAGAACCTACTCTCTATAGGGCAGATGATGGAGCAAAACTACAAGTTAGTGTTTGATAATAAAGAGTGCTTAATCATGTATAAGTTGAATCAAATTGCAGTTGTAGCATGAGGAGAAATGACTGAAGATAGGATTTTCAAGCTCTCCTTTGATTCGAGTAATTCACAAAGTTTGAATGCAACAAAGGAAGCAAATAGTAAGCTTTGGCATTTAAGGATGGGACATCTGAATTTTCAGAGTTTGGTGCTGCTAAGAAAGCAGAAGACAATGAATGGTCTTCCTTATATCAAGTTGGATGATGAAGTATGTGAAGGGTGTATTTTTGGGAAACAACATAGGGAAAGTTTCTCAAATAGAACATGGAAGGCTAGAGAATATCTAGCGTTGGTGCATTCATATTTGTGTGGTCCAATGAAGATTGCGTCTTTTGGAAAGACACACTATTTTCTTACTTCCATTGATGATTATTCCAAGAAGACTTGGGTATTCTTTTTGCATGAGAAGTATGAAGTATTCTCTCACTTTCTTGAGTTTAAGGCTTTAGTTGAAAAACAAAGTGGTTTGTAAATTCTCACCCTAAAAACAAATAATGGGGGAGAATATGGGTCAAATGAGTTTTTTAATTATTGCAGGATGAATGGAAAATTATGGAATAAAGCAAGAGTTTACCAGTTCATACTCTCCTCAAAGAAATGGGGTCATAGAAAGGAAAAACAAAACCATAGTTGGAATGGCTAGGAGCATGTTAAAAACTAAGTCTCTTGGAAATGAGTTTTGGGTCGAAGCAGAACACAACAATATACACTCTTAACGAATGACCTACAAACACAGTGTTGAATTTGACTCTAGAAGAAGCATGGTTGGGATACAAACCAAGTCTTGCACATATGAAAGTTTTTGGCTGTACTGATATACATGTGTTCCCAAGGAAAAGAGGAAGAAATTGGATGATAAAAGCATGAAGTGTATCTTTATTGGATATAATATTGAAACAAGAAGTTATAGGTTGTTTGATCCTCAAGCAAAGAAGGTGATAATATCAGAGATGTTGTGTTTGATGAGCAGGGAATTTATTAGCCAAAATATGTACAGTTTAACTTGAGGAAACATGCATTGGATATTGGTGATGAATTGAATTCCAAATGTATAAAGAGAGATGAAGTTAAGAGGAAATATGATGCCAAGGTTCTGCCAAATTATTCTTCAGAAAACAATTTGTGTTAAATACCAAAGTTTACACAGTCATCCAATGAGATTGCAATCTGATTTGAAAAAAATAATAATAAACCCCTTCATATCCATTCTATTTCCTCAACAATTGATAGCTAAACTCTGGTTTTAACAATATGATTTCGAAGACTTAACAACCAATTGGAATCATTTGCCATACTACCTTCCAATATTTAATTTTCCATGATGTAACACTGAATTAACAATCATAAATTAACCACACTAGAAATTATTGAGTTTCTTCTATGCATGCATCCTAACTGCAACAATATTATCACTCACACAATTTTTACAGAGTAATGAAAGAGCAACAAATGGTTGCTTGGAATATGCATCAATTCAAAGAGTAAGTGCACTGCTTATACATTCATTTGCAATACTCCACCAAAACCAAACAAATATCATATCTTGAAAAATATATTACAACAAGATAGTTTTTTCCTTACATGAATCAAGAGAGGATTCATAATGGAATGAATTAGCTTTCTCCTCCTCTTACACTCATACTCCCAATCCTTCTCTAGTTCTCCACAGACTTACTAATTATAAAAATTATTATAAATGTATAAAAATAATTATAAATGTAAAATAGGATCAATATCCATAATAAGTGGATAAGACCCATTATTTTAGTAACTAATTTGGAAAAATCAAAACTAAGACTAATTTTTTTTGTAGCCTAATCCACAATATTCAATGATAATATATGTTGCCAGGAAACGTGGGTGCGGGGACGGGGACGGCATTTTTGGAAACAGGGTGCGTGGGTTCGTCGGGTAATATAATAATATTAAATTTTAATAATTATATTTTATAAATTATAAATTCATAATTAATAATATATATGAAATTTGTATTTGTATATTTTTTCAACTTTAAACAAGAAAACTTTAATGATAATCATTTAAACATGCAAATCATTGAACATTCAACATTGACATTGATATTTCAAAATTTATCACCAAAAAATTGTTCTTTTGAATCTTTTCCGTGTAACCATGACACTCTGACAGCTATGTGAGAGAGCTCAAGGCTACTACTAAAACTGAAAATTCAAAATACATACTAGGATAAATGCTAGACTCAACTATTTTGGTGAAACTTGGGACAGATTTTGTCACACACATGCTTTAAAATAACTATGCAGCTTAGGTTCATTTGCAAGGATGCCTATCAATGAATCAGGCTGTGGTCGTACAGACCCTTCCTCCTAGACAGCCAAGGAGTGTTAGCATTTCTGCCTCCTGCTCTAATTTCAAGACAACTTCTCTCCTTATTGAAATTGCTCATTCTGGCTGGAGCTTGAGCTTGTAACTTTGCTTTGAATGTTTAGTCTCTCCCATATAAAAACACAATTTTTTCATAGGAGATTCTTCTCAACTTGATAGTGGTCTAGAATTTTCTTGATGTCTAATCATCCACCTGCCCCATGCATGGCGTGCTTTGTGGTAAAGCAATCCCAAAAACAGTGGCAGCCTTACCCTTCCACAAAACACGCTTATCAGTCTTTGTTTCCCAATAAAATGCACAGTAGCCATCTGATGGCTTGAGGGATAGTTTGTCTTTGAGTGTGAAGCTCTGCCTGAATATTAATTATATAAAATAAAACATCTTCGCAGTTTTTAGAGATTACTTGGTGTACAAGTCTGTAGAGACCATATATGATTTAGGCATATTTTCCTAGTTTTAATCTTAACATGATGTTATCAGAATGTTGTGAGAAATTGGCAGATTTTGATACTTAATTTAGCCATTGTCCAAAATAGCCCTTCGCCATTTAACAACATCAGTTGATTACAACTTATGGCTGGTCTCAATCCTACTTTCTATTTGACCGAAAATGTTTGAACCTGTATGTGTGCATTTACAGTTTATAATTTGATGGTTATTTGGCTCGGGAATGAATGTTTCATTCCAAATTGATTTATAAGAATTCTTAAAAAACACGACTTGTAAAAAACTTAAAAAACTGGGTGCGGGTACCCGTGCAACACAGGTTTTGATGGTAAGGACCGTGGAAGAATGTTTCATTCCAAATTGATTTACAAGAACTGATTTAGGGTTTTTTAGGTTTTGTTATAAGTTTTAGCTTTGTTATAAGTTATTTTTTAAATTTCAATAAAAAAAAATTATTTGAAAATTAAAATTTTAATATAGTTTTTTTATGAAGAACCCAAAGAACCCGAAGAACCCAAGAACCCATTAAAGGAAAAGAACCCAATTTTTTTTTTGAAGAACCCGGTTCTTCATGGAAGAACCCGGTTCTTCTGGGTTCGTCTGGGAAGAACCCGTACTCGAATCTGGTACTTGGGTGCGGGAACCTGGGACGGGTTCGAGAACCCCACCCCCGGGTGCAGGTACCCATGCAACACAGATGATAATGTTTCTAAAGTCTAATTAATTATTACAAAATTAAAATCATTGCATGAGGAATCCGATTTCCTCAAAAAATAATATCTAATAAAGTTTATAAAAGCTTTCCGATGCTCTTGCATCAGACTCCTGAAGAACAAAATATTCCTAGACTCCTGTTCAGGAGATCTTTAACCCTTTGTCATAACTTGTATTTGGCTGAAATTTTTCATGATGACTTAAATTTCCTTCGACATCCCAAGGTTCTCCATTAAACAAATGAAGACTATTTTGGTATTCTCTTGGAAACTTAGCTCTCTCAATTCTTCTAGCTAATTCTTTCAAGAACTTCTTTGGAAGGACTTGAACCTGTACAATTGAAACCATCTTTCCTGCACATGAAACAAACATGTTAGAATTAATTTGAATTTTTTTTCTTTATGGTTCCCAAGGTACTTGCTCTATTGACCGCTTCCATTTCGTGCCCAAAAGATTTTGCACTATGATCTGGAATTTGGAGATTTCACACATTAACTTTTCATTGGTTTCCAAAGCAACATTCTCCTTGACATTCTTCTGCTGTTCATTTATTAAAATCTCTTCATTCATAACCATTTCTGCCATGGATATTCTTGGCTGATTTCTATTTTCTACCATAAACATTTCATTGATTATCATAGTCTCATATTCATTGAACAAATCTTGCTTTTTAGAAGACAAGTGATTTACCTCAATTACTAGTTCACATTTCTTGCATTCTACTTCATCCTTGAAAAATTCTTTGTTATCCAACATTAACACCTGATTATTGCTTGCATCCTTTAATGGTAGAAGTGTATGTAATTTCCCATCTTTCTCAAAACTGTGATTGTTTTTATTGCCATTATGTGTTATGTCCCTGTCATATTGCCAAGGACTTCCGTTGGACTTACACATAGTTCTGAACAAATTCCTCCTTTGAGTTGGTTCTTTGGTCTCTTTTTTTGCTTCGATCAACACTCTTTTTAATAACAAAGATTCGCTTTCCTCAGGAGCATTTACAACTGCAACTAGATCTCCACCCCCCTCCCCTTTGCCTCAGTCACATGAACACCCCATTGGCTTGCTGATCTATGTTTAGGGAATTCCCAAGACATGTGTCCTAATTGTCCACAATTGAAACATCTGGGTTGATAATCTCTTCCTCGACCTCTGCGTTTGGAAAATGATCTCCTCCCTCTAAAATCACTCTCTTGGTGTTTGACTACTAGAAATTCCTTCTTCCATTGGAGACTAAACTTCGTGTCTGCTGGTTTGTTGTTTATCCTTTACAAGACTTCTTCCTCTACTCCTCAGTTTTTGTTTCTGGGCAATCTTCTCTTTTGCTGTCAAAGCTGCTTGATATGCATCTTCCACAATTTTCAAAGGCAACAAGCTAATTTCATCTTGAATTTCAAACCTTAAGCTAGTAATGTATCTTGCAACTTTTTCATCATTCTCTTCTACATGTCTAGCTCTAATGTTTAATTTGTAAAATTCCTCAGTGAATTCTTTAACAATCATGTTTTTTTGTTTAAGGTTCTGTAATTGCTTAAAAATATTAATACGATAATCCTTAGGTAAAAATTTACCTTTAAGTTTTGACACCATCTTGTCCCAATCTTTAATTTTGGCTTTTCCTTTCCTCCTTCGTTCAACTTGTACCTCGTCCCACCATAGGGCTGCATGTCCTTTAAGTCTAGTCACTGCATACTTGACTTGCTTATCCTTGTCAACATCCTCATAATCAAAGTATTTATCTAATGCATGTATCCAATCCATTAACTCATCAACATTCAAGTTACCTTCATATAATGGTACTTCCATTTTTGGCTTGGCAGACATCTTGGCGAAAATTTTCAACATTTTCTCCTCTGTTGTTTCCTCTGCTTCTTCCTCACTAGAAGCCTCTTCTTCAACATCACTGACATCTCCCATGTCAGTTCCTCTTTTTTGTGCAACTTCGATCGCTATCATCCTCTCTTGAAGACTTTGCAATTCTACCTGCAAAGCCATATTTGCTACAGGCCCTGGTAACTTGTGCTCCCCGAGCTGCTCCTCTTGCTGCTCCTTTTCGATTTGCCATAACTATTGTTGCTGCTCTGATACCAATTGATGCCAAGGTTTTGACAAATTATTTTTCAGAAAACAATTTGTCTTCAATACCAAAGTTTCCACAATCATTCAATGATATTGCAATCTGATTTGAAAATAAATAAATAAACCCCTTCATATCCATTCTATTTCCTCAACAATTGATAGCTAAACTCTGGTTTTAACAATATGATTTCGAAGACTTAACAACCAATTGGAATCATTCACCATACTACCTTCCAATGTTTAATTTTCCATGATGTAATACTGAATTAACAATCATAAATTAACCACACTAGAAATTATCGAGTTTCCTCTATGCATGCATCTTCATTGCAACAAGATTATCACTCACACACAATTTTCATAGAGTAATAAGGAGCAACAAATGGTTGCTTGGAATATGCATCAATTCAAAGAGTAAGTGCACTGCCTGTACAATACTCCACCAAAACCAAAACAATATCATATCTTGAAAAATATATTGCAACAAGATAATTTTTTCCTTCCATGAATCAAGAGAGGATTCATAATGGAATGAATTAGCTTTCTCCTCCTTTTACACTCATACTTCCAATCCTTCTCTAGTTCTCAACATACTTACTAATTTATAAAAATCATTGTAAATCTGAAATAGGATCAAGATCCATAATAAGTGGATAAGACCCATTATTTTAGTAACTAATTTGGAAAAATCAAAACTAAGACTACTTTTTTTTTTCCAGCCTAATCCATAATATTCGATGATGATGTTTCTAAAGTCCAACTAATTATTACAAAATTAGAATCATTGCATGAGGAATCTGATACTCTTGCATCAAAGCCTAAGTGGTTAGAAAGGGTCCATTTAGAAAGCAATATGCTGGATAGAAATTTTGAAAGAAGGGTTACCAGATCTCAAAGTTCTCTAGTAAATTATGCACTTATGGCACAAGTAATGAAAATGGATGAACAATAGAATTATGCAAAAGCATAAAAAAAGAAAGAGTGGAATGAAGCTATGGAAGCATAATTAAATGCCTTGGTGAAAAATGATACACGGGACTTGGTCAAATTACCAAAAGGAAGAGATGTTGTTGGCACTAAATGGGTTTATAAAACCAAGGTTAAATCAGGTGGCACAATTGATAAGTACAAGGTTTGTTTAGTTGCAAAAGGCTATGCACAATGTTCAATTTCCTTGAAATTTTGCTTGTTGCTTGAGTGAACAATCTGAAACTACTTTTCTTTTCACCAAGACACAAAACTTCTCAACAATAAAAGCAACAGAATTACACAGAGAGATAAAGACACAATTACACAAGAGACACAATAATTTTCTAGGGAACCCAACTGAGAAAACCCTTTGCTTTGCTGTAGAATTTTATTGACAAAAAATAGAGCAATTGATCTCTTTACAAGGCAAATTGTTTCCACAGAAAACACGACTGTTCTCTCTGCTAGTACTTAGTTGAAAACCTCCTTGCAAGAACTTGAACTAGATCCTCTATTTCCTTTCATAACCTTTGCTCTTATCTCGCTGGAAATCTCCTATTTCTTAGCACTAAGAAGGCCCCTATTATCTACGAGTTTCTCCTAATTCCTAGCGCACTTCCGCAAGCAAATTCTCTGTGTCGAGACTGTGTATAGGTTGCTCCTAAATACCTTGTTCCACTACAATCTCTCCTCACACACATCCTGGTGCTATCTCTCACAAACTCGTGAGCTATTGTCTTGTCTCACAACCTTGTGCACACAAAACAATTGATTGAATTCTGTGCCTTCATCCTCCTTTTATGCAATTCAATTGTGCTAAATCTGGCAAGTGTATTTTTAGAACTCGGATTTGTGATTGATTTGTTAACTGAGTCAAATGGACTCTTTTAACTCGTGCTGTCTCAATTAGAAATTGAAGCTCACTAACTCATTCTTTCCCAAAAATAACCTCGCACTTGGAGACAAGCAAAACTAAGCCTCCAACTCCTGTGCATGAGTTAAGTGCTCTGTGACTCATCTTATTTCCTAGTAACTCATGCATGCTAAAAGGAAGATTGTTTGTGGTCTTTCTTGACTAAGGAACAAGACAAGAAGAAGACCTTTGGTACACCTCGATTTGTCTCCAACACTACTATGTTCTCCGCTGCTGTAGTTATTCCCTCTGAACTAGAAGACATCCCTTCTTTCTCCCGTAGAATTTGTTCTAAAGACCTGTTCTTTCCAACCATGCTCTGCGAGTCCATCACTTCAATGATAAGTGCCATGTACCCAATGTACCTCTGTGACTGCTTACTCTGGCTAAAGGTGATACAGGAAGATCCAACTCTCTCTTGATCTTCTGTAAACAGATCTTCTGCCCACTTGGCTTGAACTCTAGCTATACTGGGTGTCACGGACTGAGTGGCTGCCTCCACTTGCCTTGGGCCATGGTTCTGATCATACCACTGGTCGACCCAGCCGCCAACTAGCCTAGACTCAAACTGAGATATTGACTGAGGCTCCATATTGGGAGCTCTGTCCTGCGCTCGCTCAACTATCACTTTTCATTTCTGAGAACTTCTTTCCTTTTTGCTCAAGGTTATGCCTGTCTATGCCTGCAACTTGTAGAGATTCTTCACCGTCACACCTATTTGCTTTTTACATCTAAAAGGTACGTGTTGGAGGTAAGCCTTACCTCTGCTGAAGATGACACCATAACCCTTGTCCTCAAGGGTAGCTACTGAAACACGATTCTGTTTTAATCTTGGAACATAGAGGACATCTTTGAGATGAAGAGGATTACTTGACTCCCTTTGAAAATTGACAGTGCCAACTCCACTAGTTGCATACATGCCATCATCTCCTAGCTGAATCTAAAACTACATGTCCTTCTCCTTTAGGTGGCTGAAATTCTTCTTGTACCTGGTCATGTGTGTAATGACCCATCTAATATTAACATGCATACGAGGTATCCATATGATAGCTACATATGCGTGCATCACATTTACTGCACTAGTATACATATTGGCTAATATTGAAAAATGGCCAAGTTTAGGGTCATGAATTGATTATAGAAGTAAATTTCTAACTCACCCAAATATAATGAATATATCGAATGGGGTACTTGTTATGTATACCACCATTATATATAATAATTAATGCATTAATAAAATATATCTATATATATATATATAAAATGGATTATGAATTAAATTTATTTAATTTGATTAAAGTAAATAAAGTTATTTATTTAATATACAAATAAAGTAATTTATTTAATTTTTAAATAAAGTGATTTATTTAACTTATAAATAAAGTAATTTAATTAAATTATAAATTAAATAAAATAGATAGTGTTAGCTCATAAACTAAATAAACAATTGTAACCAATGCTCCATTACATTTATAATTGTAACGACCTCTAAACGAAAGGGAAGGATGATTCTAGAAAGTAAGAGATTGACAACAGAGGGATGTTGATGGTGATGAGTTTTGAGACTATGGATTTTGGGGCATATAAGAGAGTCGAGGAGACCATGAGAAGAGGATAGAAGATGAAGAGCACGAAAGGAGGGTTTTATTTCTAACTGTGGGAGAAGCAAAGACTGCGGAGAGAAACACAAAGCCTTGAGCAATTGTTCTTGGGGTTTTGGGCATGAGGGCCAAAATACCTCTATTTCAAAGTCTTATAGATCTGGGAACCAAGCAGGTTGATCCTCGGTTTGGTAGCAAGAGCGGGAGAAACTACAGACTAGAAATGCCTTCAAACTGATTTCCAGGTATTCTTCTGCATTTAATTTTAAAAATTCGGTTCAAATATAATGTCTGGTTAATTGTCAAAATGAGCTTATTAAATTCCGCCATCCAGTTAATTGACAAATTTAGGGCTTTAGATTCAATCTGGCATAAATTGATAAAATTAGGTTCTTTGGTTAAATTGCACAAGTAGGGTTTTACATTTTGGTATCAGAGCCATCTTCAAACTCTTGGACCTTGAATAATTCATATAAATTTAAATACATAGAATTCCTAAAAAAAATTCCGTTCTTCTGGTCAGAAGCAGGGTTCGATGTTCTTTTGCACTTTTCTTTTTAGAAAAGGGTTGGTATTATTTCTATAAAGCTTTTAAAGAATGCTCAGCCAAAATTAAGAGCTAACAAATAAACTTTGACATTTTCCTGAATACTATCAATAATTAATAAAATTAGTAATTACAACGTGAGATTGTGCAATTTGCAATTTCAGTGATATAACCTAGTTAGGGGTAAATTCTTCTAAAAGGGAACCAACCATTTGGTTGAAGCTTAACTTGTTTTCTGCTTCCCCTTCCATCCCCAACAAATTGATGATGGGATTCGAACCCACAACCCGTCAATATGATCAAAGTAGCTCGTTTGTTGGACTACAATGCTTTCCAATCGAATGGACCTTCTAATTTCACAGTTGATTTCAACGCCCAAGTTGTATCTTGTTGAACCATGGTCGTCTTTGGTGGTTTCAATTAAGCGTATAAAGAGGGAACCTAAAACCTCTTAGTCACACTATTTCTCCTCTTACTCACGCTGATCTCGGCATACCTTGACTCAACGTTAACTGTGGCTAGATGCCCTTGTTTATTTATTTAATGTTTAATATTTTCTCTTTCTTAGATTATGCAACGCACTACCTCCCGACACTCATCCATTCCTCTTTACATTAGTATGGTGGTGTAAGGTTGATTACGTTGGGAACGCTTTGAATTGGTTAGGCTATAAGATTTCCCAAACATTATTCGTCGTTATACCTTGATACCCTTCGATCATAGTATCTTTCCAAAGTTGATCCTCAACTTCTTCTTCATAGGTGGATGGCTTTGACTCAATAATCTTGCACATAATTGTTGCATAACCAAAATACTTTTTCGACTTCTTGCTTTCCCTAAAGGTCCCATGAGGTGCAACTTGTCCTTCAACTTCCTTCACTGTTCTTTCAAGCCACGTAGGTCTCTTTCTAGTCTCAGGTACAGTGGCTCTTGGATATTCAACAAGTTCATGATCATTGGACTCTTCATGAGGATCTTGATCCATTGGTTCAGGTTCTTTATATTTCGATTCGACATTCTTTGGAGCCCCACTTGCATCCCATCTTCAAAGTGCAAGTGTGAACCCTTGGACTTCCAGAAAGCAAGATCCTCATCAAATGTAACATCCCTGCATGTTTCAATAAAACGTTGTCCTGGAACATAGACCCTAACGGCCTTTGAATTTCACTGTAGCCAACAAATGTCCCTTTCTTTCTAGAAGGTACACATTTAACAAAATCTTTCATTCCAGACAATGCTTTATAATGAACATGAGCATACCTTTGATGCCATAGTTCACAAAGATCAGTGGTGTTGTGTAGCAAGGCTTGAATTGAATGTCCAAGGAGATGATATAGGCCTCCAATTCGCACACCAATGACCTTGGCAGATTCAAGGGAGGCATCCTTATTCCATACTAGAACTTGTCCATCAACGAAAGCAATTCCGTATCCTTTGTCTTCAAGAGATGAAATAGACAACAAGTTCTTCTTTAAACTAGGAACATATATAATGTTGTTAAATGATACATTTCCTCATGATTCCAATTGGAAGGTTGACAAACCAATGCCCTTGACTTCATATTTGCCATTATCTCCAAGCTCAACCCTTTGAGCAATCTTCTTCTCAACCAATTTAGAGGGATGATCACGGCTACTTGTCATGTGCTTGGAGGCACCATTGTCCACCAACCATATTTCATCAGGACCCAATAGAACCTGTAAAAGCAGAATAAAATGAGTATTCTTCATCAGATCATTCTTTCTAAGCCTCCTCTTATGAGATGATTCATTTATATCAGTAGCAAAAGCAATATGCTTCCCTTTCCTTTTTCGATCTCCATTCCTTTCATAGTCATCCCTTCGATTTCTTTGAGGACATTGATCTTGATAGTGAGCATAAGCTTGGAAATGATAGGATTGAACATTTGTCAGATCTCTTATATCTCTTCTATCTTGAGAGGGAGGAGGAGGTCCTCTTTGTGGAGTAGGTTCCCTTCTTGGAGCAGGTCTTGAATTTGGTCTTCTACTAGAACTTCTTTGAAATCTTCCAAAATTAGGTCTTCTTCTATTACTCTTAGAATGAGCTGCAAAAGCTTCTTCACTTGGATCTTCAATTTGACCTCTGGAAAGGAGTCTTGATTCTTCTTGTGTGCAGGCAGCCCACAACTTATCAAATGAAGGTGCATTTTCTCTTCCATAGATGCTTGATGCAAAAGGATCCCACGATCTAGGCAAACCACCCAAAGCCACAACTACCAATTCTTTGTCGGATACTTCACCAATGGCCTTGAGTTGATCTCTTATTTGAGAAATTCTAACGAAGTATGATGCCACAATATCATTCTTTGTCATCTTGATATTGCAAAGTTGACCACTCAAATTTATATATTGATTGATGTTGTTGATTGTGTACAATCTAACGATGGCATCATATAATAAGTTTG
Organism: Pinus tabuliformis; assembly: GCA_031772625.1. Classification (NCBI taxonomy): domain Eukaryota; kingdom Viridiplantae; phylum Streptophyta; class Pinopsida; order Pinales; family Pinaceae; genus Pinus; species Pinus tabuliformis. The sequence goes on along the minus strand of CM062808.1, from coordinate 290,997,578 downwards.
TTGATCAACAATATAGGGAATTAGATGATTCCTAACAGATTCTATAATGATGCTTCTTGCCAAAATGTCATCTTCCTGAAACTTTTCTTTTCCTGCTTGATCAATTGGTTCAGTAACTTTTCCTGTAACAATGCCAAAAACCTTGTGTCTTGCAAGTGGTAAATCAATCCTGGCCTTCCATGCCCTATAATTAGTAGCTCCTTCAAGCTTGTTCTCTGTCTTCAAGAAGTAATTCATGATGAAGAAAATGAAGATGACCAACCAAAAATAAAGAAATGAAGAATCCCAAACTCTTTGAGGTGCTCTCAATGCTTCTTCAAGGTGATCTCACAACTCTTTCCTTTCACCAAAGCTCTGATCCCATGTTGATTTTCTAGTGCAATCAAGACTAGTATAGTTTTTCAAAATTGATGACTACTTCCAATGTTACAAGTAGACTTCTTCCAATCATTAAGTAGTTATACATGAAAAAATTCAACCATTCAATTTCAGTGATAGAGCAATAGAGATCACAATGAACAGTAAACAAGAGACAAAAGACACCAGAAATTAGGCTAGTAGCCAGGACAAAACCCACAAGGGGAAAACCCAACCAATCTTTCCTTATGATTGAGAGAATTTAGTTCATCAATAATACATCATAATATTCCAACAAGATTCCAAAAATCTGACCTCAAAATATCCATCTCAAAACTACTCAACGAAGAGATAAAATGTCAATTCCAGTCAAAGTTTGATCTGCAATAATAGGGCTGAATTTCAACCTGTGGAAGCTCTAAACAGGAGGCCGAAATTTGGTCAATACCTCAGTCAACGAGCCTCTGAAACAGCTCGGCCAAAGCATTAGTCAAGCCTGCGGTCAACCCAAGTCAACTAACCCAAAAATAGAGATGAATTTGCGGTCAAACAAAGTCAACGAGTCTTTGCAATCTTTGGCCTTGCAAGAAAGCCAAAATCTTGGTCAAACAGAAGTGTGTTAGCCCAAGCCAACACTGGTCAAACAGTGGAAAAGGAGCCGGTCTACGTAGACATAAAAAGACTTCTTTTGACTCCTTCGCACGTATGGATGTTGTTGAAGAATCTAGGGCAATTAGTATTAGTAGGATTCTTCTAGGCTTGATAACAATTTGTGAAGTGTTTTTACAATTTATCTTAGCTTGATCTTCTTCTTATTATTAGTGTGTGTGTGTTGACTTCATAAAATTGCTACCAAAAACAAAGAGACAAGAACACAAGATGTTTGACTTTCTGCCAGGGCCAAAACCTCTCCCTCTTGGAGAGGAAAACCCGCACGTAATTCTTCTTATAGAGATTCCAATTAACGGACACCAAGACCTTGACACTTGACCTTCTATGCCACTCCAAGACCAAGACACCATTCTTCTTCCTTGTCATCGTAGAGATCATCATTATTGTTGCACTATCGAGATCTTCATTGCTGCACTTTCACCGAGGTCTTCACCATACCACTGAGATCTCCATGAGGTCTGCTCCTAGACTCACTGAGATCATGACTATCTTACCATAGCTCTGCCTTCACTGAAATCATAGCTGCACTGTACCTTGTCTTCGTCATGGCTTTGATAACATATCTTCACCAATGCACTGAGATCAATGCTTTAAAACTCCGACTCTGACACCGACTCGGTCGAGGGTCGACTCCGACTCCGACTCGGTATTGACTCGGCCAACTCGATTTCAATGACTCGGTCGTTGTAAAAAAATATATTAAATATTTATTTTTTTTATAAAAAAACATAATTTTAAAGATTTTCATTCATGTTTCCAAACACGCAGCATTAGAATATAGATGGAAGACAACATATGATCAAAGTAGGCTCATGAATATATCCATTATATCAAAATGGCACCCAGTGCACTGTCCAATACATACATGATCATGAATCATGATATAGAGATCAAAACAAAAACACATAACCAAGGAGGCTAGAAATGGCCTCTACAACAAAAGTAAACTGTGACCAGTACTACTGGCTAGTAGCTACTGCTAGAGGAGCCAAGATCACGTGGATCAATCTCTGGATCATCATCAGAGTCAGAGCCACACTGTTAACCACCTAAGAGTTACTAAGCCCCTCAAGCTAGATGAAAAGGGCGGCCCTAGAGGTCTATCTAGTATCAACCAAGCTTATGCTTGGAGGTAAGTTGTTAATGCAAGTTAAATTAGAATGCGATGCAAGGATGGAGAGTGATTTTTAGGCTAAGATTCTCTTAATGATTTAGTACTTTAAGTTATGATCAAATTTTTAATTAAGAAAACAAGTACTCGACAATAATATTCAAGAGATAATCTTAACCATAAAACAAGTGCTAATATGATATCAAGATATGCCCAACAACAGAAACGATTCATCAATATGCTCAAGATAGCAACACTATAAGCTAATAGCAACAAAGTGCCAACTAGAGATAACAACAAAATACAATTTGCCATTGTTTCAGTATGAGATGCTAAAGACAAGTATCCAAAGAAGCAGTGAGATTTGTAAATGCTCTTAGTCTACTTCAATACAAACTACCAACGATTGAGATTTTTAATCAATGCCCAAATAGCAAGTCCCTTAGAGCCTAAGTGCCCATGTAAGGTTAGCTTTCAACAAGATGTATTAGCAATGAGACAAGAGAGTTATACCAAGGCTTATTGTATCAAATATTCAACAATATATTTATTATCCAATGCCAACAACCTTATGAGCAAATGAGAACACTTAAAGCTAGCAATGTATTCAGTTTTTTAAATGACACAAATGAGTAACTTTAGGACAGCAGTAAGCTAACTATGAATGATAATTAGGACAGCAGAGACTACTTAAGATGCCAAGTGAGCTAGTTAATTCCAAAATGCCAACAGCGAGCTATCTCTATGCCAAATGCCTTAAACAAGCCCAAATTAATTTGAAATGCAGATGAAGAGAAAATTATGGTACTGATGAATTTTCAGATTTCAAATTACAGCATTAAGATATCCAAATACCAAATATGTCAAACATTAAGATATACCAAATACCAAATATGTCCCAGAATTCTTACTTTCTTTTGAATTAAATTAGAGTTTTTGAGGTAGAGGTCAAACAGAAAAAAGGAGCTTATGGAACTGAGGAATTTTCAGACTTTTGCAATGCTTATGACAGTCAGCACTAAGCTATGTAATGAGCCCAGAAAATGATAAGCCAATTAATGCAATGGATTATTGATCTTCTTAAACAATTTTAGGCTACTTATATGATTGTTTCACCACTGTTATGCAATATTAATTGACTGAAACAAGAAGGTAAGGGCTAGAAAATGCACACCAGAGAGCCCCAAGGGCTTGGAGACACTTGCCAGATTTGTCAACAAAATCCTTCCAAAAGATAGTCCACCTGTAAAAGCAGATCTTACCCCAAGTTTACTGCAAATACCAATGATCTGGCTCAGAAAGTTCGATGACTTTCCAAACAGTGACTGCAAAGCAATGTGGGATAGGAGAGGGCTGATTGGGAGCCAATGCTGGGGAAAGGAGGGATGCTGTGAGGTTTTGAGGCCTGCCTTGAGGAGATGAGGGGCAGCGTTGAGGGCTGAGAGGTCTTAGAGGCCACAGGAGTGAGGACCACGGGGAATAGAGGGGGTTGAGAAGGCAACACAGCCCAAAATAGGGACTGCGTTAAGGCTGGACAGAGGGAGAAAGGCCTGATGCTGCCTGTTCTGGCCTCCTTTTCCCTGCGGCACTCAAGCAATTAAAAAAAAAAAAAAAAACAACAACAACAACAACAACGCTGTTTTTTATGTGCCTGGGCCCGCTGTACATAACCTGGCCAGGTTAATACGGACTCGGCCGGCTCGGTATTAACCCAACCGACCGAACCAAATACTTGGCCGGGTTGATATTTTGAGGCCTGGCTCGGACCAACTCAGCCGAGTCAGTTCCGAGCCGGCCGTTTTTTAAAACACTGATTGAGATATGCATCATGACTTTATCTCCACTAGGATTATAATCGAGATATTTATCTTCATTAGGATCACTATTGATATCATGATTATAGTGATGATTGTGTCTATGATATAGATACTTCACCAAGATCCTTACTGTGACCCTGTGACTAGGCCGAGACAACAGAGAGATATGTGAGGACTTCACTGTATCTATCACCGAGACTGCACCTTACTGTCCTGCACCCATCCGAGAATCTGTCCTGTACCCATTTGAGATTCTATCTACACCCATCCGAGATCTCAGAGCCTTGTTTGAGATTTTTCTTGCTCTTTTGCGCAGACCTAATGGGGTATATATAAATAAGCCGACATGAGTGTGAACTATTGTGTCATTAATTGAGCCGACATGACTGCGCTTCTAATTCATTTGTAGGCCGACGTGACTGCCCTTTTAATTCATTTGTAGGCCAACATGACTGGGATTTACATCGTTTTGCTGGCAGTCTTCTTCTTTGAAGGATGGTGCTTGTCCTGGAGGGCTACTTGACACTAGGTTGACTCATGTACACTACATAAATGCTCAAGAGGAGCTCTTTAACATAATTTTGACTCTTCGACTTTCCTAGGCCTATAGAATGAGCAAGAAACTCATTCATATAAAATAATATTTCTTTTTTATGACAAGTACAAAGATCAAAATTATATTGACAAATACTGAACCTAGTTACACTTTTCTTCAACAAATGTATCTTTGTGATTTTAGTTCGATGTGATGGATGAGAAGTGTGTCAAATGAACTCCAACGATGCCTTATTTAGATGTGAGTTAGGAGGTACCTTTTGACACATGTGGGGCCTTCTTGTCCTTCTAGAGGCTGACTTGGTCAAACTTGAAAATTTGAATTTTCTCGATTAATTTCCAATGAAAATACCAACCATAGCTACCCATTTTTCAACAATTATCTCACATCACTCTTTGTAGAGGTGATTCAAGAGGATTATGCTAGGGTGGTCACTACAAGAAAAGACAACAAATGTGTAGTAATTTGTAACTACAAAGCAATAATTCATGCCTCCCTTTGGGGTAGTCATGTCATTGTTTGATCAAATGATGGCATTTGCGAGCGTTTATGGTTTTATGGGGCAATATCCATTGCTTGTTGGTCTATTGGTGCAATTTGGTTCTCTTTGGTTACCTTCATGTTGAAGAATCTAGGGCAATGTAGGTTAATGGGGTTCTTCTAGTCATGATAACTATTTGTGAGATGTTTTTAATTTTTCTTGTTAGCACAATCTTTAATATTAGAGTGTGTCTTCTTAGATCATCAAATAGCTACCAAAACAAAAGAGACAAGAACACAAGATGTTGGCTTTCTGCCAGGGCCAAAACATCTCACTCTTTGAGAGGAAAACCCAAACAAAATTCTTCTTATAAAGACTCCAATTGACGAATACCAAGACCATGACCCTTGATCTATTAGGCCACTCTAAGACCAAGACACCAATCCTCTTCTTTGTCACTGCTGAGATCATCTTCATCACTGCCGCTTCATCGAGTTCATCATTAATGCACCTTTACTGAGATATTCATCATAACAATGAGACAATTATTGCTGCACCATAGCTCCACCTTCACTTAGATCATTGCTGCACTCTCACTGAGATCATCACCATGTCAACGAGGTCTCTATACTGAGATATGTATATGTATACATATGAGAGCTGCACCGAGATCTTCATCATGACCTTGTCTTCACCAAGATTATGACCGAGACCATGATCACTACTATACTGAGATCATGACTGAGTTCAGAATGTATGCCGAGACATGTATACCGAGACAGAGTGTCATTATGGGATCACCAAGATCCTCATCATCTGAGACTGTGACTGTGTCTGCCGAGAGTGTATTACTTAAAGATCTTCATCACACATGTGCCAAGATTGTGACTGCGTTTTTCCTTGCACCGAGATCTGTATCATCAATTTACCATTGAGGAGGAGACTGCAATTTCCTTGCACCGAGATCTGTACCACCGAGGAGGAGACTGTAATCACTTACTGTAATTACTCACGAAGTTTCAGAGGTGTCCAAGATTGTACCCTACTGTACCCATCCGAAAGTTACATGTCCGAGATCTGTACCCATCCGAAGTTGCAGAGATGTCCGAATTGTCTGCTCCTGTAATGCTGATCTTATACGCCTATTTATAGTGGTTACTCACCATAATAAGCCGACATGATATAGTGAAGTGTTGTGTCTCCTTGTTTGATCCGACATCACTGCTTTTTATTCATTTTGTAGACCGACATGACGAAGAGGATTGTGCTTGTCATTTGGAGGACTTCTTGACTTTCTATAGACTTGTATACATTGAACATAGGCTCAAGAAGAGCTTCTTCATACATGACATTGGCTCTTTGACTTATTAATAAATCTTAAGGCTCTCAATGGGAGCCACTAATAAATAAACCTCTTGCTCATGAAACCCATGCAGCAAGGGATACAAAAATATTTTTTTTCTCTTTATTACATCATTTACATCGGTCATAATTACATGTCATTATGAAGACCGGACCTAGTTACACTTTCTTCAACACTTCAAGGATGTTTTCTTCACACGAGATATGGGTTTCCATAATAGAAAGGGATTTCACATTTGAAAATAGTCTCTCCAAATTTAAGAGTTCCGTAAGGATTCAACACATAATGGCCTATGTATATTGTTGTCTAATATTTTTCCGATTTTGGTTTTTGGAAAAAAAATTGGGAGATAACTTGATTGTATAGAATATGCATAAAATTTTCAATTTTTTCAAAAACATTATATATTCATCTTCATCAATGTAAATCCAAACCATTAGACACCAAATATTTAAAGTTTTCTCATGTATATATAGCATTTAAGGGTGAATATAGCAAAACAATACAAGCATGGTACATATTGGAGCCAAACTATATAAACAATGAGGTTCTAAATGGCTTCTAGACTCCAACAAAACCAACAATGATACTGTAACAAGTCATCCCCTAGACTTGGATCCTCATCATCAATATCACCTAGGTACATCACTAGTGCTTGGAACCTTGATGATGTAAGTGGTCCAAGTCCATCTAGCCTAAGTCATCATCTTCAAATGTTGTTGACCATTATGAGGGATCAATATCCTCCAACACGGTGAGACTTGTATTAGGTGTTTTGTTCTGCGTTGTGCCTCAATTGAAGGTTTTGTATTGTGCAAAGAATAAAGCATTCTATAGTTGTTATTCCAAACGATTTCTCTTATTCAATTGTATGCACTCAAAGATAGATGAATAATGTTCACACACTGGAAAGTGCTACGTTGCAAATTGAGGGCATTGAATATCAATTGTGCGTAGCTGTAATAAGAGTCAAAGACAATTAGAAAATTAAAGAAATGAGTAGCTTGAAACTTTGACTAGAATTTTTCAATGTCTAGAACAATGAATAATGGAACTTAGAAACTTTGAAATTGCTTACCTGGTTTTTCATTAGCTCTTTGTTGAATAGCCATGACATTGCCAAAGATACCTTTTCTTTGATTGAAATCACCGAGTTGCTTGTGTATTATCATTCTGGTCACTTGGATTGGCAACAATATGCTCTATGCATGAGTACAATCTATCTTTCACCTCCCCATCTTCACTCTCTTTAAAGTTACATGTGCAATGGTAACTTGGGTTCATATATTACCCAATTGCATGTATAGGTTGATGGAGTTGGGTGTTCCATCTATTGTCAATGGTCCACCAAATACAAAAATACATTGGTTTTCTATCATTGTATGCTGCCCTTATATGTGCGTTGGCTTGACCTATGTCTTCAAAAATATAACCCATGGCCATTTTATCCCCATTGACCATCTGGTGCATGTTAACAATGGGTTTGGTAACATTGACGTTCCCTTTTTCTTTAGACCAAAAAGAGGTCTCATAATCTTTACATATACATTCTTCTCAATATGCTTGTCAATCCAATCAGATGTGAATGCAGTCCACTCATTAGAGGAAAACATTTTCCTCAAGTAATTCTTTTTGGAAATGGGAGATTGCAAATTTGTGATGTTTGGCTTAACAAGTTCTTTTCCCTTCGTGTTTGACCTCATATAAGGTTCAATACACTTGTGATTGTAGAGGTATTTGGTAATGCACTTCCCTTATCTACTACCGTCTTCACCCAAGGTTCTTTGCTTCTATCCTCAAGCAAAAGGTCCAGGGAGTGTGCAACGAATGGAGTTTTGAAAATGGTTTGGTGTTTATTCTCCAATGACCTGTAAATCGTTATCAGGAATGACCTGTGAATCATTTTGATGGAGCAGCCATTGTTCCTTATGCAGATTCTTCCTTGTGTCCTTGGATATCAGGAGTGATATACCTTCTAGATCTAGGGCTCCTCCTAGGATTGCATAACTAGAGTCTCCTTTAGTCCTGAGTATTCTCTAGATGACATTATTAGGCATTGCATCAGCCCCTTTATGTTGACTGATGACTTGGTTGAGGGGCCTTCTTCTCTCTCTCCTCTCATTCAGCCTTGGCCTCTAGTTCTAGAAGACCTAGACATCCAATCTTTATTTTTGTCATGGTTTTGTTTTTCTTTGGCTACATAATTAGCTCTCTTTCTGTTTTGATAGAGTAGCAACAGGAGTTGTTTTGGCAAGTGTTGTGTCTCCCAGCGTGGGTGGTGCACCCCCACATTTCCCATGCTCTAGGGAGAATGGGGTACCAGGGAAAATGTTTCCCCCCATCTCCCTTTTGGAGAAACGTTGGGGGAAATGTTCCCCGATGTGGGGGATGCATCCCCCAAAAGGGAACTATTGTGTGCACCTATGCCCCCCCCAAGGAAATGGGTGCTTTTGGGCGTACCCCTAGAAAATGGGTGCTTTTGGGTATCCTCCATTAAAGAGCGACTTCTAGGTGTCCCTCCAATTTTTTTTGCCTAAAAGCTTAAAAAATGAAAAAATAAAAAACAAAAGCGATATATAAAAAACTTTGTCATTCACTATTTGCCTTCCTTATTCACTTTCACTCCGTGATGTTCATTTTATTTTCAATGTTCATTGTCCATTGTTAGTTTTCAGCTTTGACTTTTGAGTCTTTACTTTATATACCAAATACCTCAGACCGAGTCTGTGACTTGTCACTCTTTACTATTTTCTAGTTTGAGTAATTTCAATTTAATATTACAGACTTCAGTATCTACTATTTTTCTTAGTACTAATTAGATTCCAGATTGATGAATTTAAATCAGTGTATCAGTATTTTACTCTTTCTGTTTCATTTACGCTTTATGAACCTATGTATTTCATTACTGAATTTGAATCTGAATCATATTTATATCATTTACAAATTTGAATTTAGTAATATTTTACTGTTTACTGTTTAGTATTTACATTGTACAATGATAAATTTGCATGTGGTGAATTGTAATTGTTGGGATTTTATCATTAGTATTTTCATTTTTATATTTTAGAGGCGGGGACCCCAATGTCCCACGGCCCCCCCCCTGAATTTCCCCCAAATTTGGGTTGCTTTCACACGTCCCTCGTGTTCGTCTCCCTGCTCCCACACCCTCCTGTTCTGGAAACATGGTGGAACATTGGTTTTCGCACTTACTCTTTGTACTTACACTGGATGCAGTTTTGAGTCCCATTGACTTACTCATTCTGGTCAGTCCTTGGACATTAATATATATCATCTCATTTTGAGGATGTCATGCTGCTTACACAGTCTCTCCTGCCTTCAGATAGGGTTTCTTCCTATTTTCCTGGTCATTTAACATGGTCTCAATGAGCTTAAAAATAATTTTCCTGTTTATGTCTGTTTGTCTTTAACAGCTGCTGTTTTACATTTAAATTTTTGACAGCTTTGCTGACTGGTTTAAGAGCAAGTGGTTATGTTCTATATACTGATGAGGAAGATGTTTCTTGATTGTTGAGAGAAGAAGGAGATCATCTTTCCTTTTTACATTAGATGCTTTTCCATGATGGTTGGTTATAATCAGACAAATTAAAGCTAGATAAGCAAGCCAATAAGGCAAAGGGGTTTTCATGGCAAGGCCACAGCCAAAAGGGTTAGATCTGTAAAGTGAAATCTAGGATGTTTCTTTTTGTTGAAGAATGTAACTAGTGTCTGTCTTCATAATTGTCTTTGTTAAAAGAAAAGAAAAATAATTTTTTATTAAAGAAAGATTGACTTATTAAAGCACGGGTTTCATGTTTGGGTCAATGGTCAATAGGTCAAGCCTCCATTGAAGGCTTCTAGGATTTTTGTTGAGTCAAAGTCAAAGTCATTATTTGTAAGAGACCCTTCTTGGGCTCCTCAAAGTCAAGAAAATTTTATTGAGTCAAATATGTCATGTTTCCTTCTCCACCAAGTCTGCCCCAAAGAGAGATCAAGTCGGCTTCATGAAGAATTTGGCCAGCTCCAAGAGACTATAAATAAAGATGTATTCGACCTACTTGAGGAGAGAGATGATAAGGATATTGAAGTATACAGTTCGGGTAGAAAGAGAAGTATGAAGTTAAGAAGGAAAAGAGACAAAATCTTCTGCCACATGTGCTATTACAGGGCTGAGATATTTTGAGATGTTGTGGGTCAGAAATGGCTACTGCAGGTCTGAGGTCCAAGGTATCTGAGATGTTGCAGGTCTGAGATATTTCAAGATGAAGTTGCATTTTGACTAGGTTTGATTTTTGGAAAGATTGATGAAGCATCTCTATTGAAGGCTGACTTGGTGGAGAAGGAAGGTCCTTTCGTCTGGTCTGTGGTCTTGGTTTGTCTCAATTTGATTTGAATATACTAGTGGAAGAGTTGGACTGGGTTTTCCCCTAGGTAGGGGTTTTGCGCTGGCTGAGTGCCTACAGCTTGTGTCCCATGTTATGATCCTAATTGTTTGGCATTTGTCTTGATGAAAGAAACATAATAAAATGAAAGAAGAACTAATAAGAAGAAAAGAGCAATCACAAGAAAATATCGAAGTCTAAGAGAAATCTACCTAAAGAACCTAATCCATATGATGCCCTAGATTTCTCAACACTTTTCAAGACTCGAGGTGTAATTATGAGTAGAGTTGGACAAAACACAATAATTCACTGGTAAGGTATTTAAAAAAAGTAGGACTTTTCTTTTGAGTTTCAAGATGACTAAAATTGCTTTAAAGATAAGAACAGTTAATGTGACATTTAAAAACCACCAACTGATAATCATAATCCTTTAGAGTGGAGCCTGGACAGCATCTTCAATCTAAATTTATCCAACTTGTTGATAAATGAAGAGCAGAAGTGGAATGCTGTATGGAAACCAATCCACTGATCTTTAAGTTGTAAAATAACTTCCATTGCCCATGTCACGAATTATCACATTCGAGCCAACCTTGATGTCCTTTGTCCCTTGTTGGAGCCAACCTTTAATCTTGGCAGGATCATGTTGCAATCCCCTGATCTTTAAGTTGTAAAATAACTTCCATTGCCCATGTCAAGAATTATCACATTTGAGCCAATCTTCATGTCCTTTGTCCCTTGTTGGAGCCAACCTTGAATCTTGGCAGGATCATGTGGCTTACTACTCACTGTCTTTGGTTATCCAAGATCATGTGGCTTACTACTCACTGTCTTTGGTTATCCAAGATGCACTGCTGTGCAGTATTATTTCCATGTTGCTTTATTCAATATAACAATGACTCTATTCTATCCTCAAACTGGCCCAATTTTAGTAGTGGGCAAGAGACAGATTCGTGGGCTGTTGCTGTGTGGTCAATGGCAATTAGGGTTGTTGCTAAATCGATGATGAGTTCAGGGTTATAACCATCTAAACTGAGAGTGGTTCTTTAATCTGGTGCCAAAATTGATAATAATGTTTTTCGGTTTTACATTTTTGATGTATAATTTATTTCTCTTGAATTTGCCTGCCAAAACAGACTCATCCCCGTGCCACTGTTGAAATTGAGATCTCTGAAGACATGCAGTTAGTTCACTTCGACTTTAACAGGTATTTTTGGGGTTTTCTCATTCAGTATTTTCTGTAATAATATATTTTTCCTACATTGAATCCTTTATTGATGATTCTCTTATAGGTTCAAGGTCAAATGCTAGAGATGGATTTATAACTTGAGCCTTTGTTCTGTGGTAGTATTTACAAGTATTTATTAATTTTTATTTTGCAGCACACCATTTGGGCTCCATGATGATGCATATGTACTGAAAGAAATGAACTTTTGTAAAAGGCCATTTAGCACTGGTGCAGATAGTGGCCATGAAGATTGCTGCAATGGAACTGGACTCGCTGAATGCAAGTCACCTGAATCTAATGTGTGCCAGAATCTCATACCGTCTCATTCTCCATTGCCAAGTGTTGGAACTTCCTATCCTATGTCTTCTACTCCTGGGAGAACATACTCTACTCCACCTGTTCCAGGCATATTAAAAGCTCGTGTCAAGCATGAAAATATGACATAAATGAAACCAGGTGTTGCTTTTGTGTAAGTTTGTATTTGTAAAATTTTTGGTGCTCTGAGATATGTTCGAGCTTTCTATGAAGGTTTCTTCTTTGAATATTCGCTTATGAAAAGTTTATCTATATATTAGGTTTTAGCATGGGTTGTCTGATACCTCTCATGGAAGAATCATGTCATGTTTTGAGCTATAAAAGCTGTATATTAACACCCTTTTTTAAGCGCCTGTTTCCTTCACAGTGCTTTAAGATTCAGTATATCTCATCACGTCCTCTGCTACATTATAGGTAAATGCGTGGCTATTGTATTCACCACATGAAGTACATACAATTGATGATTTCCTGCCATTCATTGAAGCGGTAAATCTGCTAGCTCTTATCCATAGATCACTTAAATCCACATTGTATTAATCATCTTTGTTGTTATTAGCACTGACTGTTAAATGTAAATTTTCCCTCAAGATACTGTACCTAAATAAGTTCCTTTGATGCTTTTCATGTACCTGAATAAAAGCAGTCTTCAGTGATTGGCAGTTAACGTTATGGATTGAGCAATTTCCACAATATGGTTTTCTACCAGAAGCTACCAAGTGCATGTGTCAAATGGATTGGTAATCTTTTGTTACATCAAAATTGTAGAGCTACTTTTTCTGTTGAGAAAGTTCACGAGTGTGCCATGAATAGGGGAACATAGCTATGAAATGGGGAACATAGCTATGAATAGTTATATTGCAAACTGAAAAACACCATCTGAACATTGCAGAATGCATAATGATAAGCTATCTGACATTTGAGTTATTTATGGTCCTATGAATTGCTGAAACTACCTCATAGACTATTGCAAAGCAATGTCTCAGTAACTAACATAATGCCAGACTGCACAGTAGGCAATAGTTGGATCAATTTTTAGTTTCATTTTTATCTTCGAAAATTGCAGCTAATGTTTCATGATGCACAGAAAATGACAGATGAGATGATCATACACCAGTGGGCCAAGGCATGGGCATGTGGAATATGCCTTGGCACTGATTAACTGTTTTTTCTCCGAAGAACCCTATGCCAGATGAGAACTGTTTTTCTATATCTGTTTGTGAATGCCAGCTGAAACTGATTTACTATATCTGTTTCTGATTAACCTTATCCCAGATGAAAACTATTTTTCTAGATCTGATTCTGAACAACCCTATCCTAGATGAAAACCATTTTGGTAGATCCGATTCTCTGTTTTTGTTTTTTTAGTTGTTTTTAAATATATAAATTCTATATATATGCAAAGTGAAGGTTCTATTTAAGCTTTAGGAAAAATCATCACATCCTGTATTGGTTTTCCCTGGTCTGCCACATGGGAACCAGACCAGTGGCAAAACCATAATTGTTTCAGCACCCAAGTAAAAGGTCTGTTAAAGTGCAGCATAAAAAACAAAGGTCTACAGTAAGTGCTTAAGCACGAACGTCTGTGAACTATCCTACAACTCAAAATTAGATTGTAAAAACTTTAAAAATAGAATTGAATTAAGCCCGTCATTTAGATTTGGAAGAGTCGGAGGTGTCCACTGGTATTGGCTCCTTGCTGCTACCAGGAGAGGAACCAATGTTAAAATGAATTCTGAGATGATCTCCAATGTGACTTAGGCACCTGTCCAGAGTCCCCATTGAGAGCTGTAACTTGTCCAGAGTCCCCATTGAGAGCTGTAACTTGTCCAGAGTAAGCATAATTTCTTCTTTGGTTTCATTTATGTCAAGTAATACTCGGCCAAGCAGAAGCTTCAGGTGCCAATATATATCCACTGTGTACATGTATGGGCTGTAGTGACCTCAGGTATGCCTAGTATCAGACACCCAGTCAGCAACTTCTCCCAACACTACAGCTTCTGTCACATGTCCTCTTTCCTCACTGATTTCACACTCTGCCTGTGAGATTTCATCTTGTATTGCTTGTGGAGTGTTGACTCAGTAGCGTTGTGCCAAATTTTCTGCCTGCTGCTGGGTGCGAGAACCTCCCTGCTCCCTGTAGTAAGTGGTACCCTGCTTACTTCTGGCGCACTGTCAAGGCATCACAGACCAGTACTGAACAGGAGATGAAGACCAGGAAAAGCCAAAAGGGTCCCAAAATGGTGAAAGGGAGGGGAGAACATACTTGCTAAAGGTGGGGAAGGTAGAACTAGGGAATGAAACCAAGAAGGACTATCGAGGGAAATTAAAGAGGCTTAGCGAACACAAAGCAAAAAGTCCCTTGGGATTGGGAAGAACGAAGTCCAAAGAAGACTTGAAGGAACAAGCTCCGGCTAATGGAAGGAGAGGAAAGACCACAAATCCGGGATGGCATGCATAAAGGAAAGGGGGCCCCAGAAAAGAAAACAACAACCTCGCAAACAGATTAACGAGGGAGGGAGGGGATTCGTTATAGAGCGGGTGGGCGAAAGGATAAGAAACGAAGCCATGCAGAACAATGATGTGACACCCTTCAATGTTTGGAAACCAAATTGTATTGCTCCCTTGCGGTTAAAATGATTTCTGCTAGGAATGAATGTCCACTTGTGCAACTGATGAGTTTGGTACGTGGGATGTCTGGTCTGTACTTGACCTGTTGACAGCTTCAAACTTCTAGAATTGCACATCATTGAAATGCTGAATGGCCATTTAATCCTTGGCATAAAATCAGTACGCGATTGGGATTTTGTAGCATGGCCAATTGAAATGGCATGATTCATCTTGTGATGATCATTAAACTGAGTTGATGTGCCTGGGGGTGGTGTATGGCCACATTACTGTCCTTGTTGGGATTTTGTAGCATGGCCAATTGAAATGGCATGATTCATTTTGTGATGATCATTAAACTGAGTTGATGTGCGTGGAGGTGGTGTATGGCCACAATACCTGTCCTTGTTTATCGTGTGGGTCGGTGGCCATGTGCACCCCTAGTCCTGTTGCTGACACGCCATCTGGGGTTAGATCTGATTTTCTGTTAAAATAGCATGACATTGTGTATTATATAAAAAGGAAATGCCAATCACTCTTATGAATGCTCCTAGATATATTTGCGTGTATATACAATTGGTTTACTGATGATAACAGTACATCCAGGGAACATCAGTAACATAATACAGGTTCATTAATGTTTTATATGAGCATAGCTAAATCTTGCAGTGACCTGAAACAAGTCTGAAAGTAACTTTTGTTAGGAGTTCAGGAAGTTGTCATTGGGGGGGGGATAGTCTATAATGCCTCCTTCCTTGTCCTGTTGTGTCACCTTTATTACAGGGACTGTTCAAATTCAACAACTTTACAACAAAGCTCATCATGTTACTTGCAGGATTTCAACTTGGGTGAGGAAGATGATAATCATTCCTCCCAACCACCCGAGATAAACCCAATTGACAATTCATATTTTTTTCACCTTAATAGCCATTTCATCCTTTTCACTTTCTTCATGTTTCTTTTTACAAGTACAGTCTCTCGCCATAGTGTTGCAATTTTAACTGAGTTGTGTTAATTTTTTATATTAAGAATTATTTTTGCTAATTTGTTGATAGATCTGTAAGTTTCAAAACTTTTGTGATTTTATGTTTTTCAATTTGATAGCCCAGGTTTATCGCTTAATGGTTTTGCTCGTTATTTTAGTGGGTTGGAGTTTAATACTTTTGAGACCAACCCACTCAGTGCTAAAAGAAGTCAGACATGGTATAAAGAAAATAAATTCTTCTTGTGCATTTAGGGGAAGTCGGAGAAAGCATTTTCCTTTTTATTCATTCGCCTTTGTAAATGAGTGATCGTTTCCAAAAAGTAGAACTACTTGTGTCTTTCATATTTGTGCACGAATGGAACATTTAGAGAGCGTTTGTAAGATGGGAAAACAGATTTTGACACACAAATATTGAAGGACTTCTAAAAGGTGATAATATATCAACCATGCTAGATTCATCAATTTTTTTTTTCCCTGTAAGCTTGGCAGGGCTACATCTTCAACATGTCCAATATATCACCCCTATTGGGGCGGGGAATTGAACTAGTGACTTCACATCAAGGAGTGCCTTAACAGAGCACCCAATCGCCGTCTATCCAAGACCACGTGGACTAGATTCATCAAATTTAAAGGAGACAAGTAATACAAATAAACACATGCAGACCATTGAAAGTTCTAAGGATCTGTATCCGTCTCAATTTTCATCAATTAGTAGAGCTGAGTGATTGCCAGATGAGGAGAAAAACCCATACATTTTGTATGACAAAAATGCTTGTATATTAATCATTGAGCTATTAGTGTTGAAATATATACATTTATTATCAAAATCTTTATGGTAATCAATTTGGATCAAAGTTTAAATAGAAATATTCAGGCTTCGAAAAGATTTTGACCATAGACCTAGACCAGAGTGAATGATGAGAGAACCAGCTCCCAAGGATCTTTGGCAGGCCTTGTAATTTTTGCAACTTCAAGTTGGACGAAACAGGGTAACATTTAGACAACATGAAACACACATACTAAAAGGTGGCTTCAAAGAAATAACTCGAAAGGAAAATAAATTTGACTTGAAGAATAACTGTAGCACTAGCTCCAGAAATCCTCGTTTGACTCTGCTTTCTATCTTATGTGGCACATTCTTGAATCTGATTTCTTTGTTAGACACATTCCTGTATTTCTGATGATTGAATTTTCCTAAGTATTTTTGCTTAAAGCTCCCAATTGTTCTAGCTTCTTGTAACTCCTGCAGTATTTGGTAAATGCAAGTTTCTATTGCTATGGCTCTACTATTGTGTCCCATTGCGATAATACTATATGTGAATGATGCATGATGCAATATATTGGTTGGTTTGGAATAATGCGTGCACAAGATAAAGTCCAGTGGATTCTCCTTAGATGGTATTCTTGATGCCACTTGGCCCATTCAATTCTATTATTCACCTGCTAACAATTTCCCATTCTACATGACTAAACTGATGTTGTAGCTCCCTTCCAAACATTTCTTCCGAAGCATCTTTCTTTCTATAAATTCTAGCTAACACCCCTTCCAATTCTAGGGTGATTTGGAATCGGTGTTCACAGGGTTGATTTATTTATATAAATTGTAATGTTGAATGCATTTTTAGGTTTCTGCACTTCATTTGTCATGCTAACATCTCTCTAAAAAGGTTTTGATATCATCCTTGTTCCACACACCTCATCCTTACCTTGAATTACGTATAAACTATCTGTGATGGCTACTAGTTTAATCAAGAACACACAATTTGTTAGTGATATCCCAAATCCTCCTAATCATTTTTTTCCTTTGTTATATAATCCATCTCATAAGTTATTGAACACGTTTTAGGGATGACCTTGCAAACTTAAACTTCTCAATAGGTTTGTGATCATAAGGTATGGGAAGAATAGAGGTTGGATATCCGATAAATTGTTATTAGTAATCCCTTACGTTATCACTAAATATCTTGATTTCTAATTCTGGTTCAATTGATTCCTTCTTTAAGGCCTTTTTGTAGACTATGTTGACAAACCTTATTCTCAACCACATGTCCCGTGGTTAGATGTTATTTAACAATATCATTAATTGACGTCTTTGTCACCACTGCGCCTTATTTGGTGATTTGAAAGTAACCAACCTTGGCCTTATCCTTGGCTCCCGAAATTTGGTTGTCACCATGTTGAAGGTAAGATTTTGTTGTTCCTTATCAAGGTCGAAGGAAGAATGGAATCTTTCAAACTCTTCAAGATCATTTGTCACACCAAAGGTTGTGTTTGATGTGTGTTTCCTTGGGAACAATTCCTCTTTCAACCAAATATTTTATGTTTGATAATGCCTTGTTGCTCAAATAGAATCCAAGTAGTACATGATTGGGTTATGAGCATCAAATTTGCCTAAGGACATTTGGGGTATCTTTCATTGTGAATTGTAACAAAGTATGTTGAGCATGGATCGACTTACCTATCTACATCACAATGGGGGCTTGTTGCCTTCAATCTTTACAATTCCCTCATAGTATAATTGTGACACACTTGGCATTTTTGTCGTATTTAACTGCAAAGTATCTTCCTCATGAATGAAATTCTTTTTCTTATTCCTTTTTCTAAGGTTAACATCATGAACATTGAAGCTTGTTCCATCTACACTTCAATTAGTGAGATTCTTACCAACTTTGGGTTTGCATGAACATATTCTCACTAATGCTTAGGGTTGAGTAGGCTTGTTGCCCTTGACTTTCTTTGAATTATTTGGGGTCTCCTTTGGGCCGTGATGAATGAAAGGATTATAATAGTTAAGAGTAATTGGGTACGAGGCAATGGTTGTCACCTAAGCATTTGTAGAATTTTTTGGACATGTTGCCTAACGTTGCTAACTTGTCTCTAATGATCCGAGCATCTGAAAAAACTTATTTGCTGGATTTAAATTGTGATCTCAACGCTGCATATAATCTAGTAGTGAGTGTAGTCTAACATAACAATGCCATATTGACATTTTAAATGCTTCGAGGGAATGAGTTTTTCCAAAAGCATCACACAATGAGTTGGCTTTAAGGTAATTAAGATGGGAAAAGATAAAGTGCACTCTATTCCATCCATGGTCATAACCATTAAATATTGTTGAGATAGGCCATTCATATACCATAATAAACAAAAGTATATAACATTCATCCACATAAAAACACACGAAAGAAGCCATAACATTGCCATTATCACTATTAATTCCACTGATTCTTACTTCAGCTCCTCGTGAATCCTTGAGCAATTTAAAACCCACAATAACAACCGACATTATATTCAATGTGATGGTAATGCCTAACCTTAATACAACGTCAAAACGACTTTTGAGTAGAGCACAAAATTGTGGAGATGGTTATAAGAAATGTAGAAGAAAATCACAAAATAGTTATGCGTTAGTTATAGCCATCTTGTGCTCTAGGAGCAAGGCTTCATTTGTGTACTTTGCTAGGCAATGACACTCTATGCACAGTCTTTAGGTATGGTCCTCAAAGCATGCTATCTTTTGAGCATGATATATTCTTGATTGAGCACTTCTAGTGTGGTTACATCAAAGCACATGGCTTTGGTGTAGGTATCACTCGAGTGTTGCCTTATTAAAATTGATTGAAAATTGGATTAGGTAAGTGTGCTTTCATAGAGATTCAGATAGGTAACAACAAAGATGGATAAATTTTTTTGCCTTATCCTCGAGTCAACTTAAGGCTTCAAAATGGGCACCAATTTGTGATTCATGATATACATTAATGTTTTAAAATCGCCAAACTCTTTTAAAGTCTTCACCTATTTTCATCCAGCCATCTAGGTGTGAAAAAATGAATTTCTTGTTCAAATATGATTTGACTATGCTTGATTTATTTTTCATAGTGCTTTTCCACGCCCTACTAGTAGATAGTAGCTCGATAATCATTCAATTGAATACATTTCTCTTGTGCAATACTTTGAAGATGGTGAAGTGGTCACACTCCATCATCTAAGATGCATAAAATCTCTATCTCAACATGGATTTCATTTGCTTCAACCAGCTAACCAAACTAAGCCTTAGATATTAAGACAGTTACAACGTCTTCTTAAATTTTGCAAGCATACTCTTCTAATTATTTTACTCTTTGATCATGCCATTTTGCTACACTACATAGGTTTTCTAACTCTAGGAATAATGTTGAAGTGCATAGTCACATACCTAATTGATGTGCCAATGATTTTATGACAACACAATTATATTATCCCATACTTTGACACACTCATGTGATCACTACAACTTTTTTTGATATAAAATCTTACTTAACTAATCGATAAAACAATATATATATATATATATATATATATATATATATAACATGTCACAAATTTAGTAGCCCCTAGAATTAGCAAAGTCTAAACCACTGAAACTCAAAAGTAGCTTTGCTTTTTGCCAAAACAACAAGTAAGTACAATATCCACAAAACAAAGTATCATGAGAGCAGAGTCTAAACAAATATAGGGCTTTATGCCTAAGCAAGGTAATCATGCAACAATAGGCAAGATTCCAATATCCGATACATTCATAGTGTTTATGAGGGGCTATCCCAAACTTGTGTTAGTTCGGCCATTCTCCATCACAATGGAGTCCTATAGTGGGAGTGGGCGGTGGAGAGTTGAAGCCAAACTATGTATACACCTCCCCCATTCTCTTACTAGTTTTCCTACATGATATTGCCTTTTGTTACCTTTGACGTTTCTTGGACCATGTTGATTATGCATAGGGTGTTGGCATTATGACACAGGTGTTGTCTTTGATGGCAACTCACTCAGATGGCAGATCACTGTTCATGCTCTCAGAATGAAAGAAAAAGATGTATACGCAGGGTTCCTTTGACTAAGTCGCGTATACACGTGGGATTGCCGATCAAAGGTCGCGTATGCACGCACTTTCATGCACGGAAAAGCGCGTACATGTGGAAAGCTTATTTTTAGGTCCATGGTATTTGGACCTATGGTTTTGGACCTTGGTATTGCGTCTGAAGTATTGAACCCAGGTTTTGGGTTCTTAGTATTGGTTCTCTATGGTTTTGGACCATGGTTTGAGTAAGGCCTAAGAGTATAAAAAGGAGGAGATCATTTGGCAAAGGTATTGACTTAAGTATTGAATATCTTATGAAGAGAAAGATCTGGAATACTTGTGATCGGTTTATGGTGCATAGCTGAATTTGCATCAAGGAGGAACTTGAGTGCAAGAAGATGGATAAGTTCTATTGATGGGTCAAAACTCAAGACTTGAATAGTAGTATCTTTGTGTGATTTTGATCTGTTATATTTGGCGCATGACTTTATCTATAAATCTGATAATTTGGGTATAACTGATGTCTGAATATTTGAAAGGATGAATTATCTTTTATAGATCTGTATGCAGGTTCAGTGAAGCAAAGGCGTGTATACACGCCGGTTCTGTAAATCAAA
Organism: Pinus tabuliformis; assembly: GCA_031772625.1. NCBI lineage: Eukaryota > Viridiplantae > Streptophyta > Pinopsida > Pinales > Pinaceae > Pinus > Pinus tabuliformis. The sequence goes on along the minus strand of CM062808.1, from coordinate 290,976,262 downwards.
ATAGTGTATATGCAGGTTGGCCTTGATACAACAGCGTATGCACGCAAGTTTCTGCATATTGAAGTAACATACGTCTCATGAAGTATGTTTTAGCTACTTCTGTTTATTGCTGCAGTGTTTTGGGTTCAGAATTGGTGTCTGGTTACTGTTACTATTTTCTGGGTACAACATTCTGAAAAGTGACTATTTGATTCAGATTTTGTTTGGTGCAAAGGAGATTGGTTGATACAGATATACTTGATGTTATTTGTGGATCCAGTCTGAAAATTTATGAAACGTGGTCCCTGGAAGAAAAGAGAAGGTTGTAGCCTTCTGTAGGTCAACACCTACGTAGTAGTACTTTAGCTAGTACAAGAGCTAAGGGGGTTGTAGCTCCCTTCCAAGAGAAGCTGGAGAACGAGAGAAGGTTGTAGCCTTCTGCAGGTAGCAGCCTGCGCACTGGTATAAGACTGTACCAGTACAGAATCATTGTAAAAGAAGTTTCTAATTAAAAGAAGATAGAGACGAATTGCAGCCGGTGGTTTTCACCCACATTGGGTTTCCACCTTATATCTTTGTGTCCATGTGTGTGATGATCTGTTTTGTTTTACTGCTCCTGTTTACTGTTCTTATGATTAATGAAGTCTTGATGCATTGATTAAAAATCAACAATTAATGAATCTTAAGTTTTTTGGTATACGCTGGTTTCTTTAGACACAATAGCGTATATACGCAGTTTCCCATAGCTGAAGTAGCGTATACAAATCTGATTATGAAAAGAAAAATAATTGATTTGATAATACTGATTCACCCCCCCTCTCAGTGTTATTTCCAACAATTGGTATCAGAGCAGGTCCTTTAGAAGAAGCTTGATCGCTTGAAGGAAGATCTATCATCATGAGCAACTACGAAAAAGAGGCATCGATCAGGCCACCAATTTTTGATGGGAGCAACTTCGTTTATTGGAAGGTAAGAATCAGCGTATCTTCAATCTCTTGGTACAGAAGTCTGGGATATCATGGAAACAGGATACACATTTCCATCAACAACTCCTACAGATACGGCTGGTAAGAAGCAGTATGAAACAAATGCGAAGGCTGTCAATACTCTATTAGGGAGTTTATCTCAATCAGAGTTCGTCAAGGTTATGCAGCTCAAAACCACAAAAGAAATATGGGACAGGATAGTTCTGAGCTATGAAGGAGATGATCAGGTAAAACGAGCAAAACTACAAACTTTCAGAATTCAATATGAAAATCTCAGAATGCACAATGATGAAAGTGTGGTTAACTATTTTTTTTTTACGTATAGATGAGATCGTTAATTGTATGAAAAACTTGGGTGAAGAAATAAAAGAAGTTGTTTTGGTTGAAAAGGTTCTAAGATCTTTGTCTTTTAAGTTTGAATCAAAAGTTTCTGCCATAGAAGAAAAACAGAGTCTATAGAGCATTACAATGTCACCGCTGCACGAAATCCTAACTGCTTTTGAAATGAGAAAAGGAGGATCATCAGACAAGAGAGAAGCTACATTCAAAGCCTCAGGAAAATGAGATTACAATGATTTAGGACATATGTCAGAAGGAGAGGAAGAATCAAACTTTGTCAGGAACCTTCAACGGGGTTCTAGAAGATTCAGAGGTAAGCTACCTTTTAAATGCTTTGCTTGTGGAAAAGTCGGTCACTATGCAGCCAAGTGTCCTCATAAAGATAAAGCTTGACAAAGGTAAGGAACCAGTTAGATGGAACAGGAAACAGAATGTAAGTAAGAAGCGCTATTCTACTCATGAAGACAGTGATGGATTTTCAAATAGTGATGAAGATGAACAAGATAATGATTACAGACTTTTGATGGCTTTTGAAGATGATGATTTCTTGGATGCTATAGATGAAGAAGGTCTTTATGAAGAAATTTCTAAACTCAAAATTTGTTTAGAAGAAAAGAACATGATTATAGATACTTTGACATTCCAACTCGTTGAAAGGGAAAAACACAATGAAAAGTTAGAATGTGAAATTGTGGGACTTATAAAAGATATTGAGAAAACAAAAGCTCTTAATCTTAGATTTGCTAAAGGATCTGAAACTTTAGATGAGATTATCAAAGTGCAACGTTCTCCTCTAATCAAGACAGGTCTTGGGTATACTGAAGAAACATCTCAAACACAGAAGCCATCTACCTCCAAAAGCTATCTTGAAGCAGCAAGGAGAAGTGAACAGGTTGAAAATCGACAGCAAAGGCACAATGAAGATCACCAGGGAAATCAGGGACAATTTACTTCACGAATGAACAGAAATCACCAAGTAAATCGAGGGCAATCTACCTCAAGGATGAACAGAAGCTACAACCAACCACAGGTAAATCATTCTCAGTTTGCCTCAAGAACGATTGGCTATTACAATCGCCTAGATGGACGGTTTGATGATCGCAGGAGTTTATTCAATGGCCAATGTTTCTCTTGTCATAACTTTGGACATAAAGCAGCTCAATGTGTTGCCTACAAGACCATCATGACCAGAGAAGTACGAAATCAAAGGAGTGTGACTGGAATAATGAAAAGAACCTACAATAACTTTTCCGCTCTTGAAAATGAAATATAATGTTCTATTTGTAACAACTTTGGTCATAAAGATTCTGAATGCAGGAGTAGGTTTTAGCAAACAACTCAGAAGGAACAAGCTTCACTGAGCCCCAAAACATGGAGAAAGAAAGAACCACAACCAGAAAGATGTGGTATAGCCTTATATGCGGAAGGGCAGGAAAACCAGTGGTACATCGACAGTGGATGCTCGAAACATATGACAGGTGATAAAGAAAAACTTCAATCATATAGTGCCTTAGAAAAAGAAGAGAAGGTCTCATTTGGAAATGACACCCCTTCATTCATAAAAGGTAAAGGTTCTGTTCTTTTGAAAGAAAAGGTCAAAGTTGGGAATGTTATGTATGTTGATGGTTTAAAGCATAATCTATTAAGTGTCAGTCAAATATGTGATCAAGGAAATGAGGTAATATTTCGATCAAATGGATGTATTGTTCGTGAGCTTGATACAGGAGAAACAATGATCAAAGGCATAAGAACACCAAATAATCTATACATACTCAAGGGAGGACAACAACAATGCTATCTAAGCAAGAATGATGAACACTGGCTATGGCACAGAAGATTGGGGCATCTAAGCTTCACTCAGATAAGGAAAACATGCAAATATCAGGCGGTTCGTGATCTCCCTGACATCAGAATTCCAGACAATACAATATGCAAATCATGTCAGTTTGAGAAGCAAACCAGAACTAATTTCCTTGAGAAGGAAGGATCAACTAGTAGGCCACTTGAACTTGTCCATACTGATGTATGTGGTCCATCTAGGAAAAGATCACCTCGAGGAGAAGAATACTTTATATTGTTCATTGACAACTTTTCCAGGATGTGTTGGATAGGACTTATGAAGCATAAAGACGAAGTTTTCGAAAAGTTCAAAGCATTTAAAGCCTTGGTTGAAAACGAATTAGATCGCATAATCAAATGCCTCAGGTCTGATAGAGGTGGGGAATTTACCTCGAATGAATTTTTCGATTTTTGTGAAGAACATGGAATAAGAAGGGAATTCTCTACTGCTAGGACTCCTCAGCAGAATGGAGTAGTAGAAAGGATGAACAGAATAGTTCAACAAATAGCTCGAGCTATGCTTGATGAGTCTGGAACTCCTGCAACTCTCCGGGGTGAAGCTGCGTTTGCTGCCGTCACTATTCTCAACAAGACAAACGTTCGGGTGAACAACACTCAAACTCCTCATGAACTTTGGTATGGTAAGACTCCTACGGTAAGATACTTCAAAATTTTTGGAAGCAAATGTTACATCAAAAGGACTGATGAAAACCCTGGCAAGTTTGAACCAAGAGCAGATGAAGGCATTCTCCTTGGTTACTCTCCCCATAGCAAAGGATATAAGTGCTAGAATAAAAGACTTGGAAAAATTGTTGAAAGTATTGATGTAGTGATTGATGAAGAAGGAAACACTCCAAGGCAGGTAAAATCCGAAGATTTCGAAGATGATGAGGACTATCCTTCAACATCAAATCAGACTTATGATGAAGAAGAAGAAACCTATGAGGCACCAGAAGAACAGATAAGGGTGGAAGAAAAGACCCCATCTAGGTATGTCTAGAAGAATCATCCAGAGACTCAAATTTTGGGGCAGAAAGAGGCAGGTGTACAAACAAGAAGAAGTATTTCTGAAGCTTCAAGCTATCTAGCATTGCTCTCCTCCACTGAACCACAAAATGTAAGAGAAGCATGCAAATATGAATGCTAGGTAAAGGCCATGGATGAAGAACTTGAGCAGATTGAAAAAAACAACACTTGAGAGTTGTTCCTAGACCAAAAGATAAGAATGTCATAGAGACAAAATGGATATTCAAAGACAAGCGGAATGAAAATGGAGAAGTTATTAGAAACAAGGCCAGACCTGTTTGTAAAGGGTATGCTCAACAAGAAGGTATAGACTTTGAAGAAACTTTTGCACCAGTTGCTAGACTTGAGGCCATAAGAATGTTCCTTGCTCTTTCTACCTTTCAAAAGTTCAAAGTTTTGCAAATGGATGTGAAATCTGCCTTTTTAAATGGAGACTTGGAAGAAGAAGTGTATATCGAGCAACTAGATGGATTCATCCTTGGAAATGATCCAAAACTTGTATGCAGACTTAAGAAAGCACTCTATGTAGGCTCCAAGGGCTTGGTATTATCGTCTGGACAAATACCTCCAACAAGGTTTTTCAAAAGGATCAACAGATAGCAATCTATATGTAAAAATTGATAATAATAAATTGCTAATACTTGTTGTGTATGTTGATGATATCATCTTTGGTAGCAATGAAGAAGCCATGAGTCAAAACTTTGCTTTGGTGATGCAGAAAGAATTCGAAATGTCCATGCTTGGTGAGATGACATATTTTCTTGGTTTACAAGTCCAACAAAATAAAGATGTTATTTTTTTATCACAAACCAAGTACCTCAAGGAGATTTTGAAGAAATATGGCATGGAAGATTCAAAACCAGTATGTACCCCTATGGTAACAGGATGCAGCCTCAGTGCCAATGATGATTCAACAACAGTACATCAACCAACCTATAGATCCATGATTGGTAGTCTGCTCTATCTGACAGGCACCCGACTAGACATCATGCATGCAGTGGGAATAGTTGGAAGATTCCAGGCAAATCCGAAAGAAGCACACCTTCAGGCAGTTAAAATAATCTTCAAATATCTTCAAGGGACACAAAACTATGGCTTATGGTATCCTAGAGATACAGATCTCACACTTCATGCATATACAGATGCAGATTGGGCAGGAAGCGTGGATGACAGAAAAAGCACTAGTGGTGGTGCATTCTTTATGGGGTCCAGATTAGTCTCTTGGTTCAACAAGAAGCAAAGTTCAATTGCTTTATTTACAACTGAAGCAGAATATGTGGCTGCTGCATTTCGCTGCACACAACTCCTTTGGATGATGCAAATTTTGCAAGATTTTCAAATCACTTGTACTCCACCTATCTCTGTTTTATGTGATAATACAAGTGCAATCAAAATTTCAAAAAATCCAGTCCTGCATTCAAAGACCAAGCACATACCTATCAAATATCATTTTCTCCGAGAACAAGTGCTTGAACAAAAGGTCAAGTTGGAGTATGTTCCCTCCAAGGAACAGGGTGCTGATATATTCACTAAACCACTGCCCAGGGAGACATTTGAATACCTCAGACAGAAGCTGGGAGTAGTTGATGCATCATCTTGCTGTTGAAACTTGTTTGTTTAAGAGAAAAGTGGTTGTACGTGAGTTTAATGAGGAGAATCCGTGTACATACGCCGGTTTATGTGGATACAGTCGCGTATATGTTGGTTTGAAGACAAACAATGGGCAGGAATCAGGATGAAAGGAGTCTGATATGGGTTTGACAGAGACCATCTGGCACAGGTTCAGGGGGAGCATATATATTCTTCTAATAATGCATTGTTGGCATTATCCTAGAAGATCTTGGTTCAAGATCACAATGTTTTGGTTTCAGGGGGAACATGTGCAGAAGGAGAACATGGTCATTGGTCTGAATGATGATTGACAGATGCTGCTGATGATAGTTGTCGATAACTATCATAGTCTGGTTGTAGAGATTTCGTCTCTATGTCATGTATTTCTTTTCTTATCAAGGTCATGTAACGACCTATTTTGGTGTCCCCACTATGTCTGGGATGGATAATGTAATGTTCTTGTTTTATCTTGTGTAAACTTTTGGTGTATCCCCACTTGGTTGGGAGATGGATGTATGTATGAGTCTTTGGTGGTAGGAAGGTCATTTATGATGTATAAAGTTATGTATCTTTTTGTAGAACATCTTCTTGCAGACCGTGTCTTAAGTCAGGGGGAGCATGGACAGCACATCAGAGCAGAGATTTCAGCATGAACTTAGGGGGAGCATAACCCTTTGCCCTTGATGTCAAAGGGGGAGAATGACTTTGAGAGACTTGGGGTTGCCATCAAGTCCAAAGGGGGAGATTGTTGGCATTATGACACAGGTTTAGCACTATGACACAGGTGTTGTCCTTGATGGCAACTCACTCAGATGGCAGATCACTGTTCATGCTCTCATAATGAAAGAAAAAGATGTATACGCAGGTTTCCTTTGATTAAGTCGCGTATACACGCGGGATTGCCGATCAAAGGTCGCGTATGCGTATGCACGCACTTTCATGCACGGAAAAGCGCGTACATGTGGGAAGCTTATTTTTAGGTCCATGGTATTTGGACCTATGGTTTTGGACTTTGGTATTGCGTCTGAAGTATTGAACCCAGGTTTTGGGTCCCTAGTATTGGTTCTCTATGGTTTTGGACCATGGTTTGAGTAAGGGCTAAGAGTATAAAAAGGAGGAGATCATTTGGCAAAGGTATTGACTTAGGTATTGAATATCTTATGAAGAGAAAGATTTTGAATACTTGTGATCGGTTTATGGTGCATAGCTGAATTTGAATCAAGGAGGAACTTGAGCGCAAGAAGATGGATAAGTTCTATTGATGGGTCAAAACTCAAGACTTGAATAGTAGTATCTTTGTGTGATTTTGATCTGTTATATTTGGCGCATGACTTTATCTATAAATCTGATAATTTGGGTATAACTGATGTCTGAATATTTGAAAGGATGAATTATCTTTTATAGATCTGTACGCAGGTTCAGCGAAGCAAAGGCGTGTATACACGCCGGTTCTGTAAATCAAAATAGCGTATATGCAGGTTGGCCTTAATACAACAGCGTATGCACACAGGGTTCTGCATATTGAAGTAACGTATGTCTCATGAAGTGTGTTTTAGCTACTTCTGTTTATTGCTGCAGTGTTCTGGGTTCAGAATTGGTGTCTGGTTACTGTTACTATTTTCTGGGTACAACATTCTGAAAAGTGACTATTTGATTCAGATTTTGTTTGGTGCAAAGGAGATTGGTTGATACAGATATACTTGATGTTATTCGTGGATCCAGTCTGAAAATTTATGAAACGTGGTCCCTGGAAGAAAAGAGAAGGTTGTAGCCTTCTGTAGGTCAACACCTACGTACTAGTACTTCAGCTAGTACAAGAGCTAAGGGGGTTGTAGCTCCCTTCCAGGAGAAGCTGGAGAACGAGAGAAAGTTGTAGCCTTCTGCAGGTAGCAGCCTGCGTATTGGTATAAGACTGCACCAGTACAGAATCATTGTAAAAGAAGTTTCTAATTAAAAGAAGACAGAGACGAATTGCAACCGGTGGTTTTCACCCACATTGGGTTTCCACCTTATATTTTTGTGTCCATGTGTGTGATGATCTGTTCTATTTTACTGCTCCTGTTTATTGTTCTTATGATTAATGAAGTCCTGACGCACTGATTAAAAATCAACAATGAATGAATCTTAAGTTTTCTGGTATACGCTGGTTTCTTTAGACACAATAGCGTATATATGCAGTTTCCCATCGCTGAAGTAGCGTATACAAATCTGATTGTGAAAAGAAAAATAATTGATTTGATAATACTGATTCACCCCCCCTCTCAGTATTATTTCCAACATAGGGCACTCTAGGTTTCTCTCTACTAATATCATATAAGTCCCTGCTATGGAAGCCAAGTATGCTACAACTTGTTCATTTCACTTGGAGAATCTTTCCTTGTGTGGTAATTTGCAATGACAAACTTAGGCATATTAATGAGATTTCATAACATTTGTATAATTCATAACACTTGAATAATTGAGAAGATACTTTATTATTGAAGACTACCTCATTATGTTCCTTCAGCTCAAAAATAAATTTCAACACAGACAAACATCCAAGCAAAGTGGAACTTGACATCCCAAGGGAGATGATCCCTTGACATGGTTGCTTTCCAAGAGATAATCTGAGGAATAAGTGGGTCAAAACACTAAACCCAAGTCCAAGTAGATTTAGCAAGGGGACAAAACTAGAAAAGGAATTAAGAGTTTGAACATGCCCACAATGAGGACAATGAGGATTCTACGCACCCAATTATGACAACCTCTTATTAAAGCACAACCCCTCCCATTACTAAGACCAAAAAATATTTCTTTTTTATGTTTTAAATCTGTGTCTTATAGGATATGCAACTAGAAAAGCCATGTATTCTTGTTATATATGATTCTACAAGGCTTATTTAAGTGATTGGTGAGCATTGAGTTGGAACATAGCCACATGTGGCCATTAACATGCTTAAACTTGCTGGAAGCTTATCCCACATAGTCTAGTTTCATAGAAATTGCAATCTAACTTGATGGAAATGTCATCAAATAACAAATCTAAGGCTATATTGAGAATGGACCTATTTATATTGGCTAGTAAAAACTTGGTAATGTTTTAGCTAGGGGAATTTGTTTCTAGCCTCATTGTCAAATATGCCCTCAGCTGATTTCTAAGAAACCAAATGTTTGAAATCTAGGGGTCACAATTTGTTTGTTGACTCAATTTAACAATGGTCAGAAATAACCAACTTGGGGATGTTGTCTCTCAATTTGGATATGAAAATATAAAAACATAAAGTCCACTTAGTTAACTAGCAAAAGCGTACACAATAGTAATTGCTATTGTCACATTTAGTGGATTGTTGAAGATCATATAGTCCTATGGTTAGCACACAAACAATATGGAGTTCTACTATCACTTCAACCTACTCCCACTCTTCAAGCTTCAAATCCTACCACAAGGCTATAGGAGGTTTCTTGTGAGATAATGTAGCCAATTCAATACAAGAACAATGCTTTATAATGTGGTGTAATTGGTTGGAGGGAGGAGGTTTCACTGTTGTTCTGTTGGCTTAAATGTAAAATCTGTAATATAGTGTTAACTAAACCAATGCAAAAGTACACTAAAACTCAATGTAATTTAACAAATAAATAATGGAGATTAGTGTGTAGAAAATATGTTAACCAAAATAATATTTATTTTGTAAATTGGTACCTAGTTATTGTTGAAAAGTAACTAGGTTCGGTCTTCATAATGACGTGTAATCGTGATTTTATGTAATTGATGAAAAGAAGAAAAATAAATTTATTATTATGCTTGTCTCATGGGTTTCATGAGCAAGGAATTTTATTTTTAGTGATGGCTCCAATTGTGAGCCTTTAGGATTGAGTCATCTAGTCATGAAAGTCTAATTGAGTCTATGTCATGTATGAAGGACCCTTTTTAGGCATGTTATAATTTATATGAGTCATTAGATAAGTGTAAACAACCCTCCAAGACTAAGCAAAATCTCTTCATGCAAGTCAGCTTCAAAATAAATTAATTATTTTCTCATAACAGTGATGTTGACGTACCTTCTTCATGCCAACTTATTTAAGTGGCAAACCACTATAAATAGAGCCATCCGCATTTCAGTTTGAGACAAAATTTCGGACAAGAGTTTAAGGGGTCTGCAATTCGGACAAGACTACAGTGCAAAGATAAGACTAAAGTAAGGGTGTAGTGCGAGATCTGAAGCAATGCGAGATCTGAAGTAAGGGTAAGTACTAAAGTAGAAGTGCATATTCTGAAGCATAAGACAATAGTACAATGTGAGATAAGGCAACAATGTAGTGCGAGGTGAAGCAACACCACAATTCGAGGTGAAGCAACAACATAGTACGAGGTAAGGTAGCAGTACAGTAAGGAGTGCAGGGGCAATAGAACAATGCAAGGGTAAGAAGGTAAGGGAAACAATAATGATAACTGTACAATCCTCTAAGGTCCTCAAGGAAGCCAAAATAAGGAACAATTTGAAGCAGTTAAGAGGAAGAGAAGCAAGAAGAATCTTATCAAGGAGGTTTTGTGTCTTGGTCTTGGAAGGGAAAATAGGTCAAGGGTCTTGGTCTTGGTATTCATTAGTTGGAATCTCTATAAGAAGAATTTGTGCGGGTTTTCCTCTCAAAGAGTGAGAGGTTTTAGCCTTGGGTGACAACCTATATTTTGTGTCTCTTGTCTCTTTATGGTTTATTCATTGGTCGCTGTTTGATGAAGCATAACACTAATAACCTAAGTAAAAGAAGATCCTAATCTAAAGAAGTAAAAACAGTGACAAGCAGCTACTAATAGAAGAGAAATCATCAAATATCATTTCCCTAGATTTTTCAACATGGTACCAGAGCTAAGGTAACTAAACCAAGGAAGGGCATCTTATCAAGAGCCACACAAGGATCAAATTTCAAGGAAGGCATCAAAGCGAAGATCATCTTGAAGTCAAAGGAAGCATCATAACCCTAGATCAAAGAAGTCTACAAAGAAGTATTTGGATCATCATCAAGACAGGAAGGCCAAAAAAAGTCGTACATCTACTCAAATTGAAAATATCTACCAATCAAGTTAAAGTGTTTTAAAGACTATTAATCCAAAGGAAGTTAGATCAAAAGGCGATGCCATCAAGACTCTTTTGTTGAAACAAGTTCTTACCATTAAAGACATCACCAAGAAGTCATCGCCAATCTTCTTCAACTAGACTTCACCATCAAAGGGATCTCCCTCTCTATGAGATCAAGGATCATTATTGAATAAAAATATCTTCCACAAAGAAAAGTTTTCTATTCTCTATATCATCATCAACATCAAGGAAGAAACAAGGAGAAAGAAGCATCCTATCAAGCAAGTATATGACCTTATCTGAATCTATCAAAATATATTTTTGTAAGGAGAGCAACAAATTAGTTGCGGCTTCAAACTATATTGCATGGAAGAAAATGACATATCTAAATCTCATTGAAAATGAGGTCATGGATCATGTCAAAGGATATATCACAAAACCAGGAGAGGAAGATGCTCATGTCGTTGCCAAATATATGAAAGGGGAAGTTATGGCTCAAAGGATTCTCATAGAATCCATCAAGGATCCCCTCATCCCATATGTAACTAAACTTGCAACTTCAAAAGAAATCTATGACAAACTGGTAGAGTTGTATTCCGTAAGCATTGCTGGAGAAGTCATATCATTAAGGCAAGAACTCTACAAGCTGAGGATGTTTAAGGAAGCTGGAATAGCCTCATACTTTATGAGGATATCTGAGATCCGAGATCAACTACAAGAACTGGGAGAAGTCATGTCTGATAGTGAAATGACTATAGTGGTATTAAATGCATTACTAGAGGAGTGGGGTAACTTTATTCAAATATTTATGTGAAGAAATAAGCTACTCCATTCCAGGATCTATTGTCACTATGCAAGATTGAAGAATCTATACTAAAAGCCAAATCTGACGTGGGATTGGGTGAGGAAAATCAAACTTACGCTGTAATGTCAAGAAGAAAGGGACCATTTAGAAAGTTTGGTCCTCAGAAAAAGAAAAAGAACATGGCCAAAATCCAATGCTATGGGTGTCAAGAATATAGACACTACAAAAGATACCGTCCTAAGCTCAAGAAGGACAATAACAAAAGAAGAGAAGAATCCCACATCATCGAGGAAGTGGAGGAAGCTAAAAAGAAGAAATCCAAGAAGCAGGAAGTAATAGATCTCCACTATTGATATAGTCTTCCTCACCTAAGTTCTTTTCAAGTTCGTAAGTCTTTTGTTGTAAGATATCACTATCATGATCCACTTAATGGGATGCATCAAGGCATCATAGAAGCGAGAGCTTTCAGGACATCAACATGAAAGATGGTTAGAATTTATGGAAGCCAAGAATATAGCTCTTAGGAATCTCAATTGGGAACATAAGTGACAAGGTCATCTAGTACAAGGTTCGTCATACATTTGTCAAAAGGAAACATCTACTGATAGGGATACTTTAGATCCTCAACATTCTTTGATGGAATCTTCATTGAAAGGTTCATCGATAATGTGGAAAAGCAAGTGTTTAATCAATAATTCCAATCTCATGGAATTCATGGGATGATGGTATGTTGACATAAATGTGAAGCAGTGCAAGGGATTGAAGCTCTTTCAATCAAGGAAGCTGCTGCAGAAAGTCTGGATATATGACGTATGTGTGCTTACATTTGATATTGTGGAAGTCATGTTATATGGTTGCAGGTAACATGGATCAATGCTCTAGCGCATGATCAAAAGTAAACATCTCCCTCAAAAGAATGTAGGAATGTGTGGGGCACATATTCATTAGATGAAATCAACATAAAATGTCCTCATATGAAGTATGAGGTGGTTGACTACAATTGAGGAACTTTGATTGGAAGCTCTTGGGAATGTAATGTGTGAAGAAAGGAAGGAAGAGATCATGGAATATGTAACCATGGTAAATGCAATCAACATCCGAAAGACCAAGAAGATTTGACTAGGATATCTCCATGGAAGATATGAAGACTCTGATGAAGTCTGAAAAGGAAAGAGACCCTTGACAATATATATATCTTTGGGAGATGTTGCGATATGTATGCAGGATGCTGATGCAAACTAGAATATGTCATGATGAAAGACCATCACAAAGGTAATGTTGATTCCTTTATTTTTTTTATATATCTGGATGGGTTTATGCAGAGCTGCCAAGGGAAGATCTATGGGTGTCTTCCACCACCGATGCACATGTAGTAGGATGTAAAGATCCTTAAGTAAACATGGCATGAAGAAAGAAACATGGCATGAAGGAAGGCCAGATATGGAATGATGGCCCAGTTTCTGATGATGACATGACTGACTCATGGATGAAAGTGATGGATGGTCGGTGCCCTATGTAAAAGTCACAAACATGAAGACTCCTATATAACGAAAGAAAGTTCATGACATCATGAAGATGACTTCATCAAGCAACTGGTTGTCCCATCATCTCCACCTAAGGAGCTGTTGTAGGTCCCTAATTAAGAGGGAGCCTGGAAACAAGTTTTTTACTTGGAAATTCCTAAGCCAAGAGGGAGCTTAGGTACATTCTTTTATTGAAATAGATATGTTCTCCTCAATTAAGAGGGAGAGATAGACACATCATTCTTGTCTTCACTTGGGAAGACATAATGGAGGATTGGGTAAACATCTGGAATCCAATGCTCTTTAAGGATGTATTATGGGATCCAAGATAAGAGTAGTCATTAAGGACCGATATTCTTTTAGGAATGGGAATCCAAGATAAGAATAGTCGTAGTGGAACACACCCTGGGAACCCGGGTGGGGTATGTTCCAAGAGAGACAATGATGAGGGTGTCTATACATCATTAGTCTTGCTAGCATTGTGCTCAGATCTCGTGGAGAGATAAGGCTGTTAGTCAATGCCTTGCTATGTGACAATGCTAGTTGATTTGATGCTACACAGATTGGTTACCAATCCGATTCTTCTTATGAAAAATCCTTCAGATTGAGAATCACTAAGTACCATTATGAATACCTCCCTAGTTAAGAGGGTGTGTTGAAAAGTAACTAGGTTCGGTTTTCATAATGACATGTGTAATTGTGATTTTATGTAATTGATAAAAATAAGAAAATTAAAATTATTATTACGCTTGTCTCATGGGTTTCATGAGCAAGGAATTTTATTTTTAGTGATGACTCTCATTGTGAGCCTTTAGGATTGAGTCATCTAGTCATAAAAGTCTAATTGAGTCTATGTCATGTATGAAGGACCCCTTTTAGGCATGTTATAATTTATATGAGTCATTAGATAAGTGTAAACAACCCTCCCTCCAAGACCAAGCAACATATCCTCATGCAAGTCGACTTCAAAAGAAATTAATTATCTCATAACAATCATGTTGGCTTACCTTCTTCAGGTCGACTTATTTTAGTGGCAAACCACATTAATAGAGTCATCCGCATTTCAGTTTGAGACAAAATTTTAGACAATAGTTTAAGGGGTTTGAAATTCGGACAAGACTACAGTGCGAAGATAGGACTACAGTAAGGGTGCAATCGAGATCTGAAGTAGTGCTCGATCTGAAGTAAGGGTAAGTACTCAAGTAGAAGTGCTTAATCTGAAGCATAAGGCAACGATACAGTGTGAGATAAGGTAATCGTGTAGTGCGAGGTGAAGCAACAACACGGTTCGAGGTGAAGTAGCAACAGAGTACGAGGTAAGGTAGCAATGCAGTAAGGAGAGCAGGGGCAGCGAAGCAGTGAAAGTGTAACAAGGTAAGGGAAATAGTAAGGACAACTGTACACTCCTTTAAGGTCCTCAAGGAAGCCGAAATAAGGAACAATTCTGAAGCAGTGAAGAGGAAGAGAAGCAAGAATCATCTTATCAAGGAGGTTTTGTGTCTTGGTCTTGGAAGGGAAAATAGGTCAAGAGTCTTGGTTTTTGTATTCGTCAGTTGGAATCTCTATAAGAAGAATTTGTGCGGGTTTTCCTCTCAATGAGTGAGAGGTTTTAGCCTTGGCTGACATTTGTGTCTCTTGTCTCTTTATGGGTTATGCATTGGTAGCTATTTGATGAAGCATAACACTAATAACCTAAGTAAAAGAAGATCCTAAACTAAAGAAGTAAAGCACTCACAAGAAGTTACTAATAGAAGAGAAATCATCTAATATCATTGCCCTATTTTTCTCAACAGTTATATGCTAAATAGATAATGATTTCCCGTTGAACAGGGTTGCAAATCTACAAAATAAAATTTTCTAGCAACAAACAAAAGACTCAAAATCTTTCGTTAGATATAGCATACAAATAATCAAGTTTGGTCTAATAAAAATATCCTAACCAAATATATAAATATTTATGATATTTAACATCTAGTTAGGGGGTTTCTTTATAAAAATTGCTTCTTGTCCTGTTATAACAGGGTTGTAATTTCTGCACCAAATGTAGAAATCAACAAGTGGAACCCTTTGATAAAATACCCTAATGTATCAAAGTAGTTCCAGATCTTAGATCTCTAGTGGTGAGGAGGCTGTAAGACTAAAACATGGTCAATTAAATCACCTTTAAGCTTTGGACCTGTACTAAATCAAATTTCCAGCGAATTGGAAGCTCAAGTTTAAAGGTCTTAGAGTCAAAACCACTTTTGGGTATTCACCCATAAAATTATTTCAGCTTGTAATAAATATTTTGAGAGGTTGAAATAAGTAAAATCTAATCACAAATGTAATATTTATACTCTATAATTAAATATGAGCAGAAAGAAGACTAGAATAAAGTACTTGATGTATGAATCCTTGTTGAGTACTTTTAGATGAAAATCTACATTCTGGAATTTATATGAACAATTTGTAGTTAAAAATATGCACGCAGAAAACTAGATATACTCATGTAAAATATGATAAATAAAGGTTAAGATCTAAATTACACATTTTTTCTTCAAAGGTTTACTAGTTAGAAGGATATGAAATTTTCATCAAGATAGTAAAATAAAATAGGAAAAAATTGATAGGATTTTTTTATAAATAAATGTTTAAGAAGGTGAAGTTTTTCCTTTGCTTCTCTTACTACTTTTCCAATTGCGATCACAACTATTTTTTCTTTCCAGCTTCCTCTTGAAGACTAGGAGTGAATTAGGGGTAAGGAGTGAAACTATCACTTTCAATCCAGTCTAGAATAACCTGTAAAAAAGTATGATCCCACCCTTCAAGATGCCCCAATTGCTACAACATCATTGCCACCAATATCCTACAACTCTAGTTGAATATTGCCCCTAGAGGGCTTTTCCATCACTTAGATTTGTGTCTTCTTAATGATAGCTAAGGGTGAGATGCAAATCTCCCCTTCCACATCACTGTACATCCCTTAGGATCATTGCAACAATTTTGTGATAAACAAACTATATTTGCAAGTTAGTCTATTAAGCACAATTATAGGCTATTGCTAAGAAAAGAAAGCGTAGAAAATTCAATCCAATACAAAAGAGATTATTTTCCAAAATGGTTTCTTATTTCTTAGCATAAATGATTTCACAATCAACAATAAAACGACTATTTTGACTACCTCCAGAAAATAATATGTATTAGTCATTGAATGATGTTGTAAACTTAGTAATAAATATTCTAATAAAATATTACTTATAACACCCATTTTTTGATCCTTACGCTCTTCATATTGGAAATATAATCTCCACTAACTATATTGACCTTTTCAGCAACTATTTTCTAATTGACTTAACTTTT
Organism: Pinus tabuliformis; assembly: GCA_031772625.1. NCBI lineage: Eukaryota > Viridiplantae > Streptophyta > Pinopsida > Pinales > Pinaceae > Pinus > Pinus tabuliformis. Next base: position 290,959,761 of record CM062808.1, on the reverse strand, counting down.
TTATGCATTTCCAAGTCAAATTTCCACCTCATCAAGTCTCTAATGCCCGAGCCCACTTGGCCAAGTGTTCCATACTATTTTATTGCTATTTGGCACCTAGTGTCACATCATATGTTGAACTACCCAAAAGGTCCAAGGTGTTGCCCCATAGGCATGTCAAACACTTTAAAACTTGGTCAAATTGAGTATTTCCACTACCCTTGAGGATGAATTTTTTTGAGACATGGGTTTTGTTCCTCTTGGAGAACAGATGAATATGGATGGAATGAATGTTCAAAATGATGCAACACTCTAGCTGTTCTGCCCCTAGAAAGATGCACACCTTGTTAGTTGCCTTTGATTGACCATAACTTGAGAATACCTCATCCAAATGGAAAATTTCCACATGGCATGTCATCCTTTTATTGAAATTCACAATCTAGGACCTTGTTGACTTTTTGACAGTCGAGACCACTTTGCCTTACGAAATTTAAAAATGTCGCTAACTGTAGACTGCTACACCAAATCCAAGGCCACCTATAGACTCAATATAATCATAACCACGTGGAAATACATAAGCATAATCAATGTGGGTTGGATGACCCCTCCATTGGTGATCACACCTACAAAAAGAAGGCTCTTCAAAAACCATGAGTCCACATATAAGCTCATCTAAGGACCTCCAATTTTGTCTAGGACAAAAGGAACCCGAACTCGAAGTGAACTCAAAGGGATCAGCCATGGGCCAACCAAAACAAGATGGACTCAACAAGACACATGGTCTATGATGCCTACAAAACCTAACATGGTTGTTGTCATGGCTTTTGATTGCGACCTTGGGCTTACCAAGGTGTTTAAGAATGCTGCAATGGATCTATAGGTGCCCTTGTTGAAAGAGGGGTAACAATTGGCTCCAACTATGGGACTCATGTTCCACTTACGAAGATGTGGGAACCCTTGAATTCGCCACCTATGACCCAAAACAAGTTCACAAGATAGACATCTGTTGGCATTATGAATAATGTGTTGTCCTTGATGGCAACCTACTTAATGAGTTGTCCTTTGATGAAAACCAACTTGATTGAAATATTTACATGTGTCAGAGAGTTAGATCAAAGGCATAGCAGTTTAGAGACAGAGAAATGATAAATCTGAAGTTTGAATAAGTATACGAAGGTTTGGTGAAGCAAAGTCGAGTATACATAGGTTCTATGAAGCAAAGTCGAGTATACATGGGTTCTATGAATCAAAGTAGTGTCTTAGGTTTGGTGAAACAAAGTAGAGTATATGCAGGTTTTGTGAAGCAAATCCGCGTACACACGCAGGTATGTAGAAGGAAAGATGCATACAGTTTCCGCACCATGGTATTCTAAATACCAAGGGTACTTACCATGGTATTTCTCGGTGGTATTGAGCCCAACAATGAATATTTGATCCCGTCTAAGAAAACCATCAGCCGGAGTATGGTTTTGACATGTGGTATTGGATAAGGGCTAAGCTATATAAGGAGATGAAGATCAAAGTGGTAAAAGTGTGCAAGTGGTGAATATTTTATGAATAATTAGATCTGAAGCAAATATGCATGTAATGGGTTGTTGATGTTTTGCTTGATCTAAAACTAAGTATGCACCCGAGAATTTGATTATGAATCAAATCCAATAGATTTGAGATGCCAATCTTGATTATGAGTTGATTTGATCAGTGTTGATAGTATTTTGACACATGATTTTTATGCGTATGTCGAGATTTGGGTGTCTGAAGTTCTGTGATGCAATGAAGTTTTGTGTCAGTAAATGCAGATCTATACGCCGGTTTTATAGCCTGAAGGGCACGTGTACGCGCGGGTTTGATATTGTTCAATGAAAGTTCAGTGATTGTTTCAGAATGATGTAGTGGATCTATGTATGATTTTGTATTTAGTTTAGAGTGATAGTGGTTCATTTTCAGGATTCAATGGTTTAATATTTGTACGCGAGTCTGCTTCATAGAAAGTGCGTACACACGCAAGCTTGCTACTGTAAAGTAGCATATATATTTTGATAAATGGTTGACCAGAGTTTGCAGTGACAAAATCTGGTTTCTGTGATGTGCAGTATGTTAATTGGTATTCTGGTTACAATGATTTGACTGTTCTGGTTGTTTAACTTTGGGTTTCAGTTGATGGTTGATTCAATTGGGTCAGAGATTGGTTGTTTTAGATGGCAACTGAGTGATTTGTTGCAGAGATCAGTTTTAGTTTTAATATTTGGTTTTGGCCTTAAATGTTGGTAGTGGGTCTAGTCTGAAAATTTGATGAAACATGGCCTACAAGTTGTGATGTTTTGTAGTAGGTGGATCCAGAATGAAAATTTATGAAATGTGGTCCACAAAAGTGTTGAGGGTTGGAGCCTTCAATGAGGGAGTTGAAGCTTCCTTCTAGTGGTAGCTGGTAAATCAGATCAGGGGGTTGGAGCTCCATGAAGTGAACAAAGTTCCTTCTTCAGATTAATTACTCCAGAAGACTTGGAATATGAAGATATCCATTGATGATACATATATTATATATTAAATGTATGAATATGAATGATGTTACAATGAGAACGAGAGGCTTGCTTATATACCAAGCAGGTGTCTCTCCATGGAGAGTCATGTCTCATTTACTTCATAACATTGCCTTCCTTCTCAAAAATATTTGTCCTCGAAGCTTGTTAATGAAAAATGGTTAATCTCTTTTTCGGCTTCGAATGTCTTTCTGTCTCGGAACTGTCATGTTTGTTGTTACATGTTGATATGATATTCTAAGTGACAAACAAAACTGTCACACTGAGAAGGGATCAAACCATCCTAGATTAATCTTCTGTGTAATATTCTGATCACTAGAATTTTGTAATGACTTGTCATCATAGGACTGGATTGAGGTTACATCACTCTTCTCTGGAACATCAATTTGTTGTTTCTGTTCTGAATGGTCCCGATATGTAGCATGGTTGAGTTGTCTACTCTCATGATTCAGATGCCGATAGGGAACTTTTTTGGTTTGACATTCCCTTATTAAGTGTGTGGAATTTTTTTGATTTACTTCAGGGGACGATGTTGTTGAGTTGGTTACAAAACCTTCACTTGAGATGTTAATCATTTGAACTACAACATTTAAGTGTGTCATTTCTTCAACTGACTTGTCTTCTTGAGTTGTCCTATTCATTGGATCGGTATTCGTTCCCTTAGCTTCAACTTGGACTGTTACCACTGGAGATTTCGATACTTCTTCTTGAGTGAATTGTTCTAACTTGTCTTTTAATGTTTTCTTACCATCCTTAAGTTTCTTAATTTTAGTGAGTAGACTTCGATTATGGTTTCTCAGACGTAAAAGTTTTTTGATTTCTGTTTTATCAACCTTATTTTCAGTGTTTTGACTTTTAAGCTTTTCATTTTTTAGATCTCTGATTTTTTTTAATAGATTTTTATTAAGGTTATTTAAATGTAAATTTTCCTCTTCTTGTTATGATAAGTGTTGTTTGAGTTCCTTCTTTGTGACTTTAACCTTCTTGCTTGTGCAATTAATTTTTCAACGTGGTCCTTGAGGGGAGAAATTTTTGCATATTTTTCCATTATTTCTTTGTAATGCGTATCCATAAGATTTTTATGTCCGTGTTGTAACATTTTCTTGTTTTGCTGAAGTTTGGCTATTTTGTCATTCTCTTGATCTTCTAGCTGCAATTTCTTGGTACACTAGATTACATTGTTTGGTAGAAGTGATGACGGGTTTTCAACTTGCAATGCGGATTCTGTTTTCTTCATTTCATTATATCTTGCCATTAATTGTCTCATATTTATTGTTAATAATTGTTTATCTGCATCACTTAGAAGTTAGACTAAGGTAAAAGTTTTGTAACATTTTGTACAAACATCATTTTGATTTCTAAAAGATTTTTGACAATTAGAGTATCCTTCTGAACAAAAAGGACACATTGCAAAGAAACCACTACTTTTGGTGGACGAAATCTTTTTGTTTTTTTCTCCACTTATTGTATTTCCTTTTTTTTAACCTCTTTAATAATTTTTTTTTTTTTAATTTTATTTTCATTTTTTAAATATAAATTTTCTTTATATATACGTTATATGTTTAATATATTTTTTTGAATTGAATTAATTAACTTAGCTTAATTAATTATATAGTCAAAATAATTAAATTAACTAACTTATATACAAATTAATTATATATTCATTAACTTCAATTATAATGTATTCACCCCGTTACGTGGACGTCACTTGAACATTGACCACAGGTTGAGGTTTGACTGCAACCGTGACCAACGATGGTGACTACACTGTGGACAACGGATCCCCACGACGTAGGTGATCAAGGAACGATGATTGCGGTGGACAAATTTATGTGGATTGAGGACAAAGAACACGCAGGGGATGCGATGACAAGGTTATGCAGATACAGCTGAGGGGGCTCGATGGTGCAGGTGCGAAGGAGACCTAGTGTGGAGGGAGGTTGCGGGACTCAGACGGAGTAGTAGTGGCTTGGTTGGGAGTCTAGTCGGGAGGAACTAAAACAGTGGACGACTGAGTGGAAGATGCGTGGTCGATATGGCAGAACAAAGAAAGGAGGGTGTGGTAGTAGTGGCGGTGGCACTGTGGTGTGCTTTAATCAACGAAGACAATGACTGTGGTGTTTTGTTGGTTTGTTGTGGTGGTGACGATAGGCTGCAGGGATGACAAGCCTTTTTAGTTTAGACGAAGGCTGTGGCAGTTGGTCAACAACTACTGTGGCTGGTCCTCTACGCATTTCTTTTTGAATATGATATCTTTTCTTTTTTACTTAATTTCTTGTTCTTTTTATTTCAATTTTTATTTATTTATTTATTTTATTTTAATAGTTTTTTTTTAATGTGGCCAAAGGCTTAGTAGTGACTGGCAGAATGGAGAACCTCCACTACGCAGCGAAACACCTGAATCTTGACGGAAATAATGTTGATGGAGTTTGATAGCCAAAGGCTTAATGATCAACCAAACGTGGCTTCGATACCAAATGAAGCGAACAAAGTTCTTTCTTCAGATTAATTACTCCAGAAGACTTGGAATATGAAGATATCCATTGAGGATACACATATTATTTATTAAATGTATGAATATGAATGATGTTACAATGAGAACGAGAGGCTTGCTTATATACCAAGCAGGTGTCTCTTCATGGGGATTCATGTCTCATTTAGACATGCCTCTTCAACTTAATTACTAATTAAATAATAATTATTTATAATTATTGTCATTTACATTATTTCCTATATATTTATTCATAACACTCGCTTCCAGTATGCGCTGGAGAACGAGGAAGGTTGTATCCTTCTGCAAGTGGGTGCCTGCATGCTGGTATGAGTCTGCGTCAGTAGAAAATTGTAAGAAGTTTTTTTTTATATTAAAAAGAAGACAAAGATGACACCATTAGTGGGTTTTTCCCACATTGCATTTCCACCTTAAATCCTGGTGTTCATGTGTGTTGATTATGTGTGATGGTTTATTTTGTTCTTACTGCACATGGTGATTGTTTATATAATGTTGAATGAAGTACTGATGCACTGGCTTAAGATAAATTGAAGATGAATAAACTGAAAAATATGTTCTACTAGATAGACGCTAGTTGTATGAATAATAATCATGTACACACTTGGGTTCCCTTCAATAAAGTCGCGTACATAATTCAAGTTATGAAATTGAAAAGTTTAATGGTTTGAAAATACTGATTAACCCCCCCTCTCAGTTTTTTACCTAACGATTGGAATTAGAGTAGGTCTTTCGGCAGAAGCTTGATCGCTTAAAGGAGATCCGTCAAGACAATGGGAAAAAAAGCAAAAGAAGAAAGAAACTAAGGAAGAAAATAGTGAATGGAAGCAAATATTCAGAAGCATCCCACTTTCTATTGATCAAGAATGAAGAAGCATTATCAGGTATGAGATTTTTTTCTAAATGTGATCCATTTCCTTGTCTATGCAATAATGATAGTGATGAAGAAGATGAGTTTGATCAAGAATGTCAATTACTTATGGCATTTGAAGATGAGTCTGATGATAATTTCATGGATGCCCTAGAAGAAAAGGATATTTTAATTGAAGAAATATCTCAACTTAAGATTCGTTTAGAAGAAGCTAAATTGGCAGAAGAAACTTTGAAGAAACAAATCATAGAAAAGGAAGAGCATAATGAGAAAATCTAGAATGTGAAATAGTTAGTCTAAGCAAAGAACTTGAGAAAACAAAATTTCTTAATCTTAGATTTGCTAAAGGATTCGAAACCTTGGATGAAATTACCAAAGTTCAACACTCTCCTATTTTAAAGACAAGTCTTGGATATTGTGAAGAAAGGTCAAAGACTATAAAGTCTTCTATAGAAACATGAACCTATCTCAATGCAGTAAACAGAAGCAGTCAACATCTCTCCATCTTACAATAAAATAATAAAGGACCAAATACTTCCTAGGTAAACTCTTCTTGGTTCAATCAAAAGGAAAAGATCACTAGAAGGTACTATACTCCCAGATGCTTCTACTTTAATGGACAATGTTTTTCTTGTCACAATTTTGGTCATAAGGCTGCTCAATGTGTTGCTTACAAAACTATCATGACTAGGGAAGCAAGAAAACAAAAGAATGAGAAATACTCTCACAATGCCTTCTCTCCTCTTCAATATGAAACTGAATGCTCATTTTGCAATAACTTTGGGCATAAATAACCTGAATGCAGGAGCAAAGGACGATCAATATCTCAGGATAAGCAAATGGAAACAACATCTAAGGTATGGAAGAAGAAAACCATTGAATCTGAGAATTGTGGTCTAGATTTATATGCAGGGGATCAAGAAAATATGTGGTACATTGATAGTGGATGCTCAAAACACATGACAGGTGATAAAGATAAGTTTATGTCTTTTAATAAAATAAAGAAAGAAAAGAACGTAACCTTTGGAAAAAATACACCTGCTACTATCAAAGGAAAATGCACTGTTTTGTTAAAAGAAAAGGTAAAATGTGGAAATGTTTTATTTGTTTATGGGTTGAGGCATAACTTGTTAAGTGTTAGCCAAATGTGTGACTAAGGGAATGAAGTTGTTTTTAGATCAAAGAATTGTGTGGTCCGAAATCTCGATACAAGAAAAACCATAATAAAAGGAACAAGAACTCCAGGTAATGTCTATGTCTTGGAAGGCGGTCTAGAACAATGTTACTTAAGAAAAGCAGAAGAAAGTTGGTTATGGCACAAAAGATTGGGACATCTAAGCTTCAGTCAAATACATAAGTCAAGCAAGCTAGGAGCAGTTCGTGATTTGCCAAACATCTCTCTACCAGAAAATACTATATGCAAATCATGTCAATTCGATAAGAAAACCCGGGTACAATTCAATGCCAAAGAAGGTTCTGCAAGTAGGCCTCTTGAACTTATTCATACTGATTTGTGTGGGCCAGTAAAGAAAATTTCACTTAGAGGTGAATAATATTTCATCTTATCTATTGATGGATTTACTAGAATGTGCTGGATTGGTTTGTTAAGTATAAAGATGAAGCATCTGATAAATTTAAAGTCTTCAAAGCTTTAGTAGAGAATGAGTTAGACTTGAAAATCAAATGTCTCAGATATAGAGGAGGAGAATACATATCAAACGAATTTTTCGACTTTTGTGAACATGGAATAAAGAGGCAAATTTTTATAGCTAAGACTCCTCAACAGAATAGGGTAGTAGAAAGAATGAATAGAAAAATTCAACAAATGGCATGTGCCATGCTTGATGGGTCCGAGACACCTCGTATCTTCTAGGGCGAAGCAACACATACAAGGGTAAATATTCTTAACAAGTATCATATCCGTGTGAACAGTGATAAAACTACTTATGGACTTTGGTACGGTAAACCCCCAACTATTATGCATTTTAGAGTTTTTGGAAGTAAGTGTTACATAAAGAATAATAATGATAAACTTGGAAAGTTTGAAGCTAGAACTCAACAGGATGGGGTAGCAGAAAGAATGAATAGAACAATTCAACAAATGGCATGTGCTATGCCTGATGGGTTCGGGACACCTCGTATCTTCTGGGGCGAAGCAACACATACAAGGGTAAATATTCCTAACAAGGCTCATATCCGTGTGAACAGTGATAAAATGACTTATGGACTTTGGTACGGTAAACCCCCAACTATTGTGCATTTTAGAGTTTTTCGAAGTAAGTGTTTAATAAAGAATAATAATGATAAACTTGGAAAGTTTGAAGCTAGAGCTGATGAAGGAATTCTCCTTGGGTACTCCTCTCGAAGAAAAGGGTATAAATGTTACAATAAAATACTTCAAAAAATTGTTGAATGCATTGATGTTGTGATTGATGAAGCATCCACAGGTATCATAAAGCACACACCAATAGCTGATGAAGATCCGCTTACAGCTAGCCAAAATAATGAGGAGGAAATAATAAATGAAGCATCAGATGAAGGAAGTGACAATACAAAAGCACTAAAAAAGACTCCATCAAGGTATGCTAAGAAAAACCACATCTAGAATCTCAAACTCTAGGTGGTAAAGAATTTGTAATACAAACTAGAAGAACTCTTGTTGGAACTGCTAGTCATCTAGCCTTACTATCCACAATTGAACCACAAAATGTAAATCAAGCTAGCAAATATGAATGGTGGGTTAAGGATATGAATGAAAAGCTTGACCAAATAGAAAAGAATCACACTTTGGAATTAGTTCCTAGACCTCATGATAAGAATGTTATTGGGACAAAATGGGTATTCAAAAATAAATTGAATGAGAATGGAGAAGTAATTAGAAATAAAACAAGACTCATTTGCAAAGGTTATGCTCAATAGGAAGGAATAAAATTTGAAGAGACATTTGAACTTGTATCCAGACTTGAAGCTATAAGAATGTTTCTTGCTTTTTCAATCTTTCATCGTTTCAAAGTCTACCAAATGGATGTTAAATCTTCCTTTTTAAATGGGAACCTAGAAGAAGAAGTCTACATTGAACACCCTGAAGGGTTTATTTTAGTAAATGATGAAAAACTTGTTTGCAAACTCAAGAAGACATTATATGGGCTAAAATAAGCCCTTCGTGCATGGTATTATTGCCTTGATAAATATCTTCAACAAGGCTTCACTAAGGGGTCTGCAGATAACAACCTATAAAGGTGGATGATGGTAAAATTTTAATTGTTATTGTTTATGTGGATGACATCATCTTTGGTGGCAATGAAGAATCCACGAGTCAAATATTTGCTTTTGTCATGCAGAAAGAATTTGAAATGTATTTACTTGGTGAACTAACATACTTTCTTGGTTTACAAGTACAACAAGCAAGGAATGACATATTTCTTTCACAAACAAAGTACCTTAAGCAAATTATGAAGAAATATGGAATGGAAGATTGCAAACCAGTCTGCACACCCATGGTGATAAGATGTAGTCTTAGTTCCCATGATGATTCTCCTGCAGTCAACCAACCAGAATACAGATCCATGATTGGAAATCTACTTTATCTTACAGGAACAAGACCAAATATCATGCATGTAGTTGGGATTGTTGGACGATTTCAGGCTAATCCAAAGGAAACTCATCTTCAAGCAGTCATAAGAATATTCAAATATCTACAAGGCACTCAAGAATTTGGTTTATGGTATCCCAAAGATTCTAATCTTACTCTTCATGCTTATATAGATGTAGATTGGGCAGGAAATGTGGTTGATTGAGAAAAACACTAGTGGAGGAACATTCTATATGGGTCCACGCTTGGTATCATTGTTCCACAAAAAACAAAGCTCAATTGCTTTATCTACTATAGAAGAAGAATATGTTGCTGCTGCATCGTGATGCACACAACTTCCCTGGATGATGGACACATTGCAAGATATTCAAATCAATTGTTCTCCACCCATTTCCATTTTATGTGATAATACAAGTGCAATTAGTATTTCAAAAAATCCGGTTATGCACCCCAAGACCAAGCATATTTCAATTAAATATCATTTTCTAAGAGAACATGTGCTTGAAAAAAAGGTCAAACTGGAATATGTTCCCTCAAAAGAACAAGTTGATGATATTTTTACAAAACCTCTTCCACGTGATCCATTTGAATATCTCAGACATAAACTAGGAATGGTCCCTGCTTCATCACTCTGTTGATTTTTCATGTTCAAGGGGAATAATACATATGTGTCTTGATGATGACTCCCATGGTTGTTTTTTATTTTCATGTTGCTTATACTACTGACAGTGCCTGTAGTGTAGTAATAGTGCATAGGTACAGACAAAACATACTCAGGGGGAGATGAAGGTGTGAAATTTCAGTATTTCAATTTCTATACGCGGATCCTATAAAGACAAGTCACGTATATAGATGAGTTTTGAACTAAACAATTGCATATATCTTGGTGTGATGAAGAAACAAGCTCCAATTTTGCTTGCTGGTTCTGGAATTGGTTATGTAAAGTCTGCAGAGATGACGCAAGTCCAGGGGGAGCATTTTCTATGATTTTAATAATGTGTTGTTTTTGCTTGATACATAATTATGCTTATCAATAAGTGATGCTGCTTATGTTGCTGAAGTTATTGATTATGATATCTGCTTGAGTTGCATATTGGTGAAATAAGTTCTTGATGAAGTGGTGTTGGTATGATAATTCTTCTTTGTATGAAGAATGATGTTGCTAAGACATGGTTATTGATATGCTACTGCTACATCTGCTGGATGATACTTGGAAACATGACATTTTTGATGATGATGAAGAATGATGCTACACTTCCCTATCTTACTTTATGATGATATGCTTGGTCCTCACTTATGTTTTTGTTGCTGCATACCTGGTCACAGGTTGATGATATTGAAGCTACATTGTCTTATCTTGCGAATTGATGATGGAAATGTACAGGTTGTTGTTCTTGGTGCTGCTAACAGATGCTTATGGTGCAGATCATATATGGCATATGATAGTTGCTGATGACTATCATGCTCTTATTGAGGTTCTTTGTCTTGGTTAGAAATGTCATGTCTATCATTTGATGTAAGTATCATGTAAAGACCTATAATGTACTCATTGTCAAATTTAGTCATGTATGGACTATCGTGGTCAAGACCTTTTGGACATGTGATGTAATTTGTAACCCCACTATCCTTGGGAAGTTGATGTAATAATAATGTCAAATATGTAAACCCATTGTGATTGAGTGGTTGATGTAAGGTTGAGTCCTTGGTGATATGACAAGTCATATGAGTCATAGATTCATATACTTCATTGTACATCTTTCATAAATTTCAGCATGTGCTTAGGGGGAGCATGGTCAGTGTTAATACTCAACAATTCAGATATATTGAAGCCTTCATTTAGCATTGGTTAGTACTTTTCCCTTGATGTCAAAGGGGGAGAATAACTTGGAGTTTGAAAAATATTGGTGCTTAACTTGATGTGTTTTACAAGTATCTATAGGTGGTGGTGACCAAACACAAAAGTGGTTGCCATTAAGTCCAAAGGGGGAGATTGTTGGCATTATGACTAATGTATTGTCCTTGATGGAAACTTACTTGATGAGTTTTCCTTTGATGGAAACCAATTTGATACAAATGTATACATATGACAGAGAGTTAGATCAAATGTGAAAATTCTATCACTGCAACACCTGATTTATTTTTCCTACTTATTCCACAATAAGTTATTTATGAAATTACTTCAATAAACATCAAAATAAATACTGCTACAGATATCAAACTGTAATACAGAAACAAACATATGCACAAGAATCAACACATTGACATAGATATTTTTGACAACAGTCCCCGGAAAAAACCAACGTGGGAAAAACGGTGCAGCAAGGGAGGATTTTATTATTCAGCAATTCTTCAGTACAACAGGGTGCCAAATTGGCTTACCCATAGAGAGAACTAATTCTCCAACACTTATTGCAATCCCAGCATCAGCCCGGTTGACCTCTGCATGGATCTCAAACCCTCTGTGTTAGCCCTGGGCCTCTCCGCGTCACCCACGCAGGCCTAGCTAGTGACTGCACAGTCTTTCGCTGCCTCTACGTCTGCTTGAAAAGGCCTGCGTCTGACTCTCCTGCCTCAGCGTTGATCTCTAGTGGCTGATCTCGCCTCTCTGCTCTGTACTTGATGCCTCCTGACTGCTTACCAGACCACTGGTTCAATTTCTCAGCTAACCTCGCTCCAGAAATTGAACTGACTGGTCTTCCTCAGTGTATTCTCTAACTGACCCTCAAGCCGCCTCTTATACTTTTCTTGTTGACAAATCAACGGCCGAGATTAAGTCCCTAATCAAGTGTTAAGATAAGATCTGGCTTGATCCATGACTTTTGGACCATTCTAAACTGTGTTGCACGGGTACCCGCACCCGGGGGTGGGGTTCTCGAACCCGTCCCGGGTTCCCGCACCCAAGTACCAAATTCGGGTACGGGTTCTTCCCAGACGAACTCAGAAGAACCGGGTTCTTCCATGAAGAAATGGGTTCTTCAAAAAAAAAATTGGGTTCTTTTCCTTTAAGGGTTCTTGGGTTCTTCGGGTGCTTGGGTTCTTCGGGTTGGGTTCTTCGGGTTCTTTGGGTTCTTCATAAAAAAAACTATATTAAAAATTTAATTTTCAAATAATTTTTTTTTATTGAAATTTTAAAAATAACTTATAACAAAGGTAAAACTTATAACAAAACCTAAAAAACCCTAAATCAATTCTTGTAAATCAATTTTGAATGAAACATTCTTCCACGGTCCTTACCATCAAAACCTGTGTTGCACGGGTACTCACCTGATTTTTAAAGTTTTTTACAAGTATTGTTTTTTAAGAATTCTTGTAAATCAATTTGGAATGAAACATTCATTCACGAGCCAAATAACCATCAAATTATAAACTGTAAATGCACACATACAGGTTTAGACATTTTCGGTCAAATAGAAAGTAGGATTGAGACCAACGATAAGCTGTAATCAGCTGATGCTGTTAAATGGCGAAGGGCTATTTTGGACAATAGCTAAATTAAGTATCAAAATCTGCCAATTTCTCACAACATTCTGATAACATCATGTTAAGATTAAAACTAGGAAAATATGCCTAAATCATATATGGTCTCTACAGACTTGTACACCAAGTAATCTCTAAAAACTGCGAAGATGTTTTATGTTTAGATAATTAATATTCAGGCAGAGCTTCGCACTCAAAGACAAACTATCCCTCAAGCCATCAGATGGCTGTTATTGGGAAACAAAGATTGATAAGCGTGTTTTGTGGAAGGGTAAGGCTGCCACTGTTTTTGGGATTGCTTTACCACAGAGCACACCATGCATGGGGCAGGTGGATGATTAGACATCAAGAAAATTCTAGACCACTATCAGGTTGAGAAGAATCTCCCACGAAAAAATTGTGTTTTTATATGGGAGAGACTAAACATTCAAAGCAAAGTTACAAGCTCAAGCTCCAGCCAGAATGAGCAATTTCAGTAAGGAGAGGAGCTGTCTTGAAATTAGAGCAGGAGGCAGAAATGCTAACACTCCTTGGCTGTGTAGGAGGAAGGGTCTGTATGACCACAGCCTGATTCATTGATAGGCATTCTTGCAAATGAACCTAAGTTGCATAGTTATTTTAAAGCTTGTGTGTGACAAAATCTGTCCCAAGTTTCACCAAAATGGCTGAGTCTAGCATTTATCCTAGTATGTATTTTGAATTTTCAGTTTTAGTAGTAGCCTTGAGCTCTCTCACATAGCTGTCACAGTGTCATGGTTACACGGAAAAGATTCAAAAGAACAGTTTTTTGGTGATAAATTTTGAAATTTCAATGTCAATGTTGAATGTTCAATGATGTGCATGTTTAAATGATTATCATTAAAGTTTTCTTGTTTAAAGTTGAAAAAATATACAAATTCAAATTTCATATATATTATTAATTATAAATTTATATTTTATAAAATTTAATTATTAAAATTTAATATTATTATATTACCCGACGAACCCACGCACCTTGTTTCCAAAAATGCCGTCCCCGTCCCCGCACCCACATTTCCTGGCAACATAGATTCTAACATAATTTTATATTAATTCACATTAATATTTTATTTTCCCTAAGTTTAGACTTAGGGACTTCATTAAAAATATTAATTATTTTAATATCTCCCAAACTGTTTAGAATCTACCCATACCCTTTCTGGGTATTGGAGATCTCATGTGCCTTAGCCTCTCCACCAATTTTTGTGGCTAGAGTACATTCGATGCTACCCCAAATCAACAGTCACTCTTAGCGAGGATTGTGCTCTAGTAATACTCCTCATTGAGTATCACCCTAATCCTCTGGCATCGGTCCCTGTGCTAATGTTAAGCTTCTCTGCGCAACATCCTCTGGACTGCTACATCCTGTATTGCTACCCATGGCTCTGCTACTGCCACTGCTGCATCTGTACAACAACTCCCTCTGCATCCGTGCTGCTACTAGTCCTTTCTCCCAACACTGCATCCGCACTGCAACTCCCTCTGCATCCTTATTGTTATCACTCCCATTTCTGCTACTGAAACAGGTTCTTTACCATCCCCATCTTTTCCCTGAAGTAGTAAAACTTTGTCCTTCCAAGGGCCTTGGTGAGGATGTCTGCCACTTGTTTTCTTGTAGGAGTGTAGCTCAAATGTACAACTCCTCGTTGGACACAATCCCTGATAAAGTGACACCAGATATCAATATGCTTTGACCTATCATGAAACACTGGATTCTCAGAGAGCTTGATGCAACTCTGATTATCACACATGATCCTGGTTGCCTCCATATTCCTTCTGAATAGGTTCACAAGCAGTTTTCTAAGCCATATGGCCTCACACGAAGTTGTGCTTGCTGCCATATATTCTGCCTCAGATGAGCTCAGAGCCACGAACTTCTGTTTCCTACTGCACCAGGAGGTCATTCTTGATCCAATGTTTAAACAATACCTAGAGGTACTTTTCCGATCCACTGAACTTCCTGCCCAATCTGCATCAGTAAATCCACTTAATATGATATCCTTACTCCTGGTGTACAAGGGTCCATAATCGAATGTTCCTTGTAAATACTTGAGAACATGTTTGGCTGCTGCCCAGTGCGCCCTCTTCAGTTCCACCATGAACTGACTAAGGGTGTTGACAGCATAGCAAATGTCTGGCTTGGTATTGACCAAATACATCAGGGACCCTATAAGTTGCCTGTATAGGGTGGGATCAACATCCTTGTCTTATGATACATCAATCTTCTTGCAATTGGTGATCATTGGCATAGCCATAAGTTTACAGTCCTCCATCCCGAATCTTTTCAGGATTTCTGTAGCATACCTCCCTTGCCCAAGGAATATTTCTCCCTTTTGCTGCCAAACTTCCAACCCTAGGAAGTAGTGCATTCATCCCAAATCATTCATATCGAATTTTGTGGCTAAATTCTTCTTGTAGTCCCCAATGAGTCTGGATGATCTTGTCAGAAAGAGATCATCCACATACAATACTAAGATTAGCGGCTCATTCTCTACAACTAGATAGTAGAGATACGTATCCACGTTACTCTTGACAAACCCCATCTTCTGCAAGTAGCCATCTATTCGACCATACCATGCTCTCGGTGCCTGTTTCAGCCCATACAAGGATTTATTCAATCTGCATACATGAGACTTCTTCTCATGAGTTTCAAAGCCCTATGGTTGTTCAATGTATACTTATTTTTCCATTACCCTGTTTAGAAATGCCATTTTGACATCCATATGATGGATCTCCCATCCCATCTGGGCTGCAAGAGATATCATGGTCCTAATAGATGTATACTTGGATACTGGGGCGAAGGTCTCCTCATACTCAATCCCTTCTTTTTGAGCATACCCCTTAACCACAACCCTGGCCTTGTATTTCTCAACGCTGCTATCTGCAACGTATTTGATCTTGTAGATCGATCTTGAACCTACCACTAATCTGTCTTGAGGTCTTGGCACCACCTCCCAGACACCTTTTACCATTATGGAGTTGTTGTTATGAAACCAGCTCAAGAAAAGATAGAAAAGATAGATCAACGCCTTAGAATTCAGCCTCTTCGAGGGGGCAACCTCCTTTACATTACATAAATGAACAATTCTTGGATGATTCAAATGACAAAACCTCCTTTCTATATATAGGAGTCTATGGAGTCACAATATAATCCAGCCGACAAAAATAACAATAGAGAGATTCTATGGGCACATTAATAACAATATGGGGGCAATGGGGGCACAACAATATAAATAAGGGGTATAACTACAATAGAAATGGGGTAATCACTAGTATTATAGGGACCCAACATGCCCCTCTCCTTCAAAAAAGTGTTGTCCTCAACGCTTGAGTAGTTCTGGATACTTCTGCATAAAATTCTCATCCTCCCATGTGGAATCTTCAGCAGATAAGTTCTTCCACTTGATAAGGTACTCTGAAATTGATCGATTTCGTAGCTGTCGAGTTCTTGTTTCTATAACTGCTTCCGGTTCCAATATAATTTTTCCTTCCTCGTCAAGTTCTGGCAATATTGTTTGAATTGGGAGCTTGTTGCCTATAACCTTCTTTAAGCATGAAACATGGAAAACTGGGTGCAATCGAGAAGCTGCAGGAAGCTCCAATTTGTATGCCATAGTACCAATCTTTTGCAACACCTTGTACGGACCATAATACTTTGGTGATAATTTATTATCCTTCTTAGCTTGCTTGAGGGACATTTGCTTATATGGTTGTAGCCGTAGGAATACCCAATCACCTACATCAAAACTTCTTTCACTGCGATGTTGATCTGCCTGTTGTTTCATTCTATTCTATGCTAACACGAGGTTATCCTTTAAGAGTTGGAGGACTTGTTGTTGATGTTTGATGTGATGTTCCACTGCCTGAACCTTAGAATTTTCTCTTAAATATGATGTGATGGATTGTGGTTGATACCCATAAAGTGCCATAAATGGGGTCATTTTTGTTGCTGTATGAAAGGAAGTGTTATACCACCATTCAGCAAGAGGCAACCATTTGACCCATTGTGTCTGTTTATCAGATACAAAGCAACGAAGATATCCTTCCAAACATTTGTTTACTATCTCAGTTTGCCCATCAGATTGAGGATGATAAGATGAGCTATGAGCTAACTGAGTACCAAGACAAGAAAATAATTGTGTCCAAAAATTTCCAGTGAAAATGGGATCTCTGTCACTTACAATAATCTTTGGGTTTCCATGTAGCTTTTGAATTGTTTCCATAAATGCAGTAGAAACTGTACTGGCTTTAAATGGATGTGATAATGCACAAAAGTGTGCATACTTGGTAAGTCTGTCAACTACCACCATGATGACATTCTTTCCCTCAGACTTGGGTAAACCTGTGATAAAATCCATTGATACCTCCTCCCAACGTTGGCTTGGAATGGATAAAGGTTGTAATAGACCCGGTGTCTTAATTGTTTCAACTTTATTTTGTTGGCAAACCAAACATTCTGCCACAAAATTTTGAATATCTGATTTAAGGCCATCCCAAAAAAATTCCTTCTTAACCCTGTGGTAAGTTTTTAAAAATCCTGAGTGCCCTCCTAAGGGAGAAGTGTGCAATTCCATAAGAATCTTTTGTTTTAGCTGGGAATTCTTACAGAGGTATAAGCGATCTTTGTACCATAACGAATCATTTTTCCAGCTAAATGTATCAGACGTACTGGAATCTTGTTGTAGCTTTCGAATAAGTGCCCACACTTCTTCGTCATTCTTCCATTCCTCCCTTGCTTCATTTATCCAATCTGGTTGGATGATAGAAATAGCGCACAACAATGCTTCCACATCCTCATCCTTCCTTGAGAGTGCATCTGCCACCACATTTTGCTTCCCTTTTTTGTAGATGATTTCAAAGTCATAACCCAACATCTTTGTGACCCACTTTTGTTGCTCTTCAGAGGATAATCTTTGTTCTAAAAAGTATTTAAAGCTATCATGATCTGTTTTTACCTTGAAGTGTCTTCCCATTAGGTAGGGTCGCCATTTCTTAAGTGCATGGAGTATTGCCAACATTTCCTTCTCATAAATAGCTTTTCTTAGAAACTTTCTCTTGATTGGATGACTTTCAAAACAACACCAATTCCATTTCCTGAAGCATCACATTCCACAATAAAGGTTTTTGTGAAGTTCGGTGTAGCTAAGACCGGTGCTTGGCACATTGCCTCTTTAAGATGTTCAAAGGCCTTTGTTGCTTCCAGAGTCCATGAAAATGCATCTTTCTTCAATAATGTCGTTAGAGGTGCTGCTATTTGTTGGTATCATCCCAAGACCCCTTTTTCCTCCTAAAAACATGTCATTTACCCATTCCTTTTCATCATATATTCCTTAGAATCCTTGAAAATTAATTATTAATAGTCTTATAGTTATTAAAATGCATTGAAATTGATTTAGGAATTTTATGTTGAAGAATTAGAAGTTTTTGGTGAAATGGTTACAGGAAGTTCCAACATCCTGTAATTAGCTCATTGTTTGACATGTGTCACAACAGCTGGACTAGAGCGAAAGGCATGGATGAAAAATAGAATGTCCAAGGATGGACAAACACCTATCATACAGCCGAATCGACCCTCCTACATGCGCGGTCAACTCAGGTCAAAGCATGGCACACTGGCGACAAAGGCAGAAACATCAGCTCATTCTAATTTGATTTAGTTTTTGATATTTTTGAAATCAGTTAGGATAGAAACATTTTGAAAAGATCGATGTAATAAAAGCGGCAACAGCCAAATTCCGAATGTACATTCATTTGACATGGTTGTGATAGACATATGTATATACAGTCTGAGTAATGAACATAGGTTAATCGTTGTATCATTTTGAAACAGAGTGTTTTAAACTTAATACTAAGAACCCAGTTGCAGCTACGATTTGTGTCTCGTGCATTGATTTGATCTTCAGTCGATTATAGTCCAGTGTACCTCTGGAGTGCAGACGGGCCCTGCGCTCAACCAGTATACTGTTCTTTTCATTTATTTGCACTTAGGTTATCGTGTGGTTTGCACAGTAGTTACGCTTGATTGGATTTCGATTTCAATAGATATTATATGGTTTGCACAGCAGTTATAATTACTTGGGTTTCGATTTCCATAGCTTTTGATTTCCATTGAATGTATATGGTTTGCGCTTATGGTTGGTTTGCGTTTATGGTAATGCTGAACAGTCATCACTGAGATCTGGAAGTGCGTCCTGTAAGGGATTCGATCCCTGTGTGTCTTTTAAAAGCACCATCATAAACTTTGTTTTCATTTCACAATTCATTTATGATCTCTGTATATTTTGATATTGTATCAATATTAGTGAATACTGGGTGTTTACTGAACAAGGGTTTTATGTGTAATATCTTTGTAAGGAGATTAAGATCATTGTTGCAGTGATACACAGTGTTTAGTTTCAGTGTGTGATTTGGTAAATGAATTTAATGATAGCATTGTAATCAGGTATATTAGCAGAGTGATCTGAGTGTTTGGATGATAGGTGACATATCCCAGTCTTCCGTAAAGAAGCCCTGTGACCTACATCATAACCACTTAGCCAACAATCCTTTATGTCTATATACTTTAGACGCATGCCTCTAAGCTTACGCATCCTGGTCGATAATTAATATAGTCTAGTCTAGTACCCTAGCTAGAACACTACATTTTGGCGCCGTTGCCGAGGAGGCGTACTTAAAGGATTCAGACAAAAAGAAAAAAATTCAACACACAAAAATAAACAAAAACACAGTTAGAAATCATGTTCATTTATGCCTAGATTTAGAGACAGTCAAGGGAGATTTGTAAAAACCCCCCACCATCTAAAAACTAACCCATCATCATCAGGAGCAGACTCTCTAGGGAATACAACACCAGCTGAAGAAGTTATCCAGACACTGGCAGAAAAATTTTGTTCAGGACAGAAACTTACTCTTATTGAGAGGGAAACTTTATTCACACATAAATCGCAGAAGAAGCACTTTCCTAGACCTTCTACACAAGGAGAAAGTAGTACCATTACCGAACAATCTTCCTTCCTCCTTTTTCCACCAAGTGACACTGACATAGAGAGACCAATTAGAATGGCTGAGGAAGGATCTAGATCAGTACCACGCCATGGAGATGAAGAAGAGTCAACTTTTAAGTTCCCTATACATGAACCACAGGAGGATGAGGAGATCAAAATGAAAAACATACCCCCATCCGTCCTACCAAATTTCTATGGTATGGCTTCAGAGGATCCAGACTCATTCTTGTTCGAGTTTGACATTGTATGTCGAACTTATGGCTATACAGATGATGCCCATCGACTCAGGTTGTTCCCAGCCACATTAAAGGCATTAGCCTTAAAATGGTTCATGGGGCTAGGTGAGCATGCTATAGTTGATTGGGATGGCATGAGGAGAATATTTCTTAGGAAATATCAGCCTTATTGTAGATCCAAAGACTCTAAAGATGATATCTTTAGAATGAGTCAGCAAGAGGATGAAACCTTAGAGGAATATCTAGAACGGTTTGTCTACAACTTACAAAAATCTAAACACCAAACTATGCCTCCTGATCTGGTCCGCACAATATTCTTGAAAGGTATCCGAGAAGAATACATGGATGATCTCAACTTAATGGGAAAGGTGACATTTCTGCCTTACCCTTTGAAGAAATCGCTGAGTTGTGCGAAAAGTATTCAAGGAGTAAAGCTAAAATGGGAAAGAGAGGCCTGTCATCAAGGGTCACAAAATCTACCTTTGCAAGTGTCACTAGGGCCAAAATAGGGAATCTTTTAGAAGAGTTTAAAACAGATTTGTTAAGCACTCTAGGGAACCAAATTGATACTTTAAAAGCCAAGAAGAAACAAGAATATGAAGATCATATCATGGCTATCTTCTGCCCAAAGTGCCGAAAGAAACATGCATTAAAAGATTGCCCTCTAGAGAATATCCAAGTTTGTGCTTTCTGTACTGAACATCATGATATGTTTAACTATCCTAAAGTTAAAATTTTGCAGAACTGTAATATGGCAGCCAATACAGAGATGGAAAACGTGTATTACATGGGCACAAAGCGACCATGGCAGCCACGGCCAGCAACCCAAGGTATGTTTCCAAATCAAAATCTGCAATTTCCTATGAATGATCAAATGTATGCACAAAACTCATGGAATGTACCCATGCCATGGCAGCACCAGAACCAACCACAAAACCAATGGAGACCATCTCAACAGTACTCCCAATCTTATAATACATATCCTCAATCATACCCACCTTATTCACAACCATATCAGCAATAGCAACAGCCGTATCCATCACATTCTCAACCATATCAGCAGTATCCTCAGCAAGTTGTCTATCAGCCCCAACCTCCTCAACAAGCACTACCTGCTCCTCCACCAATAAATGCACCACAACTGCAATTTCCAGCTAACTCACAACCTCCCAGACCCACTCAAATTCCTGCTCAAACTGTCCCAAATCCGAATAATAGAGCAGAGAGGCCAGCCTATAACGTAGAGGAAGGAACCTCATATTCCACACTGCCTTTGCAAAACATTAATTTGAGGTCTGGTAGGGTGCTCCACAAGGATTCTCCAATAACAGATAAGCAAGAAGAAAACTCAGAAAAGGAAAATGAAATGACAAATCAAACAAAACCAAACAGTGATACCAAAGACAAACAGATGCAACCATTGCATCCACCTTTTCCAGACCGATTGGTCCAAGTAAAACCACCATTGTCTACACCACAATTTGATGTCTTAGATGAACTTAAAAATGTCTACATAAAAATCCCACTGCTGCAAGCTATAAAAGACATTCCTATCTATACCAAAGCCATCAAAGACATGTGCCTCAAGAAACCTGCTAGGAAAAGAATTGATCCTCAAACCATTCATGTTTTAGGAAATTTAGCAGGCCTTATGACCAATACCATCTCCATGGAGAAGTATGTTGATCCTGGCATTCCCAAAGTGACCACCATCATTAACAACATACGGATTCCAAACACTTTGATAGATCTTGGAGCCGCAATCAATGTCATGACTCTTGAAACCATGAGAACACTCCAGCTCATGAATTTGCAACATACCACGATTGTTCTAGAACTAGCTGATAGGTCCAAAGTCATTCCTGAAGGGATTTTGGAAGACATCATTGTCTCACTGGACTCTTGGGAGTACCCAGTGGATTTCCTAGTCCTTCAACCCAAATCCAATTTAGGAGGACACCCTATCATTCTAGGTAGACCATGGTTAGCGACTGCTGATGCATTTATAGGATGTCGATCAGGTAACATGATCATTTCAAGGGGGACCGAAAGAAAACAACTCACCCTTTATCCATCGGCACAATCACCAGCAGTAACACATAATTTGTGGCTTGATGATAAATTTAATGATAAAGAAGAAGTACAATCTATTTTTAGCATTGACCAAATCTATGATTTCCAGGAAGACAATAATGATTTGGTAGAATTATTCCTTTCTCAACCTGATATGTCTGAAAATTTGAGAAATGAACAATATCATGCTGCAGATTTACTTCTGGCTCAAAACTTTCAAGAAACATGCTCTATCCAATCATTGCAAACTACATTTCATGACATTTTTCCAGTGCAATCCATCACCAATACACAGAGTCAGATCATAGAGATTAGTCCAGGGAAAACTTTGAAAATAGGCAATCACCTAGACTCATCTCAACAAGAGAAATTGATTAAACTCTTGAGAAAATACCAAAAAGCCTTTGCTTGGGACTACACCGATATGCATGGGATTCACCCCGACACATGCACTCACCATATCTATACAGATAGCACCATTAAACCAGTGAGGCAACCACAGAGAAGAATGAATCCCATGCTCCAAGATATTGTCAGAGAGGAATTGCAAAAACTTTTGAGAGTTAATTTTATATATCCTATCTCTGACAGTCAGTGGGTATCCCCATTGGTGATAGTGCCCAAGAAGAATGGTAAGTGGCGCATTTGTGTTGATTACAGACAACTGAACAAAGCAACGCTCAAAGATTACTTCCCACTGCCATTTATTGACCAAGTGTTAGACACCCTAGCTGGCAAATCATCATTTTCTTTTCTTGATGGTTTTAGTGGCTACAACCAGATCAGGATAGCCTCTGAAGACCAGGACAAAACCACATTCACCTGTCCTTGGGGCACCTATGCCTACAATGTTTTGCCATTTGGACTTTGTAACGCTCCAGCTACCTTTCAGAGAGCTGTGTTAGCTATTTTCGCTGATTTAATTCATGATTGTGTTGAAGTCTACATGGATGATTTTTCAGTATATGGCAATTCATTTGAACATGCATTAGAAAATCTTGAGAGAGTTTTGAAAAGATGTATTGAAGCTAACCTGTCCCTCAGCAATGAAAAGTGCTTTATGATGTTAAACGAAGGGATAGTGTTAGGCCACTATATTTCTTTTCAAGGCATCCAGGTTGACCCAGCCAAGATCTAGATCATTGCTGATTTGCCAATTCCACAGAACCAAAGAGAGGTAAGAAGTTTCCTTGGGTATGCAAGCTATTACCGCAGATTTATTGAAAATTTTAGTAAGATAGCTTTACCTTTGTTTAAACTTCTAACCAAAGATGTAGTTTTCAACTGGAATGAAAACTGCCAACAAGCATTCGAACAGCTCAAAAAGAAACTATCCACCGCACTAGTCTTGAGAGGGCCTAATTGGAGCCTACCATTTCATATCTTTACAGATGCATCCGACACTGCAGTAGGTGCATCCTTAGGCCAAAAAGAGGAATCTTGTACTTATGCCATTTATTTCATTAGTAAAAATCTAACACCTGCAGAGTTAAACTACACAGTTACAGAAAATGAAACACTTGCCATCATTTATGCTGTGAATAAATTCCGACATTACATAACTGGTTATGAAGTCTTTGTACATACTGATCATTCGGCCATTAGACATTTAATGAATAAACCAATAACTAGTGGCAGAGTTACCAGATGGTTATTATTGTTACAGGAATTTAACATCACAGTGTTAGATAGACCAGGCAAAGAGAACCAGGTGGCAGATTTTCTCTTTAGACTGCAAAATCCAGGTGAGGTTGTTCCAGCTGAAGATTCTTTTCCAGATGAAAACTTATTTGCAGTTTCTATAGTAACTCCTTGGTATGCTGATTTGGCCAATTATTTGTCTACAGGAAGGACACCTCCACACTTTACTGCAAAGGAACGGAAGAGACTAGTCAAACAAAGTGCTAGATATTCATGGCTTAATGGCAATTTATTTTACACTGGTTATGATATGATAATTAGGAGATGTGTAAGAAATGATGAGGTCATTGATATTTTAAAATCTTGCCATGATGAACCGTGTGGTGGGCATTTTGCAGCAAAGCGGACAACATTCAAAGTTCTTACTCTTGGATACTACTGGCCATCCATTTTCAAGGATGCCAAGAAGTATGTAAAGAGTTGTGACAGCTGCCAAAGAATGGGCAAGCCCACAGCTACCGATGAGATGCCCCTTCAGCCCCAAGTTCACTTAGAGCCATTTGACAAGTGGGCTCTAGACTTTATAGGACCCATTAACCCAACCTCCAATGGTAAGAAGTACATCTTAGTATGTACTGATTACGTCACAAAGTGGGCTGAAGCAAAAGCACTGGTTAGAGCATCCGAACACACAGTAGTCAATTTCCTTTTTGAGGAGATTTTTGTGAGGTATGGAGTACCAAGGGAAATTGTGACTGATCAAGGTACTCAATTCACCTCAAAGCTAGTGAAGGACATCACAGACAGATACCAAATCAAGTATAGGAAAAGTACCCCTTACCATCCACAGGCCAATGGGCAGGTGGAATCCACAAACAAAACCTTGGAAGGCATCATTACTAAAACTGTTGCAATGAACAGGAAAAACTGGGAAGAGAAGCTCAAAGATGCACTCTGGGCTTACAGGATTACCTGGAAAGATACTACAGGATTTACACCATATCAGTTGGTGTACGGTAAAGAGGTAATGCTTCCTATTGAGTTCCAAATACACACTTTTAAACTGGCTGCAGATTTACAAATTGATTTGGACCAAGCACAAAAAGAAAGAATTCAGCAGTTGAACCAGCTGGATGAGATGAGGCAGCAAGCAGAAGAAACCACCATCCTCATGCAAAAACATAGGAAGCAATGGCATGATGCACATATTAAGAAGAAGCAGTTTAAGGAAGGTGACTGGGCTTTACTTTTTGACTCAAAATTCAGAGATCATAAAGCTAAGTTCACCACCCATTGGATGGGCCCCTATGAAATTGTTCAGGCTTATGACAATGGTTCAGTCAAGCTCAAAACTATTGATGGAGAAG
The DNA here is from genome assembly GCA_031772625.1 of Pinus tabuliformis. Taxonomy (NCBI): domain Eukaryota; kingdom Viridiplantae; phylum Streptophyta; class Pinopsida; order Pinales; family Pinaceae; genus Pinus; species Pinus tabuliformis. The sequence goes on along the minus strand of CM062808.1, from coordinate 290,934,454 downwards.
GTCACTCCTTCACAGTCAATGGTCATCGCCTGAAGCTATACACCAAGCCCATCAGCAAGCAAGATTTTCTCCATACACTATCTCAGCAAAGAGAGGTTGAGGTACTGCAGCCCTCAGCTGCAGTATCACTGCCTTAGTTTCATTTCCTTTCAATTTCAGAGTTAAAAAGAAAAAGAAAAATATATATATATAAAACAAAAACTAAAAAAAAATAATAAAAAAAAAAGAATATAAAAAAATAATAATGGGTTAGATGTGAAAACCAGTCTCTGGCACACTCTAACCTCGAATTCCTACTTGAAAACCAATTCGTTGGCGGGTATGAATTCTCTTTCTTTTGTTCACTGTTTGCTTTATCAGCTAAATCATGACTTGAGGACAAGTCAAAATTTTAGTCGGGGAGAGAGGCATCAGCACTTTGTTCTTTTATCTCTCCATTGTAAACTATTAAAGATTTCTTATCCTATATCTTCACTGTAAATTTCCAAAGCAGCTTGTTTCAGTATTCTAGACTTCAATAAATAAGTTGTTTTGTCAATGTGTTATCTCAGAGGGACCTGGTTATAAACATTATGCAGGGGGACCTGTTCTGTCCAGACAACTATGCTACCAACACCAGCAGTAATGGGACCTGTTAAGACATTCACAAGGGACCTGTTAAAGAAATTGACACCAAGGGCTACTTCAACAGAATTTCATCAAGTTTCTACAAGGATTTGGGCACCAAGACTCCATCAAATGCCCAAGCTCAGTGAACCTGTATCAATATAAGGAGCTGCATGAACATTTTCAAATTTTTCTTAAGGGACCTGTTACATTTAATTTTTCTCAAGGGACCTGTTATATCTTCAAATTTTTCTCAAAGGACCTGTTACAGCAAGCAAAAAAACAGTCAAAAAGGGACTAGCTACTCAGCATGTCAATACAACAATGACCAACAAAAGAGTAATATGTTTCTTGTTCTTAAACATTTGATTTCTTAGATTGATTTTTAATGTAACTTTGATGACTGTGAACTGTTATGATTAATTTCAAGGATGCCCACATTTCCTATCATCCCTTATTCCACCGATTCTCGTCATTCTCATAACATCAACCCATTCATACTTCTAAAACCCATTATCAACACATCAACCTTGTCATACATCCTACAGTCATACCAACATCCTCCATCCGACCGAATACCAACTGGAATGGGACACGTGGCGGATTATGTTTTTAAATACAAGGGAAAGAGACAAATGTAAAGCGGCCTATCTATTTCATTCCACACAGCCAAATCATAATTCCACCACCCAACGTACCCAATGATTCAAGGGACTTCCCGAAACCATACCCAGCATTATATATACATGCTCCCAGCGCTCTTGTGGTGACATCTATGTAAGCGTACAACACTCCTCTGTTTTAAAATGAATGAATATGCTGTGAAGTGAGTACAGCCGGTTATCCCACAGTCATTCTCGCACTTGATTCCCATAATTTTCAAAGTATAATCGGGAGCAGTGAGCGCCGGAAGAAGCATTATCATTTAGGTTCGATTATTATCATTTGGGTCCGATTTACTCAGTGAGGAATGGGAGCAGTGAGCGCCTAAAGAGAAAGTATAACCACCCTGTTGCGACTTCCACCACAGTCATAATACAGTCGACCGACCGAGCATCATATTGAAGAATAAGGAAAGCGATATACCAGGTAACCAGTTTGAAATTTCTTTGTTAAAATTGTAAGAACATAAACAGAGAAGGGTTAGAAGCACGACCCTCTGCCACCATGACTAATAGGGTTGAACCGAGTGTGTTCGACAGTTCAAAATATCATGAGGATTGCATTGAAATTCTTAGAGAAATACAGTGGTTACCATTCCTAGAGAAATTTCATGGAAGCAATGAGGAAGTTACCAAGCAATTTGCTTTCACCTTCAATGGAGAAAAAGCCCTGATAGGTAACTTCTCATTCAGGGTTTCAGAGGATACTATAGCTCAGGCAATAGGGATTAGTCCAGAAGGGGAGAAGTATTTTAAAACCAAGCAATTTAAAGAAAAATCGTGGACACAGTTTATGTCTAGATCTAGAGTCTCATCAGTGAACTGGAAGAAGGGTGTTCCAAGAAGTTGGTTGATGCATCCTTGGGATGAGATGGTCTACATCCTTCAAAAATTCATAACCTGTGAAGGCCGTTACAGTATTGTCTACCTATACCACATTAAACTACTCCTCCACTTGAAGAAACAATGTGTTATCAGTATACCATATTTTCTGTTACAAAGCTTAACCAAGATGTCCAAGACTATCCAGAAGCAGAAGGGGAATGAAGACAAGAGCCTGTATCACTTTGGCTTAATTAAAATTCTCATTGAGCATGAATTGCACAGAAGAGGGAAACCATGGAAAGAATTCCTCGCTGTTAATCAAATTAGAGATGAAGAAGATAAAGAAGAAGTGCAAGAAGACTCAGGGTTCATGAAGGACATTGATGAAGAAATCCCAGTATCCAAAGCCAGCAAGGCACCTCTACCTGTGGGCAGCATAAGGACCAGGAACATGAAAAAGGAAGATGCTAAGAGGGCCGAGAAAGATAAAATTTTCACCACTTACTCACGAAGAACAAGGAGGACACCAAAAGCCCAGTTGCAAGAAGACCAGCTTGAATCCAATGCACCTGCACAAATGGATGTTGAGAGTGGTGACCACTCACTACCAGGACCAGAAGTTGATATAGAGGTAGAAAGCAATAACAAGCAGGAAAAATGTTCACCACCTCCCATTAAGAGACAGAAGAAATTGGAAAAACAAATTGAAGAATTAAAGGAAGAGCTCATGGAGGCTAATATGTTAGAAAAAGTTATCAAGAGAGAAAATGAAATGCTCCGGGCGCAGAGTAAAGAAACTCAGAAGAAGAATGAAAAGTTGAAGGAGAGAATCAGTGAACTGGAGGCTGAGCAAACTGAGATTTCTAACTGGGCCACTAAGTGGTACAATCAGAAGAAGACCCTCAAAGAAAAATACAAAAGGTTAAAGCAGGAGCTCAAGGGTCAGAAAGAAAACCAGGTGAAAAAGAATGTGGACACATTGCTCAAGGCAACAGAGATCCAGTCAGGGACAGAGTTCAAGGGAAGCACTTCGGGGATAGCATGAGGACATGCTAATTCCTTAAGTCGGGGAGAGATGTTGGTATCATCCCAAGACCCCTTTTTCCTCCTAAAAACATGTCATTTACCCATTCCTTTTCATCATATATTCCTTAGAATCCTTGAAAATTAATTATTAATAGTCTTATAGTTATTAAAATGCATTGAAATTGATTTAGGAATTTTATGTTGAAGAATTAGAAGTTTTTGGTGAAATGGTTACAGGAAGTTCCAACATCCTGTAATTAGCTCATTTTTTGACAGGTGTCGCAATAGCTGGACTAGAGCGAAAGGCATGGATGAAAAATAGAATGTCCAAGGATGGACAAACACCTATCATACAGCCGAATCGACCCTCCTACATGCACGGTCAACTCAGGTCAAAGCATGGCACACTGGCGACAAAGGCAGAAACATCAGCTCATTCTAACTTGATTTGGTTTTTGATCTTTTTGAAATCAGTTAGGATAGAAACATTTTGAAAAGCTCGATGTAATAAAAGCGGCAACAGCCGAATTCCGAATGTACATTCATTTGACATGGTTGTGATAGACATATGTATATACAGTCCGAGTAATGAACAGAGGTTAATCGTTGTATCATTCTGAAACAGAGTGTTTTAAACTTAATACTAAGAACCCAGTTGCAGCTACGATTTGTGTCTCGTGCATTGATTTGATCTTTAGTCGATTATAGTCCAGTGTACCTCTGGAGTGCGGACGGGCCCTGCGCTCAACCGGTATACTGTTCTTTTCATTTATTTGAACTTAGGTTATCGTGTGGTTTGCACAGTAGTTACGCTTGATTGGATTTCGATTTCAATAGATATTATATGGTTTGCACAGCAGTTACAATTACTTGGGTTTCGATTTCCATAGCTTTTGATTTCCATTGAATGTATATGGTTTGCGCTTATGGTTGGTTTGCGTTTATGGTAATGCTGAACAGTCATCAATGAGATCTGGAAGTGCGTCCTGTAAGGGATTCGATCCCTGTGTGTCTTTTAAAAGCACCATCATAAACTTTGTTTTCATTTCACAATTCATTTATGATCTCTGTATATTTTGATATTGTATCAATATTAGTGAATACTGGGTGTTTACTGAGCAAGGGTTTTATGTGTAATATCTTTGTAAGGAGATTAAGATCACTGTTGCAGTGATATACAGTGTTTAGTTTCAGTGTGTGATTTGGTAAATGCATTTAATGATAGCATTGTAATCAGGTATATTAGCAGAGTGACCTGAGTGTTTGGATGATAGGTGACATATCCCAGTCTTCCGTAAAGAAGCCCTATGACCTACATCATAACCACTTAGCCAACAATCCTTTATGTCTATATACTTTAGACGCATGCCTCTAAGCTTACGCATCCTGGTCGATAATTAATATAGTCTAGTCTAGTACCCTAGCTAGAACACTACGCTATTCTCCCATAACTCTTAACAAACTTGCGATAATACCCTGTCAACCCAAGAAATCCGCGCAAATGCTTTATGGATGTGGGGATTTTCCATTCCTTAATGGCTTTAATTTTGGTAGGGTATACCTTAACTCCTTCATGAGATACAATATGACCCAAATATTCCACCTCTTGGACTCCAAAGAAACATTTGGATCTGTTGGCATATAATTGTTTCTCCTCCAATAGTTGTAGCACCCTGTCAACATGTTCAACATGATCCTTCCAAGACTTGCTGTAGATAAGTATATCATCAAAAAATACTAACACAAATTTTCTAAGGAATGGTTTGAAAATTGAATTCATCAAACCTTGAAATGTTGAAGGTGCATTGGTAAGGCCAAAAGGCATGACCAAAAATTCATAATGACCCTCATGAGTTCTAAATGCCGTTTTCAGAATGTCTTCAATCTTCATTCTGATTTGATGATATCCTGAACGAAGATCCAACTTGGTGAAGTAAATTGATCCATGCAATTCATCTAGTAATTCATCAATGACAGGAATGGGGAACTTATCTTTAATAGTGAGCTTGTTGAGCTCCCTATAATCCGGACACATGTGCCATGATCCATCCTTCTTGTGCACCAATACTACTGGAGCAGAGAAAGAACTTTGACTCGATTGAATTATACCAGCCTTTAGCATTTCTGCAACCATACGTTCAATTTCACTTTTTTGGACATAGGGATATCTATACGGCCTGATGTTTGGAGGAACACTTCCTGGAATCAGATGAATAGCATGATCATGATCACGCATAGGTGGGAGACCTTTGGGAGTCTCAAATACCTTGGAATGATTGTCCAAGACTTTTTTGAGATCTGGAGAAATAGATGATTCTAATGTGGAAACATCTAGAGAACATAATTGTGCAATTACACCCCTTTGCTCCTTTTTTAGAAGCTTTGTCATACCATTAGAGCTGATTACCTTTCCTGGTTTCCCTGCAATACCCCTTAATTCAACTTCCTTTCCTTCCACAGAAAATTTGATGAAAAGTTCTTGAAAATTAAAAGCTATTGTACCCAAGGATTGTAGCCATTGGACTCCTAGTACAACATCAACACCTCCCATTGGAATGGAAAGCATTGGGCTAGTCAATACATATTCTCCCATGGATAGCTTGATATTATGGCACTTTCTAGAGCAATTTATTGTTCCTCCATTTGCAATCATCACTTGACACTCTGGTGCTGGATATAGGAAGCAATTCAATTCTTTTGCTACCCTACAATGAATAAAATTGTGGGTGCTTCCTGAATCAATCAACACTATTACCTTTTTCTTCTTGATTTGTCCTTCTATCTTGATGGTTTGAGGAGTGGTAATTCCCGCCAATGCATTACAAGATATGGTCGGATTTATTTGTTCTTCATCTAGGCTTTGTTCCTGGAGCATATCCTGTTCTTTTGACCTTTCTTGCTCCTTTTCTTCTTCCTCTTCACAATCTATGTAGAATAATTTCTTCTCAGCACACTTATGACCTTTAGTGTATTTGCTATCACAACTATAACAAAGCCCTTTTGCTCTTTTTTCTTCCAATTATTATGGTGTCAACCTTATAGGTTGTGGAAGACTAGGGGCAACTGCACTTCCGTCTTTATAGTTGTGAGTGGTATGTTTCCTGGTTGCCATAATTTTGCTTTCCATTTTTCTTGCTAACCTGAATGCCTTCTCTAATGAATCAGGTTCCCAAAGTCGAACATCATGTTGGATATTATCCTTTAAAGACCCTATGAAAACATCAATCCTATGCTGCTCTGGAATATCTTTTACCCTTATGTTCAATTTTTGGAACTCCTCAATGTGCTCCATTATTGAACCCTTTTGTTTGAGACTTATCAATTGGCTAAAAAAAGTGTTGCTTTTTGTATCCTCATAATGTGCTATCAATTCTTCCGTAAAAATTGCCTAAGTGATAAATTGTTTACGAGAGCAAAGCCATTGATACCATACAAATTGATTTGGTTCCAAATATAAAGTTTCCATACGTACCTTTTGTGTGTTTTGCACATTATTGAGATCGAAGAACTGCTCCATCTGTAATATCCATGTGGCGGGATCCTTGCCATCAAACTTCCCCATATCGATTTTTGGAATATGGTGGGTCTTCGATCCAACATTAGAGTCTATGGAATCATGATTAACATTTCTTTTGTTCACATCATGAGTTTCCTTTACAACCTTTTCACCATTAGTAAGTATTTCTTGTAGAAAATTTGTCAAATCTGTCTTCAAATCTGCCATGTCTGTCTTCAAATTTGTCCTCAATTCTGTCTTCAGATCATCCATCATAGCTTCCATGCCCTGTATCTTAGATTCCACGCCATTTATCTTAGCATCTGTTAGCTTTTGTGAGCGTGACATTTGTTGCACTTGTTCTTGTAATTTTGATATATCATGTAGCATTTCTTCCTCTTCTTCATGAGTCATGCTAGAGCTTTCAGGTTCCTTACTAGGTGTTTGCATTTTCTTTCCTCGGGGCATCAGTTACCGATAATAATGCTTTACTATGCTCTTTGAATTCCTTCAAACCAAGCTTAAGCAAAAATAAAAAATAAAAACTACACACCTTTTTTTACTTTGTAGAAGCTTGATATTGAATCTGATGTATCTCTATAATTTTGAATCATCTAGTTCTGAAATTGTGACCTGTAGTAGCCTTCTATGTCCTCTTTCCAATGCCACTAGTCTTATCCAAATTGGATTCTCCAATAAAGAGTTATGCACAATCTCCCGCAGCGACCTTCTTACGAAATTTCAATCCGATGCTCAGAAAGAAAGTTATGACGATTTTCCCCAGGTCACCTGTTTTGAGTGTAATTTAGGAGTCTGCAAAAAGACCAACTTCCTGAGATCATATCTCCGAAATTATCGCGCTAAAAGCTCTGAAATTCGGACCCAAGGTTCAGCGCGATTTCTTCTCAAATGGGTTTTTTTGCGACTTCTGAAACGTCAGAGAAAAAAAGTTATAGCGAAAATGCCACGATGACCTGTTTGGACCAGCGAAACCCTAGAATCCAAAGCTCTGATACCAAATGTTATGAAACCAGCTCAAGAAAAGATAGAAAAGATAGATCAACGCCTTAGAATTCAGCCTCTTCGAGGGGGCAACCTCCTTTAAATTACATAAATGAACAATTCTTGGATGATTCAAATGACAAAACCTCCTTTCTATATATAGGAGTCCATGGAGTCACAATATAATGCAGCCGACAAAAATAACAATAGAGAGATTCTATGGGCACATTAATAACAATATGGGGGCAATGGGGGCACAACAATATAAATAAGGGGTATAACTACAATAGTAATGGGGTAATCACTAGTATTATAGGGACCCAACAGTTGTATTCCTCTACCATCACATTTAGCCAAACCTGATGTTGAGTTGCCTCCTTGAAACTGGCAGGCTCTCCATCCTGAGCTACTAATGCCTAATATCTATCTAGCTATTTTTACTCCCTCTTATTTTTTCTTGGCACACTGATGAAGTCTTCTGCATCTCGTAGAATCTGACGAAGTTCCCTGCTAGTTCTTCCTCTTCCAGCAAGTGCTACTGTTCGCTCCTCCTTCTCATCCTGAGAATCTTCCCGTCCTGAGGAAGAATTCTTTACTTCTGTTGGTTGAAGAGGCTTAACTAACGGCTCCTTTTTCAACTGCTCCTTGAAAGGCATCTCGCGAGATCTTCTTAAAGCCCTGTCCTCCATGAAATTTACATTTCATCGTACTACTACCTTCCTACTCCCTGGAAGATAGATTCTGTATGCCTTAGCGTTCTCGCTATATCCTGTTGGGTTGTGTTATATTCTTTCCACGACTAGCCCATGTAGTTAACCGGGGGGTTAGAAAGCCCCCCCTTCGTTGCACTGATTGTGTAGCGGGGGGGTCACAGGGGGTTTGAGGGGTGCAGGTAACCCCCCTTTATGGGGTCCCAAAAAATTTTGTTTTTTGGACTCTATATTAGGTTGGGCGGACCTACCTATGGTTTTGTGCATGATTTTCGCACATGGTTTTGGACGCGATGGTTTTAAGTCCATAGTTTTGGACGCAATGGTTTTCGGTCCATGGTATTGGATGCTTCAGCATGTATAAATATGTATTGTAACATTGAAAGGATCATAATGAAAAATCAAGCTGGTAGTCCAGGTTTTGGGATCCAGGGGAAAATCTCTGTGTATGTGTTTTATGTGTTATGCTTTCGCATTGTTTAATTTTTGTGTTTTAGAATTCGTATGCAGGTAATTTCTGTACATGGTTAAAACCTACATTTGGTATCAGAACTGTTTTGGCTTCAAGGGGACACCTTTTTTGTTGAGGGGTTTCACTCGAGCCTGTGGTAGACCCTGTTCAGTGGGAGATTTGTGGGATCAATTCTAGTGGTGAAAGAAGATGGCGAGCGGTGGAAAGATAGAGATCGAGAAATTTAATGGTCAGAGTTTTGAGTTGTGGAAACTCAAGATGGAGGATCCGTTGGTGGATAAAGATTAGTGGATCGCGGTAGATCCGAGTACTAAACCAACATGAGTGTCCGATGAAGAATGGAAGAATTTGGATCGAAAGGCAAATAACACAATACAATTGTGTGTCTCAGATTTAGTATTGTTGAATGTATCAGGGGAAACTACAACGAAGGCTCTATGGGACAAGTTAGGGACTTTGTACCAATCTAAGTCTTTGGTGAATAAACTATTCCTATGGAAAAAGCTATATAACCTGAGGATGAAAGATGGAGACTCGATGACAAAGCATCTGAATGCATTTAACATTGTGGTAAGTTAGTTATTATCTGTTGATATTAAAATTTCAGATAAAGATAAGTGCATCAGTTTGTTGTGTTCTCTACCAGATTCATGGGATAGTCTGGTTATTGCAATAGGTAGCAATGTAACTGCCTTACAGTTTGATGAAATAGTCTCATCCTTGCTGACAAAGGAGATGAGACGGAAAATATGGGGAGCTAGAATGGTGATGCCTTGTTTGTACGAGGATGGTCCTAGAACATAAACAAAAATACGTCATCGAATGGGAGATCTAAATTTCTAGGAAAACCTGTAAAGGTGGTTTGCTGGAAATGCGGAAAGGAAGGGCACTACAAAAGGCATTGTAAATCTAAAGCTCCTGACAAAGGAAAGGGATCTGATGATTCTCCTTCTGCAGAGGCGAAAACAACCTCAGATGAAGGTGGGGATGTGTACTTGGCTTCTTCAAGTACACATGTAGAGCATGAGGCATGGTTGATTGCCTCAGGTGCATCCTTTCACTTCACTCCCCATAGAGAGTGGTTCTGCGAGTATGAGAAATATGATGGTGGTGATGTCTTCTTGGGGGATGACAGGAAGGCTAGAATCATTGGTCGTAGAAAAGTAAAGTTGAAGTTGCAAGGTGGAAGGGTTAGAACACTTTTGGGTGTTCTGCATATTCCTACATTGTCCAGAAATCTAATTTTTGTAAGCAAGATGGATGATGCAGGTGTAAAAACAATGTTCAAGAAGGATACCTACAAGATGGTTCGGGGAGCATTGGTATTGATGCGGAGAGTTCGGATTGGAAATCTATACAAGCTGCAAGGTAGCACTATTGTTGATGGGTGCAACAATTCTGTGGTTCTTGAAAGTGGAGCAGAAAATCTAGTGGTCTTTGGAGAGAAGACCATGCTGTGGCATCAAAGGCTTGGACATATTGGAGAGAAGGGCCTTGAATGCTTCATGGAAAAGGTATGGTAGAAGGTATGAGTAATAGCTCTTAGGATTTTGATTTTTGTGAAAATTATGTATATGAGAAGCAGAATCGACTGAGTTTCGCCTCTGGTGGTAAGAGGGCGAAACAAATATTAGAACTTGTGCACAGTGCTGTGTTTGGACCCGTGAAGGTTCCATTACTGGGCAAGTTTGTGTACTATGTATCATTTATAGATGACTTCCCAATGAATACATGGATATATTTCCTTAAGAAGAAATATGAAGTCTTTGATATACTTAAAGAATTTAAGGCTCTGGTGGAAAACTAGACAGAGAAGAAGATAAAGGTGTTAAGGACAGATAATGGTGGAGAGTTTTGCAATAAAGAATTTGAAGAACTCTGTAAGAAGTGTGGTATAGCACGACATAATACTACTCCATACACACCTGAGAAAAATGGAGTTGCAGAAAGAATGAACAAGATGTTGATGGAAAGGGCAAGAAGCATGCTTAGTGGTGCTGGGTTAGGACAAGAATTCTGGGTAGGGGCGGTGGAGACAACATGTTACCTAATCAACAAATCACCTTCATCAGCGTTGGAGGATAAAACTCCACAAAAGGTATGGATTGGTAAGAAACCCTCTCTTTCACATCTGAGGGTATTTGGATGTGATGCATATGTACATGTTCCAAAGGAGAAACAAACCAAGTTGGATAGTCAATCTGAAAAGTGCATCTTTATTGGGTATAAGGATGGTTTAAAGGGTTATAAGCTTTGGAATCGAGTAACAAAGAAGGTTGTGTATAACCAAGATGTGGTGTTCAGAGAGGTAAAAGTTGTTATTAAACATGAAGTCCAACCAAAGGAACCTGAGAATATAGAGTTTGAGATTAAGGAGGAAGAATCAGACTCTACAACAGAGGAGGAATCAGAAGATGAAGAGCCACAAACTCCGGGTGTGAGAAGATCAGTTCGAGAAAGAACGCAGCCAGAAAGGTATAGTCCATCTGCTTTCCGTTCAAATTTTTCTTTATCTATTACTGACAATGATCCCAGAGCTGTGAAGGAAGCAGTAGATTCAGAGGATGACAAACTTTGGAAAGAGGCCATGGTTGATGAAATGGCATCTTTGCACAAAAATGAGGCTTGGGATCTGGTGGAGTTTTCGGCCGGAAGTAAACCCATTGGTAGCAAATGGGTGTTCAAGAAGAAGACAAATGCAGAAGGAAAGGTGGAGAAATAAAAAGCTCGGTTGGTCGCAAAAAGTTATTCCCAGGTGCCAGGAATTGATTCTGGTGATATTTTTTCTCTTGTTGCTAATGTAACTTCTATTAGATTGCTTTTATCTATTGCTGCTGATTTTGATTTTGAAGTAGAACAGATGGATGTGAAGACAACATTTCTTCATGGGAATCTGGAAGAGGAAATCTACAAGAAGCAACCTGAAGGCTTTGCGGTGAAGGGTAATAAAGAATTGGTATGCAAGTTAAAGAAGTCTCTGTATGTGTTAAAACAATCACCAAGGATGTGGTATCAGAAATTTGATACATTTATATGGGGACTTGGCTTCACCAGAAGCAAAACAGATCACTGTGTGTATTTTAAATTAATTGGTGATTGTGTTATTTATCTGGTCTTGTATGTGGATGATATGTTGCTGGTTGGAAATGACAAAGAAATTATCCAGGATTTGAAGACCCAATTGTCCTCCAAATTTGACATGAAAGATCTTGGTGCTGCAAACTATATTTTGGGTATGGAAATTAAAAGAGACCGGGAAAAGAGGAAGCTTTAGTTAAACCAGAAGAAGTATGTTAAGACAATACTGTAGAGGTTTAATATGTAGGATAGTAAACCAATGAAGGTTCCTATTCCTGTAGGTGTGAGGTTATCTGCTGAACAGTGTCCCAAGACACAAGAAGAAGAAGAGGACATGTCCCATGTTCCATATGCAAGTGCAGTCAATAGCCTCATGTATGCAATGGTCTGTATTAGACTAGACATTGCACATGCAGTGGGAGTATTGAGCATGTTTATGTCAAAACCAGGCAAGGAGCACTGGACAAAAGTGAAGCGGGTTTTCAGGTATTTACGTGGCACTAGTGATTATGGTTTGTGCTACCAAGGAAGACCATGATTGGACAAAGTGTTGTATATTCGTGGCTTTGTTGATGCAGACTGGGTTGGAGATCTGACCAGAGAAGATCTACGAGTGGGTATGTGTTTAACCTATTTGGAGGTGCAGTTAGTTGGATGAGTAAGAAACAATCTGTAGTGGCACTATCAACTACAGAGGCAGAATACATGGCAGCCACTCATGCAAGCAAGGAAGGAATTTGGTTGCAGAGATTGTGTTCAAGTATGGGGTTAGTACAGGGAGCTATAAGGATAGACTGTGATAGCCAAAGCGCAATTTTCTTGGCAAAGAACTCTGCAGATCATTCAAAGACAAAGCACATTGATGTTTAGTATCACTTTGTGAGGGATATGATAGCAGACAAAAAGGTGTCGCTGGTAAAGGTGGACACTTTGAAGAATACTGCAGATGCATTGACAAAATCTGTGAGCTCTGAGAAGTTTTCTTGGTGTAGAGAAACAATGGGCGTTGCAAGGTTGAATAAATGACTAAGCTCTCTTGTGGCCCCCTGTGGAAAGAAAACAAGTGGAAGAATGTTGGGTTGTGTTATATTCTTTCCACGACTAGCCCACGTAGTTAACAGGGGGGTTAGAGGGGGGGCGGAGCCCCCCCTTCATTGCGCCGATTGCGTAGTGGGGGGGTCACAGGGGGTTTGAGGGGTGCAGGTAACCCCCTCTATGGGGTCCCAGAAAATTTTGTTTTTTGGACCCTATATTAGATTGCGCGAACCTACTTATGGTTTTGTGCATGATTTTCACACATGGTTTTGGACGCGATGGTTTTCGGTCCATGGTATTGGATGCTTCGACATGTATAAATATGTATTGTAACATTGAAAGGAACATAATCAAAAATCAAGCTGGTAGTCCCGATTTTGGGATCCAGGGGAAAATCTCTGTGTATATGTGTTTTATGTGTTATGCAGGTAATTTTTGTACAGGGTTAAAACCTACATATCCTACCAGATATCCCTTTTCCATAGTCTGATCCAACTATTTCCTCTTTTCTTCGGGTATGCGAAAATATGCTAGACTCCCAAATATCTTGAAATGGCTGACTTCAGGTGTTTCCCTGTGAAAAATTTCTTTGGAGTAATCTTTCCCACTGCCCGATGAGGAGTCCTGTTCTGAACATAGACTTCTGCGTTGCATGCTTTTTCCCATAGGAATTTTGGCATATCCCGATCATACATCATGGCCTTAGTTGCTTCTATAATAGTCCTATTCTTTCTTTCTGCTCCCCATTCTACTCCGGATTATATGGAGATGTTCACTCTCTTCTGATGCCATCCTTAGCGCAAAAATCAGTGAAGTCCTTATTGACATCTCCACCATTATCTCAGCGCAAAACTTTTATTTTCTTCCCAGTCAGATTCTCCACCAGAGCCTTGAACTCCTTGAATCGATAGAAAACCTCAGCCTTGGTTTTCAGAAAATAAATCCAAGTTTTCCTTAAGTGGCCATCAATTAAGGTAAGGAAAAACTCGACACCACTGAGAGCTTTGACGGACATAGGTCTGCAAATATCAGAGTGTATCAATCCTAGTACACTCTTGGCCCTGTGTTTGCTCCTAGGAAATGCTGCCTTGGCATACTTTCTTAGAGCACATCCCCTGCATACATCATCTTGTTCCGTACTCAGATCCGAAGCTCCTGTTACAGTGCTCCTGAGAATTCTCAGAGCTCCATGATGCAAGTGACCCATTCTTCTGTGCCATAGTTCGTTTAAGTCCTTGTCTCCATCACTGCCTATAAGTGCCATTGGTGATTCTAGTTTCAATTTATATAACTGATTACTTTTGATCCCAATCTGAACTTTCTTTTTCCAGCTCGGATGTTTGACATATACCTTCTCCTTGATGAAGTAGATGTCATAGCCGTTGCCTTGTCGTTGTGACACGGAAAGTAAGTTCATCCCCAATCCTGGTACATGCAACACATTTGTAGCACGAAACCGTTTTCTCGATTCTGTTTGAAAAACTATGGTACCTTTCCCTACTGGAGTACACTTTGACTTGTTCCCCATGGTGATCTGAAAGTTCATCTTCTCTTCTCGATATTCTGAGAAACACTCCCTGATTCCCGTCATATGCCATGAAGCTCCACTGTCTATATACCATACTTCTGATGATGCAACACTAGTCATACATGCTACTTCTTCTTCTAGCCTGGAAGCCAACATAGAGAAATCGAAATCTCTTTCTCTTGTGCAATCTTCTGAAAATCTGTGTGATTCCCTTGACGTGGATGCCTCTACATCGTGGTCTCGACCCATAACTGATTTTCCCTTTCTATCTCTGATTACTCCCTTTGATACCATGTGAAAACTCTATCATTGCAGCAACTGATTTATTTTTTCTACTTATTCCACAATAAGTTATTTACGAAATTACTTCAATAAACATTAAAATAAATATTGCTGGAGATATCACACTGTAATGCTAAAAAACAAATATATGCACAAGCATTAACACAATGACACAGATATTTTGGATAACAGTCTCCCAAAAAAACCATTGTGGGAAAACTGGTGCAACAAGGGAGGATTTTATTATTCAACAATTCTTCAGTACAAAAAGGTGCCAAACTGGCTTACCCACAGAGATAAATAATTCTCTAGCACTTCTCCCAATCCCAGTGTCAGCCCGACTGACCTCTGCGTGACTCTCAAACCCTCTACGTCAGCCCTGGGCCTCTTCGCGTCACCCACGCAGGCCCAACTAGTGACTGCGCAGTCTTTTGCTGCTTCTGCGTCTCCCTGAAAAGCCCTGCGTCTGCCTCTCCTGCCTCAACGCTGATCTCTAGTGGCTGATCCTACCTCTCTGCTCATACTTGCTACCTCCTGACTGCTCACCAGACCACTGGTTCAATTTCTCAGCGAACCCCGCTCCAGAAATTGAACTGACTGGTCTCCCTCAGTGTATTCTCCAAGTGACCCTCAAGCCTCCTCTTATAGTTTTATCGTTGACAAATCAACGACTAAGATTAAGTCCCTAATCAACGGCTAAGATAAGATCTGGCTTGATCCATGACTTTTGGACCATTCTAACACAGTTTTATATTAATTCACAATAATATTTTATTTTCCCTAAGTTTAGACTTAGGTACTTCATTAAAAATATTAATTATTTTAATATCTCCCAAACTGTTTAGAATCTGCCCAAACCTGTAAGAACCACATCCATACTATATATATATATATATCACAACAAAATACAACCAGAAGAGAAACACATTGGAAATTCAATTTATTCAGCACCGTCTAACACATCCCTGAAATTCATTTCAGGAAACATATCATAACATTTACATACATTTAACTAAGATCAAATGGTATTGCAACACATATGTACCGTTCACCAGAAGGCGAGACTCCACTTGCTTTGCTGTTACTGGTATTTCCTTGTTGCCGGTCACCTTCGCGAGTGAATGATAGTGTACTTGATCCAAATGCGAAGACTGACCGGTTAACCTCCCAGCCTACTCCTCGGGTACTCTTCTTCCCTGCAGACCCTCGAGCTGCAATGGGGTTGTACAATAGAGGAATGCACTAGATAGTAGAGGAGAGCACTCCTTGGCTCAAGAGTCCCCTCTCTAAAATCCTCTACCTCACCAAACTCACTATAGTTTCGTAATCACTACTCTGAAATCATCTCATCCATCCAACAATAGGATTCCCAAAAGTCCCTTCTCCCATGGCTTGCCCCTTCTTTTATAGGAGTCCTCATAGGTGACGCTTGGCATGTCATGAATAATTAATATATATATATATATATATATATATATATATATATATATTTATTCAATAGCTTAATTATTCACCCACCCATGTGTCACTCTCTCATCAAGGGTCTCCCAAAATTATTTACTTAAATTTTAATTTAAAGCTAATATTTTCCTCACCTCAACAAGATTCCTATTTCTTCTCCTAGTTGTCTCTTTATCCCCCTTTTTATTCCCTAATTTGTGTTCATTACTACAGTCAATTAATGAGTCAAGATTTGATTCCCCTATCTACTCCCTAATTTAACTCAAGTTATCTCTTAGATGGATATTCTTATGTTGGTTGTTGCCACATGGAGGTTCTCTACATTTCTCTAATTTTAATTTATTATTCTTATTTTAATTCACCTTCTTCTTCTCTTAATTAGGTTTAATTAGTTTAGGATTAATCTTTATCCTTACAATTATGTCCCTCTTTCCCTTTTTAACTAATTAACTACATAATCTTCCTAAGATTTTCCAACATGGGAAGGGTAGAGTTTTTAAGGTAATCTATTTTATTTCTTCCTATGATCCTCTTAACCCAAGTTTTATTTTTGATTTAATTACCTCGGTTTCTAACATCATTTTCCCTTGATGTAATTTACCTAATTTTCATTTCTTGATCATATTTATCAATTAATTTATTTTTAATGATTCCAAGGTGCCAAGTTTGGTCATGCCCTTCAAGAACTTCCCTTGCAGTTCCAAGGGTGCCACGTTTAATAGTTTACTTGTGATGCCAAGGGTGCCAAGTTGGTCATGCCCTTCAAGAAATTCCCTTGACGTTCCAAGGGTGCCACACCACTTGCCCTTCAAGCATTCAGTGACTACGAGGGGAAATTATAGGTGCAACATCATAGACCACTATCATCTCTTATGTTGCCTGCTATAGTGAGACTACTGGTGTCAGGGATCAAGGAATCCGCCTTGATGCGTGCTCCCCGGTAAAATCCTCATGAGCGATCCAACTTTGGGACCTGCCCTCATGGCATCATGATCTTCAAGGCGAAGGTGTTCCAACCCTTCCAGCCCAAGTCACGGCGGGAGTGCTAGTGGGTGAGATCAGGGACACTGTCCCACCCCTCCCATGTAGTTCCATCCACCTGTACAACCCCATCACCCATATGTGAGTCATTCAGTCAAGCAACTAATCTGTGCCTGCAACCATTAACATATCATCAGAATATAGATAAACATATATGGAAGGTTTCAAAATCGACTTAGAATTTCAAAGATAAATAATATAAATTTTCATCAAACCAGGTGTCATCAACTTGTCATATGCGAGTGCCTCTCATGGTTTCCTGCCATACTTAATAATCATCAGTAACAAGGTTTCTCAATGTTAGTCATTGTCATAATAGCATCATTAACAACTCCTAGTCATTCACATCATTGTTCATTGTAAGCCCGAACTAATGAAAGTAGGTAACATAGGGGACACATCCATCATCGCTATCATCACTAACATCAATGGAAACATACATATTCATTAAGCTATCAATATCGTAACATCAATAGAAATATACCTATCCATCAAATTTATTCATCATCATGCTTTTAATAGAGAGCATACATATCCTTTACTGCCCTTATCATCATAAATTCAAATAGAGACCAAACTTAACTATTTAATGTTACAATCATCATTATACCGATAGATAAGATACGTAACCATTCATGCTGTCATAATATCAATGGAAAACATACATAAACATCACAACCATGAATATCTCAATCACTAATAATAGTGTCATGTGCCCAGATCCTCAACTTGAGGTCCTTAAAGAATAATGTGTGGGCCTTAGGGCTAAATAAATGTTAGTGTCATATCACTGTCAGTCAACTAGAGTGGGCACTACATACACCCCCTCATAATAATAGACTTCGTCTCGAAGTCCCTGGAATAGGTAAGGAAAACGGTGACGCATCTCCTCGCCGTCCTCCCAAGTAGCTGGACTAGGACTATAATTGTCCCACTAGACCTTGAACTGGTCCACTAACTGTCGTCTAAGCTACCAAGTTCGCTGGTCCAGTATGCAAACTGGTTTGGTCATCACTGTTCCCTCGTCCGAAACCTGCAAATGACCAAAGTCAATAATATGCGAAGGATCTGAAATGTAATGACGTAAAACGGAAACATGCAACACATCATGCATACGTGCTAAAGATGGAGGTAAGGCAAGCCTATATGCCACCGGCCCTTTCCTTTCTAAGATTTCAAAAGGTCCCACAAACCGTGGAGACAATTTTTCTCCCTTTCCAAATTTTATAGGGCTTTTTTGGGGCCTTACTCTCAGGAACACCCTATCCCCCACTTCATAACTTCGGTCTACTCGATGAGCATCATGATAGCTCATTTTTCGATCTTGCACTTCTTTTAGCCTCCTCCTAATCATAGTCATTTGTTCTTCTATCTCTTGCACCACTTCAGGTCCTATTAATACTCGGTCCTCTAGTCGATCCCAACTGAGAGGTGTTCTGCAAGGTCTTCCATATAAGAACTCAAATGGCGCCATCTTGATAGAACTCTGATAATTTTTATTGTAAGCAAATTCCACAAGTGGTAAAAACTCCTCCCATCTCTTTTTTTGGTCCATCACATACATCCGAAGCATGTCTTCAAGGATTTGATTTGTCCTCTCTATCTGTCCATTTGTATCCGGGTGATAAGCAGTGCTGAAGTTCAACTGGGTTCCCAAAGCTTCTTGGTAACTGGTCCAAAATCTTCTTGTAAACACTACTCCCCTATCAAATATGATCTTCCTAGGCACTCCATGTAATCTCATGATCTCATTAATAAAAATCCTGGCGATTTCTGGTGCCTTATATGTAGTCTTAACTGGTATGAAATGGGTGCTTTTGGTCAACATGTCCACTACTACAAATATGGAATCATGTCTTCTTGAGGTCATTGGTAGTCCCACAATGGAGTCCATTGATATAACTTCCCATTTAGATTTTGGTATCTCATGGGGCTGTAATAAACCTGCTGGATGCCTGTGTTCAACTTTTACTCGCTGACACTCTAAGCATCTTGCTACCAAGTTCACGATGTCCTTCTTCATCCCTTTCCAAAAGAAGAGTGGTTTCAGGTCCGCACTCATCTTCTTAACACCAGGGTGTGCCATGTATACTACGTGATGTGCTTCATTTAAGATTAATTGGTGTATATCTTCATTCGGTGGTACATGTATCCTTCCCCGAAATCGTAGTAGCCCATCATTATCAAGGGAGTATTCTTCATATTTTGGGACCCTCATTTCATCCTCCCTCAAACTTTTGCTAACCTCCTGATACCAGGTGTATTTAATTTGTAACTCAAGCAGTTTCTCCCTCAAATTTGTCTTCAAGGGAATCACTGAAAACATCCGTGGCCTCCTACTTAAAACATCAACCACCCTATTTACCGTTCCTTTGATGTAAGTGATCTCAAAATCATATTCACTAATTAGCTCAGACCATCGTCTTTGCCTTGCATTTAAGTGATCTTGAGTGAATATGTGTTGTAGCCCACAATGGTCAGTCCTAAGATCAAACTTCCTTCCTAGAAGGTAGCGTCTCCAAATCTTTAGTGCATAAACAATTGCGGCCATTTCTAGATCATGGGTTGCGTAGTTTTCTTCATGGGTTCTGAGTTTCCTTGATGCATAGGCTGTTACTATTCCTTATTGCATCAACACACAACCCAACCCTTCCTTAGAGGCATCAATGCAAACCAAAAATTCTTGTTCCATATCTGGCACCTTCAAAATTGGTGTTGTCGTTAATAACACCTTTAAACTTTGGAAAGCTTCTTCACATTTTTCAGTCCAGATGAATTTCTTGTTCTTTCTTTAGAGCTCGGTAATGGGGTTTGGTATTTTTGAAAACCCTTCGACAAATCTATGATAGTACCCTGCCATGCCCATGAAACTTCGTATTTCATGAACATTGGTTGGTGTTGGCCATTCCATGATGGCCTCGATCTTTACTGGGTCTACTGCGATACCGTCCCCCAGAGATAATGTGTCTAAGATAATGAATCTTGGTTTGGTAAAAGGAACACTTTGACAATTTCCGGTACAATTGGTTTTCTCTAAGACATTGTACAACTATCCTCAAGTATTCGTCATGCTCTTCTGGGGTCTTTGAGTAGATCAAAATGTCATCAATAAAGACTTGTACAAAATTGTCTAAGTAATCCCGAAATATTCCGTTCATCAAACTCATGAAAACACCTGGGGCATTTGTCAGTCCAAAGGGTAAAACTACAAATTCATAATGCCCAAATCTTGTTTTAAAGGCTATCTTCGAAATATCTTCTTCTTTGATTCTCAACTGATGATATCCCGACCTCAGATCTATTTTTGAAAACACAGTCGCCCCCCTCATTTGATCAAATAAGTCATCTATCCTTGGCAAAGGGTATTGATTCTTTATCGTCACTTTATTCAACTGGCGGTAATCAATGCACAGTCGCCAAGACCCATCCTTTTTCTTAACAAAAATCACAAGGGCTCCCCATGGAGATATGCTAGGTCGTATGAACCCCAAGTCCAATAATTCCTTTAATTGGATTTGCAATTCCTTTAGCTCTGGAGCCGACATACGATAGGGTGCCTTTGTAATAGGCTCCGTGCCTGGTTTAAGGTCGATGGTGAAATCAATTTCCCTTTTTGGGGGCAGCGCGAGTAGTTCTTCGAGAAATACATCCTTAAATTCAACAAGGAATGGGTGTTTATCAAGGTCTTCAGAGTCACTCTTTTCGCGTTAGCACACTCGACTGTCAAGGAGAGGGACGGAGTCACTCACTATTCATATGGTGAGGGTCCTCTCGATGGCGGCCCTCTCCTCTCCCTCTCCTCTCCCTATGGTCGAGTACCTCTCCTTATTAGTCGAGCGTGCTGTTGGATACCTATACCAATAGGTTTCATATTTCATGATTGGCAAGAGAAAGTCCAAATATGCTCTGCTTTGAGTTCACAAAGATCCCATATTTCCTAAAGATAAAGAAGGTGTGTAAAGTGTTTCAAATGTTGATGACCTTATTTCAAATTTTGATGGATGATCCAACAGTCTAATCTGGATCATGCCATGTGTTCAATTTTGTGTTGTAGACTAGAGAAAGAAGTCTGTCCAAACTGTTTAATCTTGGCAGAAAACTAGTTTAGGTAGAGAAGAAAAGGATCCCAACAGCTTAATCTGGGACCTTGGAAGATATAAGGGTAGAAGTAGATAGAAAAAGCAAAAGAAAAAGCCAAAGAAAAGAAAAGGCAAGTAAGAGTTTGCAAGTCCAAATGCACCCTCCAAGAAGAAATAAAATGCTAGGCAAGTAGCTGGGTAGGTAGCTGGGGTTGCAGAAAGGTTATCCCTATCATTGCAAGATTGGTGATAGTGGGCAGCAAGGCAAAAGATTACAGCTGGAAGCATGACTAATTTCCCTCACTCCCCTCCAATTTCATTTCTAACATTCCCTCACTGGCCTGAGATTCATGGAAAAGACTAAGTTTTCATGGTGGTTCTTAATCTTTAAAAGCCACATTTCTTGTCTAAAAATCTTTTCATTTTGATCTACTCTTTAAACCAAGCTTGTTTCACATAAACTCAATGGTTTCCACATCCACTTACCCCCTCCTCCATAACTAACACTAACCCTACTATATAAATCCCTTATATCATCCTTTACCCTAATATTACTAACACCAAGGTGTATAAATCCCAGCATTATCTACATATTCTCCTTTTGGCATTATAGCCAAGTAAATGGTCTAAGGGGACTTCAGTCCACCTGGGACTGTGGTCAACCTTGTCTTGGATGTGCTCTGACCTCTGGTTATGAGCAGAAATCCTCTCCCTCAACCCTCACCGTCTCTCTGCTGAAAACGCACAAAAACCCCGTTTTCCCATATAAACCCTTGAAAAAGCTCAAAAAACCCAAAAACTGCGAAAAAACCCACTTTCCTATAGTCCTCCGCCCAATTATTAAATTGAATATTTTATTACGCTGGCGGGACCCCTCCCCAACATGCTCGACCAGTCGGAAGGCCCGCCAGTCGTCAGATCTCCGTCGCCCAGATCTAAAGGTGGGCGGTCATTTTCACTCCCCGACCTGCCGACCTTTAGCGTCCGGGGAAAGTGGTTTCGCCCATCCCGTACAGGGGACGCGTGGCAGGCGGTGGGGTTGTTCGGAGCCCCCCTCCCCATTACCGCCTTTGCCCAAAGGTGGTGCGGGGAACCCGCTTACCGCCACCCCTATTACCACTCTCCTCCCACGTCATTTGCACGTCACCCTGACGTCACCTCGCCGGTACCCGCCCCAGCTTCCCGTGGCCCTCCACGCGGACCCGCCACTGTACCCGCCCGCCACTGTGTCCTGCCACCCTGGCGAACACTTCAGCCGCCACGTCACCTCCGTACCTGGGCCCCACCATGACGTCATGCTGACGTCATCGGCGGAAAAGCGCCAAATGCACACTTTTGCCAAATTTAACGATTTAAACGACTAAATGAGTCGTTTTCGCTCATTTTCATGCGAAAGAGAAACTAGCCGTTGTCAACAGCTGCTGCGAAACCTCTCACTCAGCCATCAAATTCGACAATCCGACCATTCAAAGTTCAGAATTCGACGACACCAAGTCGCCACAACCCGGCCTGCGAGCTTCCAAGTCGATTTTCCAGGTATTTTGCCATTTCCTTCCACTGTGCCCATGAATTCCAATTCTCTGTAGAATTCACCATTAAAGACTGGCAAATTCATTTAATTCAGCTCCACCTGAGTGCCTAAAACCAAACCCAAGCAACCTGCCCCAGCCCTAAGCTACAATTTAACATTGGAGAAATCAGTTCGCGGGTTAAAACTGCAAAATTTGCCCCCGAGGTACTCGGCATTGTTCCCTTTTGCCAAGTACAGGCCACCTGCACTCTTCCTAATGAATTATCACTGTCTCTGCAAGGTTCCCTTAGGCAATCCACATCCCTGAGAAATTACAACATTTTACCAACCTGCTTACAATTTTACACTTGAAGAGGATATTACACTGTGCACAGTTTACCTGCTGCTTAAGTCTTTAAAGACTTATCAAATTATTACCTCTCCCTGCACACATACAGATTATATCATGGCAGCCTCTGCATCCTCTTCCCTCAGTGTTACTCCACTAAATCAAACCAATAAGGAACTGGAGGCCTTGCCATTTATTGACAAGGATTGTCTCATCAATGACTTTGAGGGAAACAGGGACTTTTTGAAAACCTTCACTACACTGAGGGAAGACCATAAGGAAGGACTTGGTACAGATGGGATGTGGGAGTCAAACCTGCCCTATTACTGTCTCCCAGCTGTGAATGTTTTCCCTGAAATCATTCACTTATGTGCTCAAAACTATGATCTGGAGCACAGAGCTGTCAGTTCTCCATCAGGGAGGATCCTTTTTTATATAAATGCTGAGTCCATCAACAAGATGTTACAGTTTGATCAAACGGAGTTGCTAGTCCCATTCTCCATGAGGTATTTGCTGGAAGCTGGTGACAAGATGACCAGTGAGGAGCTGCAAAAGGTCACCAGGAACTACATGAGAGCTGAGTGCCAGCCTACAGGGCCACCCCCTTATTTGCATGAACATTTCAATGACTCAGGCAGGCTGCTACTAGACATGATAGCCTATGTGTTAGGTTACCAAAACAGTAAGCATGTGGATCAAGCCATGCTCGTATTGCTGTCTGCTTACAGCCCACGTCAACCCCCTGCCCGAAAGTATAACTTTGCTAAGTTCATAGCCAATAGGATTCATGATCAATTGAGCAAACTGGACAGACAGGGGGTCTTCAGATACTCAGCTTACATCTACCACCTGTTCATGTTTTATCATTCTGAAGCTTTCCCATGCTACATCAGAAGGCTGGATAACAAAGGAGAGAGGAGATCTGTCATTTTCTGGACCTCAGTCTATCACGAAATCACAAATTCACCCTATACCTACTGTGAATTTGTTGACCAGTTTGTGTACCCAGTCTCCTGCATGCTTATGAAGTCCCCTCCACCCAGAGTATCTAATGAGATCAAGAAAGCTTTGCAGCTGTCTAAGAAGTACAAAATAGGTGATTGGTACCTATATGAACACCATACTGTGTTCAGAGTATATGGCTGTGAGCTCTGTCCATACAGGCTACCCAAGTATGTTCCTATGAGATTATTTGCCTTGGAGTATTACAGGCAATTGATTCAGTCAGACCTTACCCATTTCCACAGCTCCAAGAAAAAGGCACACCTTAACTTTAAAAATGAGTTGGGCCCTTTCATCATGAACAAGAAGGAAGGATGGGAATCTGCAGACTTGATCCTCAAGGACAAATATAAATTGTCATACAGTTTTCGATGGGTCCCTTATGACCCTCAAGGTTTCATCACTGCTAGGAGAACTAAGTACAGACTCCTAGGGATTAAACACTGCCACTACCCACACATAGAAAAGTATGCCAACTTACAAGAATGGCAGCTGGACACTCTAGTTGAGAGCTTAACTGAAGAAGAAAGAATGCTTAGAAATATGAAAGAACTTGAGAAGACTATTGACCTGGACTATGTGCTCCAGGTACCTTTCAGATTGCCTCAATCAGTGGGAGGAGGGACCTCAGTTACCAGGACAGCGCCGCAGACACTCTCTACAGCAGCACCAGGCTTAGATAAAGGAAAAGGAAAAATGGATGCAGAGGATGAAGCAAAAAAGGAACAGTCAGAGCAACAGTCACAGCAAAAAGATCAGCAAACAGAACAACAAACAGAGCAGCAACAAGGACAAACTGTTCTACCACAAACTGGGCTGCCAGAAACCCCCCTAATGCAAACACCGCCACCTCAAATTGAGCCACTAACTACTTCAGTTTTGCAGACCCCAGCACATGAAGAGAGGGGTACTAAAAGGCAAAGAGAAGAGTCCACTCCCCTCAGTGGATCCTCCCACCAGCCAGAAGCCAAAAGGCAAAGGGCAGATTCCCCAGAGGTGGAAGACATCACTGAAGATGTCTTGAACGATACAACAAAGGACAGGGAAGGCAGCCAACATACAGGGACAAGCTCCTATCAGCAGGAGCAGAATTTACAGCTTGGTTTGGAGGTGTCATCCTCCTCTCGGAAAAGCCAGAAGCTTAAAAGTGCTAAGGCTACCTTCAAAGAAATCAAGGCAGCAAATGAATTATTGAGGGCTGAGGTTTACAAACAGTTTATAGATGCTACTCCAGCCCAGCAGGAAAGGTTGATGTCAGTCTACGACTTCAAAGAGGAAAAAATGATATTCAGCCATTTCAAACCCAAGGGGCCACACCCAATGACAACTGCAGATTTCATCAAAACAAGGGTGGAGGTCCTGGCCAAAGACATACATCCTATGGACCAAATTGAGCTCCACAAGCAGACTGGGGAGATGGTCTATGCCACCCTGGTAGAAAAGGCCACATTAGCTCATGAGCTGAAAGAATCTTTGAAGAATACAAACACTCAACTAGATTTTGAGAGATTGTCCTCTAAGGCCAAGGACAATAGGATAAAATCTCTTGAGGAGATTATTGTTGATCTAGGGCATGACCCTAGTGATCCAACCGGGGTAAAAGCCCTCATAAAGAAAAAGGATGATGATCTAAATGCCATGAAGAAGAGGTTGAGGCTGTTACCTACAGAACACCCTCAGACAGCTGAATTGCAAAAGGAAAAGCAAGTTAATGAACAACTTGACCTCTTATTACAGCAAGATCAAAGGATTCAAGAACTAGAGAAAGAGCTGGAAGGAGCATTGCAAGACAAGCAGGGAGGATCTACACTCCAAGTTCCTCCAACAGATTCCACAACAGCAACAACTTCTGGGGCAGCAGTGGCTCCCACAATAGAAGCAGCAGGTACAACAGCAGCTACAGATGCCCATCCCAGTGTAGAAGAATTAACCAAAGCTGTCAAGGCAATGGAGCTACAGGCGGATGAAATAAGGAAAGCAAAAGTAAAACTGGCGGAGATAGATGCCAAATATGACCAATCAAAGATAACGGTAGCAGAACAGGGCAGACAGATTAAGGCTCAAAAAGATAAAATAAAGGCCCTGGAGAAGGAGCTCAATCTGGAAAATACTATGGCAGAAATCAAAAGAATCTTGTGGAATAAAATTACCCAAGCTGTTATCAAACAGTGGAAATCCATTAAAACAATGCATGAGCATATGGATTTAATTGTACAAGCCCAGACAGATGTCCAGAGAGCCAAGACAGTGTTAGGAAACAGACCTGAGCAAGCTAGCCAATTGATAGAATTTTTGAACAGGCAAGACAAAGAGGAGCTGGCAGCCGTTGGAATCACCAACAGAACATAGGCCATCCTCATGGCTAAAAAGGTGCTAACTCTCAGAGGTTATGTACAGACGGCAGAAAGAAAAAGTTATGAGATACAGACTGAAGTTGAAGATTATAAACTCAGAATGGGAATGCTACAAGCAAGAGGACTGCCTAGCCTGTTGAGCGGCACAGGAAAATTGATCAGCAGAGATCAATTTATAAACAGGGTGGCCGCTTACATTGAAAATCAAATCACTGCATCCAGCAGCACTTCTGAGGAAACAGTTCCTCCAACAGGACAAAGCTTGTACACTAAGCTCGAAGGCTCATTTTTTGTTGAAAATGAGGTAAATCATTTATTTGAAACTCCTCCTAGTTTTTTCAGATATACAGAGCTTGATGAGACTCTAATTAAAATTCGGAGGCACCAAATGCCTAAGGAGGACTGGTGGCAGGCCATGCTCCAAATTCTGCCACGGTAGTTTTAAAGACATTCGGCCACTGCCAGCTCAGATCACCAGAAGACAAGTGCAAAAGAGTTAATGTTTGAAAAGCATCCAAAAAGTGATTCATCACTAATGATGACAGCTCACCACATTTTGAACAGCACGTCCCCAATCGACTCAGCAGCTCCCAAAGGCCAAAAGTATCTTCTGACAGAACATCAAGACGCCTTTATTTGGTATTCAATGCTGTAATAAATTTCTGATAATAATATCTCAAAAAGTTGGTGAGAATATTAACTCTGAGATAACTAAGAAATCAGATATTTTTGTAAAAATCGAAGTATATATTCACCCCGCACAGAAGCTTAAGGGGTTGTTGTTATTTTCATTTTGGGCATCTCATTTGCTGTAAAATCCTCAGAGAAATAATACAAAGGGTGAATGGAATTTCCGAAGCTTGGCGTACCTTGATGCCTTGTGATGAATGGTGAATGTTGCAGGATTCCAGAGTGTTTCATAAAACAATAAGTCTTTCTTAAATCTCTGTGTTACATGTTTTCGAGTCTTTTGTTCTCTTTTATTGTTTAAATATTTTACACTTAATAGCAAAGTAGAAGAATAGTTCCAGGATTTAATCACTGATTACCCTGAACTCAATCCGAGCTATTATCCATGTTTTCTTCAGATACAGTGAATGAAGTGTAATTCTTAATTGCTGCACTTTAAAACTATATCTCTTACAGTGATAGACATTCCCAGGGATTCAAGTTTTGCCCCTGAGACATCTATCTGTTTCTCATACCGAGTTTGGTGGAAATATTTAAATGCTTTAGTGAAAATTCTTAAATGCTTTCACTGTTTGTTTCACCTGTTCATGTTATAAATCAAAATTTTGTTGTATGAAGTATCCAAATGGCCCTGTAAGTTTCACCCGTTCACCTCAAGGTTTCTAGACACCTACAGCCATAGACTCCATTGCCCAATGATATTTGGCTCTTTGAATATTATATCACAAGACCTGAAAGAAACTCTTCAACCAAAACATAAACCAAACCTGTGCATAATACCTAGCCTAAAACCCTATCATAAACAGATACAAATCATAAAGAGAGAGCCCTCTCTGATCACAGTTTGGCTAGAAACAGTGATCA
Source organism: Pinus tabuliformis (assembly GCA_031772625.1). NCBI lineage: Eukaryota > Viridiplantae > Streptophyta > Pinopsida > Pinales > Pinaceae > Pinus > Pinus tabuliformis. The sequence goes on along the minus strand of CM062808.1, from coordinate 290,906,382 downwards.
AAAGATTGGTTAGTGGTTACCCCGGCCGTATTCCCTTGGGAGTCATAGGGAACAACCTGGGTGTTAACATAATTGGCGACTCCACTGGGGACTTCTTAAGATTTTTCAATTACTATCTATCTTCCAAAGATACCATCAAGCCTGAAACTAGCCAAGAGGCCTTAGAACTGTTACAGGGACAGCTTTAGGGAAGAGCTAATTAGGGAATCTTCCTCCTAGCTTGGAACATATATAGCCATTCCAAAATTTTCATCCAGTACTTGCATATATAAACTTCTTGTACAAATTCGAAAGAAATTAGAAGCTGGCTCCCAAAAGAAACCCAAGGCACACTAGGGCAAACCCTGACCCTAATCAACCTATCATTGTTGATAATCCAAATATCATTCCAAAGAACATTAGGAGACAGCAAAAGCAGGAGAAGCCTGCTGAGTCAGATATAATTTCAGATCAGCCTATCTGCATTCCCACACCCTGCAAAGTTCTTTTCCGGTCCTCACCTAGTTCCCCTAGTTCATCATCAACACCTCAAAGTCCTCCTCTCCCATCTTCACCATCTGCACATACTCTTTCAACCAGTTCCCCGCTTGTTACCCATACCATTAACCCTGTCACACCTGTAATCCCTGTTGTTCCATTTGTTCCTGTTAACCCTCTAAACCTCATAAACATGGCTAACAGGTATGCACCTCTGCAGATACCAGCTAATGCTCCAGCCCTACCCCAAGACTACCAAACCAAAATCTCATTTTTTGACTCCCGTGGCCCTTTGACAGCTGTCCAGCATGCTAAGAAGATGCAAGACCACTTTGAGACCTATGAAATAGAGTATAACAGTGTCAGGATGAGAATTTTTGTTCAAAGCTTAACTGGGGATGTTAGAACTTGGTTCAGATCCCTCAATGCAAACTCCATTGCAACACCTGATCAGCTTTACGAAGCTTTTACTGAGAGATGGGAAAAGAAGAAAGATCCTCTCCACATACTTGGTGAATATAACACTATTAAAATAGGTCCCCAAGAAACAGTTTTGGAATATTGTGCTAGGTTTAACAATGTATATAATGCTATCCCACAGAACTTAAGGCCCCCTCCTGATTTGGCCCTGTATAACTTCCCTGACGGTTTTGATTCCGATATGGCCTATCAATTGAAAGAAAGAGATCCTCCAACCCTTGCAGAAGCTCAAAGGGTTGCAATCACTGTAGAGGCTAACCTAATTGCCAAAAGAAACAGAGCAAAGTTGGAAAAGAAGACTGGCTTCAGAGAAGAACCCTCAGGTTTTGATCAAAAGCTGGATGCAATACTAAACAGCATGAAAAGATTGGGTGAAAGAGTGGAATCAGTTGAAAGAAAATCATCATGGGAGGCATCACAAAGCAACCCTCCTAGAAACCTGAATTTTAGGAGAACTCAGAACCCAAATATAGGAAAGACAAGTGCTGACCAAGACATTAGACCCCCTTTCCAAGAAAACTATGCAGAAACTTCTACAGCCAATCAGCTCAATGAAGATCCTGAAATTAACTTAATGGGTTTGGATGGTAAAAGCCATGTTTTTTTAACACAAGAGGACCATGAGGAGGATGAAATCAAAACATTCCAAACCAAGTCAGGAGAATCTTTTGACTTCAAACAAGGATATGATACTGCTGTCTATGAAGTCCATAAACAGTATAAACTGAGGAGTAGGACTGTGAATGTAAACCAGCCCGACAAGATAAATGATAAACAGAGGTCTAAAGAAACCATGGTCACAGAAACTAATGACAAAATAAACTTGCCTACAGAAGAAATTGTAGTTGAGGAGGTTACTGAACTACTGTCCCCACTACAACAGCCCATGGCAACTTCGTCCTCTCACCCTAATCCAAACATTACCCCTCAAGACATGAGTACAAGGGGCAGGTTTCAAAGTCAAGATGAAATCCAACAAGAAGAGTTAATAAACAGAGAAAGGACTGTTATCCGTGACTCCAAAACCCAAGTTGACAAACCTTTTGACCTAAGTACAGAGATTGGCAAGCTAAAGATAGCAATTCCCCTCTCAGAGCTAGCCAGGCATGACATATACAAGCAACAGATCAAGAAATCCCTTCAACTCACCAATAGCAAAGATGATGTAAATGTGCTAGATGACACTCCAGAATTACTGTTTGGCCCAGAGGTAGATGGAAAAACAGTAGTCACAGGGGTTTTACCTTTTTATGTCAGCTTGCATATACATGATAAAATACTGCATAATGCTATGTTTGACTCAGGCGCCTCTCACAACCTTATGCCAAAAGCAGTCATGGAAAGATTGAACTTGGATATAACAAGACCATACAAAGACCTGTTTTCCTTTGATTCTAGCCAAGTCAAATGTTTGGGCCTAATAAAGGATTTATGTGTGTCCCTGGTTCAATATCCCAACAAGACCATTCTAATGGATGTTGTAGTCGCTGATATCCCACCCAAATATGGGATGCTGTTATCAAGATCATGGGGAGCCAAGCTCCAAGGCTCCCTGCAATTAGATATGTCATACGCAACTATCTCTGTCTTTGGGCAACCAAAAAGACTTTACAGGGAAACACTCATGAAGTATATGGTCAGCAGTGAAGAAAAGCCTCAAAATTTTCCAATATATGCTGTCCATTCAGACATAGACTCCTTCATCCTCTTCAATGACAACACAAGCCTCTCAAACAGTGACATTAGCACCGAAACACTCATACAAGAACAGAACATTGATCAGACAAGTATCACCTGCCAAACATCAATCAGCCCAACAATACACAGTATCCCTCCTCTAGTTGTCAAAGACTGCCAAACAAGTTATCAAACTGTCCTAGAAAACAAAATGGAAAAGAAACCCCAACTCCTGCTTACATTGCCGTCCCATGAACACATTGCTAAACCTCCTGTCCAGCAAGATATCCTGTGGGTCCTAGAATTTGATGGCTCAGTTAACAAGTTAGGGGCAGGAGCTGGAATTTGGATACATAACAAAGAGAAAGGCTATGCAGAAGGCAGGGCTTATAGGTTAAATTTTAGATGCACTAATAACATGGCAGAATATGAGGCTCTGTTACTAGGCCTAAAGCTAGCAAGGTTATTACAAGCTCCTAAACTCTCCATCATGGGAGACTCTGATCTAGTAATTCAACAAGTAAAAGGAAATTTTGTCACCAATGACAAAAGATTGAGGTCCTACAGATCTGCTGTAATTGAAATATTAGAGACCTTCTCTGAGTTTGTTATCACAAAAATTTCAAGGGGCCACAATCTCCATGCACACAGCTTGGCAACGTTTGCCAGCACCTTCAAATTCCCATTAGAACCCAATAACTGTTTCACAGCCGAGGTCAAATACAGACCCTCTATTCCAAACAATGTCAAAGAATGGCAAGTATTTGAGGATGACATGCAAATAAACAATTTTTTAACCTTGCAACAAGAGTTCACAGGATTAAATATTGATATTGATGGAGCAAGTCAATCACAAATACTTGAATCAGCAAGTCAATCACAAATACTTGATGGAGCAAGTCTATCACAAATACAGTTTCAACAGTCTGCTCACCCAATGTCACCTAGAACAGCAAAACAATTACTGAGTCCAACTATTTTCAACAATGAAAACATTCAGCAAATTCACCAAATTGACTGTGAAGAGATGAGCAGCGCTGAAGCTGAAATCATACAACTCAAAGACAATTTCCTTCCAGTAGGCCTTACCCCATTAGAAGACATTTTTGATTCAAATGATGTCCCCAGGAAGCCAAAGATGCAGCCATTAGATGCAGCAGTTGAAGAATGCAACATTGGTACTATTGACAAGCCTAGAATAATAAAACTATCTGCTTCTTTGCCCCCTGATCAAAAACCCAAATATATTGACCTCTTTAAAGAGTTTCAAGATGTTTTTGCTTGGGGTTATGAGGATCTAAAATCCTATGACACTTCTGTCATCCAGCATACCATTCCCCTCAAGCCTAATCAAAAACCATTCAAACAGAAATTGAGAAGAATCAATCCTGTGCTCCTTCCTTCTATTGAAAAAGAATTACAGAAAATGTTTAAGGCTGGCATCATAGCACCAATCAGATTCTCTGAATGGATATCCAATTTAGTCCCCACAAGAAAGAAGACCGGTGAAATTAGGCTGTGTGTGGACTTAAGAAATCTGAACCAAGTATCCCTCAAAGACAACTATCCCTTACCTAAGATGGATCATATTCTCCAAAGAGTGGTAGGGGCCTCAAGGATCTCATTACTTGATGGATTCTCGGGTTTTAATCAAATCCTGGTACACCCTGATGATCAAGACAAAACGGCATTTACAACCCCATGGGGGACTTTCAAGTATGTTAAAATGCCTTTTGGGTTGAAGAATGCCGGGGCAACGTTTCAAAGAGCAATGGACATTGCTTTTGCAAAAGAAATTCATGACTTCTTGGTCATTTACTTAGATGATCTTACACCCTTTTCAAAATCTGACCAAGAACACTTGAAACATTTGAGACAGATTTTCATAACATGCAGGAAATATGGTATTTCCTTAAACCCCAAGAAGTCATTATTTGGCTTGGAAGAAGGGAAACTCTTAGGACACATTATTTCAAAAGATGGCATAAGAATTGATCCAGATAGGATACAAGCTATCCTACAAATGCCTCACCCAAGGAATGTCAAGGAGTTGCAGGGATTCTTAGGAAAAATCAACTTTTTAAGAAGGTTTATCCCAAACTTAGCAGAACTAATCAGACTACTAAACAATATGCTAAAGAAAGATTCAAAGGTCAAATGGACTGTTGAAGCAAAACAAGCCTTTGAAAGTATAAAATTGGCCTTGACTCAAACCCCAGTGTTAACCAATCCTCAGTTTGACAGAGAGTTCATTATCTTCTCTTTTGCCTCCCAACATACTATTGCTGCTATTTTATTACAGAAAGATGACCAAGGGATTGAGAAACCTATTGCCTTCTTCAGCAGAGCTCTTAGAGATGCCCCTCTAAAGTACCAAATTATGGAGAAACAAGCCTATGCTTTGATCAAAGCTATTAAAGACTTTAGGATTTACATCCTTTACTCCCATGTTGTGGCTTATGTACCAAGTCCTATTGTCAAAGACATTCTCACCCAAGAAAACTTAGAGGGCAGAAGAGGAAAATGGATTGCCAATATACTAGAATTTGACATTGAAATAAAACCTACAAAGCTGATAAAAGGGCAAGGTTTGGCCAAATTAATGACAGAAGCAAATTTCCAAGCCTTAGATATCAATCAACTGGACAGTGAAACAGAGCTGGCGACTCCAAAGATCAATGTAGCCTTTGAGCAATCTCCTTGGTACTCTGATATCTGCTATGTGTTACAAAACCTGTGTGCTCCCCCAGGACTGTCCAGAACTAAGTGTAGGTTCCTAAAAATGAAAACATCTAAATTTTGTGTGATAGATGGAAATTTACTTTGGAAAAACCATGAAGGTATATTGCTGCACTGTCTAATGGAGAATGAAACTAACAATATCATGCAAGATTTCCATGCTGGAGACTGTGGTGGACATTTGTACTGGAAGTCCACTGTGGACAAGATATTGAGGGCTGGTTATTACTGGCCCACCATGTTCACCGATGTTAAGAAATTCACAGCCTCATGCCACAAATGCCAACTGTTTGAAGGCAAAAGACAGCTGCTGCCACTTCCTTTGAAGCCCATTGCAACGGAGAGACCTTTCCAACAATGGGGCTTGGATTTCATTGGGGAAATTCATCCCTCATCTTCAGGGCAACACAGATGGATTTTAACAGCAACAGACTACTTCACCAAGTGGATTGAAGCTGCCCCATGCAGACAAGCAAATGATTCAGTAATTATTCAGTTTTTGGAAAACAATATACTGGCTAGATTTGGCTGCCCGGACAAGATAATAACAGACAACGCTGCTGCCTTCAGATCCAAGAAAATGGTGAACTTCTGCCATAAGTTTCACATAACTTTGGGCCATTCTACTGCTTACTATCCTCAAGGAAATGGTCTTGCTGAATCATCAAACAAAAGTTTAATAAATATCATAAAGAAAGTGCTGGAAGAGAACAAGAAGAACTGGCATAAGAAACTAGTAAACGCTTTATGGGCAGATAGACTAACAACAAAAAGATCAATTGGGACCAGCCCATATGAGTTAGTCTATGGATTAGAAGCCAGATTTCCTTCATCACTAGGAGTACCGGTTATGAAGCTTCTGCAAGAAAGTCAAGCAGAGCCAAATGATATGCAAAGGAGGATCAATCAGATAATCTGTTTACAGCAAACTAGAGAACAAGTTTTCAGCAGAGTGCAGATATTACAAGAAAAATTGAAAAAGGCCTTTGATAGGAGAACCAAAGCAGAAGATTTCAATGTGGGGGACAAAGTCTTAAAGTGGGATGCAAGAAGAGAAGAGAAAGGAAAACATGGAAAGTTTGACTCTTTATGGAGAGGACCATTTGCTGTCCAAGCAGTACAAGGTAACAACACCTACTTCCTCAAAAGTCTGACTGAAACTGACTTGGATGAGGGTCCTGTCAATGGCAGGATGCTGAAGCATTATTTTGACTATTTCCCATGACTGCAACATCAGGTTCCCTTGTATATATGCAGATGTACATATTATTTCTATTTTAGATTGTAAAAATGCAGTTTCCTAAGTGATTCACCAAACAGCAAGAAGCAAATAGAATCAGAGGTCTTCCAAAAAGGAAGCACACAGTTTTGACACACCAATTGCAGCAAATTTCAAAGATTGGTATGGGCACTCAAAGAAGAAGGCAATCTGACCTGCTGTTCTTGGTCTTTCAAAAGAAAAACCATCCCCATGTGGAGCCACTGTTGGATACCTATACCAATAGGTTTCATATTTCATGATTGGCAAGAGAAAGTCCAAATATGCTCTGCTTTGAGTTCACAAAGATCCCATATTTCCTAAAGATAAAGAAGGTGTGTAAAGTGTTTCAAATGTTGATGACCTTATTTCAAATTTTGATGGATGATCCAACAGTCTAATCTGGATCATGCCATGTGTTCAATTTTGTGTTGTAGACTAGAGAAAGAAGTCTGTCCAAACTGTTTAATCTTGGCAGACAACTAGTTTAGGTAGAGAAGAAAAGGATCCCAACAGCTTAATCTGGGACCTTGGAAGAGATAAGGGTAGAAGTAGATAGAAAAAGCAAAAGAAAAAGCCAAAGAAAAGAAAAGGCAAGTAAGGGTTTGCAAGTCCAAATGCACCCTCCAAGAAGAAATAAAATGCTAGGCAAGTAGCTGGGTAGGTAGCTGGGGTTGCAGAAAGGTTATCCCTATCATTGCAAGATTGGTGATAGTGGGCAGCAAGGCAAAAGATTACAGCTGGAAGCATGACTAATTTCCCTCACTCCCCTCCAATTTCATTTCTAACATTCCCTCACTGGCCTGAGATTCATGGAAAAGACTAAGTTTTCATGGTGGTTCTTAATCTTTAAAAGCCACATTTCTTGTCTAAAAATCTTTTCATTTTGATCTACTCTTTAAACCAAGCTTGTTTCACATAAACTCAATGGTTTCCACATCCACTTACCCCCTCCTCCATAACTAACACTAACCCTACTATATAAATCCCTTATATCATCCTTTACCCTAATATTACTAACACCAAGGTGTATAAATCCCAGCATTATCTACATATTCTCCTTTTGGCATTATAGCCAAGTAAATGGTCTAAGGGGACTTCAGTCCACCTGGGACTGTGGTCAACCTTGTCTTGGATGTGCTCTGACCTCTGGTTATGAGCAAAAATCCTCTCCCTCAACCCTCACCGTCTCTCTGCTGAAAACGCACAAAAACCCCGTTTTCCCATATAAACCCTTGAAAAAGCTCAAAAAACCCAAAAACTGCGAAAAAACCCACTTTCCTATAGTCCTCCGCCCAATTATTAAATTGAATATTTTATTACGCTGGCGGGACCCCTCCCCAACATGCTCGACCAGTCGGAAGGCCCGCCAGTCGTCAGATCTCCGTCGCCCAGATCTAAAGGTGGGCGGTCATTTTCACTCCTCGACCTGCCGACCTTTAGCGTCCGGGGAAAGTGGTTTCGCCCATCCCGTACAGGGGACGCGTGGCAGGCGGTGGGGTTGTTCGGAGCCCCCCTCCCCATTACCGCCTTTGCCCAAAGGTGGTGCGGGGAACCCGCTTACCGCCACCCCTATTACCACTCTCCTCCCACGTCATTTGCACGTCACCCTGACGTCACCTCACCGGCACCCGCCCCAGCTTCCCGTGGCCCTCCACGCGGACCCGCCACTGTACCCGCCCGCCACCGTGTCCTGCCACCCTGGCGAACACTTCAGCCGCCACGTCACCTCCGTACCTGGGCCTCGCCATGACATCATGCTGACGTCATCGGCGGAAAAGCGCCAAATGCACACTTTTGCCAAATTTAATGATTTAAACGACTAAATGAGTCGTTTTCACTCATTTTCATGCGAAAGAGAAACTAGCCGTTGTCAACAGCTGCTGCGAAACCTCTCACTCAGCCATCAAATTCGACAATCCGACCATTCAAAGTTCAGAATTCGACGGCACCAAGTCGCCACAACCCGGCCCGCGAGCTTCCAAGTCGATTTTCCAGGTATTTTGCCATTTCCTTCCACTGTGCCCATGAATTCCAATTCTCTGTAGAATTCACCATTAAAGACTGGCAAATTCATTTAATTCAGCTCCACCTGAGCGCCTAAAACCAAACCCAAGCAACCTGCCCCAGCCCTAAGCTACAATTTAACATTGGAGAAATCAGTTCGCGGGTTAAAACTGCAAAATTTGCCCCCGAGGTACTCGGCATTGTTCCCTTTTGCCAAGTACAGGCCACCTGCACTCTTCCTAATGAATTATCACTGTCTCTGCAAGGTTCCCTTAGGCAATCCACATCCCTGAGAAATTACAGCATTTTACCAACCTGCTTACAATTTTACACTTGAAGAGGATATTACACTGTGCACAGTTTACCTGCTGCTTAAGTCTTTAAAGACTTATCAAATTATTACCTCTCCCTGCACACATACAAATTATATCATGGCAGCCTCTGCATCCTCTTCCCTCAGTGTTACTCCACTAAATCAAACCAATAAGGAACTGGAGGCCTTGCCATTTATTGACAAGGATTGTCTCATCAATGACTTTGAGGGAAACAGGGACTTTTTGAAAACCTTCACTACACTGAGGGAAGACCATAAGGAAGGACTTGGTACAGATGGGATGTGGGAGTCAAACCTGCCCTATTACTGTCTCCCAGCTGTGAATGTTTTCCCTGAAATCATTCACTTATGTGCTCAAAACTATGATCTGGAGCACAGAGCTGTCAGTTCTCCATCAGGGAGGATCCTTTTTTATATAAATGCTGAGTCCATCAACAAGATGTTACAGTTTGATCAAACGGAGTTGCTAGTCCCATTCTCCATGAGGTATTTGCTGGAAGCTGGTGACAAGATGACCAGTGAGGAGCTGCAAAAGGTCACCAGGAACTACATGAGAGCTGAGTGCCAGCCTACAGGGCCACCCCCTTATTTGCATGAACATTTCAATGACTCAGGCAGGCTGCTACTAGACATGATAGCCTATGTGTTAGGTTACCAAAACAGTAAGCATGTGGATCAAGCCATGCTCGTATTGCTGTCTGCTTACAGCCCACGTCAACCCCCTGCCCGAAAGTATAACTTTGCTAAGTTCATAGCCAATAGGATTCATGATCAATTGAGCAAACTGGACAGACAGGGGGTCTTCAGATACTCAGCTTACATCTACCACCTGTTCATGTTTTATCATTCTGAAGCTTTCCCATGCTACATCAGAAGGCTGGATAACAAAGGAGAGAGGAGATCTGTCATTTTCTGGACCTCAGTCTATCACGAAATCACAAATTCACCCTATACCTACTGTGAATTTGTTGACCAGTTTGTGTACCCAGTCTCCTGCATGCTTATGAAGTCCCCTCCACCCAGAGTATCTAATGAGATCAAGAAAGCTTTGCAGCTGTCTAAGAAGTACAAAATAGGTGATTGGTACCTATATGAACACCATACTGTGTTCAGAGTATATGGCTGTGAGCTCTGTCCATACAGGCTACCCAAGTATGTTCCTATGAGATTATTTGCCTTGGAGTATTACAGGCAATTGATTCAGTCAGACCTTACCCATTTCCACAGCTCCAAGAAAAAGGCACACCTTAACTTTAAAAATGAGTTGGGCCCTTTCATCATGAACAAGAAGGAAGGATGGGAATCTGCAGACTTGATCCTCAAGGACAAATATAAATTGTCATACAGTTTTCGATGGGTCCCTTATGACCCTCAAGGTTTCATCACTGCTAGGAGAACTAAGTACAGACTCCTAGGGATTAAACACTGCCACTACCCACACATAGAAAAGTATGCCAACTTACAAGAATGGCAGCTGGACACTCTAGTTGAGAGCTTAACTGAAGAAGAAAGAATGCTTAGAAATATGAAAGAACTTGAGAAGACTATTGACCTGGACTATGTGCTCCAGGTACCTTTCAGATTGCCTCAATCAGTGGGAGGAGGGACCTCAGTTACCAGGACAGCGCCGCAGACACTCTCTACAGCAGCACCAGGCTTAGATAAAGGAAAAGGAAAAATGGATGCAGAGGATGAAGCAAAAAAGGAACAGTCAGAGCAACAGTCACAGCAAAAAGATCAGCAAACAGAACAACAAACAGAGCAGCAACAAGGACAAACTGTTCTGCCACAAACTGGGCTGCCAGAAACCCCCCTAATGCAAACACCGCCACCTCAAATTGAGCCACTAACTACCTCAGTTTTGCAGACCCCAGCACATGAAGAGAGGGGTACTAAAAGGCAAAGAGAAGAGTCCACTCCCCTCAGTGGATCCTCCCACCAGCCAGAAGCCAAAAGGCAAAGGGCAGATTCCCCAGAGGTGGAAGACATCACTGAAGATGTCTTGAACGATACAGCAAAGGACAGGGAAGGCAGCCAACATACAGGGACAAGCTCCTATCAGCAGGAGCAGAATTTACAGCTTGGTTTGGAGGTGTCATCCTCCTCTCGGCAAAGCCAGAAGCTTAAAAGTGCTAAGGCTACCTTCAAAGAAATCAAGGCAGCAAATGAATTATTGAGGGCTGAGGTTTACAAACAGTTTATAGATGCTACTCCAGCCCAGCAGGAAAGGTTGATGTCAGTCTACGACTTCAAAGAGGAAAAAATGATATTCAGCCATTTCAAACCCAAGGGCCACACCCAATGACAACTGCAGATTTCATCAAAACAAGGGTGGAGGTCCTGGCCAAAGACATACATCCTATGGACCAAATTGAGCTCCACAAGCAGACTGGGGAGATGGTCTATGCCACCCTGGTAGAAAAGGCCACATTAGCTCATGAGCTGAAAGAATCTTTGAAGAATACAAACACTCAACTAGATTTTGAGAGATTGTCCTCTAAGGCCAAGGACAATAGGATAAAATCTCTTGAGGAGATTATTGTTGATCTAGGGCATGACCCTAGTGATCCAACCGGGGTAAAAGCCCTCATAAAGAAAAAGGATGATGATCTAAATGCCATGAAGAAGAGGTTGAGGCTGTTACCTACAGAACACCCTCAGACAGCTGAATTGCAAAAGGAAAAGCAAGTTAATGAACAACTTGACCTCTTATTACAGCAAGATCAAAGGATTCAAGAACTAGAGAAAGAGCTGGAAGGAGCATTGCAAGACAAACAGGGAGGATCTACACTCCAAGTTCCTCCAACAGATTCCACAACAGCAACAACTTCTGGGGCAGCAGTGGCTCCCACAACAGAAGCAGCAGGTACAACAGCAGCTACAGATGCCCATCCCAGTGTAGAAGAATTAACCAAAGCTGTCAAGGCAATGGAGCTACAGGCGGATGAAATAAGGAAAGCAAAAGTAAAACTGGCGGAGATAGATGCCAAATATGACCAATCAAAGATAACGGTAGCAGAACAGGGCAGACAGATTAAGGCTCAAAAAGATAAAATAAAAGCCCTGGAGAAGGAGCTCAATCTGGAAAATACTATGGCAGAAATCAAAAGAATCTTGTGGAATAAAATTACCCAAGCTGTTATCAAACAGTGGAAATCCATTAAAACAATGCATGAGCATATGGATTTAATTGTACAAGCCCAGACAGATGTCCAGAGAGCCAAGACAGTGTTAGGAAACAGACCTGAGCAAGCTAGCCAATTGATAGAATTTTTGAACAGGCAAGACAAAGAGGAGCTGGCAGCCGTTGGAATCACCAACAGAACAGAGGCCATCCTCATGGCTAAAAAGGTGCTAACTCTCAGAGGTTATGTACAGACGGCAGAAAGAAAAAGTTATGAGATACAGACTGAAGTTGAAGATTATAAACTCAGAATGGGAATGCTACAAGCAAGAGGACTGCCTAGCCTGTTGAGCGGCACAGGAAAATTGATCAGCAGAGATCAATTTATAAACAGGGTGGCCGCTTACATTGAAAATCAAATCACTGCATCCAGCAGCACTTCTGAGGAAACAGTTCCTCCAACAGGACAAAGCTTGTACACTAAGCTCGAAGGCTCATTTTTTGTTGAAAACGAGGTAAATCATTTATTTGAAACTCCTAGTTTTTTCAGATATACAGAGCTTGATGAGACTCTAATTAAAATTCGGAGGCACCAAATGCCTAAGGAGGACTGGTGGCAGGCCATGCTCCAAATTCTACCACGGTAGTTTTAAAGACATTCGGCCACTGCCAGCTCAGATCACCAGAAGACAAGTGCAAAAGAGTTAATGTTTGAAAAGCATCCAAAAAGTGATTCATCACTAATGATGACAGCTCACCACATTTTGAACAGCACGTCCCCAACCGACTCAGCAGCTCCCAAAGGCCAAAAGTATCTTCTGACAGAACATCAAGACGCCTTTATTTGGTATTCAATGCTGTAATAAATTTCTGATAATAATATCTCAAAAAGTTGGTGAGAATATTAACTCTGAGATAACTTAGAACTCAGATATTTTTGTAAAAATCGAAGTATATATTCACCCCGCACAGAAGCTTAAGGGGTTGTTGTTATTTTCATTTTGGGCATCTCATTTGCTGTAAAATTCTCAGAGAAATAATACAAAGGGTGAATGGAATTTCCGAAGCTTGGCGTACCTTGATGCATTGTGATGAATGGTGAATGTTGCAGGATTCCAGAGTGTTTCATAAAACAATAAGTCTTTCTTAAATCTCTGTGTTACATGTTTTCGAGTCTTTTGTTCTCTTTTATTGTTTAAATGTTTTACACTTAATAGCAAAGTAGAAGAATAGTTCCAGGATTTAATCACTGATTACCCTGAACTCAATCCGAGCTATTATCCATGTTTTCTTCAGATACAGTGAATGAAGTGTAATTCTTAATTGCTGCACTTTAAAACTATATCTCTTACAGTGATAGACATTCCCAGGGATTCAAGTTTTGCCCCTGAGACATCTATCTGTTTCTCATACCGAGTTTGGTGGAAATATTTAAATGCTTTAGTGAAAATTCTTAAATGCTTTCACTGTTTGTTTCACCTGTTCATGTTATAAATCAAAATTTTGTTGTATGAAGTATCCAAATGGCCCTGTAAGTTTCACCCGTTCACCTCAAGGTTTCTAGACACCTACAGCCATATACTCCATTGCCCAATGACATTTGACTCTTTGAATATTATATCACAAGACCTGAAAGAAACTCTTCAACCAAAACATAAACCAAACCTGTGCATAATACCTAGCCTAAAACCCTATCATAAACAGATACAAATCATAAAGAGAGAGCCCTCTCTGATCACAGTTTGGCTAGAAACAGTGATCAAAAGATTGGTTAGTGGTTACCCCGGCCGTATTCCCTTGGGAGTCATAGGGAACAACCTGGGTGTTAACACGTGCTTACGCACCTTCTGGTGCATCTGGACCTCGATCTGGAACTACTGATCCTACTACGGGTAATGGATTTGGAACTGCTTCATCGACTGGATCTACCGGATCGACTTCTGCTACTGGACCTGGATCTGGATCACGCCTGCTTACGCATCCTCTCCTCTCCCTCTCCTCTCCCTCTCCTCTCCCTATGGTCGAGTACCTAAAGGTCCTCTCCTTAACAGTCGAGCCTGCTTACGCATCCTCTCCCTTGGGGTCGAGTACCTAAAGGTCCTTAACAGTCGAGTACCTAAAGGTCCTTATGGTCGAGTACCTCTTTTCGCTAGCTCTGCGAAGCAACCCTTGAGGGAATCAATCTAGGGCCAGCACAGTCAGGATACTATTTTCTTCCCCTCAAACTGAAAGGTTCTGATTTAGCGTAAGACCGGCCGGCACAGGACCTTACCTGCCTTACTGCTCCTGGGTTGACCGGTGTGAATGATCGAAAAGGCGTATCCTCGTCACTTTGGATACCAAAGCCCTACTTCCTTTCAGTTCAAGACCCGGGGTGCCTCGACCCCAAGGGAGAGGAGAGGAGAGGGAGAGGAGGGAAATTACTTCAATCTCTTATATATGTTGCGGTGGTTTCAAATTTGCATGAAAATTTGCATGAAAAATTGCATGAAAATTGCATGAAACCACCCATCATTGCCGAGAGCCAATAGTAGTCGATCCGGGTGTCGATGCTGGGAGGCGCAATCCAGGTGTCAATGCAATCGATCCGCATAATTCCCAACAGCCCAATAAGCATCCCCACCATCAGCAGCACTAATTGAACCATATGCGTAAGCCCAAGCATCACCAGTTGAACCAACATCAATTGAATAAGGAGTCTTACCAGCACCAGTCCCAACATGAATTCACCTCTAGGTTAGAATTCTATTCTTTCAATAAGGGTGAATTGGGGTTCGAATCCCCAGGTACCCACCTTTCCGTCTGTTCGTGATGCTGGGTTGCCCAAGCATGAAAGGCAGGCGGTCCTTCGGCCCCGAAAAGCCGGTTTCGGTCTGATTGAGAGCTGTAAAGGTAGTACAGATCTCTCAGTCGAGAGCCCCTATGAGGGCCGGGTAACGCCTATGAGGGATTTGTAAAATAGAAAAAGGTGAACCAACTCTCGAGAGTACTTATTGGCTCGACCTACATTTACGCAGTTTTTAGAGCTACCACTGAGAAAAATTGACATCCCTTTCGCCTAAATTTAATTAGTTGCATGGAGGAGATGAACCTCAGGGACACCCCTCAGTTCTTTCCCCTTAATGATTTTCTTTGGCCGCCATCGTCGGTGAAATGTAGAATCTTGTCTTTGCAGTCTAGGAGCCTCATGTCGCTCCAACCAATCCATTCCTATAACTACGTCATAAACTCCTAGAATTGTAGAGTACAAGGATACCTTGGTACTACATACACCCAGGTCCACCTCACAATCCTTTACCATCTTTCCTACATTTCTTTTCATACCACAAGCCATTTCTACATGTCTAAATTCATAATGTGGAGTTTCTTTATGTTTAATCATTGATAATGCATTTAGAGAAATAAATGAATCGATAGCTCCTGGATTTATTAAAATGACAAAACTCATACCATCAATATTACCTGAGGTTTCCAACACAGTGGACTGGTGTTCGACCTGGTGATTGTTCACCACTGCATGGATGCGTTGAGCCTTCCCTAGATCCCCTAATGTAGTTGCATTCTTAGTTGAGTTGGTATTACCTGTCTTTTGAGGGAAATCCCTCTCGTAGTGAGGACCTCCACAAGTCCAACACCCCCTCCTAGGGGCTTGGCTCCTACTACCAACTGAACTAGGAGTTGGTCTGGAACTCTGCTGGAAAGCAGATCGGTGCTGAGTTGGTGTGACTTGGTGCTGTCGCATAGGCTGGTGCGGTTGTGGTTGACGAGTTTGTTGCGGTACCCTGTGCGGATGCTGAGCTAGATGCCTATATGGTGTTATTTGATTTCTTCCTAACCACCTTTGATGATTGAGTGACCCGCTTGCAAATTTCTACGTTCCATATTGTTTCTACCTGGTACTCCTGATCCTGTGGGCCTTGTTGACTTACTATGTTCACTTCTCATGATCTCCTCCTCTACAATGATTGCTCGCTGAACTGCCTCGTGCAAGGTGCGAGGCATTAATATTCTAACGTTGGTCCGAATGTTAAGATTTAATCCATACACAAATTTGTTCACCTTGAGCTTTTCTGTGTTTAGGTGAGGGGCATAATGGAGTAATTCCATGAAACGTGCCCCATACTCTGGTAGTGAGCGACTCCCTTGCTTTAATGAATTGAATTCATTTAGTTGTCTCTCAAGGAACTCCTCTGACAGATAACGTTCTCTAAATTTTTCTTCAAATAGCTCCCATGTTACTTCTGATATATCTATCCCCAATTGGGTTAATAATGTCTTCCACCAAAGTAGCGCGTTTCCCTTTAGCTGGAATATACCCATCTTGGCCTTCATGTTTGAGGTGTAATCTCTTAGGGTAAAACACATAGCCATGTTTTCCAACCATGCCTCTGCAGATTGACCATCAGTGGACCCCCAAAACTTTGGAAATTTTACCTTTTCCAAATCTCGACGTACATCATTTCTTGTGGTGTTTTGGGGTGTTTCATTTTGTATGACTGGTCCTCCATGCTCCCGTTCCAAACGGTTTATTAATGCCTCAGACATGTGTTGGAATGATCTCATTAAGTTCAACACTTCTCCAGCTGGTATCTATTATTGTGTTGAGATGTTTTCCCCCTCATTAGGTGGGGTGGTAGGAGTTGGCTGTTGTGGTGACGCCATGTTCTGCCCTTTAGCTGCCCCACTCCTTCTTGTACCTCTTCTAACCATGGTTCACTACCACAATTTAATACGATTTTTCCTTATAAGATAAAAACCAATCAAATAAAAATCATAACCAACGTGAGTGGTTCTATAATTTATTTTTATTATTACATACTTCCAAGGGGAAAATTTATGCATTTATAAGTTCCTTACATTCCTATAAATTTTAATCAAAAGAGTACTAACCTTCATATAATTTTAACACTTAGCTTCCATGTTAAACTGGTAGTTAAAAAAAAAAAAGGTTCACTTACTAAAACATATTTAAGAATGCATTTCTAGACTTATTTGACTTAAATGAATGCATAATATTCAGTTTCCTTTTTTTTCTTTTCAAAATTAATTAATTCTTAGTTTATAAAAAGTATTGATATGACACAAATGAGTAAATTGTATTAAAAAAAATAATGATTGCAAAATCACTACAATGTATTGTGTAATAAGATATTCAAATACAATAAAATATTCAAATTTTTCAGGCAATAGTAATAGGGATAAATATTTTTATAAAAATAACAAAAATAAAAATTATATAATTAAACATTGTTAAATCAAAACAAATTTCAAACTGCCAAGGAGCAGGGTAATAATAACATATACACTTTATAATGTTATGTGTGTATATACCAAATAAATAATTCATTTAAAAATCCAAATAATATTTGCACGTCTAAAACTCATATAAATTTTGTAACATTAAGTATATATATTAGAAATGTAGTTCATGTAAAACCTATTGATTCTTTAATGATATAGTGGTTGCATACTTTAGAATTAAAAAAACTATTTGATATTGTTTAATTTATAGAATTAAACAATGCATTTGTTTACTTGCTTTTGAGGAACAATGGGAGAATGTGTACTCCTTACCTCACAAAGGCTGACGTGGAGGCTAACATCGATAGTGAAGCCAAAAAGGTGCGTCTGATTGAAGACAAACCTGTACCTCTTAATGTTGGCCTTCAAAGCCTCCTTTTGTACTTAGTAAAGAGAAACCAGAGAGGTGATAAAGAGTTCCGAAGGCTAGCTGGGCCTGGCCATGGCCGCCAGACTGCCATACATCACACCATTCGAATACACAGACCCATCCTTGCAATCCATGCTTTCATTCACAATTTGATGCAAGATTGGTTCAATTACGTTGAAGGGATAACATTAGATATAACTGTGGAATGAACAGGGGTTTTCAATTCAAGGATATTGGACCTCCTTGTTGATTGGGTACTCCATTTGGCACATGGTTTGAAGAAAAACCACAATAGGAAAATCCACTTCGAAGAGATGCCCGTATCTCCCAAAGCACACATTTTTTGGGGAATTTTCTTGTGGATGACATGACTGGCACATTCTACACAAAACCTGTATCACTTAATCTCTAAACTTGGCCTCATTGATCCATAAATTGCGTGTGAAGAGTGTTTCTCATTTCCACTTGGCACAGTTTGACTGGGATGCTTTTCGTGACCTGAGGCTTGTGGGATCAGACCTGAGCACCTTCTGAATAACAAGGATCCATATTGAATGAGTCAGCAATAAAACCCATGTGTCAAAATTTCTTTAGACATGAGATGGTAAGCCAACCTTGGAATTTGTTACGGAAATTGAATACTGGCCGCCACAGGAACTGTTCCTGGCTTGTTTTCCCGATTGTGAATCTCCTACTATGAGTGTATCACGTGTTACAACTCGAACTCGGGATCATTGGATCGAGTTTATTACGCTTTACCACTTGAACTCCAGATCAATGGATCAATCATCTTAATGATGATACAATACGTGGATTCAAAAAGCCCAAAAGCAAACCTGATTTAATAGCTACCACCTACCACCTCTATGTTCTTTTAATTCGAACAGGATTGCATGTCAAGCTTTTGGTGATTCAAGAAAAGAGTCTTCAGGTTCTGACGGAGGTATTGCCCCAACCCCTATGGTTTTAATAGACTAAAGGTCGGATCCCAATGCAACAATTGTGAACATTAGTTCTGATGGTTTTCAAACAGAAGACTTCAACCTCGAGCATGGAGAAATGAATGGCGAAGGAGAGGTGTAAACAGGATTTGTGAAAGCACTGTCACAATCAGGGCGTAAAAATAGATGAGGCACCTCGACAGCCACATAAATGTGCACACTCCTTTAACAGAAACTCCTCAGGAACTCGTCCGCATGTATACCAATCCTCAGAACTTCTTCACCATATTGTATAATTATTTTTGAATCAATCACTTGGTCAATATGATAAGTCAAGATATAGGAATATAGAAGATAACGTTCCAGGTTTTTTTTTTTTTAGATCAAGTCGCAGGGCCAACAGATTAAAGAATGTTTACAAACTTGTCGAAAGGAATTCCAATTCTTTTCCATTAATGATAATCCAGGCCGTATAATGCAAACGTTCTTTTGACTATCAAGGAATTTTCATCCAAACAATAGCGAAATGCAAAGTGTAGTTAAACTAGCTGCTTCAATTTTATTGGTTAGATTGCTTGATCTATATGGTAAACGGGTATAGATTCTAAATTCAAATCTCTGAAGCATCAAGGAGAACGAGGAACATGTATTCCAGAATTTCCTGTCGTCTCAGAGGCAATGAGACCCGAGTTCGAACCACGTTGCCATGTAGTTGGCCTTTCTCCTCATGCTTTCAAAGTGAAAGAAAAATGGCGACTCTCGCATACGAGGATATCGTTGTGAAATCCTCTAAGGAAGAAGAAGATGTCAGCCGTAGTTTCAGAGCAATTATATTGCTCGGTCTCATGGGGTCTGGCAGGAACTGGAGGAATTTCTCCCATCAGCTTGGATCTGCAACACTCCAACGGAATTCTCGGGGTTCTGCAGGTTATATTTCAGTTCAAGAACGAATCCTGGGAATATTTGTTATTCATCCTCAAGGAAATTAAATATGGTTAGGGTTTATTTCTTTTCTTCAAACTTTACTGTTATGAAATTGCCATTGTTTCGCTGGTGAAGTTGATTGCCCACACACCGGGTTTCTATTCTCACTAGCTGTAATCTGCCTTATCTGGATGATAATATGAAGGCCAGGTGCAAACCACGGTTGACTTTGGGTAATTGATATTCCTCAGACACGGATCTGTCATCTAAGTTGTAGGAAGTCACTTTTTACTGTGCACTTCTGGAGGCTAAATTACTTGATTCATGTCTGTGTTTGGATTCGTAAAAGATATCCACAGTGGAAAGGAATAAATATACTAACATTTCGAATTAAATTTTAAAAAGAGATCAATTTTTTTTTGTTATACTTTTATTTACTTTATTTTTTAAATTTATAAGGAATTATGAGTGAAGGCTGACTGTAAAAATATAACATCAAGAAAAATGTTACAACCTGAAATTTTTCAAGATCGACTCTTGTTTCATCCATTGAATTACAAGGAGTGAATCCCCAAATATCTGAATATGTGTCACTCCATGTTCTTGAGTCAGCATCAAAACTAATATTAATTCACAGAAGTTATTTTTTTTTGAAACTTGAGTAATTTGATTTTAGAGAAATACCCACATATAGCAAACAAAACTAGTCATGCAAGCATGGGCCCATGGGCCTCAAGGGTTCAACATAGCTTTGATACCAAGTGTAAGAACCACATCCATACTATATATATATATATGTAAGAACCACATCCATACTATATATATATATATTTTAAATAAATCACAGCAAAATACAACCAAAAGAGAAAAACATTGGAAATTCAATTTATTTAGCATCGTCTAACACATTCCTGAAATTCATTTCAGTAAACATATCATAACATTTACATACATTTAACTAAGATCAAATAGTATTGCAACACATATGTACCGTTCACCAGAAGGCGAGACTCCGCTTGCTTTGCTGTTACTGGTATTCCCTTGTTGCCGATCACCTCCGCGAGTGAATGACGACATACTTGATCCGAATGCGAAGATCCACCGGTTAACCTCCCAGCCTACTCCTTGGGTACTCTTCTTCCCCGCGGATCCCCGAGCCGCAAGGGGGTTGTACAATGGAGGAATGCACTAGCTAGTAGAGGAGAGCACTCCTTGGCTCAAGAGTCCCCTCTTTAAAATCCTCTACCTCACCAAACTCACTATAGTTTTGTAATCACTGCTCTGACATCATCTCATCCATCCAACATAGGGTTCCCAAAAGTCCCTTTTCCCATGGATTTCCCCTTCTTTTATAGGAGTCCTCATAGGTGACACTTGGCATGTCATGCATAATTTTTTTTTTTTATTCAATAGATTGATTATTCACCCACCCATGTGTCACTCTCTCATCAAGGGTCTCTCAAAATTATTTACTTAAATTTTAATTTAAAACTAATATTTTCCTCACCTCAACAAGATTCCTATTTCTTCTCCTAGTTGCCTCTTTATCCCCCTTTTTATTCCTTAATTTGTGTTCATTACTACAATCAATTAATGAGTCAAGATTTGATCCCCCTATTTACTCCCTAATTTAACTCAAGTTATCTCTTAGATGGATATTCTTATGTTGGTTGTTTCCACATGGAAGTTCTCTACATTTCTCTAAATTTAAGTTATTATTCTTATTTTAATTCACCTTCCTCCTCTTAATTAGGTTTAATTAGTTTAGGATTAATCTTTATCCTTACAATTATGTCCCTCTTTCCCCTTTTACCTAATTAACTACATAATCTTCCTAATATTTTCCAACATGGGAAGGGTTGAGATTTTAAGGTAATCTATTTTATTTCTTCCTATGATCCTCTTAACCCAAGTTTAATTTTTGATTTAATTACCTCGGTTTCTAACATCATTTTCCCTTGATGTAATTTACCTAGTTTTCATTTCTTGATTATATTTATCAATTAATTTATTTTTAATGATTCCAAGGTGCCAAGTTTGGTCGTGCCCTTCAAGATCTTCCTTTGCAGTTCTAAGGGTGCCACACCTAATAGTTTACTTGTGATGCCAAGTGTACCAAGTTGGTCGTGCCTTTCAAGAAATTATTTTGAAGTTCCAAGGGTGCCACACCACTTGCCCTTCAAGCATTTAGTGACTACGAGGGGAAAGTATATGTGCAACGTCATAGACCACTATCATCTCTTATGTTGCCTGCTATAGTGAGACTAATGGTGTCGGGGATCAAGGAATCCACCTTGATGCGCGCCCCCCCGGTAAAATCCTCATGAGCGACCCAACTTTGGGACCTGCTCTCATGGGATCGTGATCTTCAAGGAGAAGGTGTTCCAACCCTTCCAGCCTAAGTCATGGCGGGAGTGCTAGTGGGTGAGATCAGGGACACTGTCCCACCCCTCCCATGTAGTTCCATTCACCTGTAAAACCCCATCACCCTTATGTGAATCATTCAGTCAAGCAACTAATCTATGCCTGCAACCATTAACATATCATTAGAATATAGGTAAACATATATGGCAGGTTTCAAAATTGACTTAGAATTTCAAAGATAAAATAATATAAATTTTCATCAAACCAGGTGTCATCAACTCGTCATATGCGAGTGCTTCTGATGGTTTCCTTCCATACTCAATAATCATCAGTAACAAGGTTTCTCAACATTAGTCATTTTCATAATAGCAGCATTAACAACTCCTAGTCATTCACATCATTGTTCATTGTAAGCCCGAACTAATGAAAGTAGGTAACATAGGCGACACATCCATCATGGCTATCATTATTAACATCAATGGAAACATACATATTCATTAAGCTATCAATATCATAACATCAATAGAAATATACCTATCCATCAAATTTATTCATCATCATGCTTTTAATAGAGAGCATACATATCTTTTACTGCCCTCATCATCATAAATTCAAATAGAGACCAAACTTAACTATTTAATGTTACAATCATCATAATACCGATAGATAAGATACATAACCATTCATGCTGTCATAATATCAATGGAAAGCATACATAAACATCACAACCATGAATATCTCAATCACTAATAATTGTGTCATGTGCCTGGATCCTCAACCTGAGGTCCTCAAAGAATAATGTGTGGGCCTTAGGGCTAAAAAATGTTAGTGTCATATCACTGTCAGTCAACTAGAGCGGGCACTACAAAACCCTTTCTAGGTATTGGAGATCTCATGTGCCTTAGCCTCTCCACGAATTTTCATGGCTAGAGCACATCCGATGCTACCCCAAATCAACATCAAAGACATAACAGTTAAGAGACAGAGAAATGATAAAGATGACTAATGTGGTTAAGGGCATAACAATTGAGAGACTGAGAAATGATGAAGATGAAGTTTGAAGAAGTATATGTAGGTTTAGTGAAGCAAAGTCGAGTATACATAGGTTCTATGAAGCAATTTTGATTATACACAGGTTCTATGAAGCAAAGTAGTGCACATACTCAGGTTTGGTGAAGCAAAGTAAAATATATGAGGGTTCTGTGAAGCAAAGCCACGTACACATGCTGGTATGAAGAAGGAAAGACACATACAGTTTTTGCACCATGGCTAAATACCAAGGGTACTTACCATGGTATTTCCATGTGGTATGGATCCGAACAACAGATATTTGATCCTGTCTAAGAAAACCATCAGCCGGAGTATGGTTTTCACCTATGATATTGGATAAGGGATAAACTATATAAGGAGAAGAAGATCAACGTGGTAAAGGTGTGCAAGTGATGAATATTTTATAAATAGTTAGATCTGAATCAAATATGCATGTAATGGGTTGTTGATGTTTTTATTGATCTAAAACTAAGTATAAACCCGATAATTTGATGATGGATCAGATCCAATGGATTTGAAATGACAATCTTGATTATGAGTTGATTTGATTAGTGTTGATAGTATCTTGACGCATGATTTTTCTATGTATGTTGAGATCTGGGTATGACTGAAGTTCTGTGATGCAGCGAAGTTTTGTGCTAGTCAATACAAATCTATACGCGAGTTTTATAGCCTGAAGGGCGCGTACACGCGTGGGTTTGATACTGTTCAATGAAGGTTCTATGATTGTTTCAAAATGATGCAGTGGATCTGTGTATGATTCAATATTTAGTTCAGAGTGACAATGGTTTAGTTTTCATGATTCAGTGGTTTATGATTTGTACGTGGGTATGCTTCATGGAAAGCACGTACACACGTGGGTTTGCTACTGTAAAGTAGCATATATATTTTGATATATGGTTGATTAGGGTTTGCAGTAACATAATTTAGTTTCTGTGATGTGCAATATCATTAGGGGATTATTGAGGTCTAAAATGGGCCTCCTAAGGAAATTATAAAATAATAGTGGAAATAATAAAATAAGATTAGATTAAATCATCAAATTTTAGAGGGAAAAAAGAAAAAACTATTTTTTCAACCTGTATTTTCAACTTATCTCTCTATGGCTTTAATCAAATTTCGAGTGAAAATACTTGTTGGATTCAAAATTTTATTCCTCATCCAAGGAGTACTCGTGTTTCATACTTTCCATGGACCCTACTACACAAAAAATGAGAAATACATGAAAAATGTGATTGCAATCATGTTTTTCTTGTATTTCTCATTTTTCTTGTAGCAGGGTCCATCGAAATTATGCAACATGGGTACTCCTTGGATGAGGAATTAAATTTTCATTCAACGAGTACTCCTCAAAATTTGAGTAAAACCTTAGGGAGATATGTTGAAAATATGAGTTGAAAAAGTAGTTTTATTATTTTATTATTTTTTAATCTTTTTAATTTTTTACTCCAAAAATGGTGAATCATCCCCCATGGTTGACATCATCATCTTGAACCCAAACGGTTCTTATAAAGTTTATTTTGGTTGTACATTTTTCTTAGGAGGCCCCTTTAGACCTCAAAATTCCTCTAATGGTTGATTGGTATTTTGGTTACAATGATCTGACTGTGCTGGTTGTTTGAGTTTGGGTTTTAGTTGATTATTTGAGTTTTGATGGATTTAGTTGATTCAGTGATTGGGTTTCAGTTGATGGTTGATTCAGTTGGTTAGAGATTGGTTGTTTCATATGATGATTGAGTGATTTGTTATAGAGATCAGTTTCAATTTTAATATTTGGTTTTGGGCTTAAATGTTCGTAGTGGGTCCAGTCTGAAAATTTGATGAAACATGGCCTACAAGTTGTGATGTTTTGTTGCAGATGGATCCAGTATGAAATTTATGAAATGTGGTCCACGAAAGTGTTGAGGGTTGGAGCCTTCAATGAGGGATTTGAATCTTCCTTCCAGTGATAGCTGGTAAATCAGATTAGGGGTTTGGATCTCCTTTCCGGAGGGTGCCGGTAAACGTGATCAGGGGGGTTGGAGCTGGAGAACAAGTGAAGGTTGTAGCCTTCTGCAGGTGGGTTTCTGCGTGCTGGTATGAGTCTGCAGAAGTACAAAATTGTAAGAAGTTTTTCTTTTTATTAAAAATATTACAGAGACGACAACATCGATGGTTTTTTCCCACATTGGGTTTCCACCTTAAATCCCGCTGTTCATGTGTGATGGTTTATTTTGTTCTTACTGCACATGGTGATTGTTTATATAATGTTGAATGAAGTACTAATGCACTGAATTAAGATAAACTGAAGATGAATTAACTGAAAAATATTTTTTACTGGATATACTCTAGTTTTATGATAAGAATTGTGTTAAAATTGGCAACCAGGGAAAAACTTCATGTGGGTCATCTTATTCATGGCTAATAATATTTTTATTAGATTCCTCTCATCGAGAGGTTTAGGATTGATATAAAGATCATCCAATTCCGATAAGTATTCATGGAGATATGAATTTATTTTGATTATGGAATTATTATCAAGCCAACCTACAACTCATGTAGGCTGAGAAGCCCAACAGTCGCATCTATTCACCCACCAACATTGTGTATAAATATAAGAGGACTTTTCCTCATTTGGACTCACTCATCTCATCACATCTCTCTCTCTACTGTGCATATATGAGTCTCTTCTCTACTGCGCTGAAATGGGTCTCTCTCTCTCACTCATGTGAAGCCGGAAGCTGTTGAATTTGAAGCTGCAACTGCAGAAGTAAAGATTGACTTGTGTGGCCTAGAAGATCTCCTCTTTGGAACTGCGTTGTAGGTTCATCTAAATCTCCTTTGAAAGCCGCAACTTTTGGTGGTGGAATGAAGTCAATCTGACAAACGGTTTGCAAGATATCGACTGCCCTAGTTTGAAGCCGAAAACTGCTGAAACTGAAGCTGCAACTGCAGAAGTAAAGATTGACTTGCATGGCCTAGAAGATCTCCTCATCTAAACTGTGCTGTAGGTTCATCTGAACCTCCTCTAGAAGCCGCAACTTTTGGTGGTGGAATGAAGTCAATCCGACTATTGGTTTGCGAGATATGGTCCGCCCTAGTTTGATAATGAAGCTGCTAATGCTGATGCTACTGATCTAGGGTTTTCTACTGCTGATATGAATCAGATTTATTGTACTATTTCTCTCTGCTGAATTATTGAAGATAAAAGAAGATTTGATCAAAGGGTTTCCCCACACATTGTGGGGTTTGTCCCTGGCTAGCCGCCACATCTTGTGTCTCTTGTCTTGGCTTGTTTTCTATCGATCATTTAATGTTCTATCTGCACTTTACTTTATGTACATGTGATTGCTAATCGGTGGAATATAATAAGAAAAAGAAGTAAACTGTTATAAGCATAGAACATACCATAAATTAACATGGTATCAGAGCTCAGGTGAAGACAAAGCCCGAGCAAGAGCAAGAGCAATCATTGAAGAGAAGATTGGCAAGGCTATCCTAAAAGAACTACGGGGTCCTCAACACTCTTTCCTGCCGAAGACAAGCTCCGTGAGAAAGCTGACTATCACGGATGGAAGATGTCTATCGATCTAACCCTTGAAGATCAAGGAGTGCTGGACCATGTAAGAGGCAATATTGTTGAGCCTTCATCAAATGCATCTGCTACTGCCTGGAAAAAATGGAAAAATGGAGAAGTCAAAACAAATAAGATCATCCGGGACTCTATCAACAAGTGCTTGGTGGCCTACATCTCTGATCTAGACACCTCCAAGGAAATCTACGATAGACTGGTGAGTTTATTTAAAGTTAATGATGCAAATCAAGTTTTTTTTCTTAGAAATAAGTTGAGGGAAATCAAGAAGGGTAAGGATGAAAGTATGCAAGCATACTTCTTAAGAATCATCGAGATCAAGAACGATCTCCTATCTATTGGGGAAACTATTACTGACAGAGAAATGGCACTCACAACTCTTGGAGGATTACCATCCGAATGGTACTTATTCAAGACTACTCTTCCAAACTATAATGTAATTCCTGGTTTCGAGGAATTAATGGCTAGATGCATTCAAGAAGAAACAAGGGAAGAAGTGCAAGAAATGCCCATGCTTAAAGGTCCTTCTTGTTGCCTTTTCTTCTCATGCAAAGAGAAGAAAGGACTCACACCGGGACGATGATCAAAATCCCTCTGATGGCAAATCAAAGGAATGACAAATTCAACAGCAAAGGTAAGAGGAGAGCTGGAGATCGAGGAAGAGGACAACCATTCAAGAAGGCTAGAAAGTCCAGGATGTATTAAATGCACCTGACCTCAAAAGGAACCTAGTGGCCATCTTGGCAATGGAAGACAGAGGCTACAAGGTAACCTTCAGTAATGGCAAGGTATGTATATGGCAAAATAATGTTAAAGATGCCTTTACTCTTGGGTTTAGTGTTGATTCATTAGATCAGGTCGATGGAAGTCCGCTAGGTGTCATGTCTTGTGACACAACTCTTTAGTCCGAACTTTGGCATCGGAGGTTTTCCCACCTTCATTACAAAGCTCTACCCGATGTAAGACAGATGGTAACAGGGATGCCCGAATTCCAAGTAGAGAAAGAAGGTGTATGTCCAGGATGTGCCGAAGGAAAGCTCAAAAGGGGACCATTCCCTTCAAGTCAAAGCAAGACCTCCGATATATAACAACTAGTTCACTCAGACATATCAGGTATGATGCCTGTGAACTCCTTGGGAGGATACTCATATTATCTCACTTTTAAAGGTGACCATTCTCAAAAGACCTGGATATACTTCTTGAAAAAGAAGGATGAAATGTTCCCTTGGTTCTGACACTTCAAATCCCTAATCGAGAATCAAACCGAAAAGAAGATCAAGATCTTAAGAGCTGACAATGGGACTGAATATGAATCTAATGAGTTCCATGATTTTTGTAAAGAGGTTGGCATCAAGAGGGAGACTACTACACCATATACTCCTAAACAAAATGGTGTGGCAGAAAGGAAGAACCGCACAATTATGGAAGCTGTCCGGGCCATGCTACATGATCAAAGTCTTCCTAAGTTTCTATGGGCTGAAGCTGCAAACACTGCCGTATATGTACAAAATCGATGCCCTCATCAAGCATTGGGTTCCAAGACTCCTGAAGAAAATTTCACCGGTAAGAAACCTGATGTTTCTCATTTTAAAATTTTTGGAAGCCCTGTATACTTTCATGTGCTGAAAGAGAAAAGAAATAAATTGGGAAGCATCTGGAAAGAAGGGAATTTTCGTGGGCTATGGTGAAAATACTAAAGGCTATAGAATCTATGTAGCCGGTCAAAGGGAAGTCATAATTAGTCATGATGTCACCTTTGACGAAGATATGGCTCTCAACAAGGTGATCAATCTTCCGACTTTGAGGAGCTCTCAAGAAGTCGACACCAGGGAACCGAAAGAAAAGGATAATGAATAATTGCCTGATGTAGAAGAACCCATGGATCCGATTGATCCTCCTCCATATGAGCCTTCCTCTTCTAGGAAGAGGCCTTCATGGCTTAAGGGGTTACTTGATGATGCTGAAGGAGATGCTGCACCCCGAGGAACCTTTCGTGAATGTAAGAAACCTAATAGGTATCAAGGATACCTGACCATCATGAGCACGATCATACAAAATGAGCCTTCGTCATTCTCAGATGCCGTCAAGCATCAAGTATGGAAGGATGCTATGATCGAAGAATATGAGTCTATCATAAAGAATGATGTTTGGGAAGTAGTTCCCAGACCCCAGGACAAGACTGTTGTTACTTCCAAATGGCTTTACAAGATAAAGCATGCAGCAGATGGAAGCACGGAAAAGTATAAGGCTCGTTTTGTTGCTCGAGAAAAGGAAGGTATAGACTATGATGAGATATTTGCACCTGTTGCCTGATATACGACCATCCGCTCGATCATAGCCCTTGCCGCTTCACAAGGATGGAACCTACATCAGATGGATGTCAAGACTGCGTTCTTGCATGGCTCGATCAAAGAAGAGGTCTACGTGGAGCAACCCGCAGGATTTGAGATTTATGATCGAAAATATAATGTATGCAGGTTGAAGAAAGCTCTCTATGGGCTGAAGTAAGCACCCCGAGCATGGTATGAGAGGATCAATAGCTACTTGATGAAGCTGGGATTCACTAGGAGTGAAGCCGATCCTAACCTTTACTTTAAGGTTGAAGATGACAAGCCTCTCATACTGGAGTTGTATGTGGATGACCTCTTTCTAACAGGTGCAAACCCTCTCATTCACAAATGTAAGAGGGAGATGACTTCTGAATTTGAAATGAAGGACCAAGGACTTGAAGTGTGGCAGAAGCCAAGGGAAATTTTCCTATCTCAAGGAAAATATGTGGTAAATATATTGGAAAGATTCGGTATGATGGACTGCAAGCCTATGACTACCTCGAGGATCTTAACTTTTAGAAGTTATATGGTAGTGATGTCGGACCAGACTTGGGAAATGCCTCTGAGTTTCAAAAACTCATTCGCATTGATGTTCTTGGTGAACCTCCGTCCGAACATATGTTTTGCAGTTAGCATTGTGAGCTCATATTTGGTTGAGCCTCACTGGATTGATGCCAGGAATCTTCTGAGATGTCTTCAGGACACAATCTCTCATGGATTAAGATACACTACCGGAGATGTGAGACTACTTGGATATACTGATGTTGATTGGGCAGGCAGTGTGGTGGACCGTAAGAGCACTTCCGGGCACTGTTTCACCTTGGGATCTGCTTCGATATCCTGGATGAGCAGGAAGCAGAAGTCAGTGGCTTTGAGCATCGCCGAAGCAGGATATATTGTTGCTAGCATAACCTCGTGTGAGGCAGTCTGGTTGCGAAAGCTCTTCAGTGAGCTGTTTGGATTTACATTGGATACCACTGTGATTCTCTGTAACAACCAGAGGTGGGATTCGATTATTGAAGAATCCCGTATTCGTCAATTTCTCCAGCAGATAGACATCATCTGGGATATGGTAAGTCGATGAGCAAGGAATCTCCATCACATTAAGATGATGTACAGGTTGATACACCTTGTCAAAGCCCTGAGGAAAGATCTAATATGTGATTTTCCCAAACGACTTGGAGTTGGAAAGAAACCCTTGTACAAGGGTCCTGCATGTTGCATACATTGAGCTCTGGGAGCTCTGAAGGCTTGCGGTTCCTACTGGAGCAACATATGACCACAGGGTGACTCACCCTCCCTTGGTGGTGCACACTGGAACAAGATGATTCTCTCTCTTGTGGGACAAGATGATTCACTCTCTTGTGGAACAGGATGATTCTTTCTCCTGTGTAGCAGGATGACTAGTTCTCCTGTGAGGCCTGGATTGATGTGTTCTCCATGGCAGCCTGGATTGATGTGTTCTCCATCGCAATTGTAGTAGGATTGATGTGTTCTCCTGTGAGGCCTGGATTGATGTGTTCTCCATGGAAATTGTAGCAGGATTGATGTGTACTCCTGTGAGGCCTGGATTGATGTGTTCTCCATGGCAATTGTAGCAGGATTGATGTGTTCTCCTGTGAGGACAGGATTGATTAGTTCTCCTGTCGAGGCATCCTACCCATGCAGTTTGGGACTCATGGGAAGTACCTCTCATCTGATCAATGAGTAGGGAAATGAAGTTAGGGACCATAGTAGTACCGATGGACGCATCGTTGTAACTACCGTACTCCCTACACTAGGATGACCTCCATTGATCTGGGATCAATGATACTGGTCTGGGACCAGTGGTAGGAGTTGTACCATACTATGACGCTGACTTTGGGTCAGTTGAGACTGGTCTGGGATCAGTGGTACATACTCTGAGACTGACTTTGAGTCAGTGGAGGATGATATTGGTCTGGGACCATTTGAGTTGTACTCACTATGACGCTGACTTTGGGTTGGTTGAGACTGGTTTGGGACCAGTGGTACATACTCTGAGACTGACTTTGAGTCAGTATGATACATCCTCGATCATTTCTTCTTCTTCATAATTCAGACAAAAGAAGAGTAGAACAGAACAATGCAAGAGCAGAGCAGAACATAACAAAACAATACAGATTAGTGTAGGGTAGAACAAGACAAAGCAGAACAGGCAAAATAGAGCAAAGCAAGGCTAGGGTCGGGCTGTACAAGGCAGTGCATTTGATGGATGAATAGTAACGACCGATAGACAGATTGCAGATGAAGTTCTCCATGGTTGAGAGGGAGTGTTAACATTGGCAACCAGGGCAAAACTTCATGTGGGTCATCTTATTCATGGCTAATAATATTTTTATTAGATTCCTCTCGTCGAGAGGTGTAGGATTGATATAAAGATCATCCAATTCTGATAAGTATTCATGGAGATATGAATTTATTTTGATTATGGAATTATTATCAAGCCGACCTACAACTCATGTAGGCTCAGAAGCCCAACAATCGCATCTATTCACCCACCAACGTTGTGTATAAATATAAGAGGAATTTTCCTCATTTCGACTCACTCATCTCATCACATCTCTCTCTCTCTACTGCGCAGATATGAGTCTCTTCTCTACTGCGCTGAAATGGGTCTCTCTCTCACTCATGTGAAGCCGGAAGCTGTTGAATTTGAAGCTGCAACTGCAGAAGTAAAGATTGACTTACGTGGCCTAGAAGATCTCCTATTTGGAACTGCTCTGTAGGTTCATCTGAACCTCCTTTGAAAGCCGCAACTTTTGGTGGTGGAATGAAGTCAATCCGACGAATGGTTTGCAAGATATCAACTGCCCTAGTTTGAAGCTGGAAACTGCTGAAACTGAAGCTGCAACTGCAGAAGTAAAGATTGACTTGCGTGGCCTAGAAGATCTCCTCATCTAAACTGCGCTGTAGGTTCATCTGAACCTCCTCTGGAAGCCGCAAATTTTGGTGGTGGAATGAAGTCAATCCGACTGTCGGTTTGTGAGATATGGTCTGCCCTAGTTTGATAATGAAGCTGCTAATGCTGATGCTACTGATCTAGGGTTTGCTACTGCTGATATGAATAAGATTTATTGTACTATTTCTCTCTGCTGAATTATTGAAGATAAAAGAAGATTTGATCAAAGGGTTTCCCCACACATTGTGGGGTTTTTCCCTGGCTAGCCACCACATCTTGTGTCTCTTGTCTTGGCTTGTTTTCTGTCGATCGTTTAATGTTCTATCTGCACTTTACTTTATGTACATGTGATTGCTAATCGGTGGAATATAATAAGAAAAAGAAGTAAACTGTTATAAGCATAGAACATACCATAACTTAACAAATTGCGTACACATGTGGGTTCCCTTCAGTAAAGTCGCGTACATAAATCAAGATATGAAATTGAACCCCTCTGCGTCTCAATATATTTCCCAACAACATCAAATACAAGAAATGAATTAGGTCGAAGCCCTATCCATTCCTAAGATGGAAAAAAAATCCAAAATGAAATAACTAACTAAACTAAAACTAAATTTGAAATCACTGAGATGATAATGCATGAAAATAAAATAGTTGAAGTAAAATGCAAGATATAAATTAACAGGAAAATGCAATGCAAGTGACCACTCTTATTCTCACAATAGAGAGCTAATTGAATGCAATCTATGCTCATAATAGATAATTTATTCAATTTTACCCTACTATAATCTAACGGAAATGAAACATGTTAAGTAAAATCATACAACCAATGCAACTAACAAATAAATTCATCATTATGTTGGCTTTTCTTTTAATGCTTGGTTGCTAAGAAAATAATGAAAGGTCTAACTTGTGATGGGTAATCTTAGGAATTCATTTATGGCTTGAACCACCTTTGTAGGAAAGCTTCATGATGCAGAAGGAAATCAAATAAGTGCCAAGGTTTCTTTGTGCTTTTGCAAGCTTCTTCAATCCTCTAACTAATTTGGATGATATAATGATATTTCTCATTGTAAAATTAAGCCCACTTGTCATTGTTGTTTGTTATATTTTTAAGCAAGGAAGCTTGGATGACAACTCCAATGGAAACCTACATTGAGATTTTTCTCTTGATTGGATGCCCCTAATCACATGCACATGACAATGATAAGAAAATTCATGATAACCCAAAATATATTGGAAACCACCATTTACAATTTGTTTCAGAAAAGGATGTTGTAGGCTTCTGAAGTATGTTTGGATCTAAACATGATGTGGCTTGCCCATTAATAGTAGGTTGAGATCTTACTTGTCATATGTATTTTTGTACACATGTGAACCATATATCAAGTACATATATTGTTGATGAATTTCTATTGGATCTTGAATGTAGAAGTTCCCTTTTCACACTTGTATGTATTCTAGTTTGTATGAGTTGATATGGATTCTCATACTCTATGGGATAACTTTTTTTTCATTAGGCCAAAATTCTGCAATCTAAAACCCCTTGGTTTATGTTTCATATACAGGATCACATATGAATATAAAAACACTCGATGCCATTTACGTCTGTTCACCTTGAGGAATGCATCAATAGAGTTCATCTCTTCATGGTCACCATCCTCTTGAAAAGTATGTCTATTTATTGAAACCTCTTGCAAATCACTAATAGAGATGTCATAAGGATCATTATTGCTTGGAAAGGAAGGTAATTTTTTTTTTTGGAGGGTGGGTGGGAAACTTGCAATATAATGTTAACTAAACTAGCCTAAAATCACATAAGTTTAGAAAAAAAATAATGGAAATTAGTGTACGGAAAATAAACTTTGTCTACTGAAAATATCCTAACCACATATATAAATATTTATGGGAGTTTGCTTTTGGTTAGGGGATTTATTTATAAAAATTTCTTGCTGCCTTGTTTTAACAAGGCTATAATTTCTACAGAAAATGCAGAGATCAACAAGTCAAATGTTTTGATAAGATGTGCCAAAGAACCAAGGCACTTCTTATTGAAGAATGTAACTAGGTTCGGTCTTCATAATTGTATTTTAGTCATAATGAAATGTATTTATCAAAAGAAAGAAAAATAAAGTATTAATATTATTATTATGACTTATTAAAGCATGTGTTTCATGCTTGGGTCATCATATTTTAGGTCAAAGTACCCATTGAGTACTTTTAAGTTTTATATTAAGTCATTACAGTCATTTTCCATTTAATGAGACTCTTATTGGGCTTTTGAATAATGTAAAAAGAATTATTATTAAGTGAAATAAGTCATTAGTCACCTCCACACCAAGTCAACATTTACCTAATCAAGTCAGCCTAAATGAGGGTAATTCGAACTCCAGAAAAGGGTATATATACAATGCAGTTTGATTCATTTGGAAGATGCACTCTCACAAGTTCGATATAGAAGAAGGAGGAGCAGACAAAGTGAAAAATTCCAAGAGAAAAAGGAGAATTACTAGAGAAGGATACAAGTCGAAGTTTCTAGGTCATCTCTCTCACACATGTGAATTTGCTGGGCTATTGCTAGAAGGTCAAAATACTACATCAGGATCAAAGTTCTTCTGCTGCTGGGTAAAATTTCTGTTGGGTCAAAGTTCTATTGCTGGGGAGATCGAAATTCTGTTGCTGCCTCTAGGTTGAAGTGCTGCATCTAGGTCGAAGTTTAATTGCTGCTGCCAGTTGTTGTTGCAAGGTCAAAATTTGAGGTCAAAGTTGTTACTGGAAGGTTATCATCTGTAGAAGAAGGGAATGGATGACTTGGTGATTGGAGGAAGTCTGTGTCTAGGTTAGGAGTCTTGATCATCTTGTGAAACTATTAAAGGAAGAGTTGTTGTGTTAGGTCCCCATACTACTAGTGTAACCCCTTATTGTTATTAGTACAACCCCCTTATTATATTGTTGTGCCCATTTAGTCCCCATATTGTTATTATTGTGCCCCATAGAAGCCCACTATTGTTATTAGTGCGCCCTTAGATTATTACTGTTATGTCGGCTCTGATTATATTATGACCCCTTAGACTCCTATATATAGAAAGGAGGTCTTGTCATTTGTATCATCCAAGAATTGTTCATTTGTGTATGTAAAGGAGGTTGCCCCCTCGAAGGGGCTTATCTCTAAGGCATTCATCTATATTTCTATCAGTTTGTGAGCTGGTTTCATAACATTTGGTATCAGAGCTGTGGATTCTAGGGTTTCGCTGCTCCAAATAGGTCATCGTGGCATGTTCTCTATAAATTTTTCGCTACGAAGTTTCAAAAGCTAAAAAAAAACCCATTTGAGAAGAAACCGGTCTGAACAGTGCATCCGAATTTGAGATCTTGTCGCGCTATATTTTCAGAGATATGATCTGAGGAAGTTAGGGTTTTTGCAAGCTCCAGAATTTCATCTCAAACAGGTCATCATAAACTTTTTGCTATAATATTTGTTCTACGAAGGTTCAAACTTTGAAATTAAAACCCATTTGAACCGAAATCTTGGTGAAGCTTGGGTCCGAATTTCAGATCTTGTCTCGCTATATTTTTGGAGATATAATCTGAGACATTTAGGGTTTCTGCAGGCTCCCGAATTACATCCTAAACAAGTGACCTTGGGAAAATCGTCATAACTTTCTCTCTGAGCATCAAATTGAAATTTCGTAAGAAGTTGCAGAAAGAGGATGGACTGTAGTTTTCTGTGTATCAGTTTTAGGTCCTAAGGTTGAAACAGTGACACGAGGCACTTCGTACAAGTTCGATCTACTGAACCAGTCTATAATTGGGTCATCGTGGGAGATTTGACATAACGCTTCCTTATATAATCCAATCTTGATCAGACTTTCAGGGTTAGAAAGAGGACTCAGAGGGCTACTATAGGACAAAATTTCAGAACTTGGAGATCTGAAATTACAGAGTTACAGTCATTTCAAGATCGAGCTCCTAAAATCAAGAAAAGGCAATATGAGGAAGTTTGATGGCAAGGATCCGATAAATTGGATACTACAGATGGAGCAATATTTTGATCTACATGAGGTGCAACTATTACAAAAGGTACGTATTGCATCTTCATATTTAGAACCGGATCAATTTTTATGGTATAAAGGGCTGTGTTCTCATAGAGCACTTGTCACTTGGTCAATTTTCATGGAAGAAATGATAGCACATTATGAGGATACAAAGAGTAACACCTTCTTTAGCCAATTGATAAATCTCAAACAAAAGGGTTCAATGGCAGAGCACATTGAGGATTTCAAAAAATTGAATATAAGGGTAAATGATATTCCAAAGAAGAAAAGGATTGATGTCTTCATAGGGACTTTAAAGGATAACATTTAACATGAGGTTCGTCTTTGGGAACCTGATTCATTGGAGAAGGCATTCAGGTTGGCAAGAAAAATTGAAAGCGAAATTATGGAAACAAGAAATCCCACCACTCATGACTATAATTATGGAAGTGTTTTTTCTCCTAGAATTCCAAAACCTACAAGGTTTACACTGCAACAATTGGAAGAAAAAAGAGAAAAAGGGCTTTGTTACGATTGTGATAGAAAATACACTAGATGTCATAGGTGTGCTGAGAAGAAATTATTTTACATAGATTATGAAGAGGAGGAAGAAAAGGATCAAGAAACATCAAAAGAAGAGGATATACACCAGGAACCAATCCCAAAGAAAGAAGAAATGAATTCGACCATATCTTGTAAAGAATTGGAAATAATTACCACTCAAACTCTCAAGATAGAAGGAAATATCAGGAAGAAAAAGGTTCAAGAAGTGAAAGAACACATCGAGAAATAAGAAATGAATCCTAGCATATCTTGTAATGCATTGGAAATAATTACCACTCTTCAAACTATCAATATAGAAGGACATATCAAGAAGAAAAATGTTCAAGAAGTGAAAGATCACATCGAGCATCAAGAAATGAATCCGACCATATCTTGTAATGCATTGGAAAAAATTACCACTCAAACTCTCAAGATAGAAGGACATATCAAGAAGAAAAAGGTTCAAGTAGTGAAAGATCAAATCAAGCATCAAAAACAAGTTCTCCAACTTTTAAAGGATAATGCCACTTTGGTGCAGAATCGAATGAAACAAGAGGCAGATCAACATCACAGTGAAAGAAGTTTTGATGTAGGCGATTGGGTATTTTTACGGCTACATCTGAAGCAAGATATTGATGAGAAGGAAATGTTGGCAATACTACATGCACTTAAGAAATGGTGACCTTACCTAATGGGAAGACACTTCAAGGTAAAACTGGATCATGATAGTCTGAAATACTTTTTAGAACAAAGATTATCTTTAGAAGAAAAGAAAAATGGGTCACAAATATGTTGGGTTATGATTTTGAAATCATCTACAAAAACGGGAAGCCAAATATTGTTGTAGATGCACTCTCAAGAAGGGATGAGGATGTGGAAGCATTGTTTTGTGTTACTTCTATTATCCAACTAGATTGGATAAACGAAGCAAGGGATGAATGGAAGAAGGATGAACAAGTGTCGCCACTCATTCAAAAGTTGCAGAAGATCCCAGTTCAAACAATATTGCCAAAAATTGATGAGGAAGGAAAAATCATATTGGAACTTGGAGTGGTCACAGAAACAAGAACCCAACAGCTACGAAATCGATCAATTTCAGAGTATCTCATCAAGTGGAAGAACTTACTCACTGAAGATTCCACATGGGAGGACAAGAATTTTATACAAAAGCATCAAGAACTACTCAAGCATTGAGGACAACACTTTTTGAAGGAGAGGGTCATGTTAGGTCCCTATACTACTAGTGTAACCCCTTATTGTTATTAGTACAACCCCCTTATTATATTGTTGTGCCCTTGTAGTCCCCATATTGTTATTATTGTGCCCCATAGAAGCCCACTATTGTTATTAGTGTGCCCTTAGATTATTATTGTTATGCCGGCTCTGATTATATTATGACCCCTTAGACTCCTATATATAGAAATGAGGTCTTTTCATTTGTATCATCCAAGAATTGTTCATTTGTGTAATGTAAAGGAGGTTGCCCCCTTGGAGAGGTTTATTTCTAAGGTGTTCATCTATCTTTTCTATCTTTTTGTGAGTTGGTTTCATAACATGTTGAGTGGGTTTTCCCCTAGATAAGGGTTTTTCCCTAGCTGGCTTCCTACATCCGGTGTCTTTGATCTTCGTGTTATGGTTATTGGTAATTTCTTGATGAACTAAGATAAAAGAAGAACATAAGAAAGTTAATAAGAACATAATAATATCACAATTAATTATGAACATAAAGAAAATATTTTTGCATTTCTGATTTTCCAACATGGTGTTAGAGCTAAGGTGAAGAAGAAGGAACAAGGCATCCTGAAGGAGCTTTAAGGAGTTTGAATAAGGGTCATCAAGGGAAATGATCACATAGGAAGTCAATCCTACTATCTTCAAGAACAATGTCTAACTCAATAAAGGGAGAAAACAAATTAGAAGGAGCATCTAATTACAGGGCAAGGAAAAAGAGGATAGATCTCATCCTCGAGAAGAATAAAGTGTTAGATTTAGTTAAAGGAAGAGTGAAGAAGCCTACAAATGAATCAAGTGATGCAAAAACGCAATTTTCATAGAAACAAAAATATTGGCCATGACCCTAATGGTGGATGGAATAAAGGAGAACCTCATACCATATATATCCAACATGGATTCCACTCAAGATATGTATGAGGCCTTATTCAAATTATTCACAAGCAAGAATATTGGTCAAACTATAATTCCTAAGAATGAACTAAGAACTATAAATATGACAAAGGAAGACACTGTGTCATCCTTCTTTGTAAGGATAACTAGAGTCAAAGATGAAATCCAGATAATAAATGAGATAGTACCTGAAAATGAGCTTGTAATCACGGCACTTCTAGGATTAGCAACATATTGGAGTGCCTTTTCATCAGGTATCAACAGTTGGAAAGAAAATCCTACATTTGAACAACTATGGAATGCGCGTAGTCAAGAAGAAGTCATAATTTCATTAGTAAGAAATAAAAAGAATGAAGAGGAGAAAGTTTCAAATTCTTATTCCGCTCATCACAAGAACAGAGGAACCTTCAAGAAGTCTAAAGGGCATAGAAGGAAGTTTGACCTATCCAAGATTGAATGCTACAATTTTCAGAAGATGGGTCACTATAACAACGATTGTCCAAAGAATCCAAGAAATAGGAAGAGAAATATGGATCAAGCAAATGTTGCCTAAGAAGGATCTCCAAAGAAGAATACGACCAAAGAATCAGAAGTAAAGAACTTATACATAAGTCCCTCTACTCTAAATTTTTGAATTTTTTGTTTTTTTATTTTTAGTACTTATAAGTTTAACATGCTTTGGATTTTTTTTTTTTGTATTGTTTTGTTAAAGTTATAGGCATCCCTCGAGATTTCATTAAGAGGGAGCCCTCACCATTTTTTCCAAAGGTAAGTATCTCACTCCTTGTATTATCTTTTATATTTGGTTTTCATTTTCCTATCTGAATATGTTTGTAGTAGATGCTAATAACATTTCTTTTCATATTTTCCTTGTTTAGGAAAAGCTTGCTGATATGCTTAAGGGCTATACAAGTTCTATTGATGTCATATAAGGTTTGTCTAGAAAAAAACTTAAAGGTATTTTTTAGACCAAAAGTCTTGTTCTCTTCGTGATAAAGGTATATTCATTCATTCAAATAAATATTCTTTACATTACTAACAAGTGTTATGTCTAGGACTTTTGAATCTTAGAGTTTCTTATTTGGGAGATTAATCATTAAATTGAATATACCCTCATTAAAATCATCATATTTTTGGAACCCTAAAAGGTTCTCTATAAAACCCTAACCTAAGGGTATGCTAATGTGAAAAGCCCTTGTCTACTTAGGGTTCTTGATGAAATCTAGAAAAATACTATTCTTTTGATTTTTAGGGTTTTGATGGTAATGTCATGTTTGAAGTTTTAGTATTGTTATGGGAACCCTAGTCATATAGGGTTGTATGGTAATGTATTACTAGACCTTGAGGTTTTGGTAAATTCATTTTTACAAGAAAAACCATTATATATCGAGAGTACGCTCCTAGGAATGAAACCTAGGTGTATGTTTATCCGTTTGATCAAAACCCTAATGTAATCAAGATTGTTATATGTCTGACTTTAAATGTATTTATATTTTCATCTTGGGACTAACTAATGGATATTTATATGCTTGTGCATGATTATGAAATCCTAGATATGTATATGCGCTAACCTAATTGTTGATGCTTATAGTGTGAAAATTCTAGGGTTTGTAACTAAGCCCTAGTAGAAGTTTGATGTTCTAGGATATGGCGATATTGTCTAGGGTTTACAACAAACCCTAGTAGAAGTTGGTCATTTAGTTGAGACCTTAGACACATTATAAGTGTACTTGTTTAAATTTATTCTAGGGTTTGCAATATATTATAGTATAATATGTCATATCTCTGTAAGAAATATTGAAGCCCTAGATATAACGAGACTGATATCTTGATTGAGTTACTGATGTGATCTGGGGGTTACAACCTTACCCAAGCAAGAAGTTGAAGTATGTGTCTCTTGCTGAGTATGAACCTTACTAAGTTTAGCTATTTGGTATCTAAATTATAATGCTTCCATGATTATGATATAGTTAAATCCATGCTTCTATATATGTTTTTGATTGTACTTGCAGTTTAAGTTGTGCAGGTGCATAATCTTCAAGATGTTGAAGATATTCGTAAGTAAAGTTGATTTGATTGATAAGCTTGGTGAAGGAAGTTATATGAATGATGATGATCAAGATAAGAAGGACGGAAGCCATGAAAGATTGTCCGATATCATAGAAAGAAGTTGATCTCCCTAAGTTAAGAGGAAGCCTGGATAAAGGAAAGAGTATATTTCCCAAGATGAGAGGGAGAGCATATTATAGTCATGATGGATACCTTGAATAATAAATTGAAGAATGTATATGGGGGTGCTGCTGAAAGAAGGAAAGCATGATTTGATTGTAGAATATGTTGTTGCATGTGAAGTAGGAAATGGAGCTATATGATTGAGGAATCTTCTATCAAGTTTTGTTTGGGAAGCCTCTAAGTCCTATTGTGATAATTGTGAAGCAACATCAAGATGTCTGAAGACCCCAAAGGTTTGTGTTTACTTATATTTGAAAGTTTGTTATTGATTGGGGTTGTGATTGTTTAGGTAAATCTCTCGAAGTTTTGAAAGCATGCTTGACATTACCGATCTATTTGATTGGGAGAGATTTGATGTGTTGAGACATTGTGTGTATGCATGGGAGGACATCTGACTGACCTATGTGTTGATGTCTAGTTCCTGATGTAGGGAG
Organism: Pinus tabuliformis; assembly: GCA_031772625.1. Lineage (NCBI taxonomy): Eukaryota > Viridiplantae > Streptophyta > Pinopsida > Pinales > Pinaceae > Pinus > Pinus tabuliformis. The sequence continues at coordinate 290,865,148 of CM062808.1, read as the reverse complement.
GGTGGCATTGGTCATAGATATTTGACCTTGCATTATGCACCTAGTTCCCCGGGTTGATGGTTAGTAAGTAAGCCTGATGTTACCTAGAGAGAGGCTGAAAGCTTTAGTCCATCTTAGTCCCACTCGAGATTTCCCTGGTCAGGAATCTAGTCTGTGGCACCATGTGTGCCTACACTCTTCAATGTGTTGTGAGATCTTCCATGTACTTGCATATATATGACTACCTCCTTAGTTAAGAGGGAGCGTTGAAGAATGTAACTCGGTTCAATCTTCATAATTGTATTTCAGTCATAATGAAATGTATTTATCAAAAGAAAGAAAAATAAATTATTATTATTATTATTATTATGACTTATTAAAGCACGGGTTTCATGCTTGAGTCATCATGTTTTAGTTCAAAGTACCCATTGATGACTTCTAGGTTTTAATTTAAGTCATCAGAGTCATTCTCCATTTATTGAGACCCTTCTTTGGATATTGAATCATGTAAAAAGAATTATTATTGAGTAAAATAAGTCATTTTTCACCTCCACACCCAATCGGCCCTTACCTGATCAAGTCGGCCTACATGGGGGTAATTCGAACTCCAGAAAAGGGTATATATACAATGCAGTTTGATTCATTTGGAAGACACAATCTCACAAATTTGATATAGAAGAAGGAGAAAAAAATTGCAGAATTCCAAGAGAAGAAGGAGAATTACTGGAGAAGGATAAAAGTCTTTGTGGGTCATATCTCTACACATGTGAATTTGTTGGGTATTGTTGGAAGGTCGAATTACTGCATCATGATCAAATTTCTTCTGCTGCTGGGTCAAAGTTCTATTGTTGGGGATATTGAAATTCTGTTACTGCCTCTAGGTCGAAGTGATGCTTCTAGGTCGAAGTGTTACTTCAAGATCGAAGTGTTGCATCTAGGTCGAAGTTCAATTGCTACTGCCAATTGTTGCTTCAAGGTCGAAATTCTAGGTTGAAGTTGTTACTGGAATGTTATCATTTGCAGAAGAAGGGAAGGGCTGACTTGGTGATTGGAGGAAGTTTGTTTCTACGTCAGGAGTCTTGGATCATATTGTGAAACTATTAAAGGAAGAGTTTTTGACTAGGGTTTCCTCTAGATAGATGGTTTTCCTTGGATGTCCACCTACATTTGGTGTATTTGATTTTCTTGTTATGGTTATTGGTAATTGATTGATGAACTAAGATAAAAGAATAACACAAGAAAGTTAATAAAAACATAATAATATTACAAGTCTTTATCAACATAAAGAAAATATTTTTGCCTTTCTGATTTTCCAAAACTTCTATATCTTAGATGTAGGGGGGGGCACAAGACTAAAGGATGACCCATTTAGATCATATTTAAGCCTTGGATTTGTGCTAAAAAACAAATTTCTAGTAAGCTAGAAACTCAATTCTAGAAGTTTTATGTCAAAACCCCCTTTGGGTGTTCATCTAGAGATTTTGTTTTTGAAGAAAAATCACAACTTTCTATTATAGATAAAAATTTACATCTGTTGATGCACTGAGGTGCATTCTTGTAAATAATCCTTTCACAAAATAGAATGTGTTAATATAATCTCTGTTCACCTTGAGAATTATTTATGCTTGTAATGATTATTTTGAGAAGCTGAAATAAGTAAAATATAGCTATCGATATAAGATTTAAACTCTATAATAAAATATGAGCTAAAACAATATTGTAATAAAGTACTTGTATGAAGCTTTGTTGAGTTCCTTTGGGTGAAAGTATACAATCTGGAATTTATAGCAACAATCTATAGTTGCAGATATGCACATAAAAACCTAGATATATATGTGCAAATTATGATCAATAAAGCTAAAAAAATAAAATATATTTTGGACACCTAATCCGTTAAGGGTCATGTGGTGGAATGTGAAGAGTCTTTGGAGTCCAACAGACCTTGGAAGACGAAACCAACAATCATGAAAATGTATAAATGTACATAATTGTAAATAGTAAATGAAATTCAATGTTGTATCATTATTTCCTTGTTTATTATTTTTTATTGTTTAACATGGTATCAGAGTGTAGGTCTGTCAAAACATCTCTGCCAGTCTAAACCATTGAATGCTCTATTCCTTATGCAGTCACTTTTCATACTTGAGAATTTATTTTACTCCCACCTATTTGTGTGACAAACCTCTTTGTGGTTGTCAGTAATGTCTGTTATTTTGACTTTGTCTCAACGACTTGGGTGTGTTCATGACCCATATATGTATTAGTCTATCTAGACCTGTCTCCTATTCTAGCGTGCATTACCTACCCCTAGACCTGTACCAAGACATTTTTAACTTCTTACCTAAAACTCACCTCTCTTCCATCTCTGTTAATTTTTGGTGGCATATCAAAATTTTGGTGTCTTTGGCTTTGAGTGTAACGGTTTCCAGACTCCCTTGTTCTCCGATATTTATATTTGAGCTAGGGAAAGATATAATAATAGCAAGCCTTACCACATTCAAAATCCATACCATCGTTGTGGAATACTATTCGTGGGTCAATGGTGTAAATTCCATAGCTTCCCACTGTTATTATTGATGATGGTGATGTTATCTTTTCTCTTGAGGAAATCGATAGGAAAATTTAGATCCATTCCATCCTGATAAGATTTCAACAGCCTCAAAGGGATTATGTATTGCTAAAATCTTTGATAATGCCAAAGTTAGCGCTGGATTTGCAAGTGTGGACTCTCCTTCAATTGGTTTGGATAAAGTCAAGTCAGAATCAAGAGGTTTAAATATTTGTTGAATTTGTTCTTGCTGAGAAAATCATTGTTGAAACCACATGCCGACCATTCGAGTCTCCTCAAATGAACTATGCACGCATCCTAGCTTTAGGAGTTTTGATGGGTTATGAGTTTTGAAATTTATGTGAGAAACAAATTCCTTTGTTTGATATATTTTCCATGTTTCCATGCATGTTGCATTCTAGAAGCTCCCAACGTGGGCACTGGATATTGCTGTTTAGATCCGAAAGGAACAAGTATATATTTACAAGTGCTGGTGGTCACAATAAATCAATGTAAACATTGAGGATTGAAAATTCCTTTGGCCATTGTAGTTCGGAAACCCATCTTCATGCACTCGCTGGACGAGGAATTCCTACCCAAATGTATCAGATCGATTATTGAAGTTCTTGTGGTAGATGGGATTGTTCCTGTGGTGCTTTATAAATGTTGTTCAGTGCTTTATGAATGCTAAGGTCAACCATAAGTGAGGAGCAAGAAAAAAAAGTTCAAAAGTAGTGGAGCGGACCTAGACCAAACAAACATGTGATCGCTGTCCAAAAAGGATTGTTACATATAAATTGAGAAGAAACTTTGCATCAATTTGTAAGTTAAAATACAGAGACAATGATGCTGATTGTGGCTTAGACTTGGAGGGAAAGTGTATTATATTTCATTTTTTTATTGTTGAATATTTTTTCTTTTGTGTAAGCTTGGAAGTACTTCCTGTTGGGTCCCTATAATACTAGTGATTACCCCATTACTATTGTAGTTATCCCTCTTATTAATATTGTTGTGCCCCTATTGCCCCCATATTGTTATTACTGTGCCCCATAGAATCCCTCTATTGTTATTTTTGTGGCTTTATATTATTATTGTTAGGTAGGCTGGATTATATTGTGACTCCTTAGACTCCTATATATAGAAAGGAGGTTTTGTCATTTGAATCATCCAAGAATTGTTCATTTATGTAATGTAAAGGAGGTTTCCCCCTTGAAGAGGCTGAAGTCTAAGGCGTTGATCTATCTTTTCTATCTTTTCTTGAGCTGGTTTCATAACATTTGGTATCAGAGCTTTGGATTCTAGGGTTTCGCTGCTCCAAATAGGTCATCGTGGCATTTTCCCTAAAACTTTTTTTCTGCGATGTTTCAGAAGTTAAAAAAAAAACCCATTTGAGAAGACATCGCGCTGAATCTCGGGTCCAAATTTCAGAGCTTTTTGCGCTATATTTTCGGAGATATGATCTGAGGAAGTTGGTCTTTTTGCAGACTCCTGAATTACATTCCAAACAGGTGACCTGGGGAAAATCATCATAATTTTTTCCCTGAGCATTGGATTGAAGTTTCGTAAGAAGGTGCAGAAAGAGGACGGACTGTAGTTTCTTGTATATATTTTCAGAGCCAAAGGAATAAACAGTGACTCGTGGCACGTTGTACAAGTTCGCTCTACTGAACTAGTCTATAATCAGGTCACTGTGGGAGATTTCACATAACTCTTCCTTGGAGAATCCAAATTGGATAAGACTAGTGGCATTTGAAATAGGACAAAGAGGGCTACCACAAGTTGCAATTTCAGAACTGGATGATTTGAAAGTACAGAGATACATCAGAGGCAATATCGAGCTCCTACAAAGTGAAAAAAAGGTGTGTAGATTCTTTTAAATTTTTGCTTAAGAGTGATTTGAAAATTTATTTTGAAGGAATTCAAAGGGCTAGTAGAGCATTATTATCGATAACTGATGCCCCGAGGAAAGAAAATGCAAACACCTAGTAAGGAACCTGAAAGCTCTAGCATGACTCATGAAGAAGAAGAAGAAATGCTATATGATATATCAAAATTACAAGAACAAGTGCAACAAGTGTCACTTGCACAAAAAGCAACATAATCTAAGATGGATGGTTTAAGGAAAGATGTAGAAGCTAAGATGGATGGTTTAAAGAAAGGCGTAGAAGCTATGATGGATGGCATGGAAGCTAAGGTGAATGGAATGGACGCTAAAATTGATGGCATGGATGATAAGATGGAAGAATTGAAGATAAATATGAATAAGTTGCTACAAGAAATGGTCACTAATGGTGAAAGGGTACTAAAGGAAACTCATGATGAGAACAAAAGAAATGTTAATCATGATTCCATAGACTCTAATTTTGGATCGAAGACTCACCATATTCCAAAAATCGATATGAGGAAGTTTGATGGCAAGGATCCCGCCACATGGATATTACAGATGGAGCAATTCTTCGATCTCAATAATGTGCAAAACACACAAAAGGTACGTATGACAACTTTATATTTGGAACCAAATCAGTTTGTATGGTATCAATGGCTTTGCTCTCGTAAACAATTTATCACTTGGGCAATTTTTACGGAAGAATTGATAGCACATTATGAGGATACAAAAAGCAACACTTTTTTTAGCCAATTGATAAGTCTCAAACAAAAGGGTTCAATAATGGAGCACATTGAGGAGTTCCAAAAATTGAACATAAGGGTAAAAGATATTCCAGAGGAGCATAGGATTGATGTGTTCATAGGGTCTTTAAAGGATAATATCCAACATGATGTTCGCCTTTGGGAACCTGATTCATTAGAGAAGGCATTCAGGTTAGCAAGAAAAATGGAAAGCAAAATTATGGCAACCAGGAAGCATACCACTCACAACTATAAAGACGGAAGTGTTGTTGCCCCTAGTCTTCCACAACCTATAAGGTTGACACCACAACAATTGGAAGAAAAAAGAGCAAAAGGGCTTTGTTACAGTTGTGATAGCAAATACACTAAAGGTCATAAGTGTGCTGAGAAGAAATTATTCTACATAGATTGTGAAGAGGAAGAAGAAAAGGAGCAAGAAAGGTCAAAAGAAGAGGATATACTCCAGGAACAAAGCCTAGATGAAGAACAAATAAATCCGACCATATCTTGTAATGCATTGGCAGGAATTACCACTCCTCAAACCATCAAGATAGAAGGACAAATCAAGAAGAAAAAGGTAATAGTGTTGATTGATTCAGGAAGCACCCACAATTTTATTCATTGTAAGGTAGCAAAAGAATTGAATTGCTTCCTATATCCAGCACCAGAGTGTCAAGTGATGATTGCAAATGGAGGAACAATAAATTGCTCTGGAAAGTGCCATAATATCAAGCTATCCATGGGAGAATATGTATTGACTAGCCCAATGCTTTCCATTCCAATGGGAGGTGCTGATGTTGTACTAGGAGTCCAATGGCTACAATCCTTGGGTACAATAGCTTTTAATTTTCAAGAACTTTTCATCAAATTTTCTACGGAAGGAAAGGAAGTTGAATTAAGGGGTATTGCAGGGAAACCAGGAAAGATAATCAGCTCTAATGGTATGACAAAGCTTCTAAAAAAGGAACAAAGAGGTGTAATTGCACAATTATGTTCGCTAGATGTTTCCACATTGGAATCATCTATTTCTCCAGATCTCCAAAAAGTCCTGGACAATCATTCCAAGGTATTTGAGACTCCCAAAGGTCTCCCACCTATGCGTGATCATGATCATGCTATTCATCTGATTCCAGGAAGTGTTCCTCCAAACATCAGGCCGTACAGATATCCCTATGTCCAAAAGAGTGAAATTGAACGTATGGTTGCAGAAATGCTAGAGGCTGGTATAATTCAACCGAGTCAAAGTTCTTTCTCTGCTCCAGTAGTATTGGTGCACAAGAAGGATGGATCATGGCGCATGTGTCTGGATTATAGGGAGCTCAACAAGCTCACTATTAAAGATAAGTTCCCCATTCCTGTCATTGATGAATTACTGGATGAATTGCATGGATCAATTTACTTCACCAAGTTGGATCTTCGTTCAGGATATCATCAAATCAGAATGAAGACTGAAGACATTCCGAAAACGGAATTTAGAACTCATGAGGGTCATTATGAATTTTTGGTCATGCCTTTTGGCCTTACCAATGCACCTTCAACATTTCAAGGTTTGATGAATTCAATTTTCAAACCATTCCTTAGAAAATTTGTGTTAGTATTTTTTGATGATATACTAATCTACAAAAGTCTTGGGAGGATCATGTTGAACATGTTGACAGGGTGCTACAACTATTGGAGGAGAAACAATTATATGCAAAAAGATCCAAATGTTTCTTTGGAGTCCAGGAGGTGGAATATCTGGGTCATATTGTATCTCATGAAGGAGTTAAGGTAGACCCTAGCAAAATTAAAGCCATTAAGGAATGGAAAATCCCCACATCCATAAAGCATCTGCGAGGATTTCTCTGGTTGACAGGGTATTATCGCAAGTTTGTTAAGAATTATGGGAGAATAGCAGCACCTCTAACAACATTATTGAAGAAAGATGCATTTTCATGGACTTCGGAAGCAACAAAGGCCTTTGAACATCTTAAAGAGGCAATGTGCCAAGCACCGGTCTTAGCTACACCGAACTTCACAAAAACCTTTATTGTGGAATGTGATGCTTCAGGAAATGGAATTGGTGCTGTTCTAATGCAAGATGAAAGACCCATTGCTTTTGAAAGTCGTCCAATCAAGGGAAAGTTTTTAAGCAAAGCTATTTATGAGAAGGAAATGTTGGCAATACTCCATGCACTTAAGAAATGGCGACCCTACCTAATGGGAAGACACTTCAAGGTAAAAACGGATCATGATAGCCTTAAATACTTTTTAGAACAAAGATTATCCTCTGAAGAGCAACAAAAGTGGGTCACAAAGATGTTGGGTTATGACTTTGAAATCATCTACAAAAAAGGGAAGCAAAATGTGGTGGCAGATGCACTCTCAAGAAAGGATGAGGATGTGGAAGCATTGTTGTGCGCCATTTCTATTATCCAACCAGATTGGATAAACGAAGCAAGGGAGGAATGGAAGAATGACGAAGAAGTGTGGGCACTTATTCGAAAGTTACAACAAGATTCCAGTACGTCTGATACATTTAGCTGGCAAAATGATTTGTTATGGTACAAAGATCGCTTATACCTCTGTAAGAATTCCCAGCTAAAACAAAAGATTCTTATGGAATTGCACACTTCTCCCTTAGGAGGGCACTCAGGATTTTTAAAAACTTACCACAGGGTTAAGAAGGAATTTTTTTGGGATGGCCTTAAATCAGATATTCAAAAGTTTGTGGCGGAATGTTTGGTTTGCCAACAAAATAAAGTTGAAACAATTAAGACACCGGGTCTATTACAACCTTTATCCATTCCAAGCCAACGTTGGGAGGAGGTTTCAATGGATTTTATCACAGGTTTACCCAAGTCTGAGGGAAAGAGTGTCATCATGGTGGTAGTTGACAAACTTACCAAGTATGCACACTTTTGTGCATTATCACATCCATTTAAAGCCAGTACAGTTTCTACTGCATTTATGGAAACAATTCAAAAGCTACATGGAAACCCAAAGATTATTGTAAGTGACAGAGATCCCATTTTCACTGGAAATTTTTGGACAGAATTATTTTCTTGTCTTGGTACTCAGTTAGCTCATAGCTCATCTTATCATCCTCAATCTGATGGGCAAACTGAGATAGTAAACAAATGTTTGGAAGGATATCTTCGTTGCTTTGTATCTGATAAACAAACACAATGGGTCAAATGGTTGCCTTTGGCTGAATGGTGGTATAACACTTCCTTCCATACAACAACAAAAATGACCCCATTTATGGCACTTAATGGGTATCAACCACCATCCATCACATCATATTTAAGAGAAAATTCTAAGGTTCAGGCAGTGGAACATCACATCGAACATCAACAACAAGTCCTCCAACTCTTAAAGGATAACCTCGTGTTGGCACAGAATAGAATGAAACAACAGGCAGATCAACATCGCAGTGAAAGAAGTTTTGATGTAGGTGATTGGGTATTCCTATGTATACAACCATATAAGCAAATGTCCCTCAAGCAAGCTAAGAAGGATAATAAATTATCACCAAAGTATTATGGTCCGTACAAGGTGTTGCAAAAGATTGGTACTATGGCATACAAATTGGAGCTTCCTGCAGCTTCTCGATTGCACCCAGTTTTCCATGTTTCATGTTTAAAGAAGGTTATAGGTGACAAGCTCCCAGTTCAAACAATATTGCCAGAACTTGACGAGGAAGGAAAAATTATATTGGAACCAGAAGCAGTCACAGAAACAAGAACTCGACAGCTACGAAATCGATCAATTTCAGAGTATCTTATCAAGTGGAAGAACTTATCCGCTGAAGATTCCACATGGGAGGATGAGAATTTTATACAGAAGTATCCAGAACTACTCAAGCGTTGAGGACAACACTTTTTTGAAGGAGAGGGGCATGTTGGGTCGCTATAATACTAGTGATTACCCCATTACTATTGTAGTTATCCCCCTTATTAATATTGTTGTGCCCCTATTGCCCCCATATTGTTATTACTGTGCCCCATAGAATCCCTCTATTGTTATTTTTGTGGCTTTATATTATTATTGTTAGGTAGGCTGGTTATATTGTGACTCCTTAGACTCCTATATATAGAAAGGAGGTTTTGTCATTTAAATCATCCAAGAATTGTTTATTTATGTAATGTAAAGGAGGTTGCCCCCTCGAAGAGGCTGAATTCTAAGGCGTTGATCTATCTTTTCTATATTTTCTTGAGCTGGTTTCATAACACTTCCTTTTTCTATTAATTTATATAGGCAGGTAACAAAAAATATGTCTGGTGGCCTCAACCTGCCCGAGGGAAACCATGTCTATTGGCCACCGATTAGCATCATATGCCGTTCAAAGTTTAAATAGTCTAGAATATCCATCCATTCTAAATATACTATTGTATCTACTGTATGCTTAATCCTTCAAATTTCAAAGTAAATGATATTCAACTAGATCAACATAAAACCAAAAAATATTGCTTTTGCTTTTTTCTTCTCTACTTTAGTCATCATATGACTCAATAGGAGTTGGGTCCTTAGCACTCGACCCAGGCACTTCATTTTGCAGCAAGCTTTGAATTTGTTTTTCAATTCGGCCAAAACGGACATTCTGATGATATTGCTGTACCTGCACCACTTGAATCTCCCTTTGGATGTCCTTTAGGCTTGTCTCCTCTTGTCGTGCTTGCATTGGTTCTTCCAAGTCCCTGTGTGTTGTCATGGCCCTAACCAGTAGGTTCTTCATTACCCAGTAAAGCTGGACTGTCTGTCTAAACATCGTTTGTGGCGTCTTGTGTGTCCCAGATCTATGAGCAGGGGATCCCATTCCTTTGTTGGAAGCAGTTTTCTCACTGCCTTGGCATTTAGCTTTGCCTCCCATGTTGAAATTATGGCTTTAAATTGTGCTAGAGTTCCTCCATGGTATGCATGCATTAGGTTCTGCATGCTTTCCTCTCCAGTTTTCATGCCCCTCTTTTGCTAGGTCTTTCTAGTCGAAGCCACTGACGAGTTATTTTTCTTTTCTGTATGTTTACAGGCACATCACCCCCCTTTTCTTCTCGGCCTCACTTCCACCTTCACCATTTTTTTTTCCTTCTAAAATTCTTCCAGCCTCCACCCCTCTCTAATTCTTTCCTGCTCCCAGTATCGGAGCGCCAGAGTCAGAGTGGTAGGAAAGTTAGATAAACCTGTAAGAGTAGCATAAGTACAAGCATTATAACCAGACCATATTTCATTCGTGGCCTTCAACCATTCCATGTAAAACACCTTTACATAATTATGAATTTGAATTTGTAGGAGATGACCTGAGTACCCCCTAGTCCCTTCCCATCTTTCCTTCATCCTCACTGTGCACAATGGTAAGAGATACTCTTCCCTCCACCACTTAATTCCCCCCTTGGAGAAGTCGACCGACTGGGTTCCAGGCTGGGGTCCAACGACACCTAGGTTTGCAGACAAGCAAGGTTTGGGACAATCAAAACAAGAAATGTAGGAGTTTGGCTTGGTTCTAGCAAAAATTGCAAGCCCACTGAAATTTGGAGTCCCTGGATCCTCCCTCCTACCCCTGAGGATATTGAAGCTACCCTGTAGTCCGACTTGAACCAAAATGACTAAGAGAAATGTGAAGAGCATACCCAGAGCTCCCCCCCAGTCGGTCTTATGGGCCTCTACCCATCCATATCGCCACTTCCACCAAATTGTATTCGCAATGGAAAAATTACCAGCCGCATTGTGGTTCTAGTCCCCCACCTCCCTATTATTGCCCCTCTACTTCTTTGGATTACCCGGGAGCTAAGTTGTGACCAATTGGTCGAGCTTACTGAAATTGAGCGACCGCAACACCCCTTTCCTACCCCCTCAGGTCTACATGTCTCCCAATAACCAGAATAAGTGTAACTGTCAAACAAGTATGCATTTCACTTCCCATACCTCGCTCACACCCCTTGCTAGTTCTTGAGACTACTAGACAACCACATGCCCTTAGGGGAGCCTCGACCCCTTCTATATCCCAGTCTACGGGTTTCCACGGTGGTCATTGCCAATTTCACTACCCAGGAGCCAAAAATCACTCCTAACCCTCCATGGATCCCCTTATTCCCCCACAACCTTCCATATATTGTAGAAAGTAAAAAACCAAACATCAACAACAGAAGACTGAACCCGATTTCTCTTGAAACATTCGAAATTCTAGACGAACCTCCATTCTTGCAGCATTGATTCCATGTCAAGCTTAAGGTAGGCATGAATTGCATACCAATCTCCTTCTGAGTCGTTGAAGGCAATTTCTAGGTGTAGACAGAAATCCCTTCTCCCGCAGGCCAGGTTCTCCCCTCGGCTTTGAGTCTCGTCGCCTGCTGCCCGTTTCCTTCTCCAGCCTTGCATGCATTCAATGATCACCTTCACCTCCTTTCCACTTGAATACTTTCCAACCTACCTTTTTTTTTTACCGAGGCATCCACCACCTGCCTATCTCTCCCGGTACCCCCTGTCGCACTCGTGTGGGGTCCTTGGATGGGCTGCCCACGTACCCTATCCATTTGTCCTTCTATCATGTCAACTATTGTTTAATACTTTATTTTCATAGCTTTATGAAATAAAATTCCCTAAGGGAGTAGCTGATATTTTAGGCCATTCAAGTATTTCTACCCTCACTGCAGCAATCCTTTGCTTTGTGGACCTTGCATTGACATCCAAGAGGAAAAGTTGAAGATATGGACAATCCGTAGTTGATTAAAATTCCAATGAGGTTGTGTCCAGTGCCTGTGATCTGGAACAAGAGATAAGTTGAAAGAATGAACTTTCTCTCTAGGTATCACTATTTATTAATTAAAAATATTCTAACTCTCTTAGTCCATCTTTTTGTAAGTTCATTGGTGAACTTTCGGTAGAATCCGACACCTTTCATTTGATGAGACTGAGTTGTTAATAAAATGGAGAAAATTACTGATGTATTAGAATAACTGAATACTCTAATACATTCCATTGTTAGTGGGATGGTAAACATCAACAAGCACACTCTTTCTGACATTAGAATCTGTCTGCAAAATGCATAAAAAATATTGATTTTTTCCAGCTTGAGTCATAGCTTCAACAAGATGAGTTATGGCAGAAAATACATCATTCTGAACCTTTTTTTGTTCAGAACAATTCCATTTTTGAGTTATAAGTTGACTCTAGTCAACAACCGGAAATTTTTCAGATCACCAAGCCTAGTGTCAGAGTAGATTTGCATGCAGAAGTAGAAATTTAGCTTGCACTTCCCAAGTCCATCATCAGACCTTAAGAAGAGCTTGTTAGAAGGAAGCGATCCATCCAAGGTGAATCTTTGTTCTTGCAAGAGGCTTTTTTTGAAGCATATGTTTGAAGAATGAGTGTGTTGATCACAATTCTCACATGGATGAAGATATTTATATCATACCATAGAATTTGTTCTAGAATATTGAAAAGTCTTGCAATTGCGTTTCCTTCATTTTCTCACTTTGTGTTTGGTAAGGGGGAATTGATGGTCATTTACAAGCTTCAAAGCCACATTAAGTGAGCTTGAGCCACAACCTGAACCTGCTGTCTGAGCCTACAATTAGAGACAACCATACCTAAATTCAGAGTTGTATCCAGAGACACAGAGAAGCCCTGAGCATGCATTTGGTTGGTGTCATTCCTTAAACCATCACAGGGTGAGACCTCCCTTTAAAGGTTGAGGTTCTCATTTTTGTTTCGCAGGTTGAAGACCTCCCTTTTCCAGGTTGATGGTCTCCTTCTTCAAAGCATCAAGGAGCACTGCCTCTAGCAAAAGATTTCAGCTTCTTGCCAAATTTGGAAGAGTTTTGAGATTTTCACTAAGTGTTCTAGGTTGAAACCCAAAGGTCTTCCTTTTCACAAAAATTGGGAGTACTTCCTCTTACAGAAGACTTCAATTTCTTGTTATATTTGGAAGAGTTCCAGAAACTACACTAAGCATTCCAGATTTGGTGGTCATCCTTAAACCATCGTTAGTTGAGACCTCAAGTTCTCCCACCTTATATCATCATTTTAGAGAGCTCATTAAACCAATTGTTCTCATGCATTATTGCATATTTTTATTATAACCCTCTTCTTGTACTCGTATATATTGTTACATGTCATTTTTTCGCATTAAGCACATGTGTCCCAAGAGCATTCCCGTCCAAAGTTAGAATCTAAATCATCCCAAAGAAAGTGGAATTCCTAGATCCCATGGTACAAGACCCTGTTTTTGGCTACCTGCACAGTTCCCTCATTGATTTTTGCACATATGCAGAGAAGACCATTAATAACTTCGTATAAGTATGCACTGTCTTACACGGTGGCCTGTAAACATGACTTAATGAATCTGAAAATAAAAAGTAACTCTAGAAGCATTATTGGTAGCATGTATCCCAACCAACAAGATTCGAATGGGTGCCTATTTAGCACTGATCCTTCCCATCATGGAGAAACTTCCCTTCCTTTGTGGAACCTCTATCCCACTATTAGTGGATCTCATCCCTTGAATGATGGATCCAAAACTTCCCATTCTTGGCCTATAAAGCTACTACAGGTCTGAGGATTGGGAGAGGATTTTTGGAAGTAGTTTTATGCTATTGAGATTAAGTTGGGAGACTATTCTTGCAAGGGAGAGGGTTGGAGATTGTAGAAGGCACTTGCAACATCAAGGCTATATGGTTGTAATGCTTTTCTCCAGTTTATGAATATATAAGCAAATGTTATTTCTCAATTACATCTTTATTGATTTAATTTGTAGGTTACTTAATCACCTACATAGATTGTGATTGCATATTGATCAATTTATGATATATAATTGGTTAATTAGTCCATTTATCAATTCGATTATATGCTGGATGCTTTGATCTCTTGCTTGTCTATGTTTATGCAAATCTCTTTTAGGACATCATGGAGAAGCTGTTAGGAGTGACGAGAGGATATCTAAAGCACCGAGGAGCGAATGGTCGAAATATTTGTAGGGTACTCCATCAATCATTTCGTTAAATCAGTAAGAGGTCTCTATCATTGTGTTTGTTTTCATTCAATTAGAGTCTAGAGAAAGGTAGCAGTTCCTGTTTGTTTGTTACTAGGGTTTTTTGAAGTCTAGGGAGATCGCTCTTGTCTGCAATAGGGATAAGTCCACATAAAAAATTGGCGACTCCACTGTAGAATTGTTTCAATCTCCATCAATTTTCCTTGTTTGAAATTTTCAACATACTGCACAAGCCTTCCTTGAGTGTCTGGAAATTTTAGAAATTTGGATTTTGGGTTGGGTTTTATTTTTTTATTTTTTCTAAATTTCCCCATTGTGCGCACTTTCATTTTAGCAACATAGTGTATTCGCACTGGTTTATTTCAAAGCCTGTGCACATACCTGGAACTTTTGCAAAACTCAGTTATATCCTCTTTAAATCCAAAATTTTGGTTTTTTACTGTTGTTTTACACTTGTTTGAATCTCCTATGAGTGATTGTTAGTCTGGCTAAGTGTTATGAAGAGTCTTGCTTGTGATTGTATTATTTTTGAAAATTAGGGTAAGGTCTTATCTGATGAATGGTCGATTTGTGAAAAGAGAGATCTGTTAGTCTTGTCTTGTTGACTGTCTATCTTTCTTCTGTCGATTACATCAAGTTTTGAGACCAGTTTACTCTTTTGCGAAAGTTTGATTTGTGTGTCAAAATTAGTGACATGCTAGATTAGGTATTGTTTGTGAAAAATACTTCTTGTATTAGTTTCAAAATGGAAAATAATTGTTCTTTTTTTTGTCGTAGTGTTCATGAACCATACTTTTTCTTCAAGTGAATTCATAACATTCCATTAAAGAAATTCATTTTTAGTCATTATTAGTTTCTTGTTGCAGTTTTCAAATTTATGAGTGATTGTATGAAAAGAGAGATTTCTTATTTTCTTGTGTTATTGAACAAAGTGAAAATTTGCAATTCCTTTCAATATTCAAGTGATTTGAAATTGGATATTTGCATTTTAGGAAAAGGGTTATAATGGGGTTTAGAGTTTTTGTTTATATTTTAGTTGAAAAAGGGAAAGTATGTTCCCTTACTTTAAATAGATTTTCATTGAAACAAAAATATTATATCATCATTTTTGACTGCAATAGAATTGCGTCAAGTCATAATTTCAAGTTTCACATCCATTACCTTTGAGTAAACAACAACTATTAAAATGAAGGCTAATTAAAATCGATCCAGAAAGTTTATTCTTAGGGCTATTTTCCACCTACAATAGATTAGGTTGTAGGGCTTTGGAATAGGAAAGTGAGTAACCTTTCCAAAGCTACAAACAAACACTAGAATCTTGCGACAGGGAGATAAATCCAATTATTTCAAATTTGCTCTGGGAAGCTCCCCTTAGAAACGAGTCAAGCACGAGATCATATCAGATCTAGTGAAGTGATCATACCCATTTCGTTGGCTATGGTATAGTGATTTACACGTATTACAACAGTGTCGAAAGGTACTCGGGGTCACTTGAAAGGAGCTTTCAAGGGGTTTGAAAGCATTGTAGACCTTTTGAAGAAGCCCTTGAAGAATTGATTGAAGGCTTTGTTAAAGTATTGTTGAAGGAGCATTGATGACTTAATAATTTTGGAGCATCTCTAGTATTATTGAAGATCCCTTGAAGTCTGGTATGCAGATTTTGTGAAGACTTGTTGATTTGTGAAGACTTGTTGACTTGTGAGGAATTCTTGAAGATTTATAACATACCTTGGAGAAGCCTTCACTTCTCGGGGAAACTTTTTGAAGACACCTTGAGGAATTATTGAAGACATTTGGAAGACTTGTAGAAGTTTATCTTGGAGGCATCCTTGGAAATCATGGTGCATTGTTGAAGGCCCTCATCATGCGACCTTGAAGCGAATTGTTTGGGTAACATGAAGAGATGTGGAGACACCTTATGAGAAGGTAAATTTGTCATTGATGAGCTAAGTTCTTTCGAGATCGATTGAGGGAATTGTTGAAGGTGGAGATATTGTTAGGCATGGTTGCAAAAGATATTGGGAGACTTGAAGAACCATTGAATTCATATTGAATATTTGAAGCAGTGGGTTGGATCCCTAGAGGATAGGAGTCCTCAAGAAGACCAAGTTGGAGCCTGTACCATTGAGAGGGGTTGGATCCCTAGAGGTTGGTGCCTCATATAGAGAAGGTTGGAACCTTGGGAAGATAGGGTTGAATCCCTAGAGGTTGAAGGCTCGTGAAGTCCAGGTCAGTGCTTGAAAAAGTACAGGTTGGAGCCTAGTGGATTGGAGATTGGTGTTTTCATCTAGGGTTGGAGCCCTAAGCATTATTGTACCTAATTTATTATAAAGAAGAGGATTGAAGTCCTCATTATTTCTAATTAATAAAATAATCTATTCTATATTGTTGATTTAGTGTTCTAGTTATAAGTGATCTAAAAGCTGGTAAAATAACAATTGTAAAAGAAATATTGATTCACCCCCCCCTCAGTGTTTGACCAGTGAGAGGGTTTGAGCCATATAGGTTGGTGCCTCATAGAGACAAGGTTGGAGCTTCATAGAGACAAGTTTGGAGGCTTGGGAATATAGGGTTGAATCCCTAGAGGTTGGAGGCTCATGAAGTCCAAGTCAGTGCTTGGGAAAGTACAGGTTGGAATCTGGTGGATTGGAGATTGGCGTCTTCATCTAGGGTTGGATTTCTAAGCAGTATTATACCTAATTTATTATAAAGAAGAGGATTGAATTCCTTGTTATTTATGATTAATAAACTCATTTATTCTATATTGTTGATTTTGTGTTCTGGTTATAAGTGATCTAAAAACTGGTAAAATAACAATTGTAAAAGAAATACTAATTCACCCCCCCTCTCAATGTTTCCAACAATTGGAATTAGACCCAGTACCTTCACTCATAGCCTAACAACTTGTAGATAGATCCTTAGAACACCAATGGAAAAGTCAAGGAAGAATAATTTCAAACCCCTTGAAGGTGTCACCTCCTCAGTGGATGATCAAATTGGGAAAGCTCCATTTTTCAATGGAAACTTTGATATATGGAAGGAAAGAATGAAGAATTTTTTAATGGCTTAAGGTTTCAATGTCTCGGAAGTAGTGATTAGTGAATGTACAATATAAGTAGAGTCCAAGGAATATAATGCAAGAGCAATAAAGGCAATCTTGAGTGGGCTACCAAACCCTATAAAGACATAAGTGAAAAAATATTCTTCAGCAAACGATTTGTGGGAAAAACTTCAAGATATTTACTCAAAAGGAGCACTGACCATGACCTCTAATGAAGATGATGATGAAAAGAAATAAGGAAATATGGAACCCATAGTTGAAGCTGAAAACTAGAGTGAAGACATCAAGACGAACGAAGACCTAGAAGATGAAGAAAATGAAGAAGACTTCCTAGAAGACTTCAAGGCAAAGCTTGTAGCCACCCTAGAAGAAATAATCTAGCTTGAAAAAGGAAAATGAGGAACTCAAAAGGAAAGCACAAGATGGTGACCATGGCCTTGACAAGACAAGGAAGGAAGTTGACCTCTTTAAGCTTCAAGTACAAGAAACAAATGAGGAACTGACCAAGCTAAAGGAGGAATTGCATCAAAATAATAAGAGGCATCATGAAGAAGTCATATCCATTACAAATCAATTAGATAAAACAAAGAAAAGTGAAGAAACATTTTCAAGACATCTTGAACAAAGACATGAAGACTTGAACAAACTTGAAGGAAAAATTGGTAAGTACAAGGAAGATGTCTCCTCCCTTAAGTTTCAGTGGGAAGAAGCAAAGAAACAAGCACAAGGAGATGAAAGGGTGATGGAAGTTTTGGCCCTCCTGGAAGGACAAGTCAATGAAGCAGAAAAGGAAAGAAATGCCATGACACACCAACTAGAAGAAAAGGATGAAGACATCACCAAATTAAAATAAGAAATCACCTCACTTAAGGCCCAATCATGTGAAGCAATGTGAATGAAGGAAGAAATGGAGGACCATCTACCAAATAAGGATGAAAAATGAAAGACGATGAAAGAAGAAATTAATCTCCTAAGAAAATAAGTTGATCATTTGAACAAGAGTCTAAAGTGCTCCCAAACCCTAGATGACATCCTAAGTCATCAAATATCTCCTCTTGATAAATCAAGTCTTGGTTATGCAGGTGAACCCTCAAATAGAAATGATGCAAACCCTAATGTTTCAAACAACATGGATGTGAAGAAGCTTGGAAGAAATATTGATGCCCCCAGTTCCAACAAAAGCAAGGAGAAGAGTCAAGATTACATTGGAAGAAACCCTACTCCAAGAATATATGCAAATGGTGTAAAGGATGCAAGAGGTAATGTATATCATTAAAATATCCCAAGGAAGAATGACTTTAGAAGTACATCAATCTCCATCTCCTAGGTACCAAGGTATATTTCTTGGTTATTGCTATTCTTGTACAAATTTTGGGCACATGGCAAAAGATTGTAGGCATACCAAAAGGAAAATTATAAAAGCCCCCATCAGCTCACTAGAAGCAACTTTGCAAGAATAAATCATGCCTCCTCATCTATGTATAGAATGAAATGCTTCAAATTTCATAACATTGGACATATGGCTGGTAATTGTAACTTGACTTGGGTCCCTAAACAACGTAAACACATGACTACCAAGTAAGAAAATAAACTTACACAAGTATGGAGAAGGAAGCAACTTGGATAAAAAATCCTCTTGAACACTCAAGACATCAATTCATGTTGTTGATATAATGAGTACATCGTTAACAGATATGATATTCCAAGTTTTGATGATGAAATTATTCCAAAAAGGAGACCATGCATATTGTTAGGGGAAGCTTGTGATTCTTGACTATTCTTGCAGAAGTTATCCGTGAAGAGCCCTATGAAACCCTTGATGAGTCACAGATGGAAAATAATCTCTTGAAAGATCATCTATCAGGAGTAATTCTATTGAAGAAAGTCATGATATTGTGTCTTCACTACACATCCATTGTTGAAGATGTCTTCTACTTAATCACAAGGCAACAATCTTTCTTGAGCAAAAAGAAGAGTTAGAGGAGTTTATGTAGGTAGGGGGAGTTGGTTGATCACATGAACAAATGAAAACATCATATACCTCATCCATTTCCATGAAATCATGCAAAGGCTTAGGGGGAGAAAGTCCATTAAAAAAAAGCATAATCACAGAGGGAGTTGCAAAGAAAAAGATAACAAGGAGCACCATGATAGGGGGAGAAACATATCTATCATGGAGAACTATCATTGATGAAGAAAATGTGATGGAGAAACATGTCAAGAAGCAACTTGATGGAGGGAGTACTAGGACACCCCATTTTCCATTGATGTCAGAGGGGGAAAGAATGTTGAAAGGGCGAGAATATTGCCATCAATGTCAAAGGGGAATATTTTTGGTCAAAGTTGTCATTGATGTCAATATGGCATTATTGGAGATGGAAAATGTTTTAACCCTTGTGATGATGGATGAATAACCCTTTTGTGATTTTTCCCTAGCCTCATTGAAGAATCTCTTTATGGAAACCCTAAGAGAGACCCCTAAGCATGAATACTGAAATATAATGACAAACCCTAGCTTCATGATGCCCTAGCCTTGCTAAAATTCCCATGAAACAGTAGATCTATCTAAAGAATGGATAACTCTAGATTATTGATTCCTAATATAAATCAATGAAGCCCTAAATAGATGCCGTAATCCTAATAAGTTTGGAGGCCCAAGTCTATGGAAAAGGAACCCTAACATTGTCCAAAACATATGATGAAGCCATGATTTCCATGGATAAAATAATGATGGCAGTTCACAAATATAAGTTGTTTGATTGTAAAATGACCTTATTTAAGGATGAAATTGGCACAGGCTCATAGAAGACATTGATATCTTTCAACAGAGCTATTACACGCCTTCTAAATATTCATAGGCTGAGAGAAATTGAATTTATAAGATAGAAAAATCAAAATTTTTGGTAAGCCGACTTGTGTAGGCTCATGATCCTTGGCAAAGTGACATGGCTCTTCATTACAATACGAAAACAGTATATATTGACATCAAAAATCACCATTCCAGTCATTTAAATTGATGAAGAATTTGAATGAGAAGACAAAAGAAGAATAGAAGTCGAGGAAAACAAAGGATCTTTCTGTTTGGGCAACTCTTGTGTTAAGGTATCTCTTAAAGTTCGGATTGGTAACCTTTTGAAGATCGGATTGAAAACTTGTGATGGCATAAAAAATCATACTACAAGGCAAATAATTTTGGAGGGTTCAAATGATATTTAAACCAGTTGGACAATTATCTTTTGCAGTTATTTGTCTCCATTGAAGCAAGAGATAGATGAGAAGATGGGATGGGGACATGCTACACAGATTTCTTAGCTTTGCAATCACCGCAAGGGGGAACCCATTGTTTAGGAATTTTGTAACAGAGGTGAAGGGAGTGATTAGAAAATTCCTCAACTGATTTTTCAGGCTCCATACTTAAATGTTATAATTTTCATGGAAATCCCGGTGGCTATACTCATCGAACATTAAATAAAAACATAATGTCAGAGGGAGTTGCAAAGAAAAGCATAACAAGGAGCACCATGATAAGGGGAGCAACATATCTATCGTGGAGAACTATCATTGATGAAGAAAATGCGATGGAGAAACATGTCAAGAAGCGGCTTGATGGAGGGAGTACTGGGACACCCCATTTTCCATTGATGTCAAAGGGGGAGAGAATGTTGAAAGGGTGAGAATATTGCCATCAATTACAAAGGGGAATATTGTTGGTCAAAGTTGTCATTGATGTCAATATGGCATTATTGGAGATGGAAAATGTTTTAACCCTTGTGATGATGGATGAATAACCCTTTTGTGATTTTTCCCTAGCCTCATTGAAGAATCTCTTTATGCAAACCCTAAGAGAGACCCCTAAACATGACTACTGAAATATAATGACAAACCCTAGCTTCATGATGCCCCAACCTTGCTAAAATGCCCATGAAACCAGAGATCTATCTAAAGAATGGATAACTCTAGATTATTGATTCCTAACATAAATTAATGAAGCCCTAAATAGATGCCCTATCCTAATAAGCTTGAAGGCCCAAGTCTATGGAAAAGAAACCCTAACATTTTCCAAAACATATGATGAAACCACGATTGCCATGGATAAAATAATGATGTCAGTTCAGAAATATGAGTTTTTTGATTGTAAAATGACCTTATTTAAGGATGAAATTGGCACATGCTCATAGAAGACATTGATATCTCTCAAACGAGCTATTACACGCCTTCTAAATCTTCATAGGCTGAGAGAAATTGAATTTATAAGATAGAAAAATCAAATTTTTTGGTAAGTCGACTTGTGTAGGCTCATGATCCTTAGCCAAGTGACGTGGCTCTTCATTACAATACAAAACTAGTATATATTGACGTCAAAAATCACCATTCCAGTCATTTAAATTGATGAAGAATTTGAATGAGAAGACAAAAGAAGAATAGAGGTCGAGGAGAACAAAGGATATTTATGTTTGGGCAACTCTTGTGTTAAGGTATCTCTTAAAGTTCAGATTGGTAACCTTTTGAAGATCAGATTGGAAACCTGTGATGACATAAAAAATCGGACTAAAAGGCAGTGAATTTTGGAGGGTTCAAACCATATTTAAACTGATTGGAAAGTTATCTTTTGCAGCTCAGAGTCTTTAGCAGGTTAACAACTCAAAACTGAAGCAGTGAAGCTCGGACTTAGGCTTGAATCCATGTCACCTCAACTCGGACTTGTAGCTTACCATTACTGATGCTTGGATAAGGATTGCAAACCTATTAAAATCTCATATTTTCAAAGGACCTGTCACCCTCAGACTTGAAGTTGGACAATTTCCTGTGGGAGACTGACCTCACTTCATAATTGTGGAATAAGTGCAAAATTTCAGGACCTGTGAGAGATTACATCTTAGACTTGTGTGTGGGAGTAGTCATCTGAAGGAGCTTGGACTTAGCATATATACATCTCAGACCTATGGTAAACATCTCGAACCTTTGTGTGGAGCAGTCTAAGAAAGTGCGAAGTTCTAGTGTGGCTTGTTTCAAGCCCTAATAGTAGTCATTGGTTAAGGAATTCAAAGCTGTCATGTGGGAAAATTTGTTGGCCCTAAAAGTTGATTCTTTGAGGAGTTGTGAAGAGAAAGGAGCCTTTGAGCATTGGAATTTTGTACTCATTGGATCAGTGATTGAAAAAATTGTAGACCTTTTGAAGAATCCCTTGAAGATTTGATTGAAGGATATGTTAAAGTCTTGTTAAAGGAGCATTGATGACTTAAGAATTTTGGAGCATCTCTAGTATTATTGAAGATCCCTTGAAGTCTAGTATGCAGATTTTGTGAAGACTTGTTGACTTGTGAATAATTCTTGAAGATTTGGAGCATACCTTGGAGAAGCCTTCATTTCTTGGGGAAACTTATTGAAGACACCTTGATCCATTATTGAAGACATCCAGAATACTTGTAGAAGCTGATCTTGGAGGCATCCTTAGAAATAATGATTCATTGCTGAAGGCTGTCATAATGGGACCTTGAAGAGAATTGTTTGGGTAATATGAAGAGTTGTGGAGACACCTTCTAAGAAGGTAAAGTTGTCATTGATGAGCTAGGTACTTTGGAGATCGATTGAGGGCATTGTTGAAGGTGAAGATATTATTAGGGATGGTTGCAGAAGATATTGGGAGCCTTGAAGAACCGTTGAATTCATATTGAAGATCTGAAGTAGTGGCTTGGAGCCTTAGAGGATATGAGTCCTCATGAAGACCAGGTTAGAGCCTGTACCAGTGAGAGGGTTGGAACCCTAGAGGTTGGTGCCTCATAGAGACAAGATTGGAGCCTTGGAAGATAGGGTTGGATCCCTAGAGGTTAGAGCTTCTTGAAGCAAGTCGGTGCTTGGAAAAGTATAGGTTGGAGCCTGGTGGATTGGAGATTGGCGTCTTCATCTAGGGTTGGAGACATAAGCAATATTGCACCTAATTTATTATAAAGAAGAGGATTGAAGTCCCCTTTATTTCAGATTATTCAATCATTTATTCTATATTGTTGATTTTGTGTTTTGGTTATAAGTGATCTAGAAACTGGTAAAATAACAATTGTAAAAGAAATACTGATTCACCCACCCTCTCAGTATTTCCAACAATCCATCAGATCGTCTTGGATACCAGTCATTTATTGGGACCTTTTCAGGAGCTTCTTCTTCTCCCCAACCTTCTACTTGGTCATTTGGTTTATCTACATCTACTATGCATAGCATGACATCCATGCCTGAAGTGCTTACGACATTAGACGAAAACATTCACATGGTTTATGGTAACTCAAGTAACCCCAACTGGTGTTTATTACCCACCTAGGGAGCTACCACCTTATCCTCCACCTGGAGGAAAACCTATTGTTGGGGCTCAATCTTTTACCAGAACTTATGGTCAAATACCTCAACCCGGTCTAGGTCAACTTTCTGTAAATCAACCTTTACTTTGTACTCCTTATCTTGGGACGAACACTATTTAGAATCTTACTTTAACTCAACAATATGGTCCAGGTTCTCCACAAGTGCCGCTTTATCAACCTGTTAAGCCTACTATAAAAGCTATTCCTCAAATACCTATTCTAAGTATTGCTGTACCTGTCAAGCAACCTGTTCAGGGGATTCCTCAAACAATTTTCCAACAACTTGTTTAAGGAATTCCTCAAATAATTGTTCAACAACCAATTCAACTAGATGTTTAGAGTTCACCACAGACACCTATTCAAACACCTGTTTCGTAGCCGGTTCCAAGTTCTCCTCAAACACCTATTCCAGGAGTATCACAAATGACTGTTCCAGTTACCCCTCAAATATCTATTCCTCAAACTACTCAGGCAATCCCACAGGTTTCTTCTTATCAAAATGTTCCTACGGTCTAGTATATACCACATATTCATATTGGGAATCCCATTGTAGAAATAGTGAAAACACCTTTTGAAGTTCAAGCTTTCCAAAACCCACCTTTTCAAGGTTAAGCTTACCAGGTTCCACCTTTTCAAGGACAAGTTTTCAAAGTCCACCTTTCCAAGGTCAAAATTTCTAAAAATACCTTTTCAAGGTCAATTTATTCAAATTCAACTTGTTCAAAGTCAATTTGTTCAAGGTTAACCTTTGCAAGTTCAACCTGTTTAGGGGCAATATTACTTAGTTCAATGGGTAAAGCTCAACCTTTTCAGAGTCAACTGTACACCGATCATACTTATCAAGTCCCTGTTCAACCTCAACCCGGTATCGTTCACCCTAGTTACCCTTGTGGAATTCCAATTCCAACTGCACAAGCTATTCCAGGATATCCCGGGTATCCTTCTCCAGGGCTTGGTCTTAACCTGCCAGGTTATCAAACTTTACTGCAATACCCTAACCGATAGTTACCTTTTATTGCAACCATAGATTTAACAGATTTATCCCGGTTAACCAACGATCCTATTTATTATTATCCTTATTGGTGAACGATTCCTACCACGTTATTGAGTGACATACCCAGATTTCAAGGCAAATTGTGACAATACCCATCCAATCATGTGATGACATATCATCTTTGGTGTGCATCGAATTCTTTGATCGATGATTCCATATGTATTCACCTTTTCCATTGAAATTTAACCAGTTCATCAACCAAAGGGTACATTGAGCTACCTCACACCTCTTTCTGTAACTTTAATTCCCTAGCAACAACATTCTTAAACCATTTTCAGTTATCGATCCGTTATGACACTAGTACCGAAATATTGAATTCTTTAAAACAATCACAATCGACTCATATTTCTGATCATATACTTGAATGGAGGCGAAGGCGTCGGTTAGTTAAAGTTTTTATTCCAGGTCAAATTTTAGCTGAGTGGTTTACAAAGTCGCTTCCTCCTGTTATTATCGAGGATGTTGCTAAGGGGGGTGTCGTCACGAAAGGGCATGTGATTGCTCATGCCCAGTATTTAGACTTAGTCTAAACTCAATCTAGCACATTGTACGAGAAAATACTGAATATACTGCGCCCTACGGGTGAAACAATCATTACGTCTGCTACATGATCTAATTCTGCTGATGGTATAATAGGTTTTGTTAGCCAACAGTCTAAGGGGAAAAAGAAAAATCTAAAAGTACTTAGACTTTGGCCATATGTTGATGGTGTTGGACCCGTCAACAAAGGGGATCTCCCCGATGTGAAGTCCCAACTAGACCTCACACCGTTTGGTGTAGAAGTCCCATCCGATATGAAGGCATGGTTTCCATATACTTAGACATCTACCTTTGCTCTAGCTATCATCTCATGAGAGAGTTACACTTGTATATTAAAAAAACAAGGTACGTGTGCCTGGTGAGTGCGATATGTAACTATGTCAAGGTTCTGTTACTAAAAAGGGGTAGAGTAAAGTGAGCCTCTAAATGAGAGGTAGTAGTACCAGCCAGGAAGAGACACACGTGAACCAAAAAGGGTTTGTCCAATATCCAACAGAATAGTCCACAACAGACGTGGTAGACGTTAAAAATGAGGTGAAGGGGACAAATTGAACACCACCCAGTGGAGTAGTCCACATGGATGTGACGGTTGTTATAACCAGGAAACAAAGATGGTGTGCCAAGTATCTCGTGGAGTAGTCCACAAGGATGTGACAACAGTGATAGAAAATACACAAAGGTGGTCTGTCTAGTATCCTGCAGAGTAATCCACAAGGATGAGACAACGGTGATAAGAAATAAAACACATCTTCAACAGTGTAAGTACTAAAAGAATGAAAGTAGTTCAACCATATTAGTACAGGTTAAGAAAACATGCATTACAAATTTTTAAATAGTAGTCTTACAAACATCTATAAAACATGCGTGAAAACGTGTTGGCCTTAATAGGCTTTTGAATTAAGAAAAATGTTGAAATTTGGTACCGGAGGACAGGTGGTTCCCTTAGGCTTTGATCTTTGGCCTAGGGAAGAGTGTCCAAAAGAATTTAATTTTTCTCCTAAAAGTAACTTTATAATTTTATAAAGTTAAATCTAATTTAAAAGTGACTTTAAATGATAAAGTTACTAAGTCTAATTTTAAAGTAAATGAAAAATTAGAAAGGAAAAGTGACTTTGGAAATAAATGATTAAGTGGGTCTTTATTAAAGTGGGGTGAATTAAAAAATAGAAAGTGAGATTTAAATGAGCATTTAATCTCAACCATTGATCTAAATCTATTTCAGCCATTGGATTTAGAGATCACCCAAAAGTCACTTGGATCACCCAAAAGTCACTTGGAGTTATATTAAAGGAGGAAAATGAGGAAAAGGTCATTCATTCTTTCATGAGCAGATTGGGAGAAGGAGAGCAAGAGAGCAAGAGAGATTTCTGAGCAGGGAGGAGAAGGAGACAGCAGCTTGGCACACATTCCAAGGCAGCAGTTGAGCAGATTTGTACAGCTGATTCAACACATAGTGAAAGGCAGATTTTTGCACAAAAATCGAGGAGCAGTTTGCTGATTTTTCTGCACACAAAACGGAGGCCGTACAACATTTATTGCTGTCCTGTTTGCTGTAATTTCCAGATTGTTGTGAGGCACGGGAAAGGAGATAAGTTGTAAATTTGTTTGCTGAATAATTCTCATTGTAAAAAGGAAAATTTCAGAAATAAAGAAGAGCTCTCAAACTAGTTTTCCCCAAGAGTTGTAGGGGGTTTTTCCAAGGTCAAGTTGACCAAAAATATCAGTGTTTTAATGGCTGTTTTTGATTGCTGATTTTTAATTCTGCAATTTCCAGAATTTGTGTTTTCAACAATATTTATTTTTTCAGTCTGTTAAATGTATGGTTATGGGAATGGGCATTTAACTACATGGGAGAAATAAGGAGAAACTGAAAACCGGGGTGGGAAAACATAAATTTTTACATGGTATCGGAGCTTGAGTGCTGAAGGGCAGTTTGGGACAGCAAAAGGAAAAATTACAGTTGCTGATTTTTCAATCAGAAAATTCCAGCAAGCTGATTTTTTCATAAACAACAGTTTTATCTTTACTACAACAGTGCTATTCTTTCAGTTTTAGGACAGCAGGATGTCATTGGGATTAAGGGTGGAGGATAGGTTGGATGGGCATATAAATTACAACGTTTGGAAGGTGAGAATGCAGAGTATCTTTGAGGAGGCAGAAGTCTGGGATATCATGGTGCATACCGCACAGAACCCTGTTGTTGTGCCCACTGATGTTACTCAGTTGGCTGAGTATAAAAAGAAGAACAATAAGGGTAAGAGGCTGATTCTAGACGGAATCAAAGACCATTGCATTCCTCATGTGAGAGGAAAGAGCAATGCCCATGAGATGTGGACAGCATTGTCCAATCTCTACCAGAGTACCAATGAGAACCGGAAGATGGTCCTGAAGGAGAAGCTGAAGAACATTAAGATGGGTAATGATAGTGCAGCTGGATATCTCACAAAGATTACTAATGTGAGAGATGAGTTGGCAGCGATTGGAGAGGCCATTCCACCCACTGAGTTGGTGCGGATTGCAGTGAATGGCCTCCCCCTTTCATGGTTGAACTTTGCTGATGGGGTTTGTGCATGTGAGACCCTTCCCACATGGGAGAGGTTTTGGGATGATTGCATTCAGACAGAGATCAGGAAAGGTCAGCTTGGGGCAACCAAGCCAGCTTAGCAGGATGAGGATGTAGCACTGGTGGTAGGAGGCAAGAAAGGCAAAGGGAAGAAGCAGGCTTCCACAAGCAGTGGTGGGGGAAAAGGCAAAGGTAAAGGTAAACAGGGGAACACACAGAAGGACTATTCCAAGGTGAAGTGTTGGAATTGTCAAAAGATGGGACACTATGCAGTTGTGTGTCCGGAGAAGAAGAAGAAGAAGGGGAAGAACCAGGACGTGGCAGCTTCAGCAGAGATTGAGGACTTTGCTGGTCGTTTTGACCGAGAGTTTGTGTTCACTACGTGTGAGTCCTCTAGTGCAGGATCACCTGCCACACAGGTTCAGAGGGAGCATGCTTTTCCCTCGATTAGCAGAGCATCTTCAGGTATCTGGTATGTGGACAGTGGGGCTTCACATCATATGACAGGAGTCCGTGAGTACTTCTCAGAGCTTTCAGAGAGTGGCACTGATATTGAGGTAGTACTCGATGATGACAGAGTTGTTAGAGCAGTCGGGGTGGGGACAGTGACATTTCAGAGGGAGTCCAAACCTCCCTTGAAGGTGTCAGAGGTTCTTTATGTGCCAGGGATGAGGAAGAACCTCATATCCGTCTCAGCTTTGGAGGACAGAGGATATGAGGTACTGTTCAGGGGAGGACAGGTGTTGATGTATCCCAGGGGCACTCCAGCTGATTCAGCTAGAGTGATAGGTGTACGCCATGCAAAGGTGTACAAGTTTGCATTCCAACCCCTTTTGGCATTGAGCAGTAGTACCGACAGCAGAGCTAGCAGTTCTGAGCTGTGTGAGATTTGGCACCGCAGGATGGGACATATGTATCATGGAGCCTTGAGGACATTGCGGGAGATCACTACAGGTGTGCCAGATTTCAGTACTGATCACTTTGATACTTGCAGAGGTTGTGCGATGGGCAAGTTTGCCAAATCCCCTTTTCCTAGCAGTGACAGCAGAGCGACGGGGATACTTGATTTGATTCATTCTGATGTGAGCGGTCGGATGTCTCATGTTTCCTTGAGTGGATATGAGTACTATGTCTTATTCATTGATGATCACTCCAGGAGGACCTGGATTTATTTCTTGAAGACCAAGAGTGAGGTCTTCAAGCGGTTTCAGGAGTTCAGAGCTCTTGTGGAGACTCAGACAGGTCGAAAGATCAAGTCCCTGAGGTCGGACAATGGAGGAGAGTACACCCTTGGAGAGTTTGTTGATTATTGTGCAGAGGCAGGCATTAGGAGGGAGTTCACTGTTCCTTACAACCCCCAGCAGAACGGGGTTGCGGAGAGGAAGAACAGATCCATCATAGGGGCTGCCAAAGCCATGATACATGATTAGGGGTTGCCATTATTCTTGTGGGCAGAGGCCTGCAACACAGCTGTTTACTTGCAGAACAGGAGTCCGCATCGTGCCTTGGGGCACATGACTCCGGAGGAGGCTTTCTCTGGGAAGAAGCCTGATCTTGGTCATCTTCATATCTTTGGATGCATTGCATACTCCTATATACCCAAGGAGAAGAGGACCAAACTAGAGCCCACCGCAGAGAAGGGTATCTTTGTGGGCTACAGTGAGACCTCAAAGGCCTTTCAGATTTACATTCCTGCACAGAGGAGAGTTGTTGTCAGACGGGATGTGAAGTTCGAGGAGGACAGGGCCTTTAGGAGGTCACGGGAGTTAGAGTATCTGGATCAGCCAGACCCTCAGCAGCAGTTGAGTCAGTCACAGGGATCCAGTGGGCAGGGATCAGGAGGATCCGGAGGTACATCTATGAGGATGTCAGGTCCATCAGTGAGCAGTGGCTCGCCGAGCCAGAGGGGTGGTGCTCCGGGCAGCATGCAGAGCAGTTCACAGAGCAGTTCACTAGGGAGTCCACTGAAGGACAGTTCACACGGTACCTCAACTTCTACAGGTTCAGGTAAAGGCAGGAGGACAGCAGACAGACAGTCAGGAGTTCAGGCTACTGATGATGATGATGAGGAGGAGTTTCATTCTCCGGTTGAAGAAGTGCGCTCAAGGAAGAGGAAGCCCAAGTGGCTTCAGGACACCTTGAGAGATGCCACATCTGTTGCTGAGCCGAAGAGGCCGGTCAGAGAGAGTAGACCACCTGAGAGGTTTTGTAGCTATATGGCGATGGTTACCAGCATCCTTGACTCTGAGCCTTCTAGCTATGAGGAGGCAGCTAGCCAGCAGGTCTGGAGAGAGGCCATGCAGGAGGAGTATTCTTCTATCATGAAGAATGATGTTTGGGAGGTGGTGCCGAGGCCTGAGGGCAAATCCATGGTTACTTCCAGATGGCTTTACAAGGTAAAGCATGCTGGAGATGGCAGCATTGAGAAATTCAAAGCGAGGTTTGTGGCTAGAGGGTTCTCCCAGGTAGAGGGAGTTGATTATGAGGAGACCTTCGCTCCCGTGGCTCGATATACTTCGATCCACTCCATTATATCGATAGCAGCAGAGATGGGTTGGAAGATCCACCAGATGGATGTGAAGACCGCATTTCTCAATGGCTTCATACAGGAGGATGTGTACATTGAGCAGCCACAGGGCTTTGAGGTGCATGGGAAGGAGTCCCATGTGTGCAGATTGAAGAAGGCCCTTTATGGCCTGAAGCAAGCTCCCAGAGCTTGGTACTCCAGGATAGATGCATACTTGCAGGGGATGGGTTTCACAAAGAGTGAGGCAGATCCGAACCTTTACTTTATTGTGATTGGTGAGGAGCCTCTCATTCTGGTGCTGTATGTGGATGACTTGATCATTACAGGTGCAGAGAGACTCATAGAGCACTGCAAGAGAGATCTTGCGGCGGAGTTTGAGATGAAGGACATCGGCTTGATGCATTACTTTTTGGGTTTGGAGGTGTGGCAGGAGGAGGGGCATTTCTTCCTGGGGCAGGGGAAGTATATTGTGGACATCCTTAGCAGATTCCACATGGAGGATTGTAGACCCATGTCGACACCGATGATCACCAACTGGAAGAAGCTTCATGCTTCGGATTCCGAGTTGGTGGATCCCACATTGTACAGGCAGCTGATTGGTTCCTTGATGTATTTGGTCAACACTAGACCAGATATCTGTTTTGCAGTCAACACGATGAGTCAGTTTATGTGTGAGCCTAGGAAGGTTCACTGGGTGGCTGCAAAACACATTTTGCGGTACTTGCAGGGGACAGTGGATTATGGTCTGGACTACAGGCATGGAGATGGAGTGAGATTGGCAGGATACACTGATTCTGATTGGGCAGGTTGTGCTTCTGATAGGAAGAGCACTTCAGGGTGCTGTTTTGGGTTGGGTTCAGCAGTAGTGTCATGGTTCAGCCGGAAGCAGCAGTCAGTAGCACTGAGTTCAGCGGAAGCAGAGTATATGGCAACCAGTCTAGCTAGTTGTGAGGCTATCTGGCTTCGCAAGATGTTGTTTGGCTTATTTGGTCAGCCGTTGAGACCTTCAGTGATTTACTATGATAATCAGAGTTGCATTAAACTCACGGAGAATCCAGTATTTCATGACAGGTCAAAGCATATCGGGATCAGATATCATTTCATCAGAGACTATGTTCAGAAGGGAGTTGTGAAGCTTGAGTATATTTCCACTGATGAGCAGGTTGCAGATATCCTTACCAAAGCCTTACCACGGGGCAAGCATGTCTACTTCAGGGACAAGATGGGTGTGGTGAGGAACACCTTCTTCGGTAAGAGGGAGTGTTGAAATTTGGTACTGGAGGACAGGTGGTTCCCTTAGGCTTTGATCTTTGGCCTAGGGAAAAGTGTCCAAAAGAATTTAATTTTTCTCCTAAAAGTAACTTATAATTTTATAAAGTTAAATCTAATTTAAAAGTGACTTTAAATGATAAAGTTACTAAGTCTAATTTTAAAGTAAATGAAAAATTAGAAAGGAAAAGTGACTTTGGAAATAAATGACTAAGTGGGTCTTTATTAAAGTGGGGTGAATTAAAAAATAGAAAGTGAGATTTAAATGAGCATTTAATCTCAACCATTGATCTAAATCTATTTCAGCCATTGGATTTAGAGATCACCCAAAAGTCACTTGGATCACCCAAAAGTCACTTGGAGTTATATTAAAGGAGGAAAAGGAGGAAAAGGTCATTCATTCTTTCATGAGCAGATTGGGAGAAGGAGAGCAAGAGAGCAAGAGAGATTTCTGAGCAGGGAGGAGAAGGAGACAGCAGCTTGGCACACATTCCAAGGCAGCAGTTGAGCAAATTTGTACAGCTGATTCAACACATAGTGAAAGGCAGATTTTTGCACAAAAATCGAGGAGCAGTTTGCTGATTTTTCTGCACACAAAACGGAGGCCGTACAACATTTATTGCTGTCCTGTTTGCTGTAATTTCCAGATTGTTGTGAGGCACGGGAAAGGAGATAAGTTGTAAATTTGTTTGCTGATTTTTTGCTGAATAATTCTCACTGTAAAAAGGCAAATTTTAGAAATAAAGAAGAGCTCTCAAACTGGTTTTCCCCAAGAGTTGTAGGGGGTTTTTCCAAGGTCAAGTTGACCAAAAATATCAGTGTTTTAATGTGTTTTAATGGCTGTTTTTGATTGCTGATTTTTAATTCTGCAATTTCCAGCATTCTGAAAAATTTCCAGAATTTGTGTTTTCAGCAATATTTATTTTTTCAGTCTGTTAAATGTATGGTTATGGGAATGGGCATTTAACTACATGGGAGAAATAAGGAGAAACAGAAAACCGGGGTGGGAAAACAGAAATTTTTACAAAAAAGTCCCAAGACACATTTGTACACCATACATCACTAGTCCCAGTAGTGGGACGTTGGATATTTGCATTTTAGGAAAAGGGTTATAATGGGGTTTAGAGTTTTTGTTTATATTTCAGTTGAAAAAGTGAAAGTATGTTTCCTTACTTTAAATAGATTTTCATTGAAACAAAAATATTATATCATCATTTTTGACTGCAATAGAATTGCGTCAAGTCATAATTTCAAGTTTCACATCCATTACCTTTGAGTAAACAACAACTATTAAAATGAAGGCTAATTAAAATCAATCTAGAAAGTTTATTCTTAGGGCTATTTTCCCCCTACAATAGATTAGGTTGTAGGGCTTTGGAATACGAAAGTGAGTAACCTTTCCAAATCTACAAACAAACGCTAGAATCTTAGGATAGGGAGATAAATCCAATTATTTCAAATTTGCTCTAGGAAGCTCCCCTTAGAAAGGAGTCAAGCACGAGATCATATTAGATCTAGTGAAGTGATCATACCCATTTCGTTGGCTATGGTACAGTGATTTAAACGTATTACAACGGTGTCGAAAGGTACTCGGGTCACTTGAAAGTAAACCTCCAATTAACCATGTTGAGGAGCTTTCAAGGGGATTGAAAGCATTGTAGACCTTTTGAAGAAGCCCTTGAAGAATTGATTGAAGGCTTTGTTAAAGTCTTGTTGAAGGAGCATTGATGACTTAATAATTTTGAAGCATCTCTAATATTATTAAAGATCCCTTGAAGTCTAGTATGCAGATTTTGTGAAGACTTGTTGACTTGTGAGGAATTCTTGAAGATTTATAGCATACCTTGGAGAAGCCTTCACTTCTCGAGGAAACTTTTTGAAGACACCTTGAGGCATTATTGAAGACATTTGGAAGACTTGTAGAAGTTTATCTTGGAGGCATCCTTGGAAATCATGGTGTATTGTTGAAGGCCCTCATCATGCGACCTTGAAGAGAATTGTTTGGGTAACATGAAGAGATGTGGAGACACCTTATGAGAAGGTAAGGTTGTCATTGATGAGCTAAGTTCTTTGGAGATCGATTGAGGGAATTGTTGAAGGTGGATATATTGTTAGGGATGGTTGCAAAAGATATTGGGAGACTTGAAGAACCATTAAATTCATATTGAATATTTGAAGCAGTGGGTTGGATCCCTAGAGGATAGGAGTCCTCAAGAAGACCAAGTTGGAGCTTGTACCAGTGAGGGGGTTGGATCCCTAGAGGTTGGTGCCTCATATAGAGAAGGTTGGAACCTTGGGAAGATAGGGTTGAATCCCTAGAGGTTGAAGGCTCGTGAAGTCCAAGTCGGTGCTTGACAAAGTACAGGTTGGAGCCTGGTGGATTGGAGATTGGTGTTTTCATCTAGGGTTGGAGCCCTAAGCATTATTGTACCTAATTTATTATAAAGAAGAGGATTGATGTCCTCATTATTTCTGATTAATAAAATCATCTATTCTATATTGTTGATTTAGTGTTCTAGTTATAAGTGATCTAAAAGCTGGTAAAATAATGATTGTAAAAGAAATACTGATTCACTCCCCCTCTCAGTGTTTCACCAGAGAGAGGGTTTGAGCCATATAGGTTGGTGCCTCATAGAGACAAGGTTGGAGGCTTGGGAATATAGGGTTGAATCCCTAGAGGTTGGAGGCTTGTGAAGTCCAAGTCGGTGCTTGGAAAAGTACAAGTTGGAATCTGGTGGATTGGAGATTAGTGTCTTCATCTAGGGTTGGATCCCTAAGCAATATTGTACCTAATTTATTATAAAGAAGAGGATTGAAGTCCTCGTTATTTCTTATTAATAAACTCAGTTATTCTATATTGTTGATTTTGTGTTCTGGTTATAAGTGATCTAAAAACTGGTAAAATAACGATTGTAAAAGAAATACTAATTCACCCCCCCTCTCAATGTTTCCAACAATTGGAATTAGACCTAGTATCCAAGAAGTCATATCCATGACAAATCAATTAGATAAAGCAAAGAAAAGTGAAGAAACGTTCTCAAGACATCTTGAACAAAGACATGAAGACTTGAACAAACTCGAAGGAAAAATTGGTAAGTACAAGGAAGATGTTTCCTCCATTAAGTTTCCGTTGGAAGAAGCAAAGAAACAAGCACAAGGAGTTGAAAGGGTGATGGAAGTTTTGGCCCTCGTGGAAGGAAAAGTCAATGAAGCAGAAAAGGAATGAAATGCCATGACACACCAACTAGAAGAAAAGGATGAAGACATCACCAAATTAAAATAAGAAATCACCTTACTTAAGGCCCAATCATGTGAAGCAATGTGAATGAAGGAAGAAATGGAGAACCATCTAGTAAAGAAGGATGAAAAATGAAAGACGATGAAAGAAGAAATTAATCTCCTAAGAAAATAAGTTGATCATATGAACAAGAGTCTAAAGTGATCCCAAACCCTAGATGACATTCTAAGTCATCAAAGATCTCCTCTTGATAAATCAAGTCTTGTTTATGCAGGTGAACCCTCAAATAGAAATGATACAAACCCTAATATTTCAAACAACATGGATGTGAAGAAGCTTAGAAGAAATATTAATGCCCCCAGTTTCAACAAAAGCAAGGAGAAGAGTCAAGATTACATTGGAAGAAACCCTACTCCAATAATATATGCAAATGGTGTAAAGGATGCAAGAGGTAATTTATATCATCAAAATATCCCAAGGAAGAATGACTTTAGAAGTACATCAATCTCCATATCCCAGGTACCAAAGTATATTTCTTGGTTATTTCTATTCTTGTACAAATTTTGGGCACATGGCAAAAGATTGTAGGGCATACCAAAAGGAAAATTATAATAGCCCCCATCAGCTCACTAGAAGCAACTTTGCAAGAATAAATCATGCCTCCTCATCTATGTATAGAATGAAATGCTTCAAATTTCATAACATTGGACATATGGCTGGTAATTGTAACTTGACTTGGGTCCCTAAACAATCTAAACACATGACTACCAAGTAAGAAAATAAACTTACACAAGTACGGAGAAGGAAGAAACTTGGATAAAAAATCCTCTTGAACACTTAAGACATCAACTCATGTTGTTGATATAATGAGTACATCTTTAACAGATATGATATTCCAAGTTTTGATGATGAAATTATTCCAAAAAGGAGACCATGCATACTGTTAGGGGAAGCTTGTGATTCTTGACTATTCTTGCAGAAGCTATTCGTGAAGAGCCCTATGAAACCCTTGATGAGTCACAGATGGAAAATAATCTCTTGATAGATTATCTATCAGGAGTAATTCTATTGAAGAAAGTCATGATATTGTGTCTTCACTACACATCCATTGTTGAAGATGTCTTCTACTTAATCACAAGGCAACAATCTTTCTTGAGCAAAAAGAAGAGTTAGAGGAGTTTATGTAGGTAGGGGGAGTTGGTTGATCACATGAAGAAATGAAAACATCATATACCTCATCCATTTCCATGAAATCATGCAAAGTCTTAGGGCGAGGAAGTCCATTAAATAAAAGCATAATGACAGAGGGAGTTGCAAAGAAAAAGATAACAAGGAGCACCATGATAGGGGGAGCAACATATCTATCATGGAGAACTATCATTGATGAAGAAAATGTGATGGAGAAACATGTCAAGAAGCAACTTGATGGAGGGAGTACTAGGACACCCCATTTTCCATTGATGTCAAAGGGGGAGAGAATGTTGAAAGGGCGAGAATATTGCCATCAATGACAAAGGGAAATATTGTTGGTCAAAGTACTCATTGATGTCAATATGGCATTATTGGAGATGGAAAATGTTTTAACCCTTGTGATGATGGATGAATAACCCTTTTGTGATTTTTCCCTAGCCTCATTGAAGAATCTCTTTATGCAAACCCTAAGAGAGACCCCTAAGCATGAATACTGAAATATAATGACAAACCCTAGCTTCATGATGGCCCAACGTTGCTAAAATGCCCATGAAACCATAGATCTATCTAAAGAATGGATAACTCTAGATTATTGATTCCTAATTTGAATCAATGAAGCCCTAAATAGATGCCGTAATCCTAATAAGCTTGAAGGCCCAAGTCTATGGAAAAAGAACACTAACATTGTCCAAAACATATGATGAACCCACGATTTCCATGGATCAAATAGTGATGGCAGTTCACAAATGTAAGTTGTTTGATTGTAAAATGACCTTATTTAAGGATGAAATTGGCACAGGCTCATAGAAGACATTGATATCTTTGAAACGAGCTATTACATGCCTTCTAAATCTTCATAGGCTGAGAGAAATTGAATTTATAAGATAGAAAAATCAAAATTTTTGGTAAGCCGACTTGTGTAGGCTTATGATCCTTGGCCAAGTGACGTTGCTCTTCATTACAATACAAAAATAGCATATATTGATGCCAAAAATCACCATTCCAGTCATTTAAATTGATGAAGAATTTGAATGAGAAGACAAAAGAAGAATAGAAGTCGAGGAGAACAAAGGATATTTCTGCTTGGGCAACTCTTGTGTTAAGGTATCTCTTAAAGTTCGAATTGGTAACCTTTTGAAGATCGGATTGGAAACCTGTGATGGCATAAAAACTCAGACTACAAGGCAGTGAATTTTGGAGGGTTCAAACCATATTTAAACTAATTGGACAGTTATCTCTTGTAGTTATCTGTCTCCATTGAAGCAAGAGACATATGAGAAGATGGGATGGGGACATGCTACGCAGATTTCTCAGCTTTGCAATCACCGCAAGGGGGAACCCATTGTTTAGGAATTTCGTAACAGAGGTGAAGGGAGTGATTAGAAAATTCCTCAACTGATTCGTCAGGCTCCATACTTAAACGATATAATTTTCATGGAAATCCCGGTGGCTATACTCATCGAACATTAAATAAAAACATAATGACAGAGGGAGTTGCAAAGAAAAACATAACAAGGAGCACCATGATAAGGGGAGCAACATATCTATCATGGAGAACTATCATTGATGAAGAAAATGCGATGGGGAAACATGTTAAGAAGCAGCTTGATGGAGGGAGTACTGGGCACCCCATTTTCCATTGATGTCAAAGGGGGAGAGAATGTTGAAAGGGCGAGAATATTGCCATCAATGACAAAGGGGAATATTGTTGGTCAAAGTTGTCATTGATGTCAATATGGCATTATTGGAGATGGAAAATGTTTTAACCCTTGTGATGATGGATGAATAACCCTTTTGTGATTTCTCCCTAGCCTCATTGAAGAATCTCTTTATGCAAACCCTAAGAGAGACCCCTAAGCATGGATACTGAAATATAATGACAAACCCTAGCTTCATGATGCCCTAGCCTTGCTAAAATGCCCATGAAACCATAGATCTATCTAAAGAATGGATAACTCTATATTATTGATTCCTAATATAAATCAATGAAGCCCTAAATAGATGCCCTAATCCTAATAAGCTTGAAGGCCCAAGTCTATGGAAAAGGAACTCTAACATTGTCCAAAACATATGATGAAACCACGATTGCCATGGATAAAATAATGATGGCAGTTCACAAATATAAGTTTTTTGATTGTAAAATGACCTTATTTAAGGATGAAATTGGCACAGGTTCATAGAAGACATTGATATCTTTCAAACGAGCTATTACACGCCTTCTAAATCTTCATAGGCTGAGAGAAATTGAATTTATAAGATAGAAAAATCAAATTTTTTGGTAAGTCGACTTGTGTAGGCTCATGATCCTTAGCCAAGTGACGTGGCTCTCCATTACAATACAAAACTAGTATATATTGACGTCAAAAATCACCATTCCAATCATTTAAATTGATGAAGAATTTGAATGAGAAGACAAAAGAAGAATAGAGGTCAAGGAGAACAAAGGATATTTCTGTTTAGGCAACTCTTGTGTTAAGGTATCCCTTAAATTGTTTAATTGAGACTTCTGTGATCCATAACAGTTGTAAGAAGAGCTTCGGTGTAAATCACATATAGAAAGACCTTTGTTGACGCGTTTCGAACCAGCAAGTGTGGCTCATCGTCAGCGATGAGCCACATTTTCTAGTTCGAAACGCGTCGAAAAAGTATCTCTTAAAGTTCAGATTGGTAACCTTTTGAAGATCGGATTGGAATACTGTGATGGCATAAAAAATCGGACTACAAGGTAGTGAATTTTGGAGGGTTCAAACCATATTTAAACTGATTGGATGGTTATCTTTTGCAGCTCGGAATCTTTAGCAGGTTAACAACTCAAAACTGAAGAATTGAAGCTCAGACTTAGGCTTGAATCCATGTCACCTCAACTCGGATTTGTAGCTTACCATTACTGAGGCTCGGATAAGGATTGCAGACCTATTAGAATCTCATATTTTCAAAGGACCTGTCACCCTCAGACATGAAGTTGGACAATTTCCTGTGGGAGACTGACCTCACCTCACAATTGTGGAATAAGTGCAAAATTTCAGGACCCGTGAGAGATTACATCTTAGACCTGTGTGTGGGAGCAGTCATCTGAGGGAGCTTGGACTTAGCATATATACATCTCAGACCTGTGGTAAACATCTCGAACCTTTGTGTGGAGCAGTCTAAGAAAGTACGAAGTTCTAGTGTGGCTTGTTTCAAGACCTAATAGTAGTCATTGGTTAAGGAATTCAAAACTGTTATGTGGGAAAATTTGTTGGCCCTAAAAGTTGATTCTTTGAGGAGTTGTGAAGAGAAAGGAGCCTTTGAGCATTGGAATTTTGTACTCATTGGATCAGTGATTGAAAACATTGTAGACCTTTTGAAGAATCCCTTGAAGATTTGATTGAAGGATATGTTAAAGTCTTGTTAAAGGAGCATTGATGACTTAAGAATTTTGGAGCATCTCTAGTATTATTGAAGTTCACTTGAAGTCTAGTATGCAGATTTTGTGAAAAATTGTGAATACTTGTTGACTTGTGAAGCATTCTTGAAGATTTGGAGCATACCTTGGAGAAGCCTTCATTTCTTGGGGAAACTTATTGAAGACACCTTGATGCATTATTGAAGACATCTGGAATATTTGTAGAAGCTGATCTTGGAGGCATCCTTAGAAATAATGATGCATTGCTGAAGGCTGTCATGATACGACGTTGAAGAGAATTGTTTGGGTAATATGAAGATTTGTGGAGATACCTTCTAAGAAGGTAAAGTTGTCATTGATGAGCTAAGTTCTTTGGAGATCGATTGAGGGCATTGTTGAAGGTGAAGATATTATCAGGGATGGTTGCAGAAGATATTGGGAGCCTTGAAGAACCGTTGAATTCATATTGAAGATCTGAAGTAGTGGGTTGGAGCCCTAGAGGATAGGAGTCCTCAAGAAGACCAGGTTAGAGCCTGTACCAGTGAGAGGGTTGGAACCCTAGAGGTTGGTGCCTCATAGAGACAAGATTGGAGCCTTGGGAAGATAGGGTTGGATCCATAGAGGTTAGAGCTTCTTGAAGTCCAAGTCGGTGCTTGGAAAAGTATAGGTTGGAGCCTAGTGGATTGGAGATTGGCATCTTCATCTAGGGTTGGAGACCTAAGAAATATTGCACCTAATTTATTATAAAGAAGAGGATTGAAGTCCCCTTTATTTCGGATTAATAAAATCATTTATTCTATATTGTTGATTTTGTGTTTTGGTTATAAGTGATCTAAAAACTGGTAAAATAACAATTGTAAAAGAAATACCGATTCACCCACCCTCTTAGTATTTCCAACAATCCATCAGTTCGTCTTGGATACCAGTCATTTACTAGGACCTTTTCAGGAGCTTCTTCTTTTCCCCAACCTTCTATTTGGTCATTTGGTTTATCTACATCTACTGTGCATAGCATGACATCCATGCCTGAAGTTCTTACGACATTAGACGAAAAAATTCACATGGTTTATGGTAACTTAAGTAACCCTCAAGTAACCCCAACTGGTGTTTATTACCCACCTAGGGATCTATAACCTTATCCTCCACTTAGAGGAAAACCTATTTTTGGGGCTCAATCTTTTACCAGAACTTATAGTCAAATTCCTCAACCTGGTCTAGGCCAACCTTCTGTAAATCAACCTTTACTTTGTACTCCTTATCTTGGGATGAGCACTATTTAGAATTTTTCTTTAACTCAACAATATGGTCCAAGTTCTCCACAAGTGCCACTTTATCAACTTGTTAAGCCTACTATACAAACTATTCCTCAAATACTTGTTCTAAGTATTGCTGTACCTGTCAAGCAACCTGTTCAGGGGATTCCTCAAACAATTTTCCAATAAGCCGTCAAAGGAATTCCTCAAACAATTGTTCAACAACCAATTCAATGACCTATTCAGAGTTCACCACAGACAGCTATTCAAACACCTGTTTCGTAGCCAATTCCAAGTTCTCCTCAAACACCTATTCCAGGAGTATCACAAATGACCGTTCTAGTTACCCCTCAAATATGTATTCCTCAAACTACTCAGGCAATCCCACAGGCTTCTTCTTATCAAAATGTTCCTACGGTCTAGTCTATACCACAGATTCCTATTGGGAAACCCATTGTAGAAATAGTGAAAACAACTTTTGAAGGTCAAGCTTTCCAAAACCCACCTTTTCAAGGTTAAGCTTACCAGGTTCCACCTTTTCAAGGACAAGTTTTCAAAGTCCACCTTTCCAAGGTCAAACTTTATAAAAACACATTTTCAAGGTTAATTTATTCAAATTCAACCTGTTCAAAGTCAATTTGTTCATGGTCAACCTTTGCAAGTTCAACCTGTTTAGGGGCAATATTACTTAGTTCAATGGGTAAAGCTCAACCTTTTCAGAGTCAATTGTATGCCGATCATACTTATCAAGTCCTTGTTCAACCTCAACCCGGTATCGTTCACCCTAGTTACCCTTGTGGAATTCCAATTCCAAATACACAAGCTATTCCAGGATATCCCGGGTATCCTCCTCTAGGGCTTGGTCTTAACCCGCTGGGTTATCAAACTTTACTGCAATACCCTAACCGAGAGTTATCGTTTATTGCAACCATAGATTTAACATATTTATCCTGGTTAACCAATGATCCTATTTTTTATTATCCTTATTGGTGAATGATTCCTTCCACGTTACCGAGTGACATACCCAAATTTCAAGGAAAATCGTGACAATACCCATCTAATCATGTGATGACATATCATCTTTGGTGTGCATCGAATTCTTTGATCGATGATTCCATCTGTCTTCACCTTTTCCAATGAAATTTAACCAGTTCATCAACCAAATGGTACATTGAGCTACCTCACACCTCTTTCCGTAACTTTAATTCCCTAGCAACAACATTCTTAACCCATTTTCACTTACCGATCCGTTATGATACTAGTACCGAACTATTGACTTCTTTAAAACAATCAAAATAAACTCATATTTCCGATCATATACATGAATGGAGATGTAGGCATTGGTTAGTTAAAGTTTTTATTCCAGATCAGATTTTAGGTGAGTGGTTTACGAAGTCACTTCCTCCTGTTATTACCGAGGATGTTGCTAAGGGTGGTGTTATCATGGAAGGGCAGGTGATTGCTCATGCCCAATATTTAGACTTAGTCTACACTCAATCTAGCACATTGTACAAGAAAATACCGAATTTACCGCGCCCTATGGGTGAACCAATCATTACCTCTCCTACATGATCTAATGCTGTTGATGGTATAATAGGTTTTGTTCGCGAATAGTCTAAGGGGAAAAAGAAAAATTCTAAAAGTACTCAGACTTTGGCCATATGTTGATGGTGTTGGACCCGTCAATAAAGGGGATCTCCCTGATGTGAAGTCCGAACTAGACCTCACACCATTTGGTGTAGAAGTCCCATCTGGTATGAAGGCACAATTTCCATATACTTAGACTTCTACCTTCACTCTAGCTATCATCCCATGAGAGTATTACAATGGTATATTAAAACAACAAGGTACGTGTGCCTAGTGAGTGCGATATGTAACTGCGTCAAGGTTCTGTTACTAAAAAGGGGTAGAGTAAAGTGAGCCTCTAAATGAGAGGTAGTAGTACCAGCCAGGAAGAGACACACGTGAACCAAAAAGGGTTTGTCCAACATCCAACGGAATAGTCGACAACAGGCGTGGTAGATGTTAAAACCGAGGTGAAGGGGACAACACGTACACCACCCAGTGGAGTAGTCCACATGGATGTGACGGTTGTTATAACCAGAAGACAAATATGGTGTGCCAAGTATCCCATGGAGTAGTCCACAAGGATGTGACAACAGTGATAGCTAATACACAAAGGTGGTCTGTCTAGTATCCCGCAGAGTAATCCACAAGGATGAGACAACGGTGATAAGCAACACAACACATATTCAATAGTGTAAGTACTAAAACAATGAAAGTAGTTCAACCATACTAGTACAGGTTAAGAAAACATGCATCACAAATTTTTAAATAGTAGTCTTA
The DNA here is from genome assembly GCA_031772625.1 of Pinus tabuliformis. Taxonomy (NCBI): domain Eukaryota; kingdom Viridiplantae; phylum Streptophyta; class Pinopsida; order Pinales; family Pinaceae; genus Pinus; species Pinus tabuliformis. The sequence goes on along the minus strand of CM062808.1, from coordinate 290,822,251 downwards.
CAAACATCTATAAAACATGCATGAAACGTGCTGGCCTTAACAGGCTTCTGAATTAAGTAAAAGTCCCAAGACACATATGTACACCATACATCACTAGTCCCAGTAGTGGGACGTCGGAGCCACTCCTCACTCCCCATAGAACATACTACAAACTCTCAAGGCTATGTGGGAGGAGCCAAGGTGAAATTCCTTGCTCATACAATGGGAGGGGCATATATAGCCAAGGGTGATGCTTGACCCTTGTGACTCTTGGACTACCCTCACGGCCGTTCAACTTCCAATGACTTTTCAACTGACATGACTCTTCAACTTCTTGTGTGCGTCCATTGGACTTAATTTTACATTACATTGAGTTACAATGGATGTGGTCTATAGTGGTGACGTGGCCAAGACAACTCATGACACAACTTGACATGACACTGTTGACATGTACTGGCTGACTGTGGTGTTCGTGTCAAGCTGCTGCGTTGCGGAGTGATGGATGTACTCGGTGTGCTTTGTCTTCTCCTTTGCATGGCATAGTGCTACGGGGTCTTCGATGGTCTTGGTCTTGCATGATGGTTCAATTCATATGTTCCTTTCATTTGTTGCTTGATGTGCTTGGTACATCCTTCCAGCTACAAGCAAGTATTATAGCATGTGCACTCCTTCTTCATCTCGTTCATCGTCTTGCCATGATATATTAGTGTACCTGTTCTTGCAATTCACTCATGACAGGACAACACCAAATCCAAACCTCCTAGTTTAGCATGATGCATTGTTATCTTGTTCGGGTGATAGGGAGGGAGGACAACTCACTGAGACATTGTAGAGCATAGCTCAAGATGGAATGAGGAACTCCGTGAGGACAACTTGCATTGTCGAGAAAAATTGTGCAATGACCACTGGGAGGCAAAATTGCACAGTGAAGGACACCAGTGGTAGCTGCAAGGTGGGACCTTGAGGGGCACTTCTGTGCAGTTCCTGGAGGTAAGGAAAGACAAAGTTGTAGGGGACCTATTGGGTAGTTCTCCGTATTTTCTGAGGGCAAGGCATGACAGGGCTGCAAGGGACCTGCTGAGCATGACTGCGCAGTTTTGGAGAATAGTGTAGGACAAGCAGTAGAGGGACTGCTAGACATGACTGTGCAGTTTTGGAGAACAATGTAGGATAGGCAACAGAGGGCCTAATAGACATGTCTGTTCAATTTCTAAAGGTAGTGTAGAGCAAGGCATCAGAGGACCAACTAGACATGTCTGCACAGTTTTGGAGATCAGTGCAGGACAGGTAGTAGGAGGCCTGCTGGACATGTCTGCGCAGTTTCTAAAGGCAGTGCATAGCAAGGTAGTAGAGGACCAAAAATACATGTCTGCGTAGTTTTGGAAATTTGTGTAGACCCAGGTGTTGGTGCAGTGCAGGGTTCTAGTAGAATAGAGGGAGGCTTGATGACTGTGCTTGAAAAATGCGTAGTTCATTTTGGACATGGAGGAATTTTCTGCGCAGTTTTGGGAAGAAGACATGCTGCTCACCTCTGGGATTGCGCAGTGCAACTGACTTGGAGGACAACATAAAGCACTGTGCAGTTCCGGGAAGCCGAGCAAGGTCACTAAGGGCTGAGACTGCACAGTGCAGCTCAGTCGGGGTTTGGTGGAAGAGGGTTATTTGTTCGGACAAATTTTCAGGAAAACGGCTAAGTGTTGAAAGCATGTGAACTTGTGTAGGCTTGAAATTGTGATCATACACTTAGCATACTTCGATGATGAGACAAAATAGACCACCAATACAACAAGACAAAACATACCTTTAGTGAGGTTGTCTTAGAGATGAAAACAACAAGCGCGACACTTGAGATAGACCTTCGGACAACCATGACGACACTTGCACAACAATGATTGCAACTTTGTGTGTGAGTACGACTGATGTTTACATAGCGAATACAACCCAAACACACAAAAATAAACCTTCAAACTCACCAAAACAAGATCACAAACATGACAAAGCAATTAATATGCCCAAAGATGATCACTGGTCAAACAAGTAAAAGGGTGAAAAGACTTCACAAGAGCTCATGGGGTGATCTCGAGTGTTTGCAACCATAAAAGGAAAAACCAAGGAAGGCTTTGAAATTTGGATGTAAGCCAAAATTTTGGAGTGTGTTGTAGCCACTACAACACTTGACGACACACTAGTTGAATACCAGCTTCTCTGTTTTGGTTTGTTTACAATGCAGGGCCTTGGCCTTTCGGGGAGTATTGTTTCATTGTATAGATCACTTCGGCTTCCCGTTTCCCCCATGGATAGACACGGTCAAACTTGTACCGAATCTATTGAACACAACACGAAATTCAGCCAAATCATTGTGTTTCAAATCGAGAAGGGTAAGTTGGCTCGCGAGCTTAAGATTTTCAGAGTATAGTTTTTCATCTCTTGTGTTGCTCCACTGCTAGTAGGCCTAGACAGTACCTTGATGGAGTCATGCAGGAACACAAGCATTGCTCCACTACCATCGAGCCTAGACAGTACCCCGGTAGAGGTGCCTTCTTCACCTCTTTGCGCAGGAAGCCTTTCTCTTCTTTCGCCTTTGTTATTATTATTATTTTTTAAAGAGAACTGTGCATAGGCACTTATTTATTTTTGGGGAGGAAGAGGAATCCCGACTTATTAAGATTAGGAATGGTTTTTCCTTCAAAGAAGTATGTAAGGACCTATGATTTAGGTTTGCTTGTTTAGATTTTTCCCTTCTCCGTTCCTACTAGTTGGATAAGCTTGAACATACCAGAGCAGAAAACTGAGAATAGGCATGAGGTTTTCTAGACTAGACATGGGTTCATGGTTTGACCAACTATTTCCTTATAGACGGATCATATTTTCTGTCAAGACTTCATCGGGCAGAAGTTACAACCAAGCACAAAGAAGATGAACACAGGACTGTCCATGCACTGTAGTGTCACAAGACTCTTTAAACTTCAGCCACATACCCATCAGAAACTAGAAAACTGTGTAGGAACAACACTTATTCGCATAGTGAAAACAAAAAAAAACTCAACACAAAAGGAAAAACAAGATGAGAGGAAAGGCGTATGCAACAAGGAAACAAAACTAGAAGATAAGAAAGAAAGATGACTAAAGCAAACAAGATGTAAAATAAGAATAAGAAAACCATGACAGACTACGAGTGAAAGATGAGTGCAAGGAAGGGAAAAATAAGATGCAGCTAATCCTACTCCTACCCTAATATCTAAATGGTCGGGGTTACATGAAATGAAATTTCTAGTGAAGCCATCAAAGTCGCTCCCGACCTGCATCTACAAATATACAAACGGTTAAAATAGATAAAAAGTAGTTTGCAACATAAAATGCAAAAACTTGAACATGCTGCACATGGAAAGGAAGGTCTTGCATGTGGGAAGAAATATGTGTCACAACCATCCAATGCACATTCTTACCTCTTTTATGGATATCACTTTTGTAGAAACCCCAAAAGCATTTTTCCAGTGCGTCCTCATCTACACTGAGCTTCTTAGCAAGCGCGTGGAAGAATTGAAGCTTGTTTCTTGCAACATGGCTTGCCAAGTAAGATTGTTCCAGCCATTCATCGATTGGATCATAAAATTCATGATGGCTATTTGGAAAGCCTCATGATCTTTGAAAAGACGGATTTCTGATTCAATAGACAAGATCACGATGGGAATCTGGGAAGGAAAGATAGATTCGATCATTCTCAGTAGTCATGCCAAGGTAGTGAGGACCTGCCATAACCATCAGCGAAGGATGAAGTGCCTCACTTGCTTAACATAAGTCTCAAGTGAAATATGGTAAACAATGAAGATCAGAGTGCAAGAGGCAACTATCATCGGGTGTGCTTATGGGAAAATGATAAGTTAAAAGACAGTCACCCAAGATAGAGAGATGACCAGACGAGCTAGTTGAGACGTCAAATTCCCAGTTGCAATGAACAAATAAAAATTCATTTGAACAATCTTGCGAACGCTCTGAACAATGGAACCAAGTTCGTTGTGAGCTAGACATGACAGACCCTTCCTGCAAATGGTGAAAAATTGCGCAGGCATCATGGTCATCGTAGGAATTCAAAAAGGATGCCAACATTGTGAATGCGTGAAGCCAGTTGGGGTGTGGTGAATGGAGAGGAACTTGATTCGGGTGATGGCTTGTGCACTCATCATCACCTAGGGATATTTTTGGTGTGATGAGCGGACATATTGATAAATATGATTGCGGGCAAAGAGAGTTTTTGAGATAATCAAATTCACAATCCCATGATTTAGTGATAGATGAACATTCCCAAATCAAGTTTTACGTGAGATATTTTCATGAAGATGGATGCATCGTGACAAATTTGTGAATTTGGTCATAAGTGAAATTTTGAAAATTTGAGAGATCACATCTAGAATGACAAATATTTTTTACACATGAATTCACATTGAGTGCAACCATGTAGATAGATGGATTGTGCGTGAGAAACCAAATCTGATTGGGTTTGGGGCGCTTACCAGAGTTGCGAGGCCCTCACGCAACCATTAATGGATGTTGAAGTGCCTCAACTCCCTGACACATACCAAGACTTTCTAGAATTATAGAATCGTATTTTGAAGCTTGAACCGGTTCATTCATGGCTTGAAGGTGCTTGCTGTTGCTGATTTCAAGATGGCAACCATCTCTCTCACAAGTTGCACCAGATTTTTCAACTTCAGTAAGTTGAATTGAAGAGTTGTCTTCATGTAAGAGAAGAGATGACGGGGAATGGGAAGTATGCTCTATGATTAGACTATTTTCAACTTCATCATGGAAAACCTCACTACCTTGTGTCAATTGAGGTGATAACTCATCATATACAAAAAAAAGAGAACGTGGAGTATCTCCAACGCATGTGGATGCGTTGTGAATGGTAGGACACATGGGCAAGTGAGGTGAAGAGGAAGTTTCAATATGAACGCCTTCTTTGACTGGAGCACATTCTAGATCTGAGTTAGAGTCTTCATGAGAAAACGGAAGATCAAATGATGTGCTTGGGTGTTCGTCATGACATATGGAAGCATGGGAGTGATGACTGCCCAGGACGGGGGGCTGATCGAAAGAATTAATTGTACATGATATTCCATCGAGATTAGCATATTGATAATCATTCAAGAATGGAAGCTCATTATTTTGATGCACATAATTTTGAAAAAGAGAGGTAATATTGAAGTGTCCACAATTTTGCTCCTCTTCCTGTGTAATGTGACTGCCTTGTGCCTGATCACAATTTGAGCCAGCAACTGGAGAATCAAGAGAATGCAAACAACTAGCTGGTGAAGTGGATTGATAAGGTAAGTCATGTTACAAGGAGTCATGGCTTGTAGATGATGGAGGATGGCAGAGATGCAGATCATATTCGAGACTTGAGTTATGAATGGTGACATCCTCTTGCAGAATGGAGGAGTGAGTCTTCACTATAGGCTTCCTGAGCCATTATGGAATTTCCTCCATTGAAGTAGGAGACAGATGAGAAGATGGGATGGGGACATGCTATGCAGATTTCTCAGCTTTGCAATCACCACAAGGGGGAACCACTATTCAGGAATTTCGTAATAGAGGTGAAGGGAGCGATTAGAAAATTCCTCAACTGATTTGTCAGGCTCCATACTTAAACGTTAGAATTTTCATGGAAATCCTAGTGGCTATACTCATCGAACATTTTATCATAATTTCAGCAAGATGACCAAATGAATTGATAGAGGCAAAGGGTAATGTGTGACACCAGCGTTGAGAACTTCCTTCGAATGTGAGGGTGAGTAATATAGTCCAGACATATTCGTACTCAGCTTGTGGCGTAGGCAAAAGTTTATAACTTGGCGCACATGTGCACGAAAAGATGGTTCACCCTCACCACTAAACTTTAACTTGGACAGGTCATGGATAACTTTCGTGGGGAAGGTACATTTGAAATTTGTAGAAAGACATCCCAACATTATGATGTCAGGAAGAGCTATTTTTAAATAAGAGATTCAAACTAGACTCTATGGGCACAACCTATCATCTGGCCTTCCTTCTAGCGGCATTTTGTTGACGATGCTAGACCCGCCAACAAACGAGATCTCACCGATGTGAAGTCCCAACTAGACCTCACAACGTTTGGTGTAAGAGTCCCATCCAGTATGAAGGCCCAGTTTCCATATAATTAGAGATATGCCTTGGATCTAGCTGTTAGCACATGAGAGTGTTATGCTGGTATCTTCAAACAACAAGGTACATGTGCTTGGTGAGTGCGTAATGTAATTGTGTCAAGTTTCTGTTACTACAAAGAGGGAGAGCAAAGTGAGACTCTAAATGAGAGGTAGTAGTACCACCCAGGAAGAGACTCTCACGAACCAGAAAGTTTATTTCTAGCATCCAACGGAATAGTCCACAGCGGACGCAGCAATCGTTAAAACTGAGGTGAAGGGGACAACATGTACACCACCCAGCAGAGTAGTCCACATGGATGTGATGATCATTATAAACAAAAAGTAAATATGGTGTGTCAAGTATCTTTTGGAGTAGTCCACAAGGATGTGACAACGGTGATAGCCAATACACTAAGGTGGTCTGTCTAGTATCCCGTGGAGTAGTCCATAGGGATGAGATAGCGGTGATAAGCAATACAACACATCTTCAACAATGTAAGTACTAAAACAACCAAAGTAGTTCAAATATCTTAGTACAGGTTATGAAAACATGCATTACAAATGTTTAAAGAGTATTCTTACAAACATCTATAAAACATGCGTGAAAATGTGATGGCCTTAACAGGGTTCCAAATTAAGCAAACATCCTAAGACACATATGTACACCATACATCACTAATCCCAATAGTGGGATGTTAGAGCCACTCCTCGCTTCTCAAAGAACAGACTACAAACTCTTAAGGCTATGTGGGAGGAGATAAGGTGAAAAGTCTTTTCTCATACAATGGGAGGGGTATATATAGCCAAGGGTGATGCTTGACCCTTATAACTCTTGGACTACCCTCATGACCATTCAAATTCCAATGAATTTTCAACTGACATGACTCTTCAACTTCTTGTGTGCGTCCCTTGGACTTCACTTTAACTTACATTGAGTTACAACGGATATGGCCCATAGTGGTGATGTGGCCAAGACAACTCATATTACAACTCAACATGACACTACTGACATGTACTGGCTGATTGTGGTGTGCGTGTCAAGCTGCTATGCTGTTGAGTGATGGATGTACTCTTTGTGTGCTTTGTCTTCTCCTCCGCATGGCATAGTGTTGCGAGGCCTTCGATGGTCTTGGTCTTGCATGATGGTTCAATGCATATGTTCCTTTTGCTTGTTGCTCGTTGTGCTTGGTACATCTGTCCAGCTGCAAGTAAGTCTTCTAGCATGTGTGCTCATTCTTCATCCTGTTTGTCATCTTGCCATAGGCTATCAGTGTACCTGTTCCTGCAATTCACTCATGACGAGACGACATCAAATCCAAACCTCCTAGTCCAACATGCTTCATTGTTATCATGTTTCGCACAGGGAGGTAGGACAACTCACTGAGACATCGCACAGCGCAACTCAGGCTGGAATGAAGAACTCCATGAGGACAACCTGCATTGTTGAGAAAATCTACGCAATGACCACTGGGAGGCAAAATTGCACAGTGAAGGAAACCAATGGCAGCTGCAAGGTGGGACCCTGGGGGACACTTCTGTGTAGTTCCTGGAGGGAAGGAAAGACAGGGCTGCAGGGGACCTGCTGGGTAGTTCTGTGTAGTTTCCAAGAGAAAGGCATGACAGGGCTGTAAGGGACCTGCTAAGCATGACTGCACAATTTTGGAGAACAGTGCAGGACAATCAACAGAGGGACTGTTAGACATGACTACACAGTTTTGGAGAACAATGCAGGACATGAAGCAAAGGGCCTGCTAGACATGTCTGCATAGTTTTTGAAGGTAGTGCAGAGTAAGGTAGCAAAGGACCAACTAGACATGTCTACGCAGTTTTGGAGATCAGTGCAGGATAGGCAATAGGAGACCTGTTGGACATGTCTGCACAATTTCTGAAGGTAGTGTAAAGAAAGGCACTAGAGGACCAACATGACATGTCTGCACAGTTTTGGAGATTAGTGTAGACCTAGGACTTGGTGCAGTACAGGGTTCCAGCAGAATAGAGGGAGGCTTGATGACTGTGCTTGAGAAATGCACAGTTCATTTTGGACATGGAGGCAGTTTCTGCGCAGTTCTGGGAGGCATACAAGCTGCTCACCTCCGGGGTTGCGCTGTGAAACTAACCTGGAGGACAACCTCAAGAACTGCACAGTTCTGGGCAACAAAGCAAGGTCACTTAGGGTTGAGATTGCGTAGTGCGACTCAATTGGGGTCCTGTGAAAGAGGGTTGTTTGTTTGAATTTTTTTCAGGAAAATGGCTAAGTGTTGAAAGTAAGTGAACTTGTGTAGACTTGACATTGTGATCATATACTTAGCATAATTTGATGATGAGACAACATAGACCACTAGTGTAACAAGGCAAGACATGCCCTCAATGAGATTGTCTTAGAGCTGAAAGCAACAAGAACGACACTTGAGATAGACCTTCAAACAATCGTGACGACACTTGCATGACAATGCTTACAACTTTGTGTGTGAGTACGACGAATGTTTACATAGCGAAAACAACCCCAAAATACAAAGACAATCCTTCAAACTCACCAGAAAAGGATCACAAGCATGATAAAGTAATCAATATTCCAAAAGATGACCGCTAGTCAAACAAGCAAAAGGGTGAAAGGACTTCACAAGAACTCATGGGGTGAGCTTGAGTGTTTGCAACCATCAAAGGAAAAACCAAGGAAGGCTCCAAAATTTGGATGTAAGCCATAATTTGGGAGGGTGTTGTAGCTGTTACAACACCATACAAGATACATCATCTGAAAGCCTTTCTCCGGAAACTATTTCCGATATTAATACCATAGAATCATTTTCCGACTAGTTGAAATCAACCAGAGGTAAAAAAAAGGGGAAAGTTGGATCAAAACAAAATACTTCTTCGAAAGAGAAACCTGCTAAAAATGAGTGTATTGACAAAAAACAAAAACCTTGCTATCCTTGCCTTATTTGCAATGAGGATCATTATACGAAGGAAAGCCCACATCGGGCAGAGGTGTCCAAATTTATTAAAGGTAATCCAACTATCATTGTTTTGAAGGATCCATTTCCTTCTCAAGATAGAAAAATGGTTTCTCATAACAAATCTTTCTCTTCCAGATCACAAGATGTCATGATGATGTCTTCACAACAAGTTATGGTAGCTACGAGATCCAAAGATTACGGGTCTAAGGGTCTTGTTGACAATGGAAATCAGGCTAGTTCATTTGGTTAACCTTCCAATTCAATTCCTCCTCTTCCTTCCGAACCATTACATAATGAGAAACCGAATCCTGACATGATGATCCGACTGCCTCCCAAAGGTGTGCTTCAAAAGTCAGCGTTCAATCCGCATGTTAGAGCTGCTCAAAATTATAACATTGTTAAAGACCTGGCTATGTCTCCTTCTGCAATGTCAGCTCTGGAGGTGCTGCAAACATGCCCGACACAACGAAAGATTTTATTGTCAGCCATAGGAGCTATTGATCCGTAGGATTCTAACCTAATTATCTTTGATCTTGAGAGTCATATCTCGAGACTCCCTCATCAACTGGCATTCCAGATTCTAGTTTTTGTTAAAACTAGATGAGTATTTCACACAGTTGTTGACGAAGGAGCTTCTACGTGTATTATGTCAATTTATTGTTGGAAAGATTTAGGTTCTCCAATCATTAATTAGTCACCTACCACTCTGAAATCCTTTGATGGAAGAGGTTTTCATCCTTATGTAATCTTGAATGATTTTCGCATAGAGATAGAGGGTAAAATGGTCGCGATCAAAGTTGAAGTTGTTAATGCTGAGATCAATTAAAAACTTTTGCTTGGTTGAAGTTTGACCTACACTATATTAACAATGGTCTCATCACTTTTAAGAATGATACAATTTCCTCACAAAGGGAAAATTGTCAAAGTAGACCAGTTGTCTTACTACACTTCAGACCCTAACTCTACAGGTAGCATACCTTTTGTCGGAAAAACGAATACTCTTTTTGAGGATATTGGTGTTGGTTTGCTCAAAGATTCATCACTGGTGGGAACCTTTGCGATGCCTCCACCGAATTTTCCTTCTAATCTTGCCGATAGTGCCTTTAGAGTCCTAATTAGCCTCCTATGGCAATGATATGCCTTTGATCCCAATTGAATTGGCTTATCAGGTAGTACAATCATTTTCTGACCCTTCATCTTCTGATATTGATCGAGTTAATGTGATCAATGATGATTGTTCTCCTTTACCTTGCTTAGAATCGATTTCGCTCCCTGATCCTTTCGACTATATGTTTCCAATTGATGAAAGTATAATGGAGATCATGACGTTAGATGAAATTCCACGAAAGTATTACCATCATCATTCATATTTTCTACCTGACCCTGATAAAATCAAGAATGGTTTTTCAACTATGTTTTCACTTGAGATAGTAGATAGTCCAGAATCGCCCATTTCAATTTTTCAAGCTGAGTCCGAAAGGAATTTGGGGAATATATCTGCAACGATTACCATTGACAACTCAGTTAAAACATGAATTATTGAAAATATTCAAATATGCCCCTCATGCTTAATCGAAGAAATTTGAATATATACGGCCCTATTTCAATAATTCCGCAATATTTTTGCCTGGTCCTATGAGGAAATGGTAGGAATTGACCTAAGAATTGTGGTACACAAAATTAAGGCTTACTCAGATGCGAAAACTATCAGACAACGATTACGTTCGGTGCATCCACGAAAAGCTGCTGCGATTAAAGCTGAGGTCGAGAAACGGCTCATAGCATGCTTCATCTACTCTGTTCCCTTTACTTATTGGGTGTCCAATATCGCGCCTGATAATAAGAAACAAGGAACCATTAGAGTATGCGTCGATTATAGGGATATCAATAAGGATTGTCCAAAAGATAATTATTCTACTCTCTATATCGATCAAATCATTAACGAATGTGCCAGAACTGAAATGATTTCGTTTATGGACGGATTTTTTGGCTACAATCGAATCAACATACTCCCAACTGATCAACACAAAACCACATTCATCTGCCCATGGGGGAATCTTTCGTATTGAAAACTCCCATTCGGTTTGAAGAATACTAGTGCAACTTTTCAATAGGAAATGTCTTATGTATTTCACGATATCAAGCATATTGTACAACCTTATTTGGATGACGTTCCAACTCATTCACTGAGACATGAAGACCATCCAATGCATTTGAGAGCAATCTTTATCAGATGTCGTCATTACAATATTCGCTTGAATCCACATAAGTGTGTTTTCTGTGTGCAATCTGGTCGATTGCTTGGATTTTTCGTTTCAAAGGAAGGCATTAGTGTTGATCTATTGAAGGTTGAGGCTATTTTGTATCTGCCTTCTCCTTCAAATCTTCACAAACTCCAAAGTTTGCAAGGGAAGGCAAAATTTCTACATCGATTTATCCAGAACTACGCCGAGTTGACTAAAGGTTTTAATCGACTTTTGAAAAAGGGAATCTTATTTATTTTGGATGATGTAGCTCAAAAGGCCTTTGATGCACTTAAATATGCATTGACCCATACATCGTTGTTGGATCCTCCCGATTATCACAGGGACTACTTTTTATACTTAGCTGCGTCCGATGCCACCATTGGCATGGTTCTAGTTCAGGAAGACGATTTGAATGAAGAGCATGTGATATATTACTTAAGTCATAATTTAACCAAAACTGAAGCAAAATATGTACATGTGGAGAAATTGGCCTTGGCAGTTGTTTAATTTGTCCAACGTTTCCATCACTACATTCTATTGCACAAAACTAGTATGATTTCCAATTGCAACCACATGGTTTACAGTCTTATGAGACAATTGTTGGGGGGAAATTATTCCAAATGGATAGTCGTCCTACAGGAATTCGATTTGGAATTCATTAAATCCAAATCTAAGCAATCATTCGTATTTGCTGAATTATTGTGTGACTTTCTTTGTGTTGAAACAAAAAATGTGGCAGAGGATTCTCTTCCAGGCGAATCTCTCTTTCTAATTAGTACTTTAGATCCATGCTCTGGAGATATCATCATTATCTTCAGACAGACATTTAAGCCAGAACTGAGTCAAACTGATCATCCCCGTATCTGGTATCAATCCCAACAATACAATATTGTTGGTGATACACTTTATTTTGGTTGTGCCGATGTTATTTTTCGATGATGATTAACTCACAAAGAAGCCAAAAAGGCATTAAATTACTACCATTTCGGAGCTTGTGGTGGTCATATGTTAGAGTTTTCCATTGCTCAAAGATCTTTCACATAGGGTATTGATAGACTTCTATGTTCAAAGACTATATAAATACGTTTCATAAATGCCATAATTTTCAAATCTATGATCAAAAAATGCGTGCACATCCAACTCCTCTTCACCCAATCATTACTGTCAGTCCTTTCGCTAAATGGTTTATTGATTTTTTTACATGTAACCTTCACTCGGTTGAGGGGCATGGGTACAGTATCCTTGCGGTAGGTTATTTTACGAAGTGGGCTGAGGTGATGCCTACATATAAGGATGACGTGAAACAACATCCCTTTTCATGTTCAATCATGTAATTTCTTAGTTTGGAGTTCCACAAGCTGTCATCACAGACCATGGTAGTCATTTTTGAAACTATATGCTGACCGATCTTACCACGAAGCTAGGCCTGCGTCATGATAGTTCTACTCCATATTACCCACAGGAAAATGGCCAAGTGGAATCCGTTAACAAATTTTTAACCACCATGATTAAATAAATTATTGGGACTCATAAACGAGACTGAAATCTAATGTCTTATCCAGCCTTGTAGGCATACTGTACCATAACAGAAACTTCAACTAGTTTTACTCCTTTCTAGCTTGTCTACGAAATGGAAGCAATTCTATTGATTGAATGTGATATACCATCTTTGAAACTGACAATTGAATTATTACCAGCCACTTATACTGAAGAGGAAAATTTCCTATACTTAGCACGTCTCGATGAGACTCACCATGATGCTGCATTAGCTAGTGAGGCCTAAAAGAAACGAGTTAAAGCACATTATGATCAAAATGTCAAACCTCGTTCGTATGTAGAAGGTGATTTAATCTTGGTCTATGATCAATAGCTTGATAAGTTAGGCACTGGTAAATTCGATCCTATGTGGCATGGCCCTTATATTGTAAAACATGCACTAGAAAAAGGGGCCTATGAACTAGTTAATTATGACAGAATTCCTTTGGGAAAGCCCAGAAATGGTCTTTACCTAAAGAGATATTATGCTTAGATTGTTCGGTGAAAAATTTGTATATTACTGTATGATAATTGATGTGTTGTAATTTTTAGCAACTTTTTACGATTTTCCGCTACTTCTCCTACTCATCTTGTTTTACACTTGATTTATAGATGTCGATGCTCCCTCCCTTGATGGTGCTAGTCGTAGTACTTAGAATTTATCTTCCACAGTCTAGGTAATTTATTCGCCCACAGATGAGTTAGTCTCTATTCATGGGATATGCCTCGGTCAAACAACGAACAATATTTCAAAATATATCGAAATGATTGAGCTATTATCTGATGCCATTGCATTTTTCATTCGTCAGATGATCATTAGGTTAGATTTGAAACTCGTGGTATTACATTTGAATGGTGTTGCGGTTTCATCTCTTGGAAAGAGAATTTGATTATATTGGGTATCAACATATTCCAAGAAATTTGAACACATTAACATATGCATTAACTAATTATGTGTTAAATTGGCACTTGTAAAACGTTTGTAAAGAAATCAATGCAATATTCATTCATATATTGTACAAGGTTACCATATATAGAATTATTAGCTTTCATTAGATAAGAGTCTGTAAAAAGTGTAGCTTTTACAAAAAATGTCATCCAAAGACAAAGGCCCCGTGGCCTTTATTTTCCGAACATGCCGATACATCATCAAAAATAAAAAATCTAACCCTCAGACTAGCGACTACACATGATGATGACCATGGTAGCATACAATAGCATGTGATACTCGTCATAGAAAACAACTAATAGGTCTAGGAACCCTTGCAGTATGCCTTTGGTAATGGAGAGGCAAATCATCTATTGCAACATCCAGGATGTCCAAGGTCAACCTCTCAAGGTTGTGTTGTTATATCTCTATCAGTGTCTCTGCCGCATCCGAGTTCTGTACTATGGGAGCTACTAGATTCTCACCAAGCTGATCATATCTACGTAATCCAGCTGGTCTCACCGGGGCCACATCTGCATGATCATTTTTGATAATTATTTTCGGATGCCAAAAAATAACAAAAAATGAAAAATTTCAAGAATCAACCAAAACTTGAAGTTTTACCTATAACACCCCACCGCATCCCAAGAGGTAGTGGCACGTTCGAATCTCCTGTGTAGTCCATCCCTGCATACGGAAAATCTTCAATCATAATGATTTTATTTTCTAGAAACTCAAAGAAGTGAGGAGTAAATCTAATTGTTGGTCCTTCAACACCTCCATGGCATGCCATAAGCGTAGCCCATTTCAACATGCTAGGGTCACGAGGCCCTCCTATCTTTACAACTACCTGTGGAGCTAGAAGAAGAATCTTCTCTAAAGAAAATGAAATAACGAGGGTACCATACCCAAAGTTTTTGAGTTTGCTTGTTCTAAACCTTGTTAGTTGCCCCTTCAGATTTGCAACTATAGCCTCACTCCGGTTAAATATGGTAGGTTGCAAACACTCTACAACAGTTTGCATCTGATCCTTTGTGAGAAAATGTAAAGTTTCACTACCACATAGCTATGCAATAGTGAACCCAATAGATTTCAAAGGAATTTGTGCTCTGGTCTTGATGTCAATGCTGCCATCTTTGAGAGAAACCCCTCGAGTACAATGTTGTAGGAAATATGTGGCATTTGTTTCACATCTAAACCTATGCCCATACAGGATGATTTCCACCCCATGACGTGAAATTCCACTCAGGAAGTAAATGTCTTCAGCATCAATGCCAAGTCTATGGTTTCCGACTATGAAACATTCTTCTTGAACATTCCACTTGCCCACCATCCATTCTAGCAAGTCTAATTGGGCCTTCATGCCCAGAATGGTAAAAACTTGTACAAGCCACAATTTGTCAAGGCCTGTATGGTTGCTGGATTGTTTAGAGAATCTGTCTTGCTCTTCGTGCTCACGTTCTCTCCATTCCATATTTGCAGTTCAAAATCCTACAATTAAACATAAAATATAATTAGAAGTAACCATGGAGAAAATTAGCCAATAATTTGGGCGTTTTCTATTTTATTTTTCATGCCCTCGGTGCTATGCACAACCCTTTATTATGAACAGTGTGCATGTGCACAATTTATTCCTTAGAAACTGCGCACATAGTGTTAAAGAACTACAATGTGCGTAGGCTCGCTAATGATGACTTGTGCCCATCGAGGACGAAATTTATTTTGAAAACCCTCCCCAAAAAACCAAAATATGCGGTGAAAAGATATATAAAAGACATGAGAATGAAGAGCTTGAAGAGAAAATTTACCTGGAGAAGATGGCTCGCGATTTCGCCCAATGGTTTTTCCAAAATCAACTTTGGAAGTTTCTGGTAGAAATAACCTCTATCACTCTCAAAAGGTTAAAAACACAAATGGTGATTTTTTTTTACTTTTTGGCTTTTTATAAGTTTTTAGGCCTATTTAAATATTATTTTTTGCCTATTGACTTTTTAAAATCCAATTTTATAATGTTTTTCACTTTATTTTTGAGCAGAAATAATTATTTCGAGTTTACGTGTGTAGGTTACAGGGTATTTACGAAAACAGATCATTTTGGTATTGAGTCTATTTTGTTCACTTTTTCAAACTCGTTAAACTTACGAAAAAGTTAAACCCTGGAGTTCTCTTTACGCCCTTTTCAGACTCCTTAAAAATGAAAATATCACTGAGTACTTGGTTGTGCGAACTCGTAAAAGCAAATGAACAACCAATTATTTAGTGTAAGTTTACCCCTTTTACAAACTGAACCATACTACTTACGAAAAAGGTATACGTTAACTAATCCTAGTCAATAGAGTTCTCTCTTGTATTATTTTATCCTTTTGCAAGCTTGAGGGACTAAATTTACGAAAAGGAACATTGTAGATTTTACTTATTTTTTTTCTCCTAGCTCCCTAAAACTGAAAAACACCGAGCTTTTCTTTCTCCCGACTCGTTAAAATTTATGTTGAAAGAGATGAACGAGTTTTCTTTTTGCGTCTTTTTAAACTATTTAAACATGAAAATGACATCGAGTTACCCCTTTACTGGACTTGTAAACTCTAAACAGTACAAGACTCATTAAGCATGACGAGACGGAACCACTCCTTAAGGTTCATAAAAAATACTTCGGAGGACTCATCCAAAGGATTAGCTTATAGGACAAGCATATGTTATCCTCCTTAAGCTTGTAAAAATAAAGAGGTACTTACGAGTAATGGTGGGGGAAAATTGGGAAATAATATTTGTTTTGTATTTGTAAAAGGAAACATGTTGCTCTTCAACATGACACTCCATGTTAAGTTATGGTATGTTCTATGCTTATAACAATTTACTTCTTTTTCTTATTATATTCCACCGATTAGCAATCACATGTACATAAAGTAAAGTGCAGATAGAACATTAAACGATCGACAGAAAACAAGCCAAGACAAGAGACACAAGATGTGGCGGCTAGCCAGGGACAAACCCCACAATGTGTGGGGAAACCCTTTGATCAAATCTTCTTTTATCTTCAATAATTCAACAGAGAGAAATAGTACAATAAATCTGATTCATATCAGCAGTAGCAAACCCTAGATTAGTAGCATCAGCATTAGCGGCTTCATTATCAAACTAGGGCAGACCATATCTCACAAACCAACAGTCGGATTGAATTCATTCCACCACCAAAAGTTTCGGATTCCAGAGGAGGTTCAGATGAACCTACAGCACAGTTCAGATGAGGAGATATTCTAGGCCATGCAAGTCAATCTTTACTTCTGCAGTTGCAGCTTCAATTTCAGCAGTTTCCGGCTTCAAACTAGGGCAGTTGATATCTTGCAAACCGTTCGTCGGATTGACTTCATTCCACCACCAAAAGTTGCGGCTTTCAAAGGAGGTTCAGATGAACCTACAACACATTTCCAAAGAGGAGATCTTCTAGGCCATGCAAGTCAATCTTTACTTCTGCAGTTGCAGCTTCAGTTTCAACAGTTTCCGGCTTCAAACTAGGGCAGTCGATATCTTGCAAACCGTTCGTCGGATTGACTTCATTCCACCACCAAAAGTTGCAGCTTTCAAAGGAGGTTCAGATGAACCTATAGCGCAGTTCCAAAGAGGAGATCTTCTAGGCCACACAAGTCAATCTTTACTTCTGCAGTTGCAGCTTCAAATTCAACAGCTTCCGGCTTCACATGTGTGAGAGAGAGAGACCCATTTCAGCGCAGTAGAGAAGAGACTCATATCTGCGCAGTAGAGAGAGAGATTCGATGAGATGAGTGAGTCCAAATGAGGAAAAGTCCTCTTATATTTATACACAACGTTGGTGGGTGAATAGATGCGACTGTTGGGCTTCTGAGCCTACATGAGTTGTAGGTCGGCTTGATAATAATTCCATAATCAAAATAAATTCATATCTCCATGAATACTTATTGGAATTGGATGATCTTTATATCAATCCTACACCTCTCGACGAGAGGAATCTAATAAAAATATTATTAGCCATGAATAAGATGACCCACATGAAGTTTTTCCTTGGTTGCCAATTCTAACACTCCCTCTCAACCATGGAGAACTTCATTTGCAATCTGTCTATCGGTCGTTACTATTCATCCATCAAACGCACTGCCTTGTACAGCCTGACCCTTGCCCTGCTCTGCTCTATTTTGCCTGTTCTGCTTTGTCTTGTTCTGCCCTACACTGATCTGTACTGTTTTGTTCTGTTCTGCTCTGCTCTTGCATTGTTCTGTTCTACTCTGCTTTTGTCCGAATTATGAAGAAGAAGAAATGATCGAGGATGTATCATACTGACTCAAAGTCAGTCTCAGAGTATGTACCACTGGTCCCAGACCAGTCTCAACCAACCCAAAGTCAACGTCATAGTGAGTACAACTCCAATGGTCACAGACCAATATCATCCTCCACTGACTCAAAGTCAGTCTCAGAGTATGTACCACTGATCCCAGACCAGTCTCAACCGACTCGAAGTCAGCGTCATAGTATGGTACAACTCCTACCACTGGTCCCAGAGCAGTATCATTGATCCCAGATCAATGGAGGTCATCCTAGCGTAGGGAGTACGGTAGTTACAACGATGAGTCCATCGGTACTACTATGGTCCCTAACTTCATTTCCCTGCTCATTGATCAGATGAGAGGTACTTCCCATGAGTCCTAGACTGCATGGGTAGGATACCTCGACAGGAGAACTAATCAATCCTGTCCTCACAGGAGAACACATCAATCCTGCTACAATTGCCATGGAGAACACATCAATCCAGGCCTCACAGGAGAACACATCAATCCTGCTACAATTGCCATGGAGAACACATCAATCCAGGCTGCCATAGAGAACACATCAATCCAGGCCTCACAGGAGAAATAATCATCCTGCTACACAGGAGAGCGAATCATCCTGTTCCACAAGAGAGCGAATCATCTTGTCCCACAAGAGAGCGAATCATCTTGTTCCCGTGTGCACCACTAGGGGAGGGTGAGTCACCCTGTGGTCATATGTTGCTCCAGTAATAACCGCAAGCCCTCAGAGCTCCCAGAGCTCAATGTATGCAACATGTAGGACCCTTGTAAAAGGGTTTCTTGACGACTCCAAGTCGTTTGGGAAAATCACAGATTAGATCTTTCCTCGGGGCTTTGACAAGGTGTATCGACCTGTACATCATCTTAATGCGATGGAGCCTCCTTGCTCATCGACTTACCATATCCCAGATGATGTCTATCTGCTGGAGCAATCGACGAATACGGGATTCCTCAATAATCGAATCCCACCTCTGGTTGTTATAGAGAATCACAGTGGTATCCAATGTAAATCCAAAAAGCTCACTGAAGAGCTTTCGCAACCAGACTGCCTCACACGAGGTTATGCTAGCAATAATATATCCTGCTTCGGCGGTGCTCAAAGCCACCGACTTCTGCTTCCCGCTCATCCAGGATATCGAAGCAGATCCCAAGGTGAAACAGTACCCGGAAGTTCTCTTACGGTCCACCACACTGCCTGCCCAATCAACATCAATATATCCAAGTAGTCTCACATCTCCGGCAGTGTATCTTAATCCATGAGAGATTGTGTCCTGAAGACATCTCAGAAGATTCCTGGCATCAATCCAGTGAGGCTCAACCAAATATGAGCTCACAATGCTAACTGCAAAACATATGTTCGGACGGAGGTTCACCAAGAACATCAATGCGAATGAGTTTTTGAAACTCAGAGGCATTTCCCAAGTTTGGTCCGACATCACTACCATATAACTTCTAAAAGTTAAGATCCTCAAGGTAGTCACAGGCTTGCAGTCCATCATACCGAATCTTTCCAATATATTTACCACATATTTTCCTTGAGATAGGAAAATTTCCCTTGGCTTCTGCCATACTTCAAGTCCTTGGTCCTTCATTTCAAATTCAGAAGCCATATCCCTCTTACATTTGTGAATGAGAGGGTTTGCACCTGTTAGAAAGAGGTCATCCACATACAACACCAGTATGAGAGGCTTGTCATCTTCAACCTTAAAGTAAATGTTAGGATCAGCTTCACTCCTAGTGAATCCCAGCTTCATCAAGTAGTTATCGATCCTCTCATACCATGCTCGGGGTGCTTGCTTCAGCCCATAGAGAGCCTTCTTCAACCTGCATACATGAGATTTTCAATCATAAATCTCAAATCCTTCAGGTTGCTCCACATAGACCTCTTCTTTGATAGAACCATGCAAGAACGCAGTCTTAACATCCATCTGATGTAGGTTCCATCCTTGTGAAGCCACAAGGGCTATGATCAAGCGGATGGTCGTATATCTGGCAATAGTTGCAAATATCATAGTCTATACCTCCCTTTTGGGATAAACCACGAGCAACAAAATGAACCTTATACTTTTCCATACTTCCATTTGCTGCATGCTTTATCTTGTAAAGCCATTTTGAAGTAACAATTGTCTTGTCCAGGGTCTAGGAACTACTTCCCAGACATCATTTTCCATAATAGACTCATATTCTATGGTCATAGCATCCTTCCATAGTTAATGCTTGATGACATCTGAGAATGATGAAGGTTCATTTTGTATGATCGTGCTCATGATGGTCAGGTATCCCTGATACCTGTTAAGTTTCTTACTTTGACGGAAGGTTCCTCAGGGTGCAGCATGTCCTTCAACATCATCAAGTATCCCCCTAAGCCATGAAGGCCTCTTCCTAGAAGAGGAAGGCTCATGTGGATGAGAATCAATCAGATCCATGGGTTCTTCTGCATCAGGCATTGATTCATCATCCTTTTCTTTCGGTTCCCCGATGTCGGCTTCTTGAGAGCTCCTCAAAGTCGGAAGATTGTTCACCTTGCGGTGAAATTTTCTTCAGGAGTCTTAGAACCCAATGCTTGATGAGGGCATCGATTTTGTACATATACGGCGGTGATTGTAGTTTCAGCCCATAGAAACATCGGAAGTCTTTGATCATGTAGCATGGCCTGGACAACTTCCATCATCATGCGGTTCTTCCTTCCCACCACACCATTCTGTTCAGGAGTATGTGGGGTAGTAGTCTCCCTCTTAATGCCAACCTCAGTTATGCCTGAGTGAACCAATCGTAATATATCAGAGGTCTTGCTTTGGCTTGAGGGGAATGGTCCCCTTTTGAGCTTTCCTTCGGCACATCCTGGACATACACCTTCTTTCTCTACTCAAAATTCAGGCATCCCTGTCACCATTTGTCTTACACCGAGTATAGCTTTATAATGAAGGGGGGCAAACCTCTAATGCCAAAGTTCGAACTGAAGAGATGTGTCATAAGACATGACACCTAGTAGACTTCCATCGACCTGATATAATGAATCAACACTAAACCCAAGAGTAAAGGCATCTTTAACATTATTTTACCATATACATACCTTGCCATTGCTGAAGGTTACCTTGTAGCCTTTGTCTTCCATTTCCGAGATGGATGCGAGGTTCTTTTTGAGGTCATGTGCATTTAATACATCCTGGACTTTCTAGCCTTCTTGAATGGTTGTCCTCTTCCTTGATCCCCAGCTCTCCTCTTACCTTTGTTGTTGAATTTGTCATTCCTTTGATTTGCCATCAGAGGGATTTTGATCATCATCCCAATGTGAGTCCTTTCTATCAGGGCACTCCCTAGCATAGTGACCTGCTTTATTGCAAATGAAACATCATCCTTTTCTTCCACCCTTAAATCCAGCCTTTCTTTTCGATTTAGACCCAGAATTATTTCTTTTCTTAGCATGAGAAGAAAAAGCAGTAGGAGGACCTTTAGGCAAGGGCATTTCCTGCTCTTATACCCTTGTTTGTTCTTGAATGCATCTAGCCATTAATTCCTCGAAACTAGGAATTACATTATTGTTCAGAAGAGTAGTCCTGAACACATACCATTCAGATGGTAATCATTCGAGATTTGTGAGTGCCATTTCTCTGTCAGTAATGGTTTCCCCAATAGATAGGAGATCGTTCTTGATCTCGGTGATTCTTAAGAAGTATGCTTGCATACTTTCATCTTTACCCTTCTTGATTTCCCTCAACTTATTTCTAAGAAACAAAACTTGATTTGCATCATTAACTTTAAATAAACTCACCAGTCTGTCGTAGATTTCTTTGGAGGTGTCTAGATCAGAGATGTAGGCCACCAAGCGCTTGTCGATAGAGTCCCGGATGATCTTCTTTGTTTTGACTTCTCCATTTTTCCATTTGTTCCAGGCAGCAGCAGATGCATTTGATGAAGGCTCAACAATATTGCCTCTTACATGGTCCAACACTCCTTGATCTTCAAGGGTTAGATCGATAGACATCTTCCATCCGTGATAGTCAGCTTTCTCACGGAGCTTGTCTTCGGCAGGAAAGAGTGTTGAGGACCCCATAGTTCTTTTATGATAGCCTTGCCAATATTCTCTTCAATGATTGCTCTTGCTCTTGCTCGGGCTTTGTCTTCACCTGAGCTCTGATACCATGTTAAGTTATGGTATGTTCTATGCTTATAACAGTTTACTTCTTTTTCTTATTATATTCCACCGATTAGCAATCACATGTACATAAAGTAAAGTGCAGATAGAACATTAAACGATCGACAGAAAACAAGCCAAGACAAGAGACACAAGATGTGGCGGCTAGCCAGGGACAAACCCCAAAATGTGTGGGGAAACCCTTTGATCAAATCTTCTTTTATCTTCAATAATTCAGCAGAGAGAAATAGTACAATAAATCTGATTCATATCAGCAGTAGCAAACCCTAGATCAGTAGCATCAGCATTAGCGGCTTCATTATCAAACTAGGGCAGACCATATCTCACAAACCGACAGTCGGATTGACTTCATTCCACCACCAAAAGTTTCGGCTTCCAAAGGAGGTTCAGATGAACCTACAGCACAATTCAGATGAGGAGATATTCTAGGCCACGCAAGTCAATCTTTACTTCTGCAGTTGCAGCTTCAGTTTCAACAGTTTCCGGCTTCAAACTAGGGCAGTCGATATCTTGCAAACCGTTCGTCGGATTGACTTCATTCCACCACCAAAAGTTGCGGCTTTCAAAGGAGGTTCAGATGAACCTACAACGTAGTTACAAAGAAGAGATATTCTAGGCCACGCAAGTCAATCTTTACTTCTGCAGTTGCAGCTTCAGTTTCAACAGTTTCCGGCTTCAAACTAGGGCAGTCGATATCTTGCAAACCGTTCGTTGGATTGACTTCATTCCACCACCAAAAGTTGCGGCTTTCAAAAGAGGTTCAGATGAAACTATAGCATAGTTCCAAAGAGGAGATC
This sequence comes from Pinus tabuliformis, assembly GCA_031772625.1. Taxonomy (NCBI): domain Eukaryota; kingdom Viridiplantae; phylum Streptophyta; class Pinopsida; order Pinales; family Pinaceae; genus Pinus; species Pinus tabuliformis. The sequence goes on along the minus strand of CM062808.1, from coordinate 290,799,175 downwards.
TTCTAGGTCATGCAAGTCAATCTTTACTTCTGCAGTTGCAGCTTCAAATTCAACAACTTCCGGCTTCACATGTGTGAGAGAGAGAGACCCATTTCAGCGCAGTAGAGAAGAGACTCATATCTGTGCAGTAGAGAGAGAGAGAGATGTGATGAGATGAGTGAGTCCAAATGAGGAAAAGTCCTCTTATATTTATACACAACGTTGGTGGGTGAATAGATGCGACTATTGGGCTTCTGAGCCTACATGAGTTGTAGGTCGGCTTGATAATAATTCCATAATCAAAATAAATTCATATCTCCATGAATACTTATCGGAATTGGATGATCTTTATATCAATCCTACACCTCTCGACGAGAGGAATCTAATAAAAATATTATTAGCGATGAATAAGATGACCCACATGAAGTTTTTCCCTGGTTGCCAATTTTAACATCACTTTCTCAGTTGACCATAACTCATTGAAAGTCTTCAGTTGGTTTGTGTTTTATTTTTGAGTCAAATTCTGTCAAGTCACTATGTCGTGTCTCTGATATGTTCAAGAGAAGTTCAACCTCGGTCAAATTACTTTGCTATTCATGACCTCCAATCATGTCGACCATCCCTAAGTAAGTCATGGATTACTCCGAATTGCCGTTCTTCAAAACTTGACATGAGTTTCATGTCGTAGGACCTCCTGCAACGGATTTCTTCCTATTGACTTCAATTCGTTATCTAGGAAGTTGATATAGAAACCTTCGGTATCTTGATGCCTGCATGCCTTAATGGAAGATTTCTCACCTTTTATGACAAGTTTGCATCATTGACCTTCGATCGAACGATTCTATGAGTGTTAGACATCAACACATATATTCAAACTTCATAGATTGTATTGGATGCATCTTGAGATCCATTGTCATTATTGGTGGTTTCTCTCGCACTTGTTAATGGTTCACATCATTGAATGGTAATCAAGTGGTTTCTACCATGTTTGACTACGAGACATTCACTCGCATGGCTAATATTTGTACTACGGATCGAGAGATAGAGATCAAGACCCTGGATCTAGTTTCATTCCTCTAGGCTGCATGGAGTTATTAAATATTCATGATTATGAACATAGATCCACTGATGACTACATCCATACTATGTATTCTATTGACATGGATCTTTAGATGTATTTCGGTACTGTACTTTGAGACATTTATGTTATGAGTATGGGAATTCCTACCTCAATGATGATATTATATATTGCATTATAACATTTGTTTGATTGAGTTAGGTCTCCGACTGCAGTCTCCAACCCAAACCTTGACATGATAAATCACTTCAGTCATCAAAATATTTCTTCTGACTTTGTGCTTAAGGGGGCAATCTGTTACATGTCATTTTGTCGCATTAATAAAATGACCATCGGTTTGGTTCTCTCGCTATCCACAAATGTGCCCCAAGAGCATTCCCCTACAAATTTAGAATGTAAATCATCCAAAGAAAGTGGAGTTCATGGATCCCATTATACAAAACCTTGTTTTTGGCTACCTGCGTTGTTCCCTAGTTTATTTCTATGCATATGCAGAGAAGACCATTAATAGATGCGCATAATTACGCACTGTCTTACACTGTGACCTGCGAACATGACTTAACGAATGTAAAAATAAAAAAGTATTCTAGAAGCATTGTTGGTAGCATCTATCCCAACCAACAAGCTTCAAATGGGTGCCTATTCAGTATTGATCCCTCCCATCATGGAGCAACTCCCTTCCTTTGTGGAACCTCTTTCCCACTATTAGTGGATCTCATGATCCAAAACTTCCCATTCTTGGCCTATAAAGCTACTACAGGTCTGAGTATTGGGAGAGGACTGTTGGAAGTAGGTTTATGCTATTGATATTAGGTTGGAAGGTTATTCTTGCAAGGGAGAAGGTTGGAGATTGTAGAAGAGACTTGCAACATCAAGGCTATATGGTTGTAAGGCTTTTCTCTAGTTTATGAATATAAAAGAAATTGTTCTTTCTCAATTACCTATTTATTGATTTAATTTGTAGTATTCCTTGATCACCTACATAGATTATGATTGCATATTTATCATTTTATGATATATAATTGGAGAAGTTGTGATCGAAGAGAGGATATATAAAGAATCAGGAGCAATTGGTTGAAAGCTTTGAAGGTGACTTCATCAATAATTTCATTATATCAGTAAGAGGCCTCTTGATCTAGGTGGATGTTGGTGGCCACCCATCTATCCCACTTGGACCCCCACAACTGTCTCTTTTAGTTTTTCAGTTTCCTAAATTGTAGCACATTTTACTATTTTTAGCAGTTTTTCGGGTCCTGAACTTCCAGAGCCGTTTTGAGGCCCTAAATGAAGTTTTTTAGGGAAACCAGGAGCAACATGGGTCATTTACCAATGTTTCTCTTCCCAAAGTTATAGTCCTCAGATAGATATTTCTAACGAGCTATTGTGTGCGTCAAACGGAGATCGTATACCAAAGTTATGACCCCGGGAAGTTGATGTACCAACTTACCCAAAACGGTGCCCACAATTTGGCATTTCATCTTCTAGGGTTAGGTTTTGGGATGTTAAGGGTTTTCCATTGTTTCTCAAAAATAAATAGGCCTTCGAGCCTCATTGTAACATAGTTCAGAGGCATGTAGCAGCCACATCTCTTCTCAAAGATAAGCTACCATCGCCCTAGCTGGTTTATTTCCATTTCTGTTTGTAAGCATATTTCAGTATTTTACATTAATGAAATGAAGTATTATTTCCATTGCATCTTTGTGTTGATGGTTATCTCTGTAATTTGTTGCGTTCCTATTTAAATCTAGATCAGTGGTATCAGAGCGATCTGCTTTTTTTCTCTATTTTTCTTTGCATGTCCCCAACGAGTTCGGGATATAAGGAGTTAGGGCTTGAACTGGTCGAACCTTTGCAGGACTAGCCTCAAAATCCCAATGGCCTCCCATGGTGGATGAAAATAAAGACGAGGGGGTAGGATATCCTATCAAAATATTGCTTGAAGAAGCCATTGAGTGACAAAGGAACGCGATGATGGATAACTTTTCCCAGATCCTTCATCAGCTACCCAGAGGCGACGCATCGGCTTCCAACAACTACTATGGAAACGCCACACCGTTTGAGGTACAAGTTAATTTTGAAGTACCCATATTCGAGGGACAGATTGACACAAATGCTGTAGATAAATGGTTAAATCTGCTAGAAGGGTATTTTTCTGTTCATGATTTTTCTAGTCGGGAAAAGATTCTTTTCGCTCTTCTCAAAGTAGCCTCCCACGTCAAGAACTGGTGGGAAACCTACTGCGAGTAGAAGGATGAAAGTACGGGCTCACTATTTTCAGCCGTACCCACTTGGGATTCCTTTCAGGATGCCATCGAGCAGTACTACCCTGTCAAAAGCTACGAAGACAAATACATAAAGTGGACCATGCAGCAGTAGGTAAGGGACTAAGATGTGCCAGAGTTCACCAACATTTTCCATACCCTTCTACACAGTTGGGTATCAAGGATTCCGAGCTACATTTGGTACTCAAATACTGCGGTTGCCTGCATAGATACATCCAAGAATAGATGGAGTTCTTGAACATCTCCTCGCTCGGCACGACGTACCGATACGCTGTCAAAATCAAGCAGAAGTTCAAACGGAAGAAGCGAGACTTTGGATTTGCAAATCCGAAGACCAAAGGACAGAGCCAAGGCGGGATGACCCAAGACAACCTGTTGAATCCACAAGCAAAGAAAAACACCACGGAGTTGAAGAAGGACACCGGAAAGTGGTGTGAGTTCCACAAGAGCCCCACTCACAACACAAGTTAGTGTCAGACCAAGCAGTCATTGTTGGCTGAGTTGAAGGCTTCCAAATCAGATGAATGTTCCGACCCTGAGTCAGAACCCGACAAGGGGAATGGAAAAGGGAAGCAGATCATTGATGCAGAGCCTAGTGTCATTGTTACCACAACCAAGATCCAGAAGAATGAGCCCGAAGATCTAGAGGAGGGGAAGCATCTTTTCCAATCACAGATGTGGGTGAAGGGTTCGCCGCTGTAATTCATTGTTGACAGTGGCAGCCAAAAGAACCTCATTTCCACAGAGGTCGTGAAGAGGTTGGGCCTAGTAACTACACCACACCTGCAACCGTACAGTGTCGGGTGGCTTCACCAAGGACGAGATCTACGGGTTTGCCAATAGTGTCGCCTTCCTTACAACATCAAACCCTTCATAGATGAGGTATTGTGTGATGTTGCACCTCTGGATGTTTGTGATGTACTATTTGGCCAACCATACTTGTGGAGGCGACATGCTGTGTATCAGTTAAGGCCTCGCACTGTTATTTTTACTTTGGGTAATTCATTATACAGGATACCAGAGGTAGCCCCACCTACCGCCATCTCTTTGATCTCAGCTAAGAAATGTAGCAAGATCGTCTCCCAGGCTAGGAAATTTATTTTCTGTCTGGTTTGCCCCCAAAGTAAGGGGAAGATCGTTGCCACATTGATGACCCCTGTGAAGGGTTCCTCCACGTAGCAGCAACAACAGAGGGATACGGTCATGACAGAACACAAGAACAACTTCTCCTCACCCACAGGGGTACCACACAAGTTTCAGGTGGGCAACAAAGTCTGGTTGCATCGACAGAAAGAACACCTTACCAAAACCCATCAGAAGCTCAGACCACTCCGACATGGTACTTACACCATTAACAAGGTTGTGGGAAACAATGCTTTGGAGCACAACAATCCCCCATTCCTTCGCCTACACCGAGTGTTCAATTTGGAACACCCTCGACCATGTTGCCCACCATTACTAGACACATTAGAGGTTGCAGAATAGCTCACCAGGGACCCAACTCAGCAGAAGCTTCCTCATCTCAAGGAGGAACTCAACGCAATGGGTACCATTGCTTCCTAATGGGGGAGGAATGATCTAGGTGGATTTTGGTTGCCACCCACCTATCCCACTTGGACCCCCACAACTGTCTCTTCTAGTTTTTCAATTTCCTAAATTGTAGCCATTTTACTATTTTTATCAGTTTTTTCGGAGCCGTTTTGAGGCCCTAAACGACATTTTTTTGGGAAAACCAAGAGCAACATGGGTCGTAGACCAATGTTTCTCTTCCCAAAGTTATATTCCTCGGATAGATCTTTCTAACGAGCTATTGTGCGTGTCAAACAAAGATCGTATGCCAAAGTTACAACCTCGGGAAGTTGATGTACCAACTTACCCAAAACAGGGCCCACAATTTGGCATTTCATCTTCTAGGGTTAGGTTTTGGGATGTTAAGGGTTTTCCATTGTTTCTCAACAATAAATAGGCCTTCAAGCCTCATTGTGACATAGTTCAGAGGCATGTAGCAGCCACATCTCTTCTCAGAGATAAGCTACCATCACCCTAGCTGGTTTATTTCCATTTCTGTTTGTAAGCATATTTCAACATTTTACATTAATGAAATGAAGTATTATTTCCGCTGCATCTTTGTGTTGATGGTTATCTCTGTAATTTTTTGCATTCCTGTTTAAATCTGGATCACCTCTATCATTGTTTTCTTTTAGTCAACCAAAGTCTAGAGAAAGGTAGAAGTTCTTGTTTGTTTGTTACTAGGGTTCTTTGAAGTCTAGGGAGATTGCTCTTATCCACAAGAGGGATAATTCCGTATAAAATATACCCCTTTATATTAAGGGGGGAATATTGGACACGTAATCCGTTAAGGGTTGGTGTGGTGGAATTTGAAGAGTCTTTGGAGTCCAAGGGACCATGGAATACGAAACCAATGGTCATGGAAATGTATAAATGTATATAATTCTAAATAGTAAATGCAATTCAACGTTGTATCATTCATTTCTTGTCTATTATTTTCTATTGTTTAACAATATATCTATTCCCTTGGTTAGGATCTAAGTTACACAATTTTTCTCCAAGGGTTTACTAGCTAGAAACATGTGAAATTTTCAGCAAGCTAGTAAAATAAGATAGGAAAAAAAGATGAAAGAAAATATTTTACAATTTTTATATATAAATGGTTGAGAAGGCGAGGTTTTAATTTTATTTTCTTACCACTTTTTTGGATTGCAATCACAACCTAATTTTTTTCATCTTTACCTTGAGGGCTGGGAGTGAATAAGGGGTTTGGCGTGGAACTATTCCAACACTTAGAATTGTGCTTTCTTGACTATACCTAAGGGTGAGACGAGTGTCTCCCCTTCCACGTGACTATCTATCCCTTAGTGGATCATTGCAACAATTTTTTGATAACCAAATTTTACCTGCAAATTACTTTATTAAGTAAAAATTATAGGCTAAAGCTAAGCAAAGCAAGCGTAGTAAAATCGATTCAACAAAAAATAGAAAGTATTTTGAAAAATGGTTTCTTACTGCATAGCTTAAATGATCTCACAATCAACAAAAATTACTAGTTTTGGCATGCATGGTACATGCATGTGTGTATGTGGTTCTCTTGTTTTCATTGGCATGGGTTTTTCTAGGTGTGACAATGGTTTTAACCTTGCCTTTCCTTTTCTAGATAGCCATGGTGTGATGGGTTTCTTTTAGTTGGTTGAGATTTTGATTGGTAGATGGTTTTGTGATCGGGTGAGGTGGTCTTAGGAAAATTATCAAGGGCCTAGGAATCCCTTGACCAATTTTGGTGAGATTATGGTAAAGCTAGAGGGTGGAGATGGGAAAATTCCTCAAGGTATTGGTGAAGAAATCTAGAGGCATCCAAGCTTATTTAGGGCCTAATAATCCCTTGGCTAGTTTTGAGGGGATTGCGGTAAATCTTGGTAGTGTGTGTTTATTAATGTTTGGGCCTAGGAATCCCTTAAGCAATAATGGTGGAATTTTGGTAAATCATATTTGTGTAGGTGCTTGTTTTGGGCCTAGGATTACCTTGACTGGTTTTTGATAGGATTTCGGTAAATCCTGATGAAGTCTGATTGTTTTGTTGTGAGTCCCACATTCATGCTTGGAATATGGCATGAGGATGGTTGGACGAAAGAAAGATTTACTTCAGCCCAATCTATGGTTGGGTGGTGCGTGGAATTCCCTGACTTGGTTGGATTTCCATATGTTAATAAGATCTATTTTCCTCTTGTATTTTATGAGTAAATGTACTTGTTACGATGTGGCTTTGATGATTTTTCTATCATTGTTATTGTTCTGGTTATATGATGGTTATAAACATGGTTTTATGAAAGATTCTATTTATGGCTCTTATCATGTTTTGATTAGTAAATTAATGGTTATTGAATGCATGACCTAATATATGTTATTGTAGATATGATTCTCAAACAAGTATTAAACCCCTATGTTCAGATATGCATTCATGACCTATATTTTACATGTTCATAAGGTGTTTTATGAAATGTTTGTTATGGTTAGGCCTAGTTAGGTCAATTCCTTGATTAAATTTTGTGCTAGAGGAATTTTTTGGAAAGTCTCATCAAGTTTTGGGCAGTGATCTAGAGTCTAGCCCTGAAAAGGTGGCATAAATCTCACGATTGCAAGCTCAGAACTGAGAAATTGGGATTGCAGTCGCTACCTTGTAGGCTTATGCATGTTACTGGAGGCCTATAATTGCATGGATGTAAGATTATTCATGTGACTGGAAGCCTAGGTTAGTGAAAAAGTAGTCTAGCTCAGGGTCTGGGCACTTGGAGTGGTTTTTCAGCTCTTGAGGGGTCCTGCAGCTCTTGAGGAAGGTCAAATTTTTTTCCAGTTTTTCAATTACACTTCCTTAACTATACTTAGGAGGTTGAGTCATGTCATAATAGTACCCAACTCATGTTTACTCTAGCAGGCCCGTGAAAGTGGGTAAATGTGGGAGGGGTGGTTACAAGTTTTTATAGAAAGGGTACATCTGACCAAGTACCTTACCTTGTGGGAGCCCAATTGTACTTGTGTAGAAGAAGAATGAGACTTGTAGGCTCTATATTGATTATCGATCCCTAAACAAAATCACAGTCAGGAATGTGTACTCGATTCCATGGATTGATGACCTTCTTGATCAGTTCAAAGTGGGGAAATACTTTAGCAAGATTTATTTGAAGTCTGACTATCACCAAGTTCCAATAGAATCCATGGATGTGTGGAAGACTAATTTCAAGTCCAAGGAGGCTTTGATGATTTTTCTATCATTGTTATTGTTCTGGTTATATGATGGTTATAAGCATGGTTTTATGAAAGATTCTATTTATGGCTCTTATCATGTTTTGATTAGTAAATGAATGGTTATTGAATGCATGACCTAATATATGTTATTGTAGATATGATTCTTAGACAAGTATTAAACACCTATGTTCAGATATGCATTCATGATCTGTATTTTACATGTTTACAAGGTGTTTTATGAAATGTTTGTTATGGTTAGGCCTAGTTAGGTCAATTCCTTAATTAAATTTTGTGTTAGAGGTTTTTTTTGGAAAGTCTCATGAAGTTTTGGGTAGTGATCTAGAGTCTAGCCCTGAAAAGGTGGCATAAATCTCATGGTTGCAAGCTCATAACTGAGAAATTGGGATTTCAATCACTACCTTGCAGACTTATGCATGTGACTAGAGGCCTATAATTGCATGGATGTAGGATTATTCATGTGACTGTAAGCCTAGGTTAGGGAAAAAGTAGTCTAGCTCAGGGTCTGGGCACTTGGAGTGGCTTTTTAGCTCCTGAGGGGTCCTGTAGCTCTTGAGGAAGGTTAGAAATTTTTTAGTTTGTCAATTACACTTCCTTAACTATACTTAGGAGGTTGAGTCATGTCATAATAGCCCCCAACTCATGTTTACCCTGGAAGGCCCGTGAAAGTGGGTAAATGTGGGAGGGGTGGTTACAAGTTTTTATAGAAAGGGTACATCTGACCAAGTACCTCACCTTGTGGGAGCCCAATTGTACTTGTGCAGAAGAAGAATGGGACTTGTAGGCTCTTTATTGAATATCTATCCCTAAACAAAATCACAGTCAGGAATGTGTACTCGATTCTATGGATTGACGACCTTCTTGATCAGTTCAAAGGGGGAAAATACTTTAGCAAGATTTATTTGAAGTCTGACTATCACCAAGTTCCAATAGAACCCATGGATGTGTGGAAGACTAATTTCAAGTCCAAGGAGGGTCTCTTTGAGTGGTTGGTCATGCCCTTTGCTTTGATGATTCCCCCACAACTTTCATGAGTTTGATAGATGACATCTTGTGCCCTTTTACCAACTCGTTTGTGGTTTTATATCTCGATGATATCTTCATCTTCAACAAGAGTTGGGAAGAAGAGTATCGTAGCATAACCCACTATCAAGATCTTCTTTTAATGGGTGTTGGTACATTTTGGGATCTCACAAACCATCATATCATATCGAGATAGTAGTTTCCTTAGTGTTTTCTTTTCGAGCCTCTAGTCATTGTTAGATACCAACCTCACCAAGTCAATTGTCTTCCACCCTCAAATTGATGGTCAAATAGCGGTCGTCAATAGGATGATAGTGTACATACTATGCATGTACAACTCTGAACATATATGAACATGGGATGAGAGCCTCCCCTATGCTCAACAGAGCTACAAAAAATCTCTCCATAGATCAACTAGCTACAACCCATTTTAGGTGGGCTTGGGATTTCAATCATTGTGTCCCATTGATGTTGCAATGCCTCTTGGAATTACACAGGTAGAATCTGCACATGTTCAATCTGAAGCTAATAAAGCCATCAAATTAATTGGATGCATTTACCACATCCATCAATAGGTTCATCATATCTTGGATAAATCCAATACTAAGTACAAACGATGTCATGATCAACATTGAGTGCCACATATGTTAGAAAATTATATATTACAGAGCAATGGAACACATAAAATATATTGCATAAATATAAACACAGAAAACACATAAAACAAGAGAGACACAAATATACATGGTTCACCCAATTTGGTCTATGTCCATAGAGAAATAGCCAATCCTTCCTTTTATATTATCCAACAAACTGAAGAGATACAACCTACAATAGATCCCGTTGTAATTCTCTATTCACTCTCGCACAATCTCACCTCTCTTTCTCACTCAGAATATAGATCTACATAGACGCAATACAATTCCCTCATATATAGCGAGGAGTTTCCTTCTAGGGAAAAAAAAAACCCTAAATTAAACATAACTTCTACCGCCAGATCTTCGCCTAATGAATGACCCAGATTGACTATGAAATTACAACATTTTACAAGGTAGCTGCCCCACTTGGACCCCCCTTGCAGTGTATATTTTATGGGTGGAGTTGCCGCCACATTACGAAATGGGGTCCAATGTGACAAGACCTCTGAATAAAGAAGATAATCAGGGTCCACACCCAACAATCTCCCACTTGGAGACTGATTATAGCAACTCCACCGCTGCTTCATTTGTTGGAAAATGACTCCACTTTGGATTGTTGTTTCTCATCTTCTTCATCATACTTGAAGACCAATTGAAACTGAGTAGAATCTCAGTTTCTCCCTGGCTACAAATTTTATTAACATATCTGCAGGATTCTGGCTAGTGTGTATCTTTTCTAGCTTCAACTATCCAAATGCCAATGATGACCGTATGAAATTGTGCTTGAGATGTATATGTTTAGTCTTGGAATGAAATGCAGAGTTATTTGCAAGATGTATGGCACTCTGGCTATCACTGTATAACTTGCCCAACTCCTGATTCTTACCCAATTCATCCATAAACTTTTGTAACCAAATCATTTCTTTACTAGCCTCTGTAGCAGCAACATACTCTGCTTCCGTTGTTGAGAGTGCAACAAAACTTTGCAGTTTTGAGACCCAACTGACAGTTGTTCCACCTACTGTAAACACATACCCTCTGGTGTGCCTTATGTTATCTCTATCACGCGTGATATCTGCATCAACATATCCCTGTAGAGCAATGTTTGAACCACCAAAGCATAATACTTGATTTGTGTTACCTCTCAAATACCTGAGAATCCACTTCACTGCCACCCAATGTTCTTTTCCTGGATTTTTCATGTACCTGCTTACAATTCCCACTGCATGTGCAATATCAGTCCTTGTGCAGACCATTACATACATTAAGCTTCCAACTACTGATGCATATGGAACTTTAGACATATAATCCATTTCTTCCTGAGTTTTGAGACACATTTCCTTACTTAGTTTGAAATGGCTAGCCAAACGTATACTAACTGGTTTTTCATTCTGAATATTAAACATTTTCAACACATTTTGTATGTAGTCACTTTGAGACAATGTTATTTTGTGATTCTTCTTGTCTCTAGTGATTCTCATACCAAGGATCTGTTTTGCAGCACCCAAATCCTTCATTGCAAATGAGTTTGCCAATTTTCTTTTGAGCACATTTATTTCCTGCATGTTAGAACCTGCAACAAGCATGTCATCTACATACAATAACAATATAATATAGCTTCCATCATTTTGCCTTTTGAGATAAACACAATGATCAGAGTGACATCTAGTATAACCTTGTTCAGACATAAACCTGTCAAATTTTAGATACCACTGGAGCCTGTTTTAAGCCATACAAGCTCTTCTTCAACTTGCATACTACTTTATCCTTCCCTTTTACCTCACATCCTTGTGGTTGCTACATATATATCTCTTCCTCCAAATCCCCAAGAGAAAGGCTATCTTTACATCTAACTACTCAAGATGAAAATCTTCAGCTGCTACTAGACTTAAAGTAGTTCCGATTGAAGTCATTTTAACAACGATAAAATATCTCATCAAAGTCTATACCCTTTTTCTGTGTAAACCCTTTCACCACAAGTCTAGCTTTATACCTTTTTTTGCCTCCATCTTCTTCTTTCAACTTGTAAACCCATTTATTCTGTAATGTTGTTTTACCTGCAGGCAACTTGACTAAGTCCCAAGTCTGGTTATGTGCTAATGAGTCCATCTCTTCTTTCATGGCTTGCTCCCACTTCTTCATGGTTTCTACCTACACTAATTCTTCATAACATTCTGGTTCACCAAAATCAATCAACAATACATAATATAATGAAGGAGAGTATCATTCAGGGGGTCTACTTATCATGGTAGATCTTCTAACACCAATTTCAAGTGTTTGAGGTGCTTGTTGTTGTTGTGGTTGTTCTATTCATTCTAGTTGTTGATCATTATGATTTTCAGGCACCTTCACTTTTTTTGTGTTCTCATCAAGCATTGTGTATTCTCTATTTTCTTTTTCCTGTTTCTTTTCCTGCATCTGATCCTTATACAAAACCTTTTCATTGAATATGACATATCTGCTCCTAATGATTTTGTGTTTTTCATAATCATAAAATGTGATAACCAAAATCATTAACACCATATCCAATAAAGGTACATTTCTTTGATTTTTCCTCAAGCTTTGTTCTATTTACTTTATTAATTTGGACAAAGGCTTCACAACCAAAAGTATTTGAAAATGAGTAGTTTACCTTTTTGCTTGTCCATGCCTCCTCTGGAATACCACCATCCAAGGAAATTGAAGGCCCTCTGTTTATTAGATAAACAACAGTATCTACAACATCTGCCCAAAATTGTAAAGGAAATCCTACATGCAATCTCATGCACCTTGCACGCTCCATGATTGTCTTGTTCATCCTTTTTGACACATCGTTTTCTTGTGGTGTTCTTGGAACTATCTTTTCTCTGTGAATTCCATTCTCTGAACAGTACCTATCAAACTATTTGCTACAATATTCACCTCCATTGTCTGATTTGAGACACTTCAACCTTTTTCCTGTCTCATTTTCAACCAAAGGTTTCCATTTCTTGAATGTATCAAATACATCAGATTTATTTCGCATACAATAAATCCACGTTTTTATAGTTGCATCATCAATAAAAGTAACATAATAATGAGAGCCACTGAGAAATGATACCTGAGCAGGCCCCCATACATATGTATGCACAAGCTCTAATTTTTTCACTCTTCTTTTCTTTCCCAACTCTGAGGAATCTGACTCTGTTCTTTTTTCCATAAACCCAATTTTCACAGAATTTTAAATCAACATGCTTCAAACCTAGAAACAAATTTCTTGAGTGAAGAATTTGCATCCCCTTCTCACTCATGTGCCTGAGCCTATGATGCCACAATGTTGTATCTTCTCCTGTAGAGGTTAAAGTATTAACAAAATTAGAAATACCATTGCATAAATACAAAGTACCTACCTTTTCTCCTCTTGCTATTACCAGGGCTCCTTTAGTGACCTTCCAGGTTTTATCTATAAAAGTAATCACACAACCTTCACCTCCCAATTGCCCTTTTGAAATCATATTTTTCTTTAGATCTGGAACACGCCTTACCTCCTTCAATAGCCATTGATTTACATTCTTCTATTTTATGAAAATTGTACCCATTCCAATGATTTTATAGGGTTTATCATCATCCAATCGAACCTGTCCAAAATATCCTTGAACATAATCATGAAAATGTTTCTATCAGGTCTTGCATGGAATGAGGCCCCTAAATCTACCACCCAGACATCCATAATATTTCTAATGAAAGAATCAAAGCATCTTGCAACACATCACCTGTCACATTCACTTCATGATTATTTTCTTGCTGCGCGTCTCCTTTTCCCTTTCGATATTTGCAGTCTTTCTTCAGGTGTCCTTTCTTCTCGCATTTCCAGCACATTATCCCTGATTTGGACTTGGATCTACCTTTCCTTGACTTACTGTGATATCCTGGGATCTTTCCTCTTTCCATTTTTCTTCCCCTAGCCTTTGTAGTCAAAGAATTACGTGATGTCTCGTCGGAGCTTTTTCGTCACATTTCCTTGCTAAGGATTGCACCAACAACATCATCAAACTTTAAAGTACTAGATCTAGAGACAAAGTTACTAATGGCCATAACTAAACCATTCCAACTTTTTGGTAATGAGCACAGAAATAACAAATCCCTAACTTCATCATCAAAAGTTACGCCTACGGAACTTAACTAATTGGTAACTGTATTAAATTCATTTAAATGATCAACAACAGATCCACCTTCTGACATCTTCATATTAAATAAGCACTTCATAAGAAATACCTTATTTGAGGCCAAGGGTTTTTCATATAATTTGGCCAATGCTGACATTAAACCCTCTGTTTTCATTTCCTTTGAAATATTAAAGGCTACCGACGCTGCTAGGCATAGCCGTATTGTTCCAAGTGCCTTTCCGTCGAGAATATCCCATTCTCTGTCTATCATACTCATCAACTTCTTTGTCTTTCCACTCAATGGTAGGTACATATCTTTCTGATACAGATAATCTTCCATTTGCATCTTCCATAGCTGGTAGTTTTGGTCGTTAATTTTTTCGACCCTAAACCTACCATCTTCTACCATTGCTCCCACTCGAACCAGGAACCCTTCTCACCTGCAAGTTTATCAACCAAATAGACCTTTGGCTCTGATACTAGTTGTTAGAAAATTATATATTACAAAGCAATGGAACAACTAAAATATATCGCATAAATATAAACACAGAATACACATAAAACAAGAGAGACACAAATATAAGTGGTTCACCCAATTTGGGCTATGTCCATAGAGAAACAGCCAGTCCTTCCTTTTATATTATCCAACAAACTGAAGAGATACAACCTATAATAGATCCCGCTGTAATTCTCTCTTCGCTCTCGCACAATCTCATCTCTTTTTCTCACTCAGAATATAGATCCACATAGATGCAATACAATTCCCTCATATATAGCGAGGGGTTTTCTTCTAGGGCAAAAAACCCTAAATTAAACATAACTTCTACCTATCAGATATCTTCCTAATAAACGTCCCAGATTGACTACAAAATTACAACATTTTACAAGGCAATTTTACATATATTTTTAACTTCGGGGGCGCTTCCCTCGATCCCCCACTAGGGAGGGGCCTCCACCCCCCTGGACCCCCCTTGTAGTGTACATTTTAAGGGCGGCATTTCTGCCACATTACGAACTGTGGTCCAATGTGAAAATACCTCTGAATAAAGAAGATAATCAGCCTTTGCACCCAACAACATAAGTTTCAATTGGGTGATAAGGTTTGGTTGAATTTGTAGAAGGAATGCCTTACACAAGCCCATCAGAAGATTTTACCACTTCGATACGAGACTTACTCCTTCACCAGCTATGGGTGAAGATGATTTTGAGCTAAGTACCCCCCCATTCCTTGGCCCACACCCAGTATTCAATGTGGATCGCCTTCAGCTATACATTCCACCATTGTTGGACACATAAAACATTATTGAGAAGGCAATAGAGCTCAACCCAAATTGTATTGAACATGCCCCAATTCATAGATCATGGGCACATATATTAAGAAAACTTGCCAACAAAGGATCCAATTGTATTAGATTTTCAAATTCGGCTAACTCTTGAACCAAGGCAAGTGGCTCACCAAGGACCATTTCTTCCTAAGAAGGGAGGACTAATACAGGTGGATATTGGTGGTCGCTCACCTATTTCTCTTGGAATCCAACACTATTTCCTATTTTTCAGCACAATCTCCTATTATGATAGTTTTCTATTTTTGGTAGTTTTTGGGTCCTAAAATTTCGAAGTTATTTCGAGGCCCTAAACAATTTTTTTTGGGGAAATGGAAAAACGTATGTCAAAGACTACGTTTGAAGCCAAAATTTGTCTTCCATGGATAAACCTTTAATGGGTTAACTTGCATCCCAAACATAGACTGTATGCCCAAGTTATGACTTCAAGAAGTGGACGTTCCAACTAACCCCCTCGAGGCCCATAAGCTTTTGGCGCTTCATCTCCTATGGTTAGGTTTTTGGATTTTAGTGTTTCTCATTGTTTCTTCATGATAAAAAGGCATTGGAGACTCATTGTAAAACAATTTATGAGGAATCTATCCATCACATCTCTTCTCAAATGTAAGCTACTACCGCTCGAGCTAGTTTGCTTTCATTCTACATGTAAACGATTTTCATCATTTGTTATTTATTAATTGCAGTTCAATCGCATTTATGTGTTTTTGGTTTAAATATGTATTTCATTTCATTCCTTCATAAATATGGATCAAAGATAATTACAAATATATGCATATTATGGTTTCTAGAAAATTAGAATATTAATGATTTATTTCATAACTAATTAGAAACTAATTGTTCTATTAAAAGAAATAAACTCCATCAATTTGGATCTCTAAAAACATTAAGCAATAAAGTATTAAACATTGTTAGAAGATACATCTAAATAGATAATAGATTGATAATATTATGATTCATATTATTCACTATATATATATATATATATATATATATATATATATATATATATATATATATATATATATATATATATATATATATATATATATACATGTTTCTTTATGACCCTTAGTTTCATCTTCCAAGACATCTTTTGGAATTCCAACACCTAATCATATTCCCTTGAGACTCTTCATATTCCTTCCTAAGTGAATGAAAAATTCACATAATCCATGATGCTTTCATTTCCAACATTCCTTTATATGTGAGTCCAAGAAGGGAGATGAAATACAAAGGTTGAGAGCAACTAATGTTTGAATGTGCTCTTTGAATATGGTTGCTTAAGGAAGACAAAAAACTTGTTGGTCAAAGTTTTCATTGATGTCAATATGAACATTGTTGAAGATGGAAAAACCCTAACCCCAATCATATGAAAACCCCAACTCTAATAAGCGCTAATGCCTAGATTCCTAAATGTATACCTTATTCAAAACCCTAGCTCTATTAAACCCTAATGCCTAGATTCCTAAATGTATACCCTATTCAAAACCCTAGCTCTATCAATCTTGTATTTCCTAATTTC
The DNA here is from genome assembly GCA_031772625.1 of Pinus tabuliformis. NCBI lineage: Eukaryota > Viridiplantae > Streptophyta > Pinopsida > Pinales > Pinaceae > Pinus > Pinus tabuliformis. The sequence goes on along the minus strand of CM062808.1, from coordinate 290,782,410 downwards.
TATTCATGGTAGCTTATTTTTATTACCCTATTCCTATTAGAACACCATTAAAAAAAATCTTGATAATTAATCTTAATTCTATGAATAGGCTACATAATCCTTGGCTCCGAATATGTTTTGAAACAATATCACAAATTCCTTATTAACAAATGACTTTGATTAATGGCAAACAAACATGGCATACATGTTCCCTATAACCATACATGGAAGGCACAATGTATAATTGTTCTGCAACCAACTCAAAAAATAAAAGAAAATATAGATCAACGACTTCAGAATCAACCTTTTTGAGTGGGCAACCTCATTTTCATTACATAAATGAAAAATTCTTGGATGATTCAAATGAAAAGACCTCCTTTCTATATATAGGGGAATAAGGGGTCACAATATAATCAGAGCCGACATAAAAATAATAATGTAAGGGCACAACAATAACAATATGGGGCACAATAATGACAATATGGGGACTACAAGGGGTATAAAAATACAATAAAGGGGTACACTGACAACAGGGAAAATTTTAAGAACCCCCCCTAAATTTATATGTATAATAAATGGGCGAATCTCCATGGTATATAGGAAAAATGGAAGTCGATTTTATCAATAATATAATATGTATATACAATTTTTTGGCGAATCTCTCACTAGGCATGTCAAACATTTTACTCAATTATAATATCTTGTAAGATCTTGGTGAGTCTTTCACTAAATAATAAAACTTTGTAAGGTCCTAGTGAATCTTAGCATTGTGAAATCTTAGAGAATTTTTTGAAAAAGTATAAAACCATATATGACAAGACACACATGGTGGAAATATCACTATTTTTTTCACATTTCCATGAAATGGAACTTGTTTATAAAATTATAACAAAGCCAACCAAGTCCCTTATAATATGCAGGTAAGCTTGTAATATAGTCCGATACATCTACTATGCTTGTCTTCATTCAAGTGTCATAGCTGCTATACTTAACACTGTGAATCACAACTCTCTCAGAACTCAACTCTATAGTGTAATTAAAACCTTTGGAAATTGAATTTGACAACTCTATAAAAAGGATTAGTGAAATAGAAGCTTTTGTGAATGAGCCCACTAATTATCACTCCTAAAAAATCAATCCAAACTATGAAGTCTTCCATCTTGATCATAATCGTGCTCATGATCAAGGGAGTGCGACCACCTAGCCTGACATAATGTCCATCATAGCTTCCAATAATCAACAACCACCTTGCAAGGACATCCTAGCTCATGTCTCATGAATTTTATTCATCAATCTTAACTAATATAAATCTTATAAAGATAATATTAGAATCCTCTCCAGATTCATTGTTAATACAAGGGTAAAGGAAATTTTCTAGCTCAAGGCACTAGCCAATACCAACTTTGGTATTTGTGACCCCTTTGTGGGGATGCACCTAACCTGCCCCGTTGGGTTTCTGCCTTGTAACATAGTTCAAGGATCACAAGACTTTCCAATCTTCCTACTCCATTAGACACACTTTATATGCTACACTTAGTGAATGGAAAAGAAGCATTATAGAACACACAATTTCACAGAAGGAAGAAAAATCTTAGCCAGTTCAATATCAAAATCTTAACCACTGATTAATGAAGAATAACAAGTACTGTAATGAATTGTTCTGAGTTATTTATTTACAAGCTGTAAAGAATGTAGTGGAATGGAAAATATTACTTAGGCAACCCTTCAATATTTTCTACTAATATGTCTGTGCATGTACATATGAAATTAAGAGCATTGTTGAATACAAAGTTTCCTTTTCTCTTGCCTCCATTTTGACAAATCAGTGTGAAATCAGTGTCACTTTGAATCTCCTTTCCTGTGTGGATGTTTTGACAAATCAATGTGAAATCAAAGTCACTTTGAATTTCCTTTCCTGCGAGGGATCACATGCACAGTTGATTAGTAAAATATAATCTACTATATATTATGTTCAAGAAACTGACTGAAATCTACAGTGGAAACGAGACCTCAATTCTTATTCTGAATTTGAATATCTCAGGACAAAATAAGAGATAAAAATGCATATGGCCTTAGTAGCTAGAAAACAGACCACCTAGATTTCGACACTTAATCTAAATAATGGCACGAGTTGTAGTGCTTATTTGCATTAACACCATGGAAAAGCAACAACAATGTTTCAAAGTACACTTACTAGAAAAGTTGTAACATTATGAGAATATTTAATGATAGCATCTGAACCTCATAGCTATGGTGGGGAAACTAGGGAACCCAAATATTGGAAGATATCTCATACCAAATCTGAGAAAAAAATAAAAAAGGGAAAAAATCAAAATCTATAAATCAAGCAATGAATTGTTTACAAATCAAATACAATTCCTTTAACTAACAGTTAAATTGTGGTGATATATTTAAATATTTAGTAAGAGGGTAACTTCAATTCTATGCCAATTTTCAGCCTTAAATTCTTCTGTACGACTTGCCTAGAAAATCGTGCAAGATGCTAGAAATTCTGCTGTACGATTTCCTCAATTTCTGTGCCGAAAAATGTTGTACGGCCTCCTTGAAAATTGTGCCAGCAAACTCAGATTTCTGCTCCTCGATTTCTATGCAAACTGCTGTATGGCCTCCTTGAAAATCATGCCCAAAAATTTGCCTTTCACTATATGCTAACTCAGCTGTACGGACTTGCTGGAATGTTGCCTTGGAATGTGTGCCAAGCTATTGCCTCCTTCTCCTCCCTGTCCAGAAATATCCCTTGCTCTCTTGCTTTCCTTCTCCCAATCTGCTCATGAAAGAATGAATGACCTTTTCCTCCTTTTCCTCCTTTAATCTAACCCTAAGTGACTTTTGGGTGATCCCTAAATCCAATGGCTGAAATAGATTGAGATCTAGGGCTGAGATTAAATGCTCATTTAAATCTCACTTTCTATTTTTTAATTCACCCCACTTTAATAAAGACCCACTTAGTTATTTATTTCCAAAGTCACTTTTCCTTTCTAATTTTTCATTGACTTTAATAAAGTCACTTTAAAATTAGACTTTAGTAACTTTATCACTTAAAGTCAATTTTAAATTAGATTTGACTTTATAACAATTATAAAGTCACTTTAGGAGAAAAATTAAATTCTTTTGGACACTTTTCCCTAGGCCAAAGATCAAAGCCTTAGGGAACCACCTGTCCTCTGGTACCAAATTTCAACACTCCCTCTTACTAGGGAGGGTGTTCCTCACCACACCCATCTTGTCTCTGAAGTAGTCATGCTTGCCCCGTGGTAAGGCTTTGGTAAGAATATCTGCAACCTGATCATTAGTGGGAATATACTCAAGCTTCACAGCGCCCTTCTAAACACAGTCTCTGATGAAATGATATTTGATCCCGATGTGCTTTGACATGTCATGAAATACTGGATTCTCCGTGAGTTTAATGCAACTCTGATTATCATAGTAAATCACTGAAGGTCTCAATGGCTGACCAAATAAGCCAAACAACATCTTGCAAAGCTAGATGGCCTCACAACTAGCTAGACTGGCTGCCATATACTCTTCTTCCGCTGAACTCAATGCTACTGACTGCTGCTTTCGGCTGAACCATGACACTACTGCTGAACCCAACCCAAAACATCACCCTGAAGTGCTATTCCTATCAGAAGCATAGCCTGCCTAATCAGAATCAGTATAACTTGCCAATATCACTCCATCCCCCTACCTGTAGTCTAGACCATAATCCACTGTCCCCTGCAAGTACCGCAAAATGTGTTTTGCAGCCACCCAGTGAACCTTCCTAGGCTCACACATAAACTGATTCATTGTGTTGACTGCAAAACAAATATCTGGTCTAGTGTTGACCAAATACATCAAGGAACCAATCAGTTTCCTGTACAATGTGGGATCCACCGACTCAGAACCCGAAGCATGAAGCTTCTTCCAGTTGGTGATCATCAGTGTCGACATGGGTTTACAATCCTCCATGTGGAATCTGCCAAGGATGTCCACAATATACTTCCCCTGCCCCAGGAAGAAATGCCCCTCCTCCTGCCACACCTCCAAACCCAAAAAGTAATGCATCAAGCCGATGTCCTTCATCTCAAAATCAGCAAGATCTCTCTTGCAGTGCTCTATGAGTCTCTCTGCACCTGTAATGACCAAGTCATCCACATACAACACCAAAATGAGAGGCTCCTCACCTATCACAATAAAGTAAAGGTTCGGATCTGCTTCACTCTTTGTGAAACCCATCCCCTGCAAGTATGTATCTATCCTGGAGTACCAAGCTCTAGGAGCTTGCTTCAGGCCATAAAGGGCCTTCTTCAGTTTGAACACATGGGACTCCTTCCCATGCACCTCAAAGCCCTGTGGCTGCTCAATGTACACCTCCTCCTGTATGAAGCCATTGAGAAATGCAGCCTTCACATCCATCTGGTGGATCTTCCAACCCATCTCTGCTGCTATCGATATAATGGAGCGGATCGAAGTATATCGAGCCACGGGAGCGAAGGTCTCCTCATAATCAACTCCCTCTACCTAGGAGAACCCTCTAGCCACAAACCTCGCTTTGAATTTCTCAATGCTGCCATCTGCAACATGATTTACCTTGTAAAGCCATCTGGAAGTAACCACGGATTTGCCTCAGGCCTCAACACCACCTCCCAAACATCATTCTTCATGATAGAAGAATACTCCTCCTGCATGGCCTCTCTCCAGACCTGCTGGTTAGCTGCCTCCTCATAGCTAGAAGGCTCAGAGTCAAGGATGCTGGTAACCATTTCCATATAGCTACAAAACCTCTCAGGTGGTCTACTCTCTCTGACCGGCCTCTTAGGCTCAGCGACAGATGTGGCATCTCTCAAGGTGTCCTGAAGCCACTTGGGCTTCCTCTTCCCTGAGTGCACTTCTCCCATAGGAGAATGAAACTCCTCCTGCCCATCATCATCAGGAGCCTGAACTCCTGACTGTCTGTCTGTTGTTCTCCTGCTTGCACCTGAACTTGTAGAAGCTGAGATACCGTGTGAACTGTCCATCAGTGGACTCCCTAGTGAACTGCTCTGTGAACTGCTCTGCATGCTGCCCGGAGCACCACCCCTCTGGTTCGGCGAGCCACTGCTCACTGACGGACCTGACATCCTCATAGATGTACCTCCAGATCCTCCTGATCCCTACCCACTGGATCCCTGTGACTGACTTAACTGCTGCTTGAGGGTCTGGCTGATCCAGATACTCTACTCCCGTGACCTCCTAAAGGCCCTGTCCTCCTCGAACTTCACATCTCGTTTGACAACAACTTTCCTCTGTGTAGGAATGTAAATCTGAAAGGCCTTTGAGGTCTCACTGTAGCCCACAAAGATACCCTTCTCTGCGGTGGGCTCTAGTTTGGTCCTCTTCTCCTTGGGTATGTAGGAGTATGTGATGCACCCAAAGATACAAAGATGACAAATATCAGGCTTCTTCCCAGAAAAAGCCTCCTCTGGAGTCATGTGCCCCAAGGCATGATGCAGACTTCTGTTCTGCAAATAAACAACTATGTTGCAGGCCTTTGCCCACAAGAACAATGGCAACCCCTGATCATGTAACATGGCTTTGGCAACCCCTACGATGGATCTGTTCTTCCTCTCCACAACCCCGTTCTGCTGGGGGTTGTAAGGAACAGTGAACTCCCTCCTAATGCCTGCTTCGCACAATAGTCAAAAAACTCTCCAAGGGTGTACTCTCCCCCATTGTCTGACCTCAGGGACTTGATCTTCTGACCTGTCTGTGTCTTCACAAGAGCTCTAAACTCCTGAAACCGCTTGAAGACCTCACTCTTGGTCTTCAAGAAATAAATCCAGGTCCTCATGGAGTGATCATCAATGAATAAAACATAGTACTCATATCCACTCAAGGAAACATGAGAAATCTGACCGCTCACATCGGAATGAATCAAATCAAGTATCCTAGTCGCTCTGCTATCACTGCTAGGAAAAGGGGATTTGGCAAACTTGCCCATCGCACATCCTCTGCAAGTATCAAAGTGATCAGTACTGAAATCTGGCACACCTGTAGTGATCTCCCGCAAGGTCCTCAAGGCTCCATGATACATATGTCCCATCCTGCAGTGCCAAATCTCACACAGCTCAGAAATGCTAGCTCTGCTGTCGGTACTACTGCTCAATGCCAAAAGGGACTGGAATGCAAACTTGTACACGTTTGCATGCCATACACCTATCACTCTAGTTGAATCAGTTGGAGTTCCCCTGGGATACATCAACACCTGTCCTCCCCTGAACAGTACCTCATATCCTCTGTCCTCCAAAGCTGAGACGGATATGAGGTTCTTCCTCATCCCTGGCACATAAAGAACATCTGACACCTTCAAGGGAGGTTTGGACTCCCTCTGAAATGTCAGTGTCCCCATCTCGACTGCTCTAACAACTCTGTCATCACCGAGTACTACCTCTATATCAGTGCCACACTCTGAAAGCTTCGAGAAGTACTCACAAACTCCTGTCATGTGACATGAAGCCCCACTATCCACATACCAGATACCCGAAGATGCTCCGCTAATCGAGGGAAAACCATGCTCCCTCTGAACCTGTGTGGCAGGTGATCTTGCACTAGAGGACTCATATGTAGTGAACCCAAACTCCCGGTCAAAACGAACTGCAAAGTCCTCAACCTCTGCTGAAGCTGCCACACTCTGGTTCTTCCCCTTCTTCTTCTTCTTCTCCGGACACACAACTGCATAGTGTCCCATCTTTTGACAATTCCAACACTTCACCTTGGAATAGTCCTTCTGTGTGTTACCCTGTTTACCTTTACCATTGCCTTTGTCCCCACCATTGCTTGTGGAAGCCTGCTTCTTCCCTTTGCCTTTCTTGCCTCCTACCGACAGTGCTAAATCCTCATCCTGCTCAACTGGCTTGGCTGCCCCAAGCTAACCTTTCCTGATCTCTGTGTGAATGCAATCATCCCAAAACCTCTCCCATGTGGGAAGGGTCTCATGTGCACAAACCCCATCAACAAATTTCATCCATGAACGGGGGAGGCCATTCACTGCAATCCGCACCAACTCAGTGGGTGGAATGTCCTCTTCAACTGCTACCAACTCATCTCTCACATTAGTAATCTTTGTGAGATATCCAGCTGCACTATCATTGCCCATCTTAATAGTCTTCAGCTTCTCCTTCAGGACCATTTTCCGGTTCTCATTGGTACTCTGGTAGAGATTGGACAATGCTGTCCACATCTCATGGGCATTTCTCTTTCCTCTCACATGAGGAATGCAATGGTCTTTGACTCCGGATAGAATCAGTCTCTTACCCTTGTTGTTCTTTTTATCATACTCAGCCAACTGAGTGGAATCAGTAGGCACAACAACAGGGTTCTGTGTGGTATGCACCATGATGTCCTAAACTTCTGCCTCCTCAAAGATACTCTGCATTCTCTCCTTCCAAACGCTGTAATTGTTATGCCCATTCAACCTATCCTCCACCCTCAATCCCAATGACATCTTGTTGTCCTAAAACTGAAAAATAGCACTGTTGTAGTAAAGATAAAACTGTTATTTGTGAAAAATCAGCTTGCTGGAATTTTCTGAGTGAAAAATCAACAGGCTGTAATTTTCCTCCTTGCTGTCCCAAACTGCACTTCAGCACTCAAGCTCTGATACCATGTAAAAATTTCTCATTTCCCACCCTGGTTTTCAGTTTCACCTTATTTCTCCAAAATATTTAAATGCCCTTTCCCATATCCATACATTCAACAACTGAAAAATAAATTTTGCTGAAAACAAAAATTCTGGAAATTTTACAGAATGCTGGAAAATGCAAAAATAAAAAATCAGCATGTACAAACAGCCATTTAACACATTTAAACACAACAATTTTTTGTCAAGGTGACACTGGAAAAACCCCCTACAACTCTTGGGGAAAACTAGTTCGAGAGCTCCATCTTATTTCTAAAAAAAATGCTTTTTACAATGAGAAATATTCAGCAAAAATCAGCAAGTAAACTTTTACAACTTATCTCGTTTTCTGTGCCTCACAGCCAACTGGAAAAACTTTACAAACAACAAAATCTGAACAGCAATAAATGTTGTATGTCCTCCTCAATTTCTGTGCCAATTTTCAGCCTTAAATTCTGTTGTACGACCTGCCTAGAAAATCGTGCAAGCTGCCAGAAATTCTGCTGTACGATTTCCTCGATTTCTGTGCCGAAAACTGTTGTACGACCTCCTTGAAAAATATGTTGTATGGCCTCCTTGAAAATCATGCCAGCAAACTCAGATTTCTGCTCCTCGATTTATGTGCAAACTGCTGTACGACCTCCTTGAAAATCGTGCCCAAAAATCTGCCTTTCACTGTATGCTAACTCAGTTGTACGAACTTTCTAGAATGTTGCCTTGGAATGTGTGCCAAGCTGCGACCTCCTTCTCCTCCCTGTCCAGAAATCTCCCTTGCTCTCTTGCTCTCCTTCTCCCAATCTGCTCATGAAAGAATGAATGAACTTTTCCTCCTTCTCCCAATCTGCTCATGAAAGAATGAATGAACTTTTCTTCCTTTTCCTCCTTTAATCTAACCCTAAGTGACTTTTGGGTGATCCCTAAATCCAATGGCTGAAATAGATTGAGATCTAGGGCTGAGATTAAATGCTCATTTGAATCTCACTTTCTATTTTTTAATTCACCCCACTTTAATAAAGACCCACTTAGTCATTTATTTCCAAAGTCACTTTTCCTTTCTAATTTTTCATTGACTTTAATAAAGTCACTTTAAACATAGACTTTAGTAACTTTATCACTTAAAGTCACTTTTAAATTAGATTTGACTTTATAAAAATTATAAAGTCACTTTAGAAGAAAAATTAAATTCTTTTGGACACTTTTCCCTAGGCAAAAGATCAAAGCCTTAGGGAACCACATGTCCTCCGGTACCAAATTTCAACACTATAACCTTATTTAAGCATGAAACATGGAAAACTAGGTGCACTCGGGAAGATGTAGGAAGCTCCAATGTGTATGCCATAGTACCAATCTTTTGCAACACATTGTAAGGACCATAATACTTTGGTGATAATTTATTATCCTTCTTAGCTTGCTTGAGGGACATTTGTTTGTATGGTTGTAGCTGCAAAAATACCCAGTTGCCTACATCAAAACTTCTTTCACTGCGATGTTGATCTACGTGTTGTTTCATTCTATTATGTGCCAAATTGAGGTTATCCTTTAAGAGTTGGAGAACTTGTTGTTGATGCTCGATGTGATCTTCCACTTCTTGAACCTTACAATTTTCTCTTAAACATGATGTGATATATAGCGGATGATATCCATAAAGTGCCATAAATAGGGTAATTTTTGCTGTGGTATGGAAGGAATTGTTATACCACCATTGCGCCAGAGGTAACCACTTGACCCATTGTGTCATTTATTAGATACAAAGCAACGAAGATATCCTTCCAAACATTTGTTCACAATTTTAGTTTGTCCATCAGATTGAGGATGATAAGATGATCTATGAGCTAATTGAGTACCCAAACAAAAAAATAATCATATCCAAAAATTTCCAATGAAAATGGGATCTCTATCGCTTACAATAATCTTTGGGTTTCCATGTAGCTTTTGAATTGTTTCCGTAAATGCATTAGCAATTGCACTAGCTTTAAATGGATGCGATAATGAAAAAAAGTGTGCATACTTGGTAAGTCTATCAACTACCACCATGATGACATTATTTTCTTCGGACTTGGGTAAACTGATGATAAAATCCATTGGAACCTCCCCCCAACGTTGACTTGGCATTGATAAAGTTTGTAACAGACTCGAAGTCTTGATTGTCTCACCTTTATTTTGTTGGAAAACCAGACATTCCAGCACAAACTTTTGAATATTAGATTTAAGGCCTTCCCAAAAAAATTCCTTCTTAACCCTATGGTAAGTTTTTAAAATTCTCGAGTGCCCTCCTAAGGGAGAGGTGTGCATTTCCAGAAGAATCTTTTATTTGAGTTGGGAATTCTTACAAAGGTATAAATGATATTTGTACCATAATGAATTATTTTTCCAGCTAAATGTATTAGATGTACTGGGATCTTGCTGCAACTTTTGAATGAGTGCCCACACTTCTTTTTCATTCTTCCATTCATCCCTTGCTTCAGTTATCCAATCTGGTTAGATAATAGAAATGACACAAAGAAATGCTTCCACATCGTCATCCTTTCTTGAGAGTGAATTTGCAACAACATTTTGCTTCTCTTTTTTTATAGATTATTTTAAAGTCATAACCCAACATATTTCTGACCCATTTTTGCTGCTCTTCAGAAGATAATCTTTGTTCTAAAAAGTATTTAAGACTATCATGATCTGTTTTACCGTGAAATGTCTTCCTATTAGGTAAGGTATCCATTTCTTAAGTGCATGTGGTATTGCCAACATTTCCTTCTCATAAATAGCATTGTGTAAATACTTTCATTTAATTGGATGAGTTTCAAAAGTAATGGGTCTTCCTTCTTGCATTAAAACAACACCAATTCCATTTCCCGAGGCATCATACTCCACAATAAATGTTTTTGTGAAGTCTGGCATAACTAAGATTGGTGCTTGGCACATTGCCTCTTTAAGATGTTCAAAGGCCTTAGTTGCTTCTGGAGTCCAAGAAAATGCATCCTTCAATAATATTGTTAGAGGTGCAGCTATTCTCCCACAATTATTAACAAACTTGCGATAATACCCTGTCAACCAAGAAATCCTTGCAGATACTTTATGGATGTGGGGATTTTCCATTCCTTAATGTATTTAATTTTATTAGGATCTACCTTAACGTCCTCATGAGATACAATATGACCAGATATTCCACCTCCTGTACTCCAAAGAAACATTTGGATGTTTTGCATATAATTGTTTCTCCACCAATAGTTTGAGCACCATGTCAAAATGTTGAACACGATCCTTCCAAGACTTGCTGTAGATTAGTATATCATAAAAAAATACTAACACAAATTTTCTAGGGTTTGAAAATGAAATTCATCAAACCTTGAAATGTAGAAGGTGCACTGGTAAAGCCAAAAGTCATGACCAAAAATTCATAATGACCTTCATGAGTTCTAAATGTTGTTTTCATAATGTCTGTGGTCTTCATTTTTATTTGGTGATATCCTGAACGAAGATCCAACTTGGTGAAGTAAATTGCTCCATGTAATTCATCCAATAATTCATCAATAATAGGAATGGGAAACTTATCTTTAATAGTGAGCTTGTTGAGCTCCCTATAATACAGACACATGCGCCATGATCCATCCTTCTTGTACACCAATACCACTGGAGTAGAGAAATAACTTTGACTAGGTTGAATTATACCAGCCTCTAGAATTTCTGCAACCATACGTTCAATGTAGATCAAAATATTGCTCCATCTGTACTATCCAAGTTACCGGATCCTTGCCATCAAACTTCCTCATATCTATTTTTGGAATGTGGTGGTTCTTAAACCCCACATGGGAATCTCTAAAATCATGATTGATATTTCTTTTATCTTCATCATGATTTTCATGGATTGCCTTGTCACCAATGGGACACCTTTCTTCTAGCAACTTTGCCAAACCCTATTTTAATCCTTCTATATTGACATTCATCATTGCTTCCATGTCTGATTTTAAACCATCATTCAAAACTACCACGTACCTTTTTATACCATTTATCTTAACATTCATCATAACTTCCAATTCATTTTTTGTTACTTTTTGCGAGAGCAAAATTTGTTTCATTTGGTCTTGCAATTTTGATATATCATGTTGCATTTCTTCCTCTTCTTCATGTGTCATAGTGGAGCTTGCAGGTTGCTTACTAGGTGTTTCCATTTTCTTTCTTCGGGGAATCAATTAATGATAATTATGATTCATTATGCCCTTTGAATCTCTTCAAACTAATTTTTCAAACCAAACTTGTGCAAAATTTTAAAAGACTACACACTTTTTTTTGTTTCGTAGGAGCTCGATATTGAATCTACTGTATCTTTTTAATTTCGGATCTCCAAGGTCTCAAATTTTGTCCTATGGTAGCCCTCTAGGTCATCTTTCCAACCCCACAAGTTTGATCAAGATTGAAGTCTTCAAGAAAGAGTTAGGCCAAATCTCCCTTGATGACCTGATTTTAGACTGGTTGAGTAGAGAGAACTTGTACGAAGTGTCACATGTCACTGTTTCAACCTTCGGACCTATTGGGGATGTAATTTGGGATCTTTCAAAAACCATAAATTCCTTGGATCATATCTTCGAAAATATAGTGAGACAAGGTATTTTTGGAGTAGCAAAACCCTAGAATCCAAATCTTTGATACCAAATGTTATGCAACTAGCTCACAAAATAGAAGAAAAGATGGATCAACGACTTTAGAATCAGCCTCTTTGAGGGGGCAACCTCCTTTTCATTACATAAATGAAAAATTCGTGGATGATTCAAATGACAAGACCTCCTTTCTATGTATAGGGGTCTAAGGGGTCACAAGATAATCAGAGCCGAAAAAAATAAATAATGTAAGGGCACAACAATAACAATATGGGGCACAATAATAATGATATGGGGACTATATGGGGCACAACAATACAATAAGGGGGTACACTGATAATAACAATGAGGGAATACACTAGTATTATAGGGACCTAACAATAATGCAGGCAAAGTGGTGTACAAACATGGCATACATGTTCCTACATGGTAGACATAATGTATAATGCAGGCATCATGGTGTAATATGTTACTCACATGGAAGATAAGGTATTTGGCATAGTTTTTTATATGATCCATCTTTCATAGGGAAAACAAAGGTAATGCATGTGTGATACATAAAATGGCGGACCAATATTTGACATTTCCTCCTCAAGTTGTCGTGTTGCCAATAAAGGATACTATGAGACTACAGGTCATAAAAAGGGGGGGGGGGGGGGGGGGGGGGGGGGGGGGGGGGGTGGCACCAAGTTTATGTATTTAAATATCTTTCTCTTCACATGTCGGCTTCCCCTTCCAAATACTTCTTGTCGGCTCACCTTCTGTTAAAATTGGCAACTAGGACCAAACTCCATGTGGGTCATCTTATTAATGGAAGCTAATATTTTTCTCAGATCCCTCTCATCGAGAGGTGTAGGATTGATATAAAGATCATCCAATTCTGATAAGTATTCATGGAGATATGAATTTATTTGTGTTATGGGACAATTCGTCAACGCTGGCCAGCAACCAAATAAACCCCACTTGTGCTCAACATTTTAGTATAAATAGAGGTGGTCTTCAAGTCATTTTATACACACTTGGGATCTCTTCCTCTCTACTTGTCTTTGGGTTTTAGTAGGAGGATAGATCCTAAGGGATAACGCTGCCCTAATCCAGATGGCAAAAGCCGGAATAGACGGGAAAGTTGACGTAGAGGGAAGAAGTCGGAACTGCCAGGAATTGCTGGAACTGTCGAGAAAAGCCGGAATTGCTGGAATTACTGGAACTGCAGGAACTGCCGGGAACAACCGAAATTTTCTGGAACTTCCAGAATTTTCGGAACTTCTGGGAATAGTCGGAACTATTGAGAAACTGGAATTACTGGAATTGCCGAAATTACTGGAACTTCCAGAACTGCTGGGAATAGCTAGAATTGTCGGAACTGCCTGAAATAGCCGAAACTGCCGGGAATAGCCGGAATTGCCAGAGCTGCTGGAACTTCAGGGAATAGCTGGAATTTCCAGAACTACCGGGAACAGCCAGAATTACCGAAACTTCCGGAATTGCCTGAATAGGTAGGAAAGATGACGTAAAGGGTGGAAGCTAGAACAACCGGAATTGCCGGAACTTTTGGGACTACCGGGAACAACTAGAATTTCTAGAACTACCAGGAATAGCCGGAATTGCCAGGAACTACCTTAACATCTAGAGCATCTGTCTCCAAAGGACAACAAGCATGCTAGGGACAACCAGCAAGCTAAGGAAAACAAGCAAGCAAGATGCAGCCAGCACATAGGTCAGTATGGCAACATGGTGCAACAATGGCACGTAATGCAGTACAGTGATGGGTACAGTCATGATTAATGAAGCATGATGAGATGCAGCTTAGTGATGATGGGTGCAACATGGTGCAACACGGTGAGGTGCAGCATGATGAAGAAATGTAGCACAACGATAGGTGAAGGAGTCACCTTGGATAATCAGTTGAAGCAGCATGTCTTCAACTAATCTCATGTATCATCTTCTTAGAGCTGATCTATGCTCTTATCTAGATAATTCAAAGTGTTGACTTTTGTTGTAAATGAACTATCTCTCTCTCTCTGTCTGCTGAACTATTGAAGAACATATAAGAATAATTGATCAAGGGTTTCTCCACATTGGGGTTTTTCCCTGGCTAGAGCCACATCTTATGTCCTCTTGTCTTGGCTTGTCTTCTGTGATTTATGTTTATGTTCTATCTGCAGTTTACTTTAATGCTGATGTGATTGCTAATCTGGAAAATATATTGAGCTAACTGTGAAAATTGAAATAAATTTCTCTAAGTATAGAACATGTCTAAAATTAACACCTTCAAAATCCAATGAACATGTCTATTGAAGAATGACAAAATGTATAAATAAAAGTCATTTGACCTCGTTGAGGAAGAACTGTGTAGCAAGTGTCATAGGAGAGCGAGCAAACATTTAAAAGAATACCTTACATCTTGCAAAAACATTAAATCGTTTGGTTGGATATCTGGAATTTATAGAGACAACGACACAAAGGTATTTTCCAGAACTACAATTTCGGACTTGTGGAAGCTCCCTGTTGACCTGTGACCATTTTCACGTCAATAAATCTTGTGGATTTGTAATGGTTGTGATGTTATTTTACATTTTTCAGACTTGTTTCAAAAAAGGGGCAACATATATGTGATATCACTTTTATACATGTCCAAGTATACAGTGAATGAAGAATCCTGGTATACATCTTGTAGACAGATTGAAGAATTTAAATTACAGAACTTATATATAAGAAGGACCATATAAGAGTAGATGAGAAAGGGAAATCAAGAGTGTATACAGTGAATGCAGAATCATGGTATACACCTTGTAGAAAGATTGATGAATTTTAAATTGCAGAGCTTATATATAAGAAGAATCGTAGACGAGTAGATGAGAAAGGGAAAGGAAGAGCACCTGAAGAAGATAATATACATCGTGAACTAGAAAGATAAGAAAGGCAGATGAATTGTGGATGATTTTTTTTGAGGAATTTATTTCAATTCAGACCCTAAGATAACTCTGTTTTGTGGTAACCACAATGGACATTTTAGTTATGAAAAAGGTTATGTGGCTGGCTAGAAACCTAATATCTCAAGACAATTGAGACTTCTCCTTGTACCTATAGAAGTAGATTGGAGATCCCTTTTTTGAGTGTAGAACAATTGTATATATACCTACATGCAGAGGGAAGAATAATGGTATATAACAACTTGCAGATTTGGTTAAAGTATAGTACAAAGCTTGGACTTGTGTTGGCTACCAAATTTGATTCTATAACATCTGAAGAGATCTTAGACTTGTCACACTTGTTGAGTTTAGACTCAAGCAGAGAAAACTTTCAGAACATCCTTGGATTAATTAAAATTGTCTTAGATAATTCTTGGGACAACTTATTGAAGACATCTTGGAGACATTTTTGGAGATCATGATACATTGCTAAAGACATCATGAGATAACCTTGGATAATTTATTTGGGTAACATGAAGATTTGTGGAGACACCTTCACGTGAAGACAAAGTTTTCATTGATGAGTTAATTTCCTTGAAGATCGTTTGAGGGAAGTGTTGAAGGTGAAGATATTGTCTGAAGAATCATTAAACAGAAGAATGAATGTGGGAGCCGTGAAGAATCATTAAACTTATATTAATGAATTGAAGAGTAGGGTTGGAGCCCTAGAGGTTGGTGTCCTCAAAGTGACAAGTTGGAGCCTGTACCAAAGATAGGGTTGGAGCCCTAGAGGTTGGTGCCTCAAAGTGACAAGGTTGGAGCCCTAGAGGTTGGTGCCTCAAAGTGACAAGGTTGGAGCCCTAGAGGTTGGTGCCTCAAAGTGACATGGTTGGAGCCTTGGGAATATAGGGTTGGAGCCCTAATTATTATTTTACTTGATTGATTGTAAAGAGGATTGGAGGCCCTGTCATTGATTAATAAAATTAATATTCTATTATTATTCATTTTCTGTTCTAATTGTAAGTGACCTTAATTGGTAAAATTAAAAATTGAAAAGAAATATTGATTCAACCCCCCTCTCAATATTTCCAACAAAACTAAATGGTATCATATGCCAAAGTCTTCTACTAGTGGTGGTTTAAGGAAGACCACAAAATAAAGGCTAGCCAAAGCCAAAGTATTATGCCAGTGGTGGTTTAAGGCTAGCCACAACCTATGGAACTTGGTTTGAATTAGTTCTTGGAACAATTCCAAATCTAGCTAGACAATCACATCTTATGAAAAATTTAATTTCTCCCTGATGATATTTTAAGATAACCGCTAGCTATTGAAATAGTGGTTTGTAGTTGACCAAAAAATTTCATCTAACTGAAGCATTAAGTATTCTACCAATTGATGGTTTAAGGAGGACTATAAAATAATTTTTTCTCATGGAACATGAGTCTATCTATGGCTACAAATCTGCCTTTGGCTTTGGGAAACTATGGCTCTAGGCTCTGGCTCTAGGTTCTAGTTATGGATATGGATTAGGTTGGCTTGATATCACTTCAAACTTAGTAGCTAACCATTAATTCCCTTGTGTTAGGTATAAGGTGAGAAGAGGAAAATATCTCCACTACAATATGTGTAAATAGTTGAGAATGAATTCTACCAAGTGATTAATATATCTTCTTAGTTGTTGAATACCAATGCTAAGAAGTGATCCGTCCAAGGTGAATCTTTTCTCTTGTAAGAGTCTTGTGTTTGAAAAGTATGTTTGAATGATGAATATGTTTTCCACAATTCTCACAAAGGTAAATATTAGAACATTGATATTTCATGTATCCAAACTGAAAGAAATGTTGGCATTTGAGAATCTGATGAGGATGTAGAGTAAGTGAAGATGAAATTTCTTGGAGAAACCTAGCACTTTGAAACTAGATTAGTTTGGAATAGTTTGGAATGTGAAAGGTCACTTCCTCTTCATATTTGCGACCAGTTCTATTCTTCTTGTTGATGACTTCTTCCCAAGGTTTGATGATGGGCTTGGAAATTACAAGCTAAACTTCTTCATCTTTATTTGAATATGCTCCAAAAATGGCATCATTAATCTAATAATTTGTTGGTTATTGATGGGAATGAATATCAAATACATAATTTTTATGAACAAGGACTAGTTCATAATGTTTGTTCCTTTGTTGTAGTTCATCTTGTTGGAGTTGTGATTTGACATGAAGAAACTCAATATTGTCCTATGAATCGTGTAAATAGGTTAGAATATCTATGATATTTTATTTATTGATTGACCATATCATGAATAGTAGTGTATCAGAGTATTTAGTGAATCTAATACCTTATCAATTCAATCCATTTTATAACAATTCAAGCTCAAAAAATGAAGAGCATTGGCTTCAATAAAAAAAGAACTCCTTTACAATGCAATTTCAACTTATCCATTTAGTATTGAATTGTTGAAAAACTCTCTCTACGAGTAATTCCTAAGAAGGAATAAAATCAACTTTGTAAAACTGCAACAAGAATGTATAATTATACCAAAATATAGTCAATTTTTTGAAGAAATAGTAACCAAAGTGGCACTTCAAAAAAAAAAATTTATTAATAATGCTCAAGAGAAAAATGAGGGAGGTTTATCCTGTTCAAGTCATACTATTCTTTAATGCCACTCTCGTATTCTAATTAGTAGTGGGGTCCCAACTTGATCATTTTCTACATATTTATTTTTCTTATCAATAGTATTTTATCAATCATTTTCTACACACTTGTACTCTTTTAGTAGTAAAGTCTCTCCCTAAGCATTTATGTGGAGGGATGGCATCAATGCATTGCTTTTTGTTTTACTACAAAAAGAGGCCATTGTCCAATTTCAAATGCTTTCTATAAAGAAACCATAAGAAAAAAATGAATTACTGTCTTTCCCTTGCAAGCACTCCTCGTAAAATGAGGCCACAAAATCCATAAATAGTGAACTTTCCTGTGTAGGAAATTTTCCTAACAGATTCCTTCGAAAGGATAAAAAAATATCCATACATTCATCTCGCATCAACTTCAACGATATAAACCAAACCCTCCTATTAGAATCTCTTATGAGTTTTTGATCCAATCCAAATAGAAAAGAGTGTCATTCAACATTGATTTTAGAAAAAAATATAAGTAGGACTTGTTAAGCAGAAAATAGTTATTAAGCCATTGATTTTAAATGTACAAATCATAAAGAAATGAAATACCCACCAAAATAAAATGTGAAGAGTGCCAAAAAAAATGAGAATATCGAATCAAGGGGCAACTAAACTACAAATTTAATTCCTATTGTAGTTCTGAAAGGAAAATAGCTCAAAATTTACCAATTTTTGTCGCATTAACTTTGAAGTTTCAAAATAACCTTCATTCAAGAATAAATTCAAACAAATTATATATTTCTTTAACTTTAAAGGCACAAAACTCAAAACCAAACATATTCACAAAAGCACATCTTCAAAAAAAGAAGAACACGGAAAAATAATGTTGTGTGCTATTAAACATTCTTTAATCCTTAAAAATAAAAATGAGATAATTTTCACTTACTTTTTACCCTTGATCCCATCAAATAGTATAAAATAATCTTCAACTAGACTAATTTTCATCGTATTTGAAAGAAACCATAACAATTCCAAATATGTTTCTCCCCTCTAAACAAATATAGTTCAATTTCCATGGACCTTATTATTGAAGAATTGGATCAAAAAGTCACATATCCAACCTCCTATTGAAGGTGATCACAAACAAAATTTTCCAAGGTTTCAAGTTTTCCATGAAAACCATTTCAGCTTTTCATTTTTCCATTCATCAAACGCCTAAGATTATAAATTTTACTATACCACACAAAGAAATCACATCGATAAGTGGAACACCATATTCACTATTTAGTACTTTGCATTGACCATTCTTGAAAAGGCACTAGGCTAAGAGACTAAACAAGGATGTGTCCCTTATCAATCACATTTGACAAAGAAAGATCCATGCATAGTTGCACTCAATTTTCACTATGCTCAATCAATCTTTGAAACATGTTTACACTATTCAATGAAACACAAGATTACAATACTCAAGAATATCCCCTTTTAAATTCAAAGAAACTATAGCTCAAAATCAAGATTCGAGTGTGAGATGGTCAAGTAGATACTATGTGTGTGAGCCAACTAGAGCTTTGGCTTGGGGATGGAAGCTACATATGAGGACAACCATCATTGTGGAGATGAGAAAAAAATAGAGAAATGTCTTCAGAGATAGAGAGGAAGTAGGTCTATAGGCCATAAATAGGAAAAAAATGATAGGCTACAAAGTAAATGAATGTACATAAGTGGAGGATTCAGTCAGGATGATGTTACATAGACAGATCCAACCATAAATAAACCATGTTAGAGGTGGGAGGCACTACTATACTCCACAAAATGGTAGAGATGCACTTATGCAAGGAAAAAGAGGTCTAGACTTAATCCTTCTCTGATATACATTATTCAAATTATATACATATAAAGATAATACTTTATCATCCTCAAATTCGTCTTTCAAGAGGTCCTTTGGAATCCCAATGCCTATTCATATTCCCTTGAGTCTTTTCATTTTCATTCTCTAGTGAATATGACAAATTCACATAATCCATGAAGATTATGCTTCAAATAAAATGAATGACTTGTATTTCCAAAATATTGGGTATATTAATGTTATTCTTAATTATTAGTGAAAACTTTAGTTTAAATTTATCTTTTGTGATGAGTATGAAACCGATATTAATAATAGCATAGGTAATCGTTTCTTCAAGTTTGTATCTAGTTGTTGTGGCCTGTATAACAACCCCCCATTATTGTAGGTTCAATAATATAATTGGGTCCCTGCCTAAATTTTTCTTTTACGAATTATCTAATTTATCTATTGATAAGTATTAATTCTCTATTTTTTATTTTTAAGTTTTAATTTCAAATTAATTAATATAAAAGAAACTTAAAAAAAGTATTTTTTTGGACCCTAAAGCTATGTGCACTCATGATCTCATGATACCTCGAGTTTTTTTCTCTTGATACCTTGAAGTATCAATCCTAAATCTCCTAATATATTGATCCTAAATCTCCTAATATCTATTGCTTTCTGTGATGTGTGCACAAGATGATATAGGAGGAGGTTCTCTTCCTATAGTAGTGCTTTTCTTTTCTCTAGGGTCTTCAAGCTGCATGGGGGTGATGAGAGAGGATGTAAAAGGTCTTGAGAACAATGCTATGACTTTGAGAGAGTGGTGTATATTTGTAGAAATAAAGAGGATGTGCTATGTGTGGTTCTCCAAAAAAATTTAACAGGGGTAAGACAAAGTGGAGGGATTTTAGTGATTTTGTTTCTTTTTAAATGCGATGGATGAGTGATGGATGGATGGTGGACCATAGTGGGGAACCTTATTCATCCTTTTCAAGGTCATTTTGGGCTATCCTTTCCTTCGGATATCCCTCCTGTAGCTTTTTAGAACCTTCCTGTAGAACTACAAGACCTTCTTGTAGCAATTACAGGTCCATCTTGTAGCAATCCAAAGAGGGTGTAAAGCTTGAATTTTTGGCTAATGGGATGGTGGAGAGGGGTGATCACATGAGTGTGGATGATGGATATGAAGTGGATTGAGGGAGAAGTGAAGAGAATCTTGAGAATGTTGGACCTGTAGCTATGGAATCTGCCATGGTCTTTAATCCTGTAAAATGACAAAAAATTTAGCAAACATGCTGTAGATCCATTTCCTGTGTTTTTTGTTTTGTTTTTTGGTTTTTGTTTTTGTTTTTGTTTTTGTTTTTGTTTTTGTTTTTGTTATTGTTTTTTTGTTTTTTTGTTTTTTTTTTTGTTTTTTTTTTTTTTTGTTTTTTGTTTTTTGTTTTTTTGTTTTTTGTTTTTTTGTTTTGTTTTTGTTTTTTTTTTTTTTTTTGTTTTTTTTGTTTTTGTTTTCTTTGTTTTCTTTGTTTGTTTGTTTTTTTTTTTTTTTTTTGGAGACACACAAGATGCCTCAGAGGAGGTTTTCAACCTGTATGCCTACCCTAGGTGCCTCAATAGAGGTTTTCACCTAGGGATATTTGTTATTTCTCCTCTTTTTTTCCCTAAGGTTTCCTCAGAGAGGTTTTCAACCCAAGAGTTGGGCTTAGATATAGGGTGAGCCCTAATATTATAGAGGGTGAGGGAACGATGCAAAGGGTTGAATTGGTCTCCAATTTATTAACTTCATCCTAGACCATGTGATAAAAAGTAAGTGCACCATATCCTTCATCCATCAATAAATTGTATGCAAGGTGCACTCCAAATTCTACAAATAGTAACAAGCAAATTATGAAATTGAAAGATATTTTCGAGTTGTAGAGGGAATGTAGGCAAGTATCATCAACAAGAAATTTTAACTCGCTTCTGCCACTTAATTATACACCAAATCTATTAAATGGAGTCTCTCTCCTCCACTTAGCTAAAAACATAGAAAATAGATGGGGGGAGGTTTCAATAGAAGGGAACCCTATGATACCAAAAAAATCCATCTACACCCTCCTGTGGTAGACATTTTTAGAAGACACTAGTGGCTAGGATTATTCGATTTATTGAAAGGATATGATGATGACATTTCCTTTTAATTTTCCATGGCCCTGAACTCACAAACAGAAGATAGTGCCACCACTGTGGTAAGGGGATTAGTTATTTCACTCAGCCCTGAGCTAATTAGCAGAGTGAAAACCCTACCCCTAGGAATCCAATGGGTCAGAGAAGACAAAATCACCAGTGCCGCTGCTAAAAATAACTTATTCACTTCCAAAGGAAAGCCTGTCAAGAACAAGAATGGAGTTAGGAGGGAAAGCATACCTTATCCTTGGGATGAGGTGGCCTACCATATCCTAAAATACATCTCTTGTGAGGGAAGGATAAGTGTGGTCTATGCCTACCATTTTGGATTACTTCATGAACTTATATTTCAATCAGAGTTGCTTCTGACTCAAAGAATTAGTGTGTGATACTTCCTGCTACAGTTCATCAGGGACATGAGTCAAAAAGCGAGGGAGAAAAAAACCAACACCTAGGCCACCATGGCCTCATTAAACTATAGTGGTGGATGCCTTGAAAAAATTGAGAATCCTTTTCCTTTGTGTAAGGACCAACCCTATACATTTTTTTTAAGTACTAAAATACAACTATAAGAAAATAACATTGGAAACTCAAAATTATTAGGCATTATATAAAAATTTCCTGAATTTCACTTCATTGAACATATCATCTAATTTACATGTTATTAACTAAAACCATAATTAAGTCATACAAAAGAATATTATAACCACATACGTACCGTTCACCAGGAGGCGAGATTCCAACTTGAATTACCGCTATTTACCCTCCTTTCTTGTCTGTCGCCTCCAAGTGTGAATGTCGACATGCTTAAACTGAATGCAATTACCCACCGGTTGACCTCCCAGCCTACTCCTTCGGTACTCTCATTCCCTGCGGACCCTCGACCTGCAATGGGGTTGTACAACGATGGAATGTATTAGCTAGTAGATGAGAGCACTCTTTGGCTCAAGAGTCCCCTCTCTAAAGTCCTCTACCACACTATGTGAATTTACTTGTTTTTTCATATCTTGATTATATTTATTAATTTATTTATTTTTAATGATTCCAAGGGTGCCAAGTTTGGTTGTGCCCTTCAAGAACTTCCCTTGAAATTCCAAGGGTGTCACGCCTAACAGTTTATTTGTGATGCCAAGGGTGCCAACTTGGTCGTGCCCTTCAAGAAATTCCCTTGAAGTTATAAGGGTGCGACGCCACTTACCCTTCAAGCATTCAGTGGCTACGAGGGGAAAGTATAGGTGCAACGACAAAGATCACTATCATCTCTTATGTTTCCTGCTATAGTGAGACTAATGCTGTTGGGGATCAAGGAATCCACCTAGATGTGCACCCAACGGTAGAATCCTCATGAGCGACCCAACTTGGGGACCTACCCTCATGACATCATGATCTTCAAGGCGAAGGTGTTTCAACCTTTCCAGCCCAAGTCACAGCAAGAGTGCTAGTGGGTGAGATCAGGGACACTGCCCCACCCCTCCCATGCAGTTCCATCCAATTGTATAACCCCATCACCCATATATGAGTCATTCGGCCAAGAAACTAATCTATGTCTGCAACCACTAACATATTATCAGAATATAGATAAACATATATAGCAGGTTTCAAAATTGACTTACAATTTCAAAGATAAAATAATATAAATTTTCATCAAACCAGGTGTCGTCAACTCATCACATGCTTGTGCCTTTGGTGGTTTCCTTCCATACTCAATAATCATCAGTAACAAGGTTTCTCGTTGTTAGTCATTGTTGTAATAACATCATCAACATCACCTAGTCATTCACATCACTGTTCATTGTGAACCGGAACTAATGCAAGTAGGTAACATAGGGAACACATCCATCATGGCTGTCATCATCATAACATCAATGGAAACATACATATCCATCAAAGCTATCAACATCATAACATTAATAGAAAACATACCTATCCATCAAAGCTATAATCATCATGATATCAATAGAGAGCATTCACATCCTTTACTGCCATCATCATCATAAATTCAATAGAGACCAAACATAACTATTTATGTTACAATTATCCTAATATCAATAGATAACATGCATAACCATTAATTATTCAATCATCATAATAGCAATAGATAACATACATAACAATTAATGCTATATTCATCATAATATCAATGGATAACCTACATAAACATCACAAACACTAATATCACAACCACTAATAATAGAGTCATGTGTCTGGATCCTCAACCTGAGGTCCTCAAAGAATAAAGTGTGGGCCTTAGGGCTAAATAAATGTTAATGTCATATCACTATCAGTCGATTAAATCAGGGCACTACACTTTTGTCCAAATTCATACACATGGATAGAGAGGCCTTCATTGACACACAAACCCTCACACTAAGTGAGACCTCGACCTCTAGAATTGGAGGAAGAGAGGGGAACGAAGACGAAGAAGAAGAAGGGGCAAAGGCAGGAGAGGAAGAAGCAGTAGGGCTAGAAGAAGAGGAAAGAGAAACAAATGTAGACATGCCAGAGGAAGAACCAGAGGCAAAGGTAGAAAAAGAGCAATATGAAGAGGAAGAGGGGGAGCAACAGGAAAAATCAAGTCTTGATAAAACTACAGAGCCCAAAGAAACATAGATATCCCCAGAAGAAGTAAGTTTGTCTCCAGGACCCACTAAAAAAGAGGTAGCTACAAATTTAGCTACCTTCAGCACCCCAATAAAACCTAAAAAGAAGAGACAAAGGCAAGCCCCCCCTCTACCTTAAGACCAGAAAAGCATCATGATCAAGCAATGAAAGCCACAAACTCCCACAAAGGACATTATCATAAATGAAGAGTCTCCAAGTAAGAAAGAGGAGGTGGGGCCATTGAAAGAGGAATTGAAGAGGTCGCCTCTCCAAAATCCATAACAAAGACTCCTATAGCATATGTAAAGAGGCCCACCACCAGATCAAACTCATTCAAACAAGCCAAGACACCTACCACCCTACAAAAATAAGAAAACAGGAAGCTATAGGAAGAGAAAAGCATGCTACAGGAAAAATAGAGTGTGCTACAAGAGGAACAAAGGATGCTACAAGAGGAGAAGAATGAGAAGCAAGAGTGGTAGAATGTGACACAAAAACTATAGGAGTTAGTAGCTTCCCCAAAAACATTTGATGGGGACTTTCGAGTGCTCTAGGAGCCTATTCCACACCCTATCCTAAGCTCCTATTATAAATTCATTGGAGGGATAATTATTCCCCAAAAATTTGTAGTCCCACTTTTCTTTGAGCTAGAAGCAGAAAGAGGAATAACCCACAGATGGATGCAAATTTCTAAGTCTAAAAAGGTGGAAGATGCGGGCTTCATGGAAGAAAGTGTCCTTGAAATGGGCAAATAATTAATTGAGCTAAGAGAGAGGGAGTACACAATAAGGGAGCAGCTACAGGCATAAAATAGGAGGTTGAGGGAGAAGTTGCAGGAGAAGGAAACTCAACCCACCAAAGCAGATGGAATGCCCTACCCCAAAGTCTTCAAATCAAGGAGTATCACTCTCCTCAAAGGTTGAGGAATGCATTGGAAATGACATCCCTGTACAAAAGAAACATACAAATATTAAAATTCAATTGGATTGGACTCAAGCTCAGTCCACCCTTGTTGCTAGGCCTACAGGAAGGAAGAAATGAAGCAAAGGAGAAGAAGGAGTGGACAAAGATAGAAAAGAATGCAGGCTTCTATCCTCAAGAAGGCACACCATCTGAGGAGCCTTGGGATGTCAGGGAGGCCACCAGGGCCATGAAGGACATGGACATAGATGACTGAGTTTCTCAGAGGATGAGAAACAATTTTAGTAGGGGGTGATGATGAGGCTCATCAATAGGTACATCATAAGGGTCATAATGCCATCCTCCAGCTTTAGAACTATCTCTTTCTCACATTTATTTACAATTTTTGTTATATTATGCTTAGTGAGAGGGGTAAAAGATGTTTTTCTATGTCATGTGGCCTAATATGGTTTAAATGCATGAAATGGAGCATTTTTTAGATGATTTCAATGCAGGAGCTCTAAGTAGACACCTGGGAGAGATTATAGGAGGTTGTCCACCTCCTTAACTCCCCGAATCAACCAAAATCACTAAACTATCTCTCATTAGCTTGAGGTCATTGGCAGCCAAGCAGGACGAGGTCATTGCCCTGCCAAAGGAGATGGGATGCCCTACCCTATAATCTTCAAATAAGAGATTATCACTCTCCTGAAAGGATGAGGAATGCATTTGAAATGACACCCTTGTACAAAATAATCATGCAAATATCAAAATTCAATTGGATTGGACTCAAGCTCAGTCCACCCTTACTGCTAGGCCTATAGGAAGGAAGAAATGAAGCAGAGGAGAAGAAGGAGTGGACAGAGATAAAAAAGAATGCAGGTTTCTATCCTCAAGAAAGCACACCATTTGAGGAGCCTTGGGATGTCAAGGAGGCCATTGGGGCCATGAAGGACATGGACATGGATGTATGAGTTTCTCAGTGGATGAGAAACTATTTTAGTAGGGGGGTAACGATGAGGCATATCAATAGGTATATCATAAGGGTCATAATGCCATCCTCCAGCTTTAGAACTATCTCTTTCTCACATTTATT
Source organism: Pinus tabuliformis (assembly GCA_031772625.1). Classification (NCBI taxonomy): domain Eukaryota; kingdom Viridiplantae; phylum Streptophyta; class Pinopsida; order Pinales; family Pinaceae; genus Pinus; species Pinus tabuliformis. The sequence goes on along the minus strand of CM062808.1, from coordinate 290,756,064 downwards.
TACAATTTTTGTTATATTATGCTTAGTGAGAGGGGTAAAAGATGTTTTTTTATGTCATGTGGCGTAATATGGTTTAAATTCAGGAAAGGGAGCATTTTTAAAATGATTTCAATGCAAGAGCTCGAAGTAGACAATAGGGGGATATTCTATGAGGTTGTCCACCTCCTTAACTCCCTTAATCAGCCAAAATCACCACACTATCTCTCATCAGCTTGAGGTCATTGGCAGCTAAGCAAGTGTAGTTAAAGACAATATAGATCCACCCTTCTCGAGTTTTGGGAGACAAACATTCCTATTTTCTAGGGAGTTGTTAGTAGCTACACTCTTGTATAAATAAATATGCTAAAGTGCTCATTAGGATTCAAAATTTGTTTTCAGCTAAGTTATTGAGCTCAAGCACTTGATACTATTATTTTTGACTGGTTATGTGACACTGCTACTGAGCTCAAGAACTTGATACTATTAATGTTATTTCAGCTCAAGAAGGTTTATGTTAGTCATCTTATTTTTCATATGTTTGTTGTAGCTTAGAAGTGGATTTATTGACTAGATTGGAGTTTTTGGCAAAGATTAGATGGTATTTAAATTCAACTCATCTTTTCCACCATTGGTTATTTAAATTTGTCAGTAATAAAAGAGTATGTGCATGTGATCATGCAGGGTTTTTTGGATCTACAGGCATGGGGCCTTTCATGATCTCCATCCAGGACTTCTTCACCCTCTTTGACGAATCCCAAAATTTTGTTCTTGAGCTCATTCCCTTAGGTCACCATGAGTAGCCCTCATAGTTCAAAACATGCCTCCCTAAGGTGTTGAGCTTGGCTAGGGGTGTTGGCCACCTTTCATCCATAAACCACAACCTACATCCACCTTTCCATACCATGATCTCATCATTACTAATTTAATTTGTCCTTGAATTAAATTGTAGTTGTATTCTCATAGCATCTTGTAGTAGTTAACTAAGTTAAGTTGAATTAGTTGGCTCAGTAAATTCGAGTTGGAATTCTATCTAGTCATGTAGAGTGATCCCTAAATTTAGGGGCCTAGGTTGAGTTCTTATTGAGTTGTAATTATCTAATTCAGTTTAACTGGGTTAAATTCAATTAAATTGGTTCTAACTGTTGAAGCAACTAATGAGTGGTCAAGTGAATTAAATTGGATTTAATTCACATGTAGTGATCAATCAGATAACTAATAATTCACTCCAAATAGCTCATGCATTTCAGTTCAGAGGAAAACCTAGTTGAGATTAGAGTTCAGGGACAATGTACTATCAGTTGTAAAATAATCTAAATTAAATTGATGATGCATGCAATTCGTAGAAGGCGTATGGATGTATTGCGTAGTTATGAGTGAGGAATTTCCCAATTAAATATGGGCTAATTCCCTTGGAAACTATGTAATGAAGTAGGAGCTTGGCAGGCAACATATTTGGATAAGTATTGGCTTGCGCTGGTTTGTGAAGTAGTGAGATAGTTTGTACTTGTGCAGAGATTGTTTGGGTTGAACAAGCATTGTATTTTCTTCTCAGATCTTCTAGTTAATGCAATATACAAATAGTGAGGTTTTTTATTTGTTGCTTTCCCCAGAAAAATATTCTATTATGTGTGATTGAAATTCTTCCTTTTTTGCTTTGTGATTTCATCAATCAATTTTTGTTTCCGTTGATGAGTAGACCTAAATTCAAGTCTTTTCTTCTAGCATATTACATAAGAAGTTTGAATCTATAGTAAAAATCTACATGGTATCAGAGTTGAAATCACTTATGAAGAGGAGAATAAGAGTTTGTTGAGCAAGTAAAATCAAATTTGCAGTTTCATACTTTAGAGTCAGCAGGATGTCATTCTATGGTTTGAGACTTGAGTATGCCCTGAAAGGTAGCTAGAATTACATAGCTTGGAAGGACATGATGGAGGCAGTGTTGGAAGACAACGGGCTGAAGGAATTCATAGATCATGATATCCTCAAGCCTCTAACATCTGAGGCGAAAGATATGAATGAATGGAGAAAGAGTGTTGAAAAGGCAAGAAGGATTATCCTAGAAGGGGTACGAGATCATATTATGTCGAATCTCCACGGTAAGGAAACTCCATTTGTAATGTGGAGGGAATTGACAGACATGTTTCAAAATAGTAGTTACCATAGGATGTTGGCACTGAAGGAAAAACTTATAAAGATCAATATGGAAAAGGGCGATTCAATTCCGAAGTACTTGACCAAGTTCACCCAATGTTGGGATGAGCTTGAAAGTGTCGAGGTTGTTGTTGTAGAAGATGATCTAGTGAGCCTAGCACTTCTAGGACTTCCCAAGAGCTAGCAAAACTACCATGACTCGTTTAATGGGATGGAGAAGCTACAAGAGTGGGAGTGATTATGGTCTGACTTGGTACAGGAAGAGATTTGGCGAAACACCAAAGACATATTATCATTAAAGCATGATGATGAGGAGAATTGTGCCTTAACTAGAAATGCAAAGAAAGTGAAGGGGAAGTCATCCCATTCCAAAGCAAATTCTAGTTAGGGCGGAAAGAAGGACATGTCGAAAATCAAGTATTTTCACTATCACGATCTAGGACACTATGCCACAAAGTGTCCACACAAGAAGGCCGGTAAGAAGCTCTCAGGAGGAGTGACAGGTGAAGCTCTTCCTTCACAATTCAAACTAGATTTCACCCTCATCGCTTGCATGGTTTCATTGGTGATGGGTAGTGTGTGGTACCTTGATAATGGAACCTCATTCCATATGATCGGAAATAAATCTCTTCAATATCTTGGAGGAGAAGAACCTCTATATGCACACAGGGATGGGAGATGATGGGAGGTATAGCGTGACCGACATCAATACTGTTACCGTTTAGAGGCAGTCTCATTCTCCCCTCACATTGAGAGATGTCATGTATGTTTCAAGTTTGAAGAACTTGGTTTTTGTTTCCATGTTGGAGGATGGAGGATATCACATGATATTTAGTTAGGGAAAGGATTTCATTCATCACATAGCCACAGGACAAGGTGAAGTAGATCAGGGTTCGAGTGAATAACCTCTACAAATTGGAGGTATAAGATTGTGCTTCTTTGAGCACTAAATCAGAGAAGGTGTAGAGCTGAGACATCGGTAAGTTGTGGCATAGAAGATTTGGTCACTTCCACCATGGAGCTTTGAAGATTATGGAACAAATTTGTATAGGACATCCATGGGTACACTAGAGCAGAGAGATACATGCAAAGAGAGTACATTGGGGAAATACACCAAAGCTTCCTTTCATGACAAATAAGATTGAGCGCAAGAGATCCTTGATTGAGTTCACTTAGATGTGTGTCGACCGTTCTCGACAATGTCCACAACCAAGCACAAGTAATATGTAATATTTGTTGATGATTTTTCTCGTAAGTGTTGGATTTTCTTCATTTAGAATAAAGATCAGATGTTTGCTAAGTTTTGTGAATTTAAAGTACTTGTCAAGAAAGATACTAGAAGGAAACTTAAAAGTTCTCAGAAGTGATAATAGTGGAGAATATGTGTCGATTTAATTCAAGAAATTTTATGCATTAGAAGGAATTCGACGGGAGTTGATAACACCTCATAACTCACAACAGAATGGGGTGGTTGAAAGGAAGAATAGAGGTATTATGGGAGTGGTATGGGTGATGTTACATGGTCAGGGCCTACCATTACACTTGTGGGTTGAAGCATGCAACAAAATTTTTTATTTGCAAAATAGAAGCCCTCATCGAATTTTCTGGATGAGTACACCAGAGGAGGCTTTTTCAGGGAAGAAATCAGATGTGGCACACTTCAATATCTTTGGTTTGTCAGTCTACTGCCATGTTACCAAGGATGCACGGAAAAAGCTAGAGCCAACAACTGAGATGGGCATATTTGTGGGGTACACTGATACATCTCACTATTATAGCATCATTCAACACTCTTATAGTTATGATGCCCTGATATGGCCTTAGGCAACCCTTTCCCATTCAGACTTGATCATTTATTAAAAAAAAATATTTTCAATTCTATACACGACTCTGCCCTTCCAAAAGCATGTACACACGTGGGTACCATAATACATAACCCATCTACATAATTTAAAATATGAAAAAATAAAAATATTTCCTCTTTCTCGGGCGGGGTTTACAAATTTCACCGAAATCCACCTATAAGATCCTGTGGCCTATTTGAATCAACTAATTTCTATTGGTCTTTATACACCTCATGGGAAGGCCTAATTCATATAAGGAGATAGGATATTGACATTATAGCCCTTTTGTCCCTAGGTCAAGTTTGATTTTCCCTGTGCTTCTTGCACTTTGAGTCATAAGAAACCCTTTTTTCTTTTCAGAGATGTTCATCTTCCATTATATGACATCCTTTTGCACATGATTAAGAGGTGATCTTTGAGGCTTAGGTTGTACGGATCAAAAGGAACGTTTCAGTTGTGCCATGGTTAGATGAGGTTGTACTCTTCTACTCCTATTTTCTTATATCAATAAAGAAACTCAATCTTGTTCCTAAAATGTTATGATCTCATGTTTTTTAAGATTCATGTCTAGTATATCATGATTTATTTTTTGATGATTGATGATATAACATGTTTATTATGCATGCAATTTGAACTACTTTTTATGTATATGCTTCTCTAAGTTGTGTTGCAGGTCTGATCACTTTGGAGGAAGTAGAGGGTTTAGACCCTATGGGCTCGACATCAAATGTAGGACCTACAAGTACTTCTCTTAAACCCAACTTTAGTAGTTCTCATAGTTTTCTTGCTTGAACATATGCTTCTTGTTGATAGTCTACCTTCGATCTGTTGAGGTTGTCAACCCTTACCTTAGGGAAGTTTTTTGCGTCAACAAAATTGGTGACCATACTAGGGAATGTAGTCTCTTATTTCCTAGAAGGGTTGTTTTGTCCTTGATCTGGGATTTTCTATATTGTTTCTTGATTTTTCAATATTATTGACTTATTTTCAGTCTGGGCAATTAGTCTGATCTACTGGATCAAGTCTGTACTTTTTATTTTCCCTTATTTTTCTGCATATACACGTGGGTTATTCCAACGAAACCCGTGTATACACTTTCTTAAGAAAAAATCGTGTGTACATGTGACTCTGCTTATACATAGTCATGTATATTTAGGACAAATTGAAAATTTTCAATTTTTTTTTTTCTTCAGTTGGGTGACTAGCTTGGTTTTCCTGCTCTTTTAGGGTCATTTTCAGTCTGGAATGATCATGTTGCTTGCGAGTGTCCATTTCTTTTTCTCTTTTTGCAAAAATATTTTGTTAACCAAGGTTTACAATTTTTCGAAGTTTTGCATTCTTAGTTTGGATTTCAGACCTTTTGGCAAAGTGTTTGACTATTCTATGCCTTTGGAACAGTTAGTTAATTCTCAACTCGCATTATAATCCAAATTTTTCATTGCTTCATTTTTCATTCTTAAAGTTGGCCCATTGAGTTTCTTTTGTGATTATTTGAGAAAGGTCTTTGCAATTTATTTTGGTCCTCTAAAATATTTTGTTTGTTGAATATTTTATGTTTCCTTTAGATTAGGTTGTTCAAGTGTTTTTGATCTCTTAGTCACTTTGGTCTTATCATCTCGGTGATCGTTTATAGCTGGTGAACTTTCGTGTCTTTTCGCTTGATTTTGATCTTGAGCTGATTGATTGTTTTTCCTTCTTGAAACTTTTATTCGAAGCCTTTAAAAAAAACATTTGTTTTTCCTTTACTTTCATTTGGTTTTTGGTTTTTTGATCTTTTTGTTTATCAACAAGTGTGTGAATCTTTGTTTGAGGTTGGAATTTGCTTCACTTGAGAAATATTTTTCTTGGATATTTGTTTCTCCTTGTTTGGTTAAATTTTGACTTTAGGATATTAAAAGAGCACATTTGTTTGTTTAGAGAATTCCATAGAATCTTGCATTTAGGCATTCTAGTATGCATTAAGGTAGTTTGCATTTTAGGCATTTTTTAGTCTCTTTCGATAGATGATGAATGTGTGAGCGTGTTTAAAAGAAGAAAAGAGAGTTTTTTCTTTCATATATTTCTCGTAGAACCTTGTAGAGATCACTTTTCATCAAAGAAAAATAATTTGCATTTACATGTAGCCTAGTTTTCTATTGGTTTCTTTTTGCGTTAGAACACCATAAGTTTCACTTCCGCTACCTATGACCTAAATAAAAACCAATAAAAGAAAGTGCTTAATCTAAAATGAACTGGATTTTTCTTTTTGTTATAGATACATCAATTAGTCTAGGGAATTTAGTTCCTTCGAATAGGTGTGTGGAGAGTAAAATCTCCAAGATCATTCTAAACTGAAACATAGAAGTTGATTAAAAAGTTAAAATATAGTCTCGTTAAGTTGTCTGGGAAATTTCTTCTAACACATGAGTTAAGAACAAGGATGAGTGAAGACAGGGAAAGAGAATACCCCTCCTACTTGTTGGATCTTGCACCCGCAATTATTTCACCCAAATTTTGATTATGAACCGGTGACATTAGCTGCCTATCCTAAGGACCACACATGTGACTGTGGGGGGGAATACCCATGGTACTTGAGATAGATGTTATATCACTTTCATAGTACATCTGGAGGGTGCACTTACAAAGCTTGGGTACTTGCACTGGCAAAGGCTATTTTCTGGCGGTCAGTGTCACTATTTCTGATACCTTTGCTGGTAGGCTTGGGCCGTAATTATCCCAAACTATCTTTGGAAGGTCCTTATATTCACTTTCATCTATTTTGGTGTCCAGTCCTAATCACCCAAAGTGGAATACCTAGAAGCTGCTTGTTTGGTTTATCTTTAGGGACTTTTTAGTGAGTGCTCTCTGCTTCTAGATTGCCATAAGTTTTTATTTTTTGAGTCTTTAAAAAGTTTTCTTAACATTTAAAAGTGGGTGATTGATAGGTTCATCAGCATAGGACTAGGAGCAGTTATACTGGTGATTTTCAACCATTAGTAGTTGACGCATTAGAGATTAATCTAGCTTTAGGGGCTCCTATTTCATAGGGTGAACCTAGTGCAGTTCATAATTTGGACGGAAACGCTTTGGTCCTTACTAGGGTGTTCTTCTAATCGGAAGACAAGATTAATATTGAAGATGTCCCTGAGTCCCCTGTGACTCCTTCGACACCCCTTCCTTCTCATCTTCTGTACGTTGTATCGTACGTGGGTACCCCGACTCACAGGATGACAAGCCCTGTTTACTCTCCTTTTTTCCATATGGCCAATGTTAGTGGAACAAATATGGCTACTAATATCTCTGGTGTGCATACCCCTCCTTTAGTTGCAGGAGGAGGTACTATTTATATTTATATTGCTACACTTAGTATAGTGGCGGTTGGCTCTACCTCCATTCTAGGTCTGAGTGGCAGCACCCAACCTTCCGCTCCTTTCACTGGTGCCCATCCATTTAGGATGCTACCTAGTGGTATTTCCCTGGTTCCTTCAACCTTCCCATCTATTGTTTCCACATCTATGACTTCTATTCAAAGTGGTTCAACATCTTTTTATGGTTTTTCTTTTGGAAGTGGTCATATCCCTCCTTCCAATCCATCTTTGAACTTAGGACAGGCTCATAATGTTAATCCTTTCCAAGGAGGTCAAGGATGGCCAAATCCTTCTGTTAGTGGTTTAGGGGATGGGAATTTATCCCATTTATTTGGTCAACAAGGAAGTATGTCCTTCCCTTCTGCCGAGACCTCACAGGTTTTTCCTCCACTACCTATTGCCTAGAATCCTTATCAGGGGTTATCGCCTTTTTTCAATGTTACTCTAGGAGAAATCTATCTTATGTATGGTAACCCTACGGCAGGGGGTGGATACCCTTCGGATACTTCTGGTCCACAAGGATTTCCTTATGGTTCAACTCCTTCTACAAGTAACCCATGGAAACCTGGTGCCTCTCCAAATCTAGGATACTATTTTCCTAATATTAGAAATTATGCTCTTGGGGGGTGGAATTCTCCTGCTCCTTCATGCTTACCATTCTTGGAAACTTTAAACTTGCTAGATCTTTCGAAGCTAACAAATGATATGATCCGATACAATCTGACTTGGCCTCCGATTCCTAGCAAACTTCCTTATGATATTACTAAATTTGAAGAGAAGTCTAGGGAGGATTCATCTAATCATATAACCACATTCCATTTATGGTGCTCATCGAACTCCTTGATCAACGATTCGATCAGGTTGAGATTATTCCAATGCACCCTAACTGGAAATGCTACAAAATGGTATATTGAGCTTAGAGGGGGTACCTTTTCTACTTTTGGAGAACTAGCCACTATGTTTTTAAACCATTTTTAGTTGCTTGTCCGATATGATGCTGGAACTGAACTTCTAGCCAGTTTTGAACAAGACAAAGCAACTCATATTTTTGACCACATTTAAGAGTGGCGCAGATGGAAGTGGATCATTAAGGTCTATATCCCTGATGAGTTCCTTCTCAAATGGTTTTTCAAATCTTTGCAGCCAAAAATTTCTAAGGATGTGTCACTCTCTAGAGTGTTCATTGAAGAACATGCCATCTTTAGAGCCCACCAGTTAGAACTCATATATTCTTAGTCTGGAGTCCTTTATAAGATTATGTATGATGCTCCTTGATCGAAGATTGATTTAGCCAAACCTATGCCAAGACCCCATGCTGACAGAATTGTAGGTTTGATCGATAGAAGTATGGCTAACCTATTGAGTCAATTTCAGTAGTACAGGTTTCACCATCGGTCGCTATGCCTTCCCAACCTTTAGCAGTTAATTTTGTCCAATCTTCGAACCCCAAAGGAGACCAACAATTTGATGGGAAGAAGAAGGGATGTGGTAATAAGAAAGATAAGGCTGGGAAGGGGAATTCGAACAAGTCCAGTAACTATATTGGAGGGGGCAAGAAGGAATTGAAAAATAAAGTAAAGTTCCCATGCAAGTTATGTAGTGGGGATCATATTACCCATCTTTGTTGTAAGATTCAGGATGCTCAACGCTTGTTAACTCAGCAGGGTTCTTCGAGTTCCCAAACTATGTTTACTAACCCTTTTCCCCAAGCACAACAAATGCTTGTTGGCGCTAATGTTGGTACTCGAACCCCCACATGGGGCAACGAGCAAGGGGAATCCACATCGAGTGTCTATATGGTGAAGTATCATGTTGATGTTGCTATAAGATCACATGATAATGGTGAGATGGAACCTTCTAAATATAAGGTTTCTTCCAATATTCCAGAGCCACTCCATATCGATAGGCCCGTTGTTGAGCCTATACCTCGGATTTCGAAAGGCTCTACAAAATGTTCGATTGTTAATCCTAATGTTAGGGTTGCTTAGAACTGCTCTATTGTCAAAGATCTAGCTCAGAGCCCCTATACGAGGTCAACGTTAAAGGTAGTCCAATTGTGTCCTGCACAAAGGAATGCATTTCTCACTGTGATCAGAGTAGTGGATCCGAAAAACTCTCTTGTTATAACATTTGATATGTCAAGTGCTAATAAGAGGCTCCCTCATCACATGGCTTTCCAGATTAAATCTACATATTAGAAAATGAATATCTTTTGAACTGTAGTTGATGAAGGGGATTCCACATGTGTCATGTTGATGACATGTTGGAAGGCTATCGAGTCTCCAGAATCTATTCCTTCCCCTGCTCTCCTTACCGCATTCGATGGTCATTCTCATAGGCCTCATGGAATTCTTCCATCCTTTCCCATTTGTGTTGGGGGCAAGGTTGTCAATGTCGAGGTAGAAGTAGTTGGTGCCAACCTCGATTATAATCTTTTGTTGGGTCGTAATTGGGTTTATGCATTGGATGTTATTGTTTCATCGTTTTTTCGCGTCCTATGCTTCCCCCATGAAGGGATAATGGTTATAATTGATCAAATGGATTATTCTCCTAATGATCCCAATGCATATTATTATTCTACCGTCCCCTTGGTGAAGAATACCAAGAAACCTGTGGAGAATTTGGGATTTTATTCCTCATTGATGGGTACTTTTGATCTTCCTTATCCTATTGCTCATGTTAACTCCATTTCATTCTCCAGGTCGATCCTTGAAGAGGTTATTTTAGAACACAATTTTTTTTCTTCTGATCCTTAGATTTTACCCCCCCCCCCCTACCGCCACATTGGAAGATGGGAAAGTAGGTGGATTGGCATACCCTATATCTGCAGCAGAAATCACGTACCAATCTATAGTGGATTCTGCAGATTCTGATCCCATCTCTCTCCCATCAAAGGATTTGGATGGTGATGTGGCTCTGGTCTAGACTCTTGACTCTACTTGAGCTATGGATTGCCTTGACATAGTCTTACCATCTAAACAGGAAATCCTAGAAGTAATGATTGGTGTCGAAATATTGTGAGATGATTTACATCATCAGTCATATTTTCTCCCTAACTTGCATCAAGTTGAGTCAAATTTATCTGGTCCTTCTTCAACTGGAAGTGTTCACAAAATTATAAATCCTTTGGCCCCAACACAGATTTTTGCTGAAGGCAATATGCCTAATATTTTGGAAACCATTCTGGTGAAAATCTCCAGGAATCCCAATATTATCGAAAATATCTTCATCAGAGCTTCATGTTCCCCTAAATAAATCAATATTTATACCAACCTTTTTAAGGAATTTCGAGATTTGTTTGCTTGGTCTTTTGAAGAAATGCTTGGAATCGATCCATCGATAGTTCAACATGAGATCAAGACATACAAAAATGCTAAGATTGTACAAAAAAATCTTCGACTGGTAAATCCTAGGAAAGCGGTTGTTATTAAAGTTTAGGTTGAAAATCTTCTTAAGATGAGTTTCATATACCCCATCCCTTTAACTGAATGGGTCTAGAAACTAGTCCTAGTCGATAAAAATCAAGGAATGATCTAGGTAAGCATTGACTTTAACGTTTGTATAAGGCTTGTCCTAAAGGTAATTTCCCCACTCCGTTTATCGATTAGATCATTGATAAGTGTGCTAGAAATGGGGTGTTCTCCTTCACAGACGATTTTTCACGATATAATAAAATAAATATCCGTCCTGAAGATCAACACAAGACAACGTTTATTTTCCCCTGGGGTATGTTTGCATGCAAAAAGATTCAATTTGGCCTAAAAAATGTTGGAGAAAATTTTCAGTGGGCCATGTCTTATGATTTCCACGACATCAAGCACATAATAGAAGCATATTTGGATGACCTAGTTTCTTATTCTCGAAAGAGGATTGATCATCCACGACACCTTCATTTGGTTTTCAAACGATGTCGTTACTATAAAATCTGGTTGAACCCTAATAAATGTGTTTTCGATGTCACATCCAGTCAGTTATTGGGATTCATTATCTCTAATGAAGGGATTCAGGTTGATCCTTTCAAGGTTAAGGCAATACTTCAGTTTCCTCCTACATCAATTGTTCATCAACTTTAGAGTCTCCAAAGTAAAGCCAATTGCTTAAGGAGATTTATCGTAAATTACATCGAGATTATGAAAGAATTTATGTGATTAATGAAGAAAGGAGTCCCACTTTTTTGGGATGGTTCTAGTTCAGGAAGACCATGTTCTTAGATATCATGTGATTTATTATCAGAGACAAGGCTTAGTCGGTCCTAAACTTAGGTATTCTCATATAGAGAAGTTGGCTTTGACAATAGTTCACGATGTCCAGCGACTTCGTTACTATATTCTTCTTAGAATATTTTTGTGTTGGATGACGTCAACCCATTTCAATTTGTCCTTAGTAGGTGAGTGATTGGGGGCAAATATAATAAATGGATTGTCATATTATAGGAATTCGATCTCGAATTTATGTCAACCAAGTCTAAAAAATCTTTAGTATTCATGGAATTGATTTCGGAGTTGCCTTGTGAAGAGGATGTTGTTTATGAAGAGACATTTCTGGATGAACACCTCTTCTTAATCTCTTCACAATATCCTTGGTATGGAGGCATCATAGTTTATCTCCAGAATTCGATGTTTCCTCAAACTTTTTCAAAGGATGAACGTAGAAAATTGCTTCACCTAGCTAGAAATTATATTATTATCGGTGACACTTTATATCCTCCCGAGATTGATTCAATCCATAGAAGTTGCTTAACCTTAGAAGAAGATGAGTATGATCTTAATGACTGCCATAGTGGAGCTCATGGAGGACATCTATTTGAGCTTGCTACAACCCAATTTTTTTTGCGTGCAGGCTATTTTTGGCCCTTAATTTTTAAATATTGCATGGAAGTGGTCAAAAAGTGCCATCCTTGTCAAGTATATACTTGGAAAATGCGCGCTCATCTAGCTCTGATTTTCCCCATCATCACTGTTGGTCCTTTCATAAATTATGGTATTTATTTTACGACGTGTAACCTGGTTTCGGCTAAGGGTCACAAGTACATTATCGTAGTCATGGACTACTTTACAAAGTGGGCTGAAGCTATGCCTACTTTCAAAAACAATGGTGAGACAACAACCCTTTTCCTATTTAACCAAATCATTTCACGTTTCAGTATTCCAAGGGAGATTACCATTGATCATGGTAGTCATTTTCAGATTAAGATGATGTCTGAGTTGGCTTCAAAGTTGGGATTTTTGGAAGAGCATTCGTCTTCATTATCCTCAAGCTAATGTTCAGGTTGAAGTCATGAACAAATCCCTGAAAACTATCCTACAAAGGACAATAAATAAAGCTATATCCAACTGGCACATCATGCTATATCCTATACTTTGGGCATATTGGATGTCTGTTAAGACCACCATGGGTTTTAACAATGTAAACTTTGAAACGGGAACTGATACTGTTACCCGTTTCGTAAAGATAGCAATAAAGTGACCCGATTTTGAAAAGGGGTGATGCAGAATACACATGTTTTTTTTAGAGCATAGTTTTTGGCACTTTAATTTTTTTATGCACATTGCGTTTTAGAATGGTAGTGAATGGTAGTGATTTTCATGCTGATTTAAAAAAGTGGTTATTTTGCATTGCACCCTTTTTTTAAAAGACCTATTTTTTGACTTTAAATTTTTTTATTGTATAAAATGTAAATAATTATTTTTTAAAATTAATAATTTTGGAAGTGGTCTTCTTCTTCATATTATCTTGTTTTAATTTTTTTTTTTTTAATTTTTTTTGTAGTGAGGTTTTTATTGTTTTGCATATTTAAAGAAGAATGTCGATATTTTACATTTTCCATATTCTGCATATTTATACATTGTTAATTAAATTTTCAATCCAAATGAAATAATTGTCTGTAAAAAACAAATATAAAAAAATATATAAAAAAGAGAAAAATAAAAAATAAAAAATGTTAAAAAAAATTATCTCATAAACCCTAAAAGAATTTGGAGAAAAAAAAAAAGTAAATATATATATATATATAAAATTAAGTATGTAAAAATAGAAAAATTAACAAAAAACATTAGCAAAACTAGGAAAAAAAATAAAAAATTAAAAACAAACTAGTTTAAAAATATAAATATATAAATATATATATATATATATATATATATATATATATATAAAATTAACAAAAAAATGAAAAAACTAGTAAAATTAATATTTAAAAAAACAAAAAAAATCAAATTATAAAAAAAAAACCCCAAAAAATATTAAAATGGCCGAAAATATATGTCTTTTCAAATGAAAAAAAAAATTAAAAAAAAACATTTACAATTTATAAAAAAAATACCTATTTTTTATTTTTGTTTTTTAAATTCAAATTATTAAAAAAAAAAGACCAAAAAATAAATTAAAATTATATAAAAAAAAAAAAAAAAACCCAAAAAAATGCATATTTTTTATTTTTCTCTTTTTTTTTATAAATTAATAATATTTTTTTTTTAAACTAACCTTTTTATTTAAAAAAATAAAAAATAAAAATTAAATTTTTTGTAAACAAACTTTTTTTTTAATTAAAAAAATTATAATTTTTTTTAAACATTATACTTTTTAAACTAATTTTTTAACATTATAATTATAATATTTTTTAAACAATTTTTTTTTTTTTTTTAATTAAAAATTTATATTTTTTTTAATTTCCATTTTAAAAAAATTATTAAAAATAAAATAAAATTTAAATATTTTTTAACGCATTTTTTTTTTTATTAAAAAAAATTTAAATTTTTCGGGGCCCCCGGCCGCCCGTGGTGGCGCGGCCATGGGCGGAGGGCCTGCCTGAAGGTTTGCAAGGGCCCATTTTCATTGGCGCCGTAGCTTTCAAACTCATTTCTGAGTACGGTGCCCTTGTCTGCATATGAAGTAAATCGATCAAGGGGGTCGTTGCCGTTCTCACTGTAGCCTTTGAAACTGTTGGCCATAACATTGGAGTTTTGAGCATAGCTTGTGAAGCCAGTCAAAATGTCGTTGGCGTCCTTCTCGTAGGTGGCGAAGTCATTCTTTATGAGATTGGAGTTGTCGTCGTAGCTGGTGAATTCCTGATTGGCCTCGTTACTGTCGGTGCCATAGTTCTTGAAATGGTGATCGGGAACGTTGGTATTCGATCCATAACTAGAGAAATCGCTAGTGCCTGCACTGCCTCCGCTACCATACGTTGTAAAACCTTCGTCTTCAACATTGGTTTGGGGAGCGTAATTTGCAAAAACTTCAGATTGTAAATTGCCATCCCGCCCTTATCCTTTGAAATCGCCCTTCACCACGTTGTCTCCGTCTGAGTAATTTTTGAAGCTGTCGGTGCCAGAAACGCCTCCGACCTTGTAGCGTTTGAAGTCTTTTCCATGATAACTCTGGAAATCCACGTCCTCCGTCACAGCATTCATAGCTCCACCCTCCGCGATTCTTCGAGTGCAGAGGAGATCTGCAGCAGTGCAAAAAGATGCAATGTGGTCGGAAAGTGTGTGATTTGCAATGTAGCCACCAAAGACGACCACTGAAGTTGCGTTCAGAGGGGAGGCCTTCTCCAACAAGAAGGGTGGGAGCCTCGCATTCGGCAACACGCGGTGCCAGAATCGTAACAACGACGCCTTCGCCGCAAATGGATGATGTGATCTGCCATGGAAAGTAGGAATCTGCACCATCTATGGCTCTAATCATTGTGTATTACATGGAAACCATAACCATACTCTTCTTCTACAAAAGATTCAGACCAGATCGTTCTACAAAAGAAGATATCAGAGTTTGAATTGTGTACTTACCATAAATGTAAATGTGGATATGGTCATAAGAATGAGCACCAAGATGTGATCTCGCTTGTGTGCCATCTCCTCAATCTGCTCAGAGACATCAACAGCAATGCATGACAAAAAGATAACAGAGTAGCTGCAAGTAGCTCAGCAATAATAAAAAGTTGAGTACTAGTGGTGAAGATAAGACGCATGATTTCAACTAAACACGAATAGAATATATCTCTTTGATTACATGCGGGGCCGAAAAAATTTAATTTTTTTTTAATAAAAAAAAATGCGTTAAAAAATTATTTAAATTTTAAATTTTTTTTTAATAATTTTTTTAAATATGGAAATTTTAAAAAATTATAATTTTTTTAATTAAAAAAAAAAAGTTTGTTTAAAATAAATTATAATTATAATGTTTAAAAATTATAATGTTTAAAAAAAATTATAATTTTTTTAATTAAAAAAAAAATTTGTTTAAAAAAAATTAATTTTAATTTTAATTTTTTTTTAAATAAAAAGGTTAGGTTTTAAAAAAATTCCGTTAAAAAAAAATAATTAAATTTTAATTTTCTTTTCTAATAATTTTTATTTTTTAAATTTGAAATTAAAAAATTAATTTTTTTTGAAAAAAAATTAAAATGTTTTTTATAATTTGTATTTTAAAATTAAAAAAAAAAAAGGTTAAAAAAAAAAGATTGTTTAAAATAAAATTTGAATTTAATTTTTTTTTTTTCCTTTTTTAAAATAAAAATTTTAGGTTTAATAAAAAATAATTAGATTTTTTTTTTTTTTTTTTTAAATAAAAAATATGCATTCTTTTGGTCTTTTTTTTATAATTTGATTTTTTTTTTAATATTAATTTCACTAGTTTTTTAATTTCTTTTCGTTAATTTTCTAATTTTTTTTTTTTTAAACTAGTTTGTTTTTAATTTCTTTTTTTTTTCCCCGGTTTTTGCTAATGTTTTTTTTTTAATTTCTTTGTTTTTACTTATATATATATATTTATTTATTTTTTCCAAATTCTTTTTTTATTTTTATTTTTTTTGGTTAAATTTCTATTTTTTTAAATCTAGTTTTTTTTTTTAATTTTTTTTGTTTTTTCTTAATTTTTTTTTTCTACTTTTACCTACTTAATTAGTTTATTTTAAATGTTTTTTGGTTTCTTTTCCGTATTTTTTTTTTCTTTTGCCAATTTTTTGATGGTTTTTTATTTTTTTTATTTTTCACTATTTATTTGTTTATAATTTATAATTTTTTTTAGTTTTTTAATTTTTACCATTAATTTTTTTTTTTTTACATTTTTATGATCGATATATATATATATATATATATATATATATATATATATATTTTTAATATTTGATTTTTTTTAAGTTTTATATTTTTATTTTGTGTTTTGTTTTTATTATATATCTTAATTTATGTTTTGTTATTTTTTTTTAACTTTTTTTTTGTTTTGTGTTTTTTCATTGTTTTAATTTTTAATTTTTAATTTTATTTTATGTTTTCATTATTGTTTTAAAATTAAATGTTTTTCGGGGTGATGAAAAAATATTTTACGCCATTATTTCGAAATGTTGAAATTTTACTTTCGAAAAAAAAAAGTGTTTTTCCAGAATCAACACTATTCGTTTTGAGGGTGTTTTTTGGATAATTTTTGTGCAAAAAATTGGTTTTCACCACCATTTCTAAAACATGTTGAAAATTTACCCAAGAAAAAAAAAAGTGTTATTCCAGCATCAACACTTTTCGTTTTTAGCACTGTTTTTGATGTTTTTTAGGGGTTTTTTGGCCAGAGTTCCCGTTTTGAGTTTATAGTTCCCGTTTCAAAGTTTACATTGTTTTTTACTCATTTTCAACTAGTTTACGGTTTGGAATCAATATTCCCTGTTGAATGTGAGATCCCATCTTTTAAATTAATAGTTGAACTTCTTCCAAAATCTTCTAGCCTTGAAGAATGCTTTATTCATTTGGATCATCTCGATGAGAAGCGTCAAGATGCAACCACAATAAATGAGGCTCATAAAAAGAGAGTAAAAACCCAATATGACAAGATTGTGCATCCTAGGGTTTTATCTGAAGGTGACCTTGTCCTAGTCTATGACCAAGATAAGACACCTTGGGGGTAGGTAAGTTCAAATCCATGTGATACTGTCCTTTTATCATTATCAAGGCCTTGAAAAAAGGTGCATATGAGTTGGTTGATTTTGATGGAAACGTGTTGTCGCAGCCCAAAAATGGGCTCTATCTTAGGAAGTATTATGCCTAGGTTGTTTCCTAGTATTTTCTTTGTTTTGTAAATATTGTATGTAGTTATTTATTTCTATATATGGGTCTCATGGTGATGGTGGTATTTTGGTCTTCTTTGGCAGGTGTCAATGGGTGATCTTGTGTATCTAGGATTCACTGATGGTGCTAGTAGACATACTCGGAACTTAGCTTCTGCTGCTTGGGTAATATATCATCCATCTAGCTAGTTGTTAGTCGCAAGAGGCATATGTATTAGTCCTGCATCAAACAATATGGTTGAATACAGTGCTGTCATTAATTTACTATCTGAAGCAATATCTTTTGGTATTGAATCGTTAGTTGTTTATTTGGATTCGCAACTACTGGTGTTTTAATTAAATAACATATGTCGTGTGAGAGATCCTTTATTACATCGCCAATTTCTGATAGTGATATTATTACAAATATCATTTAATTTTATTGCTTGTATTCATATTCGACGATCAGAAAATTCATTTGTTGATTCTATACCTAATCATTCATCACATTAAAATAAAAAATAACATAAAATCATCTTTATATATGATCAAACCATCGAGCAACCGTATGTATATAGATAGGAATAATATGTCCAAAATATTACAAAATGTGGACAAATGTCCTACAAAATTTGGGCTTAAGCCCGATCATGTCCATAAAAGATCAGTCATCTAAAATCTAAGTCTGTGGGCCCTGCCCTAGATGACTGTCATGGAAGAGGGCAGTGGAATTTTCCACCCATCAGAAGATCTGCATCCACTCTCATGGTACTCCTACCACTCGCCTCTGAACGACATCAGGGAGATCCTCTATGACTACCATGGGAACCTCGTGAGTGAGACTTTCGAAGTTCCTCTGAATTGTATGTAGGACTCTCTCAGTCTCAGTTGCTTCTCTTTCCATGTCTCTACCGCGATGCCTATGCCTAGGTATACCCTTAGGTTTCATTATTCCAACATCTGCATCATGATAAAATAACCTTTTAAGATTTTTGGTTTCACGAAAAATATTTTCAACTTATTAAGATCATATTCAAAGTAAACAAAAAAACAAATAACATAAAATCTAAATTTTTTTTTAACCCATCTCACCCCATGCAGTGCCCACAGGAAGGGCCAGGTTCGGGTCCTCTCGATAGTCTATTCTTGCATAGGGTAGTCATCTATAGCTATGATTTTTTCCTCCCACCAAAGGAAGAACTCGTCATCGAATGTTGCTTGGGTGACTTTACCCCCTCCTGGTCACCTGATCAGGTTCGCCCATCCGACCAGTCTTAGATATCTAGGACTGTTGATGGTGGTAGATACTCTAGGTCAGAGTGTTGGCATCTCTTAAAGAAAAAGGAACAAAGTATGCTACCATAGTCGAAATGCTTTGTTTTCCCTAGTCTCACCAAAGACAGTTTCTTCTTCATACAAGTCAAGAGCATTGTACACCAATCAAAGAATTTCAGATGAAGGCACTCTACTACCAAGAACATGGTAGGTCGAGAGGCCTAGTGTAGAGATGTCGGGCCTACCACTCTAACAATGGTACAGAGAATGATCTTGATTGGAAAGCTTCTCACTGTTAGGACTCCAAATTGACCACTTTTGACCTTGTATTTTTGCTATAATATTACCCTCTTCAGTCCATAAGTTGAAAGCCTTGATTATATAATGACCTAATCATTCCAAGGTATGAAGTAACTCTCCTCATTACTATATGTTTAATCATTCATTACATATTCATGTTATCTTTATAATTAATCTTTGGAGAAGTTAACCAAGTTTCTAAGTAACTGTTGAACTGTCTAAAGTCTGCAAAAATTATAGTTCGTAGTTGCTGCAACACCAGAAACAACAACTACGTAGTTGCTGCAACACCAGAAACAACAACTACGCAGTTGCTGCAACACCAGCAACAACAACTATCTAAAGCAGGGAAAACGTTATTTTGCAACAACTGGAACACCGGAAATGACAAGCGGAAACAGCAACTATCAGAAGATCGACAGAGTTCCATGCTGACACAGCACGATCAGCAACTGTCCAGAAAGGGTAAAACACAGTTACAGTTGCTGAAACACCAGGAACAGCATGAGTTTACTAAATCAGCAACAATGGTGAAGCGGCAAAGGATAGTACGAGGATTCCAAGAAGACGGTTGAGGTTTGTTTACCAGTTGTGTAACAGTAAGAGACCCAAGAAAGAATACACCGTCACACTGTTGTAACGGCATCCTGTAACAAGGATGGATTTCTTATTTTTGACAAAAAGGTTAAACTGAATGAACCATGACGGTCTATTGTAATAGATGTCTCCTCTATAAAGAGGAGACATCTACATTAGAAAGGGGGGGGAGAAAGAAAACAAGTTGTAAGGGAAATTTTGAAAAACAAAAGCAAGTCTGAATCTTCATTGTAACTGGACATTTTGGCAGATGAATAAAAGGTTGTTCTGAGCATCTAATTCGGCAGCTGTGTTCTGGGGAATCTTGTGAGAGGGACAGGGCCCACCTTCTTCACAAGATTCACCCATTTATTTTCTGTTAGTGTGTGAGTGTTTTTGAATTCTGTAGCATTACCTTTGATAATTTCCTTTTGCTGATACTCTGTTTTGTTGGTTGCTTGATATTGTAAAAGAGTACTTCCCCGGTGATTAGGAATTGCAGTGTGTATTGGCAACTTGGTTACAGGGGCAGGTGCTGAACATCCTTACCCAGAGGATAGGGTCTTGATCCTCTGCTAACAGAGCAGCCATTATTTTTCTTTGTAGATTTGTATTCTTAGTTAACCACTTTCATTTCATCTCTGCAATATATTTTAACTGCTATAACACAGAGTAAGGAGTTTGACAGAAAATAGAATTGTGTATACTACAACTTTTAATGCTTTTAGAGTTAAGTACATACAATACGAGGTCACCTTTGAAATAAAATGACTTTCCCGGGTTGACAAATTAATGTGGTACTCGACTGTTTAATCAATAAACAATTCAAGTAGCCAACATTTTGGCGCCTTTGCCGGGGAAGGCGACTAGAGATTTTAAAAGCATTAATGATTTCTTTTTAGGAATAACATGTGCATGAGAGGACGCAGGAAACCTAATTTCACAGGCGGCAAAGGCGGGGGAGGAAGAAAGACCTTCATTGACGAAATTATTTCAAAGGCCGAGACATCACAGAGGACGAGTTCCCAGAGACCTCAGATCCAGTATTCCTCACAAACAGATCGACATACGGAGGAGGTACTAGGACCTGAAAGGAAGCTAGAAGTACCAGAGCACACTGAGGAACTGGTTGAAGAACCTGAAGAGACAGAAGATACTGAAGATAGAGGAAGCGATTCAGGAAAAAGACCAATGGAGGATAACAGAGCAGAAGGAAGGGGGGAAAACTCACTCTCTACCCTGGAGTTCCCTATTGGGGAGCTCCCGAGAGGGGCAACCCCTATGAAGAACATTCCACTTTCAACATTACCCAACTTTCACGGGTTATCCTCTGAAGACTCGGATGAATTCCTCTTTGAATTTGATATACTATGTAGGAGTTATGATTATGTGAGCCCTAATCAGAAACTAAAACTGTTTCCAGCAACACTGAAAGGGAATGCGTTAAGGTGGTTTATGAGCTTAGGAGCTCAGGCAATCACTACCTGGGATCAGATGAAAGAAAGTTTTCTGGCCAAATATCAGGATTACTGCTGAACAAGAAGAGGAAGGAAGAGTTGTTTAAAATGGTTCAGAAGGAGGACGAGAATCTGGAAGACTTTGTGGAAAGACTGTAGTATAATCTGCAGCGGTCTGACCACCCTACCATGAGTAAAGATATTGTGAAAATAATATTGTTGAAAGGGGTACGAGATGACTGCTTGGACATGTTGAATATGCTTGGAAAAGGGGACATTTCCAAGGAACCATTTGATGAAATTATCAACCTCTGTATGAGATGTTCAAGAGGAGCAGTAAGCAGACCAAAAAGTAGGGACAACGTATATTCAAGAGTCCAGAAGTCAGCAAGTGGAGGAGCAACAAGGGCTGAAATAGGTAATGTGTTGGAAGAATTTAAAACTGAAATGTTAAGCTCTTTTGCTTCACAAATTGATGCTCTGCAGGTAAAAAAAAACAGGCAGAAGCAGAAGCTGCCTTAGCTATTTTTTGTTCTAAATGCAGAGAAAAACACCCACTCAGGGAATGCCCACTAGATAAGGTACTAGTTTGCACGATCTGTGAAAAGGACCATGAGACCCAGCAATGCCCCTCTCTGCCGGGAATAAAAGCAGCACTGCAGTCAACTGAAGAAGAGGTTGAAGTAGTGTACCTAATGACACAGAGGAGGCAATGGCCACAAAGACAAGGTATGAATTCTAACACAGCATTTAGTCGTTGGAATAATCATTCTCCTTTTCAAACGAATTACCCACCCATGAACCAAATGCAGTACCCACCCTTTAATACGATGAATTTTCTACCCATGCAACAACCAAGTCTTCCTTTTCCTGATCCTACCATGTGGAATCCTTGGGGTCCCCAGCAATCGTATTTTAATCAATGGAATCCGAACTCGGTAGCCCAACAGATGCCATTTCGGATTCCATCTCTTTCCTTACCATCCAATACTCCTCCGAATAACCAAGAAATTAGACCACAGCTGCCTGTGCAACCTAACCCCAACCCAAATAACAATAAAGCTCTGCAAGTAATTGATGTTCAAAATCAACCTGTCTCCCCCATGCAATGTAACGATATCCATCTTCGCTCAGGGAGAATTGTTGAACCCATCATTGATGACATTACTGACTCTGATAAAGAGGAAGTTGGAAAAGAAAAACCAGCTAACAATAATGCTGAAACAGTTGAATCAGCATCTAACAACAATGCT
The DNA here is from genome assembly GCA_031772625.1 of Pinus tabuliformis. NCBI lineage: Eukaryota > Viridiplantae > Streptophyta > Pinopsida > Pinales > Pinaceae > Pinus > Pinus tabuliformis. The sequence continues at coordinate 290,733,849 of CM062808.1, read as the reverse complement.
CAAACAGCAGATCCGCCATTCCCTGAACATCTGGCTCTCACCAAAATGCTTGAGCAACCTGCTTTTAACCTTTTAGGCGAACTAATTTATATGTTAAAATTCCATTGTTGCAAGCGCTAAGAGATGTTCCCATTTATGCTAGGACTGTCAGAGATATCTGTATAAAAAAACCTAGAAGAAAAGCTAAGGACCCCCTCACAGTTCATGTGATGGGAGAACTGACTGCTTTAATGACAGAAAAAGATCCTCCTGTGAAATATGGTGACCCTGGTCACCCTACAGTAACAGTTCAGGTTGGAAAAACCTTTGTCTCTAAAGTTCTAGTAGATTTGGGTGCTGCAATAAACATTATGACGCTTGAAACAGCACAATTGCTGCAGTTAAAAAACTTTATTAGGGAAACTCCAACCATTCTAGAGCTGGTTGATCGCTCTACAATTAAACCTGAAGGAGTCATTGAAGACCTAATAATTTCTGTAGAATCCTGGAATTACCCAGCTGATTTTGTGGTGTTACAAACTAAAACAAAGTTGGGGGGTCATCCACTGATTCTAGGAAGACCTTGGCTAGCTACAGCAGATGCTTTCATCAGCTGTAGATCAGGATCAATGACCATCTCTAATGGGCAGGAAACCAAACAGCTTACCCTTTATCCTCATGCTACACCCATGATTAATAATGACAACTCTGTATGGGTAGATTATGAGGATGAAGAAACCCAACCTATCTTGACTATCGGACAAGCTTTAACTTTCAAAGATTCTACTGAAGATGAATTAATCAGTAGCTTCATTTCTGAACCTTCTTCGGTCAGCCCAGAAATGCATAATCACTTCACTGCAATCTTGGAATCTGAATCTCAGCAGAACCTGAAAACTGAAAATTTATCTCAGACAATAGCAGGCAGCTCCTCCAAAAGTACAACAATAGAAATTGAGCCTAGCAAAACATTAAATATAAATCCTAACTTAACTGATAATGAAAAACAGCAGTTAATAAAGTTACTCCGGGAGAATAAAGAAGCATTTGCATGGGATTATACAGACATGAAGGGGATTTCTCCTGAGCTATGCACCCACCGCATTTATATTAAAGAAGGATCCCGCCCAGTCTGTCAACCCCAGCGGCGGATGAATCCCAATTTAAGGGAAATTGTGAAGGAAGAACTTCAAAAACTGTTGAATGTAGGATTTATATATCCTATATCTGATAGTGAGTGGGTTTCCCCACTTGTAATTGTACCCAAGAAAAATGGCAAATGGAGAGTATGTGTGGATTACAGAGCTCTAAATAAAGCCACCCAGAAAGACCATTTCCCTTTACCATTCATTGATCAGGTATTAGATAATTTGGCAGGTAAGAAATTCTTTTCATTTTTGGACGGATTTAGTGGATACAATTAGATTAAGATTGCACCCCAAGACCAGGACAAGACCACGTTTACTAGCCCATGGGGGACCTTTGCTTACAGGGTTCTTCCATTTGGGCTATGTAATGCTCCAGCAACATTTCAAAGAGCAGTGATAGGGATTTTTTCTGATATGCTAAATGATTCCTTAGAAATATTTATGGATGACTTTACTCCTTATGGAGTGACTTTTGAGGATGCACTGCAGAACCTTGAAAAAGTACTTAAGCGATGTATAGAAGCACACCTTGCCTTAAGCACTGAAAAATGTCATATGATGATGAATCAAGGTATTGTATTGGGTCACTTCATCTCATTCCTAGGAATTCAAGTCGATCCAGCCAAAATACAGGTAATTCAGACCCTCCCTATCCCCAAAACACAAACTGATGTAAGAAGCTTTTTAGGACATGCTGGATACTATAGAAGATTTATCAAGAATTTTTCCAAAATAGCTTCTCCTCTATTTGTGTTATTAACAAAAAATGTTGAATTTAAGTGGATTGATGATTGTGAAAAAGAATTTAATGAACTTAAACATCAGTTGTCTACAGCTCCCATTTTGAGAGGACCTGATTGGGCACTACCCTTTCATATATCCTCTGATGCCTCAGATACTGCAATTGGAGCTGTCTTGGGCCAAGAAGAAAATAGTCTTCCCTACGCTATTTATTTTATTAGTAAGAATATGACACTAGCTGAACTGAATTATACAGTCACTGAGAAGGAATTCCTAGCAGTCATTTATGCTATCAATAAGTTTCGACATTATATTACTGGCTACATTACTTTTGTGCATACTGATCACTCGGCCATTAAATATCTAATGAATAAATCAGTTACAAATGCTCGAGTTACCAGATGGTTATTATTATTACAAGAATTTGACACCACAATTGTAGATAGGCCAGGAAAAGAAAATGTAGTTGCTGATTTCCTTTCTCGATTAAAAACTGATGAAAATATTCCAGTAGATGATTCTTTTCCTAATGAATATTTATTTGCAGTATCTGCTCACTCACCTTGGTATGCAGACATTGCCAACTATTTAGTTGCAGGAAAATTACCATCGCACTTATCACACAGGGAAAAAAGAAAGATCATTCAGCAAAGTGCTAGGTATAGCTGGATAAGCGGGTGTCTTTTCCACACAGGACTCGATCAGGAAATCCGGAGATGCATTGGTGAAGATGAAATTTATGATGTGTTAAAAGCTTGTCACGATGGCCCTTGTAGAGGGCATTTTGCAGATAAAAGAACAACACACAAGGTACTCAGAATGGGTTATTATTGGCCCTCACTCTTCAAAGATGCAAGGAAATATGTGAAGGCCTGTGATAGCTATCAAAGAATGGGCTAGCCTAATCACAGGGATGAAATGCCACTCAAACCCCAGGTAATTCTCGAACCTTTTGAGAGATGGGCATTAGATTTTATAGGTCCCATTAATCTCCCATCCAATCAAAGAGTGTACATACTAGTGTGCATAGATTATATGACTAAATGAGTAGAAGCTAAGGCACTCCTTAAAGCTAATGAAGAATCAGTACTAACATTTTTATTTGAAGAGATCTTTGTTAGGTTTGGATTGCCTAGAGAACTAGTCACGGATGGAGGACCTCCTTTCAACTCTCATGGCTTCAAGGATACACTTCAGAAATATCATATTAAGCACAAAATGACTACACCTTATCACCCCCAGGAAAATGGGCAGGTAGAAAGACCAATAAAGTCATAGAAGCCATCTTGATAAAAACAATAAAGGAAAATAGAAGGGACTGGTTTCAAAGGTTGCCTGAGGCATTATGGGCCTATAGAACTACTTGGAGGAATACTACGGGCTTTTCACCTTATGAATTAGTTTTTGGAAAAAATGTTGTTTTCCCTGTAGAGTTTGAAATTAAAACTAAGAACTGCTTTAGCTGTTAACCTTAACTTGACTGATGCACAGACAGCCAGGTTGCAGCAGCTTCAGGAATTGGACGAGAAGAGGCTAGATGCCATCCATCAAACAACCATGATACAGCAACAAAGAAGTAGGTGGCATGACAGAACCATCAAGCAAAAGCAGTTCCAGAAAGGTAACTGGTCTCTACTCTATGACTCCCGTTTTGAGAATATCCAAGGTAAGTTAAGAACAAGGTGGTTAGGGCCTTATGAAGTAGATGCTATTTTTCCAAATGGGACAGTCAAACTTTTAACGATTGATGATAGCATAACACCACTACTAGTGAACGGGTATCGACTCCATTTGTATCAGCGGCCTGTTTCTAAAGAAGATTTTAAAGCTACCTGCATGACAGATATACACTATGCTTTACTGGGGGAACTTGCTGTCCCTCAAGGCACTTAAATTTCTGTTCATTTATTTATTTTTTAGATTAGATATTCTTTTCAACTAATAATCCCTGCCAAGGGTTGCCATATTACAATTCATTATTTTGCAGATCTTAGTTTTGGAAAATGGCTGAGAACAAAAACTTCAAAAGAATCACTTTGCGGACTTGGGAATGTTTTTTGGACCATAAATCAGTCTTTCATCATTTTCTGTTGCTGCAACACCATTTCCTGTTGTTGCAACCTACTCCCCGTTGCTGCAACACCAACTCCTGTTGCTGCAACACCATTTCCTGTTGTTGCGACACCATTTCCCGTTGCTGCAACACCAACTCTTGTTGCTGCAACACCATTTCCCGTTGCTGCAACACCAACTCTTGTTGTTGCAACACCATTTCCTGTTGTCGCAACACCACTTTCCGTTGCTGCAACACCAACTCCCGTTGCTGCAACACCAATTCCTGTTGTTGCAACCCACTCCCCGTTGCTGCAACACCAACTCCTGTTGCTGCAACACCATTTCCCGTTGCTGCAACACCAACTCCTGTTGCTGCAACACCATTTCCCGTTGCTGCAACACCAACTCCCGTTGCTGCAACACCAACTCCCGTTGCTGCAACACCAACTCCCATTGCTGCAACACCAACTCCCGTTGCTGCAACACCACTTCCTGATGCCGTAATGCCTTTTTCAGTATTTCTCTCATTTATACTAAAAAAGCACCAATTTCTCCACTTCAGTTCCCAAGAAATGAATTATTATTTGCATAAAATATACCATTTCCTATGATGATTACAATCCTCCACTATTACTTCCCGTCAGTAATAAAAACTGCAGGTATTCTCATACTTTTAGACCTGCTTTAATCATTATTAATCCAGCAAAAGACAAGATAAGACTTGTCGACGCAGCAACTGAAAAGGTAAAATATAAAGGTATGCATGATTATGCATGGATATTAAATAATAGTTAATGTGGAGACGTTGATAGGACTACCGAATAATTGTACTTCCAATCATATCACTTAGTCGTAGCTTTTGGGGGGGATTACCAAAGCACTGTCATAATTGTATAGCACGCCAACTGCCACCGCCCTTAACTCTCCCGGTAATATGTAAAAGTCACCTCATCGTGTCATGCTACCATTTGCAACAGTTTACTCTGGACTGAACTCGGAAACTCGGCTCTGTACTGAGAATTCTCACTGAAACAACAGCTATGGGAGGAAATCTCATCACATACGAACCTGGCACAACAACACTTCTTGAGCTCTATCCCGAGGCCTACCAAATCTTCCTGCAAGCGGGATGGCTAGATTATTTTAGGAGACTTCCAGATTTCGACGCACAACAAGTCCTTGAGTTTGCATGCAATTTAACAGAGGGGTTTTCCGTCGTTCAGGGAGTACAAATTCCAGTCACAGAGGAAGTCATAGCCCAAGTTACCGGGCTACCAGCTAATGGCACGCGCTGGTTCAGTAGGAAGCATCTGATCCTCAACGCGCAGCAGGATTTTCTTCAACCAGGCGAGCAGGTGGAACCCAAGGGTAGAGGCGTAGCACTTCAATCACTGCCTCAACCATGGCTGAAAGTCACTGAGTTTGTAAAGCAATACTTGACGTGCGAAGGCCGGTACCAGGTAATTTACCAGCACGATTTCGTCTTGTTGAATCACTTGAGGCATGGTCAGTTGATAAATATGCCATACTATCTATTGGGATGTCTTAAAAATATGTCACGTTACACTGTCAACGCAAAGCGTCCGCTCCATTCCTTGAAACACCACTGTCTAGCTCAATTATTGATAAATAAAGGCCTTGCCTTAAATAACCCCCCTCCCCTCATTAATCCCCACCAAGAGGAAGAAACCCCTCAGCCAGAGCAGGAAATTCCTCATCAGGAAGAGGAAATTCCTCACCAAGTTGAGGACATACCTTAGCAGGATGAAGAAATTCCTCAGCAAATAGAGGATACTTCAGAGCAAATACCCCAAGAAATTCCTCAACAAACAAAGGATACTTCAGAGCAAATACCCCAAGAAATTCCTCAGCAAACAGGGGATACTTCAGAGCAAATACCCCAAGAAATACCCCAGCAAACTGAAAAAACTCCCCCACAAGTTGCTGAAAATGTACAATCAGTAGTAGAAATACCCGTGCAAACAACCCCATCCCCCAATAAAACCGACCCATCCACTCCCATACTTGGTATTTCTACCGACGACTCTGATGATAACATCCCTATTACCCTTCTCAAACGAAAGAAGCAGCAGAAAAATGAAACCCCACCGAAAAGAAGAAGAACTAGGGCTTCGGTCAAGGCAGCTGCTATTTCCGCCACTGCCCCTATTTTAAAGAAAGCTAGCCGAAAAAGAAAAATATATGAATTCCCTGCTTCTCTCCCCAGCTCTCCACCCATCATGTTAAGAACCCGTACTCCCACCAGCCCTGAACACTCCCCTTCCTCACCCTCTGGGGCTGAGATGCAGAGTGTTCACAGTTTCGTGACATTATCTTTTGAGGCAGCTGTCACACAAGAACCAGCTGCCGACACCCAAGGTAATATTGGCCAAGTGGCTGCAACACAAGAAACAGCCACTACCCCACCAGGTGACACACAAGAACCACCTGTTGGGGGTATAAATGTTCAAATGAATGCTGAAACACAACCTCTGCCTCCACTGGAACCTGCAGTTCCACAAGCTCAGCCTACCATATCTGCCCTGTAGGAAGAAATTGAATTTCTGAAATCCCAAATTCAGGATTATCAGGAGGAAATAATAAGGGTCAAAGAAGCTTATCAAAATGAACGCAACCTGCACATTTTAGCACAGGTAGCATCTGCAGCGGAGAAGAGTAAAGAGAGTGAATATATGTGCACCAAGTGTGGTGAGCTCTACACTCAAGCAGGATACAAGATAATTGCAGTACCAGTGACTGGAGTCATTCCAGAACCTTCTGCTGTTGTAGTTGAAATGAAAGAACCTGCTGTTACACAAATTGCAGAAGCAAAAACAGAACCACCACAACCCTCTGCTGATATAGAGCAACTTGTTGTAACACAAGAACCAGCAGGCTCTCCAAAAACTGTGCAGGAGGAAACAAAGCAACCTGCTGCAACACAAGAACCAGCAGGCTCTCCAAAAACTGTGCAGGAGGAAACAGAGCAACCTGCTGTAACACAAGAACTAGCAGGCTCTCCAAAAACTGTGCAGGAGGAAATAGAGCAACCTGCTGCAACACAAGAACCAGCAGGCTCTCCAAAAACTGTGCAGGAGGAAACTGAGCAACCTGCTGTAACACAAGAACCAGCAGGCTCTCCAAAAACAGTGCAGGAGGAAACAGAGCAACCTGCTGTAACACAAGAACCAGCAAGTTCTCCAAAAACTATACAGGTGGAAACAGAGCAACCTGCTGTAACACAAGAACCAGCAGGATCTCCAAAAAGTGTAAAGAAAGAAGTAGAAGAACTTGTTGTAACACAAGAACCAGCAGGCTCCCCAAAAATTACAGAACAAGAAAGAGAAGAACTTGCTGTTATGCAGGAATCAACAGCAAATGACCAAGAAGACATAGAATCACCCTGGCCTACCCAAATTGTTATGGAACAAGAAGAAGAAGAATTGGCTGTTACACAGGAATCAACAGGAAATGGAGAAGAAGACATAGAATCACCCCGACCTACCCAAATTGTTATGGAACAAGAGGAAGAAGAATTGGCTGTTACACAGGAATCAGCAGGAAATGGAGAAGAAGACATAGAACCACCCCGGCCTACTCAAATTATCACAGAACAGAAAATTCTTGTTGATGCCTATACACAAACTGAATCTCCCTCTGTCAGCGATGCATGCATAGAGACTGCTAGTTTTCAAGAATTAAAGGGAATATGGTGGAGAGAATATGAGTTGTCACAAGGGAAAGCATTCCAACAACAAAACAGAATCTGGTTCAATTATGCATATAAGAATTGGGAAGCACTTGAGCAGTCTAGAGCTCAGTACACAGAAATTAAGGAACTAAAAGCTAGACTGTCCCAGATTTTTGATTTGGTTCAAAGAATACTTGCTACAAGAAAACCTTCTTTCAACTATGTAGCATTTTTAAGGGAACGACTAAGATTCTTACAGATAAAGGCAGTTAGAGATGGTAGACCTCATCAGGTGATTACATCAGAACAATTTATTGAAACCTTTGCAGAAGCACCCAAGAATGATCAGAATTTGTTGTGTGAGCTTTATCTCCACAACGAAGCTACGTCTGAAGACAGAAAAATTAATACACTCCCTCTTGTTGGCGACATACAACTCAGAGCTTTCATTTCCTTTCTAGCCAACCAACTCACTTGGCAAAACGCTTTCATCTCAGCACAACACAATGAACAGAACTGCCTCCTTTGGATTAGGGCTGAACCACAAAATGCAGCTACTTTCATTGCACAGCACCAAAGAATGTTAAGTGAACCTGGAATGACTTATCACATTAGGCAACTACAAGCAGTGGTTTTGCGATATTGCCAACACTATGTGAAAACAAAGGCACCTTTGGCTATTAAATCCAACAACCTATTCTGGGAAAACTGTCCCAAGGAAAGACAGGAGTATCATCCCTACAATCCCCCTAATCTACAAGCAGCAATTTCAAGGGTACCTTACTATGTTAGATGTATGGAACAATGTGCTGAAAAATGGATTGGCTACAGATTTAAATTTCCCCTCTTATGGTTATCTGGTCAGCAATACAAGGGTCAGTTTAGATCATCCAAAAAGGAAGAGGTGGCAGCATGGAGGTAACTAGAGACTGTCTGTGGGTTCAGAGATAGGTTTGATAACACTTTCCATAGCTACTATATCAGTAATTTACACTCTTCATCCCAATACTCCGACTCAGATTCAGAGTAAGCATTGCATGAGGACATGCAACCCTTTCAGTTGGGGGGGATGTTAGGACTCCAAATTGACCACTTTTGACCTTGTATTTTTGCTATAATATTACCCTCTTCAGTCCATAAGTTGAAAGCCTTGATTATATAATGACCTAATCATTCCAAGGTATGAAGTAACTCTCCTCATTACTATATGTTTAATCATTCATTACATATTCATGTTATCTTTATAATTAATCTTTGGAGAAGTTAACCAAGTTGCTAAGTAACTGTTGAACTGTCTAAAGTCTGCAGAAATTATAGTTCGTAGTTGCTGCAACACCAGAAACAGCAACTACGTAGTTGCTGCAACACCAGAAACAGCAACTACGCAGTTGCTGCAACACCAGCAACAACAACTATCTAAAGCAGGGAAAACGTTATTTTGCAACAACTGGAACACCGGAAATGACAAGCGGAAACAGCAACTATCAGAAGATCGGCAGAGTTCCATGCTGACACAGCACGATCAGCAACTGTCCAGAAAGGGTAAAACACAGTTACAGTTGCTAAAACACCAGGAACAGCATGAGTTTACTAAATCAGCAACAATGGTGAAGCGGCAAAGGATAGTACGAGGATTCCAAGAAGACGGTTGAGGTTTGTTTACCAGCTGTGTAATAGTAAGAGACCCAAGAAAGAATACACCGTCACACTGTTGTAACGGCATCCTGTAACAAGGATGGATTTCTTATTTTTGACAAAAAGGTTAAACTGAATGAACCATGACTGTCTATTGTAATAGATGTCTCCTCTATAAAGAAGAGACATCTACATTAGAAAGGGGGGGGGGGGGAGCAAGAAAACAAGTTGTAAGGGAAATTTTGAAAAACAAAAGCAAGTTTGAATCTTCATTGTAACTGGACATTTGGCAGATGAATAAAAGGTTGTTCTGAGCATCTAATTCGGCAGCTGTGTTCTGGGGAATCTTGTGAGAGGGACAGGGCCCACCTTCTTCACAAGATTCACCCATTTATTTTCTGTTAGTGTGTGAGTGTGTTTGAATTCTGTAGCATTACCTCTGATAATTTCCTTTTGCTGATACTCTGTTTTGTTAGTTGCTTGATATTGTAAAAGAGTACTTCACCGGTGATTAGGAATTGCAGTGTGTATTGGCAACTTGGTTACAGGGGCAGGTGCTGAACATCCTTACCCAGAGGATAGGGTCCTGATCCTCTGCTAACAGAGCAGCCATTATTTTTCTTTGCAGATTTGTATTCTTAGTTAACCGCTTTCATTTCATCTCTGCAATATATTTTAACTGCTATAACACAGAGTAAGGAGTTTGACAGAAAATAGAATTATGTATACTACAACTTTTAATGCTTTTAGAGTTAAGTACATAGAGTACGAGGTCACCTTTGAAATAAAAGGACTTTCCCTGGTTGACAAATTAATGTGGTACTCGACTGTTTAATCAATAAACAATTCAAGTAGCCAACACTCACATCCTTGATAAGAATTTGAGATCCGACTTTGTTTGTCCCTGGTGTTTAGTAGATATCTATGTAATCAAAGACATTTAAGCCTCCCCGTTCCCTCTCCTTTAGATCAACTGCATCCCCTTTTTTGGAAATTCCAGTAATGAAGTAAATATCTTCTACATAAATTAGTAAAGGAATTTGATCTACCATGAAGACCTCCTGCTCTAGATCCCAGTAATGGACAAGCATTTCTAGCATCTGAGTTAGGGTTTTCATATTTGACATCATGAAAAATTTGAACAATCCACAATTTCTTAATGCATCCAATATCGTTGGATCTCCTAAAACCTCATTTTCAACTTCACTATGCTCCCTCTCCTTCCAAAAAATTGACATCCTGCAATTTTAAGAAGTTTCATCAATTAGAAATTGGGATTCTCAAATATGTCTATGTGTACGTGACTTTTCTAAATGACAGTAGCATGTACACACAACTTTGCCTTTGAAAAATCACGTGTAGGGTGTTCTATACGTGAATTTCAAAGGGTCGACTCATGTACACATAGAGGTAAATTTTTAAAATTCCTACAGTGAAAAATCATTTGAATCTATTCAAAATGCATAAATATGATGACAATATGAGTTTAGAATTACCTGGAAGCCTTTGGTTGAACAATTGGTTGAGGAAATTGTGGAATGAGGTTGCCCAAGTCAAAATGAGTTGTGGAGAGCTGAAATTTCTTTTTATAATGAAATTTTAAAAAAATAACCCACTTTTATAAACGTTCGTAATTTTTAATTTTTATTATTTCATGAAATTTTTAATTTTTGGCTTGAAGTGTTGGGGGAGGTTGTTTTTCAGGGTAAATGAAGACTTTGAGATATTTTTCAACACTTCGACTCCACGATCGTAGACCTATCATGGCAGGTATCGTATTCGTCACTGCCATATAGGTTAGGATATATGACATGTTCCGCTGCATTATGCAGCTTAACCTCATACTGTGGTAGTTTTCCATAGGGTCAACCCCATTATGTTGCAATTTTCAAACAACTTTCACTCGTTGTTGAAATTTGACGACTAAAAAAAAAATTCCTGTGATCCCAACCCAATTTTAATTTCACCTTATCACTCCCATTCAGTTAAATTTCCTTTCCCATAAACATACATTCAGCATATACAATTCTGGAAATGAAAGTTTTAGATTAAAACACATGGGACTGTCAACACATGCTGAAAATAAATATGGACATAACCAGACCAGCAACACACATAAAAATACACACAGAGTTTTGGTCAACTTAGACCCAGGCAAAACCCCTTCAATATTCTCCCGGGAAAACCTGTTAGAGAGCTTTTCAAATTTATTTATCTTTCAAGTCAAGGAAAAGTACATTTGCAGACAAAACAAAACAGGAAAATACAACTTATCTCTTCAGCCAAAAACTCCTTGAAAACTGTGCCTACTTTGCCTTGATTTTCATGCCCAATTGAAGCCAAAAATATGTACTGTACGAATACGACTGTATGGACTGTACTCTAGGACTCTATATAGATTGTACTGTACGGACTCTGTAAAGACTGTATGGATTTTTTTTTCATTTTTTTTTTAACTTCTCTCGAATGGCGTGTAACTCACAACATTCAATGTTGTTCGAATTGTACCTTCTGTTGTATTCTATGCGTTGATTTCCATGCCCAGATTTGCGTAGAAATCACTCCTTCAACTTGCTGCAACAAATTTCTCCTTTAGAATTTTTCTCCAGCTCTCAGCGTCCTTTCTCCAATCTGCTCATGAAGAATGAATGCAATCTCTCTTTTCTTTTCCCCTTTTTTTTCCCTAAATGACTTTTGGGCAACCCTAAGATCTAATGGTTCATATTCATTTAGATCAAGGGATGAGAATAAATGTGCATTTAATTCTCACGTTCTATTTTTTAACTCACCCATTAAAAAAAGTACCCACATTGTACTTTGTCTAAAGTCAATTTTCACTTCATAATTTAACATTGACTTTACCACTTATAAAGTCACTTTCACTTTATGAAGTCACACTTAGGAAAAGAATTATTTTGGACACTTTTCCCTAGGTAGAGATTAACCCATGGGAAACCACTTGTCCAAGGTACATTAAAAATCAACACTCCCTCTTATCGAGGAAAGTGTTTCTCACCACACCCATTTTGTCCCTGAAAAGGACATGCTTGCCTCTTGGTAAGGACTTCGTGAGAGCATCGGCCAGCTGCTCATCTGTTGATATATACTCCAGCTTCACTGCCCCCTTTGAACATAGTCCCTGATGAAATGATATCTGATGTCAATGTGTTTTGACCTGTCAATAAACAATGGATTCTCCGTGAGGTTAAATCAAATTTGATTATCACAGTGAATAACCGTTGGTCTCAACTCCTGATCAAATAGGCCATACAATAGCTTGCGAAGCCAAATGGCATCACAACTAGCCTAACTAGCATTTATATACTCAGCCTTAGAAGAGCTCAAAGAAACCGACTTTTTCTTTCGACTGAACCATGACACAACTGTTGAACCCAATTCGAAGCAACACCTTGAAGTGCTTTTCCTGTCAGAATCACAACCTTCCCAATCTGAATCTATGTAACCTGCCAATCTCACTCCATGTCTCTGCCTATGGTCCAGATCATAATCAATAGTCCACAACATAGCGAAGAATGTGCTTTGCAGCTACCCAGTGCGCCTTCCTGAGCTCAACCATGAACTGGCTAAGTATGTTCACTTCAAAGCATATTTTTGGCCTAGTGTTGACCAGATACATCAAGGACCCAATAAGAAGCCTATACAATGTGGGATCCACCAAACTAGAATCTGAAGCATGAAGCTTCTTCTAGTTGGTGATCATAGGTGTAGACATGGGTCTATAGTCTACCATGTGAAATCTGCTCAACACATCCACAATATACTTCCCTTGCCCCAGAAATATATGACCATCCTCCTGCCACAGCTCAAGCCCCAAAAAGTAATGCATCAGCCCAATGTCCTTCATCTCGAACTCCATAGCAAGATCCTCCTTGCAACCACTATTTAGTCTCTCTGCCCCAGTAATGAAAAATTCATCAACATACAACACAAGAATGAGTGGATCATCCCCTACAACAATGTAGTATAGGTTCGGATCTACATCACTCTTTATAAAACCAATCCTCTGCAAGTAAGTACCAATCCTCGAATACCAAGCTCTCAGAGATTGCTTAAGTCCGTAGAGTGCTTGCCGCAACCAACATACATGGGTCTCCTGCCTAAGTACCTCAAAGCTCTATTGCTGCTCAACATACACCTCCTCCTCTATAACTCCGTTCAAAAATGTGGTCTTCACAACCATCTGATGGATTTTCCAACCCATTTCTGCAGCATAGAAATAAGGGATCGAATAGAAGTGTACCGAGCTACAGGAGTGAAGGTCTTATCATAGTCAACTACCTTTATTTGTGAGAACCCTCTAGCCACAAACCTCACCTTGAACTTCTCAATGCTACCATCTTCAACATGCTTGATCTTATAAAGCCACCTGGAAGTCACAACTTACTTTCCCTTAGGCCTACGCACCACTTCCCAAACATTGTTCTTAATGATAGAGGCATACTCCTCCACCATAGCCTCTCTCCATACCTCTTGGATGGTAGCCTCCTCATAGCTAATAGGCTCAGAGTCAACAATGTTGGTAGCCTTGGCTACATAAATGCAAAATCGCTCAGGTGGCACACTCTCCCTATTCACCCTCTTCGGAGGACCAACAGACTCTACTTCCTTCAAGGTGTCTTGAAGCCACTTGGGCCTCCTCTTCCCTGAAGAAGCTTCCCCATATGGAACCTCATCCTCTGCCCCCAATATGGTGAGCCTGAAGGTCTTCCAATTGACACTAGTGTGCTTGTACTAACACTTGTCCTCGAAGAATCTATACTCGCACATGTGCATGTGTCAGCTGAAGTGCCATGTGAACTTTGTACCAGTGGACTACCTACAAAAGTGCTTGGAGAACTCACCACTGGGGCCCTAGATGTCACTGACACTGAAGTACCTCTTGTATCAGTCGATCCAGAAACCTGAGGTCCTGCTCCCTGTACCTGACCTCCCAGTTGAGGAGAATTTTGTGACTCTCTCTCATCATACTCCCGTGATCTCTGATAGGCCCTCTCCTCAAAATTCACATCCCTCCTAATCACCACTCTCCATTTAGAAAGAATGAAGATCTGATAGGATTTCGAAGTCTCGTTGTAACCCATAAAGATACCCTTATTTGCCATGGGTTCCAATTTCGTCCTCTGCTCCTTGGGGATATAAGAATATGTGAGACATACAAATATACGAAGATGTCCCACATGAGGCTTCTCTCCAATGAAAGCTCCGGAGTCATATTCCCCAATACTCTGTGAGGAATCCTATTCTGAAGATAAATAATAGTATTGCAGGCCCCAACATAGAAAAACAAAGGCAACCCCTGATCATAAATCATCGCTCTAGTAGCCCCAACAATAGCTCTATTCTTCCTTTCAGACATCCCATTCTACTGGGGGTTGTAAGGAACAGTGAACTCTCTCCTAATGCCCTCCTGTGCATAGAAGTCAGAAAACCCACCATCGGTGTACTCACCACCATTGTCTGACCTCAGGATATGAATCGTCCTACCAGTCTGCTTTTCCACAAGAGATTTGAAATCTTTAAAGTGACTAAAGACCTCACCCTTGGTCTTTAGGAAATATATCCAAGTCCTCCTAGAGTATTCATCAATGAATATAACATAATACTCATAACCATCCAAAGACACATGAGACATACAACCACTAACATCAATATGAATCAAGTCTAGTATACCTGTAGATCTGTTTTCGCTCGTTGGGAATGGTAACTTGGTGTAATTTCCCAAATCACACCCTCTGTAGACTTCATAATGCTCGACACTAAAATCAGGAACTCCAATATTGATCTTCCTCAGTACTCTCAAAGCTCCATGATGCATATGCACCATCCTCTAGTGCCATAACTAGCACAAGTCTCTAATGTTGGTGGTACTAGTGTGAGTGCTACCAGATGTGCTACTCACCATTGCTCCCACCGACTAAAAACTGAACCTGTATAGTTTCCCAGAGCAAACTCCAATCACTTTGGCCGAAGTGATGGAAGCTCCCTTGGGATGCATCAATACCTGCCCTCCTGAGAAAGTGACGTCAAACCTATTCTCCTCCATAGCAGACACTGAAATCAAGTTCTTCTTCATCCCCAAAACATACAAAACATCCATGACCTTCAAAGGAGTCGAATACTCCCTCTCAAAGGTCACAGTCCCCACACCAACAACTCTCACAATGTGGTCATCTCCTAGTACAATATCAATATCAAGTGCCCTTTCTTCAAGCTCTGAAAAGAACTCCCGTGCACCTGTCATATGGCAGGAAGCCCCACTGTCTATGTACCACACATCAGATGATGTACTCCTACTAGATGTAGAAGTAATAAATGCAAAGTCCTCGTCAAACTGTGAAGCAAATTGCTCCACGTCTGCTGAAGTTGTAGTACCCTTCTTCTTTCTCTTAGGACACGTAGCATCATAGTGTCCCATCTTCTGACATTCCCAACATTTGACTTTGGACATATCCATATCTTTCTTCTTCTTCTCATTTCCCTTAGCCCCATCTGATGAGGCCCCTTTCTTGGCCTTCCCTTTGTTCTCCCCCCTGACTATCAAGGCTACATCCTCCTCATCTGCTATCTTCACCCCACCAATTCCAGTCTATACTGCACACAATCATCCCAGAATATGTCCCAATTGAGAAGATTATCCTTAGAGGTAACAACATCTCCAAAGACCTCCCAAGACTTAGGAAGTCCCACTACAACTATCCTGACTAACTTTGTGGGTGCAACTGCCTAACCAATAACAATCAAATCATCACTTACCTGTTTGACCCTGCCAAGATAATGAACTACACTTTCAACCTTTGTCATCCTAACTCTCTTCAATTGTTCTTTAAGTACCATTTTCCTACTCTCATTGGTACTCTGATAAAGAGTGGTTAGATTTGTCCACATTTTATATGAATATGTGTTTCCTCTCACCTAAGGAACCACATGATCCTTCAGACTGTCCATCAAAATCCCTTTTGACTTTGCATTTTTTTTTTTTAATTAAGCAAGTTCATCTACAATAGTAGGAGGTACTACCACTTGTCGCACTATGTCCCAAACTGCTGCCTCCTCAAACACTCTCTGAATTTTTTCCTTCCAGACGACATAGTTGGATATCCCATCCAGTTTGTCCTCTATCCTTAAGAACATGGCCATGACTATTGTCCAAAATTTACAAAACCAAGAAAAATGGAGAAATGAACTTTACAACACATCTTGTTGTCTCAAAATTTCAGTTTGTGTGAAATTTCACCTTGCTGTCCCAAAATATCAGTTTGTTGTCCAAAAATTCAGTCTGATGTCCAAACCACTATTTGTTGTCCCAAACTACTGTCTGTTGTTTAATCTGCAATTTTTAGCCTGTAGCTCTAATACCACGTTGAAATTTGATGACTAAAAAAAGGGTTTCCTGTAATCCCAACCCATTTTAATTTCACCTTATCACTCCCATTCAGTTAAATTCCCTTTCCCATAAACATACATTCAACATATAGAATTTTGGAAATGAAGTTTTCATATTAAAACACATGGTACTGTCAACACATGCTGAAAATAAATATGGAAATAACCATACCAACAACACACATAAAAATACACAGACATTTTTGGTCAATTTAGACCTAAGCAAAACCCCTTCAATCTTCTCCGGGGAAAACCTGAGAAGATTTATTTATCTTTCAAGTTAAGGAAAAATACATTTGCAAACAAAACAAAACAACAAAATACAACTTGTCTCTTTAGCCCAAAACTGCTTGAAAACCACACCCACTTGAAGCTGAAAATATGTATTGTATGGATACAACTATACAGACTTTGTACGGACTATACGAATTTTCGTACTGCTGTACAAACTGTACGATTTTTTTTCCAATTTTTTTTAAACTTCTCTCAAATGCCATGCATCTCACAAATTCAATGTTTTTCGTACTGTACCTTATGATGTCTTCTATGCCTTGATTTCCATGCCTAGCTTTGCCCAAAATTACTCCTTCAACTTGTTGCAACAAATTTCTCCTTAAGAACTTTTCTCCAGCTCTTAGCCTCCTTTCTCCAATCTGCTCATGAAGAATGAATGCAGTCTCTCTTTTCTTTCCCCCTTTTGTTTCCCTAAATGACTTTTGGGCAACCCTAAGATCTATTGGCTCATATTCATTTAGATCAAGAGATGAAAATAAATGTGCATTTAATTCTCACTTTTTATTGTTTAACTCACCCATTAAATCTAGTACCCACAATGTACTTTATGTCTAAAGTCACTTTTCACTTTATAATTTAACATTGGCTTTACCACTTATAAAGTCACTTTCACTTTATAAAGTCACACTTAGGAAAAGAATTATTTTAGACACTTTTCCCTAGGTAGAGACTAACCCATGGGAAACCACTTGTCCAAGGTACATTAAAAATCAACACTCGTCGTCTTATAAAATCGTAACATAATGGTAGAGCCATTCCTTGCTTGGGCTTCCTAGTTAGATCCTCGCTCACATATTTTTCCAATGCTGCAAGAATTTCTTAGGCTTGGGAGTCCTCTTTAGTCCTGCCATGACTTTGTGATGAAGCCTCATTTCTCTTCTTATTCACTATTATTTTGGCTTTATACCCTAGAGTTTCCCATGTGTTAAGTTGGATTGCTACATTACATATTAACTAATTGTACCCTTTTGGCCTTAAGTCGGCTTCATTTGGACTCATGTATAAGCCACTTTTGACCATGACCTTTCTACAAGTTCAAACCATGCATTCATTAGCCTCTGCGACTTGACACTTTTTTGTCCATGGAAAGAACATTCCTTTGAGTGTTGATGACCAGTTTTGCCACCTTGCATTAAGAATAGGAATGTTCCAGTCCCAGGAACTAAAGCATATGTTTTTAGACACTCATTCTTTCCACTGTACTATAGGCATTCTTTTTTTTTTTTTTTCAAGCTTTAAATATGAAAAACATAAAAAAAAAAATATTCCAAAAATAGTGGAAACGAGACATTTACTTCCATATCTGATGGTAACAAGAGTCAGTTATGTCAGCCCTGAATAAAGAACTCAAAATAAGTCTTTCCTTCATTGGGATGGGACTTCATTCAACTTTAGGAGAGCCATAACCTTGTTCTTGAGTCAATCCTCCCCGGTTAGTTATCTCTTCCAATCATATGGAGAGTTTGCTAATGCATCTTCCATTGCAAACTTATACAAAGTTATTTTATGCTTCCATATAGTCACATATGAGTCGTGCTCTTGCTCAAGGGAAGTCAACCTGTGTCAACCCTTTTGCAGTGTCTCTTGACTCATTTACAGTTAGTCATACCCAGACTATCAAGTTAGCTTCAATATCACATCAGTTATTTGGTCCTTTTCTCATGCTGGTTAAGAAGGTCTCCATTGACTTCTTGCTGGTGAGTCTACTCTTTTTGAATCTGAGAAATTGCTCTGAGAGTAGGCCTAGATTTGCACCTTGGCCCTATTTACATCATTGATAGGTGACCTTGTGCTCATCATCAATTGGTATCGTGGGTCTTTGACTGAGTGATTTCCCTTGTGTTCGAAATCAACTTACGTTATCACACATTGGGATTCGTGTAGTACCTTGGTTTCCATTTGACCCTAGTGGTGGATTCCTCACCTCTATGTCAGCTTTCATTATTGGTTTGTCTTAGATGGTTTCTGTCGTGCACTAGCCACATCTTGTGTACGCCAGAAACATACTTCGGAATGGTTACTTCATCTCTTTTCGTCCAAGTTCTTCCAAATTATTGGCCTATGGGTTACACTCATGCTGGTTGATGTGGGATAGTAGATATTTTCCCATTGACTCCAACTCATTTCTCTGGGAACAAGATCTAGAGTCCTTTTCTCAGTACCTTAGGGTTTGTAGTCATTAGTGGCAGACTCCTTCGCTATCGACATTGAGAATACATCAATGTCTCCTAATTGAAATATTTTCTCAAGTGTTTAACTTCACACATTTATTCACACTTGTTAGATTGTACTAGGATACCTTGACTTTCATCATCATTATCAGTGAGTTGTCTCGCATTTGTTAATGGTATACATCAATGACCGGTAATCAAATGATTTCTCACATGGTCAACTTCAACTCATTTATTCCCATAGTGGAGAAATCTACCATCTACGGTCAGTGAAGACCTATTGTTGTGTCAACATCTTGGTTCACTTGTCAGTTCCTTCAGTTTTCTTCCAATACTACCAACCACCCTTTTATATTGCAATTCATCTCAACAGCATTCTATATGTTTACACCTAAGTTTTTTATAGTACCACTATTCCACCTATATGACATGGTACTATTATGAGGATCATTTATGTAGCATCAATGATCATAGATTATTTGAGCATCATTGATCAGTTTTTCTTCTATATGTGATATTGAGACATAGTTACATTGTGTTCTTGTGTGGCTATGATCGATAAATCCACTATGTATTCTCCAGTCTTCTATGTACACTTATGTATACATGATGGATCCGATTTGTACTTGATCTGTAGACATGATTTACCATTTATGAGCATGGGTATGCCCGTCTCAGACAAGAGTCTTCTTTTTTATTCCTTCTACAGGTATTCAGCGGGCTGAAATCTAGCGATATCCTCTCAGGCTCTCAAATGATCTCTCTTTGTACTTAATACATTTCGGCCATCATGTACCTCTTCTCACCTCATAGATTAGGGGACATATGTATAGCATCATTCATCACTCTTGTAGTTATGATGCTCTGATATGGCCTTAGGCAACCCTTTCCTATTCAGACTTGATAATTTATTAAAAAATAATATTTTCAATTCTATATGATACTCTACCCTTAAATAGTGTGTACACACACGCGTACCATAATACAGAACCCACGCACATAATTTAGAATATGAAAAAATAAAAATATTTCCTATTTTTTAGGAGGGGTTCATGGGTTTCATAGAAATCCCATTCACAGGAGCCCGTGGCCTAACTTAATCAACTGATTTTTGGTGGTATTTATACACCTCATGGGAAGGCCTAAATCATAGGAGATAGGATATTGACATTATAGCCCTTTTGTCCCTAGAGCAAGTCTGATTTTCCCCGTGCCTCCTGCACTCACAGTGATAAGAAACCCTTGTTTCCTTGTAGAGATGTTCATTTTCCATTATATGACATCCTTTTTCACATGCTTGAAAGGTGTTCTTTGAGGCTTGGGTTGGATGGATCCAAAGGAAGGTTTTGTTGGTACCGTGGTCAGATCAAGTTGTACTCTTCCACTCCTATTTGTTAATATCAATAAAGAAGCTCTGTCTTGTTCCTGGAATGTTATGATATCATGTTTTTTATGATTAATGTAAAATATATCATGATTTATATGTTGATGAATGATGATCTAACATGTTTATTATGCACACACTTTGGACTAATTTCTATGTATATGCTTCTCTGAATTTTGTTGCAAGCCTGATCACTTTGGAGGAAGCAGAGGGTTTGGACCCTACGGGATCGACATCAAATGTAGGACCTATGGGTACTTCTCTCAAACCCAACTTTAGTAATTTCTATAGTTTTCTTGCTTGAATGTATGCTTCTTGTTGATTGTCTGCCTTTGAATTGTTGAGGTTGTCAACACTTACTTGAGGGAAATTTTTCTCGCTGATAGAATTGGTGACCATACTAGGGAATACCGTCTCATATTTCCTAGAAGGGTTGATTTGTCCTTGAACTGGGATTTTATTTCTCGTTTTTGGATTTTTCAGTATTATTGACTCATTTGTAGTCTAGGCAATTAGTTTGATCTCCTGGATCAGGCCTGTACTTTTTATTTTTCCCTATTTTTCTGCATATATGCACCTTTTTTTGTATACAGTCACATACACATGCAATTTCTTCCAAAGAAACCCGCATATACACTTGTTTCTTCAGAAACAGTCACATGTACACGCATCTATTCTTATACACAATTGCGTATATTTAGGAAATTTTGAATTTTTTCAAATTTTTTCATTCAGTTGGGGGAGTAGCCTGGTTTTCCTACTCTTTTATGGACATTTACAGTCTGGAATGATCTTGTTGCTTGTTGGTGTTAGTTTCTTTGTCTCATTTTGCAAAAATATTTTGTCAGCCTAAGGTTTGCAATTTTTTGAAGTTTTTCATTATTAGTTTGGATTTTAGACCTTTTGGAAATGTGTCTAACTATTCTATGCCTCCCGAACAGTGATTTGATTCTCAACTCGCCTTATGATCCAATTTTTTCATTGCTTCATTTTGCATTCTTGAAGTTGGCCCATTGAGTTTCTTTTTGCATTATTTGAGAAAGGTCCTTGAAATTTTGGTACAGTGAAAGACTTTGGTCCTCTGAAATATTTTTTTTTGTTGAATATTTTATGTGTTCTTTATATGAGGTTGTTCAAGTGTTTTTTATCTCTTAGTCACTTTGGTCTTATCGTCTCGTTGATCATTTATGGCTGGTGAACTTTGGTTCTTTTCGCTTCATTTTTATATTGAGGTGATTTATTGCTTTGCCTTCTTGAAACTTTTATTTGAAGTCCTTTAAAAAAGAAACAATTTTTTTCCTTTTCTTTCCTTTGGTTTTTGGTTTTTTGAGCTATTTGTTTATCAACAAGTGTGTGAATCTTTGTTTGAGGTTGGAACTTGCTTCACTTGGGAGATATTTTTCTTGGATATTTGTTTCTCCTTGTTTGGTTAAATTTTGAATTTAGGATATTAAAAGAGCACATTTGTTTGTTTAGAGCATTCCATAGAATCTTGCATTTAGGCATTCTAGTATGCATTAAGGTAGTTTGAATTTTAGGAATTTTTTAGTCTCTTTCGATAGATGATGAATGTGTGAATGTGTTTAAAATAAAAAAATGAGAGTTTTTTCTTTCATAGATTTTTTGTCGAACCTTGTAGAGATTACTTTTCATCGAAGAAAAAGAAGTTGCATTTACATGTAGCCTAGTTTTCTATTTGTTTCTTTTTGTGTCAGAACATCATATGTTTCATTTCCACTACTTGTGACCTAAATAACAACCAATAAAATCAAGTGCTCAATCTAAATTGAACTAGATTTTTCTTTTTTCATAGATACATCAATTAGTTTAGGGCATTTAGGGACTTGGAATAGGTGTGTGTAGAGTAAAATTTCCAAGGCCACTCTAAATTGAAACATAGAATTTGATTAAAGAGTGCAAATCCAGTCTCGTTAAGCTGTCCGAGAAAGCTTTTCTAACACATGAATTAAGCACGAGGACGAGCGAAGACAAGGAAAGAGAGATACCCCCTCTCCTACTTGTTGGATCCTGCTCCCGTGATTGTTCCGCTCAGCTTTTGATTATGAATTGCTGACCTTATTTACCTATCCTAGGCACCACATAGGTGACGATGGGGGGGAATAACCGTGGTACCTGAGACATACATTGTATCACTTTCATAGTACTTATGGAGGGTGCCCTTGTGAAGCTTGGGTACTTGCACCGGTAAAGGCTATTGTCCAGAGGTCATCATAATTATTTTTGATACATTTGTTGGTAGGATTAGGCTGTAATTATCCCAAACTATCCTCGAAAGGTCCTTATCTTTGCTTTTATAATATTTTATTTTTTGAGTCTTTAAAAGGTTATCTTAAATTTTAAAAGTGGTTGATCGACAAGTTCGTCGGTCTAGGAGGCTTTGTGGGCTTTCACCTACGAATTCTGAGCCTTCATCTAGAATGCATAGGAGTAGTTCTACTGGTGATTTTCAACCAGTAGCAGTTGACGCATCCGAGATTAATCTAGCTTTAGTGGTTCTTATTTTGCAAGGTGAACCTAGTGCAATTCATAATTTGGACGAAACCTCTGGTCCTTGCTAGGGTGCTCTTCCAATCAGAAGACGAGATTGATATTGAAGACGTCCTTGAATCCTCCATGACTTCATTGACACCCATTCCTTATCATCTTCTATACGTTGTATCGTACGTGGGTACCCCGACTCATAGGCCGACAAGCCCTGTTCACTCTTTTTCCAGATGGCCAATGTTAGTGATGCAAGCATGGCTACTAATACTTCTAGTGTGCAGATCCCTCATTTAGTTGCAGGAGGGGGTATTATTGATATTTATATTGTTACACCTAGTACAATGGTGAATGGATCTACCTCCATTCCAGGTCCGAGTGGGGGCACCCAACCTTCCACTCCTTTAACTGGTGCTTATCCTTTTAGGATGCCATGCAATGGGATTCCCCCGGTTCCTTCAACTGTACCATATGTTGTTTCCACATCTATGGCTTCTATGCCAAGTGATTCAACATCTTTTTAGGGTTTTTATTTTTGAAGTGGCCATGTCCCTCCTTCCAATCCAACTTTGAACTTAGGATAGGCTCAAAATATTAATCCTTTCCATGGAGGTCAAGGATGGCCAAATCCTTCCATTAGTGGTTTAGGGGTTGGGAATTTATTCCATTTATTTGGTCAACACTACTGGGACCTCACAAGTCTTTCCTCCACTAGCTAGTGCATGGAATCCTTATCATGGGTTATCCTATTCTTTCATTATTCTGTTAGGAGGAAACTATCCTATGTATGGTAACCTTGCGACAGGGAGTGGATACATCGCGAATAATTCTATGCCATAAGGATTTCCTTATGGTTCAAATCCTTCGACGAGTAACCCATGGAAACCTAGTGCCTCTCCAAATCTAGGATACTCTTTTCCAAATATTAGAAATTCTTCTCTTGGTGGGTGGAATTATCATGCTCCTCCACAGTTACCATTTCCTCGTAACTTTGAACTTGCCAGATCTTTCAAAGATGGAAAATGATCTAATTTGATACAATCTAGCTTCACCTCTGGTTCCCACCAGACTTCCTTCTAATATTCCTAAATTTGAAGGGAATTTTGGGGAGGATTTGATTGATCATATAACCACATTCCATATATGGTTCTCCTCAAACTCCTTGATCGATGATTTGATCAGGTTGAGATTATTCCAATGCACCCTAACTGGAAACGCTGCAAAATGGTATATTGAGCTTAGAGTGGGTACCTTTGCTACATTTGACGAACTGACTACTATGTTTTTAGACCATTTTCAGTTGCCTATCCAATATGATGTTGGAACCAAACATCTAGCCAGTTTTGAACAAGATAAAGCAACTCATATTTCTGACCACATTCAAGAGTGGCATGGGAGGAAGCAGTTGATTAAAGCCTATATCCATGATGAGTTCCTTCTCAAATGGTTTTTGAAATATTTGTAGCCAGAAATTTCTAAGGATGAGTCACTCTCTGGAGTGTTCACTGAAGAATTGGCCATCTTTATAGCCCACCAGTTAGAACTCATATATTCTCAGTCTGGAGTCCTTTATGATATTTCTCCTGATGCTCTGCAATCAAAGATCGATTTAGCCAAACCTAAGCCAAGGCCCCATGCAGGCTTGATCGATAGTAGTACGCTAACCTATTGAGTCAATTGCAACAATTATCTTTACAATTTGCTTCTCCAGTGCAGGTTTCACCGTCAATGGCTATGCCTTCCCAACCTTTAATAGTTAATGTTTTCTAATATTTGAACCCCAAAGGAGACCAACAATCTGATGGGAAGAAGAAGGGATGTGGTAAGAAGAAAGATAAGGCTGGGAAGGGGAATGCGAACAAGTCTAGTAATGATACTAGAGAGGGAAAGAAGGAATCAAAAAAGAAAGTAAAGTTCCCATACAATTTATGCAGTGGGGATCATCTTACCCATCTTTCCCTAAGATTTAGGATGCTCAACGCTTGTTAGCTCAGAAGAGTTCTTTGAGTTCCCAAGTTGTGTTGACTAAGCCTTTTCCCCAAGGACAACAAATGCTTGCCAACGCTAATGTTGGTACTGGAACCCCCATAGGGGGAAACCAAGAAGGGGAATCCACATCGAATGTATATATGGTGAGGTCTCATGTTGATGTTGCTACATACACAACCTTACATACAGGTCTGTATACACACGGGTTGGGTATACACAGACCTGCGTATACACACGTTTAACTCAGGGAAATGTCACGTATAAGGGATAAAACTCTATTTTTTAAATTTTAGGACTAGGTCTAGAAGGAGGGGTTGCCCTAGGCCATGAGTACAGCATCACAAACCGTAGGAGTGAGATTTGGAGCTATAAAACTTACCAGATTCAATGGTCATTCTCATAGGCCTTTTGGAATTCTTCCAGCCTTTATCGTTTGTGTTGGCGGCAAGGTTGTCAATGTCGAGGTAGAAATAGTTGATGCCAACCAGGATTATAATGTTTTTTTGGGTTGGAATTGGGTTGATGCAATGGATGATATTGGTTCACTGTCGTTTCACATTCTATGATTCCCCCATGAAAGGATAATTGTTACAATTGATCAAATGTATTATTCTCCTAATGACCCCAATGCATATTTTGATTATACCATCCCCTTGGTGAAGAATACCAAGCAGCCTGTGGAGAATTTGGGAGTTGGAATGTATTCCTTATTGATGGGTACTTTTGATCTTCCTTCCCCTATTGCTCATGTTAATGCCATTTCATCCTCCAAGGTCGCTCCTCGAAGAGTTTCTTTCAGAACTCATTATTTCTTCGATCCCTGGCCCTTACCCCCCCTACCACCACATTAGAATATGGGAAAGTAGGTGGAATGGCATGCCCTATATCTGCAACAAAAGTCATGTACCAATATATAGTGAATTCTGTAGAATCTGATCCCATCCCTCTCCCATAAGAGGATATGGATGGTGATGTGGCTCTAGTCTAGCCTCTTGATTCTACTTCAACTATAGACTACCTTAACATAGTCTTACCATCTGAAGAGGCAATCCTAGAAGAAATGACTGGTGTAGAAAGGATATGTGATGATTTACATCATCATTCATATTTTCTCCTTGACCTGCATCAAGTTGAGTCAAATTTGTCCAGTCATTCTTCATGTGGAAGTGTTCACAAAATTCTAAATCCTTTGGCCCCATCATAGATTTTTTCTGAAGGTAATATGTTCAATATTTCATAAACCATTCCAGTGAACATCTCCAGGAATCCTAATATTATTGAAAAATATTCATCGGAGTTGCATGTTCCCTTGAAGAAATCAATATTTATACCGGCCTTTTTAAGGAATTTCGAGATATGTTTGCTTGGTGGTATGAAGAAATGCCTGGAATTGATCCATCAATAATTTAGCACGAGATCAAGACATACGAAAACGCTAAGCCTATACAACAAAAACTTCGACTAGTAAATTCTAGGAAAGAAACAGTTATTAAAGCTGAGGTTAAAAAGTTGCTTAAGGCAAGTTTCATATATGACCCCATTCCTTTAACTGAATGAGTCTCGAACCTAGTCCCGACGATAAAAAGTAAGGAACGATCAAGGTATGCATTGAATTTAGGGATTTGAATAAGGCTTGTCCTAAAGATAATTTCCCCACTTCGTTTATCGATCATATCATTGATGAGTGTCCTAGAAATGAGGTATTCTCCTTCATGGACGGTTTTTTAGGATATAAACAAATAACTATCTACCCTAAAGATCAAGACAAGACAACATTTATTTGGCCCTGGGGTAAGTTTGCATACAAAAATATACCTTTTGGCCTCAAAAATGTTGGAGCGACTTTTCAGCTGGCCATGTCTTATGATTTCCATGACATCAAGCACATAATAGAAGCAGATTTGGATGACCTAGCTGCTCATTCACGAAAGATGATTGATCATCCACAACACTTTCATTTGGTTTTCAAATGATGTTGTTGCTATAAAATACAGTTGAATTGTAATAAATGTGTTTTTATTGTCACATCTATTTGGTTATTGGGATTCATTGTGTCCAATGAAGGGATTCAGGTTGATCCTTACAATGTTGAGGCAATACTTCAGTTTCCTCCACTGTCAACGGTTTGTCAACTTCAAATTCTCCAACGTAAAGCCAATTTCTTAAGGAGATTTATCCTAAATAACACTGAGATTACGAAAGGATTTATGCAATTACTAAAGAAATGAGTCCCATTTGTTGGGACGACTTTGCTCAATGCTCCTTCGATGATTTGAAAAAGGCATTGACCTGTGCTCCTCTTTTGAGTCAACTCGATTATAGCAGGGATTTCCTCTTATATCTCGCTACGGAAGAATCAACCATTGGGATGGTTCTGGTTTAGGAAGACCATACTCTTAGAGAGCATGTGATTTATTATTTGATCTGAGGCTTAGTCAATCCTCAACTTAGGTATTCTCATATAGAAAAATTGGATTTGGCAGCATTTCACGTTGTCCAGCGACTTCGTCACTATATTCTTCTTAGAAAAGCTTTTGTGTTGGATGACGTCAACCCATTTCAATTTTTCCTCAATAGGCGAGTGATTGGGGGCAAATATAATAAATGGATTGTCATATTATAGGAATTTTATCTTGAATTTATGTCAGCCAAGTCCAAAAAATATTTAGTATTCACAGAATTGATTTCAGAGTTGCCTTGTGAAGAGGATGTTGTTTATGAAGAATCATTTCTAGATGAACACCTCTTCTTAATCTCTTCACAAGATCCTTGGTATGGAGACTCATTGTATATCTCCAGACTTTGAAATTTCATCATACTTTTTCAAAGGATGAACGTAGAAAGTTGTGTCACCTAGCTATAGATTATATGATTATCGATGAACTTTATATCGTCATGGGATTGATTCAATCCTTAGACGTTGTTTAATGTTAGAAGAAACTAATTCTGTTCTTAATGACTGCCACAGTGGATCTTGTGGAGATCATCTATTTGGGATTGCTACAGCCCAAAAAATCTTGCGTTCAGGCTATTTTTGACTTTCATGGAAGCATTCAAAAAGTCATCCTTGTGAAGTATATACTCAGAAAATGCACGCTCATCTAGCTCTGCTTTTCCCCATCATCATTGTCTGTCCTTTCACAAAGTGGGGTATTGATTTTACAACTTGTAACCCAGTTTCAGCTAAGGGTCACAAGTACATTATTGTAGTAGTGGACTACTTTAAAAAGTGGGTCGAAGCTATGCCTACTTTCAAAAATGATGGTGAGGAAAAAACGCTTTTCCAGTTTAACCAAACTATTTCACATTTTGGTATTCCAAGGGATATTGTCACTGATCATGGCAGTGGTTTTCATATTGTGATGATGTTGGAGTTGGCTTTAAATTTTGGATTTCGTAAGGAGAATTCATCTTTCTATTATCCTCAAGCTAATGGTGAGGTTTAAGATGCAAAAAAATCCCTCAAAATTATCCTACAAAGGAAAATCAATAAATCTAGATCCAACTGGCACATCATGCTATATCCTGCACATTGGGCGTACCGGATGTCTGTTAAGACTGCCACGGTTTTTACTCCTTTTCAACTAGTTTACAGTTTGGAATCAATATTCCTTATGGAATGTGATATCCAATCTCTTAAATTAACAATTGAACTTCTTCAAGACACTTATAGCCTTGAAGAATGCCTTATTCATTTGGAACATCAGGATGAGCAGCGTCGAGATGCAACCACAATCAATGAGGCTCATAAAAAGAGAGTAAAAACCCAATATGGCAAGATTGTGCATCCTAGGTTTTTCTCTAAAGGTGACCTTATCATGGTCTATTACCAAGATAAAGACAACTTGGGGGCATGTAAGTTCAAACCCATGCAATACCATCCTTTTATCATTAAAAAAACCTTGAAAAAAGGTGCATATGAGTTGTTTGTTTTTGATGGAAAAGTGTTGGGGAGCCCATAAATGGGCTCTATCTTAAGAAGTATTATGCCTAGGTTACCACCTAGGATTTGATTTGTTTTTTAAATATTGTACATAGTTGTCTATTTCTATCTATGGGTCTCATGGTGATGGTGGTATTTTGGTCTTCTTTGGAAGGTGTCAATGGGTGATCTGGTGTATATAGGATTCACTGATGGGGCTAGCAGACATACTCAGAACTTAGATTTCGTCGTTTGGGTAATATATTATCCATCTAGTCAATCGTTAGTTGCAAGAGGCATATGTATCGATCATGCATCCAACAATATTGTTGAATATGGTGTTGTCATTAATTTACTATGTGAAGCAATATCTTTTGATATTAAATCGTTAGTGGTTTATTTGGATTCACAACTGGTGGTTTCTCAATTAAATTAAACATATCGTGTGAGAGATCCTTTATTACACTGCCAATTTCCAAGAGTGAGATTATTACAAAGATCATTTAATTTTCTTACTTTTTTCATATTCCACGATCAAAAAATTCATTTGCTGATTCTATAGCTAATCAAGCATTAGATTGGCACATTAATCATTCATCACATTAAAATAAAAAATACCATAAAATCGTATGTATATATGATCAAACCATCAACAAAACGTCTATATATAGATGGGAATAATATGTTTAAACTATTACAAAATGTGGACAAATGTCCTACAAAATTTGGGCTTACGCCTGATCATGTCCATAAAAGATTTGTCATCTAAAATCTAATTTTGTGGTCCCTACTCTGGATGACCATCACGGAAGAAGACTCTAGCATTTTCCACTTTTAAAAAGAGCCAGAACCACTCTTGTGGTACTTCTATCACTCGCCTCTGAATGGCCTCAAGGAGATCCTCAATGGCTACCATGGGAACCTAGTGAGTCAAAATCTCCAAGTTCCTCTAAACTGTATGTAGGACTCTCTCGGTCTCCGCTGCTGATCTTTTCATGTCTCTATCGTGATGCCTATGCCTAGGTAGACCGTAAAGTGTCACTGGTCCAACATCTGCATCATGATCAAATAAACTGTAAGATTTTTGTTTCACAATTTTTTTTAACTTCTTAAGATCATATTCAAAGTGAAAATAATTAAATCAAATAACATAAAACTCTAAAAAAAATTACCCATCTCGCCCCATGAAGCGCCCTCAGGAAGGGCCAGATCTGGGTCCTCTTGGTAGTTTATCCCTGTGTAGGGGTAGTCATCTATAACTCTATTTTGTTCCTCCCACCAAAATAAGAACTCATCATCAAAGGAATTTGATCTATCATGAAGACCTCCTGCTTTGGATCCAAGTAATGGACAAGCATTTCTAGCAACTGAGTTTTGGGTATTCATATTTGACATCATGAAAATTTTAAGAAATCCACAATTTCTTAATGCATCCAATATCTCTGGATCTTCTAAAACCTCTTTTTCAACTTCACTATGCTCCCTGTCCTTCCAAACAATTGACATCCTGGAATTTTAAGAAGTTTCATCCATTAGAAATTGGGATTTTCAAATATGTCTGCGTATATGCGAATTTTCTCAATGACAGTCACGTGTACACACAAATTTTCCTTTGAAAACTCACATGTATGGCTTTCTATACATGAATTTCAAAGGGCCAACCCGTGTACATAGAGAGGTAAATTTTAAATTAAAATTTCTACGGTGAAAAATCATTTGAATCTATTCAAAATGCATGAATAGGATGACAATATGAGTTTAGAATTACCTGGAAGCCTTTGGTTGACGAATTGGTTGAGGAAATCGTGGAATGAGGTTACCTAATTTTTTCTCCCAATATCTCAAGCTCTCAACACTTGCAAATCAAAATGAGTTGTGGTGAGTTGAAATGTCTTTTTATAATGAAATTTAAAAAAAAAAACCCACTTCTATAAAAGTTCGTAATTTTTTATTTTTATTATTTCATGAACTTTTTAATTTTTGTCTTGAAGTGTTGGGGGATGTTCTTTTTTAGGGTAAATGTAGACTTTGAGACATTTCTACACACTACGACTCCACGATCCCAAACCTAACATGGCAGGTATCTCTTTCGTCACTGGCATATATGTTAAGATATATCACTTTTTCCATTGCATTATGCACATTAACCTCATACTGTGATATTTTTCCATAGGATCAACCCCATTATGTTACGGTTTTCAAACCACTTTCACTCGCCATCTTATAAAATCATAACATAGTGGTAGAGAGATTCCTTACATAGGCTTCCTAGTTAGATCCTCGCTAGCATATGTTGCCAATGCTACAAGAATTGATTAGGCTCGGGAGTCCTCTTTAGTCCCGCCATGACTTTGTGATGAAGCCTCATTTCTCTTCTTCTTCGCTATCATTCTGGATTTATGCCCTAGAGGATCCCATGTTATAAGTTGTCTTGTTGCATTGCATATTGACTACTTGTACCCTTTTGGCCTTAAGCTGGCTTGATTTGGACTCATGTATAAGCCATTTTTGACCTTGACCTTTCTGCAAGTTCAAACCATGGATTCATTAGCCTCTGCGACTTGACACATTTTTATCCTTGGAAAGAACATTCCTTTGAGTGGATGACCAGTTTCGCCAAGCATAAGAATGTTCTAGTCCTAAGAACTAGAGCATCTGTTTTCAGACACTCATTCTTTCCACTGTACTATAGGCATTATTTTATTCTTTTTCAAGCTTTAAATATGAAAAAGACAAAAAACTTATATATTCCAAAATAGCGGGAACGGGACATTTAATTACATATATGATGACAGCAAGAGTCAGCCATGTCGCCCTTGAACAAAGCACTCAAAATAAGTCTTTCCTTCATTGGGATGGGACTTAGTTCAATTTTAGGAGAGCCATAACCTTGTTCTTGAGTTAGTCCTCCTCCGGTTGGTTGTCTCTTCCTATCACATGGAGAGTTTGTTAATGCCTCTTACATTGAAAACTTATACAAATTTATTTTATGTTTTCATATAGTCACATATGAGTCATGATTTTGTTCAAGGGAAGTCAACCTGTGTCAGTCATTCTGCCGTGTCTCTTGAATCATTTTCAGTTGGCCATACCTGATCTGTCAAGTTATCCTCAATGTCACATCAGTTATTTGGTCCTTTGGTCATGTTGGTTAATAAGGTCTCCATTGACTTCTTTCTGGCGAGTCTACTCTTATCAACTCCGAAAAATTTCTCTGAGAGTATGCCTAGAGCCGCGCCCTGACCCTATTTCCATCATTGATAGGTGACTTTGTGCTCAACATTGATCAATATCATGGGTATTTGATTGATTAGTTTCCTTGTGTTTGACATCATGTTACATTATCACACATTTGGATTCATGCAATGCCTTGGTTTCCATTTGACCCTATTGGTGGATTCCTCGCCTTTGTGTCAGCTTTCATTATTGGTTGGTTCAGAGGGTTTATGGCGTGCACTAGCCGCATCTTGTGTACGTCGAAAACATACTTCATAATGGTTGCTTCATCTCTTTTTTTCCGATTTTTTCCAAATTATTGACTTGCGGGTTACACTCATGTTGATGGATGTGGAATGCCTTAATGCCTTCCTTCCAACATATCTTTTCCCATCAACTCCATCTCATTTCTCTAGCAACAAGATCTAGAGTCCTTTTTTTCAGTACCTTAGGGTTTGCAGTAATCAGTGGCATACTCCTTTGTAATCGACAGTGAGAATACATCAATGTCTCCTGATTGATAGATTCTATCAAGTGTTCGAATTCAACACATTTATTCACACTTCTTAGATTGTATTGGGGTACCTTGACTCTCATCATCATTATCAGTGAGTTGTCTCGTGTTTGTTAATGATATACATTAATGACCGGTAATCAAACGAAATATCACATGATCGACTTCAACTCATTTATTCCCATAGTGTAGAAATGTACCATCTGTGGTCAATGAAGACTGTAGCTTGTGTCAGCATCTTGGTTTACTTGTCAATTCCTTCTATTTTCTGCTAGTGCTACCAACCACGCTTATATGTTGCAGTTCATCTTACCAACATTCTATATGTTGACACCCAAGTTTTTTGAAGTACCACTATTCCACCTATATTACATGGTAATATTATGAGGATCAGTTATGAAGCATCAGTGATCATACATTATTTGAGTATCATTGACCAAATTTTCTTCTATATGTGATATTGAGACATAGTTTCATTGTGTTCCTATGCGGCTATGATCGAGAGACCCACTATGTATTCTCCAATATTCTTTGTACACTTATGTATACATGATGGATCCACTTTGTACTTGATCAGTGGACATGATTTACCATTTATGAGCATTTGTATGACTACCTCAGACATGAGTCTTATTTATGATTCCTTCTACAGGTATTTAGTGGGCTCGAATCTGGTGATCTCCTCTCAGGATCTCAAATGATCTCTCTTTGTACTTAATACATTTTGGCCATCATGTACCCCTTCTGAAATCATATATTAGGGGGCATATATTATAGCATCATTCATCACTCCTGTAGTTATGATGCTCTTATATGGCCTTGGGCATTTGTTAAAAAAAATATTTTCAATTTTATACATGATTGTGCCCTTTCAAAATCACATACACACATGGGTACCATAATACATAACCCGTGTACATATTTTAAAATATGAAAAAATTAAAATATTTCCTATTTTGCAGGTGAGGTTTATGGGTTTCACTGAAATCCCACCTACAAGATCCCATGGCCTAACTGAATCAAATGATTTGTGGTGGTATTTATACACCTCATGGGAAGACCTAAATAATCAAAGGAGATAGGATATCGGCATTATAGCTCTTTTGTCCCCAGTTCAAGTCTAATTTTCCCTGTGCCTCTTGCACTCCCAATCATAGGAAACCCTTGTTAATCTTCCATTATATGAAATCCTTTTTCACATGCTTGAGAGGTGATCTTTGAGGCTTGGGTTGGATAGATCTAAAGGAAGGTTTCGTTGGCATCATGGCCGGATTAGGTTGTACTCTTCCACTCCTATTTGTTGATAGAAATAAAGAAGCTTTGTCTTATTCTTGAAATGTTATGATCTCATGTTTTTTATGATTCATGTCTAATATATCATGATTTATATGTTGATTCTTGATGATCTAACATGTTTATTATGCACGCACTTTCAACTACTTGCTATGTATATGCTTCTCTGAATTGTGTTGCAGGTCTGA
This sequence comes from Pinus tabuliformis, assembly GCA_031772625.1. Lineage (NCBI taxonomy): Eukaryota > Viridiplantae > Streptophyta > Pinopsida > Pinales > Pinaceae > Pinus > Pinus tabuliformis. The sequence continues at coordinate 290,699,723 of CM062808.1, read as the reverse complement.
TGACTTTGGAGGAAGTAGAGGGTTTGGACCCTACAAGATTGACATCAAACGTAGGACCTACAAATGCTTCTCTCAAACCAAACTTTAGTAGTTTTTATAGTCTTCTTGCTTGGACGTATGCTTTTTTTTAATAGTTTGCCTTCAATTTGGTGAGGTTTTCAACACTTACCTTAGGGAAGTTTTTCCCTCCAACACTCACAACTATCCGGTGTACCTACCAAGCAAAAGGATGATAGTGGTTCATAGATATGTGAATTTCGATGAAGAGAAGGCCATGATATGTTCCCTTGATAGGAAGCTTCAACTACATGTAGTTGAGAAGATTTTAGCTCCAAAGGAGGAATGTTAGGATCATGTGGAGCAACCACATGCAGAGGAGAAGGGAGTGGAAACACTTACTCATGCAGAGACTTCCATAGATGGGAGAAAGCACACCAGAGAGGCTAGAAGGCTATTGCATGATGCTAGAGAGAATGTGGGATTACCCACATCATAGCATAGGCATAGGATGTCACCAAAGATGTACACTTGCTACATGGCTCTGATGAGCGAGAGTGTAGAGATTGAGCCATACTCATTCTAGGAAGCAGTGCAAAAACCAGTGTAGGTTAATGCCATGGTTGAGAAGTATGATTCCATTATCAAAAAAAATGTTTGGGAAGTGGTCCCAAGACCATCAGACATGTTAGTGGTGAGTTCCAGATGGCTTTACAAGTTAAAGCAAGTAGAAGATGGGAGTGTGGACAAACACAAGGCCATATTTGTGGTTAGATGTTTCTCTCAAGTGGAGGAAATTGATTACGATGAGACTTTTTCTCGTATAGCAAGGTACTCATCAATCAGATCTATTCAAGCATTGTCAATGCATATGAGATGGAAGATACATCAGATGGATGTAAAGAAAACATTCATACTTCAGAGTCAGCAGGATGTCATTCTATAGTTTGAGACATGAGTATGCCCTTGAGGGAAGTTCGAATTACATATATTGGAAGGACATGATGGAGGCAGTGTTGGAAGACAATGAGTTCTTCCCCTCACCATTCTATTGCTCTGATAACATATAGAATTTTCTTGTAGATTCAAACTGCTTATGTAATATGATAAAACAAAAGACTTGAATCTACTCTACTCATAAACAGAAACAAAAATTGGTCGATGAAATCACGAAGCAGAAAAGGAAGAATTTAAATCACACATAACACAATATTTTTATGGGGAAAGCAACAACTAAAAAACCCTGCTATCTGTAAATTGCATTAACCAGAAGATTTGAGAAGAAAATACAATGCTTGTTCAACCCGAACAATCTCTACACAAGTACAAACCATCTCAATACTTCACAAACCAGCTCAAATCAATACTCAGCCAAATATGTTGCCTGCTAAGATTCTACTTCATTGCACAGTTTCCAAGGGAATTAGCCCATATTTAATTTGGAAATTCCTCACTCATAACTGCACAAGCCATCCATAGGCCTTCTACTGATTGCATGCATCATTGGTTTAATTTAGATGATTTTACAACTGATAGTACACTATCCCTGAATGCTAATATTAACTAGGTCTTCCTCTAAGCTGACATGCATGAGCTATTTTGAGTGAATTATAAATTATCTGATTGATCATTGCATGTGAATTAAATCCAATTTAATTCACTGCACCACTCACTATTTCCACCAACAGTTAGAACTAGTTTATCCAAATTTAACTCAGCTAAACTGAATTAAATAATTACAACTCAATAAGAACTCAAATTGGGTGCCTAAAATTTAGGGATCACTCTGCATGACTCTAGATAGACTTCCAACTCGAATTTACTGAGCCAACTAAGTCAACTTAACTTAGTTACTGCTACAAGATGATATGAGAATAGATTTACAATTTAATTCCCAATTTAATTCAAGGAAAAACTAAATTAGGATTTTCTTGTTGTTATTTTTAACGCTCCCTCTCAACAATAAAGGGATTATCTTCTACCCTGATCCTGCCTCTTTGAAACTCAAATTTTCATTTTGAAAATTGCTTTGTCAAAATATTTTCATTCTGCTCCTCTGTAGAAATGTACTCCAGCAACATGATTCTCCTCTGCACACAATCTCGTAGATGGTGATACCAGATGTCAATATGCTTGGATCGATCATGAAAAATTGGATTCTCAGAGAGTTTGTTACAACTCTAGTTGTCATAATAAATCATTGTTGGATCCATTTGCTAACCAAACAACCCAACAATAATCTTCTGCATCCAAATAGCCTCACAAGTTTCTTGACTAGCATCCATGTACTCTGTTTCTACTGAACTTAGTGCAACTTATATCTGCTTCATGTTGTATCAAGAAACTATTGCTGATCCAATACAGAATATTCCCCTTGATGTGCTCTTCCTATCAGATGGGCTCCCTACTAATCTGCATCTGTGAAGCCTTGAAGCTTCACTCGCTCTATCTGTTTGTCCCAAAGACCAAACTGAGTAGTGCCTCTGAGGTATCTGAACAAATGTTTAGTTGCCTTCCAATACAATTTGGTTGGCTTAACCATGGCTTGACCAAGTTGGTTAACTGCAAAACACATGTCTGGTCGTGTTTTCACCAAATACATAAGTGAACCCATAAGCTTTTTATAAATAGTAGCCTCCACTAATTCACCTAAAGTAGCATCCTCCTTCCTCTAGTTACCAGCTAGAGGAGTCTCCATGGGTTTAGTGCTATCCATGTGGAACTTCTTTAGTATCTCGTTGGCATACTGGTCATGAGAGAAAAATAGTTCCTCATCTCCTTGACATACTTCCATCCAAGAAGGTAATGCAAGAGCCCTAAGTCCTTCATCTCAAACTCTCTTGCAAGGTCCACTTTGCAAGATTTCATTAGCTTCTCATCACCTGTTAGAATCAAATTATCGACATATAATACAATAATCAATTATTTACCTTCAACCACAATATGGTAAAGGTTTTCATTTGCTTCACTTTTGATGAAGCCCAACCTAGTGAAATAGTTTTCAATCTTGGTGTACCAAGCACGGGGTGCTTGTTTCAGTCCAGACAATGCTTGCTTGAGTATCCACACATGTGACTCTCTGTTGAAGGTCTCAAATCCTTCTAGCTACTCAATAAACAATTCTTCCTCAATCATGTCATTGAGGAATGTTGTCTTTACATCCATATGATCTTTCTTCCATCCCATTTGCATTGATAGTGCTAGAATAGATCTGATTGATGAGTGCCTTGCTATAGGAGAAAATGTCTCATCGTAATAAACTCCCTCCACCTAAGAGAACCCTCTAGCCACAAATCTGACATTGTGTTTCTCCACACTCCCATATACTGCTTGCTTTACCTTTTAAAGCCATTTGGAACTCACTATGGACTTGTTTATTGGTCTTGGGATCACTTACCAAACATTGTTTCTAATAATGGAGTCATACTCCTCAACCATGGCATCAACCCACACTAGTTGTTTCACTGCTCCCTCGAATGAGGATGGCTCAATCTCTACACTCTCGGTTATCAAAGCCATGTAGCTAGTGTACCTCTCTGTGGACATCCTTTTCCTATGTTTTGATGTGGGTACTCCCACATTCTCTCTAGCATTATGCAATAACCTATCAGCCTCTCTGGTGAGATTTCTCCCATCTCTAGAAGTCTTTGCATGAGTGGGTGTTTCCACTCCCTACTCCTCTACATGTGGCTGCTCCACATCATCCTGAAGTTCATCCTTTGGAGCTAAAATCTCCTCAATGGCATGTAGCTGAAGCTCCCTCTCAAGGGAACATCTCATGGCATTCTCTTCATCGAACTTCCAGCTCTACAAACCATTGTCATCTTGTTGCTTGGCAGGTACACCCAATAGTTGTGAGGTGTATCAATGCACTCCACAAATATACCCAACTCAGTTGTTGGCTCTAGTTGTTTTCATGCATCCTTGGTAACATGATAGTAGACTGATGAATCATAGATCCTGAAGTGTGGCACATTTGGTTTCTTCCCTAAAAAAGCCTCTTTTGGTGTACTCATTCGAAGAATTTAATGAAGGATTTTGTTCTCCAAATAAATAGTTGTGTTGCATGCTTCAACCCACCACTGTAATGGTAGGCCTGGATCATGTAACATCACTCATGCCTCTCCCACAATAATTTTTTTCTTCCTTTCAGCCCCCCATTCTGCTATGGGTTATGAGGTGCTACAAACTCCTGTTGAATGCCTTCTGATGCACAAAATTTCTTGAATTCATTCGACCCATATTATCCAGTGTTATCACTTCTGAGAGTTTTAACTTTCCTACCATGATCTTTCTCGACAAGTGCTTTAAATTCAAAAAACTTAGCGGACGTCTGATCTTTCTTCTGCATGAAGAAAATGCAACACTTACGAGAAAAATCATCAACAAATATTACATAATACCTGTGCTTGGCCATGGAAGCTATCGAGAATGGTCCACACACACCTGAGTGAACTCGATCAAGGATCGCTTGCACTCGACTGTCTTTGTCATGAAAGGAATATTTTGTGTACTTCCCCAGTGTACACCCTTTGCATGTGTCTCTCTACTCTAGTGTACCCTTGGGAAGTCCTGTAGAAATTTGTTTCATGATCTTCAAGGCTCAGTGGTGCAAGTGGCCAAATATTTTATGCTACAACGCACTGATGTCTCAATTTTGCACCTTCTCTACTTTAGTGCTCAAAGAAGCGTAGTCTTCTACCTCCAATTTGTTGAGGTTCTTCACTCAAACCCATTCTGCTTCAGCTGTCTTGTGGCTATGTGATGAAGCAAAGCCTTTCCCTTACTAAATATCACAGCATAGCCTCGATCCTCCAACATGGAAACAAAAACCAAGTTCTTCTTCAAAACCAAAAAGTACATTACATATCTCAATGTAAGAGGAGAACCAAACTCCCTCTGAAAGGTAATAGTACTGATGTCGATTGCGCTATACCTCGCATCATCTCCCATGTCGATGTGCATATGGAGATCCTTCTCCTCTAAGTTATTGAAGACATCTTTTCTTCCAATTATATGGAATGTAGCTCCACTATCCAGATACCACACACTACCCATCATCGATGACACCATGCAAGCGATGAGGGTGAAATCTAGTTCGAATTGTGAAGCAAGAGCTTCACATGTCGATCCTCCTAAGAGATTCTTAACAACCTTCTTGTGTGGACACTTTGTGACATAGTGTCCCAACTCGTGACAGTGAAAACACTTATTTTTAGACATGTCATTCTTCTTTCCACCCTCACTGGAATCTAATTTGGCATGGGATGACTTCCCCTTCCCTTTTTTGCCTTCCCATCTAAGGCACAATTCTCATCATCATCATACTTTGATGAGGATCCATCTTTGGTGGTCCGCCAAATCTCTTCCTATACCAAGTCAGACCATAATCACTCCCACTTTGGTATTTTCTCCCTCCCATTAACTAAGTCTCGGTAGTTGTGCCAATTCTTGGGAAGCCCTAGAAGTGCTAGGCTCACCAAATTATCTTCTACAACAATAACCTTGACACTTCCAAGCTCATCCCGAAATTGGGTGAACATAGTCAAGTACTTCAGAATTGAGTCGCCCTTCTCCATCTTGATCTTTCTAATTTTGTCCTTTAGTGTCAACTTCCTATGGTCACTGCTATTTTGAAACAGGTTTGTCAATTCGTTCCACATTGCAAATGGAGTTTCCTTACCGTGGAGATTTGAGACAACATGATCTCACAACTCCTTATAGGATAATCCTTCTCGCCTTTTCCACACACTTTATCCATCCAGCCAGATCTTTAGCATCAGATGTTGGAGGCTTTAGGATATCATGATATATGAATTCCTTCAGCATGTTTTTTTCCAACACTACCTCCATCATGTCCTTCCAAGCTATGTAATTTGAGCTTCCCTCCAAGGCATACTCAAGTCTCAAACCGTAGAACAACATCCTGCTGACTCTGAAGTATGAAACTGCAAATTCGATTTCGCCTGCACAAAAAACTCATACTCTCCTCTTCTAAAGTGATTCCATCTCTGATACAGTGTATAATTTTCTTGTAGATTCAAACTGCTTATGTAATATGCTAGAACAAAAGACTTGAATATACTCTACTCATCAGCAGAAATAAAAATTTATTAATGAAATCACGAAGCAGAAAAGGAATAATTTCAATCACGCATAACACAATATTTTTTTGGGGAAAGAAACAACTAGAAAACCCCACGATCTGTATATCGCACTAACCAGAAGATCTGAGAAGAAAATACAATTCTTGTTCAACCCGAACAATCTCTGCACAAGTACAAGCTATCTCACTACTTCACAAACCACCTCAAGCCAATACTTATCCAAATTTGTTGTCTGCCAAGCTCCTTATTCCTTGTGTTATTACATTGGGAATCAACCCATATTTAATTAGGAAATTCCTCACTAGTAACTGCGCAATCCATCCATAGGCCTTCTACTGATTGCATGCATCATTGGTTTAATTTAGATGATTTTTCAACTGATAGTAAATTGTACCTAAACTATAATATGAACTGGGTCTTCATCTAAATTGACACGCATGAGATATTTTGAGTGAATTATCAGTTATCTGATTGATCACTGCATGTGAATTAAATCTAATTTAATTCACTTGACCACTCACTAGTTCCTCCAACAGTTAGAACTAGTTTAACTAAATTTATTCAGTTAAACTGAATTAAATAATTACAACTCAATAAGAACTCAACCTGGGCCTCTAATATTTAGGGATCACTCTACATGAATCTAGAGAGACTTCTAACTCGAATTTACTCAACCGACTAAGTAAACTTAACTTAGTTAACTGCTACAAGTTGCTACGAGAATAGAATTACAATTTAATTCCCTATTTAATTCAAGGACAAATTAAATTAGGATTTTCTTGTTGCTATTTTTAACATGTAGAATTTTCTTGTAGAAGGCCTATGGATGGATTGCGCAGTTATGAGTGAGGAATTTCCCAATTAAACATGGCTTAATTACCTTGGAAGGGCCTACCATTACACTTGTGGTCTGAAGCATGCAACACAATTGTTTATTTGCATAATAGAAGCCCTCATCGAATTCTCGGGATGAGTAGACTAGAAGAGGCTTTTCAGGGAAGAAACCAAATGTGGCACACTTCAGGATCTTTCATTCATCAGTCTACTACCATGTTACCAAGGATGCACGGAAAAATTTAGAGCCAACAACTAATTTAGTCATATTTGTGGGGTACACTGATACACCTCACAACTATCAGGTGTACCTGCCAACCAACATGATGACAGTGGTTCATAGAGATTTGAATTTCGATGAAGAGAAGGTCATGAGATGTTCCCTTGAGAGGGAGCTTTAGCTACATGCAGTTGAGGATATTTTATCTCCAAAGGAGGAACCTCAGGATCATGTGGAGAAACCACATGCAGAGCAGGGAGTTGAAACACCCACTCATGCAGAGAATTCCAGAGATGCGAGAAAGAACACCAGAGAGACTGACAGGTTATTACATGATGTTAGAGATAATGTGGGAGTATCCACATCACAACACAGGAAGAGGAGGTCACCAGAGCGGTACACTAGCTACATGGATTTGATGAGCAAGAGTGTAGATATTGAGCCATCCTCTTTCGAAGAAGTAGTGCAACAACTAGTGTGGGTTGATGCCATGGTTAAGGAGTATGACTCCATTATTAGAAACAATGTTTGGGAAGTGGTCCCAAAACTAGCTGACAAGTCAGTGGTGAGTTCCATATGGCTTTACAAAGTAAATCAAGTAGCAGATGGGAGTGTGGAGAAACACAAGGCCAGATTTTTGGTTGGAGGGTTCTCTCAGGTGGAGGGAATTTATTATGTTGAGACTTTTTCTCCTGTACCAAGGTGTTAGTGCAAGGAGTTACTCCTATACCGCAAAAGGAGTAATCCTTACACATCATTGTTAAACTCACATGGATAGCAAGACAATGTGAATGATAAATCAATGAGTTCATTTTTTATTAACATAAGATACACATTTATAGTACAATAGGTGACTCTTGGGATTCAGATCCCAAGGTCTCTTGGACTGCTTTTGTCCATTCGAATTCCACACTAACCCTTTAGGATTAGGTGTCCAACAATCATGATTTCATTTAAAAATTTACAAGGGTTTTTTGAGTGGTGGTATGGATTTTGAAGGAGTTTTGAAGTGATTGTGTTCCTTTTTAACTTTTGTGCATTTGGAAAGTCGTGGCAAGCATAAATTGTATGGTTAAGTGAGTAGTATAGCGGAGCAGAGGAAGGAGAACAAGTAGTTGATACTTATCCTAAGAAAAATGAGTATCTTAAGACAGTCACCTCAACTACATAAAGCCTTATAGCAAACTTTGTTTTTGATAAGGAGAATAACAGATAGAAAGTAGGAAAAAGTATAAAGTATTTCACAAATCCTTTGTGAAACCTTCACTAACAATTTCTACTTAAACTGATATTATGATTTACAACAAACTAGATAGTAGATAAGTCATCATTAGATCCTCTTAATGATTCTCACTCATACTATACTAGTTGTTGTAATTTACCATTTAAAAGATTAAAACAAGCTTGACAAGGAAAACAACAATTAGGAAGTAAAAACAGGTATAAAGTATCTCACAAATCCTTTGTGAAACCTTCACTAGCAAGTTCTACTTGAACACATATTATAATTCACAGAAAAATGGACAATAGATAAGTCATCATTAGATCCTCTTAATGATTCTCACTCATACTATACTAGCTACTGCAAATTTATAATTCAGAAAGTTGAAAACAGGAGATAGACAAACCACACATTAGATATGAATTGAATCATAGAATCCTCCGGCATGAAGTGTATAAAAAGCTATTTTATTAAGTTGAGTCTTCATGTGAACTAAAATCCAACCCTGAAGTGATATTTACAAAAAAGTATATATAGAGAGAGAGGCGCCAACTCCAACTCACCTAAATTGGTGGTTCCACTATTTCCTTATTACATAGGTGTCTTTTAGATATTAAGATCATCTTCCATTGTTAAAATTGGCAACTAGGGCCAAACTCCATGTGGGTCGTATTATTTATGGCAGCTGATATTTTTATTGAATCCCTCTCATCGAGAGGTGTAGGATTGATCTAAAGATCATCCTATTCCGATAAGTATTCATGGAGTTATGAATTTATTTGCGTTATAAGACTAATTGTCAAGTCGGCTAGCGACTTATGTAGGCTCAAGAATCCCAAAGGTCATGTCTATTCAACCTCTACATTTTAGTATAAATATAGAGGACTTGAAGTCATTTTAGAATAGACAGACACTCTTAATGTGATCTCCTCTCCACGTCTTGGGTTTTTGGAGAGACACTAAAGAATACATTGGATTCCCTAGCTGCAAATGATATTCAACGCAGATATGACGACCTATTTACAGGATGGTCATACGCTATTCATGTAGAGATATATACGTTGCTCATGGAGACATATATACGCAAGTAATCGTGACAGTTACACGCAGTTCAGCATAGTCATGGTAACATCTTAATGTTGTTCATGAGGCACTTATGCGCTGTCATAAAGGGGAGCCGCAGTAAGTCGCAGTCAGTAAAGGGATGAGCCACAGTGAACCGCACTCAGCCACAGTCATAAAGAGGGAAGCCGCAGGAGCCAAAGTCACGAAGAAAGGAGCCGCAGTAGGGTTTGATTGCACCTAGTTTGGGTTTAAGGTGCAGCCACAACCTCATGGAGCAGTAGATGGTATCACCGCAGTGAGTTGGAGTCTCGACATTCTCGCATAAAGAATGGAAATAAAAAATGGTTTTAGTCTGAGCATGTCACTATCTTTGTCTCAACATTCTCTCCCAGGATACTACAGTCTCGGCATACCTGTCATGGAGAAGATCTAGATGGTATCATTATAACAGTCTCGATGATAAGTACAATGGCTCAAGAACTTGTGGTTAAGTAGAAGTACAGTAATATGAAGCCTCAGTGAGAACTGTAACTTGTTGTCTCTCGATGGGTATCATGATCCTAGAGACAATCCCAGCATAAAAAGGAACGTTACCACGGTCTTAGTGGTCTTATCTCTTAATAGTCCCTGTACATATATGATGAAAAGAAGCCCAGGACCCTCACTGTATCGGAATAAGGTTCCACTATTACAGTTTAGTAAAGTATAGTATTGGAGATCAAACTTTCAGGTAGATATCATGGATATGATAAAGAAGCAACAGTGAGGATCTCAGTGATGGTGTAATAGCTTCAATGGTGCAGTAATGAGGATGACCTCAGAAGCAACAGAAAGGAGGATTGATATCTTGGTCTTGGAGAGGAACATCGTGTATGGTACAACAAATGGATGAAACGCAACTCTCTGATAGGTGAAGGAGTCACCTTAGAGGATCAGTTGAAGCAATATGTCTTCAACTAATCTCATGCGATATCAAAAGTCAAAATATTGACGTATGTTGTAAATTTACTATCTCTCTCACTTTCTCTGCTAAACTTTGAAGAACATAAAAGAAGAATTGATCAAGGGTTTCGCCACATTGGAGTTTGTCCCTTGCTAGTACCACATCTTGTGTCCTCTTGTCTTGGCTTGTCTTCTACGATTTATATTTATGTTCTATCTGCAGTTTACTTTATGTTGATGTAATTGCTAATATGGAAAAGAAATTGAAATAAATTTCTCTAGCATAGAACATACCTAAAATTAACATGGTATCAGAGCTGAGGTGAAGACAATGCCCAAGCAAGAGTGAAAGAACAATCACCAAAGACAGTTGGAATAGGACAAAAGGATCAATGGGTTCCACATCTCTCTTCTAAGTTCACAAAGGGTGAAGTCGAAGTAGAGCATATTATCAGAATGGTGCAGCGGAAGTTTCTGATGGCCTACTTAAAGATCACTTCATTGGGGAGATCGGATCTAAGGGTGGAAGGAAAGGAAGATGCCTTGATTGCAATAAGTTCAACCATCATGCGAAGGAGTGTCCGAAGGATAAGGAAACATCTCTTGATGAAGATAACAATCATTCCATGGGGAGATCTTCAATGATCAAAGGAATGACTGGTAATGCAGGTCATCAAGGAAATGGTCGACTCTTCAAAGAAAGCAAGGAACCTCAGAATCTCTTTTATGTACTTGATCACAAGAAGAACCTGGTGTCTATCTCAAAAATGGAAGTCAAAGGTTTCAGGGTGGCACTCATCGATGGAAAGGTACATGTTTGAAAATAGATTTTTCAAAGATTTTTTTTGAGTTTAGGGTTGTATCAAGTCCACTGGGGACCATGTCCATTGACTCAGAACTGGAGGTTTGTGAGTCAGATGGTGATCGAGATGCTTGAATTCAAAAGGAGCATGAAGGTACATGTCTGATATGTACCGAAGGAAAATCTTATAAGGGGACCATTCCCCTCATACAGCAAGTCCACAAGCTTGGAACAACTCAAGGAGTTTGAGATTGATGATAAGGAATCTCACGTATGCAGATGGAAGAAAGCCCTCTATGGCTTGAAGCAAAACACACCGGGCATAGTATGAGGGGATTGATAGTTGTCGGATGTAGCTGAGATTCACTAGGAGTGGAACCGATCCAAACTATTACCCGAAGGTTGTGGATGATAGACCTCTCATACCGGCACCTATGTCTGACAGGTGCAGACCCTCTCATTTATAGGAGATAGAGGGAGTTGGATTTTGAATGTGGAAAGATAAACTACAAGCTTGTGACTACCTCAAGGATCTTAAATTTCAGAAGTTATATGGTAGTCATGTCGGTTGAGATTTGGGAAATGCCTCTGAGTTTCATAAACTCATTCGCATTGATGTTCTTGGTGAACCTCCGTCCGGACATATGTTTTGCAGTTAGCATGGTGAGCTCATATTTGGTTGAGCTTCACTGGATTGATGCATAGAATCTTCTAAGATATCTTCAAGGCACAATCTCTGATGGATTGAGATACACTGCCTGGAATATGAAACCACATGATTATTCGAATGGTGAGTGGGTAGGTAGTGTGAAGGATCATTAGAGCACTTCTCAATGCTGTTTCTCCTTGGATTCTGCATCGATATCATGGATGAGCAGAAAGCAAAAGTCGGTTGCTATAAGCACCGCTGAGACTGAATACATAGCTACGAGTATGATCTTGTGTGAAGTTGCATGGTTATGGAAGCTCTTAAGTGAGATGTTTGTTCACATGATGAATACCACTGTGATTCTCTGTGACAACCAGAGGTGGGATTCGATTATTGAGGAATCCCGTATTCGATGATTGCTCCAGTAGATAAACATCAGATACTGCCTTATCTTGGATATGGTAATTCGATGAGCGAGGAGGTTCCATCGCATTGAGACTGATGTACAGGTCGCGAACATTTTGTCTAAGCCCCGGAAAGGTCAAATCTATGACTTTCCTGAATGACTTGGTGTCATTGAGAGACCTTCTTATAAGGGTCCTGCATGTTGCATGCATTGAGCTCTGGGAGCTCTCGGGGCGTGAGACACTTCTTGGAGCAACATATGACCACAGGGTGACTCACCATCCCCTGGTGGTGCACTTGTACAGGGTAAAAGAATCAAAACTTTCCCTCTGACACCCCGTGGCGACTATGTAGTAGGATGATTAGTTCTCCTGTGAGGTCTGGATGATGTGTTCTCCATGACGATTGTGTAGCAGGATGATTAGTTCTCCTATGAGGTCTGGATGATGTGTTCTCCATGACAATTATGTAGCAGGATGATTAGTTCTCCTATGAGGTCTGGATGATGTGTTCTCCATGACGATTGTGTATCAGGATGATTAGTTCTCCTGTGAGGCTTGGATGATGTGTTATCCATGGCAATTGTGGAACAAGATGATTCACTCTCCTATGGGCCAAGATGATTAGTTCTCTGTGGCATCCACTGGATAGGATGATTGCTCTCCTGTGGATAGGATGATTAGTTCTCCTGTCAAGGCATCCTACCCATGCAGTCTGGGACTCATGGGAAGTACCTCTCATCTGATCAATGAGCATGGAAATGAGGATAGGGACCATAGTAGTACCGATGGGCGCATCACTGTATCTATCGTACTCCCTATGCTAGGATGACCTTCATTGATATGGGATCAATGATATTGGTCTGGGACCAGTGGTAGGAGTTATACCCACTATGACACTGACTTCGGGTCAGTTGAGGACTAGTCTGGGACCAGTGGTACATACTCTGAGACTGACTTCGAGTCAATAGAGTACTAGTCTGGGACCAGTGGTAGGAGTTGTACCCACTATGACACTGACTTCGGGTCAGTTGAGGACTGGTCTAGGACCAGTGGTACACACTCTGAGACTAACTTCGGGTTAGTGGAGAATGGTATGACACACTCTCGATCAATTCTTCATGGTTCAATAGAGCTAAGTTGAGTAGAGTAGAGCCAGCAGAGCTGAGCAGAGCCAGCAGCTAAGCAGAGCCAACAGCTAAGCAGAGCTAGCAGAGCTGAGCAGAACTTAGCAGAGGCAGCAGAGCTGAGCAGAGCCAGCAGAGCTGAATAAAGACAACAGAGCTAGTAGAGCTGAGCAGAGCAGTGCAGGGAACTGATGGCAGAGATAGTATAACGACATATGGATTAGCGGATGGAGTTCTCCCTAGTTGAGAGGGAGTGTTAAAAATGGAAACTAGGGCCAAAATCCATGTGGGTCATCTTATTTATGGTAGGTAATATTTTTATTGAATCCCTCTCATTGAGAGGTGTAGGATTGATCTAAAGATCATCCGATTCTGATAAGTATTCATGGAGTTATGAATTTATTTGCGTTATAAGACTAATTGTCAAGTCGGCCAGCGACTTATGTAGGCTCAAGAAGCCCAAAGGTCATGTCTATTCAACCTCTACATTTTATTATAAATATAGAGGACTTAAATTCATTTTAGAATAGACAGACACTCTTAATGTGATCTCCTCTCCACGTCTTGGGCTTTTGGAGAGACACTAAAGAATACATTGGATGCCCTAGCTGCAGATGATATTCAACGCAGATATGAAGACCTATTTACACGCTGGTCATACGCTATTCATGCAGAGATATATACGTTGCTCATGGAGACATATATACGCAAGTAATCATGACAGTAACACGTAGTTCAACGTAGTCATGGTAACATCTTAACGCTGTTCATGAGGCACTTATACGCTGTCATAAAGGGGAGCCGCAGTCAAGGCATGAAGTTTTATTAAGTAGCCGCAATAAGTTGTAGTTAGTAAAGGGACGAGCCACAGTGAACTGCACTGAGCCACAGCCATAAAGAGGGAAACTGCAGGAGCCGCAATCACGAAGAAAGGAGCCGCAGTAGGGTTTGACTGCACCTAGTTTGCGTTTAAGGTGCAATCACAAACTCATGGAGCAGTAGATGGTGTCACCATTGTGAGTTGGAGTCTCGACATTCTTGCATAAAGAATGACAACAAAGAATGGTTGTAGTCTGGTCATGTCACTATCTCTGTCTCAACATTCTCTCCCAACATACTACAGTCTCGGCATACCAATCATGGAGAAGATCTAGATGGTATCATTATAATAGTCTCGGTGATAAGTACAATGGCTCAAGCACTTGTGGTTAAGTAGAAGTAAAATAATATGAAACCTCAGTGAGAACTGTAACTTGTTGTCTCTCGATGGGTATCATGATCCTAGAGACAATCCCAGCATAAAAAGGAATGTTACCACGGTCTTAGTGGACTTATCTCTCAATAGTCCCTATACATATATCATGAAAAGAATCCTAGAACCCTCACTGTATCGGAATAAGGTTCCACTGTTACAGTTTAGTTAAAGTACAGTAATGGAGATCAAACTTTCAGGTAGATCTCATGGATATGATAAAGAAGCAACAATGAGGATCTTAGTGATGATGTAATAGCTTCAATGGTGCAGCAATGAGGATGACCTCAACAGCAATAGAAAGGAGGATTGATATCTTGGTCTTGGAGAGGCACAACGTGTATGGTACAGTAAATGGAAAAAAGGCAACTATCTGATAGGTGGAGTCACCTTAGAGAATCAGTTGAAGCAATATGTCTTCAACTGATCTCATGCGATATCAAAAGTCAAAATATTGACTTCTATTGTAAATGTACTATCTCTCTCACTTTCTTTGTTGAAATTTGAAGAACATAAAAGAAGAATTGATCAAGGGTTTCCCCACATTGGGGTTTGTCCCTGGTTAGTGCCACATCTTGCGTCCTCTTGTCTTGGCTTGTCTTCTACGATTTATTTTTATGTTCTATCTGCAGTTTACTTTATGCTGATGTGATTGCTAATATGGAAAAGAAATTGAAATGAATTGCTCTAGCATAGAACATACCTAAATTTAACATCCATCAAATGGAAATAGAAAGTACAGGTGTAGATGAGAAGAAGAGGAAAAATGACACTTTTTTGTTGGAAAAACTAACTGGCTACCCCTTTTGCTATTGATTTTTCTCTTTATGGTCTTGATTATTGAATGACCATATGGCTTAATTAAATACAACCTTCAACAACCTCATGATGAAGTTGAGTTTCTTTGGAGAGTCCAGCTGATCTGCTACAGGTGGTTGTACAAGAATTTTTGCAAATATGGCAATTTTCCTGCATTAATTCGGACTAGTTGGAAATTCCGGTAGCGCATTATGCAGAACGAAAAGAACAGTCATCGTAATTTAAATAACTAGATGATACTGACACTGCAGACACACTTAAGATTTTGGGAAACCCGAGTTATTTAAGATGGGTGGGGTAGAAAATGGTTGGCTATGGCTGTGGCTGACACCTAGCAAACATGATCAACCAAAACAATTAATGACTACCACTTGACTTGACTTGGAGTTTGTGACCTATCCAATCACGAAATCTCATGATTTGGATTAGATATTCTGCTGTTATGACATGTGGACAATAAAAAACGATTGCGTTTTCGGTTTTATTTTTAAAAATGGGAAACACTACTGGAAATTCCGGTAGCATCAGAATTTTTTTAAAGAAAACAGGAAATAAAACAAGAATGGAAAGACTCTTCGAAAAACAAGGGAGACTGTCTGAATGAGAAAATCAGGCGCTACCAAAAATTCCGGTAGCATTTTAATTCTTTTTTAATTTTATAAAATTAATCCTAAAAATAAAAATTTCAAAACCTACTCATGACTTAGCCTAGAACTATGCTAACACAAGGTACTCATCAATCAGATCTATTTTAGAAATGTCAGCGCATATGGGATGGAAGATACATCACATGGATGTAAAGACATCATTCCTCAAAAACATGATTGAAGAAGACGTGTATATTGAGAATCCAGAAATATTTGAGACCTTCAGCAGTGAGTTGCATATGTGCAGACTCAAGCGAGCATTGTCTAGACTGAAACAATCACCCTGTGATTGGTACACCAGGATTGACTGTTATTTCATCGGGTTGGGCTTCACTAAAATTTAAGAAGATGTGAAACTTTACCATATTGTGGTTGAAGGTAAATTGTTTATTATTGTATTATATGTTGATGATTTGATTCTGACAGGTGATCTCACAGGTGATGAGAAGCTGATTAATCTTGCAAAGAGGATCTTGCAAGAGAGTTTGAGATGAAGGACCTGGAGCTCATGCATTACTTTCTTAGTATGTAAGTATGGCATGGAGATGAGGAACTATTTGTCTCTCAAGGAAAGTATGCCAACGAGATACTGAAGAAGTTCCACATGGAGAGCAATAAACCCATGGAGACTCCTCTAGTTGGTAACTAGAGGAAGGAGGATGCTACTTCAGGTGAAGTAGTGGAGGCTACTTTTATATAAGCATCTTGTGGGTTCACTTATGTATTTGGTTAACATGTGACCAAACATGTGTTATGTAGTTAAACAACTTAGTCAAGCCATGGTTATGCCAACTAAACGGTATTGGAAGGCATATAAACATGTGTTGAGATACCTTAGAGGCACCACTCAGTTTGGTCTTTGGTATATATAGACAGAGGGAGTGAAGCTTCAAGGCTTCACATATGCATATCAGGAAGGGAGTCCATCTCTTAGAAAGAGCAAATCAAGGGGAATCTTCAGTATTGGGTAAGTAGTAGTTTCTTGGTACAATAGGAAGCAAAGATCAGTCTCTCTCAGTTTAGCAGAAATAGAGTACATGTCTACTAGTCAAGAAACTTGTGAGGCTATCTAGATGAGGAAGATTCTTGTTGGGTTGTTTGGTTAGCAGATGGATCCAACAATGATTTATTATGACAATCAGAGTTGTCTCAAACTCTCTGAGAATCTGGTTTTTCATGTTGGTCCAAGCATATTAATATCTGGTATCACCATCTACGAGATTGGGTGCAGAGGAGAATCATGTTGATGGGGTACATTCCTACAGAGGAGCAGGATGCAGATATTTTGACAAAGACATCAAAAAGCAAATTCAAGTTTCACAGAGGCAGGATCATGGTAGCAAATAATCCCTTTCTTGTTGAGAGGGAGTCATAAAAATAGCAACAAGAAATCCTAATTTAATTTGTCCTTGAATTAAATTGGGAATTAAATTGTAATTATATTCTCATAGTAGCTGTTATAGACATATTTGGGCACTGCAACCCCAAACTCATATGTCCGTAAACTAAGGGCTCTTCAACCCCTAAAAGTGTTGTTTCATACCCTAAAGGATCATGGTCAGCTGATTACATCATTTCCCAGAAATTCCACCTGAAAAACTACTCAAAACTGGCCAAAACTATACCATACTGACTGCTCCATGGTCAGGTGCAATGCACACCGAAATGGCCTTCTGTGGGGTGCGATGAGCGAGAATAGACAAATGGTAGAGACAGTTTGCTAAGTGGATGATCATGGAATCTTCCAGAAACTTCTCCTGTGACACTTGCCTCTCTGAATTCGCCCAGTGATGAGTAAGAGATAAAAGAAATCTCCAAGTGGAACCAAGAACTATCAGTGGAATGACACTAATCAAAAACCCAGAGCTGACTCACACCCTTGTAAGACATTTATAAATGGATCCCTCATCTGAGAGATCTAGAGGCTGGAATTTTGTAATTTGTAAGGAAGTGTTGTTGGTTTATTTGTGAGAAGAGACATTGCATTGTTGGGTGATTTTCTTATTCATGAGGTGAAGAGGGCTTCTACACTGGGAGGATGATGCTAGATCAGACAGCTAGGTTGCAATCCTCTCTTTCACTACTATTAATAAAGTTCTTTGAGTTTTCCTCCATATAACCGTGTGTTTATAAATCTTATTGTTTATGACTGCAATTGTATGGTCAATGTGTTTCTGAATCCACATTGTTTATGATGTTTTAGATGGAGATGCTTTGATTTTTTACTGTTACTTTGACTCTACAAGTACTCTTTGAAGCAGGACAAGTAGGAGAGGAGTGGCAAACTCTATCAAGGAAAGGAGAATTCAAGCTAGGATCAAAGTGGAAGATCCAGGTTGGTACTTTTTTCTTCCCTCTAATCTATTACACTTAAAGGAACTCTCGAAAGGCTTTCATTGTTTGTTTCTAAGATAGCTACCCATCTTAGTGGGACTAGCAGTTTGAATCGACACTAGTTTTCCCTGAAACAAAATGGCGACTCCACTAGGGAATGAATAGTTTGTTTATTGTTTGCTTTATAAACTACAGACGGAGCCTGAAGTTAGCCAGCTAGCCTTCGAAACGCCTTTGCTATGCAATTGCGAAGTAGATGAATGCTGCTTCAGTCAATCTCCGGGTTGGTTTATGAACTGAACATCTGACTTACAAAGAATTCTTATGCTTTGTTTTACTGTCCATCATAACTCAGCCTAAATCACTGAACTTAGCTGCAAATTTTGAGCAAAAACCAAGCTCAGTTTCGCTCCCTGGTCCATCGTATTGTCTGTAACTGTGCAACCTGGATGCATCGCACCTCTCGTGTGTTACAGGTGAGATGCATCCCTGTTTCCCTATGTTGCAGGTGCAATGATTGAGTGATACTGTTTTTCTCTTTGAGAGTTGGTTTTTTCTCCTTGTTTTCAACTCTATTCAGTAGTTTTGTTGTTCATGATCAATATCTTCTTGCTAGAACCTTCTTCCTTCACATATTTCAGCCTCCATCAGTTAGGAATTGTAAATGTTTTTTGTGTATTTTTGAATCATTTACAGTCTTCCTTTGTCAAAGGTAGCTTAATCGAACTATCATTTTTTATGCAAGTGTCATAATTGTCATTTTGACTCAAAAGAAGAGTGTCATAAAGTATTCCACTTCTAGATAGTTGATTGTACTTTTTTCATTGTGCTTGATTTGAACCATTAGTATTTGAAGTGTCGAAAATAGTTTTCAAATTCGAAATTAAAAAGTGTCATCTTAGTCTTCCTTTCGTTTTAAAAAGAAATTGTTAGAAATGTCACTTTGAAAGAAAATAGTTCAGATCTGTACTTAGCTTTCCTTTTTGGCATTCACACATTAAGAAAGAATAAAACAAATACATGCATGTGCATTTGCATTTTGACTGCATGCGAAATTTGATTTAGGAAAGTGCATTTATTGTGTGCTCTATGCTCTCTGCTGAAAGAAAATCATAATCTTCTTTCCTTTGTAGCTAGGATTTTCATTGCTAAAACAACATAAACGACTGTTTATCATTTTAGATTGCATATTTAGGAATTTTACATCTACATCACGCGGTGAACCTTGAAAGACAAACTTCTAAGCAAGATCAACTCTAAAATAAATCTCAATGAACATAAAAACACTTTGGAACCTAACGCAACACATCTAGAAGTCTAGGCTAGAGACGTGTTCCGGCGTCGTAAAACCTGGTAACTATCATTTTCATCGAAGGTTGGGTGATTCCTCCTCTTTGATATGACAAGTGCAGGTACAAACTTGTGCTCCCTGTACCATCGAGTATATATTAGGAGACCACAATAGGCTTATATCCTTTATCCTTAGGAAGCTGTGTCTACCGCCCTATCGATCGCAATGCACTGAACACAGCATTCGAGAAGATTGACTGCCGTACATAAGTCCTTGGGAATTTCTCTATCATTTATCACCAAGGTGTATTTTGCAGTTTTGAGATCGGTTTGGTAATCCCTCTGTCTAGATTTCTAGAGTAGTCACTTTCATTCCTTTTCGACTCCTTAAAAGAAAAGGTCCATCTGAGCACTTGCCACTTCAGCCTCATTAAAAATCGAAGGCGACTAGAGTCACCTTTAGCTTTTTCTCAACTCTTAAAAATTGAAAAAGCAAGTTGCATCAAAGTGTCTTAGAATTTATTTTAATTGGAATAACATCCCTGTTCCTTCGTTCATCTAAGGTTGAGATAATGGAGTCTACCAATCAAGGAATCCCTCTTGGAGGGAATCCTAGTCCTTTCTCCTCTTGGGAAGATATTGGTTCTCCATATATGGCTACATTTTCCCTTCCAGGAATCACAATCAGCCTGCCAGTATGGATTTTCTTGACCTCCATCGTTCAAAACACCGTAATTCCTCAACAATCTAATCAGCAACCAGATGATACTGAAGTTACCCCTTCACCTTCTACTTCGTTTGTTTCTCCTTCCCCTTCTTCCTCTTCGCTTGGTGAAACTAGTGACACTAAAAACCAAGTAGCTGAGAAGAAAAAGAAAGGGAAGGAGAAGAAGAAGAAGCCAACTAAACAAGGGAACAACCATGCATCATCCGGCGAAAATCCACACACTAAACTTTCCAAACCAAAAGCTCCATGCACAATTTGCAAGGGGAGCCATTACCATCGAGATTTCCCTTGCATCCCGCGGATCTTGAGAGAATGGTCTCCCCGTTTGCACCATTTGGTGTCATCAACCTCTGACAGTCAGGTTGACAGCACACCATCAACTAGTGAAAACGAAGTCAATAGACAGAAAGGAAAAGTCAAATTTCCATGTAGGTTATGTGAAGGTGATCATACTCTTCACCGTTGTCCTTTTTTGGATGAAGCCAAAATAATTTTGGATAACCGTCCTACTTCACCGTAGCAACTTCCACCTGGATACAGGAAACTCTTACCAAGTCCTTCACTAGTTGAAAACCTGATTGACATAGCTCAATTGTCGATCGAATCGCCTATCATTGAAAGTGAACCTTCTGAGTCCACACGGGACCAAAATCAGTCGGTCGAGATGGCAGTTGACCCAGTCTTACCTTCAGAAGGACCACCTTTGGATGATACAGTTTCCAAAGAGAATAAGAACAACACTATTCAAATTCTTTTTTTCGATACAGAGTCTAATGAACTTGGGGGAAATCTACCCATTCCGTTATAATAGGAAGAGACCCCCCCAGTTCATGAAATTTATCTTGACATTTATCCAGTACCTCCTCCAAGCAGTCTAGTCGTTTTCTTTGGTTGGAACCAACTAGCAAAACCCCACCTTCCATCTAATGTACCATTCCGAATCATAGTACAAGTTTACAAAATGATCATGTCTGGCACTATCATAGATGAAGGGGCTTCAGTGAGTATCCTTTTCTCAACTGCTTGGAAAGCACTTGGTTCGCCATTGCTTTTGCCTGAAAAACAAAATTTTTCGGGCTTCAACAAAGGAACTAGTAGACCATTAGGGATCCTTCCAAAGTTACCAATAACTTTGAGAAAGAAAACCATTCATTTGAACGTGATGGTAGTCCAAGGGCCACTAGATTACAATCTACTCCTTGGATGTGACTATATATATAGCATGGAAGCTATTGTTTCCACATTCTTTTGAGTGATGTGTTTTCCACATGAAGGCAGACTGGTGCAACTTGTCGACCAACTTTGATTTCCTGGTTCAAACACAGCTTTGAATCAACCATCATCCCTAAATGGTCTCTTCGCATCAACAATGTCTCTTCAACCTTCATTCCATCCACCTAATTATATCGAGTAGTGCGGTGAGTGTGATGAAGTTTAGGGGGCATGCACCCTAGTTTGCTTCAGCAGGCGAACCCAGAGGAAAATAGAGACTTTCTTGAAAGGTTATAATGCTTGGACTGAAAAGCATTCCCGTGTAGGTTATGTGATCAGTCTGAAACACTTGTTTCCTTGTACATTATGTGATTGGAAGCTCACACCATTCACCTCTTGTATGTTATGTGATTGGAAGCTCACACCATTCACCTTCGTCCATTTCGATGGACAAAGCAAAGCAAGAGTTCTTGTCTGTTGACAAAAACAATCCTGCCTAACCGCAGGGACTTCCATTTGGTAACCTGGAAACTCTCCTTTTATTGAAACACCTGGGGGCATGCAAACCTTTGTATGAAAGTGAAAAATGACCTTTGATTTTCTTTAGTTTGTAGGTTCTCAACCCTTTAACCTCGTAGCTCGGTCATTTCTAGCCTGCATAAAAAGGCCATGAGCACATGTTATAGTAGTGTTAAAGCTCATTAAAAAATAAATCTACCAAGAGACATTATCAAAAGACTGGTAAGAGCAATGTTCTCGCAAGTTTCAAGCTCGTTAAAAAATCAACCTGCACTGAGCATAGCTTTTTCCTGGTTCAAGCTCATTAAAAAATGAAACCACCTTTGGTAAATAATGCTTGTGATTGCTTTGCTATCAGCCCTTTTGAACCTTGGTTGTGTTCCTACCATCACCTTCATTCATTTGGCTGACCATACGCTTCCACTTGATTGTTTACCCTTTTGAGGAACAGCTGCGACGAGTGATTCTGATTGCCACCCTCTTCACACTGCCATGTTTTGAGAAGTTCCAAACTTACCTGGAACTAGTTGCTACCCGAAAATACCACTCGTTCCTCAAAAATGAGTCCCTTTTAAACTCTTTTTAGACTCATTAAATATAAAAATATTGTCAATCCATTGGCCTTTCCAGCTCGTTAAAGTAAAGGGAATGCCATCCCTCTCATATATTTTAATCTTTTTGGACCTGAGGGATTATTAAAAAAAAATATCAAGCGCTTGTCTTTGTCGGCTCGTTAAAGCTATCAAAAAGTCATCCCTTTCGTATTATTTAATACTTTTTCGTACTTAAGGGATTATGCCACGAAAAAGGATTGTTGGAGTTTTCTTTTCGTCCCTTTTCAAACTCTCTAAACATGAAAAGGACCAAGTTATCTTTGTCGTTAAACTCGTTAAAACAATAGCGAAAAACTTGTCCACCCAGACAAGAACGAGTCTCACTAATGCTAGGCTCGCTAAACATAGAGCGACAGGTTTGCCCGAAGGGCAAATTATAGACCAAGCATATGTTATCCTCCTCAAGCTTGACAAAAATAAAGAGGTACTGATCAGCAATGACTGGGGAAAAAGGGAAGAAAACTTGAAGAACTTTATTGATAGCAGGTCTCTCTTGAACATGACACTTTCACTCCATCACCATGATTGAGTTGGGTTGGGATTTTTCGTTGACCATCACCATTGGTCCTCCGTACCATTCGTGGGGTTAATGCTACCAGTCCATATCAGTGTCGCCAATATGTTCAAGAGAAGTCATTAAGAGAATTCACCATCCAGCAAATGCCTCATCCACTGCAATACATCCAACCTCCATTTTTCATGGCCGTCATTCCTAAACCTTATATCATCATATTGTTTTCACCTCCACAAAAATCATTTGCTCTGGTTCGCATCATAGATGTGGGATACATCAAGGCCCTCCTACGACAGGTCACTTCTTGTCGACATCAACTCATTATCCAAGAAGTTGACTTAGAAACAACCCTTTCAGTACTTTAAAGCTTGCATGCCTCAATGGCAAGTTTCTCACTTCCGGCGACAGGTTTACATCAATGACCTTCGACTGAAAGATTTTGTGTGGTGTTCGACATCGGCTCATATATTCAGACCACATGAATTGTACTGTAGTACCTTGAGGGTCATCATCATTATTGGTGATTCCTCTCACTTCTGTTAACATCATACATTATTGGCTGGTAATCAGGTGATGTCTTTCCATGTTCGACTTCAGAACATCTTTTCACATGGATTGACTTGTACATCGAGAGAAGATTGAACGAGTTTTGAAGACCCCGGATCTAGTTTCATCCATTCAGGCTGCGATATATTCAGGAAAATAAAGACATCAATTATACACAGAAGCTGCACAAATAGTCATCTACCAAGGAAGATGACTCTTCATGCGAAGAATCACCAGTCTGCAACAGCAGACAATTGTCTGTCCTATGTACATGAAAATGAATTTATAAATTTGATCATGGGAATGCCTGCCTCAGTTAGATCATGAAAATAATATGATGATGATGTATTGTATTGTATCTTATACAGGTCACCTTCCAATTTGAATACCTCAAATCCTCATGATAAAGCATTTCACCCAACATCAGAATATTTACGACCCCATGCTTCAGGGGGCAGCTGTTATAGACATAATTGGGCACTGCAACCCCAAACTCATATGTCCATAAACTAAGGGCTCTTTAGCCCCTAAAATTGTTGTTTCATGCCCTAAAGGATCATGGTCAGCTGATTACATCATTTCCTAGAAGTTCCACCTGAAAAACTACTTAGAACTGGCCAAAACTGGACCATACTAATTGCTCCATGGTTAAGGTGTGATGCATACTGAAATGGCCTTCTGTGGGGTGCGATGAGCGAGAATAGACAAATGGCGAAGATAGTTTGCTAAGTGGATGATCATGGAATCTTCCAGAAACTTCTCCTGTGACACTTGCCTCTCTGAATTTGCCCAGTGATGAGTAAGAGATAAAAGAAATATCCATGTGGAACCAAGAACTATCAATGGAATGACACTAATAAAAAACCCAGAGCTGACTCGCACCCTTGCAAGACATCTATAAATGGATCCCTCATCTGAGAGATCTAGAGGCTGGAATTTTGTAATTTGTAAGGAAGCGCTATTGGTTTATCTGTGAGAAGAGACATTGCATTGTTGGGTGATTTTCTTATTCGTGAGGTGAAGAGGGCTTCTACACTGGGAGGATGATGCTGGATCAGACAGCTGGGTTGTAATCCTCTCTTTCACTACTATTAATAAAGTTATTTGAGTTTTCCCCCATATAACCATGTGTTTATGAATTTTATTGTTTATGAATGCAATTGTATGGTCAATGTGTTTCTGATTCCGCATTTTTTACGATGTTTTAGATGGAGATGCTTTGATGGTTTGTTGTTACTTTGACTCTACAGGTACTCTTTGAAGCGAGACAAGTAGGAGAGAAGTGGCAAACTCTATTGAGGAAAGGAAAAATCAAGCTAGGATCAAAGCGGAAGATCCAGGTTGGTCCTCTTTTCTTCCCTCTAATCTATCACACTTAAAGGAACTCTCGAAAGGCTTTCATTGTTTGTTTCTAAGATAGCTACTATTATGAAACCAGCTCACAAAAAGATAGAAAAGATAGATCAACACCTTAGAATTCAGCCTCTTAGAGGGGGCAACCTCCTTTACATTACACAAATGAATGATTCTTTGATGATTCAAATGACAAGAGCTCCTTTCTATATATAGGAGTCTAAGGAGTCACAATATAACCCAACCAACCTAACAATAATAATATAAAGGCACAAAAATAACGATAGACTGGTTCTATGGGGCACAGTAATAACAATATGGGGACAATAGGGGCACAACAATATTAATAAGGGATATAACTACAATAGTAATGGGGTAATCACTAGTATTATAGGGACCTAGCATGCCCCTCTCCTTCAAAAAAGTTTTGTCCTCAATGCTTGAGTAGTTCTGGATGCTTCTGTATAAAATTCTCATCCTCCCATGTGGACTCTTTAGCGGATAAGTTCTTCCACTTGATAAGATACTCCGAAATTGATCGATTTCATAGTTGTCGAGTTCTTGTTTCTGTGGTTGCTTCCTGTTCCAATATAATTTTTCCTTCCTCATCAAGTTCTGGAAATATTGTTTGAACTGGGAGCTTGTCACCTATAACCTCCTTTAAACATGAAACATGGAAAACTGGTTGCACTTGAGAAGCTGCAGGAAGCTCCAATTTGTATGCCATAGTACCAATCTTTTGCAACACCTTGTACGGACCGTAATACTTTGTCGATAATTTATTATCCTTCTTAGCTTGCTTGAGGGACATTTGTTTATATGGTTGTAGCCGTAGGAATACCCAATCACCTACATCAAAACTTCTTTCGCTGCGATGTTGATCTGCCTGTTGTTTCATTCTATTTTGTGCCAGCACGAGGTTATCCTTTAAGAGTTGGAGGACTTGTTGTTGATGCTCGATGTGATGTTCCACTGAACCGTAGAATTTTCTCTTAAATATGATGTGATGCATGGTGTTTGATATCCATAAAGTGCCATAAATGGGGTAAATTTTGTTGTTGTATGGAAGGAAGTGTTATACCACCATTCAGCCAGAGGCAACCATTTGACCCATTGTGTCTATTTATCAGATACAAAGCAACGAAGATATCCTTCCAAACATTTGTTTACTATCTCATTTTTTCCATCAGATTGAGGATGATGAGATGAGCTATGAGCTAACTGAGTACCGAGACAAGAAAATAATTCTGTCCAAAAATTTCCAGTGAAAATGGGATCTCTGTCACTTACAATAATCTTTGGGTTTCCATGTAGCTTTTGAATTGTTTCCATAAATGCAGTAGAAATTGTATTGGCTTTAAATGGATGTGATAGTGCACAAAAGTGTGCATAATTGGTAAGTCTGTCAACTACCACCATGATGACACTCTTTCCCTCAGACTTGGGTAAACTTGTGATAAAATCCATTGAAACCTCCTCCCAACGTTGGCTTGGAATGGATAAAGGTTGTAATAGACCTGGGGTCTTAATTGTTTCAACTTTATTTTGTTGGAAACCAAACATTCTGCCACAAACTTTGAATATCCGATTTAAGGCCATCCCATAAAAATTCCTTCTTAACCCTGTGGTAAGTTTTTAAAAATCTTGAGTGCCCTCCTAATGGAGAAGTGTGCAATTCCATAAGAATCTTTTGTTTGAGTTGGAAATTATTACAAAGGTATAAGAGATATTTGTACCATAACGAATCATTTTTCTAGCTAAATGTATCAGATGTACTGGAATCTTGTTGTAACTTTTGAATAAGTGCCCACACTTCTTCATCATTCTTCCATTCCTCCCTTGCTTTGTTTATCCAATCTGGTTGGATAACAGAATTGGCGCACAACAATGCTTCCACATCCTCATCCTTTCTTGAGAGTGCATCTGCCACCACATTTTGCTTCCCTTTTTTGTAGATGATTTCAAAGTCATAACCCAACATCTTTGTGACCCATTTTTTTTGCTCTTCAGAGGATAATCTTTGTTCTAAAAAGTATTTAAGGCTATCATGATCCGTTTTTACCTTGAAGTGTCTTCCCATTAGGTAGGGTCGACATTTCTTAAGTGCATGTAGTATTGCCAACATTTCCTTCTCATAAATGGCTTTGTGTAAAAACTTACCCTTGATTGGACGACTTTCAAAAGAAATGGGTCTTTCATCTTGCATTAAAACAACACCAATTCCATTTCCTGAAGCATCACATTCCACAATAAAGGTTTTTGTGAAGTCCGGTGTAGCTAAGACCAATGCTTGGCACATTTCCTCTTTAAGATGTTTGAAGGCCTTTGTTGCTTCTGGAGTCCATGAAAATGCATCTTTCTTCAATAATGTTGTTAGAGGTGCTATTGTTCTCCCATAATTTTTAACAAACTTGCATAATACCCTGTCAACCCGAGAAATCCTCGCAGATGCTTTATGGATGTGGGGATTTTCCATTCCTTAATGGCTTTAATTTTTCTAGGGTCTACCTTAACTCCTTCATGAGATACAATATGACCTAGATATTCCAGCTCTTGTACTCCAAAGAAACATTTGGATCTTTTTGCATATAATTGTTTCTCCTCTAATAGTTGTTGCACCCTGTCAACATGTTCAACATGATCCTTCCAAGACTTGTTGTAGATTAGTATATCATCAAAAAATACTAACAAAAATTTTCTAAGGAAGGGTTTGAAAATGGAATTCATCAAACCTTGAAATGTAGAAGGTGCATTGGTAAGGCCAAAAGGCATGACCAAAAATTCATAATGATCCTCATGAGTTCTAAATGTTTTTTTTGGAATGTCTTCAGTCTTCATTCTGATTTGATGATATCATGAACGAAGATCCAACTTGGTGAAGTAAATTGATCCATGCAATTCATCCAGTAATTCATCAATGACAGGAATGGGAAACTTATCTTTAATAGTGAGCTTGTTGAGCTCCCTATAATCCGGACACATGCGCCATGATCCATCCTTCTTGTGCACCAATACTACTGGAGCAGAGAAAGAACTTTGACTAGGTTGAATTATACCAGCCTCTAGCATTTCTGCAACCATATGTTCAATTTCACTCTTTTGGGCATAGGGATATTTGTACGGCCTGATGTTTGGAGGAACACTTCCTGGAATCATATGAATAGCATGATCATGATCACGAATAGGTGGGAGACCTTTGGGAGTCTCAAATACCTTGGAATGATTGTCCAAGACCTTTTTGAGATCTGGAGAAATAGATGATTTCGATGTGGAAACATCTAACGAACATAATTGTGCAATTACACCTCTTTGTTCCTTTTTTAGAAGCTTTGTCATATCGTTAGAGCTGACTATATTTCCCGGTTTCCCTGCAATACCCCTTAATTGAACTTCCTTTCCTTCCACAGAAAATTTCATGAAAAGTTCTTGAAAATTAAAAGCTATTGTACCCAAGGATTGTAGCCATTGGACTCCTAGTACAACATCAACACCTCCCATTGGAATGGAAAGCATTGGGCTAGTCAATACATATTCTCCCATGGATAGCTTGATATTATGGCACTTTCTAGAGCAATTTATTGTTCCTCCATTTACAACCATCACTTGACACTATGGTGCTAGATATAGGAAGAAATTCAATTCTTTTGCTACCTTACAATGAATAAAATTGTGGGTACTTCCTGAATCAATCAACACTATTACCTTTATCTTCTTGATTTGTCCTTCTATCTTGATGGTTTGAGGAGTGGTAATTTCCACCAATGCATTACAAGATATGGTCGGATTCATTTCTTCTTTATCTAGGCTTTGTTCCTGGAGCATATCCTCTTCTTTTGACCTTTCTTTCTCCTTTTCTTCTTCCTCTTCACAATCTATGTAAAATAATTTCTTCTCAGCACACTTATGACCTTTAGTGTATTTTCTATCACAGCTGCAACAAAGCACTTTTGCTCTTTTTTCTTTCATTTTTGTAGTGTCAACCTTATAGGTTGTGGAAGGCTAGGGGCAACAACACTTCCATCTTTATAGTTGTGAGTGGTATGCTTCCTGGTTGCCATAATTTTGCTTTCCATTTTTCTTGCTAACCTGAATGCCTTCTCTAATGAATTAGGTTCCCAAATGCAAACATCATGTTGGATATTATCCTTTAAAGTCCCTATGAACACATCAATCCTATGCTCCTCTGGGATATTTTTTACCCTTATGATCAATTTTTGGAGCTCTTCAATGTGCTCCATTATTGAACCCTTTTGTTTGAGACTTATCAATTGGGTAAAAAAAGTGTTGCTTTTTGTATCCTCATAATGTGCCGTCAATTCTTCCGTAAAAATTGCCCAAGTGATAATTTGTTTATGAGAGAAAAGCCATTGATACCATACAAACTGATTTGGTTCCAAATATAAAGTTGAAATACGTACCTTTTTTGTGTTTTGCACATTATTGAGATCGAAAAATTGCTCCATCTGTAATATCCATGTTGCTGGATCCTTGCCATCAAACTTCCTCATATCGATTTTTGGAATATGGTGGGTCTTCGATCCAACATTAGAGTCTATGAAATCATAATTAACATTTCTTTTGTTCGCATCATGAGTTTCCTTTACTACCCTTTCACCATTTGTAAGTATTTCATGTAGAAAATTTGTCAAATCTGTCTTCACATCTGCCATGTTTGTCTTCAAATCTGCCATGTCTCTCTTCAAATCTATCTTCAAATCTATTTTCAAATCATCCATCTTAGCTTCCATGCCATTCATATTAGCTTCCACACCCTTTATCTTAGATTGCACACCATTTATCTTAGCTTCTGTTAGCTTTTGTGAGAGTGACATTTGTTGCACTTGGTCTTGTAATTTTTATATATCATGTAGCATTTCTTCCTCCTCTTCATGAGTCATGCTAGAGCTTTCAGGTTGCTTACTAGGTGTTTGCATTTTCTTTCCTCGGGGCATTAGTTACCAATAATAATGGTCTACTATGCCCTTTGAATTCCTTCAAAATAATTTTTCAAATCAAGCTTAAGAAAAAATTTAAAAAAATCTACACACCTTTTTTCACTTTGTAGGAGCTCGATATTGCCTCTGATGTATCTTTGTAATTTCAGATCGTCCAGTTCTGAAATTATGATCTGTAGTAGCCCTCTGTGTGCTCTTTCCAATGCCACTAGTCTGATCCAAATTGGATTCTCCAAGGAAGAGTTATGCCAAATCTCCCACAATGACTTGATTATAGACTAGTTCAGTAGAGCGAACTTGTACGACATGCCACGTGTCCCTGTTTCAACCTTTGGCTCTAAAAAATATATACAAGAAACTACAGTCTGTTCTCTTTCTGTACCTTCTTACAAAACTTCAATCCGATGCTCAAAGAGAAAGTTATGACGATTTTCCCCAGCTCACCTGTTTGGAATGTAATTCAGGAGTTTGCAAAAAGACCAACTTCCTCAGATCATATCTCTGCAAATATAGCATGAAAATATCTGAAATTTAGACCCAAGGTTCAGTGTGATTTCTTCTCAAATGAGTTTTCCTTTTAGCTTTTGAAACGTCGTAGAAAAAAATTATAGTGAAAATGCCACGATGACCTATTTGGCGCAGCGAAACCCTAGTATCAATGCCTTAGAATTCAGCCTCTTTGAGGGGGAAACCTCCTTTACATTACACAAATGAATGATTCTTTGATGATTCAAATGAAAAAATCTCCTTTCTATATATAGGAGTCTAAGGAGTCACAATATAACCCAGCCGACCTAACAATAATAATATAAAGGCACAAAAATAACAATAGAGGGATTATATGGGGCACAGTAATAACGATATGGGGACAATAGGGGCACAACAATATTAATAAGGGATATAAATACAATAGTAATGGGGTAATCACTAGTATTATAGGGACCTAACAGCTACCCATCTTAGTGGACTAGCAGTTCGAATCGACATTAAATTTCCCTGAAACAGTAGCTTGTAGGAGTTAACTAAGTTAAGTTGACCTAGTTGGCTTAGTAAATTCAAGTTGGAAGTCTGTCTAGAGTCATGTAGAGTGATCCCTAAATATTAGGGGCCCAGGTTGAGTTCTTATTGAGTTGTAATTATTTAATTTAGTTTAACTGAATAAATTTAGTTAAACTAGTTCTAACTGTTGGAGGAATTAGTGAGTGGTCAAGTGAATTAAATTGGATTTAATTCATATGCAGTGATCAATCAGATAATTGATAATTCACTCAAAATATTTCATGCATGTCAGTTTAGATGAAGACCCATTTGATGTTAGATTTCAGGGACAATGTACTATTAGTTGCAAAATCCTCTAAATTAAACCAATGATGCATGCAATCAGTAGAAGGCCTATGGATTGATTGTGATGTTACTAGTGAGGAATTTCCTAATTAAATATGGGTTGATTCCCAATGTAACAACACAAGGAAGAAGGAGCTTGGCAGACAACAGATTTGGCTAAGTATTGGCTTGAGGTGGTTTTTGAAATAGTGAGATAGCTTATACTTGTGCAGATATTGTTCAGTATGAACAAGCATTGTATTTTCTTCTCATTCTTCTAATTAATGCAATGTACAAATAGCGGGGGTTTTTAGCTATGGATTTCCCTAAAAAATTATTGTGTTATGTGTGATTGAAATTCTTCCTTTTTCTACTTCATGATTTCATCGATCAATTTTTGTTTCTACTGATGAGTAGAGTAGATTCAAGTCAAATATTTTAGCATATTACAATCTGTAGTTTGAATCTATAAGAAAATTCTACAAGATATGAGGGCTTCCACCTTGGTACAATAGACAATCCTTCTTACAATGATATTTTACACAAATCCGACACTGCAACGGTTCTCTGCCACTACCTTTATTCTGCTACTCTCTAGGCTGTGATCCATGTCCCTTCTCAGTTCCACTAAACTTCTTATAAGGAGTTGCAATTTCTTTCTCACATGCATCCTGAGGTCTCTCATGCTTTGGAAGCCATTTTACCTTACCCTACTCATTCCTTTTCCAATCATGCTTAGCCTCATAATTACACTTCGACTACTCATAGCAATGCTTCAATTTGTCAACGACTTCTTCCAATGATCGAGGCTCATCGTACTTAATCCGATCATTGAATGTTATGTTGGAAATACTGAGAGGGGGGGTGAATCAGTATTTCTTTTCAATTATTATTTTTATTAGTTAAAAACATTTATATTTGTAACACATAAATAGATAACAGGGATAGATGCTTTTATTAATGTGATCTTTGCAATAAATCAAGTACAATATATATATATATAGACACATATATGGTTTCAATTAGTTTCCAAGCACCAACTTGGACTCTTTGTGAGGCTCCAACCTCCAAAGCACCAACTCTGTCTTGTCAAGCCACCAACCTTGAATTTAGGAGCACCAACTCCCAGGACACCAATCCTTTCAGTTCTGAGGCACCAACCTCAAAGGCTCCAACCCTCTGCTGTAATTGTCTGGATCTGTTTGGTTGTAATACTCTGCTCCAAACCCTGCTGGACCTATGACTTACTTTTGTCCTCTTGTTCCTTCCACTTCTGCCAAAACTTCGGCTCCCTTTTTTCTTACAGTTTGCCAACACCTCAAACTTTCCCTTGTTCTCTGTTTTAAATACCTAATACTCCTGTCCTTTGGCTTCCGCTCGTTTCCTTTTTGCTCACTTGATCTTTCGGCTTCCTATACGCTCACTCTTCGACTTCCTTTGTCTCTTCGGATTCATCAAATTCTTACAAGACATGTTAATGTGAAAGAGAGGCTGTACTATAATATTATTACATGTTAGAGAAATAACTATATCAGAGAGGACCCCCTATTTTTTCAATATTCATACAATGGAAAGACGCGTTTAGTGGAAGAAGGCCAGTCGACTTGAATATTAAAAACATAGTGAAGAGTCTTCCATATTCATGGCAATCATATAGAATAGGCTATACCCATATAGAGGTCCCACATGCCACGTCATCCTTTTATCGCAATCGCAACTTCTGGAGGTTCACACATAACATAGCCGATTCCCAACTGCGAGTGGAGTAGATGTGATATGGTATTAAACAGTTATTAATAAGTCTGTCGGGTCCACACCCTTATCACAATCACTGGTTTGACATTCCTTTGTACATTGCGATTACTGCGGATGCAACATTTGATTAAGTCATGCTATAATGGTGTAGTTGAGTCCGCAATTATATCGCAATCGGCGGATTTCAATGTGGTAAAACTTTAACAAGGCTTGCGATATTGCGGAGGACGTGATATTATATTACATCATATTGTAATGGTCCCGTGGGTCCATATATATATATATATATATATATATATATATATATATATTATCATGACACGGCTTTACACTCTTGCGGTATTCCTTAGTGATCCTCCACCGTTGATCTTCTCTCTAGATCTAATGGTCCCCACTTAACCTGATCAACCAAAAAAGTCCATTAATCCTTTGTCATCGATCAACCCGCGCTAGATCCAACGGCCTACATGTGTTCCGGGTGAGCCACTTGCAAGAGAAATAACCACCTGAAAAATTGGTTTTCTCTCACTACCCGAGTGCTACATGTCGCTCGATTAATGGAATCGGGTGCTCTCCTCTAAATACTACTTACCGCTTAGCATCCACCCGATAACCACTGCCACTATTACAAACACATCGGTTACTATTGAACACCGTTACACAGAGTAAGGACTCTCCTCTCTTTGCTTCTCGTGGTTTCAAATGACTCTTCCTTTATGCTTCTCTTGCTCCTCTGATCGGTCTTCCCTTTGGATTCCGATAGTTCTTTTTGGGCATATATTACATGCGATGCTCCTTCGTTAACTGCTCTTCCGCTGGCTTCTCCTCCTGATGCGTGTTCCTCTTTGTTCCTTCTAATGAACTTCTTCCCTTCTTTGATAGCTCTGCTCTGATAGCTCCTATGACTTCCGATATTGGTTTCCCTTGGACATATCTCTCTGTGACTTCCGATGACTCTATTTATGTACCTTCGCTGATGCGATCCTCTTTCCAGTGGCTTTGCTCCTGTTCTTCACAAGTCTGCTCTGCTTCTTCTTGGCTTCATATTGACATTAATGACAATCTAGATCAACAATCTCCTCGTTTGTCATTGATGGCAATATTCTTCTTCTCTCCCCCTTTGACATCAATGGCAAAGGAGTGCACAAGGACTCCCCCTGTCGAACTGCTCCCCCTGTCCTACAACATCTTTATGAATCAACTTAAGTGATGCTAAAGAGATAAGCCCCATCTTTTGACACAAATGTTCAAATGCTTCTCGAGGAAGAGGTTTTGTGAAAATATAAACTATTTTCTCCTTAGTATTGATATATTCCAAGATGATTTTTTGTTCAGCTACTTGTTCACGAAGGAAATGATACTTGATTGGTCTTTGAGTGCATCACTGGATTTTTGCTGAGGCTGATCGCACTTGTTTTATCACAATAAATGGTAATTGGTTGATTTGTACCTATGTTGACATCTTTTAGAGCTTCCTTCATCCGTAGTATTTGAGTACAACAATGTGTGGCAGCTATATACTCGACTTCAGTTGTAGATAGTGATATGGATGTCTATTTTTTGCTGAGCCAAGATACTAAACAGTCTCCCAGGAATAATGCATTTCCACTAGTATTTTTCTGATCATTGACACTTCCAGACCAATCAGGATTAGTGTATGCATTCAAAATAAGATTTGAGCTCTTAGGGTACCAAAGACCGAAATCAAGAGTTCCTTTTAGGTATATGAGAATTCTTTTTACGACCAACAAATGGGATTGTTTAGGGGCTGATTGAAATCTTCACACCATTCCTACTACTTGCATAATGTCAGGTCTCGTAGCAGTTAAGTACAGAAGAGCTCCAATTATTGACCTATAATGAGTTGCATCCACTGGAGGGGAGTCATCATTTTTTCTCAATTTGCAACTTGTGGTCATGGGTGTGCTCATGGTTCATAGTCTTCCATTCCATATCTTTTAAGCATGTCTTTAAGATATTTGGCTTGAGATATAAACATGCCTGCTGTGGTTTGAGATACTTGTAGTCCGAGGAAGTGAGATAACTCTCCTATCATTGCCATATTGAACTCTTTTGACATATTTTGAGGAAACTCATGGCTCATCTCATCATTTTTACTAGCAAAAATCATATCATCAACATAAGCAAGTGTGACTAGTAACTTATCCTCATCCATCTTTATGTAGAGATTACTTCCTGCCACCCCCTTCTTGAGGCCTTGTTGTTGTAGATAGTGATCTAATCTTGCGTACCAAGCTCTAGGAGCTTGTTTCAACCCATTTAATGCCTTTTTCAACTTACAAACAAATTCTTTTCCTTCTGTTAGATTGAACCCTTCTGGTTGCTCCATGTACATTTCTTCCTTGAGTTCCCCATTCAAAAATGCTGATTTTACATCCATTTGATAGATTTTGAATCCTTTTGAGCAAGAAAATGCCAAGAACATCCTGATAGCTTCCACACGAGCTACTGGTGCAAATGTTTCTTCAAAGTCAGTTCCTTAAATTTGTGAATAGCCTTTACAAACAAGCCTTGCCTTGTTTCTGATGATTTGTCCATATTCATTCATTTTGTTTTTGAACACCCACTTGGTTCCTATTATGTTTTTGTCCTTTAGACAAGGTACCAGCTCCCATGTCTTATTCTTCTCAATTTGAGACATTTCTTCTTCCATGGATTTTACCCAATGAGGATCCTTGCTTGAGTAAATGTTTATGGTTCTATCATGGATAGAAGAGCAACATCATTCTTCTTTGGTGTACTAGTCATCCTTGTTCGGGTTTGCATCCCTTCATCCATATATCTATATATATATATCTATATATCTATATATATATATATATATATATCTATATATATATATATATATATATATATATATATATATATATATATATATATATCGCAATCGCATATTTTATCATGACACGGCTTTACACTCTTGCGGTATTCCTTAGTGATCCTCCACCATTGATCTTCTCTCCAAATCTACCGGTCCTAACTTAACCCGATCAACCCAAAACCGTCCGTTGATCCTTCGCTATCGATTAACCGCACTAGATCCAATGGCCTACATGCGTTTCAGGTGAGCCACTTGCAAGAGAAATAACCACCTGAAAAAGTGGTTTTCTTTCTCTACCTGAGTGCTATGTGTCGCTCGGTTAATGGAATCAGGTGCTCTCCTCTAAATACTACTTACCGCTTAGCGTCCGCCCGATAACCACTACCACTGTTACAAACCCGTCGGTTAATTGTTGAACACCGTTACACAGAGTAAGGACTCTCCTCTCTTTGCTTCTCGTTGTTTCAAATGACTCTTCCTCTATGCTTCTCTTGCTCCTCTGATCGGTCTTCCCTTTGGATTCCGATAGCTCTTTTTTGGCATATATTACATGTGATGCTCCTCCATTAAATGCTCTTCTGTTGGCTTCTCTTCCTGATGTGTGTTCCTCTTTGTTCCTTCTAATGAACTTCTTCCCTACCTTGATAGCTCTACTCTAATAGCTCCTATGACTTTCGATATTAGTTTCCCTTGGACATATCTCTCTATGACTTCCAATGACTCTGTTTATGTACCTTCGCTGATGCGATCCTCTTTCCAATGGCTTTGCTCCTATTCTCCACAAGTCTGCTCTGCTTCTCCTTGGCTTCATATTGACATTGATGACAATCTAGATAAAAAATCTCCCCATTTGTCATTGATGGAAATATTCATCTTCTCTCCCCCTTTGACATCAGTGGCAAAGGAGTGCACAAGGACTCCCCTTGTCGAATTGCTCCCTCTGTCCTACAACATCTTTATGAATCAACTTAAGTGATGCTAAAGAGATAACCCCCATCTATTGACAAAGATGTTCAAATGCTTCTCGAGGAAGAGGTTTTGTGAAAATATCAGCTATCTGCTCCTTAGTATCGATATATTCCAAGATGATTTTTTGTTCAACTATTTGTTCACGAAGGAAATGATACTTGATTGGTATATGTTTGGTCTTTGAGTGCATCGCTGGATTTTTTCTAAGGCTAATCGCACTTGTGTTATCACAATAGATGGTAATTGGTTGATTTGTACCTATGTTGACATCTTTTAGAGCTTCCTTCATCCATAGTATTTGAGTACAATAATCTGCGGCAGCTATATACTCGACTTCAGCTGTAGATAGTGATATGGATGTCTATTTTTTTCTGAGCCAAGATACTAAACAGTCTCCCAGGAAGAATGCATTTCCACTAGTACTTTTCCGATCACCAACACTTCTGGACCAATCAGCATCGGTGTATGCAGTCAAAGTAAGAGTTGAGCTCTTAGGGTAACAGAGACTGAAATCAGGAGTTCCTTTCAGGTATCTGAGAATTCTTTTTACGGCCAACAAATGGGATTGTTTAGGGGTTGATTGAAATATTCTTACCATTCCTACTGCTTGCATAATGTCAGGTCTCGTAGTAGTTAAGTACAGAAGAGCTCCAATTATTGACCTGTAATGAGTTACATCCACCAGAGGAGAGTCATCATTTTTGCTCAATTTGCAACTTGTGGTCATGGGTGTGCTCATGGTGCACAGTCTTCCATTCCATATCTTTTAAGCATGTCTTTAAGATATTTGGCTTGAGATATAAACATGCTTACTGTGGTTTGAGATACTTGTAGTCCAAGGAAGTGAGATAACTCTCCTATCATTGACATCTCGAACTATTTTGACATATTTTGAGAAAACTCATGGCTCATCTCATCATTTTTACTAGAAAAAATCATATCATCAACATAAGCAAGTGTGACTAGTAACTTATCCTCATCCGTCTTTATGTAGAGATTACTTCCTGCCACCCCCTTCTTGAAGCCTTGTTGTTGTAGATAGTGATCTAATCTTGTACACCAAGCTCTAGGAGCTTGTTTCAACCCATATAATGCCTTTTTCAACTTACAAACAAATTCTTTTCCTTTTGTTAGATTGAACCCTTCTGGTTGCTCCATGTAGATTTCTTCCTTGAGTTCCCCATTTAGAAATGCTAATTTCACATCCATTTGATAGATTTTGAATCCTTTTGAGCAAGAAAATGCCAAGAACATCCTGATAGCTTCCACACGAGCTACTGGTGCAAATGTTTCTTCAAAGTCAATTCCTTCAATTTGTGAATAGCCTTTACAAACAAGCCTTGCCTTGTTTCTGATGATTTGTCCATATTCATTCATTTTGTTTTTGAACACCCACTTGGTTCCTATTATGTTTTTGTCCTTTCGACGAGGTACTAGCTCCCATGTCTTATTCTTCTCAATTTGAGACATTTCTTCTTCCATGGCTTTTACCCAATGAGGATCCTTACTTGCTTGAGTAAATGTTTCTGGTTCTATCATGGATAGAAGAGAAACATCATTCTTCTTTGGTGTATTAGTCATCCTTCGAGTTTGCATCCCTTCATTTATATTGCCAATAATCTGCTCTTATGGGTGATATTTTTGGAGAAATTTCATCTTTGAAGGGGTTTGAGTTGGTTCTTTTTCCTTGGTCTTTTTCTTCTTTTTTAGGTTCTTCTTCTTCAATGAGAGGATCAACTTCATGCTCTTCAATTTCTATTTCTGTAAGGTATTCATTAATTTTTACATCAATGCTTTCCACTATTTTCCGTAGTCGGTTATTGTAGCACTTGTAGACTTTGCTTCTTATAGAATATCCAAGAAAGATCCCTTTGTCAACCCGTGAATAAAATTTTCTTGGTGAGTCATCATTGATTTTTATGAAGCACTTGCTTCCAAAAATCTTGAAGTATTTTACTGATGCAGGTCTTCCTTTCCATAATTCATAAGGAGTCTTTTCATTATTTGGTCTAAATTGAGTTCGATTCAATGTATAGATAGTTGTCCTGACTACTTCCTTCCAGAATTTTGTCTGCAAGTTGGCTACTATTAACATTGTTCTTGCCATTTCTTGAACTTTTCAATTTCTTCTTTCAACTACCCCATTTTGCTTTGGTGTTCTGGCAGCAGAGAGTTCTCTTTTAATTCCATGTATTTTACAGAATTCATCAAATTATTTTGATGTGAATTCTCCCCCTCTATCAGTTCTGAGACACTTAATCTTAGAGTCCTTTTCATTTTCCACAAGAGCTTTAAGATTCTTAAAACACTCAAATGCTTCGGATTTATATTTTATAAAATATACCCACATCATTCTAGTATAGTCATCAACAAATAAAGCAAAGTACTTATTTCACAGTCTTTGGTGCTAAAGACAACATTATGTCCTTGATCACAGATTTGGCTAACACTCAGGAGGTTGTGTTTGACACTGTTTACTAGCAAAGCATTTTTAGCTTTTCCTTTTCCATTAATAAGAATAACAGTTCCTTTTCCAGCAATTTTGGTATATCCACTTCCAAAGGATACATTTCCTTCTGTTTTGTTCAATGAGACAAACTTCCCTTTGTCCCTTGTCATGTGTTTGGAGCACCCACTATCCACAAACCAATGATTTTCATTATTTTGAGCACATAGAGCTAGGCCACGTTTATCCGTGTTCGGATTCTCACTTCTTTCTATTCCTCTTTTGAGTGGGAAATTTTGTTCATTGTGTCGATTATTACATAATGAGCAAATCAGATCAAATTTGGCCAAGGGATCAAAATAATTGTAGGTCTTGATTTGTCCTTGACCTTTGGGGCCATATGGTTTGTTTACTTGATCCTTCAGTTTTGGTGTGTCATTATTACAAGCCATGCAATGTCTAGCTTGATGACCAAAATTTTTACAATGGAAACAACACCCAAAAAAGATAGTTTTGTACCTGTTGTAATAGCCATGATTTGAATCAACATTCTTCCTTGGATTTATTCCCGCTTCATTCTTTGGATTTGAGATTAGCCTTTGATGAAATATTGTTTTGTATCTATTGTATCATCCATGATTCGAATCAACATTCTTCCTTGGAGATACTCTCTTTTCATTCTTTGGATCTGGGATGAACCTTTGATGAAATAACCTTTCTTCTTTTGGGTTGCTGGAAAGTACGTCGGCATAGCTTTTCGCATTATTCTTAGTACTTGATGATTCTCCTTTAAAACCTATTCCAGATTTGTCATGTTGAGGTTTTTAATTATTTAGGATAGTGTCAAGTATTTGAGAGCTTTTCCAACCCTTTTTAACTTGATCCAATTCCTTCCTCAGAGATATTATTTCAGCTTCACGTTCTTCGCAAGCTTCTTCTTTTTCTTTTAGCTTATTTTTCAATAGATCTTCCCTTCTTTTTGTTTCCTCGTTTTCTACCTTGAGAGAAATGATTTTATTCCGTAATTTCTCATTTTCTTCAATGGCACTTATTAACAATTCATCTACATTTCCATCTAGCCCTAAGTCATCATCATTTGTGAATGCCATGAATAATACTTCTTGGCTTCCAGCATGGTCATTTTCTTCATCTGATTCTTCATTACCTCCTTTGCGGTGAGGGAACTGGTTAGTTGATTTCTTTTTGATGAATACAAATTCATCTTCATCAAACTCATCTTGCTTAGAGGAAATTCTTCTTATTGAACCCTTTCTTTTTGTATACCATCCTTTTAGAATTTTTTTCATCATCACTATCATGCTTATAAGGACATTTTGCAGCATAATGGCCTATTTTTCCACACTTGAAACAAATAAGAGGGTATTTACCTTTTAGCTTAGATCCTTTCTTCAGCCTTCGTACAAATTGCGCCAATTCGGATTCAACATCGGAGTCATCACTACTGACATTCCTTTCTTTCCCCTTTTTTGATTTTTAGGCCTTGAATGATGCATCTTTGGAACTTGGGCAAACTTTTCTCATCTCATAGGCAATGAGGATTCCATGGAGTTCATCCATCTTGAGAGTATCTAGATCCTTCATTTATTCTATGGCACTTACTTTGGAGTGAAATCTGTTTGGGAGAGATCTTAAGACCTTTTGAACAATGGTGCTTTCTTCAATGTTTTCTTCCAGTCCTTTAAGAGAGTTGACCACTTCAGCTACTCGGAGAAAGTATAATGCAATATCGTCTTCATCATCCATTTTCAAACTTTCAAATTTCCTTCTATGAGTTTGAAGCTTTGCCTTCTTAACTTTGGAGTCCCCGTTGTGTAAGCTAATTAGTTTATCCCATACTTCTTTGGCAGAGTTACAATTCATGACTTTTGTAAATTTAGAATCAGTGATTCCACTAGTGATGGAGTTTAAGGTTTTTGCATTTGCAACATAGACTTTCCTCTCGTCTTGATCTGTTGGAAGAGTGGAAGGAGCTATGTACTCATTTAAAACCAGATGCCAAACTTCAGGTCCAAGAGACATTAAGTAGTAAGACATTCTCTTTTTCCAGAAACCAAAATTTGTGCCATCGAACAGAGGAGGTCTTCCTGACACTTCTTGATTTCTCATCATGACTAAGAATCCTTCTTCAAGTTCTTAGGTTGATATGAAGAAGCCTGCTCTGATACCAATTGTTGGAAATACTTGGGGGGGGGTGAATCATTGTTTCTTTTCAATTATTACTTTTATCAGTTAAAAACATATATATTTGGAACACAGAAATAGATAACAAGAATAGATGCTTTTCTTAATGTGAAAATATCAACTATCTGCTCCTTAGTATTGATATATTCCAAGGTGATGTTTATTTAAACTACTTGTTCACGAAGGAAATGATACTTGATTGGTATATGTTTGGTCTTTGAGTGCATCACTGGATTTTTGTTGAGGCCGATCGCACTTGTGTTATCACAATTGAAGGTAATTGGTTGATTCGTACCTATGTTGACATCTTTTAGAGCTTCCTTCATCCATAGTATTTGAGTACAACAATGTGCGGTAGCTGATACTCGGCTTCAGTTGTAGATAGTGATATGGATGTCTGTTTTTTGTTGAGCCAAGATAGTAAACAGTCTCCCAGGAAGAATGCATTTCCACTAGTACTTTTCCAATCATCGACACTTTCGGCCCAATCAACATCGGTGTATGCAATCAAAGTAAGAGTTGAGCTCTTAGGGTACCAGAGACTAAAATCAGGAGTTCCTTTCAAGTATCTGAGAATTCTTTTTACGGCCAACAAATGGGATTGTTTAGGTGCTGATTGAAATCTTCCCACCATTCTTATTGCTTGCATAATGTCGGGTCTCGTAGTAGTTAAGTACAGAAGAGATCCAATTATTGACCTGTAACAAGTTGCATCCACCAGAGGGGGTCATCATTTTTGCTCAATTTGCAACCTGTTGTCATGGGTGTGCTCATGGGTGCACAGTCTTCCATTCCATATCTTTTAAGCATGTCTTTAAGACATTTGGCTTGAGATATAAACATGTCTGCCGAGGTTTGAGATACTTGTAGCCCAAGAAAAGGCAGAAGGAGATACGATGGATTTGCTGATGAGGATGAATCAAAGGATAATTCAAATGGAGCAAAAATTGGAGAAAGCATTGCAAGCCAAGCAGGGAGAATCGACCTCCTAGCCACCTGAAACAGCTCCAACAGTTGCCACTGTCCCTCCCACACTTGCAGCAACAATTCCTCCTATCATCCCAGCATCAACAACAGGTACATCAACCATGGATGCTCTAGCAGCAGCAGCAATAACAGCACCAGAATCTAGCATGAGTATGGAAGAAATGATGAAAGCAGTAAAAGGGCTAGAAATCCAAATGTCAGAGCTGAAAGAGGCCAAAGAAAAGTTGGCGAAGCTAGAGGTAAGCTATGACAAATCCAAGATAACAGTAGCTGAAAAAACAAGAGAAATAAAGGCCTTGGATAACAAAATAAAATCCTTAGAAAAAGAGCTTACTCTACATAAAACTCTGTCTGAAATCAAGTCAATTATGTGGACCAAAATTGGCCAGTCTATCACTGACCAATGGCAATCAAGTCAGACTATAAATGAGCAAATAGAATTGATAGAAATAGCCCGAGTAGAGATTCAAAGGGCAAGGGCATCATTGGGAAATATGCCTGAATAGGCCAATAGAATGATTCAATTTTTGAATACTCATACCAAAGAACAACTAGCAGCTCTAGATATCAGGAACAGAATAGACACCATTTTGATAGTGAAAAAGGTGCTGACCCTGAGGAATTTTGTTCGAAATCTGGAAAGAAAATGTCAAGAAATGCAGGCAGAAATAAATTCCTTTGCAGAAAAGTTTGCAATGTTACAGAGCAAAGGGTTACCCAGCTTATTGACCAGCAATGGAAGACTGTTAACACATGAACAGTATGCTAACAGGGTAAACAACTATTTTTCCAATCAAATTACATCATCATCCAACATTTCAAAAGACACGGTACCTCCCTCTGGACAGAGTCTATATGACAAATTAGAAAATCTGTTCTACATTGAACATGAGATAAAATCATCTTTTTGAAGTCCAGCCCAACTTCTACAAGTACACTGAAGCTAATGAAATACTAATAAAAATACAAATGCATCAGTTGCCAACAGACCAATGGTGGAAGGGAATGTTGGAGATTTTATCGAGGTAATTTTGTTTCTTTTTCTTTTTGATCAGCTACATGTCAGGAAATTCAAAATGCATGGGCCAACTGTCAAAGAATGAAAACAGCAGGAAGAGGAAATCAAGTTGGGACTGCAGCTCATTAAAGCAAGACCAAGCACCGATGACAAGGCCGGGACAGCAAGACAACAAACACAGGAACGTAGAGTAAAGACGCAGCTACCAGCCGACTCACTCAGTCCAAAAAGTCAAATATATCTGACAAACTAAACAGCCAGCACACCAACATTTACTGCTGCATTCATTTCTCTTATTTACTTCTTCTGTAGAATAGGTGAAGGAAGTTATTGCTGGATATCTTATCTACACGATATTTTGTATCTCCTTTTTGTATAAATGCTTCCCCATGAGATGTATTCAGGGTTGGTGATTTCCTCTCTGGACTGCACTGTAATTCTGAGACTGTTTAATACAAAGGCTGTTGACGTTCACTGCTGCTGGACCATCTGAATGTGGATTTGATGTTCTAGGACCTGCTACATAATTCCTGTGTCTTTCTATGGATCAATAAGTTATTCTAAACTACGTTTTATGTCTTCTGTGTTTGCAAAATTCATATATGTTTCATAATCTTAGTAATAGAGAAAAAGAATAGCCCAGAGTTTGTTTAAATACACTTTGTGTTCAATCTCTGT
Organism: Pinus tabuliformis; assembly: GCA_031772625.1. NCBI lineage: Eukaryota > Viridiplantae > Streptophyta > Pinopsida > Pinales > Pinaceae > Pinus > Pinus tabuliformis. The sequence goes on along the minus strand of CM062808.1, from coordinate 290,655,352 downwards.
TGTTAATTATGTTTTCTTCAGAGTTAGCATAAACAGGAATTCTTAGCTGCTCCTGTTTCCACTAATTCTTTCACTTTGAATATTGCCTAGGAATTCTTCACTGATCCTTGATAATATTCATGCACTTTCCCTCTGCCAACATGATGAAGGATTCTTAACTGCCCTTCATCCACTGGCTTACATTCCCCCAATTTCCAGATTTTAAAATTGTTCCAAGATCGATTTTCTTGCTCTGTAGTATTGCCCTTTATCAAAGAAAATACTCTCAGCTGTTCATCCTCATTGACCCCATTTTCCCAATGGTATAAACTGTTTTAGACTTGCATCCCAGCTCTGTTTAAGATCACCATCCAACAAACTAAAAACCAAACTCTGTGCATCATAACTAGCCTAAAATACTTCAAAACAAAGCTAAATTACAAAGAGAGAGCCCTCTCTAGTTGCAGATTGGCTAGAATCTGCAGCTAAAAGACTGGTTAGTGGTTACCTCGGCTGTATTCCCCCCTTAGAGATTTCCTAGGGAACAACCTGAGTGGTGAAATCATTAGCGACTCCATTGGGGACCTGAATGACTGTTTGTTACTGATGTCTATTTTCTAAAGCTACAGATGGAGCCTGAAGTTAGCCAGGTAGCCTTTGAAACTATTTTTGATGTGCATTTACAGGAGTAAATAAACGTTGCTTCAGTCAATCTCCAATCTAGTTTTAGGCTTTAAACATTTGTCCCAAAGATTTGATCAGTTTCCTTGATTTAACATATCTAAAGGAAAGCCCTAAGTTTCCCATATTTCAAAAGAGCTTCCTTCAAAATATTGTCAAAAACTGTGATCTTCAAGCATTTCCAGAAAATACCAAAAACACATTAGAAGTTGGCTCCAAAGAAGAAAACTCGTTACACTAGGTCAAATCCTGACCCAAATCCTCCAGCTATTTTTGAAAATCCTAACTTGATCTCTAAGAGCCTTAGAAGACAAGAAAATCTAGAAAAATCTGCTGATTTAAACCTTGATATACTTCAGCAAAACCTTACAACATCTGAGCTTACTCCTGGGAGAGCAACAGTCCTTTCTATCTATACTACAGCCTCTCCGAGTTCTTCATCCACACTTCAAAGTATCCTCTACACTCCCCCATCCACTGCACATATTTCCACTATTGTCCCTGTTGTTCTAGCTGTCTTTTTTCTTCCTGTTGTCCCATTTATCCCTGTAACTATGGCAAACCGTTATGCTCCTCTGCAATTACCTGCAAATCCAGGGGCTATGCCTCAAGATTATCAGAGAAAAATTACATATTTTGATGGTACTGGCTCCTATACAGCCCACCAACACACTAAGAAAATGATGGACTACTTTGAGAACTATGAAATCAATGACAACGATGTCAAAATGAAATTTTTTGTTCAAAGCTTAACCGATGAAGTAAGCCCCTGGTTTAGGGCACTTGGTGCAAACACAATTGTTGATCCAGATTCCCTTTACAAAACCTTTCTCAACAGATGGGAAAAGAAGAAGGACCCATTGCATATCCTATCAGAATATGATAGTTTAGAAAGAGGCCCCCAAGAAACTGTCCAAGGCTATTGTGCTAGGTTCAATAATGTGTACAATGCCATTCCTCAAAACCTTAGACCTCCACTTGACTTAGCCTTAATCAAATTCCCTGATGGATTTGACTCTGACATGGCATATCAGCTAAGAGAAAGGGCTCCTCCTAGTTTAGAAGACATGAAAAGCATAGCGGTTAGTGTAGAGGCCAACTTGATATCTAAGAGAAATCGGGCTAGAAATGAAAGGATAACAACTTTCAAAGAAGAGCCTTCAACATTTGAGCAAAAACTAGATGCAATCATCAAAGGTATGGACATATTGGGTGACAGAGTGGAAACCATTGAAAGGAAATCTTCTTGGGATGGTCAAACAAGTAACACCACTAGAAATCCAAACTTTAGAAAAAATCAAAATCTAACACCGGGAAAGCCGGCCCTGATCAGAATATCAGACCTCCATTTCAAGAGAACTATGTCGAAGCCTCAACCTCTAGTGAGCCAACAGAGGATACTAAAATCAATCTAATGGGTTTGAACAGTGAACAACAAATATTTCTAACACAAGATGACCAAGAAGCTCATAATTTCAACCAATTTCAAACCAAATCCGAAGAGTCATTTGATTTTAGAGAAGGGTATGATGCAGCGGTCTATGAGGTTCATAAAAAATACAAATTAAGAAGCAAAACTATAGATGTGCCTGAACCTGCCAAGCTGAAAGATACCAAGCAGCCAAAGAAAACAAAGGATAAAGCTGTCCTAATAGAACCCCCTACGAAAATAGACCTCGACCCAAAGGAAGCCACTGTGGAAGACATATCAGACTTACAGCCCTCAAAAAATCAGTCATCTACATCCCTTCCCTCAAAAGAAAATCTAAACTGCCCTCCTGAAAATAATTTCAAAATATATTTACCTCAAAACAGCACTCATGATGAAGAGAAGGTCACTGAAAATACAACAAAAAAGTAAAACCTTGTTGCTTGCAATGCAAGAATTCAAGCGGAAAAACCTTTTAACTTAGAAACAGAAATAGGCAAACTGAAAATAGCCATTCCTCTGTCTGAATTGGCTAAACATGAAGTTTACAGAGAACAAATCAATAGGTCACTTCAAATATCAGAGAATAGAGATGCAGTCAATGTTTTAGCTGACCAACCAGAACTGATTTTTGGTCCTGAAGTCAATGGTAAAACAGTAGGTGGAGGGGTTCCCCCATTCTATGTAAGCTTAAACATTCATGACAAGGTGTTGCATAATGCAATTTTTGATTCGGGAGCTTCCCATAACCTAATGCCTAAGTATGTGATGGAAAGACTAGACCTAGATATCACAAGACCATACAAAGACTTGTTTTCATTTGATTCCAGCCAGGTCAGGTGTCTAGGCCTAATCAAAGATTTGTGTGTATCTCTAGTACAATACCCCGCCAATAAAATCTTGATGGATGTGGTGGTAGCTGATATCCCACCAAAGTATGGCATGCTTTTGTCCAGATCTTGGGGTGCAAAACTCCAAGGATCTTATCAACTTGACATGTCCTATGCCACCATTTCAGTCTTTGGATAGCCAAAGAGATTGTACCAGGAAACATTGATGAAATATGTGGTTAGTAGTCAAGAGAAACCCCAAAACTTCCTCATCTATTCTATGCATTCCGATATGGATTCATTCATCTTATATAATGCTGAGATGTGTCCCAAAACTGATGTCAAACTCTTGGAAACAGCACAAACAAAAAGCATAAATGAACAATCTAGTGCTCAAGATCAAAAAATGGTTGATGTAATTGATGCAACAAATGGACAAGACATACCATATGAGTTACAAAATCCAAATTTTCCCACTGAGCAAGTTTCCAAAACTCCTAAGGCTAGTCACAATCAAGAAATCTTGTGGTACTTAGAATTTGATGGGTCAATGAACAAATTAGGAGCAGGGGCAGGGGTTTGGATACACAACATGCAAAATGACCATGCTCAAGGTCATGCATATAGGCTAAATTTCAGATGTACAAACAACATGGCCGAATATGAGGCCCTTTTACTAGGTCTCAAACTGATTAAAAGTCTTGGGGCAGCTAGGATTTCAATTCTAGGGGACTCAGATTTGATTATACAACAGATGAAGGGAAACTTTGTTACAAATGATCTTAGGCTAAGAGCTTACAGAGGGGCAGCCATTGAAATTCTTAATACCTTCTCAGAATCTCAACTCACCAAAATTCCAAGAAAGCACAATTTACATGCACATAGTTTGGCAACTTTTGCCAGCACTTGCAAGCTACCATTTGAACCCAACCACCATTTCATTGTTGAAATCAAATACAGACCTGCTGTCCCAGATAATATCAAAAATTGGCAGGTTTTTGAAAATGATACACAAATAAATAATTTCCTGACTTTGAAAGAGGAATTCTCAAGTACAAATATTGATACAAGCACCATTGATGATCAACAGCAAATAGAAAAAAGTGAGCAAAGTATATTAGCTGAAACAACAAATTTGATTTTGCATCCAACAACTTTTGATGACAAAAATTTACAAGAGTTGAAGCAAATGGACCTCGATGAAATGGCTGAGGGAGAATCTGACGTAATTGAACTAAAGGATAATTTTCTGCCCACAAGCCTAACTCCTTTGGAGGACATATTTGATTCAAATGATATTCTAAGAAAGCCAAAAATGCAACCATTAAATGCTAAAATTGAGGACTGCAATATTGGAACCACAGAAAATCCCAAAATGGTAAAACTGTCCAAAACATTGCTTCCTGATCAAAAGCTGAAATACATTGAGTTGTTTAAAGAGTTCCAAGATGTCTTTGCATGGAGCTATGAGGACCTCAAGTCCTATGATACTTCTGTCATCCAGCATACAATACCCTTGAAAGAAAATCAAAAACCTTTTAAACAAAAGCTTAGAAGGGTGAATCCTGTCCTCCTTCCCCTTATTGAAAAGGAAGTCAAACGAATGTATGAAGCCGGAATAATTGCACCTATCAGGTTCTCAGAGTGGATTTCAAATCTAGTGCCTACTAGGAAGAAAACGGGAGAGATAAGACTGTGTGTTGACTTAAGAAATTTGAATAAAATCTCTCTCAAAGACCACTACCCCTTACCCAAGATGGATCACATTTTACAAAGGGTAGTGGGAGAATCTAGGATCTCATTGTTAGACGGATTCTCAGGATTCAACCAGATCTTAGTTCACCCGGATTATCAAGATAAAACTGCCTTTACAACACCTTGGGGAACCTTCAAATATGTCAAAATGCCTTTTGGACTCAAAAATGCAGGGGCCACATTTCAACGAGCAATGGACATAGCCTTTGTAAAAGAGATCCATGATTTCTTAGTCATATATCTTGATGATCTCACTGCTTTTTCAAAATCAGACTAAGAACACTTAGAGAATTTGAGACAAGTGTTCCTAATTTGCAGAAAATATGGCATATCATTGAACCCAAAGAAATCACTGTTTGGCCTAGAAGAATGCAAACTCCTAGGTCACATAATTTCAAAAGATGGCATTAGAATTGACCCGGACATATTGCAAGCTATTCTCCAAGTGCCTCACCCAAGAAACATCAAAGAACTGCAAGCTTTTTTAGGAAAGATCAATTTCCTAAGGAGATTCATTCCCAACTTGGCCGAAATGATAAGACTGTTGAATAATATGCTGAAGAGAGATTCTAAAGTAAAATGGACAATAGAAGCTAAACAAGCCTTTCAGGACATTAAAAAGGCCTTAACAAAAACACCTGTCCTCACAAGTCCCAAGTTTGATAGAGATTTCATGATCTTTTCCTTTGCATCTGGGCATACTATTGCTATTGTCCTATTGCAAAAAGATGACCAAGGATGTGAGAAGCCCGTTGCTTTTTTCAGCAAAGCACTTAGAGATGCACCTTTAAAATATCAGATCATGGAAAAACAAGCTTATGCCCTTGTCAAAGCCATCAAGGATTTCAGAGTTTATGTCTTGTATTCTCATGTGATAGCTTATGTCCCAAATCCCGTGGTCAAAGACATTCTAACTCAAGAAGGAATTGAAGGTAAAAGGGGCAAATGGATAGCTAACATTTTAGAATATGACATTGAAATTAAGCCAACAAAACTGATAAAAGGACAAGGATTAGCCAAGCTGATGACTGAAACCAATTTTCAAGCCCTTGACATCAATGAACTGGATAACGAACAGGAGATGGTGACTCCACGGATCAATCAAGCCTTTTTACAATCACCTTGGTATGCTGACATATGTTATATATTGTCAAACCTGCAAGCTCCTCCAGGGTTATCCAGGACCAAAAAGAGATTCTTGAAAATGAAAGCTTCAAACTTTTGTATTTTAGACAATGTGTTGTTTTGGAAAAACCATGAAGGTATTTTGCTTAATTACCTAACACTGGATGAAACTGACAAAGTACTTAAGGACTTTCATGCAGGAGACTGTGGTGGACACTTGTATTGGAAATCAACAGCTGATAAAATCCTAAGGGTTGGATTTTATTGGCCCACACTCTTTTCTAATGCAAAGAAATATGTAACTTCTTGCCACAAATGCCAAATTTTTGAAGGCAAGAAAAAGCTGTTGCCTTTGCCCCTCAAACCCATTTCAACTGAAAGGCCATTTCAACAATGGGGTTTAGACTTCATTGGGGAAATCCACCCTTCATCCTCTGGTCAGCATAGGTGGATTTTGACAGCCACAAACTATTTTACCAAGTGGATAGAAGCTACCCCTTGTAGGCAAGCCAATGATTCAATCATCATGCAATTCTTAGAAACCAATATTTTGTCTAGATTTGGCTGTCCGGAAAATATTATTACAGACAATGCTGTTACCTTTAAATCCAAAAGAATGATCAATTTTTGTCATAAGTACCACATTAACTTGGGCCACTCTATAGCCTATTACCCCCAAGGTAATGGTCTAGCTGAGTCATCCAACAAAAGCTTGATCAATATTATAAAGAAAGTATTGGAGGAAAACAAGAAAAATTGGCATAAAAAACTGGTAAATGCACTATGGGCAGACAGATTGACCACCAAAAGATCCATTGGAACAAGCCCATATGAATTAGTTTATGGCATGGAGGCAAGATTCCCTTCATCTTTGGGAATCCCAGTGATAAAGTTGCTGCAAGAAATACAAGTAGAACCTAATGATATTCAGAGAAGGACCAATCAAACCATTCACTTGCAGCAGACTAGAGAGGAAGTGTATCAAAGAAGTCAGGTTCTACAAGAAAAACTGAAAAGGATGTTTGATAAAAGAACCAAAGCAGAGGATTTCTTCATTGGGGATAAAGTTTTAAAGTGGGATTCCAAAAGAGAAGATAAAGGAAAACATGGAAAATTTGATTTTCTATGGAAAGGACCTTTTGTTATTCAGACTATGCAAGGAAACAACATTTATTTTCTGAAAAGCTTGGATGGCACAGAGGCAGATGATGGGCCAGTAAATGGTCGAATGCTGAAGCATTATATTGATCCAGTTTGTTGAATAAATTAGCACTTTAATTTGTACATAATACTGCTTACTTTCTGCAATTTACTACAGCAATATGATAGGGAATGAGATGCAGCAAATTTTGAGGGAAAGACAAGGAATTGTGCCACCTAGTGATATTACATTTTGAGTTTATCAGAAGAAGTTAAAAAGAGACTTGGGAGCTGTGAAAATGATGACAAATATTCAGACAGAGTAACCTAAACAGAGCTGCAACTAAGTGAATGAATTCATGAGAATCACTCAAAGTTTGCAGAGGCACCATTATGTGTATAGAAAAGGAGAAATGTCAGAATACATCAAGAATTGAACATAAGACCCTCTGACCTGTTGTTCTTGACTTTTCACCAGGAAAATCCATCCCCAAGTGGAGCCATTGTTAGGTTCCTATACCAATAGGTTTCATTTTTCATGATTGACTATAGAAGAGCCAAATATTTTCATCTTTTCATGCTGCAAAGGTTCCATATTTTGTAAACAAATGAAGAAAATTAAAAAATGAAAAGAGGGTATGCCCTAAAAGAAAAATCAAAGGGAAAAAAGAATGAATTGGTCAGAAAAAATGATAAAAATGAACCCCAAACCAAAAGACCAGGAAAGTGTGCTAGTTTAAATGCCACTACTGTTCCATTTTTGAAGAATTTCATTGTGTACAGGTGATTGATTCTTGACACAGTTGATGAATAGCCAGACAGTTCAATCCTGGTTAGATCATGTTTGAATTTACTTGTCTTTAGAATAGAGAATAAAGATCTGTCCAAACAACTTAATCTTGGGAGATGAGTAAGTAGGCAGAGAAACAAAGGAGCCCAACTGCTTAATCTGGGCCCTTGGAAGAGATAAGGGAAGACTTAGATAGCAGGGCATTCAAAAGAAAAAGAGGAAAATCAGGGTTTGCTAGTCCAAATGCACCCAATCAAAAGGAAGAAAAAATGGTAGGTGTATTAGGTTGGCTAGGCAGTTTGAGGTTGCAGAAGCAAGTTTGTGATCTTTTTTGTCTTGTCAAGAAAGACTTATCTCATGGATGTCACAAGTACCATGACAGTTGTTTGGTTGTAAAACAGTGGAGCATGACTAATTTCCCCTCTCATTCCCCCAAGTACCCTTACTGACATCCCCTCAAGGACATTGGGATCTGCCCAGTAGTCCTAGTTCATTTCATTATATGATAACTACTAAGTGGAACTTTGTGTTTACTTAGTCAAAATAAGCCACATTTCTTGTGTAAAAGATCTTACCATTTTACTTCATTTCTCCAAAAACCTAAGTTATTACCTTATAAACTTAGCGTTATCTATCCATAACATCATATTAACATTGACTCTATTGTATAGCTCCTTTATCATTTTCCCCACCCCTATTCTATCAAAAACTATATAAAAAACCCAAAAAATACATAATATTCCTACCCCTGGAAATTATAGCCATAAAACACAGTTTTGAGAATTATGGGTTCATTTGGGACCTTAATAATAGCCCCTCCGCATTCAAAAACATTGGGGTTTATTTGACATCCGATCAAATAAACAACCACATTGAAACCCCCCCACATAAACCATACATTAACCCCTGGCGTGCATGTATATATCGGGTTTCATTTAACATTCGGTTAAATGAATAACTGTTCCACCATAACCAAAGGTTTTATACCCCCCAAAACATTATAAAACATTGAAATATTAACGCGGGTCCCGCGTTAATAAGCCTCCGCCACTTACCTCGCCCATCCACCGTCCGATCCAGCGCCATAGATCTAACGACTGGCGGCAATATCAGAAGCTCCCATCTACTGAACGTTAGCGTTTGGGGGATTGGCGGTATTCCTGGCGTACCCCTGCCACGCGTCAGCTTCCCGGCATGATCGGAGCCCTCCCCTCCGAAACCACCATTGCCCAAAGGCGGTGCGGGGCATACCGCTTACCGCTCCGCCGCCTGCCCCCTGACGTCATACCCACATTACCTGATGACGTCGCATCCACGTCGCCCACCACCGCTCCGTATCAGTGCCATGTCATTTGCTGACATCACCACCTCGCCTCCGTGTCATCCGCCATGTCATCTGACACGTCATCCTCCGTACCCACTACACGAAAAAAATACATCATGATGATGTCATCATAAAAAAGCGCCAAAAGCCCGAAAAGGCCCAAATTGTGTTAAAACCCATGAAAGTGATGGTTTTTTGGTTATTTCTATTCGTTCGTTTGTGGAAACTTTTGCATGCAAATAACGACGAATTTGCCACCAAAGCTGCACAGTCCGTCACCCAGCAAATTTGCTCCGTAGCTCGATCCCTCAGCTCGACTTCCCGCCTTCTAATCGCTCATTTCACCGTTAAAATAGGTATTTACTTACAGTCGTGCCCAAACCCTGTGTTTTTCAGTTTCCTCTGCTAAATTTCTTATGAACTCCGAAATTTAAGTTAAAACCCATGAAAACACCTGCAGAAAGTGCACCATAACCACAATTTTCTCCAATTTTTCACCAAGAAATCCTATAAAAGCAGTCTCCCTTTGCAAAATTTCTCCCGTGGACTCGAACTCAAGTTCACTCTGTTCTGTGAACGCCGAAGGAAAAAGCCCGGAGCTGTCCATATCCATTTTCTGCTAAAGAAAACTCTGCAGACTATCTTTTTCACTATCATTTTCACCCCATGAGTTCATTCAACCAAATTTAATTTATAAAATTCCACAGAAAGAGGCCCAAATCTGTTGCTCTACTCATTTCGCCCACACAGACCTCTGTTTCCAAATTCACACTCATAGAATTGAGCGATGGAGACTCCAATGGCCTTAAACATTACTCCTCTCAATGCACCCCACAAGGAATTGGAATCATTACCTTTGGCTGATAGGGATTATCTAATCCAAGACTTGGTTGGTGACAGAAACCACTTGCAGACATTCTGTGAGCTCAGGAACGGTTATCTGAATAACAATGATTTTTATGGGATATGGGAATCAAATTTTCCCATATACTTCCTCCCCTCTGTCAATATCTTCCCTGAGATAATTCACCTCTGCTGTGAAAACTATGAACCAACTCAAAGGGCAGTCAAGTCTCCATCTGGGAGCATCCTCTTTCATATAACTCCTGACTCCATCAATCAAATGCTAAATTTCAAACCAACTCAGTTTTTGTTCCCTCTTTCTATGAAATTCTTGCTTGAAGAAGGTCCTAAACTCTCCAGCTCAAAGATACCCCGAATTGCCCAAATATTTATGAGCGCAGATCACCAGCCTACAGAGCCACCTCCTATGTATGGTTCAATGAAGTGGGTAAATTACTGGTTGATATGATATCCTATGTTCTGGGTTTCAATACAAGTGAACATGTTGATGAAACTATATTGGTCTTATTGTCTGCATTTACCCCAGGGCAGCCCCCTGCGGTTAAATACAATTATGCCAAATTCATTTCCAGCAAGATACATGACCAACTATTGAAACTAGATAGGGAGGGAGTCTTCAAATATTCATCCTAAATCTATCATCTGTTTCTGTATTATCAACCAGACTGTTTCCAATTCCCCATCAAAAGATTGGACTCTAAAGGAGAAAAGAGGTCTGTGATTTTTTGGACCTCAGTCTTTCATGAAGTCCACAGCTCTCCCTACTCTTACTGTGAGTTCATTGACATGTTTGTCTGTCCAGTCTCTTCTCTCCTAAAGAGAACTCCTCCTCCTAGGTTGTCTTATGATATGCAGAAAATATTGCAACTCTCAAAAAACTACAAAATAGGTGATTGGTACTTCTACCAGAATCACACTGTCATCAGGATATATGGCTGTGAGTTGTGCCCCTACAGGCTGCCAATATATGTGCCAATGAGACTGTTTGCCTTGGAGTATTACAGGCAATTTATCAATTCAGATTTGACTCATTTCCATAGCACCAAGAAAAAGGCTCAATTGAAATTCAGAGACCAACTAGGCCCCTATGTCATGAACAAAAAAGAAGGATGGCAAGATGCTCATCAGATTGGGTGAAAAACTCAGATTAAAAAGGAGCTTTTGGTGGGTACCCTATGACCCAAATGGCTTTATCAATGCAAGAAAAATAAAATATAGGCTGTTAGCTTATGAACATTGCAAAATCCCAGAGATAGAACAATTTTCCAACCAAGATGAGTGGGTAGAAGGCACACTAGTTGAACAGCTCACTGAGGAAGAGATAATGGAGCAAAATATGAAAGATTTGGAAAAGACTCTTGACTTGGATTCTTTTGGGCAGGTGTCTTTCAAACTGCCACAGCAAGTTGGAGAAGGCACATCAACTACTGCAGCTTCACAAGCTGCCTAAGAAAGGACTACACCAGTAGCAGGTACAACAAAAGGCAAGGAGGTAGTAGATACAGAGCAAGAAACAATGATAGACCAGCCAACTACCTCAATGGAACAGAGTCAAGGGCAAGCCTCTCCACTGCAGACAGAGGCACCACAGATTACAGCATTACAAACTCCTCTCAATGAGGAAAGAAGCAAGAAACAGGATAGAGAGGAGACCACACCTGCAAGTGGGTCAACACAGCAGCCAGAGGCCAAAAGAGTAGATCCTCTACCTGAAGAGGAAATTAGTGAAGAAATCACAGGCAGTCCAAGGAGGGAGAGGGAAACCAGCTAGCAAACATCCACCAGCTCTTACAGACAAGAAACAGAGAGGCAACATGGTATGGAGGTGTCCTCCTCAAAGCAGCAAAGTAAGTAGCCATCTGGTATTAAAGGAACATTCATGAAAATTAAAGCCCAAAATGAATTATTGAGAATACAGCTTTATGATTAACTTCTCAAAACAACACCCTCCAAAAAGCAAAGACTGATGGCAGCATATGACATTAAGGAGGAAAAAATGATCTTAAGTCATTTCAAGCCTAAGGTTTAGCAACCATAGACAGCTGCGGACTACATAAAAACAAGTCTAGAAGTCCTCGCCAAAGACATACACCCTATGGACCAAATTGAACTGCACAAGCAAATAGGCGAAATGGTCTATGCCACATTGGCAGACAAGGCAATGTTGGCCCACCAATTGAAGGAGTCATTAAGCAATACATCTGCCCAATTGGATTTGGAAAGAATATCTTCCTTAGCTAAAGACAATAGAATAAAGACCCTGGAGGAAATTATTGTTGAGCTAGGGCATGACCCTAAGGATGCCAAGGGCATCAAAGCCCTCATAAGGAAAAAGGAAGAAGATATTGTTGCACTTAGAAAGCAATTGAGCCTGCCTGCAACCATGCACCCACAAACTACAAAACTTGCCCAAGAAAAGGCAGAAGGAGATACGATGGATTTTCTGATGAGGATGAATCAAAGGATAATTCAAATGGAGCAAGAATTGGAGAAAGCATTGCAAGCCAAGCAAAGAGATTCAACCTCCTAGCCACCTGAAACAGCTCCAACGGTTGCCACTGTCCCTCCCACACTTGCAGCAGCAATTCCTCCTATCATCCCAGCATCAACAACAGGTACATCAACCATGGATGCTTCAGCAGCAGCAGCAATAACAGCACCAGAATCTAGCATGAGTATGGAAGAAATGATGAAAGCAGTAAAAGAGCTAGAAATCCAAATGTCAGAGCTGAAAGAGGCCAAAGAAAAGTTGGCGAAGCTAGAGGTAAGCTATGACAAATCCAAGATAACAGTAGCTGAAAAAACAAGAGAAATAAAGGCCTTGGATAACAAAATAAAATCCTTAGAAAAAGAGCTTACTCTACATAAAACTCTATCTGAAATCAAGTCAATTCTGTGGACCAAAATTGGCCAGTCTATCACTGACCAATGGCAATCAATTCAGACTATAAATGAGCAAATAGAATTGATAGAAATAGCCCGAGTAGAGATTCAAAGGGCAAGGGCATCATTGGGAAATATACCTGAATATGCCAATAGAATGATTCAATTTTTGAATACTCATACCAAAGAACAACTAGCAGCTCTAGATATCAGGAACAGAACAGACACCATTTTGATAGTGAAAAAGGTGCTGACCCTAAGGAATTTTGTTCAAAATCTGGAAAGAAAATGTCAGGAAATGCAGGCAGAAATAAATGCCTTTGCAGAAAAGTTTGCAATGTTACAGAGCAAAGGGTTACCCAGCTTATTGACCAGCAATGGAAGACTGTTAACACATGAACAGTATGCTAACAGGGTAAACAACTATGTTTCCAATCAAATTACATCATCATCCAACATTTCAAAAGACACGGTACCTCCCTCTGGACAGAGTCTATATGACAAATTAGAAAATTTGTTCTACATTGAACATGAGATAAATCATCTTCTTGAAGTCCAGCCCAACTTCTACAAGTACACTGAAGCTGATGAAACACTAATAAAAATACAAAGGCATCCGTTTCCAACATACCAATGGTGGCAGGGAATGTTGGAGGTTTTACCGAGGTAATTTTGTTTCTTTTTCTTTTTGATCAGCTACATGTCAGCAAATTCAAAATGCACGGCCCACCTGTCGAAGAATGAAAACAGTAGGAAGAGGAAATCAGGTTGGGATTGCAGCTCATTAAAGCAAGACTAAGCACCGATGACAAGGTCGGGATAGCAACACAGCAAGATAGCAAACACATGAACGTAGAGTAAAGACGCAGCTACCAGCCAACTCACTCAGTCCAAAAAGTCAAATATATCTGACAGACTAAACAGCTAGCACACCAACATTTACTGTTGCATTCATTTCTCTCATTTACTTCTTCTGTAGAATAGGTGAAGGAAGTTATTGTTGGATATCTTATCTACACGATATTTTGTATCTCCTTTTTGTATAAATGCCTCCCCATGAGATGTATTCAGGGTTGGTGATTTCCTCTCTGGACTGCGCTGTAATTCCGAGACTGTTTAATACAAAGGCTGTTGAAGTTCACTGCTGCTGGACCGTCTGAATGTGGATTTGATGTTCTAGGACCTGCTACAGAATTCTTGTGTCTTTCTATGGATCAATAAGTTATTCTAAATTGCGTTTTATGTCTTCTGTGTTTGCAAAATTCATATATGTTTCATAATCTTAGTAATAGAGAAAAAGAATAGCCCAGAATTTGTTTAAATACACTCTGTGTTCAATCTTTGTTGTTAATTATGTTTTCTTCAGAGTTAGCATAAACAGGAATTTTTAGCTGCTCTTGTTTCCGCTAATTCTTTCACCTTGAATATTGCCTAGGAATTCTTCACTGCTCCTTGTTAATATTCATGCACTTTCCCTCTGCCAACATGATGAAGGATTCTCAACTGCCCTTCATCCACTGGCTTACATTCCCCCAATTTCCAGATTTTAAAATTGTTCCAAGATCGATTTTCTTGCTCTGTAGTATTGCCCTTTATCAAAGAAAACACTCTTAGTTGTTCATCCTCATTGACCCCATTTGTCCAATGGTATAAACTATTTTAGACTTGCATCCCAGCTCTGTTTAAGATCACCATCCAACAAACTAAAAATCAAACTCTGTGCATCCTAACTAGCCTAAAATACTTCAAAACAAAGCTAAATTACAAAGAGAGAGCCCTCTCTAGTTTCAAATTGGCTAGAATCTGCAGCTAAAAGACTGGTTAGTGGTTACCTCGGTTGTATTCCCCCCGTAGAGCTTTCCTGGGGAACAGCCTGAGTGATGAAACAATGCTTTCCACTATTTTCTGTAGTCGGTTATTATAGCTCTTGTAGGCTTTGCTTCTTATAGAATATCCAAGAAAGATCCCTTCGTCAACCCGTGAATCAAACTTTCCTGGTGAGTAATCATTGATTTTTATGAAGCACTTGCTTCCAAAAATCTTGAAGTATTTTACTGACGCAGGTCTTCCTTTCCATAATTCATAAGGATTCATTTCATTATTTGGTCTCAATTGAGTTTGATTCAATGTATAGACAGTTGTCCCGACTGCTTCTTTCCAGAATTTTGCCTACAAGTTGGCTGCTATTAACATTGTTCTTGCCATTTCTTAAACTGTTCGGTTTCTTCTTTCAACTACCGCATTTTTCTTTGGTGTTCTGGCAGTAGATAGTTCTCTTTTAATTCCATGTATTTTACAGAATTCATCAAATTCTATTGATATGAATTCTCCCCCTCTATCTGTTCTGAGACACTTAATCTTAGAGTCCTTTTCATTTTCCACAAGAGCTTTAAGATTCTTAAAACACTCAAATGCTTTGGATTTATATTTTATAAAATATACCAACAGCATTCTAGTATAGTCATCAAAAAATAAAGCAAAGTACTTTTCTCCTTGGAGTGTCGGAGTTCTAGTTGGTCCACATAAATCAGCATGAATGATCTCCAAAGGCTTTGATGTAGAGAACTCCTTCGTCTTGTGACTTGTTATAGTTTTCTTTCCATGTTGACGTGGGCCACATACTCCTTGATTTGGTTTGAATAACTTTGGAATGTCTCGTACTGCTTTAATCTTGTTGATATTGATCAAGTTATCGAAGCTTGTATGTCCAAGTCGCTTGTGCCACAACCAACTTCCATCTGTTTGACTTAAGAAGAATTTATCTTCTTGAATATTGTTCAGAATATAGATGTTGTCTGGTGTTCTAACCCCTTTCACCACAAGTTCCCCTGAGGAATAGTTCCTTATTTCACAGTCTTTGGTGCTAAAGACAACATTATGTCCTTGATCACAGATTTGACTAACGCTCAGGAGGTTGTTTTTGAGCCCGTTTACTAGCAAAGCATTTTGAGCTTTTCCTTTTCCATTAATAAGAGTAACAGTTCCTATTCCAGCAATTTTGGCAGATCCACTTCCAAAGGATACATTTCCTTCCTTTTTGTTCAATGAGACAAACTTCCATTTGTCCCTTGTCATGTGTCTAGAGCACCCACTATCCACAAACCAATGATTTTCATTATTTTGAGAAAATAGAGTTAGGCCACATTTATCCGTGTTGAGATTCTCACTTCTTTCTTTTCCTCTTTTGTGTGGGCAATTTCGTTCATTGTGTCCATTATTATTACATAATGAGAAAATTAGATCAAATTTGGCCAAGGGATCAAAAGAATTGTAGATCTTGATTTGTCCTTACCCTTTGGGGCCATATGGTTTTTTTATTTGATCCTTCAATTTTTTTGTGTCATTCTTACGAGCCATGCAATTTCTAGCTTGATGACCAAAATTTTTACAATGGAAACAATGCCCAAAAAAGATAGTTTTGTACCTATTGTAATAGCCATGATTTGAATCAACATTCTTCCTTGGAGTTATTCCTACTTCATTCTTTGGATTTGAGATGGGCCTTTGATGAAATACTATTTTGTAACTGTTGTAACATCCATGATTCAAATCATCATTCTTCCTTGGAGCTACTCTCTCTTCATTCTTTGGATCTAGGATGAGCCTTTGATGAAATAATATTTCTTCATTTGGGTTGCTGGAAAGTACAACGACATAGCTTTTTGCATTATTCTTAGTACTTGATGATTCTCCTTTAAAACCTATTCCAGATTTGTCATGTTGAGGTTTTTGATTATTTAGGATAGTGTCAAGTATTGGGGAGCTTTTCCAACCCTTTTTAACTTGCTCCAATTCCTTCCTCAGAGATACTATTTCGGCTTCACATTCTTCGCAAGATTCTTCTTTTTCTTTTGGCTTATTTTTCAAGAGATCTTCTCTTCTTTTTGTTTCCTCATTTTCTACCTTGAGAGAAATGATTTTATTTCGTAATTTCTCATTTTCTTCAATGGCACTTATTAACAATTCATCTACATTTCCATCTAGCCCCGAGTCATCATCATTTGTGAATGCCATGAATAATACTTATTGGCTTCCAACATGTTCATTTTCTTCATCTGATTCTTCATTACCTCCTTTGCGGTGAGGGAACTGATTAGTTGATTTCTTTTTTATGACTACAAATTCATCTTCATCAGACTCATCTTGCTTAGATAGGAAATTCTTCTTATTGAACCCTTTCTTTTTGTATACCATCCTTTTAGAATTTTCTTCATCATCACTATCATGCTTATGAGGACATTTTGCAGCATAATGACCTATTTTTCCACACTTGAAACAAATAAGAGGGTATTTACCTTTTAGCTTAGATCCTTTCTTCAGCCTTCGTACAAATTGCGCCAATTGGGATTCAACATTGGAGTCATCACTACCGACATTCCTTTCTTTCCCCTTTTTTGATTTTGAGGCCTTGAATGCTGCATCTTTGGAACTTGGGAAACCTTTCTCATCTCATAGGAAATGAGGATTCCATGGAGTTCATCCATCTTGAGAGTATCTAGATCCTTCATTTCTTCTATGGCACTTACTTTGGATTCAAATCTGTCTTGGAGAGATCTTAAGGCCTTTTGAACAATGGTGCTTTCTTCAATCTTTTCTTCCAATCCTATAAGAGAATTGACCACTTCAACTACTCAGAGAAATTATGATGCAATATCTTCTTCATCATCCATTTTTAGACTTTCAAATTTCCTTCTATGAGTTTGAAGCTTTGCCTTCTTGACTTTGGAGTCCCCGTCGTATAAGCTAATTAGCTTATCCCATACTTCTTTGGAAGAGTTACAATTCATGAATTTTGTAAATTCAGAATCAGTGATTCCACTAGTGATGGAGTTTAAGGCTTTTGCATTTGCAACGTAGACTTTCCTCTCGTCTTGATCTGTTGGAAGAGTGGAAGGAGTTGTGTACTCATTTAAGACCGAGTGCTGAACTTCAGGTCCAAGAGACATTAAGTAGTATGGCATTCTCTTTTTCTAGAAACCAAAATGTGTGCCATCGAACAGAGGAGGTCTTCCTGACACTTCTTGATTTCTCATCATGACTAAGAATCCTTATTCAAGTTGTTAGATTGATATGAAGAAGCCTACTCTGATACCAATTGTTGGAAATACTTGGGGGGGGTGAATCTTTATTTCTTTTCAATTATTATTTTTATCAGTTAAAAACATTTATATTTGGAACACAGAAATAGATAACAGGAATAGATGCTTTTATTAATGTGATCTTTGCAATAAATCAAGTAAAATATATATGTGTGTATGTGTATATATATATATATATATATATATATATATGGTTTCAATCAGTTTCCAAGCACCAATTCTGTCTTGTCAAGGCACCAACCTTGAATTTAGAAGCACCAACTCCCAGGACACCAATCCTTTCAGTTCTGAGGCAGCAACCTCAAGGGCTCCAACCCTCTGCTGTAATTGTCTGGATTTGTTTGGTTGTAATACGTTGCTCCCAACCATGTTGGACCTATGACTTACTTCTGTCCTCCTGTTCCTTCCACTTCTGCCAAAACTTCGGCTCCCTTTTTTCTTACAGTTCGCCAGCACCTCAAACTTTCCCTTGTTCTCTGTTTTATATGCCTAATACTCCTGACCTTTGTCTTCCGCTCGTTTCCTCTTCGCTCGCTTGATATTTCGGCTTCCTTTGTGCTCACTCTTTAGCTTCCTCTATCTCTTCGGATTCATCAAATTCTTATAGGACACATTAATGCAGAAGAGAGGTTGTATTATGATAGTATTGCATGTTAAAGAAATAACTATATCAGAGAGGCCCCCCTTTTTTTCAATATTCATACAATGGAAAGACGTGTTTAGTGGAAGAAGGTCGACCGACTTGAATATTAAAAACATAGTGAAGAGTCTTCCATATTCACGGAAATCATATAGAATAGGTTATACCCATATAGAGGTCTCACATGCCACGGCATCCTTTTATCGCAATTGCAACTTACGGAGGTTCGCACATAACATAGCCGATTCCCAACTGCTGACGGAGCGGATGCGATATGGTATGAAACAATTATTAATAAGTCTGTCAGGTCCACACCCTTATCGCAATCACCAGTTTGACATTCCTTTGTACATTGCGATTACCGTGGATGCAACATTTGATTAAGCCATGCTATAATGGTGTAGTCAGGTCCGAAATTATATCGCAATCGGCGGATTTCAATGTGGCAAAACTTTAACAAGGCTTGCGATATTGTGACGAACGCAATATTACAATAGGGCATGTTATAACGTTGCAGCGGGTTTGCATACATATTGCAATTGGCATTTTAATGTGGCAAGGCTTTTAAAGAGGCTTGAGATATTGCGACGGACGCGATATTATATTACATCATATTGTAGTGATCCCGAGTTAACCCGATCAACCCAAAATCGTCCGTTGATCCTTCGCCATCGATCAACCCACGCTAGATCAAATGGCCTACATGCATTTCGGGTGAGCCACTTGCGAGAGAAATAACCACATAAAAAGTGGTTTTCTCTCTCCACCGGAGTGCTACGTGTTGCTCGGTTAATGGAATCAGGCGCTCTCCTCTAAATACCACTTACCACCTAGAGTCAGCCTGATAACCACTGCCACTATGACAAACCTGCCGATTAATTATTGAACATGGTTACACAGAGTAACGACTCTCTGCTCTTTGCTTCTCGTGGTTTAAAATGAATCTTCCTCTATGCTTCTCTTGCTCATCTAATTATTCTTCCGTTTGGATTCTGATAGTTCTTCTTTGGCATATATTACATGCGATGCTCCTCCGTTAACTCCTCTTCCGCTGGCTTCTCCTCCTGATGCGTGTTCCTCTTTGTTCCTTCTAATGAACTTCTTCCCTGCTTTGGTAGCTCTGCTCTGATAGCTCCTATGACTTCCGATATTGGTTTCCCTTGGACATATCTCTCTGTGACTTCTGATGACTCTGTGTATGTACCTTCGCTGATGTGACCCTCTTTCCAGTGGCTTTGCTCCTGTTCTTCACAAGTTTGCTCTGCTTCTCCTTGGCTTCATATTGACATTAATGATAATCTAGATCAAAATGTTAATGGAAACTCATTAATGAATCTTTGGACCTTCATCTTATCATCCTTGAGGTAAGGCACATACCTCAATAACTCTAGAAACTTTGTTGTGTACTCTTCATATGTCATAGACCCCATCTTCAGCTCATATAACTCCTTATCCTTTCCATCATAATATCTCTCAGACAAGTACTCCTTTATGAAGAGTCTCTTAAACTCATGCCAACTCATCTCCTCTATCATGATGCCTCTAACATGCTTCACGTCTTCCCACCAAATATCTACTTTTCCTTTGAGACTGAAAATAGTTATCCTAGATTTCATGTTCTTTGTATAATCATGCAGCTCGAAGAATGTCTTCATCCCAAGCAGCCATGCTTCTACATCTTCCATTTCTTCAACTCTCTATCAAAGGTAGGAGGCTTAGCTTTCTTGAACTCATTCAGTAAGTAACCCTTCTCACTCCTCCTGTAAGGATGATTGTGATGATGACAATGATGTCTCCTTGAACCAAAACTAGAATAGAACCCATAAGCACTACCTCTCCTTTCAGGTGTATCCAACCATCTGCCACCTTTGACCATGTCATCCTTGTCCAGCCTTTTCCCTCATCGAGACTTGCGACCATATGTACCATTAGTCCTTTCCTCATGTCCATAATTGATCATTGTTTGTCCCTGTCTCTGAAAATTTAATAAGCTTTGAAGGATAACTACATTGACCTTGACTTACTTTTCCTAAGCTCTAGAAATCCTTTCCTATGACTGAATTATCCTATCATTATCTGCCTTGCAAGATCTATTTTATGGCTTCAGAATTCTCAAGGTATTTCTTATTTCAAGAGAGTATTCCTTCCCATGTTGCTCAACTAGTCTATAAGGAGAGTCACGTGAACTGTAATCCACCATTTTGCTCGTCATCTTTGATTTTCTTCTTCTTACAAACATGCCATGTTAGATAAAAAAATATATAAACATAATCAAACATACCTTAGTGAAGTTTAGGGGAGGCTAACTCGTCTACACAAATCAATCCAGATTAGCACGATATACATGTATATACTCATAATGACATAATGACACCAATATATCAACCTATCGACGTCGTGCATGATAACTTAAATTGGAACACTAAAAATATACATGACAACCATAACCACTACAATGCATGGATACACCTGACATGTATGCATAATAATCACATCTAGTCCATCCAATCTAAGTGTTTGAACCCAAAAACTCTGATACCAATTTGTAACACGTCCTCCCCACATTTACCCACTCAGAGGGCTACAAACCACCCTCGATGGTTAATCCATGTGCTAGAACCCTTGTTCACTAACCTAACACCCCAACCGCATGTACAACAAGTCAAGGGTGTGGTTATAGTCCTCCAACCGCATGCATATGCTTGCTTCCATGCAGTTATGACTTAATTTTCCTTGTTCTATGCCAATAGTCCTAAGATCTAAGCCACATTTCTAGGTTAGCCTCCAGACCACTACATAGAATTTCCTGTAACTTTCCATAATCATATTTGACATAGCAACAATGCTAAACCTTCAAAATTGAATCAGAAACTTGACCTAGACTTCCTAGAACACACTAGACATTTCGTCAAACATATGGTAAACATGCGAGTTACATGTCATGAATTTATATCTGATCATAAATATTTGAACTTCATTTAAACATCACTGAGAATTCCTAATTCCCTCTCAATTAGCTGCAACAACACTTGTTAGCCCGTGCATTCATCAATTATTCAAATACGTATCAAATCACGAACAAGAGCCATAGCTAGAGCACATCATAGAACCACGCTTATAACCAGCATATAATCAGAATATTAACCATGGCCAAATATCCATCGAATCAACATAATGAAAAGTACAAGTGCTCATAAATAACAATAGGAAAAATAGCTCTTATTAACATATGCAAAATCCAACCAAGTCAGGGACTTCCACATAGAACCCAATTATAGAATGAGCTGAACCAAATATTTGTTTCAGTTAATCATACCCGTGCCATATTATAAGCGTGAATGTGGATCTCATGGGATAAAAAAAGACATAATCAACCAGGGAATCCAGAGGTTAAACCACCTCCACCCTCAAACTATCGTGGTCTCACCTAAACCGGTCTCAAGATCCCATAACCAAACTGAGCTTGGATGCCTCATAATTTATTCACCATATCTTGAGGAATTTTTCTATCTCAACCCACATGTTTAGTGCTTCCCGAAGAAAACCATCTCTACCCCCAACCCTTGGGAATTTTCTTGGGACCACCTCACTCGATTCCAAAACTTTCCAGCAATCCAAAGGCCAACCAAAATGAATCCCATCACACAATGGCTATCCAGGAAATGTCAAGGCAAGGTTGAAACCATTGTCAAACTAGGAAAAACCCATGCCAATGACAACAAATGAACAAAACAAAAAAATGCATGTACCATGCATTCACATCCTAGTAAGGAAATCACACATTCAACATGTTACTTGCAATATCTTCCTACTGAAGATGTTGATCAACCTTCTTCTTGATTTCCTCCTCTTTCCTTTGCTTTCATTTTCTTGTCCTTTTCTGTCCTTTTCTTTCTTGCTTGCTTTCTCCTCTTTATGATCTCTCTCTAACACTATTCTCAAGCCAAAACTGACAAAAGATGTGAACTAGTTCTCTAAAGCCTTTTTATTATTAATATCTCATTTGTCCTCATTTTCCTTAATTTTCCTTCGAATTTACTTAGCATGCAAATTTGTGTCTCTTCACCTCCCTTTTCTCCTATTTTCTTTTATTTTCATAATTTAATGTAAATTATTGCCTCTTTTCCTTTGACAATTACTTTTCCAATTTCCATAGCCCTAAATGAACCAAAAGTGATGCCCACTATAGTGCTTTGCCTAAAATTTAGCTTGGAAAACTTGTCCCATAACCTCGATCTTATTTTTCCTTTATTATCCTTTATTACATGAACTTTAACCCAGTGTTGTTACAT
Source organism: Pinus tabuliformis (assembly GCA_031772625.1). Classification (NCBI taxonomy): domain Eukaryota; kingdom Viridiplantae; phylum Streptophyta; class Pinopsida; order Pinales; family Pinaceae; genus Pinus; species Pinus tabuliformis. Next base: position 290,632,521 of record CM062808.1, on the reverse strand, counting down.
CCTCAATCTTAGCAGGATCTATCTTTACCTCCCCTCCACCTATTACATACCCTAGATACACCAAAGAATGTTGTGAAAACTCATGCTTCTTGAGATTTTCTAGTAGTTGGTGCTTCCTTAATGTCTCCAACACCCACATCAAATGTGATATGTGCTCCTCCCAGGTAGCAATGTCTATGAGTATATCATCCAAATAGAAAATAACAAATGAATCCATAAAACTATGTAATATACCATTCATTAACCTCAAAAATGTAGTTGGTGCACTACATCTATCAAATGGCATGACTAACCACTAATACTAACCTAGTTGAGTTTTGAAGGTAGTCTTCTATATATATTCTTCTCTAACTGGAAATTGGTGATATCTAGACGTTAAGTCCATCTTGGTAAAGTATTTCACTTGTAACAAATCCAACAAATCATCTATCTTGAGAAGGGGGTATCAGTTCTTCAGCATAATTTTATCCAGCGCCATGTAATCAATAAACATCCACCAAGTCCCATCCTACTTTGTTATAATGATGATGGATGACCCACATGGTGATTTACTCAGTCGAATGACACCATGTTCTAGTAGTTACTGCAATTTTTTCTTCACCTCACTAGCTTCTATAATAGACTACCTATACAACCCAATGCTTGGCAATGGGAAGTCCTGAAATAGTTGGATCTCATGCTCCACTTCCATCTTAGGTTGTATAACTTTAAACTCCTGAACCACATACCTATATTCTTGTAGAAAATCTTCAACTTTTTTTTATTATTTCTTAGTACACCCCTTTAGGATTCCTTTCCTTATATTGACTCTTCTGCTAACAGGTTTTCTCTTAAAGATATTGAAACATACTTCTTCCTATAACTAATATTTTTCTTGGCTTGGTGGGCACTTACTAATGAAATTTTTGAATTTCCTTAGTGTGAATTGATGGTCAATTATTCTCCATCATTAACGAGTCGGTATATGTTGGATCTAGACATGAAGATTACATCCCACATAGACATTTAGGGACTTCCAAACACCAAACTACACACATCAAGGGGAACTACATTTAATTTTACTTCATCAGTAAAATCAACATTGATAACAGATTTAATTTTGCACCATTTTGTTACCTTCAACTATGCATCCTTATTTACCCATCCCAATGTATATGTGCTTAGATGATCGCGAAATTGCAATCCCAATTTTTTGGCCAACTCTGCTACAATGAGATTCACCTTTGATCCTGTGTCAAATAGAGAATCAACCTTTGCCTTGTTAACCTATATCTTTGTGTGGAAGAGTTTGATAATTTCTTTCTCTTACTATTATTGAAGGATACTAAGATTCACCTCCTTCTACATTGATGTACATATGATCTTCTTATCCAAATCCAACCTATTTCAACATTGTTTCTCGAATTAATGGCCATGAGATTATTCTTATTATTACCTTTCTTTTTGTTCTTTGGGTTAAGTTCTGAATGTAACTTCCAACACTTCTCCTCTGCATGACCGTCAATGTTACAATGGTTGTAGTGGTTACTAGGATATTTGCACCGGTGTGTTGTGACTTTTGTATTTTTTTATCTTTTCCACTTTTTCTTCCCCTCCTTAGAAGTATCATGTTGCTCCTTCTACTTCAATCCACTTGATTTCCCTTTCTTCAGGCCTATTTTCTTCAAGTATTGTGCCTATACACAAGCCTTCAATTGATCCGGGTTTGAAGAACATCACTTGCTTCCATAAATGGTTGTGTAGACCCCCTAGATACTTGAGGAGTATATCTAGGCTATTTGAAGAGATATCGATCTTTATGGCTATCTTTCTAAATTCTATGGTGTACACCTGTACACTTTGCCCCTACTTCTACCTATAGTGCCACCAAATCGACTAGTCTTGTACATACCTAATAAAGTAAAATTGGGACTTTATGATGGTTTTAAATTCCTCCCACTTAGTCACTGGAGGATCTCCCTAAAATCTCAAGGTGTTTGTGTGGCTTTCCCACCAGGTCATGCTATTTCCCTCGCGCAAATGAAATCTTTTGTTCTTCCTCTATATGACGAACATTGAAATACACTTATAACTATTGCAACTAGTGATTTAGCTTTAGAGTGTTGATATCACCTTAGTATGGCTTTATTTCGACCTTCGCCTCTGTTTAGAATAGGTACTATGAATGGTTTATGACACTCGAACTAGGTTTATATCTTTCAATTCCTTTCTTCTGCTTATTTTATTTCTTCTTGATCTCCTAATATCCCCTCTAATCATACTTCTACATTATAACCCCCATCTTCTTTAAATAGCCTCAGCTTATTGCTTAGGTCTGACACGAGGAGATCCACATTATGTCTTATGTATGAAACTTGTGCTTCTAGTTGCAGAAACCTCTCCTCTACAAGTTCACGAGGGTTATTCATAAATCTGTTAGTGATGACTAGAGTTTTCTGACTTTTGGCTTAACTTATCAAGATCCCCTATAAATACTCACAATATACCCAATCAAACCTAGTATGATATCAATATTATCCATAAAATACCATGGATATTCCATTGGACAGTTTGTCACAACATATCTAATAAAACTATATTTAAAAATACAAAATCTACAATATTAAGGTTTATTTCTCTTTAGATTTATGGATCTATAAATCATTGTTTATTTTTTATGCATGCAAATTAAATTTTATGCAAAAAATAGAGAACAACAAAATAAAAACTCAAAAACAAATTTGACACAAGATATATCCTGGGAAGCCCTTTCGAGAGAAAACCCTATTAGAAGGTAAGGTTGCTCTGTTGTCTATTTGAATATAAAATGATTGTGAGTACAAATAAATAAGGCCTATGTATTGTAGGATACTACATCGCATAAATAATATCTATTTTCTCTTTCCATATCCCTTTCGGCTACTCTGATCATCTATGGAAAAATTGCACTCGAAAACAATGGAACCCATGTTCCTCCTAGTGGCTCAATTATAACACATCCTGATAGCGTACTAGTGGTTAGGTTTGAATACCTCAACTCTTAACCTGAGTTACAATATGGAATCTTCTAAATTATTCTTCATCGTGATCACATGGCTAGCCCCTTTTCCATAAGTAATTTGGGTTGATATGGCATCCTCTAAAATTATGGTGGCCAAAACAAGAATGTAAACTATCGAGTGGCATAACTTTTGCATACAAACTCCAATTTAGGTGATTCTTGTGCCATTGGAAAGGTATCTATGTGTAGAATAGGATAAAAAAGGTGCAATGCTTAAGTATCAATTTTTTACCCTAAAAAAATTATTGTTTGATGCCTCAAAATTCTCCTAGAATGTTTCATACCCTAATTTTCAAAATTGGATCATGCCAATAAAACTAGTCCTGTGAGTTGATTCATCCACTTTTTCCACTCTAAAAGCATCACGATGGATGAAAATAAAAATGATCCAATCAGGATCAGGTGAAAATAAAAAATATTGATACTTGTGACCCATATTATACCATAGAACACAAACCATCTCTATTCTACCCTCTCTCTATCCAATCTTATCTACTCTACTATGGAACAAAATGAACTAGAATAGAATGGAACCCATTTTCCTCCTAGTCTCTTGGTTATAACACAACTCAATATCCAACTAGGGGTTATATTTGACTTATTAAATCCTCAAAGTGAGTTACAAATTCACCCTTTTAGAGTATTATTCATAGTCCCCACGTGGCTATCCCCTCTTCCCTGTGAAACAAGGGCTAATGTGGCATCCTCTAGAATTATAGTGGTCAATCATGGTAGGTCAACCTACAAATGGCATAACTTTCTCATATGAGCTCTAATTGAGGTGATTCTTGGACAGTTTTAAAGATATTATAGCATAGATTATAGAATATAGGTTAATATTGTTGAAATTTGTAACTAGGTTTGGTCTTCATTAATGTATTTGAGATGTAATTATCAAAATAATGAAGAAAATACTTTTATCATTATTATTATGACTTATTAAAGCATGGGTTTCATGCTTGGGTCATCATGTTTTAGGTCAAAGTCCCCATTGAGTACTTCTAGGATTTATTCTGAGTCATTAGAGTCAGTATACATTTAAAGAGACCCTTCTCGAGCTTTCGTTTCATGTAAAAAGAATTATTTTAAGTCAAAAATGAATTTATTCTCCTCCACACCAATTCAGCCTCAAAACAAGTAATTCAACCTCACAAAAGGGCTATAAACACAAGGAGTTTGAATTCATTTGAAGCAATGCATTCTCTCTCACATAGTTCGACTTTGAAGATGGAATTTGGGAAGTGCGAAATTGTTTAAGGGTTGGAAAAGAAGTAGGAAAGGAGTGTGATTTTCTGGAGGAAGATAAAGGGCCTCAAGATCAAAATTTTGGGACAATTCTCACTCTAATCTGAGGTGTATCAAGGGAGATTGAAGTATTCTAGGTTTTTTTGAAGTTGTTGTTGCTGCATCTGTTGGGTTGAAGTTGTTGTTGATGTTGCTAGGTCAAAGTTGCTTGTGAAGGGCTGTCATTTGCAATATGAATGAGTTTACTTGGTGTGGAGGGAATCCCTTGTCTTGGTCTAGATTCTTGGATTATCTTGAGAACCTATTGAAGGAAGAATTGTTGACTGCGTTTTCCCCTAGATAGGGGTTTTTCCCTGGTTGTCCGCCTGCATTTTTTGTCCCTGTGTTTTTGTTTTGGTAATTTCTTAATGAACTAAAAGATAAGAAGAATATAAAGATAAAAGAATCACAAGTAATTATCTATATAAAAAAATATTTCTGCCTTTCTGATTTTCTAACATAGTATCGAAGCTAAGGTGAAGGAGGAAAAAGGTAGTCTTGAGTATCTACTAGAAGGAATATAAAGGATGGATCTAGGGATCATATAAGGAGCTCTTAAAAGATAAGAAGCTCATTATCTTCATGGACAATATATAACACATTAAAGAGTGAGAACACATTGGAAGGAGCATCAAACTATGGATATTAGAAAAATAAGATTGATCATATTCTTGAAAAGAACAAGGTCTTGGATGTGATCAGAGGGAAGGTGAAGAAACCTACCGAAGGATCCAATGAAGCAGACAAGGTGAAGTATATGGAATTGTAAATATTGGCTATGACTCTGATGGTGGAAAGAATTAAAGACAATATTGTCTCATATATCTTCAATATAGACCATGCTCAAGAAATGTATGAAGAATTGACAAAATTATTCACTATCAAGAACTTAGGTCAAGTAGCAAGCTTGAAGAATGAATTGAGGACTACAAAGATGACTAAGGATGATATTGTGGCTTCCTTGTTTGTAAGGATATCAAGGATCAGAGATGAACTTCAAGCCATAGATGAAATAGTGCCAGAGAAGGAGCTAGTAATCACTCCATTGTTGGGACTACTACATACTTGGAGCTCTTTGGTTTCAGGTCTTAATAGTTGGAAATAATATCCCACCTTTGAACAACTATAGAATTATTGCACCCAAGAATAAATGAGGATTTCATTAGTATCCAACAACGAAGAAGGAAATATGTCAAATGCTTACTCTGCCTCTCACAAGAAAGGACATTTTAAGAAGTCAAGAGGACCAAGAAAGAAGGTTGATATGTCCAAGATAGAATGCTACCAATGCCACAGGATGGGTCATTATAGAAGTGATTCCCCCGACAACCCAAAGAACAAAAAGAGAAACAGGGATCAAGCCAATGTAGCTGAAGAAGGATCTCCAAAGAAGACTAAGCCTGAAGAACTGGTTTTGAGGGACTTACACTACTAAATTACTTTGATCTAATATTTTGTTATTTTATTTTGATTTCTATTTTTTTTAGGTTTAAAATTTTGGAAAACAATTATTTGTTTTTAAGGTTATATGTATCCCTGAAGCTTGGAGGGAACCCTCATCAACCTCCAAAGGTAGGTATCCTATTACCATTTTCATTTTTAGTTTTCTATACTTATTTGGTTTTGTTTACATAAAATACTAAGCACATGTCTCCTTATATTTTCCTTGTTTAGGAAAACTTGTTAAAGACTCAAGGAAGAAGATTTCACAAAACAAAGCATTGAAAGTGCAAGGTTTGTTAGGAGATATGAGGTATGCTTTGAATTACAAATTTTGCTTTCTCCATATTCATTCTTGATAAGCTATTACTAACATCTTTGTGTCTAGATTTCTTGAATCTTAAAAGATTCTTGATTGTGTGATTCATAAATAGATAACTCTACCGTCCTTATATCTTAGATTGCTCTTGTGGAACCCTAGAAAGGTTCATAGTGAAAAAACCTAACCTATGGGTATGTCGATGACTATATGTGAAACCCTAATCTTCTTAGGGTTATTGTTGAAAGAAAAGTTTGATGTTTTGATGAATTCCAAAGTAACTGATTGATGTTTGATGATGTCTTGTTTGAGGTTTTGGTATGGTTATGGAAACCCTAACTTGTTAGGGTTGAGTGGTAATGATTGAAATCTCGAACATTTGAATTATTGATAAATTAGGGTTTGGTAAATTTTGTGTTGAAAACCTAAATCATTAGGGTTCGTAGAATGTATAAGCAAGACCCTTATAAAGTCTTAGAAATGATTTCCTTAGGATGTGTGTGTTTGTCTGATCAAACCCTGGTATGATCAAGTCTGTTATATGTCCAACTCTTATTGATATTTGTAGTTGGGTTTGACTAACACATGTTGTATGCTTGTGCATGATCATGGAATCCTAGATATGTGAGTTGACCTAATTGTTGATGGTCATGATTCTTGGGGTTTCAAAATAAGCCCTTGTCGAATTTTGTTTCTCTGGGATGATAGTATTTTTTAAATCTACTGTTTTTGAGTTCAGCCTTACTAGAAGTGAAAATCTTTGATATATGATAACAACGTGATGATTTGAGATTTGTGTAAGTTTGTTGAAATCTGAGTTTTAGTTGTGATTGATGTTTGATTGAGAAAATATAGGGTTTGAAACAAACCCTAGTGGAAGCTAGTCATGTTATTGATTGAGTTGTGGTTGGTTTTGATTGTAAAATATCATATATGAAATCTAGGGATTGTATGAAACCCTAGTGGAAAGTCTAACAGATGAATTTTGAAAGTTTTTAGATACTTTGTATATCTATATTTGTTTGAATTATTTCTAGGGTTTGTTATATGTTGTAGTATGGTATTTCATACCTTTGGAAGAAACATTGAAACCCTAGATGTAATGAAAGATGCTATGAAATTATTGAAGCCTTGATGAAGTAGTCTTGGGTTTATGACAATGCCCCTAGAAAGATGTTGAAGAGTATGTGTCTCTTGTTTGTAATTTTGGGAATCTGACATATAAATTTGAATGCTTATGTGATTTTGATATGGTTAAACTTCAATCTTCTATATATTTGGTTGTACTTGCTATCTAAGTTGTGCAGGTACGTGATATTCAAGGTATAGAAGATGTTCATAAAGAAAAGTTGATGTGATAAGCATGATGTGAATAGTGATGGTAATGATAACTCTGATGAAAAGGATGGAAGCCACAAAAGATTCTTCGATGTTGTAGAGAAGAATTAGAACTCCCTAAGTTGAGGGATCTTGGATGAAATCTCCTTAGGTTAAGAGAGAGATTGAATGAAATAAATCTCCCTAGATTGAGAAGGAGAATGGATGAAAGGGATATCCCTAGGATAAGAAGATGGTTGAGAATACTCCTTGTACATGAATGATTATTTCCTCTTTGATTAATAGGAAGTGACAGATATGGTTCTCTACTTCGTGTGACCAGGACTAACATTCGTAAGTTTTAGTGAAGGTCATGAGTGAGAGAAGAAAATTGGAGGATGTATTTTGAAGGGCTGCTAAGATAAGAAAATCCTGATCGATTTGTGAAATATGTTTCTACATGGGAAGTAGGAAAGGAAGTTGCATGGTTGAGGAATCTAATGTCAAAGATTCATTGGAAAAGATCTAAGTCATACTATGAAAATTTGAGAAGCAACATCAAGTTGTTTGAAATATCTCAGAGTTTGTATCTATTTATGTACATTTAAAAGTTTGTTACTAATTGGGGTTTGTTTCTATATAGGTAAATCTCTCGAAATTTGATGGCATGTTTTCACATTTTTAAGTGTTGTCGATCAGTTTGATTGGAGATATTGTTTTTGATCTATTTCATTAGGGAGGACTTGTTATCGATTGGAATAAATCAAGAAGTGGAGCCTTTATGAGTAAGACATTGCTTGGGAATACATATGTCTGGCACTTTGTGTTGATGTCTAGTTCCCAAAGTAGGAGGGTGGCATTGGTCATGGAGATTTGACCTCGGATACGCACCTAGATCCCTAGGTTTATAGTTAACAAGTAAGTCTGATGGTACCTAGAGAGGCTGAAAGCTTTCATCCATCTTCGTCCCACTTGGATAGATTTCCCTAGTCGGGAATCTAGTCCATGGCATTGCATTGCCTAAAAACCATTTGAGGACCTTGGATTGATTTCCCTGGTCAGGAATCTAGTCCATGGAATTATGATGCCTAAAATTCTTCATGGTTCATGTGTTCTGCGATCTTCCTTGTACTTGTACTCATGAATACCTCCCTAATTAAGGGGGAGTGTTGAAATTTGTAACTAGGTTCTGTCTTCATTAATGTATTTGAGATGTAATTATCAAAAGAATGAAGAAAATATTTTTATCATTAATATTATGACTTATTAAATCATGATTTTCATGCTTGGGTCATCATGGTTAAGGTCAAAGTCCCCATTGAGGACTTCTATAATTTATTCAGAGTCATTAGACTCATTGTATATTTAAAAAGACCCTTCTTGGGCTTTCGGTTCATGTAAAAAAAAAAATATTTTTGCGTAAAAAATGAATTTATTCTCCTCCACGCCAAGTTGGCCTCAAGAATATCATGTCAGCCTCAAGAAAAGTAATTCGACCTCACAGAAGGGCTATAAATACAAGGAGTTTGAATTCATTTGGAACACGACATTCTCTCTCACATAGTTCAATCTTTGAGCCGAAAGCTGGGAAGTGCGATATTGTTTAAGGGTTGGAAAAGAAGTTGGAAAGGAGTGCGAGTTTATGGAGGAATATAGAGGGCCTCAAGTTTGAAATTTTGGGACAAATTATTACTCGATTCTGAGGCATATCAAGGGATATCGAAGTCTTCCAAGTTTTGTTGAAATTGTTATTGTTGTATCTGCTAGGTTGAAGCTATTGTTGATGCTACTAGGTCGAAGTTGCTTGTGAAGGGTTGTCATTTGCAAGAAGCATTGAGATTTTACTTGGTGTGGATGGAATCTCTGTCTGGATCTAGAGTCTTGGATTATCTCAATAATCTATTGAAGGAAGAATTATTCACTGGGTTTTCCCCTAGATAATGGTTTTTCCTTGGTTGTCTGCCTACATTTGTGTCCTTGTGTTTTTGTTTTGGTAATTACTTGATGCACTAAAAGATAAAGAATAACATAAATATATTATATATATAAGAAAATATTTCTGCCTTTCTGATTTTCTAACATGGTATTAGAGCTAAGTTGAAGGATGAAAAAGGCAGTCTTGAGTATCTACTATAAGGAATCTAATGGATTGATCTAGCGATCATATAAGGAGCTCTCAAAAGAGAAGAAGCTCATTATCTTTAGGGATAATGTATAACACATTAAAGAGTGAGAAAAAGTTGGAAGGAGCATCAAACTACAAATCTTGGAAAAGGAGGATTGATCTCATTCTTGAAAAGAACAAGTTCTTGGATGTGGTCAGAGGGAAGGTGAAGAAACCTACCAAAGGATCCAGTGATGCAGACTAGGTGAAGTATAGGAAATTGGAAATAATGGTTGTGAATTTGATGGTGGAAAGCATTAAAGACAATCTTGTCCCATATATCTCCAATATAGACCATGCTCAAGAAATGTATGAATCATTGACAAAATTATTCACTATCAAGAACATAGGTCAAGTAGCAAGCTTGAAGAATGAATTGAGGACTGCAAATATGACTAAGGATGATACTATGGATTCCTTGTTTGTAAGAATATCAAGGATCATAGATGAACTTCAAGCCATATATGAAATAATTCCATAGAAGGAGCTTGTAATCACTGCACTGTTGGAACTACCACCTACTTGGAGCTCTTTTACTTCAGGTCTCAATATCTGGAAAGAAGCTCCCACGTTTGAACAACTAGGGAATGCTCACACCCAAGAATAAATGAGGATTTCATTAGTATCAAACAATGGAGAAGGAAATGTGTCAAATTCTTACTCTGCCTCTCACAAGAAAGGACATTCCAAGAAGTCAAGAGGACCAAGAAAGAAGGTTGATATGCCAAAGATAGAATGCTACCAATGCCACAAGATGGGTCACTATAGAAGTGACTTCCCTGACAATCCGAAGAAAAAAAAAGAGAAACGGGGATTAAGCCAATGTAGCTGAAGAAGGATCTCCAAATAAGGCTATGCTTGAAGAACTGGCTTTGAGGGACTTACACTACTAAATTCCTTTGATCTAAGATTTTGTTATTCTATTTTGGTTTCTTGTTTTTGTAGGTTTAACATTTTAAAAAAAAATATATATATTTGTTATTAAGGTTATAGGTATCCCTCAAGCCTACAAAGATAAATATCCTATTGCCATTTTCATTTTTAGTTTTCCTTATCTAGTTTTGTTTGAATAAAATACTGATCACATGTCTCCTCTTATTTTGGAAACTTGTTAAAGACTCAAGGAAGAATGTTTCACAAAACAAAGCATTGAAAGTGCAAGGTTTGTTAAGAGATATGAGGTATATTTTTAAGTTTTTCTTTCTCCATATTCATTATTGATAAGTTATTACGAACATCTTTGTGTCTAGCTTTCCTGAATCTTAAAACTTTCCTAATTAGGTGATTCATCATTAGATAAATCTACCCTCCTTATATCTCTCATTTCTCTTATGGAACCATAGAAAAGTTCTTTGAGAAAAACCCTAACATAAGGGTATGTCAATGACTATGTGTGAAACCCTAATCTTCTTAGGGCTATTGTTGAAAGAAATGTTGGATGTTTCGATGAAGTCAAAAATAATTGGTTGATGCTTGATGATGTCCTATTTGAGGTTTTGGTATGGTTATGGAAACCATAAATTGTTAGGGTTAATCTCGAACCTTTGAAGTAATGATAAATTAGGGTTTGTTATATTTTGGGTTGAAACCCTAAATAATTAGGGTTGGTAGAATGTATAAGCAAGATCCTTATAAAGTCTTAAAAATGATTGCATTGGGATGTGTATGTTTTTCTGATGAAACCCTAGTATGATCAAGTCTGTTATATGTCTAACACTTATTGAAATTTGTACTTGGGTTTGACTAACACATGTTGTATGATTTTTCATGATGATGGAATACTGGATATGTGACTTGACCTAATTGTTGATGATCATGAGTCCTAGGGTTTGGAACTAAGCCCTAATCGAAGTTTGTTTCTCTAGAATGATAATATTTGTGAAATCTAGGGTTTTGGAGTTAAGCCTTAGTAAAAGTGAAAATATTTGATGTATGATAACAATGTGATGATTTTAGGTTTGTGTAAGTTTGTTGAAATATGAGTTTTAGTTGTGATTGATGTTTGATTGAGAAAATATAGGGTTTGCAACAAACCCTAGTGGAAGCTAGTCATGTTATTGATTGAGTTGTGATTGGTTTTGATTTTCAAATATCATATATGAAATCTAGTGTTTGTATGAAACCCTAGTGGAAAGTCTAACATGTGAATTTTGAAAGTTGTTAGATAATTTGTAGATCTGTACTTGTTTGAATTGTTTCTAGGATTTGATATATGTTGTAGGGTATGTCATACCTTTGGAAGAAACATTGAAACCCTAGATGTTATGAAAGATATTATGAAATGTTCGAAGCCTTGGTGAAGTAGTCTAAGGTTTATGACAAAGTCCCTACCAAGATGTTGAAGAGTATGTGTTTCTTGTTTGGAAGTTTGGGAATCTGATATATAAATTTGAATTCTTCTGTGTTTTTGATATGGTTTAACTTCATGCTTCTATAGATTTGGTTGTACTTGTTATCTAAGTTGTGCAGGTATGTGATCTTCAAGGTATAGAAGATGTTCATAAAGAAAAGTTGATGTTATAAGCATGATGTGAATAGTGATGGTAGTGATAACTATGATGAAAAGGATGGAAGCCACGAAATATTCTCTGATGTCGTAAAGAAGAAGTAGAACTCCCTAAGTTAAGAGGGAGCATGGATGAAATCTCCGTAAGTTAGGAAGGAGCTTGAATGAAAGAAATATCCCTAGATTGAGAAGGAGGGCAGATGAAAGGAATATCCCTAGGATAAGAGGATGGTTAAGAATAATCATTGTACATGAATGATTAGATCCTCTTTGATTAAGAGGGAGTGACAGATATGGTTCTCTACTTCATGTGACCAAGACTAGCATCTGTAAATTTCATTGAAGGTCATGAGTGAGAGAAGAAAATTGGTTAATGTATTTTGAAGGGTTGCTAAGATAAGAAAAGCCTGATCGATTTGTGAAATATGTTACTACATGAGAAGTAGGAAAGGAAGCTGCATGGTTGAGGAATCTTCTGTCAAAGATTCATTGGAAAAGCTCTAAGTCCTACTATGAAAATTTGAGAAGAAACATCAAGTTGTTTGGAAGACCCCGGAGGTTTGTAGCTACTTATGTACATTTGAAAGTTTGTTACTAATTGGGGTTTATGTATTTATAGGTAAATATATCTAAGTTTGATGGCATGTTTTCACGTGCTTAAGTGTTGTCGATCACTTTGATTGGAAATATTTTTTATCGATATTTTTGATCGGGGAGGACTTGTTATAGATTGGAATAATTGGAAATTGGAGCCTTTGTGAGTGAAACATTGTCTCGGAAGACATATGGTCAGCACTTTGTGTTGATTTCTAGTTCCCGAAGTAGGGAGGCTAGCATTTTTCATGGAGCTTTTACCTCGGATACGCACCTAGATCCATGGGTTGATGGTTAGTAAGTAAGCTTGATGGTACCTAGAGAGGCTAAAATATTTAGTCCATCTTAGTCCCACATGGATAGATTTCCCTGGTCAGGAATCTAGTCCATGGCATTGCGGTGCCTAAAAATTGTTAAAGGACCTTGGATTGATTTCCCTGGTCATGAATCTAGTCCATGAAATTGCAGTGCCTAAAATTCTTCATGGTTCATGTGTTCTGAGATCTTCCTTGTACTTGTACTGATGAATACCTCCCTAGTTAAGAGGGAGTGTTGAAATTTGTAACTAGGTTTAGTCTTCATTAATGTATTTGAGTTGTATTTATAAAAATAATGAAGAAAATATTTTTATCATTAATATTATGACTTATTAAAGCATGGGTTTCATGCTTGAGACATCATGTTTTAGGTCAAAGTCCCCATTGAGGACTTCTAGGATTTATTTTAACTCATTAGACTCATTGTACATTTAAAGAGACCCTTCTTGGGCTTTCGGTTCATGTAAAAAGAATTATCTTTTATTCAAAAATGAATTTATTCTCCTCCAAACCAAGTCGGCCTCAAGACAAGTAATTCGACCTCATAGAAGGGATATAAATAAAAGGAGTTCGAATTCATTTGGAGCATCACATTCTCTCTCACATCTAAGCTCAATCTTTAAAGTTGTAAGTTGGGAAGTGTGAAATTGTTTAAGGGCTGGAAAAGAAGCTAAAAGTAGTGTGAGTTTCTAGAGGAAGATAGAGGGCCTTCAGTGCATGCTCCACTGCATGCTTTGCTCCACAAAATGCAGAGTCTTTGCCAAAATCTACGCCAAGTTGGGTTGCGCCCAACAAAAGGTTTCTCACAGGTGGAGGGGATTGATTATGAGGATACATTTATCATAGTGGAAAGATACTCATCTATTAGGACCATACTTGCATTGGCAGGGCAGATGGGGTGGAGGATCCACCAAATGGATGTTAAGACTGCCTTCCTCAATGGAGTGGTTGAGGAAGAGATCTACATTGAGCAGCCTAAGGGGTTCGAGGCCTTTAGCAAGGAGACACATATGTGTAGGCTTAAGAGAGCTCTCTATGGTCACAACTAGGCACCTCTTGCTTGGTACACTCACATAGATTCTTATCTCACTGGATTGGGATTCACTAAGAGTAAAGCATATGCTAATCTCTTCTACATTATGGTAGATGGTTGTCTGGTCATCTTATTTCTCTAAGTGGATGATTTGATATTGATAGGAGATGTCAGGTTGATCCAATATTGCAAGGAGTACTATGCAAGAGATTTCGACGTGAAGGGTTTGATGCACTACTTCCTTAGCTTAGAGGTGTGGTAGGGAGATGGATAGATATTTGTTGGCCAGGGGAAGTACACCTCTAAAATCCTTCAGAGATTCCAAATACATGATTGTAAACCCATGGATAATCCTCTAGGTAATAAACTAGAGGAAAGAGGATGTTTCTACAGAAGAGGCAGTAGATGGAACTACCTACAGAAAATTGGTGGGGTCCTTGATGTACTTGAGGAATACAAGGGTCGATTTTTGTTTTGCAGTGAACCAGCTTAGTCAGTTCATGGTGGATCCTACTAAGCTTCATTGGAAAGCAAAAAAACATGTTCTTATATACCTCAAAGGCACAACAAATTTTGGTTTATGGTATAGGTGAACTAATGTATTGAAGCTCCCAAGCTTCACAGATGCATATTGGGCAGGGAGTCCCTTAGATAGTGTAGAAATTAATGGAAAATTTCCGCTATTGATGAAATTGAACTAAAATCAAGAGATTACAAATTTCCTCTACTATTTTGCAAAAAAGAAATCAAAATTTAGAAACACATGCAATGACATGAAACCATCAAAACACCACAAGAACACAATGATTTACAGGGTAACCCAACCGGTAAAAACCCCTCCACCTCTTTTCATTAATCAGATGAGAATGAGAAACTATTACAATGTCTTGCTTTGAATCTAAAGAACACCCTTCATTATAAACATGTTCTCCTTCTGACTATCCTCCTCTAGACAACACCAATTCAAGGCTCCATCTTGCTCATGTTTCCTCGCACAATCCTGGAGGAAATTAGCTCCTAAAAGATATGAATTTTTTCCTATTTGCTTGCGCAATTCCCAGGAAATGATTCACCTGCTTAACTGCCAATCTTGTACACTCCACTAGTATATATTTAATAATTACAATGTGCATTTTCCTCCACTCCAGCTAGGCAATTCAAATCGATGTATGTCTGGGCTATTTTTAGTTGATAACCTAGTTTAACTGAGAGATCACTGGTTTAACAACAGTTTTACTACTCAATTGACCTTGAACTAACTCAACTAGTTACTTGAGCTCAGTTAACTAAGTCAAACTAAAAATAACTAAATTAGATTGCTAAATTTTAGCAATCACTACATGCACAATTATACTTTTATCCTATAACACAAATTTACTGAGTAAACAAGTAGACAAATCCATGTCACACAAGTTAACTTTCATCCAAGCGATCCTCTTGATGTGGAAAATTAAATTAATAAATTTGACTAAGACACAAGTCAAATTTAGCCTTTTTTGCTACAATTTCTAATAGATATGAAGAGCACATTGGGAGCATTCTTCAGTGTTGGGTCAGTAGCAGTTTCTTGGTGCAGCAGGAAACATAGATTTGTAGCACTCATCTCAGCAGAGGCTGAGTATATGGTTGCTAGTCAAGCAGCATGCGAGGCCATTTGGATGAGGAAGATATTGGTTGGTCTCTTCAGTCAGGGGATAGATCCTACATTGATCCACTATGACAATCAGAGTTGTATAAAACTCTCTAAAAAAACAATGTTTCATGATAGGTCCAAGCTTATAGACATTAGGTACCATCACCTGAGAGATTGTGTGTAGAGGAGGATTGTTATGCTACAGTACATTCCTACAACGGAGCAGGATGTAAATATCTTGACAAAGGCTTTGTCAAGAGGTAAGTTTGAGTTCAAAAGGAGCAGGATTGGAGTTGTTCATAACCCTTTTATTCCTAAGAGGGAGTGTTAAATTGTAGCAAGAAAAGGCTTCATTTGACTTGCGCCTTAGACAAATGGAGAAATTTGAATTTCCACTTTAGTAGGATGACTTAAGTTGCATTTAGCAAGAGTGATATGGCCAAATCACTCATTTAAGTCATTCAATTCGACTTTTTTGGCAAGAAGTAGTGTTATGCATGAATTGATTTCTAAGATCTAGCTATCTAGTGGAGTTATATTTAGTGAAACTCAGTTATCTGAGCTCTAGTCTAGAATAGAGTTAGTATGAGTTCATTTGAGTAGTTATAACTATTGTAAACTCAACTAACTCTCAGTTAACTAGTCAATTTACTAAAAATAGCCCTATTCATGCATGCAATTCAAATTCCCTAGTGAAGTTGAAAGAAAAGGCACAATTGTAATACTATTGTATACTTTTTCGAGTGTACAGAGTTTGTGGAAGCAGATGAGGAGGAGGAGATCAATATTGCAGTACCAGTTGAGATTCAAGGATTGAAGCTTTCATTGTAATAGATCATTGTTCTCATCTGATATAATACAAACAAAGGAGGGGTTTTTCCCAATTGGGTTCCCCAGTAAAATTGTGTTCATTGTGATTGAATGATTGCATGTGTTTCTATTATTAGTTTGTCTTCCTCGAAATTTAGTGGAAGAAATTTTTGTTTATTGATTTCAATTAGATTTCATTAGTAGCTGCAAATTTCGAGTTATTTCTACAGGGTGCTTCCTCGGACCCCATGCAAAGGGGCGGACCCCCCGGGAAGGGAGCCTGTGCCTACCACAACATAATAGTGCCTACATCTAGTCGTGGAAAGAATAAAACACATACACAGCAAACTATTGAAACATGTTATGATCATTGTGCCTTAAAAATGATAAGAAACCAATAATTATAGTCTTCTTCGAGGGGAAAAACTCCTTTTACAATGAATACAGTGTATGAGTAGGGCTCCTTAGTACATATATATGAGAAAAATGGTACAATTATAATAAAATGGGACCATGAGGGGTTCTAGGCTACGTAATAATATAACAACAGAAATGTAATCACTCAATTTTTGGGGCTTAATAAGGGGATTTTGGGTTAGCATGGTACTTATATAGGGATTAACAAAACATTTCCTTAAAGTCATCATCCTCTTTATATGCCTCTTTGTATGCATCATGGGTTAAAGGCTCCTTATTCAACAGTGTTCCCAAAGTTGTGATCCTTAATGTGGGCAACCTTGAAATAATGTCAACAAGCTTGTTTTTGTTGTAATTCTTATACTTCATAACTAAATGAAACTATTGTTAAAATACCATCCAGTTGTAATGCTCGGTTTGTTGTAACTTATTTGGGGGTTGCATACATCATAGTGGCCAATGATCTATGTGGATTACTCTCTCCTTTCCCATCAAATAGTGTTTCCACTTTTTTGTAGTTTTTACTAGGGCATAAAGTTTCTTGTCATAGGTAGGGTAGTTGATAAATGCCCCATGAAATACTTTAGAATGGTATCATACATGCATTCCTCCCTACATCAAGACTACTCCCATAGCATATATGCTTGCATCTATCTCCATTTTGAAGGGTTGCTGCAAATTTGGTTATGCAAGAATTGGTACTTAACTAATTTTCTTCTTTAACTCCTTTAAATCCTCTTGCTAACCCCTTCCACAATGGAATCTCTTGCCACCTAGTTATTGCATGGAGGGGTCATGTTATTGTCGAAATTGAGGCTACGAATTTCCTTAGGCAATATGTTTCCCTAATGAAACTCCTCACCTCAGAAACATTGGAAGGAACTAACCACTTCATGATGGCCTCCATATTGGTAGGATCTATATTCAACTCTCCTACACCAATCACATATACTAAATACACCAAAAACTCTCATGAAAACTCACATTTCTTCATATTTTCTAATAGTCGGTGCTTCTTGGATGTCTCTAGCACCTATTTTTAACATGGGATGTGCTCCTAGGAATCATTGTAATATACTAATATATCATGCAAGTAAAAAATAACCAATGAATCTAAATATTGGTGCAATATATCATTCATTGATATCATGAACATAGTTGATCCATTATGTAAACCAAATGGCAGGACTAACCACTCATACAAATCTTGTCTGGTTTTGAAAGTGGTTTTCTACATATCTTTTTCTCTTACTCAAACATGGAGATACCCTGATTTTAAGTCCAAATTGGTAAAGTATTTTTGTTTCTGCAACTATTCTAATAAAACATCTATCCTTGGTAAGGGTTATTTGTTATTCAATGTAATTTTGTTTAATGCTTGGTATATTCAATGCACATTCATCAAATTTCATCCTTCTCGTGTGCAATTATGGTGGTTGACCCACATGACAAGGTACTTGATCAAATAACACCCTACTTCACTAGTTGTTGTGAATACTTCTTCACTAAGTTTGCTTCTATAATGGATTACCTATATAGCCTGATGTTTTGTAGTGGATATTCTGGCAACAATTGGATCTTGTGCTCCATTTCCATTTTTCACGGTATCCCTTTAAGATCCTAGAAAACTTCCTTGTAGGCTTGCATAAACTTTTCTAATTGTAGTTTTTGTTCCTTAGTGCAATTCTCTGTGGATTCCTTTGCTCTAATTGACTCTTTTACATATTCATTTTCTCTCAAAAATAGTAAAACACGCCTCTTGCTAGAATTAACCAGTTTGTTGTCTTGGTTGGCACTTACCAATGAAATTTTAGACTTTCCCTTGTGTGTTTTGATGGTGAAATATTTTCCATTGTGACGCCCCTTTTATTTCCCAATTTTGTGATGTAGTCGAGAAATTATAATGCTAGGGTACCAACATTGATGAAATGAGTTAAAACATTATGATATGACGTATTTTTTATTTTTATTAACGATAATAAAAAAAGTAATTCTAGAGATGAAGAAAGGGGGATAGCCAACAAATTATAATGCCTTGAGTGGAAATTTTGTCTTGTTTGAAATCTCCCTTTGATGAGATGGTTAATCTTCCCAAGGTGCTTCTACTAAGACATTTTGAAGACAAAGGATTAAGGTGTGATTATAAAAACAAGAGGGAGGATCAATCAAGAGGTTCTTCTTCCTTTAGGTTTTCTACATATTCCATTTTCTGCCATTTTCTCTCTCATACATTATTTTCCTTCTCACTTAGAAATTCGAATTGGCAAGAGAGTTGGTGGTAAAACCCAAAGAGGTCCATACCTTGTGATTGGTTAAGGGTTGTGAGCAATAGTTTATGTGACATGAAGTGAATGTCTCGCAACACTTTTGTTTTGGATTAGATGACTCTTAGGACTGGGAATGGTCTTGTTTGTGTGTGGCATATAGAGCACTAAAGAGGGGAAGGTCGAGAGACTATAGAGATCAGAGAAGAAATCCCTTGTGATGTGAAAACCTACATGGTATTTTTGTGAATGCTTATGAGCCTGGTAAAATATGGAAAGGTTGAGCACTAATTTTTACCTGTGTGTGAAGGAGAATGGCCTTCACTTTTATGTTAAATCTAGTCTAAAAATTGTGTGCTAAAATCGTGTCAATCAAATTCTATCCACACATAAATTTGTTTTTTTTAACAAACCCTAACCATCATTTATGCCATGTTGAATCTTAAGCCCATTTGTGTCCACGTTGAGGATGATTCTGACACTCTAGTGAAGGCCACAAAGCCACCAAACAATTAACCCCTGCACAAAAGAGGAGCAATAAAGGAGGCATAGTACGTCGTAAAGGAGGTGTGAATTACCAATTTATAGGCCTATGCATGTTTGTGCAAAGAAGTGACCCATGGATCCCAAGTTGAAGTTGTTATTTTAATAAAGACCACATCCTTCCCAATTTAGTGGAATTCATTGGGGCTACGAAGATAGTAGTTGAGTCAAATTCAAGAAAGAAACATGTGGGAAAGTAGAAATGTGGATATTTTCTCTAGTGGAGATGAGGGTTTGTAGTAGAGGTTGTAAAACACAAAAGAGAGATCGAGTTCTACCTTTTTTTTCTAGTAGACGTTGTTGAGAAATCAAGGGCAGTTAGATTAGATGATTTCTCTTACTATGATAATTGTTTGTGATGTGTTTTTACTTAACTTAATTAGCTTCTTCTTTTTCTTGATTATATTCGGTGTTCTTTTCATCAAACATCTACAAAACCATAAAGAACAATAAGGAAAGAGGACACAAGATGTAGGTGATCATCCAAGGCCAAAACCTCTCCACTTGAGAGGAAAACCCATAAGAATTCTTCTCTTCTTATAGAACTTCAATTGACGAATTCCAAGAACTATGACCCATTACCAAGACCGTCTAAGACCAAGTCAAATACTTCATTATTGATGAGCTTTCCTTCCAACAACTTCTGCAATTTTGACCTCCAAAAAATTCTTTGGCAACTTCGACCCCCAACAGAATCTTCTGCAACTTCGAATTCCAGTAGATTCTTCTGTAGAAACCCTAACCTTGACATGTGTGGAGATTATGATAGTTTCTTCCTCCTTTCCTCTTCGTTTGAGCTGATTCTCTCTCCTAGAGAACTCAGCCTGCAAGGTGTACTTCTTGATGCCCTAACTTGACTTTTGCAACTTGGCCTTTACTGCTACAATAGGTGCCCTAATTCCTTCGCACGTGTGGAGATTAATAGCCTAAAAAAAATCCATAAATCTCACTTTTCTTTCCTTCTCTTCATCCTTCCTTTCTTCGCACTTATTTCTCTTTCTTGATTGAACTTATGAGAAGTGAGTAAGTGTCATAAGTGAGGTTGAGGTCTCCCTTATATATCGGTTTCCCACTAGGTTGAATTTCTCCTTTTAAGTCGACTCATACACTTGATAATGTCGACTTGATCTTTACATCATGACGAGGTCTTGGAGGGTATTTTGACTCAAGAAGGTTATTTCATACATGACAATGACTCTGTTGACTTGTAGACTCAATGGAAAGCCCTAGAAGCTCTTAATGGGAGCTTGACCTATAAAATAAATTTCCTTGAGCATGAAACCCATGCCAAAAGAATAACAATAATAAATTTATTTTTCTCATTACATTAAATACATAAAATCATGAATACATATGTCATTATGAAGACCGAACCTAGTTACATATTTCAACACTCGCTCTTAACTAGGGAGGTATTCATAATCCATACAAGGTACGACATTCTCAATCTAAAGAATTCTCATAAGAAGAGTCAGATTGGTAAGCCATATCTTTGCATCAAACCAACCAACATTGTCACATAGCAATGCCTTGACCAATAGTTCTATCTCTCCACAAGATCACAGCACAACGTTGGTGAGACTAATGACTGATAGACACCATCAGCATTGTCTCTCAAGACACATACCCCACCCGAGTATTCATAGGGTGTGTCCTTCTAGGAATATTATTATCTTGGATTCCCAATCCTCAAAGAATATCGGGCCTCTTCGACTACTCTTATCTTGGATGCCCTACCTCATCCTCAAAGAGTATAGAATGTCAGATGCTTACCCAATCCTCCATTATTTCTTCACAATATGAAGACAGAATGATGTGTCTATCTATCCCTCTTAATGAGGGAGGATTTACCCATTCCTCTAAAGGAATGTACCCAAGCTCCCTCTTATCTAGGAACTTGTCCAAGCTCCCTATTAACTAGGAACTTGATTCCAATAGCAGCTATTTATTATTTGGTGGAAATCATTGTACCATAAGTTGTTTGTAGCGCTCCTTTCGCTGTCATGAATTTCATTTTCATCATTATGGAGCCTTCATATTTTATTTGTAGAGCATCAACCATCCATCACTTTCCTTATGAACCATGTCAATCATGTCATCGTTTTTATTCATCGGAAAGTGATCTTCTAATCCACATCTACCTCTTCCAAGTCATGTTTCCTTTAGGATCTTTCATCCAACCACATGAGTTCTAGTTGTAGGTGACACCTACAACTCTCTTTTGATAGCCCTATATTAACCCATCCAAATGTTGTTCAAAATAAAAAATGAACATCAAATCAAATTTACCTTTTGTGATGGCCTTTCATCATGAAATATTGCTTGCTTGCAACATCAACATCTTGCACATTTATAAACACATATCCAAGACTTTTAATGTCAAGGGTCTCCTTTATTTACAGAACTTATCAGGATCTTCATACCTTATATAGAGATGTCATGTCTAGGTCTTCTAGTCATCGAATGTTGATTTCATTTTCTTATGTGACCATAGTTGCATCTTTCATGATCTCTTCTTTCTTTCTTCACATATTTCTCCCCCAGGAACTTTCATCCATGGTTCCTTCATTTTTTATCAACTACCTCATGTTCCATATGAGGACATATTATGTTGATTTCATCTTGTCAATATGTGAATCATGTATTCATGCATCTTTCCAAAGGAATAGATCCATTTTTTTTTATCATGCTCATGAGGTAAAGCCTTTACTCATATTTTGTGCAGCTATATGATGACATGACTTAATCTATTAAACATATACATACCTCTTTTCTCCCTTTGGTCATCTAGAGTTCCTTCGATATATTCCTTTCCTTGATTGAAAGTATTTCAATCATGTTGACGTGCTACACTCCTTTGTCACCATGCCATCATCATTCTAAATAATGGATTCCACACAAGTTGAAATGATCAGTGAAACACTTGCTTCTTCCAAGAGAGGTGAACCTTCTAATGAATATTCCAACAGATGATATTTGGTTATCATCATCCTGCAAATGCTCCTTCCTAATGATGATGTATGATTATTTCTTTTTACCATGCTAGATGACTTTATTTCAACTATATAACTATTTATCAATGTGGTTACCAAGAGCTTCTTCCTTTTTATGATGACTGCTACATCCATGTAGAGTTCTACTTCAACTATCTTTCAAGCTTCTATAAGCATGTCACAAACTCTTGCTTCAATCATATGCTTCTAATACGATGCCATATAATATGATGCATCCTATCATTTTTATAATGCATTCTACCATGATGGCTATCTTTCATGAAAACTAAAAAAAGAACACAGTGAAGGAGATTATCTTAGTTGTAGTAGATATCTCTCACTTCCTCCTTTGATTTCTTCTTCTCAGGTTCTTCCACTTCTTCGGTGATATGGGCTTCATTCCTTTTCTTGTTGTCCTTCTTGAGTTTAGGACCATTTCTCTTGTAGTTCCCATATTCATGACATCCTTAGCATTGGATTTTTGATATAGCGATCTTCTTCTTTTTCTGAGGACCAAACTCCCCAAACTATCCTTTTCTCTTAGCCATGGCAACAAATGCTTGAATTTCTTCGCTTGGTCCTACATTTGTTTTTCCTTTTAACCTGGTTTCTTTAATATTACACAATGACTAGAGTCCACTAAATGGGGTGGTTTCCTTCTTTCAATAGATACTTGATACGAAGTTGCCTCATTCATTAGGTAGTGCATTGAGCACCACAATGGTCATTTCTTTATCAAACATTATTTCCCCCAACTCTTGCAGTTGGTCTCGTATTTCTAATACTCTCATAAAGTATTAGGCTATTCCTTCTTCCTTTGATATATTCATCTTGTAGAGCTCAGTTCTCAATTATATTACTTCTCATGCAGTGTTTA
This sequence comes from Pinus tabuliformis, assembly GCA_031772625.1. Classification (NCBI taxonomy): domain Eukaryota; kingdom Viridiplantae; phylum Streptophyta; class Pinopsida; order Pinales; family Pinaceae; genus Pinus; species Pinus tabuliformis. Next base: position 290,608,970 of record CM062808.1, on the reverse strand, counting down.
CGGATAATAATTCTACCAGTTTTTCATGGATGTCTTTTGACTTTTCCAATTTTGCTACATATGGAATGAGATAATCCTTGATTTATTTTATAACGATTATTTGAGCCCTTATTTCCCCCTTCATGTGTTTTGCTGGAGCTTGAGCTTATTCTTTTGGTGGTTCGACAATTAAACGCTTAACATGATGAATGACTTCATTTTCTATGAGGATCAAATATGTCCTCTTTTTCCATGCAATATAGTTTGTTGACCCAACCAGTTTGTTGCTTTCCTTGCAAAATGAAGTCATTTTGATAGCAGATTCAAACATAAATATAGAGATACTTACTTGTCAAGTGAAGATGCTTCCTAATGGTGACATCTTCATGCCTTTCTTGATAATGTGAATTATAGAAGATGTCTTCCTTTAAAAGTGATCCTTCAAAGAGAGGGAGATCACCTTGATTTTTTGATGATGATGATAATGCCTCTTCTTGCTTCCCTTAGATGTAGAGACTTCAATATGCTTCAATGTGTAGTCCTTCTTTGAGTGGAGGTAGGGTCCTTGAGATCGTCTTTGTGTGAGCTTATTAAGAATGCTTCAAGTGTAGAACCTTTCTTCGTATGAGCTAGGTTTTTGAGGTCTTCTTCTCTTTTAGATGTGATGATCCTTGAAATATGATGAATAGTCCTCCTTTATGATCCTTAAATTGTTATGGTCCTTAAGTATCCCTTCTTGATGGTTTGATGTCCTCTTGGATACCTTGGCCTTTCTTGATACTCCTTTTGATGGTCCTTCTTCAAGCTACCTTTCCTTGGTGTATTCACCTTAGCTCTGATACCATGTTGAGAGTCAAGGGCGGCTAGATTAGATGATTTTTCTTACTTTGATAATTGCTTTTGATGTGTTTTTACTTGACTTAATCAGCTTCTTATTTTTCTTGATTATATTTTGTGTTCTTTTCATCAAAAAGCTACCAAACCATAAAGAAAAATAAGACAAGAGGACACAAGATATAGGCGATCATCCATGGCCAAAATCTCTCCACTTGAGAGGAAAAACCACTAGAATTTTTCTCTTCTTGTATAACTTCAATTGATGAATTCCAAGGCATATGACCCTTGACCAAGACCCTCCAAGACCAAGTCAAATCCTTCATTCTTGACAATCTTTCCTTCCAGCAACTTCTGCAATTTTGACCTCCAACAAATTCTTCTATGACTTCGACCCCTGGCAAAATCTTCTGCAACTTTGAGCCCCCAACAAAATATTTTGCAATTTCTACTTCCAATAGATTCTTCTGCAGAACCCCTGGCCTTGGCACGTGTGGATATTATGATAGTTTTGTCCTCCTTTCCTCTTCACTTGAGTTGATTCTCTCTCCTAGAGAACTCAGCATGCAAGGTGTACTTCTTGATGCCCTAACTCAAATTCTACAACTTGACATTTACCGCTGCAATAGGTGCCCTAATTCCTTCACAGCTGTGCAGAGTAATAGCCTAAAAAAATCCAGAAATGTTGCTTTTCTTTCCTTTTCTTTTTCCTTCCTTTCTTTGCACTTATTTCTATTTCTTGATCAAACTTGTGAGAAGTGAGTGAGTGGCATAAGTGAGGTCGAAGTCTCCCTTATATATAGGTTTCCCATTAGGTCGAATTGATCCTTAAGTTGACTTGTACACTTGAGAAGGCTGACTTGATATTTGCATCATGACGAGGTCATGGTGACTCAAATAAATTCCTTTTACAATATGCAGCATGCCCAAGAAGGGTCATTCATACATGACAATGACTCTCTTGACTTGTAGACTCAATGACAAGCCCTAGAAGCTCTCAATGGGAGCTTGACCTATAAAATAAAGTTCCTTGACCATGAAACCTGTGCCACAAGAATAACAATAATAAATTTATTTTTCTCATTACATAAAATATATAAAATCATAAATACATATGTCATTATGAAGACCAAACCTAGTTACATATTTCAACAGAGATCGATCTAAGGGATGCCACGAAATCCATTTTTTGTGGTAAAGGTACACATATATATTTTTCGTTTTTTTTCTAAATTGACATATTTTAAAAAATAAAAGAAAATAAAAATCAATTTGGAGGGAGCCTATGCATAGAGAGTTAATGGTGAAGATAATGAATGCTAAGTTTGATGTGGAGAAATTTAACAGAAAAAATAACTTCAAATTATTGAAGCTCAAGATTTGAGATTTCTTAGTGCCAAAAAGATTGCATAAGGTATTGGAAGGCAAAGAAACTTGCAAGTATGAATGATGAGGTGCAAGTATGACCAATGATGAATGGGAGGATCTAGATGCAAGAGTTCCAATTGAATCAAGTCCATGTATGGTTGATAAAGTCTTATTTATGTGTAATGTCCCATAATACTATGAATAATGGTTGTTGGATTTTGGGGCTTCACATCATGTGTTCACATAGAAGTTCATCTCCTTCTTATCAAGATTTGGTGGTGGTATTTTTCTTATGGGAAATATTTTTTGTCATAAAATTGTTGGGGTTGGAAGCATTAAAATTAAAATGTTTGATGGAATTATAAATACATTGACAAAGATTAGACATGTGCCTAAACTAAAGAAGAATTCAATTTCTTTGGGAGTTTTGGAATTTGGGGGTTACAAATACATAGGTCAAGGTGGAGCTCTAAAGTTACCCAAGGGTGCTTTGGTGGTTATGAAGGCTACAAAGATGGGGAACTTTTTGAATCTAGAAGGGAGTACTCAAATCAATGAAGCAACGGTGATATCTAATGAGACAAATGGATACTCTTTTTTTGGGCATCAATGATTGGTTCATATGAATGAGAAAGGGATACATGCACTGATTAATCACAAATTACTTCCAAATTTAAAATCTTTGAATGTGAGTCTCTACAAACATTGTATTTTTGGAAAGTAGTGTAAACAAAAGTTTAAAGTAAGAAGTCATAGTAGTAAATGTGTTCTAAATTATATTCATTCAGATGTTTAGGACCATCCCCTATAGTTTCTTTGGAAAGATCATCATATTTTGTAACATTTATAGATAACAAATTTAGATAGTTTTGGGTCCAAATCTTAAAAAGAAAAAATGATGTGTGCAACCATCTATTCCGGCTAGAGCAGCAGTACTAAAAGGTTGGGTTGAACCGGGGATATGGAACTTCAATCGGTAGGGGGGGAAATGACAGATTCGTATCGAATGTTGAGGAGAGGGAATCCATAGTAGGCATGGGCCAGAATAACATATATATAGAAGAGCGTGTGGTGCAAGAATGAACTAAGGCTTCCAATCGAGATGACCGAAGTTATCACATTCAACAAAATGATTGTTCGTTTGATTCATTCGCTTAACACTGAAAGCCTAACAATTGAACTTAACTATCAATCGAACTAACCATAAATCAAATCCCATAGTATAGTCTACAAGGACCTTCTTTTCAACAACCTAATCCAACATCAAAGTAAAGCTACCCCGGCTATAAAGGTGGAACCAGTCACAACGACTTAAAGTCAAATCCCAGATTACGGACAATAGAAAGAAAGGTTATGAAATAAGGACAGAGAGTAATACCAATTAAGATCTACCCCACAGTTAAGGATGGGTTGGATTCATAACTCAATAGTAGGAAGTCAATTAACCAAACCGATGTTTTGACTCTGGCTATTGGTAACATGATGAGAACCCATCATGCGGAATAGGTACCGGGGCAAGCAGGGCAGTGAGCTAATCTAATGGCAACCCTTTTATTGTTCCCTAGGAAATATGGAATAGATTGCTAAAGAGAAAAGAGAGATATTGAAAGGAAGGATGAGAATCGTGCCTGATTGTGCCTACCAGGAATGGTAGACTTAACTACTCCTTACTCTATTAAGGAAAGTATTGATATGTCTAGTATTATACGTTATTTAGTAAGTTAGAAAAAGAATGTAGCTCTTTCAGGGGGAACCTCCTAACTATATAGTACTTGTAGGTTATAGGTTCATATTTTCCCCTTGAACTCCCTATACTTCAATCCACCTTCAGAAAGCTTTGTTGAAATATGGAAACAAGAATATTCCAATTTAATTTGTCCTTGAATTAAATTGTGAATTAAAATCGAATTTAGTCTTAACAGCTACTTGGAAATAATTAATTTAGTTATTTTAAATTAATTAGTTGGAGAAATTCAAGTTAGAAGTCTTTCTGAAGTCATGCAAGAGTTATCTCCTAAATTAAGGAGATAAGATTGAGTTATATTTGAGTTGTAATTAGTTAACTCAGTTTACTGAGTTAAGTCCAGTTAAATTAGTTCCAAACTGTTTGAGGAACTAATAGTGAGTTAACAATCAGTTGATGCATGCATGCACTCAACTAGTGCTACTCCAGTTAACTGAAGATTCCCTCATCAGAAACTCATGCATGTCTATTCTAAGAAAAACCTAGTTGAGATTAAATTCAAGGACAATGTACTATCAGTTGCATGTGTTTTCTCATGGATAAAACTCATGCATGCAGTCAAGTTTTATCCTTGAGGATTGCACAGTTTTGGATGAGGTTTTCCACTTGGTTGAAGGTGAATCATCCACAAGGAATAGCGTAAGGAAATAGGAGCTTGGAGGGCAGAGAGGAAGGCTGGAGAGAAGCCAAGATTGCTTGTGAGCATCTGTGAGGATTGTACTGAGAGTTGGCTATCTGTGAGAGCTAAGGCTTTGTATAATTCCTATGTATTTCCACCATGTATGATAATACAATAGTGTGGGGTTTTTAGTTGAGGCTTTCCCCAAAGTATTTTCATGTGTATTGTGCGATTGATTCTTCTTCTTCTAGTTATATTGTTCAACTCGATCTTTAAGCTTCCACAAATTGATAGTAGAAGTAGGTTATAGTATTCTGCTTTGATTTATATTACATTATCGGGTTAACCTACACATATTTTCTACATGGTATCAGAGCTGGATTTGTAGAAATTTTCTACATGGTATTGGAGTTGTGAATAGTATACTGAGAAGAGAATTTGAAGTTTGAAGTTCGGGGTTGCAGGTGCAAATCGAATTCATATCATACTTCAAGGTTGGCCAATGGCGTTCTATGGCTTGAGACTTGAGTATGCCTTGGAAGGTAGCTCGAATTACATAGCATGGAAAGATAGAATGGAGGTTGTATTAGAAGACAATGGCTTGAAGGAATTCATTGATCAAGAAATCCCAAAGCCATCTTCAACTAATGCACAAGAGTTGGTTGAGTGGAAGAAGTGTGTGGCAAAGGCGAGACAGATCATCCTTGAGGGAGTTTGGGACCATATTGTCTCGAGTCTCCATGGAAGGATACTCCATTTTCAATGTGGAAGACATTGAAGGACCTCTACCAGAACAGTAGCGACTAGAGGAAATTGGCACTCAAGGATAAGCTTCGAAGAATCAAGATGGAGAAGGGCGATACTATTTCCACATATCTAAACAAGCTCAACACCCGCAGAGATGAGCTTGGAAGTGTGGTAATAACTACTGCCAATGATGATATGGTGAGCCTCGCTCTCCTTGGCCTTCCAAAGAGTTGGAATAGCTACCAGGACTCTATGAATGGAAGGGAGAAACTGCCGGATTGGGAACAATTGTGGTTGGATCTTATGCAGGAGGAGATCAAGAGGAGCACATGAGATGGTTCTTCATCCAAGAATGATGATGAAGAAAATCTGGCCTTAGCGAGTAAGGCAAGGAAAGGGAAGGGGAAGGCTTCCCATTTCAAATAGAATTCTTCTCATGGAGGGAAGAAGGGTGACATGTCTAAAGTAAGATGCTTTAATTGTCACAAGATGGGACATTATGCGACTAATTGCCCATCAAAGAAGTCCAAGAAGGGATCCTCGGAAGGATAGAAGGTGAGGCATTAGCCTCTTAGTTCGAAATGGACTTTACCCTCATCGCATGCATGGTGTCATCGATGATGGGTTGTGTTTGGTATCTTGACAGTGGAGCCTCATTCCACATGACTGGTGATAAAAATTTATTCAGTGCCTTGGACGAGAAAGACCTCAAGATGCGCATAGAGATGGGTGACGATGGAAGGTATAGTGTTTCAGGAGTGGGCACGGTTTCTTTTCAAAGGGAGCATGAAGCTCCTCTCACCTTGACAGATGTGATGTATGTGTCTGGACTGAAGAAGAACTTGGTATTGGTCGTGATGTTGGAGGACAAAGGCTACGATGTTGTCTTTAGTAAAGGAAAGGCATTCCTTAGACACACAGACACGAGTCAGACCAAGAGGATATGGATTCAGGTGAAGAATCTCTATAAACTAGAGGTAGATGATTGTGTAGCATTGAGTACGAAAGTAGAATTGGTGCAAAGCCAAGACATTGGCGAGTTGTGGCACAGGCGGTTGGGCCATTTGCATCATGGGGCTTTGAAGATAATGCAACAGATATCTACATGACTTCCCAAAGGTAAAATTGAGCAAGTTGACAAATGCAAAAGTTGTACCTTGGGAAGTACACCAAGTCTTCCTTTCATGATCGAGATAGTCGAGCAAAGGCTATCTTAGAGCGAGGTCATACTGATGTGTGTGGACCATTTTCGATGGCATCCATAGCGAAGCAAATGTATCATGTGATTTTCATTGATGACTATTCTCGTAAATGTTGGATTTATTTCATGCAGAAGAAGGACCAAACTTTCACAAAATTCTGTGAGTTCAAAGATTTGGTCGAGAAAGAGTCAGGGAAGAAGATCAAGGCATTGAGAAGCGACAAAAGTGGAGAATATGTCTCTCTCAAGAGTTTAAGGACTTCTGTGCAGCGGAAGGAATTAAACGAGAGTTGATGGCACCTCATAATCCACAGCAGAATGGGGTGGCCGAGAGGAAGAATAGAACTATTGTAGGGGTAGCACGGGCAATGCTGCATGACCAAGGCCTACCACTTCACTTGTGGGCTGAGGCATGCAACACAGTGGTCTATTTGCAGAATAGAAGCATGCATCGCATACTTGGGATGAAGACACCAGAGGAAGCTTTCTCCAGTAAGAGACCAAGTTTGGGTCACTTTAGAATCTTTGGCTCATCAATATATTGCCATGTGACAAAGGATGCAGGGAAAAAGCTTGAGTCAACAGCAGAGTTGGGGACATTTGTGGGGTACACTGATACACTTCACAACCTATCGGGTGTACTTGCCTACCAGTCGGAGGACAGTGGTTCATAGAGATCTCAAGTTTGATGAGCAGAAGGCCATGTGAGTTTCCCTTGAGAGGGAGCTCCAACTACAGGCTTTGGAGGAACTATTGGTTCCTAAGGAGAAGGAGCCTTAGACTGATGCGGAGTAGCCACATGCAGAGGTTCCAGGAGTGGAGACATCCACTCAAGCAAAGTCTTCCAGAGATGGACGGAAGCGCACAAGAGAAGCTGACAGATTGTTGGAGGATGCGAGAGAGAATGTGGGAGCACCATCTTCTCATCGCAGACAGAGGAAGTCACCTGAGAGGTACACTGGATACATGGCCCTTGCTAGGGAATGTGTTGAGACCGAGCCATCTTCCTCTGAGGAAGCAGTGCAGCAGTCGATTTGGGTTGATGTTATGGTGGAGGAGTATGACTCCATAGTTCGTAACAGTGTTTGGGACGTGGTTCTGAGACCGGAGAACAAGTCAATTGTGAGTTCCCCTTGGGTTTACAAGGTAAAGCAAGCTGTTGATGGTAGTGTGGGGAAGCTTAAGGCAAGATTTGTTGCCCATGGCTTTTCATAGGTCGAGGGGATTGACTATAATGAGACTTTTGCTCTAGTCGCAAGGTACTCATCTATCAGATCTATGTTGGCACTATCAGCACAGATGGGTTGGAAGATCCATCAGATGGATGTGAAGATTGCATTCCTCAATGGCCAGATTGAGGAAGAGGTTTGCATAGAGCAGTCGGAAGGTTTTGAGACCTTCGATCGTGAGTCGCATGTGTGCCAACTCAAGAGAGCGTTGTACGGGTTGAAGCAAGCACCTCGTGCTTGGTACACCAGGATAGACAACTACTTCACCGGGTTGGGCTTCACAAAGAGTGAAGCAGATGCGAACCTGTACCACATTGTGGTGAAAGGTAAGTTGTTGATCATCGTACTTTATGTTGATGATCTCATATTGACTAGTGATGATCAGTTGATCGTGTCTTGCAAGGAGGACCTTGCAAGATAATTCGAGATGAAAGACATGGGTCTCATGCATTACTTCCTTGGCATGGAAGTGTGGCAGAAGGATGGGGAGTTGTTTGTGTCTTAGGGCAAGTATGCCAACGAGATACTCAGGAGATTCCACATGGAGAAGTGCAAGCCCATGCAAACTCCTCTAGCAGGTAATAGGAGGAAGGAGGATGCTACTTCAAGAGAAGTGGTAGAGGCTACTATGTATAGGCAGCTTGTGGGTTCACTGATGTACTTAGTGAACACATGACCAGATTTGTGCTATGCACTGAACCAACTAATTCAAGCAATGGTTTAGCCTACCAAGATGTTTTGGAAGGCGGCAAATCATGTATTAAGATACCTCAGAGGCACATCTCAGTATGGATTATGGGTACAGGCAGATAGAGGGAGTGAAGCTACAGGGCTTCACTGATGCAGATTGGGCAGGGAGTCCATCAGATTGAAAGAGCACATCATGAGGGATTTTCAACCTTGGGTCAGCAACAGTTTCTTAGTACAGCACAAAACAGAGGTCGATTTCACTCAACTCGGCAGAGGCAGAATACATGGTTGCAAGTCAGGCAGCATGTGAGGCCATCTAGATGCACAAAATCCTAGTTGGTTTGTTTTATCAGAGGATGGATCCAACTGTGATCTATTGTGATAATTAGATTTGTATCAAAATCTCTGAGAATCCAGTATTTCATGATAGGTCCAAGCACATCGACATCCAGTATCATCATCTCAGAGACTTTGTAGCGAGGAGGATCATGTTGTTACAGTATATTTCGACAGAGGAGCAAGATGCTGACATTTTGACAAAGGCATTGTCAAAGTGTAAATTCAAGTTCCATAGGGACAAGATCGGGGTGGCAGATAATCCCTTTCTTGTTGAGAGGGAGTGTTGAAATATGGCAACAAGAATATTCCAATTTAATTTGTCCTTGAATTAAATTGTGAATTAAAATCGAATTTGGTCTTAACAGTTACTTGTAAATAAATAATTAATTTATTTTAAATTAATTAGTTGGAGAAATTTAAGTTAGAAGTCTTTCTAAAATCATGCAAGAGTTATCCCTTAAATTAAGGAGATAAGATTGAGTTATATTTGAGTTGTAATTAGTTAACTCAGTTTACTGAGTTAAGTCTAGTTAAATTAGTTCCAAACTGTTTGAGGAACTAATTGTGAGTTAACAGTCAGTTGATGCATGCATGCACTCAACTAGTGCTACTCCAGTTAATTGAAGATTCCCTCATCATAAACTCATGCATGTCTATTATGAGAAAGACCCAGTTGAGATTAAATTCAAGGACAGTGTATTATTAGTTGCATGTGTTTTCTCATGGAGAAAACTCATGCATGCAGTCAAGGATTTATCCTTGAGGATTGCGTAGTTTTGGATGAGGTTTTCCACTTAGTTGAAGGTGAATCATCCACAAGGAACAATGCAAGGAAATAGGAGCTTGGAGGGCAAAGAGGAATGTTGGAGAGAAGCCAAGATTTCCTGTGAGCATATGTGAGGATTGTACTGAGATTGGCTAGCTGTGAGAGCTAAGGCTTTGTATAATTCCTATGTATGTCCACCATGTATGATAATACAATAGTGTGGGGTTTTTAGTTGAGGCTTTCCCCAAAGTATTTTCATGTGTATTGTGCGATTGATTCTTCTTTTTCTGGTTATATTCTTTAGATCGATCTTTAATCTTCCGCAAATTGATAGTAGAAGTAGGTTATAGTATTTTACTTTGATTTATATTGCATTATTGGGTTAACCTACACAGATTTCCTACATGGTATCAAAGCTAGATTTGTAGAAATTTTCTACAAGCTCCTATTACAGAAGTACTCTTATTGTGATACTCTATTAAAGGAATAATACAAGACTTCTTCATACCCAGACCTATGTGCCACCCTTCTTTGCTTTCAGGCATATGAGACTTCTTTCCTCTGAAACGCAAAGGAAAGATCCCTCTCAAAAGGTATTGCAAATCCTCCTATGCTTCCTTATAAGGCTCAAACTATCTGAGCTCAAAGGAACAAGCTTTACGATAGTTCCTTACTCACAAGTAGAACACTGATAAGAATTGATTAAGGGCAGGAGATATCTTGAAGACAGAATGAGCTTAACTGCTTGCCTGCAATGATACAGTAAGAATAAGCTACTCTATTAGGGAGACTTCCTAACGTACACTCTATTTAAGCTTATCTATTCCATTAGTTAACCCCGAAGAGCCTATGCTACCTTCCTTAACTCCACTTTACCTTCCATAGGATTGAAAGTTAACAAGGTTGAAGGTATAGGTATGAGGTTTCCAAGGCGTAGTATGGAGAGTTGATGTATGAGTAAGATAATTATTTCTAGTCAAAGTTGTTACTAGTAATAAGTGGTAAGAACTGACTCACTTTCATTGGTAACACATAAAGCAAGTACGTTGATTCAAAAAAATTGGTGACCTAACTCAAACAACTTCTATATTGCATTATATATATGTGAATAAGAACACAAAAGGCTAATCACGCACCCAAAACCTATCAACTACTTGGGATGAGGTATGGTTTTTACATATTGGGCTAAGAGGCACTTCAAACTGGCATCAACCCTTGTATTGACTCTTGTATCGATTGCATTGAAACCTGAATCGAGTACCACCAGCATTGACTAGTGGCATTAACTCCCGGCATGACTATGACTCCTATATCAACAACTATTGGCTATTGGCAATGAGAACCAGAAATGAAAACTTACTTACATGAATGTCACTTACCTTCAAGCGAGTAGTCCTGGCAAGTACTTCTGGCTATTGACAATGCCAACTAGATAGCCACAACGACTATGATTTACTACTTGGCAACAACTAAGATTTACTACTTGGAACATACTAGAGATTTTTCCCTTAGTATAGCTTTGATGAGTATAGGTTCTATCCAATACTTCCCGTATATTTTAGGTAATGAGTATCCATCCCAGCCGCTTAGTAAAGCCAATTAGAAAAGCCAAATAGCACAGCATCCGTCCTAGTCGAGTATCCTAGAAGCCAAGCCCGGCTGAGTATCCTAGCCCACCAAGCAATAACATACATCTCCACCTATATCTAGTGCATCGATAGCATCAACTAGCGGCTAGCGGCAATGATCTACAACAATGAGGTTCAATGGGGATCTACTATTGGCTGACTGGCATAGACCAGTGGGTTATGAGGTTCTTTTGGCTGACTGGCATAGACCGTGTGGGAATGAGGGGCATGTCTCCCGGGTATCGTCCAATGGGCAGCTATCTATAGGAAACCATCAATAGGCACCTCCTGGAATAGACTCTTTAATTAACTAGTGGCAAAGAATCCTAGCATTGAGTGAATCAACACCTGAATGAGTACCAGCATTGACACCTACCTGGCTCGACTAGCAGCTATGAGTGTCATGTACCTCTTAGAAATCCATGTGTGGAGGCGTTATCGTACTATGTATAGCTCATTGTGTCTTCTCTGAGTACTCAATGTGTAATATCTAATTAGTAACCTCATTTTGTAATCTAACGTCCCAATAGAGTTACCTATCTCACGCCCTAATAGTTGTAATCTCTTGTCCCATAAGTTGTAGTAGTGCTAGTTGTTCAAACTAGTTTTCTCTAAGGTCATAGTCAAGTCTCATAGCTAATAAAAAGCTCTATCATAGTTGTTAGTCATAGCCAGACTAACATACCCGACAGAGATGGACCCTACGGGATGGCACTGAACGGATGGAACAATGGGTCGAGGGTATAGGTCTAGGGTTTATTTCGAGAGGAAAAGGATCTAGGTGGAGGTCAAGGGAGATGGATCTATCTATATCTGTGTTCGTCCAGCCGATGGCAAGCAATGACTGTGCCCATCCATAAGGTGTTATTTTGCTCTCTGGTTAGAATTATGGTAGAAAAGAGAATAGGTAGGACAATAAAATGTTTAAGAATAGATAATGTCGACGAGTTCACATCTTTAGAATTTGAAAATTATTGCAAAGACATTGTGATCAAAAGGCATAAATCCATTGTATACACTCCCCAACAAAATGGCATAGCAAAACACATCAACGAGACTCTTTTGGAACGAGCAAAGAGCATGCTTAGCAATGACAATTTGCAACAAGAGTTGTGTGCAAAGGCAATCACTACTATTTTCTATCCTGTAATTGATTACCATTAGTTGCATTAGATTGTAAATCCTTGGAGAGGCATGGATAGGCCATCCTTTCGATTACTCAAATTTAAAATCTCTTGGTTGTGAAGCTTATGCCCCTCATACTAAATACCAACATTCTAAGATATACCCCAGATTGAAGAAATATTTCTTTGTTAGTTATGATGTAATTAAGGGATATAGATTGTGGGATCATATTGCCCACAAAATCATCATTGCCAAAGATGATGTATTTCATAAATCCACCTAATTAAAAAATAGATTGTAAAAGTTGACTTGAAATAGGAACAAGTACCATTAAGTCAACAAATTTAGTTGGAGACTCAACCATCTACAAAAACTAGAAAGAAGGAAAAATTCATAATGATAAAGAAATTGTGGGCATTGAAGATATTTAGGAAAGTGTGAAAATTTTGCAACCAACTCCAAGAAGATCTTCACGAGACATAAATCCTCCAAAAAGGTATACTGATTTTGCTTCATCTATCACTTTGATCATTAATGATGGAGAACCTTATTGTTATTAGGAAGCAATAGATGATATAGATAATACTAAATGGAAGATGGAAATGAATGAAAAGATGGATGCCTTGGAGAAAAAGAAAAATTTGGGACCTATTAGAACTTCCAAAAGATAGAAAATTTGTTGTTTATGTGTCTACAAAATAAAGACAAACATCAATATTAAAGTTGAAAGGAAAGCTAAACTAGTAGCAAAGGAGTATTCTCATATGGAAGATATTGATTTCCATGAGATCTTGTTACTAGTTGTTAAGACAATATTTATATTTATATTGTATTAGCACTAGTTGCTTTACTTGATCTTGAGCTAGAATAGTGTTTAAACAATGTTTCAACATTGCAAAAGAATGTAATTTGCAAGCTCAAAAAGTCATTTGTATGGCTTGAAGTAGTCTCCCGAGGAATGGCACAAGAAGTCTAGTTCCTTTATGATGAGCTAGAACTATACTAGGAATGAGTATGATCATTGCATTTACTTCAAAAGTTTGAATGGTGTAATTCATTATCTTGTTGTTATATGTCGAGATAGGCTTGTTGGAAGAAAAAGCATGGACAACATCCACTGGTTAAAGGTTCAATTGGCTAAGACGTTTGATATGAAAGATTTTAGGAGCAACAAAATAAATTTCAGGCATAGAAATACATTGAGATTAAAAAAAATGGTAAGCTCAAGGTATCACAATAGAATTATGTGGAGAAAATACTCCTGAAATTCAGTATGGATAATATGTACCCTATAAATATCCCTTTAGTTTTCCATTTTAAGCTTTCTTCAAGTTTATGTCCTAGAAGTGAAGAAGAAAAGAATAATATGTCTCATGTACCATATACTAATGCAGTGGAAAGTTTAATGTATGCAACGATATATACTAGTCTAAATATTTCACGTGTAATGGGTGTTGTGAGTAGATACATGGCAAATCCATGAAAAGGGCATTCAAGTGCAATGAAACGGATGCTTCAGTGTCTAAAAGGTACAATTGATCACTGCATTAACTTTAACAATTGTAGTGATTATGTCTATGATTATGTTGCTTCATATTTTGTAAGTGATTTGCACAAAAGGAGATATACTTCATATTATGTATTTATCGTTGCATGAGGCTCTATTAGTTGGATGTCGAAGCTTCAAAAAATAATTGTTTTATCCACTACTAAAGCAGAGTATATCGTTGTATCACATTCATTCAATGAACCAATTTGGTTGAAAGGTCTTTTGGGTGAGTTTGCAAGAACACAAGACCATGTAATTGTATTCTATGATAATCATGGTGCTATCCATTTGACTATTAATCCAACGTATGATATTAAGACTAAGCATATTGATATTAAGTATTTATTTGTAGCGTCAAGCTACTAATGGAGGTGGAGTATTAAAAAGGCCACATTCAATAAAATTGTTCAAACATGTTTACAAAACCAATACTATTAGAGAAGTTGTAGTGGTGTTTAGCTTTTCTTAACTTACAGAAGAGGTGATGAAAGGACTTGCACAAGGTATCAAGTGAATTGTTGTCATATTGGAGATTGTCAAAATCATGATAACAATTAAAAGGAAACCATTTTATAAAAAAACAAAATTTACTCCAAGTAATATATGATAGTTTGTATAACAAGTGGTAATTTATGTGACAGATGTAATAGTCCAAGTTATATATATCTATGTAGCCTAGAAATTGAATTTGGTTGTATGTCTAATTGTAATATTGTTCCTTGATCAATAAAATACCATACATCTCCCCATGGATGTTTCCTTGGCACACTATCAAGATTTTACCATGCAAATTCTGTTTTTTTTGTGTTTCATTTGTTATATTATATCATTATTTTCTTTACAATTATTTATTTATTAAAATTCAAAAATACAATAAAAATTTCCATAGGTAGTTCCCTTTTAGAAAAATCTAGTAGCCTAGGATATATGTCAATTAGAGCATCCCATTTTTCTGGTCAATTTTTGTTTTAAATCCAATTAAAATTATATTGAAACTTTGAGTTCCACATATATGAGAAAAGCTTTATACATCAAGCTTGGCCCATAGAGAGTTTGGCCAATTTTAAAATGACCCAAATCATCAATTCTACGATCAAAAATACAAAAATGGAAATGAAACTAACCCATAAAAAAAGCGCACCAAAAATGAGACAATCTGAATGCGCGCCCCGTATCAAACACCCAAACTGATGGGGTACTTCACAGTCTTGATGAGGTTCTTTTTCAATCATTGCAAACACAAATAATGCCTCTCTAAATAACTTGTCCCATTCTCCTTACATTTTGAACCATCCTCCCTGATGGGGGTGTCCTGCTGTCGATCGCTTGCCAGCGACGGAGCTCACCATTTCTTGGGAGGCACAATTAACCAAATCACAAATACCAACATGGTTTGAAGACACACGCTTGTCCCTCCCAAGCCAAATCTATTGGCAGCTCTTGATAATCAAATCGGGGAACAAATAAATCCTATGCTATCGGGTTGTATTGAGCGGCGGCTATATATGCCCACCGTTCGATTTTGGCCTTAGAAAAATCAGACGATGCGCATATACAACGGCCGCTCAAATAAAGCCCAATAACATAGGATTTATTTGTTGCCATCGAATCAGGCCCTCCCCACCCTCACATGGCAACTGCGTGGCAGGGATATGTTCTCGGTACAGGGGTTAACTAGGTTAGAGTCCCTCCTATTAAATGCATATACCTCACACATTGTGTGTTCATACGTCACGGGATTGTTACTTTGATCATTCCTTTCCGCTCCTACGAATATGGAAACCTCCTCCCACGGCGAATTGGTCATGGCAAGCAATCTAACTCACTGGGGAATTAAACTCATTAACGAGGTCATCATGCACCTTCGTATTGGTTTTGCAAGCCTTGTTTATACCCGGGACACTTGGTCATTGCTGTGCGCAATGCATGGGTTTCTCTCCCTCCCTCGTATGAGACCTCCCATGCTCGTAGTTTGTTATAAAATCCCTACATTGTTGGCAAGGTGGTGGAACTCAGAAGCAATTCCCATCAACAAAATTGCAGTTCGTCATATTTTGGAATGGGCGTATACCACTGAATGGTGATTGAAGTCGTGGTTCGTGGCACTCTTTCAAGGTCATCTACCACCCTACCCACCTCTTCTTTTATATAGACCTTGTTGTTGTTTTCGTTGTTGGTCACAACGGTGCTTGTTCATCCACTCTGGTAGACATTGTTGTTGTTCTCGTCGTCGGTTATACCAGTGTTGGATCACTCTGAGCAGTAGTCCCTGCGGTAACTATAGTCATTGTTCAAATCGATGCTTGAGTATCTAGGGTGGTCATCTTTTTCAATGTTCTTTGTGTTGTTTTTACACAATACGAGGTTTGACCTATGTTTTGAGTTGGTGGTCATATTGTCTTCAGCTTCCTTGCAAAGCTTGGAACCAACAGGGGTATCCTTCAACTACCCAGTTTTTATCTGCGAAGTATGCTATTCATGTATTTTTTCGATTTGGTTCTGGAAAAAAGTCTAGCCTAGATAAAAATCTAGTCGCTCTCAACCCTCATACGTTCATAAGGTTTTGGCAATTACATGAGGTGGTGTCGTAGAGGCTATCCTCAACTCTTTGAACTCATACTTTACCTCCTTACTTGATAGTAAAACACTAGTTCAATGCCCGGTTAGAATTATACCCCATTGTGATATTGATAGGGTTGCTTCATGTGTTTCAACCTTTGTGGTCAGCCATCTTGTTTGCAGGTTATATATGGTGTTGCGACAATGACTACCTACCCGACAGGGTGGAGGGACAAGTGCATCTTCCTCCGGACATCGGAGATTGTTTGGCTAGGAATTCGTGGCAAATTTACTTGAGGCAGCGCTTTTATAGGTTATGAAAGAAATTTTGATGTTGGAAGCTACGGAATTTAGAGATCGCCAATACTTTTCAGATTCTGAGATAAGTGGAGGCAACCTCAAATGGATACTAGATCTTGGAAAATTTAGAAAAAGAAGAATCCATTTTCTTCATTCTATCACTCACCATCACCAAATGGAAACACTGCTTAGCATGGTTATCTATGATAAGCAGGTTGATAACTACAAACCCTTCGCGGGCCAGGAAAAACTTAAGCACATCACGGCGAGACATTAGATACACAACCTGGACGACATTGTGGTAAGGTTGACCTGATTTGAATGATATATAGCTTCAAATTTGGATACTAAACCCAATGGACACAAGGAAGAGGATGCGGTCATCAATGCAGTTCCTCTCAACACTATCAATGCCAATTCTACCTTACCGGAGAGCAACTCCCATGTTGATGGCTCTCCAAGATCATCAGTAATCATCCTTGACTAGTTTATGGCCTACTCAGTTTTTTACTTTCCTATATGGTGTCTAGTTTATGTTTGTGGTGTTGATATGTCCAGCGTAGTAGTCTCATGTTGTCTTTTTGTAAAGGTATCTGGATCAAGTTTATGTCTCTGAAGAGAGACACCCTAATTTTTGGACCAGAAAAAAATGATTAACATGCCCCAATTTTTTTGTATCTTGAGTGGGGAATTTTGTTCATTTTGGTTTAGTCAGTTCTGAAAACTTTTCATTGTAAAACACTATGCAATCTCCTCAATTATCAATAGAAAAGCATAGACACATTTACAAACAAACAAAAATACATTCTGAACGATCCGTATACACTACATGTGGGTTAGAATTCCTCTAGAGGTTTACATATAGGATTCTTAGGAGTATATGAGATAAAAGGGGGAACTCAAAGAATTTTGGTTTTACCTATGTTATGAACCACTCTCCTCACTGAAAGTCCTTCCCAATTGACTAACCAAGCCTATCAACAGGCTCCTCACTGAGAGTACTTCCCAATCGACTAACCAGGCCTATCAACAAGCACTACAAACTATGTCACTAATAAAAAAACACAACTCATAGCAAACAGCTCCAATCAATTCCAAAATGATGGAAAGCTTCATCGAAAAGGTCATCTACTGGCATTATTATCCCTGCCGCTAGCAGGGTATAATGTATTCAATGTTTCATTGACTTGCTATTAGTTTTGTTTTGACTAAAAAAATTTAAAATCTATCCAAAGTTTAACATTATGAAATAAAATTTATTTCTGTTTATCTCAAATATGATTGGTTGAAGTGTCTCTCTTATTATGTAATGATGGCAAAAATTGACTTTTGTGTACTTTATTATTAATTACTATGTGCTATATCACTAATTACTATGTACCATAAACACAAATGGTTTGTACTTAAATTACAAAAGAATAATTTAAAAAATATGTAAAAATAACATGTGTACAATTTGTACAACTCTCATTATATCAACCTATACTCTAATGACATGACATGTGTACTATAATATAAGCATTATATAAAAAAATTGCCATCATTCAATATTAAATAAATAATTATTAACTTGTTATCATTCTCTTCAATGTCAATTATACATATCTATATATATCTATATATATATATATATATATAACTTTTATCTATCAAAAAAATGTTTAATTATATTCATATAATTCATTTTACCATTTTATTATTTTTTGGAGTACATACAACACATCCTAACATTAAAATTTTATTAAACTAAATGGCAGAGAATGCTAGCTATACAACCTTGTTTAAAATTATCCTATATTTCTTGTTAGGTTATAAAAAGGCCAATTGCAACAAATGATATAGAGATTTGAATACTCGCCAGAATTGATTCCAAAGTCAATAGTCAATCTTTTGTTAGGTTATCAAAAGGCCAATTGCAACAAATGATATAGAGATTTGAATACTCGTGCGTATTGATTAGATTTAGTGCAAGTACTTTCTGCGTGAAAATGATTCAGGCACCCGTAGTATTTAACCGGGCTAGAGATGCTCACACAACTAGTTCAAATCACACTAAGCAGTTAGCTATTTTAGCTGACAACCATTTATCAAATATCATAAAACTAACCTAATGTTTCTAACTAATAAAGGATGACCTTTGAAAACCTTTAGGACATTTACCTTTGAAAGAAAAACGAAGTACCCTACTACCCAGCTGAAGTTAGCTATTTTAGCTGACAACCATTATCAAATATCATAAAACTAACCCAACCCTTCTAACTAATAAAGGATGACCTTTGAAAACCTTTAGGACATTTACCTGAAAGAAAAACGAAGTATCCTACTACCCAGCTGAAAGGTTTATGAGAAACTTTAAAAGTAAAACAGAACTATGCTCCACCATATGTGCACAGACAAGTCACCATGAAACAAGAGAGAACATCACAGAACTGCTATAAACAATTGAAATGAAGCTTATAGAGGTACAGCAGACCAAAGCAACCAAAATCTGATTTACCGATTCTGAAAGACATCTCATAAGCTAGCATTGATCACTAATCTCATTGCTTAATTTATCCAGGTTTTAGGCGGAGCTATGCTAGTTTTTAGAATTATTATTTGAATACAGTGAGACTGTAAGAGAAATAAGCAGTCTACTGTTTCGTTTTAACATAAAGACCATACACACATGAAAACGCATCTTTGTCTTCATATTTTTCCCCACCCAGTTTGCAGAACACCTCACTTCTCTTGGTCAACGACCCGACACTAATATTGAAGAAAAATCTCAAGTATCTTCCTAAAAGCAAAATACAGTAATAAGCTCATTGAGCTCTTAAAACTACAGCTCATAACAGATTCTTTTGACGAAAATTCCATTCTAACAAATCTCGTAAAACCCAACCATTATAAGAAATGAAGGATTGACCTTTCAAGACCTCAAGGCTTTTAGGTGATGTGCAGGACCTTACTGCCCAACTGAAATGTCGTAAGGAAATTTTAAAAAGTGGACAGGAAACATATGATTCACTACCTGTACACCAGACATGCTACCATGAACATAACAGAACTCCTCTAAAATACCATTCTATCAAATAATCTAACGCCCAAACCTTTATAAGAAATAAAGGATTGAGCTTTCAACACCCGAAAAAGACTTATCTTGGAAGGGCAGGAACTGACTGCCCAAAAAAGTCTCTAAGAAATTTTAGAAGTAGAAAAGGAAAATTTAGATTCACTACATGTACACAGACATGCTACCATGATACAAGATTGAACATCACTGCTATAAACCATGAAAATAAGAAGTTTATATGCCACGGACCAATACAACCCAAATCTGATGTTACTTTAAATTCACTCTTTATTTTAAAAGAAATGCTGGAATAGATCATTGATCTCAGTGTTTAATGTATAAACGTATGTACAGTCAAAATAATCTATATTAATTTTTATAATTATGTAAATATAGTGAAAGATAAAAAGTCTATTGTTCTTTTTTAACACTATTACACATCATAGTTTTAAAAATCGGAACCGGTAATTGATCCACTCCACTTATCAAACTAGTTTTTGAACTGAAATCGAAAAAACCAGACTGTCCCAATGCACTAGTCTTTAAAAAATTACCTAAAATAAATAAAAGATTTTTTAATAAATAAATAAAAGATTTACAACCATGATTCCAAACCATTAAAGTTTACTCATCTATATACTATACCATGTAAATGGTGAACATAACAAAATGGCACCAAGTGCAACACATATCAGCAACAACATACATCATCAATGAGGTTCTAAAGCAGCTCCAAGATGACCAACAAAGCCCAAACTCTCTGTTGTTACACTACTGCAAAAGCTTGGCACTCCAAGCTCATAAAAGCTCCAAATGAAGTGTGAGGCAAATGCGAGGGGAGGAATGATTTTATAGGCTCAGAGGAGCTATTTTTGGAGGGAAACAACCCCTAGTTTCTCAAAAAAAACCACTCACATCCACCTTAAACAGCTCAGTGTGATCCGCGGCCACACGTGTGAGTTGTCAATGAACCAACTGAGTTATGATTAAACCGGCCAGATTGACCTTCAAGCCTAATGAACTGGCCAGTTTGACTGGATAGCAATTCAACTTGGCTGGGTTTTAAAACCATGATACCAACACACATATGAAGCCACAATCTGCCCTCACATTCGTAGTAAAGCTCCTTTCTTCTCACCAACAATAATGTTAAAAAAAAATATCAAATATATTTCAAAAAATAAAATAGAGCTCTTAAAACAACAGATCATAAAGCAAACACAGTATAAGAAGAAATAGCATCCTATCAAATTGAAATATCATAAAACTTGATCCTTTCAACTCAGGAAGGAATAACTGACCTTTAATTTAGAAGAGAAGGACCTTGCTGCCTACCCAAAATGTTTTACAGAAAACATAAAACCAGAAGGGGAAAATATGTTTCATTATCATGTACACAGACATGCCACCATGAAACAAAACCAAACTTAACATAACTGTTACCAGCAATGAAAAGAAGCCTGTAGAGGTGTCACGGACCAGTGCAACCCAAATTTGATTTAACCTTAAACTATGTTCTAATTATGAAATAAATGTCATAAATTAGCATAGATCCCTGATCTCAAGGTTTAATGTATCTGGTATTAACATGGACCCATGCTTATTTTTATAATAAGGTTTAACATGAGAAGACAAAACTCCCCCGCCCAAACTGTAGGGCACCTTACTTCTCTTGGCATAATAACCCAAAAATAATGGTATATAGCATGTTCCTAAAAATAAAACACAGTAAGCTCTTAAAACTGCACGTCATAATACAACTTCCATTCGAGGAGAGTTGATAGTTGATCGACCATAACACCTATTAACATAAAACAGCACACAACTTGATAGGAATTTCTACCTCCACCTCACAGAACAAGGAAGAGCATGTATAAGAAAAAAATTGATGCACAGACATGTAAAACAGAACATAGCATAACTGTTACAAGCAATGAAAAGACGCCTGTAGAGGTAGAACATAGCATAACTGTTACAAGCAATGAAAAGACGCCTGTAGAGGTAGAACATAGCATAACTGTTACAAGCAATGAAAAGACGCCTGTAGAGGTAGAACATAGCATAACTGTTACAAGCAATGAAAAGAAGCCTGTAGAGGTGTCATAGACCAATACAGCCCAAATTTGATTTAACCTTAAACTATGCTCATATTTTGAAAGAGATGTAAAAAATTAGCATAGATCTCTGATCTCAAGGTTTTATAATTATTGTTTGAATATAGTGAGAAATAAGAGGTCCAATGTTTTTTTTCACATAAGAAGACAAATCTCCCCCATCCAAAAACTGTAGGGCACCTTGCTTCTCTTGACACAATAACCCAACAATAATGGTATATAGCACAACATCCTAAAAGCAAAACACAATAAGCTCTTAAAACTACAAGTCATAATACAACTTCCATTCGAGGAGAGTTAATGGTTGATTGACCATAACACCTATTAACATAGAAGAGCAAGCGACTTGATAGGAATTTCTACCTCCACTCCACAGAACAGTTAATAGTTGATTCACCATAACACCTATTAACATAGAAGAGCACACAACTTGATAGTAATTTCTACCTCCACCCCACAGAACAAGGAGCATGTATAAGAACAAAATTGAGGCACAGACATGCCACCATGAAACAAAATAGAACATAGCATAACTGTTACAAGCAATGAAATGAAGCCTGTAGAGGTGTCACAAACCAATGCAGCCCAAATTTGATTTAACCTTAAACAATGCCCTAATTATGAAAGAAATGTCATAAATTAGCATAGATCCCTGATTTCAAGGTTTAATATATTTGGTATTAACATGAACCTATGCTTATTTTTATAATTATTGTTTGAATATAATATGAGATACAAGAGGTCCACTACTTTTTTCACATAAAAGGACAAATCTCCTCACCCAAATCGTAAGGCATCTTGCTTCTCTTGCCACAATAACCCAACAATAATGGTATATAGCATGTTCCTAAAAGTAAAACACAGTAAGCTCTTAAAACTAGAACACTTAAAACTACAAGTCATAATACAACATAATTGGAGGCATCCTGTCAAAAAAAAATGATGGAAACGAACGGCCAAAACCCATCCAACTAAGAAATCAGTCAACAGGAACTTAAGTTGGTACTACCAGAGACACATTTCATCCATGATTTCACTGTACAATAACAACATAATTGGAAGTATCCTGTCAAAAAAAAAAATAATGATGGAAACGAACGGCTTCTCTGTACAGAGATAAGATACCACAATAGGAAGCATCAGATCAAAAGGAATTCAAGAAAGCTGAGGGGAAAGCCCTCCTAAAAGATGAATTGCTGAAAGTATTGATTTATGGTATTCAAATTAAAAAAAAAAAAAAGTATTTAGATCTTCAACAAAACAATACGAAAAATACAATATATCTTATAGCACAATATTTCACATTAACCCTGCAAAATTCAGAGGGAAGAAAACCATTTTATGTTTTACAAATTCTCAAATACAAGCAACCCGCATGCTCTGCAGGAACTCAACCAAAGCATACGCCTTGCAGGCAAAAAGCAACTTCACCAAAATCAAGTCAATTGAATTTATGATGCAGAACATATACATATTTTCCATTTATTGACTAACCTATACCACAGTTACATATCCTCTGGCGAAAAACCTCCCGAAAGTAAGAATTTCCAGAATATACATATTTTCCATTTATTTACTAACCTATATCACAGTTACAAATCCTCTGGAGAAAAACCTGCCGAAAGTAAGAATTTCCAGAATCTTGTATTTCAGCGGTCGGCCAAGGCTGATTTCGGAGGGTAATGGCCTAAAATCCCCCATCAAAACCGCCGCCCCCAAAATCGCCACCATCAAAACCGCCGCCCCCAAAATCGCCACCACCAAACCCTCCCCCGAAAGAATCGCTGACGATGTCTCCGAGCAACAAACCACCAAGAGCTCCGCCAAGTAAGCCTGCCCCCATACCCATCCCGAGTCTATTATTCTTCCTAGGCGGCTGCTGCGCTGCAGGAACGACGGGCGGATACCCCTGATACGGCGGGTAGCCCTGGTTAGGAGGGTAACCCTGGTAGTGAGGCGGAGGCGGGGGATAGCCTGCCTGGGGTGGATACTGTGGTGGAGGGTACTGGTTATTCGGTGGCGGATAAGGCGGCGGCTGTGAGGACGAGCTGGACGGTGGGTAAGCTGGGTAAGCGGTCACGGGCTCTGCGTTAGCCGCCCCGTATGAACCTGCCGGATACGCTGCCACGGGCTCAGACTTGCCCGCACCATATGACCCTGCAGGATATGCTGTCACAGGCTCAGCCTTGCCCCAACCATATGACCCTGCACCTGCCTGCGGCTGCTGTTGCTGCTTCTTGACCTCGGGCTTTTCGGCCAATTTTACAGAAAGATTGAGAACCCCCTTGGCTTTTCCAGAGGGTTTTCGGACCTGGTAGCTGACGAAATGCGCGGAGGTGGTAGCGCCCTTGTTGCCACCAGCGGGCCTGAGGAATTCGTTCAATGGGACGCTAACGCGACCGATCTCTTTGTCGCCGAAGGTAGCGTTGGCGTAGATTACGATCTCGAGAACCAGGCGGCTCTGCTGCAGGGCTGCCTCGTCGAGAGTAAACTTCATAACGTGGTTCCAGGTGGGATCGGTGCCGTTGTCTTTGTCCAAGGGTGTTTTTTGCCTGTTTTTGTTATCGTTGGAGATCCAGGCGACTGCGTAGGCCTTTGTCTTAGAGAGAATGTTCGTATTCTTCAGATCGCGGGCCGAGATCAGCGTCAGCTCCATGCTCCGGGACTCCATCGCACGACGATGAATTCAATACAGAGAAAGAAAATGATAGAATTTGCAAAATGAAATTGGAGAAGAATCCGAGTGAGATTTCAGAGCGGTGAACTGAACAGGGGAAAGGGGACAAATTGATTGAATGTAATAGGCATCCGCAACGTTCTTATAGAGATGAAACCTCCGGTAGCGAGATGCTCCGCGTCTTTCACACGCGAATCTCAGAGATGTTTCGAACGAAGTCAAAGTTCAGAAAAACCGGAAGGCTCCCAACGCCAACTGGGCCGGCTTAGCTTGAATATTCGGGAAATTGGAGGAAGCCCGCACGAACTTTTCCACTCAGCAGGTATTCCACGTGTCAAGACGAAACCGACTCATTTTCAAACGGTCCACGTGTCAAGTTGAACGGTTATTTCCACTGAGAAAGCATTCCACGTGTCAACGCATAAGCGGTTCATTTAAAATAATACTTTTGACACAGATTTTTTTCATTGATATTAACTAATAAATAAAAAACACGTCTCTCATGCAGGATAAGTGTGATCTTAAGATTTCCACTGAGAAAGTAGTCCACGTGTCAATGCATTAGTGGTTTATTTAAAATAATAATTTTAATAGATAGATATTTTCCATTGATATTTAGTAAATATCTTATGTCATGGACGGGAGGGGAAGTGTTATTTTTAGATTGAGATTTTTGTAATTCATAATGAAGATAAATGTCTTTCGGATTAGATATATTTTCAAGATTGATTTTCAAGAAGATAAATGTATTTCGGATTAGATATATTTTCAAGATTAATTTTCAAAATTAGGTCGATATTTTGAACCAATTAATATGATTCAAGATAAAGTAAAAAATATCATACAATTTTCAAAAATAAATAATATAAATATATCATTATCTAAAGTTAAAAAAAAAAAATTATCATAATAAATTCAAAAAAATTTACTAATATTAAAATATAATATCACACAATTGCTTGACTTACCAAGTCAAATTAAAAGAAATCATAATTAAATTTGCCAAACGCCTCAAGTCCCTATTTTTTGGAGAAAAAGTCATAACTAATCCAATTACTTGGTATCTTAACACCTTCCCCAAAGGTCTACGTTTGATTTTTCTTTGTGCCTCAAATATTATAATTTTATTAAACTAATTTATTATGCCTACTATAGTTTTCTTAATTGCCTCGATGCTTCACTATCCAACAAAAAAAATGGAGAGTGGCCTTTGAGTTGTTGTAAATATTCAAACTCAATAATTTTTTTCGTTACTTTATCCTTTTTGGGTTAAGTATATTAGTTTTATTTTATTATATTTAAAATATAATATATAAATTACAACAAAATCATAAAATTTAGGGTTAGTTTATGTGAGGGAAACAAAATTATTATGGGTAGTCAAGGACAAGTCTATAAGGTTTCTCTCTACAAAGATTTTACCAAAAAGTCAAATAGATTAACCTAATATGTGGGAGGGAAATCACATCATACCAAATCTTAGAAATGTAAAGTTGTAATATAAAAGTAAAATGGACCCAACATGATATAAAACATATTATAGAGTTTGTGGTATAAAATTGTATCAAAATTAAAAAATTTAATTTAAAAAAATTAAAGTCAATATTAAGTATTTTTAAATTAGGTATTTATGTTTGAATGGTTAAACGAGAAACCTTTTTAGGTTTTTTTTGGAACTTAAGGCAGAGGGATTAAGGGATCTACAGTAATATGATTGGATGTATTTAATAATGTAAGTAATAAATTGGAATTGACAAAGTAGAAGTGAGAGACAACCTATATATCTTTACACATAAATCAGTTACAGTAGTTAGTGTGGTTGAGAAAGGTCTTCAACCAGCTTTAAGAGCAAAACCTGAGCATAAAGCGAACAAACGTGATGTTCACAGCATATAGGCTTTATAATAAACATCAAGGACTCATTAAATACGTCAATAAGAAATCATAATCCAAGTCATTGCAACATAAGCATGAGAAACACACATATTAGACAACGATATGGATGAAACAACATTAGATCTATATATTCAATCAATGAAGGAAGATTACAACCATAAGCAGTTGCAACATGACCTCCTCCAGCTCCTAGCTCATATCTCTCTCTCTCTCTCAAACAATATCTTTGCAACATAACAATACATGAATTTTGATCCCAATCTCAATGGCCTAGTCTCCAATATATGCAAGGGGAGGCTGAAAAGACTACCAATTCTTCCTTCAGATCACTTTGGGCAAAAGCCATTAGGGTGGAAGATGTTTCCTTTGTTTTATTGCTTTCTCTTGCTTTAGTATGCTTTGTTAGGATAGGCAACACCAATGAATGAGCTTGAGGCAACATTTTTCCACTTTTTTAGAGTCCACTTGAGTAATTAATTGAGTTACTATGAGTCAACTCATGATTTTTGCTCATGGTTACGTGAAAGGCAGGTAACACAGTCCTCATGAAGATACAAAGTATTAAATGCTAGGGTAATTCATGTTATTGGTCCATGGCCAGTGTTAACACGCTCTGATATGGTCTTCTAGGGTGTGCTATAACTTCAAAAGGCCTGAAAGAGGGGCGACATATTCCAATCAAAATGATGATCTTCTCCTCTCAGTTGATGAGGAGGTATTTTCCTGTTTAACATATGCCCCCTACAGTGTGAGGCTAGAGAAGAAGGTGATGGTTGAAATACTTTATAACATAGTTGATGAGAGAGAGTTTCAGAGTTTCGAAACTTGAGGCCTACAAAGAACAAACATATGTCAAAAATATATAATCATGTCCTGATTCGAGCATTCCAATGCTCAGTAGCTAAACAGAATGATGTTTGATGGATCTATGACAGATCATGTCCACTGATAAGCACAATGTAGATAGATGTCATAATGTGATCAGTCTGAGAAGTTGTCTCCAAAAAATAAAAGTCACAACTTGGGAGAGGAAACAAGGTTGAGTGATGCAAGCCTCTACCCAAGGTCTTCGTCACCATCGTATAATAGCATAATTCTACATGTGAATAAATGATTTGATGTCAAACATGCAAGAATTCATCTTATTACGGTCGATGATGAAAATTGCTAATAGACGCGAGGATGGCCACCGATAAGGATGATGGTCTCCAAGATTAGCAGTACAATCTAACAAGTGTGAATAAAGGAGTTGATGTCGAACACTCATAAAATCATTCAAGTGGGAGCCAATAGTGAAAACCCCCAATCAAACGCATGGAAACCTACCACTAAGGACTGCAAGATCTAGGGTACTGTGAATATGTTTCTTAATCCACTTCCCAGGTAATGTGTTGAAGTCGATAGGAAGGGATTTGTCAAAGGTAGGAAATAAGGAGTCATACATCAATTAACAAGAAACAAGACAAAATGATTGATTTTGAAGATAGTGTAGAACAATGGGATGAACTAACTCAAGGTAATATGGCACATGATCAAATTGTTGATAAAGGTAACAGAGAGTAGGTGATCCCTTGAACAATAAAAGGTATGACGCCAAAAAGACTCGGCAGCTTAGACTCAAGAACACTAGGAGGAGTAGGACAGGAAGATGCAGGAACATCAGGGTATCAAGGAAAGACTCATAATATGGTAGGGTTCTTAGAGAAGATGGGGAAAAGAGGAATATAATGGGAAAAGTGCCATCTTCGAGGGATGGACAATATACTGCTACCAAAAAATCTGTCAAATATAGATATAGTAACCATTGTTTCTTCCATTTTTTTCCCAATCTTCTTAGATTCAACGAGTCCATAAAGGGTAAACTCAGTGGTCTTTTCACGTTTAAAGTCTGAAAGGAGCTTAAATATGACTCCAAAGGGCTACCTTTGTCATGGTTGATGACCAAGTGCGATAAAGGGTTATTAATATACCTGACACAATTCCTTTTCTGTAGTTATTCCATTGAGTCTGGATAAAGTGATTAACCCATGCTCAATAGACACCCACCTCATTTTGTTACAAGTATGGGGGGAACAAAGTAAAATCGATATTCTTCATAAAGTTTGAAACAATTAAGATGAAAAAACTCGTGGTATCTTCTTCAGTTTAGGGAGCGAGAAAAAGACAGAAATGAATGGCTCAAATCTTCTTTGTAGGAGTTTTACGAGCTTGAAGAAGGTAACTCGGGGCTTTTCAATTTCACAAGTGAGAAAAAGTCTCTAAAAAGAAATTTCACTTAGGGTCTATAATGGTTAATTCTACAAAAAATCACTTAAAATTGCATTAGAACATGTAAAACATATTACAAAATAGTTTTTGGGATTGATTCTTAGAAAAATAAGGAAAAATTGCTTAAACATGATAAAACCTAGGGTTTAGGCATACCTCTAATGTCTATAAATAGGAGTTGAGCTCCTCATTTGCACGAGTTCAGTTGGTGAGAGCAATTTGGAGAGCAAAAAGAAGGAGATCTTCTGAAGCTAATTGCACACAATCTGAGCCACCATTTCGACTCGCGTCAGTTGCAAGTAAGAGTTAAAGCCTTGTCCTTTCATTTAATTCCTTTTATTTTAGTTTTTACCAATGAAATTCGATCTTTAGGTGAGCCCTAATCGCTTGGTTGGGTAATGCGTTAGCCTGATTCAATTGAGTGCATTAAGACGCGCTTCTGGAAAGGGAAGAAAGAATTAACACGTAGCTTGCGTTAACGTGGACAAGCGAGGAGAAAAAATGATTTCTCAGTTTAGAAGCTCAACAAATGGGATGAGAACTCATCCAAGGGTTGAATTATGCAGGATAACTCTGGAAAAAAAATAAAATGAATTTTTGGAGAGAAAGAGTCCATGATCGGGAGGAATTGCAAATGTTGAATAATCTGGCATGCTTAGCAACATTGAGAAGATGTGGCTTGCTCAAATTTTCTTGCCTTGATCCAATGAAGGCCCAAGAAGAACCCTTGGCCATGATCATCCAAATGTAGGATGAACACCAAGGGGTACTCAATATAGGGGACAATGAGTTAAGAATTGAGAAAGATTACATCTAATTCCTCACTCATTGGTTTATCATGCAGAGGTGCACGAGAAAACCTGACAGGAGGAAGGGTTGATCCCCACAACACAAGATATTTCATCCTTAGCATTTGCACACCAGGTACATTGAAAATGAGCAACAGAATTTAAATTGAAAGGATAAGGGAAAGACCGTTAAGGTTGATCTTATAGGTGATTTCTTGATACATCATCAACTAAAGCCAACATGTAGCAACTAAGGCCCAAATGTTGTTAGTATTGGATTGCATACAACCACAAGTAGTTGACTAGTGTGAGAGTCTTCTCATATGGGTAAAAGCGTAGTTGTCAACGGTTTAGACTCGAGCCCAAAGAGAATCTGGGTATGGTACACTGATTATACCTTTCTTCCAAAAGAGAGTGCATATAATGAGGCCACAGGTGAGTTTGGTGGTAAAAGGTCCCAGGGAGCCAAGAATGGGAAGATGGTCTTCCTTGATGCCTCGAACAGGAGGTGGAACAATTACTCGATATTTCAGTTCAAACTTCTTTGATTGGTTGCAAACCCAAATCCCTATGATTGAAGACTTTCTGTATGTCGAGATGAATTATGAAGGGGAACCAGAATCAGTTCCACCACTGGGTACTCAGTGTGGCCCAATAGGTAAGAATATAGATCAATGACAAAGTATTTTTAGCTTTTGAATTTTATGCACTTTTTTTGTGTGGATGCAACAAACTAACACGAGTTTTGACATGATACATATGTAGCATTTTCATCCTACAGGCATGCACTGACATGCTAGACGGGATGAGCAGTTACTTGAGGTTGGAGCAGCAACTGGGGTTGTGGCAGTCGCTGAATTGAGGATGATACAAAGAGCTTATGGGAGGTTATGAGGAACCTCAAGGGTCTCATGATGGATGTTCCACTTCTTCTCATGAGGGAGATACCGATCCATCTACAATAGCATACGATGGGTGTGCCAAAGAGATTTCTTGTACCTCTTAGGAGGATAGCACGAGCCATGATATGTTATCATGAGTAGCAGGATCAACAAGATTAGATCTTTGTAGTGTTAGTGTGTTATGTCAGGCTCGATGAAGCCATTTTGTATAAAGCACCCAAGGTTTGGGGATTTTTGGATGTACTGAAACTTGATACTATATATATATAACATTTTTATGGTATATTTGATGTTTTTTTATGTATTTTCAAATGGAAATATACACTTATGCTTGCAACTATAATAAATGTGATATATGTCAATCTAATACATAATTTTCTAATGAATTAGCTAATGCATTATATTCTCTTGGAACATGTTGATAAGTAATAAACTCAAAATTTCATTCCAAAAGATGAACCCTTAAAAATTGATGCAACAATATTGGATTACAAATGTGATAATGATTATTCAAATGCATAACCACCATCTGGGAGTCTAATTTGACCACTAAGTTTGAAATGTGAAGAGAAATAGTCTTCGTAAGGAGTTCGATAACTGCAGTGTACTTGAAAACATTATCAGTATGATGACCAAGGAAGAATCCGTCAGAACTAAGTAGATTTGAAGTAGGTGTATAGAGCATCCAGACAACTGATGCAATGTGTCAAGTATGACAACTGGCACCATTTTCATAACCAACATATGGTAAGAATAACACCGAAATATGTGCAAAAGATACAAGCATAAGGAAAATAACCAAGTTTTAGCAAGAAAGTAAGAAACATAAAAGAAACACACCAAAAGAGGCAAAATATTTTACATAAAACTACAAGGCATATGTGATTTAAGCATAATACTTTTTTCAGATAGAGCCTATTGCAGGGCTCAGAGAGTGGGTTTCCATCATAGTCCATAAGTTCATAGGCCCCTTTAGAAAGGACCCAAGTGATGATATATGGACTAAGCCACATTGGTTGAAGAGTTACTGCCACTAAGAGGTAATTCGTCTAATCGTAGACAAGGACAAGATTACCCTCTTGGTAAGAATGAGGCTTAACATATTTGTTGTATTGAGCTTTGACTCGGTGCTTGTGAGCTTCGAGAGCTAGTGTAGCATCGCGACGAGTTTCATCTAACTTATGAAGTGACAACAAACTCTAATATTCGACAGAGGAATCATGCAGGAGTTCAACAACGAGTTCCAACGATGGGATCTGGCATTCAATAGGAAGGACTGCTTCCGGGCTGTAAAATAGTTGAAATAGTGTAAATCCTGTAGCAATCTTAACTGAGGTTTGATATGCCCATAGCGCAGAATACAACACTCTATGCCAGTTGGTCTTGTGATTTCCTACTAACCAACGAATCATGGTTTTGAGTATGTCATTTACGACTTCGACTTGGCCATTATTTTGTGGGTAGTAGGAAGATGAAAGATCTTGGAGAAAACCAAGCATATAAGCATGTGAGTACCTGATTCATGTGATTCTGGAAGTTTGATCCATTGTTTGTAATGATAGTGTGAGTCACACTGAATCGGGAGATTACCTGATTGAACATGAATAAAGCACTAGTTTCATTGTCAGCTTTGAAAGTAGGCATGGCTTCAGCCCATTTCATGAAGTAGTCGATGAGAAGTAACTATGACCATTAGCTGAAGTATGATTGTAAGTGATGAAGTCAATTCCCCATTTAGAAAATGGACCAACAATAACTACCAGGTGTAGGGGGGCAGGGGGCGCACACATTTTCTTCGTAAAAACTTAACAAGGGTGACACTGTTTGACCATGGTTATATAGTCTTTGAAAAAGGATGGCCAATAATATCCAACACATAGGATATTTTGGGTAGTAGCCATGCCTAAAAGATGATCGTTGCATGCCCCAGCATGGCAGTCATTTATAACATGTTCTTCTTCATCGTGAATAAGACACCACTGAGGACATAATCAACACCATGCCAATATAAAGTATCGTTAAGAACCAAGTAATGTTTCACGTGGTGGAAAATACGACAAAGATTGTATTTCGATAGGTTTGGGTGGAAACATTGGGTTTGAAGATACACAAGGATATCTCCATACCATGGGTCAGAAGAGTTGACCAGATAAACTGATTCATCATAGGATCATGGGCTACTTCATCTAGGTTGACTCGGGAAGATCTGATAACAACTCAAAAAACACCAAAGACTTTTTGGATTTCGTGGTAGTGAAGACTAGACCAAATTCCTGGAGTATAACTATCCACCTAGAATCTAATGATCTTGTGAGACAAAATGTGTCTCATAGGGTTCTTCAAAGCAATAATAGTTATCTGGTGTAGGAGTATGTAGTGTCAGAGTCGGTTGACAACAAAGACCATTGCCAACAAAAGTTTCTCCACGTGTGAGTACCTGAGTTTGGGCCCAACAAGGTCGTTGGAAAGGTAGTAAATCATATGCTCTATGAATGTCATCTTCTTAAACAAGAAACATGCCTATAGAGGATGGTGACACTGTGAGATATAATGAAAAGTCACATGTGAAGTCATGAGGGCTCAATAATGGTGCAAAAATCAAAGCCTTTTTTAAGGCATCAAATGATCCTTGAACATGATCATCCCACAAAAATGGAACTCCTTTCTTTAATAGCTGCATAAAATCTTTCATGGTTTCAACATGGTTCACGATAAAACAATGAAACAAATTTTCCTTCCCTTGTGAAAATTGGAGTTGAAGGAATGGATTGTGGAGAGAGAAATTTGAGGATTACCTCGACCTTAGTGGGATCAACCTAGATCTCATGTTTTGAAACAATAAAACTAAGGAGGCAACTAGACTTAACGAATAAAATGCACTTCTGCGGATTCAAATGCATGTGATAAAACCGACACCTAAGAAAATATCTCGAAGATGAGCTAGGTGTTCGGAACGTGTTATGAAACCAGCTCAAGAAAAGATAGAAAAGATAGATCAACGCCTTAGAATTCAGCCTCTTCGAGGGGGCAACCTCCTTTACATTACATAAATGAACATTTCTTGGATGATTCAAATGACAAAACCTCCTTTCTATATATAGGAGTCTAAGGAGTCACAATATAATCCAGCTGACCTAACAATAATAATATAAAGCCACAAAAATAACAATAGAGGGATTCTATGGGGCACAGTAATAACAATATGGGGGCAATAGGGGCACAACAATATTAATAAGGGGTATAACTAAAATAGTAATGGGGTAATCACTAGTATTATAGGGACCCAACATGCCCCTCTCCTTCAAAAAAGTGTTGTCCTCAACGCTTAAGTAGTTCTGGATACTTTTGCATAAAATTTTCATCCTCCCATGTGGAATCTTCAGCGGATAAGTTCTTCCACTTGATAAGATACTCTGAAATTGATCGATTTCGTAGCTGTCGAGTTCTTGTTTCTGTGACTGCTTCCGGTTCCAATATAATTTTTCCTTCCTCGTCAAGTTCTGGCAATATTGTTTGAACTGGGAGCTTGTCACCTATAACCTTCTTTAAACATGAAACATGGAAAACTGGGTGCAATCGAGAAGCTGCAGGAAGCTCCAATTTGTATGCCATAGTACCAATCTTTTGCAACACCTTGTATGGACCATAATACTTTGGTGATAATTTATTATCCTTCTTAGCTTGCTTGAGGGACATTTGCTTATATGGTTGTAGCCGTAGGAATACCCAATCACCTACATCAAAACTTCTTTCACTGCGATGTTGATCTGCCTGTTGTTTCATTCTATTCTGTGCCAACACGAGGTTATCCTTTAAGAGTTGGAGGACTTGTTGTTGATGTTCAATGTGATGTTCCACTGCCTGAACCTTAGAATTTTCTCTTAAATATGATGTGATGGATGGTGGTTGATACCCATAAAGTGCCATAAATGGGGTCATTTTTGTTGCTGTATGGAAGGAAGTGTTATACCACCATTCAGCCAAGGCAACCATTTGACCCATTGTTTCTATTTATCAGATACAAAGCAACGAAGATATCCTTCCAAACATTTGTTTACTATCTCAGTTTTCCCATCAGATTGAGGATGATAAGATGAGCTATGAGCTAACTGAGTACCAAGACAAGAAAATAATTCTATCCAAAAATTTCCAGTGAAAATGGGATCTCTGTCACTTACAATAATCTTTGGGTTTCCATGTAGCTTTTGAATTGTTTCCATAAATGCAGTAGAAACTGTACTGGCTTTAAATGGATGTGATAATGCACAAAAGTGTGCATACTTGGTAAGTCTGTCAACTACCACCATGATGACACTCTTTCCCTCAGACTTGGGTAAACCTGTGATAAAATCCATTGAAACCTCCTCCCAACGTTGGCTTGGAATGGATAAAGGTTGTAATAGACCCGGTGTCTTAATTGTTTCAACTTTATTTTGTTGGCAAACCAAACATTCCGCCACAAACTTTTGAATATCTGATTTAAGGCCATCCCAAAAAAATTCCTTCTTAACCCTGTGGTA
Organism: Pinus tabuliformis; assembly: GCA_031772625.1. Classification (NCBI taxonomy): domain Eukaryota; kingdom Viridiplantae; phylum Streptophyta; class Pinopsida; order Pinales; family Pinaceae; genus Pinus; species Pinus tabuliformis. The sequence continues at coordinate 290,574,073 of CM062808.1, read as the reverse complement.
AGTTTTTAAAAATCCTGAGTGCCCTCCTAAGGGAGAAGTGTGCAATTCCATAAGAATCTTTTGTTTTAGCTGGGAATTCTTACAGAGGTATAAGCGATCTTTGTACCATAACGAATCATTTTGCCAGCTAAATGTATCAGACGTACTGGAATCTTGTTGTAACTTTCGAATAAGTGCCCACACTTCTTCGTCATTCTTCCATTCCTCCCTTGCTTCATTTATCCAATCTGGTTGGATAATAGAAATGGCGCACAACAATGCTTCCACATCCTCATCCTTTCTTGAGAGTGCATCTGCCACCACATTTTGCTTCCCTTTTTTGTAGATGATTTCAAAGTCATAACCCAACATCTTTGTGACCCACTTTTGTTGCTCTTCAGAGGATAATCTTTGTTCTAAAAAGTATTTAAGGCTATCATGATCCGTTTTTACCTTGAAGTGTCTTCCCATTAGGTAGGGTCGCCATTTCTTAAGTGCATGGAGTATTGCCAACATTTCCTTCTCATAAATAGCTTTGCTTAAAAACTTTCCCTTGATTGGACGACTTTCAAAAGCAATGGGTCTTTCATCTTGCATTAGAACAGCACCAATTCCATTTCCTGAAGCATCACATTCCACAATAAAGGTTTTTGTGAAGTCCGGTGTAGCTAAGACCGGTGCTTGGCACATTGCCTCTTTAAGATGTTCAAAGGCCTTTGTTGCTTCCAGAGTCCATGAAAATGCATCTTTCTTCAATAATGTTGTTAGAGGTGCTGCTATTCTCCCATAATTCTTAACAAACTTGCGATAATACCCTGTCAACCCGAGAAATCCTCGCAGATGCTTTATGGATGTGGGGATTTTCCATTCCTTAATGGCTTTAATTTTGCTAGGGTCTACCTTAACTCCTTCATGAGATACAATATGACCCAGATATTCCACCTCCTGGCTCCAAAGAAACATTTGGATCTTTTTGCATATAATTGTTTCTCCTCCAATAGTTGTAGCACCCTGTCAACATGTTCAACATGATCCTTCCAAGACTTGTTGTAGATTAGTATATCATCAAAAAATACTAACACAAATTTTCTAAGGAATGGTTTGAAAATTGAATTCATCAAACCTTGAAATGTTGAAGGTGCATTGGTAAGGCCAAAAGGCATGACCAAAAATTCATAATGACCCTCATGAGTTCTAAATGTTGTTTTCGAAATGTCTTCAGTCTTCATTCTGATTTGATGATATCCTGAACGAAGATCCAACTTGGTGAAGTAAATTGATCCATGCAATTCATCCAGTAATTCATCAATGACAGGAATGGTGAACTTATCTTTAATAGTGAGCTTGTTGAGCTCCCTATAATCCGGACACATGCGCCATGATCCATCCTTCTTGTGCACCAATACTACTGGAGCAGAGAAAGAACTTTGACTCGGTTGAATTATACCAGCCTCTAGCATTTCTGCAACCATACGTTCAATTTCACTCTTTTGGACATAGGGATATCTGTACGGCCTGATGTTTGGAGGAACACTTCCTGGAATCAGATGAATAGCATGATCATGATCACGCATAGGTGGGAGACCTTTGGGAGTCTCAAATACCTTGGAATGATTGTCCAGGACTTTTTGGAGATCTGGAGAAATAGATGATTCTGATGTGGAAACATCTAGCGAACATAATTGTGCAATTACACCTCTTTGCTCCTTTTTTAGAAGCTTTGTCATACCATTAGAGCTTATTATCTTTCCTGGTTTCCCTGCAATACCCCTTAATTCAACTTCCCTTCCTTTCGTAGAAAATTTGATGAAAAGTTCTTGAAAATTAAAAGCTATTGTACCCAAGGATTGTAGCCATTGGACTCCTAGTACAACATCAGCACCTCCCATTGGAATGGAAAGCATTGGGCTAGTCAATACATATTCTCCCATGGATAGCTTGATATTATGGCACTTTCCATAGCAATTTATTGTTCCTCCATTTGCAATCATCACTTGACACTCTGGTGCTGGATATAGGAAGCAATTCAATTCTTTTGCTACCTTACAATGAATAAATTGTGGGTGCTTCCTGAATCAATCAACACTATTACCTTTTTCTTCTTGATTTGCCCTTCTATCTTGATGGTTTGATGGTAATTCCTACCAATGCATTACAAGATATGGTCTGATTTATTTGTTCTTCATCTAGGCTTTGTTCCTGGAGTATATCCTCTTCTTTTGACCTTTCTTGCTCCTTTTCTTCTTCCTCTTCACAATCTATGTAGAATAATTTCTTCTCAACACACTTATGACCTTTAGTGTATTTGCTATCACAACTGTAACAAAGCCCTTTTGCTCTTTTTTCTTCCAATTGTTGTGGTGTCAACCTTATAGGTTGTGGAAGACTAGGGGCAACAACACTTCCGTCTTTATAGTTGTGAGTGGTATGCTTCCTGGTTGCCATAATTTTGCTTTCCATTTTTCTTGCTAACCTGAATGCCTTCTCTAATGAATCAGGTTCCCAAAGGCGAACATCATGTTGGATATTATCCTTTAAAGACCCTATGAACACATCAATCCTATGCTCCTCTAGAATATCTTTTACCCTTATGTTCAATTTTTGGAACTCCTCAATGTGCTCCATTATTGAACCCTTTTGTTTGAGACTTATCAATTGGCTAAAAAAAGTGTTGCTTTTTGTATCCTCATAATGTGCTATCAATTCTTCCATAAAAATTGCCCAAGTGATAAATTGTTTACGAGAGCAAAGCCATTGATACCATACAAACTGATTTGGTTCCAAATATAAAGTTTCCATACGTACCTTTTGTGTGTTTTGCACATTATTGAGATCGAAGAATTGCTCCATCTGTAATATCCATGTTGCGGGATCCTTGCCATCAAACTTCCTCATATTGATTTTTGGAATATGGTGGGTCTTCGATCCAATATTAGAGTCTATGGAATCATGATTAACATTTCTTTTGTTCTCATCATGAGTTTCCTTTACTACCCTTTCACCATTAGTGACCCTTTCTTGTAGCAACTTCTTCAATTATTCCATGTCTGTCTTCAAATCTATCTTCAAATCGTCCATCTTAGCTTCTACGCCTTTCTTTAAGCCATCCATCTTAGCTTCTACATCTTTCTTTAAACCATCCATCTTAGATTATGTTCCTTTTTGTGCAAGTGACACTTGTTGCACTTGGTCTTGTAATTTTGCTATATCATGTTGCATTTCTTCCTCTTCTTCATAAGTCATGCTAGAGCTTTCAGGTTGCTTACTAGGTGTTTGCATTTTCTTTCCTCGGGATTACCGATAATAATGCTTTACTATGCCCTTTGAATTCCTTCAAACCAAGCTTACGCAAAAAATAAAAAAAAAACTACACACCTTTTTTCATTTTGTCGAAGCCTGATATTGAATATGATGTATCTCTGTAATTTCGAATCATCCAGTTCTGAAATTGTGACCTGTAGTAGCCTTCTGTGTCCTATTTCCAATGCCACTAGTCTGATCCAAATTGGATTCTCCAAGAAATATTTATGCACAATCTCCCGCAGTGACCTGATTATAGACTAGTTCAGTAGAGCGAACTTGTATGAAGTGCCATGTGTCATTGTTTCGACCTTTGACTCTGAAAAATATATACAAGAAAACTATAGTCCATCCTATTTCTGTACCTTCTTATGAAATTTCAATCCGATGCTCAGAAAGAAAGTTATGACGATTTTCCCCAGGTCACCTGTTTGGAATGTAATTCAGGAGTCTGCAAAAAGACCAACTTCCTCAGATCATATCTCCGCAAATATAGCGCAAAAAGCTCTGAAATTCGGACCCGACGTTTAGCACGATTTATTCTCAAATGGGTTTTTTTTTCAACTTCTGAAACATCGCAGAAAAAAAATTATAGCGAAAATGCCACGATGACCTGTTTGGAGCAACGAAACCCTAGAATCCAAAGCTCTGATACCAAATGTTATGAAACCAGCTCAAGAAAAGATAGAAAAGATAGATCAACGCCTTAGAATTCAGCCTCTTCGAGGGGGCAACCTCCTTTACATTACATAAATGAACATTTCTTGGATGATTCAAATGACAAAACCTCCTTTAGGAGTCTAAGGAGTCACAATATAATCCACTCGACCTAACAATAATAATATAAAGCCACAAAAATAACAATAGAGGGATTCTATGGGGCACAGTAATAACAATATGGGGGCAATAGGGGCACAAAAATATTAATAAGGGGTATAACTACAATAGTAATGGGGTAATCACTAGTATTATAGGGACCCAACATAACGACATTTTGAATGAGCAGGAAGGTCATCCAAATAAGCCTACACAATTTGTCTGATATCATGAAAGGCACAGTCCATAGCCTTTTGAAAAGTCCCCCCCTGCGTTCTTAAGACCAAAGGGAAGCTTGCGATAAGAAAACATGCCCCAAGGATAGATAAAGACAATTTTGTGTTGATTGGCTGGTTTGATAGTGATTTGGTTGTCGCTGGGGAAATTGTCCATAAAGGAAAAAGCATGGAAACTAGCACAATCATCGGTAATCTTGTCAATGAAAGGTGTTAGATAATTATCTTTTGGACAAAAAATATTCAAATCGTGGTAATCGATGCATTTATGGATGGTTCCTTGTTTCTTATTGACGAGGATTACATTAGGCACCCATTTTGTTAAAGGAACAAGGTAGATGAAACCAACTTTGAGAAACTTTTCAATTTCATCCTTGATGGCAGCTAACTTGCAAGGGTGGACTGATCTAAGTCTTTACCAAACATGTTTGGTGTCAATATATGTCTTGATCTCATGTTCGACAATATATGTATCTATGTTGGGAATTTCCTCATAAGACCAAGCAAAAATGGCATGGAATTCTTTAAAGAGGCAGGTGAAGCTAGAAATCTCCTCAGGAGTGCAGTTTTCTCCAATCTAGATGTTTTCCATGACAACTGTCTTGATTGAGATGTCAATAAGCATTTTTTAGACATGTTACCTAAGTTTCCTTCCACATCTATTTCATGAATCGTTGTAAAGGGGGAAGGAACAATCTCAGGGTGATCAATAGACATGATTTGTAAAGGATAAGTGCTTAGTTCAATTTGAAGAGAAACAAAGGCACGATGATGAAGCTCATCCTAAGGTGGCTCACCTAAAGACATGATTTCCATGATAGCCTCATCAAAAGGCAAGACATCATCAAGGAAATCAATAGAGGGAGTTGTGATGGGAGAGTAAGTGGCACCATTGGCCTGGATCAAGGAAGACAAAGACTTAGATGTCGTCTAAATAGCTTGATAAGCTAACTTGGTAGGTGATAGGGGCATATGATCTCCAAAAGAATCAATGGTAGAAGGGGTTAGGAGGATCCAGGGATCGATAGGGCCATAAAAAATAATCGAGACCGTTGAAACAATCAAAGGAACCTCAGGTGACAGAAGAGGGAAACACCCTGAAAGAGAGGAGGCCTTTAGCAAAACGGTATTGATGTTGACAAATGTGTCGATAGAACCACCCACTAGAGGAACATTTCTTGTGGGTAACGGTTGAAACTTAGGAGTCATAATCTTCCCTTAATGAGGGAAAGTGATAAATCTGAAGATTGATGAGACAATGACTGACATTTCATAATTCCAACTACGTCCAAGAAGAAGAATGTAATCGAACGAGTGGTCTACAACTTCAATATCAACAGAAGCAATTCCCCCCCTCAAGAGTGATGGGGAAGCTAGCAAGATATCCTTTAGGAGTGAAGGTGTGGTCGTCAAAATATTTCAAGGAATTCAATGGCAGGGATAAAGTGGGTGAACCCAAGGTGATCCAACAGGAAGTAGACATCACACAAGTAGATGCACCTTCGTCAATGACAATGTTGTGAACATCACACAAGTAGATGCACCTTCATTAATGATAGTGTTGTGGATGACTTTGCACTTCGCATGAACCTGCACTTGGAATGCAAGTTGATGGGAAAGGTGAGGTGTAATTTTCTCCATATTAAAGACAAATAGGTTGGAATCTTGAGGGTCAACTCTACCTATAGCTGAAAAAAAATATTTTTGTTGCATTGGATAATTTTATAATATTGCGAGAGCAGAAATAGCACAAGGAGCCTGGGAAAGACCTTCTATAATATTGTAGTTTTATGCAGCATGTGAAAATAGAATGTGTGTTGTATGATAAAGTGTGCAATTTGGGGGACGAATCACAGGGTCCACAACGGGCCTCTTGATATGTAAATCATTAGGTGGAGCTGGGGTGGAGCTTGATGGGGTGTCCAAAGTGTCTAAGACAGGGTTCCCATAATTATTGGCTCAAGTATGTAAATCATCTGCCTTAAAAACATAGATAGTTAATGATCCTCCTCCAGAAGGTGGGGGAATGAGAACCACTATTTCCCCCTTGTGGGGGTGGGGGTGGGTTTGCAACAAGGTGTTGTTGTTGTTGTTACTGTTGAGTAGGGAAAGAGTTATTAAGTACAATTGGGGTCCTAGAATCCTTTTTAGTACGGAGATCAATACATTCATGTAAATGAGGACATTTGTAGGTTAAATGGTCCTCAACGCATTTCTTGCAAGGAAACTCTCTCGCTTTCTCTTTTCCTTTATCATATTCTGTAGCGGAAGGGGTTTTTTGAGCTTGGGTGTTTTGAACAGGTTGTTGCTCCTTAGAAGGAGAAAATTTCTTCTTATTCTTCTTTTTCTTACCACTTGTCTATTGTGCAGATTGCACAAAGTTAATCACAATGATTGGAGGGGTAGTAGGGTGAGTCATTGTAGTTGAGGTGGGAGCAGTAGCAATGGATAACTGAGCAACTTGCCCGCTCAACTAGTTTAAAACAATTCTGGTGATAGCACCAATGAGACCGTCGGTGTATGGATCAAGCTGCTGAGTGGTAGGAGTATTCAAAGTTCAAGGTGCATTAAGGATCAAGTCGTAAAGTGTTCCTTGATTGCGAATAGATAAGATCAAGATGTTGGGCATGTCGAATGACCTGATCTTCTATAATAGCTCCATACATGGTAACATCCTTCGTGATGGTAGGTAAAAGAGATTTGCAAAACCAATCGACGAGTAGGTAATCCAGAATGGGTGCCTTTACTAACCTCTATTGTTATCTCCATTCATGGATATGATTGGAGATATGGGTGGAATTATTCTGGCGTAGTGTAGTTAATAATTTCGTTCTAGTTTCAAACGGATTGGTAACTGAAAATGCTTGAGGAATTCCATGGAGAGGGTGTTAAAATTGTTAATAGAGGCACATGGTAATTCAATATACCAATTATTATTGTTGCCAGTTAGGGTATGCGGAAAAAGTATGAGCCAAATAATTTCATCAATTATGGAATTGGAAACACACCAAAGATGGTATGTAGCGACATGTCTCATTAAATCATCTCCCTCTTTGCCTTCAAACTTCAGAATGTCGGCAATAATTTTGTGTGGGGTCGGAGGCCACAAGAAGTTATGGTTGATGGGATCATTAGTTAACTTGTACATATATGGGATTTCAAGAGTAGCTAAAAATGATAGTGGAGTAGGCATCGTCAAAGCTAACCAGGGAAGACTAGGATGACCAAAAGGACCTAGAAGTTCAACCATCAATTGGTTTCCAATAGGGTACATGAGTGTTGATGGGTAAAAAATTCCTTGAGGTGGAGGTGAGGTCATATACAGTGGTGGGCCATAAGGCATACTCCCAACTTGAGGGATGTTACCAATAAAATAGATACCCCCAGGATAGAGGTTTCCCTCAATAGGTATTGACAGTTGAGTTGGGAGGCCCCAAGGAGATGAAATGTGTCGAGGATATGAAACATCATTGGAAACATAAGGCGCATTAGGCACAAGACTTCCACCTTTCATGATAATAGGGGTACCATTAATAGGATAGCCACTGACAAGAAAATAATCGATCAAAGAAAGGCTATGTTGTACCATAGGTTACATGGGTGCATGAATACCCCCAACTTTTAGATAAGTACCAGAAACATTACCCTCTCCCTATGGTGGAGGGGGTAGGGAGGGGGGGTTGAAATTAGTAGTGGATTCCAACCAAAAGGATTATTGAGGATTTGAAAACTAGCAACACCTATTGGGGTGAGGGTCAGAGGTCCAGGAGTGGATACAAAAAGGTGTAGGGATGGTAGGAGGAAAAAATTGTGACACACCACCCACAATTGGTGTAGCTAAGGTTCCTAGGTTAAATATAGGCTGAGCACTAGGATAACCCACAAATGGTGTAGAAACTGAAACAGGTGGGTTATATGGTGGTGGAGAAAAAATGTTAACAAAAGACCATGACTCACCATTAGTCATCGGGATGTTCGAGGTGAAAATTGACGAAGATACTATAGGCAAAGGTGCTATCTGGAAAAGCATGAATAAGAAAAGCATCAATATGTTATTGCTTTAATAAGGCAAATGCAATGTCAACACTATTTCGGTGCAAAACAACAACCCATAGAAAAACATTGCATGATCCTAATATTTCCTCTCTTCCCATTATGATCAATAGAAACGTTTAAAAACTAAAGAAAACAATTATAACCACTTACCAGATGGATTGATTTACTTGTTATTTAGGTTCCCTTGTTTCTTAAATAGATGGCTTGAATGACATAGATAAAAACAAAATATTAATATTTAAACACAGTTTTCAAGAATTCATTCTCCCAATCGCATTGAACATAGTGATTTTTGCATGATATATCACCAAATGCAAGGAGTATACATAAAACTATCTGGATTCAAAATATAATTAGAATGCAATACAAATAATATGTTTGAATTTAATTATTAAAGAGATATAAAATTCATGGAATATTGGGTCATTTATTTCTTATACAATCATCAATTAAAATATACAAGGAGAATGCCTCCAGATTTGGTGATCTGTGTTTCATCTCAAGGAAAGTTGAAGAGTGGCCAAAACAATCACCTCCAGTATATGTTGCAATAGTACAACCATACCCAGTCAATGTAAGTCATAAAGGAAGGCAAAGGTCAGTTACACTCATATGATAATTCCACCAATTTATCACAAATTATCTTTTCAAGAAAAACTACAACTGTTTCCACCCAAAAACCCAACCCCCCCCCCTTCCCCAATTTGGGAACACATCACAACCCCCCAACTTAGCTCAAAATATCAAAATACACACATGTCTGATAAGTCCACCAAATTATCACAAATTCACTCTTTTGGAAAAAGTACAACTATTTCTACTACTAAACCCTAAATCTCCCCATTTTTTGTTGGGAAAAGTACTTTGGGCGGGGGGGGGGGAGGGGGGAGGGGGGGGGTGAATCAATTTTTTCAAATCATTAACTTTTCATTTCATATTATGATTTTTGTATGCGACTTTTATGAAGGGAACTCGAGTGTGTACGCTATTGTTCTTAAGACAACTAGTTTATATCCAGTAAACTTATGTTTCAGTTAATTCCTCATCTGTTTATCTTGAGCCAATGCATCAATACTTTATTAAACATTAGATAAATAGTAACCATGTGCAATAAGAACAAAATAAACCATCACACATAAGCAACACACATGAACACCAGGATTTAAGATGGAAACCTAATGGGAAAAAACCACTTGTTGTTGTCGTCTCTGTCTTATTTTAAATATAAAGAAAATATTTTACAATCTTATACTGATGCAGACTCATACCAGTACGCAGGAACCCACCTGTCGAAGGCTACAACCTTCGCTCATTCTCTAGCTCCTACTTGAAGGGAGATCCAACCCCCTGGATCTTATACTACCGTACACTCATACCAGTATGCAGTCACCAACCTGCAGAAGGCTACAACCTTCACTTGTTCTCCAACTGCTACTAGAAGGGAGATCCAAGCCCTTGATCTGATTTACCAGCTACCACTGGAAGGGAGCTCTAACTCCCTCAACTTTGGGGACCACGTTTCATAAATTTTCATACTGGATCCACCTGCTACAACACATCACAACTTGTAGGCCACGTTTCATCAAATTTTCAGACTGGATCCACTACCAACATTTAAGCTCAATATTAATCATCAAACTGTAACTGAATCACCAATATCTAAAACCCAATCAACTGAAACTCAACTAAAAGACTCAACCAGCCAACTAGAACAGTCAAATCACTGTAACCAAAATACCAAACAACATACAATACATTACATAAACCATATTTTGTTACTACAAACCCTGATCAACAATTTTTCAAAATATGTATGCTACTTTGCATTAGCAAACTCGCATGTCTACGTGCCTTTCATGAAGCATACCTGCGTACAGATCTTAAATTTATGAAAACTGAAATCTGAACCACTGTCACTTTGATACACATATCATTCTGAAGCAATCAAAGAACTTTCTCTGATCTTCAATCATAATCAACAAGTAACCTCAACATTCTTCAATCAATCAATTCACAATCAAACGTCATTGTTTAAGCCCAGATCATCAAGAAGACTTCATTGACAGAAAACGGGAACACATCAAAATTGATTAACTGATCAGGCATCCTTTTTCATCAAAACCCTACTTTATGTATGCACTTTCTTCAAAGCATATTCGGGTGTGTACGCACTTTTCAGAAACCAAACCCGCGTATAGATTAGAATATATACGTGACTTACCATAATCAAACCTGCGTGTATACATGCCTTTCAGGTTATAAAACCCCCATACAGATATGCAAATTCAAATTCAAATCTTTGCTGCAACACTGAACTTCAAACATACCCAGATCTCGGCATACACAGAAAAGTCACGCATTAAGACACCATCAACACAAACCAAAGTATCCCATAATTATTATTGTCATCTCAGATCTATTGGATCTTACCCATCATCAAACTCCCAAGTGCATACTTAGTTTAGATTAAGCACAACATCAATAGCTCATAACATGCATACTTGTTTCAGATCTAACTATTCATAAGATTTCCATCACTTTCACACTTTGCACACATTTTACCACTTTTATCTTCATCACCTTACATAACTTAGCCTTTTTCAATACCATAGGTCAAAACCATACTCCAGCCGATGGTTTTCTTAGACGGGATCAAAACATTTGTTACTAGGCTCAATACCACAGGGCAATACCATGGTAAGGACCCTTGGTATTTAGAATACCATGGTGCAGAAATTGTACGTGCCTTTTCTTCTTCATACTTGGGTGTGTACGCAACTTTTCTTAACAGAACTTGTGTATACTTCTTGAACTTTCAACTTTATCATACCTCTGCCTCTGAACTGCTATGCCTTTGCCAAAACACTTTGTCACATCTGTAAAACACTCTATCACATCATGTTTACATCTTCAACAAGTAGGTTTCCATCAAGAGACAACTCATGAAATAGGTTGTCATTCATCAGGTCAGTTGCTAATAAGGACAACACGTAATTTATAATGCCAACAATCTCCCCCTTTGGACTTGATCGAAACTACTTTGATGTTTGGTCACCACAACCTGTAAGTACCTGTAAAGCACATCAATCCAAGCACCAAACCAATATACTCTCTAAACACCAAGCTATTCTTCCCCTTTGACATCAAGGGCAAAGGGCTGACCAAATGTTTAATGAAGACTTTTGTATCTAAACTGCTGAGTATGAACATTGATCATGCTCCCCTTGAGAACATGCTGAAGTTTATGACAGATGTACAATGAAGTACATGGATCTATGACTCATATGACTTGTTCTATCACCAAGAACTCAAAATTACATCAATCACCCAATCACAGTGGGTTTACATATTTGACATCATTATTACATCAACTTCCGAGACACAATGGGGGTTACAAATTACATCACATATCTAGAAGGATTTGACCACAATAGTCCATACATGACTGAATTCTACAATGATTACATCATAGGCCTTTACATGACCTTTACATCAAATGATAGATAAGACATTTATAGCCAAGACCAAAGACCTCAAAAATACCATGATAATCATCAACAACTATCATACACCATATATGAACTATATCATGAGCATCTGACAATACCATCAAGAACAACAACTTGTTGATAAATATCACTAAGAAAACATAATGCTAACAGTGCATTATTTGAAGAAAATGTTCCCCCTAAACATGTGCCATCTCTGCAGACCAATTTGAGAACCAAAAAGAAAAATTTCAACTTATTTATTCATCATACCAATATATAAGCAACTGTTCAATTCAGAACTCACGTATACACATGACTTTTCTTTATAGGATCCGTGTACAGAAAGTGAAATACTGAAATTTCACACTTTCAGCTCCCCCGAAGTCTGTTTTGTCTGTACCTGTGTATTATGACTACCCCAGAGACATAGTTAGTAGTATAAGCATCATGAAAATAGAAAACAACCATGGGAGTCATCAAGTCACATATGTATTACTCCCCTTGAACATGAAGAATCAATTGAGTGATGAAGCAGGGAGCATTGCTAATTTTTGTTTGAGATATCCAAATGCCTCACGTGAAAGGTTTTGTCAAAATATCAGCAACTTGTTCTTTTGAGGGAATATATTCTAGTTTAACCTTTTGTTCAAGTACTTGTTCTCTTAGAAAATGTTTTTTAATTGGAATATGCTTGGTCTTGGAGTGCATAACTGGATTTTTTGAAATACTAATTGCACTTGTATTATCACATAGAATGGAAATGGGTGGAGAACAATTGATTTGAATATCTTGCAATGTTTGCATCATCCAAAGAAGTTGTGTGAAGCGTGATGCAACAACTACATATTCTGCTTCTGCACTAGATAAAGAAATTGAGCTTTATTTCTTGCTGAACCATGATACTAAGCGGGGCCCCATATAGAATGTTCCTCCACTAGTACTCTTTCTATAATCCACATTTCCTTCCCAATCTGCATCTGTATAAGCATGAAGAGTAAGATCTGCATCTTTGGGATACCATAAACCAAGGTATTTAATGCCTTGTAGATATTTGAAGATTCTTTTGACCGCCTGAAGATGAGTTTCCTTTGGATTGGCCTGAAATCGTCCAACAATTCCCACTGCATGCATGATATTTTGTCTTGTTCCTGCAAGATAAAGTAGACTTCCAATCATGGATCTGTATTATGGTTGGTTGATTGCGGGAGAATCATGATGTGAACCGAGATTGCATCTTGTCACCATGGGTGTGCAGACCGGTTTACAATCTTCCGTTCCATATTTCTTTAGAGTTTTCTTAAGGTACTTTGTTTGTGAGAGGAAGATGCCATTCTTTGCTTGTTGAACTTGTAAACCAAGAAAGTATGTTAGTTCACCAAGTAAAGATATTTCAAATTCTCGCTGCATGACAGAAGCAAACCTTTGACTCATGGATTCTTCATTACTACCAAAGATGATGTCATCCACATAAACAATAACAATTAAAATTTTGTCATCATCCACCTTTATATATAGGTTTCTATCTGCAGACCCCTTAGTGAAGCCTTGTTATTGAAGATATTTGTCAAGGTGATAATACCATGCACAAGGGGCTTGTTTTAGCCCATATAATGCCTTATTGAGTTTGCAAACAAGTTTTTCATCATTACCTAGAATAATCCCTTACGGTTGTTCAATATAGACTTCTTCTTCTAGGTCCCCATTAAGAAATGCATATTTAACATCCATTTGATAGACTTTGAAATTACAAAGTTTGAAAAGGCAAGAAATATTCTTATGGCTTCAAGTCTTGCTATTGGAGCAAATGTTTCTTCAAAGTCTATTCCTTCTTGTAGAGCATAACCTTTGCAAACGAGTCTTGATTTATTTCTAATTACTTCTCCATTCTCGTTTAGTTTATTTTGAAAACCCATTTTGTCCCAATTACATTCTTATCATGAGGTCTAGGAACTAATTCCCAAGTGTGATTCTTTTCTATCTGGTCAAGTTCTTCATGCATAGCATTAACCCAACATTCATCTTTTCTAGCTTGATTTACATTTTGTGGTTCAATTGTGGATAGTAAGGCTAGATGACTGGCAGTTGCAACAAAAGTTCTTCTAGTTTGTATTCCAGATTCCTTACCACCTAGAATTTGAGATTTTGGATGGCTTTTCTGAACATACCTTGATGGAGTCTTTTCTGGTCCTTCTATATTGTCACTTCCTTCATCTAATGCTTCATTTATTCTTTCCTCCTCCATATTTTGGCTAGATGTAAGAGGATCTTCGTCATCTATTGGTGCTTCCCTTTTGATACTGCAGATGATTCATCAATCACAACATCAATGTATTCAACAATATTTTTAAGTCTTTTATTGTAACATTTATATCCTTTTCTTCTAGCAGAGTACCCAAGAAGAATTCCTTCATCAACTTGAGTTTCAAACTTTCCAAGTTTATCATTATTATTCTTTATATAACACTTACTTCCAAAAAATCAGTAATGCTTAATAGTTGGGTGTTTACCGTGTTAGTTTCAGTCTTTCCAGCCTTCCTCCAATGATCAAATGTGCTCTTACAAAGTGGTCTCAGAGTGTCAAGGTCAAATTTTGTCATTTCAAAGAGTTTTCAAGCAAAATTTGGTCACTAAGCATTAGGTCTAGGGTTTGCTTTCACTCCTTCTAAATTTGTCCAAATGTCGGTCCATGTCATCATTCTGCTGAGTCTATCATCATTCATAGGGTTGTCATTATCATGTCAGTGTCTAATGAGTCATTTTACATCTTGTTCATGCTTCAGTTGCGCCTAGGCAAGCTCATTTCCCTCTCCTAGGGTTTTGAAAGCTAATTTCTCTTGGATGGTCAAATCACTAGAAAAACTTGTATCCAGATGTTCATACACCTTCCCCTATATTTCATGTACCTTATCAAACACTTCCCATCACTGAGATCCCCCAAATTCCTCATTTTTCCACAAACCCTAGTTTCTTGCTACAACCTGGCAATTTTCTAGGTTGGGCATGTGTTTTTCCCTTTTGGACCCCTTCCCCTCACTTGATCTCTGCGATTCCACTTTCCCCTGCTTCCTAACATCCCTCCCTACTTCCAAAAATTTCCCCAAGAATTTAGAAGCCTCTTATCCCCTTCATTTCGCTTCATTTCGACAGAATTCCTTGTTTCACACATCGGGATAAGTTTCACTCAAAAGATGTTTCAGAGAAATCAAAGATGAATTTTGGAAAATTGAGAGAGGTTTTTGTCCATAACATGCCAAATAAGGAAAAATTCCTTCCCTTTTTACACAAGTGTCATGGTTTTAGAGAAACGTCAAAAATACAATCGCTAGATCCAAGGAGGTTGAGCAAAGCACTAAAACGGAGAAAAAGGCCCGATCCACTCCAAATTTTGGCCGAAGCCTCTTTGAAGGAGCATGGTACTTGATGAGACACCCCCAGCTCAAATTTAAAAAAAATTGGAGCAATTTTGAATTTTTTATGCCAAAAACAGGTTTTTGCCCTCAACGCGTAGTGCGCCGCGCGCTATCCTAAAGATGGGCAAGTCCATTTCTCAAAAACTCAGCATTTTTGGATTTTTCATGACAAATTACACTTTCTCGGCAATTTCCAAGACATTTCATCAAGTTTTGAGCCCTCAGAAGGTCAAAAAACATGCAAAAAAGGACTTTCTGCCACTTTTTGGACACACAGGAAGCAGTCTTGGGAGATTGCAATTTTGGAGGGGCAAATGGACACCAAATTGAGAAATTCCACTTGGGTTGGAAATTAGACATCTAGAACTTTCCAACAAGCCTACTTTTTCCTAATTTGAATGTCGGGAAGTGCCTCAAAAGTTGGCTCAAAGGCGCGCTACGCGTTGAGAATTGGGGCGCTACGCATCAGGGAAATTTGCCAGATTTTCACCTACAGCTCAGCAAAACGCAAATTTGACTAGTTTTGAATTTTTGGAGTGATTTTTCATCCTCCTTAATGTAATTGATGTAATTTTATGATGTCATGGCACTTATTTATCTCTTCTAGAAGATTCATTCATAAAAAGTCAAAAATTTAATGAATGAATTGGTTTCCTAGCTTATAGAGGCAAGTTGTTTTGACTGCCTAGATTTTAGTGCTCAGTTTAGAATTGGTTGAAACAACTCCTAGAAGGATGAACTCGACCCCTAGAGGCAAGGAAAGGTGTTAGCTTGCCTATATTATGTATTTTCTTAGTCATTTTCATGGTTGGACTCTTGAAAGATAAGCTTAGACTGTTTTACACTTTGTATCTCTGCAATTTTGGCAAAGGAAAGGCTAGGGTTTTGCAACACTATTTGGGATTCCTGTGGTGATTTGTGTTGATGGTGTGTTTCTCTCATGTACTTGTAAGTTTGTTATGTGTATCATTTTCCTACTCTTCTCTTCTGCAAATTAAGTAAATGAAGTGTTAAGGTAGAATTCATGGTTTCTATGCTCTGCCTTTAAGTTTGCTTAATATCTATGTTTTCATCTGTTTAAGGAGAACTCTCAATGGTTTCTTGCTCTCCTTAGCTCCTCACCGGTCACATCTATCCATTCACTTATTTCAAAGGCATCAAGACAATCTCCTACCTTGCCCCAAAAAGACCTCTGCAAAAGCTGTGTCTCATCCCCGCACCCAAAATTGTCGTGCTCAGTTTTCCAACAAAACCCTAAAAATTTAAAATCAAACTTTCCCTATCAGTTTACTAGCCTAAAATCAATGTTCTTTATTGGTCATCTCAGCCATTTGAAGACCTTTTGCCGAGATAGACCCGGAGAGAGCCCTCTCCTGCCCCGTAGGGCTAGCTATGAGGCTAAGTGGTTTGATGTTGCCTTGGATTTTGTCTTTTTTCAGCTTGAGGCCAAATTCAAGTTCTAACATACCGTACCAAAGTTCATAAGGCGTCTTATCACTATTCACACAGATATGAGCTTTGTTAAGAATATTTATTGTTGTATGTGCTGCTTCGCCCCAGAAGATACGAGATGTCCCAGACTCATCAAGCATGGCAAATGCCATTTCTTGAATTGTTCTATTCATTATTTTTGCTACCCCATTTTGTTGAGGAGTCATAGCTATAGAAAATTGCCTCTTGATGCCATATTTGTACAAAAGTCGAAAAAATCATTTGATATGTATTCTCCTCCCCTGTTAGATCTTAGAAATCTGATTTTCAAGTCTAACTCATTCTCTACTAAAGCTTTGAAGACTTTAAATTTATCAAATGCTTCATATTTATACTTCAATAAACCAATCCAACACATTCTAGTAAAATCATCAATAAATAAGATGAAATATTGCTCACCTCTAAGTGACTTTTTCTTTACTAGTCCACATACATCAACATGAATAAGTTCAAGAGGCCTACTTGCAGAACCTTCTTTAGCATTGAATTGTACCCAGGTTTTCTTACCAAATTGACATGCTTTGCATATGGTATTTTCTGGTAGAGAGATGTTTGGAAAATCACAAACTGCTCCTAGCTTGCTTGAATTATGTAATTGACTAAAGCTTAGATGTCCCAGTCTTTTGTGCCATAACCAACCTTCTTATGTTTCACTTAAGTAACAATGTTCAAGACCGCCTTCTAAGACATAGACATTACCTGGAGTTCTTGTTCCTTTTGTTATGGTCTTTCCTGTATCGAACTTTGAACTATACAATTCTTTGATTTGAAAACAACTTCATTCCCTTGATAACACATTTGGCTAACACTTAACAAGTTATTCTTCAATCCATCAACAATTAAAACATTTCCATCTTTAACCTTTACTTGTAACATAACAATTCCTTTTCCTTTGATAATAGCAGGTGTATTGGAAATTCTTAAAGAGAAATTGATCTAAGAATTGAACTATGCCTGGGGTTTATTTCCTCCTTGATGATAGGAGAAAGTTTCAGAGCTAGGGTTTGAAGCAGAAGAGTAGTGTTGTGCACCATGGAGAGGCGAGAGGGGGGGGAGTACCACTCCCTCCTACTGTCAGGCAGTATCTAACAGATTCAACAAACCTTTTGGAGGCTGAAGAAGAGGTTTCCGGAGAAAGGAAGCAGACAAATAGAGGCACTCAAGGGTAGGAAAATACACAGGAAGGAGCTAGTAAAGGAAAGCATATCGAAGGAGAGAACCAGAATGCTGATACCAGAAAGCGGACTAGTCCTTGCAAACCTAAGGCAACCATCACACCCCGAGTGGTGTTAAGTGATCCAGTGATACAAGCGCATTGAGAACACATGGCGAACTATGCAGTAATTTGTAAATTCATGGGGTTATGGCCTACAGAGAAGGCTTTACAGGCATGGATGAAGAATCATTGGAAACCTAAGGGGGATATAGAGCTGCACCTTGGATCCAAGGGTTTCTTCACTGTAGTTTTTACAAACATTGAGGATAAAGACAGAGTGTTTGAAGGAGGGCCATACTTCTATGCAGCTGCAGGCCTCTATATGCGGCCTTGGGTAATGAATTTTGTTCTAGAGCATGAAACATTCACATCGGTCCTGGTGTGGGTTAGGCTCTACTCCCTACCACTGGATTATTGGCAGCTAGAATCATTAAAAGCAATAGGAAATAAACTAGGGCATTTTGTGAAAATATCAGAGGCCACTATGTGGGGGAAGTATACCTCCTTTGCCCGCATATGTGTAGAGATGGACCTCTCTGGAGCGCTACCGAATGAAGTAATTCTGGAAGTTTTTGATGAAGAATGGGTGCAAGTGGTGGACTATGAGCATATCCCTTTCAGATGCCGAAAATGTCATGAACATGGGCATCTATACAGAGATTGCCCCTTAAACAGAATGGAAAACAGAACTAAAGCTACCTCAGGGAAAGATACTGAAGGCTTTAACAAAGTGGGAAACAAAGGTAAAGGAGTAAGAAGGTATAAAAAAAAACCCAATGAGGAAAAACAGTGGAATCAAAATAGGTACAAGGTATTAGAAGAAGAAGAGGAGAAAAATAAAGCAAACTAGACTCTAAAGGTCAGCACTATAGAGAAGGAAAAGGAAGACAGCATGGAGGACACACAGGAAAACAATCAACAAAAGGAGGATCTGCTCAACACTTTGGAACTGGATAGGGACCAAGAGATGTCCCCTAGCGAGGTGGGAACAGAGGACCATGAACTACAAGATATTCTCGAAAGGGAGCATCTAGATCTGGAAAAGTTTATGGAGCAAGGAACCACCACTGGAATGGATTTGCTACCACAAGAGGAGTTCAATAGGGTGCAACAGCTATTCCTATGGAGAACCCAGGTGAAAGGTTCGGGAGTCAAAAGAAGCCATGAAAGTTAGAACAATGAAGGAGTGAAAACAATGAAGGCAACACCGGGATTAGCTCCTAGGAACCCTGGCAGGAAAAGAGGAAGGAAGAAACAGAATGAGCTGCTACTAGAGTGTGGAAAACTCATGATTGACTTAGGTAAGATGAAAGACCTAACTAGTTACTCATTCACAAATCTTTCTCAATAAAGCTTACTACATGGAATATCAGGGGTCTAGGAAATAAAAGGAAACAAATAAATCTCAGCAATAGAATGAAAGAGGAAAAACTAGACATGATTTTCATCCAGGAAACAAAATGTTCAATTGGAAAAATAAGAGAAATACACAACAAATGGCTGATTAAATATGAATATCTAGAAGTTAAAGCAGATAAAACAGCAGGAGGAATTCTTACACTCTGGAACCCTCTGAAAATAGGAGTCCTTGATGCTGAAGCATCAAGAAACTACCTCTCAATGGTTATTCAACCGTTGGGGGACAAGGAAGTCTACTTGATCACAAATGTTTATGGTCCACAGAAGCCTGAGGACAAACTTAGGCTTCTTACCTCACTTGAAGATCTAAGAAATAGACATGTGGGCATTCCTTGGATTTTGGGAGGGGACTTTAATATGATCAAATCCCTTTCAGAAAAAAAGGGTGGAACTAGATCTCTAGGCAGAGATTCCATAGAATTTCAAAATTTTATAAACAATATGAGGCTAGTTGACACAGAAACAAGTAATGGAATCTTTACCTGGAATAATAAAAGGGGAGGCAAGTCCCAGGTGGCTTCAAAACTCGACAGATTTATCATCTCGAAGGACCTTATCCTTACAGGTCTTGACCTGTCAGTAAGGATACTTCCTTTTGGTGGTTCGGATCATTGGCCTGTTCAACTTGAAGCGTCCTTTATAGGAACTCCAAGAAACAGGCCCTTCAGGTTTGAAAACATTTGGCTTACCCATCCGAACTTTATCAGCAATATTGAAAAATGGTGGAAAGAGGATATGCATGTTTAGGGCACTAAAATGTTCCTCCTACATAAAAGATTGAAACATAAAAAATATAAGCTCAAAGATTGGAACAAGAATGATTTTGGAAACATTTTTGAAACCAAAAAAGTTGTTGAACGGAAGCTTCATGAGATCAACCAGATCCTCATTACAGATGGCTTCAACGAGGGAAGGAAGACACAAGCAGAACACCTTCAACAGGAATGGGAAGAATTATGCGTGCAAGAGGAGATATTCTGGAAATAGAAATCAAGGGTACAATGGTTAAAAGAAGGAGAAAGGAATACAAGGTTCTTTCACAAATCTACCATGGATCACAGGTCTCATAACAGAATCTCAGTCATCAAAGATGCTTAGGGAAAACAACTCAATACCCACAAAGAAATAGAAGTAGCACTGGTTCAACATTTCCAAGGCATTGCCGAGGAGCCTCTCTTAGATAGATCATAGTTCATCAAGGACATAACAAAGCACATTCCGAAGCTTGTGACAAAGGAGGATAATTACAATCTAAACAAGCCTGTGAATGAAGAAGAGGTCAGTGAAGTTATCAAAGAGATGCAAAATGGGAAGGCGCCAGGTCCAGATGGATTCAATGTTGACTTCTTCAAAGCATGTTGGGGTATAGTCAAGCAGGATATTCTTGATGTGGTGGAGGATTCAAGGAAAAACAGAACTGTATTGAAGGCCCTCAATACCTCTTTCATATCCTTGATTCCCAAGCAGGATAATGCTATGACACCAGATAGATTCAGACCAATAGCATTATGCAATGTGGTGTACAAAATTATTTCCAAAATAATAGCCAATAGGCTGAAGCCCCTTCTTCTGACTCTTGTTTCTATGGAACAAACTGGGTATGTGGAAGGCAGACAAATTCTCGACAACATCATTCAAGCTCACGAGGTGGTTCACTCACTTAAAAGCAAGAGGCAGGTAGGTATGATCATGCAACTTGACCTAGAAAAGGCTTATGATAAGCTAAGTTGGACTTACATCAGAAGTGTTCTTATAGCCTATGGCTTTGACCATAATTGGGTACGATGGGTTATGGCCCTAGTAACTACCTCAAGTTTTTCGATTCTAGTAAATGGATTGCCCTCCAAATCCTTTATCCCTTCTAGAGGTCTCAGACAAGGGGATCCACTCTCACCATTCCTCTTTATTCTCATGAGGAAGGGTTTGGAAAAGCTATTAGTTCAGCCAAAGCAGAAAGTAGAATTGAGGGTCTCAAACTCACCATGAATGGAGATGCTTTAACACATCAACAATTTGTGGACGATACCATGTTGCATGGTATACCTACGGTGAAGGAAGCTCTAGCATTCAAACATATCCTGAAAGTCTTTGCATTGGCTACAGGAATCGAGGTAAGCCTTACCAAATCAAAGATTCTTTTTTAACACTGACAATGCTATTTAGAGAAACATATCTAGAATTTTAGGCTTTCAAAAAGATTTGTTACCATCCAAATATTTGGGAGTACAGCTAACAGACAAACCTCTGAGCAAGACAGTTTGGGAACAGGTGACCAATAAGCTACAGGAAAAAGTTCAGAAATGGACTAATAGGTCTTTGAACTTAGCTGGAAGGCTAGTGCTCACAAAAGTTGTCCTACAAACTATCCCCATTTTTATGTTTTCAGCCCTTCTAGCTCCCAAAGGAATCATGTAGCAATGCAGAAATATCCAAAGAGACTTTCTTGGGGCAAAGGGGAGGAGAAAAGAAAATGGGCCTTGTTGGCCTCGGAAAAGATTTGTAAACCCAAAACCCATGGTGGTTTGGGGTTGGACGACCCTGAAATGCTAAACAGAGTTTTGGGGGCTAAGCTATGGTGGAGATGGCTAAAAGGTTCGGCTTCCCTTTGGGCCCAAATTGTTAGGATATTTAGACACATAGGAAATAGTTAAGTATAACTTGGTCTAGTGTAGAGTTAGGTAAAGTGTGTTTCTTTACTATGTACTTTTGTAACTTACAATCCGACGGTCACGATATGTAGTGATCCGACGGTTCATTCTCTCCTTGGTATTATCGACACTCGACCCATGGCTTAACACCCAATTGGTCCATGATCTCTATTTAAAGAGCATGGAGGGTCATTTGTAGGGTAATCGTTCATGAGAGAAGCTTATGTAAATTTTCATTCTTTTATTAATAAATTGCCTGAAGTGGCCGCGTTGGCTCAGGCCATGGACAGTTTCCCTCTTAGAGGGTTTTAACCACGTCAACAATACTGGTGTATTGATCTGTGATCTATTTGTGAGCGGTGTCCTTTGGTGTTCTGTATGAGGAACTTACCCTGTAAATTCCTACATGGTATCAGAGCCAAGTTGAGGGCTGCATCCGTTGGTGATCGAAATCTGAAGCCAGTAGAACTGCATCCGACTGCTGTTTCCTAGATATATTGTTTTTGACTACTTTCGGGCCAAGAAGACTGTTCTATTGTGTTAGGCATCTGTTCCAGTGAGGAACCCATTTTGTTTCATGCGAAAAGGTTTCTGGTAGCCCTAGCTACGTCATTTTTAAGATTTAGAGGTATACAATGTTTATTTGCAATTTTTAGTTATTTTCTCTCTATTTATTTCGGTTTATTTAGCTCTTTGTTTTTTTACTACCGAATCTATACCTTTCATTTCTGCGTATTCTCTTTGCACTGTGACTCTATGCGATTTGGGCAAATCAGAAACAGAAAGGAAGGATTTTTCTCATGCGTATGCTCTTTTCTGCCGCGCCTTAGTGTGATCTCAGAAAATCAGAAACATTGAGGAAAATATATAGTTTCTGGGTAAAGCTAACTTTAAGCCGTAAGGTTTTTTTTTTTGTATGTTCATGCTGGGTTTTGTGTTTTCTTTTTGTAGGCAAAAAGAGCTTTTTCAAGTAAGCACGCATCCCAAAGCTTCAATGACTAAAAAAAAAAAACCCTTCCTCTTTTCCAAAAATTACTAACCTTTTAATCTAGCTCACTTGGTCCAAAGCTACTTTATGAGAATAGAGGTCTTGAGTTCAAGTCTTTATTGGTCTAAAGCTACTTTATTAGATTAAATTTGGAAATGGGGTGGATTTTTTTTTTAAATATAACATTATCATTCATTTCCGCACATACCCGCACTTCGTCGGCATCTTCAACAACTTTTCTTCAAAAAGCCATAACTTCTTCATCCGGAAGCTGTTTTTAGAGCCATTTTTTTTCAATCAACATATTTTTTCGAGATCTTTCCATTGGAACACTTATTTTCAGCATATACATCTTTAGTTTCTATTAAAATGGAAAGTCCATGCCAAGTTATTCTTGACAGCACCAACTACTTCCAATGGTGGTCCTACATTGTGGATTTACTTAGAAGTAAAGGTCTTTATAGAATAGCCTCAGGCCAAGAAACCAAACTGAAAGATGAAGATAAGGCAGCCAAATGGGAAAATAGGCAAGATCAAGCACGTGGGTTGATAGGGATGTCTATTTCTCCAGACCTTAGATTCCATATCGCAGAACTTGATACTCCTGATGAAGCAATGAAACAGATCACTAAAGTTTTTGGAATTAAAAATGAACTTAGAGCCCATCAACTCGAAAATGAGTTGCTTACATTGGACCCCAATAATTTTTCTTCCATTGAAGATTTTCTGTCCAAGTTCAAGACCCTTAGACTTCTCTTGGAAGGTGTTAAGGTTAAGAAAGAAGATGGTAACCTTATCTATTCCATTCTTACTAAGTTGGGACCAGCCTACTCTACGTTTGTTTCCACCTTCAATTCTACAAGAGAAGCCATCATTTCTCAAGGACAAGACTACAAGTCCCCTTCCTTTGATTCCTTTTGTGATTCTTTAATAAGAGAACAAGAAAAACTCATACACCTTGGTCTTCTTAATCTTGGAAACTCTTCTAAGAAAGCCTTAGCTGCCCAACAACAACCAAATTCAAAGAATCCTAAGAAGCTGTATCCTAAAAGGAATGGTCATAAACTAAACAAGGGTCCTAAGCAATTTCAGCCTCAAAATGACAAATCATTTCAACAAAATGATAAGGCAAATAAAAACAAAGGGAAGAAGACTAATCGACATTGCCACTTTTGTAATCAAGATGGCCACTTACAATCCAAATGCTTTAAGAAGATGGAAGCCTTGGAAGCAGCAATGAAGAAGCATAACGTCCATTTGGAGCACTCTTCAACTTCAACTTCATCTTCAGGAATAACACTTTCTGCATGTGGTTTTCAAACATCTCGGTTTGGATATGCGCTAAATGTATCTTCTTCTTCTAATTCTCATGAGTGGCTCATTGATTCTGGAGCTTCTTATCACATGGCCAAAAACAAAGCCATGTTTTCTTCTTTAAATGATTGTAACAACAAAGATATATATGTTGGTGATGATAGATCTCTTAGTGTTGGAGGGACTGGAACTGTTCATATAGACAATGGTCGATTTAATTTGTATTATATGTTCCAACCTTATCCTGCAACCTTCTATCTGTATATCAGATAACTCATTCAGGTGAAGATAAAATCGTTGAATTTTCACCTCATGATGTTGTAATTAAGGACCTAAGAGATCCTAGACAGATTTTAGGTACTGGCATTGTTGATGATTTTACAAGGTTGTATAAGTTTAACAACTTTGGGTCATCAAATATTCCCTCAGTATTTGTTGCTCATAATGATGAAGTGAGCAAACTTTGGCATGAGCGATTTGGTCACTTAAACTATCGCTCCCTTCAGAATCTATGTAAAGAAAATGTGGTGACAAGTCTTCTAATGGTATCTTGTAGAGATGGTGTTTGTTTCGGATGTGTACTCGGAAAACATCATCGTGATAGTTTTGAAAAACGTGCCTCTTGGCACACCTCAACCCCTTTACAACTTGTGCATAGTGATTTATGTGGTCCACTTCCAGTTGGTTCATTCTCTGGCTACAAGTATTTCTTAACTTTCATTGATGATTTCTCTAGACGCACTTGGCTATACTTCTTAAAACTTAAGAGTGAAGTATTTAACATGTTCTTGGCCTTTAAGGCCTTTGTTGAAAAACAATCTAGACATCAAATTCTTAAGCTAAGATCTGATAATGGCAGAGAATATGTTAACAATAAATTCATCAACTTTTGCACTAAGAATGGAATTCAAATGCAACATAAAATTCCATATACTCCACAAAAAAATGGTGTAGCTGAAAGGAAGAATCACACCTTAAAGGAAATGGCTAATTGTATGCTTCAATCTAAAGGACTTAGTCTTAATTTTTGGCAGAAGCAATTAACTATGAAAATTACATAATAAATCACACTCCTACTAAGGTTTTAAAGAATATTACTCCAGAAGAAGCATGGTGCTCAATTAAACTAGATGTAAGTCACTTTCATGTTTTTGGAAGTGAAGCATGGGCCCATATTCCAAATGAGAAATATAAAGCTTTAGAACCTAAAAGTGAAAACGTATTTTTGTTGGATATTCTGAAGATGTCAAAGGATATAGAATTATTCCACTTAAGTCCAAAAATGTTATCATTAGAAGAGATGTAAAGTTTGCTGAAAATATATCGGCCTACGAGCCTAGTTCGACAGATGTGCCACCTCTCTCTTTCTCTTCTACTTTTGAAAATATTTCTTCTTCAGATGATGAAAGTGAGGATGACAATCCTCCCCCACCTTCTCAAGATCCTCCTTGAACTCCTCAACTTCCAAAATGGGTCTGTGCTACTTGGGATGCAACAGGCGCTCTTGACGGTGATCCTACATATCAGCGACGTACACGTTCTCAGTTTGATAGAGCCTCTTCTTCATTGGCTCAAGCTTCAACGAATTATGATCTTGACACCTTTGCAAAAGCTTCAGGCCATCCAGATTGGGACACAGCTATGAAAGAAGAATATTGTTCATTGGCAAACGATACATGGGATCTTGTTCCTCTACCAAAGGGACAAAAACTTGTTAGATGCAAATGGGTTTATAGAACCAAGTATGGACCACATGGAAAAGTTGATAAACATAAAGCTTATCTTGTTGCTAAGGGTTTTTCACAAGTTGAAGGCATTGACTATACTGGAACCTTCTCCCCTATTGCCAAAATGAACTCTATCCACCTCGTTCTTTCCCTTGCTGCCTCTTTTAAATGGATGTTAAATCTGCCTTCTTGCATGGGGACTTGCATGAAGAAATCTATATGGAACAACGTACTAGTTTTATACAAAAAAAATCTAGCCTTGTATGTCGGCTTAAGAAATCTCTTTATGGTCTCAAGCAAGCTCCTTGGGCTTGGTATGCCAAAATGGATAGCTTTCTTTTAGAAACTGGCTTTTCTAGGTGTCATTCTGACAATATTGTCTACACCAAGAAAGTGGAAAAGTCTCTTATCATTCTTGTTCTGTATGTTGATGATCTTATCCTCACTGGTAGTAAGATCCCAACCTTATAAACCATGTGAATTCACCCTTAAAAAGAAGTTTGAAATGACAGACTTAGGACACTTGCATTATTTTCTTGGTCTTCAAGTCTTGCAATCCAAGGAAGGTATTTCCCTTTCCCAGTCCAAGTATGTCTGTGATCTTCGACGCCATTTTCACATGGAAGACTATAAGCCAACCACTTCTCCCTTTCAGTCTGGAGCCAAACTTTCAGTCACTTGTACTTCCCCTGAAGTTGATGCTACCTTATACCATCAACCTGTAGGAAAACTTTTGTATCTGACCCATACTCATCCTGACCTTTCCTTTGCTATTGGCCTTATTTCTTGGTTTATGAAAAACCCATATGAAATTCATTGGAAAGCAACTAAAAGAATTCTTCGTTATGTTCGAGGTATAGTTCAGTTTGGGATTCATTACAATGCAGAAGCATCTCCTCTATTGGTTAGTTTCACTGTTTCTGATTGGGCCGATGACCCTGATGATCGGAAGTCTATTGCAGGTTATGTGTACTCTTGGTTCAAGACCTATTACATGGGCTTGCAAGAAACAAGGTGCCATTTCTATTTCTTCAGCAGAACTAGAGTATCATGGTGCTGTAGAAGCTAGTAAGGAAGCCTCGTGGCTTCGTCAGATGCTGTCAGAGTTTGGATTTCAACAGCAAAATCCAACTACACTTTGGTGTGATAATCAAAGTGCCATTCAACTATGCAAAGATCCAATCCAACATCAGTGCAGCAAACACATTGAACTGCACATGCACTTCATTGGAAAGCTCATTCACGACCATGTTCTTGAAGTGCAATATTGTTCAACAGATGATCAAGTTGCAGACATCTTTACAAGGGCTCTCACAGAGGCTAAGTTTACTAAACTTCGATTTATGGTTGGAGTTCAGGAAGTTGTCACTAAGGGGGGATAGGCTCTAGTGCCTCCTTCCTTCTCCTATAGTGTCATGTTTGTACATCCTTCAATCCTATCCCAAGTTGTTCTTAAGGGGGGATGTTAGGATACTCCGACACATAGGAAATAGTTAAGTATAACTTGGTCTAGTGTAGAGTTAGTTAAAGTGTGTTTCTTTACTATGTACTTTTGTAACTTACAATCTGACGGTCACGATATGTAGTGATCTGACGATTCATTCTCTCCTCGGTATTACCGACACTTGATCCATGGCTTAACACCCGATTGGTCCATGATCTCTATTTAAAGAGCATGGAGGGTCATTTGTAGGGTAACCGTTCATGAGAGAAGCTTATGTAAATTTTCATTCTTTTATTAATAAATTGCCTGAAGTGGCCACGTTGGATTAGGCTGTGGACTGTTTCCCTCTTAGAGGGTTTTAACCATGTCAACAATACTGGTGTATTGATCTGTGATCTTTTTGTGAGTGGTGTCCTTTGGTTTTCTGTATGAGGAACTTACCCTGTAAATTCCTACACAAATTTGGAAACATAAATATGCAATCAATTGGAAAGAAAATGACCACATTAGAATGTCTAGGCTCATCAAAGGCTCCCACATATGGGACAAATCTTAGGAAAATAGAGCCATTGTGCAAAAACATAGTTCCTGGGAAATCAGAGATGGAAACCTGGTTTGGTTCTGGGAAGATAACTGGCAGCGGGAACCTAAACTGTTAATAGAAGAATTTTCCAATCTCAAGAACGATACTGATAACAATGGGTTACACAGGGTAAAAGACTTCTAGGTTCCGGAAAGAAGGGAAGACAAATGGAGATCATGGAAGAATCTAGTTTACAGTGAGGACTCCCCATTAAAGGCACAAGCAGAAGCTTTATTGGACATCCTGGAACAAAGAAAGATTTTGACTTCAGCAGATTCAGACCAGCTGAGATGGGGCAATAATAATGAAGGTAACTTTAACCTCAAAGAGGCCAAACATAAATATGTAGGACTTGAATTCCCAAATCATGATGGGGTATGGAAAAACAATGAAATAATCAACAAAGCTTGGGCATTAATTCCAGGATTTCTGATATGGGATGTCTGGAAAGAACGCAACAACAGAATTTTCAAGAATAGGAAAGATTCTCCCCAGAACATCATGGCTCAGATATTAAGACAACTCAAGGAGACAGTAGGGACCATCATTAAAAACCCCCCTGATGAACAACCTAAAGATAAGGATGTACAGATTCTTCTGCAGCTGGGTCTTCAGGGGCTTACCCCACAGGGTAAAAATAGGAAGGTAAGTCATATAATTTATGATAAGGATTTCTGGCAACCTCCCCCTCAGGGATTCTTAAAATGCAATATTGATGGGGCCTCTAAAGGAAACCCGGGTATGGCGGGGTATGGAGGAGTGATAAGAGATGAAAATGGTTACATAAAAACCCTCTTTCATAGCCATTTGGGAAAAGCCACTAACAATATGGCAGAGCTTATGGCCCTTGAGAAAAGTCTAGAAATCTTGAAGAACTCAAATCTTCAGAATACCATAATTGAAGCTGACTCCGAATTGATTATTAATTCGGTTAAGAGAATTTGCTATGGTTCTGCTCCAGATAAAGTCTCAAAACATTGGCGGCTTCTGTAAGTTTATCAACGGATTCATTCTCACCTGAAGAACATGAGAACTATAAGTTTTACTCATGTGCGTCGTACTGCCAACAAAGTAGCAGACTTACTTGCCAATGAGGGTGTGCGCTGGACGAAAAGTAATAAAATTTATGATTGGATAGAGATACCCCAAGGCAGATTGAGGGAAGAGTGTCTCAGACAGATGAATGCAGATAGGGAGCTCTATCAAAGCAGGGAAAACTAAAAGTATGTTGACGAGAGGTGTCAGGGGAAGTTCGATCTTCTATAGTGAAGCAGTGCATGGTTATCGGGGCTGCGGAAGGGAACTTGTAACTAGAACTTGTAATTCACACCCTGCACTCTTTATGAAATCTATATTCTCTACCGAAGATTTAGCTCTGCCGGGTTTTGCTTTAACGTACTTGCAGTTAAGCAGATTAGCGGCTATCCTAGGGATTTTGCGAGGCAATTTGCAAGGTGGTTACCTTGCATGTCGGACCTGAACTGAACCTAAATTATGGCGGTATTTGATTTCAGGTCCGGATACAATGTTATCCTTCGTGCTTGTCTCGCATCGAGGTTGGAATCTGTGAATTTTGAGCGGATTACATGCACGAAGTTTATTCCCCAATTCGGACCCAAAATTTGTATAGGCTGGATTCTATTTCCTCATTGGGTCTGTTTTAAGAATCAAAGAATATACTTTTTTTTTTGCTGCAATATGTGCCTCATCCGTCAGATCTTTGAAGACGGATCAAACAGTCCAGGCTTCTGTTTGTGTTTTGAAGTTCTCGTAGTCAGGTTTGTGGGCCCTTGGCCCATTTGTTTTGCCTTTGGCTTGGCGCCCTAAGCCCTGAGCGGACAATTAATGCTATGTCCCTCACGTCCTTTGGGCTTGTTGTAATATATGTAATTTGTTTTTCTGTTTCAATTGAATAGAAAGAATGACTCTTGCTTTAGCAAAAAAAGATAGTAGCAGGTGTATTGTTTCCAAAGGTTACGTTCTTTTCTTTACTTATTTCATTAAAAAACATAAACTTATCTTTATCACCTGTCATGTGTTTTGAGCAACCACTATCAATGTACAACAAATTTTCTTGATCCCCTACATATAAAGCTAGACCACATTTCTCAGATTCAATGGTTTTGTTCTTCCACACCGTAGATGTTGTTTCCATTTGCTTATCTTGAGATATTGATCATCCTTTGCTCCCGCATTCAAATTACTTATGCCTAAAGTTATTGCAAAGGGAGCATTTAGTTTCATATTGAAGAAGAGAGAAAGCATTGTGATAGAATTTTTCATTCTTTTGTTTTCTTGCTTCCCTAGTCATGATAGTTTTACATGCAACACATTGAGCATCCTTATGACCAGAATTGCGACAAGTAAAACATTGTCCATTAAAGTAGAATCGTTTGGGATCATAGTACCTTATAGTGTTTTTATTTTGATTGAATCGAGAAGAGTTTACCTGGGAGGTATTTGGTCCTTTATTCTTTTGTTGTAAGACAGAGAGATGTTGGTTGTTTCCTTTTACTGCATTGAGATAGCTTCCTGTTTCTGTATTTGGTCTTTTATTCTTTTGTTGTAGGAAAAAGTGATGTTGGTTGCTTCCTTTTACTACATTTAAATGGCTTCCCGTGTTTGTAGAAGACTTTACAATTTTTGATGTTTCTTCATAGTATCCAAGACCTGTCTTTATAGGAGGTGAGCATTGAAACTTGATGATTTCATCCAAGGTTTCAGATCCTTTAGCAAATATAAGATTAAAACTTTTTTCTTTCTCAAGTTCTTTCCTTAGACTGAATATTTCACATTCTAGCTTCTCATTATGCTCTTCTTTTTCTATGATTTGTTTCTTCAAAGTTTCTTCTGCTAATTTAGCTTTTTCTAAACAAATATTAAGCTAAAAATATCTTTTTCTTCTAGGGCATCCATGAAATTATCACCAGACTCATCTTTAAATTCCATAAGTACTTGGCAATCTTGATCAAACTCATCTTCTTCATCACTATGATTTTTGCATAGATAAGGAAATGAATCACATTTAGAACAAAAGTCCATACTTGATAATGCTTTTGAATATTTGCTTCTGTTTACTATGTTTTTCCTTGGAGTTGCTTTCTTCTTTTACTTCTTTCCCATTGTCTTGAAGGATCTCCTTCAACCGATCAAGCTTCTTCCAAAGGACCTGCTCTGATACCAATTGTTGGGAAAAATATTAAGGGCAGGGAGCAGGAGCGGGGTGCGGGAGGTGAATCGGTATTTTCAAATCATTAACTTTTCGTTTCATATTCTGATTTCTGTACGCGACTTTTCTGAAGGGAATCTGCATGTGTACGCTACTGTTCTTAAGACAACTAACATATATCCAATAAACTTATGTTTCATTCAATTCCTCATCTGTTTATCTTGAGCCAATGCATCAGTACTTTATTAAACATTAGATAAACAGTAACCATGTGTAGTAAGAATAAAATAAACCATCACACATAAGCAACACACATGAACACCAGGATTTAAGGTGGAAACCCAATGGGAAAAAATCACCTGTTGTTGTCATCCTTGTCTTCTTTTAAATATAAAGAAAAACTTTTACAATCTTATACTGGCGAAGACTCATAACTGTATGCAGGCACCCATTTGTAGAAGGGTACAACCTTTGCTCATTCTCCAACTCATACTGGAAGGGAGCTCCATACCCCTGGATCTTGTACTGGCGTACACTCATACCAATACATAGGCACCAACCTACAGAAGGCCACAACCTTCCTTCATTTTCTAGCTTCTACTGGAAGGGAGCTCCAATCTTATTATCTGATGTACCGTCTACCACTAGAAGGAAGCTCCAACTCCCTCAACTCCAGGGACCACGTTTCATAAATTTTCATACTGGATCCATCTGCTATAACACATCACAACTTGTAGGCCATGTTTAATCAAATTTTTGGATTGGACCCACTACCAACATTTAAGCTCAATATTAATCATTAAATTGTAACTCATCACTGTAACTGAATCAACCAATCTCTGAAACCCAATCAACTGAAACTCAACAAAAAAAACTCAACTAACCAACTAGAATAGTCAGATCACTGTAACCAAAATACCAAACAACTTACAATGCATCAGAAAAACCAGATTATGTTACTCCAAACCCTGATCAACCATCTGTCAAAATATGTATGCTACTTTGTAGTAGCAAACCTGCGTGTGTATTCACCATTCATGAATCATACCTGTGTACATATATTAAACTTTGAAAATTGAAAGTTGAACCATTGTCACTCTGATACACATATTGAATCATACACAAATCATTCCGAAGCAATCACAGAACTTTCTCTCATCTTCAGTTATAATCAACAAGTAACCTTAGCATTCTTCAATCAATTAATTCACAATCAAACATCAGAGTTTAAGACCAGATCATCAAGAAGATTTCATTGACAGACAATATAAACACACCAAAATTGATTAAATGATCAAACATCTTTTTTCATCAAATCCGTACTATTTGTACGCGCTTTCTTCAAAGCATATCCGGGTGTGTACGTGATTTTCAGAAACTAAACTCACGTATAGATCATAATATATACGTGACTTACCATAATCAAACCCATGTGTATATGTGTCTTTCAGGTTTTAAAACCCGCACAAATCTGCAAATTCAGAATCAGATCTTCACTGCAACACAAAAATTCAGACATACATAGATCTCGATATACACAGAAAAATCATGCATTAAGACGCCATCAACACAAATCAAATCATCCCATAACTATGATTGTCATCTCAGATCTATTGGATCTAATCCATCATCAAACCCCCAGGTGCATACTTAGTTTAGATCAAGAAAAGTATCAATAAATCATAACATGCATACTTGATTCAGATCTAACTATTCAAAATATTTCCATCACTTGCACACTTTGCACACATTTTACCACTTTCATCTTCATTACCTTATATAGCTTATCCTTTTTCAATACCACATGTCAAAACCATACTCTAGTCGATGGTTTTCTTAGACGGGATCAAAACATCCATTACTGGGCTCAATACCACAGGGCAATACCATGGTGCAGAAATTGTACACTCCTTTGCTTCTTCATACTTGCGTGTGTACACGGGTTTTCTTAACAGAACCCGCGTATACTTATTGAACTTTCAACTTTATCATAGCTCTGCCTCTGAACTGCTATGCCTTTGCCAAAACACTTTGTCACATCTTGTTTACATATTCAACAAGTAAGTTTCCATCAAGAGACAACTCATCAAGTAGGTTTTCATTCATCAGGTAGGTTGCCATAAAGGAAAACACATTATTCATAATGCCAACAGGGGTAACATCACATGTCTCCCTCTTAGCTTAAAAGATCAAAAAATCATTGAAAAAATCCACAAAACCATCTCAAAACTCAGATGGAATTAACTCCTTGAAATGGGTTCGAAAGTTGGCTTGAACCAAGTTGTTCAAGTTCTGCTAAGGCTCCAAACATGCCCTACATTGGCTCTTTAATTCCTCCAGAGGGTAGAAAGTCAGCTGAAATCGAAGCCCAATATTTAGTCCTTTTGTATTGTCATACACATTCTCACTAAGGCTAGGATGCACCCTTTTCTCAAAAGATTTTGTAGAGAGTCAATGTTGATTTTGGACTAGACCAATTGATTTTTGATATCCTCTTTGTCACTTACAAGGTCTACAATTCTAGCCTTGTGGTATTTGATATATTGATCAAGACCTTTTTTGGTAGA
The DNA here is from genome assembly GCA_031772625.1 of Pinus tabuliformis. Taxonomy (NCBI): domain Eukaryota; kingdom Viridiplantae; phylum Streptophyta; class Pinopsida; order Pinales; family Pinaceae; genus Pinus; species Pinus tabuliformis. Next base: position 290,540,219 of record CM062808.1, on the reverse strand, counting down.
GTTTTGGGAGATCCATTCCCGTGTTATTCTAGATAGAAAGCATGTCATACAACATCACATAGCTAAAGGTGAGTATGTAGATCACACTAAGAACATTATAGAAACGAAAAAAGTTGCATTGTTTTAGGAATTTCAAGAAAGCAATCAATGTGTAAAGATATCCATAAGGATGTTTCATAAATTAAAACCATGGTTTATTAAGCCTAATACATTCCATGACACGTGTTGTTGTCGATATCATGTTGAATTTAAGCTTCATTATGACACTTTCTAGGAATTTTACAAGAATAATTATCACGATGACCCTCCTGCTCCTACAATGTGTGATTTTGTTTCATCAATATTGTGCAAAAGGGAGCTAAAAGAGTTGTTTTACAAGAACAAATATATAGGTTGAAGAAGATTCACTGAATGTGGTTATTTGGCATTGTTCCATATGAGCTCTCCTATTTATTCCAACTAGTCTGGGATGTCAGATGTCACCATCACATGGAAGTGATATGAATATGTTGTGGGAAATAAACCATGTTCTTCAACTCTGGAACCAAGGAGGATCAACTTGTTGAGAATGAGATTTCTATTTCACAATTCATGGGGGTGTTTTAAAACAATATCTACAAATATTTCAAACACTTGCATAGGTCCAGGTGGCAACCTCATGAATTTAAGAATTCTTTCAAAGTATTCCAGCCAGACACAATCTTATCATTGGTAGACTTTGCTAAGAATTACACATTTTCTCCTCAGATAGAGATCCAAAGTGAGTTCTATCACTTAGACCAAGTGTCCATATTCATACATGTTTTGTACATACATGCACAATTGAATGTTGATGGTAGGGATAACACTGACAAGTCATGTGATGTGATTAGGGAGGATCAATTTTACATTAGGGATGATCGTGAGCATGACACATTGTTCGTGAAACGTTGATTTGACCTGATTTATGAATCATTAAAAAAAATGACATATAACTCAGAAAGAATTAGATATGGTCAAATGGTTATTCAAGGCAATTCAAGTAAACACACAACTTTTATTGGTTGAGCTGGCTACACAAGAAGACAAAAATTCAGCATACTTGGAGCTATTTTTAAACAAGACATGGAAAGGGTGAGCATGATGGTGCATGTTCTTGTGTGAAGCAAGCACTTAGGAGGTACCAAATGAGTCAGGATGTAGATCAACTCAAATCATCACTAGAGGTGGTCAACTGGTGTAGATCCCATTTAGGACATGAAGGTCACGAATCTATTAGGCCTTTGTGTAGGTTCTTCTGGGATGTTGAACTTGGTAATGTGAATAGATCCATTCCTTGGTATTGCAATACTATAGAAGGAACAAGGGAGTTAAACTCAGTGTGGAGCAAAGACAAGGGAGAAACATTTGCCATCGAGATAAGAAAAATCACATGTTTTTGTGAGTTTTGCATTGGTGTTAATGGGTGTAGATTCGATCACTGTGAAAAACACAGGCACATGAAAGGATGGAAATATGTCCCTCTTAATCTAAAGGGATCTCATCTAATTCTAACATGGCAAGAGATGCACGATGAAGATGGAATCATTTTACTTGATCAAGATTGAGTCTCTGATCTTGGAAGGGAAGATATGTGGCCCGTCTATCATTAAGGGTTTCATCTATAAATTAAAATCTTGAACGTATTTAACCAATACATATTTTGTATTTTTGTTGTAGGCGATGTTTTTGTTGTCACTGCCTTCTCAATAAATGAAGAGAACGTGGCCTACTATTTGATGCGATGCACATAGGCGAAAATCAGGTTGGTGTGACTATATGAAGATGGACAATTCACATGCCAAATTGGTGACATGGTTGTGATGGGCCATTTTTTTGAAAATGTTAAAAAATATGTTGATCACATCATTTATAGAGATTTTATGGCTGAATATATATCTTTCCAATATAGTCATCTAGTCATAGCAACCCAGAATAATCTCATAGAAATCAAAACAAATAAATGTGAACCAAGGAGATGGAAGATGATATAATTGGACCATGACTATATTATGGAGACTTGCATTCCTATGAGCCATTGGCCAGATGAGTAGATGATGCAAATGACAAGACATGAAGCCAAATCTATAGTAGTCAAGTGTAATATAATCTATTATAAGAGATCAACATATGAATTTTGTAATTTAGAACTGTGACAGTTGAATACTCCTATAATTTTGTAATTTTGAATAGAGAAATGTTCCGCACTGGTCTAGGATGGATTCATAATGGTGTATATATGTTATATAAGCTTTAGTTTCCTTGAGGGTCTAAAGTTTCTAAAGTTTTCTAAAATTATGTGAACCCCATAGATATAAAATTTAATTAAAATTTAGAATCAGGAGGGATTTAGATTTATATTTAATTTTTTTTTTTTTAAATTTCATGTGTAGTATTCATGTTGAGCATGGAAGAAATCTTCTAGATATATATAATAATGGGTTCTAGAAAATCCATTTCAATATCTAATAACCAAGTTGATGTAATACTATTTTACTAAAAATGGAAATTCAACTATCTAGGTTATGAACAATATTGAAATATTTTTATGTTAATAATAGATACCATATGTCAGTTTGATATAAAACATGGAAAAAGTTATGCACATGCTTCATATTGGATGACCTCAAAAGAAATAAAATCGAATAAAACTTATTTGTAGTTAACATCTTGGCATCTTTTAAAATCATTGTAATTTAACATATATTGATTGCACTAAAAGGCACTTTCTACAAGTCAATATGGCAACACATTTGTAATTCTTTCCATGCTCAACATTAAATTAATACATGATATATTTTAGTCCATTTTAAGTATTAAAGTGACTTGCATCATAGTAAGATTGTACTTATTTTGTTAGTCTATGAAACTATAACAATTCAAAATTATTAAATTTTGTAGAATTTTACTTCTTGAATGTTCTTAATTGAAGTTCTTAAGATAAGGAATTGACCAAAATACTTGGATAGCTAAGTAAATTTAGGAAAGTTCATAAAATTATAGAAATATATCATTAATTGTTTAAATTAACATACAATGATTGCACTAAAAGAAACTTTCTACAAGTTCAATATTAAATCGATGTACATAATATATTTTAGTTCATTTTAAGCATCAAAATGACTTGCATCATAATAAGATTGTACTTATTTTCTAAGTCTATAAAACTAGAAATCAAAATTGTTATTTTGTAAAATTTTACTTCTTGAATGTTATTAATTGAAGGTCTTAAGATAAGGAATTAATTGAAATATTTGGATATCCAACTTAGTTTAGAAAATTTCATAAAATTATCTAGAATATTAATTATTTTTTGGTATATTAAATTCCAATACATATGAATTATATCATGTTATAACTAAGCAAGTCCCAAGGGTTAGCTCAATTGGTCAAGTTCTCCTTGCTAAGTACCTCACCAGTTGGAAGATAACAAGGTCAATTCTCCTCGACACCCTTAGGGTTAGGCCCTGCTAGTTTGGCTAACGAGATTTGATTCCCTTTGGGGTTGAACTGTCGAGATTTTTCCATGGATGTAACGGCCACCTAGTGTTCGTGAGCGACCATAAAAAATAATAATCATGTTATGAATAAGCTCTTGTAGATGGCCTCAAAGGAAAGAAAACTGAATGAAAAAAATCATTCACTGGGTGGCCATGGATGTAGCAACAACCCAGTGTTAGTGAACCACCATTAAAAAAAAAAAATCATGTTATGACTACAAAAAGAATAAAATATTAATTTTTGATTACTCGTTGAAGACATCTTTTAAAATTGAATTTAAAACTTATTTCAATCCTATTTGCATTTTATAATTGAACCATCATATGTTTTAGTTTATTGTAAGTATCAAAGTGACTTGTATCATAGTCTAAGATTGTAATTATTTTCTTAGTCTATGAAACTAGAAATCAAAATTGTTATCTTTTAAAATATAAGTTATACTATAATTTTTTTTTAGATTAAGCTATAGGTTAGATCAAGCTTTAAAGCTAGATTGAGCCTCTGTTTAACCATGTTAAGGGTTCGATCAAGGGTTTCTTAAAACCTTGATCGAGCTATTTAAATTTTATAACTCAAGCGCTTGATCGAGATCCTAAGGTCCTAAAAATCATAGTTTTAGCACCCCTTCTACATATTTCTCTGCAACACCAGTTTGTACCCTGGCGGACTTAGGGCAGATTTTGACCTTAAGTGGCGGAGTTGATCATGTTGGATTCGTGAAGGAATCCTCTATCCAATGACATATGAGTTTGAAATTTTCGAATTCATATGATATTTTTCATCTATTTTTTTTTAAACATAATGCTTGAAATTTTATGGGACAATTTCAAAGGGGTTGAATAAAAAATCAATAACATAAAATATACACAATGAAATTTTTTCAAAAAATACCAGTATCTTCGTTTATGAGTCCTCTTCAAAAGGGTACTCTTGGTTTTTCAGTTTATTAAAATAGTTGAAAACAAACTTACGTGAACACACGTGTCTACAAAATGCAATTGAAATATTACTTTGCTAACTTCGAAAAATAATAAAAAAACATAATTTTGCATAAGAAAAAATTTAATATGAAAAACTTAGTTTTCTCCATGTAGATAATGCTCATATATATATATATATATATATATATATATATATATATATATATATATATATATATTTTAAATTACACATTTTATGCTAAGTTATGCCATGCGAACACGCACATACCTTTTAAGATGTGTGCAAATTTGTAAGGACAAGTATTTCATTTAATGTAAAATTGACAGACTATACGACACTATATTTTTTTGCAGAAAATTATATTAGGACAACAACATAATTCTCCACAAATTGTCTTTTTACTCTAAATCAAAATTCACAATGCCTATATGATTTCGAGGTCTTCAATTTGATAAAAGAGTAAAATTTTGAAATTTCATTGCCACATTTGACCCAAAAGTGTAACCCATCTTCATGCATTCACCCTAATAATAATAATAATAATAATTTAATTGACGATGACGACGATGATGATTAATGTCCACTAAGACCAATGTGATATATCAAACCTTAATAAAGTAAGAGATTAATCGAGACTCTTTAATATTTCATTTCTATAATAAAAAAAAAAGGGAAAGAAGCATTCCTAGGTCACTACAGTTCTGCTAGCTTAACAAGTCAAGAAGGTTGGTAGTGTGACAAATGTTTTGGAAGAGAGAAAGAATGTGAGTAAGAGCTGGGCAATCCAAGAGAAAGTTATTTTCATCTTCAACCTTCATAGTATCACAAAGGTGACAAATTCTTTCATCCCAAGGTGTTTTGGGAATAGACCAATGCCTAGTTTCACTTCAGAGCTCATGAAAATTAGTTCTTATCTTCTCAATGTTCATTTTCTTCTTATCACTGGTCAAGGCAGATAGATAATTCTGGTTAGAAAGAGTGGGGTTGATCACCTCCTTATAATACCTTAGCTTCATTTTCCCCTCTAGCTCCTTATATCCCACAAATTATCCTTAAATTTAGAAGTAATATTGTTTTTAATATTATCCTTATTCTCTAAGATTATCTTCTCCTTTATCCCCCAGTGGTTGAGAGCCAAGACTGGGCATCCTTGTGAATTCATCTACATTTTATCATAGAAATTATCACCCTGTTAAATAACCTTTTTTACACTATGATGGGCCAATACCATAACTTATTAATACCGCATGCCCAAAAAATCATAACTCATGTTCATATGACATTTTTTTAAATTAAACAATTCATTAAAAGGATAGAAATGGCATAACTACTTTTGAAATAATTCTTAAACTTTGATTTATAACTATTACTAACCATCCTAGATCCATCTTAACCCCAAATCTATCAAGCACTGAGAGGGATCAAATCTCTCAAAGTGCAAACCTCTTTTTTGAGTGCAAAACTTGAGGAAAGGTTTGCACCTCGAGAGATTTGATCCCTCTTGGCACTTGATAGATCCAGGGTTAAGATGGATCTAGGTTAGTTATAGAATACTATATAATATCTATATTTGTATCTTTATGTCTCTTTCTTATTCTCCCTCTCTCTATCTTTGCTCCCAAACATGCACTCTCTCTCTCTCTTACCATTCTTTCCCCCTCTCTCTCCTCTCTCTTCCCTCCTGCTCTCCTCTCTCCCTCACTCTCTCTCCATATCTCCATTGTCACTCCTTCTCTCTTCAAATTTCTCCCTATATGTCTTTCTTCTTCCTCACTCTCTCCGCCTTGCCAACTCCATATCTCTCTCCTTCTCGCTCTCTTCCTTCCTCTCTCTGTCATTCTCTCTCACATCCCTTTGTCTCTCCCCCCATCACTCTCTCTCTCTCTTCCCTATAAATCTGTCATTATCTCCCTCCCTCTCTCCTTCTCTCTCCCCCCTCCATCTCTGTGTCTCCCTCTCTCTCTCTCTTCGCCTTTTCTCCCTATCTCTCTCCTCTCCTCTTCTCTCTCTTCCCTCCTCTCCTCTCTTTCTCACTCTCTCCCCATCTCTCCCGTGTCACTCCCTCTCTTTATCCACCTCTATCTCTCTATGTCTTTGTTCTTTCCTCCCTCTCTCCCCCCCTCCAACTCCATCTCTCTCTCTCTCCCTCCCTCTTTCCTTCTCTCTCTCTCTCTTTGCCCTCCAACGTTGTCACTATCTCCCTCCCTCGCTCTCGCCCCCCTTCTCTCTCTTAAATTTGATTCCATGATGTTGTGTTTAAGAAAGTATCTAAATTAAAAAACTCAATTGGTTGTAAAATATTAAACCTATATTTTGGATCAATCATGTCAAAGAAAATATAATAATGAAAAACTTAAAACAATAATGCACTATCTTTCCTCTATTATTGTTAGTCAATTTGAATGCTCTCATCACTTGAATCCTTAGATAAGATGGATCTATGCTGGTTCTCAATAATATTATTTAATTATATAAATTTCACATCTTTATATTTAAAAATATTCTCATTTTTTATTTTATTAAAACATTGATTTAATTTCTATGGGAATATTTTTAGTAGTCCTGAGGATAAAGGGTTTAGATATACCTTAAAGTAATTATAACCTTTTTCCTTTTAGATTTAATTAAAAAAAAAGTTATTAAATTAAATTAAAATAAAATATTTATAAAATATTTTGATTGTGAAATAAGTTATGTTTCTTGGGCATGTGGTATTGATAAGCCATGATATTGTAACGAAGCCTATTTAAATGCTAATAATATCCAGGGTAAAGTGAGGGTGAATATCCATGGTTAAGAATCCTGTCATATTGTTATTAAATATTTTTATTGTGAAATAAATTATGGTTTTTGAGCATGCAATATTGATAAGCCATGATATCGGGCCATGGTATTGTAACAAAGCCTATTCACAAGTTAATAACAAAATCAAAATACAATAAATTTACTTTAATTTTAACTTTTAATTATTAATTGAGTCAACATTTAAATGTTTACACACATAGTGTAAATATGTTAAAATATTTAGTAAGAGTTAAATCCTTCCATCCACCTAATAATTATTGATAATTAAATTAAAATTTTAAAAATCATATTCCTATATATATATATATATATATATATAGATATATATATATATATATATATATTTAAAAAACTCATAATTGATTTCTTGTTCTGACGATGAACCACACTAGTTGATTAGAAACGCGTCGACAAATATAATTTCTTGTGATGTACGCCGAAAAATCTCTCATAAAATTGATTTCTTCTTTAAATAAATATTTAATTAATAGACTATATAATCAATAATTAAATTTTTAAATATTAAATATTTATTATATTTGTTAACCTATTTCCAACTGAATTTTTGTAATTAGAATTTCAAATAAAATAGATGATTTTTGTTTTTTAATCGTATGTTTAAAATTTATATATTTAATTTTAAAATTAATTTATCTAAATAATTTATTGGGTCTATGTCTTAATTGCTATCAAACTTGACTTTCAAAAAAATTATATATTAACCTTCGCTTTCATTTTTGTCATTTCTTACAATGTTGCAAATATCCCACCTAAATAATCCTTTGTCGTTATTCTATGATGGAATGCGTTGACTTAAATTTCATGACAAGTTGTGTTACGTGGACAAAATGATGATGATGTAAAATTGTGTGGTAAAGATTAGGTCAAAAAAATTATAATGATGTAAAATTGTGCGGTAAAGATTAGGTCAAACTAAATAGTATTTTATTTAAAAATATATTTTAATATTAGAGATGATCATTATAAAATGAATATGTCTATGCGATATATGCTTTTGAATTTTGGTCAATGGGTGTGTTATTAAGAAATGGTTTGTGTGATGATTATATATTTTAAATTTAAGGGTAGTGTTAAAGTTTTTTGAAAAAATGGGAAGATTAAAGGGGTGAGATCTTATGGTGGAAAGTGAGGAGTTTGGTTCAATTCCCACGAAGGCCTAGTCCAAAGCCATGGGGTACCTTGAAGTAGTGGTTGAACATGTGGTTGCATCAAGAGAGATTATAGTAAAAGGCCTCATGACCCATGCACACATAAGTAGATCAAAGCTCACCCCTATGTTCTATAATTTTAGGCCTTTTGGAGTGTAGCTCACTTGGAAAAACATGTTATGCAAAGTGTTATGTAATATATAATAAGAGTAGTGGGGGCACCTTATAGCAGTGGTTGAACATACGGTTGCACCTAGAGAGATTATATTAAAAGGTCTCGTGATCCTTGCATACATAACTGGATCAAAGCCCACCCCTTCAATTTTAGGCCTGTGCGGGTGTATCTCATTTGGAAAAACATGTCATATAAAGTGTTATATAAAATATTATGAAAAATTTTCTTTACGAAATAAATAAATAAATAAATATTATGAGGTCCTTGGTTTGATCCCCATGGGTTTCAATATGCACTCTGAGGTGTAAATCACTTTGAAAAACATGTTATGTAAAATATTATGAGGTCCTTGGTTCAATCCCTTTTATTAACTCGTGTCCATATTAGGGGCAATGTGGTGCACCTAGTGATTAAAGTGGTAGTGGATGAAGTGTCCATGTTAGGGGCAGTGTGGTGCACCTAGTGGTTGTAATGGTAGTGGACTTGACAAAGTGTGTTATGTAAAATATTATAAGGCCTTGGGTTTAATATCTTCAATTAACTCATATCCATGTTAGGGGCAACGTTGTGCACCTAGTGATTATAGTTAGCATATGAAGTGTCCATGTTAAAGGTAGCATGTTGCACCTAGTGGTTATAGTGGTAATGTGAGTACAAGACCAACCTAGTTACAAATTTCACTAATTCCCCCCTAAAGAATATAAAAATACAAAAAGAGAAAATGTTTGAAATTAAGTGTGCATAAGTATACTTTCATAAATTGTTAAGTGATATTTATTGGATTTTATCTTTACAATTTTTTTTAATAGAATATAAAATTTATAAAAATAAGAGTCATGAGCAATTTAATTCGGCATAGTCTAACTAACATATGAAATGAATTTATGGTCGAAATTTGACAATGCAATTTTTAGTAAGTTCGTGATTTCTTACTGTTTAAAATGCACTTTTGAATGCATAAAGGCATTCAACACCCTAAAAAACCCTCGAGGCACTCAACAAATTGAATAACTTAAACTTAGATTTTTTAAAAATCTCTACAAGATTTCGGAAAAAAAATGTTCAAAAAAAGTGTTTGAAAATTTTGCCTATTAATTAGACTATGCAATTTAATTTTTATAGTTTTGATAATTTAAAAAATAAATAAGTAATGTATAATTTAATTCCAAAAATTGAAATAAATAAATATTTAATATTTAATATTTTGTATTTTTTATATATATTATAAATTTAGTATAAATATCTCAATTTAATGTAATTTGAATGATTAAGATAAATTCTTTATTTTGTTTTCATATTTTATGTAAGTTTAGATCCTTTTCTTTCATGGAAATGAGTACTTTTCTATTAGGTTTGCACTCGGTTGCGACAAAACTCGAGATAGTTACAATTTTGTTCTACTCATGAACTTATGGATTGTCAAATTGCAGCTATCTACCCTCACTTAGAATAGATCAAAATTCCTAAACCTTGACAATACCCTTATTGTCCTAGAAGGATATATTCGACAAAAATGAAACAAAATCCAAACACATCTAACACTGGTCATTACATAGATGGTTAATTAATACTATTTGCATTGTGATTGAGGTCTATGCCTCAATGAGGCTCCCCTGTTGAGCTCGCTTGTCGATTGTTTTGGAGCTGCAAATCCATAATTATGTTGCAAAGCTTCAACCTCATCCTCCAAGCGTGCAATTTGTTGTTGTTGAGCCTCACCTAATTCTAATGGGGTGCCATCGTAGGCCTGTTGTTAATACAACATAACTTGTAAATCATAAATTTGAGTATTCATTGCTTCATGAGCCTTCCTGTAATGCTCGCATATGGTTGAGGCAGAAGAGTTTGACTCTGAACTTGAATCTATGAGTGGGGTTAGCTGAGACCGAAGCCAAAAGAAAGAAGAAGGACCTACTGAAAATGAAGCAGTAATGAAACTTCTGATTTCATTTCCTACACTCATTGATGTTCAGTCGTATAGCCCAATTGCCAATTTAGGGACTAGAAACCCAAAAGGAAAGGGGCACCACAAGAGGAAAAGACAATCCATTCCAAGCCGTAGGGTTCTAACCTTTAAGAAAACACAATGTTCCTTAGTGCGCATCAAACTAATTAACTACAGAATGGACACAACTAAATTTGAGCTCGAGAAAGTGAGATGCAAGACTTCCCAACTGTAGGGGTGCTTAAATCCTAAACAAATTTCCCAGTGACAAAGGACCTAAATAGAAACCTGAATTTCATCAGAGAGCTTCCATTTTCCTTGATTGTGCACCACCCTTGCTAATAGAACTTCCATTCATCTAAAATTCAGGGGATGGCCAAACCATAACCATCCTTACTCACACAGAATGGAGAAAATAGAGCCACCCCTCCTCAATTTAATTTCTCTACTATTAGATAGTCCCTTGTGATTCTACAAGTTCTCATCACTTAAGTCAGGGTCCAAGACAAAGTAATCATATCCTAACTAACTGAGAAGACACATTCCTCATATGCCATGGACTCTGTGTTACATTCCCATCTAATCTTCTTTATCCCACAAGAATGAGCCATGCTGATAAAGATGACAGAGAGAGATACCAAAGGATTTAGCTAAAGGATGGAAGGGGGAGGCACTAGTGCAAATAAATGCAACACATTTTCATGCAATCGATCCGTATGAGGTTGCATGATGGGATGTTATGAGACTTGTCGAATTATCATTAAAAGTGGGATCTTATCCCCAATATGCCTTATGATCATACATGGAGATAGAAATCAGGGGCAAGGAGATAATTTATGCGAGTTCAAATGAGAAAAGGATTTTGACAATGGCTCTATTATTGGATAAAGGCACGCTTTGGGATTGGGGTTACAAATATTGATCATTAGATTCATTTAGGGGATGAAAACTTGAACAACAATAACATTAATTTCTGATTGCCCCTATGCCAAGAGGAAGGCCTTATTGGCTAGAAGATCAGCTTCACTATTGAGAAATGGAAGGATATGGAAAGAGGGGGAGCTAGAAAAAGAGCAAAGGGTATCCTTGATACGGTGGAACAATAAGCTTAGCATATTATCTTTTGGAGGTGTATTGGCTCTTAGGTGTCGAATGATTAGAAGGGAGTCTTCTAAAATATTTATGTACTTGATACCATGCTTTTGGGCTATTTATAGCCCCAAGTAAAGTCCATACATCTCTTCCTGATTGTTTTCTTTCCTACCAAGTCCCCATGAAAATTTATCCACTATTATTCCTTTGGGATTTAGAAGTATACCCCCCCCCCCTCCTGCTACCCTTGTATTGCGCTTGGAGGCTCCATCAAATTGGAGAACCCAGGACTGAAAATTCTTCCTCCATTCTACAAATTTTTCAATGGAAAGGCGTAACAACCAACCAAGGCAAGACTTGTGCTGATTTGAAGAAAGAGTGATGGGACTGGGAGAGATCCAAGGAGAAATTCACTACTTCTCTAGAACGTCCAATGAGGGGTCCAAGGAGGGAAGGTTGTATTCTAAACAGAAAGAGAGGGATTTCAGAGTAGCATACTTTGTTGGAATTGAAATTATTTTGAAGATGGAACTGTTCTTGGAGAGCCATCTCTACGAGCTAAGATATTTGGGGAGAGAAAACTAGATCTCTTTGAAGGAGGATTTGGTCTAAATAGGGCCCAAGTATTGCTTATCCCAAGCTGAGAAAAATGTATGAATGTTTGAGGGCAAATGCGTTTTGGTAAAGAGAAGTCCAAGGGCGAGGGTCCAAACTGCGTGGGTATAAGGGCATGCAAGAAAAAGATGGGAAATTGATTCTTCTGATTTCTCACAAAGGGGACATCTAGAAGGGCCAACAATTTCCTATTTTCTAAGATTTTCAATTGTTAAAATTTTCTTATGGCATGACAACCAACAAAAGGAATTTACCTTTGGAATTGCATTAGAAAACCACATCTTACTCCATATCAAGGATTTCATCAAGACATGTGAATGGAATAAGGGAGTGTTGTATCCTTCTTTGACTATATAGGAGTTCTTCCAACCCCTTTTATCCCTTGTTACTTGACTTAGTGGGGCACACCCCGATTCAATTTACTTTTCAAAATCTCCACTTCAGGTCATAGATTGTCCGAGAATACATCAAGCTTCCACTTTTTCCATAGACCCTTCTCATCCCAGCTCGAAATATGGGAGAGAGTACCAATACCTGCCTGCTTAAGATAATTTCTTAAGGAACTGAGAGGTTGTTCCTGGCTCAGTGGTTGGTGTCCTAGAATTGAGTCCTCCCATAGATTAAGATTGATTCCATTACCCAGGATCCAACAAACATGATTATAAACTACAGAAGAGGAGGAGGCTATCAGTTTCCAAATTGGAGGTCCTTGAGAGATATCTTCGAGATGAATATTACTACCCTTCATATATTTGGCTTGCAAGACTTGTACCCACCATAGTTCTAGTTGATATTTTACCTTCCAGAATAACTTGGCTCCTATTGTGATGTTTACCAAAGAAGGATCATTGATTCCTAATCCACCATGCAATTTCAACACTCAGATAACATTCCAATTCACTAGATGGAATTTTTTGGTTTCTGATTTGCCTCCTTCACATAGAAACTTTCTTAAATAAGCTCCTATTTGTTGTAGCATATGCTCAGGTGCCAACAAAGTAGAGAATTGATATATGGGGATGGTTGAGAGTATTGCTTTTACCAAGACTATTCTCCTTGATACATTCAACCATCTTGCCCCCTAATTTTCCAACTTCATTTTATTTTTTTCGAAAATGTTCTACCATGTTTTAGGCGATGTTTTTGTGAGATAGATTGGAATTCCCATATACTTAAAGTCCTTCCAACTGCTAACCATTTTATATCCAAAAACATCTCCAATCTTCTTTGCCTTATAAGTTATTGTATTCCATGTGAATATTTGGCTTTTGTTATCATTTGTTTCTCCCCCAAATGCTGACATGAATATGTCCAAAGTGGATTTAAATCTCTTGGCTATTAATACTTAAGCTCCTCCCAACAAAATAGTATCATCCATAAATTGACCACTATTTACGCTCTTTGTTCTTGGAGTGAATCTAATGCTCAGGAGGTTGGAAGAGGTCCTTTCAAATTCTAAGCGTCTGCTCAGAGAATCAACCATTATGATATACAGAAAGGGGGAGGACATACAACCATGTCTTAAACCTTGTGATGATTTGAAGAAGTTTGTTGCTCTACTATTGATTAAGGGAGCTATCCATGGTGAATAAATGCACAACACCACCCTTTGAATAAATTTTGCATCAAACCCCATGAGAGATTTGATTCTTTTGGAATTAAAATCATAATTTTTTTTTTGTTAAAAATATAAAATCAAACAGGGTATTACCAATAACTCTCCAAATTACAACTTAAATCAACCATTAAAAATATTTAGGTACTCCCCCACATATATACTTCCAAGACTCTTCAAAACATGACCCAATCAAAGTTAAAATTTATATATATATATATATATATATATATATAATAATAATAATAATAATAAAACTAATTAGGGCAAAATAATCTTCTAATTTTAAAATATTTTCCTTTCCAATTAAAAAAACACTAAATCAAATTAAAACAACTTTTATTTACATAATTTTCATACAATAAACCCTATTTTCTAATTAAATTTGCATATATTAGGGGATGAAAGATTGGGGTAGACGTCATTATGAATTGAACCGTGATTTTGGAAGAGGATAGAATTGGACCGTGAATATATTATGGAGACTTGCATTCCTATGAGCCATTGGCCAGATGAGTAGATGATGCAAATGACAAGATGTGAAGCTGAATCTATAGCAGTCAAGTGTAATATAATCTATTATAAGAGTTCAACATATGAATTTTGTAATTTAGAACTGTGACAGTTGAATACTACTATAATTTTGTAATTTTGAATAGAGAAATGTTCCCCACTATTATAGGATGAATTCATAATGGTGTATATATGTTATATAAGCTTTAGTTTCCTTGAGGGGCTAAAGTTTCTAAAGTTTGCTAAAATTATGTGGACTCCATAGATATAAAATTTAATTAAAATTTAGAATCAAAAGGGATTTAGATTTAGATTTAATTAAATTTTTTGATATTAATTTTTTTTAAATGTCATGTGTAGTATTCATGTTCAGCATGGAAGAAATCTTCTAGATATACATAATAATGGGTTCTAGAAAATCAATTTCAATATCTAATAACCAAGTTGATGTAATATTATTTTACTTAAAATGGAAATTCAACTATCTAGGTTATGAACAACATTGAAATATTTTTATGTTAATAATATATACCATATGTCAGTTTGATATAAAACATGGAAAGAGTTACACACATGCGACATATTGGATGACCTCAAAAGAAATAAAATCGAATAAAACTTATTTGTAGTTAACATCTTGGCATCTTTTAAAATCATTGTAATTTAACATATATTGATTGCACTAAAATGCACTTTCTACAAGCCAATATGACAACACATTTGTAATTCTTTCCATGCCCAATATTAAATTAATACATGATATGTTTTAGTCCATTTTAAGTATTAAAGTGACTTGCATCATAGTAAGATTGTACTTATTTTGTTAGTCTATGAAACTATAACGATTCAAAATTATTAAATTTTGTAGAATTTTACTTCTTGAATGTTCTTAATTGAAGTTCTTAAGATAAGGAATTGACCAAAATACTTGGATAGCTAAGTAAATTTAGGAAAGTTCATAAAATTATAGAAACATATCATTAATTGTTTAAATCATACAATGATTGCACTAAAAGAAATTTTCTACAAGTTCAATATTAAATTGATGTACATAATATATTTTAGTTCATTTTAAGCATCAAAATGACTTGCATCATAGTAAGATTGTACTTATTTTCTAAGTCTATAAAACTAGAAATCAGAACTGTTATTTTGTAAAATTTTACTTCTTGAATGTTATTAATTGAAGGTCTTAAGATAAGGAATTAATTGAAATATTTGGATATCCAACTTAATTTAGAAAATTTCATAAAATTATATAAAATTATCTAGAACATTAATTATTTTTTGGTATATTAAATTCCAATACATATGACTTATATCATGTTATAACTAAGCAAGTCCCAAGGGTTAGCTCAACTGGTCAAGTTATCGTTGCTAAGTACCTCACCAATTGGGAGGTCACAAGGTCAATTCTCCTCAACACCCTTAGGGTTAGGCCCTGCTAGTTTGGCTGACGAGATTTGATTCCCTTCGGGATTGAACTGTCGGGATTTTTCAATGGATGTAACGGCCACCCAGTGTCCGTGAATGACCATAAAAAATAATAATCATGTTATGAATAAGCTCTTGTAGATGGCGTCAAAAGAAATAAAACTGAATGAAAAAATCATTCGTTGGGTGGCCATGGACGTAGCGACAACCCAGTGTTAGTGAAGCACCATTTAAAAAAAAAATCATGTTATGACTACAAAAAAAATAAAATCTTTTTTTTTGTTTACTCGTTGAAGACATCTTTTAAAATTGAATTTAAAACTTATTTCAATCCTATTTGCATTTTATAATTGAACCATGATATGTTTTAGTTTATTGTAAGTATCAAAGTGACTTGTATCATAGTCTAAGATTGTAATTATTTTCTTAGTCTATGAAACTAGAAATCAAAATTGTTATCTTTTAGAATAAAAGTTATACTATAATTTTTTTTAGATTAAGCTATAGGTTAGATCAAGCTTTAAAGCTAGATCGAGCCTCTATTTAACCATGTTCAGGGCTCGATCAACGGTTTCTTAAAAACTCGATCGAGCTATTTAAATTTTATAACTCAAGCGCTTGATCGAGATCCTAAGGTCCTAAAAATCATAGTTTTAGCGCCCCTTCTGCATATTTCTCTGCAAAACCAGTTTGTACCTTGATGGACTTAGGGCAGATTTTGACCTTAAGTGGCGAAGTTGATCATGTTGGATTCGTGAAGGAATCCTCTATCCAATGACATATGAGTTTGAAATTTTCGAATTCATATGATATTTTTCATCTAATTTTTTTAAACATAATGCTTGAAATTTTTTGGGACAATTTCAAAGGGGCTGAATAAAAAATCAATGACATAAAATATACACAATGAAAATTTTTCAAAAAATACCAGTATCTTCGTTTATGAGTCCTCTTCAAAAGGGTACTCTTGGTTTTTTAGTTTATTAAAATAGTTGAAAACAAACTTACGTGAACACACGTGTCTACAAAATGCGATTGAAATATTACTTCGCTAACTTCGAAAAATAATAAAAAACATAATTTTGCATAAAAAAATAAATTTTCAATATGAAAAACTTAGTTATCTCCATGTAGATAATGCTCATATATATATATCTATATATATATATATATATATATATATATATATATATATATATATATATATATATATATATATATATATATATATATATATATTTATTTATTTAGTTTAAATTACATATTTTATGCTAAGTTATGCCACGCGAACACACACATACCTCTTAAGATGTGTGCAAATTTGTAAGGACAAGTATTTCATTTTAATGTAAAATTGACAGATTATACGACACTATATTTTTTTGTAGAAAATTATATTAGGACAACAACATAATTCTCCACAAATTGTCTTTTTACTCTAAATCAAAATTCACAATGCCTGTATGATTTCGAGGTCTTCAATTTGATAAAGGAGTAAAATTTTGAGATTTCATCGCCACATTTGACCCAAAAGTGTAACCCATCTTCACGCATTCACCCTAATAATAATAATAATTTAATTGACGATAAAGACGATGATGATTAATGTCCACTAAGACCAATGTGATATATCAAACCTTAATAAAGTAAGAGATTAAACGAGACTCTTTAATATTTCATTTCTATAATAAAAAAGAAGGGAAAGAAGCATTCCTAGGTCACTACAATTCTGCTAGCTTAACATGTCAAGAAGGTTGGTAGTGTGACAAATGTTTTGGAAGAGAGAATGGATGTGAGTAAGAGTTGGGCAATCCAAGAGAAAGTTATTTTCATATTCAACCCTCATAGTATCACAAAGGTGAAAAATTCTTTCATCCCAAGGTGTTTTGGCAATAGACCAATTCCTAGTTTCACTTTAGAGCTCATGAAAATTAGTTCTTATCTTCTCAATGTTCATTTTCTTCTTATCGCTGGTCAAAGCAGAAAGATAATTCTGGTTAGAAAGAGTGGAGTTGATCACCTCCCTATAATACTTTAGCTTCATTTTCCCCTCTAGCTCCTTATATCCCACAACTTATCCTTAAATTTAGAAGTAATATTGTTTTTAATATTATCCTTATTCTCTAAGATTATCTTCTCCTTTACCCCCAATGGTTGAGAGCCAAGACTGGGCATCCTTGTGAATTCATCTACATTTTATCATAGAAATTATTGCCTTGTTAAATAGCCTTTTTTACACTATGATGGGCCAATACCATAACTTATTAATACCGCATGCCCAAAAAATCATAACTCATGTTCATATGCCATTTTTTTAAATTAAACAATTAATTAAAAGGATAGAAAGGGCATAACTACTTTTGAAATAATTCTTACACTTTGATTTATAACTATTACTAATCATCCTAGATCCATCTTATCCCCAAATCTATCAAGCATTGAGAGGGATCAAATCTCTCAAAGTGCAAACCTCTTTTTTGAGTGAAAAACTTGAGGAAAGGTTTGCACCTCGAGAGCTTTGATCCTTCTTGGCACTTGATAGATCTAGGGTTAAGATGGATCTAGGCTAGTTATATAATACTATATAATATCTATATTTGTATCTTTATGTCTCTTTCTTATTCTCTCTCTCTATCTTTGCCCCCAAACATGCACTCTCTCTCTCTCTTACCCTTCTTGCCCTCTCTCTCTCCTCTCTCTTCCCTCCTGCTCTCCTCTCTCCCTCACTCTCTCTCCATATCTCCATTGTCACTCCCTCTCTCTCTCCAAATTTCTCCCTATATGTCTTTCTTCTTCCTCACTCTCTCCGCCCTGCCAACTCCATCTCTCTCTCCATCTCTCCTTCTCTCTCTCTTCCTTCCTCTCTGTGTCATTCTCTCTCACATCCCTTTGTCTCCCCCCCCATCACTCTCTCTCTTCCTATAAATCTGTCATTGTCTCCCTCCCTCTCTCCTTCTCTCTCTCCCGTCCATCTCTATGTCTCCCTCTCTCCTTCTCTCTCTCTCCCCTCCATCTCTGTGTCTCCCTCTCTCTCTCTCTCTCTTCCCCTTTTCTCCCTATCTCTCTCCTCTCCTCTTCTCTCTCTTCCCTCCTCTCCCCATCTCTCCTGTGTCACTCCCTCTCTTTATCCACCTCTATCTCTCTATGTGTTTGTTCTTTCCTCCCTCTCTCCCCCTCCAACTCCATCTCTCTCTCTCTCTCCCTCTCCCTCCCTTTGTCTCTCTCTCTCTCTCTGCCCTCCAACGTTGTCATTATCTCCCTCCCTCGCTTCCACCCCCCTTCTCTCTCTTAAATTTGATTCCATGATGTTGTGTTTAAGAAAGTATCTAAATTAAAAAACTCAATTGGTTGTAAAATATTAAACCTATATTTTGGATCAATCGACAATCATGTCAAAGAAAATATAATAATGAAAAATTTAAAACAATAATGCACTATCTTTCCTCTATTATTGTTAGTCAATCTGCATGCTCTCATCACTTGGATGCTTAGTTAAGATGGATCTATGATGGTTCTTAATAATATTATTTAATTATATAAATTTCACATCTTTGAATTTTAAAATATTCTCATTTTTAATTTTATTAAAACATTGATGTAATTTTTATGGGAATATTTTTAGTAGTCGTGAGGATAAAGGGTTTAGATATACCTTAAAGTAATTATAACATTTTTCCTTTTAGTTTGAATTAAAAAAAATATTAAATTAAATTAAAATAAAATATTTATAAAATATTTTGATTGTGAAATAAGTTATGTTTTTTGGGCATGTGGTATTGATAAGCCATGATATTGTAACAAAACCTATTTAAATATTAATAATATCCAGGGTAAAGTGAGGGTGAATATCCATGGTTAAGAATCATGTCATATTGTTATTAAATATTTATTGTGAAATAAATTATGGTTTTTGAGTATGCGGTATTGATAAGCCATGATATTGGCCCATGGTATTGTAACAAAACCTATTCACTAGTTAATAACAAAATCAAAATATAACTAGCAATTGTCCCAAAAGGTACAAAGAGAGGCCGATAGGATCAGTGAAAGGAAGAAAGTTTTATAGATAGTGAAGCATATATAAAAGTATGTAGTGACGAAGTTAATAACCATCCTGTACCAGTACATTTGATATTAGAAGAACAAAACCAAAACCAAACCATTCATATTAATATAGTAAGTGTAGAACACGTTCATACTTTTAAAGTTCAATAGGTTCAATAGATTATTGGCAGCATGCTTTGTTGTACATGGTAAATGAAAAGTGAAGAAATTTGTTATTTGCAAATGTTAAAACAAATCACTTACATTACTGGTTGACAGTAGAAGTAAAACATTAACATTATTAAAATTTTGAAACCGATTTTAAATTCATGTATTGTATTTTTCAAAGTATTTTGTTTTACATACTTAAGTCCTCAAATATAGTGTTTTTAGATTCCATTTTGGCAAACCCACCATTTAAAACACTATGTATTTCTCATATTTATGGACATTTCTTAGCAGGCAATGAATCATATACCATACACAACAAGAAGAAATGATATTCAAAGGAATAGAATAATAGCATGAAGCATTTAACTATACAAGACAAGTGACATATAATATTCAAATAAATAGAATAATGGCAGAGACAGGATATATATTTTACCAGGATGATGTTGTAAATCCACACCCATTGTCCGTACAGGTGGACATAAATTTTAATTGAGTCTATGTTTCTTTTTTGTGCAACATTGCAATTTAAAGTTACTTTCTAATGTATGGCTACCGAGATGAAATTTGGTGTTTTCTCTGGTTCTTAGTATAGCAATAGGGGTAGAGTATGAAAGTTCAGGGGGTTATTGTTCCTCCTAACAATAACTGTGCTAAACAGAATCAGTCACAGAGCCTTTGTCATGGCAGGTTCTGTATTACTGACCTCTATTAATGTGTTTTAAATTAGTTATTGCTACCCTGTTTCTCTTTACATGCATGCTATTTTTAATTTATTTGTATTAAAGTACTGGACAAACATTTTGGTTCTAGAGCTGTCCCTGTTGAAAGACAATGCTGTACTTTTTGATGCTCTCTGCAAAAGTTTCATACTGAAGGGATAGAGTGCAATGGAGAATGAAGTACACTTAGCATTATGGTTATTGGACAAGATGGCTTGAAGATGAGGTGAATTCCTTTTTACTTGTAAATATGTAGCCTCTTGATTCAATCCAAGAAGGGTAAATTGTTTATAATTAATCTTTCCTTAACTGGAAGAAAGTCGTTATAACTGTATTTTTTAGGGGATACTGCTTTCTTATTAAAATTTTTAATTTTTATTGTTGGATCAGGTTGCTTCACTATGCACTATCCTCGTTGAAGAATACAAAGAACATGCATATGAACTCTTGCGACTTCCTTATATAAGGAAAATTTTGGTACACAGTTCATCTTTATTCTCCATTATGTATTTTATCTTTTGTTCTTAATGTCTATGGAAACATTTGCAAGGCAAAGAGTCTTCACTATTTTGTGCGCAACGTTCTAATCTTTGTGAGCTTTTGAGTCTCGGACACATCTGCATTTTTCTTATTTTCATTGTTGAGTCTTTGAGGAAATTACAACTGTCAGCTTGCAGGTATTTTTCTTGATTCAACTGCTGGATATTTCACCACATTGGACAGAGTTGCAGTTGATTTACTGCTTGTTGGTTGCAGCCAATATTATAGTACCATGGCAAATAATTTTATAAGTCTATCCAAATTAAAATTAATTTAATCGTATCTTTAAAAAAATTCCAGAACTTGAAAAGGCACTCTGTCAACCAATTTCATCAGTACTAATGTCAAATAATTTAAGAAAGATATTAAAATTAAACTTAATTTAACCGCACATTCACAAAACCTTAGAAAACAACAACCCACAGTCTAATCATATCTCATTTGTCAAGCAATTTCATCAGTACTAATGTCAAATAATCGAAGAAACATATTAAACGTAAACTTAATTTAACCCCACATGCACAAAACCTTAGAAAACAATAACCCACAGTCTAATCATACTTCAAGAGCAAAAGCATTTGACCATGTGATTTTCGCTATCATATAAGATTAAGCATTTGACCATGTCATTTAATTTCATGAAAAGAGTAATGGAAAGTGAAGCAGATATGGCTGCAATGGAAAGTACATAAAGCTGCAACAAATCATTTGTACATGCTCTGCAACAACTGCCCGTGAAAAGGGGTATTGGAGAAAATTCCAGAGATGCAAAGCACTAAGTTTAATATCCATATATTGCAAAAAAGAAAACCACTTGGTCCTAAATGGAGTAACTGAGATACAGGTCTAATTAACCCTGTTTTAACATTGCTCTCCCAACAAAAAACACTTCAAAATACGATCAGGAATGCCTTCCATTAGGTTGAATAAGTGACCAACCCCAGGAAGCTCATGATAGTGGATGCAAGAAAGCTTTTCACCAATGTAACGCTGCAAAGTCACCGGCACTAATGCATCCTCATCCCCTTGCCATATATGAACTGAAACATCATTGTTAGGAAATGGGTTATTGAGTTCCAAAGGATCAAAATCCCACTTGCCAAACATGACCATCAATGCTGCCTTCAAACGCTGCAGAGGCAAATGAATCAGTAAATAAGGAGAAAACAAATCTTGGATCCAGAATCAGGCACAGTACCAGTATCTTGTTAATTTGGAATTCTTTGTCTAATCTTAGCATTGGTTTATTGAGAAAGAGAAAAGTCAATCAACCTCAAGCAAATTCCACAATTCAATTTCGTTAAGAACAGCATAGCATTCTGATTTGACTTTTGAAAATGGTTTTTTCTAGGAAAAGGAGAGATCAAGGTCTCAGATGGAAACCAAAGTCAGTCAACCTCAAGCAAATTTCGAAATTCAATTTAGTTGAAAAACATAGCATTCTGACTTTCCATTTGAAAATGGTCATTTCTAGGAAAAGCAGAGGTCAAGGTCTGAGTTGCAAACCACGTAAAATAACATAAATAGACAAGAAATTATAATTCACTTTCCAAAAAGAAGTGAGAGGTATAAGGCCTAGATCAAGGAAAAATAAATACTTCAGCAGATCTTCCACTTGCAGCTAATTTGCGGCCTAGCTCGCGGACATGCCTGTTCAGAGGTTTCCATGTCCCTTGAATAACGCTTGAAGAAGGAAACCATTTTTGGGTATTCCACCAATAAGTCAGCCAAGGGGTATAATAAGCAACACGAAGTGCCCATTGATCCTGTCGGGCTTGCTGATAATAAGCTTCTTTAGATAAATTAACTGGGAAACCAGGCCACCTGTAGTTTATTACAGGTGCTAAGAGTGCAGCACCCGCTAACCTGTGTTACCATCATTCATATTTCAATGTTATTAAAGTGCAGAATCCCAAAATTTCTTAGAAAAGGATCTAACACAACCGTTGTGTTTCTTAACTATAGTCACAGAGACTGCAAAGTTCTCTGTGTGCACCCTATTTAGTATTATATCAACTAATATCATAGACAATAGATGCTAAGTTGGGAAAAAAAAGATGAGAACCTGTGTGGTATATATTTGAGGGATCCCCATATCGTGTATCCCCCAAGGGAGAAGCTCATCACATAAAATTTGGGACCAAGATCAAGTTGGTCTGCAAGCTGTTCAATATCTAAAGCCGCACTTCTTACAGATCGCTTAGGATGAGGATCGCTTTCTCCGTACCCAGGCCTGTCGAAGGTTACAATGTACACTCCCAGCTCTTTCACAATTTCCTGCAAAACCTGAATGCCATTCTGCAATTACCTCAGAAGCTGGAAAGGTATCATTTCTGGATCCTGTAAAACCATGTGCCATAATGATCTTATACTTTGCTCTCTCTCTGGGAACTCCACTTTCCCTGTAGGCCAAATGTCTTCCATCTTGAAGCCGAATTCGAGGGGCAATAACTGGAGGGCCATTCAGAGATCCACAGATAGCAGAAGGGGGCGGCTGGATGGACTTGGATGCCCATGCAAGGAACCCCACCATTAAAACAATGGCTAATTTTCTCAATATACCTGAAATGCTATGTTGTTACCTTTGCTTAACACTTTGAGTATTTGAGTATGTTAGCTCATAAAATAGGGAAGGCATTCAAAACTACAACAAAATTGCCATTAATGATCAGAAAGAGCAGAAAACAATTTTAGGTTAAACTAACTTACCTCCACTCAATGCATCAGATCTTTTGTCCGACTTGCCCGTTCTGGTATGGGCTCGGGCAGCTGCAGCCGAAACTTTTCGGTTCCCAGCAGCCATATTCTATAAAATATACTATGCCTCCCAGAAAACTAAAATAAAGAGAAAGAAAAGGCGCTTATCTCGGCAGCCTTCCAATAAAATCGACCACACCAAGAGGGCTCAATGCATATGAAAAATACCCAAATGCAAAAACAGGGCATTCACTATGCTTCCTGTCAGGATTTTCCCTGCCAATAAATTCAACAGCTGAGATCCTCCTCAATTTCTTTATCCTTAAACAAAATTCTATGCATGCTCCTATCTAAGGATAGAATTCCCCCCGGTTAGGCCAAAATGTGAATCAACTGTACTGTACATGTTAAAATCCAAACACCAAGAAGCAAATCAGAGAAATCTAGGCAAGCCCAATTCAGAAAAACCCAAAAATGCCACATGCAATATCATGCAGAAGCCCCTTTTCTGGTTTATGAATGTCCAATAGCAATTATCACAAAACTTACCTAGAGAAACGAATCTCCAATTGCAAGTATCACAACACTTACCTCCATCTCGGTTCTGGGTTCAGGCATGCAATATGATGAAGTTGGAGCTATAAATGAGGTTGAAACAGAGCAGAATCCCATCGCATATAGCTTTTCCAAAAACATAACGCCAACATATGGGTTGAAATTATGTTAAGGCTTTTCCAAGATTTTGGCATTCTGGACTAAAATACTCAAAATTATGCAGGGGATCTTCATTTACAAGGGAGTAGGATGGTGCCTGCATTCAAATGAGATTATCATAGAGCCCCATAGCACAGCTGTTCCTTTTTCTTGTACAGTGGGCTGATTGCAGCCTAGCAAGCACATTAGGACTTCTGTAATTGTTCCGTTGTTTGACTCAGCAGCGAGTTGGCAGCAGGGGTCAAAACCGTAGCTGTAGTGGAGAAAGGCGCCTCTCTTCATAACCAAAAAAGATGCAGCAACAATAGTTGCATTCAACAGACCGATGGATAGAATGAATGAAAAAAAAATAAACACAGAAATAGCGATCACCTCTGTCACAGGTAAAAATGCGTTGATGATCTTTTCCTTGCGCTTGCAAAATGTGAGGACTGTCTTCTGTCTTCAGGGCGTCAGGCTGTCGAAGAAACTGGAAAATAAACCGTGAATGAGGTTGTGTTCTAACCTCCATAGGAACCCCAGAACAGTTAAACGCCGCCGCCATTTCCTCGCAGAACATAAATATCCACCACGCCACTCCCTCAGAACTGTTCCGCCACTCCCTCGCACAACCGTCCCGCTGAAAAACTTCTGGTTTTCTACCTGCACGAGACTGGAAAACTCCTGCAGAATCCGATGCCACGTGTCGGTATGAGGAGTGAAGGGGCTATTCAGGAAAAAGATGCCACGTGTCAGCACGAGAGTGAAAGGAACGACGAAAGTCTGTTCCAAAGGAAGGCCTATCGGCCTAATAAATTTACTTTAATTTTAACTTTTTATTATTATTTGAGCCAACATTTAAATGTTTACAGACATAGTGTAAATATGTTAAAATATTTGGTAAGAGTTAAAATCCTTCCATCCACCTAATAATTATTGCTAATTAAATTAAAATTTTAAAAATCATATTCCAATATATATATATAAGAAACTGATAATTGATTTCTTCTTAAATAGATATTTAATTAATAAACTATGCAATCAATAATTAAATTTTTAAATATATATTTTAAATATTAAATATTTGTTATATTTGTTAACCTATTTCGAACTGAATTTTTGTAATTATAATTTAAAATAAAATAGACACAAGTAACAATTGATTTTTGTTTTTTTAACCTATGTTTAAAATTTATATATTTAATTTTAAAATTAATTTATCTAAATAATTTATTGGGTCCATGTCTTAATTGCTATCAAACTTGACTTTCAAAAAAATATATATATTAAACTTCGCTTTCATTTTTGTCATTTCTTACAATGTTGCAAATATCCGACCTAAACAATCCTTTGTCGTTATTCTATGATGGAATGCATGGACTTAAATTTTATGACAAGTTGTGTTAAGTGGAAAAAATTATGATGATGTAAAATTGTGTGGTAAAGATTAGGTCAAACTAAATAGTATTTTATTTAAAAATATATTTTAATATTAGAGATGATAATTATAAAATGAATATGTCCATGGGATACATGATTTTGAATTTTGGTGAATAGGTGTGTTATTAAGAAATTGTTTGGGTGATGATTATATATTTTAAATTTAAGGGTAGTTTTAAAGATTTTTTTGGAAAAATGGGAAGTTTAAAGGGGTGAGATTTTATGGTGGAAACTAAGGACCTTATAGCAGTGGTTGAGCATGCGGTTGCACCTAGAGAGATTATATTAAAAGGTCTCGTGATCCTTGCATACATAACTGGATCAAAGCCCACCCTTTCAATTTTAGGCCTATGGGGGTGTATCTCATTTGGAAAAACATGTCAATAAAGTGTTATGTAAAATATTATGAAAACTTTTCTTTACGAAATAAATAAATAAATATTATGAGGTCCTTGGTTTGATCCCCATGGGTTTCAATATGCACTCTTAGGTGTAAATCGCTTTGAAAAACATGTTATGTAAAATATTATGAGGTCCTTGGTTCAATCCCTTTTATTAACTCATGTCCATATTAGGGGCAATGTGGTGCACCTAGTGATTATAGTGGTAGTGGATGAAGTGTCCATGTTAGGGGTAGTGTGGTGCACCTAGTGGTTATAGTGGTAGTGGACTTGACAAAGCGTGTTATGTAAAATATTATAAGGCCTTTGGTTTAATACCTTCAATTAACTCATATCCATGTTAGGGGCAACGTTGTGCACCTAGTGATTATAGTTAGCATATGAAGTGTCCATTTTAAAGGTAGCGTGTTGCACTTAGTGGTTATAGTGGTAGCAGATGAAGTGTCCATGTCAAAGGTATTGTGATGCACCTAGTGGTTATAGTGGTAGCTGATGAAATCAACCAAGTGTTATGTGAGTACAAGACCAACCTAGTTACAAATTTCACTAATTCCCCCCTAAAGAATATAAAAATACAAAAAGAGAAAATGTTTGAAATTAAGTGTGCATAAGTATACTTTCATAAATTGTTAAGTGATATTTATTGGATTTTATCTTTACAATTTTTTTTAATAGAATATAAAATTTATAAAAATAAGAGTCATGAGAAATTTAATTCGGCATAGTCTAACTAACAGATGAAATGAATTTTTGGCCGAAATCCGACAATGCAATTTGTAGTAAGTTCGTGATTTCTTATTGTTTAAAATGCACTTTTGAATGCATAAAGGGATTCAACACCCTAAAAAACCCTCGAGGCACTCAAAAAATTGAATAACTTAAACTTAGATTTTTTAAAAATCTCTACAAGATTTCGGAAAAAAAAATGTTGAAAAAAGTGTTTGAAAATTTTGTCTATTAATTAGACTATGCAATTTAATTTTTATAATTTTGACAATTTAAAAAATAAATAAGTAATGTATAATTTAATTCCAAAAATTGAAATAAATAAATATTTAATGTTTTTTATTTTTATTTTTTCTATATATTATAAATTTAGTATAAATATCTCAATTTAATGTAATTTGAATGATTAAGATAAATTCTTTATTTTGTTTTCATATTTTATATAAGTTCAGATCCTTTTTTTTCATGGAAATGAGTACTTTTCTACTAGGTCTACACCCGGTTGCGACAAAACTCATGATAATTACAATTTTGTTCTACTCATGAGCTTCTGGATTGTCAAATTGCAGCTATCTACCCTCACTTAGAATAGATCAAAATTCCTAAACCTTAACAATACCCTTATTGTCCTAGAAGGATATATTCGACAAAAATGAAACAAAATCTAGACACATATAACACTGGTCATTACATAGATGCTTAATTAATACTATTTGCATTGTGATTGAGGTTTATGCCTTAAGGAGGCTCCCTTGTTGAGCTCACTCGTTGATTGTTATGGAGCTGGAAATCCATAATTATGTTGCAAAGCTTCAACCTCATCCTCCAAGTGTGAAATTTGTTGTTGTTGAGCCTCACCTAATTCTAATGGGGTGCCATCGTTGGCCTGTTGTTAATACAACATAACTTGTAAATCATAAATTTGAGCATTCATTGCTTCATGAGCCTTCCTGTAATGCTCGCATATGATTTGTAGGAATTTACAGGGTAAGTTCCTCAGACAGAACACCAAAGGACACCGCTCACACACAGATCACAGATCAATACACCAGTATTTTGACGTGGTTAAAACCCTCAAAGAGGGAAACAGTCCACGCCTTAGCCAACGCGGCCACTTCATGCAATTTTTTAATAAAAGAATGAAATTTTACATAATCTTCTCTCATGAACAGTTAACCTACAAATGACCCGCCATGCTCTTTAAATAGAGATCATGGACCACTCAGGTGTTAAGCCACGGATCAAGTGTCGTAATACCGAGGAGAGAATGGACCGTCGGATCACTACATATCGTGACCGTCAGATTGTAAGTTACAAAATGTACATAGTAAAGAAACACAATTTACCTAACTCTATACTAGACCAAGTTATACTTAACTATTCCCTATGCGTCGGAATATCCTAACATCCCCCCTTAAGAACAACTTGGGATAGGATTGAAGGATTTACAAATATGACACAATAGGAGAAGGAAGGAGGCACTAGAGCCTATCCCCCCTAGTGACAACTTCCTGAACTCCAACCATAAATCGAAGTTTAGTGAACTTCGCCTCTGTGAGAGCCTTTGTAAAGATGTCTGCAACTTGAGCATCTGTTGAACAATATTGCACTTCAAAAACATGGTCGTGAATGAGCTTTCTGATGAAGTGCATGTGCAGTTCAATGTGTTTGCTGCGCTGATGTTGGACTGGATCTTTGCATAGTTGAATGGCACTTTGATTATCACACCAAAGTGTAGTCGGATGTTGCTTCTGAAAGCAAAACTTTGATAGGATCTGACGAAGCCGCAAGGCTTCCTTACTAGCTTCTACGACACCATGATACTCTGCTTCTGCTGAAGAAAGAGAAATGGCACCTTGTTTCTTGCAAGCCCATGTAATAGGTCCTAAACCAAGAGTGAACACATAACCTGCAGTAGACTTCCGATCATCAGGGTCACCAGCCTAATCGGAATCAGTGAAACCAACCAATAGAGGAGTTGCTTCGGCACTATAATGAATCCCAAACTGAACTGTACCTTGAACATAACAAAGTATTCTTTTAGCTGCTTTCCAATGACTTTCATGTGGGTTTTGCATAAACCGAGCAACAAGGCCAACAACAAAGGAAAGGTCAGGACGAGTATGGGTTAGATACAAAAGTTTTCCTACAATTTGATGGTATAAGGTAGCATCAACTTCAGGAGAAGTACAAGTGACTGAAAGTTTGACTCCAGATTGAAAGGGAGAAGGGGCTGGCTTACAGTCTTCCATGTGAAAATGGCATAGAATATCACAAGCATACTTGGACTGGGAAAGGGAAATACCTTCCTTGGATTGCAAGACTTGAAGACCAAGAAAATAATGTAAGTGTCCTAAGTTTGTCATTTCAAACTTCCTTTTAAGGCTAGACTTCACATGGTTTATAAGGTTGGGATCACTACCAGTCAGGATAAGATCATCAACATAAAGAACAAGAATGATAAGAGACTTGCCCACTTTCTTGGTGTAGACAATATTGTCAGAATGACACCTAGAAAAGCCATTTTCTAAAAGAAAGTTATCCATTTTGGCATACCAAGCTCAAGGAGCTTGCTTGAGACCATAAAGGTATTTATTAAGCCGAAATACAAGGCTGGAGTGTATTTGTATAAAGCCAATAGGTTGTTCCATATAGATTTCTTCATGCAAGTCCCCATGCAAGAAGGCAGATTTAACATCCATCTGATGGACTTCCCATTTGAAAGAGGCAACAAGGGAAAGAACAAGGCAGATAGAGTTCATCTTGGCAACAAGGGAGAAGGTTTCAGTGTAGTCAATGCCTTCAACTTGTGAAAAACCCTTAGCAACAAGACGAGGTTTATGTTTATCAATTTTCCCATCTGGTCCATACTTGGTTCTGTAAACCCATTTGCATCTAACAAGTTTTCGTCCCTTTGGTAGAGGAACAAGATCCCATGTATCATTTGCCAATAATGAATGATATTCTTCATTCATAGCTGCTTCCCAATCTGGATGGCCTGAAGCTTCTACAAAGGTGTCAAGATCATAATTCATTGAAGCTTGAGCAAGTAAAGAAGAGGCTCTATCAAACTGAGAACGTGTACGTTGTTGTTCTGTAGGATCATCGGCAAGATCACCTGCTGCATCCCGAGTAGCACGGACCCATTTTGGAAGCTGAGGAGCTGAAGGAGGATCCTGAGAAGGTGGGGGAGGATTTTCATCCTCGCTTTCATCATCTGAAGAAGAAATATTTTCAAAAGTAGAAGAGATAGGGAGAGGTGGCACATCCGCCGAACTAGGCTCGTAGGCCGATATATTTTCAACAAACTTTACATCTCTTCTAATGATAACATTTTTGGACTTAAGTGGAATAAGTCTATATCCTTTGACATCTTCATAATATCCAACAAAAATACATTTTTCACTCTTAGGTTCTAAAGCTTTACGTTTCTCATTTGGAATATGGGCCCATGCTTCAATTCCAAAAACACGAAAGTGACTTACATCTAGTTTAATTGAGCTCCATGCTTCTTTTGGAGTGATATTCTTTAAAACCTTAGTAGGAGTGCGATTTATTATGTAATTTGCACAGTTAATTACTTCTGCCCAATAATTAAGACTAAGTCCTTTAGATTGAAGCATACAATTAGTCATTTCCTTTAAGGTGCGATTCTTCCTTTCAGCTACACCATTTTGTTGTGGAGTATATGGAACAGTATGTTGTATTTGAATTCCATTCTCAGTGCAAAAGTTGATGAATTTGGTGTTAACATATTCTCCGCCATTATCAGATCTTAGCTTAAGAATTTGATGTCCAGATTGTTTTTCAACAAAGGCCTTAAAGGCCAAGAACATGTTAAATACTTCGCTCTTGATTTTTAAGAAGTATACCCAAGTGCGTATAGAGAAATCATCAATGAAAGTTAAGAAATACTTGTAGCCAGAGAATGAAACAACTAGAAGTGGACCACATAAATCACTATGCACAAGCTGTAAAGGGGCTGAGGCGTGCCAAGAGGCACATTTTTCAAAATTGTCCCGATCATGTTTTCCGAGTACACATCCAGAACAAACACCATCTCTGCAAGATAACATTGGAAGACTTGTCACCATATTTTCTGAAGAGAGCGATAGTTTAAGTGACCAAATCACTCATGCCAAAGTTTGCTCACTTCATCATTATGAGCAACAAATACCAAGGGAAGATTTGATGACCCAAAGTTGTGAAACTTATACAACCTTGTAGAATCATCAGCAATGCCAGTAGCTAAAATCTGTCTAAGATCTCTTAGGTCCTTAATTACAACATCGTGAGGTGAAAATTCAATGATTTTACCTTCACCCGAATGAGTTATCTGATATACAGATAGAAGGTTGCAGGATAAGGTTAGAACACATAATACATCATTAAATTGACCATTGTCTATATGAACAGTTCTAGTCCCTACAACACTAAGAGATCTATCATCACCAACATATATATTTTTGGTGTTACTATCATTTAAAGAAGAAAACATGGCTTTGTTTTTGGCCATGTGATAAGAAGCTCCAGAATCAATGAGCCACTCATGAGAATGAGAAGAAGAAGATACATTTAGTGCATAGCCAGACCGAGAGGCTTGACAACCACATGTAGAAAGTGCTATTCCCGAAGATGAAGTTGAAGTTGAAGAGTGCTCCAAATGGATGTTATGCTTCTTCATTGTTGCTTCCAAGGCTTCCATCTTCTTAAAGAATTTGGATTCTAAGTGGCCATCTCGATTACAAAAGTTGCAATGTCTATCAGTCTTCTTCCCTTTTTTTTTATTTGTCTTATCATTTTGTTGAAATGATTTTTCATTTTGAGGTTGAAACTGCTTAGGACCCTTGTTTGGTTTAGGACCATTCCTTTTAGGATACAACTTCTTAGGATTCTTTGAATTTGGTTGTTGTTGGGCGGCTAACGCTTTCTTAGAAGAGTTTCCAAGATGAAGAAGACCAAGGTGTAAGAGTTTTTCTTGTTCTCTTATTAAAGAATCACAAAAGGAATCAAAGGAAGGGGACTTGTAGGCTTGTCCTTGAGAAATGAAGGCTTCTCTTGTAGAATGGAAGGTGGAAACAAACACAGAATAGGCTGGTCCCAACTTAGTAAGAATGGAATAGATAAGGTTACTATCTTCTTTCTTAACCTTAACACCTTCCAAGAGAAGTCTAAGGGTCTTGAACTTGGACAAAAAATCTTCAATGTAAGAAAAATTATTGGGGTCCAATGTAAGCAACTCATTTTCGAGTTGATGGGCTTTAAGTTCATTTTTAATTCCAAAAACTTTAGTGATCTGTTTCATTGCTTCCTCAGGAGTATCAAGTTCTGCAATATGGAATCTAAGATCTGGAGAAATAGACATCCCTATCAACCCATGTGCTTGATATTGCCTATTTTCCCATTTAGTTGCCTTATCTTCATCTTTTGGTTTGGTTTCTTGGCCTGAGGCTATTCTGTAGAGACCTTTACTTCTAAGTAAATCCATAATGTAGGACCACCTTTGGAAGTAGTTGGTGCTGTCAAGAATAACTTGGCATGGACTTTCCATTTTAACAGAAAATGAAGCTATAGATGTTGAAACTAAATGTTCCAATAGAAAGATCTCGAAAAATTAGGCTGGTTCAAAAAAACGGCTCTGAAAACGGCTTCCGGCTGAAGAAGTTATGGCTTTTAGAAGAAAAGTTGATGAAGATGCCGACGAAGTGCGGGAATGTGCGGAAATGAAAAATCCACCCCCACAAAAAGGAGACTTGAACTCAAGACCTCTACTCTCATAAATTAGCTTTGGACCAAGTGAGCTAAACTAAAAGTTTGAGAGAGAGAGAGAGGGGGGGGGGGGGTGTTTTTTTTAGTCACTGAAGCTTTGGGTTGCGTGCTTGCTTGAGAAAGCTCTTTTTCCCTACAAAAAAAAAAAACAAAAAACCCAAACACGGACATACAAACACAAACAAGCCTTATGGCTTGAGGTTAGCTTTACCCGGAAACTAAATATTTTCCTCAATGTTTCTGATTTTCCAAGATCACACTAAGGCGCAGCGGAAAAGAGCATACGCATGAGAAAAATCCTTCCTCTCTGTTTCTGATTTGCCCAGATCGCACATAGTTGCAGGGAAAAGAGCATACGCAGAAATGAAAGGTATAGATCCGGTAATAAAAAAAGCTAAATAAACCGAAATAATAAACAAAGAGAAAATAACTAGAAACTGCAAATAAACATTGTATACCTCCAGATCTTAAAAATGACGTAGCTAGGGCTACCAGAAACCTTTTCGTGTGAAACGAAAGGGGTTCCTCACTGAAACAGATGCTCCTAACACAACAGAGCAGTCCTCTTGGCCCGAAAGCAGTAAGAAACAGTAGATCTAGGAAACGGTAGTCGGATGCATTTCTACCGGCTTCAGATTTGGATCACCAACGGACGCGGCCCTCAAATAGCTCTGATACCATGTAGGAATTTACAGGGTAAGTTCCTCAGACAGAACACCAAAGGACACCGCTCACACACAGATCACAGATCAATACACCGGTATTTTGACGTGGTTAAAACCCTCAAAGAGGGAAACAGTCCACAGCCTGAGCCAATGCGACCACTTTAGGCAATTTATTAATAAAAGAATGAAATTTTACATAAGCTTCTCTCATGAACAGTTAACCTACAAATTACCCTCCATGCTCTTTAAATAGAGATCATGGACCAATCAAGTGTTAAGCCACGGATCAAGTGTCGGTAATACTGAGGAGAGAATGAACCGTCGGATCACTACATATTGTGACCGTCGAATTGTAAGTTACAAAATGTACATAGTAAAGAAACAAACTTTACCTAACTCTATACTAGACCAAGTTATACTTAACTATTTCCTATGTGTCGGAATATCCTAACATGGTTGAGGCAGAAGAGTTTGAATCTGAACTTGAATCTATGAGTGGGGCTAGCTCAGATCGAAGCCAAAAGAAAGAATAAGGACCTACTGAAAATGAAGCAGTAATGAAACTTCTGATTTCATTTCCTGCACTCATTGATGTTCAGTCGTATAGCCCAATTGCCAATTTAGAGACTAGAAACCCAAAAGGAAAGGGGCACCACAAGAGGAAAAGACAATCCATTCCAAGCCGTAGGGTTCTAACCTTTAAGAAAACACAATGTTCCCTAGTGCGCACCAAACTAACTAACTACAGAATGGACACAACTAAATTTGAGCTCAAGAAAGTGAGATGCCAGACTTCCCAACTGTAGTGGTGCTTGAATCCTAAACAACTTTCCCAGTGACAAAGGACCTAAATAGTAACCTGAATTTCATTAGAGAGCTTCCATTTTCCCTGATTGTGCGCCACCCTTGCTAATATAACTTCCCTTCATCTAAAATTTAGGGGATGGCCAAACCATAAACATCCCTACTCACACAGAATGGAGAAAATAGAGCCACCTCTCCTCAATTTAATTTCTCTACTATTAGATAGTCCCATGTGATTCTACAAGTTCTCATCACTTAAGTCAGGGTCCCAAGACAAAGTAATCATATCCTAACTAACTGAGAAGACACCTTCCTCATATGCCATGGACTCTGTGTTACATTCTCGTCTAATATTCTTTATCCCACATGAATGAGCCATGCTAATAAAGATGACGAAGAGAGATGCCAAAGGATTTAGCTAAAGGATGGAAGGGGGAGGCACTAGTGCAAATAAATGCAACACATTTTCATGCAATCGATCCGTATGAGGTGCCATGATGGGATGGTACGAGATTTGTTGAATTATCATTGAAAGTGGGATCTTATCCCCAATATGCCTTACAATCATACATGGAGATAGAAATCAGGGGCAAGGAGATAATTTAGGGGAGTTCAAATGAGAAAAGGATTTTGACAGTGGCTCTATTATTGGATAAAGGCACACTTTGGGATTGGGGTTACAAATATTGATCATTAGATTCATTTAGGGGATGACAACTTGAACAAAAATACCATTAATTTTTGAT
This sequence comes from Pinus tabuliformis, assembly GCA_031772625.1. Lineage (NCBI taxonomy): Eukaryota > Viridiplantae > Streptophyta > Pinopsida > Pinales > Pinaceae > Pinus > Pinus tabuliformis. The sequence continues at coordinate 290,504,977 of CM062808.1, read as the reverse complement.
TGCCCCTTTTCCAAGAGGAAGGCCTTATTGGCTAGAAGATCAGCTTCACTATTGAGAAATGGAAGGATATGGAAAGAGGGGGAGCTAGAAAAAGAGCAAAGGGCATCCTTGATACGGTGGAACAATAAGCTTAGCATATTATCTTTTGGAGGTGTATTGGCTCTTAGGTGTCAAATGATTAGAAAGGAGTCTTCTAAAATATTTATATCCTTGATACCACTCTTTTGGGCTATTTATAGCCCCAAGTAAAGTCCATACATCTCTTCCTGATTATTTTCTTTCCTACCGAGTCCCCATGAAAATTTATCCACTATTATTCCTTTGGGATTTAGAAGTATACCTCCCCCTCCTGCTACCCTTGGATTGTGCTTGGAGGCTCCATCAAATTGGAGAACCCAGGACTGAAAATTCTTCCTCCATTCTACAAATTTTTTAGTAGAAAGGTGCAACAACCAACCAGGAGGAGACTTGTGCCGATTTGAAGAAAGAGTGATGGGATTGGGAGAGATCCAAGGAGAAATCCACTACTTCTCTAGAACGTCCAATGAGGGGTCCAAGGATGGAAGGTTGTATTCTAAACAAAAAGAGAGGGATTTCAGAGTAGCATACTTTGTTGGAATTGATTTTTTTTTGAAGATGGAACTGTTCTTGGAGAGCCATATATACGAGCTAAGATATTTGGGGATAGAAAACTAGATCTCTTTGAAGGAGGATTTGGTCTAAATAGGGCCCAAGTATTGCTTATCCCAAGCTGAGAAAAATGTATGAATGTTTGAGGGCCAACGTGTTTTGGTAAAGAGAGGTCCAAGGGAAAGGGTCCAAACTGCGCGGGTATAAGGGCATGCAAGAAAAAGATGGGAAATTGATTCTTCTGATTTCTCACAAAGGGGACATCTAGAAGGGCCAACAATTTCCTGTTTTCTGAGATTTCAATTGTTAAAATTTTCTTATGGCATAACAACCAACAAAAGGAATTTACCTTTGGAATTGCATTAGAAAACCACATCTTACTCCATATCGAGGATTTCATTAAGACATGTGAATGGAATAAGAGAGTGTTGTATCCTTCTTTGACTATATAGAAGGAGTTCTTCCAACCCCTTTTATCCCTTGTTACTTGACTTAGTGGGGCACACCCCGATTCAATTTACTTTTCAAAATCTCCACTTCAGGTCATAGATTGTCCAAGAATACATCAAGCTTCCACTTTTTCCATAGACCCTTCTCATCCCAGCTCGAAATATGGGTGAGAGTACCAATACCTGCTTGCTTAAGATAATTTCTTAAGGAACTGAGAGGTTGTTCCTAGCTCAGTGGTTGGTGTCCTAGAATTGAGTCCTCCCATAGATTAAGTTTGATTCCATTACCCAGGATCCAACAAAGATGATTATAAATTAAAGAAGAGGAGGAGGCTATCAGTTTCCAAATTGGAGGTCCTTAAGAGATATCTTCGAGATGAATATTACTACCCTTCATATATTTGGCTTGCAAGACTTGTACCCACCATAGTTCTAGTTGATATTTTACCTTCCAGAATAACTTGTCTCCCATTGTGATGTTTACCAAAGAAGGATCATTGATTCCTAATCCACCATGCAATTTCAACACTTAGATAACATTCCAATTCACTAGATGGAATTTTTTGGTTTCTGATTTGCCTCCTTCCCATAGAAACTTTTTTAGGTAAGCTCCTATTTGTTGTAGCACATACTCAGGTGCCAATAAAGTTGAGAATTGATATATGGGGATGGTTGAGAGTATTGCTTTTACCAAGACTATTCTCCTTGATACATTCAACCATCTTGCCCCCCAATTTTCCAACTTCATATTATTTTTTTCGAAAATGTTCTGCCATGTTTTAGGGGATGTTTTTGTGAGATAGATTGGAATTCCCATATACTTAAAGTCCTTCCAACTGCTAACTATTTTATATCCAAAAACATCTCCAATCTTCTTTGCCTTATGGGTTGTTGTATTCCATGTGAATATTTGGCTTTTTTTATCATTTGTTTTCCCCCCAAATGCTGACATGAATATGTCCAAAGTGGATTTAAATCTCTTAGCTATTAATACTTAAGCTCCTCCCAACAAAATGGTATCATCCATAAATTGACCATTATTTACGCTCTTTGTTCTTGGAGTGAATCTAATGCTTGGGAGGTTGGAAGAGGTCCTTTCAAATTCTAAGCGTCTGCTCAGAGAATCAACCATTATGATATACAGAAAGGTGGAGAACATACAACCATGTCTTAAACCCAGTGAGGATTTAAAGAAGTTTGCTGCTCTACTATTGATTAAGGGAGCTATCCATGGTGAAGAAATGCACAATGCCACCCACTAAATAAATTTTGCATGAAACCCCATTTTGCGCATAACCTTGAAAAGAAATTAATGTCTCACCCGATCAAATGCATTGGTCATGTCTAATTTTATGATCATGCCCTCGTCTCCCCTTCTCCAACTAGAGTCCACTGCTTCATGTATCAAAATGATGTTATAAAAAATTTTCCGGTCAAAGACGAAACCTCCTTGATTTATCAAAATTAATAAGGGAAGAATTTTCTTAAGCCGAGAAGCAAACAATTTAGAAATTATTTTATAAAAAACATTAGAATAAAAAATTAAACAAAAATGAAAAAAAGATGAGAAATTTAATTCTTTTGGAATTAAAACCATAATTTTTTTTATTAAAAATATAAAATCAAACACGCTATTACCAATAACTCTCCAAAGTACAACTTAAACCAACCATTAAAAATATTGAAGTACTCCCCACATATATACTTCCAAGGCTCTTCAAAACATGACCCAATCAAAGTTAAATTATATATATATATATATATAATTTTAAAATATTTTTCTTTACAATTAGAAAAACACTAAATCAAATCCAAAGTACAACTTAAACCAACCATTAAAAATAGTAAAGTACTCCCACATATATACTTCCAAGACTCTTCAAAACATGACCCATCAAAGTTAATATATATATATATATATATATATATATATATATAAATATATAATTTTAAAGTATTTTCCTTTACCATTAGAAAAACTCTAAATCAAATTAAAACAACTTTTCTTTACATAATTTTAATACAATAGACCCTATTTTCTAATATATTAGGGGATGGTTTATTTTCTAATTAAATTTGCATATATTAGAGGATGAAATATTGGGGTAGACGTCATTATGAATTGAACCGTGTTTTTGAGAGGGACGGGAGACCACAGCTTCATCCAAGCAGACCCGACAACACCATTAGTAGAAGGGGCATGGCTCCCCGTATTTATCATCGACAAACTCTCTTATTGTTCTAACTTTGTAAGCAAATTTCCCTTTTAACTCAAATAAAATTGCCAAATACCATTTCAAACACACTAAAAGGTTATCAAAATAATATTATTTTTTGCCAAATCCATGAAAATGATTTCTTCTTTAATACTAACATTATGGTACCATGTTATAAATTTGAATTCCGATAATATTAAGTATCAAAATAAAATAAATGAATATCCCATACCAAAGATACTAATTTTCTTGAAATTTATATTAACAAAAGGATCAATAGACTTTTATTGAAATTTGATTTATAAAAGATTTATTTGTGTTACTAGTGATACATTTTAGTTGTTAGCATGAGTGTTCTAACCAACTTCTAGATCTAATATATTTTTAATAAAATAAAAATACTATATAAACCTGCAAGAAGGTAGAATGCACATTAAAATTTAATATACAATGATTTGATTGTTAATGATTATTAGTAAGATAATAATGACATTAAGGTCGATCAAAAGCACATATTAGGAAGATTGGTAATAGGATAACAGTGATAGTAAGGTCGATCAAAAATACATATTTAGAGGTCTTGTGGCTATATATATGAAGGTAAAAAATTAACAATTATGACCATCCAGAAACATGTAATTATGTGAAATATCTAATTTTCTATCCAAAGTAATTTAGAAATAAGTAGCAAAGTTTATGATAATGAATATGGTAAAAAATAAATAATAAAATTAATAGTAAAGACTTAAATGTAGAAATCAAATTATATATATATAATCAAAATAAATGTAGTCTAGATTTTTATTAATATGTTAAATGCATTCAAATTTTAGTAAATATGACAAGTAATAGTAATGATAAGTAAAAGGATTTTGCAAACACTACAACAACACAAGATAATTTCGTATTGGAATTGTTGTTAGTATAAATTCACTTTATTTTCAAATCTATTAAAAGATGAGAGGAATTAAATCTTTTTAAGCGAAAATCTATTTTTGAATGCAAAATTTGAGGAAATGTTTGCACATGAAGATATTTGATTTCTCTTTATGCTTTATATATATATCTCGAGTATACCATTTTCTTTAACCTTTAGTCTCTAAGTTCTTCTCTTGTAACCAATTTAGGTAGTTATGAAAGTAAATAAAACCTATTATCTACTAGAAGAGTGTGTTATGCTCTGTGTAATATCTCAACTCTAGATTATTTGGTGACTTTCCCCTTCAAAACCAAGTTAACCCAACTTTCCATTGGTCATGGACTTAATTGGCTTTATGATTCTTTCCCTAAGTTGGTATAGACTTGTTCCTCAACTGCCTTTCTTTGTGTCTTCTTCAGAGGTACCAAATTTTGTTGGATCTGGGGATCTAATTGATTGCTATATATTGGAATGTAAAACTAATTGATGATCTTCTAGAGAGCTAACTCACCAAGTTGATTTATGTTGATGCTTCCTATTCAATTTAGGTCCTTTAGGGCATTAGGATGAAACATGTTCAATTTCATAGAAAACTTTACATTTTAGAGAAACTCTATGGTAATCTAACTTCTTAGCTTGGGATTAGTTGTTTCTGTCAAAATAATTTCTATTGGAAACACTTTGTTGAAATCCATTTCCACACATATCTTGGCATATGATGAAATGTTGTGCCTCTTAGTTTCTTGAATAACAAAATGGAGCTTTGTGAGAGTTGACTACTAGAAGAGTGTGTTATGCTCTGTGTAATCTCTCAACTCTAGATTATTTGGTCACTTTTCCCTTCAAAACCCAGATAACCCAACTTTTCATTGTTCATGGACTCAATTGGCTTTATGCTTATTCCCCTAATTTTGTATAGACTTGTTCCTCAACTACCTTTCCTTGCGTCTTTTCTCGAGGTACCAAGTTTTGTTGGGCCTGGGGATCTAATTGATTGCTACATATTGGAATGTAAAACTAATTGGTGATCTTCTATAGAACTAACTCACCAAGTCGATTTATGTTGATGCTTCCTATTCAGTTTAAGTCCTTTAGGGAATTAGGATGCAATATGTTCAATTTCATGGAAAACTTTACATTTTAGAGAAACTCTATGATAATATAACTTCTTAGCTTGAGATTAGTTGTTTTTGTCAAAATAATTACTATTGGAAACACTTCGTTGAAACCCATGTCCAACATATCTTAGCATATGATGAAATGTTGTGCCTCCTAGTTTTTTGAATAACAAAATGGAGCTTTGTGAGAGTTGAATTGATGTTTGAAGAGAGGGATGACTCATCTAAATGGGAGCTAAAGAAATGATGTTAGAGTAAGGATTGAAAGAAGGATACCATGACCTGATGCATAGACCTGAGTATCCCCAAAGCCACAAGCCTAGATTAAGAATTAGATATGAGTCTTTCCCAGTTATTCTCAAGTCATTTCTAATTAGTTTCCTCCATGATTTCATTTTATATATAATATAACTTTATTTCCTGCATTAATTACCTAGACTATCTATTAGAATTTGACAACAATATATTAAAAGAAAATGTAAATGTAAAATGTTATTTACCTATGTTGTTGTGGTTACTCTGATGGTTTTATGAACCATAAGATAGTTACAAAAAAATATTATAACAATGCCTACTTCATTTATGAGTATGAGAGATGAGGGGGCTATAATAGTGCAAGCCTAATTGTAGTATTTCTCTCGCAATAAAACCTTTTGCCTTTCCCATGGATGTTTTCTTCAAAAATTGTGAGGATTTTACCATGTAAGCTCTTGTGTACTATTTTTTTCATCATTCCTCTGAATTGTGTGTGCACAAACTCTTAAAATAATAAGTGGTATGTGAGCCTTAATAACAATAAATTTAGGAAGCCATGTTATAGGTTTTTCAGATCCTTGTTTATGGGACCATTACATAGGGCCAAGGCCAAGTTTCCATAATGATTTGCATCGAAGCCGCATAGAGAATTTGTGGAGAGTCTTGTTACACAACCCACATGTGGGATCACACTATGTTGGTATGCAAAAAACCTGACCATGTGCAAAGGATAAAACTGATCCATGCAACATTGTAGTTTGTTCGATCAAGTTTCTTATGGTTAAGCTGATGTTTATAGATTCATGGAGGTGGTCATAGATTTTAGGAGGAGTTGAACCACTATTTAAAGTTCCATCTAGAAGGGTGCAAAGCCACAATTTCAGCATGAAACCCTAGCCACTAAATAATGAAACCTTGTATATATACAAGGTTTTCTATTGGTATAAACAAAACATAATTGAAAGTAGAGTATTGTAGCTTTAATTCTTTTGTTAAGAGAAGAATTGACATGGTGTATATATATATATAGATATAGTATTGAATAAATGAAACATGCAAAACATTTTTATATACAATATCAAAATTGAAGGAAAATAATTACATTGCGAGGAAATCTTTTCAAGACAAAGTATACTAAACTTTGAAGGAATGATTACATTTGGGAATTCTAAATAAATGTAGAGAAGGGTGGAACCTTTAGATAGAACATAAAACATAACGGATAGAAATACAGTTTAAAGGTTTGATATATAAACATTGTTTGTATTAGTTATTAAAGAAAAGGAAATATCCATAGTAATAGGTGTAAGTCAACATGACCTTATCAAATTACAAAAATTAACAGAAGTTCTGGGTTGAAGGAACTCGTAATTAAGTACAATCATAGACTTGTAAGCCTGTAGAATGAAAATTATTCTTGGAAGGAAGATAACCTTTAATAATTACAACATATAGATATATAACATAGAAGATAAGTCATCTAGGTGAGATGTCTCAATGTCACATTCATGAACATGCAAAGAAAAATCATTCCAGTGTTTTGAAATCCTTCGACCTAGAATGGTGAGTTTCGAAAACCTTCACGAGTGATAGTGAAACGTTTTCGTAGCATATTGAAAAGAAAATCCTCAAAATATCATTTAAGAAGTGCTTTAATACCTAAAATACAAAATAAAGTATTTAGTTATAACCCACACTTCAAAATATATATAAATGAATTAAGTCATATCTAACTGGAAATATTCGTATCAAAGAGTAGTTTAGCTTATGAGAATCTAGAGTATGAAAGACCCATTGATTCATATGGGTTATAAAAGAATCGAACTTAGTAAAATAGATTAGAAATAGTGTCAAAATCTGTGCAATGTAACTAGAAGTATATACATAAGGACAAATACCCTGAAAAAAACCTAACGATTAGGGTATGAAATTTGTAAATTATAACTCAGGCATAAAATGTCAGAGTCAAATTTAATAATAAATGATAAAAATGTGAATTCAAATATAAGTTGACAGAGCCAAATTAGAGGATAAAAGATAGAGCCGAAGCTAGTATGTTGTCATGGTATGTCTAGGGTTAGAGGAAAACCCTAATCTCTAAAAAAACATATTAGCATAACAAAGAACGGAATAAAAACCATGATGAAAATAATCTTGTTTTATACAATCACCCGTTACATAAAAGATTGATAAATTTTTTAATTGCAAGGCTAGAAGGGCCAAAACGACATGGGTAAAAATCCCATAAAGAAATCACAGAGAAATGATAAGTATAAAAAAGAATTTGTAATATGGGACCATAAGTATTATAATAGAGAAATAAAAAAATAAACTATATGTATTTTACTTGAAAATCAATATTCCACTCAACAAAATGCTAAGAATGAAAACCTTGGAGTTGTAGTGGATTCCCCAATGAATACACAACTCAGAAACATTGTAAATGATTCCAACAAGTTAGAAACTAAATACCGAAATAATGTGTCTTGAAATTTATAAAAAAACAAATAATTTTACAAGGTTTTGATCTCTATGGGGAATTACCCTAGATATATTGCTCGGTGGAAATGTGAAAACTAGTGCACAAAGCAAGAAATTTCTCGTTATTACATTAACAAACTCTAGAATGTCCTTCATGACCAATGATCGAGGGCCTATAAAACTCTTTGGCATATAAATACGTTGAATATAATTATAAAAACTTGATAAAGCCAATACAAAGAGAGTTAATACATAAAAAAAGTAAACCCTAATGGATTGTAGAATATAAACAAAAAATAAAAGAATGATAACGACGACCTAACAGAAGGATTACCTCTAGTATAACCTCAAAAATTTAAACTATTAACATTCAGACTGATGAATTAATAATACAATGATTGCGAAGAGAAAAAAATAAGGGCCAATTGGAGCGGGCGACAGGCATTTAAGGCAAACTTTATGGGCTATATTCTTGAAAATCTGCCACCAAATTAGCATTAATGAACTGAATGTGGGGGGAATGGTCAAATTCAAATTCAAAAGGCCCTATAAATTACAAGTGGTTGTCCAGCAAAAAACACTTGGCATTTTGAGAACTGAGCTGTTGCACTATCAAGTGTGAATGGACCTTTCGAACTTTGAGGCTTTGAGAGCAAGTTCAGTGTTTGAAACATTGCCAAAGGAGACGCATGACCTTCTGACTTGAATGATGTCGACACCCACAGAAGCCGCGCAAGAAATTGCGGAAGTGGAAGCCCCAGAGAGCACCGAAATAATCATTGAGGTCCCTAAATCACGACGAACACTAAGACCCAAGAAGGATAAGTAGGCCATGATCTCGATGCGCGTCTCACCTAGAAATCCACTGAGGACCAAGATCACCCTGCAGGAAAAGGGGAAGGCCATTAATCTGGAGGCTGAGGAGGAAGAATTTGAAGAAATCTTGGTGGAGGAGGAGGATGTAGAGATGGAAGTCGAAACCTAGGGTGCAGACCCTATCACCAGGCTACCGGAATATGTTCCTCCGTGCAAGGGTAAAGTCAAGGTGCCAAAGGATATAGATGAGAGCAAGAGCTCTTTGCAAACTTCACTGCTCCCAGACGATATTATTTTTAAGGGACCGCACTTGGGGCGAGTTCCTGTGTTGAAATTTGAAGATTAGGACCTCGCAGACCACAAGAAGTTCCCGCATTTAGCAACTGCGAAGCTAATGCACCAGAGGATCGATGAGACTACTGGAACAATTCAATTGAAGCCGCGGACATGGCTCAGAGGTGTAGAGAAAGTAGGATTTCTAAACCTACTCTGGGTGTCGCATTACCACCGTGCCCCAGTGACCGTCTTTGTCATAAGGCAACTGCTCTGCTTGGTGCATGATGGGTGCTTGTGGCTGGAGGAGCCCATCCCCATCACTGACCATTTGATTCACTAGATTACATGGTTGCCTTACTCAGGGGAGGTTCCAGCCAACATTTTTGAAGGAAAAGGTGGTGATTTGGCCCTTGCGGAAGTAATGACGAAGAGGTTCAAGTTGGAGAAGAAGAAGCGAGGGTATGCCATCTCCAACATTAATAGCCTTGCCGTCAAGTTCGCGACACAAATCCTAGCAAGGAAGGTGACACGGAAGTGCCGCGCAGATGAGGTGCCTGCGCCTGTGGTTGCACTCGTGGCCCAATGTGTGGAAGGAGTCCAATTCAATTGGGTGAACTATCTATGCGGCAAGTTCCTTGCGAACTGCCGCGAGGCATAGGAATAAGGCAAAACATTTCATTACGCGTGGCTCCTGTTGTCGATAGTACTGGTGGCATGGGAGCTGTCCGAAGATAGCGAGTTCCCTACGATCACGCCGGACCTTCTAGAGGCAGCGAAGTACCCTTTTGCTATGGGCGGCTAGGGACGTGCAGAGGATAAAGTAGAGCAACATATTTTGGATATTGATGGAGATGAATATCTAGATGGGGATCAATTGCAAGCTGTAGTTGTGGCCCACAATATACAACAATTTATAGAGCTTTGGAGAGTTCAAAGTAGATTTCCACCATGTTTTCATCAAGGTGCAAAAGGACCCTACGAAGATGTGGCATGATTTACCATACCTGGTGACTGACGATGTAATATTCACAGTCCTTGAGTTTGGCTGCCGGATTGGCATGCTCCAGCTGACTCCGCAGTGGAAACGGACAAGTTCACCGTGCAACGCAAGAAGGAAGAGAGAAAGCTTCGAATGGCGCAACTAGCAGAGAAGCGCAGGAATGAGGAAGCAGAGGCTAAGGATCAGGCAGCACATGACGCCGCGAAGTTGGTGGAACAACAAAGAACATGAGAAGAAGACTGCAAAAGACATAAGTCACCTTCGCCCGAACTAGAGACAAACATAGAACAAGGTGGCGCGGACCCACAGACGATGTCCATGCAGCTCAAGCGTCCGCGGCCACGAGAGCAAATAGTGCCACGGAAGAAAACCAAGGCATCCAAAACATCTTTTGACCCAAGCACCCTCACTGAGTGATCCAGATTTAAACAGGAACACAACAAATTACAGAGATAACCATATACACAAAGATGCAGCGGAAATAATACTTCATTTCATTAATGGAAAATACTAAAATATGCTTACAACCAAAAATGGAAATAAACCAGCTAGGGCGATGGTAGCTTATCTCTGAGAAGAGATGTGATGGCTACATGCCTCTGAACTGTGTTACAATGAGGCTCGAAGGCCTATTTATTGTTGAGAAACAATGGAAAACCTTAACATTCCAAAACCTAACCCTAGGAGATGAAACGCCAAACTGTGGGCCCCGTTTGGGGTAAATTGGTACATCAACTTCCCGGGGTCGTAACTTTGGCATATGATCTCCGTTTGACGCGTACAATAGCTCATTAGAAAGATCTATCCGAGCACTATCATTGTTGGAACGAACAACATCGGTCCATGGAATGGACTGATGTTGCCCTCGGATTCCCCAAAAAACGTCGTTTAGGGCCTCAAAAAGGCTCCGGAAGTTCAGGACCCGAAAAACTGCTAAAAATAGTAAGTTGTGCTACCATTAAGGAAACTGAAAATGCTAAGAAAGACAATGGTGGGGGTCCAGGTGGACTTGGCAGGTGGCCACCAATATCCACCTGGATCATTCCTCCCCCCTTAGGAAGCAATGGTCCCCATTGCGTTGAGCTCCTCCATGAGATGAGGAAACTTCTGCTGAACTTGTTCCCTGGTGAGCCACTTGCCCTGCTGAAGGAGTTGGCCTGCTTTGACAACTCGATACAGTTGGATATTCTGTTGGCGAGTGTTCTTTATCTGTGTGTCCATGATCCGATCAGTTGCAGCTTGTTCCATGCAATCTGGATTTAATTCTGTGGGTTTGAGCTGTTCTGCAATGTCAGATGTGTCTAGTAATGGTGGAAAGTATGGCCGAAGGCGGTCCACATTGAACACTGGGTGCAGGCCAAGGAATGGGGGAATGCTGAGCTCAAATGCATTGTCTCCCATGGCCTTAGTAATGGTGTAAGGACCATATCAGAGTGGTCTCAATTTCCGATAGGCTCCAGTAAGGCGTTCCTTCTGCAAATGTAACCAGACTTTGTCGCCCACCTGAAACTTGTGTGGCACCCGATGTTGATCATGTCGCTATTTGTACTTGGCATTTGATTTCTCAAGAATGTCATGGACCTGCTGGCGAATATGTTGGATGCGCTCAATGAAGCTGGTGGCCTTATCTGTTTCGGACTGGACATGAGTTGAATTCATGTGAGTAGCTGCAAGTGGCATGGCCACATCAATGGGGCATAGTGGCTGGAATCCCAAACCCACCTGAAAAGGGCTATGGCCAATGGAGCTGTGAAGAGCTCGGTTGTAGCTGTGCTGAACATAGGGGAGGCTCTCGTCCCATGTGCGTGGATGCTTTGAGTTATACATGCGCAGAATGTGCACAATCATCCTATTGACAACCTCTGTCTGGCCATCAGTTTGAGGATGGAAGGCTGTGGACTTCGTGAGTTTGGTGTCCAGCATTGACCAGAGACTGGACCAAAATGTGCTGAGAAACCGACTGTCCCGATCTGAGATGATAGACTGTGGGATCCCAAAGTGCACCCACACTCGTTCAAAGAAGAGTTTAGCAGTGGCTTCTGCTGTGATATTCTTCTTGCAGGCCATCATAATGGCCATCTTCGAGAACCTGTCGACGACCACAAAAACACAGTCATTTCCATGCTTAGTGGAAGGAAGGCCTGACATGTAATCCATGGAGATGGATTCCCAAGGTCGACTAGGGGTAGGCAACGGGGTATAGAGGCCGTGCTTCTTAATGGTCGGTTTGGCAATGGCACAGGCAGTACATGATCAGATGTACTTCCCAACATCCTGTCGAAGATTCGGCCAATAGAAATAATTTTGCAGTACTGCCACTGTTTTCTCGACCCCGAAATGCCCAGCAGCCCGACTGTAGTGTGCTTCCCAAATCATCTTGGCACGCTCGCTTGAAGGAACACAAAGGTGACCAAGGTGGCATAATAGGGCATCCTGGAGGTGAAAATCTGCAACATGCCGACCCTCCAAGAGTGTCTGGTATGTGTGGCCGAATTCTGGGTCGCTTTTGTAGAGAAGTGGCCAATCAGAAGTCTCGTGCCCACAAAAGTTGAGCACGGTGGTTAGCGCCATGATCGGTGGTCGACTGAGGCAATCTGCAACATTATTGGTGCTGCCCTTTTTATACTTGATATTCAAGTGAAACTGTTGCAGGTATGTAGACCACTTCTGATGGCGATCATTCTGCAATTTCCCTTGGGTCTGTATGAACTGCAGAGGTCGGTGGTCTGTGTGGATGACCGTTTCCTTCCCCAAAATGTAATGCTTCCATTGTCGGCAGGCCTGTACAATGGAATACATCTCTTTATCATAGGTGGGGTACTTCCGGACTGTGTCTGAAAGTGTTTCACTGTGATATGCCACTGGATGTCCATGTTGAGTAAGGACTGCCCCAATAGCATAGTCAGAGGCATCTGTCTCGACCTCAAATGGTTGTTGTAAATCTGGTAACGCGAGCACTGGTGCCGTGCAGAGGCGATCCTTCAACTCCCTGAATGCCTTCTGTTGAGATTCAGACCAAAAGAATTTTGCTTTCGCCCCGCCCTTGGTGACTTGACTCAAGGGCCAAGAAATATGAGAAAACCCCAACACAAACCTGCGGTAGAAGTTGGCAAGACCTAGAAAGCTGCGGAGCTCTGTTAGAGTGGTTGGAGAGGGCCAATCCCGAATGACTTGGATCTTGGCTGGATCGACATGCACCCCCTGTTCATCAATGATGTATCCCAGATACTGAACCTGGGTCATGCCAAAAGTGCATTTCTCCAAATTGGCACATAGCTTGTGTTGCCGCAGTGTTTGGAGAACCTGTCGGATGTGGTGGAGGTGCTCTTCCCAACTCTGGCTGAAGATCAGAATGTCATCCAAGTATACTACTACAAAGGAGTTGGTGAATGGCCGCAAGATGTCATCCATTAGCCTCATAAAGGTTGCAGGAGCATTCGTCAATCCGAAAGGCATGACCAACCATTCGAAGAGGCCCTCCTTGGATTTGAAGGCAGTCTTCCACACATCGGAGGGTTCGATTGGTACCTGGTGATATCCTGACTTCAGATCGATCTTGCTGAAATATTTCGCCCCCTTTAGTTGGTCTAGGAGGTCATCAATTCGCGGGATCGGGTACCTATTACGGACAGTGATCTTGTTCAGCGCCGATAGTCAATACAGAGTCTCCACGTCCCATCCTTCTTCTGTACCAACACGATCGGGCTCCCACAGGGCGATGAACTCGGACGGATGTGACCTTTCTGCAGGAGCTCTTGAATCTGCCTCTTGATTTCATCGTTCTCCAGAACGGAGCGCCGATAAATTGGTCCATTGGGTAGCGGCGCACCTGGGGTCAGATCGATGGAGTGCTTGACTTGACAGTGCAGAGGAACCCCTGTTGGGGAGGTGAAGATGTCCTCGTACTCCTCCACAATCTTGTCCATCTGTAGTTGTCGTGCAGAGGGACCCCGTTTGGAGGCCGCGGCCACTGTCTTCTTCTTTCCTTGAGGGCGTATCATCAGGAAAACAAATTTCTTGGTTTTGGAAATGATCTTACTGCATTGTTTTGCAGTAATCAAAGAGATGGCGGTAGGTGGTGCTACCTCTGGTATCCTGAACAACTTATTTCCCAATGTAATAATAACAGCACGGGGCCTTGATTCATACACAGCATGTCGCTTCCACAAGTATGGTTGTCCTAGTAATACATCACAAACTTCAAGGGGAGCAATGTCACACAATACCTCATCCGTGAAGGGCTTGATGTTGTATGGAAGGCGACACTGCTGGCTCACGCGAAGATCTCGTCCTTGGTGAAGCCACCCAATGGTGTATGGTTGTGGATGTGCTGTGGTCGGTAAGCCCAACCGCTTCACGACCTCTGCCGAAATGAGGTTCTTTTGACTCCCGCTATCAACAATGAACTGTATCGGGGAGCCCTTTACCCACATCTGGGAGTGGAAGAGACGCTCCTCCTCCTCTGGATCTTCGGGTTCATTTTTCTGGATCTTTGCGGTAGCAACAGTGGCGCTGGGATCCGCATCAATGATCTGCTTCCCTTTTTCATACCCCTTATCGGGTTCTGACTCAGAGTCGGAACATGCATCTGATTCTGAAACCTTTAGCTCAGCCACCAGTGACTGCTTGGCTCGACACTCACTTGTGTTGTGAGTGGAGCTCTTATGGAACTCGCACCATTTTCCAGTGTCCTTTCTCGGCTTCGCGGCGCTGTACTTTGCTTGCAGCTTCGGCTGGTTGTCTTGGGCTGTCCCGCCTTGGCTTTGTCCTTTGTTTTGTGGTTTAGGGGCACCTTTCCCCTTTGGATTCGCAGATCCAAAGTCTCGCTTCTTTTGTTTAAACTTCTGCTCGACCTTGACGGCATATCGGTATGCTGCGCCGAGCGAGGGGATGTTTAGGAATTGTATTTCTTCCTGGATGTACTTGTGCAGGCAGCCACGGTATTTGAGTATCAAATGTTGCTCCGAATCCTTGATACCCAACTTTGTGCGAAGGGTATGGAAAAGATTGGTGAACTCCGGCACATCTTGGTCCCTTCCCTGCCGCAGCGTGGTCCACTTTATGTATTCATCCTCATAGCTTCCGACAGGGTAGTACTGCTCCTTGATGGCATCCCGGAACGAATCCCAGGTGGGTGCGGCTGAAAATAGTGAGCCAGTACTTTCATCCTTCTTCTCGCAGTAGGTTTCCCACCAGTCCTTGACGTGGGGGGCTGCTTTGAGAAGAGCAAAAACAATCTTTTCCCGACTCGAAAATTCATGAACAGAAAAATAACCCTCTAGCAGATTTAACCATTTATCTACGGCATCTGCGTCTATCTGACCCTCGAATATGGGGATTTCAAAATTAACTTGTACCTTAAAGGGTGTGGCGTTTCCAGAGTAGCTGCTGGAAGCCGATGCGTTGCTTCTGGGTAGCCGCTGAAGGATCTGGGCAAAGCTGTCCATCATCGCGTTCCGTTGTCGCTCGAGGGCTTCTTCGAGCAAGATTTTGATGGGATCTCCTGCCCCCTCGTCTTTCTTCTCGTCCGCCATGGGAGGCCATCGGGATTTGCGAGGTTGGTCTTGCAAAGGTTCAACCAATTCAAGCCCTAACTCCTTATATCCCGACCTTGTTGGGGACATGCAAAGAAAAACAAAGAAAAAGCAGACCGCTCTGATACCACTGATCCAGATTTAAATAGGAACGCAACAAATTACAGAGATAACCATATACACAAAGATGCAGCGGAAATAATACTTCATTTCATTAATGGAAAATACTGAAATATGCTTACAACCAGAAATGGAAATAAACCAGCTAGGGCGATGGTAGCTTATCTCTGAGAAGAGATGTGATGGCTACATGCCTCTGAACTATGTTACAATGAGGCTCGAAGGCCTATTTATTGTTGAGAAACAATGGAAAACCCTTAACATTCCAAAACCTAACCCTAGGAGATGAAACGCCAAACTGTGGGCCCCGTTTGGGGTAAATTGGTACATCAACTTCCCGGGGTCGTAACTTTGGCATATGATCTCCGTTTGACGCATACAATAGCTCATTAGAAAGATCTATCCGAGCACTATCATTGTTGGAACGGGCAACAGTCCATTCCATGGACCCATGTTGCCCACGGATTCCCCAAAAAACGTCGTTTAGGGCCTCAAAACGGCTCCGGAAGTTCAGGACCCGAAAAACTGCTAAAAATAGTAAGTTGTGCTACAATTAAGGAAACTGAAAATGCTGAGAAAGACAATGGTGGGGATCTAGGTGGACTTGGCAGGTGGCCACCAATATCCACCTGGATCATTCCTCCCCCCTTAGGAAGCAATGGTCCCCATTGCGTTGAGCTCCTCCATGAGATGAGGAAACTTCTGCTGAACTTGTTCCCTGGTGAGCCACTTGCCCTGCTGAAGGAGTTGGCCTGCTTTGACAACTCGATACAGTTGGATATTCTGTTGGCAAGTGTTCTTGATCTGTGTGTCCATGATCCGATCAGTTGCAGCTTGTTCCATGCAATCTGGATTTAATTCTGTGGGTTTGAGCTGTTATGCAATGTCGGATGTGTCTAGCAATGGTGGAAATGTTGGCATTATGATTCAAGTGTTGTCCTTGATGGCAACTCACTCAGAGGATGGTACAGGTGCTCAGAGGTTGGTACAAGTGATGACATCTTAATCAGAAGACAGATCTCAGTACAGCATGCCAAGGAAGCTCATACACGCCGTTTCGTTAAGCCCAAGTCGCGTGTACACGCTAGTTCGATTCATAAAAAGCGCGTGTATGTGGAAAGGTTCCTTTGGTCCATGGTGGTTAGTCCTTGGAAGTTGTGCCTATGATTTCGGACCATTGTGTCTCGACGGGCGTGTCGATCCCTAGTTTTGAAGTTGATGGTATTGTGTTACTATGGTTTTGGCTCTTGGTATTAAGCTAGGCCTAAGACTATATAAGGAGAAGAAGATCATTAGGCAATATCATCTTTTTGACAAGGGCTTGAATATCTAAGAGTGAAAGAGATCTGATTTGCAGGTGCTGGGTTGCTTGATCTAAGCCAAGGAGAGATCACATTGGTTGATGGAAGACTAGATCTAAGGATAGATCGGGATTTAATGGTTTGAAATGCACTATCATGATATGGTTGATTATGCTTATTTCTAGATCTGCATATTGTCGCAATGCTATGTTCTGGGTCTAACTAATGTCTGGTACAGCTGCAAATTGAGAAAGTTTATTTTTAGATCTGTACGCAGGTTGGCTTCGGTAAAAGAGCGTGTATACGCGGGTTTGGCTCCTTGAAGTAGCGTATATCTTTTGAAGCTTGTTTTTGGGTTTACAGTAGAGTCTGACAGTTATTGCAGAGTTCTGTAGTCTGCTCTGTGTTCTGGTAACTGGTGATTGACAGGGTTCAGTGGTTCAGTGATTCAGAATTTGGTTGTTTTATGCTTCAATGATCTGTTGTGGAAATTGAATGAATTGTGGTCTTCAGATTGTAATGTTGTGCTTCAGGAATATTCAAGTCTGAAAATGTATGAAAGGTGATACCTGAAGAAAAGAAGATTGTAGGTCAGCACCTACGTACTAGTATCTTGGCTAGTACAAGAACAAAGGGGGTTGGAGCTCCCTTCCAAGGAAGTTTGGAGAACGAGAGAAGGTTGTAGCCTTCTGCAGGTTGTAGCCTGCGTACTGGTATAAGGCTGCACCAGTACAAAAGATTGTAAACTGAAGTTTCTTAAAGAAAGATAGAGATAACTTGCAGCAGGTGGTTTTCACCCACATTGGGTTTCCACCTTATATCTTGGTGTTCATGTGTGTGGCTTTTGATCCGTTCTGTTATACTGCATCTGCTTACTGTTAATGTGATGAATAATGTCCTGATGAACTTAACTGAAGAATAAGCTAACTAAAGTTATGAGTTTTCTGCTTATACGCTGTTTTATTTAGTCACAGTAGCGTGTACACGCTGTTTTACTTAACTGAAGTAGCGTATATGTTTCTGAGCGTTGAAAAGGTTTGATTGATCTGATAATACTGATTCACCCCCCCTCTCAGTATTATTTCCAACAGGAAAGTATGGCCGAAGGCGATCCACATTGAACACTGGGCGCAGGCCAAGGAATGGGGGAATGCTGAGCTCAAATGCATTGTCTCCCATGGCCTTAGTAATGGTGTAAGGACCATATCGGAGTGGTCTCAATTTCCAATAGGCTCCAGTAAGGCATTCCTTTTGCAAATGTAACCAGACTTTGTCACCCACCTGAAACTTGTGTGGCACCCGATGTTGATCCTGTCGCAGTTTGTACTTGGCATTTGATTTCTCAAGAATGTCATGGACCTGCTGGCGAATATGTTGGATACGCTCAATGAAGCTGGTGGCCTTATCTGTTTCGGACTGGACATGAGCTGAATTCATGTGAGTAGCTGCAAGTGGCATGGCCACATCAATGGGGCATAATGGCTGGAATCCCAAACCAACCTGAAAAGGGCTATGGCCAGTGGAGCTGCGAAGAGCTCGGTTGTAGCTGTGCTGAACATAGGGGAGGCTCTCGTCCCATGTGCGTGGATGCTTTGAGTTACACATGCGTAGAATGTGCACAATCATCCTATTGACAACCTCTGTCTGGCCATCAATTTGCGGATGGAAGGCTGTGGACTTCGTGAGTTTGGTGTCTAGCATTGACCAGAGACTGGACCAAAATGTGCTGAGAAACCGACTGTCCCGATCTGAGATGATAGACTATGGGATCCCAAAGTGCACCCACACTCGTTCAAAGAAGAGTTTAGCAGTGGCTTCTGCTGTGATATTCTTCTTGCAGGCCATCACAATGGCCATCTTCGAGAACCTGTCAACGACCACAAAAACACAGTCATTTCCATGTTTAATGGAAGGAAGGCCTGACATGTAATCCATGGAGATGGATTCCCAAGGTCGACTAGGGGTAGGCAACGGGGTATAGAGGCCGTGCTTCTTAATGGTCAGTTTGGCAATGGAGCAGGCAGTACATGATCGGATGTACTTCCTAACATCCTGTCGAAGATTCGGCCAATATAAATAATTTTGCAGTACTGCCACTGTTTTCTCGACCCCGAAATGCCCAGCAGCCCGACTGTAGTGTGCTTCCCAAATCATCTTGGCACGCTCGCTTGAAGGAACACAAAGGTGACCGAGGTGGCATAATAGGGCATCCTGGAGGTGAAAATCTGCAACATGCCGACCCTCCAAGAGTGTCTGGTATGTGTGGCCGAATTTTGGGTCGCTTTTGTAGAGAAGTGGCCAATCAGAAGTCTCGTGCCCAAGAGAGTTGAGCACGGTGGTTAGCGCCATGATCGGTGGTCGACTGAGGCAATCTGCAACATTATTGGTGCTGCCCTTTTTATACTTGATATTCAAGTGAAACTGTTGCAGGTATGTAGACCACTTCTGATGGCGATCATTCTGCAATTTCCCTTGGGTCTGTATGAACTGCAGAGGTCGGTGGTCTGTGTGGATGACCGTTTCCTTCCCCAAAATGTAATGCTTCCATTGTCGGCAGGCCTGTACAATGGAATACATCTCTTTATCATAGGTGGGGTACTTCCGGACTATGTCTGAAAGTGTTTCACTGTGATATGCCACTGGATGTCCATGTTGAGTAAGGACTGTCCCAATAGCATAGTCAGAGGCATCTGTCTCGACCTCAAATGGTTGTTGTAAATCTGGTAAGGCGAGCACTGGTGCCGTGCATAGGCGATCCTTCAACTCCCTGAATGCCTTCTGTTGAGATTCAGACCAAAATAATTTTGCTTTCACCCCGCCCTTGGTGACTTGACTCAAGGGCCAAGAAATATGAGAAAACCCCAACACAAACCTGTGGTAGAAGTTGGCAAGACCTAGAAAGCTGTGGAGCTCTGTTAGAGTGGTTGGAGAGGGCCAATCCTGAATGACTTGGATCTTGGTTGGATCGACATGCATCCCTTGTTCATTAATGATGTATCCCAGATACTGAACCTGGGTCATGCCAAAAGTGCATTTCTCCAAATTGGCACATAGCTTGTGTTGCCGTAGTGTTTGGAGAACCTGTCGGATGTGGTGGAGGTGCTCTTCCCAACTCTAGCTGAAGATCAGAATGTCATCCAAGTATACTACTACAAAGGAGTTGGTGAATGGCCGCAAGATGTCATCCATTAGCCTCATAAAGGTTGCAGGAGCATTCGTCAATCCGAAAGGCATGACCAACCATTCGAAGAGGCCCTCCTTGGATTTGAAGGCAGTCTTCCACACATCGGAGGGTTCGATTGGTACCTGGTGATATCCTGACTTCAGATCGATCTTGCTGAAATATTTTTCCCCCCTTAGTTGGTCTAGGAGGTCATCAATCCGCGGGATCGGGTACCTGTTACGAACAGTGATCATGTTCAGCGCCCGATAGTCAATACAGAGTCTCCACGTCCCATCCTTCTTCTGTACCAACACGATCGGACTCCCACAGGGCGATGAACTCGGACGGATGTGACCTTTCTGCAGGAGATCCTGAATATACCTCTTGATTTCATCGTTCTCCAGAATGGAGCGCCGATAGATTGGTCCATTGGGTAGCGACGCACTTGGGGTCAGATCAATGGAGTGCTTGACTTGATAGTGCAGAGGAATCCCTGCCGGGGAGGTGAAGATGTCCTCGTACTCCTCCACAATCTTGTCCATCTGTAGTTGTCGTGCAGAGGGACCCCGTTTGGAGGCCGCGGCCACTGTCTTCTTCTTTCCTTGAGGGCGTATCATCAGGAAAACGAATTTCCTGGTTTTGGAAATGATCTTACTGCATTGTTTTGTAGTAATCAAAGAGATGGCGGTAGGTGGTGCTACCTCTGTTATCCTGAACAACTTATTTCCCAATGTAATAATAACAGCACAGGTTCTTGATTCATACACAGCATGTCGCTTCCACAAGTATGGTTGTCCTAGTAATACATCACAAACTTCATGGGGAGCAATGTCACACAATACCTCATCCGTGAAGGGCTTGATGTTGTATGGAAGGCGACACTGCTGGCTCACGCGAAGATCTCGTCCTTGGTGAAGCCACCCAATGGTGTATGGTTGTGGATGTGCTGTGGTCGGTAAGCCCAACCGCTTCACGACCTCTGCCGAAATGAGGTTCTTTTGACTCCCGCTATCAACAATGAACTGTATCGGGGAGCCCTTTACCCACATCTGGGAGTGGAAGAGACGCTCCTCCTCCTCTGGATCTTCAGGTTCATTTTTCTGGATCTTTGTGGTAGCAACAGTGGCACTGGGATCCGCATCAATGATCTGCTTCCCTTTTTCATACCCCTTATTGGGTTCTGACTCAGACTCGGAACATGCATCTGATTCTGAAACCTTTAGCTCAGCTGCCAGTGACTGCTTGGCCCGACACTCACTTGTGTTGTGAGTGGAGCTCTTATGGAACTCACACCATTTTCCAGTGTCCTTTCTTGGCTTCGCAGCGCTGTTCTTTGCTTGCAGCTTCGGCTGGTTGTCTTGGGCTGTCTCGCCTTGGCTTTGTCCTTTGTTTTGTGGTTTAGGGGCACCTTTCCCCTTTGGATTCGCAGATCCAAAGTCTCGCTTCTTTTGTTTAAACTTCTGCTCGACCTTGACGGCATATCGGTATGCTGTGCCGAGCGAGGGGATGTTTAGGAATTGTATTTCTTCCTGGATGTACTTGTGCAGGCAGCCACGGTATTTGAGTATCAAATGTTGCTCTGAATCCTTGATACCCAACTTTGTGCGAAGGGTATGGAAAAGATTGGTGAACTCCGGCACGTCTTGGTCCCTTCCCTGCCGCAGCGTGGTCCACTTTATGTATTCATCCTCATAGCTTCCAACAGGGTAGTACTGCTCCTTGATGGCATCCCGGAACGAATCCCAGGTGGGTGCGGCTGAAAATAGTGAGCCAGTACTTTCATCCTTCTACTCGCAGTAGGTTTCCCACCAGTCCTTGACGTGGGGGGCTGCTTTGAGAAGAGCAAAAACAATATTTTCCCGACTCAAAAATTCATGAACAGAAAAATAACCCTCTAGCAGATTTCACCATTTATCTAGGGCATCTGCGTCTATCTGACCCTCGAATATGGGGATTTCAAAATTAACTTGTACCTTAAAGGGTGTGGCCTTTCCAGAGTAGCTGCTGGAAGCCGATGCGTTGCTTCTGGGTAGCCGCTGAAGGATCTGGGCAAAGCTGTCCATCATCGCGTTCCGTTGTCGCTCGAGGGCTTCTTCGAGCAAGATTTTGATGGGATCTCCTGCCCCCTCGTCTTTCTTCTCGTCTGCCATGGGAGGCCGTCGGGATTTGCGAGGTTGGTCTTGCAAAGGTTCAACCAGTTCAAGCCTTAACTCCTTATATCCCGACCTTGTTGGGGACATGCAAAGAAAAACAGAGAAAAAGCAGACCGCTCTGATACCACTGATCCAGATTTAAACAGGAACGCAACAAATTACAGAGATAACCATATACACAAAGATGCAGCGGAAATAATACTTCATTTCATTAATGGAAAATACTGAAATATGCTTACAACCAGAAATGGAAATAAACCAGCTAGGGCGATGGTAGCTTATCTCTGAGAAGAGATGTGATGGCTACATGCCTCTGAACTGTGTTACAATGAGGCTCGAAGGCCTATTTATTGTTGAGAAACAATGGAAAACCCTTAACATTCCAGGACCTAACCCTAGGAGATGAAACGCCAAACTGTGGGCCCCGTTTGGGGTAAATTGGTACATCAACTTCCCGGGGTCGTAACTTTGGCATATGATCTCCGTTTGACGCGTACAATAGCTCATTAGAAAGATCTATCCGAGCACTATCATTGTTGGAACGGGCAACATCGGTCCATTCCATGGACCCATGTTGCCCCCAGATTCCCCAAAAAACGTCGTTTAGGGCCTCAAAACGGCTCCGGAAGTTCAGGACCCGAAAAACTGCTAAAAATAGTAAGTTGTGCTACAATTAAGGAAACTGAAAATGCTGAGAAAGATAATGGTGGGGGTCCAGGTGGACTTGGCAGGTGGCCACCAATATCCGCCTGGATCACTGAGGGGGATTTGCATGACATCGGCGAAATAATGAGGGATGTCACCACGGAGGCCCTCCAACAATTTGAAGAACAACAACAACTGGTATTAGGGGTTCTTATAATAGAGTTACAGGAGTTTTAGGTACACACTCCACAGGATGGCATAGTGTCCACCAGCCTCACGATCGGCACTTCGGTTGCCGAGGAAATTTTGTGCACAAGGGTGACCAACATGATAGTGCTACCAGATGGGGCACTTAGTACAGAAAAGGAGGCTGATAGGGTCACGGTCAACAGTTTGAAAGGGGTCGGATTAAATATGGCCACACTCCCTCGGGAGATGCTCTATCTCTTGCAGGATGGAGTCACTGCGGAACTTCGAGCCAAGGAGAGTTGTGCACTGTAGGTGATGAGCAAGCAGCGCATCAACATTGAGCAGTTGGGCTTGCAACGCAACGAGGCAGTGGAGTAGAACAGGCAGATAATGCAGGTTGTGGAGGAAGCCTGTCGGATGGTCTCGGAGTTGGACATCTAGGCAGAAGAACCGGTGGAGGCGCACGTCCGCAAATTGGCCACAAGGGTGCGTGACGCTAGAGCAGAGATGAATAGGGTTCAGCTGGAGTTGAACCTGCAGATAGCAGAACTGTAGTTGAAGGCTTAGCCTTCAACTCCAATGGAAATTAGGGAACAATAAACCACTACTGTTACATCAACAACAATGACGATTGACAGTGCAGTGGCAGACTGCATGCAGCTGTTCGAACAGTCATTCGAGGTCCTAACCACCCTGCAGGAGGACCCAAATGTAGAGTGCCTAGAGACAGAGGTGCGCGAGCTACAACATAAGTATGATGAAGTAAAAGGGACCGCACAGACGGTTGCCCTTACACAGAGGCTTGCAAGGATGCAAGAGGCAAAGGCACTCAAGGAACAGGTGGATGTCGCTCGACATAAGGAAGCAGTTTTAAAAGCGCGTCTACAACCATGGATCAATGAGGCTTATACAATTACAACCTCCATTGAAGCAAAGCTCGCGCAACTGCAAGCAACTCAGCAGAGGATTCAGGGCAGTAGTTCAACAACAACGGTCACCGAACAGTGTGTGGAGGAAGTTCTGCAGGTAGCTGCTCAGTGCACTACTGAAGTTGCAGCGATCCAAATAGACTTGGGAGGTTTTTGCGCTAAGATCTCCGCACCTATAGAGTGACTCGAGGGTGAGTCACGATGTTTGTGTTGGGGGCCTGTTAGGTGCGAGATCCCCCAAGGGCAGTTTTGGGGCTTAAAACCCATATTGTGGTCCAATTTTGTAATCCTAATGTAAAGAGCATTTTGTGGTCGTGGAGCGCGTAGTTGTTAAAGAGTCATAGAGTTGTCCGTTCTTATTTTGATTATATATATATATATATATATATATATATATAATATAACATAACATACAAAATATAACACACTAATATAAGGTGTATTAAAATAGTCTTAAATACAAAATATAACACACTAATATAGGGTGTATTAAAATAGTTTTATATGGGTCTAAAATTTATGATTTCGATTTAAACAAGAATTCCAAAGTATGAATAATCTTTGAAAAACAGAGAATTTACTCAAAGAAGATTTTTCAATGTAGAATTCAAAATATACTAAAATGAGATTATCAATAAATAAGAGTTTAGAGAATACACATAAAATAATATTTGGGAAATGAAAAATAAAAATACAGAAATGAAAAATAAAAATACAGAAGAAAAGAATTTTTTAGTATAAGATTCAAAATATACTAAAATGAGATTATCAATGAATAAGAGTTTGGAGAATATACATAAAACAATATTTGTTGAAGAAAAAGAGAATAATTGGAACGACAATATGTTTCTAGCCAATTAATTATTTCTTTATGTTAGAGGAGGTTTTTTACACCAATCTACCATGCAAGTCCTTGAGCAGTAAATCAAATGCACGAAAGAGAAATCATGTACTATAAATAAGGTACTACATTTTTTGAAATTCTTTTTACGTAATGTTTATTTTAAATTCTAGTGATGTATAAATTATGGAGATTTTTTTTATTGTGTCCCTTGGTGAAGAAAGCATTTTTTTTAGAGAATAAAAAAGCAAGCCTAAAACTACATACAAATTCATATTTGAAAAGAAGTCGATTAAAACATGGTTTCTATGGGTTTTTGAAACGAAGTATCCTTTTTTTCTCTTTAAACGAAGTGGGGTTTATGAAACAAGGAACATAGCTTTTATAAAAAAACGGGGTTTCTGAATGAGGTTTTTTGAAAGTGTTTATTTTTCCAAATTGTCATATTAAAATTTTCAAGATTTGAAGGAGAGCCCGTGTAAATAATAATGGCCTATCCTAAACTTGAAGTTGAAAAATTTAGTGGAAAAAATAATTTTGAATTATGGAAATTAAAAATGTAGGATTTACTAGTATAATAAGGGTTGCATAATGCAATAGGTGGCAAGGGAACGAAGTTTATAAAAATGATTGATGATGAATGGGAATACCTAGGTGCCAAAGTCCTTAGTAAAATTTGGTTGTGTTCTGCATATATTATTTTATTCAACACCATTAGTGAAGTGACATGATAATGCTTGCAAACAAGTTGGAAGCTCTTTACATGAGAAGATCCTTGATGAATCATATCTACTTAAAGAGGAAGTTGTACAATTTGAAGATGAAAGACAAAAAATGCAGATCACTTGAATGTGTTTAATACTCTTATTTTCCAGTTAAATAATATAGATGTAAAATTTAATGGCGAAGATAAGGAAGTTACACTATTGTGTTCATTGCCTGAATCATGGGACTATTTTGTAACCTCCAAGGTTAAGCACAATTGAGAATCTTGAATTTGATGTTTTTTTCAAAGCCTTTCTTTTTGAAGAGGTTAGGAGGAATTGAAGCATTGAAATCTCCATGCCAGAGGCAATAATGGTTAAAGGTCACTACAAAAAGAAAGGAGATAAATTGAGAGGTACATGTAGGTCAAATTCAAAAGGGGAAAAAGAGTAAATTGAGAGATTGGTTTTGCAAAAAATGAGGGCATCTCAAAAAGGACTACTGGAAGAGATAAAATCCAAGGAAGATTCAAAAAAGAGGAAAATCTAGTTAAATCGAGTTTAGGTATGATTGACGAAGTATTCTTAGTTTGTAATGTTTCTAAATGTTACGAATATTGGCCATTAGATTCTAGCACATCTCATCATATGTGTTCACATAAAAGATATTTTTTAGCATATGCAGTTGTTGAGGGTGGATTTGTCCTTATGAGTAATATTATATCCTGTAATATTGTTGGGATTGGAAGTGCCAAAATCAAGATGTTTGATGGTATTGTGAGAATATTAACCAATGTGAGATATTTACTTGAATTAAAGATATATAAAATTTACTTAGGAGCATTGGATTCTTGTGGTTATAAGTTCATAGGTCAAGGTGGAGAATTGAAAGTGTCCAAGGGCACTTTAGTGGTCGTGAAGGCTATTAAGACAAGGGACCCTTACAAGATGGATGGAAGTACATAGATCAAAGAAACTGAGTGGCATTAGAGAAGGTGGTATAATCCATTCATTTATGGCATCAACAACTGGTTCATATGAATGATAAGGGACTACAAGTATCATAAATTGCAAGTTACTTCCAAATTTGAAATATTTGAATTTAATTTTATGCAAACATTGTATATTTGGAAAAGAGTTTAGACAAAAATTTAAAGCTGGCAGCGATAGTAGTAAAGCTACTTTTGATTCGATTCATGTAGATATTTGGGTCCGTCCCCTACTATTTATTTTGGAGATGATAATATTTTGTTTTGTTTATAGATTATTTTTCTAGAAAAATAGTGGGTCTATGTATTAAAAATAAAAGTTAATGTATGTAAAACTTGTACACAATTTAGAACTTTGGTTGAGAAGAGAACTAGCAGGCAAATAATATTTTTTAAGAACATATAACAGAGACACATTCACTTCTTTAGAGTTTGAATAATATTGCAAGGAAGTTCATATCTGACACACAAAAATACGATTAATACTCAACGAAATGACGTGGCAGAACACATGAACAAGGCTCTTTTAGAAAGAGAAAGGAGCATGCTCAACAATGCTAATTTGTAGCAAGAGTTGTGGGAAGAAGCAGTCAATATGGTTTATTATCTTGTACATCATTCTCAATGAGTTGGAATAAGCTCTCAAATCATTGAAGAGATGTGGACAAGCCATCCCTATGATTATTCAAAAATATATATTTTTTGGTTGTGAAGCATACAATCTTATTCCTAAGAATCAACATTCTAAATTAGACCTTAAATTGAAGAAATATATCTTTGTTGGTTATGATGATGTTACTAAGGGATATATATTGTGGGATCCTACTACCCACAAAATCATCATTAGTAGAGATGTGATATTTGATGAATCTTCTCTTATTAAATCAAACAATGTAGGAGATGTTTTGAAATAGGAACAGGTACAAGAATTGACACAAAATAAATAAATTCAGTTTTAGATTGAACCATCTATAGACACATGAAAACAAGAAGAATCTTCTGATGATAAAGAAGTTATAGATGTTGAATACATTTAGGAATGTTGAAACCCAAAATCAACACCAAGAAGATGTACCTAAGAGATAAAACCTCCTAAAAGGTATATTAATTTTAATTCATCTATTTCTTTGGTTACTGATGACGGGGAACCTGCTTGTTATCAGGAAGTAGTAGATGACATCAACAATGCCAAATGAATGGAAACAATGAAAGAAGAAATGTATGCCTTAGAGAGAAACAAAACTTGGGATCTGGTATAACTTATGGGAGACAGAAAGGTTGTTGGATGTAATGGGTCTACAAATTGAAGAGAGGTGTTGGTGGTGATATTGAAAGGTTTAAAGCCAGTCTGGTCACAAAAGTTTACTCTTAGATGGAAGGTATATATTTCCATGAAATATTTTCACTAGTTGTTAAACTTGTATATGTTCATATTGTGTTATCCCTAATTGCTTTGATTGATTTAGTGTTAGAGCAATTATATGTTAAAAATATATTCTTGCATGGAGATCAAGATAAGAATATTTATATGGAACCACAAGAAGGTTTTGTGGAACATTGCAACGAAATATTAGTTTGAAAGCTCAAGAAATCATTGTATGGCCTGAGGTAGTCACCCATTAAATGGTACAAGAAGTTTGATTCCTTCATGAAAAGCCAAAATTATATTAGAAGTGAGTATGACCATTATGTGTACTTCAAATTTTTGAATAGAATATGCAATATCTTAATGTTATATGTTGATGATATTCTTATTTCAATCAAAATCATGGATGCGATTAATAGATTGATGGCACAGATGGATAGGATGCTTGATATGAAGGATCTAGGAGCCACAAAATAAATATTGGAAATTTAAATATACAGAAACATGGAAAAGGGTAAGCTTCGGCTTTCACAGCAGAGTATGTAGAAAAAATACTTGTGAAGTTTAGGATGAACAATGTGAAACCAATTAATATCCCTTTCACTTCCCATTTTAAGATTTAATTAAGCTTACATCCCAACAGTGAAGAAGAAAAGGATTATATGTCTCATGTAATGTATGCTAATGCGGTAGGAAGTGTGATGTATGCAATAGTTTGTACTAGACTAAATATTTCACATGCAGTGGGTTCATGGAAAATTTGGGAAAGGAGCATTGGGTCGTAGTGAAATGGGTGTTTAACTATCTTAGAGATACCAATGATTCTTGTATCGCCTTTAATGGTTGTAACAATTATGTCTATGGATATGTTGACTTAATTTTTGTAGGTGATTTGGAAAAGAGAAGGTCTACTTCAGGATATGTCTTTACTCTTGTAGGAGGGTCCATTAGTTGGATGTCAAATTTTCAAGAAAAAATTTCTTTATCCACCACTGAGGCAATATACATCACTACCTCACATGCTTGTAAAGATGAATTTTGATTGAAGGGTCTTCTAGGTGAGCTTGGATGAATGCAAAACAACATAATTGTATTATGCGATAGTCAAAATGAACTAAATTTGGTTACAAATCCAAATTATCATAGTAGGACCAAACATATTGATATAAAATACTATTTTGTAAGTGTTGGGCCTCCAAAAGATCATTCATTATCACCTACATTTCCATCACTTTACCATCATTCCATAACTTTATAGCCTCGTAACCCTACATCAAGCAACCATTTTCATGATTATATGGGTTGATATCATTAATTTCCAAAGTGGTTTATTTTATGTATTTGAAGTGAATTTTTGATTAAAAACTAGGAAATTAACATGGTTTCATATATACATATATGTGTTATGAGTATTGTGACATATGTAGGCTTATTTGGAGGTTCTAGAAGGGTCTTACTTGGCATCCTAAACTCAAATTCGAATTTCAAAAGGATTTGAAGATATTTTGAAGAAGATATGGACCATATTCCAAGGAGAAATATCATGGAGATCTTTATGAGTCATGGGCTTTGTATAGGGATAAGTTGAGACAAGTATGGATCTAGTAGATATTTAAGGGATCTACATTTATTGAGTAGATATCCCTAATTCATGTATAAATAGGAGGAGCATCCTTCAAAGGAAGCTAACAATTGTTAGTTATTCATTAGCATTAGATTTATCATTCAACATGAATAATATAATTTTCTTTCAATTATGAGTTATGAGTGTTGTGTGATTCTTAAGAGGTGGTAGTTGTTCATGTGTGCTCATTGAGGAATGGAAGGATCCCCATCAACCACAATCTGCATACAACTGTAACATAGTTTTATTTTTGTTATTTCCTTTCCTGCAAGTGTGTTTTTACTTTCATGCAAGTGTGATTTCATTTCCTAGATTGTCATTAAACTGCTTGCTTTCTAAATTATCATAGTTTACTTGCTTTCCAATTATTTTATATTTGCTTCTTATAGTTGTTCATAGATAAGTTTAATTTAGTTTTCTTTGATTCTAGTTGTAATATGCATTTCCATTCTTTATTTCCATTCTAAACAAACCTCCTACAATAGTCTCATCTGAGGTCCCATATATTTTGGTTTGCTTCTAAGTTTACGAAACCCCTAGGTTGACAAATTAAATGATAGGGATTTAACATACAATTAAGTCACCCTACATTTTGGCGCCGTTGTCAGGGAAGCATACTTAGATGTAACTAGTTAGGAAGATTGTTTAGAAAGAATTTTCATTAGGGTTATTTGCATTTAGACGGAAATTAGAAAAGATAAAACATTCATAAAAAAAACTCCCATTCACTAAAAAAAAACATAAAAAAACCATCCACATCATGAATTCCTAGTTTTGCAGGTAGAAGAAATGGTTGGAGATCGCGAATATGAGGAAGGTCCTTTTGGATTTCCCGTTGAAGAAACTAATATCAATGTTAATATGAAGAAAATCTCTTCATCTGTACTTCCTATATTCAATGGTATGAGATCAGAAGACCCAAAAACTTTTCTATTTGAATTTGAAATAATTTGTAGATCTTATGGCTACTTATTACACATTCAAAATTTGAATTTGTTTCCAGCAACATTGAAGGATAGAGCTCTTAAATGGTTCATGACTTTAGGAACAAATTCTATAAGGACATGGGATGATATGAAAAGAGTATTTTTAGAAAAATACAAAGATTATTGTATAAACCATGAACTTAGAAATCAAGTCTTTAAGATGAACCAAAAAGAGGATGAAAGCTTAGAAGATTTAGTGGAGAGATTTACATATCATGTCAAAAGAGCTAAATTGCATAATTTAGGATCAAACACATTAAAAAATCTCCTACTAAATGCTATAAGGGATGAATGGATTGATCTTATTAACCTGGTGGGAAAAGGAGATGTTTCACAATTGTCATTTCAAGATATTTGTGAATTGTATAAGAACATATAAAGAGGAAAAGCAAAGTATGCATGATCCCCTTAGGAACCTGTTATGGAAAGAGTAGGTAAGTTGACATCAGTATTGGTAAGTCAAATTGAACTTAACAATTTGTTAAACATTCTTGGTAATTTAAATGAACAAATTGAGATGCTAAGAATGCAAAACAAGAAAAAAGTTGAAAACGATGGCTTATTTTACACTAAATGTACAAAAAAACATTCTTTGCATGAATGTCAACTTGATAACATTAAAATTTGTGTAGGATCACATACTACTAAAGATTGCCCATCATTACCAGGATTAAAGGCAGTTTACCAAAAGGATAATGGAGTGAATCAAGCAAAAGAGAAAATTTGTTATGGAGCTCCAAGAGGATCATGACAACCTCATAAACCCAATATGATGCAATATCCTTGTGCATAATTTCAGGGTTATGCACAACAATCTCAAACTAATTGGCAAACACCTTTGCCTTGGCAACATTGGCCATCTCAAAAATAATCTTGGAAACATGGTTGGGAAGAGCCTTACTGAGGAAATCCACCATATACTCAATCTTTCCATCACTATCCTCAATACCAATATCAATGTTATCCATACCATTCACCTTCACTACAACATCAATTTCACCCTTAGTTAATCTCAATTCAACCTTTCCCATTCCCATGCACACAAACACCCCAAAGATCCATTTTCACTTCACTACCTGCACAACCATTTCGAATCCCCAACAATAAAACACCTCAATCCACTTACAATGTTGAGGTATTGCAAAATGATTCACCAGCTGCCATTGAAGAACAAAAACCAGGAGAAGAAGATTCAGATAAGGTCCAAGAATCATGGATGCCTGTCGATAAAGAGCAGTTGCTGGGCCTGAGATTGAAAAGTTTCATGCATGCCTATCACTAGATTCTATGAATGGAGATCAAATATCTGAGGACTTGCATGGCATGATAGAAGGAAGCCAAGGAAGACAAGATTACATTGAATATTGGTTCAAGACAATCATTGGATCCCAGTATTCCATTCTTCAGTATCTTCTAACATCATCTCAATCAAGACAGTTGGTCTCTCATACAATGGTACATATCAAAGAATATATTTCAAACCTGCATATGAGTATATCTATCATCTTGTTACACACATGGTTCATTTGGAAGTATTCATATACTTGAACGAGATTTTTTTTTGAGTAAGACATATAAAAAATAAATAAATAATTTTTTTCATGTTTTTAATAAGGAAAATATAAATATTTAAATAAAAATATCAATTCTTTTTTCCAAAAGAAATTGACAATTTAGGTTCTCATGTGACCTGTAATTTTTTTGTTTTGTTTTGTGTTAGCTTGGAATCCAAATTCAGAGTTCTTCATAATAATAATAATAGAAAAGTCTTGCTTTGAATGCGCACAACTGCAGAAATGGTTAGTTTCTGCAGCCTAACTTGATCTGACCCATCCACAAGACTTAGTTGTAGGATCGATTGATGAGTTGTGGGTATGATCAATTTCACAAGGATTTATAATCCAAAGGTGTACTTAACAGTCTTTAAATCTGGGACTGTGCATTCGAGGGTAATTCATAGGGAACTTCGTAGCCCATATATGGAGATAATTAAAAAGAACTTTGATTTCAGGGCTGACACGATCACAATCAACCTTGATCTAAAGAGAAGAGGAATCTTTTTGCTATGTGCTGCTATGATGACAGTGGTAATGTATCTCCCCATATGTTGGAAATAATTAAGGAGATAATCAAAGTTGAGTGTTCTGATGCAATAACATCAAAATTTGTGGGTCTTTTATTTGATGCTTTAATCTATAGCAGTGGGAATGAACTTTGCTATCCAACAATTCCTGCAACTTGGCAAGGAATTAAAGCATCAAGACCGCTGGAAGCTAAAGGCAATCACACTTGTTTATCGAGAGTTCTAGAACTTGTAGATATTTGCGTGGCAATGGAAACTTGGTGTAGTTACTATTTTAAAGATCCAAGGGTACAAACTTGGATAAAAAAAAACCACCACAATTTTTTTAGAAATTTGTTGGCATCATTATTGATTTGTTGAGATCACGGGGGCAGAAATAATGGTTCGATCCATTTTGGCTGGAATTTCCTTGTCGGTCATAATAAAGTCGATGATGAAAACTCCTTGGTTTGAGGCATGGAGGACTATGAATTTGTAGATCTCTAGCTGATGAAGAGGGATCTGCTACTCGAAAGTATACTTTAGCACTGACAGAGGCTAGAAAAGATCCTTTGTATTGGTTGGATAAATGCATGCTTCATTGTGATCTTTAAACAAGAAGCCGTCCATTGATCCATGATCCTTTCTTGTCCAGCGCAACTGATTTTTTCACGGTAAATGCTCTCCTGCGGATTTTTATTTTGGGTTTCTGTGTGTTTGGACGAAAAATTAAACCCAATTGTGAATTCATTCCGTCAACGCACAAACACCTTCATACTTCCAAGCTATACCACGAAAGGAATTGAACTCCAACAACGCTTCCTCCATCATTCTTCAATGCTGCATAAACCATGCTTTTTCACATGCTTCAACATTTCAACATTTCACACATTTTGTTTATTTCACACGTTTTAACTTTCCATTTTTAAACATGGCAAAATTCGTTTTTTATATTGCCTCGTGTATGTATTGTTTTGATGTTACATTGTTTTTTTATGTATTCATATTTTGATGTCAATTTGTTTTAATGTTGTTCCTTTTAATGTTTGTATAGTATATGTTATGTTGTTTTTGTTGATTTTTTTTTTTGTTTTAATGGAGTGTTTGATTTTTATTATTTTTTTAATGGAGTGTTTGATTTTTAATATTATTTGTTTTATTTGTTTATAAATTTTCTTTTTGTCGTTTATATGTTTTGTTTTGTTTTTAATGTATATATTTATGTTTTTTTTTTGTAAGCTATGGTGTTGCTCTTTTTTTTCTATTACTTCAAATCAAAATAAACATCAAAAGTAAGGTTGCCTTCAACTCGCCCTCTTGGGGAAACCGAGTATTTAAGCCACCTAAAGTTCTTAATAGCCGACCAAAAATAAAAGATCCATAGTCTGATTATCCAGGCTAAATACACTAAACAGTCTTTCAGGTTTCTAATCCTACTTGCATGCATATAACGATTTTCTACTTCTAATATTTGAAACAAACTGAAATTATCTATCCTATGTAGCTTCATCAAAATTAATACATATCTATAATTAATCAGCTTCTACCTCTGGACGCTGGGTAGTCTCCTTGTTTGCATTCTGATTTCCTTCCCTTATCAGTTGTTGGATCTCCTCAAGCTTCTTTTCCTGCATCTCCAAGGTAATCTGAATAATTCTGAGCTCCCTCCTCAGGTTGGGAACTCCTTGCGCTAGTTCAACCATCTCTGTTGCAGCTTGCTCCAGAGCTTTAGCCAACAATCTTTTCATCACCCAGTATATATGTAAGGACTGTTTAAATAAAGACATTCTACCCCTAGTGTTACCAGGGTCGTGGAGTAGGAACTCCCAATCCTCCATCTCGGAGTCGGACTGAGCTTGAATGGCGTCTTCCTCCATATTCTGGATAATTCTTCTAATTCTTGGGTTCGTGTTCTGGTTATATGCCTTCTCTGCTTGCTGAATTTTCCTATCCAACGACCGGCTTGTCTTTTTTCCCGGTATCCTCCTCTGCCCTCGTCGTCCTCCCCTTTCTCCTCGGTATCTGCTCGCTCCTTCGCCTCTCATGCTGCTTGGTTCCAACTCGCTTCCCGATCCTCTTCTTCCCCTCTGTCTACCGCTCTGCCTTACCTTTCCTCTCCGCTGTCCTAGCTGCTCGTCACTGGTTTGCTGGGTCTCCCAACCTTCTACATTTCTGCTTCGCTCCTTACCCCGCCTGCACTGATCTTGCCGGTCCTCTTCCTCCTCAGAATCATCATAAATTTCATATATCTCCTCAGCTGTCTACCATCTTGCCTTTTCTATCCCTGTCTCTGCGTACCTCGGCTTCCATATCTTCCACTACCCTTGCTCTCTTCCTGGTTTCCATGGCGATCTTAGTAAGTTTTCAGCGCAACTTCGCTCTGTGACAGTTCTCCACCACCTTTCCTCTCCTCTCTCTCTGAGTTCCTAAGCAATTTTCTCTTTGTCGAATCCTTTGTTGCCGCCCATTTATAATCTTCCTTACTCTAATCCGCTTACCTGTCAACTTGGCCTTCCGCTGCCACCTGTTGCTTTTCCCTCTTCCTTTCCTATCAATTATCCGTCTTCCTTCATTTCCATTTATGGATTCTGACATACCTCTTTTTCCTCCTCTCCGATCACTTGCGTTTATTATCTTGCTGCAAGGTGGTTGCTTCATTCCTGTCGTCGCACACTTCTGCTGTACTACAGCATGCCTGTCCATTATATCATTTCCTCGCCTTATCTGACATTCATTAAATGTCTGGACTTGCCGATCCATCTCACCTGCCCATCGCACGAATGCTATGATTCTCGTTTGTTGCTTGCTCATTATTTTCATTCGTTGCTTGTTCATGGTCATAATTAATAATATTGGCCAATTCCTCCCACTCTCTGTTGGGCCGCAACGTTCTCCACTGATTGTCGATCTTGCCGTTTCGACCCTTGCAACCCCAATTCGCAAGGAAATCTACCACTCGGTTTCCATTCCTTTTCACATGATTAAAGATTTTATAGTCAATTCTTTTTAGAAGATCCGCTATTTCTTGAACGATTCCTGCCGTTCGCCAACTATTGGTGACCTGCTCCCAGTTCTTCCCGTTATTCAGTTTCTTTAGGATTTCAATTGCTATCTGAGAGTCTCCTTCTATTTCCAGGTTTCTATAGCCGTTTCGAGTCGCAATTCTCAAACCTTGGTGAATCGCCCATAATTCAGCCTCGTTATTTGTGATCTCGCCGCCCCACTCTGCATAGATCCATCTGGTGTTTCTCTGACTGTCTCGGAAAATTCCTCCGAATCCGGCATTACCTGGGTTCCCCTTCGATGCCCCGTCAAATTTTAACTTCGTAAAGTTGTCTTTGGGGTATGCAAACTTGTCATATCTTTGAGGTCTCATACTAGGTCTATCAATTTTTTTGTTGTGCACCATTTCATAATTCAAATTTAGGTTCTTTAGAATTTGCTCCTCTCCCTGATCTGCTTTCCAGTCTTCCGCATCCCACTTCTCTACCAGAATTGATTCTCTAGTTAAGTTCACTATTCTGTTCCATATTGTTACCGTGTTTTTAGATTTGTCTTGGAAAACTCTGCGGTTCCTTTCTTTCCATACCATCCAAATCACAAAACCAGCAATGAGATCCCAGGCCTTTCGGACTACTTTACATTGAAATTTTTCTTTCTGCCAGTGGAAAATCACTTCATTTGTTTCTCTCGGAGACCTCTCAGGTTTCTGGAATAGTTTCCCGGTTTCCATCCATAGGTTCCTGGCATATACACACTTGATTAACAGATGATCTTGAGTTTCCGCTTCCTTATTGCACAAATAACATTTTGAAGGCCCACTGAAACCTTTCTTTTGAAGTTTATCCCACGTCAGGATCTTGTCCTTAGCTACTAGCCATGCGAATAGGGTAATTTTCGGCCACCAGTTTTTACCCCAGATGACCTTCCAGTCTTGGTTTTCTTCAGTGGTTCCCTGTTGGTCTGCCAGATAGTATGCCTCCTTGACCGTAAAGGATCCTTTCATTGACTTCCCCCATCTGAGGATATCCCTACCCGTTCGCGCTTTTACTTTCCTGGACTCTACCTCTTCCATGAACGCTTCCTGTTGTTCTTGATCTATCTCGATGCCCCATTCCTCTGGTGTTGTCCATTTCCGCCATATTCCATCCAGTTCGTCTTCTTTCCAATAATCTTTGACGTATATATGGTTGTCTCCTATTTTATCCTGTATGTTCTGGATTTTTTGTATTCTGCTCATTTTCCCCCTTTGTTGCCATTTCTCGTCCCAGAATTTGGCCTCCCCTCCTCCTCTAATTTCCCAGAAGACATTCTTATCTACTATATCTCGATTTTGACGGGCTAGATCCCAGATTGCCGAGCCCTTCGGGGTTTCCTGCATTCGGTAAATATCCTCCGTAGTATCTGGCATATTGTACTTGTGCCTCCATAGTTGCTTCCATAGGTCATTGCCCCCTCTCAGCCATCGCCACCAAAGTTTTGCACCGAGCACCTTGTTGAGTTTATCCGGATCGCGCAGACCCAAGCCTCCCTCCTCCTTTCGTTTCGTCAGATGTTTCCATGATACTAAGGCCCACTTCTTCTGTTGGGACGAACCTCCCCAAATGAACTTCCTCAGGATTTCTCTGATCTTGGTGCAAACCCCTTGAGGCACTGCCATAATCGATAGTGGATATATGGGGATTGCCTGCAACACTGATTTCACTAGAACAATTCTTCCAGCAATGTTTAAGGTTCTGAAGGCCCAGTTAGCCACTCTGTTTTTTAATTTCTCTAGGACTCCTTGCCAGTTTTTCTGTCTTTTAGAGTTGAAATCCAATACGTTTCCCAAGTATTTCGTTGGGAGTTCCCCTTGCTTAAAACCTAGCATCCTGGTCAAGTGGCTTTTAACTGACTCTATGGTATTGAATATAAAGGTGCAAGATTTTTCCTTATTGATTTCCATCCCAGATGCATCCGCAAATAAGTCCAAAACCTTCTTCAGATTTCTCACTTCTTTTACGGTTGGCTCCCCAAATAACATGATATCATCAACGAATTGCTGATGGGTTATTGGCAATTCATTACCCCATAGTCTTAGCCCTTTGATTTTATTTGCTGCTCTTTCTTTTTTAAGATACCTGCCCAGACCTTCTGCTGCAAGAATAAATAGGAAAGGAGATAGGGGATCGCCTTGTCTTATTCCTCTAGATGCCTTAAAGGTTTTCG
This sequence comes from Pinus tabuliformis, assembly GCA_031772625.1. Classification (NCBI taxonomy): domain Eukaryota; kingdom Viridiplantae; phylum Streptophyta; class Pinopsida; order Pinales; family Pinaceae; genus Pinus; species Pinus tabuliformis. Next base: position 290,467,003 of record CM062808.1, on the reverse strand, counting down.
AGGGAGTTCCATTGACTAATATTGAAAAGTTTGGAGTTGATATAAGACTGTGAACCCACTTTATCCACCTATTACCAAAACCGAAACTTCCCAAAATTTCTTCCAAGTATTGCCAATTGATTCTATCATAAGCTTTCGACAAGTCTAATTTAATCATCATTCCTTTTTGCTTCTTTGCCTTCAGAGAATGAATTACTTCTTGAGTAACCACTAGACCATCTAGAATTTGTCTACCTTCTACGAAACCGGTTTGTTCAGGGGATATCAGACTGTCTAACAGGGGTTTCAGTCTTTTGGCCATCAGAGATGCAATTATTTTGTAGATAACATTACATAGGGCAATGGGTCTAAATCCCTTAGCATCCTCTGAATTATCGTTTTTAGGAATCAAAGTGAAAAAAGTGGAGTTAAGTGCTGGCCATACCTTTTGGTTTATACGAGATTCTTCTATCAATTCCAGAATTTCCCTTCCCATAAAGTGCCAGCCCGCTTGATAGAAATCGACCGTAAAGCCGTCCGGTCCTGGCGTTGTTCCCTTCTTCATGCTCATCACCACTTCCTCCACCTCTTCCAAACTAGCTGCTCTCATTAGGGCTCTATTCTGGAATTCAGTTACAACCCTGGGAATGGCCGTGCAAACTTCCTTTATAGCTTCAGACCTGTCCATGTGAGGTTCAGTCAATATTCCTTTGTGATATTCCATCAACACTTTTTCAATCCCTTCCTGATCAACAATCCTTTCTCCACTCTCGTTTTTGATAGAAAATATTCTGTTCCTTTGCCTGTGTTGTATCATTGCTTGATGGAAAAATCTAGTGTTCCTTTCCCCTTCCCTGAGCCATTTTATTCTAGATTTCTGTCTCCATAAGACTTCTTCATGCTTTCTCCTCTCCTCCAGTTTTCCTAAAATTATCCCTTCTTTTCTGCTGCTTTCCTCTGTTCTCCCTTCATTTATTATCCTTTGTTGCAAAGCTTCCATTTCTTCTTCCAACTTCTGTTTTTCCTCCATGATATTTCCAAATTCTTCCTTGTTCCATTTCTTTATCCTTCCTTTTAGCTCCTTAAGTTTAAGTTGGAAGGTATGCATTTTTCCTTTGCCCTGTACTGTGCTTTGCGTCCACCATTCTTCCATTTTTTCTAAGAATTCCGGGTGTCTAAGCCAAAAGGCTTCAAATCTGAAGGGCTTCTTGTCGAGATTAGCCTTAATATCCACTTCCAGTCTAATCGACGAGTGATCAGAGCCAAGAGATGGCATGATCTTTGCTTCTATGAATACATCTCTGTTCATAATTGTTTCTGATACTAGGAACCGATCTAATCTGGATGCTATCTGATTCTTTCCCCCTCTCCTATTGTTCCATGTGTAGACTCCGTTGATAGTTGGTAAATCAACCAGCCTCAGACCATCTATCATATCATTGAACATTTCCATATATTGGTCTGTTTTACTTATACCTCCCTTTTTCTCTTTTAGGGACCGGATTACATTGAAATCTCCTCCTACAATCCATGCTGTCTCCGGATGTAGTCTTCGAGTTGCTTGCAAATTTTTAATGAAATTTTCTCTGCCTCCCGGAGTATGAGGACCATACACCCCTGAGATGTTGAACCTTTCCTTCGTCCCCGCTATTCTTCCTGTGCCTGTAAGGATTCTAGTCATGCTGGTCCAACTCTAAAAAATTATCTCGTTTGGGTTCCATAATATTGCAATGCCTCACGCTGAACTGATTGCATCCTGTCCCATGACTTCATATTGGAGTTTACTATTTTTGATTATTCCTTCCATCTGCTGCATGGTGATCTTTGTCTCTTGTAGGATCATGATACTTGGCCTGTCTTTTTTTAGTTTCTCTTTCATATATCTCTGCTTACCCTTACTATTCAGACCCCTAATATTCCAGCTGATAATAATCATTTTAAACTTTTGGAGGAGTGAAAAATACCTCTGACAGAGGTATCACTTTACCTGAATTTATCAATATTTCGCCAACTATTTGGATCGTTTCATTCATTGTTTTCCTCCCTCTTTTCCTGCTGCTTTTGCCAGCCCCGCCTATTCCAATCTGACCTTTTTCTTGTTCTCCTGATGTGGTATCCTGTTTATCCATATTCTCCCCATTCCTTTCTTTATATTTTTGAAAAGCCTCCTTATATAATTGTTTTTGGTTGTCTGGTATGAATCTTTCGTCCAAGTTTTTCCATTCCTGAATTAATTGTCTCATAATTCTTTCTTCCTTTGCCTCGTTTTCCTTCTGACTTTCCGTCTCCATTTGGGTTTGATTAGTTAGTATTTCTATCTTTTCAGCTGTTTCCCCTTCATTCATTTCTCTTGGTCCTGTGTCTTTTTCTCTAGTTTCCTTGATTATTTCCATGGGTTCATTTTCTGGATCTTCTTCCTCTATCACTTTGTCCTCACCCTCTTCACTGGTTTCCTGGAGGATTTTGAACATGTTCTGACTTTTAATGCTCAGTGATTTCGTTTGTGTCTGCGCTCTTATTCCTTCTTTACCTGCTTTCTTCTTTCTGGTAACCTGTTGGAAACCCTTGTCTGTCTCCTCGGTTCTCTCTGCTTCCCTTTGCTGTTCTTCTTTTTTCCTTGTGTATTCTTCCTCCTTGTTTAAAGGGCATTGTCTATATAGGTGACCATACTCATGACATCTTCTGCATCTGAAGGGGATATGCTCATAATCTAATGGCTGTTGCCAAACTTCATCATGGTATTCCAGTTCTATGTATTCCGGCAGAGGTTCAGCTATATTCATGTATACACACAATCTTGCGTAAGACGTATACTTGCCTTTCTTCGTTGTTTCCGCTACCTTGACAAAGGCACCAATTGTGTTACCTATCCCTTCCATAATCTCAGGATCCCAAAATTCCACTAGTAATCCAAACAATCTGACCCAGATCGGGGCTTCCAACATCTTTTCATTGTCAGGGTTATATCTTTCTTCCCAGTATTTCATGAATAATCCTGCGTTGTTCATGAAATATGGCCCTTCCTCAAAAACCCTTTCTTTATCCCCCAGATTCGCAAATATTGCTGTAAAAAACCCTTTTTCTCCCAGTTTCAACTCTATGTGCCCTTTTGGTCTCCACCTTTGGTAAATCCACCTGTATAGTTCTTTTTCAGTAGGCCAATACCCTACGAACTTGCAGATCAGTGCATGATCTTTCATATAACTGTTGTACTCCTCCAGCTTGTTGTTGGGTATTACGTATCTGGGTTTCTTCTGTGCCCTAGGTAAGCACTTTCCTCCGGTCTTCATTTGCCACAACTGGCCCATCATTGGTGCTTCTTTATTATTCTCCCTGGCCTCATTCTGGATGCCGCTGCCGCTTGCCTCTCCTGCAACTATGTTTTTATAGGAGGGGATCTCTCCCCTCCCTTGCCGGTTTTCCATTTTTGCCCTTAGCACCAGCTGCTTGAGAAACTTACGCTCCTGTGCGAGGGTTTCTTGTTATTCCCTCCGCTCCACCCCGACTTCCCCTGCTCTTTTCCCCTGCGCTCGCTTCTTCCAGCCCTCCCTGCTATTCCACCTGCAAACCCTAGCCCGCCGATCGCCTAGTTTCCATTCGCCCGTCCGAATCCTCTCTATCTAATGTATATATTTATGTTATATGTTACAATTTTTTATTATGTGTTTTATGTATAATGTTATGTTTTTTTTAGTATATATTTTAATGTTCTATTTTTTATATGTTTTAATTTGATGTTATGTATGTTATGTTTTGTTATTAGTGTGTTTAATGTTTTGTTTTGTATATTTCACTTTTTACTTTTATAAATATTTTATTAGTTTTATTGTTTTTAAGAAAATTGCCATGGAAAATTGTCAAAAAAAAATTCAATTTTTTTTTGATGTGGAATTCATTGTGTGATTGAAGCAAATTGAAAAAAAAATTGTAGTGATGATCCACTTAAACATACCTGTCGAAACAGGAAACAGAAAAAAATCATAAAACACGAACTCTTCTTTGGAAAGAATAAGTGTTCTATCAAATAGACGAAATGGACTATCTATGACATACATAACAACTCTTGCATTGTTTCTAACACTGCTGATGATTTCCAAGTCTCCCAATGTTTCAAAATTATTTCCCATATTCGATCAAAGTATTTCTTCATTTATATATGTGTGACGGTATGGAAGAAGGTAAGTTTTTTGAAGCATGTAAGGATCTTGAGAAGAACTATAAAGATATAGGCACTGAGTTTGCAGAACTACAAAGGATTTTTAGCTACAGGAAATGCGCAATTCTGTAGCTGAAAAGAAATTACATGACAACAATGCATACTAATCACAAATGCGCAATTCTGTAGCTGAAAATAAATCACATGAAAACAATGCATACTAATCACAACTTCATGATCATCATGCAATATCATCATCAACACCATGTTCCCATGTCAAACACACATGACTATTTTCACCGTTTCACAAAAAATTCAAATAAGCATAACTTTCTCATCCGACATCGGATTTCGATGATTCAAACGCCATTGAAAAGATCTCGACAAGATATACACAATGAGAAAGCTTCCATCAGAATTTGAAATAGTAAAACAATGAAGAAATTGATGACAAGACATGACAGGTAATCAAAGGCAATATTTTCAAGACAGGTAAAAATTCATTTGATTTTCTTTCATGAATTTGTTTTATTAGTACCAATTCTCAGTTTTTTTGTGTAAATGTCATAAATAGAGAGATTGATCACCTCTATCTTATCATAAACTTACATTTCATTGCAGAAAAAATACTAAGTTTTTGCAGGTTCCAGGAAGATAAATAGATCACAATAAGCAAACAGTGTCTTTCAAAGACCACATTTCATAAATAACTATTAAATGAGGACAAAGATCAGACTTCAAGCATGAGGATATGCTTTTGGGTAAAAAGGGCGAGAATGTAATCATATCCATCACATAATTGAAAATCCTCTCAAAGACTAATTTCACCATTACATTCCTACTCATTCAATAAAATTTCCATCTCATTTTCTTTCACACTCATCATACTTTCCTGCCTCATTTTCACTAATCATTTAACCCAAATAAAAACCTTCTACTCTCTTACAAAGCTGATTCCCCCATTTTCATTTTTCAATTTGTCAAAGCTGATTCATCTCATTTTTCCATTTCATTTTGTCCAATAAACCTTGATCCACTACAAAATTTTTCATCCACAGTCCTTCAAAATCATTATTTCATGCTCGCATTAGATGATGGAGGATTCATTAAGGCATCCCTTCTAATAAGTCTTGACCCATCGACTTCAGCACATAATTTGGGTTTAAGGCTAGAGTTCTTTTAAAAGTACCTTGAGGCTTGCATGCCTTAATGACAGGTTCTCTCACCAATAGAAAGTGGGAATACATCAATGTCCCATGTTTGTTGGATCTTCTAGGTGACTCGACTACAACACATACATTTGTACCTAGTAAGATGTACTTAGGAATCTTGTCTCTCATTGACATCAATGGTGAGAAGTCTCGTGTTGGTTAAGGGCATTCATTAATGGCCAGTCATCCAACAATTTCTTTCTATGTTTGATATTGACACATCTATTCACATAGATAAGAATTATGCCATGGGTGGAAACGATTGAAGACTATACCATTTCAGCAGTTTGCAGCGGGAACCAATTCATAACAATAACAATAAAGATCCACACTTTGTTAGCATGACAAATAAGTAGATCAAATTCCTTTGTTTACATACTTCATGATCCAACATCATCAACAACCACATTCAACAATGTAAACTTTGAAACTGGAACTGATATTGTTACCCGTTTCGTAGAGATAGCAAAAAAATGACCTGATTTTGAAAAGGGGTGATGCAGAACAGACATGTTTTTTTAGAGCATAGTTTTTGGAACTTTAATTTTTTTCATGTGCATTACATTTTAGAATGGTAGTGATTTTCATGCTGATTTAAAAAAGTGAGTATTCTGCATCACACCGTTTTTTTAAAAGACCTATTTTTGACTTTAAATTTTCTAGTGTATGAAATGTAAATAATTATTTTCTAAATTTGATAGTTTTTGAAGTGGTTGTTTTCTTCATATTTTCTTGTTTTCTATTTTAATTTTAATTTTTTTTGTAGTGGGGTTTTTATTGTTTTGCATTTTTAAATTAGAAAGTCGATAGTTTGAATTTTACATAATCTACATATTTATACATCCTTAATTAATTTTTCAATCCACATGAAATAATTGTTTCTAAAAAACAATATTTTTTAACAATGGACATAAAAATAACCATTTTCAACATAAAAATAACCATTTTAACATAAAAATAACAAAAAAACTACATGTTTTGATAATTTTGCTAGAATTAACATGTCAAAATCACAATTTTTATACAAAAATTTTAACTAAAAATGGTCAAATAATAGTTTTTTTAATGAATTTCATGTCAAAAAAATAACAATAATCATTTTTTTTCAAAAAATAATAATTAACTTAAAAATCAATGCGAAAATCACAAATTACAAATATTGAACACATAACAACTTTAATTGATTGATTATTCTTTTCATAAAATGTCAGAGTCAAAACATTGCAAAACTTGATTTCCAAGAATAACTTAAATTTAATCAACAATGTCACGTAATCCAAACTCTTTGTCCTCTAGAGTTTCATCATTGTCTTCTTCCATAATATTTTCTGCTTCATTTTGCGCATTTTCCTCTTCTAATGGGTCTTTGATGTCTGCGAATCTCCCAATGTATGTCTTTCCAAACATACCATGTAATGGTGGTTGGGGTTCCTTTGCCTTTTTTGCCACATGTGATTCACTAAAGTCCCCTTTCTTCAACCCAATTTCTTGCATTGCATTTGGAAGAAATTGAAGAGCATTAATTCTTTGCTGAATGAAATTGCATTGTAATGGATCTTTCTCAATTGCAATGCAATTTCTTCCTTTTTGAAGGCAGCATGCTAGTGTTGTACCTAATTATCAAGCACAAAAAAAATGAAGTAAATTAGTACAGTGACATATTAATTAAAAAAAGAACATATTGAAATTCAATTCCATATAGCAAAACCTACCTGAGCTAGAAAATAAATCCAGAACCCAGTCTCCTTCATTTGAACATATGTCTATAAGATAGTTAATCAATAATTGTGGTTTTTGATAAATGTTAACTATCTCTCCTTTCGTTTCTTTGTCTTCATATGTTAGTTTTCTCACAACAGCATCATAAGTCAGTATTTGGCTATGACTCTTTCCATCCACCTGATTAAAAATCATAGTCATATGGCTATCATCTTTTGCCCAACTATCAATATGAATGAACTCACAGTCATTTATAAATTGTTGATCTTCATTGTTAAGAAGATTTGACTTTTGCCTGTAACATGAAATAGTAAAAGTTCAGTTAACTTGTACATAAATGAATTTTTCAACATTAATCAAATATACCTATTAAATGTCTTACCATGTAAGCTGTATCCTTGAATTTGTTTTCCCCTTGAAGCTTGACAATATCATTGCCAATTGTGTGTCTGAATGAAATGTCACAAATCTCCATAATGGTGATGACGTCACTTCTACAAATCCCGCAACCACTTTATTAAAAGCTTGATAAGTATAAGGGTCACTATCATAGTAAATGTTTGGAATATTGAAACCATGGGGAATATCTGCAATAACTAGGGCATAATCCCTTTTTGGTATGAGTTTAGCAATGTCTTCACAGTCGCCTTGTATTACTTGATATTGAATAGTGTCTAGCCCATTCCAAATGAAATGATTAAGATTTGGATCAAGTTCAACATTCTTAATACGTTGCTTCCTCAGTCTTTCAATCTTTATTTTTTCAATAAAAGTCTTGAAACTGTCTGGTGCTCCATTATCTTCCTTCCTCATCTTTTATCAAATAAACAAATATATGTGTAAGTTTTAAATTAAAAATAGTACACAGATGAATAAAACTGAATGTATAAATCAAGATACCTTTTTAAATGCAAGATAAAAAGCTTTTAATGTTGATGTAGAACTTGAATTTGGATAGTTGCGTACAACATCATCCCAACTATCTTCATTCAACAATCTAACCATTTGTTCCTGAATTTTCATGTAAACTTTGTGACTGCATAGATAAAGTAACAAAAAGTTAATATAATGATATGTATAACAAATAGTACCAAGAACAACATGTTTTATTTAAAAGATAACTATAATCCTAGAAATAAATAAAAATAATTCAACAAACTTACTTTTGAAATTCTTCAGACATTTCTTCCAATGATAATTCCCCAGACCTCACACGAGATAATATTGTTTTGACAATTTTTTCATCTTTCACTCCTTGCATCGCCCTCCAAGGCGTGATGGTCATATCGTCTGGAAGTTGCTTCAGTTCAGGAGCAGATTTACTGTTGCTACATATCAATGGCTTAGATTTTTTGACCCTCTGGTTTTTAATGCCAATGTCTTCCCACATGGTAAAAATCTCATCAATCAACTTCCAAACATCTCCAGTTCTAAATGCCAATTGGAAAATGTTATCAACACCTCTGAATAAATCACTATGTCTGTTGTCTTTTCCACCTTTTGAATTGGTTTTCTCTTCAATTTGATAGCCTATTTCCATACAACATTCCTTTCGGAAATCTGCAGTAACATGTATCCTATCCCCACCACATTTTTCTTGAAATTCACTATGAATAAATCTAAGCTGTGAACATGCAGATGATGTGGCTTTCTGACTTGATATTGGCATTGTCCTTCACTTGCCTTATAGGTTTGTCTGACATTTAGCTGAAATGTACGACCACCATCAATTAAGTTTCTTTTTGTCAAGTTCTGTCGAATGGCATTTTGTTTTGTTTTGATAATGCCATCATCTAAATCAGCTCCTGGTGTAATGATTTCTCTACTTTCTTTTGAAGTTTCACTAGGTTCTTGACTGCTAGTAATGACTACTTCAAGATCTTCAACTCTACTTTTCTTCGTCATAACATTCTCAACAGATTTATTCTTGGGCATTGTTACTTTTGGTCTTTTACGACTTTTCTCAGTTCCAATGTCATCTTCAGTAATGGCAACATATGCTTCACTGTCAATTTCAACTTCATCGTCCTCAAAAGTAACTTGTTTACCCTTGCTAGATTTATCCACCAGAGACCTTTCTTTCTGATTCTTTGGATGTAGTTTTGTAGCATCATCAATTACTACATTTTCCATGTTTTCCATATCTTCTTCTGACACAAAGTAAAAATGGCTGACAACTTTCATGATATCATGCTATATGAAATGAATGCCTCCCAACCTAATTGAACAACTTTCAACAAAATTCTGCCAAACAAAATATCATATGTCAATAAAAACAAAATTAAAAAAATATAGAGAGACACTTTCAAGAATGCAAAATAAAAATACAAATAACAATACTTACGATGTTTTGTGTCATCTCGTTTACGATTTGTTTACACAACTTTGTAGATACCTCTATCGTGTCATATAATGAATATGATAGTCGGTATTTAATCCTTTCATGTGACTTGGGAGCTTTTGTAAGTACGTAAACAACTTCAGTGTTCGGTACCGAACACATATCTATGACTCTTCCCATCACCTCCAAATTTTCATTATTATGGGGTGTATCAATATATAGATATATATTCACATTTGTGCTCTCTCTTTCTTTCACATACCAGGCCCTTGATGAAAATTTAAGCTCTTTTGAAGTTTTCCAGTCTGAAATTATCTTCTTATCACTTAAGGCACTTGAATGATTTGTAGCCATGAGCTCAGGTGGAGTTCGTTCACCAATGTTTTTCGAAGGTGCACCTCTAAGAGTCTTTGGTTCAGAAATATTCACAGAAATTTTCCTTGATGCCATTTTCCTAAAAAATAAAAACACATAAATTAGTAAATAAAAAAAGCATATCAACTTAAATTAACAACGAAAATATACCATAAATTTGTTATTTGTATAATCAAAATGGCCCAGCCACCTCTAACGGGTGGGCGGGCGGGTCGATGGGCAGGCGGGAGCTCGGGTCAGGGACGACGAAGCTAAGTGGACTGGTGGGCAAGTGAGGGCGAGCTGCCTACCCCCTACCCATGCGCCCCCCACAACCCCCCTAACTCCCCCCGTACCCCCCGGCCCCCCCACCTAACTCCTCTACACACCCCCACAACTCCCCCCCCCCCTGGCGCCCCCCCTAACTCCCCTACCCCCCCCCACCTAACTCCCCTACACAACCCCCGGCCCCCCCTTAACCCCCCCTCGGCCCCTCTAACCCCTACCCCGTGCCCCCTCTTAACCGCCCCCCCCCCTTCCCTACCCCGTGCCCCGCTTAACCCCCCCGACCCAACCCCTACCCCCTTAACCCCTCCCCACCCCCACCCCCTAACCACTACCCCCTTAAACCCCCCCCCAACCCCCTACCCCCACCCATGGCCTCCCCTAACCCCTACCCCCTTAACCCCCCCCCGCCCCCCCCCCCCCCACAAACCCCCTACCCCCCCAACCCCTACCCCCACCCGTGCCCCCCCCTAACCCCTACCCCCTTAACCCCCTACCCCCCCAACCCCTACCCCCACCCGTGCCCGCCCCTAACCCCTACCTCCTTAACCCCCTACCCCCACCTGTGCCCCCCCCAAACCCCCCCCCACCCCCCTAACCCCCACCCGTGCCCCCCCCTACACCCCCCCTAACCCCCCCTGTGCCCCACCCATGCCCCCCCTACCCCCCCACCCACCCACTAACCCCTACCCGTGCCCCCGCCCCTACCCCTCCCCTCCCCCCCGGCCCACGGCCCCCCCACCCCACTCCCCGACCCCCCCGCCCTCTCCCCGCCACTCCCCATCTCCCTCGGCGCGACCCTCCGCCCTGCCCGACCGGTGGCGGTCGATTCCCAGAATCGACCGCCCGCTGGTCGGGCGGGGTGGAGGGCCGCGCGGGTGGCACTGGCCTTGGTCGCACCACCCGCGCGGCCCTCCGCCCCGCCCGACTGGCGAGCCGTCGATTCCCGGAATCGACCGCCGCCGGTCGGGCAGGTCGGAGGGCCGCACCAAGGGAGATGGGGAGCGGCGGGGAGAGGGCGGGGGGGCCGGGGAGTGGGGAGGGGGGGGAGGGGAGGGGAGGGGGGGGGCGCGGGTAGGGGTTAGTGGGTGGGGGGGGGTAGGGGTTAGGGGGGGGGGGGGGGGCACGGGTAGGGGTTAGTGGGTGGGGGGGCACGGGTAGGGGTTAGGGGGTGGGGGGGTGAGGGGGTGGGAGGGTTAGGGGAGTTAGGCGGGGTTAGGGGTGAGGGGCCGTGCAGTGTGTAGGGGAGTTAGGTTAGGGCGGTTTAGGGGGTGGCGGGGTGCGGGCGGGCCGGGGGTAGGGGTTAGGGGGTAAGGTGAGGGGGGCGGGGGGACCCACGAGGGGTGGGGGGCCGTTGGCCGGGGGGGGGGGGGGGTTAGGGGGGAGGGGGAGAGGGAGGGGGGTTGGGGGGGTAGGCGGATGGAACCACGGGGCGGGGGGATGGGGTGTTAGGGGGGTGTGGGCCGGGGATTGGGTTGGGCGGGGCACGTGGGAGTTAGGGGGTGGGGGAGGTGAGGGAGGGGAGTTGAGGATGGGGGGCGCATGGGTTGGGTAGGAAGGTGAAGAGGGCATGGGTGAGGGGGAGAGGTCGGTAATGGGTTGGGGGGAGGTTGAGAGGTGAGGGGGGAGGGTGCATGGGTTGAGGGAGGGTGGCGTGGGACATGGGGGGCACGATGACGGCCTACCCACGGTTATTGGGCGATTGAGTTTGATCGGGTCCACCATGCTCAAAAAAATTATTAATAGAAAAAAAAAATCTTCTTCATTAAATTAATTTAATATGAAAATTTTGAAGGAAAAAAATTAAACTTACCTTTCAATTGCGAGAATTCTTTGTTCAATATGTTGTTGATAACAATGCAGCTGCTCCACAAATTCACGAGTCTTTCAACGAACCTCAGAAAACCCGGATGTGACGTGAGTAATAGTGATAATGAAATTTAATATATAAGTGAAATTACAAAGATGTTTTTCCATACGATTAATGTGGGATAATTTGTTTTAAAATATTATAAAGCGAATATTGTAGAATTGTTTTACAGTGGATTGAATGTGGGATTAATTTGTTTTAGAATGTATTATAAAAATTTAAAAAGAATTCAGTTGTTAGTAAATATTATATACTTTAACTATTACAATAATTAATGTACAAGTTATAGTTTACAATTTTAATTTTAGTGATTTATTTCATAAAAAAATTTAGTTTGCATTTTTCAATAAATTGTAGAATAAATTAATGAAGGTAAATAAATCTAACAAATTTTTGGAGGGAAATTATTTCGCGAAAATTTTTGGAGGGAAATATTTTCGCGAAACTTTTTGGAGGGAATATTTCATTCTTTAAGCTATATAATATCCTTAGGAGACTCCATTTGTATCATTCAACATCTCCTATTTCAAAGGGATGGATTGTTCTGATAGTGAAGTTTCGATTTATACACCATCAACATCTTCATCGCGTAACAATTCTATTCATATTGATGAATATAGCGGGAATTCTTCCACTATGAATAGAAAGTCAATTCTTCCACTTAGTCCCCATTCTAAAGACTATGAGAGCAGCACCGATGAAAGAGGGGATGGAGAATTTCAAATTAATAAAGAGTCACAGATTCCACTAAGTCCTAATTCTAAGGACTATGAAAGCAGCGGTGATGAAGAGCATGATGGTGAAGTTAAAATGAATGGACAGTCACGATGTCCACTTAGTCCTAATTCTGAGGACTGTGAGAGTAGCAGTTTTGAAAAGCATGATGGTGAAGTTCAAAAGGATGGAGTGTCACAGTGTCCACTTAGTCCTAATTCTGAGGACTATGAGAGCAGCAGTTTTGAAGTGCATGATGGCGAATTTCAAAAGAATGGAGTGTCACGGTGTCCACTTAGTCCTAATTCTGAGGACTATGAGAGCAGCAGTGATGAAGAGCGTGGTGATGAATTTCAAAAAAATGGAGTGTCAAAGTGTCCACTTAGTCCTAATTCTGAGGACTATGAGAGCAACAGGGATGAAGAGCGTGGTGATGAATTTCAAAAGAATGGAGTGTCAAAGTGTCCACTTAGTCCTAATTCTAAGGACTATGAGAGCAGCAGTGATGAAGAGAGTGGTGATGAATTTCAAAAGAATGGAGTGTCAAAGTGTCCACTTAGTCCTAATTCTAAGGACTATGAGAGTAGCAGTGATGAAGAGCGTGGTGACGAATTTCAAAAGAATGGAGTGTCAAAGTGTCCACTTAGTCCTAACTCTAAGGACTATGAGAGCAGCAGTGATGAAGAGCGCGGTGATGAATTTCAAAAGTATTGAGTGTCAAAGTGTCCACTTAGTCCTAATTCGAAGGACTATGAGAGTAGCAGTGATGAAGCGCGGGATGATGAATTTCAAAAGATTGGAGTGTCACAGTGTCCTCTTAGTCCTAATTCTAAGGACTATGAGAGCAGCAATGATGAAGGACATGATCATGCAGTTAGTCCTAATTCTAATGATTATAAAGGTAGCAGTGACAAAGGACAGGATGTAGCATCTTCAATAAGTAAACAGTCTCATTTTCAACGTAGTCCTAATTCTATGGACTATGAGAGTAGCACTGACAATGCACATGACGAAGAATATCCATTAAACATTGAGTCAAATTTTCCATTCAGTCCGAATTCTAAAGACTATGACAGTGGCACTGAAGAAGGGGAAGATGAAGAGTATCCTCTAAGTCAATATCTGAAAAGCAGAGATGATGATAGTGTGGATAACATTCCTCTTAATGATGATGAAAATCCTTATAAAAATGATGATCCAATGATGGAGATGTTGCCCAGAAATATTGTATCGAGGAGTAGGAGCAGACCTTTTCGCATAAATGCAAGCTGTTCTAGTTATACAAGGGGTAGAGCAGAATATCTGACGAGAAGAAGTTCTATCAGTGCTCTCATTTCAAGTGAATGTTGCCAAAAAAATTGCTTGAAACATATGGATTTCACATTTGCATTAGAAAGCAGGAAGAGATATTTGTCAATGAATAAAAGCATGCAAAATTCATATTTAGTTGGATGCATGCAATCTACATTGTCAGGTCATGATTATCATATTAGGAATTTATTATTGTGTAGAAAAGCTTTCAAAATGTTTCATTCGATTGGGAATTTTCATCTCTCGAGAATTCAAGAAAATTTGGAAAAGGATCCCACATTTTATTCAGAAGTACGTCATAAAAGACAGTTTGGGCCATTATCAAACACTGCAATGTCATGGATGAAAGATTTCTTTTCAAAGCATGGAGAGTATATCCCAAATAGAGAGACAATAAATATTCCAGATAATTTTTCAAGACGAGAAATCTACAACTTATACAAAGAATATGCAGAAGGTGTTGAGGGACATGGCCAATTTATTACATATCAATATTTTGTGAAGATATGGAAGAAAGAATTCAATAATGTCCGTATTCCTAAGAAGACAAGGATGGGGATTTGCAGTACATGTGCTTCTCTTAAATAAAAAAGGGACAAATGTGAAGGCTCAGAAAGAGGTAAGCGTTCATAACTTTAACTTTTAAAATTGTATAGTCATCAACTATGAAAACATATTTCTTAATGAATTTCTTTTATGTTGTGTAGATTTAATTGTCAAAGAACTTCAGGAGCATCGCGAACAACAAACAAATGAAAGGAAGAAGTTGTACAAGCATCGAAAGAAGTGTTATGATAATCCGAATAAATATTTGGGTTTGATAATTGATGGTATGGACCAGAAGAAAACACTTTTACCACATTTTGTTCGCACATCCAAAAATTTACAAGAGGAAAATTTTATTCAGTTTCACTTGGTCGGTTGTATGGTCTTCAATGGGAAAATGTTGCCAAGGGTGTACTTCACAGCTCCAAATATTCATAATGATGCAAATCTGACCATAACCATAATTCATGATGTGATTTCTCATTGATCTGGTAATCTTCCTGAAGTTTTGTATCTACAATTGGACAACACTTGCCGTGAAAACAAAAATCAGGTTGTTTTTGGATATCTAAACATGCTTGTTGAATTGAGATTTTTTCAAAAGGTAAAGGTTGGTTTCCTTCTTGTTGGGCACACTCATGACCATATTGATCAGATGTTCAGTTGTTTTTCAGTCACATTGAGGAGGAAGGAAGTTGGGAGCTTGCCATCACTAATTGAATGTATTAAGAAATCATACATGCCAGAGCCTACGTTTGATGTGTTGGAAGAAAATGTTGACATGCGAAGGTTTATTCTGGGATCATATGGTGAGGGGAAATGCATTGAACAACTTAATGACATTAGCTTCCAACATCAATTTCGTATCAAAAAAATTGATGGGAAAACACTAATATGGGGCAAGAAGTTTTCAACTACTACAGAATGGGCACTGTCATCAGGTTTGCAATTTTTGAAGTTCATTCTAGATCGTCCAATATTTGCATCAAAAATATTGTTATTACAATCAGTTGGTGAAGTTCAGAATGCACGCAGACAGAATAGACATATAAATTATTTTGATTGCCTGGAAGAAATTAAAAAATGTATTAGATATACATATGAGTACTTTGACATTGCTGATTCAGTTTGGTGGGAATCATTTTTCAATAATCAAAGTGATATCATTTCAACAACAACAAATGAAGATATACCTTTGAAAAATCCATTTAGTTGGCCACAAAATGTGTCGAATGAACATGAGGAAGTAAACATTGTTGAACAAAAACAAAGTCAAGGTATTATTAATTCTTCACAGGCAATGGAAAGAGAGATGTATATTGGTTCCAGAAGATCTCGTGCACAACGTGAAGCCATGGATGACCTTTACAGGGGTTCAGTACAGGATATTAAGGAGGGTTGCATGATTGCAGTGCTAACAGATGGAGATCCCAATGGCTATCCATTTTGGGTTGCTAAAGTTATAAAGGTCTTTACAGAAAATAAGGATGTTACAGGTGTTGAAGTACATTGGTATGCCACAAATACACACCCATTCAATGGTGTGTATAAGCCAGAGATGGTAGCTGACAAAAAAAATGGCGGAAAAAGAAAAAGAAAGGGTACAAATATAAATCGTCGCCGCACAGACATATTACAATTGGAGGATGTTGACATACTTGTTTATGACTTCAATTTAACAAAGAGAGGAACTCTTCGCTTCAAGACGATAGAGATTCTGAAAAGGTTGTTACCAGAAGGAACAGTGTTGACATGGGAGCCTGCTGAAACCAGTCGTAGATCTAGAAGAAATTTGAAACCTGGAATGTTCGGCATGCATGTGGACTCAGATGGGGCACTAGTTGATGAAAGAGAAGAATATGGAACATCTTCGTCAGCATCCAGTCACTCATCTGAAGATGTGAATTTTGATGGTGTGCAAGAAAATATGAGTGATTTTGAATAATTGCTTAAGACAATTTATATAACTGATGTATGCATCGTATCTTCAAATAAAATTACTGTTTTTCATATGGTGTTAAATGAGAAGTTATGAATCATTTTTATGTTGTTGGATTATATGTCTTAAGTATGATAAATTTTATTGTTTAAATATCTACAATGCAATATCAAATTAGAGATATAATGTATGTTTTATTTAGTATACAAATAAAGAATTTTGAATTCATTTAGTGATGTAATTTTTTCATAATGTCATGGTTTCTTAATTTTATAGTTGAAAACTTTTCAATTTCTTTTGTATCTAGCATGTTATGGTTGAAAACATGTTAAATTTATACTTAGGAAAGAAAAATGATATTCTACCAAAAACATTAATGTGTTTTCTCCTCATAAATAAATTTGTTTGAGACATAAAAATTTGGTTTTATTAGCATTTTTTAAAAATTTCGAAATTTGACCCTAAAAAAAAATCATTGTTCCAGTATCATTACTTTCATTTTGAAGCTATTATTTGCACATAAATTTCATAGTAAATTTCGTATTCACTGCCATTTTTAAAACATGTTCAAAATTTACGCCTAAAAAATAAAAACATTGTTCCAGTATACACACTTTTCGTTTTTAGCACTATTTTTGATGTTTTTTTGGGGTTTTTGGGCCAGAGTTCCCGTTTTGAGTTTATAGTTCCCGTTTCAAAGTTTACATTGTTATTCTTCAGTATACACAACTTATTTACATTGAAGGTAAGTGAAGGTATGTTGTTTTCTAATTTTTAATCATGCAATTCCTTAAATGCTAAAATTATTATTTTGGAAAAATCCCTCATCATATTCATATTCCCTTTCTCATATTGTCAAAACCAAAAACACCTTTAGTTGGGGGGAAGGGACATCCATTCATATTTACATTTCATAAACCATAACACATTTTCATTTCATTCTAGCCAACATATTCTTCCCAATCAACTATTATTGTAGTTTGATTCTGAAAAGATTATGTGTTTTGAAATCATTAATTCATGAGCACATTAAAAGATTGATAGATACTATAAGACTTGAAAATAAATTCTCAATATTCTCATGTATTTTGATGCAACAAAAATAGAAGTATTGTTACACAAGAACCAATACTCAATAAAAAAATAATTAAAAAAAATTCTTTTGGTTGTCACACAAGAACCAACCATAAAAAATATATGTTGCTCAGAATACACTTTGCAAAAAGAGAATAAGTTATCAATGTTATGATCAAGAAAAGTTTGAAGAGAATCAATACAAGCCAAAGCTCATACAGAAGTAAAGCATTTCAAGAATCAATGCAATGGTTGCATGAGGACATGCAACAACTTCAGTTGGGGAGTGTGTTGGGCCTCCAAAAGATCATTCATTATCACCTACATTTCCATCAATTTACCCTCATTCCATAACTTTATAGCCCCATAACCCTACATCAAGCAACCATTTTCATGATTATATGGGTTAATATCATTATTTTCCAAAGTGATTTATTTTATGTATTTTAAGTGAATTTTTGATTAAAAACTAGGAAATTAACATGGTTTCATATATACATATATGTGTTATGAGTTTTGTGACATGTGTAGGCTTATTTGGAGGTTATATAAGGGTCTTACTTGGCCTCCTAAACTCAAATTCGAATTTCAAAAGGATTTGAAGATATTTTGAAGAAGATATGGACCATATTCCAAGGAGAAATATCATGGAGATCTTTATGAGTCATGGGAATTGTATAGGGATAAGTTGAGACAAGTATGGATCTAGTATATATTTAAGGGATCTACATCTATTGAGTAGATATCCCTAATTCATGTATAAATAGGAGGAACATCCTTCAAAGGAAGTTAACAATTATTAGTTATTCATTAGCATTAGATTTATCATTCAACATGAATAATATCATTTCTTTCAATTATGAGTTATGAGTCTTGTGTGATTATTAAGAGGTGGTAGCTGTTCATGTGTGCTCATTGAGGAATGGAAGGATCCCCATCAACCAAAATCTGCATACAACTGTAACATAGTTTTATTTTTGTTATTTCCTTTCCTGCAAGTGTGTTTTTACTTTCATGCAAGTGTGATTTCATTTCGTAGATTTTCATTAAACAGTTTGCTTTCTAAATTATCATAGTTTACTTGCTTTCCAGTTATTTTATATTTTCTTCTTATAGTTGTTCATAGATAAGTTTAATTCAGTTTTCTTTAATTCTAGTTGTAATATGCATTTCCATTCTTTATTTCCATTCTAAACAAACCTCCTACAACAGTCTCATCTAAGGTCTCATCTATTTTGGTTTGCTTATAAGTTTACGAAACCCCCAGTTGAAAAATTAAATGACAGGGATTTAACATACAATTAAGTCGTCCTACAGTAAGACACATGATCGATGGAGGTGGAGTTGATCTTTAAAAGGTCTACACTCGAAAAAAATGTGCAAACATATTTACAAAACCATTGTTGATAGAGAAGTTTTGATGGTGTTTGGCATCTCTTGGCTTGAAAAAAAGGTGAGAGGACTTTATAAAAACATTAGGAAAATTGTTGTCAAGGTGGAGATTGTTAGAATATGACAACAATATATTAAAAGAAAATGTAAATCTAAAATGTTATTTCCCTATGTTGTTGTAGTTATTCTAATAGTTTTATGAACCGTAACATATTTACCAAAAACTATTGTAATAATTCCTACTTCATTCATGATTTTGAGAGATGAGGAGGCTATAAGAGTGTAAGCATGATTGTAATATTTCCCCTACAATAAAATATTTTTCCTTACCTATGAATGTTTCCTTGATAAATCATCTCCTCTCTTGTGTACTATTATTTTTCTATTTGTGCCATTGTTGACAATATTAGTTTTTCCTTGCCTCTCTCCATCCCAAATCCTGGATCATATGATTAATACCTTCTGACTCCTTCCTGGATCTCATAATTGTTTTCTCATTATACTAGTTCTTTCTTTCTATTGTGTTAATTTAATATTTCTTCATCATGCTATAACGACTCGAAACCTCGAATTAACTGTCCTCTTGGTCCATGATATGAGTAACTCAAGAATACTTTCTAGGAGTAAGACCTACATAGTTGTATGGATCAACATTGATCCAAACTTATGGTAGCATACGATAACATACAGTGAATGGCAATAACTCCATTTGGGGTAGCTTGATGGGATTCACCCTTAAGGAAACCAGCTTGCACTAGGACTCCCTATCTATGGAGATGAGAATATTCACTGAGAGAAATTCGAGCCACACAAATATTGGTGACATGAGATTTCCACTGAAAGAAGTACTTTTACTCAACACCGCCACCTAGTTTGTGGTTGTTAGTTTCCATCTCTGGAAACCATCCAAGAAACCCAATGATTTTGTCAACTTATCTATTAAATTGGTTGAAAAAGATGATGGCATACCACCCCCATCATTTATCTTATTCACCACCTCCACCTCATTACCAAAATTTTTAGTCACCTTAGTCGAGAGGCTATCTGCAACACCCTTGTTTGGCCCAATTGATGAGCAATTGCGATTACTCTCCACCTCAATGGGGGATCTGTTCATAAAGTAATCCTTTAATCTAGTGAGGGTACTAGCCTCAATATCCTCTTCCTCAATGGGGGACCTGTTTGCCTCCCTCTCTCCATCACTCACCTTAGCCTTACTAGAGCTACCCAAAATTTGTTCTTAGACCTCAACAACCATATTCTTTCACTAATCTTGGGTTTCGATTGGTTCCACTTTTTTATACCTCTTAAACCATCTTCTTCCACTAATATTTGGATACAGATGGGTCCATTGTTTGAGCCACAACTAGGACACAGGTGTCCAACAAGTACAAAAACAAAATATCCCACATTTAGCTTTATTTTTCCTTCAAGTGACTTAGAATGGAAATCTCCACCTTTTATTTTATTGTTTATCCATGACGTTTATTTATTTCACTTGAAATTATCGTTTATCCATGACACTTATTTATTGTGCTCGATCCTAGGGTTCAGATTGTAACATCCATCTTGTTTACAACGCATGAATTTAACTTGACTGTGGACTCCAGAAATATTTCAAAATTAGATATAGGAGCGAGGTTACTTGTTTGTCCTTGCTTCTATCTATAAAAATTTGAAACATTTTTGAAATACATAGTCGAGATAAGGATCAAAACATTATCAAAATATATAAGGATTCCAATTCACAATGCATGTAATGTCCATCCCATTCATATAATTTTATTGTGTATGTAGAGAAAGCTTGTAGATTCACAAGCTAATGCAATTTGCTAAAGCAAGAGATAAGAATATACTTCTACTCTTTACAACGGAAGCCCATAAAAATCAAGCAACAATAATCAATAGAGGAAGAGAATCAAAGGTACATAACATAATAAATATCCGGGGAAAGCCACAACTCAAAACCTCACTATCTATTTTGTATTAATCCGGAAAATCAAGATGAAATTACAATGCTTTTTCTCTCTAAAACAATCCTGGCACTCAGCAAATTCAATCTCCAACTCATAAGCAAGCTCAAGGCCAAATATTATATAATTCACAATCTTTCCAAGTATCTATTCCAATGTGTAATTCATATGAAGGATAGCTTGTATTTAAAGGGAAATAAAGCCTCTAAAAATAGTGCAATCCCTCAAGGATCAGTTCCTGAATGCATGCACTATTAGTGCAACTCAGAAAAATCTAAAACAAATAGTACACTATCGTTGCACTCTAGTCTCAACCGGGTCTATCTCAGAATCGACATGCATGAGTTCCTGATGAGTAAATATTCAGTTAACTAGAGTAGCACTGGTGGAGTTCATTAGTGTCACCAATGACTGTTAACTCTCAATCAGTTTGAGAACTAATTTAACTTAACTGACTCATGAAACTGAGTCTTCTATTTTACAACTCACAATTAACTCACATTAGACTCATACAAAGTAGGGAGAACATATACATGACTTCTAAAAGACTTCCAACTCGAATTTCCTAAGTTAAGTAAGTTTGATAAACTTAATTTAACTATTTTAAATTTCTATGAGAATAGAATTCGAATTTAATTCACAGTTTAATTCAAGGACAATTAAACTGGAATTTCTTGTTGCCATTTCTCAACACTCCCTCTCAACAAGAAAGGGATTATCAACTACCCCGATCCTGTCTCTGTGAAACTCAAATTTACATCTTGACAATGCCTTTGTCAAGATGTCAGCATCTTTCTCCTCTGTGGGAATGTAATCTAACAACATGATCCACCTCAATACAAAATATTTGAGATGATGATACCAGATATCAATATGCTTGGATTGATCATGAAAGACTAGATTTTCAGAGAGTGATACAACTATGATTATCACAATAAATCACTATCGGATCCATATGTTGACCAAACAAACCAACAGGATCTTCGTCATCCAGATAGACTCACATGCTACTTGACTTGCAGCAATGTACTCTACCTATGTGGAACTGAATGCAACCGATCTCCGTTTCCTGTTGTACCAAGAAACTATCGTTGACCCAATACTAAAGATCCCTCCTGATGTTCTCTTCTTGTCGGATGGACTCCCTACCCAATCTGCATCGGTGAATCCTTGAAGCTTCACCCCCTTTGTCCGTCTGTACCATAACCCAAACTGAGTAATTCCTCTATGTAATATCCCTCCCCTTAATAATAAATAATAAATAATAAAAAATAAATAATAATATAATAATAAATAAATAAATAATACAAAATAAATAATAATAATATAATCATAAATAATAAATCTCTTAATAATAAATAATAAAAATAAATCATAAATGTTAATAATAAATGATATTTAAAAATATACAAGAAAATAAATAAAAATAATAAAAATAAAAATAGTAATAACTATACTAAAGCTCTAAATAAGAATAAATAGAAATAAAACAAAGAAAACAATAAAAAAATCGGTAAAGCTATCAAAAAAATAAAATAAAACAAGAAAGCTAAAAATCAAAAGAAAAGTAAAGAAATAAAACAAGAAAGCTAAAAATCAAAGTTGCATGTAGACACATGGAATGTGTGCATGTGGTTCCCATCCAATGTTTGCTCTATTTAGATGGTGAGGAGAATGGGAGGCATTCCATCTTTCCGAGATTATATCTTTCATTCTCTTGGGAGAATGGTGTTCTAAGACATAGGAGTCACTGGCAGTAGTACGTTGATTGAGGGCTTGGGGGTGGCCAGTTGTAGCAAATCCTTGCACAATTGAGCCTACGGTTGGGTGGAGAGTTGTCCCCAAAACCTTGTTGCGGTAAGCATACTTCAATTACAGGTAATATAGGTAAGTGCTGATTTGATTGAATATGATATTAATTAGAAAATTAACTACATATTTATTTTGGGCTGTTACATGTGGTATCAGAGCATAAGTTCAACTCTTAGGGCCTATGGGCATCTTAGAAAAAAAAATAATTTTTGTTTTGTTGGGATTTTAACTCGACTTGTTTTGAAGGTACCACAGGATGGCCGCATGTTCTACAAACCCTCGCTATACGCGTAAATTTTTTATTCAGTGCATACTAGCTGCATAGTTATATTTTGATGGTGTTCATTTTTAAAGTTATCCCTATGAATAATTTCCAATACTAAAGATCTTTGTTTTCATTTGCCGGAATTGTATCCAAAGGATTTAGCATCTGGAATGTTTTTAATTAAATGTCAGTACAGGGAAATATAAGTTAGGTCTTTAAAGTGACTTTCCAGGATAGAGATTTGGTCTTTAAGGTGGTTTGTTTTGGTCAAATAATAATCAATATTCAATTTTTGTTTTTTCGAAAATGCACAGTTTGTTCTAGCTTTCTTAATCTGTGAGATGGAAATGAAATTGAATTTCGAGCTCTATTATGTCTAATTTAAATGAGGTGTCTTATTTTGGCTAATTATTTGATTCCCCTGCCGCCCCACTTAAGGGTTTCAAGCAATTGCATCGCTTCGATGAATGGTGGTGATTTAACCAGTTATGAGATTCATCGAAATTGAGGTTTTGAAAAAAATAAAAATAAAATTGGATTACTAGTTGCGAATTAGATCTCCTTCGCATCAAAATTTACAGGCGAGAGTTCGAACCACGGCAAAATCAGTGGGGAACTTGAAGCATGCGTTCTCTTTCTATTTTGACACGATCTGTTGCACAAGGTCCCATGGTGTTGGCTTGAGAATTGATTAACGAGTGCTTGCGGGATCCAGGTTTCATTTTTTTTTTTTTTCCTGTATGCTTTTTGGGTCTCCTCCTTTGAGATCGCTGTCTTTGTAACGCTTTCATTCTTTCTGTGTGCTTTTTGGATCTCCCCTTTTGAGATCGTTGTCTAATTGGAATGTTATTAAAATAAAAGTGGCATATTCCTTATTGAGAATTTCTTTCCATGTTAAACCTTAATATTGCTATCTATGGCCATCCACAATGTTGGATTCTGTCTGTAAGTGCATTTTCATGTTCTGCGGCCTAACAGGGTTTGGACTCATGTCTACCGGATGGTAAAAACATTCGGAAAAGCTGTTTCAGTTCTCTCTACCACCTATTACATTAGTGAGCATTATGTTTCTGTTTCTCAAGAATACACGTTTAGCAAAGCATGATGTGCATGTCAATGATGATGCCTTTAGGAGATGATGTGTAATTTTGTGCCGGATAATCATGGAGTAAAGTTTGAGCCATGATATTTGCCAGATCAAAATCAAAATCAATCGTGTTTAGACAATTTTAAGGTGATTATGAGCTATTGTGATCTGTGTTATACCGAATCAAACTATTCCCTGAGCAGTATTTGCGGCACAAGCTTTCTCACATTTAGTAAATCAAGACTTGACCGTTAAACTCAACAATTAATATGTTAGCTTTGGGTGATTGACGATCTGCATGATGGCAGTTTTATTTTTTCTCGGGTGAATTCTTGTTGGTGATTCATCCAGACATAATTTTGTGCCACGCACAGTGTGTTACAAACGGATCTGTTTGGCTCTGAAGAACATGAATCGTGTATTGCAGCTCGCTAAAATGCGTTAGGGTGATGAGAACATCTTCATCCGCGGAGCAGCACGATTAGCTGTGTCTGACATTCACGTATCCTCAAGTTTCGCAGCACCGTCTATACTGGAGCGAAGATGGGGAAATCATGATGATGCTTCAGTTCGTCGAATTCACGCATCAGCAAGGACTTCGTTGTTCCCGGAAAAATACCAGATTGGGGGCCAATTAAGACGATGTCTCATTGTCGACACCTGTGTAGAGCCCGTTAAAGTGAAAAGGTTATCCAACTCTGATTCTGGGATCATTGAGGTGACTTTAGATAGGCCTGGGGCCATGAATGCTATAGGGAATGATACTATTAATTTTTTGCAACGTATCATCGAAACACTAAATGAAGACTCTTCCGCTCATGTAGTTATATTGTGCAGCTCTTTACCTAAAGTATTTTGTGCATGCGCTGATCTGAAGGAACACCGACGGATAAATGTTTCTAAAGTCGAAAACTTTGTCAGCTCTTTGCGATCAACTTTCTCATTTTTAGAGGCACTTTTTGTACCTACAATTGCTGCGATTAAGGGAGCAGCGCTAGGTGGTGGGTTGGAGTTGGCTCTTTCTTGTGACCTATGTGTCTGTGGGGATGCGACAACCTTTGGAATGCCAGAGACAGGACTTGCTGGGAAATTTATGTCTTATCCGGGCGATTCTAATGGCTAAATGTATTGTAATTTAAGGGATTCGATATGGTGTTGCCTTCGCGGGTGCACTTGCAGGCAATAGAATTAATAAAATGATTTTATTTTGGTGTTGGGGAGGAATAACCTTCCCAGTCATCCGATCCGGTTCTGGGTCGGGTGGTAGTGTCTCTTCTTATTATGGTGTGGAATATTTCTTTGATGGTTTGATTTCTTAAATTTCCTGGGAGTAATTATTTAATAGCCATAAAAATCTCAAGATACATTCAATAAATTTGTTTAACAATTTATTTTGTTAAAAGCAGTCCACTTAATTCTTCTAACATAAGTTATGATCGCTTAAACAGATACTTAAATATTTCACTCTACAGTCCAAAATTTCAATTTATCTTTATTATGAATCTGTATTGGTGTGACATATAATGATGAATAAATTTTCTTTCAAAATTTAAGTACCTTTTTAACACAATAATGCCACCAATATTCTTAAGCTTTAATTATACATCGAGACCATTCTCTAAGATTTATTCTGACATCATTATTACCCTCTAACTTATGGTTTAAGTATTGTGATTATTGATAATTTATGATAAAATATATCTTATTAAATTCATAAATTCTGATAATAACTTATTAACTTTGTTATTATTAGACTCTGATAATAATTCTTATGGAGTATGTTGATTCTTATTTTATGGGATGAATCTTGATATTGAGTTACAATAGTATTTCTCATACAAGGTCTCTATATCAATCATTTATTTTACAGTTCATCAACTTTCTTTTCATTAAATTTTGATAACTGATTGATATACTTGTTAAACAAGCTACAACCAACTTATTTCTTTAAAATCATTACAAAGGTCAGATATTAAATTATGGAAGTGAAACATGTTTGGCTGGTATAAGTTGGTGCACTTATTAGTTCCTCATTGGTTTCCTCATGCATCATTATAGACAGCAGATTCTTTGGTTCTCTGCTCTCATTAGAATCTCATTACATGGTAAAACCACTATCTCATTTTCTTGAGTTGGTTGTGCTTGCATTCTCTTATCATTTTCTAAACGCTATTTCATAAAAAATGAAAAGTGCTACAACAGTTCTCTCCATTACAACCATATAACAAAGCGAAATTCTAAATGAGTCACTTAATTAAAGGTATATAGTTTTGTTATGACTCATCGATTCATTGGATAAGTATATAATCTTGTAATCTTGGATGGTGATAATCTACCCATAATTGATGATGTATAATTCTATGAAAGATTGCATTAATGTTGGTGTAACAAATCTTTAATGTTGGTGTAACTACTCACCACCGGTTCATTTTACAACACAGTTTACATAGCACTTGAAGTATTTGGATAATTGAAGTTGAAATTTGTCACCAATTAAAGCGCTCTAAAATAGTGAAATCTGTTCCAATTCACAATGGATAAAATCTGATATCTTATTACCTTTAGATGATCATTGTTCACTAGCATATGTTCATTATTTTATTGTTCAATCTGATCTAAAAACACAGAGATAACATTCCTTGAATGTTGATCATACTATTCACTAATTATTTGTTTTGGATTTCTATTCTCATTGTACTTTAGCAATAACAGTTGCTTGGCATTTCTCTGGTCTATTATTACAAGAACACAACTCTCTCAATATTATCTTCTAATAAATTTAATTTTGCACTGCCATTGCCATTCAGATTACATGTATCTGCTCATTTACTATTATATTCTCAATGAGAAATTGTACAGACTTGGATTTCAGTTTAGATGTTGAGTATAATGTTACATGAGGTTTCGTGATTCAAGTTTAATTGCATATAGTGGATAAAGATGTCTAAAGAGAAATGGAAAGGAGAAACTTGCTAATGATAGTTCATGTGATTATGGCCAACTTGGATCAGATGTTTAAGGTGGTAGAGAAGAAGTATCACAATAGGGGTAAGAAATCAATAAGAAGAAACAACCTATTTTAAAACATAATGGAAGAGTTTGGTATAATCATGACTTGGTACTCTAAAGGTATCACTATAAGGTCTATCTAAGGATGATGCACATAAAAAAGAAAGTATTGGCAATCAACTAATGAACTTGAAAAATCAGGGTAATAATGAAGGTTATTTTAAGGAACCTGTAAGGTATGATAAATAGAATGATTGGAGAAGATAAGTTGTGTGCATAACAACATCTATAACAATGGGAGAGCCACATTCTAAATATTTCATAGGTGACTAACTATATGAATGAATTATGGATAACAAGATGTATGATCAAGAGATTTTATGTATTACCCAAGTTGGAAATAGTAACAACATTTCCAAAGGATATCAGTGCTATAGGAGAGAAGGAGAAGAAACCACAATGATTGGAGGTGAGAAATTCAAGTCAAGACAGGGAGAAAAAGAAAAATATATCTATGAATATTGGGTAGGAGGAAATGAAGGGATGTTCTATCAAGAAGAAAGTTCTTTTAAAGGTATTGATGAGTAGAGCTAGAAAAATGATTGGTAATGGTCATAATGATGATCTACATATTTTAAAAAATGTGAAGGTGAAGTTGCATGATGACCAAATGATAATAAACGAGGAAGATATAGGAAGGAATGTTGCTAGAAATTTTATACGGATACCTGGAGAAGGATTGTGTACATAGTGACAAAAGAAGTAAAAGTCAATTAATAGAGATTGTACTTGACTCATTATTTCACGAGTAAGACTTCCCATAACGTTAAAAGAGGTGGTTTCCACATAACACCTCACATTTAAGTTTCCCATGGACAAAGATGGTAGTAGTGTTTCCAACTGTTTCAAAATCTAAAATAATGATATTGTTTAATAAGAAAGAGTCTTTTGTGCAACTTGATGAAACTGAATTTATGATAAAGCAATCAAGTGGTATTGAGATACGAACTTTATGAACTCGACGAGATAAGAAAATATTTCTGTGGATGAAGTGCTTATTGCTAAATAAGTCAACATGGATCAACAAATCCTCGTGCAAGTAAATTAAGCATGATATAAAATTAGATCATGATGAAAAAAATGTTTATATGCAATTGCATATAGCGGTATTGGAATCAGTAAGCCAAAATCAAGAAATTTTAATTTTGAGATAGATGATTTAAATAATGATGGTATCACTAGTAAAATATTAAACAACAAATTTCACCAAAATTTCCTTGGGGAAGGAAGAATATATGATGAAAGATTAAGACTCAAGATGATGAGGCTCATGTGAAATTTAACAATGTACTTAGATGATTATACCGTTGGTGTAAATGATCAACTAACTAGTAGAAAGAAGTCGAATTGATTATTGAAAAGTAATTGACAACTTGATGAAAACATATTGACGATGGTTCATGCTATCATGGTAGGAAGATAATGATGTACATATGGTTCTTATAGTGATAAGGTATCAATAGCATAGCTATTATGACGTTATGTCAAGGTATATTGACATTTTCATTTACTACATGATGATAGGTATTCAATGTTCAATACTCATGATGGATATGATATGCATAATGTGGCATAGGAATTATGATGTTATAATATGAGGATTATTGACATGTGGTTCATTTATGTGAACTCATGATATGTTTGGATATAATTATGTTGATGGTATAACTGAAGCATGCGATAGTTCTGTACAAATCTATGACATGCATGAGCATGCAGTTCCTTATTATTCATAATGTCACGATTAACAAAGATCAACGTTCTCATGATGACATGCAAGAGTTGGCATGTGGATTATTTCCTATGATACTATGATGGTATGGTTAATGCATTGGATGCATGTTGAGATGTGATGATTCACAGGACTCCACAAATGGCCCGAGAGGGCCGGTTTATTTGATGATCTCGTGCGAGCCCAGACATACGAGGGAGAATAAGTAACACCATATGGGCTGGGGACAAAACTCAATAAACACTACATATGCCAGTGGTTCCTTTGTCTTGTGTATAGCTCTTGAAGAGCTATGGGACCATCTTGAGGAGGCCAAGTGCCTGATGTTCTAGGCTAGGTGCCTATTATTGGATTGGGATGCCGAAGTCTGGAAGGGATGTCAACGACTTCGATGCCTGGGGCTGTGCACCTTAAGTAGTTGTGCAGGGAGTGGGCCAGCCTTGCGAGATGGTCGGGGTCATTGAGTACCAGACCGGATGCCTGCCTTGGGGCAGATGAGGTCTGAGTCAGACGCGAGCCTTGGGGCTAGCCTTGGACTAGGATACAGAGCGGGTCAGGCTTAGCCTGGTGCCAAAAGTGGGAAAAAGGACAGAGATTCCTTCAGATTTCCCGGGGTGTTGGGGACTCTCGATACCCGCTGGTTATACTAGTTCAGCAGAGGGTGTTGGCAACATGAAGTAAATAAAAGAATAAATAATAAATAATAAAAATAATAAATAATACATAATTCAACATAACTTCGGGATGAAGTTCCTTAAAGTGGGAGAGTATGTAATATCCCTCCCCTTAATAAAAAAAATAAAAATAAAAATAAATCATAAATGTTAATAATAAATGATATTTAAAAATATACAAGAAAATAAATAAAAATAATAAAAACAAAAATAGTAATAACTATACTAAAGCTCTAAATAAGAATAAATAGAAATAAAGCAAAGAAAACAATAAAAAAAATCAGTAAAGCTATCAAAAAAAGAAAATAAATCAAGAAAGCCAAAAATCAAAAGAAAAGTAATGAAATAAAACAAGAAAGCTAAAAATCAAAGTCGCATGTAGACACATGGAGTGTGTGCATGTGGTTCCCATCCAATGTTTGCTCTATTTATTAGATGGTGAGGAGAATGGCAGGCATTCCATCTTTCAGAGATTCTATCTTTCATTCTCTTGGGAGAATGGTGTTCTAAGACATATGATTCATTGGCAGTAGTACGTTGATTAAGGGCTCGGGGGTGGCCAGTTGTAGCAAATCCTTGCACAATTGAGCCTACGGTTGGGTGGAGAGTCGTCCCCAAAACCTTGTTGCGGTAAGCATACTTCAATTACAGGTAATATAGGTAAGTGCTGATTTAATTGAATATGATATTAATTAGAAAATTAACTACATATTTATTTTTAACAACCCAAAATAAATATGTAGTTAATTTTCTAATTAATATAAGATTCAATCAAATCAGCACTTACCTATATTACCTATAATTGAAGTATGCTTACCGCAACAAGGTTTTTGGGACGACTCTCCACCCAACTGTAGGCTCAATTATGCAAGGATTTGCTACAACTGGCCACCCCCGAGCCCTCAATCAACATACTACTGCAGTGACTCCTATGTCTTAGACACCATTCTCCCAAGAGAATGAAAGATAGAATCTCGGAAAGATGGAATGCCTCCCATTCTTCTCACCATTTAATAAATAGAGCAAACATTGGATGGGAACCACATGCACACACTCCATGTGTCTACATGTGACTTTGATTTTTAGCTTTCTTGTTTTATTTCTTTACTTTTCTTTTGATTTTTAGCTTTCTTGTTTTATTTTCTTTTTTTGATAGCTTAACATTTTTTTTTAATTGTTTTCTTTGTTTTATTTCTATTTATTCTTATTTAGAGCTTTAGTATAGTTATTACTATTTTTCTTTTTATTATTTTTATTTATTTTCTTGTATATTTTTAAATATCATTTATTATTAACATTTATGATTTATTTTTATTATTTATTATTAAGTGATTCATTATTTACTATTTATATTATTATTGTTTATTTTGTATTATATTATTATTTTTATTATTTATTATTTATTATTAAGGGGAGGGATATTACACTCTGATGTATCTCAATACATGCTTTGCCGCCTTCCAATACAACTTGGTAGGCCTAACCATCGCTTGAATAAGCTGGTTAACTGCATAGCACATATTCAGTTGTGTGTTCACCAAGTACATGAGTGAACCCACAAGCTTCCTGTAAATAATAGCTTCCACTACTTCCCCTGAAGTAGCATCTTCCATCCTCCGGTTACCAGCTAGAGGAGTCTTCATGGGTTTACTGCTCTCCATGAGGAATCTCCTGAGTATCTCATTGGCATACTTGCCTTGAGATACAAACAACTCCCCATCTCCCTGCCATACCTCCATGCTAAGAAAGTAATGCATGAGCCCCATGTCCTTCATCTCAAACTCTCTTGCAAGGTCCTCCTTGCAAGATTTGATGAGCTTCTCATCACCTGTCAGTATAAGATCATCTACATAAAGTACAATGATCAAAAACTTACCTTCCACCACTATGTGATATAGGTTCGCATCCACTTCACTCTTTGTGAAGCCCAACCCAATGAAGTAGCTATCTATCTTGGTGTACCAATCACGGGGTGCTTACTTCAACCCATACAACGCTCTCTTGAGTTGGCACACATGCGACTCACGGTCCAACGTTTCAAAACCTTCGGGCTGCTCTATGTACACCTCTTACTCAATCATGCCATTAAGGAAGGTAGTCTTCACATCCATCTGATGGATCTTCCAACCCATCTGTGCTGATAGTGCTAAAATAGATCTGATTGATGAGTACCTTGCAACAGGAGAAAAGGTCTCATCATAGTCAATCCCCTATACCTATGAAAAGCCATGGGCCACAAATTTAGACTTATGCTTCTCCAAACTACCATCTATAGCTTGCATTACCTTGTAAAGCTAATGGGAGCTCACAACTGACTTGTCCTCTGGTCTTGGGACCACATCCCAAACACTATTTCGAACTATGGAGTCATACTCCTACACCATCGCATCAACCCAAACCGGTTGCTACACTGCTTCCTGAAAGGAAGATGGCTCTGTCACAACACATGCACCCATAAGTGCTATGTATCCAGTGTACCTCTCTAGTGACCTCCTCTGTTTGCGCTGAGAAGAGGGTGCTTCCACATTCTCCCATGCATCATCCAACAATCTGTTAGCCTCTCTAGTGTGCTTTCTTCCCTCTCTAGAAGACTCTTCCCGAGTGGATGTCTCCACTCTATGAACCTCTGCATGTGGCTGCTCCACATCAATCTGAGGTCCCTCAACCTTAGGAGCTAAAAGCTCCTCATATGCATGTAGCTCAAGCTCGCTCTCAAGGGATACTCACATGGCTTTCTCCTCATCAAATCTGATATCCCTGCGAACCAATGCCATCCCACTAGTCGGAATGTACACCCTATAGTTGTGGGGTGTATAAGTGTACCCCACAAAGATCCCCAACTCTGTTGTTGGCTCAAGCTTCTTCCGTGCATACTTGGTCACACGGAAATAAACCGATGACCCAAAAAACCCGAAGTGACCAACATCTGGCCTCTTTCCGGAATAAGCCTCCTTTAGTGTCTTCATCTCAAGTATCTGATGTGGGATACGGTTCTGAACATAAACGATTGTGTTGCATTCCTCAACCCACAAGTGTAGTGGTGGGCCCTGATCATTCAACATCACCCTTGTTGCCCCTACTATGCCCGTGTTCTTCCTCTCGACAACCCCATTCTGTTGAGAGTTATGGGATTCCATCAACTCTCGTTTAATCCCTTCTACTATACAAAATTTCTTAAACTCATTAGAGACATACACACCACCATTATCACTCTATAGAGCTTTAACCTTCTTGCTATACTCTTTCTCTACCAATGCTTTGAACTCACAAAAATTTGCGAAAGTTCGATCCTTTTTGCATAAAAAATACCCAACATTTACGAGAATAGTCATCAACAAATATAAAATAATACCTATGTTTGGCTGTGGATGTTGTCGAGAATGGTCCACACATATATGAATGGAATCTCTCCAGAATAGACTCTACTCAACTGTCTCTATCTCCAAAGGAGGACTTGGTGTATTTTCCCAAAGTACAACCCTTGCATGTATCAACTTACTCAAGTGTATCTTTGGGAAGACTGGTAGAGATTTGCTGCAATATCTTCAAAGGCCCATGATGCAAGTGGCCCAATCGCTTGTGCCACAACTCACCAACATCTCAGCTCAACATATTTTCTACTTTTTAACTCAAAGCAACACAATCCTCTACCTTTATCCTATAGAGATTCTAAACTCTAATCCCTATCTTCTTTACTTGACCTGTGGCTATGTGTTGAAGGAACGCTTTTCCTTTCGAAAAGATCACATCATATCCTCTATCCTCAAGCATGGAAATGGATACCAAGTTCTTCATCAGTCTGGATACATGCATAACATTCTTCAAGGTGAGTGGAGCCACATGCTCCCTCTAAAAAGTAATAGTGCCCATACCAGTAACACTATACTTACTATCGTCACCCATCTCGATATGCATCTTGAGATCTTTCTCCTCCAGTTCACTGAATAACTCTTTGTCACCAGTCATGTGGAAAGAAGATCCACTGTCTAAGTACCAGACACTTCCCATCATTGAAGACACCATGCATGCAATGAGGGAAAAGTCAAATTCGAATTGGGAGGCCAAAGCTTCACTCGCAACTCCTCCTAAGGACTTCTCCTTGGACTTCTTTAATGGATAATTTGTAGCAAACTATCCCATCTTGTGACAATGAAAGCATTTAACTTTCATCATGTCCTTCTTCTTACCTCCATGATAAGAATATGATTTGGAATGGGAAATTTTACCTTTCCCCTTCCTCGCCTTAATCGCTAAGGCACAGTTCTCTTCATCATCAATCTTTGATGAAGAGCCATCCCTGGTGTTCCTCCTGATCTCATTCTACATCAAATCCGACCATAGTTGTTCCAAATTTGGTAGCTTCTCCCGATCATTGACAGAGTCTTGATAACTATGCCAACTCTTTGGGAGTCCAAGAAGAGCAAGGTTCACCATATCCTTCTCGATAACTGTGATTCCAACACTTCCAAGTTTATCCCGACATTGAGTGAACTTGGTCAAGTACTTTGGAATCGTCTCACCTTTCTCCATTTTGATTTTACGAAGTTTATCCTTCAGTGCCAACTTCCTTTGATCACTTCTATTCTGATACAAGTCCGTCAATGTTTTCCACATAGCATGCGGGGTTTCCTTTCCATGGAGACTCGAGACAATATGATCTCAAACTCCCTCAAGGATTATCCGCCTTGCCTTCACCACACACTTCTTCCACTCGGCCAAGTTCTGTGCATCAGTAGTTGCTGGCTTAGGAATTTCTTTTTCAACAAATTCCTTCAAGCCATTATCCTCTAGCATAGCCTCCATCCTGTCCCTCCAGGCTATGAAATTCGAGCTTCCTTCAAAGGCATACTTAAGCCTCAACCCATGGAATGCCATTTTCCAATCCTGAAGTATGTATTGCAAATTTGACTTTCACCTGTAACCCATAAACTCAAAACTTCGAAATATCCTCTAGAGAGCCGATTTTAAATCAATGATATCTCCACCGATTTGTTTTTTGAATTTGGGTATATTTTCCTAAGGAATCTAGATTTGAAATTTTCTTCTGAAAATTTTGCATAGAAATTCTCAGATCTGCTCTGAAAAATCTCAGCCCAAAAAAAATCTTTCTCTGATACCATGTAGAAAAATCCTATAGATTCACAAGCTAATGCAATTTTCTAAAGCAAGAGATAAGAATCTACTTCTACTCTTTACAACGGAAGCCCATAAACATCGAACAAACAATAATCAATAGAGGAAGAGAATCAAAGGCACATAACACAATAAGTATCCAGGGAAATCCACAACTCAAAATCCGACTATTTGTTTTGTATTAATCTGGAAAATGAAGATGAAATTATAATACTTGTTCTCTCTAGAACAATCCCAACACTCAACAAATTCAATCTCCAACTCATAAGCAAGCTCAAGGCCAAATCTTAGCCAATTCACAAGCTCTCTAAGTCTCTATTCCAATGTGTAATTTTTTTGAAGGATAACTTGTATTTAAATGGAAATAAAGCCTTTAAAAATAGCACAATCCCTCAAGGATAAGTTCCTGAATGCATGCACTATTAGTGCAACTCAAAAAAACTAAAACAAATAGTACACTATCCCTACACTCTAGTCTCAACTAGGTCTTTCTCATAATCGACATGCATGAGTTTCTGATGAGTAAATATTCAGTTAACTAGAGTAGCACTGGTGGAGTTCATTAGTGTCACCACCGACTGTTAACTCACTATTAGTTCTCTCAACCGGTTTGAGAACTAATTTAACTGAACTGACACATGAAACTGAGTCTTCTATTTTACAATTCACAATTAACTCACATTAGACTCATACAAGTAGGGAGAACATATACATGACTTCCAAAAGACTTCCAACTCGAATTTCCTAAGTTAAGTAAGTTCAATAAGCTTAATTTAACTATTTTAAGTTTCTATGAGAATAGAATCGAATTTAATTCACAGTTTAATTCAAGGAAAAATTAAACTGGAATTTCTTGTTTCCATTTCTCAACAATGTAAGCCACAATAAGGGCACATGTGTCTAACAAGGTTAATTCAAAGTGTCAAACTCTCAGAAATTTAGTTTATTATTTCTCCATGCGACTCACTGGTTAGTACACAAATTTGAATGAGTATATTATTATTTTCTATGTACCTTTTTATATGGTTTGGTCTTTGTTACCTCACCTAGTTTCTATATGGTGCATCCTTTGGCTACAAAGATTTTGTATACACCATTTTTTTCTTGGGATATCTCCATGAATCTCGATTAAAGGAGATTATAATTGGTTTCATCAAGATGGAAAATAGTTTTGGTTATTTACATTATTATGGAAATGAGCTTTGCGAGGGTTTGCGATTTCTTACCTTTAGTAATTTGCATTCATGATATATTTGAAGAAATATGTATACACAAATTCTAGGAGGATTTTCCATAAATATTATTTTTATATGTATATGGTATTGGTAAGTTGCAATATTGAATTAATGGTATTTATCTCATTGTTAAAGTGATTTAAAAGTATTGGGGATACAAAGAGTATGGCTTCATGTTACGACTTCTCAAATGGGAAACCAACACAAAAACACAAGTTTAACTACTTCAGATTACATATGATTTTCTTTACAAGCCTGTCAATTAAAACAAAGAAGCATAATCTAGAACCAAAGGATGTCTTGGAATTGACGACTGCTTAGAACTCAAAGACAGGGTGCCTACCTTGCATCCACATGGAGCCAAGGCTGGTGATGTTGTCCTAAGAGTGCCATTATCCCAAGAGAAGTGTTGAAACAAGGCCCGTATCATGGTCCCAATAGCAGTAGACTGTGTGTAACCACGACTATTACTGTTGTCCAATGAGAACTTGAATAATTGGACTACCAACCACCATGTGCCGAATGAGGCTACCTTGTGAATGTGTGATGCTACGAGACTACCTAGTGCTAGACCATACTCCACACATCAATCCATAAGAAATTTGTTGTCCGCCCAACTAAGAGATAACCAAGGGGAGGAGCAAGTACATCACGATACTAGTAGTGGGGAACATCATGACATTTTGTGAACATAGATTATGCAGTTGACCTTATGCGAAAGGTAGAGAAGAAAGGATAAGTGGGTTGGATGATTCAAGCCCCACAGAAACCAAGTAAATTCTGGTGAAGGGAGAGTTCCTACATAAAGACACAAGGTCACCCAAATCCTCAAAGCCGAAGAAAAATGGAGGATGCCTATAATAGGCCCTGATAAAGAGTGCATATAAGTTGCAATTATGACCAAAATTGTGACCAAAGTTCACTATGTCTCTGTTTCCAACCAAGTAGACCGTGTTGCCTACAACTCTTAGGGAAGAATCTATAGGAGAGAAGCCTGAATATGCAATGATAAGGCTGATCATGTGCATTGGAGGGATAATTCCTGTATTATGG
This sequence comes from Pinus tabuliformis, assembly GCA_031772625.1. Taxonomy (NCBI): domain Eukaryota; kingdom Viridiplantae; phylum Streptophyta; class Pinopsida; order Pinales; family Pinaceae; genus Pinus; species Pinus tabuliformis. Next base: position 290,430,079 of record CM062808.1, on the reverse strand, counting down.
TTAGCCAATATGAAACTGCAGACTGAGTACTTGCTCGCTGCAATGGTTAATTCTCACTCAGACATAGTATTTAACAACTTATACTCCAACTTGGGTGAGGCACATACTCCAACTTAGGTGAAGGCACATGGCAGATGGCATCACCTAAGTGAGGGACTTCTTAATATTAGTATTAATATTAATAAATTTATTATTATTTACTAATATTAATATTATTAATAATTGATATTAATATTAATTGTTATTGAGTTAAATATTAATAATATTAATTAAAAAGTATAATAATAAAATGTAACATGAGTGCAACATATATAACATTGATAATTATATGAGATGCATATTTTAGAATTCACAATAGAACACAAATAAATGCTTTAAAATATTGATAAACTAAAAGCTTATTGTGTATATGAATGTAATAATTATTGGGATGCAAAAGCCATTATATAAACATTTGTTCCTAATGATTATATAATTTTCTTTCCTTGCCATTATAGATCAAATATTAAATAAAAACTAAATTATTAAAACAATTATATAAAGTTTTTTGTTTGTTAAGATTATCTACAGTTCACATATTTTTTTTTCTCCTTTTACATGAACATTCATACTTATATCACACAGTACACCTCCATTATCATCCACTCTCCCTCCACTATCATGTAACATGTTTATGTTTGAGGTAAAGTAACTGCACATATGGAAGTCAAACTATTTATCTGAGCACATATGGTGTACAAGCTATGGTAGTAAACATACCGACATTATTGTTAGGTCATCTTTAAATCCTCATTTTGCAAGAACATTCATACTTGTATTACATAGTACACCTCCATTATCATCCACTCTCCCTCCACTACCATGCACCATTGTGTATTTATTTGACCACATATGGTGTACAAGATATGACAATAAACATATCCACATTATTGTTAGGTCATCTTTAAACCCTAAATTTATAAGAACATTCATGCTTGTATTACATAGTACACCTCCATTATCATCCACTCTCCCTGCACTATCATGCACCATGTTTATGTTTATGTGATAAGCATTTCTATTTCAACATGTGCATGTGGGTTTGTGGAATTTTTATTTTTTTTAATATGGTCGATGGATAAGATTTCATGTTAGCAGAATATTCTTTGTCGTATGAACCCTTTGAGGGCTGTGATTTCACTCACCCATTTCATCTTGTGTTACAAAGAGTTTAATAAATATTTAAATATGAAATTTGAAATGTCGTCCACGTGATCGATTAATGCCCTCCTCCTCCATGTGGTTAATTGTACCTCAACTGTTTCATTAGTCGCCCGTCCATGCTTCTTGATGGATTTATATTGTTCGATTGACTAAGATTTTTAATCAGATGATATAAGTCCACTGCACTCTCTCCTTGTAGAATAGAATGGGGAAGATCATTTTAATGTTAAATCTACGTTAGGGTGGCTTTGTGATTAATGGCGATTTGTAATATTAATTTTCGTAGATAATGCTCCTCTAATATTGTTTTTTTACAGGCCATTTGTAATATTATTTTTAGGAGGTCATGCTTCTAGGATAGACAATGAGCCGAGTATCCTCATTCCTATATTTCATCACGTGACTGTGTTGTAAGTTGGGCACCTAGACCATTCTTATGGCAGTCCATTTGCTGAAGCATTCTAAGAGCATGGAATCCATGGAAAATACAACCAAAAATAGATGAATGGAAGACCACTCTCCATACATTCCCTTATCATCCTGGCTTTTGGAAGACCACTCTCCATACATTCCCTTATCATCCTGGCTAGTCTCTCTAGGAAGACAATAGTGGTTACTTTCATGTGGCCTTATTTATTTATCCGCTTATATTTGTGCTTAAAATTTTGTTTATATATAAGCTTATGTTTAAACCCATAATATTCGTTGTTATGAGGCAGAAATAATAGTTATACTCACTAAATATGATCCATTTCATCTAATAAATAGAACTCCTAAAAGTGAAGATAATCCTTCCTTTTGATGAGAACAAGACCATTAATAACACTTAATTATTGTTGATGGTAAAAATTATGCATCTCCAAAATTTGGTTGAGAACAGATTGAAAATAGGTATTTTTCCTCATAAGTTAAATTTATTGTACATTTTGGCTATCAGACTTCAATGTTGACTCCAGTGTGTAAAGTTAAAAATAAATCTCATTTAATTTCATTTATGGCTTTCTGACATGTCATTACACTCCTTAATTTTCCTCGACTTGGATCTATTTTTAATAATAATAAAAAACAAAATGTGAAAACCTTCTTTTAGGTTTAGTGTTGGGTAATTTAATTGTGCTTTAAATTACTTTACATAAAATTGTCAATCGAGATTGTAAACTTGTGAAGTATATGACATAGTATATGCTAGGAGTTTAGCTTTCAATTCTAAATGAAATAAACTGTGCAATGAAAGAAATTCCTACTCTATAAAAACAAATTAAATGACATGAAATGAAATATTAATCTAGAAAAGCATTGAATAATTAATCTAGGAAAGCATTGAAAAATTAATCTAGGAAAACATGTAAACTTAATCTATGAAAGCATGGAAATATCTAATCTATAAAAGCTTGTAAATTTAATCTATGAAAGATTGTAAATTTAATATAGAAAACATTTGAAATCTATTTCTATGAAAGAAAACAACTTTAATCACAAATGAGAATGTTTTAGATTTTTTTTTTTCAAGTGCTTGATTGCAATATGGAAAAGAATGAAGTGATAATTAGAAACTTGAAAATAAAGCATCTAAAACAAATAAATAAATCAAATCCTAAGTGATCATTGAAATGTAAATTATTTATTAATTAAAAAGATTAAAGAATTGTTATAGAATTATGATGACTTCAAAAACTAGATTGATTTAGTTTCAAATATCTTATCTCTTTCTTTTTTCAGAGAGAAAATCTACATATGGCCGAAGCCTACAGATATTTTTTACAATACGGCGGAAGCCAGCAGAATACGGCATAGCCTTTCCAAATCGCCCGACGAGGGCCCACCGCAGGACTCGATCACGGCTGGGGGGTGCGAAAGCCAACTGCCCCAACCGTCCTATCATGCACTTTATGTGCTAGCTTATCTCTTTCTTAAGTTGATGGACAATTTAAATTAATTTTTTCTATTGATATATTTGTTGCCCGCAACATGAAATATGAAAAATTACATTTTAAATACCCTCGAATATCTCCAAAACCGTGCACCTTTTTGAAGAAATTCCTTGATTGTAACTAAAATGGCTAATTCTGCACAAAACCCAAGTTTTAATTTTTTAAGATCTATCTTAGTTTGGCTAGAATTTGTGTCAGAAGTTGATTGCTTGAAAATTGTTGTTAATCTAAATCACCATCTTTGATCAAGTGTTGAAAGCTCACAATTGCAACATTAAACAAAGTGCTACTACTGATCTGCAAAAGAAACTAAATTAAAACATAAGAAAACTAATATAAACAACATATATTATGAAACTACATGAATTATAAAACTATATCTTACAACAAAATAAGAATATAAAACTCTAAAATAAATAACACAAGAACTTATCAAATGTATTTTACTCCATCATAGTTTAGAATTATGCTCCAAGAGTTTCTCCCTTTGAATGGAGAAGACACTCCTATTTATACAAAAACTAAGATAACCAATTAGTTAATGTCGATCCACAAATATCTCACGTGGTTACAACCATGTGTTAACATCTAGCAAGTAACATCTCTACATATCCTCTCACAAATATCTAAAATATTTGATAAGAAATCTGATAAAAAGTCTCATGATTTTTCTCCATCAAATGTGTTTGAATGATTATCTCATATATTCCTCAAATCTTGAAGAATTTGAAGAAGAAATTCGAATTTGAGACTTACACTCTAAATATGACTTTGCTGGAAGCTTTAAATATGCATACACACATCACAAAACTCATCCAACTTTTATATATAAGTCAATACATGCTATTTTTATAATATTTAACCATAAAATCACTCAAAATACTAAAATAATGCTTTGGAAAAAAATAATGATAAATCCATACATGATCATGAAAATGGTCTTAGTGTAAGACTATAATATAGTCGAACATGGTTAAAAGTGAATGAAAATATGATGAAAAATATGACATTTTGGAGACTCAACATTTAGCATTGCACATCCTCCTAGCTCAATGTAACTTAAAGAAATAGGATAGTCGTTCTCTTATTAATCAACGGAAAAATTAAGAGTATGGCTACATTTATCTTGAAATTTTACAATGACAAAACTATCTTCAAATTTTACATGTGAAAATGATGTTGGTAAATTTTCAATAGAATATGGTAAAATTTTCATTAGAATAAAAATATTGTTTTATTAGTATTGCATTGTATAATGTTAGGTTTAATACAACACATTTTTGCATGATTCATTGTATTACTAAATGCATTTTGATAATCTGTATTAAGTGATCCTACAAAATAGATCATTATACAACAAGGGTGATAGCTGTGATGCAACATAGTCCCTGCCTCTACTACTATTTAATTGGTTTTTTTTGCATAGTGTTTTCTCGGTAATGACATATTCGTTTAGAAATAATAAAATAAAATAAATAGCTACACACAATGAGCTAAGTTCCACACAATAGGCTATAATCTCTACACAATGAGCTAAGTTCTGCACAATAGGCTATAAGCTCTACACAATAGGCTAAGTTTCTCGCTTCCACACAATAGGCTACGTTCATTGCACACAAGTTACTAGTTGTATTCCCGGTAATGATGCAATTTTTTTTCCAATAATAAGGTAATGACATATTTATTTTCCAATAATAAAATAAAATAAATATCTCTACACAATAGGCCATAAGCTCTACATAATGAACTAAGTTCCGCACAATAAGATATAAGCTCCAAACAATGAGATAATTTCTACACAATAGGTTAAGTTTCTCGCTTCCATACAACAGGCTAAGTTTCTCGCACAAAAGTTATTAGTTATTTTCTCGGTAATGATGTATTTGTTTTCCAATAATAAATGTAATGACGTATTCATTTTCCAATAATAAAATAAAATAAATAGCTCCACACAATGAGCTAAGTTTCGCACAATAGGCCCTAAGCTCTGCATAATGAACTAAGTTCCACACAATAGGCTATAAGCTCCACACAATGAGCTAAGTTTCGCACAATAAACTAAGTTTCTCGCTTCTGCACAATAGGCTAAGTTTCTCGCACAAAAGTTATTAGTTATTTTCTTTGTAATGATGTATTCATTTTCCAATAATAAAGGTAATGACGTGGTCATTTTCCTATAATAAAATAAAATAAATAGTTCCGCACAATGATCTAGGTTCTATATAAGTTATTAAATCCTTATTCGAGAGTGTTTTTCGCACTTGCATTTTCTCGTTATTGCCACCCATGAAAAACTTATTTCACACAATTAGTAACTGTTTTGTCTTTTGTTCATAATTATTATTTATTTTAGTTAAAATAAATTAAAATGAAACTATTTATTGGTAAAGGATAACAATGCAAAGCATATGCACTTGTATGCACAATGAGCCTTACAAAACAAGTTCATCAGCTAAGAAACTGGCAAATGTGAATCAAAAATCGACAAAAATGAATCGTTAATGCAAGATTCACATTTCATTTTAATCATATCTAGAAGTGTAACATATATTGTAATCTATAACATACTCAGTTACATTATCTACCATTAGTCAATACAACCGGATTAATAATGGAAACATAATGAATACAAGAGGATCAATCTATCGTTGATCATGTGCTTAAGCTATTAGGGTAATGCTTTGGTATGACATCAAATATGAACATATTGGATTAACTTAGCTTTATTTATTAGTATATGAGCTGCTTAGTGACGCATAATGAAACGACCTTACAACATATTATTTTGGATCCACAAAACTTTGGCTGCACAACTATTCATTTTGTTGTTTAAGCTCTCAAGCTTCCATTGTATGCATTTCTTCATTCAACCAATTGAATTAAAACCAATATAAAAAAACATTACGTTTAACCGGCACAAATTCCGCACATGCATTTTTTCTCTGCATAACCTCTGTAGACAAAAAACCCTCCCCGCACAGCTCCTTGCCTAGATAATAATTAAAAAGTCCATTGTGTAGAAAAAAACTTTCAAGCTTTCATTGTACAATTGTTTTTGTCTTTATTTCTATTTAATTAATTTCGTTTGCATAAATATTTTCAGCCTACGTTTGTATTGAAGGCATTTTATTTCCAGTGGTTTAGTATTAAAAATGAATACTTTATGCATATGTCTGGAAGTGCGGGTGAGCTGTATTGTGCAGATGAAGCTTTCAATGTGTGGATCATCTCACTTAGAACAACATGATTTTTATTGTTAATACTTTATTTAGTATTAAATAAGTCACATTTTCTCAATAATATTGTCTAAGCTTAGATTTTATTTATTTGATTATATCCGATAAGGCAGATCAAGGTTACATGGCCTGGGAAAATCATAACATTAGAAAAATACCCTATGGACCACCTCGCATAATGGGAACTAACAATATTAATCATTCCATAAATATACATAGCTCTAAAATCAAAATCCCTACGCAACTACTCTTATGCACAAACTTCGTAATCCGCATTGTAAAAAATTCGCACAATGAAACACGATAATATTATAGGTTCTCTCACACATACCCCATCCCCTGTAAACATTCATACAATATATGATCTGGAAATTCATAAAAGTATCTCCACACATTGACTTGTGTAGCTTTCCACCGTCTCACCCCCTTATCTTATTAATAATATTTTAAATTTATCAAAAGTGTGAAGAAAGTTCATTATGTGGACGAAGCTTTCAATGTATGATAAATAATGCATATCATTTTGTATCTACAACTAATTAGGCGGACTCTGCATTTCACCCACATTTTTGTCTCAACGCATGGATAGAGTATACTAGAACAAGTAGCTATTTTAGTAAACCATTGACATATACAAAGTTATTGCTAATATTTTAATTGTAAATATTTCGAATATTTCAAATATTTGTTTCTTCAAGCTCTTATGTGGGCAGATAAATGCACTTTGTACTAACTGCTAATAGTATGGCTCATATCTTAGTTGTAACTACTATTATTTAAGTGATTATGTATAAAAATCGCATTATATTGAATGTGGGTGTGAGTGCATATTTGGCCCACATTTCTGTGTCAGGCTATGCCTATTCTTCTCTGCTTGCTTTGCATAACGATGTCTGCAAAGCTTCATCTGCACAAGCTATATATTTATGCTTATGTTCATATCTTTGAATATTTTTCAAATAAGGCATTTTTTCGGAAGTGCATAGGAATTCTATTGTGCAAAGGAAGCTTTCAATGCGCGGAATGTTTCACTTTTCACTAAAGGTTTTTATTGCTAATATTTTAGTATTAAACAATGAATATTTTCTATTCACAATAAGACCGAGCCAACTACAAGACTTATATGATATTGTTGCTAATATTTTAGTGATAAATAGTGCATATCCCCCTTGTCTCTGTAGCTAATTAAATGGGGTCCACATTTCACCACACTTCACGATATCATAACAACAATCACAACCACACTCGATAACACCATTTGATCAGTCATTAACATTCAAGTTTTTACACAATAATGATAACCAATTTACTAAGCTAATAAATATACTGAGGAGACACGATGCAACATATTCCTTGCCTCTACCACTTATTAATTAATTCTCCCCACACAAAGCTTTCCACACAGTGAGCACTTGTTCTTCACACACATTTCCTCCACATGGCCATCTGTGCACAACTTCCTCCGCATAGTAGAAGCTAGCTTTGGAATATTACATGTAAAATAAGCGTGGAAAATAATGCCAAAAAGGAGAAGCACACAATTGTCATATGATAGTTTGTTGTATTTCTAGCATTTATTTTTTAGTAGAACAAAGCATAGAGTAATGCACAATTCTATTTTAGCATCTAGGTGGTTTTTTTTAGGAAGTTAAATTTAGATTTGCATTTGAAAAATATAATTGATATAAATGCCATACCTCGACAAGGAAAATTTAACAGTTATTCCATCAACTAACATGCCCCCGTCAATTAACACGTAAGTGCTCCATGCCTTTCAAGTTTCATTGTGCAGAGGTTTACATTGTGCATAGGTGTGACATTATCTTAGCCCATGCTTGTTCCACACTGGTTTATTTGTTAGGATATTCTGACACATAGGAAATAGTTAAGTACAACTTGGTCTAGTATAGAGTTAGGTAAAGTGTGTTTCTTTACTATGTACATTTTGTAACTTACAATCTGACGGTCACGATATGTAGTGATCCGATGGTTCATTCTCTCCTCGGTATTACCGACACTTGATCCGTGGCTTAACACCCGATTGGTCCATGATCTCTATTTAAAGAGCATGGAGGGTCATTCGTCTATGAGAGAAGCATATGTAAATTTTCATTCTTTTATTAATAAATTGCCTGAAGTGGCAACGTTGGCTCAGGCTGTGGACTGTTTCCCTCTTTGAGGGTTTTAACCACGTCAAAATTACGGGTGTATTGATCTGCGATTTGTTTGTGAGCGGTGTCTTTTGGTGTTCTGTCTGAGGAACTTACCCTGTAAATTCCTACATGGTATCAGAGCTATTTGAGGGCCGCGTCCGTTGGTGATCCAAATCTGAAGCCGGTAGAACTGCATCCGACTACCGTTTCCTAGATCTACTTTTTCTGACTGCTTTCGGGCCGAGAGGATTGCTCTGTTGTGTTGGGAGCATCTGTTCCAGTGAGGAACCCATTTCGTTTCACGCGAAAAGGTTTTCGGTAGCCCTAGCTGCGTCATTTTTGAGATTTGGAGGTATACAATGTTTATTTGCAGTTTACAATGATTTTCTCTCTGTTTATTTCGGTTTTAGTTTATTTAGCTTTTTTTTATTACCGGATCTATACCTTTATTTCTGCGTATGCTCTTTGCCCTGCGACTCTATGCGATCTGGGCAAATCAGAAACAGAAAGGAAGGATTTTTCTCATGCGTATGCTCTTTTTCGCTACGCCTTAGTGTGATCTCGGAAAATCAGAAACATTGAGGAAAATATTTAGTTTCCGGCTAAAGCTAACTTCGAGCCGCAAGGTTCATTTTTGAAAATATTTAGTTTCCGACTAAAGCTAACTTCGAGCCGCAAGGTTCATTTTTTTGTATGTCTGTGTTGGGTTTTGTGTTTTTTGTTTTGTAGGGAAAAGGAGCTTTCTCAAAGCAAGCACGCAACCCAAAGCATCAACCCCCCCGCTCTCTCTCTCTCTCAAACTCTCTCTCTCTCAAACTTTTTGTATAGCTCACTTGGTGCAAAGCTAATTTATGAGAGTAGAGGTCTTGGGTTCAAGTCTCCATTTTGTGGGGGCAGATTTTTCATTTCCGCACATTCCCGCACTTCGTCAGTGACTTCATCAAATTTTCTTCAAAAAGCCATAACTTCTTCATCCGGAAGCCGTTTTCAGAACCGATTTTTTTGAAACAACATAATTTTTCAAGATCTTTCCATTGCAACACTTAGTTTCAGCATCTATAGCTTCAGTTTTTTTTTTTTTTTAAATGGAAAGTCCATGCCAAGTTATTCTTGACAGCGCCAACTACTTCCAATGGTGGTCCTACATTGTGGATTTACTTAGAAGTAAAGGTCTTTACAGAATAGCCACAGGCCAAGAGACCAAACCGAAAGATGAAGACAAGGCAGCTAAATGGGAAAATAGACAAGACCAAGCACGTGGGTTGATAGGGATGTCTATTTCTCCAGATCTTAGATTCCATATTGCAGAACTTGATACTCCTGATGAAGCAATGAAACAGATTACTAAAGTCTTTGGAATTAAAAATGAACTTAAAGCCCATCAACTTGAAAATGAATTGCTTACATTGGACCCCAATAATTTTTCTTGCGTTGAAGATTTTTTGTCCAAGTTCAAGACCCTTAGACTTCTCTTGGAAGGTGTTAAGGTTAAGAAAGAAGATAGTAGCCTTATCTACTCCATTCTTACCAAGTTGGGACCAGCCTATTCTGTGTTTGTTTCCACCTTCCATTCTACAAGAGAAGCCTTCATTTCTTAAGGACAAGCCTACAAGTCCCCTTCCTTTGATTCCTTTTGTGATTCTTTAATAAGAGAACAAGAAAAACTCTTACACCTTGGTCTTCTTCATCTTGGAAACTCTTCTAAGAAAGCGTTAGCCGCCCGGCAGCAACCAAATTCAAAGAATCCTAAGAAGTCGTATCCTAAAAGGAATGGTCCTAAACCAAACAAGGGTCCTAAGCAATTTCCGCCTCAAAATGAAAAATCATTTCAACAAAATGATAAGACAAATAAAAACAAATGGAAGAAGACTGATAGACATTGCAACTTTTGTAATCGAGATGACCACTTAGAATCCAAATGCTTTAAGAAGATGGAAGCCTTGGAAGCAGCAATGAAGAAGCATAACATCCATTTGGAGCAATCTTCAACTTCAACTTCATCTTCAGGAATGGCACTTTCTGCATGTGGTTGTCAAGCATCTTGGTCTGGCTATTTACTAAATGTATCTTCTTCTTCTCATTCTCATGAGTGGCTCATTGATTCTGGAGATTCTTATCACATGGCCAAAAACAAAGCCATGTTTTCTTCTTTAAATGTTTGTAACACCAAAAATATATATGTTGGTGATGATAGATCTCTTAGTGTTGTAGGGACTGGAACTATTCATCTAGACAATGGTCAGTTTAATGATGTATTATGTGTTCCAACCTTATCCTGCAACCTTCTATCTGTATATCAGATAACCCGTTCAGGTGAAGGTAAAATCATTGAATTTTCACCTCACGATGTTGTAATTAAGGCTCTAAGAGATCCTAGATAGATTTTAGCTATTGGCATTGCTGATGATTCTACAAGGTTGTATAAGTTTCACAACTTTGGGTCATCAAATCTTCCCTCAGTATTTGTTGCTCATAATGATGAAGTGAGCAAACTTTGGCATGAGCGATTTGGTCACTTAAACTATCGCTCTCTTTAGAATCTATGTAAAGAAAATATGGTGACAGGTCTTCCAATGGTATCTTGCAGAGATGTCGTTTGTTCCGGATGTGTACTCGGAAAACATCATCGGGACAGTTTTGAAAAACGTGCCTCTTGGCACGCCTCAGCCCCTTTACAGCTCGTGCATAGTGATTTATGTGGTCCACTTCCAGTTGCTTCATTCTCTGGCTACAAGTATTTCTTAACTTTCATTGATGATTTATCCAGACGCACTTGGGTATACTTCTTAAAACTCAAGAGTGAAGTATTTAACATGTTCTTGGCCTTTAAGGCCTTTGTTGAAAAATAATCTGGACATCAAATTCTTAAGCTAAGATCTGATAATGGCGGAGAATATGTTAAAAACACATTCATCAACTTTTGCACTGAGAATGGAATTCAAATGCAACATACTGTTCCATATACTCCACAACAAAATGGTGTAGCTGAAAGGAAGAATCGCACCATAAAGGAAATGGCACTATAAATGTGCAAATTACATAATAAATCTAAAGGACTTAGTCTTAATTATTGGGCAGAAGAAATTAACTGTGCAAATTACATAATAAATCGCACTCCCACTAAGGTTTTAAAGAATATCACTCCAGAAGAAGCATGGAGCTCAATCAAACCAGATATAAGTCACTTTCGTGTTTTTGGAAGTGAAGCATGGGCCCATATTCCAGATGAGAAACATAAAGCTTTAGGACCTAAGAGTGAAAAATGTATTTTTGTTGGATATTCTGAAGATGTCAAAGGATATAGACTTATTCCACTTAAGTCCAAAAATGTTATCATTAGAAGAGATGTAAAGTTTGCTGAAAATATATCGGCCTGCGAGCCTACTTCGGTGGATATGCCACCTCTCCCTATCTCTTCTACTTTTGAAAATATTTCTTCTTTAGATGATGAAAGTGAGGATGAAAATCTTCCCCCACCTTCTCAGGATCCTCCTTCAGCTCCTCAGCTTCCAAAATGGGTCCGTGCTACTCGGGATGCAGCAGGTGATCTTACCGGTGATCCTACAGATCAGCGACGTACACGTTCTCAGTTTGAGAGAGCCTCTTCTTTACTGGCTCAAGCTTCAATGAATTATGATCCTGACACCTTTGCAGAAGCTTCAGGCCATCTAGATTGGGAAGCAACTATGAATGAAGAATATCATTCATTATTGGAAAATGATACATGGGATCTTGTTCCTCTACCAAAGGGACGAAAACTTGTTAGATGCAAATGGGTTTACAGAACGAAGTATGTACCAGATGGGAAAGTTGATAAACATAAAGCTCGTCTTGTTGCTAAGGGTTTTTCACAAGTTGAAGGCATTGACTATACTGAAAACTTCTCCCCTGTTGCCAAAATGAACTCTATCCGCCTTGTTCTTTCCCTTGCTGCCTCTTTCAAATGGGAAGTCCATCAGATGGATGTTAAATCCGCCTTCTTGCATGGGGACTTGCATGAAGAAATCTATATGGAACAACCTATTGGCTTTATACAAACAGACTCCAGCCTTGTATGTCGGCTTAAGAAATCCCTTTATGGTCTCAAGCAAGCTCCTCGAGCTTGGTATGCCAAAATGGATAACTTTCTTTTAGAAAATGGATTTTCTAGGTGTCATTCTGACAACACTGTCTACACCAAGAAAGTGGGTAAGTCTCTTATCATTCTTGTTCTTTATGTTGATGATATTATCCTGACTGGTAGTGATCCCAACCTTATAAACAATGTGAAGTCTAGCCTTAAAAGGAAGTTTGAAATGACAGACTTAGGACACTTACATTATTTTCTCAGTCTTCAAGTCTTGCAATCCAAGGAAGGTATTTCCCTTTCCCAATCCAAGTATGCCTATGATATTCTACACCATTTTCACATGGAAGACTGTAAGCCAGCCCCTTCTCCCTTTCAGTCTGGAGTCAAACTTTCAGTCACTTGTACTTCTCCTGAAGTTGATGCTACCTTATACCGTCAACTTGTAGGAAAACTTTTGTATCTAACCCATACTCGTCCTGACCTTTCCTTTGCCGTTGGCCTTGTTTCTTGGTTTATGCAAAACCCACATGAAATTCATTGGAAAGCAGCTAAAAGAATACTTCGTTATGTTCGAGGTACAATTTAGTTTGGGATTCATTACAGTGCCGAAGCATCTCCTTTATTGGTTGGTTTCACTGATTCCGATTGGGCTGGTGACCCTGATGATTGGAAGTCTACTGTAGGTTATGTGTTCACTCTTGGTTCAAGACCTATTACATGGGCTTGCAAGAAACAAGGTGTCATTTCTCTTTCTTCAGCAGAAGCAGAGTATCGTGGTGCCGTAGAAGCTAGTAAGGAAGCCTTGTGGCTTCGTCAGATCCTGTCAGAGTTTGGCTTTCAGCAGCAGCATCCGACTACACTTTGGTGTGATAATCAAAGTGCCATTCAACTATGCAAAGATCCAGTCCAACATCAGCGCAACAAACACATTGAACTACACATGCACTTCATCAGAAAGCTCATTCATGACCATGTTCTTGAAGTGCAATATTGTTCAACAGATGATCAAGTTGCAGACATCTTTACAAAGGCTCTCACAAAGGCAAAGTTTACTAAACTTCGATTTATGGTTGGAGTTCAGGAAGTTGTCACTAAGGGGGGATAGGCTCTAATGCCTCCTTCCTTATCCTATTGTGTCATATTTGTAAATCCTTCAATCCTATCCCAAGTTGTTCTTAAGGGGGGATGTTAGGATATTCCGACACATAGGAAATAGTTAAGTACAACTTGGTCTAGTATAGAGTTAGGTAAAGTGTGTTTCTTTACTATGTACATTTTGTAACTTACAATCCGACGGCCATGATATGTAGTGATCCAATGGTTCATTCTCTCCTCAGTATTACCGACACTTGATCCGTGGCTTAACACCCGATTGGTCCATGATCTCTATTTAAAGAGCATGGAGGGTCATTTGTAGGGTAATCCGTCTATGAGAGAAGCATATGTAAATTTTCATTCTTTTATTAATAAATTGCCTGAAGTGGATGCGTTGGCTCAAGCCGTGGACTGTTTCCCTCTTTGAGGGTTTTAACCACGTCAAAAGTACTGGTGTATTGATCTGCGATATGTTTGTGAGCGGTGTACTTTGGTGTTCTATCTGAGGAACTTACCCTGTAAATTCCTACATTATCTACTCAACAATGCCTGCATATCTTCCTCCAAACATGCTATATATGGAGACATATGCGAAGTTATTGCTAATACTTTTAAGTGTAAATAATGCTTAATTTCAAATATCTCTTGTGGAAGCGCTCTTTGCGCCGATTTCCACATTTTTCACTAACTACTAATATTATAGTTGATATTTTAGTTAAAAATAATGCATATCAACACTCAATTCAGTAAAAACTAGGTCATCTAGTAATTTTAGAATGAAAAATACACCTTCATATATCTTTGACCACACAAAATTGGTACAAAATGCTTTTCTTGCTACTGTTATTGCTAACGCTTTAGTTATAGATAATGCATATGATATTGTGGATAAAAAATATGCTAAAAAATCAAAGTTCTCAAAATCACTCGAATCTAGTTCCAAATCATAGATCTCATCATTTTGATTCTAACAACGCTTGAATCGACTCAATCCAACACCATATGTGAAAGTTACCATGTTTTGAAGTATATGATAAACAACTAAAAAGTCAACTTGCAGGGTTGACTAGACTGCTAACTGGGTATGCCATATAGTGACATGGCACTGATGTTAGTAGGATGACTGGGTAGTACGAATTTTAGACCACACAATCCCATGCTGACGTCATACATGTCAAGTTGGTGAATTTTTATTTGTTGTTGTGTTTTGGTTGGTCCAATCAGGAGGTGCCATGTGGCTCAATGGGAGGGAGCCATGTGGCCCTCAGGCTTTGTGTAAAATTATCATTGGGAGACCAGTGACCTCGGTTAGAATTGAACCCACAAACTCACCGTTAACAACCAGCCACTATACCATTGAACCACCAAATGTGCTCTTTAATATAATGTGGGACGTTTATATTTAAAATACAATGAACCAACAGTTTGGGAGCGGGGGGGGGCGGGGGGGGGGCACGCTGGGCTAGTGGGCTTGCTAGAATGGCCCTGATATTAGGTTACATGGTAACACATATTACCATGATAGAAGGTAGAGGTGGCGGGCCGTTAGCCCAGTCCCGGTCACATTTAATGGCATACAGCCATTTGTGGACATAAGAGAGGGGTGGGGTGTATGGCACCCTGCTCGCGCCCTAGCCCACGACCACATGTACCTTCATATGACCAGGATCATTTGGCTGATAGGAATATGGCCTCTGGCCCATGCCCCTTACCACATAGAGCTCCAAATGACCGAGCTAAGGGGCTAAAGAATCAACACGCAAACCTTATTCGCAAATTTAAGCGTTTGATGAATTGCACAATTTTTAGCAAAATTTTAGCCACTCTCGTGCCAAATTGTCACTTAGTTGTTTCACCAAAAGGGAATTTGTTGTTGGTTTTGCCAATTTTGGTGATTTTGCAGGACATATAATAGAGAAATGGAGAAGGAGGATTAACTTAGCCATTTTTCGGCCTACTTGAGCCAAAGAAGAGCCTACACAAGGGTTTTTTTGGTGTTCTGGACATAATGGAACCATTGTTTTTATGATTTGAGCTTTTTATGTTGATGTAATTTAAATCTTGAGCATAAAATATAAGGGCCAACATTGGAAGCTGGACTTAGAGACGTAGCCTAGGAGGGGTGAACTTTGTCATCAAATTATTGTTTTGTGCTGCTGCATGTTGTCTATTTTTCTTTGGTTAAATATGCAAAACTTAACTAAAATTACTAAGTTTATGTGCTTTTTCATTTCGATCCATTGCTCACAAGGCATAAACTAGCTTACAATTATTTTCAAGAAACCTTCAATTTTTAATTTCAGACTAGTTTGGTATCAGAGCACGATTATTTTGAAGGTTTGACAATTTTTGCAAGTGTTTTTGAATGATTACTAGGTCTAAATTCAAGAGAGGAGAAGGAGTGCTTATTCAAATTGGTTCAAGGAGGTCACAAACTCCTAAAAATCCACTAGTCATGGCACGTGAAGAAGTACATGAGCTAATGTCTGAGGAAGAGAGAGATTTTAGAAAGGATTTCTATGATATGTGTTGAGATCGTGAAAGTGTTGTATAAAGAGTGAACAAAAATGTTGTGTTGTAATTGCCACAACAACACCCAAAATTTTTGGGCATATCCAAATTTTTGGGTCCCCCCTTCTACTCGCCCTAGGCTATTAGGGTTTTGATAAGGTTTTCAACTTGTTACTTTCCCCACAACCCTTCCTGTCAAATATTGTTGATGTGCCCACTCACATTTCACACATTGCATCTACGCATCATGCTTTATCTCAATTATAAACCTTATGATTGCGTTAGGGTTTGGGGGTGTGTTGCTTGAAGGAGCATTGAGAGCCCCGTGACTTGGAAACCTATCCTCCTATAATGTACATTGCCAATTAGTGGAGGAACCTGTGTGTGGATGAGAATGATTTTGATTTGTCTTTCCTTATGATTGACCATATTAGGGTTTGGGAGAAACCCTAAATTTTCAAAATGAAGGATTCCTTCATGATTTAACCCAATTCATATACCTCTGGGGGTGCATTCTCATCAACACTGCTTGACATCATGGCAAGAATAATTGTATGTCATGTTCCTTATTTGTTCATGATTGGTTCCCCATCTCAACGTGTGCATTAGGGTTTGTAAGATTGTCACCTTTTCCATGCGTCTTTGAAGCCCTAGGTCGATATAACTAATAATCCAACCTTGCTTTGCATTAATCCCCATCCCCAAATTCATGATCACGAACACTTCAAAGAACTCACATCATCACCATGGGAAACACATAATAACAAGGTTGCCCAAAATTAATGGTCCCATGAAAATGCCCATATTTTAGAATGGATCTCCAAATTGAAGCATGATTTGCCCAACCATACAATTTGTAACACCTTGATTTGGAATACATATGATTCATGTTCCTCTAGTGAATTATTTTTTATTTTTTATTATATATACATATATATATATATATATATATCTATATATATATATATATATATATATATCTACAGGATACCAAGAGAAAGTGGGCTTGTATCTGCATCAAACTAGGCAACACCTGTACTTAGTTAATACCGCGGTGTGACATCACTTAAATGAAGGAAAGAGGGGGGTTTAAATTGTTTCAAATTAACCTCATCTACCCCTCTAAAATCATGAAAAGTCAACACATATGCTCATTAAAGTGGACAAGGAATGCTCTTCAACTTTTGAATTGAACAAAATAGGCATTCATAAGGGACATTCAAACTACAGGGAGATGGTATGTGCTTTGAGGAAAGAAAGGAGAAAGTTGTATCTTATACATAAAGGCATTATTAATACGTGCATCATAAAAGCGATGGACTAGTGTGACCAACACAAGCGGGACAAAGCACATTCTTTATGAATTGCTTAGGAAAATGAGGGAGTGTAAAGCAAATTTGTTGCCCAAATGAGCACCAAAGAGTGCTACCTTTAGGAGGTCGCATTATGGAAACATTACCTTTATCTTGGGTTATGAGAAAAATTCCATCATATGGGTGGGGCACACAAATTTACAACAACACACGTGATTTTGAAAAGTAGGGAAAACAAATCCAAAATCAAAAGGTGAAGGATGAAGCCATATGGTTCACATACATGGAATACAATGGTGGTAATCTAATGTGATGACACCGCCATGGGTCATGAAAGTGTCAATAGAATGCAGGCTATGTCACTACACACAAAATTCTAATGAATTCAAAATTCACACCTACGTGATAATGAATTGAGCATCCAAAAGTTCGTGATTTCATGTGACCAACACACGCTACGATTTTCGTGACACCATGAGGGGACATGGACCCTAGGGATTATATACGTGCCCATGTAGAGGGTGGATTTATGTTCTCATCAAAGGGTATTGAATCACATATACGTAGAAGGAATGAGGGTAATTGGACATTAATAGCGCTGCCAAATTTGAATGGAAATGAGAGAAATGTTTGGTAAGAGTTTTCAAAACTCCAATGGTAGAACTGCTCGTATAGATTTTTTCTCCCGTCCATACAACACAGGCCATCAATTGAAGTCGCATCATGTCAAATATCAAAGGCACGATTCTAGTTTCTTTGAAGAAATGAAGACCCAGAAGGGCCAGTCATATTAATGAGTGAACTCAATTTCATAGGACTAGTGTTCCCTACCCCATCTCTCTACACCACCGTGATGAATTAACACACCTCATTCTGTGTCTCAATGACTGAAATAAAGTTATGTTGGTTACATCAAAATGATTGCAGGGTTATGTAAAAGGCCCAAGTGACACGATTGATGTGCCATTTCGCAGCTGAACTTTTGAAGGCTGGCATTGTTCAAACACACCGTAGAGTCACGTTGATGAGCTCCAGCAAACGCAGTCCAAACCTCAACGTGACTATGCGACTTCTGTCAAGTCACATATCCTCACAAGTCGCTAGGCCGCAAGTGTGTCTAGCTACTAGAGTTGCAACCTCTACAAAATGCGACCATAGACTTTCAGTAGTCGTAGTTCCTCTCTGTGGCACCACAAGTTGCAACCTCTCTTGTTGGTTGCATGGTCGCATTCATTTTCCTCATGTGTGCATCTGGGAGTGCGACCTTTTCAAGGATGTGACTATGTGACCTCCAACAAGTCGCACTTCCTCTAGGTCAAACAATCACATTTTCACGCCTTAGGAAAGTAGTGGGAGAAAGCAACCTTTGTTGTAATGTGACCTTGCAGCGTGTTTCACCCTCAGATTACGTGACTAATGCCTCATGGTTGCATAATCGTAATTGTCAACCCCAACAAAAGACCAAAATTGCGACCTAAACTAAATGTGACCATGTAATTTGTGTAAGTCTCATCCCACCCTCGCGACCTCTCCACGAGCCATGAGACTGCACTTAAGATCCTCATGTCCTCAACCAAGGTCATTGGCCATTGACATTGCACTTCTCTAACCATTGAAAGAAGTATTGGGCTAAGAGCATGGGGTTTCACATGTGATGATGTTATAAAGTAAGACACATTTGATGAAGTCTACATACAATAATGTCACATAAAATCGAAGAGATAATGCCAACATGCTCAGCGCAGGGGTTGGATAAGGAATTAAGTGAAATAAATATCACATAGTGCACTCTTTCAACTAAGTCCCGAAAATTCTTATTTCACAAGTGCTACGAAAGTTGTGTCGTTTCCTATTGATTCTCTTGGAGTAGTGCACAATGCAGCCCTAGCATGCAAGCATTGCGCCTGTATGTGTCTCCACACCTATGACTTGAGAAGAGCATGGTTGGACTTTCATTCTGCGACCCTCAGAAGCAAAAGGTGGCCTCACATTTACCCACAATGAGCCATACTTCTAACACATATTGAGGATACCTCCATGCCAACAAATGGTTTCATGAACACATGATGAGGTGAACAGAAACATGGTTGGAACTTATATGTAAATTAATTACATTGGAGCCATTAAATAGAGACCTAGTTCTGATCTTTTAGAGGTGTCCAAGAGGTCTTGCATCCAATTCTGATGCACTTGACAGGAGTTGTACTCGAATACAATAACAAGGAAAAATAGGAAATGCACACAATACTGATAGGTTATCTATGAAATTAGTGAAGAAGATATTGAAGGGGCTATAGAGAAATAAAATCCACTTGCTAAAGAGTAATATGGCGGTCTAAGAAACAAGTCCAAAGAGACAAGCATACCTAGATCTTAACATTGCAGGGGAATGAAGTTGCATGGTAGTAAGTTTATGGATAAAGCATGATTGAGAAAGACAACCAAGTGATCAAGAGAAGGATATGAGGGAAATAGTTGTCACTATGGTTCCCAAGGACATGGAAAAACATCATCTAGTTTACAGAGAACTATGCATTTTTACATTTCAAGACAATGGAGCTATATTCAATGTTGGTCATATGCATAATAGCAGGTCTATGGATGATGGAAATATCAAGGAAACTTGGGAAACATTTTCTAAGGCCACGCGCTTCAACAACAACATTACATAAAAGGGAGGGGGCCAATCAATGTTTCTCTTTTCTTTCTTTCAGTAAAATGTTTATGATCTTAAAATCATTCTCTATTAAAATATATGTGACCAAGGTTGTTTTTCCGCAGGTAGAAGAATAAGGATGGAATATTGTTTTGCATGAAGGAGACTAGGGTTTTGTCTAACATGCTAGCTGGATCCATGTAGCTGCCCAAAGCACCATGACAATCATGATGACTAGAATAATAACAAGACAATCAACATTCATCGCAACTTCATTCAATAGCTCACCATGATTGTGCACCAACATTAGGGTTTCTAACAACCCTCTTTACTCTCCTCACATATTCTCCTTTATCAATATGTAATTAATTCCAATGACTTTCCTGAGATTGATTCAAGCATGTAATAGTCACTAAATGAGAGAAAAAAGTGAGGAAGCTCAAGAGGCATGAGGGGAGGTCAAGGGTCACAGTAGGTGAACAATCACCTCAACTCTATAAATGTGCCTTCACGCCTCATTGATAAGTGACTTTAGCACTTGAGTTGAGGCTAGGATTAGATAACTGATTTATGCTTAAGGGCTAGAGACACTCAACTCTTGGTAGCTACTAGAGTGGAGTTGCAGTGAGGTTAGGGTTTTGCATTGGGTAATGGTATGAGAAGCCCATGTTCCACTATTAGGTTTTGACCAATTGCAAGATATGCACTTGAAGTTGCAGCAACATTAATAAGATGGTCTTCATGTTTTGAACTGATTCCCATGCTTACTCATGGTGGTTATATTGGTTGTATGATATTTTCACTATATTTTTATGTGTGATTTCATATACACAATATGTTATGGATTGGTTCATAGGATTTTCATGTATGTTTTTCTTTTGAATCAGTGTTTACTTATTTCTTTCCATGTTAGTGATCTATTGTGAACTATTTTGCAATTAAATTCTGGCATGTTCTTGTTTATGTATGTCTAATTGGGTTTTGGCTCACTGATCCCTCTCATGGCATACCTCTTCTTATCATTGGTGAGACTTGTTTGTACCTCTTTTTGCAGTTTGTCTATCTTGGGTTGCTTTTGTTTCACTATTTCGGAATTTCGTTCTTGGCCCCACTCTGACACCTTCTCATTTAATAACCAAGAGTAGAAACATTCATGGTGGTATCCAAGCCCACATATTGGATTGGGCTCCTATCCCAAACGATGTGAGGTCTAATTGGGTCTTCACACATGGGAGACCCCTTAGTTGTTGGTGGTACATTTCAATCCATCAACAAAATTGGTGCTAGAAGGAGGGCTAGATGACAAGCTAAGCCCTTGGAGCTTATAGTTTAGTCTCATATCTATAAATGGATCTGTCCCAAATCTTGCTCCCGTGGTGTTTATCTAATTTTTCCATTTGTCAGTGTTTAATCCCCGATGAGCCTCTCCATCACTTGTCTCAGTTAAAGTTTGATGGTGAGGATGGAACATCCTTGGCCGAGCATATTTCATATTTCCTTATGTTTTGCAAATCTTACGAGATTGACGATGAAGAGTTTGTGTGTGGGCTTTTCTACCTCACCCTTGAAGATCACGTCAAGCAATGGTGCCACATGCTGCCATTACCTTCCATCCATTCATTCAAGAAACTCATCAGTAAGCTTTGATAAGATTTTCATGGTACGATTTTCAAGATGTGTTAATAAGGATAAATGAGCTCAGAGTGAAACCTGAAGAATCTCTAGAGGATTTTTCTATTAGATTTGTCCATCTTTGTTTTGAATTTCCTGAAAGAGATGTCGATTGGGTGTATTTGAGTGAAAATTTTCAACAGTTGGTTTTCGTTTCTCTGCATCTTCAATTCGAAACAAATTTCGATTCTTATGAGTATTATGATAATTTGCAAATTACAAAGTGTCTATATTTTTCCCCTAATCTTATTTTTCCTCTCTCTGAATCAGGAACAACCTCAAGCCTCCAAGGAGGAAATTACTGCTTGTGGGATTTCTCATCCTCCTCCTTCTTTGTTACCTAACAAAGTTCTGGTCATAAATAGTTTAGATGATGAAAAATGCTTGTAGGGAAATAAACCAACTTGTATCACCTCCAACTCTCTCATACATCCTATTAAATCTGAACTTGAAGGTCAAGTTGATATAACATCTCTTCCTGTTGATGAAACCAAGATCGAGTCCATTGAACACATGTCTCACTCTATTCCTGGATTTCATTCACCTGTCGACAATGGCTTGGGTCTTATCTCACATAAAGTTGACTATCCTATCAAATCCATGAACTATGACATACATGAAAATCATTTTGTGCAGGATGTGAGTCTTGGTCCAATTGGTGCCCCTTCATCTAACCATTTTCATCCAGTGTACCCTGATTTATTTCATGCATCTACTACACCAATGATTTCTACAAATCATTCACATATTTATCCTACTCGTGTTGATTGCAATCATGTACATGGGGGTGATGTTTCACAGTCACAATATGAGGATCTTGAATCTCTTGTTCCTGATCTCTTCCATCCGCAATATTTAACAGGTGAAGAAGAAGGCCTTACATCTCGACCAATTCAAGATGGTTCTCTCATTGATTCCTCTTCACTTTCAATCCAAGAGGAGCCTTATGTGCCAGATGGACAACCTGATCAAACTGGATGCTTCAATGATTGTTATTCTATCAAAAACATATTCACCCATACCTCTGATGATTTCCATTCGTATCCACCTACTGATCTTACAAAGCCACCGAGTTTGATGATTCACCTTGTGAAGGTTCGGGGGCTCATCAGGAAGTTGAGGCACTTCAACTTCTGCTAATGGTTATGTTAGGTTGTCATGTTCCTGACGAGGCCCCTCAACCAAGTCAAGTTAGGGTTTCTGAAATTAGGATTTCCGCACACCATGCCCCTCTCAGTATCATCTTGTCAGATGCAAGTTAATCTTGGAGAGTTTATGATTCATGTGATTTCTCTCTGAGCAAATATTTCCATCATCTATCAGTTGATATGAACTTCTATGCCTTAATTTGTTTGCTGAAGGGAGTGCATTGCCCATTGTCTCAAATCCTTTTGACTATTACCCACCTGGTACAGATTGTGAATAGGGACAATTAAGTGATGTCTTACAACCCACTATATGTGGGGGTACCAATATCCTAACCTCTCTCTTTCTTGAGACTATTCAGATTGATTCACTTCATTCTTGGGAATCTAAAGAATCTAGATTGTTGAACTGCCAATCTATTAGTATTTAGACATCTAATCCAATCAATAATATATTCACTGATAGTTGTCATGTCACAACTAATGATGACCATATGCATTCACCTATTAATCTTACGAAACTACCAATATTTGATGGCTTTCTATTTGAAGGTTTAGATATTTGTTAGGACGGTGAGGCACTTCAACTTCCACTGATGGTTATGTTAGGTCCTCACGCCCTCGATGAAATCCATGGACAACTTCAAACTAGGGTTTTTGGGATTAGGGTTTTCGCGCTTGAATCCTCTGGTATCTCAGTTACACTTGGCAAAAACTCCTCTTTTCAAAGTCATCAAGTTGATCATCCTCCATATCATGATAGGGTTGCTGATTGGCTTGAAGGATCTTATCTGGCAGATTTCTCTGCTAGCAGGAAACATCTTGCCTCACTTACATTGGATGTAGGGTTAAGCATGAATGGATGTATGTCATGGCTAGATGATTATAGATTTCAAGTTTGTGATTCTATTTAGTAAGATTGGATTGCAACTCGGCTTGAATGGTCTTTTATGGCACATTTTCCTGTAAGTAGACATGAAATTCTTGTTGTTGTGTGTGTCTCTTAGGTGAGCATTCTTGTTTTTGCACAATTCTTTTTGTAGATTCTAATCACTAACATCTTTGTTCTTGTAGGTCAGGAACTAATGTGATGGTTGCATTGGAAGTTTGATTTAACATAACTTGACCTCCTCTCTGACTAAATTAGGGTTTTAGGTTTAGGGTTTTACGTGCATCATAAAAGCGATGGACTAGTGTGACCAACATAAGCGGGACAAAGCACATTCTTTATGAATTGCTTAGGAAAATGAGGGAGTGTAAAGCAAATTTGTTGCCCAAATGAGCATTAAAGAGTGCTACCTTTAGGAGGTCGCATTATGGAAACATTACCTTTATCTTGGGTTATGAGAAAAATTCCATCATATGGGTGGGGCACACAAATTTACAACAACACACGTGATTTTGAAAAGTAGGGAAAACAAATCCAAAATCAAAAGGTGAAGGATGAAGCCATATGGTTCACATACATGGAATACAATGGTGGTAATCTAATGTGATGACACCGCCATGGGTCATGAAAGTGTCAATAGAATGCAGGCTATGTCACTACACACAAAATTCTAATGAATTCGAAATTCACACCTACGTGATAATGAATTGAGCATCCAAAAGTTCGTGATTTCATGTGACCAACACACGCTACGATTTTCGTGACACCATGAGGGGACATGGACCCTAGGGATTATATACGTGCCCATGTAGAGGGTGGATTTATGTTCTCATCAAAGGGTATTGAATCACATATATGTAGAAGGAATGAGGGTAATTGGACATTAATAGCGCTGCCAAATTTGAATGGAAATGAGAGAAATGTTTGGTAAGAGTTTTCAAAACTCCAATGGTAGAACTGCTCGTATAGATTTTTGCTCCCGTCCATACAACACAGGCCATCAATTGAAGTCGCATCATGTCAAATATCAAAGGCACGATTCTAGTTTCTTTGAAGAAATGAAGACCCAGAAGGGCCAGTCATATTAATGAGTGAACTCAATTTCATAGGACTAGTGTTCCCTACCCCATCTCTCTACACCACCGTGATGAATTAACACACCTCATTCTGTGTCTCAATGACTGAAATAAAGTTATGTTGGTTACATCAAAATGATTGCAGGGTTATGTAAAAGGCCCAAGTGACACGATTGATGTGCCATTTCGCAGCTGAACTTTTGAAGGCTGGCATTGTTCAAACACACCGTAGAGTCACGTTGATGAGCTCCAGCAAACGCAGTCCAAGCCTCAACGTGACTATGCGACTTCTGTCAAGTCACATATCCTCACAAGTCGCTAGGCCGCAAGTGTGTCTAGCTACTAGAGTTGCAACCTCTACAAAATGCGACCATAGACTTTCAGTAGTCGTAGTTCCTCTCTGTGGCACCACAAGTTGCAACCTCTCTTGTTGGTTGCATGGTCGCATTCATTTTCCTCATGTGTGCATCTGGGAGTGCGACCTTTTCAAGGATGTGACTATGTGACCTCCAACAAGTCGCACTTCCTCTAGGTCAAACAATCACATTTTCACGCCTTAGGAAAGTAGTGGGAGAAAGCAACCTTTGTTGTAATGTGACCTTGCAGCGTGTTTCACCCTCAGATTACGTGACTAATGCCTCATGGTTGCATAATCGTAATTGTCAACCCCAACAAAAGACCAAAATTGCGACCTAAACTAAATGTGACCATGTAATTTGTGTAAGTCTCATCCCACCCTCGCGACCTCTCCACGAGCCATGAGACTGCACTTAAGATCCTCATGTCCTCAACCAAGGTCATTGGCCATTGACATTGCACTTCTCTAACCATTGAAAGAAGTATTGGGCTAAGAGCATGGGGTTTCACATGTGATGATGTTATAAAGTAAGACACATTTGATGAAGTCTACATACAATAATGTCACATAAAATCGAAGAGATAATGCCAACATGCTCAGTGCAGGGGTTGGATAAGGAATTAAGTGAAATAAATATCACATAGTGCACTCTTTCAACTAAGTCCCGAAAATTCTTATTTCACAAGTGCTACGAAAGTTGTGTCGTTTCCTATTGATTCTCTTGGAGTAGTGCACAATGCAGCCCTAGCATGCAAGCATTGCGCCTGTATGTGTCTCCACACCTATGACTTGAGAAGAGCATGGTTGGAATTTCATTCTGCGACCCTCAGAAGCAAAAGGTGGCCTCACATTTACCCACAATGAGCCATACTTCTAACACATATTGAGGATACCTCCATGCCAACAAATGGTTTCATGAACACATGATGAGGTGAACAGAAACATGGTTGGAACTTATATGTAAATTAATTACATTGGAGCCATTAAATAGAGACCTAGTTCTGATCTTTTAGAGGTGTCCAAGAGGTCTTGCATCCAATTCTGATGCACTTGACAGGAGTTGTACTCGAATACAATAACAAGGAAAAATAGGAAATGCACACAATACTGATAGGTTATCTATGAAATTAGTGAAGAAGATATTGAAGGGGCTATAGAGAAATAAAATCCACTTGCTAAAGAGTAATATGGCGGTCTAAGAAACAAGTCCAAAGAGACAAGCATACCTAGATCTTAACATTGCAGGGGAATGAAGTTGCATGGTAGTAAGTTTATGGATAAAGCATGATTGAGAAAGACAACCAAGTGATCAAGAGAAGGATATGAGGGAAATAGTTGTCACTATGGTTCCCAAGGACATGGAAAAACATCATCTAGTTTACAGAGAACTATGCATTTTTACATTTCAAGACAATGGAGCTATATTCAATGTTGGTCATATGCATAATAGCAGGTCTATGGATGATGGAAATATCAAGGAAACTTGGGAAACATTTTCTAAGGCCACGCGCTTCAACAACAACATTACATAAAAGGGAGGGGGCCAATCAATGTTTCTCTTTTCTTTCTTTCAGTAAAATGTTTATGATCTTAAAATCATTCTCTATTAAAATATATGTGACCAAGGTTGTTTTTCCGCAGGTAGAAGAATAAGGATGGAATATTGTTTTGCATGAAGGAGACTAGGGTTTTGTCTAACATGCTAGCTGGATCCATGTAGCTGCCCAAAGCACCATGACAATCATGATGACTAGAATAATAACAAGACAATCAACATTCATCGCAACTTCATTCAATAGCTCATCATGATTGTGCACCAACATTAGGGTTTCTAACAACCCTCTTTACTCTCCTCACATATTCTCCTTTATCAATATGTAATTAATTCCAATGACTTTCCTGAGATTGATTCAAGCATGTAATAGTCACTAAATGAGAGAAAAAAGTGAGGAAGCTCAAGAGGCATGAGGGGAGGTCAAGGGTCACAGTAGGTGAACAATCACCTCAACTCTATAAATGTGCCTTCACGCCTCATTGATAAGTGACTTTAGCACTTGAGTTGAGGCTAGGATTAGATAACTGATTTATGCTTAAGGGCTAGAGACACTCAACTCTTGGTAGCTACTAGAGTGGAGTTGCAGTGAGGTTAGGGTTTTGCATTGGGTAATGGTATGAGAAGCCCATGTTCCACTATTAGGTTTTGACCAATTGCAAGATATGCACTTGAAGTTGCAGCAACATTAATAAGATGGTCTTCATGTTTTGAACTGATTCCCATGCTTACTCATGGTGGTTATATTGGTTGTATGATATTTTCACTATATTTTTATGTGTGCTTTCATATACACAATATGTTATGGATTGGTTCATAGGATTTTCATGTATGTTTTTCTTTTGAATCAGTGTTTACTTATTTCTTTCCATGTTAGTGATCTATTGTGAACTATTTTGCAATTAAATTCTGGCATGTTCTTGTTTATGTATGTCTAATTGGGTTTTGGCTCACTGATCCCTCTCATGGCATACCTCTTCTTATCATTGGTGAGACTTGTTTGTACCTCTTTTTGCAGTTTGTCTATCTTGGGTTGCTTTTGTTTCACTATTTCGGAATTTCGTTCTTGGCCCCACTCTGACACCTTCTCATTTAATAACCAAGAGTAGAAACATTCATGGTGGTATCCAAGCCCACATATTGGATTGGGCTCCTATCCCAAACGATGTGAGGTCTAATTGGGTCTTCACACATGGGAGACCCCTTAGTTGTTGGTGGTACATTTCAATCCATCAACAAAATTGGTGCTAGAAGGAGGGCTAGATGACAAGCTAAGCCCTTGGAGCTTATAGTTTAGTCTCATATCTATAAATGGATCTATCCCAAATCTTGCTCCCGTGGTGTTTATCTAATTTTTCCATTTGTCAGTGTTTAATCCCCGATGAGCCTCTCCATCACTTGTCTCAGTTAAAGTTTGATGGTGAGGATGGAACATCCTTGGCCGAGCATATTTCATATTTCCTTATGTTTTGCAAATCTTACGAGATTGACGATGAAGAGTTTGTGTGTGGGCTTTTCTACCTCACCCTTGAAGATCACGTCAAGCAATGGTGCCACATGCTGCCATTACCTTCCATCCATTCATTCAAGAAACTCATCAGTAAGCTATGATAAGATTTTCATGGTACGATTTCCAAGATGTGTTAATAAGGATAAATGAGCTCAGAGTGAAACCTGAAGAATCTCTAGAGGATTTTTCTCTTAGATTTATCCATCTTTGTTTTGAATTTCCTGAAAGAGATGTCGATTGGGTGTATTTGAGTGAAAATTTTCAACAGTTGGTTTTCGTTTCTCTGCATCTTAAATTCGAAACAAATTTCGATTCTTATGAGTATTATGATAATTTGCAAATTACAAAGTGCCCATATTTTTCCCCTAATCTTATTTTTCCTCTCTCTGAATCAGGAACAACCTCAAGCCTTCAAGGAGGAAATTAATGTTTGTGGGATTTATCAGCCTCCTCCTTCTTTGTTACCTAACAATGTTCTGGTCATAAATAGTTTAGGTGATGAAAATGCTTGTAGGGAAATAAACCAACTTGTATCACCTCCAACTCTCTCATACAACCTATTAAATCTGAACTTGAAGGTCAAATTGAAATAACATTTCTTCCTTTTTATGAAACCAAGATTGAGTCCATTGAACACATGTCTCACTCTATTCCTGGATTTCATTCACATGTCGACAATGGCTTGGGTTTTATCTCACATAAAATTGACTTTCCTATCAAATCCATGAACTATGACATACATGAAAATCATTTTGTGCAGGATGCGAGTCTTGGTCCAACTAGTGCCCCTTCATCTAACAATTTTCATCCAGTGTACCCTAATTTATTTCATGCATCTACTACACCAATGATTTCTACAAATCATTCACATATATATCCCACTCGTGTTAATTGCAATCATGTACATGGGTGTGATGTTTCACAGTCACTATATGAGGATCTTGAATCTCTTGTTCATGATCTCTTCCATCCGCAATATTTAACAGGTGAAGAAGAAGACCTTACATCTCTACCAATTCAAGATGGTTCTCTCATTGATTCCTCTTTACTTTCAATCCAAGAGGAGCATTATGTGCCAGATGGACAACCTGATCAAACTGGATGCTTCAATGATTGTTATTCTATCAAAAACATATTCACCCATACCTCTGATGATTTCCATTCGTATCCACCTACTGATCGTACAAATCCACCGAGTTTGATGATTCACCTTGTGAAGGTTCGGGGGCTCATCAGGAAGTTGAGGCACTTCAACTTCTGCTAATGGTTATGTCAGGTTGTCATGTTCCTGACGAGGCCCCTCAACCAAGTCAAGTTAGGGTTTCTGAAATTAGGATTTCCGCACACCATGCCCCTCTCAGTATCATCTTGTCAGATGCAAGTTAATCTTGGAGAGTTTATGATTCATGTGATTTCTCTCTGAGCAAATATTTCCATCATCTATCAGTTGATATGAACTTCTATGCCTTAATTTGTTTGCTGAAGGGAGTGCATTGCCCATTGTCTCAAATCCTTTTGACTATTACCCACCTGGTACAGATTGTGAATAGGGACAATTAAGTGATGTCTTACAACCCACTATATGTGGGGGTACCGATATCCTAACCTCTCTCTTTCTTGAGACTATTCAGATTGATTCACTTCATTCTTTGGAATCTAAAGAATCTAGATGCTTGAACTGCCAATCTATTAGTATTTAGACATCTAATCCAATCAATAATATATTCACTGATAGTTGTCATGTCACAACTAATGATGACCATATGCATTCACCTATTAATCTTGCGAAACTACCAATATTTGATGGCTTTCTATTTGAAGGTTTAGATATTTGTTAGGACTGTGAGGCACTTCAACTTCCACTGATGGTTATGTTAGGTCCTCACGCCCTCGAAGAAATCCATGGACCACTTCAAACTAGGGTTTTTGGGATTAGGGTTTTCGGGCTTGAATCATCTGGTATCTCAGTTAAACTTGGAAAAAATTCCTCTTTTCAAAGTCATCAAGTTGATCATCCTCCATATCATGATAGGGCTGCTGATTGGCTTGAAGGATGTTATCTTGCAGATTTCTATGCTTGCAGGAAACATCTTGCCTCACTTACATCGGATGTAGGGTTAAGCATGAATGGATGTATGTCATGGCTAGATGATTATAGATTTCAAGTTTGTGATTCTATTTAGTAAGATTGGATTGCAACTCGGCTTGAATGGTCTTTTATGGCACATTTTCCTGTAAGTAGACATGAAATTCTTGTTGTTGTGTGTGTCTCTTAGGTGAGCATTCTTGTTTTTGCACAATTCTTTTTGTAGATTCTAATCACTAACATCTTTGTTCTTGTAGGTCAGGAACTAATGTGATGGTTGCATTGGAAGTTTGATTTAACATAACTTGACCTCCTCTCTGACTAAATTAGGGTTTTAGGTTTAGACTAATTAATTTTTAGGTTTTGCTTATTATTTTTATAATTAGGGTTTTCTTTTCGAAGTTTGATTTTTATTGTTTACTTCCATGGCTAAGATTTAAGTATGCTTGATTGTATTTTCTCTATCATAAGATCTTAGTTGTTGCATAACATTTGGAATTTAAATATGCATTCATCTTTTGCATTACAATATCTACTTACACATTGCATTGGCATTTTAATCACAATTGGATGTTTGATTCCTTGCATTAGCATAGCATTAAATTACACCATAAATCCTACCCACTGCATTACATAATGCATTTGCATTCTTGCATAGCCCACAGTGGTCGCTGACCTAACCTTTCATTTTACTCTATGTTGCATGCGACCACATGAGCCTGTGCAAACCTAGATCCTTCGATCCTTTGATTCTATGACACTTTTTCTCACACTTGTTTGCACATTCTCAAATCTTAAAAGGATTGCTTTCACCTCTTTTCACATGTTGACACCCTAGAAGAGCTTCCCTGGCCACCTTGCCCTAGTGTTAAAACGCTAGAAGTAATGATCGTATCTGAGTGTGGTGGTTACTCTAATAGGTAGCTTCTCTTAGAATTAGTAATCAAAGTTACATCCTGGATATCTCTCCTACAAGTCTAACTTATTATCAAGGAAAATAAGGACATATTTCTCGCGGGGATCCTTAATCAGTTTGAATGATCTGTACCCATAACCTAAACCTTCTGCTCAACATGGTCTTGAATGCTTTAATTACTTGTTTTCATTGTTCACTTGTTAACTGGAGATGAGATGTGGAAGATTGGCATGAGGGAAAACCTAAATCAGAATATCTTTTAGTTTCTGTCAAACAAGGAACAACCTCTCTTGCTTGTAAAGTAAGTCAGGATCCCTCATCTGCCCTGGTGCAATGAATGCCCAACAATAAGTGAAAATGCAAACATGAAAGAAAATGAAATTAAATAAAGGGTAAACGATCAAGAAAGGCTTCTTGTGCGGAGAGGTAATGTAATGACTCCATCGGGGTACTGACCAAGATCGCTGGTAGTGGAGCAAAGTTTGTGATTTCTTGAAGTGACTCCATCGGGGTAGTATCTAGGCCTGCTGGCAGCAAAGCAACATCAAAAAATTATTTTAAAAAGTTATGAATACTGTAAGCCCTCTGCCTCTTTCTTTGCATCATAATCAACTATTGGCATGTGTGAACTTCTAATTGGGTGATTACTGACTAGCAGGACGATCAAGAAAAGCTTCTTGTGCAGAGAGGTAATGTAATGAATCCGTCGAGGTACTGACCAAGATCGCTAGTAGTGGAGCAACGTTTGTGATTTCTTGAAGTGACTCCATCAGGGTAGTATCCAGGCCCGCTGGCAGCAAAGCAACATCAAAAACTTATTTTAAAAATTATGAATACAGTAAGCTCTCTGCCTCTTTATTTGCATCATAATCAACTATT
The DNA here is from genome assembly GCA_031772625.1 of Pinus tabuliformis. Classification (NCBI taxonomy): domain Eukaryota; kingdom Viridiplantae; phylum Streptophyta; class Pinopsida; order Pinales; family Pinaceae; genus Pinus; species Pinus tabuliformis. Next base: position 290,397,830 of record CM062808.1, on the reverse strand, counting down.
GGCATGTGTGAACTTCTAATTGGGTGATTACTGACTAGCAAGACCTAGATGAGACACAGGGGAAAGACATATTTGTAACGGTCAAGGTAACACAAGAGCTACCCATAAGGATTGTTCAATACTTCTTTGCATCATTATCCAGACTTAAAATATGATAGGGATGTTGGCAGAGATGTTGGACTCTACTAGCGGTTCACCAATTTTTGTAGGCACTACAACAACACCCAAAATTTTTGGGCATATCCAAAATTTTGCCCCCCGCCTGCGCCCCAACCCCCCCCCCCCCCTTTCTACTTGCCCTGTGCTATTAGGGTTTTGATAAGGTTTTCAACTGGTTACTTTCCCTATGTAGGTTTTAACCCTGTACAGAAATTACCTGCATACGAATTCTAAAAAACAAAAAATAAACAATGGCAAAAGCATAAAACATAAAATAGATATACACAAAGATTTTCCCCCGATCCCAAAACTAGGGCTACTAGATTGATTTTTCATTATATTCATTTCAATGTTACAATACATATATATACATGCCGAAGCATCCATAAACCCCAATCCATTAATCTTGGATTAGAACATAATCGTAGTTCCCTTGACTATATCTACAAAATACCATGGGTAGAAAACCATCATGCCCAAAACCATGTGTGAAAACCACGCACAAAACCACAGGTAGCTCTGCCCACCTAATATATGGTCCAAATTTTTTTCCTCGGGGCACAGCCTCAGACTCTGTAGAGGCGGGCTACTACCCCCCTCAAATCCCCCAACTGGGGGGCTTTCGCCCCCCTATGACTCCCTTATTTCATCCCGCTCAACGAACAATGAGTGCTATAGCCCCCCCTGTGACCCCCCGTTGCGTGAGGCTAGTCGTGGAAAGAATATAACACACACCCAACATGCTGTGACCCTTCCTATCAAACCTTGCTGATGTGCCCACTCACACTTCACACATTGCATCCACACATCATGCTTTATCTCAATTATAAACCTTATGATTGCATTAGGGTTTGGGGGTGTGTTGCTTCAAGGAGCATTGAGATCCCCGTGACTTCGAAACTTATCCTCCTATGGTGTACATTGCCAATTAGTGGAGGCACCTGTGTGTGGATGAGCATGAATTTGAATTATGATTGACCATATTAGGGTTTGGGAGAAACCCTAGATTGTAAAAATGAAGGATTATTCATGATTTAACCTAATTCATATACTTCTAGGGGTGAATTATCACTAACACTGCTTGGCATCATGGTAAGAATCATTGTATGTCATTTTCCCCCTACATTCATGATTTGTTCCCCATCTCAACATGTGCATTAGGGTTTATAAGATTGCCACCTTCCCCATGCGTCTTTGAAGCCATGGGTCGACATAACTAATAATCCAACATTGCTTTGCATTAATCCACATACCTAGAAGCATGATCACGAACACTTCAAGGAACTCACATCATCAGCATGGGAAATGCAGAGTAACAAGGTTGCCCAAAATTAGTGGTCCCATGAAAATGCCCATATTTTAGAATGGATCTCCAAATTGAAATGAGATTTTCCAAACAATACAATTTGTAACACCTTGATTTGGAATAATTATGATTCATGTTCCTCTAGTCAATTATTTTTTATTATCTGTGTGATTTCCCTGCTCTCACATAAACAAATATATATATATTTTTTTGGTACACTAATTTGTTCTTTTTTTGTTTCATCCCCTCTACAGGATACCAAGAGAAATTGGGCTTGGATCTGCATCAAACCAGGAAACACCTATTCTCCGTTAATACCCTGATGTGACATCACTTAAATGAAGGAAAGAGGGGGGTTTAAATTGTTTCACATGAACCTCATCTACCCCTCTAAAATCATGCAAAGTCAATGCATATGCTCATTAAAGTGGACAAGGAATGCTCTTCAACATTTGAATTGAATAAAACAGACATTTGTAAGGGACATTTAAACTATAGGGAAATGGTATGTTCTTTGAGGAAAGAAAGGAGAAAGTTGTATCTTATACATATAGGCATGATTAATACGTGCATCATAAAAGTGATGGACTTGTGTGAATAACCCAAGTAGGACAAAGCACATTCTTTATGAATTGCCTGGGCAAATGAAGGAGCGTAAAGCAAAGTTGTTGCCCAAATGAGCACCAAAGAGTGCTATATTTAGGAGGTCACATTATGGAAACATTACCTTTAACTTGGGTTCTGAGAACAATGGCATCATATGGGTGGGACACATAAATTTACAACAACACACATGATTGGGAAAAGTAGGAAAAAGAAATCCAACATCAAAAGGCGAAGGATGAAGCCATATGGTCGACATACATGGCATACTGTGGTGGGAAGCTAATGCGATGACACCACCATGGGTCGTGAAAGTGTCAATAGAATGCAGGCCATGTCACTACACACAAAATGGCAGCGAGTTCGAAATCCACACCTACGTGACAATAAATTGAGCATCAAAAGTTTGTGATTTCATGTGACCAACACACACTATGATTGTCATGACACCATGAGGGGACATGGCACCTCGGTATTGAATCACAAATATGTAGAAGGAATGAGGGGAACTAGGAAGTGATAGTTCTACTATATTCAAATGAAAATGAGATAAATGTTTGGTAAGATTTTTCAAAACTCCAACGGCAGAACCGCTCGCATAGATGTTTGCTCCTATCCATACAACGCAGACCATCATTTGAATTCGCATCATGTCAAATATCAAAGGTGCGGTTCTAGTTGCGTTGAAGCAATGAAGACCTAGAAGAGTCGGTCATATTAATGAGTGAAATATGATTTCATCGGACTGGTGTTCCCTACCCCATCTCTCCACGCCACCATGATGCATCAACGCACCTCATTTTGTGTCTCATGACTGAAATAAAGTTATGTTGGTTAAATCGAAAGGATTGAAGGGTTATGTAAAAGGCCCAAGTGACAGGAGTGATGTGCCATTTTGTAGCTAAAGTTTTGAAGGCTCACATTGTTCAAAAACACATTGTAGATTCAGGTTGGTGAGCTCTAACAAACACAGTGTAAACCTAAACATGACCATGCGACTTCTGTCAAGTCGCATATCCTCACAACACAATTCGCCAGGTCACAAGTGTGTCTAGCCACTAGAGTTGCGATCTCTATGAAATGCAACCATGCAACTTTCGCTAGTTGCAGTTCTGTTCTGTGACACCACAAGTCGCAATCTACCTCACTAGTCACATGGTTGCATTCCTTTTCCTCATATGTGCAACTAGGAGTGCAACCTATTCAAACATTAGGGGAGTTTTTAGGTCTAAAATGGGCCTCCTAAGAAAAATGTACAACCAAAATAAACTTTATAAGAATCAATAGGATTCAAGATGATGATGTCAACCATGGGGGATGATTCACCATTTTTGGAGTAAAAAAATAAAAAGATTAAAAAATAATAAAATAATAAAACGACTTTTTAAACTCATATTTTCAACTTATCTCCCTAAGGTTTTACTCAAATTTCGAGAGGAATTAATCATTGGATGCAAAATTTAATTCCTCATCCAAGGAGTGCCCATGTTGCATACTTTTGATGGACCCTCTTACACTAAAAATGATAAATACATGAAAAAACGTTATTTCAATCATGTTTTTCATGTATTTCACATTGTTCGTGTAGTAGGGTCTATCGAAAGTATGCAACATGGGTACTCCTTGGATGAGGGATCAAATTCTGCATCCAAAGAGTGTTGTCACTCGAAATTTGAGTAAACCCATAGGGAGATAACTTGAAAATATGAGTTGAAAAAATAGTTTTTTTTTTTTTTTTTTTCCCTCTAAAATTTGATGATGTAATCTAATATTACTTTATTATTTCCACTATTATTTTATAATTTATTTAAGAGGCCCATTTTAGACCTCAAAATTCCCCTAATGGATGCGACTATGCGACCTACAACAAGTCACACTTCCTCTAGGTCGAACAATCAAATTTTCATGCCTTAGGAAAGCAGTGGGAGTAAGTAACCTTCGTTGTAATGTGACCTTGCAGTGTGTTTTACCCTCAGATTACCCTGCTAATGCCTCATGGTCACATAATAATAAATTTCAACTCCAACCACCCCAACAAAATACCAAAACTATGATATAAACTAAATGTGACCATGTAATTTGTGTAAGTCGCATCCCACCCTGGCGACCTCTCCATGAGCCATGAGACTACACTTAAGTTCCTCATGCCCTAAACCAAGATCATTGGCCATTGGCACAACACTTCTATAACCATTGAAAGAAGCATTTGGCGAAAGAGCAAGGGGTTTAACATGTGATGATGTTATAAAGTAAGACACATTTTGACGAAGTCTACATTCAACAATGTCACATAAAATCGAAGAGATAATTCCAACATGCTTAGCATAGAGGTTGGACAAGGAATTAAGTGAATAAAGATCATATATTTCACTCTTGAAACTAAGTCTCGACAATTCTTATTTCACAAGTTCTATGAAAGTTGCATCGTTGCTTATTGATTCTCATGGAGCGGTGCACAATATAGCCCTAGCATGCGAGCATTGCTCATGTATGTGTCTTCACACCAATGACTTGAGAAGAGCATGGTTGGAATTTCATTCCGCGACCCTCAAAAGAAAAAGGTGGCCTCCCATTTACCCAAAATGAGCCATACTTCTAGAATACCTCCATGCCAACCAAGGTTTTCATGAACACATGATGAGGTGAACAAAAACATGGTTGGATATTTTATGTAAATTAATTACCTTGGAGCCATTGAATAGAAACCTAGTTCTGATCTTTGAGAGGTGTCCAAGAGGGCTTACATCCAAGTTTGATGCACTTGATAGGGGTTGTACCCGAATACAATAACAATGAAAACTATGAAATGCACACAGGGCTGATAGTTTATCTACGAAATTAGTGAAGGATATATTGAAGAGGCTATAGAGAAAGAAAATCCACTTTCTAAATAGTAATATGGTGGTCTAAGAAACAAGTCCAAAGAGACAAGCATACCTATCTCTTAACACTGCAGGGGAATGAAGTTTCATGGTAGTAATTTTATGGGTAAAGCATGATTGAGAAAGACAACCACGTGATCAAGAGAAGGATATGAGGTCAATAGTTGTCAATGTGGTTCCCAAGGACATGGAAAACCATCATCTAGTTTTGAGAGCACTATGCCTTTTGACATTTCGAGACAATGGAGTTGTATTCAGTGTTGGTCATATGAATAATAGCAGGTCTACGGATGATGACAATATCAAGGAAACTTGGGAAAAATTCACTAAGGCCATGTGCTTTAGAAACACCGTTACATAAGGGAGGGGGCCAATCAATGTTTTTCTCTCTTTCTTTCAATCAAATGTTTATGCTTTTAAAATCATTCTCTATTAAAAATATATGTGACCAAGGTTGTTTGTCTGTAGGTAGAAGAACAAGGATAGAATATTGGTTTGCATGAAGGAGACTAGGGTTTCGGCTAACATGCTAGCTAGATCCATGTAGCTCCCCGAAGCACTGTGAGAATCACAATGACTAGAATAATAGCAAGAAAATCAACATTCAATGCAACTCCATTTGGTAACTCATCATGATTATGCAACAACATTAGGGTTTCCAACAACCCTCTTTACTCCCCTCAAATCTTCTCCTCTATCAATATGCAATTAATGCCAACGTATTTGATGAGATTGATTCAAGCATGTAATAGTCACTAAATGAGAGAAAAAAGTGAGGAAGCTCAAGAGGCATGAGGGGAGGTCAAGGGCCATAGTAGGTGAACAGTCACCTCATCTCTATAAATGTGCCCTCATGCCTCATTGAGAAGTGAATTTTTCACTTGAGTTGAGGCTAGGATTAGATAGCTAATTTATGCTTGAGGGCTAGAGGCACTCAACTCTTGGCAACTAGTATAGTGGAGTTGCAGTGAGGCTAGGGTTTTGGGTCAGGCAATGGTATGAGAAACCCATGTTCCACTATTGGGATTTGACCAATTGCAAGATATGTGCTTGAAGTTGCAATAACATTAATAAGATGTTCTTTATGTTTGGCACTGATTCCCATGCTTATTCATGGTGGTTGTATTGGTTGTCTAGTATTTTCACTGTATTTTTACGTGTGCTTTCATATACACAATATGTTATGGACTGGTTCATAGTTGTTGCATGTATGTTTTTCTTTCGAATATGTGTTTACTTATTTCTTGCCATGTCAGTGATCTATTGTGAACTATTTTGCAATTAAATTTTGGCATGTTCTTGTTTATGTATGTCTGATTGGGTTTTGGCTCACTAATCCCTCTCATGGCATACCAATTTTTATTGCTGTTGAGACTTGTTTTTACCTCTTTCTGCAAAATTTCAATCTTGGGTTGGTTTTGTTTCACTGTATGGGCATTTCGTTCTTGACCCCTATTGTAGCGGCTACAACCACACTCCAAAATTTTTCCTTAGCTTCGTTTTGGAGTCTCCCTACCAACCATCCTTAGTAGCATGTCTTGCAATCCTGTGCATGTCAACTTGTTTGTCTCCCATCATAGGCTTCCATTCCAGACTTAGGTAATTTTCTCGCTGAGATGTTCACTCAGAAAATTGATTAATTATGGAGGGGAACCAATCTTCCCTCCAAAAATTGCACAATCTTTGATGGGCTGCCTACGAAGCTCCAAAATTACGCAATCCATCCAGGTAGCCTTCCCTCAGAAAATTATGCAATCCAGCCCGACACTGGGCTTCACCCTAGAAATTGCGTAATTCTGGGAGGCAATGACCTGCTGACCCTAGAAATTGCACATTGCCTGAGGGACAACCAGCCCTGCTTAGCCTAGAAACTGCGCAAATCTTTTTCCTAGTTTTGCAGACTACTGCATGTGCCTCTATGTTGACTGGTTCCCTCTGGGACTGAGCAATCCTAATTTGCATGCATGGGTTGCTTTTTCCCAAAATAGTAAAAAGAAGCATGCAAAAGGAATCCTTGAATTTTAGGGATCTATTTTTAGCAGTTGGATGTTATATGCAAAGATCGTTTTATAAAATTCCTCCAAGTGTCGCTTATTCCTAGATTTGTGGTATGTGCATCATAACCTCGATCTTATCAAAACTCATTTTTCGGATGCTACAAAGCTCATTCCTTACATTGATCTTGTAGCTCTGACATCCCACATCGCATCTAGGAGTCTTCGGCATATTCAACTCAGCTTTTTCAGGGTAAGTATGATTTTCATGTATTGTGCTATGTTTTTGTTGCTTTTTCTATTTCTCTTTGTGTAAGTGCTATCTTCTTGATTTCAATGAATGCTTGCTATTGTTTTGATGCATGTTAGATTGTAGAAGAAATGTTTCAGTTTTTCATTACATCTCCCTACTGTTGCATGCATGACACTATTTTTGCACTCACAGTCATTGCTGCGGCGACTCGCTTCACACACATGCTTGTATTCCCATTTTTTGAATCCTGCACTCACTGTTTGCATGCATGATTATTCACTCTTGTTTCCACTTAGTCTCGCCATGCATTCAACAAACTTCATGCATGTGCTACATCCTCCACAGAGCATTTTCTTGCGCCAAGCGAGAAGAATTTTTCTTTTATCATTTTGTTGCAGGAATGTTTTTGGATGGCGAGTTTGCAGATCAGATCTAAAATTTTTGGTGAAAAATTTACAAAAAAAAATAACATATCTAGATTTATTACGAAAAAATACCCAAATTCAAAAAAAAACCAGTCGAATAGGAGTCCAGATGAGGGAGATATCGCTGATTTAAAATCAGCTATGTTGCAGAAATGTTTCTGACGACAATTCATGGACGATGAATCTCCTATTTTTTTTTTGCAATTTTGGTGCAGAATTTTAGAAAAGTTATTGTATATCTAAGCTCCTCTTGAAAAATTGCTCAATTTCAAAAAACATGAGTTGAATCAGAGTTCGGATGTGAGAGATATCGCTGATTTAAAATCAACTATTTTTTCATAACTTTTGTTATGGCGGAAGAGTTGCAGCGCGAATCTGAGATTCTAGATTGTCCAGATAAGGATTTCCAAAACATAGGGAGATGCAAAATGGTCCCTCTATTTCCAAAAATAGGTTATCATAAATATTATGAGTTATATTGATTGAGTAATGTCCATTTTAATTCTAGAACAGCATTCAGAGCGGGTTCCCTTTGGAGACGTGCCCTCCCACCCCACTTTATTAGGCACCTGCTTCACATTCATTAGTTTCAGCATAGCAGCATTCGGCTTGGGTTCGTTGGAGATTTTCCCTTCCACCCCAGTCTATGTAGGCACCTGCTACTTCATTAACAACCAACATCACGGTTATGGGTCTTGTCATCGAAGTCCATTTGCTAGGATGCACACTGTTAGTATCACAGTTGGTCTCAAGTATTACAAGGTATATCTATCCTTGGATTTTCATTTGTCATGGTTATGGGTCATCCACAAACCCAAACTTCATCAAATTCCATTTGCTAGGCTGCACACTGTCAGTATCACAGTTGATCACAAGCATTACAGGGTATCTCTATCCTCGGATCTTCGTTCATCATGGTTATGGGTCATCCAAAAACCCACAGTTCATCAAAGTCCATTTGCTAAGCCGCAAATTGTAAGTATCACAGTTGGTCACAAGCATTACAGGGCATCTCTATCCTCAGATATTCGTTCATCATGGTTATGGGTTAACCACATAAAACCCTTCTCTTTAGTGGCTCTCCATATTCAACAAAGGCTTCGTAGGAGGGAAATGCACGCAATGGGGACCATTGCTTCCTAAGGAGGGAGGAATGATCTGAATATAAAATGGCATCGACCCATGGTATTCATCCACCCATGTTATTCATCCACCCATGGAATTTACCCATGGTATTGTAAGTGGCGTCCACCCATGGTATTTATGCAGCCATGGTATTGTAAGTGACATCCACCCATGGTATTCATTCACCCATGGTATTTTCCCATGGTATTGTGACATCCACCCATGGAATTGACCCTTGGTATTATAACTGAAAAATACTATAAGTAACAAGTCACATTTTGTAAAAGGACAGTCTGTCTGCCACAATGTAGCTTTTACAATTATTCTTCGTTTTTATAAAAAAATTCTTTGTGGTTTTGTTTATTGGAAATTCTCTTCTTTTTCTTCTGGAATTTCAATATTTTAGATCTTGGGGGGCCTCCCCCCAAGATCCGGATCAAGCACTAGCCTCTAGGCTTGCATTGTGCAATTCTGGGAGGCAGTGCCTTGCTAGCCCTAGAAATTGTGCAATGTAGTTTGTTGGTTTGCATGTCAATTCTAACTAAAATTGCGCATTACGTAGTTTCAGTCCTCAGCAGGCTAGGATGGACTGTGCATTACAAAATTCTAGTAGTCAATCAATCTCCTGATACGCTGGACAATGGCTTGTGTAGTTTTGGCAGCCAATCTCCTAGTATCCTGGTGGAAATTGCGCAATCTTCACAATCAGTCATACAAGCATGTTGCAAGTCAGTCCTCAAGTTTGTTTTGGTTTTCAACTGATGGGTTGCTTAATATGCGTGTTTCTATGTCTCCAGGTATCACATGTGTTTGTTTGCCTCTCAGTAGCATAGGTACAATGGCCTCCTAGGGAGCAGGGTCAAAGGACAATGTTGAGAGCGCAACTAGAGATGCAGTTGAGCAAGTGTATATGAGCTTGCCTATCTATGAAGACACCAAGCTATTGATAGACAAGGATATCATGATAAAATGTCCATGACATCAAAAATAGCAACACCATTAGTAGGAGCAGAGGGTAGCAAACCTGCACGTGACAAAGGAAAGAGGAAGGTTGTTGAAAGAGCAGAGGCAGAGCAAAGTTGCAAGTTCAAAGCAGATCCACTTGTGATGAAAGCGGCTTTGGAGATTGAGGATAAGAGGTGACAATGTGACAAGAGGATCATGCAAAGGTAAAGAGACAAGCTAAGGATGGAGGAAACAGAGAAGGAGTTGCGGGAGTTGAAGTGGCAACTCAGGGAAGAACATGAGCTATGAAGAGCAGAGAAGGAAGCACATCAGGAACAAATCTAGCAGGAGGTGCAACATGCAGAGACTGTTGAAACAACACCATATAGGTTATAGACCCATCCTAGCAGCTGGCACAAAGCAGACAGGCTGAGCAATGCTGACGATCGCCACACAATCGCATGCACGGGTGTTCAGTAATATGGATGTCATTGTGCGCACGCATGTGATCCCACCCATTGGCACACTCACTGAGTCGAAGACAAGAACCAAGTCCGACTGGAGTTGGACATGTACTTCGATGAGTTGATGCGCATAGCCACCATCACACACTTGGAGATTAGCATAGACACTATGCATCAGTATGTTGTTGGTTTGACTACACTCAAGACTACGATGCGAATGTTATCAGACGAGTTGGACAGAGGTGCCAAATCAGTGTACCCAATGCAACGGGGCAAGAGTTTGCTTTCAGCAGGATGTCACCATTGAGCATAGAGACACCACCATGGACTACAAAGCTTGGCATCAGTTCGCCACTGTCAATCATCTCGAGGATATCAAAGAGTTGGTCTTGCCATAGTTGTCCGGGTCTTAGTAATAGCTTGCCTAGATTGCTCAAGCCTATTTTGTCTCACATGGGTACATGTGGAGATTGTAATGTAACATCTTGTAAAAGTGAAAGAACAAGTGTCGATAGTAGAATGTGACATTCATGTAGTAGTTGAAGAGTCATGAGGGTAGGTGAAGAGTCACAAAGGGGAATGTCAAGGGTGACCCCACCCTTTACTATTTATAGAACCTCATAACTCATTTTATAGGCTTTTGGGAGCCAAGCTTCCTATAAGTGCATCTTAGAGAAAGCTTGGAGTGTATTGTAATGAGCCTTAGCTTCTCCATAGTGCAGAAAAGGAGTAGGTAGCAGTGACTGTAACGTTCTGTTGTTGGAACTAGTGGTTGGTCATGGTTGTATTGTATGATTGGATCTTTCACTCTTAATATAACAGAGTCAACACGTTTCATGCATATGTTTTTATTGTATTTTAGCTATCTTGGTTAATATAATGATATATGTAGTTGTTTTCTTACATATGTATGTATGGACTCTTTCTATATATGTATATATGAATCTTGTTGAGATGTGCTGTTGGTTTAACCATCACTTTGGATCATTGGCTAACCTACTTTCCAGGTTGTGATGTATCTTTCCTCGTGTGTTCCCTTTCAAGTTGCATGTTTCCACATGTTTCTAAGGGGTGTACTCATTCCCCTTTCCGTGTGTTAGAACCCTTCATGCACCTTCCATGGCTTGCTGCATTGGTCACACCCTTGCTACCAACAAGGACATTCTGATTGCCTCTATGTGCAACCACGGTGAAGGCGATATCGTACGACCCACTGCTAGGACTCCTACACTAAACGGTCTGAGTTCTAGTTGAGACTTCTTACCGGGGAGATCCCTTGGCATGTTGGCGAGTCCAACACCGTCAACATTATGGCGCTAGGAGGAGGGCCATATGAAAAGCTGAGTCCTCACATCCTATTTTGAATATTTTCATATCCGTCATGGATACTATTAGACTCATCCTTCCGCGATGTTTCTCTAATGTTGAACATCTCGACATCACGAGGGAGCTTTTTGATCTCTTGTCAGAATTCACGTATGATGGTGAAGGCGAAGTGGCCTGGCTTGAGTACTTTTAAGAATTCTACGCATTTCTTGATGATGCAAATGACTTCTATGATGAAGAAGCCAACTTGCTGCTTTCACACACACTTCATGAATCCCCACAACGATGGTGCAACAACCTACCATCCAACAGCATGCACTCACTTGAGCGGTTCTGTGAGCTCATTGAATCTACTTTCCATCATTTTGATCCAGAACCTCTTGACAAAAAACTGTTAAAACGACCAAAGACTCCGCAAGAATTTCCTATGGATTTTTGGTAGCGCTTCCATGTATTGCAGTTTCAAGCTTCGAAAAGCCAGATGAAGTTTAAATATATTTAGGACAAATTCAAATATTTTCTTAACAAATCAGTCAATCCCAAGATGAACTTGAAGTTCAAAACCCGCTCCACATACTACGGTGATGGATCTACACAATCACCAATGGACACAGTCGCTGCCACAAGTGACTATCCACCGTCCCCTCATCAAACAACTTCACCACCGTAGATTGATGTGGAAGAATATGTACACACGTCTTTTCAACTCTCATATCCTCCCAACATCACTTCTCTTAATTTTTGCGCAAGTTTGGTTACGAAGCCCATGGGTTGTCACATGCATCTGTTACCACAACCTTTGTCTTTGTGTTTTGCTGATCCTCTAGATTGCACTGTTGTGAACAAGGATCAATCCATCAATGAGTTGGTGTTGCAAAACCAACTTGTGCTGTCATTCATGATGGGTATGACTAGGAAACTGAACATCAACCTATGGCGAAGGACGATCTCCTTCTATTGCGCCTCCTCCACTTTTTCTTGACCTCTTTGGTGATTCTACTATCTTTGATTTTCCTTGTGTAAATCCACCAATGGATGCACCCATTGTTGATCATTCGTAGAACACACCGAATTCCAGTCCATCATTCGAAAGTGGAGAGGAAAAATGCTTCACTGAAAATCCACTTTGCTTTCTCATTTGCTTTTTCTAGAAATGTAGAGGGTGAACATTCTTGCTTCTCATCTACCCCTCTGTTTGATTTATCAGATCATGAGGATGCCAATGAAATCATTGATTTTTATGATCATAGCTGTCGTGATCTCTTTACTCCCATATTTGATCACGATGATGATTCTATCATTGTTGATTTTTCAAAGCCACCTGTTTATGATGATTTATCTGTTGACGAAGTCGAAACCCGCAGACTATCGAGGCACTTTAGCTTGAGCTAATGGTTATGTAAGGCCGTCACTGTCTTGAGGTTGGTTTCACTTCTTGTCAGGAAATTGTTGAAACACCCAAGGCTCCTGATCACTCATCTGTATGCATTGAAGATCAATCCCACAGACAAATTTCACTTCCTCACCTCGAACTACATGATCCCATCACTCATGCACTGGAGGAATCTTACATAGCAAGCACACTTGCATGATGCAAGTTGTCTTTGTTTCTCTCATTTGCTTGCATATCATAGTCAAGAGAATGCATATGATTTACATCTGCATGTAGTGTAGCACAACACCATGGTAAGTCCACGGATTGCATGTCATGCACTCACACTCATCTATGTTTTGTGGACGCATCTAGACTTGGAATGTGTTTTTCTTCATTGTTATATATTTCATGTTTGCTGGTTCGCACAACTATGATGTTCACGAACCATGCCTTCACCAACATGGGTCAACCAATGCACCGGTGGTTGCATTGGAAATATCACTTCATGTGATCATGCCCATGCTCCGTTAGCTTAGGAGTAGGAGTAGTGTTCGCTTCTTGTCTTATTTCTTACATGCATGTTTGCTTTTTTCCTTGCATGTTTGTTGGCTTGCTTTCTTGTTTGCCTACTTTCTTTGCTTTCGAATTTTGCTTCTACTCTTCGCTCTTTTAGTTTTTTATTTGCTTGTTTATGTTTGTAGGTTAGTTTCACATGAAACCTTGTGCGAATCTTGAAACAAGCGAGGGTAAAGTACAAGAGGACTTGTGCAGTTATCAATATTTGGTTATTTGTCGTTCTGTCTCTATATATATAACTTGTTATCTTTAGTCCATGGTATGCTAATGGAAAATACCTGATATTCGAAGTGAGCCTTGATGAAAACACAATGCTTGAGCGCTAACTAGTATCACCTACTCTAGTCAGTTGTTTTGGGTTAACTCTTGTCAACTCAGTCAAGTAGAGTAAGGTGAGGGGGAAACCTTAAAAAGTATGTGAGAGGTATATAGAAAATACTTCTCTGAAAGAACAACCTCTTCTTCTCTCAATAATTCAGGATCCCTCTTTAGCCTTTGAAATGAATAAGTGCTATGCACAATTATAAAATAAAAAATGAATAAGGTGAAAGAAGAGAAAGGCTTCATGCACAGAGAAGTGATGAAAGTAACTCCTTCGGGGTACTGAAGAGGCTCGCTGGAAGCAGAGTGAGGCTTGTGTTCCTATGTGACTCCGTTGGGGTACTGTCTAGGCCTGCTGGCAGTAGAGAAACACCAGAGATGAAACTTAAACTATGACTATCATATTGCTTGTGTACCAGTATACCCCTCATCCTAATCGAAACAATTGTGTTCAACTGGCTTGGAATGTGTGCCGACCAACTAAGAGCATGGCATGTGCTACATCTTTCAATCAAGCTAGTGCGGGAGTCAAGATGATCAGAGAATTGAACAATTCTTCTGAAGGTGTTAGACTTGATTTTCACGAAGCAAGGTTCATTCAGAGAGCTGGAATTCTACTAGTGTGTTGCCAAGTGTTGTAGCGGCTACAACCACCCTCCAAAATTTTTCCTTAGCTTCGCTTTGGAGCCTCCCTACCAACCATTCTTAGAAACATGTCTTGCACTATCAAGTACATAGGCTTCAACTGAGTTTCACTAGCTTTCCAGCCTGTGCATGTCAACTTGTTTGTCTCCCATCACAAGCTGCCATTTCGGACTTATCTAATTTTCTAGCTGAGATGTTCACTCAGAAAATTGCGCAATTCTGGAGGGTAACTAGCCTTCCCTCTAGAAATTGTGAAATCTTTGTTGGGATGCTTACTAAGCTCTAGAATTGCACAATCCAGCCAGACAACCCTCCTGGAGAAAATTGTGTAATCTGGCCCAACAATGGGCTTCAACCTAGAAATTGCGCAATTCTAGGAGGCAGTGACCTGCTAACCCCAGAAATTGCACAATGCATGAGGGAGAACCAACCCTGATCAGCCTAGAAACTACGCAAATCCCTTTCCCAGGCTTGTAGACTGCTGCATGTACTTTCAGGTTGATGGGCTTCCTCCAAGACTGAGGAATCCTGATTTGCATGCATGGTTGCATTTCCCCGAAATAGCAAAATGCAGCATGAAAAAGGCATCCCTAAATTTTAGCAATCTATTTTTAGTAGCTGGAGGTTACATGAAAAGATCATTTTAGAAACTTCCCTCCAAGTGTCATTTTTTCCTATATTTGTGGCATGCGTGTCATAACCTCAATCTTATCAAAACTCATTTGCCGGACGCTGCAGAGCTCATTCCTCACATCGATCTTGTAGCTCTGACATCCCACATCACATCTAGGAGTCTTCGACACATTCAGCTCAACTTTTTCAGGGTAAGTCTGCTTTTCATGTCTTGTGCTGCGTTTTTGTCGCTTTTTGTATTTTGCTTTGTGTAAGTGTTGTCTGCTTGATTTCAATGAACGCTTGCTATCATTTTGATGCATGTTAGCTTGTAGAAGCATTGTTTCAGTTTTTCATTGCATCTCACTGTTGTTGCATGCATGACACTGTTTCTGCACTCATGGTCACCGTTGTAGTGACTCGCTTCACACACATGCTTGTTTTCTCATTTTCTGAATCCTGCACTCACTATTTGCATGCATGATCATTCACTCTTGTTTACACTCAGTCTCACCATGCATTCTAACCTTCTCATGTTTTCAGTCACCCGTTGGTGGGTCTGGGATGCCTTGGCGCATACCTTGCCTTACCCAACCAACAATGGGAATTTCTGAGAATGAAGGCTCTTCTTCCCTCCTAGAAAATGCAAAAATATGGGTATCACTAGCCTCTAGGCTTGCATTGCACAATTCTGGGAGGTAGTGCCTTCTTGGCCCCATAAATTGCATAATGTAGTTTGCTGGTTTGCATGTCACTGCAGACTAAAATTGCGCATTGCGCAGTTTCAGTTGTCAGAAGGCTAGGGTGGACTATGACTTGTGTCGTTCTAGCAGTGAGTTAGCCTCCTGACAACCCAGAGTATGCCTTGCACAGTTTTGACAGTCAGTCTCCTAGCCTCCCGGTGGAAATTTCACAATCTTCACAATCAGTCATACAAGTATGTTGCAAGTTAGTCCTCAACTTTGTTTTGGTTTTCAACTGATGGATTGCTTCCCATGAGTGTTGCTATGTCTCCAAGTATCATAGGTGTTCGTCTGACTCTCAGTAGCACAGGTACAATGGGCTCCCAGGGAGTAGGCTAAAAGGACACCATTGAGAGCGTAATTGGAGATGCAGTTGAGCAAGTGTCTATGAGATTGCCTATCTACGAAGACACCAAGCTATTCATAGACAAGGATATCAGGATGAAATGGCTGTAGCATCACAAAGAGAAACACCATCAGTAGCAGCAAAGGGTAGCAGACCTGTGCGCGTTAAAGGAAAGAGGAAGGTTGTTGACAACACAGAGGTGGAGCAAAGTTGTAAGTTCAAAGCAGATCCACTTGTGATGAAAGCAGCATTGGAGATTGAGGCTAAGAGGTGACAACACGACAAGAGGATCATGCAAAGGCAAAGAGACAAACAAAGGATGGAGGAAACAGAGAAGGAGTTGCAGGAGTTGAAGTAGAAATTTAGGGAAGAACAGGAGCTGTGCAGAGCAGAGAAGGAAGCGCAGTAGGAATAGATCCAACAGGAGACACAACATGCACAGACTAATGAAACAACACCATACAAGTTATAGACCCATCCCAGTAGCTGACACATAGCATACAGGGTGAGCGGTGCTGACGATCACATGCACTGGTGTTCAGTAGCATGGATGTCATTATGCGCACGCATGCGATCCCACCCAT
The DNA here is from genome assembly GCA_031772625.1 of Pinus tabuliformis. Classification (NCBI taxonomy): domain Eukaryota; kingdom Viridiplantae; phylum Streptophyta; class Pinopsida; order Pinales; family Pinaceae; genus Pinus; species Pinus tabuliformis. The sequence continues at coordinate 290,381,146 of CM062808.1, read as the reverse complement.
TGGCACACTCACCGAGGCAAAGAAAAGAACCAAGTCTGATTAGAGCTAGACATGTACTTCGATGAGTTGATGTGCATAGCCAGCAGCAAACACTTGGAGATCAGTGTAGACACTATGCATCAATATGTTGCTGGTCCAACTACACTCAAGACTATGATGCACATGTTATTAGATGAGTTGGATAGAGGTGCCAAATCAATGTACCCAGATGTGAGAGGGGCAAGAGTTTGCTTTCAGCAGGATGTCACCATTGAGCATGCAGACACCACCACGGACTACCAATATTGGCATCAGTTTGCCACCATTGATCATCACGAGGGTGTCGAAGACTTGGTCTTCCCACAACTGTCCGAGCCTTAGTAATAGCTTGCATGGCTTGCTCAAGCCTATTTTGTCGCACATGGGTACATGTGCAGATTGTAATGTAACATCTTGTAAAAGTGAAAGAACAAGTGTCAATAGTAGAATGTAACAATCATGAAGTAGTTGAAGAGTCATGAGGGTAGGTGAAGAGTCACAAAGGGGAATGTCAAGGGTGACCCCACCCTTTGCTATTTATAGAACTTCATAACTCATTGTACAGGCTTTTGGGAGCCAAGCATCCTATAGGTGTATCTTACAAAAAGCTTGGAGTGTATTGTAATGAGCCTTGGTTCTCCACAGTGCTGAGCTAGTACATCTCTTTGGAGGAGCAGGTGCAGTGACTGTAATATTCTGTTGTCGGAACTAGTGGTTGGTCATGGTTGTATTGTATGATTGGATATTTCAGTCTTAATATAACAGAGCCAACACGTTTCATGCATATGTTGTTATTGTATTTCAACTATCTTGGTTACTCTAATGTTATATGTAGTTGTTTGATTACGCATGTGTGCATGGAATCTTTCTATTTATGTACGTATGAATCTTGTGGAGATGTGTTGTTGGTTTAACCATCACTTTGGATCATTGGCTAACCTACTTTCCAGCTTGTGATGTATCTTTGCTCGTGTGTTCCCTTTCAAGTTGCGTGTTTCCACAGGTTTCTAAGGGGTGCACTCATTCCCCTTTCCATGTGTTAGAACCCTTCATCCACCTTCCTTGGCCTGCTACGCTAGTCACACCCTTGCTACCAACAAGGACATTCTACTTGCCTCTGCGTGCAATTGCGATCAAGGCGATACCATACGACCCACTGCTTAGACTCCTACACCAAACAATATGAGGTTTAGTTGGGACTTCTTACCGGGGAGATCCCTTGACATGTTGGTGGGTCCAGCACCATCAACAACCCAAATATGATACCTTCTCATTTAATAACCAAGAGTGGAAACATTCATGGTGGCCGCTAGTCCCATATACCAAATGGGGCTTCTATCCCAAATGGTGTGAGGTTTAATTGGGACTTCACAATGGGGAGACCCCCTAGTTGTTGGTGGTACATTTCAACCCATCAACAAAATTGGCACTAGAAGGAGGGCCAGAAGACAAGCTGAGCCCTTGGAGCTTGCAATTTAGTCTCATATCTGTAAAAGGATCTATCTTGAATCTTGCTCCTGGGGTGTTTATCTAATTTGTCCATTTGTCAATGTTTATTCCCCATTGAGTGTTTCCATCACTTATCTCAGTTAAAGTTTTATGGTGAGGATGTAATGCCCTTGGCCAAGCATATTTAATATTTCCTTATGTCTGAAAATATTACAAGATTGACGATGAAGAGTTTGTATGTGCGCTTTTATGTATCACCCTTGAAGGTCATGTCAAGAAATGGTGCCACATGTTGCCATCAATGTCCATCCAACCACTATGCTTTAATAATTCCACAAACTAAGTGCCCAACATGCACGGATTTGATTTATCCGCCCGTGATTTAATGTATAAACCCATTTCACCATTCAACCAAAAAAAATAGAGAATGGAGGCTGAGTGCAGAATACTGATATGGCATAAGAACGAGGCAGAACCCTAGTGCATGGGAATCATGATGAATATTTAAGATTCCATAGGAGCCAAATTTTCATAATGTCAGAATTATGTCAAGTTTATACTCAGATTGACCAGAATTCCCCAAGAGTTTGATGGTGTAGACAATTTTCTGATATGAGCATCATATTTTCCGAAGACAGAAAGTTGAGGGCATAACCGTGAAGGTGGAACCTTGACACAGGAATCTACATGGAATCTAAAAGATTCCCTAGAGTCCAGCAATTGATAGTTTCAGAACCAAGCTAACCTTATACATATTTTTCTCAGTTTTTGCAAGGAACATGATGGTGTGATCAATTTCTTCACTTGAGCAATGAAATTTCAGCCGACCTGCAGGAAGGAATATTTGGGGAATATTTGAGATTCCTGGGGGCCTAGATTTTGACTGAGGTAGAAAGGGGTCGAGTTTACAGTCATTTCTGTATTTTCAGACCATCCTCAAATGTGGAGGTATAAGGTGTCTTTTGTAAATGTATGCGATTTGATTTTCACTGAAGATTAATGGGAGATGCCTACCCACATTGAGCAAGGCCCAAAGACGTAACCCACATTGGGTGAACTTCATTATCAACTTGTTACATGCACTTTAAAATGAAATTTTGTATGTATCATTGAAGTGAAAATATCCAAATCATGCACCACTTCCAAATATTGGCATGTACAAAATGTTAGTTTCAGAGAATGCATAAATCAAGAAGAAAATTTAGGAGGTGCTTGACAAAGGGGCCATCAGGCAACACATATCCTTGTGGGTCTCATATTGTCTTGGTTCCTAAGAAGGATGGTACATGGTGCATGTGTGTGGATTTTAGATCATTGAACAAGATCACGGTAAATAATCAATATCCTCTTCCTCACATTGATGATTTGCTAAATCATTTAAAGGATGATGTTTAATTCACTAAGTTAGATTTGAGAAGTGGTTATCATCAGATAAGGATTGCTAAAGATGATATTTGGAAAATTGCTTTCAAGACAAAATAAGGTTTGTTTGAATGGTTAGTTATGCCGTTTGGGCTTTGCAATGCACCTAAAACATTCATGAGAGTTATGAATGATGTATTGAGACCATTCCTTCATGATTTTTTCTTAGTCTACTTAGATGATATTATGATTTTTAGTAAGACTCGTGAAGAGCATGTTAAGCATGTGAAACAAGTTTTAGATGTCTTGAAAAAAGAGAAGTTGTATTTGAAGATGTCTAAGTGTGAATTTGGGAAAACCTCTTTGGTTTATTTGGGTCATATTGTAGGAGGGGGTGAATTGAATATTGATCCCTCAAAATTTGAAGTCATTATGAATTGGCTTAAACCCAACAAAGTAAAATAAGTTAGGATCTTTCGGGAGCAACCCAATATTGGAGAAAATTTATAGGTACTTCTCACTCATTGCAACACCATTACATGCTTTGACAAGTGTGAAACATGTCTTTCAGTGGGGAGGTAAGCAACAAAAGACCTTTGACACATTGAAAGAGAAAATTAGTACAACATCATTTCTAGCACTGCTGGATATTAAGAAACCATTTGAGATTCAAACCGATGCAAGTGATTATGCTATGAGAGCAGTTTTGATGCAGCATGGTAAGTCTATTTGTTATCATTGTGGAACCTTTACCAACGCAATAATTAACTATCCAACTTATGATAAAGATTTGTATGCTTTAGTACAAAGCATGAAGAGATGGAATCATTAATTGATGGGTAAAGAAACAATTATTCATACTGACCATCAACCTTTGCAATATTTACAATCACAAAGCAAGCTACAACAACCTAGAAATTTCAGGTGGATGGAATTCCTATAACAATTTCATTTGGTAATCAAGTACAAGAAAGGGATATATAATTTCTTTTTTGATATGTTATGAAGGCCTATTGTTAATGCATCTATCATTCTTAAGCATAACTCAATCATGCATGAAAATTATGTTGAATAGTATGCTCAAGGTGAAGGTTTTAAATATGTTTATGCACCTTTAATTCAAGGCAATCTTGTTGAAGAGTTGGAATATCATGTTCATAACAAGTTGTTGTATCATCTTGGTAAGTTATGTGTTCCATAGGGTGAAAGAGTTAATGTTATAAGGGAAGCCCACACTTCTCTTATTGCTAGTCACTTTGGTGTAGGCAAAACAATTTCTCAAATTCAGAGGTATTTTTATTGGCCTCGCATGTATGAAACTGTTTCAAGATATGTAAAGGGATGTTCCATGTATGATACTATAAATCCTAGCAATATTAAATTGGGTTTGTACACTCCACTTCCTATTCCTTCTCGTCCTTCGGAAAGTGTTTCTATGGATTTTGTATGGGGACTACCAATGTATAAGAAAGGCCCATGATTATCTCTATATTGTTGTGGATTGTTTGAACAAAATGTGTGTGTTGATGTCATGTAAGAAACATGTTACAACTGAACAAACTGAAAAGATGTTCTTCCAAAATGTATGGGTTCACTTTGGGTTACCCACTTTTATTATTTTTGATTGAGATTCTCGATTTGTCAGGAAGTTTTGGTCAAGCTTATGGGAACTCATGGACACGAAGTTGAAGAAGGGCACATAATTTCATCCACAAACTGAAAACCAAACAAAAGTAAGGAATAGAACAGTAGTGCATCTCCTTCGTGGATATTGTGGTAAGCATCCTAAACTTTGGGATGAGCATTTTCATTACATCCAACATGCATATAATCCTGCGAAGCACTCATCTATGAAAGTATCTCCATTTGAAGCTTGTTTGGGCTATTTACCAAAGTATCCTTTAGATTTCATCTTTGGTAAAGATATTTCAGTAGATAGACATAGTAATGTGGACAAATCCAAACATTTCATTAAACAAATTAAACTAGTACATCAAAAAGTATAAAATCAGCTTGAGAAAAGCAAAGTACAAAGCAAGGCATGACAAGCATTGAGTTGATCATGATTTCCAAGTGGTAGATCAAGTTTGGTTGTATATCAGAAAGGAAATACTTTAAGGAGAAGGTAAAAATATCAAGCCAATCATATATGTTCCTTTCAAAATCTTGGAGAAGATTGGAACAAAGCTTTTCGATTAGATTTTCCACCTTACATGCAAATTTACTCTGTTCTGAATGTGGAAAATTGAGATTGTATGAGCCTCCAGTTATTGATGATCATGAAGATAATGTTTAGATTCCATCTATTGAATATTTTTCTCTTGAATATTTAGATGAGTTGCAGGAAGACTCAATTCTTGACAAGCACATTAGGACTTCATGCAAAGATAATATGGAGTATCTTCGAGTGGAGCTCAAAGGTACCAATCCAAGTAAAGAAAGGTGGATTGAGATCAGGAAAGTGCGGGAGTTGTACCCTCACTTAATTTTTGAGTAAAAGCAAACTTTTGGTGGTCCAAAAGATTCTAGTGGGGAGTAATGATCTAGGGGATCAAAAATATGCTCAAAAATCAAAGTGCTCAAAATCGCTTAAAATCGATGCTAAATCGTAGATCTCATCATTCTAATTCAAACGACGCTAGAATCACCTTAATCTGACACTGTATATGAAAGTTATCATGTTTTGATTTTTTAGAAAACAACTAAAAAGTCAACTTGTAGGGTTGACTGAATTAGTGTCTGGGCAGGCCGTATAGTGTCATGGTGATGATTTCATCTAGATGATTCGTTAGTACAAATGTCAAACGGGTCAATCCTGTGTTGACACGTTGCAGGTTGTACAAGTTGGGTTGGAAAAGTTTTATTAGTTGTTCTGTTTTGATCGTCTAGTTAGGAGGCACCACATGGCCCTCAAGGTTATTGCAAAATTATGTTTGGGCTGGCTAGAATTGAACCCACGACCTCATAGTTAAAAACAAACCACTATACTTTTAAACCACTGAACGTGCTTGGTAATACAACATGGGTTGTTTATATTTAAAATACAATGGACTAGCAGTTTGGGAGGGGGTGGGTAGGTCGAAGAACTCACTCAACTAGCCCCAACCCTAGGTTACATGTTAACACATATGACTACAAGAGAAGGCAGAGGGGGTGGGAGGTTAGCCCAACCCCTTGTCCCATTTAATGTCATACAACCATCACATATATAATGGAGGGGTAGGGTGCATAGAACCCTGCTTGAGCCCCAGCCCATGGCCACATGCAACATCATATAACTAGGAGTGTAGGGAAGATGGGCATGTGGCCTCTGGCTTGTGCCCCTGGACACATAGAACACCATATGACTAAACCAAGGGGCTAAAGACTTGGTGCGCATGCCTTATTTGTGCATTTAAGTATTCAAAATTTGCAGAATTTTTGGCAGAATTTTTGCCGCTCCCACACCAAATTGTCTCTTGGCGGTTTTGCCAAAAGGGAAATTCTTTCCATTTTTTCTAGTTTTGGTCATTTTGTAGGACATATAATAGAGAAATAGAGAAGAGGCCTAACTTGGCCATTTTTCAACCTTTTTGAGCCCAAGAGGGCCTACACAAGGGTTTTTGGGTGTTCTGGACACAATGACAACATTATTTTTGTGATTTGAGCTTTATATGTTGATGTAATTTAAATTTTGAGTATATAATATAAAGGGCCAACATTGGAAACTAGACTCGAAGACATAGCCCAGGAGGGGTGAACTTTGTCATCAAATTGTTGTTTTGTGATGTTGTGTGTTTTCTATTTTTCTTTGGTTAAATCTACATAACTTAACTAAAATTACTAAGTTTATGTGCTTTTGCAATTTTGATCCATTGCCCATAATACATAAACTAGCTTGCAAATTTTTTCAAGAAACCTTCAATTTTCTAATTTCAGATCAGCGTATCAATAGTCAATTGAGTAAAAGTTGTGCGAAATGCACATAAATTCATGTGCAAAACTACATTTCATTGAATAAAAGATTTTTTTGTATGAAGGAAGTTCAATGTACGTAGAAATTTTTTTTGTGTGAAAATCGACACTTCGCACTAAAATATTTTAGATTGGCGAATTCAATTTTTTCATCATTGGACACATTCAAAGTTCACGCTTAAACGATTTAATCAAATATTAAATCATATGAATTGCAATTAACAATAATGTTAATTTTTATTTTAATCAATAACACAACATGACGTATAAAACAAAGTTTCAAAGCATATGGTCGAATACAAATAAAAAAATTTAACATAAAATTAATATAGTCAAGTGGTTTTGAATGCAAAATAGTTCTTGCAATTCAATTTGTAAATAATGATTGGTTCACAACATGTTTAGACTCAAGACATAAGAATTAAAAAACAAATTTTGTCAATAAGATCAAAACTAATTTAATTTAATTTATATCTATGATTTTTGGATTTATAGTTTTTTAAGTAAGACATTCCTTGTGTAAAGCTTTGACTGTGCAGATGAAAGTTGTTGTGCTCAATATAACTTTTCGTTGTAGCATTCTATTATTAGGAGATATATGTCTAGAATTCCAAATCATTGCGAAATGTTCAATTTCATTTAAAGCAACAACACAACACTAAATGTAACAAAAAATGTTGAAAGCATTGGAAATTTATAGAAAACACTCTTGTCATAATAAAATGTCAATGAGCGTGGCCATAACTCAAATTTATATGAGAGCATATTCAAAACATGGTCTTTAAGGATAAAATTGCTAAGTAGAATCACAATTGTCTAAAGAAAATAGAAAAATAAATGGATTTGTTGTAGCGAAAATTGGTGTTTTGTTTCCTTCAATGATATTTGCAGCTAAAAAACAACAATATATAAGATGTATTACGAGTCCATGAATCATTGAAGAAAGACGTTTACCATTGTTTTAATGTAGTCCTCATCAAGGGAAGTTGTGACTTCGTTTTCATGTTTTTGGTGAAAATATCTTTTCCAATTTCTCTAGTTTCTTCATGCACGTCAAAAACCGATCTAGAATTCTACTTATTGACCTTGGAAAAAGTAATTAGCCATCTATCAATTTGTTCTACAGTAAAATCAATGATACTATCAAACATTGCTGCCATTTTCTGTTTTTTCTCCTACAATTGAATTTGTAACATGTCCTTTGAAATTAACTTAGAATCTTGCAACATACTCAAACCCTCTAAGCCTTTTATTATTTTAATTTCCATGAAATTGACATCATCTCTCCTTTTGGATAGTTCACTACAAGTAGACTTGATATTCTCAAATGTAGTGACCCTTTCCACCCATCCAATTTCCAATTGCTTCACTTGTTGAACATTTGGTAACTGCTCATTTTGCTTGTCGAAATTAGAGAATATTTATAGCCTATGCTTAAAAGTATTTAATTCATTTTCAATGAATTACTTGTCTTTATAAGATTACTACTAACCAACTTCGTAAATTTCATTATTTTCATAAATTTTTGTTATTTTATTCGTAAATCGAGAGCTGCTTGCCAGACATCTTCAATAATTTCTAATCTTTCACATATGTTCTGAAGGATATATGTTTTCATTGCATTAAGAAAACTCATAGCCTTATTGAATGTTTGTAGCATTCCAACAACATGAATTGACGATGAAGGGGACCATACTGCCAGTGGAGTCATTAATAAAGGAGTTGAATTTGCAATGTCTTGTAGTTATTTTAGTTTCCTTTTCAGTGTATGCTTTTTTGCAAGCACTTTGGTAACACTTTGAGTAATTGCATCATTGGTAGAATGTTGCAACACCATTAGTCCCACCATATCAATTCCAGACATATCAATGCCCATGTGTTCTTGATCAATAATCTTTTCATTTTCAAGATTTACCTTTTCAACTCTCAATTTTTTGTTGGTATTATCATACTTTTCATTTTGCAATGTGATAGGACATTCATCGAAAATAATGTCCTATTTTTCATTTTTCTCCAGTATTTTATGATTTTCAGCTAAACAAATAACAACCTAGTTAGGTTTTCAGTGCTATCACTTTCTAAGTCTATAGCCTATTCGATGCTTTCTCTATTGATGACAATTTTCGATTTTGGTATTTTAATTATATGCGTTTGGTTCGGAAATAATTTGTGAATATTATCTTTCTCATGTCGATGACTTTCTGATTGACGAATAACCAATTTTTTGGAACCAAGATTTTGCCTTTTTGCTTGAGTCGTGGATGACACTGGACAAATAATAGGTGTGGAAGGTGAATATTATTGTGTAGGGCTTAGCGATTTTTTCTTTTGTTTTTCTTAAACTATTATTTGGACATCTATTGTTAATATTTGATACTTGATTTCCTGCAAATTTAATAAACTATGTGTTGTGTAAACATATTTGCTTGCAGATTATGACATGCAAAAATTGCACTAGTTCTTTCTTTGCATGCAATTTAAGTTATTAGGGCAAAGAAAATGCACATACCAGAGGAAAAAGAGAAAGCAATAGTGAATTGATAAGATGCAATGAGAAAATACAAACCCCTAAATAATTTCTAAATAATTGGTAGAGTTCCTGTGTTCATAAAATGTGTAATGAGAAAATACAAATCCCTAAACAATTATGCACAAAAGAAATACATTGTAGAGAGAATTGTGAAAGAACCTGAGCAATTGAGAAAATGAATTGTTGAATACTGCTAAATCTGCTGAGAAGTGAGACCAAGAAAGTATTCGCTAGAGAAAATGTCTATGTTTCTATTCTTTTTTGTTGGTAGATTCAAATATCACTTCGTTGATTGTATAATTGCAAATAACTTGATTCATTTAACTGCTACTTATATTCATCTCCAATGTTGCGTAAATTTGCAATTTGTTGTTGCAATGGCAATTATGAGTTGTGCTATTTTTTGTGTGCAAACTACTACATACAACACTCTTAATAAATAACAATTGAAAATATCAAAGCCAACATTTATGGGAAGTAATAGAAATAAGTATCGATATTGCAAAACCATCTTCTCCACTAACTGTGTATTTTACTGTTGATTTAATATCATCGAAATACATGTCATACAAACATAAATTGCAATACAATATAAGACCATTGTGTACCTGTACTACATTCTGAAAGGTTTTCTAATGCATTTTTTGGCTTAAATTTCCCAAAATATGTCAATGATTTCTTGATAGTCATACAAGTTTTTGAAATGCTAGATGCATATATGCAATAATAATAGAAAAATCTCATGACAATTATGACAATTAGCTTTGAAACTGCCAACGATAATTGTTAATAGTCATAAATGAATATCATGTGTAGACATGTTTCACTATTTCTATAACAAATTGATTTAGTTACTGAGCTGGCCCCCACTGGTAAATCATTGATGATTTGTTTTATTTTGATAATGAAAAAGCTAATTGTTTACCAAGGCCACAAATTTCCTTGGAAAGTTAATTGTGTAAGATTTTGGCAAAAATCATGACAAAATTTCCACAATATTCCGAGTGAATTTTTCACCTTCTGACAAGGGTTTTCATTTACTAAAACCATTAATCATGATTAGTAGCGCGCTGCCAGTAGTGATGAACTCCATTTGTTCATAGTCATTACCAAATCCAGGTTTGATTTATTGACATGGTTAACACTTTCAATAAATAGAAATTAAAAATTCAAAGTAAATGTTAGTGGTAGATGGTGAAATAAATCTCGAAATTCAAAAAATATTTTCTTTCTACTTTGGTAACAGTTATTGCTTTAACGTTGTCTATATACATGTATTAAGTAACATGAATGTATGAAATACAATAAATATAATTTCATTGTGATCATGTACATTATTGTACAAGTATTCAATATGACGGTATAAGAATATCGTGTACAGACACAAGGCAAAATCGATTAGCTGGAAAAATGCCAAAACATTTTACATTTAATCTAGTAATAAAGGCCCTTAATTAATTGTTTTATTGACACTAAAGCATGTCGCTAAACATTGGCATATAGCTTCCTTCACACAACAATCAATATATTTTTTATTTGGATAAATACTGGACAAATATTTGGGAACAATCAAAGTGTTACCAAACATGCATTTGTTGCTAGATATGCACAACCATTTCTGGATAGCTACTTCTATATTCAATAATGTTGTTTGATGGAAACAATCAAAGAAATATGAACATGCATTTGTCCTCTGAACATGCTTCTTCTGAACATAAGCTACACCATTTGGTAATATCAAGAAAATAAAACATGTTTGCATATCTTCTACCACATATGGTAGTCACTAGATTAAGTGTTATTAAATAATAATTATTACAATTGCATCAGAAATCTGTTTTCTTTCTTTGAAACGACAACATAACGATTTCAAATATGTACAAAAGGATGGTGTTTCAAACATGTGTGTAAGGATAGCGTCTAGAACAAGTAACATAAGCCTCTGCATTCACATACATCCGAACTTTGACGTCGCTTCGAATAGTAAAAGCTCCGCACAAGGGCTAACGAAGTATGGACATGTTAAATTTAATACAGTTTGTGTTCCTAAGTGAAAATATGTTGTTTTGCATTAAGTACTCCACGCATTGTATTTTTTGTCCGAACAACTACAAAACTGCTAGTTGGATGCAAACAATAATTGTAGAAATATCAAAACCATATACAATATCAAATCTCATTATCAATGATAGATAATGTACAATCTGTTGAAATAATTCTCTACGTTCTCAATAAATAAACTTGGTATTTGCACCTAGCATGCAAAAATTAATTAAAATAAAGTACTCCTATTAATATCCATTCAGTAAATCCACACGCAATGTCTTTATCACAACTAGTTGCAAAGATATCAATAAGCACTATGTATTTTTTGTCTGAACACCTATGGAACTGCTAGTTTAATGCAAACAATAATTGTAGAAAGATAAAAATCATATGCAGTATCAAATCGCATTTATAAATTTTAGTGTTGCGTATTATAACAGATTTTAGCCCAATTAATATAACAATAGAAGATAACGTACAAACTATTGAAATAATTCTCTACGTTCCCGATAAAGAAACTTGTTATTCACACCTAGCATGCAAATATTAATTAAAAGAAAGTACTACTATTAATATCCATTACATAGATATACATGCAATGAAGTTATCACAACTAGTTGCAAAGATATTGATAAGGCCATATCTATCGATATTATAAAATACCCTTTTCGATATTTTAATAGACCAACATTTAGCATTCGATTTAGTTGTCCCGAATTAGGAAAAAATCTATCAGGATTGGTTGGGTGTGCTCTTTATGTTGGTTTTGGTGTGCCCCTTGATACTATCGCTGTTGCTGGTGTACTAATGAGTAGTTTGTATCTATATGTAATTAGTGAGAGAAATTAGTGGTAGACATAGAACATGTGGAGAAGGTATAGTTAATAGATTAGACATTGGGCCCATAATATTTCTTGATTGAGTGGTATGCTATGATTGTAATAACAATGCAATATGGATATGGATGGTGAAGTTCTAATTGTTTTTTTTTTGTAGTATTCAGTTGTGTAACACTATTTGGTATTATCCTATTGGAAAATGTTGTGCGGACATGCTTGTGCATATACAAAAATGGTTATTTTATTATTAGTAGACTATATGAAATGTGGGGGTTAGTAGAATGAAAGCTCGAGAGCTTTTTGCACGTTATGAATTTGCTTTGCAATTCTACCCATGTGCATTTTTATTTTTATTTTATTTTCGTTGTTGTTGTAACTGTTATTATTATTATTATTATTATTATTATTTATGAACGTATTTTGCAGCCACAGAAATAAACATGTGAAGAAAGTTATGCAGTAGTAAAATGCGTAAGCCAAAAATAAAAAATGCATGTGAATAAACATAAATAGCTTTACATGCCTCAATTACAATGTTAATGATTTCTTTGCATGCAATTCAATTTTGATAATCATGCTTTTTATTCAAGAGCTTCTTGCAAAGCTATCATTTTTGTTTTTCTTTTCAACTGTGGTACACGGTCACAGAGTGACCACTACATCCATGGGTAATAATCTAGGAAGATCCACCCGAAGGGATCTACCCACCGACTTATCTGGTTGGGCTTAACCCCAAGGGCATTGAGGAGATTTGACCCCGTGGCCTCCCAATTGGCAAGGTACTTAGCAATAGGAACTCAACCAACATATCCCGTGGGGCTTGCAAAGCTTTCATTGTAACCTTTACAAAATGTAATTAGTATTGTTTAGGGCTACTAGTTGTAGTTCTTGTTCTCATTACATTTATATTCAAGGACATCAGGAAATTTGCAAATAAGAAAATATGATAAATTGTAATTCTATAATTAGAAGTGCCTTTTTACTTTGTTGAAAGAAACCTTACAAAATGAAATTTTTATTATTTATCTGATGAACTAAGTTCCTTTAATATTGAAAAATACGAGTGCAATTATCTGATCTAAAATTAGCAAATAAAAAAACAATTTTAGAGAGTGAATGTCCTGAATTATCCTGATATCGATATCTAAAGTGCATGAAACTTATCTCCCATAAGTAATAGAAAATTTGAAAGATTGATGAATAATTTTAGAGACTAGATTTCAATTCTTGTTATTTGTGATTTTTTTTAGTTAATGTTCATTTTCTATAGTCTATAGAAAATAGAATAGAAAAAATCACAAAGAATGGTCAAAGCTAGATGACAATATTCAAAGTGAAAAAATGGCCTTTGTTATTGGTATTATAACAAATTAAAATACAAAATTCTTGTAAAACAAACTGTAGTCAAGTTCAAATTGTAATTACCATAGTTATTATTAAAACAAGCATCAAAAGTGAAACAAGTTTCCAACAATAAAAAACAGTTACTGAATATCCATTTTCATTTCTATGAACAAAAGAACAATTATGTTCGAATTGTTTACAAAACTGATAAACAATATCAGAATTTTCACAAAGCAATGAGCTTTTAACAATAAGGTATAAAATTTGAATACCAATAATAGTATATTACTACTCATAGTAGTTATTCTATCGATAACAACACTTTTTCTGATATCATAGTTCACTAGCATATTCATATTTTCTATTCCAGTTCTTTTGTCTCTTTAACTTTGCGCTCCTGTATTTCATAAAAATAACAAAAATTGCTCCACAATTAATTAAATACATAAAATAAATGATAATTTGACTCTAAAACAAAGATATGGGCAAAAAAAAGGAGGAAAACCATGTGCACATGTAAACAACCTTGATAATTTTGTATACTGAAAATGACATTAGATCTGTAAAGAGTTTATCAAAACCTTTATGTTATCACGTAAATGGTTATATGCAAAATATAATTGCAATGAAAAATGAAAAACCGTATCCAGATATTGATTTAATTCATAATAAAATATATAAAAATATGAACATTTGATCACTAGTAAACAAAAAAGTGAACATTCCAAGATTTAAGAGAACTTACACTATGTAAAAGCATATGTCCTTATTGCTTAACTGTTAACTATTTTTAAAGTTGTTGGTTTCTTGAAACAATTTCTTTAACTTTTCCTGTATGTAATGTTTCATGGAATCAATTATAATTTGCAGTTTGAAACTTTGAATAAATATATCTCTATCAATTTTTGTGACCTCGCGTTGCAATTCCACATCAAAAACATAGTTTTGTTCATTAACATTAACAAAGCTAATTAGCCATTCCCTACCTTCATGTGTATTAAAATTAGCTATATCGTCGAATTATGATGCCCTTGACTATTTCAGTTTCCAATTCAATTGTTAACATTTTCCTTGAAATTACACCAGAGTCATATTTAATACATGGGCCGTTTAGATACTTCACAAGCTGTACAACTTTGACATATGCATCTACCCTTCGATTCTCTATGTTTTGATATTAAAAAATAATGTTTTCCATTCTTTTGATTCCCTAAGACCATGCAGTTTTGAGTTTCTTTATCCGAGAAACATTTGGCAGTGCCTACTCTCTTTTCTCTGCATCAAAAAGTTAATCAAGTCTCTAGCTGAAAGAAAATAAGTCACTGTTCACGAAATACCTGTCTCCTTCGATATTAAGTTCAATGCACTCGACAAATGACTTAACTCTTTGTCCCAAGTTATTTAGATCAAAATATTCTTACCATGCATGTTCAATGATTTGTAATCATTGCCATATATTGCTAATAATATATGTTTTCACTGCATTAAGAAAATTAATAGATTTAGAAACTCTATAAAATGTGCTACGAACAATAACTTCGAAACTGTTGTTCATATTGCTAATGAAGTCATCAACAAAGGACCTTGATCTATAACATCTTCTAGGTCCTTTATTCTTATTTTTAAGTTTAAGTTTTTTGCTTCCCATTGACAAAGAGACTTTGCAAACATGTTACCAGTAACTTGATGTTGTTCCATGAGCGATGTGATTACAACTCCACACAAATCAAACTGTATTTCTGTTTGGTCTAAAACATTATTATTGTCAAGATTTACCTTCTCAAACTTCATTTATTTACTGCAACTTTCATACTTTTCATTTCACAATATGATAAAATCATCATAAAAAATAATAGATTCATTGGCAATTTGTGTTATTGTTTCTTGATTTTCAGCAAAGCAAACACTAATCCAATTAGGTAGCTTAATGTTGTCAACTCCTTTGTTTATAATTTCATTAACATCTATTGTTCTCATAAGACTTATGAAATTGGATGGTTGAACAACATACACTTATTTTGAAATAAAACTTTGTTCATGCTTTTTGTGCTTTACATTATCTAATAGCTTATTGTAAATTAGTTTTGTATTTGTTGTATATTTTGTCTTTTTTTCACTTGACGATGAAATCACATCAATATCGCTTATCCAATATATAGATTACTCTACATAAGTATTGATTCCCAATTTGTGGATGATTTGTTCAACAAATATGATTAGCCCTTGATTCCCATGGGTATCATTTAGGCAATGTACAAATTGATCTTCAATAAAGCTGATACTTGATACTTCCATGATATCTTCAACATTTATGATTAGTCGCTATTTTTTTTGTTGATGCGCGTTGACATTGTTCGCTCTATTCTCTAATTTCTACAAACAAGTTTCTTTATCCAATTCTTTCTAAGTGTGCGTAAAATAGGCCCTCTTCATCAAAAGCTTTAATTGCTTCAGCTTTACTTAAGTTAAAAGCATTCAAAGTCTGTGTGAGCTTTGTAACATGGGAAACAATTTTTACTGTGATTTCTCCAATAGTAAATGACAAAGGAATGAACTATTTTGTCTTTTTTCTTTCAAATATATCTAGCCATTCAGGTATTTCCTACAAACTTTAGCAACAAAATACCTATTTGTAACAAATTTCAACAATAGAAATGGCTTACCTTGAAACCCATATATTCGAATTGACTTATTACTTTCTCTTTCTTCATGCATACCTTTTCCCCATAGGAAAACTTATGCTTGTCCAGATATACGATGAGGTTCTTGTCCAATTATCATGTAGCTGATTTGCTTTACAAAAGCATCATGAATTAGAAAAAAGTTTAAAGAAACATTATTCTTCCACAATATAGGATACCAAAATTTCATTGGTTCTTGATTCACATTGAATTTAGGATTACATGGCAAACCACTAAAGCTATTGCTTGAAATCAAAGCTATTATGAGATACACCATCATGAAGAACCTTTTGATCTTGGATAAGTTGGTTAACTGAAAAGCTAATTAATTAGAAATGATATTAGCCCAGTTGAATACACAATCCTTTTTGTATGTCTAATAAAGCTTATAAACAATACATGTTGGAACTATTTATGTAGTTTCTTGGCCCATCATAGGTGCTCACAACAAACAAAGTCTCTAAACGACTGTTTAAACAAAAATAATTCTAGAACAAAGAGATTGCAAGGAACTTGGTGACTCAGCAAAAATAAATCCACAATAACATTAGATTCACCTACTTTTGAGATCATGAAACTATTTGCTTTGGAAAATTGTAAGCGAACATTAGCCTCCGATAACTTGAATATTCTTCTAAATGTCTTCGCATTCAAAGGTATTCTCTTCATTTGCAACATAATTGTTCTTGTTTCTAAATCAAAATTTTTCACGCACAAATGAACAATTTCCTTGAATTCAAAAATTGTTGGCACACATGCAGCATTTGCTAATCTAGTAATCCAATTCTTGTTACTATTTTTCTCTTCCATTGGTAGATTAACATAATTCTCATATGCAATCAACGAGTGGAAGTTCTCATAAAAAACACAAAGTAAATTAAAGGTATAAGTGCAAATATCTTCTTCGACTTTTCTGTTAATTATATCCATTCATAGTTGAAAACAAGTTCTGAATCAATAATGTTCTCAACGTCGTTGAATTACACAATTTTTTTTTTCAATTTTGTATATATTCACTAGATCTTACTTTTGCAAATGCAAAACTGGGTTCGATTATTGTAAGTGTACTGAAATATGTTACACAAAACATTTGTCAATAAATAGAAATAACATTGAGCAAAATATTTTTTTATAGGACTTGCAGAAGTGCAGAGAATGTTCGTTGTGCAAAAGGACCTTTCAAGTTTTCATTATATGGTTAATACAATTGTTTATGTTTATATTATTAATGATATTTTAATTCTTGATTTGAGACTTTTGTGATGCATACTAATTTTGATAATGTCTTTCAGATTAAGCACATCATAAGTTGTAAATAATTGATATTTTAATTGTAAATAATTTTTTGAATATATGATTGTTTACGCTCTTATGAGCCATATGATTAATTGATAAATACATTGGAATTAAAGGTTTTTATTGCTAATATTTTACTAATTTATTATCAAATACATGATCTCCCACATTATATGCAAAATTGTTCAAATGAAATAGATTATAATGCCTTAGTATTGCATCCGTACCATTTCTTTGTATAGTAAACAAATGCTTCTCCATTGATGATTTAGCAATCACATTTCAAATATACTTGTTCATTGATGCTTTAGCAATTACGTCTCCAAAAAATAAAAATAAATAATAATAACAACAATAATTTTACTACAAACTATTGCTCAACGGAAAGCACAAGATAAAAAATTTACAAGAAAACAATTTATAGGAAAACTCTTCTCTATGGATGAGATATAGAGTCACAAAACAAATGAAACACAACGTACCTAACACAAATATCGTAAAATATGTTTAAGTGTTCAAAAACAGATATTGTGTACAATTCTTATGCGAACAAGTAAAACATATAATTCTTAGAATAGAGTTTTGATTCCTACAACTAGAATAAAACCATTCATAATGAGCTTTCCCTTGCAAAGAACTATGAAATATAACAATATGCATTGGTGACATGCATCCCCTCCCCCAAAGAAAAAAGAGAAAAAAATGATCAACAACTAGCCAATGCATTTGTCAACATGTTACATGTTAAAATTATGCCGCATAAGCTTTATAAAACTTAGAAAATTTGATTTATGATTCCTACTCTATTGAGAAAAACATACTAACATGTTACTTATTACTATTATTATTGTTAGTATTAAAATTATGTCACAAAAGCTATATGAAACTTAGACCCTTTGATTTATGATTTACACCAAAGAACCCGTATAGTAGCAGAAGTGTCCTTAGACACACAAATTTTATTAATAAGGAAAAGAAAGATTACATAAAAATCTACAAGAGATTACACACGATCACTCAACAATCTTGGAAGAGAAGAGAAACAATATTTAAATAAGCTAGTGTCATAAACTAATTTTGTTATAGATCGCTTATTTCATTTACAAGTGTCCACTTACATTTAATGCTCTCATAACAACACTCCTAACTATTTTCATAAATTAGTTCCTAAGAAACGACATCTTTCTAGATGTCATATATTTTACAACAATTAGCTATTCTAAAACGCCTCCAATATTTAATTAAATATTCTAGATAATTAAATATTAGATTCTAAATAATTAAACTATAGCTTATGTAATTTGGATCATCTAACATTCCCCCCTTTGATCCAAAAGTACATTACAACATATACCAAGATCTTCTCAGAACTTAGTAAATTTGATTTTGCCAAGTGGTTTTGTGAAAATATATGAGATTTGATATTCTAAAGGACAATATACTGGTTTGATGACGTCCTTTGCAATGAGTCTCCTGATGCAATGATAATTTGTGTCCACATGCTTTGTTTTGGAATGGAAAACTTGGTTTTTGGCAAGATTTATGGCTGATAGGCTATCGATGAATAAAGATGTGGCTTCTATTTGAGGAATGCCTAAATCCTAAAAAAATCTGTGCAACCAAACAATTTCACATGCTGCTTCCCATGCTGATATATGTTTTTCTTTTGCTGAAGAAGTGGACATTGTCTCTTGTTTCTTAAAAGTCACATTATTGGGACAATCAACAAGTTTCGAAGTGTTGTTTTCCAACACTGCCTTGTATTATTCAACCATTGCCTTTTTCCATTATAGTATGTTTTACTGCCTCTTTGTAGGTGGAGTGCCCAATAAAATCAATTGTTATTAAGGAAAAATTTCCTTCATCTCTTTGTGAACTTCGTGTTCCTATTTTGTTTTGTTCATCTGGCCTGACATCCTTTAAAAGTTGAATGACCCATTTAGGTAGTTGATGTTCACTTGTTTGTGGATCTGAATAATAACCATCATTATAAAGTGGATTGATATAAATAGATGTTCCGCGATCATCTAAAGGTTCAAGGGGTGGAGATTCACTATCATATGAACTGTTGCTAAGAGATTCAGATGAAATTACAAAAGATCCAGATGGGCTAGATGAACCAGGTGAGTTGGATGAATCGGTTTCTAAATAAGACAATTCAATATCATACCAATGTTGTGTACTGGGTTGATTTTTCATTCTACTTTTCATTTTATCTCCCATAGTTTCTAATTTTTGTAGAAGGCTTTCTATCTCTGTGGCACTCTTGCTTTCTATTTCATAAAATATAACATCCTTGTTGACAATAAAATTTCCATTGGACTGAAGACGATATCCCTTCTTTTCATCGAAATACCCAATCAATGTGCACTTCAAACTTCGTGAATCAATATTAGTTCACTTTTCTTTTGAAACTAAGGCATAACATACTAAACCAAAAAATTTAAGATGTTTGACTCGAGGTTTGAAACCAAACCATGCTTCATATGGTGTAATTCCATCCAAAGAAGCAGTAGGATACCTGTTCCTTAAGTAGACTGTTGTATGTATTGCTTCTTCCCAATATAAAGGACTTCAATTTTTAAAAGTTAGCATGGATCTTTCCATCAGTGTGATTCATTCTGTTTTCTACTCCATTATACTGTGGAGTGTAGACATTTGTAAGTTGTCTTTTGATACCATTGCCCCTGCAATAATGGTGGAATTCATTGGAAGTGAATTCCCCTCCATTGTCTGTCCCGAGAGTGCTAATTTTCTCTTTGACATCATTCTCAAAGAGTTGGAGAAAAATATTAAACTTTTCGAATGTTTCTGACTTTTGTTTCAAAAAATAAACTCAATTCATTCTACTAAAATCATCAATTAAGAGTAAAATATCTACAACCTCCTAGAAAAGTCTATAGAGGTCCACAAATGTCACTGTGAACCAATTGTAAACACCTTTTTTCATGCCATGCACTTGTTGGAAAAGTCTCTCGGCTTTTTCTGGTAAATACAAGCTTCACATCTTGTATTTTCTTTCTTAAAAGTTGGAAGTCATTTAGCGATTCCTTGCTTTTGAAGTTTAGAGAGACTTTCAAAGTTTAAATACCCATATATAACACTCCACAACCTTATCAGTGAAATATCTATACTTGTTGCTCCTGCAAAATCATAATTTCGTGGAATGACTATTCCTTTCATCCTTAAAAGTTTTCCATATTCATATCCTGTCATGACTATCTTCATATTCTGTTTGATGGATTTGATTTTTACTAATCCATCCTCCATAAAAACTTGATGTCTTGCTTGTCGAATCATGACAAATGACAAAAAATTATTCTTTAAAGTTGCTACATACCAAACATTTGAAATTAGATTTTCTCCAATGCTAAGAAGATAAAATTTTACTACACCTTTTCCACAAGGATTGTGTCTTGTATCATCTGTAAGAAACATTGAATTGAGATATCATTGTTGAAAGTCCAAAAGAAGTCACGTCGAAAAGTCATATGTTGTGCTTCCCCTGTATCTAAAAGCCAAGCGTCTTCATAATCACTTTTAAGATATGTGGTGACCTGTAATGTTGTTGATTCTAAACTTTGAAATGTAGTGAATACATATTCTGAGCCAACATCTTCTTGATCATTGGCAAACTATGCCAGGTGTTGTTGAAACTTTGGAATTTTTTGAATAGAAGTTTGGCAGTCTTCAGCATAATGACCAACTTTGTTACATCTTCTAACAACGTAAACTTTGAAACAGGAACTATAAACTCAAAACAGGAAATCTAGCCAAAAATCCCCAAAAAAACATGAAGAATAGTAAAAAGAACGAAAAGTGTGTATTTTGGAATGATGTTTTATTTTTTTTAGGGTTAATTTTCAACATATTTAAAAAATGGTAGTAAAACCAATTTTTTTGTGCAAAATAAATGAAAAAAACACACTAATGTTTTTGGTAGAATAATATTTTTCTTTCCCAGGTATAATTTCAACATTTTTTAGTAATGACAATAAAGATGAAATAATGGGATCTAAAACAAATTAAAATTCCAACAATTTTCATCCACGTCGTTAAACATATAATAACATGACACTAAATATCACTAAAATTCTAATTGTTTTCAACCATAACATTAAAGATAAAAAAAAAATAAAAAAAAATAAAAAAAAAAAAAAAATAAAAAAAATTGAAAAATTTTCAACCATAGAATTAAAAAACTCTAAGTTTTCAACACATTTAAACCATGGCATTATGAACAAATTACATGTCTAAATTAATCAAAATATAAATACTTGTAGATTGAATGAAACATAAATTATATCTCTAGTTTATTGTTGCATTGTGGATATTATAAACAATAAAATTCATCATAATTAAAACATATAATCCAACAAACCTAAAAATGACTTATAACTTCATTTAACATCATATGGAAATCAATTTTCTTTTTTATTTCAAGATACGATGCAAACATCAGTTATATAAATAATCTTATACAATTATTCAAAATCACTCATATCTTCTTGCACACAATCATAATTCACATCTTCAGATGAATGTTTGGATGCAGATGAAGATGTTCCATATTCGTCTATTTCATCAACTAGTGCCCTATCTGATTCCACATGCATGCCCACCATTTCAGGTTTCAAAATTCTTCTAGATCTATGACTGGGTTCAACAAAATCCCATCTCAACATTGTTTCTTCTGGTAAAAACCTCTTTAGAATCTATATCGTCCTGAAGCAAAGAGTTCCTCTCTTTTTTAAATTGAAGTCATAAACATGTATTTGAACATCCTCCAATTTTAAGAGGTCTGTGCGGCAACGATTTATATTTGTACCCTTTATTTTTCTCTTTCCGCCAAGTTTTTCATCAACTACCTTCTCTGGCTTGTACACACCATTGAATGGGTGCGTATTTGTGGCATACCAATGTACTTCAATGCCTGCAACATATTCATTTTCTATAAATACCTTTATAACCTTAGCAACCCAGAATGGATAGACATTAGCATCTCCATCTGCTAGCACTATGATCATGCAACCCTCCTTAATATCCTATATTGAACCCCTATAAAGGCCTTCCATGGCTTCACGCTGTGCACGATATCATCTGGAACCAATATACATTTCTCTTTCCTCTTCCTGTGTAGAACTAATAATACCTTGAGATTGTTTCTATTCAATAATGTTTCTTTCCTCATGTTCATTTGACACATTTTGTGGTCAAATAAATGGAGTTTTCAAAGATATATCTTCATTTGTTGTTCTTGAAATGATATGACTTTGATTATTGAAAAAAATCTCCCACCAAACTGAATTAGCAATATCAAAGTACTCATATGTATATCTAATACATTTTTTAATTTCTTCCAGGAAATCAGAATAATTTTATCTCTCTTCTGCCTGCGTGCATTATGAACTTTAGCAATTGATTATAATAACAATATATTTGATGCAAATATTGGATGATATAGAATGGACTTCAAAAATGCCAAACTTGATGACGACGCCCATTCTACAGTAGCTGAATACTTCTTGCCCTATATTAGTGTTTTCCCATCATTTTTTTTGATACGAAATTGATGTTAGAAGCTAATGTCATCAATTTCTTCAATTCATTTTTCCTCACCATGCGATCCCAGAATAAACCTTTGCATGTCAACAATTCCTTCCAACATATGAAAAATAGGTTATGGCATGTATGATTTCTTAATATATTCAATTAATGATGGAAAGCTCCCAACATCCTTCCTCCTCAATGTCACTGAAAAACGACTGAACATATGATCAATATGGTCATGAGTGTGCCCAAAAAGAACGAAACCAACCTTTAACTTCTGAAAATTTCTCAATTCAACAAGCATGTTTACATATCCAAAAACAATCTTATTTTTGTTTTCACGACAAGTGTTGTCCAATTGTAGATACAAAACTTCAGGAAGATTACCAGACCAATGAGAAAATACATCATGAATTATGGTTATTGTCAGATTTGCGTCATTATGAATATTTTGAGCTATGAAGTATACCCTTAGAAACATTTTCCCATTGAATACCATACAACCGACAAAGTGAAACTCAATAAAATCCAACCCCTGTAAAATTTTGGGTGTGAGAAGAAAATGTTATAGAAGTGTTTTCTTCTGGTCCATACCATCAATTATCAAACACAAATATTTATTTGGATTCTCATAACACTTATTTCAATGCTTGTACAAATTTTTCCTTTCACTTGTTTGTTAATCATGATTCTCTTGAAACGCTTTGACAAAGGAATCTACACAACATAAAAGAAAGCCATTAATAAATACGTTTTCATAGTTGATGACTATATAATTTAAAAGAATAATGTTATGAATTCTTACCTCTTTCTGCCCCCTCACATTTATCCCTTTTTTATTTAAGAGAAGCACATGTATTGCAAACCCCCATCCTTGTCTTCTTAGGAATACAAAAATTGTTGCATTCTTTCTTCCATATCTTCACAAAATATTGATATATAATAAATCAACCATTTTCTTCAACATCTTCTGCATATTCTTTCTATAAGTTGTAGATTTCTCACCTTGAGAAATTATTTGGAATATGTATTGTCTCTCTATTTGGAATACACTCTCCATGCTTTGAAAATAAGTCTTTCATCCATGACATTGTAGTATTTGATAATGGCCCAAATTGTCGTTTATGAAGTACTTCTAAATAAAATGTGGGATCCTTTTCTAAAATTTCTTGGATTCTTGATAGACGAAAATTACCAATTGAATGAAACATTTTGAAAGCCTTTCTACAGATAGAAAAAGACCCAATATGATAATCATAATCTGACAATGTATATTGCATGCACCCCACTAAATATGAATTTTGCATGCTTTTATTCATTGACAAATATATCTTCCTTTTCTCTAATGAAAACTTGAAATCCATATGTTTCTAGCAATCCTTTTGAGATCATTCACTTGAAATGAGAGCACTAATATAACTTCTTCTCGTGAGATATTCTTCTCTACCCCTTGTATAACTAGAACATCTTGGATTAATACGAAAAAGTCTTCTCCTACTCCTCAATACAATATTTGTTGGCAACGTTTCCATCATTGAATAATCATCTGTATAAGAATTTTCATCATCATTAGGAGGAATATTATCCTCACTATGATCATCTGTGCTTTTGAAATACTGACTTGGAGGATATTATTCATCTCTTCCTCCATCAGTTCTACCCTTATAGTCCTTAGAATTAAGTCTAAATGGAAAATTTGACTCTCTGTTATTAGATATTATTCATCATGTGCATTTTCAGTGCTGCTCTTATAGTCCTTAGGATTAGGACTACATAGAAAATGTGACTCTTTACTTACTAAAAATTATTCATCCTACCCTTTGTCACTATTACTCTCATAGTCCTTATGATTAGGACCAAGTGGAAAATGTGACTCTCTATTTGCTGGAAATTCTTTCTCTTGCCCTTTGTCACTACTTCTCTCACAGTCTTTGGGATTAGGACTAAGTGGAAAATGTGACTCTCTGTTTACTGGAAATTCATCATCCCGCCCTTCATCACTACTACTCTCATAGTCCTTAGGATTAGGAGTAAGTGGAAAATGTGACTCTCGATTTATTGGAAATTCTTCATCTTGACCTTCACGACTGCTGCTCTCATAGTCCTTAGGATTAGGACTAAGTGGAAAATGTGACTCTCAATTTATTGGAAATTATTCATCCTGGCCTTCATCACTGCTGCTCTCATAGTCCATAGAATTAGGACTAAGTGGAAACTGCGACTCTTGATTTATTGGAAATTCTTCATCCCAATCTTCATCACTGCTGCTGTCATAGTCCATAGGATTAGGACTAAGTGGAAACCGTGACTCTCTATTTGTTTGAAATTCTTCATCATGCTCTTCATCACTGCTGCTCTCATAGTCCGTAGGATTAGGACTAAGTGGAAACCATGACTCTTTATTTATTCGAAATTCTTCATCCTGCCCTTCATCAGTGTTGCTCTCATGGTGCTTAGGATTAGGACTGAGTGGAATATTTCACTCTCTATTCGTAGTGAAAGAATTTTCATTATATTCATCAATATTAATAGAGTTGTTACACAAGGAAGATGTTGATGCTTCACAAAGAGAAACTTCACTATTGGAAGAATCCATGGCTTTCAAACAAAAGAGGTTGAATGATACAAATGCACTCTCTCTTAATGATAATATATATCTTAAAGAATGAAAATTTCCCTCCAAAAATTTTGTTTCATGTATTTCCCTCCAAAATTTTCTTCTACAATTTATTGAAAAATTTTAACTAAAATTTTCTCTTGAAATTAATATTTTAAACTAATTATTTAAACTAAATCTTTTACCTAAATTGATCTTCTACTTAAACTATATAGCATTTACTAGACAATTGAATAAATTTTAATTTTTTTTTATTATATATTCTATCTCACATTTAATATAAATTACTATATCACCATAACATGATTTATATATTAAGTTTTTGTAAGAAATATTTAAAACCACATTCACGAAGCAATAAAAAATTCCATAATTTCCGCTATATAATAAATTTCATTATCACTATTCCTCACATCACATTAAGACTTTTCGAGGTTTCGATAAAAGTCTTGGAGCGATTTTGTGGAGCAACTACATTGTCATCGACAACACATTCAACAAGAGATTATCGCATTTGAAAGGTTAGTTTATCTTTTGTTGAGTGCAGGTTTTAAACTCCCATAGGTTTACTAGTAGTTATGTGTCATTTGGGTTGTTATGTTCGCACAGAATACCAGAAAAAAAACACATTCCATTAAACAACAATTAGTTTTTTATTAATGAAATTTAGATTCCTTTTACAAATTAAAATTCCCATGAGCCAGGCTTACCCGACGTCGCTTGGTAGGTAGAGGGCCACTATATTAGCAGTGGGTGCGATGGGCCTAGTTGTGGGCTTTCCCTGTTGTTGACTTGCTCGCCTGGGGCAGAGCATCTCCCTGGTAGGCCAGGGGGTTGCTTTGCCACAGATGGGCACGCCCATGGCTGGGTGCGTGGGCATGCTCATTGATCTAGGTGGATATTAGTGGCCACCCTCCAAGTCCACTTGGACCCCCACCATTGTTTCTTTCAGCTTTTTAGTTTCCTTAATTGTAGCACAGTTTTGCTATTTTTAGTA
This sequence comes from Pinus tabuliformis, assembly GCA_031772625.1. NCBI lineage: Eukaryota > Viridiplantae > Streptophyta > Pinopsida > Pinales > Pinaceae > Pinus > Pinus tabuliformis. The sequence goes on along the minus strand of CM062808.1, from coordinate 290,354,463 downwards.
GTTTTTCGGGTCCTGAACATCCGAAGCCATTTTGAGGCCCTAAATGATGTTTTTTGGGAAAAATAAGAGCAACATGGGTCGTGTACTGATGTTGCTCTTCCTAAAGTTGTAGTTCTCAGATAGATATTTATAACGAGATATTGTGCACGTCAAATAGAGATCGTATGCCAGAGTTATGACCCTGGGAAGTTGATGTACCAATTTACCCAAACAAGGCCCACAGTTTGGCGTTTCGCCTTCTAGGGTTAGTTTTTTGGATGTTTAGGGTTTTCCATTGTTTCTCAACAATAAATAGGCCTTTGAGCCTCATTGTAGTGCAATTCAGAGGCATGTAGCCACCACATCTCTTCTTAGAGATAAGCTACCATTGCCCTAGTTGGTTTATTTCCATTTATGTTTGTAAACATATTTTAGTATTTTACATTAATGAAATGAAGTATTATTTCTGCTGCATCTCTGTGTTTATGGTTATCTTTGTAATTTGTTGCATTCTTTTTTAAATCCGGATCATTAGTATCAGAGCAGTTTGCTTTTTCTCTATTTTTCTTTGCATGTCCCCAATGAGGTTGGGATATAACGAGTTAGGGCTTGAACTAGTCAAACCTTTGCAAGACCAGCCTCGCAAATCCCGACGGCATCCCATGGCATATGAAAAGAAAGATGAGGGGGCAGGAGATCCTATCAAAATCTTGCTTGAAGAAGCCCTCGAGTGACAAAGGAACGCGATGACAGACAACATTGCCTAGATCCTTCAACGACTACCTGGGGGCGATGCATCAACTTCCAATAGCTACTCTGGAAACACCACACTATTTAAGGTACAAGTTAATTTTGAAATCCCCATATTCGAGGGTCAGATAGATGCAGATGTTGTCGATAAATGGTTAAATTTTCTAGAGGGTTATTTTTCTGTTCATGATTTTTCCATTTGTGAAAAGATTATTTTCGCTCTTCTCAAAGCAGCCCCCCACGTCAAGGACTGGTGGGAAACCTACTGCGAGCAGAAGGATGAAATTACCGGTTCACTATTTTCAGCCGCACCTACTTGGAATTCATTCCAAGATACCATCAAGGCGTAGTACTACCCTGTCAGAAGCTATGACGATCAATACATAAAGTGGACCATGCTGTGGTAGGGAAGGGACCAAGACATGTCAGAGTTTACCAATATCTTCCATACCCTTCGCACAAAGTTGGGTATCAAGGATTCAGAGCAGTATTTGATACTCAAATACCACAACTGCCTACATAAGTACATCTGGGAAGAAATATAATTCCTGAACATCTCTTCGCTTGGCACAGCATACCGATATGTTGTCAAAGTCGAGAAAAATTTTAAATAGAAGAAGTGAGACTTTGGATCTATGAATACAAAGCAAGGGAAAGGTGCCCCCAAAACATAGAACAAAGGACAAAGCCAAGGCGGGGCGGCCCAAGACAACCCGCCAAAGTTGTAAGCAAAGAACAGTGCCGCAAAGCCAAAAAAGGACATGGGAAAGTGGTGTGAGTTCCATAAGAGCTCCACTCACAACACAAGTGAGTGTTAGGTCAAGCAGTCACTGGTGGCCGAGCTAAAGGTTTTAGAATCAGATGCATGTTTCGACTCAGAGTCAGAACCTGACAAGGGGAATGACAAAGGGAAGCAGTTTATCGATGTGAAGCCCAACGCCACCATTGCCACCACAAAGATCCAGAAGGAGGAACCTGAATATCTAGAGGAGGAGGAGCATCTCTTCCACTCCTAGATGTGGGTAAAGGGCTCCCCACTATAGTTCATTGTTGACAACGGGAGCCAAAAGAACCTCATTTCGGTAGAGGTTGTGAAGCGGTTGGGCTTACTAACCACAACACGTCCACAACCGTACACCATCGGGTGGCTTGACCAAGGATGGGATCTTCGCGTGATCCAGCAGTTTTTCCTTCCATACAACATCAAGCCCTTCACGGATGAGGTATTGTGTGACTTTTCTCCCCTTGAAGTTTTTGATTGTTAGGCCCCTATACTACTACTGTAACCCTTTATTGTTATTAGTAAAACCCCCTTATTATATTGTTGTGCCCATGTAGTCCCCATATTGTTATTATTGTGCCCCATAGAAGCCCACTATTGCTATTATTGTGCCCTTACATTATTATTGTTATGTCGGCTCTGATTATATTTTGACCCCTTAGACTCCTATATATAGAAAGGAGGTCTTGTCATTTGTATCATCCAAGAATTGTTCATTTGTGTAATGTAAAGGAGGTTTCCCACTCGAAGAGGTTGAATTCTAAGGCGTTGATCTATCTTTTCTATCTTTCTGTGAGCTAGTTTCATAACAATGATGTATTATTAGGACAACCATACTTGTGGAAGCGACATGCTATGTATGAATCAAGGCCCCGTGTTGTTATTGTTACTTCGGGAAATAATTTGTACAGGATATCGAAGGTAGCATCGCCTACCGCCATCTCTTTGGTTACTGCAAAACAATGCAGTAAGCTCATTTCCAAAATCAGGAAATTTGTTTTCCTGATGATATGCCCTCAAGGAAAGAAGAAGACAGTGGCCACAACCTCCAGACAGGGCCCCTCTACATGACAACTACAGATGGACAAGGTCGTGGAGGAGTACGAGGACATCTTCACCTCCCCCGCAGGGGTTCCTCTACACTGTCAGGTCAAGCACTCCATCGATCTGACCCCAGGTGCACTACTGCCCAATGGACCAATCTATTGGCACTCCGTTCTGGAGAATGATGAAATCAAGAGGCAGATTCAGGAGCTGTTGTAGAAAGGTCACATCTGTCCGAGTTCATCGCCATTTGGGAGCTCGATCATGTTGGTACAGAAGAAGGATGGGACTTGGAGACTTTGTATTGGCTATTAGGCACTAAACAAGATCATTGTCTGTAATAGGTACCCGATCCCATGGATTGATGACCTCCTGGACCAACTGAAGGGGGAAAAATATTTCAACAGAATCGATTTCAAGTCAGGATATCACCAGGTACCAATCAAACCCTCCGATGTGTGGAAGACTGCCTTCAAAGTCAAGGAGGGCCTTTTCAAATGGTTGGTTATGCCTTTCAGATTAACGAATGCTCCTGCAACCTTCATGAGGCTAATAGATGACATCTTGTGGCCATTCACCAACTCATTTGTAGTGGTATACTTGGATGACATCCTCATCTTCAGCCAGAGTTGGGAAGAGCACCTCCAACACATCCGACAGGTTCTCTAAACACCGCGGCAACACAAATTATGTGCCAATTTGGAGAAATGAACTTTTCGCATGACCCAGGTTCAGTATCTGGGATACATTATTAATGAACAGGGGGTGCATGTAGATCCAGCCAAGATCCAAGTCATTCGCGATTGGCCATCTCCAACCACTTTGACAGAGCTCCATAGCTTTCTAGGTCTTGCCAACTTCTACCATAGGTTCGTGTTGGGATTTTCTCATATCACTTGGCCCTTGAGTCAAGTCACCAAGGGAGGAGTGAAAGAAAAATTCTTTTGGTTTGAATCTCAATAGAAGGAATTCATAGAGTTGAAAGATCGCCTTTGCTCGACACCAGTGCTCACATTACCAGACTTGCAACAACCTTTTTAGGTCGAGACTGATGCCTTTGACTATGCTATTGGGGTAGTCCTTACTCAACACGGGCATCCAATGGCATATCATAGTGGGACACTTTCAGACACGGTCCGAAAGTATCCCACTTATGATAAAGAGATGTATTCCATTGTGCAGGCTTGCTGACAATGGAAGCATTACGTTTTGGGGAAGGAAACGGTCACCCACATAGACCAACAACCCCTGCAGTTCATACAGACCCAAGGGAAATTGCAGAATGATCGCCATTAGAAGTGGTCCACATACTGCGTGTATACACAGGTTGCCTTCATTGAAGTAGCGTATATCCTTTGGAGCTTGATTTTTGGGTTGCAGCTGGGTCTGACTGTTATTGCAGAGTTCTGTAGTCTACTCTGTGTTCTGGTGACTGGGTTTGACAGGGTTTCAGTGGTTCAGTGATTGTTGGTTGTTTTGTAATCTGCTATGAAGGTTGAATGAATTGTGGTCTTCAGATTGTAATGTTGTGTTTCAGGAGTATCCAGTCAGAAAATTGATGAAAAGTGGTACCTGAAGGAAAGAAGATTGTAGGCGAGCACCTACGTACTAGTATCTTAGCTAGTACAAGAGCAAAGGGGGTTGGGGCTCCCTTCCAAGGAAATTTGGAGAACGAGAGAAGGTTGAAGCCTTCTACAGGTTGTAACCTGTGTACTGGTATAAGGCTACACCAGTACAAAAGATTGTAATCTAAAGTTCTTATTAAAGAAAGATAGAGACGACTTGCAGCAGGTGGTTTTCACCCACATTGGGTTTCCACCTTATATCATGGTGTTCATGTGTGTGGCTTTTGTGTGATGATCTGTTCTGTTATACTGCATCTGTTTACTCTTAATATGATAAATAATGTCCTGATGCATTTAACTGAAGATAAACTAACCGAATTATAAGATTTATGGTTATACGCTGGTTTCTTTAGACACAGTAGCGTGTACACGCTGGTTCACTTAACTGAAGTAGCGTATATGTTTCTGAGCATTGAAAAAGTTTTATTGATCTGATAATACTGATTCACCCCCCCTCTCAGTATTATTTCCAACAATTGGTATCAGAGCAGGTCCTTCAGAGAAGCTTGATCGCTTGAAGGAAGATCATTCATCATGAGCAACTACGAGAGAGAAGCATCAATCAGGCCACCGGTTTTTGATGGGACAAACTTCAATTATTGGAAGGTAAGAGTTACTGCCTATCTTCAATCTCTTGGTACAGAAGTTTGGGACATCGTAGAGACAGGCTACACTTTTCCTTCAGCTACTCCTACAGATGCAGCCGAGAAAAAGAAATATGAAACAAATGCGAAAGCAGTCAATACTCTCTTGGGATGTATATCTCAATCAGAATTCATGAAGGTAATGCACTATAAATCTGCAAAAGAAATATGGGACAAAATTGTCACGAGCTATGAAGGAGACGAACAGGTAAAGCGTGCTAAAATTCAAACTCTCAGGATTAAGTATGAGACTCTCAGAATGTATAATAATGAAAGTGTGGCTAACTATTTCCTTAGGGTAGATGAGATTTTTAATTGCATGAAAAACTTGGGTGAAGAAATAAAAGAGGCTATTGTGGTAGAAAAGGTTCTAAGATCTTTGTCCCCCAAGTTTGAATCTAAAGTGTCTGCCATAGAAGAAAAGGAAAATCTACAAATTCTTACTATGTCTCAGCTTCACGAAATTCTAATTGCTTATGAAATGAGAAAGGGAGGTCCATCAGACAGAAGAGAAGCTGCCTTCAAGGCTTCAGGCAAAGAAGATTATTATGAAGCAAGTCACGTGCCAGAAGATGAAGAAGAGGAATCAAATTTTGTCAGAAATCTTCAAAGGGGTTCTGGAAGGTTCAGAGGTAAGTTACCTTTTAAATGCTTTACTTGTGGAAGAGTAGGTCATTATGCTGCCAGATGTCCTCACAAAAATAAGAATGACAAGGGAAAGGAACCTGTTAAATGGAACAAGAAACAAAATGAAAAGAAGAAAAGCTATTACACTCATGAAGATAGTGATGGTCTTTCAAATAGTGATGAAGATGAACACGGTAATAGATATAAACTTTTAATGGCTTTTGAAGATGATGACTATATGGATGCTATAGATGTAGAAGGTTTTTGTGAAGAAATGAAAGATCTCAAAGTTTGCTTAGAAGAGAAGAGTGCTATTATTGATTCTCTACAATGTCAACTAGCTGAAAAGGAAAAACATCTTGAAAAATTGGAATGTGAGATTGTTTATCTTAGAAAGGAGATTGAGAAAACAAAAGCGATTAATCTTAAATTTGTTAAAGGATCTGAAACCTTGGATGAGATTATCAATGTGCAGCGATCTCCTTTGATCAAGACAGGTCTTGGATATAATGGAGAAACATCTCAAGCCTCTACCTCTAAAATCTATCTTGATGCAGCAAGGAGAAGCGAGCAAAGGCCAAATAAAAGTCATCAGGTGAATCAGGGACAGTTTACCTCAAGAACAAATAAAGACCATCAAGAAATTCGGGGACAAACTGCCTTAAGGACAAACAAAAGCTACAATCAGCCTCAGGTAAAATCTTCCCAATTTGCTCCAAGAATGAATGTGAATAGAAGCTACAATCGGTTGGATGATAGATCTGATTATCGCAGAAGTTTCTTTAATGGCCAATGCTTTTCTTTCCATAACTTCGGTCACAAAGCAGCTCAATGTGTTGCCTACAAGACAATCATGACTAGAGAAGCTCAAAAGCAAGGGAGAATGACTGGAACCATGAAAAGGACTTATAACAACTTTTCGGTTCTTGAAAATGAAGTTGAATGCTCTATTTGTAATAACTTTGGTCATGAAGACTCTGAATGCAGGAGCAGGTTCCGGAAGACAACTCAGAAGGAACAAACCTCAAATGTCAGAACATGGAGAATAAAGGAACCGCAACCAGAAAGATTTGGGATACCCTTTTATGCAGAAGGTCAAGAAAGTCTATGGTACATTGATAGCGGATGTTCGAAGCATATGACAGGGGACAAAGAAAAGCTTGAGTCATATACCGCATTAGAAAAGGGGAAGAAAGTTTCTTTTGGAAACGATATCTCTGCAGCCATAAAAGGAAAAGGTGTTGCTCCATTGAAAGAGAAGGTCAAAGCTGGAAATGTTTTGTATGTTGATGGATTGAAGCATAATCTTCTGAGTGTCAGTCAGATGTGCGATCAAGGAACATAAGTAATATTTAGATCAAATGGATGTTGTGTTCGTGACCTTGACACAGGTAAAACAGTGATTAAACGAAGAAGGACTCCAAATAATCTATACATATTTGAAGAAGGACCACAACAATGCTATTTGAGCAAGGATGATGAACACTGGCTATGGCATCGAAGGTTGGGGCATCTAAGCTTTTCACAAATAAGGAAAGCATGCAAATATTAGGCAGTTCGTGGTCTTCCAGATATCAAAATTCCAGACAACACTATATGCAAATCTTGTCAGTTTGGAAAGCAAACCAGAACTAACTTTCCAGAGAAGGAAGGATCAACCAGCATACCTCTTGAGCTAGTCCATACAGATGTATGTGGTCCATTTAGGAAAAGGACACCTCGAGGAGAAGAATATTTGATATTATTCATTGACGATTTCTCCAGGTTTGTCTGGTTAGGGCTTATGAAGCACAAGGATGAAGCATTCGAAAAATTCAAATCCTTCAAATCCTTGGTTGAAAATGAATCAGGACACAAAATTAAGTGCCTCAGATCTAACAGAGGTGGGGAGTTTACCTCAAACGAAATTTTCGATTTCTGTGAAGAACATGGGATAAGAAGAGAATTCTCTACAGCTAGAACTCCTCAACAAAATGGGGTTGTGGAAAGAATGAACAGAACAATCCAACAAATGGCTCGTGCTATCTTGATGAATCAGGTACTCCCGCAACTTTCTGGGGTGAGGATGCACATGCTGCGGTTATTATTCTTAACAAAACAAATGTCCGAGTAAACAACACTCAAACACCTCATGAGCTCTGGAGTGGTGAGACTCCTTCGGTGAAGCATTTCAAAATCTTTGGGAGCAAATGTTATATTAAGAATACTGATGAGCAACTTGGAAAACTTGAACCAAGAGCAGATGAAGGTATTCTTCTTGGTTATTCTCCACATAGCAAAGCATACAAGTGCTACAACAAAAGACTTGGCAGAATTGTTGACAGCATTGATGTAGTGGTTGATGAGAAGGGATATATTCCTAGGCAAGTTCATCATGAAGACATTGAAGAAGATGAAGGCTACCCTAAAAGGCAGAATGATGAAGAAGAAGAACCTCAAGAAGAACCTCAAGAAGAAGAAGAACCTCAAGAAGAACCAGAGGAGAAAACAAGAATAGAAGAGAAGACTCCATCCAGATATGTTCAAAAGAATCATCCAGGATCTCAGATTGTGGGGAAGAAAGAAGCATGAATACAAACAAGAAGAAGAATTGCAGAAGCTTCAAGCTATTTGGCATTACTCTCTTCCACTGAACCACAAAATGTGAAAGAGGCATGCAAAGATGAATGTTGGGTCAAAGCAATGGATGAAGAACTTGAGCAGATCGAAAAGAACAACACTTGGGAACTGGTTCCTAGACCAAAAGATAAGAATGTCATAGGGACAAAATGGGTCTTCAAGAATAAATTGAATGAAAATGGAGAAGTAATTAGAAACAAGGCCAGACTTATTTGTAAAGGGTATGCGCAGCAAGAAGGGATAGATTTTGAAGAGACCTTTGCTCCTGTAGCAAGACTTGAGGCCATCCGAATGTTCCTTGCTCTCTCAAGCTTTCAAAACTTCAAGGTATTTCAAATGGACGTGAAATCAGCCTTTCTGAATGGAGACTTAGAAGAAGAAGTATATATTGAACAACCAGATGGTTTCATTCTTGGGAATGATCCAAACCTTGTATGCAGATTGAAAAAGGCTCTCTATGGTCTCAAACAAGCTCCAAGGGCTTGGTACTATCGGTTGGACAAATATCTTCACCAACAAGGCTTTTCAAAAGGATCAACAGATAGCAATCTCTATATAAAAGTTGAAAATAACAAATTGCTAATACGTGTTGTTTATGTAGATGATATTATCTTTGGCATCAATGAAGAGACTATGAGTCAAAACTTTGCCTTGGTTATGCAGAAAGAATTTGAAATGTCACTACTTGGAGAATTGACATACTTCCTTGGATTGCAAATCCAACAAAATGAAGGAGGCATCTTCTTGTCTCAAACCAAGTACCTCAAGCAGATCTTGAAGAAGTATGGCATGGAAGAGTCAAAGCCAGTATGTACACCCATGGTTACAGGATGCAGCCTCAGTGCAAATGATGAATCAACAGCAGTTCATCAACCAACTTATAGATCCATGATTGGGAGTTTGCTTTATTTGACAGGTACCCGACCAGACATCATGCATGCAGTCGGAATAGTTGGAAGATTTCAAGCAAATCCGAAGGAGACTCATCTTCAGGCAGTGAAGAGAATTTTCAAGTATCTTCAAGGGACAAAAAATTATGGCTTATGGTATTCTAGAGATACAGATCTCACACTTCATGCTTATACAGATGCAGATTGGGCCGGAAGCGTGGATGATAGGAAGAGCACAAGTGGTGGTGCGTTCTTTATGGGCTCCAGATTAGTATCTTGGTTCAGCAAGAAACAGAGCTCGATTGCCTTATCTACAGCTGAAGCAGAATATGTGGCTACGGCATCTTGTTGCACACAACTTCTTTGGATGATGCAGGCCTTGCAGGATTTTCAAATCACCTGCACTTCACCAGTCTCTATCTTATGTGATAATACAAGTGCAATAAGAATTTCAAAGAATCCAGTCATGCACTCAAAGACCAAGCACATACCAATCAAGTACCATTTTCTTCAGGAAAAAGTGCTTGAGCAGAAGGTCAAGTTGGAGTATGTTCCTTCTAAGGAACAAGTTGCTGACATTCTCACAAAACCACTGCCCAGGGAAACTTTTGAATATCTCAGACAAAAGCTGGGAGTAGTTGATGCTTCATCGTGCTGTTGAAGCTTGTCTGTTCTACAGAAAAGTTGGTATACGCAAGTTACGTAAGGGATATCCGCGTATATACGCCGATCTATGCTGGGAAAGTAGCTTGTATGGTGTACACGTGTTGCAGAAAGAATATCCGCGTGCATACACTGTTTTATGCAGGAGAAGTCGCGTATATGGAGTTCTGAATAGCAAGGGCAGACTCTGGTTGGAGAAGGTCTGAGATGGGTATGCCAGAATGCAGCAGGCACAGGTTCAGGGGGAGCAGCTTAAATTCTCATAAAGCATTGTTGGCTTTTCGATGCTTTTGGTTCTAGTACACAACTGTTGTTGGTTTCAGGAGAAGGAGCTCAGAAGGAAATCTTGGTTGCTGATCTAAAAAAGATGTTTATCAGATGTTGTTGGTGATCTTCATAAGTCTTGGTCTAGATCTGTTGTCTCTATGTCATGTATTTTTTTTTTTTTTTTGTAATATCTCTTTTATGGTGTCAAGGTCATGTAACGGCCTATGTTGGTTTCCCCACTATGCCTGGGATGTATGATGTAATATAATTAGTTGTTTCTGATGTATCCCCTCTTGGTTGGGAATATGGATTGAGTCTTTTGGTGATAGGGAGGTCCCTTATGGTGTATAAGTCTTGGTTCTTTTGAAGAACATCTTTTGCAGATCTTGCCTACAGTCAGGGGGAGCATGTTTCAGCACAGCCAAGATATCAGCATGTGCTCAGGGGGAGCACAACACTTTGCCCTTGATGACAAAGGGGGAGAGTGATTTGATTTGATGTTGTTGCCATCAAGTCCAAAGGGGGAGATTGTTGGCATTATGAGACAAGTATTGTCCTTGATGGCAAATCACACTGATAACAAATCATAGTGCAGAAGGATAGCAGCAAGGAATTGATGGTCAGTCTACAAGTATGAAGAAAAATATATACACGCTGGTTCACTATATACCAAGTCGCGTATACAAGCAGGTTCACTATATACCAAGTCGTGTATACTCAGGTTCGCTATATACCAAGTCGCGTGTACACACTGGTTGGCTTCAATAAAAGCGCGTGTATTTGGAAAACTTATCTTTGGTCCACGGCGGTTATTCCTTGGAAGTTGTGCCTATGGTTTTGGAACTTGGTGTCTCGACGGACGTGTTGATCCCTAGTTTTGAAGATAATGGTATTGGATTTCTATGGTTTTGGCCCTTGGTATTGAACAAGGCCTAAGGCTATATAAGGAGAAGGAAATCATTAGGCAAGTGTATCTGAAATGTCTTGAATATCTGATGAAGTATTAGATCCAGTATGCAGGTTATTGGTTGATGATGTATTGCTTGATCTGAGCTAAGGAGAGATCTCATCGGTTGATGGAGAACAAGATCTAAGGAGAGATCGGGATCAAATGGTTTGAAATGAACTATCTTTATATAGTTGATTATGCGTATTTCTAGATCTGCATACTGACGCAATGTTATGTTCTGGGTATAACTGATGTCTGGTACAGCTGCAAGTTATGAAAAATTATTTTTAGATCTGTACGCAGGTTGTCTTCGGTAAAACCACGTGTATACGCAGGTTGCCTTCATTGAAGTAGCGTATATCCTTTGGAGCTTGATTTTTGGGTTGCAGCTGGGTCTGACTGTTATTGCAGAGTTCTGTAGTCTACTCTGTGTTCTGGTGACTGGGTTTGACAGGGTTTCAGTGGTTCAGTGATTGTTGGTTGTTTTGTAATCTGCTATGAAGGTTGAATGAATTGTGGTCTTCAGATTGTAATGTTGTGCTTCAGGAGTATCCAGTCAGAAAATTGATGAAAAGTGGCACCTGAAGGAAAGAAGATTGTAGGCCAGCACCTACGTACTAGTATCTTAGCTAGTACAAGAGCAAAGGGGGTTGGAGCTCCCTTCCAAGGAAATTTGGAGAACGAGAGAAGGTTGAAGCCTTCTGTAGGTTGTAGCCTGCGTACTGGTATAAGGCTCCACTAGTACAAAAGATTGTAATCTAAAGTTCTTATTAAAGAAAGATAGAGACGACTTGCAGCAGGTGGTTTTCACCCACATTGGGTTTCCACCTTATATCATGGTGTTCATGTGTGTGGCTTTTGTGTGATGATCTGTTCTGTTATACTGCATCTGTTTACTCTTAATATGATGAATAATGTCCTGATGCATTTAACTGAAGATAAACTAACCGAATTATAAGATTTATGGTTATACGCTGGTTTCTTTAGACACAGTAGCGTGTACACGCTGGTTCACTTAACTGAAATAGCGTATATGTTTCTGAGCATTGAAAATGTTTTATTGATCTGATAATACTGATTCACCCCCCCTCTCAATATTATTTCCAACATGCCCGCCCATGGGCATGACTACCTGCAACAAAACAGTCCAGGGGGAAGATTTCCATAATCAAGCCTTAGCAAGCCAAGGGGCTGATTACCAAAATCAGTCCCCTAGCCTACCAGGGCCGATTCCTAGAATCGACGCCCGACAGGCCAGGGGGATGATTTGGGAATCGATCCCCTAGCCTGTTGGGGGTTGTTTTTCCCCAGGCGGGAATTCCCACACATGGGCGTGCCCGCCCACAGGCACATACACGACACTAAGGCACAATGACCCCCTAATATGCAGTGGGACGATTATGAGAATCAGACCCCTGGAAAGTAGGGGGTTGATTCTCATAATCACCCCTAGCATGCCAAGGGACCAAGGGCACATGTATAAGAAAAATATTTTTTTCTAAGGAATGGATTTTTTTTCTGTTCCTTGTATGAACCTAACATCCAACTTGTCATGGGGGTCGATATGCATATTTCTGGTCTTTTTTCCTTTTTAAATTTTGTGTTATTTTGTTTGTTTACTTAAGTTATTGGTTTTTTTGTAATTTAGTACTGATTTATATATATGTGTATATGTTTTGCAGGAAAATGGAATCAATGGATATTTCTGTGAATCTTTCTGGACCAAAGACTGCTAAAACTGGAGGTGGATCTTAAAAAAAAATACTGAACGAACCTGACCTGAGCTAATAACTACAAAGCTAGCAAGTACCTCAAAGGATAAGTTGATTTCTTGCTCGAAGAAATCACAAGTGAAGCATACAAAACTTATATTGCTTGTGAAATATAGAGAAGAGAAACAACATATGAAGATATATCTATATGTTGGTATCCCTAATGATAGTGGAAGTTAGGAGTTGCTGGGAAAAGTACTAGACATGTGTTTGATACTGGATATTGAAGTTGTTTACGTACTTACAAAATCGCCCAAGTCACATGACAAGATTAGATATCAGTTTTCATTGTCAATGTATCCACGACAGATGATTCTACACAGATGTGTAAACAAATCATAAACAAGCTTGAATAAGATATCGTAAGTATTGTTATTTATATTTATGTGTTTTGTGTTATTGTAACTGTATCATTTTATCTTTTATAACTTAGTTTTTATTGACATATGATATTTGGTTGATAGAATTTGATTGAAAATCTTTCAATTATGTTGGCAGGAATTTATTTTATAGAGCAAGATATTATGAATGTTATCAACAGTTTCTACTCAGGGTCAAACGAAGATATGGCAAAAAAAAATAAAATTCATGATACTACAAGACTACATCCAAAGGATTAGTAAAGAATTCCTATAGTGGATAAATCTAGAAAAGATAAACATGTTACTTTGGAAGAGGACGAAGTTGAAACAGAAGCTAAAGAATATGTTTCCATTAATGAGGATGATATTATAATTGATGTTAGAAAGGAGAAGAGCTCCCTAGTAGGCCAGAGGTCTAATTCCCTTATCTTTGCATTCCTTCAAACTAATTTTCAAACCAAACTTATGCAAAATTTAAAAAAATACAAGCCTTTTTTCACTTTGTAGGAGCTCAATATTGAATATGATGTATCTATGAAATTTCGGACCTCCAAGGTCTAAAATTGCGAACTGTGGTAGCCCTCTGAGTCCTCTTTCCAATTCCATTATTTTGATCTAAATTGGATTGTCAAATAAAGCGTTATGCCCAATCTTCCAAGATGACTTGACTATACATGTTTTGAGTAGAGCGAACTTGTACGAAGTGCCATGTGTCACTGTTTCAACCTTTGGGCCTGAAAATGATGCAAAGAAAACTAAAGTTCGTCCTATTTCTGTAACTTTGTACAAAATTTCAATTTGATACTCAGATAGAAAATTATGATAATTTTCCCAAGGTCACCTGTTTGGGATGTAATTCGGGAGCCTGCAAAAACCCTAACTTCCTTGGATCATATCTTTGAAAATATAGCAAGACAAGATCTGAAATTCAAACCCGAGGATCATTGAGATTTTTGCTCAAATGGGTTTTTTTTAGCTTCTGAAACATCACAGAAAAAATTTTATAGCAAAAATTCCATGATGACCTATTTTGGAGTAGCGAAACCCTAGAATCCAAAGCTCTGATACCAAATGTCATGAAACCAGGTCACCAAAAGATAGAAAAGGTAGATCAACAACTTCAAAATCAGCCTCTTCAAGGGGGGAACCTCCTTTACATTACATGAACAATTATTCGATGATACAAATGACAAAACCTCCTTCCTATATATAGGAGTCTAAGGGGTCACAATATAATCAAATTCGACATAACAATAATAATATAAGGGCATAAAAATAACAATAGTGGGCTTCTATGGGCCAGAATAATAACAATAAGGGCTACAATGACAATAGTAATTAGGGAATCACTAGTATTATAGGGACCTAACATGCTCCTCTCCTTCAAAAAAGTGTTGTCCTCAACGCTTGAGTAGTTCTAGATGCTTTTGTATAAAATTCTCATCCTCCCATGTGGAATCTTCAGCAGGTAAGTTCTTCCACTTGATGAGATACTCCGAAATTGATCGATTTCATAACTGTCGAGCTCTTGTTTCTGTGACTGCTTCAGGTTCCAATATGATTTTTCCTTCCTCATCAAGTTCTAGCAATATTGTTTGAACTAGGAGCTTGTCACCTATAACCTTATTTAAGCATGAAACATCGAGAAATGGGTGCAGTCGGGAAGCTGCATGAAGCTCCAATTTGTATGCCATAGTACCAATCTTTTGCAACACCTTGTATGGACCATAATACTTTTGCAATAATTTATTATCCTTCATATCTTGCTTGAGGGACATTTGTTTAAATGGTTGTAGCCATAGGAATACTCAGTCACCTACATCAAAACTTCTTTCACTGCGATGTTGATCGACCTGTTGTTTCATTCTATTCTGTGCCTAAGTGAGGTTATCCTGTAAGAGTTGGAGAATGTGATCTTCCACTGCTTGAACCTTTTGAATTTTCTCTTAAATATGATGTGATGGATGGTGGATGATATCCATAAAGTGCCATAAATGGGGTCATTTTTGCTGTAGTATGGAAGGAAGTGTTATACCACCATTCAACCAGAGGCAACCATTTGACCCATTGTGTTTGTTTATTAGAGATAAAGAAATGAAGATATCCTTCCAAACATTTGTTTACTATCTCAGTTTTCCCATCAGATTGAGGATGATAAGATGAACTATGAGCTATCTGAGTACCAAGACAAGAAAATAATTATGTCCAAAAATTTCTAGTGAAAATGAGATCTCTGTCACTTACAATAATCTTTGGGTTTCCATGTAGCTTTTGAATTGTTTCCATAAACGCAGTAGAAACTTTACTGGCTTTAAATGGATGAGATAATGCACAAAAGTGTGCATACTTGGTAAGTCTGTCAACTAGCACCATGATGACACTCATTCCTTTGGACTTGGGTAAACCTATGATAAAATCCATTGAAACCTCCTCCCAACGTTGGCTTGGAATGGATAAAGGTTGTAATAGACGTGGGGTCTTAATTGTTTCATTTTTTTTTTTTTGGAAAACCAAACATTTTGCCACAAACTTTTGAATATCTTATTTAAGGCCATCCCAAAAAAATTCCTTGTTAACCCTGTGGCAATTTTTTAAAAATCCTGAGTGCCCTCCTAAGGGAGAAGTGTGTAATTCGATAAGAATATTTTGTTTGAGTTGGTAATTCTTACCTAGGTATAAACAATCTTTGTACCATAACAAATAATTTTTCCAGCTAAATGTATCATATGTACTTGGATCCTGTTTTAAATTTTGAATGAGTTCTCACACTTCTTCGTCATTCTTCCATTCATCCCTCGCTTCATTTATCCAATTTGGTTAGATAATAGAAATGGCACAAAGCAATGCTTCCACATCCACATTCTCATCCTTTCTTGAGAGTGCATATGCCACAACATTTTGCTTCCCTTTTTTTATAGATGATTTCAAAGTCATAACCCAACATATTTGTGACCCATTTTTGCTGCTCTTCTGAAGATAATCTCTATTTAAAAAATTATTTAAGACTATCATGATCTGTTTTTACCTTGAAGTGTCTTTCCATTTGGTAGGGTCGCCATTTCTTAAGTGCATGTAGTATTGCCAACATTTCCTTCTCATAAATAGCTTTGTGTAAATAGTTTCCTTTGATTGGACGACTTTCGAAAGCAATGTGTCTTTCTTCTTGTATTAAAACAACACCAATTCCGTTTTCTAAGGCATCACATTCCACAATAAACGTTTTGGTGAAGTCCGATGTAGCTAAGATTGGTGCTTGGCACATTGCCTCTTTAAGATGTTCAAAGGCTTTCGTTTCTTCTGGAGCCCATGAAAATGCATCTTTCTTCAATAATGTTGTTGGAGGTGTTGCTATTCTCCAATAATTCTTAAAAA
The DNA here is from genome assembly GCA_031772625.1 of Pinus tabuliformis. NCBI lineage: Eukaryota > Viridiplantae > Streptophyta > Pinopsida > Pinales > Pinaceae > Pinus > Pinus tabuliformis. Next base: position 290,338,119 of record CM062808.1, on the reverse strand, counting down.
ACTTGTGATAATACCTTGTCAACCTGAGAAATCCTCGCAGATGCTTTATGGATGTGGGGATTTTCCATTCCTTAATGGATTTAATTTTTCTAGGGTCTACCTTAACACCTTCATGAGATATAATATGACCCAGATATTCCACCTCTTGTACTCCAAGGAAACATTTATATATTTTTTCATATAATTGTTTCTCCTCCAATAGTTTTAGCACCTTGTCAACATGTTGAACATGATCCTTCCAAGACTTGCTGTAGATTAGTATATCATCAAAAAATATTAACACAAATTTTCTAAGGAAGGTTTTGAAAATGGAATTCATCAAACCTTGAAATGTAGAAGGTTCATTGGTAAGGCCAAAAGGCATGACTAAAATTTCATAATGACCCTCATGAGTTCTAAATGCTATTTTCGGAATGTCTTCAGTCTTCATTCTGATTTGATGATATCCTGAATGATGATCCAACTTGGTGAAGTAAATTGATCCATGAAATTCATCCAATAATTCATCAATGACAAGAATGGGAAATTTATCTTTAATAGTGAGCTTGTTGAGCTCCCTATAATCTGGACACATGCGCCATGATCCATCCTTCTTTTGCACCAATACTAATGGAGCAGAGAAAAAAATTTGACTAGGTTGAATTATACCAGCCTCTAGCATTTCTGCAACCATACGTTCAATTTCACTCTTTTGGGCATATGGATATCTATAAGGCCTGATGTTTGGAGGAACACTTCCTAGAATCAAATGAATAACTTGATCATGATCATGAATAGGTGGGAGGCCTTTGGGAGCCTCAAATACCTTGGAATAATTGTCAAAGACTTTTTTGGAGATCTGGAGAAATAGATGATTTCGATGTGGGAACTTCTACAGAACATAATTGTGTAATTACGTCTTGTTGTTTTTTCTTTAAAAGAATTTTCATTCCATTACAGCTGATTATCTTTCTCAATTTCCCTGTAATACCCCTTAATTCAACTTCCTTTCCTTTCGAATTTTTTTTAATGAAAAGTTCTTGAAAATTAAAAGCTATTGTACCCAAGGATTGTAGCCATTGGACTTCTAGTACAACATCAACACCACCCATTGGAATGGAAAGCATTGGTCTATTCAATACATATTCTCCCATGGATAGCTTAATAGTATGGCACTTACGAGAGCAATTTATAGTACCTCCACTTGCAACCATCACTTGACACTCTAGTGCTGGACATTCACTATTTTACAATGAATAAAAGTATGGGTACTGCCTGAAGCAATCAACACTATTAAATTTTTATTGTTGATATGTCCTTCTATCTTGATAGTTTGAGGAGTGGTTATTCCGGCTAAGGCATTACAAGATATGGTCGGATTCATTTCTTCTTTCTCTAGGGTTTGTTCTTGGTGTGTATCCTCTTCTTTTGATGTTTCTTGTTCCTTTCTTCTTCCTATTTACAATCTGTTAGAAAATTATATATTATAGAACAATGAAAAACATAAAATATTGCAGAAATATAAACACAGAAAATGCATCAAACAAGAGAGACACAGATATACGTGGTTCACCCAGTTTGGGATACGTCCATGAAGAAACAGCCAGTCCTTTCTTTTATATTATCCAGCAAACTAAAGAGATACAAGCTACAACAAATCCACTGTAATTCCCTTCGCTCTCAATCTCCTCTCTCTTCCTCACTTAGAATAAAAATATACATAGATTCAATACAATTCCCTCATATATAGCGAGGGGTTGCCTTTTAGGGAAAAAAAACCTAAATTAAACATAACTTCTATCGTCAGATCTCTGCCTAATGAGCGACTCAGATTAACTACGAAATTACAACATTTTACAAGGCAATTTTACATCTGTTTTTAGCAGCCACCCCCCCTGTACCCACCTTGTAGCGTATATTTTATGGGCGGATTTCCCATCCCATTATGAACTGGGGTCCAATGTGGTGATACCTTTGAATGCAGAAGATAATTAGGCTCCACACCCAACACAATCTATGTAAAATAATTTATTCACATCACACTTATGACCTTCAATGTATTTTCTATCGCAACTGTAACAAATCCCTTTTGCTCTTTTTTCTTCCAATTGTTGTGGTGTCAACCTTGTAGGTTGTGGAAGGCTAGGGACAACAACACTTCCATATTTATAGTTGTGATTCATAGGCTTCCTTGTTGCCATAATTTTGCTTTCAATTTTCCCTGCCAACCTGAATGCGTTCTCCAATGAATCAGGTTCCCAAACGTGAACCTCATGTTGGATGCTACCCTTTAAAGTCCCTATGAACACATCAATACTATGCTCCTCTGGGATATATTTTACCCTTATATTCAATTTTTGGAAGTCCTCAATATGCTCCACCATTGGACCGTTTTGCTTGAGATTTATCAATTGGTTAAAGAAGGTGTTTCTCTTTGTATCCTCATAATGTGCTATCATTTCGTCCGTAAAAATTGACCAAGTGACAATTTGTTTATGGGAGCAAATCCATTGATACCATACAAATTGATTGGGTTCCAAATATAAAGTTGCAATGCGTACCTTTTGTGTGTTTTGCACAATATGGAGATCGAAAGATTGTTTCATTTGTAGCATCCATGTTATGGGATCCTTGCCATAAAACTTCCTCATATTGATCTTTGTAACGTGGTGGGTCTTTATTCCAACGTTAGAGTCTATGAAATCATGATTAACATTTCTTTTGTTCTCATCATGAGTTTTCTCTACTACTTTTTCGCCATTAGGAAGCCTTTCTTGTGGAAACTTTGTCAAACCTTCCTTCAAAACTTCCACATCTTTCTTCATATATTCAATATTGTCATTCTTTGAATCATGATTAACATTTATTTTGTTCTCGTTCTAAGTTTTCTCTACTACCTTTTCGCTATTAGGAAGCCTTTCTTGTAGCAACTTTGTCAAACCTTCCTTCCAACCTTCCATGTCCTTCTTCCAATCTTCAATGCTGTCTTCATATCATCCATCTTAGCTTTCACACCTTTCTTTAAACCATCCATATTATCTTCAATTCCTTTCTTTAAACCATCCATATTAGCTTCTGTTACTTGTTGTGAGAGTGAAATTTGTTACACTTGGTCTCATAATTTTGATATATCATGCTGCATTTCTTCCTCTTCTTCATGAGTCATGCTAGATATTTCAGGTTGCTTACTAGTTGTTTCCATTTTCTTTCTTTGGGGAATCAATTAATGATAATTATGCTTCAGTATTCCCTTTGAATTCGTTAAAACTAATTTTTCAAACCAAGCTTATGCAAAATTAGAAAAAAACTACACCTTTTTTCACTTTGTAGGAGTTCGATATTGAATTTGATGTATCTTTGAAATTTTGGATCTCCAAGGTTTGAAATTGAAAACTATCGTAGCCCTCTCATTCCTCTTCCCAATTCCACCAGTCTGATCAAAATTGGATTCTCCAAGAAAGCGGTATGTCCAATCTCCCAAGATGACCTGATTATACACTTTTTCAGTAGAGTGAACTTGTATGAAGTGCCATGTGTCACTATTTCAATCTTCGCTGAAAATGATGAACATAAAACTACAGTCCATCCTGTTTCTACAACTTCTTATGAAATTTCAATCTGATACTTAGAGAGAAAGTTATGACTATTTTCCCAAGGTCACTGTTTTGGGATGTAATTTGGGAACCTGCAAAAACCCTAACTTCCTTGGATCATATCTGCGAAAATATAGCAATTCAAGATCTAAAATTCAGAACTGAGTATCATCAAGATTTTATATCAAATGGGTTTTTTTTGAGCTTTTGAAACCTCTCAAAAAAAATGTTATAGCGAAAATTCCACGATGACCTGTTTTAGAGCAGCAAAACCTTAGAATCCAAAGCTCCGATACCAAATGTTATGAAACCATCTCACAAAAAGATATAAAAGATAGATCAATGACTTCAAAATCAACCTCTTAGAGGGAAAAACCTCCTTCACATTACACAAATGAATAATTCTTCGATGATACAAATGACAAAACCTCCTTTCTATATATAGGAGTCTAAGGGGTCACAATATAATCAAAGTCGACATAATAATAATAATATAAGGGCACAACAATAACAATAGTGGGCTTCTATGGGGCACAATAATAACAATAGGGCTACAATGACAATAGTAATGGGGGAATCACTAGTATTATAGGGACCTAACAAAAAATTCCCAAGAATGTCTCTGTTCTAGTTGATGATGAGGACATTACGTATGTAGAAGAAAAGAGGAGGAAGAAATTAAAAGTTGATCATTCTCAAAAATCATGGTCAACAGTGAAGATCCTAATGAAAATTCAAAAGGAAGTAGGGAAATCATTACACGAGGAGTTGATTTAGAGGATGACATTATTAAAACAAAACAAAATGCCATTCGACATCACTTAACAAAGACAAACTTAATTGAGGGTGGTCGTACATTTCAATTTAATGTCAGCCAAATCTATAAGCCAAGTGGAGGAAAATTTAAATATCAAATTAGAAAGCCACACCACCTACATGTTCACAACTTGAAGACATTCATGAGGTACAATCCATATGCTCATGTGATTGATTATTTGCTTCTTGTTGATCCAGTTCAAGTTATCAACAAAGAAGCATTTGATAAGTAAAAATGTTTTGAATGCAAATATTATGTGCTTGGGGGGAACCGTTTTCTAGAATATCAAAGGAAATTGATGGAGGAATATCCCAATAACCCACATTTTGAAACAATGAAATGTATCATTTATGATGGTTTATGAGATACATAAGAAAATTTATTAGCATGGGATCATAATATAGATAATGAGTATATGATGTCTATGGATTTCATCCAAAGGGTTAGATTTATTCATAATGAATTTGAAGAAAAATGTGGTGGGGATAATACAAAGGTTAGTCTAGCATTTCAAAAGGAATGTTGTATGGAATTAGGCTATCAAATTGAGGAAAAAAATAAATTCAAAAGGTGGAAAAGTAAATTATTATATATTTAGAGGTATGTCTAACATTTTCCACTTTGAATTTAGAACTAGAGAGATATGGGAATTGATTAATGATATTTTTAGCAGGTGGGAGAACATTGACATTAAAAACAAGAAGGTCAAAAAGTCTAAACAATTGATATGTAACAACAGTAAATTTGGTTTTGAAATGAAGCTACTTCGAGAAGATATGACTATCACACCTTGGAGAGAATTGCAAGGAGTGAAGGATTAAAAATGTGTCAAAACACTATTATCTCGTGTGAAGTTAGGAGAATTATCATTAGCCGAAATGTGTGAGGAATTTCAAAAGTAAGTTTGTTGAATTATTTTTACTTATTTCTAAATTATAATTTTCTTTTAAATATAACATATTGTTTTTGATAGTATTTGTTATACATATCATTATATTAATTTTTTTTTTTACTTTATCTACTTACTCATAAGGTTTACATGAAAATACAAGAACAAATGGTTAAATTGTTGAATGAAGATAGTTTGGATGATGTTGTATGCAAATACCAAGATTCAAGTTTTACATCATCACTAAGAGATTTTTATCTTGCATTTAAAAAGGTATGTTGACTTATACATTCATTTTTATTCATCTATATACTATTTTTATTTTATAACTTATACATATATTTGTTTATTTTATTAAAGATGAAGAAAGATGCAAATGGAGCACTAGATAGTTTCAGAAGCTTTATTGAAAAAATTAAGATCGAAAGAATGAGAAAGCGATGTCTTAGTAATTTTGAACTTGATCCAAATCTTATTCATTTCATTTGGAATGAGCTTAAAACTATTCAATATCAAATAATACAAGGTGATTGTGAAGACATTGCTAAAATCATACCTAAAATGGATTATTCCCTAGTTATTGCAGATATTCCCCATGGTTTCAATATCCCAAACATTGACTATGATAGTGACCCTTATACTTATCAAGCTCTTAGTAAAGTGGTTGCAGGATTTGTAGAAGTCACATCATCACCATTATGGATATTTGTGACATTTCATTCAAACACACAATTGACAATGTTATTGACAAGCTTCAAGGGGAAATAAAACTCAAGGATGCAACTTACATGGTAAGACATTGAAATTGTATGTTTGATTAATGTTAATACATTAATTTATGCACAAGTTAATTGAACTTTTACTATTTTATGTTACAGGAAAAAGTCAAATGTTATTAACCGTGAAGATCAACCAATTATAAGTGATTGTGAGTTCGACCATGTTGAAATTTGGACAAAAGATGATAGTTATAAGTCTATGCTTCCTAATCGGGTAGATGGAAAGAGTCATAGCCAAGTACTGGTTTATGATGCTGCTGTAAAAAAACTAACATATGAAGATAAAGAAGCAAAAGGAGAGATAGTTAACGTATATCAAAAACCACAGTCATTGATTAACTATCTTATAGACTAATGTTCAAACGAAGGAGATTGGGTTCTGGATTTATTCTCAGGCTCATTCAAGTTTTATTATATAAAATTGAATTTCAATATATTCTTTCTTAATTTATATGTGATTATACCAATTTACTTCATTATTTATTTTGTGCTTTATAATTATGTACAACGCTAACACGTTGCCTACAAAAAGGAAGAAATTGCATTGCCATTGAAAAAGACCCAGTACAATGCAAATTTATTCAGCAAAGAATTAATGCTCTTCAATTTCTTCCAAATGCAATGCAAGAAATTGGGTTGAGGAAAGGGGATTTTAATGAATCACGTGTGGAAAAAAAGGCAAAGGAACCTCAACCACCATTAGATGGAATGATTGGAAAGACATGCATTGGGAGATTCACAAGTATCAAGATCCACCAGAAGAGGAAAATGAGGAAACTAAAGCAAAAAATATTGTGGAAGAAGACAATGATGAAACTCTAGAAGATGAAGAGTTTGGATTACATGATATTATTGATTAAATTTAAGTTATGCTTGGAAATCAAGCTCATTTTTTGTAACTATTAATTAGTTATACTTGTAATGTTTTGACTTTGACATTTTATGAGAAGAATAAGTATTCAGTTAATGTTTTTATATGTTCAATATTTGTATTATGTGATTTTCAATTTAATTTTTATGTGAATCATTATTTTTTGAAAAAAGTTGTAATTATTATTATTTTTTGACATGAAATTCATAAAAAAAAACTATTATTTAACCATTTTTATTAAAATTTTCCTACTCATTTATAATAAAATATTATCAAAATGTGTAATTTTTTTGTTATATTTATGTTCAAAATGTTTATTTTTATGTCAATTGTTAAAAATTATTGTTTTTTTAGAGACAATTATTGGATGTGCATTGAAAAATTAATTAATGATATATAAATATGTAGAATATTGAAACTTTAAAATATCGACCTTTTTCTTTAACTATGCAAAAAAATAAAGATCTCACTACAAAAAAACATGAAGAAGACTACTTCAAAATTTGATAAATTTAGAAAATAATTATTCACAATTAATACATTAGAAAACTTGAAGTAAAAAAACAAGTCTTCTAAAAAAGGCCCTGATGCAACATCATCACTTTTTAAAATAACCCTGCAAATCATTAACATTCTAAAAAATAATATACATAAAAAATTTTAAAGTGTAAAAAACTATGCTATATATATATATATATATATATATATATATATATATATATATATATATATATATATATATATATATATATTCTAAATCAACACTTTTCAAAATTGGTTGATTTTTTTGCTACCTCAAAAAAATAGGTAATCGTATCAATTCTCGTTTCAAAGTTTACGTTGTTTTAGATGCTTATTGTTTTATTAAACTTTTTACATGTTTTTTCTCCAGATTTATATGAAAATCAATATAAATCATATAGTGGTAAATCTATGAGGACTCTAACAATGAAAAAATTGTGTATTAATATGTAAGATTAAATTTTTGACATGAGAGGTAAACTCATGTTTACTATATTTAAATTTCAGTTCTTGCAACATTATTAGAAAGAGGTCCTATGTGCATGCATAAAATGTTGATTACAACTTTTTATGGACCATATATAAGAGAAACAAATGGGCTTACATGGATGCATGAGAGGTTTTGATTTTTTTCGTCATGGATAATGGAAGAGTTTTGACTCTTCTTTTCAATGGTAATTATTGTTAGAAAGTGTATCAAGAAAGGCTAAACTTGACTTGCCCCTTAATCAAATTTAGTAATTCAATTTCCCACATCAGCAAGATGACTTTGATGGTAGTTAACTTGTGTGACATGGCCTTCTCTATTAGTTAGCTTAGTAAGTTCGAGTTATAGGCTTGGACTAGAGTTGTGCATCTAGTGATTGCTACAATTTAGTAATCTAGTTTAGTTATTGTTAGTTGAAGTCAGTTAACTGAGCTCTAGTCATTAGTTGAGTCAGTTGAAGGCTAGTTAAGTAGTTATGATCGTTGTTAACTCAATGATCTCTAAGTTAAGCTAGTCAATCAACTAAAAATAGCACAAACATGCATGGAATTCAAATTTCCTAGCTGGAGTGGAGGAAAATATGCATTCTAATCAACAATTGTATAGTGGTTGAGTGTACACGCTTGGCATTGATGCAAGTGATCAAGTCATTGGGAATTGCGGAACGAAATAGGGAATCCCCTATTCTTTAGGAGTTGAATTCCTCCAAGATTCCACAAGGAAATAGGAGGTTGGCTAAGGCTTGAATTGGCTAAGTGTTGGCTAGAGCAGGATAATCAACAAGAGAATAGGTTTACAATGCAGGTTGTGCTTCATGATCAAAGCAAGACATTGTAATAGTTCCTCATTCTCGCTTGATTAATTAAAAGAAATAGAGGGGTATTTTCCTAGTTGGGTTCCCTGTAAATCATTTTGTTCTTGTGGTTTTAATGGTTTTTGTCATTGCATGTGTTTCTAAACTGTGATTTCCATTCCGCAGAATAGTAGAGGAAATTTGTAATCTCTTGTTTTTTTGTTTGAATTCATCAGTAGTAGAAAATATCTATTAATTTATACATGGCATTAGAGCTTGAAATCACACTATAAACTAGTCAATAGATCTTCTTCTTCAAAGATTTTGATTTTCGGATTCAGTGATGCAAGTTTTCTTCTATGGGGGAAATGTCTTTCAACAGGGTGAGACTGGAGCATGACTTGGAAGGAGCCTCGAATTTCATAGCTTAGAAGGATAGGATGGAAGTTGTGCTCGATGATAATGGAGTGTTGGAGTACACTAAAAATGACATTCCATAACCAACAACATTAGATGCACAAGAATTAGCTAAGTGGAAGAAGGATACTGCAAAAGCCAGGATGATCATCCTAGAGGGTGTGAGAGACCACATAGTGTTATGAAACCAACTCACAAAATATAAGAAGAAATAGATCAATGACTTCAAAATAAGCCTCTTCGAGGGGGCAAACTCCTTTACATTACACAAATGAACAATTATTTGATGATACAAATGAAAATACCTCCTTTATATATATAGGAGTGTAAGGGGCCACAATATAATAAGAGCTGACATAACAATAATAATGTAAGTGCACAAAAATAACAATAGTGGGCTTCTATGGGGCACAATAATAACAATATAGGGACTACATGGGCATAACAATATAATAAGGGGGTTGCACTAACAACAATAAGGGGCTAAACTAGTAGTACAGGGACCTAACATGCCGCTCTCCTTTAGAAAGTGTTGTCCTCAACTCTCGACTAGTTCTATGTGCTTTTGTATAAAATTATCATTCTCCCATGTAAAATGTTTAGTGGGTAAGTTCTTCCACTTGATGAGATACTCTGAAATTGATTGATTTCGTAGCTGTCGGGTTCTTGTTTCTGTGACTGCTTCAAGTTGTAATATGATTTTTCCTTCCTCGTTAAGTTCTGGTAATATTATTTGAATTGGGAGCTTGTCACCTATAACCTTCTTTAAGCGTGACACATGGAAAGCTGAGTGCACTGAGGAAGATGTAGGAAGCTCCAATTTGTATGCCACAATACCAATCTTTCGTAACACCTTGTAAGGACCATAGTACTTTGGTGATAATTTATTGTCCTTCTTAGCTTTCTTGAGGGACCTTTGTTTGTATGGTTGTAGCCATAAAAATACCCAGTCACCTACATCAAAACTTCTTTCGTTGCAATTTTGATTTTCCTGTCATTTTATTTGATTATGTGCCAAAGTGGAGTTATTCTTTAAAAGTTGGAGAACTTGTTGTTGATGCTAGATATGATATTTCATTGCTTGAACCTTTTTCTTCTTGATATGTCCTTATATCTTGAGAGTTGAGAAGTGGTAATTCCTGCTAATGCATTACAAGATATGGTCGGATTCATTTCTTCTTTCTTTGGGGTTGGTTCTTGGTGTATATCCACTTCTTTTGATGTTTCTTGATCATTTTATTCCTCCTCTTTATAATCTATGTAAAATAATTTCTTCTCAGTACACTTATGACCTTTAATGTATTTGTTATCACAACTATAACAAAGTCATTTTGTTCTTTTTTTTTTCCAATTGTTGTGGTGTCAACCTTGTAGATTCTGGGAGGCTAGGGGAAACAACACTTCCATTTTTATAGTTATGCATGGACGGCTTCCTTGTTGCCATAATTTTTCTTTCAATTTTTTTTGCCAACCTGAATTCCTTCTCCAATGAATCAGGTTCCCAAAGGAAAACCTCATGTTTGATGTTATCCTTTAAAGTCCCTATGAAGAATTCAATCCTATGCTTCTCTGGAATATCATTTACCCTTATATTCAATTTTTGGAAGTCCTCAATGTGCTTTTCCATTCAACCCTTTTGTTTGATATTTATCAATTGGCTAAAGAACGTGTTTCTCTTTGTATCCTCATAATGTGATACCATTTACTTCATTAAAATTGACAAGGTGACAGGTGGTTTACAAGAACAAAACCCTTTATACCATAAAAACGTATTTGTTTCTAAATATAAATATGCAATATGCACCTTTTGTGGTGGTTGCACATCATGTAGATCAAAATATTGCTCCATCTGTAGTATCCATGTTACTGGATCCTTGCCATCAAACTTCCTCATATCTATCTTTGGAATATGGTGGGTCTTCAATCCAACATAAGATTCTATGAAATCATGATTAAAATTTCTTTTTTTTTTTTCTCATCATGAGTTTCCTTTACTACCTTTTCGTCATTAGGAAGCCTTTCTTGTAGAAACTTTGTCCATCCTTCCTTCAAACCTTCCTTGCTTTCTTCAAATATTCCATGTTGTCTTTCAATTTTACTTATGTACCATCTATCTTAGCTTCCATTCCATTCTTTAACCATCCATCTTAGCTTCCATTCCATTCTTTAAACCATCAATCTTAGCTTCAACTACCTTTTGTAAGAGCGCAATTTGTTGCACTTGGTCTTGTAATTTTTGTATATGATGTTGCATTTCTTCCTCTTCTTCATGTATCATAGTAGAGATTTCTGGTTTCTTACTAGGTGTTGCCATTTTCTTTCTTCAAGGTTCAACTAATGATAATTTTCTTCCTTATTCCCTTTTAATCACTTCAAACTAATTTTTCAAACAAAAATTATGAAAATTTTAAAAAAGACTACACACCTTTTTTTCACTTTGTAGGAGCTTGATATTGAATATGTTGTATCTCTATAATTTCAGGTCTCCAAGGTCTAAATTTTTTTCCTATGGTAGCACTCCGAGTCTTATTTCCAACCCCACAAGTATGATCAATATTGGATTTTCCAAGAAAGTGTTATGCTCAATCTCCCACAATGACCTGATTATAGACTAGTTCAGTAAATCAAACTTGTACGACATGCCACGTTTCACTGTTTCGACCTTCAGCCTTGAAAATGATACTCAAAAAATTAAAGTCTGTCTTATTTCTGTAACGTTTTACAAAATTTGAATTTGATGCTCAGAAAGAAAGTTATGATGATTTTCCCAAGGTCGTCTATCTGAAATGGAATTCTGGAGCCTACAAAAAACCTAACTTCCTCGGTTCATATCTATGAAAATGTAGTGAGAAACAATCTAAAATTTTGACACGACGTTCATCATTATTAATTCTCAAATGGGTTTTTTGTTTAGCTTCTGAAGCTTCTTATAAAAAAACTTATAGCAAAAATTCCACAATGATCTGTTTGAAGTAGTGAAACCCTAGAATCTGAAGCTTAGATACCAAATGTTATGAAATCAACTCACAAAATAGAAGAAGAAATATATCAACAACTTCAAAATAAGCCTCTTAGAGGGGGAAAACTCCTTTAAATTACACAAATGAACAATTACTGGATGATACAAATGGCAAGGCCTCCTTTCTATATATAGGAGTCTAAGAGGTCACAATATAATTAGAGTTGATATAACAATAATAATGTAAGTGGACAAAAATAACAATAGTGGGCTTCTATTGGGAACAATAATAACAATATGGGGACTACATGGGAAAAAAATACAATAAGGAGGTTTCACTAATAAAAATAAGGGGCTACATTAGTAGTATAGGGACCTAACATTGAGCGTACATGCTTGACATTGATGTAGGTGATCATGTCCTTGGGAATTGCGAAAGGAAATGGGGAATTCCACTATTCTTTAGGAGCTGAATTCCTCCAAGATTGCACAAGAAAATAGGAGGTTGGATGAGGCTTGAATTAGCTAAGTGTTGGCTAGAACATGAAAATCAACAAGAGAATATGTTTACAATGCAGGTTGTGCTTTAGGATCGAAGCAATACATTGTAATAGTTTCTCATTCTCATCTGATTAGTGAAAAGAAACAGAGGGGTATTTTCCTAGTTGGGTTCCCCTATAAATCATTGTGTTCTTGTGGTTTTAATGGTTGTTTCCATTACGTGTGTTTCTAAATTGTGATTTCCATTCCGTAGAATAGTAGAGGAAATTTGTAATATCTTGTTTTCTATTTGAATTCATCAGTAGTAGCAAATTTCTATTAATTTATACATGGTATTAGAGCTTGGAATCACACTATAAACTATTCAATAAATATTCTTCTTCAAAGATTTTTATTTGCGGATTCAATGATGCAAGTTTCTTCCATGCAGGAAAATGTCTTTCAGCGAGTTGAGATTAGAGGATGCCTTGGAGGGAACCTCGAATTTCATAGCTTAGAAGGATAGGATGGAAGTTGTACTCGATGATAATGGAGTGTTGGAGTGCACAAAAAATGACATTCCATAACCAACTACATCGGATGCACAAGAATTAGCCAAGTGGAAGAAGGATATTGCAAAATCCAAGATGATCACCCTGGAGGGTGTGAGAGACAACATAGTATCGAATCTACATGGAAAGGAGACTCCATTTGGTATGTGGAAGACCCTCACTGATTTATTGAAATATGATAGTGATTCTAGGAAATTTGCATTGAGGGACACACTTAGAAACCTCTACATGCAAAAAAATGGGACCATTCCACATTACCTCTTCAGATTCACTCAGTGTCGAGATGATATGGGAGGAGTTGGAGAAAATATTCCATCTCTAGAGCTAGTGAGCCTAGCTCTCCTAGGACTTCCTAAATCCAGGCACAACTACCAGGACTCTGTAAATGGAAGGGACAAATTACCAGAATGGGAGAGACTTTGGTTCTATTTGGTGTTGGAAGAAATTTGAAGGAACACTAGAGATGGTGTATAACCCAAAGCTGTGGAGAAAGAGAATTTTTCCTTAGTTGGGAAGGTGTTGAAGCCTTGAAAATCACTGCTACAACATGGGGGAAAACCACCCGGTCCGGACCTTGAAAACAACTCCTTTTCCGTTTGGTATAGTGGCTTCGACTGGGGATAATGGGACCAGTTTCCCAGGAAGGGTTTATTTGATAATGTTGATGGGATGATATAGGTTGTAACGGGAAATGATTCAACTAAGCGTAATCTAATCTAACTACTAAACACATGCATATATATCTATATCTAACATTATCTAACTATAAATATACCCAGGAATAAAATACGATATGAGATCTACAATGACGTCTTACAACAATTGGTAATAAAGATCATTCAACTGCCAAAAGAAATAAAATCGTTAACGATAATTTTTTTGGATAAATAGTTAGACAAAACAATTGAGAGAATTATATCGCATATAAAAATCGTTCATGTATTCAAAAAAGAATCAAAGCTAACATCATATAGAAGTGCAATAATGCAAAACTATAATTTTGACTTTCATACATAAAACAATTGAAAGAAGAAGTATTGCTTAATACATCAATAAAAAATAATCATACGATAAAAGTACAATATATGATAAGTATTTCTCATGTGCTTCAACAATATTGACCCAATTTCATTCAATCCAACACATTCTAAGAGTACAAAGTGCATTTCAGTAGAGCATGCTAGATATTTAAAGAAAAATAGATCCTGCTCCATTCATTTAACCAAAGCCTCCTCAAAAGTACACAAGTGTAATGTCTTGAAAAGTGTTTTTGATAAAATTTCTAGATCCCTCTGTAAATGAATGAGAGGGGTTTAAATACTAAAATATATGCCTCAAAATAGTCTATTATAAAAATAGCCGAGGAGGTTTCAAACAACCTTCCTCAGAATGGGAAAAAATAAAAATAAAATAAAAATAAATTTATGACTAGCTCCTTTGAACTTGATCTCTGAGGTTGCAAATATCAATCATTGGCTTGAGTTGAGGCAGCTGATTGATTGTAGATTTTAACTGCCCAGTAAATATGGCATCTGTCAATGTTGGCATCATATTTTGTGTAGAGGTTGTTAAACATCTCAGAGTCATCCACTGGCTGTGTGGTTTTACTAGAAACTACCAGTATGTCTCCCAATTCAGCCTGTTTAGTTGTTTAATTGCCTCTTCCTTTTGTTGTGCTGTCTGTTTCCATTACTGCTCTAGTTGTTTTACATTCGGTAGAAACCCTGGTACACACTCCTTAACAAGGCTAGCACCATGAAGATTTTCATTTACGACTTCTATTATGTTGCTTTCCACTCCTACTGCTATTGTTGTTTCCCTTTCTGCCTATTTCAGCCAGGAATCCCAATCTGTAAACATAATATCTTTGTGAGACTCTTCCAACTTTGGTAGGTCAACCTTTCTTCCATCCTCTGATTCTTACCAGGTGATAAATTCAAAAACCTTTTTATGGATTTCTTCATATTCAAAACTCATATCAATTATTTGGTTCATCAATTTATCACTTGTCTCATAGTAAGAATTTATTTGTGAGAATTTCTGGCAGAATATTTCTTCTTGTTGCATTAATAGGGAATTGAGGCTGACTGCTTCTTTAATGAATTCGTCAATTTGCGGGTTGCCTCTAAGTTTATCCATTATATCTTTCATTTGACGAATTTGCGCATCCTTTTTCAATAAATTGGCCTAGTGTTGTACTCCCATCTGCTCGAATTCTCGTTGAAGTCGGTCTACCTGTAATTATGCTTGTTCATTAGTTTTTTCTTGGGATAATTGTTGTTCTAGCAGCAGAATTTTCTATTCCTTTTCCTTCAACAACATTTGAACTTCCGTCACCTTATCGATGGTGGTTGTGGCATAAGCTCATGCAAACTACGACAACTTTGTGAGATTCTCTGATGGGTTGATAGGTGTGTCTTTCCACACAATATCCATTGGTTCATTTTCTGGAGTCATAACAACAGTGGCATCTAGTTTCCTTTTCTTCATTTGTCTTTTCACTACAACCTTGTGGGTAGGACTGTAGAATATATCTAATGGAGGTAGTTGCTCAATTCGTAAGACAATTTCGGAAGTAGGAACAACATGAATAATCTCAATGTCCTGAGTACCTATATCTATTTCCCTTGTTGTTTCTAGATTTGCTTTATGCTGGTTTTGCTTGGGAGTTTGCAGTTCAGATGTTTGCTCAAGATTTGTGTTTGTATGGGGCATTTTAGTAGAAGAAACCTCTTCCTATTTCTTTTCCAAGGCCTGCTCCATCGTCTCCTCTGTACTTCCAGCTCTGCCTTTCTCGAACTCTTTATTTGTGTTTCCTCTTCCATTTTGAGACTGTCACTCTGAGTGCTCTGAATCATGAGTTGACTTCTCTTGGGTTTCTTCTTCATAATTTTCTTTGAAACTTCCCTCCAAGCTTACGCTAGGAGTTGGCTCTCTTATTGGTTCAATTTGCAATAGGTCCAATGGGACCTTTAACTGTCTCTTATTTCTGTACACATGGAAAGCATTAATATCTTCTGGGGTTAACAATAGTGATGCCATATGTAGAACTTGTGAAAATGTTTCTACTTGTAGGAATAGGTCATCAAAGGCATCCTCTTCATGGGTGAATTGTTTGAATTTTACCATAGTAGTAAATTCCTTAACAATGTGATTTGGGTTGTATTTCCTTCTTGGAACTGTAGCCAATTTCAGAGACATAATAATCTCTACTTCCTTTACTACATGTCTATAATCATGTAGTGTGAAAGCACCACATTGTAATGGGAAAGTTGGCCAAATCGCTTTCTTCTTCTCTTTTAGTACTTTTGTTAAACCGCCTTCCCCTGCTGTCTGGTAGGCTATTTCTCTGGCCAAAAGTTTGTCGGGGACATAATATGGGAGGACATGCGGAGAAGAAATGCTCCAAAAAAATCTAATGTAGGTGAATGTCTCTTCCCCAAACCATCTGGCTACTGGCAAGATATCTACTTCGAACTCTTGATAAAACCTAGGGGTTGTTCTATCAAAAACTACTTTATGAATAGGCAACATAACACATTGACATATTTTATAAAATGGTGCTGGAATTGGGATTCCCACAAAATTTTATGGTATATATGGATGGGAAGCGGGTTCTGTACGATCCACTTCCATCTCGTATTCGGAAACTAAGAAATAAAACAAATTGCATCCATAACAAAAGCACTCATAAAGAAAGGGGGAAAATCATTAAATAAGGACTTCTTTTCCTTCTATATTCCATAATGGTCTTTGCCAAATTGTCTGATAAAATTTTAGCCAAGTTCATAATCATTGCATTAATTGCTGCATCTATTAGTGGGAGCCATTCCATGGAAAATTTGGTGCTGTTGGGTCTACTGAATAACCTACATATCATTGCTGTTGTAAAACTATGAGGGGGGGGAAATGGACGCCATTGGGTACATACCAGTTTTATCCCATTTGAGTTTTCCTCCACTTGACTTCCAGGTCTGTATAACGTCTAATATGTCCTCGTTCTCTTTGGAAAATTTCTCAAGGAACTCTTTGTTGTAGAGATTTTGAGGCTCTGGTAACTAGTACATTAGTCATAGGTTGTCTGGTGAGGAAGACGCCATGACCTATTGCATTTTATTCTTGAAGGTTATGTCTGAGATGTTTCCCTCATAAATGACCCATTTCACCATATCCGTGTATGGTATTATCTTTGGTATCGAAACTATTCGGTGCAGGAATGAACATGCGGTTTCGAAATAGGAGCCGTCAGATGACTCCCAAGCATCAGCCGTGGCCTTTGTTACCAGTGGCCTGGGTTTTTCTTCTTCCATCAGGTTATACATGGCTTCCCATGTTCTGGTTCCTCCTTCCTTATTGCATGTGGTATTAGAGAAAAGCGGTATCATGTCTAATTTCTTAGATGAAGTCACCTTTCCCTTCTTTGCCATTCTTTTTAATGATGTTTTTTGTGGAGGTTTCCTGAAATGGAGAAAATGCAAGTTATCGGATAAAAACAAGCGAGAATGACAGTGAGAATTAAATGATATAGTTAACCTCAAAATGTGACAAGAAAGGATATTTTATTCAAAATGCAAATGAAAAGATATCATATCACATCGAGCCACTCTTAACATAAATGGAATTAAACTTATTAACTACCCACTAAGGTCTTTTATCATTGCCTTTATTACTCATTTAAACTACCGCATCACAAACAGGAAGGGAAAAAATTTAAGGTGGCAAGTTTAAAGTGTGAAAATGCCAATTATGCGATTGCGATAAGATTATTGCAATATCGCAAATCACACTATCACATTTTTGGTTGTGCATTTTTCCAGAGTTGTTTAGAATTCTACGAGATGTAAGGTGAGCGACATACTTTTCATTGTTTAGAGCGTACTTTGCCTAAATGAATAATTACTTCATAAAGTTCCTTTTTACTAAGTGTCGAACTTAACTTATAGTTTATAATATTTGTTTGTTATTGGGCCCAGGTGCTATTACAATTCACAAACTTTTTCAGTTCATAAGATTGGCTTTTAAGTAAAGTGTCGCGATGCGATAAGTATTGGCTCGCTCTACCGCAATATCGCATTTCGTGTATTACAACGGGCTTTGTGAGTTGTGTCTTTTGTGAAATTCGATATGTGATTGTGATAAGCACTTAATTTTACAACGAATACCTTAAGTCTTAGCTTTGAATGAAAAGTCTAATGATATCCTAAGTTAAATGCGATGATCCCTTCCATTGCAATTCACAGATTTTGGTTGTTAATTAACCTTTGACACACTTGGTCTTGTGACATGTGATAAAAGCGCCTAAGTGATACATTTTTCTTGGAGGGGTTTTATTAAAGGGTACCCATTTATTAATAGAATATTGACTATTAAATCAATAAATGGGGGGGGGGGGTGTTGAACAATAAAACAATTGGCGATTCACTGGAAGAACTAGTTATCTTTGATAGTTTTTTGAAATTTCTAAAACTTCCAAAATAAAGACAGTTCAGAAAATAGGAATTACATGAAGTATAAGAAAAGTAACATTTCTTTGAAGAAGAAAACAAAATCCACCTAATTATCATCCATTTGATATCCTCTTCAAAATGAAATTTCCTTTGTCTACATCAGTCTTTACTTGGTTTTAAAGATAAAGTAGGGGGATCTTGCATATTAGCTTTTAGATGCATTCATTTTTCATAGGTAGAGCCTTTGCTACCAACAGGCGTCCATAGCCTCGACAAGGTTACCTATTAACCATCAATGATTCAGTATCCCATCCAGATAAGAGTGCAATTTTTAGAGATAAATTCAGATTCATATACTTACTCTTTTTTCTTTCTTTTCTAAACAATTTATTTTTTCTTTTAAAAAAAATTCATTTTTTCTACTTAAAGGTCATTGTCTTGGTTTGGTGGCAAAAATTGACAATGCCATTCACTGGTTGTAACTCAACTGAACAAGCTAGCTCATGATGAGACCCCTTGTCTTTTGATTAAAATAATCTCAAGCCATTACCCTGTTTTGATATGTAGTATTGGTAATGTCAGTTTATTATTTCCCTATGAACATGGTAAGTCAGCTCTTGATGAGACCTCTTATCCTTTAAGTTTAAGTATATTTTAAAATTACACTCTAAAAAGAGAAAAGTTTACTAAATGGGGAAACTCATTGACTCCTTAAAAGTTTCTGGATGACAATTATAGAGTTAAAGATCCTTATTTGCAGAGAGCCTTTTCTTTGTTAAAGATGTTTTTCTTCATTGATGGTAGAACAAAGGTCTCTTTATAAAGTTGAGGTTTTACAAAGGACAAATGATTTTGGTGGAAAACAAGCAAGTTTCAAAGAAATAGAACTTAGCTTATGTCTCAAATGTGAAAATTATCTTCTCAACAATCTCTACTTATACAAGCAAAAAATCAAAATATAAAAGAGATTATTATTGAAAGGCCAAAAGTAAATACTATTTAACTTTTATTTTCCTAGAAAAAGTAAAGGCAATAGTGTACAGGGATAGAAGAGGTTATCTTCTATGAAAAATATTTCTTCAAAATCTGCCCATTAATAGGTAGAGAATCTCTCTTGCATGATAAATTTTGCAATAAAAAGGTTGATGCGCCAATTTGCTCTGCAATATGAAATGGGCCAAGCCACATTCTTTCGAATTTGGTATGCTTACCTTTTTCCTTGTGTGCTTTATCCCAATTCAATACAAGGTCTTCGAGCTGAAAGGATTTAGGACTTACAGAATTTGCATCAATGAAGATTTAACTAACTATTGATGGTGTGAATGTATGATTTTGGCTTTGTCTCTTTCTTCTCCGAGCTTGATAATTTGTGATTGTCTTAATTGCATAGAAGAAGAAGGATTTTCTTCAATAAATTGAACCAGGGTTAGAGAGGGAATTGCTACATTTGTAGGGAGAACAACCTCTTTCCCATAGACCAAATTAAAAGGAGAAGTGCCTATTAGGGCCTTTTGTGTTATTTGATCTGCCCATAGAGCAAATATTAAAGATTTATGCCAATTTTTTTTACTTTGATCAACAATTCGTTTGATGATTCTTATGAGATTTTTATTTGTAGATTCAGCCAAACCATTTCCCTGAGGATAATAGTTAGCATAATATTTAAGTTTAAAACCTATTTTAAGAGACAATTCTGTGATAGCATTGCCTGTAAAATAAGATTCATTGTCAAACATGAGGGCAGTTGGTAGACCAAATTTGATAATAATAAACTGGTCAATAAATTCAATGATGTTTTCAGAATTGGCTACCTTAAGTGGAATTTCTTCCACCCATTTTATGAAGTAATTAGTTGCTGTAAGGATATGTCTATGTTGCTTTGAAGAGTGAGGAATGATCTCACCTATTATGTCCAATCCCCACTATTCAAATGGTTGTTCAATGTTGACCAGTTGCAATGCTAATGCGGGTTTCCTCTGTCTTCTAGTGGCTATTTGAAAATTTTACATTTCCTTACATATTCGTGTGCATCTTTGAATAAGGTTGGTCAATAATAGCCAACATGTAGGATTTTATGTGTTGTTGTATCTCCTCCAAAATGTCCACCAGCTGGTCCATCATGGAGTTCCTGCAAAACCTTTTTTGCCTCAGATTTTTCAAGGCATCCAAGTAAAACATAGTCATAATTCTTCCTAAACAAAACATCTTTGATAATTTCATATTGCTTAGATTTTATCCTCAAATCCCTTTTTCTTTTATAACTGAGTTGCATAGGGGAATATCCATTTTTCAAATAAAAGATGATATTAACATATTTAGATTCAGTATCGTTGAGGCTTACCTCACATATTTGTATATCATCACCTGAATCTTGTAGTGCTCGTAAGTTGGATGCTCCTGCTAGCATTCTATAAAAACCTTGACCTTTAACAATTTAGCTAGTTTGATCTCAATGTCATATTCATGCAGTGTTGTTACCAAATTTTCTATTTTCTCACATACTTCTCTTTGCATTAGTAAATTTCTCACTGTTGAGAATGAGACTACTACCTTAGTGTGAGTTTTGAGAAGAAAGGGTCTGAAATGTTTTATTGATTTGAAAACAACAAAAGCTTATTTTTCAACATCTAAATAATTTAATTTAGCCCCCTGCAAATTGGAACTAAAAAAAGAAATTGGTGCTTTGATTTTTTCATCATTGACTTGTGTCAATATAGCTGCATATGATGTCTCAGAAGAAAAGGTATATAAAATGAAATGATTAGAAAAATTTGGAGTTGCTAAAGAGGGAGCATTTATGATTTCTTGTTTAATTAGATTAAAAGCTTCATGCTTGGTATGTCCCCATTTAAAAACATAATTTTTCTTAATCATAGATTGGAGGGGTAAAACAATTCATGAAAAGTCAGGGACAAATCTCTTAACAAAATTTATCTAACCTAGGAAAGATTGCATGGATTTTTTATTATGAGGCAAAGAGATTTCAGAAATTTATCTTATCCTATCAGGATCAATATGAATCCCTTCTTTAGATATGATAAATCCAAGAAGTTTTCCTTCACTCAAAGAAAAGAAATATTTCTTGGGATTTAGAGAAATTCCATATCTCTGACAACGCTCAAAGATTTGTTTTAAATCCTTTAAATGATTACTGTGCTTTTTTGAATACATAGTTATGTCATCTAAATAAATTACCATTGATTTATTTACCAAAACTTTGAAAGCTATATCCATGGCTCTCTGAAATGTTGCACCAGCATTGAATAACCCAAATTGAATCTTTTGGTAAGCATATGTTCCCCATTTGGTTTGAAATGTGGTCTTTAGCCGATCATCTGGATGTACGAGAATATGATTATAACCTGAAAATCCATCCAGAAAAGACATTAGTTCTAAGCCTACAACTGATTGCAATATTTGTTCCATAGGAGGTAATGGAAAGTTGTCCTTCTGACAATCTTTGTTGAGATTGCGAAAGTCTATACATATTAGAATATCACCATTCCTTTTTCTGACTGGAACATGGTTAGAAACCCACCTTGGATGCTTGATAGGAAAAATTATTTTGGCTTTGAGAAGCGTATTCAATTAATATTTGATCTGACTTTCTAAATTCGGATGAATCTTTCTCAAATTTCATTGTATAGACTTTTCATCGGATATCATGGGAATGGTATGTTGAATGATGGAAGTATCATATGTCTTAAGATCTTCATAGTTCCAAGCAAAAACAATTTTGTATTTCTTTAACAAATGAATAAAGGCTAGTCTTTCATCAAGTGTAAGACCAAGTCCCAGATTAATATTTTGAGGTTTAAGGTCAGTTCCAAGATTAACTAATTCAAACCTCAAAGTTGAACTCTGAAGTTTTGAGTTAGTAGGTTTCTTGAATCTGTCCTTAAGATCATATAAATCTTCTAGCTTAACCATAGATTTAGGTATGGAATTTACAGTTGTTTCTTGCTTAAGTTAGTTGTCATGCTTATCTTCATCTATTATCTGGTCACCGTAAGAGCCTTTAGATGTTAGAAAATTTATGATATCTAGATAATTATTAAAAAATCGTCAATTGGTGATATTGTCGGGAATAGAAGGCCTAAAAATTAATTCAATAGAAAAAAGATCAAGGCTATAATCTCCCGTTGGAACGAGCTTAGATGTAACATTATCCAAAAGCTCAGCACTTGCATTTTGAATTCTTGGAATTGGGGAAATGTTAAATGCTGTAAAATGGGAGGTGAGGTCCTGGACTAGTGATTGATAATGTTTCAAATGTCCAAAGAGATAGTGTATAGTATTCCTTGCTTGCTTAATTACAATTTCTGAATCTCCAAACACTTGAAGATATTTGATATCAAGGTTGATGGATTTGTACAACCCTTGAACTAATGTTTCATATTCGGTAGTGTTGGGTGTGGGATCCCCCCAAGGCAAGTTTTGGGGCTTAAAGCCAAATTTTTGACTAAGTATGATGTAAAGACTCTGTGATTTGTGGCCATGGAGCGTGAATTTGTAATTAAGTCATAGGGTTGTTAGCCCTTACTTTTGTAATGTAATGTCAGCTTGAGAGTTCTACCCATGGTCTGTGGACCATGGGATTGTATAAATAGAGCGAGGCTCTAAGTGTAAAGAGACATCTAAGGAATCGAAGATCGAAGATCTAATGATGAAGCATTGAGTCTAAGGGTAAAGTCGAGTCTTTGGGTAGTAGAGTAGGAGAAGGCTCTGCAGTTGAGTGCGCAGAGGCCTAGTAGTCTGCAGTTGAGTGCACGGACCCCTGCAGCTGAGTGCGCAGGGCAGGTTGAGTCTATAACCAATTGAAGCATTAATAAAGAGAAGTTTTACATTATTTCTGTGTATATTTTCCTATTTTATGCATTGAAGTATATTGGGTATGAATTTCAAGTTTACTGTGTATTTTCTATGCGAACTTATATGAATGCGTTGAATAAGTGAACATAAGAGAAAGTATTCATTTACGCAAAGATAACTAATTGTTATAAGAATATAATTAAGATCCATAGTGTAACTTGGGGAGATAGTGCAGATCGCTAGTTTAGCAGCACGAAGGCTGCTCAGCCCTTGGTTAGGACTGCGCGAAGGCGAGTATAATAGAGCACGAAGGCCTCGCAGATGAGGAAAGTGCGCGAAGTGACCTGCGTGAAGGTATTCATAGTTGGACTAAATCAACCCATTAGACATCTCAAGGGTGTGGAAACTTGGTTCCAACATCCCCCCATACTACTTCGTGTGAGACCTCAGTCCGTTGTTTGTGGTTGTTGTGGAGAGGGCCAGTAATACAGGGATTTTTTTAGCTAAATAACTCTGAACCTGGGTCAGGCCCCCTCAAGCCAACAAATGGTTCTGTTGCCGGGACCAAAATTTGCATAGAGATGTCTGATGTCGTATCATTGGAATCCAACTAAGAAAGAAATTGAAGGTTGGTTGGATAGGAGAATTCACGAGTTTGCGGCATAGGAGAACAGGAATCCGCGACTATCAAAGGAAAGTGGTTAGACTACTACTTGTACACAGAGATCCACGAAATTTTCTTCGCATCTTTCCCTACTGAGCTATACGAGTGGATTGCAAAGCTAGAAGATAGCCAAGGAAGGTGGAAACTGGATAATTCTATTGTGTGGACCCCAAAGTTGGTGTGTAGTTTGGAAGCATTGGAGGATAAGATCGCGCACGCTGTTGATCACTGGATCGATGAAATTATAGGAGGATTCATTACTGAGTTCGCGGTAGATACTTCAGTCAGCGACAGCGAGGTAGAGTGACACTTTCTCAAAGGAACACGAGGTAAGTACGTAAAGTCTTTGAATACTTGGATTAAAACTTTATTGTGTGAAAAGAGGGTTATGCAATTACCTTGATGTTCGGAGCCACGCGACGTGGAAAAACCTACAAAAATGAAGGAAGTAAGGGACCAAAGAATAGCCCTTTGATTTCACCTCCACGAGGGGACGAGGAAGAGCTCGTGAAGGTCTCGCCATGAAGTGTGATCAATTTGATAAGACAGAGGATTCTGTGCATACTAGCCCCACCCACACCACCACCAGATTCACCGCCTTCACCTCCATCTTTGCCCGTACCACCTCCACCAGCACGACAAGTCAATATGGCAAGTGCAATAAAGTTGCCTGTGTTCAAGGGAGTAGGAAATGAAGATTCCGACAAGTTATGGTTCATGATAAGAGCTGTATGGGAAGCACAGGGAGTTACAGATGATAATATAAAGAAAGCGACGCTGGTCAGTGCTCTGTAGGATCACGCGATGACATGGTATATTAAGCATTCTAATGACAACCTGAATGCGGGGATCACAGATATCCAAATTGTGCTGAAAAAATAATTTAGCAGGCCAAATCCAGAGGCGCATTCGATAATTGGATTCAAAGAAATCACAATGCTACCAGGAGAGACTCCTTGGGAGTTGGGTCAAAGACTGAAATGCACAATTCGCGAAGCTAATATGACTTTGACAGATGGACAACATCGTGAATGGTTTGTAGCATCTCTTACGCTGCATTTGAGGAACGCACTGTCACAACAAAGGTTAACGACTCAGGCAAAGGCCTTGGAGATCGTGATGAGGCTGCATGAGACCTCGATATAGGATCATAACTTGGGAGTTCAGCAGATCCACGCACAATTGAAAAACTTATGCCTTAATATGCTGAGTCTAAAATAGGATAGGACAGCCCGACTAGAAGTGTGCGAAGATGTATGGTGTGTTAAATCTAAGGGTCAGGGTCATGACAAGGACCATTTCCCGGTGTTCATGAATTACATCACAGGGGGAGGGCTGATGCTGTTAAGATTAGAGGCACAAGCAGGACCTAGTGCGGAACCTACTTTGTGGTGTGCGATTTGCCAAATAGGAGGAAAGCATGCTACAGACAACTACCATTTATTATAGAGGTGTAGGTTTTAACCCTGTACAGAAATTACCTACATAAGAATTCTTAAACAAAGAAAATAAACAATGGGAGAGCATAACCCATAAAACATATATGCACAGAGATTTTTCCCTAGATCCCAAAACCGGGACTACCAGCTTGATTTTTCATTATATTCCTTTCAATGTTACAATACATATTTATACATGCCGAAGCATCCAATACCATGGACCGAAAAACCATCGCGTCCAATACCATGGACCGAAAAACCATCGCGTCCAAAAAACATGTGCGAAAATCATGCACAAAACCATAGGTGGGTCCGCCCAACCTAACATATGGTCCAAAATCAAAATTTTCCGGGGCGCTGCCCCAGACCCCATAAAGTGGGGTTACGGGTGTCCTTCAAACCCCCTATTAACTACGTGGAAAGAATATAACACAACCCAACAATCTCCCACTTGTTGTTTTCTTTCCACAGGGGGCCACAGGAGAGCTTAGTCATTTTTCAGCCCTCAGATTCCCATTGCTTCTCTACACCAAGAGAACTTCTCAGAGCTCACAGATTTTGTCAATGCATCTGCAGTATTCTTCAAAGTGTCCACCTTTACCAACAACACCTTTCTGTCTTCTATCATATCCCTCACAAAGTGATATTGAACATCAATGTGCTTTGTCTTTGAATGATAAGCAGGGTTCTTTGCCAAGAAAATTGCACTTTGGCTGTCACAGTCTATTCTTATAGCTCCCTGTACTAACCCCATACTTGAACACAATCTCTGCAACCAAACTGCTTCCTTGCTTACATGAGTGGCTGCCATGTATTCTGCCTCTGTAGTTGATAGTGCCACTACAGTTTGTTTCTTACTCATCCAACTGACTGCACCTCCAAATAGGTTAAACACATACCCACTTGTAGATCTTCTCTGATCCAGATCTCCAGCCCAGTCTGCATCAACAAAGCAATGAATATCCAACACTCTGTCCAATCCTGGTCTTCCTTGATAGCACAAACCATAATCACTAGTGCCACGCAAATACCTGAAAACCCGCTTCACTGCTGTCCAGTGCTCCTTCCTAGGTTTTGACATAAACCTGCTCAATACTCCCACTGCATGTGCAATGTCTGGTCTACTACAGACCATTGCATACATCAGGCTACCCACTGCACTTGCATATGGAACACGGGACATGTCCTCTTCCTCTTCTTATGTCTTGGGACACCGTTCAGCAGATAACCTCACACCTACAGGAATAGGAACCTTCACCGGTTTACTATCCTGCATATTAAACCTCTGGAGTATTGTCTCGACATACTTCCTCTGGTTTAACCAGAGCTTCCTCTTTGACCGATCTCTTTTAATTTCCATGCCCAAAATATAGTTTGCAGCACCAAGATCTTTCATGTCGAATTTGGAGGAAAATTGGGTCTTCAAATCATGGATAATTTCTTTGTCATTTCCAACCAGCAACATATCATCCACATACAAGACCAGATAAATAATACGGTCACCAATTAATTTAAAATACACATAATGATCTGCTTTGCTTCTGGTGAAGCCAAGTCCCCGTATAAATGTATCAAATTTCTGATACCACATCCTTGGTGACTGTTTTAACCCATACAGAGACTTCTTTAACTTGAATACCAGTTCTTTCTTACCCTTCACCGTAAAGCCTTCAGGTTGCTTCATGTAGATTTCCTCTTCCAAATCCCCATGAAGAAATGTTGTCTTCACATCCATTTTTTCTACCTCAAAATCAAAAGCAGCGGCAACAGATAAAAGTAATCTAATAGAAGTTACCTTGGCAACAGGAGAAAAAATATCACCAAAATCAATTCCCGGCACCTCGGAATAACCTTTGCTACCAACCGAGCTTTGTATTTCTCCACCTTTCCTTCTGCATTTTTCTTCTTCTTGAACACCCATTTGCTGCCAATGGGTTTCCTTCCAGCCGGCAACTCCACTAGATCCCAAGCCTCATTTTTGTGCAAAGATGCCATTTCATCAACCATGACCTCTTTCCAGAGTTTTCCATCCTCTGAATCCACTGCTTCCTTCACAGTTCTGGGATCATCATCATTAACAGACAAAGCAAAATTTGAACTGAAAGCAGATGGACTATACCTTTCTGGCTGCCTTCTTTCTTGAACTGATCTTCTCACAGCCGAAGTTTGTGGCTCTTCATCTTCTGATTCCTCCTCTGCTGCAGAGTCTGATTCTTCCTCCTTTGGCTCAAACTCTATCTTCTCAGGTTCCTTTGGTTGGACTTCATGTTGAATAACATATTTTACCTCTCTGAACAACACATCTTGGCTGTACACAACCTTCCGTGTGACTGGGTTACAAAGCTTATAACCCTTTAAACCATCCTTATACCCAATAAAGATGCACTTTTCAGATTTACTATCCAACTTGGTTCGTTTCTCCTTTGGAACATGTACATATGCATCACATCCAAATACCCTTAGATGTGAAAGAGAGGGTTTCTTACCAGTCCATACTTCTTGTGGAGTCTTATCCTCCAACGCTGATGAAGGTGATCTGTTGATCAGGTAACATGCAATATCCACCGCCTCTACCCAGAATTCCTGTCCTAACCCGGCACCACTGAGCATGCTTCTTGCCCTTTCCATCAACGTCTTGTTCATTCTTTCTGCGACTCCATTTTGCTTAGGTGTATATGGAGTAGTCTTCTGCCGTGCTATACCACACTTCTTACAAAATTCTTCAAATTCCTTGCTGCAAAATTCTCCACCATTATCTGTCCTCAGCACCTTTATCTTCTTCTCTGTCTGATTTTCCACCAGAGCCTTAAATTCTTTAAACCTGTCAAAGACTTCAGATTACTTCTTAAGAAAATATATCCATGTATTCCTTGAGAAGTCATCTATGAATGATACATAGTACACCGACTTACCCAGTGATGGAACCTTCACAGGTCCAAACACATCACTGTGCACAAGCTCTAATATCTGTTTCGTCCTCTTACCACCAGAGGGGAAACTCACCCGATTCTGCTTCCCATATACATAATTTTCACAGAAATCAAAATCCAGAGAGCTATTATTCATACCTTCTACCATACCTTTACCATGAAGTATTCGAAGTCCCTTCTCTCCAATATATCCAAGCCTTTGATTCCACAACATGGTCTTCTCTCCAGAGACCACTAGATTTTCTACTCCATTTTCAGGAACCATAGAACTATTGCACCCATCAACAACAGTGCTACCTTGCAGCTTGTATAGAGTTCCAATCCGAACTCCCCGCATCAATATCAGTGCTCCTCGAACCATCTTGTAGGTATCTTTCTCGAACACCGTCTTTACACCTGCATCATCCAACTTGCTTACAGAAATCAGATTTCTGGCCAATGCAGGAATATGTAGAACACCCGGAAGTGTTCTAACCCTTCCACCTTGCAACTTCAACTTTACTTTTCCCCGACCAATGATTCTAGCCTTCCTATCATCTCCTAAGAAGACATCACCACCAACGTATTTCTCATACTCGCAGAACCACTCTCTATGGGGAGTGAAGTGAAAGGATGCACCTGAGTCAATCAACCATGCCTCATGATCTACATGTGTACTTGAAGAAGCCAAGTACACATCCCCACTTTCATCTGAGGTGGTTTTCGCCTCTGTAGAAGGAGCATCATCAGATCCCTTTCCTTTATCAGGAGCTTTAGATTTACAATCCCTTCTGAAGTGCCCTTCCTTTCCGCATTTCCAGCACACCACCTTTGTAGGTTTTCCTGGAGATTTAGATCTCCCACTCGATGACTTATTTTTGTTTCTGTTCTGGGACCGTCCTCATATAGACAAGGCATAACCATTCTGGTTGTCCATATTTTTCCGTCTCATCTCCTCCGTTAGCAAGGCTAAGACTATTTCATCAAACTGCAAAGCAGTTGCATTGCTACCTATTGCAATAACCAGACTATCCCACGAATCTGGTAGAGAACACAACAGACTGATGCACTTATCTTCATCTGAAATTTTAATATCAACAGATAATAACTGACTTACCACAGTATTAAATGGATTTAGATGCTCTGTCACTGAGTCTCCATCTTTCATCCTCAGGTTATACATCTTTTTCCGCAGGAACAGTTTATTCACCAGAGACTTAGATTGGTACAAAGTCCCTAACTTGACCCACAAAGCCTTTTCTGTAGCTTCCCCTGATACATTCAACAATACTGAATCCAAGAAACACAATCGTATTGTGCTCTTTGCCTTCCGATCCAAATTCTTCCATTCTTCATCGGTCACTCCCGATGGTTTAGTACCGGGATCTACCGCGATCCACTGATCTTTATCCACCAACAGATCCTCCATCTTGAGTTTCCACAACTCAAAATTCTGACCATTGAACTTCTCAATCTCTATCTTTCCACTGCTCGCCATCTTCTTTCACCACCAGAATCGATCTCGCAGATCTCCCACTGAACAGGGTCTACCATAGGCCCGAGCGAAACCCCTCAGCAACAAAGGCGTCCCCTTGAAGCCAAAACAGCTCTGATACCAAATGTAGGTTTTAACCCTGTACAGAAATTACCTGCATACGAATTCTTAAACAAAGAAAATAAACAATGCGAGAGCATAACCCATAAAACATATATGCATAGAGATTTTTCCCTGGATCCCAAAACCGGGATTACCAGCTTGATTTTTCATTATATTCCTTTCAATGTTACAATACATATTTATACATGCCGAAGCATCCAATACCATGGACCGAAAAACCATCGCGTCCAATACCATGGACCGAAAAACCATCACGTCCAAAAAACATGTGCGAAAATCATGCACAAAACCATAGGTGGGTCCGCCCAACCTAACATATGGTCCAAAACCAAAATTTTCTGGGGCGCTGCCCCAGACCCCATAAAGTGGGGTTACGGGTGTCCTTCAAACCCCCTATTAACTACGTGGAAAGAATATAACACAACCCAACAAGAGGTACACACAAAATTCACATCAATTGTTCTGTAATTTTTGTAGATCTGTTGGACACAATGAGTGCACCTGTAGAAGCTATGAGATTATGATGGATAGGACTCCCACCTACAGAGTTCAGGCTAAAACACGGCCCTTGACCAGAATGCAAGAGTGGCATGAACCAGATTTCAGTGACGCGGACAAGGCTTAGGTGGAGGAGGACCTGAAAGAGGTCGTGGATAGCTGATATTCTACAATTACATAGGGCCGGGACATTATGCCCATGATTGTATGAATCCAATGTGTCCATCATGTTTGTATTGTACCTTGCTTGATCACGAGACGGAGGATTATCGTACGCTGATAGCTAGGCTGCATGACAAGGGAGCGCTACAACCTCCCTCGACTCAGAGCTTGCAGATGATGAGGTCTGAGCTGCGCAAGGAAGATCCAAATGTGAACATTGTACTCTTAAGTGGAATTATGACGGGAGATGATAAAGGCAAACGACCCGAAGATAGTACTGGGGTTCGCAAGGCTCCAATGAAAGAACCAGAGTTTCATTTGGAGCGCACTAAGGAAACCTTCATGGAAGCTAATAAGAGCTTTTCTGATGCCTCCAATTCAAGAAGAAAAGATATATCAAAGCCAGAAATGGACCCATATACGCTTATGACATTCCTAGAAACATGCATGAAGCTACTGCGCGACAGTAAGGCTGTAAAGGGACTGCAGGAACTCATTAACAGATGTGTTGGGACCGTGCTAGGAGAGCCATGCATAGTCCGGAAGATTGGAAAGCATGCGATAAGGACGAGAAGAGAAATGAGGTTGACCGTGCAGATTGGAGAATATGAGATGGACCAGGTAATTCTAGATTTAGGATCAGATGCGAACGTTCTGCCGAAGCAGACATGGGAGCACATGGGAAGGCCTACGCTGCAATGGTCTCCTATCCAGCTGCGAATGGCGAACCAACAAAAGATAATACCTATGGGGAGATTGCAGGGAATCACCGTGGATATTGAAGGGGAAAGCACGCTAGCAAACTTTGAAGTGATAGAGATTTTTGATGACAATAATCCCTACCCCGTGCTCTTAGGAATCGATTGGGCCATTGATATTAACAGGGTGATTAATCTGAAGAAGCGCAAGATGATTTTTGAGAAAAAGTCTCTACGCATAGTTGTACCTTTAGACCCTGCAAAAGGATCGTGCTACACAGAGTTGGTGCGTGAATATGAAAGCGAAGACGATTTGGACTGCATCTACAAGATAACTACGCTAGAGCAAGACTGGGTAAATCCCACTGCAGATGGACGGATCTCATGGGAGCACGAAAGCTCCTGTACATTGGATTCGGATGAAGAGATAGAGTGATGGCCGAACCAGTTACATGAGGTAACCACGCTGAACTGTAACATGATGACAAGATCACTGCACTGCGTATGGACAAAAGTGAGGGATTTGACTACTTATGATGGATTAGGTGAGGTAGATGCTTTCTTGGACAAATTTTAAATGGAGGTGCCAGAAAAGTAACGTTTCGAAGCTTTGAAGTGGGTACTACATGCTACGCCCGCGAGGTGGTGGGGTACACAGCAAGGAAGCATTGAGGACTGGCGCGAATGTAGGAGAATGATGTGCATTCATTTTGGGAAACCTAAGATGTGACTAACAGATAAACACAATGTACGGGATTATTCACGCACGCATCTGTCCAGGTGGGTACAAGCATATGGTAAACAACCTGCGTGGATGCACATGGACTTCGCGTTGGGGCACAAGGTCAATAAGCATGTGTTGGGGAGGCTATTGCATGAATGGTACCTCTAGTTGGAACGACATAGTGTGGAAAGAGTGAGTGTGCAGAAGGTTACCCACGCAGAAGCCTTCAACGAAGTGTGTGAATCACTAAACAAGGTATATAATGTCACGAAGTGATTGCGACTTGTGCGTACCAGCAGTTTTGTGGGCTTATAAGACAACGTGCAAGAAACTAATGGGATAGACGCCTTCTAGACTGGCCTATGGAGCAAACACTATAATACCGATGGAGTATATTATGCATAGTCTACACATAGTAGTGCCCGTGGATATGATGGTTCGTGGAGCCTTGGAAGAAGGGATCACGCAGTGGAATGAAGAGGAACGCTTGGGACCTGATGAAGAGATCCAATAGGGTAATATTAGGCTCCAAGAACTCATGAATGAAAGAGCTCGCTTAAGGGAGAAAATCACTTTGGTGGAAGCAGAAGTCAAGAAGCTTAAGGAGGGAATAAAGAAGGATTTTCTCGATAAGAAAACTGTGGTGATAAAACAGGATGTGCACGATTACATTGAAAAATTTTGGAACTACCTCCGAGAGTTGATTAGCTTGATGCCTTGGATTGGACAATATATTACTAGAGGAGGCATCGATGGTGGTGTAATGTAGATGGTGAAGTGCGTGAAACAAACAGTAAAGATAAAAGGTGGATTTTTTCTAGGAAAAGTGATTGATGGTCGATTGAAGCCGTATATAGGTGGCCTGACCACTTGAATAACCATGGTAATCATAGTCTTAGTGCTCCAGGCAGTTGAAAGGAGGCGTGAGACTATAAAATACTTTGCCCAAGAGTTGCACGATGTTAGTGATGTGCACAGGAGCGAAGTGTCACGGTGTCCGCAACAATGCAAGGATGACTGCGCTGTCGTGCGGGTTGGTTGGAAAGTGACCGTTGTAGTCACTATTCACGATGTGATGCTTGGCTTGAGATCAAATGGAGTGGGCGATAGGCATTTAATGCACACTTTATGGACAATATTTGGGAAAATCTGCCGCCAAAGGAGCATTAATGGACCGGATTTGGGGGGAACGGTCAAATTTGAATTCAAAAGGCGCTATAAATTGCAAAGGGCTACCCCGCAAACAACACTTGGTAATTCGCGAATTGAGCTGTCGTACACCCAGAGCATTCTGAACCGAGACCTATTTAACCTATTGAGAGTGTTGTTTGAGCACTCGGTTGAGCAGTTGAGAGATTTTTGGACAAACAAAATGGCAGTGTCTGAAGAAGCCAGGGAAATCAGAGAAATAACCACCAAAGAGGCTGTGCAAGCCATGACAGTAGAGGATGCCCCTGAGAACACTGGAATAGTTGCGGAAATCCCTAAATCGCTGCTCATGCCAAGGCCCAAGAAAGATAAGCAACCCATGATTCCAGTGCACATGCCCCATAGAAACCCGCTCAGAACTAAATTGACCATGGAGGAAAAAGGGAAAGTAGTTAATTTGGAAATCGATGAGGAGGAGGAAAACCTCGAGGACATCCTAATCGAAGAGGACGAAGATGAAGACATGGAGGAAGAAACCAAGGATGTGCACCCTCTAACTAGGCTGCCTGCATATGTTCCTCCGTGGAAGGGGAAGGAAAAGGTGCACAAGGACCTAGATGAGAGCAAGAGCTCTCTGTAGACTCTGCTGCTCGCTAATGATATCATTTTTGAAGGAGCGCACTTGGGACAGGTGCCGAGTTTGAAGTTCGAAGATTGGGATCTCGCCAACCACATGAAATTCCCTCACTTGGCTACCATACAGCTCATGAAGATGAAACAAAACACCGTGGCGGGAGTCATAGAGTTGGAGCCACACAAGTGGTTACGCGGAGTCAAAAAGGCAGGGTTGTTGAACCTACTCTGGGTGTTGCATTACCATAGCGTCCCAGTGACTATCTTCGTCATCAGGAAGCTGCTTTTCCTGGTGCATGATGGATGTTTATGGCTGGAGGAGCCCATCCCCATCATGGACCACCTAATCCATAGAATTACCCAACTCCTTTGTAAAGGGGAAGACCCAACAGACATTTCGGAAGGTAAAAGCAGTGATTTGGCTATTGCGAAGGCCATGAAAAAGAAATATAAGATGGAGAAGAAAAAGAGGGGCTACGTGATCTCCAGTATCAACAACAAGGCAATTAGAGTTGCGGCTTAGATACTGGCGGGTAAGGTCACGTGGAAGTGCCGTGTGGATGAGGTGCCTGCACCGGTGGTTGCACTTACCGAGCATTGCTGTAAAGCACAGGAACAGGGGAAAACCTTCCACTATGCATGGCTTCTACTATCCATAGTGTTGGTAGCTGGGGAATTTCCTGAGGATAGCCAGTTCCCCATAATTACGAGGGATCTCTCGGAGGCCGCGAAGTACACTTCGCTGTGGGCCACTAAAGACGCAAACCAAATACGAGATAGTAAGATATTCTAGGTGTTCATGGAGATGAACATCAGAATGTGGATAACCGCAAGCCTTGGTTATCGCCCACTGTCTATAACAACTTACAAATCTTCGCGGAGTTCAAGGCAAACTTCCACCACATATACATCAGGGCGCACAAGTACCCAGCGAAGAAGTGGAATCAACTACCATACCTGGCCACAGATGATGTTATCTTCGACATACTTGAGGCGTGGCCACTGGAGTGGCGTGCTCCAGCCAGCTCCACAATGGAAATAGAAAAGTTTGTTGTGCAGTAGAAGAAGGAGGAGACAAAACTCCGGATGGCACAATTCGCAGAGAAGAGAAGGAAAGAGGCCGCAACAGAAGCACATAAGGCAACAGAGAAGGAGCGCGAGGGCCAGAAGTTGCCTTCGCCTGAGAAGGAACAAGAGATGGAGACAGAGATAGAGGAGGGTGGCATAGACCTACAAACAACGATGACATAGTTAAAGTGCCAACACTTGAGAGAGAAAGTGGGGTCGTGAAAGAAGTCAAAAACTTCTAAGACTTCTTTCAACCCGATCACCCTCATTAAGGGAGATCTGCATGATATAGGGGAGATGGTGTGCGAAGTCACCGCAAAAGCCCTCTAGTAGTTGGCGGAGGAGAATTAGATTGTGTTTGGGGTCCTCCAGGCATAGATTTAAGAGTTGTAGGTGCGCACTCCTCAGGCTGGTACTCTCTTGACCGGCTTTGCAGTAGGAATGACTACAGCTGAGGAAATGTTGCACCCTCACATGACCAACACAATAGTGCTGCCATAGGGGGCAATGGTTACAAAACATGAGGCTGACAGGCCTATGATCAGTGCGTTGAAAGGGATAGGAACCAACATGGCTGCACTCCCTCAAGAGATGCTCTATTTCCTATAGGACGGAGTGATTGCAGAACTGCAGGCTAGGGAGGGCCACGTGCTACAGGTGTTGAGTGAACAAAGAATCAACATGGAGCAACTGAGCCTGCAACATGACGAGGTTGTGGCGCAAAACTGACAAATGGTGCAGGTGGTTGAGGAAGCCTGCCAGATGGTCCCTGAGTTGGCCATCCCAGCAGAGGCACCAGCAAAGGTCCGCATCCAGAGGTTAGCAGCAAGAGTGCACGAGGCGTGAGAAGAGATGGCCAAGGTTCAGCTGGAGCTAAACCTTTAGATAGCAGAGTTGTGGTTGAAGGCGCAACCTTCAACTCCTCCAGAGGTAAGGGAACAACGTGCCAATGCCATTACATCAGGGATGGAGGAGATCAACAATGCAGTGAAGGACTGCACCAAAATGTTGGAAGAGTTATTCGAGGTCCTACCCACTCTACACGAGGACCCGAACATAAAACGCTTAGAGGCAGAGGCACGCGAGTTATAACAATAGTATGACAACGTCAAGGGGTACATGCAGACAGTGGCCCTCACATAGAGGCTTGCGCGAATGCAACAGACAAAAGTTCTTAAGGAGTAAGTAGATGCAATGCGACATAGAGAAGTGGTTTTGAAGGCGCGTGTCCAACCTTGGATCGATGAGGCCTTCATAATCATAACAAAAATTGAAGGAAAGCTCACACATATGTAGGGTATGCAGGAGCAGATATAGGGAGGCAGTTCAGATACCATGGTCTCTGAATAGCGCGTCCAGGAGATCTAGTAGGCAGCCGCTCAGTGTGCTACCAACCTTGCAGCTGTCTGAGTAAAGTTGGGAGGTCTCCGCACGAAGATCTCCGCACCGACAGAGTGACTCGAGGGTGAGTCACGATGTTTGTGTTGGGGGTCTGTTGGGTGCGGGATCCCCCCAAGGCAAGTTTTGGGGCTTAAAGCCCAAGTTTTGACTAAGTTTGATGTAAAGACTCTACGATTTGTGGGTGTGGAACGTGAAGTTGTAATTAAGTCATAGGGTTGTCTTCCCTTACTTTTGTAATGTAATGTCGGCTTGAGAGTTCTACCCATGGTCCGTGGACCATGGGATTGTATAAATAGAGCAAGGCTCTAAGTGTAAAGAGACATCTAAGGAATCGAAGATTGAAGATCTAACGATGAAGCATTGAGTCTAAGGGTAAAGTCGAGTCTTTGGGTAGTAGAGTAGGAGAAGGCTCTGCAGTTGAGTGCGTAGAGGCCTAGTAGTCTGCAATTGAGTGTGCAAACCCATGTAGTTGAGTGCGCAGGGAAGGTTGAGTTTGTAACCGATTGAAGCATTAATAAAGAGAAGTTTTACATTATTTCTATGTATCTTTCCTATTTTATGAATCAAAGTATATTGGGTATGAATTGCAAGTTTACTGTGTATTTGCTGTGCGAACTTATATGAATGCTTTGAATAAGTGAACATAAGATAAAGTATTTGTTTACATGAAGATAACTAAATTTTATAAGAAGATAAGTAAGATCCACAGTGTAACTTGGGGAGATAGCACAGATCGCCACTTTAGCAATGCGAAGGCTCCTCAACCCTTGGTTAAGGTTGCGCAAAGGTGAGTATAACAGATCGCGAAGGCCTCGCAGGTCAGGAAAGTGCACGAAGTGACCTGCGCGATGGTATTCACAGTTGGACTAAATTGACCCCTCAGATATCTCAAGGGTGCGAAAACTTGGTTCCAGCATCCCCCCATATTGCTTCGGGTGAGACCTCAGTCCGTTCTCTGTGGGCTGTTGCCGAACGGTCTAGTAGTACAGGGATTTGTTTGGCTAAATAACTTCAAGCCTGGGTCAAGCCCCCTCAGGCCAACATGCAGTGTTGTTTGTGCATTTGAATTCAAGTCTGCATGCTAACATAGTTTTTTCCCCTTCGAGACTAACTAATATGCAACCTGTAGTTTTTTCCCCTTCGAGACTAACTAATATGCAACCTGCTCTAGCTCCATCATTAGGTTTAGATCCATAAAAAAATAATTTCCAAAATAAAGACTCAAATATAGGTTTATCTTGAAAATGTATACACTTAGAAGAATTTGTTTGAGAATAATTTTCAACTTGTGATAAAACAAACTTTTCCCAAAAGGGTGAAGTATTTGCATTAAAATTGTCTAGAAATGATTCAACTGAGTAATTTCCAATGATATTGCTGCTGTATGCGATGGGCTCATTTTCTCCCTCTAGTTCTGTAATGATATACTTTTGATGTTTCTCACAGTCAACCCTTATTTGATTCGGCTTACCATTATAAGGAAGCCACATATGGGACCAATCGGTTGCAAAATAGCCATGAAGCTTTTCAGACCAGTCTCTACTAAGGATCAAACCGTAGAATTCTGGGATATTGGCCACAAGAATGTCAATCACTTGACATACTTTCAGGTTTGATGAGAGTTTAATAGTGACCTGATTGAGTTCTCCTATAACTTTGACTTGAGATCGATTTAACTGCACGATGCGAACAACAGATTTTTGGGGTTCCACATTCAATTTTGCACAAATTGTTTTTGGTAGAATGTTGGATGAAGCTCCAGAATCAACTAAAAAATTGTGAAAATTCTTATTGAAAACTTCAAAAGTAAAAATAAATGGAGGTGTATGCGATTTGGATCTTCCACCTATTAGAGCAATATCAGATGAACTAATTTTTTCTGATGAGGTAGTAGGGGGCCTTCCCATTTCTTGAGCAACCTATGAGATTACAGCAACGGGAAGAGGAGAAGTAGGGACTGCTTTTAGCTCTTTGTCTATTGATGTTTTAACTTTCCAATGAAGTGGTTGACATTAAAAATAAGGTAGCCTAATTTCAACCATTTCATTGGATATGGTTTTAAGGACCTTTTGTAGAACTTCAAGATCAAAAGGATCTTTAGGTGCTTTCTTCTTGGATTCGTACCTGAATGTGACCTTCTTTGATTTTCTTTCTTTTAATGCATTCTTCTTATCTAAAGCTAAAATGCGTTTTTCTATAGCTATGGCTTCTTCCATGTTTTCTGCCAAGGTTTGTTTGGCAGTCCCGTCGACAAAAAATGTTGCATTTGAGGGAAGAGAAGAAATGTACCATTCATTTTGAACTTCATCACTAGGCTTGGATTCCATTGGGATCTTATTCAATAACTTATTAAAACGTGAATTGAAGTCCTTAATTGGTTCTCTAGGTTCAACTTTCAAGTTGGAGAGATCATTGAGAAGAGTAGCTGTTGATCGGTCATCTCCAAACTTGGTTAGGAACTGCTCTTGAAAGGCATCCCAACTATTAATGGAACCAGATGGTAATGAAAAATACCATGATCTTGTTGATCCTTGTAAGGTATAAGGGAATAATCTTACAACTACATCTTCTTCTACCACTTCATTTAGATTTATGGACAACATGAAGTTATTTATGTGTTCTTCAGCAGGTAGACCATCATCAGGGTTGAATTTTGGAAACCATTTTTCTGGATGTGTAGGTAGTGGATGTAATGGTCCTGCCATTCGAACAACTCCTGGATTTGTCCATGGTCTTTGAGCCATCGTGGGTATCTGTGTAGAGGAAGATGTTCCAGTAGTTGAAGGTGATTGGGTAGAGGAGGCTTGTGCTCCAATACCAGTGTAAATCACGATCTAGAGTTGTGAGGTGGATGATTGATTTTGTGATGAAGATGATGGAATGAATGAGGGTGTTTCAGGTGATGATGAAAGAATCTCACTATGAGCTTCAGATGGTGTTTTCTTAGTTTTCCTTCTAGGGTGAGGTAGAGGAAATTCAAATGGGGGAATCACAATTTTTTCGCTCTGTGATCTGGTCAACCTTTGAGAGGAAGGAAACTGAGAAGAGACACTAGCTTGGGATAATTCAGATTCTTCTTGAGATAGAGAAATCCTGTGCAATTTATGGATTAAAGACTGAAATTCAAGAGTTTATGTAGAAGAAGATCGATCTGATTTCTTTGGAAAAACAATAGTGGATTCTAAGGATTTCTTTACAAATTCACGTCTAGAATTTTGGGTTTTGGAATGTGACCGAGAAGTTGGAAGTGATGGTGAGGGAGTTTTACTCTTAGAATGACTTCCCAATTTATATTTTCTTGCCATTCATAGTCAGGACCTCCTTCTAGTACCAAAATGTTGAAGCCTCGAAAATCACTGTGACAACATGGGGGAAAACCACCCGGTCCGGACCTTGAAAACAACTCCTTTTCCGTTTGGTATAGTGGCTACGACTAGGGATAATGGAACCAGTTTCCTAGAACGGGTTGATTTGATAATGTTTATGGGATGATATAGGATGTGATGGGAAATTATTCAACTAAGTGTAATCTAATCTAACTACTAAACACATGCATATATATCTTAATCTAACATTATCTAACTATAAATATACCCGAATAAAATACAATATGCAATCTACAATGATGTCTTACAACAATTGGTAATAAATATCATTCAACTGCCAAAAGAAATGAAATCGTTTAACGATAATTGTTTTGGATAAATAGTTAGACAAAACAATTGAGAGAAATATATCGCATATAAAAATCGTTCATGTATTCAAAACAAAATCAGAGCTAACATCATACAAAAGTGAAATAATGCAAAACTATAATTCTGACTTTCATACATAAAACAATTGAAAGAAGAAGTATTGCTTAATACATAAATAAAACATAATCATATGATAAAAGTACCATATATGATAAGTCATTCTCATGTGCTTCAGCAATATTGACCCAATTTCATTCAATCCAACACATTCTAAGAGTACAAAAGTGCATTTCAGTAGAGCATGCTAGATATTTAAAGAAAAATAGATCCTGTTCCATTCATTTCATCAAAACTTCCTCAAAAGTACATAAGTGTAATGTCTTGAAAAGTGTTTTTGATAAAATTTCTGGACCCCTCTATAAATGCATGAGAGGGGTTTAAATACTAAATATATGCCTCAAAATAGATTATTACAAAAATAGTTGAGGAGGTTTCAAACAACCTTCCTTAGAATGGGAAAAAATAAAACTAAAATTAAAATAAATTTATGACTAGCTCCTTTGAACTTGATCTCCGAGGTTGCAAATATCAATCATTGGCTTGAGTTGAGGCAGCTGATTGATTGTAGATTTTAACTGCCTAGCAAATATGGCATCTGTCAATGTTGGCATGATATTTTGTGTAGAGGTTGTTAAACACCTCAGAGTCATCCACTGGCTATGTGGTTTTACTAGAAACTACTAATATGTCTCCCAATTCAGCCTGTTTAGTTGTTTAATTGCCTCTTCCTTTTGTTGCGCTGTCTGTTTCCACTGCTGCTCTAGTTGTTTTACATTCGGTAGAAACTCTGGTACACACTCCTTAACAAGGCTAGCACCATGAAGATTTTCATTTACGACTTCTATTATGTTGCTTTCCATTCCTACTGCTATTGTTATTTCCCTTTCTGCCTATTTCAACCGAGAATCCCAATCCGTAAACATAATATCTTTGTGAGACTCTTCCATCTTTGGTAGGTGTTGTGTTCTACAACAACCCCCCATTTCATATCATTACTATTCACAAAACTATCATATGAAATGGGTCCTTTTAGATTTTGATTGGTATCAATATTGTATTATTCAAAAGGGACCGAAAACCAAATGAAAACATTATTAAAAACCTTTTTGAAAAACCCATTTTCATCAAATAAATCAATCTTTTATCATTGCGATAAAGTGATCGCAAGATCGCATATCGCAATGACATAAGGAACATAAGTAAATGGCACATTGGTTTCCGCCAATGCGATATCGCTATCGGCAATCGGCGATATACTATCCATGTCTCATGTAATGCCAATACTCCCGATGCGATGCGATATCGCTGTCGGCGATCGGGGTTTCAAAAGGTGTCAATATAAGAGGTTAAGCTTTCCCCGATGGCCGATTGCGATAAAGCGCAGATTTCAAACAAGCCGTTAAAATGGAGGGATATTACGATCAATTCATATTAAAAGCTTGATCTGTCCAACAATGATTCACCTGCGCTCAACCGCCAAAACATCTACAACATGCTTAAACGAATCATTCAGCCGATTAATGATATAATGGGCATTTAAGTATTGGCAGGTTTTAAACGACCATTTAATGTAATTGTAAGTCCTAAAATCTTCCCATGGATTGTATCCGCGGCCATTTTAAAAGATAATCTCTCACCACGCATTGATCAATAGCTCTCACCATATTGGATTTTCATTATCATTCCTTTGTGTTACGTTTATCTTCACTTCTGTGCAGAATTCATCCAAAGAAGAAAACTCAAGTAAAATGGGGAAGAAATCTAAGAAAACCACAACCGATTCTGTTGCGCCAGCCACAGGACAAGCTGTCGTTGATCCCACAAACAAAAAGAAAGGATTGATTTCCGATACTACATGTTCTGGTCTCAGCAAAACTACTTGGCAAAGTACCTACAACTTGATTGAAGTCGAAGAACCTGAAGTGACAACAGTACAAGCTACTGCAGATTCAACTCGGAAATCTGATGGCACTCTAAAGGACTTAGCTGACTCCTTCCTTCATCGGATAGCAGCTAGGGAACAAATTCTTCCATATACAGATGTAGTGCGGTGGGCAATTGAGGAAATCCCAATCATGGATAGAACCTTCAGCACCAGAGACAGGAGAATTTTCGGGTCATTCAAGGCTGATGATCTAAGGCAAATGTATCATTTTCTTGAGCCAGAGAAGACATACAATAAGGCGTTCCTGGAAAAATTCCTTAACGAGAACGAAGTTGAATCCGAACCCATCTGGGATTGGAGACAAAATCCGACAAAGCACAAACATGCATCTTCCGGTAAGTACTCGGTTGATTCCTTGGCTTCTCCTTATTGCTACGCTGGAATAATGATGTGTAGATTGTGGGGACTGCACGACTCTTCTAATTTCACTATAGAAATGGTTCCCTTAATGGAAGCGGCATGCAACAGTATAATAATGGATTGGGCCACTATTCTCTCAGATAAACTAGCCACAACTGTTCTTGAGTTTAGGAATAAGACCCGTATTTCTGAAAGGATAATTCCCCCATTCTATTACAATGCTTATATTTTAGATACCTTGTGTTTTAATTCTGAATTTCCCGTGCTCGGCTGGAGGTGGACGCCACAATACCCCATGCCTGTTCATATATACCATCAGAAATTATGGAAATCCTCTTACAAGCACCATTTGTACCAAGTCTGCAATGGCTTTATGTTGCCTATTTATTATTCTATTTTTGATAAACCTGTTCCCAAGATTTCCTACCAAGCTGGGATTGATTTAACAGCAGTAGGGAGATGGTTCGGGGAGGATAAGTTCACTTATGTAAGAATTTTCGGTAGCCAAGACGAACCTCATGTCCTCCCTTTATACATACCTGATAAACTGCTGGCAAGGGAAATCACTTACCAGATCATGGCTGAGAGCGTTA
The DNA here is from genome assembly GCA_031772625.1 of Pinus tabuliformis. Classification (NCBI taxonomy): domain Eukaryota; kingdom Viridiplantae; phylum Streptophyta; class Pinopsida; order Pinales; family Pinaceae; genus Pinus; species Pinus tabuliformis. The sequence goes on along the minus strand of CM062808.1, from coordinate 290,295,086 downwards.
CACAGACTCTCAAGAAAAATAATAAGCAGGGCTGGCCCTCTTTTCCTTTAAGATGCAGTGTCTATACCTTGCATGATCTCAAACATGCAGAAAAGGAAGCTACAAAGATTAAATCATTAACTCTAGCAACTCTCCCTAATAGGCAATTTGATCCAAGCAAAGTTGCCTATAATGCACTAGAACAGGCCAAATTGTCAAAATTTGATCATAAAGAAGATATGTTTGATGACCTGTTCTCCTCCGCTGAGTCAATAATGCAGGTTAAGGCATTTGCCAGAATGAAATATCAAGATGAAGGGTTGGTTGAATTTAACAGACTTAGAGAACAGAGGTTACAAACTCTGCCTCTAGATCTATTAGCAACAACCCCAGCAACATCGTCAAGCGAGCCTGAACGACAACAGTCAAAAGAACAAGAGAAGCCACATGAAGAAAATCAGAAGAAAGAGCACGAGAATCAGCAGAAGAAAGAGCAGGAAGAGACCCAGATGAAAGAGCAGAAACAAACAACCACTGAAGTAAATATGGATACTCATATTGACCCAAAATTGCTCCAGGAATGGCGGCAGTTTGATTCCATTATCAGTGGTCTGGAATGTTCAAAGGACACTGAAACTTCAAAGAAAACAGACACACAGGAAATCACTTCACCACAGGTTCTAAGTGGAACCAGCGGCCCACCCATTTCAAAAGAGGTAGAGATAATACCAAAGGACCCCTCCGACCAAATCATTTTGCAGGTAGAAGAAATTCCTCCCTTGGATGTCTTCTACAGCCCAAGACATAAAGCTGTAGTAAAACAAAAGAGGAAGAGAAGAAGGCCCGATCAACCTTCCCTTTTCCCAGAACAGACGGTCACGGGCAATGTGGTTTGGAAGGAGGAATTTGACCCCTCCAATGACCTGACAAAACTGTCGCAATATGCTGGAGCCTATTCGGCAGCAACAATAGATAAGGCATCGGAGGTGAGTCTTTTACTGAAAACAAAGGATCAGGAAATTTTCTTGTTACAGGCACAGCTGACTGAAGCAAAGCAGAAAGCGGAGCAGGAAGAGCAGCAATTGTTGACGCAACAGCAATTAAACAGTCAACTAACACAACAATTGCAGGCAGAAAAACAAAGGATTGACCACAGCGCAATCTAAAAGCAGAAGGAATTGTCAGAGGCCTTGGCGCAATTAAAGGCAGCAAATGAGAAAATGCTGAAATCAAAAGATGAGCAAATCGCTCAACTATCAGCACAGATTGAAAAGACAAAGGGCATTCCACAAGTAGCTGAATTCAGAGCAGAAGCACTACAGATAAATACTGCATTGATAGCCCAAATTAAGCTTCTATGTCAACAAATCGCCCAGGCAGAGCCACTATGTGAATTAACGACATCCATAAGTAATAAAGTAGACAAGGCTAGGACTGAATTGGATCAAGCTGAAGAAACGATAGCTGCATTTCTCGACTGGCAAGATACTGATCAAGGACAAGCGGCGAATTTACCAAGGATCTTAGAGTCACATAAAGATATACTCTTTACAGAATGGCAGTCCCAGCTAATGAAAGCAGAGAGGGCAGTTTCAAGATGAAAATCAACTTTAAGCAATTTAGTTGAATTAGTCAATAACACTCTCTACTTATCAAACATGATTTCCCAATGCACACCAGGAAAATTGACAACAATGAAAACAATGGAGCAATCATGTTATCCAGATTTAGAGGAAAAGGGAAGATTAATTGCTGGGATTAACAATTTAACCTGGGACACCTATTGCTTCTTCTTGGTAAATCCACACACACAGAGAGCCGCCCTCAAGTGCCTTACGGATGCAATCGGGTATATTATCCCTGATATTCAGGATGCCACCTATGCCGCCCAGCTCAGCTCTCGCCTCAATAGACCACCCGAAGTGGAGCCGATGCTTGCGATAAGTCAGCTCAGATTTAAAGGCAAGCAGCCTACTTGATGATTCATGCCGCCGACTGCCAGATTGCTGAAGAAAATAGGATCAAAATCAATTGATACCAATTAAATAGGATTTCAGTTTTATAGATAGTTAGATTAATTAAGTATTTATAGACCCTTTCATTGTTTTGGAAAGGGTCATAAAGTTTTGTACTTGACTTAAAGACTGAAGTTGCAATATTGTGCTTCAGTCATATTCTTTTATGAAACTGGACCAGTTATTCTAAATTTTACAAGGAAGCTTTTATGCAACTGTGCACTATTGTCTTTGTTTGAAAGTGTTTCTGCATTGAAGGAAGAATCTCAAGTAGCAATTAATATTGGGAGTGTCTAGCAGCTCATATGGTACTTTTATCTATGTCTGAATTCATTCTTTTCATATGAATTGTTATTTGATTATCTTTGCTATTATCGAATGTATGTATGTGCTTTAACAACAGTTCTGTATTCCTTCTACTATTGGATGTTTATGGTGTGCTTTTCTTTTAATCATATATGTGTCGATGATATAAGTGACAAGTGTAGTAATATTGCTTTAATCACTTTGCTTAACTATTTAAGCAAGGTAATCCTTGAATGCATTAATGTCCATGTCTGTTAGATGGAGTCATCTATATGCCTGTCCATAGACATAGATCATCAAGCGCTACACTTCAAAGTACAATAGTTCCCGGGATAAGTAATAGTTCTTTTATTTTGCTGATAGATTTAGCTATTCACCTATCATTAGATTAGTCAATCAATTATCCATTCATCCCGTTTATTCATTGCTAGGAAACTGGTCCCATTATCCCCAGTCAGAGCCACCATTCCAAACGGAAAAGGAGCTGTACTAAGGTCCGGACCGGGTGGTTATCCCCCAATGTTGTTGCAGCGATTTTCGAGGCATCAACATTTTTGGCGCTAGAAGGAGGGCCATCAACTGTGAATGGCAAGCAAACCCAAATCTGCAAGCCATTCTAAGAGTAATTCTCCCTCTGTATCCCCTCGGACTTCCCAATTGCATGCTGGTTCTCCAGTATCCAAACAAGAAGAAGAGGAATCAACTACCACTGCTCAAACCCATCATACTCCAGAACAATTAAGTCTTGAATCCCCTGAAGTCCAGTCTCTTATCCATAAACATTAGAGCTTCTCGATTTCGGCACAGAAATCTGAGGTATCACAAAGCAGTGCGACTTTGCAGTTCAATTTACCTCACCCTCTCACCAGACTTCAGAGCGAAAAGCTCGGTATTGAACCCACTGAGTTCCATTTACCCAAAAGGAAAAAGGCGAAGAAATATACTGAAGGATCTGACAGTGAAGAGCTTTCATCCACATCCTCCATTTCATCTTCCCCTCTGCAAAGTCAACCATCCACTCCCCCATTACATATTGTTGTTCATCAGGGATTAGGAGCTTTAACATCCCAACCTGCTCACTCCTCAACATTATTCCCTTCTCAGACATTTGGAATTCCAACAGTAGTATCAACCACTACTGTTATTACAATGGCAGATCCATGGACCAGGCCTGGTGCAGTCAACATGCTTGCACCATTGCATGCATTACCAGATGCTTCTGAAAAATGGCTACCCAAGTTTAACCCAGATGATGGGACCCAGGCTGAGGAACATATTAATAATTTCATGTTGGCGGTCAACTTGAAAGGAGTAACAAAACAAGATGTTGTTGTTAGAATTTTCCCTTACACCTTGCAAGGATCAGCAGGATCCTGGTATTTTTCTTTACCCTCTGGTTCCATTACCAGTTGGAACACTTGTCAAGAGCAGTTTCTTACCAAATATGGAGATGCTAGGTCCTTGGCTACGTTAATAAACGATCTCTCCAATCTTAGGATAGAGCATAGGGAACCAATTAAGGAATTTAATGCTCGATTCAATAAACTCCTGAATAAAATCCCGACGGCCTCCAAACCAAGTGAACAAATTCGAAGCGAATGGTATATAACCACCCTACCTACCCAATATAGCCATTTTTGTAGATAGGGCTGGGAAACCTACCTTAGCCGAAAATATGAAAGAAGCACTTGCTGTGGAGAAACGTATCAATGCTCTAGAAAAGAAAGCTGCTCTGGAAGACAGAAAAGCCAAAAAAGTCTCTTTTAAAGATGACTCAAGGAAGAAAACCCCAAAAGACCCACATGACATGGAGGGTTTGCAAAAAGTCCTCAAAACTTTGTCAAATGAAATGGTTGAAATAAAAAAACAGGTAGCCGAAACCTCAACCAAAAGACCCTTTAGGACTTATAAGAAAACTGAATCAAAGCCACCGAATGTCATATCTAATGCAGATTCAGAGCAAGAGGAAGAGGAAGACGAAACGATCTCACCAACTGATGCTGAAGAAGAAGTAGTTGAATGTCATGGAATGTGGGATTTTATACTCCCCAACTCCGATACTGATAATGAAGAAGAAGCGTTCCCGGTCACTACTAGGAGTAAAAGTACTTCCGAACCTATTCAGGTAACGTCAAAGAAAAGGAGTGCAGGTGCTGCTACAACAAAGGAAAAATTACCTGCAAAGAAATCACCTGCAGCAGTCCCCCAAGACCAACCTTCAACTTCTAATACTCCTTCAACATCTAAGACGTTAGTGGTATCCGATTCAATGGAGTACAATATTGTTGATGACATGAAGAAAACTAAAGCAAACATTACTATGTTTGAACTTAGTAAATTAAAACATCAGCAGAAATTGCTTCTCAAAGAATTGAATGCTGTTCCTTCTTCACCTCTTCCCAGTGCTAAAGCTGCTAATGATTCAGGGCAACCTCCTCCCGGTATGGTTGAAGCTACCGATGCAGTTCTGATTGGAGATAGATCAAACTCTCATACTCCACCTTTCCTTCTAACCTATGAGATCTATAACAGAAACCTGCACAAATGTTTGATTGACTCAGGGGCATCTTCTAACATAATGCCAGCTTCAGTTTGTTACAAACTAAACATTGAACCCCAGAAGTCTGCTATTCATATTGTACAGTTGGATAGGACTAAAGTACAGTTTGTGGGAGAGATTAATTCCGTAACTATCAGGTTATCTGCTGATCCCAGAGTAGTACAAAGGATTGATATCCTAATAGCCGATATACCTGAATTTTACGGTTTAATATTGAGTAGGGACTCGTCTGAAAAACTACATGGGTACATTTCTACTGATTGGTCACATATGTGGCTTCCCTATAAGGGTAAGCCAAATCAAATAAGGATTGATCCAGAAAAACATATGACCCATACAGTTACTGAATTTGAGTAAGAAAACCAACCAGTAGCATTTAATAACAACATTTTGGGGAATTATTCATCTGAGTCATTCTTTGGCAACATTACTGCTCAGCCATCCCCTTTCTCAGTGAACCATTTTACATCTCAGATTGAGAATTTTTCACAGACATATAGGTCTAGATGTTTCAATGATACTGAGAAAACTGTAAATAAAATTGTTAATACTTCTTTATTTTGGTCGTTATATTTCGATGGGTCCAAGTCTAGTGAGGGCTCAGGAGCAGGATGTATTTTGGTTAGCCCACAAGGAGAAAAAACAATGCTGTCCTGTAGGCTGGAATTTGAATGCACTAACAATACAGCCGAGTATGAAGCTTTAGTCCAAGGACTGTATAAAGCAATCGGCCTTAAAGTGCAATATTTAAAAGTATTTGGCGATTCTGAAATTATTATCAAACAGGTAAGAAATACAATTCATTGTCTTTCAAATCATCTTAAACATTATCAGTTGCTAGTACAAGAACTCACCTCACACTTTTCGGCATTCAATATTTCCTCCATCCCTAGGTCTCAAAACTCAGCAGTCGACCTGCTAGCCAATGTAGCTTCCAAGCTCCTACCTTCTGAAGACTACAACCAAGATAGATTTTCAGTAGAATTGATTTTTAGGCCATCAGTTCCTGACAATGTCACTAATTGGAGAGTATTCAACAATGATGAGGATATTTTACAATTCTTAACTTCTGAAAAGTTCTATGATAATCAAATTATTGAGGAAAATGAGCATGACCTTCAAATAACAGAAACACCTCAGGAAAATTCAATCCCTAAACCTGTGGTAAAGCTGGAGGATCTTTATGATATTAAAGACAGGTTTAAACCTGTGACTAATTCAAAGCTCCAAAGTTCTACCCTAAGGTTTGAGTTGATAAATATTGGCACTGAGCAAACTACTCAAAACATTAATTTAGGATTAGGAATTTCCTTGGAAGAGAAAGAGGCATTCATTAAATTGTTAAGGAAAAATAAACAGGTTTTTTCTTGGAAATATGATGATTTGAAGACAAATGATACATCCATTATCCAGCATACCATTCCAGTGCTTCCCGATCAGAAACCAATTCAGAAGAAGTTAAGAAAAATACATCCAAGCTTAGAGAGTCAAATAAAAACTGAACTTAACAAACTCTTGAAAGCCAAGATTATTTTTCCAGTCCGACACTCGAACTGGGTCTCCAATATGGTGCCAGTCAGAAAGAAAAATGGCGACATTCGGATTTGTATTGATTTCAGAAATTTGAACAAAGCGAGCTTAAAAGACAATTTCCCATTACCTACCATGGAGCAAATACTCCAATCAGTAGCAGGATTTGAATTAATGTCCTTTCTAGACGGTTTCTCAGGATATAACCAAGTTTTGGTCCATCCTGATGACCAGCTTAAAACCACATTCAGAACAAAATTGGGAACATATGCATATCAGAAAATGCGTTTCGGACTGATTAATGCAGGAGAGACATTCCAAAGAGTGATGGATATAACTTTTAAAGGGTTGATTAATAGAAAAGTAGTCGTCTATCTAGATGATATTACTGTATTCTCTAAAGAAAGGTCCAATCATTTGCATGACCTAAATCAAATCTTTCAACGCTGCAAAAGATATGGTATTTCTCTTAACCCTAAAAAATCTTTCTTTGCTCTTGACCAAGGAAAGCTATTAGGATTATTGTGTCCAAAAATGGCATTTATATTGATCCTGATCGGATCAAAGAAATCTCTGAAATCCCTTTCCCGCATAATAAGAAATCCATGCAGTCATTTTTAGGCCAAATCAATTTTGTTAAAAGATTTGTTCCAGATTTTTCTCAAATTATTTTGCCACTTCGAACTATGATCAAGAAAAATTCAGTCTTTAAGTGGGGATCAGCAGAAAAAGAAGCATTTGATTTAATAAAGCAATCAATAATCAATGCCCCAGCCTTAAATACTCCCAATTTTTCTAATCATTTTACATTATACACTATCGCATCCACTTCCTCTTATGCAGCAGTACTCACGCAGCTCAATGATCACAATTTGGAAGCACCCATTTCATTTTTTAGTTCAAATCTTTAGGGTGCTGAATTGAATTACTCCGGAGTAGAAAAACAAGCCTTTGCTGTATTTAAAGCGGTCAAACATTATAGACCCTTCCTTTTGAAAACCCACACAAAAGTTATAGTCCCTTTCCCTGCAGTTAGGCAACTATTAATCCAAAGAGAACTGGGTGAAAAAAGGGAAAACTGGGTCACAGCACTTCAAGAATATGACTTAGAAATTAAGCCAGCAAAGATTGTTAGGGGCCAAGGTTTTTGCAGGTTATTGGCAGGAGCATCCAACATTCCAGAATCAAGTGGTACAGATCAAACTGAAGAAGTTAACCAGATAAGTGTTACTGATTCTGAGTCTCAATATGCAAATTTAATATTTTATTTGAAAAATGGTTATGCACCTCCTAACCTGTCTTACAAAAACAAAAGGGCCATTAGGTTAAAAGCGAAAAATTTTACGATTATTGATGATGTGCTTTTTAGGCAGAATTATGATTCAATCTTATTAAGATGCCTTGAGAAACCTGAAGCACAAAAGGTTTTGCAGGAGTTACATGATGGACCAGCAGGAGGACATTTTGGAGCTGACACAACAGCTCACAAAATTATTCACGCTGGATACTATTGGCCCACTCTGTTTAGAGATGCCCATGAGTATGTAAGGAAATGCCGCAATTGTCAAACTTCTAGTGGAAGACAACGAAAATCAGCTTTCCCTCTGCAACCAGTCAACATTGAACAACCATTTGAGCAATGGGGATTGGACATCATTGGGGAAATTACTCCACCTTCTTCCAAACAGCATAAGTATATCCTTACTGCTACCGATTATTTTACTAAGTGGGTTGAGGCAATTCCTTTGAAGACAACAAATTCTGAAGCAATCATTGAATTCATAGATCAATTCATCATTACCAGGTTTGGTGTCCCAAATGCTCTTGTTTTTGATAATGCATCTTACTTCTCAGGCAATGCTATGTTTGATTTCGCTATTAAAAGAGGATTTAAATTGAAATATTCTGCTAATTACTATCCCCAGGGTAATGGTTTAGCGGAGTCTACCAATAAAAATCTGATCAAAATCATTAAGCAAACTATCGAACAGAATCATAAAAACTGGCACAAATCCTTAATGTTTGCATTATGGGCTGATAGGATAACACAGAAAGCTTCTATAGGATCTTCTCCGTTCAACCTTGTGTATGGAAAAGAAGCAGTACTACCCACAAATCTTGTTCTTCCTTCTTTAGCCCTAGTTCAGTTCATTGAGGAAATTCCTTCTTCTTATATTCAGCTTAGACATGATCAAATTCTAAAATTAGAAGAGGAAAGAGAAAAAGCCAGGGTTATTCATGCCAAACATCAGCAAATCATCAAGGCATCTTTTGATTCAGTCTCATCTGGTTGAAAACAATTTCAAGTCGGTGATTTAGTTCTGAAATGGGACAAAGCCCATGAGGACAAGGGAAAACACACCAAGTTCCAGAAGATGTGGCTTGGACCATTTCAGATCTATGAGAAGATAGGCCATTCGACCTTCATATTGCAAGATTTATCAGGTTTGAGAGATTCTCTCCTTGTTAATGGCCTTATCTTGAAGAAATTCTTTAATTGAGGAGGTAACCCCTTCTCCTTTTTAGTTTAATAGAGTTTTGTAGTTTGTAGGATTTTTAGAAAATAATGTTGTAAGGTATCTTCCATTGACCTTTGCTGTGTTTGAAAACTTGATCCACAGAAGTAATATGATATTTTCTTTTAAAATAATAGAAGTCTTAACCAAAAGGGATAATTTCCAGGAAACTAGGTATCATCGTATTCTGAAACCACACTTCAAGTTTTGTGAACTCCTCTCAAAGTTTAGAAGTATTGTAAATCATTTTCTGTTCTCAAATAGGTCAAAAAAGGTTATCAATATCAAGATAGAAGCTAATCCAACTTCAGCATCTTCAACTCTTACCCTGTCATCCATCGACTCTTAAGGAGAAAATTGTCCATCCCATTCACCAAAGTTTATGATTACTCAGAGTGTAATTCCAAAAATTTGATATAAAAGATAAGAGGTCTTATTACAAACATGCTTACCATGATCATAGGGAAATAGTTTAACCGACATTACCAATACTGCATACCATAACAGGGTAATGGCTTAAGAATTACAAGACTTGGGGTCTCATCACGAGCCAGCTTGTTCGGTTAGATTATTACCAGTGAATGGCATTGTCAATAGCTGGCTACCAAACCAGGACAATGGCTTCTTATCTTATCAATAACAGAAAAAGAAAAAGAAATACAAAATATGAAAACATGTTTTGAATTCATTCTGTTAATCACACTCTTAATTGATGGGACAATGGACAATAACATGGTTAAAAGGTATCCCTGTCGAAACTACAAACGTTTGCTGGCAGCAGAGGCTCTACCTATGACAGATGAGTTCACTATAAAAGCTGATTTGGAAAGGGTTTTTGTCTTATCATTATAAACCAATAGAGGCCTATTTAAAACTTAGAATGTATCTATTTTCTTAAAAAGAGATGAAATTAGCAAAAATAGTTTCATTTTACTCGGAATGCATATATACCTAGTTATATTAGAATTTTCCCCTTTGATTAGAACTCTATTTTGAAAAAGTTTAAGTATTTCTATACTTTTCAGAGATAACTGTTTCTTCCAGCGAATCGCCAATTGTTGTGCTCTACAACAACCCCCCAATTCATATCATTATTATTCACAAAACTATCATATGAAATGGGTCCTTTAGATTTTGATTGGTATCAATATTGTATTATTCAAAAGGGACCGAAAATCAAACGAAAACATTATTAAAAACCTTTTTGAAAAACCCATTTTCATCAAATAAATCAATCTTTTATCATTGCGATAAAGCGATCGCAAGATCGCATATCGCAATGACATAAGGAACATAAGTAAATGGCAGATTGGTTTCCGCCGATGCGATATCGCTATTGGCTATCGACAATGCTCTATGCACATTCTTAAAAGCGCCCCCAGGCCATTCCCCCGATGCGATGCGATATCGCTATCAGCAATCAGCGATATACTATCCATGTCTCATGTAATGCCAATACTCTCGATGTGATGCGATATCGCTATTGGCGATCGGGGTTTCAAAAGGTGTCAATATAAGAGGTTAAGCTTTCCCCGATGGCCGATTGCGATAAAGCACAGATTTCAAAAAAGCCGTTAAAATGGAGGGATATTACGATCAATTCATATTAAAAGCTTGATCTGTCCAACAATGATTCACCTGTGCTCAACCGCCAAAACATCTACAACACGCTTAAACGAATCATTCGGCCGATTAATGATATAATGGGCATTTAAGGATTGGCAGGTTTTAAACGGCCATTTAATGTAATTGTAAGTCCTAAAATCTTCCCATGGATTGTATCCGCGGCCATTTTAAAAGATAATCTCTCACCACGCATTGATCAATAGCTCTCACCATATTGGATTTTCATTATCATTCCTCTGTGTTACGTTTATCTTCACTTCTGTGCAGAATTCATCCAAAGAAGAAAACTCAAGTAAAATGGGGAAGAAATCTAAGAAAACCACAGCTGCTTCCGTTGCGCCAGCCACAGGACAAGCTGTCGCTGATCCCACAAACAAAAAGAAAGGATTGATTTCGGATACTACATGTTCTGGTCTCGGCAAAACTACTTGGCAAAGTACCTACAACTTGATTGAAGCCAAAGAACCTGAAGTGACAACAGTACAAGCTACTGCAGATTCAACTCAGAAATCTGATGGCACTCTAAAGGACTTAGCTGACTCCTTCCTTCATTGGATAGCATCTAGGGAACAAATTCTTCCATATACAGATGTAGTGCGGTGGGCAATTGAAGAAATCACAATCATTGATAGAACCTTCAGCACCAGAGACGGGAGAATTTTCGGGTCATTCAAGGCTGATGATCTAAGGCAAATGTATCATTTTCCTGAGCCAGAGAAGACATACAATAAGGCATTCCTGGAAAAATTCCGGAACGAGAACGAAGTTGAATCCGAACCCATTCGGGATTGGAGACAAAATTCGGCAAAGCAAAAACATGAATCTTCCGGTAAGTACTCGGTTGATTCCTTGGCTTCTCCTTATTGCTACGCTGGAATAATGATGTGTAGATTGTGGGGACTGCACGACTCTTCTAATTTCACTATATAAATGGTTCCCTTAATGGAAGCGGCATGCAACAGTATAATAATGGATTGGGCCACTATTCTCTCAGATAAACTAGCCACAGCTGTTCTTGAGTTTAGGAATAAGACCCGCATTTCTGAAAGGATAATTCCCCCATTCTATTACAATGCTTATATTTTAGATACCTTGTGTTTTAATTCTGAATTTCCCGTGCTCGGCCAGAGGTGGACGCCACAAGACCCCATGCCTGTTCATATATACCATCATAAATTATGGAAATCCTCTTACAAGCACCATTTGTACCAAGTCTGCAATGGCTTTATGTTGCCTATTTATTATTCTATTTTTGATAAACCTGTTCCCAAGATTTCCTACCAAGCTGGGATTGATTTAACAGCAGTAGGGAGATGGTTCGGGGAGGAGAAGTTCACTTATGTAAGAATTTTCGGTAGCCAAGCCGAACCTCATGTCCTCCCTTTATACATACCTGATAAACTGCTGGCAAGGGAAATCGCTTACCAGATCATGGCTGAGAGCGTTACACAGACTCTCAAGAAAAATAAGAAGCAGGGCTGGCCCTCTTTTCCTTTAAGATGCGGTGTCTATACCTTGCATGATCTCAAACATGCAGAAAAGGAAGCTACAAAGATTAAATCATTAACTCTAGCAACTCTCCCTAATAGGCAATTTGATCCAAGCAAAGTTGCCTATAATGCACTAGAACAGGCCAAATTGTCAAAATTTGATCATAAAGAAGATATGTTTGATGACCTGTTCTCCTCCGCTGAGTCAATAATGCAGGTTAAGGCATTTGCCAGAATGAAATATCAAGATGAAGGGTTGGTTGAATTTAACAGACTTAGAGAACAGAGGTTGCAAACTCTGCCTCTAGATCTATTAGCAACAACCCCAGCAACATCGTCAAGCGAGCCTGAATGGCAACAGTCAAAAGAACAAGAGAAGCCACAGGAAGAAAATCAGAAGAAAGAGCACGAGAATCAGCAAAAGAAAGAGCAGGAAAAAGTGCAGGAAGAGACCCAGATGAAAGAGCAGAAACAGACCACCACTGAAGTAAATGTGGATACTCATATTGACCCAAAATTGCTCCAGGAATAGCTGCAGTTTGATTCCATTATCAGTGGTCTGGAATGTTCAAAGGACACTGAAACTTCAAAGGCAACAGACACACAGGAAATCACTTCACCACAGGTTCTAAGTGGAACCAGCGGCCCACCCATTTCAAAAGAGGTAGAGATAATACCAAAGGACCCCTCCGACCAAATCATTTTGCAGGTAGAATAAATTCCTCCCTTGGATGTCTTCTACAGCCCAAGACATAAAGCTATAGTAAAATGATAGAGGAAGAGAGGAAGGCCTGATCAACCTTCCCTTTTCCCAGAACAGACGGTCACGGGCAATGTGGTTTGGAAGGAGGAATTTGACCCCTCTGATGACCTGACAAAACTGTCGCAATATGCTGGAGCCTATTTGGCAGCAACAATAGATAAGGCATCGGAGGTGAGTCTTTTACTGAAAACAAAGGATCGGGAAATTTTCTTGTTACAGGCACAGCTGACTGAAGCAAAGCAGAAAGCGGAGCAGGCAGAGCAGCAATTGTTGACACAACAGCAATTAAACAGTCAACTAACACAACAATTGCAGGCAGAAAAACAAAGGATTGACCACAGCGCAATCCAAAAGCAGAAGGAATTGTCAGAGGCCTTGGCGCAATTGAAGGCAGCAAATGAGAAAATGTTGAAATCAAAAGATGAGCAAATCGCTCAACTATCAGCACAGATTGAAAAGACAAAGGGCGTTCCACAAGTAGCTAAATTCAGAGCAGAAGCACTACAGATAAATACTGCATTGATAGCCCAAATTAAGCTTCTATGTCAACAAATCGCCCAGGCAGAGCCACTATGTGAATTAACGACATCCATAAGTAATAAAGTAGACAAGGCTAGGACTGAATTGGATCAAGCTGAAGAAACAATAGCTGCATTTCTCGACTGGCAAGATACTGATCAAGGACAAGCGGCGAATTTACCAACGATCTTAGAGTCACATAAAGATATACTCTTTACAGAATGGTAGTCCCAGCTAATGAAAGCAGAGAGGGCAGTTTCAAGATGCAAATCAACTTCAAGCAATTTAGTTGAATTAGTCAATAACACTCTCTACTTATCAAACATGATTTCCCAATGCACACCAGGAAAATTGACAACAATGAAAACATTGGAGCAATCATGTTATCCAGATTTAGAGGAAAAGGGAAGATTAATTGTTGGGATTAACAGTTTAACCTGGGACACCTATTGCTTCTTCTTGGTAAAACCACACACACAGAGAGCCGCCGTCAAGTGCCTTACGGATGCAATCGGGTATATTATCCCCAATATTCAGGATGCCACCTATGCCGCCCAGCTCAGCTCTCGCCTCAACAGACCACCCGAAGTGGAGCCGATGCTTGCGATAAGTCAGCTCAGATTTAAAGGAAAGCAGCCTACTTGATGATTCATGCCGCCGACTGCCAGATTGCTGAAGAAAATAGGATCAAAATCAATTGATACCAATTAAATAGGATTTCGATTTTATAGATAGTTAGATTAATTAAGTATTTATAGACCCTTTCATTGTTTTGGAAAGGGTCGTAAAGTTTTGTACTTGACTTAAAGACTGAAGTTGTACTATTGTGCTTCCGTCATATTCTTTTATGAAACTGGACCAGTTATTCTAAATTTTACAAGGAAGCTTTTATGCAACTGTGCACTATTGTCTTTGTTTGAAAGTGTTTCTGCGTTGAAGGAAGAATCTCAAGTAGCGATTGATATTGGGAGTGTCTAGCAGCTCATATGGTACTTTGATCTATGTCTGAATTCATTCTTTTCATATGAATTGTTATTTGATTATCTTTTCTATTATCGAATGTATGTATGTGCTTTAACAACAGTTCTGTATTCCTTCTACTATTGGATGTTTATGTTGTGCTTTTCTTTTAATCATATATGTGTCGATGATATAAGTGACAAGTGTAGTAATATTGCTTTAATCGCTTTGCTTAACTATTTAAGCAAGGTAATCCTTGAATGCATTAATGTCCATGTCTGTTAGATGGAGTCATCTATATGCCTGTCCATAGACATAGATCATCAAGTGCTACACTTCAAAGTACAATAGTTCCCAGGATAAGTAATAGTTCTTTTATTTTGCTGATAGATTTAGCTATTCGCCTATCATTAGATTAGTCAATCAATTATCCATTCATCCCGTTTATTCATTGCTGGGAAACTGGTCCCATTATCCCTAGTCGGAGCCACCATTCCAAACGGAAAAGGAGCCGTACTAAGGTTCGGACCGGGTGGTTATCCCCCAATGTTGTTGCAGCGATTTTCGAGGCATCAATAGTAGGTCAGCCTTTCTTCCATCCTCTGATTCTTAGCAGGTGATAAATTTAGAAACCTTTTATGGATTTCTTCGTATTCAAAACTCATATCAATTATTTGGTTCATCAATTTATCACTTGTCTCATAGTAAGAATTTATTTGTGAGAATTTCTGGCAGAATATTTCTTCTTGTTGCATTAATAGGGAATTGAGGCTGACTGCTTCTTTAATGAATTCGTCAATTTGCGGGTTGCCTCTAAGTTTATCCATTATATCTTTCATTTGACGAATTTGCACATCCTTTTCCAATAAATTGGCCTAGTGGTGTACTCTCATCTGCTCGAATTCTCGTTGAAGTCGGGCTACCTGTAATTATGCTTGTTCATTAGTTTTTTCTTGGGATAATTGTTGTTCTAGCAGCGGAATTTTCTATTCATTTTCCTTCAACAACATTTGAACTTCCGTCACCTTATCGATGGTGGCTGTGGCATAAGCTCATTCGAACTACAACAACTTTGTGAGATTCTATGATGGGTTGATAGGCGTGTCTTTCCACACAATATTCATTGGTTCATTTTCTGGAGTCATAACAACAGTCACGTCCAGTTTCCTTTTCTTCATTTGTCTTTTCACTACAACCTTGTGGGTAGGACTGTAGAATATATCTAATGGAGGTATTTGCTCAATTCCTAAGACAATTTCGGAAGTAGGAATAACATGAATAATCTCAATGTCCTGAGTACCTATATCTCCTTCCCCTGTTGTTTCTAGATTTGCTTTATGCTGGTTTTTCTTGGGAATTTGCAGTTCAGATGTTTGCTCAAGATTTGTGTCTGTATGGAGCTTTTTATTGAACTGCTCCCATTCTTGTTCCAGGTTAATGATTGGAGCATTTCCTAACTGAGTTGAAGTAGGAGCAACCTCTACCTATTTCTTTTCCAAGGCCTTCTCGGTCGTCTCCTCTGTACTTACAGCTCTATCTTTCTCGGACTCTTTATTTGTGTTTCCTCCTCCATTTTGAGACTTTTGCTCTAAGTGCTCTAACTCATGAGTCGACTTCTCTTGGGTTTCTTCTTCAAAATTTTCTTTGGAACTTCCCTCCAATCTTACACTAGGAGTTGGCTCTCTTATTGGTTCAATCTGTAATAGGTCCAATGGGACCTTTAACAATCTCTTATTTCTGTACACATGGAAAGCATTAATATCTTCTGGGGTCAACAATAGTGATTCCATATGTAGAACTTGTGAAAATGTTTCTACTTGTAGGAAGAGGTCATCAAAGGCATCCTCTTCATGGGTGAATTGTTTGACTTTTACCATAGCAGTAAATTCCTTAACAATGTGATTTGGGTCATATTTACTTCTTGGAACTCTGGCCAATTTCAGAGACATAAAAATCTCTACTTCCTTTACTGCATGTCCATAATTGTGAAGTGTGAAAGAACCACATTGTAATGGGAAAGTTGGCCAAATGAATTTCTTCTACTCTTTCGGTCCTCTAGTTAAACCGTCTTCCCCTGCTATCTGGTAGGTTATTTCTCTGGCGAAAAGTTTGTCGGGGACATAATATGGGAGGACGTGCAAAGAAGAAATGCTCCCAAAAAATCTAATGTAGGTGAATGTCTCTTCCCCACACCATCTAGCTACTGGAAAGATATCTACTTCGACCTCTTGAGGAAACCTAGGGGTTGTTCTATCAAAAACTGCTTTATGAATAGGCAGCATAACACCATGAATTTTTTTATAAAAATGGGGGTGGAATTGGGATTCCCACAAAATTTTATGGTATATATGGATGGGAAGCGGGTTCTGTACAATCCACTTCCATCCTATATTTGGAAACTGAGAACTAAAACAAATTGCATCCATAACAAAAGAACTCATAAAGAAAGGGGGAAAAATCCTTAAAGAAGGACTTCTTTTCCTTCTATATTCCATAATGGTCTTTGCCAAATTGTCTGATAAAATTTGGGCCCAGTTCATAATTGTTGCATTAAATACTGCATCTATTAACGAGAGCCATTCCATGGAAAAATTGGTTCTATCGGGTCTACCAAATTACCTACATATAATTGATGTTGCGAAACTACGAGGGGGAGAAATGGATGCCATTGAGTACATACCAGTTTTATCCCATTTGATTTTACCTTCACTTGACCTCCAGGACTATGTAACATCTGACCGGTCCTCGTTCTCTTTGGCGAATTGCTCAAGGAAGTATTTGTTGTAGATCTTTTGAGGCTCTGGTATCCGGTACATTAGTCGTAGGTTGTTTGGTGAGAAAGACCCCATGACCTGTTGCCTTTTATTCTTGAAGGTTTTGTCTGATATGTTTACCTCATTAATTACCCATTTCACCATATTCGTGTATGGTATTATCTTTGGTCTCGCAGCTATTCGGTGCAGGAATGAACATGCTATTTCAAAATTGGAGGCGTCAGATGACTCCTAAGCATCAGACGTTGCCTTTGTTACCAGTGGCCTGGGCTGTTGTTCTTGTAACAGGTTATACATGACTTCCCATGTCCTGGTTCCTCCTTCCTTACTACATGTGGTATCGGAGAAAAGCAAACCATGTCTGATTTCTCAGATGCAGTCGCCTTTCCCTTCTTCACCATTCTTTTTAACAATGTTTTCTATGGAGGTTTCCTAAAATGGAACAAATCAAAGTTATCGGATAAACAGAAGTGAGAATGATAGTGAGAATTAAATGATACAGTTAACCTCAAAAGGTGACAAGAAATGAGCTTTTATTCAAAATGCAGATGAAAAGATATGATATCACGTCGAGCTGCTCTTAACATAAATTCCATTAAACATATTAAATACCCAATAAGGTCTCTTATCATTGCCTTTATTACTCATTTAAACTACCACATCGCAAATGGGAAAGGAAAAAATTTAAGGTGGCAATTGTAAAGTTCTAAAATGCCGATTATGCGATTGCGATAAGATTATTGCAATATCACAAATCGCACTATCACATTTTCAGTTGTTCATTTTTCCAGAGTTGTTTAGAATTCTTCAAGATGTAAGGTGAGTGACATACTTTTCATTGTTTAGAGCATACTTTTCCTAAATGAATAATTACTTCATAAAGTTCCTTTTTACTAAGTGTCGGACTTAACTTATAGTTTATAATAATTTTTTTATTTTTATTTTATTTTATTGGATATATATATATATATATATATATATATATATATATATATATATATATTTATGGGGTTCGGGTTCTATCGCACTTCGCAAACTTGTGCAGTTCATAAGATTGGATTTTAAGTAAAGTGTCGCGATGCGATAATTATTGGCTCACTCTTATTTTTTATTATATATATATAGATATACATATACATATATATATATATATATATATATATTTTTTTTTTTTGTGGGGTCTAGGTTCTATCGCACTTCGCAAACTTTTGCAGTTCATAAGATTGGCTTTTAAGTAAAGTGTCACAATGCGATAAGTATTGGCTCACTCTACCACAATATCGCAGTTCGCATATTACGACATGCTTTGTGAGTTGCGTCTTTTGTGAAAGTCGATATGTGATTGCGATAAGCGCTTCATTTTACAACGAATACCTTAAGTCTTAGCTTTGAATGAAAAGTCTAATGATATCCTAAGTTAAATGTGGTGATCCCTTCCATCGCAATTCATGGATTTTGGTTGTTAATTAACCTTTGACACACTTGGTTCCGTGACATGTGATAAAAGCGAGATTTTTTAATGTTAAAGGGATTCGATTTGATATCTTAAGTTATTTCTAAAAATTTAAAAAGAAAGCACCTAAGTGCTAAATTTTTCTTGGAGGGATTTTAATAAAGGGTCCCCATTTATTAATAGAATATTAACTATTAAATCAATAAATGTGGGGTTTGTTGAACAACACAACATAAGGGAAAGAAAACTAAGGGCAAGAAGGCCCAAAACAAGCCCATTTATTAATAGAATATTAACTATTAAATCAATAAATGTGGGGGTTTTTGAACAACACAACATAAGGGAAAGAAAACTAAGGGTAAGAAGGCCCAAAACAAGCCAGAGTCCAACGAGAATAATGGCAAGAAGGACCTAAGAATGACAAAATGTTTTCATTGCCATGAATATGGGCACTATGCAACGAAGTGTCCACACAAGATGTCTAACAAGAATCCTTTAAGAGAAACAGGAGGTGAAGCACTTGCGTCACAATTTGAATTAGACTTCACCCTAATTTCATGCATGCCTAACACTGTAATGGGGTGTGTGTGGTATCTAGATTTAGGTAGCTTGTTCCATGGGATGTGTGTGGTATCTAGATTTAGGTAGCTTTTTCGATGGGACAAGATGCAAATAATTGTTCAGTAGCCTAGAGGAGAAGGATCTCCAAATGCACATATAACTCGGGGATGTTGGGAGGTACAATACAAAAGAAATTAGAGTTGTAACCTTTAAGAGGGAGTTAGGCTCTCATCTTCATCTGAAAGATGTCATGTATGCACTTGAGCTGAAGAAGAACTTGATATCTATATCTATATTGGAGGATAGAGGCTATTATGTTGTTTTCAGTAATTGGAAAGCATTTCTGAGACATGTAGCTATTGGGAAGGTGAAACAAATCGGAGTTCATGTGAATAACCTATACAAACTTGAGGTGGGTGCTTGCGCTTCACTGAGTAGCAAGGAAGAAAAGGTGCAGAGTTGAGATATTGGAGAAATATGGCACAGGCGCATGGGACACTTACACCATGGGACCTTAAAAATCATGTAGTAGATTACCATTGGTCTCCCGAAATGCACCCTTGAACAACATGATGTCTGCAAGGGATGCATGTTGGGAAAATATGTCAAATATACCTTCTAGGGGTGAGATAGCAGAGCTGGAGCAATCTTGGAGTGAGTCCAAACTGATGTATGTGGACCATTTTCGATAGCCTCCACAATAAAACATAGGTATTATGTGATTTTTATTGATGACCTTGCTAGAAGATGTTGGATCTTCTTCATGTGGAAGAAGGATGAATTTTTCTCAAAATTTGTTGAATTCAAAGCATTGGTTGAAAAGGAGGTTGGTAAAAAATTAAAATCCCTGAGAAGTGACAATGGAGGAGAATTTGTTTGTAGCACCTTCAAGTATTTTTGTGCTAAAGAGGGTATTAGAAGAGAACTAATAGCACCCCATAACCCATAACAAAATGGGGTGGTTGAAAGGAAGAAAAAAAGCATAGTAGGAGCAACAAGAGCATAGTAGGAGCAACATGATTAATGGTTTCCATACATCTATGGAAAGAATCATGCAAGACCACAATTTATTTTGAGAACAATTTCCCTCATAGAATACTAGGCATGGTCACACTCAAAGAAGCTTTGTTTGGGAGGAAGCCAAATGTATCTCATTTTCGAATTTTTGGAGGTATTGTGTATTTTCATGTCTCCAAGGATAGCAAGATGAAATTGGAGCCTATAGTTGATATGGGGATCTTTGTAGGATACACAAAGACTCTCATAACTATAGGGTGTATTTTCCCTCACTCAAGGTGACAATAGTGAGGAGAGATGTCAAATTTGATGAGAAGAAGGCTATGATATTCTCTCTAAAGTGAGAGTTGAGTATCCCACTAGAGGAGGAGCTTCTAGCTCCAAAGGAGGAGCCTCATGCAAAGCTTCAGGATGTTGTGGAGCAGCCACATGTGGAGGAGCAGACAAGAGGCTGAGTGGAGGTACCCACTCAACCAGAATCTTCTAGAGAGGGGAGGAAGAGAACCAAAGAAGCTAACAGATTGGTACATGATGCACAGGAGCATGTGGGAGGTCCTACATCTCAGTGTAGGCAGAGGAGGTCACCAGACATGTACACTGGGTATATGGCTCTCATGAAAAAACTCATTGAGATAGAGCCTTTTTAATTTGAGGAAGAAATTTCTCATCAAGTGTGGGTTGATGCCATGGTGGAGGAGTATGAATCTATCATGAAGAAAAAAAAGGTGGTGTTGAGACCATAAAACAAGTCAGTGGTTTGTTCCATATGGATTTACATAGTGAAGCATGTAGCTGATGGGAGCATCGAGAAGTACAAGGCTAGATTTATGGCCAAGGACCTCTCACAGGTAGAGGGAGTGGACGATGAGGAAAAATTTTCCCCAATCGAAATATATTCCTCGATTAGAACCATTCTAGCATTAACTGCGCAGATGGGGTGGAAGATCCATCACATGGATGTGAAGACCACCTTATTCAATGGTGTTTTTGAGGAAGAAATTTACATAGAGCAGCTATAGGTATTTGGGACATATGACAAGGAGACACATGTATGTAGATTCAAGAGAGTCTTGTATGGTCTTAAACAGGCACCCCAAGTATGGTACACTCAGATCAACGCATATCTCAATGGATTGGGCTTCACCAAAAGTGAATCAGATGCCAACCTTTATCACATTGTGGTAGATGGAAAGTTATTTATCTTGGTTTTGTATGTTTATGACTTGATACTTACAAGGGATGAGCAATTGATCCACTCTTGCAAGGAGGACCTTGCCAGAGAATTTGACATGAAAGAAATGGGATTTATTGATTATTTCCTTGGGATGGAAGTATGGCAGGATGATGGTGAGTTGTTTGTGAGTCGAGGAAGTATGCCTCTGAAATAATTCAAAGATTCCACATGGAGAAATGCAAACCTATGGACACACCTCTTGCTACAAATTAGAGGAAGGAGAGTGCTTCTTCAAGAGAGGCAGTAGATGATACCATCTACAGGAAACTTGTGGGATCCTTGATGTATCTAGTGAATACAAGGCTCAACATATGCTATATAGTTATTCAGTTGAGTCAAGCGACAGTGAAGCCTACCGAGCTGTATTGGAAGGAAACAAAGCATATGTTAACATACCTCAAAAACAAAACCAAGTATGGGTTATGGTACAAGAGGACAAATGGAGTGAAGCTCCAAGGCTTCGTTGATGTAGATTAGGCAGGGAGTCCATGAGGAAGGAAAATTACTTCAGGTTCTATCTTCAGTGTTAGGTTTGTAACTATTTCTTGGTATAGCAGGAAATCTGGATCTGTGGTACTTAGCTCAATAGAGGCTGAATACATGGTTGCAACTCAAGCAACATGTGAGGCTATATGGATGAGGAAAATACTTGTGGGTATATTTAGTAAGGAGATGGATCTGATAGTGATTTATTGTGATAATTAGAGTTGTATCAAACTCTCTAATAATTCGGTATTTCATGAAAGGTCTAAGCAAATTGATATCATGTATCATCACTTGTAGGATTTTGTGAAGAGGAGAATTATGATGCTACAATACATTCCAACTAAGGAATAGGATGAAGATATATTGACAAAGGCATTGTCAAGAGGCAAATTTGAATTCCACAGGTGCAGGATAGGGGTGGTGCAAAATCCCTTTTTTGCTAAGAGGGAGTGTTAGAAAGTGTTGCAAGAAAGGCTAAATTCGACTTGTGCCTTAGTCGAATTTAGTAATTCAATTTTCCACATCAAAAGGATGACTTGGATGGAAGTTAACTTGTGTGACACAACCTTGTCTACTAGTTATCTCAGTAAATTTGAGTTATAGGCTTAGATTAGAGTTGTGCATGTAGTGATTGCTAAAATTTAGTAATCTAGTTTAGTTATTGCTAGTTGAACTCATTTAACTCAACTCTACTCATTGGTTGAGTCGGTTGAAGGTTAGTTGAGTAGTTATGAATGTTTTTAACTCATTGATCTCTCAGTTAAACAAGTCATTAAGCTAAAAATAGGCCAGACATGCATGGAATTCGAATTGCCTAACTGGAGTGGAGGAAAAGGCACACTATAATAATCAATTGTATATTAGTTGAGTGTACATGCTTGGCATTGATATAGGTGATCAAGTCCTTGGGAATTGCGTAAGGAAATAGGGAATTATATTATTCTTTAGGAGCTAAATTCCTCCACGATTGTGCAAGGAAATAGGAGGTTGGATTAGGCTTGAATTGGCTAAGTGTTGGGCAAAGAAAGACAATCAACATGAGAACAAGTTTACAGTGCAGGTTGTGCTTCAAGATCGAAGCAACACATTCTAATAGTTTCTCATTCTAATCTTATTAATGAAAAACAATGGGGAGTTTTTCCCCCAGTTAGATTCCCAGGTAAATCATTCCGTTCTTGTGTTTTTAATGGTTGCATGTCATTGCATATGTTTCTAAATTGTGATTTCCATTCTGCATAATAATAAAGGAAAATTTCAATCTCTTGTTTTAAGATTCAATTCATCAGTAGTACCAAATTTATATTAATCTATACAATTATAAATAAAAGTTGAATTAATAAATATTTTATGGCTAAGAATTAAGTGATAAAAGTGTGATGGTGATTAAGAGGCATTTTTTTGACTTTGTAATAGGCTTGGTGATGTGTCTTTCTTTCCTATTTAGATTACGTAAACTAAATATCTATTTTTATGTATTTATAAGTATATTATTTAAAGTGGACATGTCTTTATCATTGTAAACATGATGTATTAGCTAGTAGAAATGTGGAAACATGAATTTTAGTGACTATATTGTGATAAGTATGTGGAAAAAATAATATTTATTGACTTATTCATTAAGAAATAATCAAATATATTATTTTTCAAAAGTTAAATCTAATATAATATGTTTTTTGTATTACTTAACTCATATTTATTATTAAAAAAATATAAATTAAAACCACAATAGAAAACAAAGAACCAAATTAGTACCAAATTGTTATATCTTTATTAGTAGAAAATTTTCCACTTGCCTCTTTAAGGGAGAACTTCTAATAGAGTGAATCCCCAACTAAAGTAACTGCACAAGCCTTATTTTACATTTCTTTCTCCTCTTTAGAGAGATAAATTTCTAATTTAAATTGATAAGAGATGCTATAAATATTAAATTTAAATTTCTAGAAAGTCAGACAACTTTAGTGATAAATTAAATTTTATTAAAATATAACTTTTTAAGTTATATTAAATGTAAATTAATTACAACAAATTCTTACGTAAGTTTTTTAAATTTAACAATATATTGAATTTTACAAATCAGTATAGCTCCATCTTAACAATAAATCTACCAAGAGCCTAGAGGGATCGAACCTCATTATATGAAAATTTACTTTTTAGAATGAAAAATGGTGATATATATATATATATATATATATATATATATATATATATATATTCAATTTTTTTTAGTGCTTCATAAATATGTGATTAAGATGGATATATAGTAGTTTTCTATCTTTATATATAGACCATGTGTAATTTTTCATCGTTTAAATTGTATTTTTGAATAATTTATTACTATTTATATTTTATATTAAAAATTGGATGAGTTACATATTTTCGTCTTATTAAGAACTAACTAAATTATTTGACCTTTAATTATTTTTTTCTTGTGAGCATTGAAATATTTTACTAATAAGGTTAAAATGAATACATATAAACTATCGAAGTAATAGAAAAATATTTACGATATTTTTACAATTATGTTTTATAGTTTCAACGATATTAAGCTTCTTAATTTATAAAACATCTTTGCATTTTTTTTAAAATAAGTCGTTTTGCATGTGATTTCATATATAGAATTTCGATATAAGTTTACCAATACATAATCTATAATAAATATTATTTCATAAAAATAAACTTCATGATGATGATAACCATCTAACAAAACACAAACATCATTTAAAATACATATTCAAATTCACTAACATCATCTAATTATACACACCTCTAGCACATATACATGTCATTAGCTAGCATACAAATCTAATAATCTAAGAGGGCATCATCATTGTGATCACATCTAACAAAACATAAGAATTATAATCTAACATCATCACCACACACATCCTCAAATATACATCTCGTATCAAATAACTGTTATTTTTTTTTTCTCAGTAAAATTAAACTATTTCTATTAACTAAAATATAGTACAATCAAGAGAAACGAGCAACCCGCCGACCGGAAATGATGAAACTATCAACCTCGGTCCCGGAGAAGGGGTTAACCATACACGGAGCTACAGCAATTAACTTGAGAGCAAAAACTGACATTTACCCCACAGGGGCAGAATTCTCAACACGATTTTTTTTCCCTTTCTGTTTATTGACTTTTATCCAACCATCCTGGGAAGCATGAGCTAAAACAAATTGAAGACAGGAGTTCTCCAACACCGGGATCTCCTTATCTGATTCAGAAGAGGAGGTCTCATGGACGCGTTTCTGGGAGAGTGTTGTGACAGTGTTGAGTGCAGGTGTATCAGTGGACGGATCCATCGATTGAGGCGCCTGGTCCGGTTCTGCATCGCTCTCCTCATCTTCCGAGCTTGAGGAATCAGAACTCATTGCTGGCGGCGGAGGACAAGGGGTCCAACGCTTGGGTTTGGTCTTTGCAAAGTTGCCCTTTTTCGATTTTGCAGGCAAAGATGGGCAAGAACTCTGCAGGTGCCCTGTTAGGTGACAGTGGCGGCAGCGGAAGGCAGTGTTTTCATAATCCAGAGTCTGGGTCCAAATGAAGTCATTGATCTTGAGAATGATTTGGTCTGGAAGTCCTTTGCTTAAATCCAGCTCCACACATATTCTGGCATATGTGTAGAGACCTTTGGTTTCCCGCCAGAAATCTCCCCTAATGAAACTGCCCAAGGTGTTGCCTATGGCCCTATACACAACAGTATTCCATAAGTGGGCAGGTAAATTTGGAAGTCTGATCCATACAGGTGTCCTGGTAATGACTGCAGTTGCTGGATCAAAATCTGGGAACCAAGGAGTCAAGAAGAGCCCTGCAGTTCCCATGAACCAAGGGCCTTCTTCTAAAGTCTTTTTATAATGCTTGCTGTTATCAAATAGAACAATGAAATAACATTTTGAACAAAAACTGATCTTACAGTGATGAGTCCAGTTTGCGTGGATCCATGCATAGAGATCTTGAGATCGTGGCCACAGCTCGTTAAATCTGCAAATGATGGCTCTTTTTGCAAAAACTTGAAGTTGGGCTGCAAGATCATCATGGGTGATTTCAACAGAGGGGGATTCATCTATTTTATCCACCAAGAAGGGCTTAGATTTAAGGACCTCCGGGGGTTTGGGGTTCTCAGAGTGAACTGCATCTTTGTATGAGAAAGGAGGAGCAGAGGATGACTGTCCCGCTGCACCTCCTCTCAGGCGAAGGGAAACCACCAAAGAGCTGTTCCTAGAAATGCTGTAAGAAGAGAGGGGAAGAAGGTCTTCAAGTTGCTTGCCTTGAAAGAGAAGTCTCTGATAGCCTGAAGGGATCCCAATCCGCCGTTCTAGATCCAGCTTGAGATTCAGCACCAGATCTGAGGAATTGATCCATTGCAGGATGGTTCTGCCTGAAGGCTGAGAAATTTGGATCTGAAAAGAGTCAAAGAAGTGCCTGGACGTAGTGCCAGGGCTTCTTGTGCTTCCAAGAGCAGATCTGTCATGGCTATTTTCCGTCAGGGGTATCAGGCCTGCAAGATCTTGGCCGATCTGTCTATTGAAAGCCCGATCAGATTGATCAATGGCAGATCTGGGGGTTTTATACCTTCCCCCGCTAGAAGTGAACACCCCGGCTCCGTGCAGCGTTCTCCCAGGGGCGGAGGTAGCAGATCCATTAAAGGGGATCGCCCATCTACCACTGCCATCGTCGCAGACCCAGATTTCCTCATTACGAGCGTCTGGGGGCCGGAAGGGCCGCGCTTGATCTATGTGGAAGACGTTGGAGACCCTGGCCAAGGCATTGCGGAACAGCACCAGGCGCCACTGCTTGCCTTCTTCGCAGAGTTCGATTGGGAAGATGTTGCCTCTATCGAAAGTCTCCATGGGAAGCTTGTCGAATAAACGTTGATGAAGGGTTTGGGGAATGCCTGGAGCTGCCGGAAGTAAGGCATGGACGTTTACTTTCTCCATCCTGGGATGGGCTTGCTCCTGATCCTGATTCTGAGCCTCATCCTGCGCCTGCGCGTAGTGATGGAATGCTGGATTCGGAGGAGCCATGAGGGCCGAGGGCCGAACAATCGCGCAGCAGAGTTTCGCCGATCCGCTTTTCTATCAAATAATTGTTATTACATACACATCTATCTGCACATTAAATGAACATATCTAACATAACGTAACAATATACACATAAACACCAACATATAAATTAAGTACATCAACATGAACAAAACAAATGTACCATATATATATACACACATACACACACATATGATCAAGTGAAATATCTCATACAATAGTAATAGTGGTAGCTTGGTCTAGTGTAGTAGAAGACGATACAACAACAATAGTGTTAGTCTAGTCTATAGAAAAAGACGATGAATGGTCAACTTCCTCAACAATCGAACTATGAGCTAGAGGAGAAGGTGGCTAGTCTTCTCTCTTTGGATTAGAAACATGAGGCAGTGGGTGATCATGAGGTGAATGGTGAGGAGTTGGAGTAATACTAGAAGGATCACCAACAACCTGATCATGATCTGATGGGGTAGTATGTTTAGGTGAAGGTTTTGTATCTAAAGGATCACTAGTAGGATCACCACCTTGATTACCAGAAGGGTCATCACCCTAATCATCATTATATGATGGGGTAGTATTAGGTGAATACTCATCTATATATGTTGCATGCCCATCCCTCTTCACTTTAAGTAGCTTGGTAGCTCTAACAACATGACACATAAGACTCATCGTATTGCATAGAAATTCCCTAAAGAGCTTAAGGAGCCTAATATCTGCCTTGATGTCTCAAGTCATCGTAGGGAAAACTCCCTCCTTAACCAAAATTCTAGAGATTCGGTCGTATTACTCGATCCTGAATCTAACACTATCCCTACGCGCTCGCATGCTCATGCCCATTTGTATCTGAGGATGTGTGTCACCTTCCATGACCTCAACCATCTCCACATCTCCCTCCAATGGGGGAGGAGGCATTCTTAGATGAAATTGTCAATGTCTACACAATATATAATACACAACAACAATTAGACAATTTCATTAAACAATTTAATAAAAAATTTAAAGAACGTTATAAAATAGATTTTATTCTAGTTAATTAGGATAATAAAATGAAAGTAGATTAATTTAAAGAAAACACTAATATTACATCTATCATCTGCAGGCTCATATAGTGTGAAGAGGATGTTGAGACACTATCACCAATCCATCCCCACGTAATGACATAGCACCAGGACAAACATGTGGTCAGCCTCACTACCTAGTAGCCATAATGACTCGGTAGAAATCCTGGTTAGATACTCTGGCAAGCCCCTCTTGGGAATAATATCACCCCACATGAACATCTGCACCTTAGTCATTGACCTAAGAGGGTGACAGTCAAAAGTAGGTGTTGTCTCCATAAACCTCTCAAAAATAAACAAAAAAAGCTCTGATGCAAAAGGGAAGTTCACCCTCCCATGTATCCTATCACGGCATCTATCTAAAGCCATACAAAACTACTACAAAAAAATGGGATACCATTTGATACGCCGTCATGGCTTTTGCATCAAAGAATCCACATAAAACAAAAGAGTGTAACTAATACTCGTTCCATCAATAGTATAGTGTGCAATGGTAGTCACTAATAGTGAGAGGAACCTAACCTCCTCTACACCAAAAGAAGCAATCCATAATTGTCCATCAAAAACCTAAAAATATGTTGCACATACTACATGATCCCCAACATACCTTTGGGAGTAGAAAAGCTGACTCTTTGTTGCAACACCATGGGAGACATCAAGGAACTTGGGAAAATCCTACCCTCTCCTAGATAGGTCAGTGATAAAATATATGTCCTCCTCAATGGGCCCATACATATGTTATGACTGACATGAAATCCCTGTTGGTGGGCATCCCATAGATGGATCAATTGTGTCAACAACCCAAAGTGATCCTTCAGGGATGTAAGGCCCCCAAAAGTACTTAAGAAGGCCAACATTCCTCAAGAGGACTTGGGTCGCCATGGTAATAGGGTGAGAGTATAAATCTCTCTCCATCTCTTGCGCATCCCATGGTCAAACCACATTGTAATGTTCTACCATTTTCTCCTTCTTTTGTTGCTCCCCCTTCTGTTGACGTCTTTGTTGCATGAATGACATATAAATAACATCAACCTCATACATAAAACATATTTTTTTTTTATTAAATGAAAAATGTGTTTAAAATATGGAAATATAACTTTCAATTAAAAAATAAACATCCTTGGTGTAGCAAAAAACAATAATGCACTAGACTCGGTGCACCAAAAACCCAATAAAGCACCAATAATGGTGCGTACAACTACTCAATGCACTGATTAAACATTGGTTATTTTAATTTATCAACGCAATGGGTTGACATACAATTACACACTAGTGTGCATGTATAACCTTTTCACACTGAAACCAAACGTTTAAGTTAATGAACGCACTGAGCTATATTTTTTAATATTTATGCATGCGGTGCATTTGGTAAAAAAAATCCATCGGGAAGTAACTTTTACTAAATGGACCGTGGTAAAAATTATAACTTTCTCTATGTGTATCAATTTACCAAACCAGTCGAATGCACTGTGCAAGAAAACAAATATAAAACAATGGATAATTTTACCTAATTTTCAATTCTACTTCGCTAAAAATTTAAATTAAAGAGAAACATAGACATTAGCTAGACATTTTCTCGTCGAGGAGGCATGGTTACCACGTAAATGAAGAAAACAAATTTGAACATTGTTTGTGAAAATTCGAAAGTAATGGACTGAGCAATGGATGGAGGGATGGCAAGCAAAGGAAGCATCGATGGAAAGATGCTTAAAAAAGGAAAGAGTAGCACCAATGCTTGCTAAGAGCTCTACAACGCAACAAATGGTAAAAGTGAATTTTTACAGTTGGCATATTTTTATTATTTAACCTTGTTTTGATGCGCTAGTGTAACTACACCAGTGTGTGCATGTTCCTAAGTACACCGCTATTTTTTTAGATTAAAAACCCTATCACGATGCACCTTGTTATTTATGCACCCGTGCATTTAAATACATTAAGAACATTGATGCATTGTTGGAATATAGCACCAAAAAGGTGAGATAGAATTTTACGACCGAATTTTTTTAAATTTAATCTTTGTCAATTGCTATTGAGTAGTATACACACTAATGCACCTTATATAGGTAGCGCGCCATTGTTTTTATTTGTATAAAAAATAACCCTGCAATGGTGTAAAACTTTCTATCAAGCACTAGGGTGTTCATGTTTATTAACAACATGGTGCATATAATATAATAAGCGCATCACTATTTAATTTAAAAAACGCACAACTGTGCACTATAATGTTTACGTATCAGGGTGTTCGTGTACTTGTTTAGCATCGGGGCAACATGTGAGTATAACACCAGACTAGGAAAACTGAATTTTACGACTGGCATTTTTTTAAATTCAACTCTTTTTGGTGCTATCGAGTATTATACACACTGGTGCAAATTACATACTTAGCGCCCCATTACGTTGTTATTTTTTATAAAAATTAACTCTGTCACAGTGCACCATATTCTATTAAGCATCGGTGCGTATAATTATATAATGCACTGGTGCATTTGGGTATTATAGACGCGCCATTAGAAAACATCTTCCCACCCTTCTCCGCTAGTGACCTTTACTACAGATGAATTTTTGGGCTATTTTTATAGGGGCTTCTGCAAAAACCTTCACTAGAGGATCTTTTCCTTGTAGTGGAAATAGTTGCAAAACAACTAGTTCCTGCCTTTTAATTTAGTATAGGAAATATTACCTTTTAAATTTAACGTTATAACACTCTATATATAAACAAACTTAAATTTTGTATTATTTTTATTAGTGTAACTATTGTTTATTAGATTGTGATTCACATATTTGTCATGAGTTTGTTGAATATAATTCGATGTTAAGTGACATTTGTGGCTCATGACCTTCACAACTTTTTTGTGACAACAAGGTATACCCCGACATTTGAAAGCTTTGTGAGCCCATTGTCTAGGTTGCCTCGTCAATGGCTTGTGCAACATTTTGTATTAATCTATATAACAAAGTTGTTAATGGTTGAATGCTAACTACTCAACTCATTATTATGTCAACATATTTACAATTTTAGTCATCGATTTGTTTACATTCGAACGTTAATTGGCGTCAATTCATTTTCTATGTTGTCCATTGAATAAATGACAACCAACAGGCTTGTGACTTTCATGGCTTGTCGACATTTTTTTGATGAGATACCCCCACAACTTGGATGAGTCGTGAGTGGGACACCAGCTTCATTTAACATTTATATTCAAATTTATTCATTAGAAACTAAGCTAAATGCAACACTTGTTTTTACATAAGCTAAATACAAACCTGTCTTAGCATTCTTTTTTTAGGCAACGAATTATTATTAAAATTAATTAATATGTCAACACATTTACAAATCCACTTACTTACATTAAGAAATATTTTAATGTCGTATGAAATAAAATATTCAATGTGCAAAGAGAAAAACTAATTGAAAGTTAAAAAATAAAATAAAAAATATTAAGTACTTTTAATAGTAAGAATAATAAGAGGAGATGCATAATTCATTCAATTTTTAATAGAAACTTAATGTGACATTTAAAAAATATTCATAATAATAAAAAATTTCAATGTGGGTCATCAAAAAAATATTTTAATATGCAAGATTAAATATTATTGACCTATACTTTAAAATGTATTAATAAAAAAAAAACATTTTTAATGTGGACAATGTAGTCCATACATAAAATGTCTCAATGCACATGTTATGTAAAATATTGTATTGTAAATTATGTATATATTATATATTGTTTTTGTTTTTTTGTTATATATATATATAATTTAAAAAATTTGAAAAAAAAAAAGTTTTCATGGTTAAAACGATCAAGGTAGTCTTACTATTACAGTGTGGTCATTTGTAGGTATATTTTGTAAGTATTCATATATAAATATAGAGATACTTTTTTTTTCCACTCAAAAAGAGGTTTGAAAATATTTGATTTATGTAGGCACATGTTAAAACCATGCTTAAGATGGATATATACTAGTTTAGTTATATTTAAGATTTTTTTTTTTTTAAACATTATCAAATGTATTATGAAGTGTGTGTTTTGCAACTATAGATTCAAGTTGCCAACGATTTAATTTATATAGCTAAACTAATAGCTAATATAAATGGAATAATATCAATATATCTTATTATTATTATGGTATCAATATCTAATACCCATTTGATAATTCTTCACATGAACTTAATTTTATCTTTTTTTTTTTTTTTATCTTAATTATAAACATAAACATATCTCTTTTTATATTAATTATAAACAAATAATATTTTTGATAGTATATGCAATTACAATAAAGAAAGAGGAAGAGGAGAAAATTGTCATTGTGGAGCAGAATGAATAGAACCAATATTGTAAGGCCCTGCGGTCCGTACGACGGGCAGGGTGACTCCACCATGTGAAGGACGTGCGAAATGAGAAGTGAACGACCAAGAGATGAGTTTATATGATGTTGGGCGAGTTGAGAGGGTGGTCCCATGAGTTGGGCGGGCCGACCCTCCACTCGGGTGAAGGAAACATGTTGAACGAGTCGGCTTTGGGCGTTGGGCGTGGGTCGGCCGGGTGACATAACCCGCCACCCGCTCATATATATTAGTGGACGGTTTGTGGAGGCAAATCATCATTCAATCATCATGAGTTCGACCAAAGAATTTCAGCAGTGCGTGGATGAGCCCGCACGATGGGCAGAACTTGGGTGAAAAACTCATGTAGAAAAGTGGGTGAGAAACTCAGGCGAAAAACTTGTGCAGAAAACTTGGGCGAGGTCGTCAGGCAGAACTTGGGTGAGGTTGTTCAGGCAGAACTTGAGCGAGGTCGTTTAGGTAGGACTCAGGCGAAGTCGTTCAGGCAGAACTCGGGTGAGGTCGTCATGCAGGAAACTCAGGCGAGGTCGTTCAGGCGAGCCGGGTGAGGTCGTTCGGGCGAGCTGGGTGAGGTCGTCGGGCGACCTGGGTGAAGTCGTTCGGGCAACCCAGGTGAGGTCATTGGGCGACCCGAGTGAAGTCATTTGAGCGAGCTGGGTGAAGTCATGTGGCGACCTGTGTGAGGACGTTCGGGCGAATTGGGTGAAGTCATGTGGCGACCCGGGTGAAGTCGTGTGGCGACTCGGGTGAAGTTGTTCAGGTGAATGACTTTGGGTGGACGTGCGGACGGGCGGCCGAGCGAGGGCGTGTCGTGCACGCCGAAACGAAGAATCATGCAAACGGGTGACTTGGGTAGGGTGTGTCGTGCACGATGAAACGGTGGAAAGGGTAAAGTGTTGAGGTTGTGAACGAAGGTGTGACTCGTGTGGAGGCCCCTGTGTGTGGCGACTTGGTTACGACAAGGCACGCCCAAGTTGGGCAAACAACATGATCGTGCGACGAGGTGAACGAAGGGTTGGTGAGTCGTGTGGCGATCGTGCGGAGGCACCGATGAGCTGGGCAACCAAGTTTGCTGAAGTTGGAAATTTGGCTAAGTGTAAATTTGGGGTTTCCCAAGATTTAACTTGTACTTATAAAAGAAGATTATATATATATATATATATATATATATATATATATATATATATATATATATATATATATTGATTTGGGCAGACTCATATTGCAGGGAGTTTCCCCTCCCTTTATACTGTTGTGCATTTCTATTGTATAATGTTGTTTATGTGAATGTTATGGGCTTTCACTGTATAAAGGACAAAGATAATACTTGGTAATGAAAAAAATAAACTAAGTATGGAATGTTAGGCGTAGTCTACAATTGTAAGTATTGGTGAAAAGAAAACGGTTGGTAGTGCCGCACCTCACTATAGTGTGGTTGGAAGAGTACCGCCAGTGTAGGGGCGTGACAAGTTGTATCAGAGCTAGTGAAGTGCAAAGGGGATTTGTGGAAGAAGCTGATCCCACTACCACTTCGTGATAGGTGGTACCGACGCTGGTCCAAGTTTTACAAGAAACTTGGTGAACTGAGTCAAGGAGCTGATTCTATGAAGATCGAAGACTTGGCAGGGAGCTCAAGTTTTGTAGGTGATAGGTGGAATATCAGGGTGATTCAGGTGAATGGTGAAATAGGTTTAGGAGAGGAGAAGCTTTGTGCTTGGGCCAAGATGAACGACAAGGCATGGCAGGTTTGGAAGGATGCGAAGGGAAGCTCTTACTTACCTTATACAGGTTGAAGCAGATGAAAGAAGAGAACCCCCGGATTCGAAAGGAACTTGAAGTCTTGGAAAAGAATGTTGAAGATGAACTTCTTCAACTTGGTTGGACAATGGAGCAGGATGAAGTTGCAGATTGTGCTGACAAGGAAGAGGAAGCCGTGATGATTGAAGATGTTGCAGATATGACCATGATGGAGGATGAACTTGAGATTGATCAAGTTGGACCAGGATCGTGTAGTTTGCAGACATGGATGGATGAGGATACTCACATGGAGGAGCCTCATGATGATGAAGTAAGTATTGATACTTGTGTTTCATTTGAGCATTTGGTAGATGGATCGTATGCAGGGAAGGGCAAAATCAGTTTGCCAATGCTAGGGAGGATCTTACCATGGATGTCTATGATGAGACCTTGTATGGAGAAGCAAGGATTGTTGACTGTTGCAGGACTTGTTGGGGTTGTTTGTGACCTTATGGTAGAAGGTACAAAGGCCCGTGACAAGGGAGGAACATGATGATCATTGCGGAGGATTGGGTCATGCTTTAGCCACATGGAGAATTGGCTAAGTGCCCGGCATGACTCATGAACAGATTGGAGGAGGGCACACACTTGAGTATGATGATACTTGGGTGGACTTCTCATGGCTGAGACCAAGAGCAAGTCTTGGTGGAACCTTTAGTGGGGGAGATGTGATGGAAGAGACTCATACGATGTGATGACGATATGGTTGGGTGACAGAGTTCACTAGACCGAAGATTGCAGACTTGGATGAGGATGACCGATTGTTGTGATGGGTTTACTTGGTTGACTACATGGGCAACTTAGTTATGGACATCAGGTTGGAGACATGGAGCATGGCAGTCTTATGTAGGGACATTATGCAAGAGCACTTGTAGAGGTGTCACTTATGGGCATCCAATGAGGAGTGCCAAGGCAGGGATGTTGTGCAGGTAGATTTGCTGGTGTGACATGGAGATGTTTTGAGCCGATGGAGAGGTTTTGCACTCTTGTACGACAAGGTCATGGACTTGGATGGAGTTGTAAGCAGGCTGTGGAGCATTCCTACTACATAGAGAGCTGAGGCATCTTGCAGATACCTTTGGGCCGAGACTTGTATGCTTGCTGAGATGTTGGTTGGAGATGACACATGGAGCTCATGATCACATGAGATTGTTGTGAATTTGGAGTTACAATGATGATGATGCCTTGGTGGCAACACTTAGGCATGGGTTGAGCCGAGACTTAACCACTTTTGACACATGGGAGCTGATTGATCTATGATTATGGGCATCACATGGAGAGATGAGACATGTGTATACTTGTTTCTATGGCTGACTTGAGAGATGGCACATTACAAATATGGTGGAGGTTGCTTCATGAACCTGGATGTGGCACATCGAGAGTCGAAGTTTGTTGAGATGATCTCTTCACTTTGAGGAGATTGATGTTTTACAGATGGATGATGATGTTGGGTAGAAAAAATCATGGACAACATGTTGCAGATGAGATGGAGACTACTTCATGGACCTAAGCAAGGCTTATACTTATATGGAGATGGGATCTTGATCGAGTTGGTGATGTGACGGGATGTTCTGAGAAACAACTGATGGTGGCATGAAGATGTGCATTCTCATGGTTTGAGTGTGACAGTTGGATTAGCCACCCAACTAGTTCATACATGGGGGATGTCAGTGTATAGAGATGTGTTAGCATTGTGTTGGAGTATCATGGCAGCAGTTCACACGAGGACGACACATGATGAGGTCGATACGATATGTTGCATGAAGCATGTAGCTTGAGATGGAGGGGCCAGCCTTCCACGATGGGGAGCAGCATGTGGAGATTGTGACAGGGTGGTTGATGATCATGGATTGAGATGATTTCCGATGTACGACATACCGGTGGGGTGTATGCCTTGGTATGGATATCTTGGTGACAGGTGGTTGCTGGGATGAGATATTGTCGAGGACGACAATGACTTCAAGTGGGGGAGGATGTAAGGACCTGCGGTCCGTGCGACGGGCAGGGCGACTCCACCATGCGAAGGACGTGTGAAATGAGAAGTGAATGACCAAGAGACAAGTTTATATGATGTTGGGCGAGTTGAGAGGATAGTCTCATGAGTTGGGTGGGCCGACCCTCCACTCGGGTGAAGGCAACATGTTGAACGAGTCGGCTTTGGGCGTTGGGCGTGGGTCGGCCGGGTGACATAACCCGCCACCTGCTCGTATATATTAGTGGACAGTTTGTGGAGGCAAGTCATCATTTGATCAGCATGAGTTCGATCAAAGGAGTTCTACGGTGCGTGGATGAGCCCGCATGACGAGCGGAACTCAGGTGAAAAACTCGTACAGAAAG
This sequence comes from Pinus tabuliformis, assembly GCA_031772625.1. NCBI lineage: Eukaryota > Viridiplantae > Streptophyta > Pinopsida > Pinales > Pinaceae > Pinus > Pinus tabuliformis. The sequence continues at coordinate 290,258,714 of CM062808.1, read as the reverse complement.
GTCGGGTGAGAAACTTGGGCGAAAAACTCGGGCGAGGTCGTCGAGCAAAACTCAGGCGAGGTCGTTCAGGCAGAACTCAAGTGAAGTCGTTCAGGGAGGACTCGGGCGAAGTCGTTCAGGCAGAACTCGGGCGAAGTCGTTCAGGCAGAACTCGGGCGAGGTCATTGGGCAAGAAACTCGGGCAAGGTCGTTCGAGCGAGCTGGGTGAGGTCGTTCGGGCAAGCTAGGTGAGGTCATTGAGCGACCCGGGTGAAGTCGTTTGGGCGACCTGGGTGAGGTCATTGGGCGACCCAAGTAAAGTCGTTCGGGCAAGCCGGGTGAAGTCGTGTGGCGACCTGGGTGAGGTCGTTCGGGTGAACTGGGTGAAGTCGTGTGGCGACCTGGGTGAAGTCGTGTGGCGACTCGGGTGAAGTTGTTCGGGTGAACGAGTTTGGGTGGACGTGCGGACGGGCGGCCGGGCGAGGGTGCGCCGTGCACGCTGAAACGAAGAATCGTGCGGACAGGCGACCTGGGTAGGGCGCGTCGTGCACGACGAAACGGTGGAAACGGTGAAGTGTTGAAGTTGTGAACGAAGGTGTGACTCGTGCAGAGGCGCTCGTGTGTGGCGACTTGGTTACAACGAGGCGCGCCCAAGTTGGGCAAACAACACGATCGTGCGACAAGGTGAACGAAGGGTTGGTGAGTCGTGTGGTGACCGTGCAGAGGCGCCGACGAGCTGGGCAACCAAGTTTGCCGAAGTTGGAAATTTGGCTAAGTGTAAATTTGGGGTTTCCCAAGATTTAACTTGTACTTATAAAAAAAGATTATATCTATATATATATCTATATATATATATATATATATATATATATATTGATTCGGGCAGACTCATATTGCAAGGAGTTTCCCCTCCCTTTATACTGTTGTGCATTTCTATTGTATAACGTTGTTTATGTGAATGTTATGGGCTTTCACTATATAAAGGACAAAGATAATACTTGGTAATGAAAAAAATAAACTAAGTATGGAATGTTAGGCGTAGTCTACAATCGTAAGTATTGGTGAAAAGAAAACGGTTGGTAGTGCTGCACCTCACTATAGTGCGGTTGGTAGTGCGGTTGGAAGAGTACCGCTAGTGTAGGGGCGTGACAAATATGGTTTTGAAGATGTTTTTCATATAAACTTAACATTGATTTTGAGTGTGCAAGTAAATAGAACAATCATCTTCTAGTAAAATGAGATTGTGAAGAAAATAACATGGAAGAATATGAAATTGAAGAAGGAGATATTGAACAATTTTTTCAACAATGGAGCCAAGAAGAGATAAAATGATTTTCTATATTTTTATGATAAACAAAGATAAAACAATAAAAGAGTTGCAACAACAAATAAAGAAACTGAAATTTGGAGCCTATAACAAATGGACAAAGTTAAAACTATTTAAAGGATAAAGAAAAAGAAAAATAAGTCTAACCCTAAAACTAATGTCAAAGTTTTTGAACCATTGTAAACCTGGCTGAGATTTAGACCAGCAAACATGTTTAAATTATATTGAATCAAAGTTAAATTGCAGGTTGTAATTAAATAAAGTGTTGAAGATAATTACTTCTTATTATCTTGAAAGAGAGATGATAATGTTGATCAGACAACGCATCGCAATTTAGCAAGCAGTAATACCAGCCTGAACAAAAGCTTTGAGCTTTGACTATTATGTGTAGATTCTAGCGATTACCTGCCGTGGATTCGACCTGTGAAATTGGCTCAACTAAACTCCAGGATTGTCACACACACCGCATTTGATATCATGTAAATTATATTATTGTTTTAATTATTTTTGGATGAGTATGAGCTTTTTAGTCGAATATTATATTTGATATTAGTGCTTTACATAGTCTTGTCATATCAGTGTGCAATTTTCCACTGCTTTAATAAAAGTTGTTAGTGACCACGAGACAAGTTTCCTCAAAATTAATCTTCCTATTAATGTCATGTCAGTATAAAACAAAACATAAAGTGCACTGCTTTAATAAATATGGAGTATTTTAAAACATTGGTAAAACTCTTATACCTATCAACTAACGTATTCAAATTGATTTGAAAGAAGAGCATGGTTTAGAATACTGATTATACTATCCTCGACTGATAATACATGTGGATATGGTTTTGCCCACGTTTAATAGCTTTAGGAAAAGGACTAAAGAATTTGGGAAGGCGTAGTGACCAAATAATTTGTTTAGCTTTTTCAATTTATAATTATTCCCCCAATGTGTTGTGTTCTTTAAGGGACGGATCCCACCGACTTTTTTTAAATGCAAATTGTTGACATTTTGTGAGACCACACCACAGATGAAGCATATTTTCATTTGTTGGATGCTAAATCAAATAAAGTGATATGGCCATTGAGTTGATGCTCAATTTTTTAATGGATTTTATTTGCCGAAGAATTTTTGGCGAAAATTACATAGAGATAATTTTGTCGACGTGTTTAGAACCAATCAGTGTGGTTCATTGTCATCGTCAGGACAAGTTGAATTAGCAGATCTTGCAATGCATTATAAATAGATCGGGCAAAATATCCAGGTAAGAGGTCGATTTGACTGGGAAATGGCTAGTTAACGACTAGAATCATGACAACTCGGGAAAGGGCTAGTTAGACCAAAATTTAATTAATTAATTATTATTATTATTATTATTTTTAATTCAAATCAGTTAATTCAATTATTAATTTTCTTATTAGATTAATCATAAATTGACAACTTTATAAATATATATTAAAATAAGTGAGTTATGGATTTTATTATAATGTCTAAGTAGTAAAATAAAAAATAAATAATATCTGAATTCAATATTTTATTTTTCTTATCATTAGATAATATATTAAATGATTTTTTTTTTTAATGTATTCAATTATTAAAAAATTAAAAATTTTCACATTTCAAAAATCAAAATTATTTACTTTCTATTTTAAAAATAATACTGTATATAAATTCGAAAAAATATAATCATAAATAAGTACTACGTAATAGCTATTTCAAAGAATTTAGTTTAAATATAATTAAATTAACATATATGTTATTGTTAAATATATTAGTTTTATTATTAAGTTTTACTAACTACCTATTTATTAGTCATGGTGTGAACTAAAAAATTGAAAAATTATATTTATTTAAAATTATGATGATCAGATATGACAAAATATTTGGCAAATTTTAAATGAAAATTTAATAAAGACAAGAGTGTAAGACATATAGGTTATATATTTGAAATTGGTTTTAAAGATAATAATTTGGGTTTAAAGATAATAATTTGGGTGGTAGCTAGTGTGTTTAATTCTTACTTCACTTGGAGTTAGTTGGGCCTAAAAAATACATAATTTCATTGAAAGTAATAAAATACATAATTTCATTAAAAAGTAATATGAGAGTAATCAAAAGAGAAATTAGTTTTGTTGAAAATATTATTAGGCCAAAACCACATTTGATCTTGAAGTAAGACCTAAAATTACATTTTGTTCCCTAAGAATTCATCTTTCTCAAATGAAAAGAAACCTTGTAAATCATTAATAAGTTATTTCAAATAACAAGATTTTTCCTAAATAATAACAATAATTCTATTAACTAAAATGTACAAATAATTATTTTCATTACGTATTAACAACTAAATAGTGATTTTTTTTAACATAAAAATGTATATCATTTTTAATAACAATTAAAAATATTTAAAATTATATATATATATATATATATATATATATATATATATATATATATATATATATAAAACACTAAAGATACAAAAAAGTTAAAACAAAGAATATATTAATTACTTCCAAAAAAGAGTAAATGCTCTCTATAAAGATAAGTATTAGCTTTTCCAAATAAAAATATAACATATTTAACACTTTCTCTCTCTTTATATATATATATATATATATATATATATATATATATATATTTCAATAATCCAATTGAAAATAATAACTCAAGTAGATCTAATTGTCCTAACATATTATATTTTAGAAAACTATACCACTTTATGTTATTAGTAAGTTATTTCAAATAACACTAAAACACTAAAGATACAAAAAAGTTAAAACAAAGAATATATTAATTACTTCCAAAAAAGAGTAAATGCTCTCTATAAAGATAAGTATTAGCTTTTCCAAATAAAAATATAACATATTTAACACTTTCTCTCTCTTTATATATATATATATATATATATATATATATATTTCAATAATCCAATTGAAAATAATAACTCAAGTAGATCTAATTGTCCTAACATATTATATTTTAGAAAACTATACCACTTTATGTTATTAGTAAGTTATTTCAAATAACGAGATTTCTCCTAAATAATAACAATAACTCTATTAACTAAAATATACAAATACTATTTTCATTACTTATTAACAACTAAATATAATGATTTTTTTTAACATAAGAATGTATATTTTAATAATAATTAAAAATATTAAGAATTATATATATATCTATATATATATATATATATATATATATATATATATATATAGCACTAAAGATAAAAAAAAAAAAAGAAGAAGTTAAAACAAAGAATATATTAATTACTTTCAAAAAAGAGTAAATGCTCTCTATAAAGATAAGTATTAAAATTTCCAAATACGAATATAACATATTTAACTTAAAAAAGAAATTATTTATTTCAATAATCCAATTGAAAATACGAATATAACATATTTAACTTAAAAAAGAAATTATTTATTTCAATAATCCAATTGAAAATAATAATTCAAGTGGATCTAATTGTCCTAACATATTATATTTTAGAAAACTATACCACTTTATGTTATCACCACTTTAAAACTATGATAACTTTTTCCATAAAATAGCAATTATTTTGTTGGCCCAATATTACAGATGGTACAAACTATAAACAATGAGCGTACTTTATTAAATAAGTCTAATATATAGACCACATTTTATGACAGGAATTTTTTACTTTTTGGCTCATCAATCCATGCATGACCAAATTTATTTCAATAATCCAATTGAAAATAATAATTCAAGTGGATCTAATTGTCCTAACATATTATATTTTAGAAAACTATACCACTTTATGTTATCACCACTTTAAAACTATGATAACTTTTTCCATAAAATAGCAATTATTTTGTTGGCCCAATATTACAGATGGTACAAACTATAAACAATGAGCGTACTTTATTAAATAAGTCTAATATATGGACCACATTTTATGACGGGAAATTTTTACTTTTTGGCTCATCAATCCATGCATGACCAATAACATCTTATTCTTGTAGCCAACTTCATTCTTACAGCAAATAAGAATAGAAAAATAAATTAAAATAATATTAAAAAATAATAAATTTCAATATATAAAATTAAATTATAAAAATTTGACAAAAATTTTAAGTCAACGAAAATAATATGAGTTAGACCATAAACTAAATGCAAAAATAATAATACCAAAAAACATAATCATAATGTTCAAAGAATTCACTCAATTATCCTTAACAATTCAAATGCATGCTAATATAAATTCGCATATGATAATAATTAGCCGTAGAACACAGTGATCATAAATCTCAAATATTATCTATGACTTCAACTATAATGATATGATTAATCCAGATGAACCATATTAGTTGGTTCAAAACGTTGAGCAAATCCTAAAAATGTAATTATTCAGAAAGACATATAACACAGTAATCATAAATCTCAAATACTATCTATGATTTTAACTACAATGATATGATTCGTTCTTAGAATGAACCATATTAATTGGTTCGAAATGTTAATAAATCCTAATAATATAATTATTCCGAAAGACATTTATCTACCATATGAATCACAAAAATCTCAAATCTAAAATATGATTCTATGACACAATTTATCACCAAGATCAAACCAAGTATACACATAAATATAATATTCACAAGTACATTACCAAATCGAGCATTTAGTGGATGTGGTATTTCATCTGCCGGCCAAATTCCTGACCGTGGATTTCGGTTGAGTGTTGTTGTAAAATCCGCTCACATCATGAAACCCTGCATCAGATTGCACCGCCGATCAAATCTCCCAGCAATAGACCTCCGAGGGCTCCGCTAATTAACCCTGTCGCCAAACCTACCCCAGGTTTATTATTTTTTCTAGGCGGCTGCTGCACCGAAGGAACAACGGGTGGATAACCCTGGTAAGCTGGGTAGCCCTGGTAGGGAAGGTAACCCGGGTAGCATGGCGGAGGGTAACCCTGGTAGTAAGGGGGAGGTGGAGGAGGAGTATACCCTGCCTGGGGTGGATACGGTGGTGGAGGGCACTGGTTATTTGCCGGCTTATAGGAGGACGAGCCGGCCGTTGGGTAGCCTGTATAGGCAGTGACTGCCTCGGCCCTTGTCACCCCATATAACCCTGCTGGAAATGCGGTCACTGGCTCCTCGTTGGCTGCCCCATATGACCCTATGACTACTTGCAGTGGCTGTTGCTGCGGCTTGAAATCGACCTTTTCGGCGAATCTGACAGAGAGGTTAAGAACTCCCTTGGCTTTTCCCGACGGTTTCCGGACCTGGTAGCTCACGAACTGCTTGGTGGCGCTGGCGCCCTTGTTGCTGCCGGTGGGCTTCAGCAATTCGTTCAATGGGATTCTAACGCGGCCGATCTCTTTGTCTCCGAAGGTGGCGTCGGCGTAGATTGCAATCTGAAGAAGCAGGCGGCCTTGCTGTAGGGCGGCCTCGTTGAGGACAAATGTCATGACTTGATTCCAGGTGGGATTGGTGCCATTCTCTTTGTCCATGGGTGTCCACTGCCTGTTTTTGGGATCGTTGGAGATCCATGCGACTGCGTAGGCCTTTGTTTTGGAGAAGATGCCCGTGGTCTTCAGATCCCGGGCGGAGACGAGGGTTATTTCCATGCTGCGTGTCTCCATCGCACCACGATGAATTCAACACAGATGAAGAAACCGAATGAAACGATGGAGAAAGTAGGAGTAAACACTAGAGATGGGCCGTGTTTATCCCATATGAAATTTTTTTTTGTAGAAGGACAGATCTCAATAATAAAGAGACTCAGAATGTGACCTGCGGGCGACTATTGGTGGAAGTTCAGCGTATATTTTTATTAATAGGAAATTTTGAAGTAACCTCTGATATCTATTTTTATACGCGAACGCCGTATTTTTGTTTGTTAGTTGGCTTTATAAGCTTTCTATGGGAAGGAGTTTGTCATTCGAGAAACGGCATCTCTCATTTTGGGTTACTCCAAACCGATAGAGATTCACCGCACGCTACCTCCACCTTCAAGTCCCTCTCTGAGCGAGGACTTTCAAGGGTATTTCCGAATTACATTGTATATCTAAATTATTTTGCCCGCAAGCTTATGATATATGTTGATTCGGTCCAGCAGCCCTGGTCACATAAAACAAGGGGCGGGCGGTCCGTTCCAGGGCTTCTGCGGTGACTGCGCATTGATCTCAAACGTGTTTGGGTCATGTAATTGCTTATTAGTTATGGGATTTTGTGTGGCAGAGTTATCAGAATTAGGGCAGTGAATTGTTACATATAGTTAGTGTTTAAAATCATTATTCAGGTAGTAGATTTATATTTTTATCACTAGTATAAAAAATTATTTATTTTAATTAATAATTAAAATAAAAATATGTTGGGTATATAATAATGTATTTGTTGTTTTTATGTGTGATATGAGATGTCCCTTGAGATATGTGTTTTGGTGTTCATTATGGACTGTCGCTTATTGATATTTATCAACTATTTAATTATATGGTTGTGCTAGTTATAAAATATGAGTTAAAACATATATTCATTTAAAATACATATAACAAGATTCCTATTTATGGAGATTCACACACATTTTACCATCAAGATTCTTAACTTGTAAATAGACTTTGTTACAATGCTATAGCTCAATACCATGGCTTACTAATACCACATGCCCAAAAAACATGTGTCATTTTTATATGACATTTTTTTTAATTCATCAATTTAATTAAAATTGCAGAAAGAGCATAATTACTTATGAGATAAATATCGACTTTTGATGATGATGATGATGATGGTGATTAACGTCCAGTGAGACCAAATTAAGAATATTCTAAAATATTATAAGAAAGTTAAATCTCTACCATCCACCTAATAATTATTGATAACTAAATTAAAATTTTGGAATACCTATTCCAAAATAGATGTGTTTAAAATAAGAGAAAAGTTATTACCTTATAGAATTTTTGAAGGAGGAATGAACCATACATCCTAAAAGAAAAGCGAAGGAGGAATGAACCATACATCCTAAAATAAAAGCAAGATTTATATCTTCTGAATAACAAGTTCATATGAATAGTAATCAAATGTAAATTAAGTAAATTACAACTATCATAATAGAATGTAAATTAGGTATGACTAGTGCATTAATATAAATTAAATGGTTAGTAAATAACTATAGATATGAAAAAACTTCTTTCATGAATAAAAAATACAAATTAACTAAATTATAACTTCATTGTATATTATTACTAATACTATATAAGTTATCCATTAAAAAAATGTAACAAAATTCTTAACCATGGCGATTCAACCCCACTTTGCCGGATGGTAGTGATTTAATGTATATGGAATATTCTAAAATATTTTTAGTAATAGTCACAAATCAAAGGTTGGGATTTGTTTTAAAGGTTGGTTATTCCTATTTTTAATTACTTCATATTTGAACTCTTAACATTCAATTAACACAACACTTATGGCTTGAAGGTTGGGATTTGTTTTAAAGGTTGGTTATTCCCCTTTTTAATTACTTCATATTTGAACTCTTAACGTTCAATTAACACCTATGGCTCGAAACTTCGACCATAAAAAGTTAAATATGAGTAATCCACAAATGTTAGAACAAAATTAATCTTCTGACATAACCCTCCAATGTGAAAGTAGTTACGTTATTTTTGTCTTTTTAATTAAATTAATTAATTAATTAAAATAGCATACAGGCAAGTGTCATATGAAATGAGTTTTGGTTTTTTGGACATGTGGTATTGATAAACCATGGCATTAGCCCATGGTATTATAACAAAGTCTATTTATATGTTATGAGACAATTTAGAAACCCTATTCCAAAATAGACATGTAAATTAATATTATGCAGTGACAGGTAAAATAATTATATATTATATATTATGTTAATAACAAGTATATATAATATATAATATTTATATTATATACATTTGTTTTTTAAAGAAATGGGTAGGAATTTGTATTATTAAAAATTCTAGTTACCAGGTTAGAGCCTTTACATATTTCAATCTTCCTTGAAGGTTTGAAATTGAACATGGAGGCTCAATCCAAACACTAAAACCAATTCCCTGTGACACAAAAAATTTAGACCGCAACACTTTTTTTTTTTAAACTCTCAATATCCACATACATTCACATTCCATTATTCACTACTTTTGTTTCGACTTTGTGGGACTCCTTATTTTCCATAGCAAAATGCCTTTTCCTTTCTTCCCAACTTAAGTCCAACCCATGTTTTCTTCTATTTTGGCATATCATTCTTCAGTAAGTCAAATTTGGAATCTTCCCCATCTCCCTGATCTACCCAAGGAGATGCTTTTCCAACAAGAATACGTGTGGATTCAAGAGGGAATTCGTCATCCACGAGGGTTTACTTCTTTCTACTTTTGCTGAGTTCAGAGGATCCTCATTGACATTCAGTGTTTCTTGCTTGGCTTCTATTGCCACTCATGAAATTTCTTTGGTTGTATCTACTTCCTTCTTGTATTCTAGTTCTTTCTTATCCTAAAGCACATCCTCTTTCAATATTGTATAATAAATACCATGAGCTCCTTCCCACCATTTGGGTCTTTGGGTTCTTTTGCTCTTTGTTGTTTTGTAAATGTTTGGGATAGTTTTTAATAATGTGCCTTATTTCATAGCATGCTCTGCATTGGAAGAAATATTCTCATAGACGAGCTTTTGTACCCAAACATAGTTTGGAGCCGTCATATTATTCTCTGCATGAAAACCTTTGTTGAAGTCCATCTCCTCACATATTCAGGCATAAGTAGTCTTGAAAAAAAATGCAGTTTTAGGACAACAACGGTAAAACTTTCCCAATGCATTCCCAATAGAGAAAACCGATGGAACATTCCAAATTTGCAAGGGAATGTTCAAAAGCCTTACCCAAACTGGACTTGTAGAGACTAAGGTTGTTACCAGATCAAAAGTGGGAGTCCAGGGCTACATGAAGAGACTAAAACTACCCCAAAACCACGACCCATCTTCGCAAATGGCCTTCTTGTCCTTTATGTTATAAAAAACCACAACAAAAAAACGCTAAGCCAAACTCATCCGACAAAAGGGGGTTCCAAGTTTCATAGATTAATTTGAGCATATCAGCTAGCCATGGACAAAACCCACTAAACCTACAAACCAAACCTTGCTTCGAGAGATTTTTTTCACAACTACTAGCTTCCTCATCCACATGAGCATTGAGGGAAGGAATTTCTTGAACCAGCGGAAGACTAGAAGCAAATTTGAACATGGAACTATATGAAACCAAAGAAGAGCTTACTAGACTGACAACCATATATGCAAAAGAAGTTGTCTTTTTTGTCGAATCACTAGAATTCACCATTATAGAAGAGATCCACAAAATATTCATGCAAACGAAGCATATAATAGATGGATTAGGCAAAACCCCAACCGTCGAGAGGGTTTTCACATCTCCATCAATTGTCCCAACCATTCATTTTTTAATTATATACATTAATCTATGTAATGTTGTTGTTGGCCCTCAGTTTTGATCTATTTTTGCTTAAGGAAACTTACTTAATCCTTATATTTTCCATCCATTTTCCATCAAATCCATCTCATTTTGATGTATTTTATGCATATTCAGGTGTTTAATTTTAATTTTTCAATTTCTAGAAGTTTTTATGAAAATTGAGTTTCAAGTGCAATTTTGGACTGAATCAGAAATTCCCGTAATAGCTATGTGGATGACATATTTGCAGGACACTTGGGCTCGAGCTGGATGCATGAATGGAAAGCTTGGGAACTAGGACTAAGCTAACTCCACTTGGTTCGGTCAAAACAAACTTTATTAGGCCCGGTCAAGGCTGGTCAAACATGACTAGTCACCAGAAAATCCCTAGGAAATAGGGCAGTTTTGAGATTTTATGGGATTGACCATATTTCTTGGGATGGATTGGATGAGTTCAACTTAGATAGGTGGATATGAGTAGATATGAGTGTTAAAGATAATATAGATCAATTTGTTTCATAAAACCTCTATTTAAAGCCAAGACTTTGATGGCTTATGAAATGTAATTTTTATGTAACTTTTGTATAATTTTATGCTGAAACACTTTGGAGTTGGAAGTTAATTTGGAGAAATTGTTTCATTTCAATTTGTTGTTCATGCTTGGTTGATTTACTGAAGTTGCTGTAGCTGAGATCTCTTCAAGTGTGCAAGGCAAGGGTGGAGGGCCCCCACACCAAGCTAAGTGCACTTCTTGGTTCAATTTTCATAGTTTTCATAGATTAGTTCTTGTTTCAAATGTATTTAGATATGTGATGATTGCTGAATGAATATTGGTTTAATTCTAATCTACATATGAAGGGACACACATGAATTCAAATTAAATTCCCCTTCTATTTGATCTTGAACTAAAACTGAATTTCATTCTCCACTTCTTATTTGAAGTTATTTTTGCATTTCTGGTTCGAAGCAATGGTGATTGTGATATAGCAGGATTGTGAAGAAGGATAATCTGGACCTTCTTAGTTAGGAGCATCTTCTTTACATCTTCTGCATCATAAACCATTGTTAATTAGTGCTCTTAGATTTATCTTCATGAAAGTAGTATTGTAGGGAAGGACAACCTGGTTCTCCTAAGTTAGGATCCTCTTCCCTCATATATTACATAAATGAATTAGAAATTGTTAAAATAGGTTTATATTTGTAATATGTACTTCTTTAAATCTTCAAACTTTATCTTCTAAACTTGATTATATCTGATGTCCATATACTGTGGATTTGCCTCCAAGTTTTACAAACCCGGATTGATAATTAAATACTTGTGTTAATTTATGTTAATAAATTAGCCCAACATTTTGGCGCCATTGCCGAGGAGGCAATTATCAGCGTAGTCAAATAGAAGATAAACAAAAACACTAAAAATTTAGCTAGTATACATTTCTCTTAGTTATGTTTCTTTATGCCTAGAAATAGAGATCCTAAAATTAGGTTTCCAAAACAAAACCCACCAACAAAAACATAAAATCAAAAAAAAAAAATAACTACCAAATCCATTTGCAAGATAAGATCTAAAGAATGATATTAAAGAATAGGTTACAACACTACTCCATTCTTCAACATTCTTTCTCATCAAATCTTTATAATCAAATAAATTTTCATGTCCAAAATTTCATTAAAGTATATTTTTCAAATTTGGATATGAGTTTACTTATGATCTTGTTACAAAAATGGATGCACTGGAAATTCTCTTATACTTGAGAGAATGAATTATTTTTCTAAGATATAATAGGATAGAATAGAATAAATAAACAAGTCAAATGAATTCACAATAAGAGTTCCATAATAAATTTGTTTCAAACAATTTCTTCAAATCATTGTTCAATATTCATTTGAAAGGACTACATGGAAAAATGCAGTAAAAACAAGCCTATTTTGGGTAACCATAGGGGATCATTCTGAAATCATGTTTTTTTACATATCTCTTGAAATCTAGTTTTGGAATCCATTTTGAAGTTTTAATTTATACCACAAATAAAAATGTGATCAAATTCAAAACTAGGTCTCAAGTGAAATGTTGAGGACAGAGTTAGTATAGCCTATATTTGAAGTGTCTAATGGAAACATTTTTATCTGAAATTCATAGGGAAGATAGCCCTTGAAATCTAGTTTCCAAATCAACTTGAATCACTTCAAACAAGTATTATATGAAAAAGTTATTCTTGAATTACTAACTGCTTGTCGAAAAATCTGCAAGTTGACAATTCTAGGTCTTGACTGTTCATTGGCATATTTGACATACCAAATCATATTCTTTTCAAAACCTGTTTGTATGGGAGATATATATTCAAGTCTAGTTTAATAAAAAATTTGAATCATCCCATTTGGAGGTGAAATGAAAAAGTTATGCCACATTTAGTGACTGCATGTCTTCAAACCAGCGTAGTAAAACTCTGCCTCCTAGGTCTGTTCATCACCAATTTTGTGATATCAAGCCTAAGAATTTTTAAAACCTGTTTCTACTGGAAATACAAAAATGAATCTACTTTATTATCCAAGTGGAATCACATTGATCCGATCTTTATCGAAGAAGTTACACTTCAAATAGTGAATGTTGGTCTAGTTAAAAATTAACAAGCAACTCTATCAAACATGGCACTCCTTATAATTTTTACCATATCATTTTAAACCCTTTTGAAAATATGTTTATATAGGAGGTATCCATATGAATTCACTTCAACTTGGCTTTGGAATCACTCTAATTGGATATAAAACAAATATTTTGTAAACAAAATACCCCTAGGAGGTCTAGGATGGCCACCATTCTTCAAGGGGTAAATAAATGCATTATGTTTGTCTATCATATTTGGACTTGTTTTCTAAGCAATGCTTGTAATGATTTACATATATATTGGAAGAAGAGAGACTGTACACCTCTCTTCCTCCATCATCTAATGTTGTATTGTAGGCAAGTGCTATGTTTTTGCAGGTCATAGGAAGAATGAAGGAGTGAACTCCATGGATGAAATAATTTTTAAAGTCAAATTCATATTCCAAAATATGAATACAAATGTTCAAGTCAAAGCAAAGTGAAAATTCACTTGATGTTGAGTTCATTCAATGAAACTCAAACTCTTGAAGCTTGCTCTTAGATGTTGACCAACAACACCACCAAACCCTACAACATGATCGAGATCAAGGCAAAAAGACATGAAGCTAATCATTAGAAGAAGCAGTCAAGTTCCGTGTCACATCAATTTCCAAAGAAGCCTTTCATAAGATCATAAGAAGCCTTTCATATTGAATTCATATTATTCATGATTTGATCCATCATCCATACTGTATGTTAAGCTCCACGACCATGCATGTTGAAGTCCAGACTTACTACTAAATCATGACTTCAATATAACCTATTTTCATAAGCTTTTCATACTTCCCTACTCCATTACACCCCACCTCCATCCAGAAAAGAAAAAATAAAAAAAATAGAAAAAGGTCAAAAATAATAAAGGAGTTTGGTTGTGAAAATCCACGAAAGTGGCACAATACAAACTCGAATTCATATCGGAAAACCAACTTGTTTGGCCAATATGAATTCTCTATTTTGTTTTACCATTTCTTCAGTTTGAGTTTGTAGGAATCATCCTCCAAAATAAACAAGACTTGAGGACAAGTCTTCCCATCAGCAAGGGGGGAAGGTTCACAAAAAGAAACTTAGTTATGCAGTTGAATTAACGATGGAACTTGTATTGTTGCCAGTTGGGACCAGTTATTATGAATCAATTGCAGAGGGACCTGAATGACATCAACAATCAATGGACCAGAATCAATAAAGAACGTAGAACAGGAAGCATAAATAAGTTCTATGTTTATATCTATCTACGATATTCGAACAAGACAACTTCATCCAATATTGTTAAAGAACAATAGCATTCATCCAATACTATTAGAGAAGTACAAGAATAGTAAGTACGAAATTTTTCTCTTGCAAATTCAAATTTTTGTAGAAATTTTTAAACTTTGTTAAAATTGAGTTAATACCTGAATGTATATTTTATATTCATTACATTTTCCTCATCCTATACCCATTATCTTAGACCTAATCCTATATTTATATTCTATTTATTCCATAACCCTAACATTCCATAACCTTAAAATCATTTTACATTTACCTATGTACATCCTATATTCATTTCATAACCCTAACCTTAAGTACAAAACTTTAAGTAATTTTCCTTCAAGCAAAAAGAGATTAGAAGAATGCAAATAGTTGAACCTGCACAAACAAATAGAAACAATTTTAAACATGACCTTAAAAAATGGTCATTTTAAAATTAAGGAAACACATTGCAATACATATGGAATAAGTGCAAATCAAAATGATTAACCTTAAGAAGAAATGCTATTATTGATATATGGATGGTGTAAAGGCAAGTATATGGTAATACGATGAGGTGTATGGTTCATATAATGGAAATAAAATGGAACGTGAAGAATGATGAATATAAGCAACTATGGGTAGTGCCGAAAGTGAAAAACGAAATCATGAATCATGCAATCTACGTAGCAACAAAGTAATACATATGACAGTCAATGGTTCTGTGCACGATATCCGGTCAAATTACAGCAGCATCAACATCACGGTCAAATTTTCAAAGGAGAAGTTTGTAGTTTTGCAACTCAGAGAATTATGCAGTTTGGAACCCTGAGAGCTGTAGAAAAAATCTGGAGCCGTAGTGAAACATTCCCGGCTGCGAAAATTGCTCTAACTTGAAGCAAAATGATAGCTTAACACAGAGCTGCTGTGAGGCCGCAGAAAATAACACAGAGCTACAACTACGCAGAACCATAACACACTCTCTCAGCTATTGAAGTCGTAAAAAAGGCCTGTACACCGTGGATCCAGAGAACGTGGCCACAGGAAGGACGCAACCATGGCAGCTACAGGTACGCAGGACAGAAGATGACTTGGAAAGGTAAAAAAAAAAGTCAAACTAACTCTGTAATGTTATTTTCCATAATTGAGCCTTTCACCGTGTGAAAAGAAGCTGGAGCCATAAAAAAAAAGCAGAATATATAAGCAAGCTGTGAGAAGAATAATGCATTGGTTCAAAGAGATAGGAGAGCGTAATTCTCTCAACGTTAGCAGCGCTCCACCAGACTCCAGAAATCCCGTGAAAGAAGGTAAGAGATCGCCTCCAACTGTTAGCGGATTTCAAGGAAAAATACTCGTGTTAAGCATTGCATTGTGAGCTAAAACTTCAGTTAAACAACCTGAGCGATTGCCACATATTTGCCATTAATTTAATGAACGAATCCTTGCAAATATCGAAGGCAATTTTATTTAATTAAATTGGCGCTGGAGATAAAGCTGAGTGGAAAAATCGTAATTGCCAGGGAATAATGTGGTCATGGATTTAAAAATATCTGGAGCATATCTCATTAATTACACCGGCAAATTCTGAAATTGAGCTGTAAGTTACAAATTCCCTAAATCACGGTGTTTGAGCTTAATTGGGAATGCAGATAAATTAGTTTTTAAACAACTGTCAGTTTAGATATCAGATCGAAGTGGAGGTGGGTTGTTGGCAATTCAAACTCGAAGTCTGGGACTTCAAGTTAATGCTAGAAGATTGAAAATCTCATTCCAGAAGCAGAAGTGTAAAACATGAAGCTTTCTTTTCATTTTTAAATAGTGACAACCTAGAATTCAATATATCAGCTAGAAAATCGATTTTCCAGAATTCGATTTCTGAAAAGGTATTAACCAGTGGCTCAAAGAAAACGTTGCATTAGTTTTGGAGGCCGAGGGCATAAATCATGGCCTTGATGGTTCTTGAAGAAATATCGGCCTTGTCTGGTAAAATTTAGTAAAGTTTAAAAAAATGGTTGTCAGCATAGATAAACTCTGAGGTTTATTGTTACTTCAGTTTTTGGAATTGTGTTTGGATTTTTCTTTTTATTGGTGCTTCCTCGCCAAGTATTGGCATTTCAAAGATCAGCATTTCATCTTTGCTTTCCACAATTAAATGCAGAATTATCAGAAAGAAAATCCACCCAGCATCTCTCACAATGGAGGAATAAGGTTTGAAAAAATGGAACTTTTCAGAGCATGTTTTGATAGAGAAATTTTGTTGATGAAGAAAAGTTTGTTTGTCTATATCTTCAAAATAGTTCAGATATTTATCATTGCTGGCATTTCCGTGAGTGTTTTCTTCCTTACCAATATGCATCACAGAATTTTGGAAGCAAGCCTCAGAATTACAAGAGCAAGGGTGTGCATAGGGTTAATTTTGAACAGAATGTAGACTTTGAACTTTCAGAATGGGGTGAGTTGAAAAGTAGAAAAATGGAAGCAAAAGATTCTACAATATTCATTTCCAGAAATCAAATTCGATTTTTAAGGGACAAAGAGGAGTGTTTCATTCAAACTCAAATTCGAAATTGTTAAAAAGCCACTATTTTTCATTGCTTTTTCTAAGCAAAATAAAATGAAATTTGAAAAACGAAAACATGGGTTTTCTTTAGAATAAGCCTAATTAGGCTCCATGTGAGAAGTTTTCTCAAATTCATTTCTATTTGGGATATATTTATGGTTCTTTTTACCCCTATTTTGTAGATTGCGTGGGTAAAACAATGGCTAAATTGGAAGTGAATGCCTAGTCATAAAAAAATTGGCTTCTTTTAGTGAGATGTAGGGGAAACTGGATATTGGTTCCTTTAATTAAAGTTGTTGATATTGCTAATTTGAGAGGGACATGAATCCTATGTCAGAATGTATTGCAAAATTCAAGTTTTATTTGTTGTCTTCTCTGAAGCTACTCATCCAGAATGATATATTGGCATTTTATCATCAGAGGAGGAATAATGTAAAGTTTTTGAATTTGTATGTTGATGGTGAAACCTCATCACACATTGGAGACATTCTTGTTCCCATCACTCCAGAATACATAGGCCCAGCCATAATTTGTAAAGAATGTCATCTACAAGAAAAGAGAAGAAGTACATGAAGGCATAGAATCCTTTTATAGGTAGCTCAAGAGAAAGCTTCATCTTCAAGGGATAGAGCCACAGGTACATCAACAGATCAGTCAGCTTAGAGAAGTCAAAAGTCAAAAGGAAGAAGCAAGCATGAGGACATGATTGAAGATCAGCAGGGGGGA
This sequence comes from Pinus tabuliformis, assembly GCA_031772625.1. Lineage (NCBI taxonomy): Eukaryota > Viridiplantae > Streptophyta > Pinopsida > Pinales > Pinaceae > Pinus > Pinus tabuliformis. The sequence continues at coordinate 290,240,806 of CM062808.1, read as the reverse complement.
GATGTTGGCTCTCAGTTTTGGTCTATTTTTGCTTAAGGAAACTTACTTAATCCTTATATTTTCCATCCATTTTCCATCACATCCATCTCATTTTGATGTATTTTATTCATATTCAGGTGTTTAATTTTAATTTTTCAATTTCTAGAAGTTTTTATGAAAATTGAGTTTCAAGTGCAATTTTGGATTGAATCAAAAATTCCCATAATAGCTATGTGGATGACATATTTGCAGGACACTTGGGCTCGAGATGGATGCATGAATGGAAAGCTTGGGAACTAGGACTGAGCTAACTCCACTTGGTTTGGTCAAAAAAAGCTTTATTAGGCCCGGTCAAGGCTGGTCAAACATGACTAGTCACTAGAAAATCCCTAGGAAATAGGGCAGTTTTGAGATTTTATGAGATTCACCATATTTCTTGGGATGGATTGGATGAGTTCAACTTAGATAGGTGGATATGAGTAGATATGAGTGTTAGAGATAATATAGATCAGTTTGTTTCATAAAACCTCTATTTAAAGCCAAGACTTTGATGGCTTATGAAATGCAATTTTTATGTAACTTTTGTATAATTTTATGCTGAAACACTTTGGAGTTGGAAGTTAATTTGGAGAAATTGTTTCATTTCAATTTGTTGTTCATGCTTGGTTGATTTACTGAAGTTTCTGTAGCTGAGATTTCTTCAAGTGTGCAAGGCAAGGGTGGAGGGCCCCCACACCAAGCTAAGTGCACTTCTTGGTTCAATTTTCATAGTTTTCATAGATTAGTTCTTGTTTCAAATGTATTTAGATGTGTGATGATTGTTGAATGAATATTGGTTTAATTCTAATCTACATATGAAGGGACACACAGGAATTTAAATTAAATTCCCCTTCTATTTGATCTTGAACTAAAACTGAATTTCATTCTCCACTTCTTATTTGAAGTTATTTTTGCATTTCTGGTTTGAAGCAATGGTGATTGTGATATAGTAGGATTGTGAAGAAGGACAATCTGGACCTCCTTAGTTAGGAGCCTCTTCTTTTACATCTTCTGCATCATAAACCATTGTTAATTAGTGCTCTTAGATTTATCTTCATGAAAGTAGTATTGTAGGGAAGGACAACCTGGTTCTCCTAAGTTAGGAGCCTCTTCCCTCATATATTACATAAATGAATTCGAAATTGTTAAAATAGGTTTATATTTGTAATATGTACTTATTTAAATCTTCAAATTTGATCTTCTAAACTTGATTATATCTGATGTCCATATACTGTGGATTTGCCTCCAAGTTTTACAAACCCGGATTGATAATTAAATACTTGTGTTAATTTATGTTAATAAATTAGCCCAACAGTTGTTAATTTTGTTTACAAGATTACGAATTTTAAGGAGAAAAACAATTCAAAACAATTTATCTTTTTCCATTAGTCTTAGCTCGACGAATTCTGGACTTGGTAGCTCACTAACTGCGCGATTTGAACTTTTATTTTATTTTTCTCCTAAAAAAAGAGCCTAAATTAGATATCTCTTTTTGAGTTACTCTAAGTTCGATACAGATTTACCACACGCCACCTCTACCCATCTCACTTCACGCAAGCTTATAATTTATGATAGATATTGGTTCGGTCCAACATCCAATAGGAAACCTTCAAAGTGACTATGGTCTAGGGACTGCATGTTCTATGGATATTGCGATTTTGATTTCAAAGGCACATATTCTAATTGAAGAATGGGGATATGTTCTCATGAACTAGGTGAGACTGGCATGGAAGTTGTTGGCAACTAGATCCAGCAAGGCATTAGCATGTAAACTTTAACACCACACCAAACTTAATTATGATCATATCGGATGGATGGAATTATAAGGTGATTGTGGAATTTCATAAGTTTTTGGTTTCAACTGATATGATATGGCTTGACTTGAAAAAAATTTATGATATTGTTTTTATTAAGTGCATAGTCATGTTTATTTTTGAATAGGGTTTTGACAATTTTAATTCAATTATAAATAATTATTAGATGAATGGTATGGATTTAATGTCCATTGAATGAATATTCTTAATATTATACACAAATCAAAGGTTGTGGGAGGTAACGTGTACTAGGCTTTTAAAGGGTTTGAATCCTCATGCGACAATCAATCATTCTCTTGAACTCCTCGACTCTTTTTCATGTCTTTTTCTCTCTCTAGGGTATAGCTTAGGGATATAGGAGGTGACTTCCACTATGGCTAGTTGCCCAAGGTTTGGGGTCTTTTATGAAACATATCGAAGAAAGTATCTATTTGTACAAGGTTTATTATCGCTTCTCTTTTGAGACTTTCCTCCTTCCTGACTTTTGCCATTGGTGGACCTATTGTGGCATACCAATTTCCATATATTTATTTTCTAGCTATTGTGTCCCTTTCTATCACAGTCGAGACATGTGTCCATTCCTCGATCGATGATTACTTGGGCTTCCTCTGTCAACATTTAATGGATATTAGAGATATGGATTTAGTGGATTACAAACCTGAAAGCCCGTTTTCAACAAGTATTTTCTCAACCACTGAGGAGTTAAAGAAAAATGCTTGCAAACTATCAGATTGCTCCGTGCCCGCATCTTGTGTGATTTACACCTTGAATGCACCCTTGAATATTGAGTTTAATGATGTTTCAAATGGTTCACATCCCTCCTCTGTAAAATTTGGGAAGAAATGTGACAATACTATTCTCGTCTCTTCTTCTAAGGTAAAACATGTCTGAAATAGGAGAATGAAATCTCGTAGAGCTATTTTAACATTGGCGAGGATATAGGAATTAAGCAAGTACCCACTCTATTAGAAAGAGGTGTCATTGGAATATTCATAGGGAAATAGCCAAACCCATAATCAATGTCGAGATGGGCAAGAAAAAAATGGTAGTAGCCTTTGGGGTATTTTTTGGAATTACAAGTCCTTGTTCAAGAATAGTTTTGTGTAATTTTGCAGTCCAAAATCGATGTGATGTAAATATTTATGAAGGATTGGTGTTGGGGAAATTAGATCCTGAATCTGCAAAGATGGACCACTAACTTCGATCCTACCTGTTAGCTGATGGTGCAAAAAAGATCTTGGCAATTTCGCCAGGCTTACCCTTGTGATTTTGGACCTAGGACATATAGGAAGCGATTGGAAATAAATTGGGAATTTTCATCTGTTTAGAAGATGGATGTATATCCAAATTAGATCGATGTTGTGTCTGGTTACAAGTGGAGGTAGACACCAGGCATGGTCTAGTGGAGGAGGTCGTGATTGATATCATGGGGAAGAAATGGAATCAACTTGTATATTATTGGTGGGTTCCATTTAGATGTTATGCATGCTACCAAGTGGGACACCTTACAAACCAATGTGAGTGGAACCTACAAAGGACACAACTAGCAAAGGACACAACCAACAAAGAAAATTTTGGTGCGAAAGAATTCCATCTAGGATCTAGTGGATACGAATTAGGTGGCCTCAACAAAATCAACAAAGATGACTATGGAATTTCTAGGTATGCTTATGGCTTACCCAATTGCTTTGGATGTTCCCACTTTTGTTCCTGCATCAGTTATTCTTCGGTCTGTTCCTATTCCTCCCTCAGTTCCTCCCTCTTAATTAGTCCTCGTTGACCCAAGGGTCGATGATTCTCTGTCTCAGCTTCCTAGATGTCCTTGTAACCCAGTCGCCTCTCCCATTGTTTCTTACTATGATTCTATGTTGGGCTCAACGAGCTCTTTAAAATATTTCTAAAACAAGGCCTATTCGAAACCCCCTCACGTGATGAAATAAGTTGGTAAGCAGAGGAATGACTTAAGATCACATTTGAATTTAGCAAAGTAAGCTTCCTCTGCAGGAGGTCTGGCTAGTGGTCCCCCCTGGTTGTTCATGTGGGAAAACAATTCCTCTTATGCAAAGCCCAAACCAAAGTCAAAGAGGATGTTAAATCTGGTAGACAAAAAACTATCCTTGAGACCCTTGGAGCAGAGAAAGTCCCTGTCGGAACCTCTAAATTATTATTTTCTCTATGAACATTAGGGAATTTTGGGGCTCCCTTAAAAAACACACCCTCAAGAATATCGTAAAGAAAGAAAACATGAACACCATTCTTCTTCAGCAAATTATGTCATCTAGTGAAAAAGCATGTTCAATTCTTAGTTCTTGGTTTAAGGGATGGTCTTTCTATTCATTGGTTGTTGTTGGTTGATTGGTGGTATAACTTTGTTTTGGAACCCTTCACTTATTTCCACTTCCTCCTTGGTTGCAAATAAATCTATCTTTATGATGAGCACCAGTAAGCAAGAATGTTGCAACTCTTGGGGCTAGCAACCTTGCTTCATCAACCCGGGGTTCGTACAAAATTGGAGGTGAAAATTTTGTATACACAATAGATGCAATGGTATACTCTTGTCACTTTTCAACTGGGCGATGGACCATTAGGGTTTTTCAAACCAGTCTTCTATTTACTAGAAGGAGTCTGGCTACCAACTGAAAAAGGGAAAATTATCATTAATGCAAAAAGGGAATGTTGCCTTCTCTAGGAAATGAAAGTGTTGAATTGGAAGGTGCTATAAAGTGACATGAAATCATCTACAAATTTTTCTTGCAAAAGAAACCTAGCTTAGCCTTTTTTATAACATCTAGTGACCTGAAATAACTGAGCATGGAATTTGATCTAAGAACTACTATGATTGTTGCATGCATGTGCTAACTTAGAAATTGAAGAAAAAGACTTTTTTGATGTTTAGTTTTATGAATGCAAATGCTAATTTCCAAATTGTTCTTTGGTTGGGGAGACAAGTATGTAGGAAAAGGTTTGGAATAATTTCAAGGGTATGGAAGCTAAGTGGAGGCCTAACCTAAGCTCAAATGACCATTTCTTCTCAATTCAGGCTTAAAATAGGCTACTATAGGGTTTCCTGTAGTACTACAGGATGCCCTGTTTTACTATAGGAAATAGGACGAAATCTTATAAGGAGGTAGGCAAGGTGGAAATAAGTGTGGGAAAGGTGTCTGATGGGGAAATAAGGCATAGAGGAGGTGCACACTTCCCAAGGCTTAGTCAAATGCTTCAAGATGGTTGGATTTGCTCAATGGAAGTGACCACTTTGCTTACAAAACAAGAATTCGGATTAGGGTTTGGTGGACCTTGGCAACATAGGTGGAGAAGACTTGGATGAGGCAAATGAGATGAGGTCTCCCTGTAGATTAGAAGCTCCTTTAACAACATACACTCTTTTCTTCATTTATGCACAAATTCATTTATACATGGAAAAAGATGAGTTGAATGGAGGAAAACAGAGTTATTAATAGTTAATGGGTAAGTTTATGAATGGAAGTGCTTTTAAACCATAACAAACTCAAGAGATAAAAATGACAATTGTAGATGCTTCTAAGAAATTTAGAGACAATGATTTATTCAATAAGAAACCCTACGTTATGCAGCAATCAAACAAGAAATCTGGTTTTTTGGGATGTGTGAATGTAACCCCCAATTCATGATCCCATAAGGGTGATGAGGTGAAAGCCACTATGAAAATATTTTCTGAAGTGTTTACTATCACTATGATACCACTGATCTATCTATCCACAAATGGAAGCAAACTAATTAATCATCTGAATACTTGCAGATTAACAAAACCAAAATCACTTCAACAACTAACTATGAATGTAATCTGAGCATAAATGTACAGAAAGAGGAACATGTGCTGCTAGTGTTGGGCCCTAACCTAAGAGCTTCAGCCCTTTGAGTCAACTTAGTGCTAGATCAAGGGAATGCTTCTCATTTTCATTAAAATATCAAAAATGCATAAGAGTTATTGTTCATAATATGTTAGCTCAAAAATGCCTCTTAGCTACAACAAAAAATGTCTAATCCTAATGAGGCTCTAGGCCTTCTTATTTATACAACTGAAGCTACTAACAACTTCCTTAAATTTAGGGAGGCTTGGCTCCCAACTTGAGATCAACTAGTCTTCAATTATCACTGGCTTGACTGCCAATGACCTCAATGGCTTGGCTGATTGTAACTCCGAGTTGATGAGATGTGGTGAAGGAATATTCAAGTGAGTGAGGAGTTAAGGAGGGAGATCCAATCTCCTAAAATCCCTCTTTCTTGTCTACTTCGAGTTCTTGCACTTTAATTAGCCAAAATTGCTCCAAATTCTACAATTAATGCACATTAGACCATAAGACATAACATCTCATCTTTACCCTTCTCACAAAGCAAAATATAACAAAACATGTAAATAAATGTGAGAAAAGTTGATTTTAATCAGCTGGAGAGTGGGATTAAGGTCCATATAATTTACCCATTGATGAGACTCATCATCACCCCCCTACTGAAAGTGTTTTCCATCCTCTTAACAACTCAATCTATGTCCATGTCTTTCATTGCTCTGGTGGCTTCTCTGACATTCCAGGCTTTTGTTGTTGTATCCTCCTCTTATGGATAAAATCCTGCATGCTTCTCTATTTCCTCCCATTTCTTTCTTTCTTCTTCTTCCTTTCTTCCTTCTAACATACAAAAGAGCAATGGTGGAATGATTTTCAAGCCAATCCAGTTGATTTTGAGTCTCTGCAGTGCCTTCTTATATAGTGGGGTCCTATCTAGTGCATCCCTCATTCTTTCTGGGGAATGATATTCCCTGATCTTTAGGCTATATGGTAAGGTTCACCATCTCCTTTGCCATGCTTTCTAGCTTTCATCCCCTAGAAATCTCAAAGTGTCCTCAAAATGAGTGACTGCTTGCTCTTGTGTAGCTAGGTATCTTAGTGCAAGTTGGGGATCATTGGCAATAAGGTTGTGGGTGCTAATGACAGCCATGGAATTTATCTATTCTGCTCTGATGTAAAGGGGCTCTGTTTCTTCTCTTTATAATACTCTTTCTACTTCCTTAGCCCTAATCTCCTCATGAATCATCCATGATGCCAAGGCAATTAGTTGTAAGTCCCCCAGCTTTGGATTGGGGTACCACACATTCAAGTCTATTAAGGCCAAGTTATGTAAGTAGAATTCAGATATCTTGGCCATCTCCTCTTGTGTGCTTTGGTCATAGAGCTCAATGAACTTCCTATAGTATTGGAAATGCATATTCCCTCGTTGTGCTAGGGTCTTTATTTTAAACTGCAACCATTATTCTTTGAGGTACAAGGCATATGATTATGCTAGCATCCTGCACTAGAGTGCCTCCATAGAGAGACTTGCCATAGTGGCTAATTGGATCTCTTTTTGTTGTACTTGCATCTTCAACCATGTGTTCTCAGCCTCTAGTTGATATTCCATCACTCATTCCATGTCTCTTGTCTCACTAAATTCTTTGCCCATCTCTAGCAGCTTCTCTTCCATATGGCCCACATCCTCTACACTCTTTAATTTAACAATTTTCATCCAGGGATGTGTCCTTTCTCTTTCCTTTTCAAGTTCAAAGAATAGAGGGATGACAAATTTTTGTGGTATTAATATGCCTCCATCAATGAATCTATAATAGGAGCTAAGATTGGGCTGTGGGATAGGTTCCTGCAGCTCTTGGGATTATCCCTTTATTGTCTTTGGAGTATGTGTTTCCCCCTATACTTGTGTTTCTACTTCCTTTCCTTTCCTTTGTCCTTTCTTTCCTTCTTGCTCCTTTTTCTGTGTTTCCTGTAGTGCTGATAGAGTTTCCTATAGCGTTGTCTGTGTTTCCTGTAGGAGGCTTTTCCCTTTTTGAAAGGGGGTCAAAGGTTCTTTAATTTTCTTTGCTGAGGTTGACATGGTGAAAAGAATCCTAACATAAGTGATTGGTGACCTTGGGGAAGCCTTTTTTGATGTTCCCTCTTCACCTTTCATTCATGGGGAGACTAACGTTTCTTGCCCTCTTGGTAAGTATTCAATGATGATAGGAGTCTTGGTAGGTGTTTGTGGTCTTCCTTATTTTATCTTGGTTCTCCTCCTTGTTTTGAAGTATAGGGGAGTCTGCCTCTGCCTATTTCCTGTTGACTTTATGGGTGTACTTAAGGAATTCAAGGCAACAATTTCCTCCTTCTCTATGGTTTCAGGAAACACTCTTGGGGATTCCTCCCCTTCCTTGCTATGTCTTTCAGGGCCTGGCTCATCCTTTTGTGCTTCTTCCCTACTTTCCTTCTCTTCCTCTATTTCATTTATCTTTGCCTCCTCTTCTTCTTCTCCATGTTCCTCTCCTCCTTCTTTAGGTTATTCTTCCTCTTCTTCAGGCTCTTCTTCTTCTTCTTCTGATTCTTCTTATTCCTCCTCACCTGGTTCTTCTTCCTCTTCCTCACCACTAAAGGTTGGGTCTCTTTCATACTCAATTGCTTGAATTACATATTCTCTATCCATGTTTGCAAATGTGGACCACATAATAGGGATTCTTAATTGGCTTCGGGAATATTCCAGTATGAGCTTGATCAATCCATGATGTGCCAACTGCTGATGCTTTCCTTCCTATACCTTGATTATCATGTATATCATTGATTGCAACAAAAAGTATGGCACACTAAGTCTTCTATTAGGAGGTGACTCTTCTCCAAATCTTAGCTCATGGAAGAGTCTAAACTGGTAACCATATACTATACTAAGCCTTCCCTCACAAGAAATATACTTGAGAATGTGATATCTTACGTCAACCCAAAGATATGGAATGCACTCCCTTCTAATCCAATTTTTGTCCTCAATTGGTTCCTCATCTTCTAAGAGAAAGTTCTTCTTGACATAAGTGTTGCTAGCTTTGTCCTCTTTTCTCCATTGTAAACCTAGAGGAAGTGCAGTGATTTTGCTAATGCTTTCACGGGTAATTGTTACTAACAATCCTCTCACTACAATAGTGGCAATGACTTTAGCTTGAGGTGTGAGTGACATTGCAAATTCTTGAGCTACATCATCATCATATCCTTTAAGTATGATCTGAAAATGGGGCACTTAGGCTTCTTGTTTAATTTTCAAGAACCTCTCCCACTTCCAAAGCTTTAAATATTCCCAAGTCCTTATGATTAACCAATGTGGAATTAAATATGTGCTTGAAATAAGGTGTATGCTTATGTTTATTGTTGACTATTTATGTGTTTTTAAGTCTATTTGCTTGAACTGATATAACATCAACTAAAGCAACAGATATAATGCAACAATAAAACAACACACATAAGACAAAAATTTAATTAGGATTTCACCCAAAACTCTTGGGCTACGTCTCCATGAGCTCTAGTCAACTCAACTAGGCTCTCTGGGATTATGGAAAAGTCCTTTTACAAGCTTTTGGCTCAAATCCACTGTTTTACACAGGAACAATGGGCTCAGAACACCATCTCTCCATGGCTCTGAAGCTCTCGGATTTCTGGCTCTTGGCTCTCGCTCTGGCTCTCTGCAAATGACAGCTCTCGGGCTTTTCACTTGACTTCCAAGTGACTCCACTCGGCTGCTCTGCACATTAGCTCTACGTTCTCTTTGCCTTCCCTTTCTGTGCTGCTCTCTTTCGCCTTAGCTTCCTGCTTTGGCTTAGCCTCTTGTTTTTTTTCTTAGTTGCGCCTTCGCTCTCTGCTTATTTCTTCCTTTCTCTATCATTCTGTGGCTTTAAAACAATCAGCGTTGTCTATTCGTTTTCCTCTTCAGGGCTCTCTAGCTCCTGGTCTCTGTCCACTCAAATCCCCCTCTGAGCTTTAGCAATCATTGCTAAATGCCTTCAGGGATGGTGGCCACCTGTTCTGTAATGAAAGGAACCATCGGAACTTTTGAAATCCTCAGAATAGTCATTCTCTACTTACACAGATAAATACACTAAAACACGGGAAAATCCACCAATCTGCCCCATATCGGACTTCAAATGTTATAGTATCCACCCTAATATCGCATCAGGTCCACCTTTGGCCGCTATCACGCTCTCCATCGTTGATCTACGAGATCTTTGATCCAATGGTCATCATGCATTTTCGGGCGGCTTAGGAGTACAGAGGTTACCCACCCAAAAAGGCGGTTTCCCTATTCCTCCGCCAAGCCACGCGTCATTCATTGTGTGGGATCGGGTGGAGCCAACCCAAAACCATTTACCGCTTGAGGCCCGCCTGAAACCTGCCTTTACGGAACTCAATTTCTATGCAATTGGGCTTAGAATTCCCCTTCGGGTCCGTTTTATCGCCTTCGGGCATTTTCCTTTGTATTTCGGGTTTTACACCGAAAAACATTAATACATAGAAAATCTGAATTTCCGGATTTCAAAATTTATGAATTTCGCTTATGAAATCCGTTGGGTCTGGTAATCACCGATCGCCGATTTAATCCTGGCTGTCTGTTCCTCTCATGATTCGATGGCTGAGATTGCTCGTCGCGCTTGCTATCACATATCGCGTCGCATATGGCCCAGGGGTTCTGTGCATCGCTAATGCCGATCATCAGCAATCGGTGTATCACATGATTGCAATCGCCAGATCTAGGGTCCCGATATGGCATATGTGTCTGCCTCCGATCCGATACATCGGATCAGTGGATCGGGGTTTCTTCCACCTCCACTTAAGTCTAGTCTTTTGCCTTTTTCCGATGCGATTTCCCTTTATAAGGGTTTTTTTGCCAATTTTAGGGGATTTTGCCTCTTTTTCCAAAGAAATAGGGCATCTTCTTTTTGCGATAACTTCTGCATCCTAAGTCGATTTTAGCCCATTCAAGTTGCAGTAGATTCAGAAGGAAAAGATTTCTGCAATGGGGCTATTTCCAGGAAATTCCTTGGACTTTCATTTTCCTTTGCGGGGAACACTTAGACTTAGGAGTTTATCTAAAATCCATTTTGGATCACGCCTTCCCACTAAATAACTTTTGGTCTCCAAAATATTGACATACTGATCTGAATAGTAAATGAGATTAATAGCACCCTATTCTTTCAGCCTCCACACACTGGCCTTGCATAGTGCCTCTAAACCAAAGTCTCTGACCACTTTCTTTTCTGGATGTGCTAGTTCTCCTGGGAAGAACTATCTTCCTTTTTTCCTTCATGCAGAACTTCTACTGAAATGGTCATAGAAGGTAGTTTGAAATTTTTTGCCTTGATCATTGATCCAAGGTGGCTCAAACAAATGTGAAGTACATATGTTCCACAAAAATTTCATTTGTACCTGTTTGACAAGCTGTCAACAACAACTGTTAACAACAACAGCTGGATGGCTTAAACTCCTGCTTCAACAAAAGAAATAGATTTCACATCTTGTGAACACCTCGATGTCTTACATCTGCATACAAATGATGGACTAGATAACAAGCCCACAAAACATGCCTTTAAGCAAATGACCCTTCAAGTCAAGCATGTAGAAAAATACCATTAGGACTCTTTTCAAAAGATGAAACATTTCATCACTATCTCCATCTTGGAGACCAAGTCAACTTTCCTCAAGTCAACATTGCATCACATGCATGTCAAAGCAATCAACCCTGCACGTTAATTACACATACATGTTCAAAAACAAGGAAATCATAAACATCCCTGTGTTCCTGCATCTCATGCTCATCCATGCATTTCATCCTTCAACTTTCACTTAAGCACACTGTACTTTTGAAGCTGAAATGAAATATAATGTTGCAGCAAGAAATGCAAACAGATGCATCAATAGACATGCAATCTTAATCGGATAAGAACTCTAACCATTTCTTACCAATCCATTTCAAAGGTACTACCTTTGTCTGCACATCAACATCATCATGTGAATCATCCTGAGACACATCATCCATGGAATCTTCCTTTCCATTTCTGCCATCTTCTCTTTCCACTTTCTTCAACTTTTGTGGAAGCATTGTTGGATTCAAAGTCCAACATTTTGCAGCAATATGTCCTTGCTTATGGAAGTGAGTGCACTGCATGTGCATCCTCTTGACAGCATGATTTGCCTTATCCAATGGACCTTTGGCTTCTTGCTTCCTTTCCTTCAAAATTTTCCTATATGTGGCCATTCTCTTCCAACATCTAGAAACATTATGGTTATCCAAAACACAAAAGGAACAAGCAATACTTTTCCCATATCTATGCTGAAATTTATCATGCTTTGCACAATCAAAATGAAAATGATTAGAACTAGATTTATACCTGCCTCTTTCACCTTTATTGCCTTCAGGAGAAGGTGAATTGAATGAAGAAGTGGCTCCCTTTGGAACACCATCAATCTCTTCAAAGCTGTCAGAGTCTCCCCAACTCTATAGTTCAAGTGTGTGCCCCTAAACACCTGGATCCTACAAATGATGTTTCAAGCTATTGCATTCTTCCTGAATACAATCTTCACACTCTACAATGCAGCTCCTTCTTGGAGCTATTTCAATGGCCTTCATGGCAGCTTTGGAACTCTCTCCATAAGACTATCCATAGCCAAGACCCAAATAATTAGGCCTTTCCTCAACCATTATTGGTTCAACAGTACCTTGTGCATGCTTTCCCAAGCCATTTCCTTCATATCCCATCTTGGACATTAGCTTGGAACCTATGACTCTAGTATGTTTTTCAAAAGAACCAATATAGGCATTCTTAGAAGAATTTGAAGAAAAATTGGAATGGTTTACCTCTTCTTCAAGCTGATACTTGACCAAGGCTTCTTTGGCAACAAAGAGCTGGGAGACCAACTCATGCATCCTTTTCAAGCTCATATTTGCAATATGAAGTTGCCTCTCCACTTCCTGCAGTCTGTCAGAAAGCAATTGCTTCTCTTCCTTCATGGAATTCAACTGCTTTCTAAGTATGCTGCTCTTTCTTCCATCCTCACACATTTCTCTCACATTGTCCATCATGATGAACAAGTATTGCTTCATGTCTCCATTAAAGAGTCTTGTGATGGAGGAGGAATTTGAGGATACACTTGTAGAAGTTGTCATTATGCCAATGAACAAAAGAACTTCAAACAAGATTAATAAAGAGCTTATTTAAGAAACCTTTTGCAACAAACCTTTTGTGCTTTAAGGACTGCCTTGAGGTCCTTTGGGATAGAAGAATGCCTTCAGCCCTTCTTCCTTCTTGTCCTTCCTAGACTGAGCTATCAATGGCTTTCCCTTCACCTCTGCAACACATAAAATAGTTAGTCTGCAACAAGCATACAATCAATCAGACAATCAATCCTTAACTCCCCAAACACCTTTCAGACAAGAAATCTTTTCTCTTGTCAATCAAGAATTCTGATATAACCTTCTTTGAAGGTGAGGTTAACTAATACTTAGCTCTGTTGCCACCTGATCTGTAAATGGGGCACTTAGGCTTCTTGTTTAATTTTCAAGAACCTCTCCCTCTTCCAAAGCTTTAAATATTCCCAAGTCCTTATGATTAACCAATGCGGAATTAAATATGTGCTTGAAATAAGGTGTATGATTATGTTTATTGTTGACTGTTTATGTGTTTTTAAGTCTATTTGCTTGAATTGATATAACAACAACTAAAGCAACAGATATAATGCAGCAATAAAACAACACACATAAGACAACAATTTAATTAGGAGTTCACCCAAAACTTTTGGGCTACGTCTCCATGAGCTGTAGTCAACTCAACTAGGCCCTCTGAGATTATGGAAAAGTCCTTTTACAAGCTCTTGGCTCAACTCCACTATTTTACATAGGAACAATGGGCTCAGAACACCATCTCTCCCTGGCTTTGAAACTCTCGGATTTCTGGCTCTCGGCTTTCGCTCTGGCTCTCTACAAATGATAGCTCTTAGGCTTTTCACTTGACTTCCAAGTGACTCCACTCGGCTGCCTTGCGCATTAGCTCTACGTTCTCTTTGCCTTCCATTTTTGCATTGCTCTCTTTCACCTTAGCTTCCAACTTTGGCTTAGCCTCCTATTTTTTTTTCGTAGTTGCACCTTCGCTCTCTGCTTATTTCTTCCTTTCTCTGTCATTTTGTGGATTTAAGCCAATTGATGCTATTTATTTGTTTTCCTCTTCTGGGCTCTCTGGCTCCTAGCCTCTGTCCGCTCAAATCCCCCTTTGAGCTTTAGAAATCATTGCTAAATGCCTTCAGGGATGGTGGCCACCTATTCTGTAATGGAAGGAACTATTGATGCTTTTGAAATCCTCAAAATAGTCATTCTCTTTTTACGCAGAGAAATACACTAAAACACGGGAAAATCCACCAATCTGCCCCATATCGAACTTCAAATGTTATAGTATCCACCCTAATATCGCATCAGGTCCACCTTTGGCCGCTATCGTGCTCTCCACCATCGATCTACGGGATCTCTAATCCAACGGTCATCATGCATTTTCAAGCAGCTTAGGAATACAAAGGTTACCTGCCCGAAAAGGCAGTTTCCCCGTTCCTCTGCCAAGCCACGCATCGTTCATTTTGTGGGATTGGGCAGAGCCAACCCAAAACCATTTACCGCTTGAGGCCTGCTTGAAACCCGCCTTTACGGAATTCAATTTCTATGCAGTCGGGCTTAGAATTCCCCTTTGGGTCCGTTTTATCGCCTTCAAGCATTTTCCTTTGTATTTCAGGTTTTACACCGAAAACATTAATACGCAGAAAATCCGAATTTTCAGATTTCAAAATTTATAAATTTCACTTATGAAATTCATCAGGTCTGGTAATCACCGATCGCTGATTTAATCCTAGCCGTCCATTCCTCTTGTGATCCGACGGCTGAGATTGCCCATCGCAATCGCTATTGCATATCGCATCGCATATGGCCCAGGGGTTTTGTGCATCGCCAATGCCGATTCACCGATCCGATCATCGGCGATCAGCGTATTGCATGATCACAATCGCCAGATCCAGGGTCCCGATATCACATATGTGTCTGCCTCCTATCTGATACATCGGATCAGCGGATCAAGGTTTCTTTCGCCTCCACTTAAGTCTGGTCTTTTGCCTTTTTTCGATGCGATTTCCCTTTATAAGGGTTTTTTGGAAAAATTTAGGGGATTTTGCCTCTTTTTCCAAAGAAATAGGGCATCTTCTTTCTGCGATAACTTCTACATCCTAAGTCCATTTTAGCCCATTCAAGTTGCAGTAGATTTAGAAGGAAAAGATCTTTGCAATGGGGCTATTTTCAGGAACTTCCTTGGACTTTCATTTTCCTTTGTGGGGAACACTTAGACTTAGGAGTCTACCCAAAATCCATTTTTGGATCAAAGTAGCTCAAAGAACCCCAACCATCAATGCCTTCTAAATATCTCTACCACAGGAGGATGAAGATGTATTCTAGTTGTTCTTGTGGGCTCCCTTATGTTGAAACCTATTGTCATCTTCTCTCTTTGTCAATCTGATTGTATGAGGTTTGGTGTCTATAGATTAAGATATTTCCAAGGTGATTGAGGGTTTAGCGTTTAGGAGGGTGATGACTACAATTCTCCCTTTATCTCCACACAATTTTGTCTATCTTTATGCACACTGTAATTACTAGAAAGAAATGACAATTTCTTTTCCTTTCCTCTTTACAAATGAAAACACAAAGGATATGGGCCACCTACCTTTCACTACAATGCCTCGGTTGAGGAGAATTCTTGAATAGCTATGCCCTAGGCACCCCCTCATAGAATTTTTGACAATTCTCATTGTTTCCTATAGTTTTCCTACGTTTCCTGTAGGTGCTCACTATAGGATGGTCGAGACTAGCTTTCTCCTTTGATGGCTCCTCACGGTGGTACAAACTCTCAAAATCTCAAAATGAAAGATGTATTGCATGAAAGTTAGGGAATATTTCTATTTATGGTCGATTCCTTTGAGCGATGTGTTGGCTGGCTAGGTACGTAATTTCTCCTTTTTGATAGTTGGCCCACTATGAGTCATCATGTAGCCCTTTCTCGTAAGCATCACCCACTCCTATACAATGTAACTCGACCACCTTTTCGATTTATTTCCTTTGATGTGACCTTTCCCCATGTTCAGCTGACTAGAACTTAACTTTTTGTTATTAGGCTGAGGGTGGTCAAGTTAACTAGCCACCTTCAGCTTATAAAACCAATTTTTTCATATTCCTACAATTTTTATCATATTCGTACTTAGGAGAAAGTGTGGATGAGGTGCCATACCTGTGGCTTCCTTTTCTTGGTTGATGCATGCTAGAGGGTGGCTCTGCTATTCTGATTTTGGTTCAGGCACATCTTCTCTTTTACTCTTGTTTTGTTGATTTTATTATGCTAATAGGTTGTCTTATTGTTGTGATGTGCAAGCGCTGGCCTCTTTTATTGCTGCTGAGATTTGGATAGGTGCCATAGTTCCTGCAGGTGTGCTGCTACTCTCCCTCTACATGTGTGTTGAGGGAGGAGCCTGGAGACTTCTGCTTTCACAATATAGGCTGCTACAAGGTTTCTTGTAGTACTATAGGAAATCTTGTAGCTGCCTTTTTCTGAATTTTTTGTTTTTCTTTTGCTTGGAGGAGGAATAGGTGTTGAAGTAGGAGTGGAAGGGGTGGAAATGGGGATATGGAGTGGTAGGTGAGGTAGGCTACTGATGGTATGGCCCTTGGGCTGTTCTTTGCTTTCCTCTCTTTTCTCTCTTTTGTTTTTATATTTTTTTCCCTTTCCTAAGTGGATTTCTTGATGGACACAGGGGGTGACATGGTCATGAAATGGTGTTGGTTGAGATGTGGTGAGGTCAATGGCCTCCTCTTTCAACCCAAAATAGGCCTGCATTATGATTTCTCAACCAGGATTTCATTCCTGTAGATTTTCAAGACTTCCTGTAGTAACTACAGGAAATCCTATAGAAGTCAGAAAATTGCCTGAAAATTGGATTTTTGATGGTTGGAGAGATTATGGATTCATGAGAAATGGAGTTCATGGAATATATTAAATAAATGAAAGATGAATGCGATTTTACATGGCTTGCTTCCCTCTAAACCTGGTGTCCATTATTTTCTTGAAAACCTGCAAAAACTGGGAACTGTTATGAGTGGGCAGGTTTGAGGTCCCTGCCATTTCATTTTTGTGTTTTCTTCTCTTTTTTTTTTTGAAAGACAACTAGGTCACCTCAAAGGAGGTTTTCAACCTGTTTTTTTTTCCTAGGCACCTCAAGGGAGGTTTTCACCTAGGGGTCTTTTATTTATTTATTTATTTATTTCACTCTTTGGCTCACTCAAGGAGGTTTTCAACCCAAAAGTGGGCCTTAGGTGCCTCATGGAGGTTTTTACCTAGGTCCCTTATTTATTTTATCTTTTTTTTCATTTTTTTTTTTCAAAATGTCAACAGGCTTCAAGAATTTGGTGAGGTGGAAGCTGAGACTCCTTCAATCACCACTATAGCCTTACTGATACTACTAACGAACTCCTCCTTTGACAAAGGATTTTTATAGGCTTTCAATCTATACCCACTGAAAATCAAGGGGATACCTTCTTCATCAATGGTTCTTATCTGAACAACTCCATTGTCATGACACTTTTCTATCATATATGCACCCAACCATCTGGTCATCAACTTGCCTTTGAAATCCTTGAACCTAGAGACATACAACATAACCCATTCACCTCCTTGAAACAATTTGTCTCTGATATTTTTGTCATGCAAAACCTTTCTTTGTACTTGAGTCACCTTTATATGCATGAGAAACTGCATCATGAATTCATCTATCCCATCGACTTGGAGTAGCCTCTCTTGTTGTGCCCTTGTAACATCCAACTCCAACTGTGTTGCCATTCTTAAGGTGTTGTACTCCAATTCAATGGAGAGCAGAGCCTTCTTCCCATAGACCAAATCATAAGGGGTGAAGCCAATGTTTGTCTTCCAAGTTGTATTGTAGGCCCAAGTGGCCTCCACTAGTATTTTAGGCCAATCCTTCTTGTTGTTGCTCACCATCTTTGTGAGAATGCTTTCAAATGCTCTATTGGTAACTTCTACTTATCCATTGGCCTAAGGATGGTAAGGAGTTGATTTCCTGTGCTTGATATTATGTTGGCTTAATAGATTCTCAATCATGTGTGAGGTGAATTGAGTGCCTTGATCAGTGACTATCTCTCTAGGGTATCCAAACTTGTAAAACACATTCTCGCTCAATAACTCAACCACTTTCTCTTTTGTGGCTACCTTGATAGCCTTGGTTTCAGCCCACTTTGTCAAGTAGTTAGTGTACACAATGATGTACATTTTATGTCCTGATGGAGGATCAATGGGTCCAATGAAATCCATGCCCTACTTGTCAAATGGGTCAAAATTCACTTGAGGTTGTAAAGGCATTTCATCCCTAGAAGTTGGTTTCCCCATTCTTTAGCACCGGTCACATTGGCTAGTATATCGTCTTGCATATTAGTGGAGAGTGGGCCAATAGTAGCCAGCGTGTATTACCTTCAAGGTTGTCCTTTTGGATACAAAGTGACCTCCATAAGGCCCATCATGACAGGCCAAAAGGATGTCAAAAACTTCCTCCTCCCTAACACATCTTCTCAGAAGGTGATCTAGGCCCAACTTGAAGAGATTGTCCCCAATCCAATTGAATGGGGAGCTTTTCCTTATAATTCTTCTCTTTTCCTTGGAGAACATATTTGGAGGGATCTGTGCAACTACTAAGTAGTTGGCTATGTCGGAAAACCATGGAGAGAGAACTAAAATGACGAATAAATGCTCATATGGCATTTGGTCATCAACCATTCCTTCCTCACCCACAGGCAAAGCCAATCTGGACAAAAAATCTTCAACTACATTTTCTCTACCAGACTTATCAATGATAGTTAGATCAAATTGTTGTAACAAAAGAAACCATCTAATAATTTAGGCATTCACATCAGGTTTGTTCATTAAATATTTAATAGAAGCATGGTCAGTATGTACAAAGGTCTGGTAACCAATGATGTAATGTCTAAATTTATTCAAGGAATTGACAACAACTAGGAGCTCTTTTTTAGTCATAGTGTAGTTCAATTCAGCCTTGGACAAATTTTTGTTGATGAAGTAAATGGCATAAGGTAGCTTGTCATCTATCTAGCCCAGAGATTCTCCTATAGATTTGTTAGAGGTATCCGCATGGATATGGAAAGGAATAGCTGAATTTGGGCCTTGGAGTATAGGTGCAGTAGTCAACTTGTCCTTTAGGGTTTCTAGGGCTTCTTAGCAGCTTTCTGACCATAAAAATTCGAGGTCCTTGGCCAATAGTCCAAACAAAGGTGATGCTACCTTGCTGAAGTATTTTATGAATCTCCTATAGTATCCAGCTAAACCTAAGAAACTTCTGACATCCCTCTTCTTATGAGGAGTAGTGACCCTCTCTATGATAGCTATCTTATTTGGGTCCAATTGTAGTCCTTCCTGGGATATTGAGTGACCTAGAACAGTCCCTGTAGCCATCAATAAAACACACTTCTTAGGACTAAGGGATAAGTTCATTTCAATGCATTTGTTTAATACTTTTCCCAGGTTAGAGAGAGCCTCCAAGAAATCACACCCATAGGGGGTGAAATCATCCATATAAATTTCCATAGAGTCATGGACTAGCTCTGTAAAGATGCTCAGGACTACCCTCTGAAAAGTGGCAAGGGCATTGGATAATACAAAATGAAGGACCCTATAAGCAAAGGTACCCCAGGGATAGGTGAAGGTGGTTTTATCCTGGTCCTCTGGGCTGATATGGATTTGATTGTAACCATTAAATCCATCCAAGAAAGAGAAGAACTTCTTTCTTGCCAAACCATCTAATACTTGGTCAGTGAAAGGTAGAGGGAAATGTTCCTTTTTTTGTGGCTTTGTTTAGCTCTTTGTAGTCCACACTGATCATCCACTTCCCATTTTTCTTTGGAACCATAACCAGAGGAGATACCCACTCACTATTTGAGATGGGGTAAATGAACCCCACATCCTACAACTTCTGCAATTCTTCTTTGACTATATCCTTGAGGGTTGGGTTCATTCTCCTCTGAGGTTGGCGCACTGGCTTGTAGCCTTCCTTGATTTAAATGTTGTGAGTACACACAGAAGGGTGCACTCCCTTCATTTCCTTGCAACTCTGGGCAAAGACATCATGATGCTTTCTTAGCATGTCAAATAGCTCCTCTTCCTGATGTGCATAGAGAGAGGGGTTGATTTTCAATGTTCTTTATAGATCGAATTCTATCATCTTAACATGAGTAGGACTTAAGTTAGCTAGGCACAAATCAATCTAAGAATTATCTTCAGCTTTCTCCACTAACTCCTCAAGAGACATGGTGTTGGGGGGCTGATTCTGGAGCATTTTCTCAATCACGTCGTATTCATCAGGTTACCCCCATTGGTCCAGGAGGATCTTGTTAGATTAGTTGCACAGGTTTAGTTCATCATCAGCATGCAGTTCATGGGCAACATTCAATCATTGTCAGTGATGTTTGGTTTAGTAATGTGGTCTTTGGGTTTCTGTCACATTGTGACAATTGTTCTAAATGGGTTATGTAAAAGTGTAAATTCTTGACACTAAAAGACTAAACCTAAATCATTATACTAAAACCTATGCTAAGACCTAGCCCTAAAAATATAAGGTACAATCCTAAACATTAAACCCTAGCACTAAAACCAATTTGGGCCATGGTAATACATTACATATAAAAAAATTATAAAACACCCACAGGTCCCTAACCGCAAGTTTAGACTGTGTCAGAACCGTGAGCATGTGCACACAAGGCAGAAGACCGCACATTCAGGGGTGTTGTCTCTGCCATTTAGGTGGACAGTCACGGTCAGGTGGGGAATAACTGTCAGGGTTAGCTATGACATGTGAAAAAATATAAACCACAGATGGGAGACCGCGTCGGAACCACCGAATTAGCCACAACTGCCAACCATCACCATTCATGAGAACAGTTAGTGGATGGGTCACCAGAACCACCAAATTAGAGATTACCGCAAACAGTTTTATCCACCTGTTCACATGGCTATCAGCACTTCTTGTGCCCGGTTAGCTAGCCACTAACATATTCAGACTAATCCAAGGTGTAAAGTGGGTTTTTGTTCGTTATTTGGATTATTTTAATACACCTAGGCCTAAATGTCATTAAGTGACATTAATTCTTGAAAATAAAACCCTAATTCAAGATTATTCACTCCTAAACTCAGCCTAAGGAGGTTAGAGTGTATTTTGAGGGATATAAAGCCAAATTGGTGCTTTAAAGAGAAGGGGAGAGTGGTTTTGAGTTTTGTGTGTAGATTCTTGAGGATATAGGTTGTTTTGTTTTCAATGTAACAGGAGCATCAGGAGTCAGAATTTGGAACCGTGACAAGCATTGGAAAGATATTTTAGAGAGATTTCTTGTGACAGTGACCAAAAGTTCCTACATGCACAATCATTATGGTTAATTTTTTGTGTAATCGACCTCCTTAGATTCAATCCTAGTAAAGCAATTGCCCATCTTGAAAGCCGACCCGGAGATGTAGTCCATCAGGAACGAACTCTGTAATCAATATTGTTGTCTAGTATTGCTGTAATTTTGCTGATTTTCACTTCTGTTTACACATTTCTTAAGTTTCTCATTTGTCCTTAAGTCTTTCCTTTCCAACAATTCTCACGGTTAAAGCACTTTAAGTTAACATTCAGTTCACTAATGGCATTAATCAATTCTACTTCAGTTTAACATATGATCATTTCAGATCATATAATTTGGTATCAGAGTAGGTTGAGTTTGTAGAATTTTTCTAGTGAATGTTAATGAGGTCGAAGTCACAGCCTAGAGAAGGAACCCTCAAGGAGATCAATCCAGAGATTGGAAAGTGAAGAGTTGCTTGTAAGTCGACTATGACATGATCTGATACAGGTGAAACTCCATAAACTAAGATGAGCGAGGAATAGTTTTAGCAAGCATTCTTGAGTATGCAACAGATGTTGGGAGAACTTTACGAAGATAAGAAGGTGAGAGATGCAACTTCTTCTTCAAAGACATCAAAGAAGGAAAAAGATAAAGGCAAGGCTGATAAACCGCCTTCACCTCCATCATTTCCATCATCATATTCTTCTTCTTATTCTTCTAGTGCAGAATCTGAAACATAAAAGAAACCTAAGAAAACATCTCTTTTGAAACTTGATGTAAAATTTGAGTTACCTATTTATGATGGCGAAATGAATCCTGAAAAGTTAGATAACTAGATTAAGAAGTTAGAAGTGTATTGTCGTATTCAAAACATTTTTGACGGTAAAACGAAAATTCAGTTAGCTACACTTAGAATGGGGGGAACAACTTTAATCTGGTGGGAAAGTAAAACTCAAATATATGTAAAGTCATCTCTTCATGGTCTAAGTTTTTAAAAGCTCTTAGGAAACAATTCTATCCTTTAGGATACATGCAGTAAGCTGTTATTGATTGGCAGCACTTGAGGAAAGGTAAAGAGCAGAGTGTGTTGAAAATGGCAACAAGAAATGCTAAAAATAGAAATTCTAAAAATAGCATTTCTATAAATAGCATTTTAGGATATTATCCAACTCTGTTGGAAATAGCAAAAAATAGAAATGCTAACAATAACATTGCTATAGATAGCATTTTGGAATACATTCCAATTTTAATTAGTCCCTAAATTAAAATTGTGAATTAAAAATCAAATTTGAGCTTAGCAACTGTTTGTAAAATAATTAATTAATTCATCTTGAGTTAATTAGTTGGAGAAAATCAAACATGAAGTCTATGTGAAGACATGCAACATTTATCCCTTAATTAAGGAGATAAGGATGAGTTGTATTTGAGTTATAATTAATTAGCTCAGTTAACTGAGTTAAGTCCAGGTAAATTAGTTCCAAACAGTTTGAGGAACTAATTGTGAGTTCAGTCAGTTAATGCATGCATGCATGCAACTAGTGTACTCCAGATAACTAAATATTCTCTCATAAATAACTCATGCATGTCAGTTCAGAGAAAGACCCAGTTGAGATTAAAGGAAGGGATAGTGTACTATCAATTGGAGGAATTTTCCTATAAAGGAAACTCATCCATGCAGAAGGAATTATCTCCTTCAGGACTACGCAATTAGTTCAGAGGTCAGTGTTGTGTGTGAGGTGAGAATCACACAGGTTGCAGCTGGAGGACCCAGGAGAAACTGCACAAGGAAATAGGAGGCTCGGAGGACTAAAGGAAGGCATATGTGTTGTCTATTCTGTCTATGAGCAGCAGTGAGGGTTGTACTGAGAGCTGGATAGCTTGTGAGCTAAATCTTTGTGTAATCCTGAGATATTTCCACTTGTATGATAATACATACAGCAGGGTTTTTTAGCTGAGGCTTTCCCTAGAGTATTCTTCTGTGTTCATGTGTGATTAATTTCTACTTCTCTGTTATATGTGTTCTATTTGATCTTGCTCAAAATCGATTAAGCTTTCGCACATTTGTTGTAGAAGTAGATCAAGTATTTTGCTTTAGTATATTGCATTATCAGTTTAATCTACAGTGAGAATTTCTACATGGTACCAGAGAAAAGGTGATCAAAGCAGAGAACAGTATACAAAGAAGGGAGAAGTTCGAAGTTTGAAGTTCTTGATTATAGAAATCAAATTCTTATCACATCTCAAAGTTCACCAATGGTGTTCTATGGTTTGAGACTCGAGTATGCCCTAGATGGTAGCTCGAATTATATAGTCTGGAAGGATAGCATGGAAGCAGTATTAGAGGACAATGGTTTGAAGGACTTCATTGATCAAGAAGCCCCCAAGCCAGTAGTGGCTAATGACAAAGAATTGTCAGAATGGAAGAAATGTGTGGCTAGAGCAAGGAGGATTCTTCGGGAGGGAGTTCAAGACCATATTGTCTCGAGTCTCCATGGGAAGGATACACTGTTTTCAATGTGGAAGACATTGAAGGATTTATTTCATAACAACAATGATCATAGGAAGCTGGTGCTGAAAGACAAGCTTTGGAAAATCAAGTGTGAAAAGGGCGACATGATCTCTACATATTTGAACAAGCTCACCACCTGCAGGGATGAGCTTGGGAGTGTAGGAATCATGACAATCGATGATGATATGGTGAGTCTTGCTCTCCTCGGTCTTCCTAAGAGCTGGCATAGCTACCAGGACTCAGTGAACGGAAGAGAGAAACTGCCAGATTGGGAACGACTGTGGTCGGATTTGATGCAGGAGGAGATCAAGAGAAGCACCAGAGATGGTTCTTCATCAAAGCATGATGGTGGAGAAAATATAGCCTTAGCGAGTAAGGCAAGGAAAGGGAAGGAGAAGGATTCTCATCCCAAATCAAGTTCTTCTCATGGAGGGAAGAAGATTGACAAATCTAAAGTGAGATGCTTTAATTGTCATGAGGTGGGCCTTTATGCAACTAATTGTCCATTGAAGAAATCCAAGAAGGGATCCTCAGAAGGATTTGAAGGTGAGGCATTGGCCTCTCAGTTCAAATTGGATTTTACCCTCATCCCATGCATGGTTTCATCAATGATGGGTTGTGGTTGGTTTCATGACAGTGGAGCCTCATTCCACATGACCGACGATAAGAGTTTGTTTAGTACCTTAGAGGAGAAAGACCTCAAGATACTCATAGAGATGGGTAATGATGAAAAGTATAGTGTTTCAAGAGTGGGCATGGTTTCTTTTCAAAGGGAGTATGGAGCTCGTATCACCTTGATAGATGTGAAGTATGTGCTAGGACTGAAGAAGAACTTGGTATCGATTGCAATGTTGGAGGATAAAGGATATGATGTAGTCTTCAATAAGGGAAAGGTTTTCCTTAGACACATCACCACAGGATAGGTGAAGCAGATCGGTTCACAAGTCAAGAACCTGTATGCTCTTGAGGTTCAAGATGCATGCAAAGCCTTGACGAGCAAGGAAACTATTGGAGACTTGGTGGTTGAGAGGGAGAGTACATTACCTCTCAACATGCAGCGCCAGAAGAAGTCTCAGACAATTGTGGAGGAGCCACAATTGGTGAAGCAACTTTAGGAGGTTGTGGAGCAACCACAACTGGGGAAGTCGAGAGGAGACCGAGTGGAGGCATCCACTCATGCAGAGACCTATAGTAGGGGGAAATTTCTAACCAAGTGAGCAGAGGGATCACATGCATCCATACCTCCAGGTGTGAGGTGGGGCGATGTGAAGTGATAGTCCCAAGAAGGCTGAAATAGGGGCAGGATCCTTGAGGTACCCAACCTCTTTGATTAGACCTTGCTACGAGAGCCCCGACAAGGAGTAGCAGGACTAGATGAGTGGGTAGAGATAGATGCAGATGGCATGACAGAGAAAGCTTCAGCATCAGAAGGTGTTTCTAGCCCAAAAGGGAGGTCAGTTGGGAGATTAGTTACTTACTTCTCAGTAACTGAGTTGCAGTGCAACAGTGGGCACTACGATACCACATGATGAGAGGAGGTATAGTGTAGATGCAGTCCTAGGAGATAAGACCAGCAGCAACATGGATGCAGCAGGAGGAACCAATGTGATTGATGCAGTCAGAGATCAAAGTGACAGAGGCTAGAGCAGTTAGATACTGAAGAGCACAAAGGTGCAGAGTTTTCAGTCGATAAAGGAAATAACAGTTAGAGACTTTGATGACAGAGGCATCATTTTGTTGAGAATGCAACAAGATGATGGAGATTAGTGGAAAGGAGTCGCCTTCACTAAGTGGGCCCGCAGGCAAATTATGGTGCAAAGTCTATTTTTAGACATATGGATCATGGTCTATGAGTTGCAGGATGTTGTTTATGGATGATTGGTCATGTTGGGAAAAATAGATGGACTTCTATTTTTGGATCACAGCAGGAGTGATCAGAGTCTATTTTTAGAATGCTAGTCAAAAATAGAAAAGTCAAATATTATTGTCTCATAATAATATTTAGACTATAAACATTATCTTATCTTCTTGGAGTACTTCAATTTGAGCTACAGATGTGGCACATGCAGCTGTCAGAAGGAAATACGCTTTCTTGTGAGTCGGTTGAGCTATTGCATGAAGGACATCAGTTAGAACTCATGCATGTGAGTTCTGTGGAGTTGGATGTAGAGTTGATGGAGTTGTGTTCAGTTTGACTTGGTTAAACTAGTTGTACTTAGTCTAATTGTAAATAGACTAGTGATGAGTTGTGTGAACTAATTATTAACTCATAATTCAACTGAAGAATACATCAGTTAACTCAGTGCATGTATAGTTCAGTGGAGACAGGTGTTAGAGGTTGAGATTGCTATCAGTTGTGACTATAGTTGTGCATGAGATCTTGCACAATCAGTGGGATTGAGTTATGCCAATGAACACTGCGTAGTGTGGGCCAATACAAGGAATTATAGCCTATGCTCACGTGATTTTCAGGGTGAGTGATTCTCTTCAAGCATTGTGCAGTGGAGGCAGGCAAAGCAGCGGAGGAGATTTGAACCTGTGACTTGTTCGGATCTGAGCTAGTTTTGTGTGTAACAAGTGGAGATAGTGCTGGATACTTGTGAGGAGTATTGTACTATGTAATGTTACATGTTCTCAATCATTAATATACAGATAGTGTGGGGTTTTCAGCTGTAAGCTTTCCTCGGGTTACATACTGTGTTAATGTGTGCATGCGATTGATGTTTCATTGTTTTTAATGATGCTAAATTGATGATCAACGTAGAGGAGATTATGTATTGTGCATGTATTCCACAATAGTGTATAATTCGGATAATCTCTGTGAATAAGTGTTTATTATTCAAAATTTCTACATGGTATCGGAGTTGTTGATCATCGATCTATTATTCAGAAAGTGTTTACATCTTATTTCTTCAGGCAGAGTCTGTAATCAGGCCAAGTAGCCTCTGGATTCATCCTTCCTTTGGAAGATGAGATATCCGGTAAAAGCCCATACAGTCAATCTCTGTACAAGAAATACTTTGTTCTCATGAATTCTAGATCAGAGGCGGTTGAGTTTGGAGCTGGTGGAATTCGAATTTGCAGCAGTGTTTTCTTGGTATCAACGTGGCAATGTCTTTCAACGGATTGCGATTGGTGTATGCTCTTGAGGGCAGCTCGAACTATATTGCATGGAAGGACAAGATGGAGGTAGTGTTGGATGATAACGGGCTGAAGGAGTTCATAGAGGCTGATGTCCCAAAGCCTACTGATGCTGCATAGGTTGATGCTTGGCAAAATAAGACAGCAAAGTGTCGAAGGATTTTGTTGGAGGGCGTGAAGGATCACATTGTGTCCAGCCTGTATGGTAAGGCTTCTCCATACTTGATGTGGAAAGAATTGATAGATCTATTCCAAAGCAAGAGCGTTCAGAGGAAGCTGGCGCTCAAGGATAAACTCAGAAACATCAAATGTGAGAAGGGAGACAGTATGCCCAAGTATCTCACGAAGTTCACTCAGTGCAGAGATGAGCTCGGAAGTGTGGGGGTGACTGTCGATGATGAGGACTTGGTGAGCTTGGCTCTCCTCGGTCTTCTGAAGAGTTGGCATTCCTATCAGGACTCTGTCAATGGTCGGGAGAAATTTCCAGGATGGGAGAGACTTTGGTCAGATCTTGTGCAGGAGGAGATCAGGCGGAATACCAGGGACGGATCTTTATCAAAGGGACCTGATGAAGAAAATTGCGCTTTGGTTTCCAAAGCAAAGAAGGGGAAGAGTAAGAAAGCTTCTCAATCTGGTGCGAAAGGCAAGAAGCAGGACATGTCCAAGGTGAAGTGCTTTCACTGTCACCAGCACGGACACTATGCCACTAATTGTCCGCAGAAGAAGAAGAACAAGCAAGCTGCTGGATCTGTAGTAGGTGAGGCTCTAGCCTCGCAGTTTGAGCTTGATTTTTCATTGATCGCATGCTTGGTTTGAGGTGTGATGGGATTAGTGTGGTTCTTGGATAGTGGTGCGTCTTTTCACATGACAGGAGATCGAGATTTGTTTTCTGATCTGGAGGACAAAGATCTTGGAGTGCACATCGAGATGGGCGATGATGGTAGATACGGTGCGACCGGTATCGATACCATTTTCTTTGAGAGGGAGTCTGGTAAACCCTTGGTATTGAAGGAAGTGATGCATGTTCTAGGATTGAAGAAGAATCTTATCTCTATGGCAATGTTAGAAGACAAGGGATATGATGTTGTTTTCAGCGAGGGAAAGGCTTTCCTGTGCAGTAAAACAATTGGAGAAACCCGGAAGATAGGGGTTCGAGTGAGGAACCTTTATCAGTTGCATGTAGATGGATGCGCAACAATGGCATGTAAGGCAAAAGGATTGGTGAGCCGGGATGATGGTGAGCTGTGGCACAGGAGATTGGGTCACCTTCACCATGGAGCCTTGAAGATATTGCAACAGATCACTACACGGCTTCCTAAAGGCACTCTTGCACAGTCAGATCAGTGCAAGGGGTGTACTTTGGGAAATTTTGTGAAAGCCACCTTTCACGAGAAGGATAGTCACGCCACGACGATCCTTGAGAGAATTCACACAGACGTGTGTGGACCTTTCTCAGTAGCTTCGACAGTAAAACACAGGTATTATGTGATCTTTGTTGATGATTTCTCTCGTAAGTGCTAGATCTTCTCCATGCAGAAGAAGAGCGAGACATACTCAAAGTTCTGTGAGTTCAAAGCATTGGTCGAGAAGGAGTTGGGGAAGAAGGTGAAGGCTCTTAGGAGCGATAATGGTGGTGAATACATCTCTGGCGAGTCCAAGAATTTATGTAGTGCAGAAGGGATTCGAAGAGAGCTCATAGCTCCCCATAATCCACGGCAGAATGGGGTTGCTGAGCGAAAGAACAGAACGATCGTGGGTGTTGCACGTGTGATGTTGCATGATCAGGGCCTACCCCTTCACTTGTGGGTGGAAGCATGCAATACAACAGTTTATGTGCAGAACTGTTGTCCTCACAGGATACTTGGCATGAGTACACTCGAGGAGGCTTATTCTGGTAAGAAGCCTGATCTTTCTCATTTGAGGATTTTTGGTGCTAACATTTACATGCATGTGACGAAGGATGCCAGGAAGAAGTTGGAGCCGACCGTAGAGGTTGGGATATTTTTGGGGTACACTGATACGCCCCATAACTATCGTGTGTATTTTCCAGATAGTGGTAAGAGTGTTGTGTGACAGGGTATAAAATTTCAGGAGGAGAAAGGCATGAAGTGTTCACTTGAGAGGGAGCCACACTTGCATGCAGATGAGGAGCTATTATTTCCTAAAGATGAGCTTCAGGATGTGGATCAGTCACAGGACGAGGTTCATGGAGTGGAAGAGACCACTCATGCAGTGCCAACCATCAGAGGGCGAAAGCGCTTGACAGAAGTTGAGCGACTGGCTCAAGATGCAGAGAAAGTTGTAGGACCACCTACAACCCAACGCAGGTAGAGACAGTCACCTGATCGGTACACTGGATACATGGCTCTTATGAGAAAATGTGTTGTAATTGAGCCATCCTCTTTCGAGGAAGCTATGGAGCATCCCGCATGGGTAGATGCCATGGTGGAAGAGTATGATTCGATTGTCAGAAATAGTGCATGGGAGATTGTTCCTAGACCGGAAGGGAAATCAGTTGTGGGTTCGAGATGGATCTACAAAGTTAAGAAGGCAGCTGACGGGAGTGTGGAGAAGTACAAGGCAAGATTTTTTGCCCGAGGCTTTTCACAAATAGAGGGGATCGATTATGAGGAGACCTTTGCACCTGTTGCAAGGTATTCTTCCATACGGACGATTCTTGCTCTCTCAGCACAGATGGGATGGCACATTCATTAGATGAATGTGAAGACTGCATTCCTCAATGGAGTCATTGAGGAGGAGGTGTACATTAAGCAGCCCGAAGGTTTTGAGATCTTCATTAGCGAGTTGCATGTGTGCAGGCTCAAGAGAGTGCTGTATGGGTTGAAACAAGCACCACGTGCTTGGTACACATGGATAGACAGCTATTTCACCAGACTTGGATTCTCCAAGAGTGAGGCAGATCCTAACCTATACCAGATTGTGGTGGAGGGTAAGTTGCTTATCATTGTACTTTATGTAGATGATTTGATTCTAACGGGTGATGAGTTGTTGATACTTTCATGCAAGGATGATCTTGCTAAGGAGTTTGAGATGAAGGACTTGGGCCTCCTTCATTATTTCCCGGGATTGGAAATTTGGTAGCGCAGTGATGGACTATTTGTTTCTCAGGGTAAGTATGCTCGGGAGATACTGGAGAAGTTCAACATGCATGGCTGCAAGCCTATTGATACTCCTCTTCCTGGAGGTTGGAGGAAGGAGGATGCCACTTCAGCCGAAGAAGTGGATGCCACTGTTTATCGATAGTTGGTGGGGTCGCTTATGTATCCGGTCAATACACGACCCGATATATGCTATGCTGTTAACCAGCTTTCACAAGCTATGGTTAAGCCAACCAAGCTCTTCTGGAAGGTAGGCAAGCATGTATTGCATTATTTGAGAGGTACATTGGGATATGGTTTGTGGTACAGACAAGAGGATGAGGTGAAGCTATGTGGCTTCACGGATGCAGATTGGACAGGAGCCCAATGGACAGAAAGAGCACATCAGGAGGGGTCTTCAGTATCGGGTCGACAACAGTTTCTTGGTACAGCAAGAAGCAGAGATCCGTGGCACTCAGTTCAGCAGAGGCCGATTATATGGCAGCAAGTTTGGCTGCATGCGAGGCTATATGGATGAGGAAGATCCTGGTCGGTTTGTTCGGTTCTTACTTGGAGCCTACTGTGATTTACTGTGATAACCAGAGTTACATTAAACTCTCGGCTAATCTTGTATTTCATGATAGATCTAAGCACATTGACATCAGGTACCATCATATCAGAGATTGTGTGCAGCGAAGAATCATGTTACTTTCATACATTCCAACGGAGGATCAGGATGCTGATATCTTGACGAAGGTGCTCACCAAGAGCAAATTTGAATACCACCAAGGTAGGATAGGGGTTGCTGATAATCCATATCTTGTTGATAATGCAACAAGATGATGGAGCTTAGTGGAAAGGAATCGCCTTCACTAAGTGGGCCCGCAGGCAAATTATGGCGCAAAGTCTATTTTTAGACTATGTCTATTTTTAGACATATGAATCATGGTCTATGAGTTGCAAGATGCTGTTTATGGATGATTGGTCATGTTGGGAAAAATAGATGGACTTCTATTTTTGGATTACAGTAGGAGTGATCAGAGTCTATTTTTAGACTGCTAGTCAAAAATAGAAAAGTCAAATATTATTGTCTCATAATAATATTTAGACTATAAACATTATCTTATCCTCTTGGAGCACTTCAGTTTGAGCTACAGATGTGGCACATGCAGCTGTCAGAAGGAAATACACTTTTATTGTGAGTCAGTTGAGCTATTGCATGCAGGACATTAGTTAGAACTCATGCATGTGAGTTCTGTGGAGTTGGATGTAGAGTTGATGGAGTTGTGTTCAGTTTGACTTGGTTAAACTAGTTGTACTTAGTCTAATTGCAAATAGACTAGTGATGAGTTGTGTGAACTAATTATTAACTCATAATGCAACTGAAGAATACATCAGTTAACTCAGTGCATGTACAGTTCAATGGAGATAGGTGTTAGAGGTTGAAATTGCTATCAGTTGTGACTATAGTTGTGCATGAGATCTTGCACAATCAGTGGGATTGAGTTATGCCGATGAAGACTGCGTAGTGTGGGCCAATACAAGGAATTATAGCCTGTGCTCATGTGATTTTCAGGGTGAGCGATTCTCTTCAAGCATTGTGCAGTGGACGCAGGCAAAGCAGCGGAGGAGATTTGAACCTGTGACTTGTTCGGATCTAAGCTAGTTTTGTGTGTAACAGGTGGAGATAGTGCTGGATACTTGTGAGGAGTATTGTACTATGTAATGTTACATGTTATCAATCATTAATATACAGATAGTGTGGGGTTTTCAACTGTAAGATTTCCCCGGGTTACATACTGTGTTAATGTGTGCATGTGATTGATGTTTCATTGTTTTTATTGTTGCTAAATTGATGATCAACGTAGAGGAGATTATGTATTGTGCATGTATTCCGCAATAGTGTATAATCGGGATAATCTCTGTGAATAAGTGTTTATTATTCAAAATTTCTACACATTCTAATTCAGGTTGGATATTTTTTGTTCCTGGAGTTGCTGGAGCAACAACACTTGTGAGAAGTGTTGCATGCAAAACATTCCAAAGGTTCAGGATCGGGTTCGAGTTGAATGCCTGTTTTGTTGAGAGGGAGTGTTGAAAATGGCAACAAGAAATGCTAAAAATAACATTCAGTATATTCCAATTTTAGTTTGTCCTTGAATTAAAATTGAGAATTAAAAATCGAATTCAGTCTCACCAGCTGCTTGATAAATAATTAATTAATTCATTATGGATTAATTAGTTGCTGAAATTCAAGCTAGAAGTCTTTGTGAAGTCATGTAAAAGTTATCCCTTAAATTAAGGATATTATCCCTTAATTAAGGAGATAAGGTTGAGTTGTATTTGAGTTGTAATTAAGGGATGTTTCTCATCTGTCGTAAAATATTTCCTTTCCAACAGTTCTCATGGTTAAAGAGTTTAAGTTAACATTTAGTTCACTAATGCCATTACTCAATTCTACTTCAGTTTAACCTATGATCATTTCAGATCACCCCTCTTATAGTAGCATCTGGGGTACAGATTGGGGAAGAGTAGACTTCATCTTCCTCCTCCTCTTTTAACTATAAAGGTAAGTAATGCTCTATAGATGGTTGGGCAGGAGGGTACAAGACCAATTGTTTGGAAAAATGCCCATTTTGAATGGTTATATTCCTAGCCCTGTTGATCCAAGATCTTTTGCTTATAGATGTATTAAAGAATCACATGTAGAAATTGTAGCTCAACCATAGAAATTTAATGTGCATGAGAGAAGAAGAAGAAACACATAAAGCATGAGAAGAAAAAAGGAAGCTTGATAACGGAGTTCGTCCAACTTGGACTACGTCTCCGGGCCCTGCTCAATCAATGGGGAGGCCTTCATTCATTAAATGGCATGAAAAAAGAAGAATACAATCATTAGTTACAAAAAAGGAGTCTTATACCTCCATTCTGGAAAATGGCCAAAAAATGTAGAACTTAGATGGAGAAATGGATAGCATCATTGCATTCGTGGCATTGAGAAGGGCTGAAACCATATAAAATTTGTCAAATCTTGACAAAATGAACTTTCACCCCTCTTGCAAGCTCCTGCCTTGAACCACGTGCACTGTCCTCTCCCCCTTGCACTTTTCTATGTTCATCATGTTTTATAACATTTTTTTGTTACAGGGACGCTTAAAGTGGGGAGCCTGTTTGTTTATAATAGAAACCGTTTGAACGAAAGGATCGACAGGCGCGATGAATATGACCGTTCGACATTTCTTTGCAACAAAACCCCGAAAATAGCCTTTTTCTGTTCAAAACAATAAGACATGGAAACACTAAAAAATCCGATCACAAAGCTTTAAAGCCGGAACTCAAATCATATGAAATCTACCCTATTCTCCTGTCGGGTCCGTGCTTATCGCAAGTTGCAACGGCCCTTGTAGCGGGGATCACCGATCACCGATTGCTAATCGCCAATATCTCCAATTAAATCTAGACCATTGATCTGCTCCTTAATCGGACGGTCAATATCGCATCGCATGTCGCTATCGCATTGACCCTTTGTATCGGGGATCACCGATCTCCTGACCGTAAATTTATTTTTTGATCTGATGGCTAAGATTGCACGTTGTGGATCGCTATCGCATATCGCATTCGCTGCGGCCTGAGGTTCTTCCCTTATACCTTGGCATACGCCGACGCCAATCGGTGACACTGATATCACCGATATCGCATGTCACCTGGTCTGGGTCCCACTGATCGGGGGTTCCTTCCACCTGGCCTTAAGTCTGCCCTTTGAACCCTTTCAATTGAAATTTTCCTTTATAAGGCTTTAAGCCTATTTTTAGAAGAAATTCCTCCTTTTTCAAAGAAACATAGACAACTTCTTTTTGCGATAAATTCATCATCTGAAGTCCATTTTAGCCCATTCAAGTTGCAATAGATTCATAATGAAAAGATCTACGCAATGGGACTATTTCCAGGAGCATCCTTATACTTTCATTTTCCTCTATTTCCTGTAAGTCAACCCAGAACCTTGACTACTTCTATCTCCTTCATTCGGACTCGGGTTGGAGTGTCGTTCACACCATTGGAATCAGGGTGACGAGCACTTCGATCTGATGTCAAGATAATTTCCTTTCTGCCACTTTGAATTTTGAGCTTTTCCCATGCCACTGTGTCTGAAGATCCACCTGGATCACGTGTAGCTTATGTAAGCATCAATAGTGGCTAACCATGGCCTTCCAAGGATGAGAGGATAACCATTGAACTTGGTCTTAGGTTGGAGAACTAAGAAGTCAACAGGGTATTCCTAGGAATCAATGGAGACCATCACATCCTCAACAACTCCCTCAGGAGCTACTATGGACCTGTCTGCAAGATGCAAGACTGTTGTGGTCTTTCTTAATGATCCTTGGAGATTCAGTTTAAGCATAGTCTCCTTAGTCATCACATTGATGGAAGCCCCAAGATCGATCAAGGTATGGGGGACAATGATACCATCGATGTGCACATCTACCACAGGACTTCCAGGATCTAGATACTTTGGGCAAATCACCCACCCCAATGTTAAGTTAGACAGTTGTCCAATGAAATTAATGGTAGGGGTGTCTTTCTTTCACCTCCCAGGATGTTTGAAACATTTCTCATTGATTAACTTGTTGTAGATGGGGACATCCTTGATAGCTTGGAGGAGCAGGATTTTAACACATAGGTTTTAAATTCACCTAGAAGTTCAGTCTCTTCTGGGGTATGCTGGATAGGATGGATTAATCTCTCAGAAAATGAGATGGATTTTCTTGAGGGAAACTCTCCTCCTTTTCCTCTTCAAGCTCCTGAGGTGGAGATGGAGGTTGATTATCTAGAAGCACTCTTCTAGACCTAAGGTTGATTTCTTGAATTTTCAAAGCATGGGCAGGGTAAGATTTGTATAAATTCTCACTATAGATTAACTTGATAATGCAATATACTAAAGCAAAATACTTTAATCTACTTCTACTATCAAACTTGTGGAAGCTTAATAGATTTGAGCAATATCAAGCAGAACAAATATAACAGAGAAGAAGAATCAATACATATGAAACACAAAAGAATACTCTCGGGAAAGCCTCAGCTAAAAACCTTGCTATCTGTATTATCATACAAGGTGGAAATACATCAAGATTACACAAAGCTTTAGCTCGAACAGCTAACCAGCTCTCAGTACAATCCTCCTAGATGCTCACAGGCTAACAAGGATTGTCACAAACCTTCTCTTCAGCCCTCCAAGCCTCCTATTTCCTTGCTCAATTTCTCTTGGGCGATCCTAGTGTTACTAAGTGTAACACTGATCACTCACACTGATCTTACACTCTGTAAAATTGTGCAGTCCTCAAGGAGCCTTATTCCTTATGCATGGATGAGTTTCCTTTATATGAAAATTCCTCCAACTAATAGTACACTGTCCCTATATTTAATCTCAACTGGGTCTTTGTCTGAACTGACATGCATGAGTTATTTATGAGATAATCTTCAGTTATCTGGAGTACACTAGTTGCATGCATGCATGCATTAACTGATTTAACCCATAATTAGTTCCTCAAACTGTTTGGAACTAATTTAACTAGACTTAACTCAGTAAACTGAGCTAAATAATTACAACTCAACCTTATCTCCTTAATTAAGGGATAATATCCTTAATTTAAGGGATAACTGTTGCATGACTTCACAAAGACTTCTAGCTTGAATTTCTCCAACTAATTAATCCATAATGAATTAATTAATTATTTATCAAGCAGCTGGTGAGACTAAATTCGATTTTTAATTCTTAATTTTAATTCAAGGACAAACTAAAATTGGAATATACTGAATGCTATTTTTAGCATTTCTTGTTGCTATTCTCAACACTCCCTCTCAAAAAGAAAGGAATTCAACTCGATCCCAATCCTGAACCTTTAGAATGTTCTGCATGCAACACTTCTCACTAGTGTTGTTGCTCCAACAATTCCAGGAAAAAAAAAAAAAATCCATCCCGAATAAGAATGATGCCTCTATCATCAAAGTCTCTAATTGCTATTGTCTCTGGCGACTAAAAACTTTGTGCTTTTGATGACTTGGCCTTTCTGCACTGTTGTCAATCCTTCTTCGTGCTCTTTAGTATCTGACTGCTCTAGGCTCTATCACTTTGATCTCTGACTGCATCAATCCCACTAATTCCTCCCACTACTATGTATTTCGGGCTCCCGTAGCAAGGTATGATTCATGAGATAAAACCTCTCAATGAACCCTGCCCAATTTCAGCCTTCTTAGGACTATCACTTCACATCGCCCCACCTCACACCTAGAGGTATGGTTGCATGTGATCCCTCTGTTGACTTCTCCAATTGTGGCTCCTCCATAGTTTTCTAAGACTTCTTCTAGGACTACATGTTGAGAGGTAATTTACTCTCCCTCTCAACCACCAAGTCTCTAACATTTGCCTTGCTCCTCAAGGCTTTGCATGCATCTTGAACCTCAAGAGCATATAGGTTCTTGACTCATGAACCGATCTGCTTCACTTGTCCCGTGATGATGTGTCTAAGGAAAACCTTTCCCTTACTGAAGACAACATCATAGCCTTTGTCCTCCAACATCACGATCGATACCAAGTTCTTCTTCAGTCCAGGCACATACTTCACATCTATCAAGGTGATGAGAGCTCCATGCTCCCTTTGAAAAGAAACCATGCCCACTCCTGAAACACTATACCTTTCATCATCACCCATCTCTATGTGCATCTTGAGGTCTTTCTCCTCCAAGGTACTGAATGAACTTTTATCGCTAGTCATGTGGAATGAGGCTCCACTGTCAAGAAACCAACCACATCCCATCATCGATGACACCATGCATGTGATGAGGGTAAAGTCCATGTCGAACTGAGAGGCTAATGCCTCACCTTCCGATCCTTCCAAGGATCCCTTCTTGGACTTCTTCGATGGGAAATTAGTCGCATAATGACCCATCTCATGAAAATTAAAACATCTCAATTTAGACTTGTCAACCTTCTTCCCTCCATGAGAAGAATTCGATTTGGAATGAGAATCCTTCTCCTTCCCTTTCATTGCCTTACCTAATAAGGCCAGATTTTCTTCATCATCCTTGGATGAAGAACCATCTTGTGTGCTTCTCCTGATCTCCTCCTACATGTGATCCAACCACAGTCGTTCCCAATCCGACAGTTTCTCCCTTCCATTCACAGAGTCCTAGTAGCTATTCTAGCTCTTTGGAAGGCCGAGGAGAGGGAGTCTCAGCATATCTTCATCAGCAGTAGTTATTCCTACACTTCCAAGCTCATCTCTACAAGTGGTGAGCTCGTTTAGATATGTGGAAATAGTATCGCCGTTCTCCATCTTGATTCTCTGAAGCTTATCCTTGAGTGCCAGTTTCCTCTAGTCACTACTATTTTGGTAGAGGTTCTTCTATGTCTTCCACATTGAATATGGAGTATCCTTCCAATGGAGACTCAAGACAATATGGTCTCGAACTCCCTCAAGGATGATCCGTCTCGCCCTCGCCACACATTTCGTCCACTCATCCAACTGTTGTGCATTAGTTGAAGCTGGCTTTGGGATTTCTCGATCAATGAAATCCTTCAAGCCATTGTCTTCTAATACAACCTCCATGCGATCTTTCCATGCTATCTAATTCAAGCTGCCATCCAAGGAATACTCAAGTCTCAAGCCATAGAACGCCATTGACCAACCTGAAGTATGAGATGAATTCAATTTGTACCTGCTTCAAACTTCAAATTTCCCTTCTCAGTATATTGTTCATAGCTTTGATCACCTTTGCTCCGATACCATGTAGAAATTTCTTTACAGATCAACTAGCTTTGATACCATGTAGAAATTTCTGACTGTAGATTAACCTGGCAATGCAATATACTAAAGAAAAATACTTTAATCTACTTCTACTATCAAACTTGCAGAAGCTTAATAGATTTGAGCAAGATCAAGAAAAACACATATAACAGAGAAGAAGAATCAATACACATGAAACACAAAATAATACTCTGGGGAAAGCCTCAGCTAAAAACCACGCTATCTGTATTATCATACAAGGTGGGAATACATCAAGATTACACAAAGATTTAGCTCTCACAGCTAACCAACTCTCAGTACAATCCTCCTGGATGCTCATAGGCTAACAAGGCTTCTCACAAACCTTCTCTTCAGCCCTCCACACCTCCTATTTCCTTCTGCGGTTTCTCCTGGGTGATTCTACTATTACCAAGTGTAACACTGATCACTCACATTGATCTTACACCCTGTAAAACTACACAATCCTCAAGGAACCTTATTCCTTCTGCATGGGTGAGTTTCCTTTATAGGAAAATTCCTCCAACTGATAGTACATTGTCCCTGTCTTTAATCTCAACTAGGTCTTTGTCTGAACTGACATGCATGAGTTATTTATGAGATAATCTTCAGTTATCTGGAGTACACTAGTTGCATGCATGCATGCATTAACTGACTGAACCCACAATTAGTTCCTCACACTATTTGGAACTAATTTAACTAGACTTAACTCAGTAAACTGAGCTAAATAATTACAACTCAAATACAACTCAATCTTATCTCCTTAATTAAGGGATAATCTCCTTAATTTAAGGGATAACTGTTGCATGACTTCACAAAGACTTCTAGCTTGAATTTCTCCAACTAATTAATCCATAATGAATTAATCAATTATTTTTCAAGCAGCTGGTGAGACTAAATTCGAATTTTAATTCAAGGACAAAATAAAATTGGAATATATTGAATGCTATTTTTAGCATTTCTTGTTGCTATTCTCAACAAGATTCTTCCCTGCTGTAGACCTGTTGTGCGTGTCTTTTGTTTAGGTTTGGATTTGGTTGAGGAGGCATCTGAGGTTTCTTAGGCGGAGCAGGGTGCAGGAGTTGTGGTTGAGATGGAGGTGGAGGCAGTAAGGTTGGAGATTGGCTGTATGGGGGCCTCCACCCCTCAAATGGTGCATTCCATTGAGGTTGTGGAGGAACATATGGCTGAAATGGTTGGTTGGTAGGTTGGGAATGGTATTGAGGTGCCAAAGACCAAGGAGAAGGTGTGGACCATGAAGGATGAGCAGGAGGGCACCAAGAGGGAATGGTTGCATTTTGGTTAGGGTTGTAATATGAATAGGATTCTCGTTGCATGCCTTGATGGTATGGTCAAGGTCCTTGAGGGCTCCTTTGGTTGATATAACATAGTTGTTCAATCACCCCTTGAGTTCCTTAATACACAACTTTCAATTCAGGCAAATGAGAGCACTTGTCTGTGGAGTGGTTCTCCTCACAGACTGAGCAGATTTCTATATGATTCAATGGAAATTAGTTCCTAGGGTGCCTTCTGGTGCATCTAGGGCAGAAGGAAGCTAAGACTCTTTCTGCTTCCTCCTCCTTCCTCTTGATCTACATGGTGTCCATTTGTAGAGCAAGGGTATGCAACTTTTCACTCTTGAAGTCTTCCAACATGTTCCCAATTTCACTTTTTATGGATGTGTTTGAGGAGGATGAATTGGCCAAAGCTTGATTAGCCCTACCCTTCTTTCTAGCTTCCCTAGAATGATTTTTGAAAACGATCTTGATATCATTATAGGGTAACTGATAGATGTCCCCTCCTGACAACAGGTTCATGGTTTCTAGTAGATCTTCCCTAATCCCTCTAAGAAGGACTAGCTTAAGTGATCCAGGATCAAGGGTGCACCTGGCCCTTTTGTAGCTGAGTTGGAACCTTTCCTCATAATATTCCAAAGATTCATCATGTGCTAAGGTCATTCTAAAATTTTCCTCTTTGGTATCTTTGGACCTTCAATAGTCCCTATACTTATTGTTGAAGGATTGTTGCATCTGAGCCCATGTGGTGATGTTGTCCCTTGGTAAACCCATGAACCATTGCAAGGTTGCATCCTTGAGGGTGGATGGAAACAATTTAAACTTCTGGTCATCAGAGGTGTAATCATAAGTTTTGCATATGACAATAAACTCGAACAAAAAGGTATCTAGGTCCTCTAGGTCAGGCCATGGAAGTGAGGAATGGAAGAGGGGCTTATGTGTTGCATCCTAGCATCTCCATTAGTTTCTCTGATGGGAAAATCACCCTCAGCTCTATTCTCAGCTCCTTCTCAATCTCCAATCACATTTCTATTTCTAGCCATGGTGTAGGTCGGTGGAATAGTCTCTTCTTCTTCCCAAGTCTCTTTAAAGATCTCTGGTTGTTCACCTAATGGGTCCTCTAGTTCACAGCCACCGAAGAAGAGGGAAGGTTGGTTTTTCAATGCGATACGAGTATTTGGAAAAAGTTTCCCTAAGTTCTCTCTACTCCTACGAGGCATGAAAGGAGTTTGTTTTTTTCATGGTTTTTCTTTCTAGAATTACTTGCAGAATGGAAAGAAAGCAAAGAATTGCAACTTTTTGTTGAATGGAACTACTTGCAAAATTGGAAAGAAAGCAAAGATTGCAACTATTTGTTTAATGGAACTATTTGTAGAATTAGAAAGAAAGAAAGAAAGCATAAATCACATCTACTTAGACAACTCCCTGACAATAGCGCCAAAAAGTGATGAGCACTAGTATTGTGGCAAGAATGCTCAACTCCTGAGGCTACCAACCTTACTTCATCAACCCGGGGTTCGTAAAAACTTGGAGGTGACAGCATTGTATACACAGTAGATGCAATGGTTTAATCTTGTCACTTTTCAACCGGGTGATGGACCACTAGGGTTTTTAAAACCAACCTTCTATTAACTAGAAGGAGTCTCACTACCAACTGAAAAAGGGAAAATTATCCTTAATGCAAAAAGGGAATTCTTTCTACTCTAGGAAATGAAAGTGATGAGTTGGAAGGTGCTATAAAGTGACATGAAATCATCTGCACATTTTTCTTGCAAAAGAAACCTAACTTAACCTTATTTATAACATTTAATGACCTGGACTAACTGAGCATGGAATTTGATCTAAGAACTATTATGACTGTTGCATGCATGTGCTAACTTAGAAATTGCAGAAAAAGCCTTTTTGATGTTTAGTTTTATGAATGCAAATGCTAATTTCCAACTTGTTCTTTGGTAGGGGAGACATGTATGGAGGAAAAGGTCTGGACTAGTTTCAAGGGTATGGAAGCCAAGTGGAGGCCTAACCTAAGCTCAGATGACAATTTCTTCTCAATTCGAGCTTAAAACATGCTGCTACATGGTTTCATGTAGTACTACAAGATGTCCTAGTTCTACTACAGGATGCCCTGTTTTACTACAGGATGCCCTGTTTTACTACAGGAAACAGGTCGGAAGCCTATAAGGAGGCAGGAAAGGTAGAAAGAAGTGTGGGAAAGGTGTCTGATGGGGAAATAAGGCATAGAGGAGGTGCACGCTTCCCAAGGCTGAGTCAAATGCTCCAATATGTTTGGATTTGCTCATTAGAACTGACCACTTTGCTTACAAAATAAGAATTCAGATTAGGTTTTGGTGGACCTTGGCAGCATAGGTGGAGAAGACTTGGATGAGGTGAATGAGATGTGGTCTTCCTACAGATTAGAAGCTCCTGCAACAACATACACTCTTTTCTTCATTTATGCACAAATTCATTTATACATGGAAAAACATGAGTTGAATGGAGGAAAAAAGTGTTATTAATAGCTAATAGCTAAGTTTATGAATGGAAGTGCTTCTAAACCATAGAAAACTCAAGAGATCAAAATGACAATTGCAGATACTTCTAAGAAATTCAGAGACAGTGAAATATTCAACAAGAAACCCTAAGTTATGCAGTAATCAAACAAGAAATCTGTTTTTTTGGGTTGTGTGAATGGAACCCTCAATTCATGATCCCATAAGGGTGATGAGGTGAAAGCCACTATCACAAGATTTTATGAAGTGTTTATTGTCACCATGATACCAATCATCTATCTATCCTCAAATGGAAGAAAACTAATTAATCATCCAAATACTTGCAGATTAACAAAACCAAAATCACTTCAGCAGCTAACTATGAGTGTAATCTAAGCATACATGTACAAAAAGAGGAACCTCTCTTGCTAGGGCTGGGCCCTAAGCCAAGAGCTTCAGCTCTTTGAGTCAACTCAGTGATGGATCAAGGGAATGATTCACATTTTCATTAAAATCTCAAAAATACATAAGTTATCAGTCACAATGTCTTAACTCGAAAATGCCTCTTGGCCACAACAAAAAAATTCTAATCCTAGTTAGGCTCTAGGCCTTCTTATTTATACAAATGAAGCTACCAACAACTTCCTTAAATATAGGGAGGCTTGGCTCCCAATTCGAGATCAACTGGTCTTCAATTATCAGTGGCTTGGCTAGTTGTAACTCTGAGCTGATGAGATTTGGTGGAGGAATATACAGGTGAGTGAGGAGTTAAGGAGGAGGATTCAATCTCCTAAAATCCCTCTTGCTTGTCTACTTCGAGTTCCTACACTTTAATTAGCCAAAATTGCTCCAAATCCCGCAATTAATACACATTAGACCACAAGACATAACATCTCATCTTTACCCTTCTCACTAAGCAAAATATAACAAAACATGTAAAGAAATGTGATAAAATTTGATTTTAATAAGATGGAGAGTGGCATTAAGGTCCATATAATTTACCCATTGGTTAGCCTCATCACTCTGTCACATTGGATTTAAATTGATTTGGCACATGTTGGAATGTTGTCAATATCTATGTGCCTTTTATTTGATCTTTCATTTCCAGAATACTCACATTGAAGTTTTTCTTGTAAAGCTTATTTGGTTAGTCTCCACTCTTTGGGTTTCCTGACCATTTCCCCCACCATTATTGGTAGAGACTTAAACTTCACTACCTCGATTAGGGAGGTTTAGGGGAAAAATCCAAGAGCGGATTCTATGGAAGACTACTTTCATCATTGTTTTGACTACATGCACTTTGTAGATATGCTTCCTGTTAAACTATCCCAAATGTGGAGAAACTTGCAGATTGGTGACAATGTAGTCTCAAAAGGACTGAATCGCTTCTTTGTTTTAGAAAGTATTATATAGAACCATCTGATCACTAAATCCTAGGTTGAGCATAGTGGTATCTTTGACCATGATCCTATTATCCTTCGTTTCAAATTGGAAGATGTCAAGCCTATAGCCCCTTTTTAAATTCAATGCCTCCTAGCTCCAGGAAAAACACTATGTGAAACTGGTTGAGGATTCTAAGAGGGATGCTATTTCTCTCCCTTGCATGGTGCAATTCTCAAACCATTTAAAAATTTGAAACAAAAGATGAAGTCATGGAGTAGAATTTTTAAGGAAAAATAAGAGAAGAGATTAATTGAGGTTGAGAAAAATTGTTGAAATTTTTATTTGAATGTATCAAGGATTTTATCTTAGGGATCCCTTGCCTCTCTCCACTCCCTAGAAGCTACAAAAAAGAAAATTCTAGCTTATATAAGTTAAAGATAGTAGTGTTGTACAACCTACTGTAGCAATGCTTGAAAGGAGTGTTGGAGATAATTACTCTTGCATTTTTAAAATTCAGTGTTCTCTTGCACCACCTCACTATTGTACACTGTCTTAGCTTGTTCAACTTTGAAGGGGTGCCACCCCCATAACTCTTTCATTGTCTTAGCTTGTTCAACTTCAAAGGGGTGCCACTGCCATAACTCTTTCGAAATGAAGGGGCACTTACTCACTTCAATTTTTGTACAAATCTAAATGATCAAAAATAGAAAAAGAATGCACAATCAGTGTTGTAACATAGTTGTAGGTACACATTTTTTCTTGTCATTGCTTTAACTGTTCTTGGAATTTGATGTTTCACTGTTCTATAAATTCATGTCATAGAGATTTTGTTAGCAATTGTCGTTGCGTGTTGTACTTTGACTTTCATAAGCGATCACTCCCCAATGCCACAAGGGATCTTATTTGTTTTCCTAGTTTTATTTATCTTAAGTGATTGATAACGAGATTATATAAA
The DNA here is from genome assembly GCA_031772625.1 of Pinus tabuliformis. Classification (NCBI taxonomy): domain Eukaryota; kingdom Viridiplantae; phylum Streptophyta; class Pinopsida; order Pinales; family Pinaceae; genus Pinus; species Pinus tabuliformis. The sequence continues at coordinate 290,197,018 of CM062808.1, read as the reverse complement.
TTAAATAGCTAACGTCAACTTGGTTTATACAAAAGAAGAAATGGTTCATAGATATAGCAATGATTTCTGACAGCTCACATGGTAAAGCGGTCACTTAGCACGTGAGAAGGATTGATACCCGGCATCTCCACTGCACATATTTCACCCATGGTTGTCGATTGGCTAGTGGGACTTCTAATTTCATTAATCATATTTTGAAGGTTGAAATTATTCAATCAGGATAAATTAAATTTAAATAAGAGGCGTCTATGGATCTAATTATTTCATTAATTTCAATTTTATTAAAGATGTATTTTTATTAAAAAATAAAAATAAGGGAAAGATATAATTTTATTAAAGATATAAACATAAGAGACCGCTTGTGGACTTAATTATTCTATCATTTTTATCAAAGATTGTTGGAGTCACGATTGGCGTTATAGAGGCAAAAGAAGGATGTAGATTTCTGTAGGTGATTCAGATAGAGATCTGGAATTAGTGTAGAAAGATCTAGAATCTTGAAGATCTAGAAACTGATCAGGGTGTAGAAGAATCTATAATCCTGCATGTTATTCATAAATTTGGCTTCACACTTAACAAAAATTTCCGAAATAAAACTGTAATATGTGATCATGTGTGATCTGTCTAAAATTTCTGATAGTGACTCTATCCTTTATACTATAAAACCGTAATACTACAAATTTGAAAAATCATAATCATAATTTTCAAGGAATTCGCTCAATCATCCTTAACCAAATTCAGGTGCATCCTAATATAAATTCGCATATGATAATAAATGGTAGAACACAGTAATCGTAAATCTCGAAATACTATCTATGACCTTAACTAATTACAGAGCTAGTGATTCATGTGAACGGCACACCTTATCACAGAGATCAAACCAATTATAGACCTAAATATCATATTCACAAGTACGTTGCAAATCGAAAATTTACTGGATGTGGTATTTATCTGCCCGCCAAATTCCTGACGGTGGATTTCCGTTGAGTATTGTAGTAAAATCCGCTCACATCATGAAGCCCTGCATCAGATTGCACCGCCGATCAAATCTCCGAGCAATAGACCTCCGAGTGCGCCGCTAATTAAGCCTGTCGCCAAACCTATCCCAGGATTATTATTTTTTCTAGGCGGCTGCTGCACCGAAGGAACAACGGGTGGATAACCATGGTAAGGTGGGTAGCCCTGGTAGGGAAGGTAACCCGGGTAGCATGGCGGAGGGTAACCCTGGTAGTAAGGGGGAGGCGGAGGAGGAGGATACCCTGCCTGGGGTGGATACGGTGGTGGAGGGCACTGGTTATTTGCTGGCGGATAGGAGGACGAGCTGGCCGGTGGGTAGCCTGTATACGCAGTCACTGCCTGGGCCTTTGCCGTCGCATATAACCCAGCTGGATATGCGGTCACTGGCTCGTTGGCCACCCCATATGACCCTGTGACTACTTGCAGTGGCTGTTGCTGCGGCTTGAAATCGACCTTTTCGGCGAATCTGACAGAGAGGTTAAGAACTCCCTTGGCTTTTCCCGACGGTTTTCGGACCTGGTAGCTCACGAACTGCTTGGTGGCGCTGGCGCCCTTGTTGCTGCCGGCGGGCTTCAGCAATTCGTTCAATGGGATTCTAACGCGGCCGATCTCTTGGTCTCCGAAGGTGGTGTCCGTGTAGATTGCAATCTCAAGAAACAGGCGGGCTTGCTGTAGGGCGGCCTCGTTGAGGACAAATGTCATAACTTGGTTCCAGGTGGGATTGGTGCCATTCTCTTTGTCCATGGCCGTGCACTGCCTATTTTTTAGTCCATGCGACTGCGTAGGCCTTTGTTTTGAAGAAGACGGTCGCATTTTCCAGATCCCGGGCGGAGATGAGGGTTATTTCCATGTTGCGTGTCTCCATGGCACCACGATGAATTCAGCACAGACGAAGAAACCGAATGAAACGATGAAGTAGGAGTGAACAGTAGAGACGGGCCATTTATTGGGTAGAAACGAGGCCGCGGTGATGTTTAAGTTCAGCATAATATTTTTATTAATAGGAAGTTTTGAAGTAGCGTCTGATATCTACTTTTTATACGTAAACGCCGTGTTTTTGTTTGTTCGTTGATTTTATAAACTTGTTACGCGAAAGAGTTGTCATTCTAGAAACGTCATCTCTATTTTGGGTTTAACGGCATCTCTGTTTGGGTTACTACAAACCGACAGATATTTACCACACCCTAACTGTAACCGACTCATTGCGCGCAATCTTATAATTTACGATAGATATTGATTCGGTGCAGCATCGAATGGGAAATTCTTGGGAGTGACCGTTGGTCACATAAAATCTGCGGCTACTGTGCATTGATCTCAAAGGCATACATGGTTATGAACCAGGTGAGACTGGTGTCGAAGTTGTGACGACCAGGTCCAGCAAGGCCTTCGAAAGCAAAACTCAAACGCCACACCGAACTTAATTATGATCCAGGGTGGGCGGAATGTTGTAAATTTATGGTTTCAAATACATCGTATAATAATTTTATTATAATCTGAACTTGATTATGTGTTAAAACAAAAAATTATAAGTTTAAGAGCTTGCTTTTTAGGAGGTTAGGAGATAGGTTAACTGCAAAAGACATTTAGACATGTAGGAATGAAACTCTGGCTAGACATTTGTAGGAGTGAAACTCTGCCTTTTTACTGAGAGTATCAGTCATTTTAATGGGCATGATTTTTTGTAATGTCAATGTTGAGTTAGTTTGCACTCACTTCATTAAACATTAATATTATTCAATGATAACTGTTTCATGATAGCAGTGAGTAATGATATGAGTAACTGATAACTATTCTTTATATTTGTTTGATAACTAAATTATTATAGATTTTCTCACTATATTTAAAAATAAAAAAATAAAAAATCTAAATCTAAACTATCTATACAATTTTATATCTATGATTTTTCTTTTATTTAAGATTTAGTTTGTAAAATTGAGTAAAATTTGGCTCAATCCAATGTGCATCTTTATTTATCATAGGGCATTTTATTCAATTATTTCTTTTTGGTTTACAAAATTTAAAATTATCTTTATCTATAACTTTAAATTTATTTTTATTTGAGAATTATTGAGCTGAAAAGCACTCTACATCCCACTATGAGGGACATGATTTATGGCTAATTGCGTCTTACAACTCAATATGAAACACTTTTACATGGAGTAAATAATAAAATAATACTTACATTAACAAATTAAAAAATAATAACAAAAAAAATCAATATCAACCATAAAACTTTTAATTTAGTTTTTAGTATGCCAGAGATATGTTTAATTGAAATATGGCATGTAAAAATAATATTATTCATATCGTATGATGCTTGATTCATTTTATGTTTAGACATGAGACAAAAATATGTTAAGAATAAAAATATTAAATATGTGTTATACATATATATATATATTATGAACAAGATTTGTAATTCCTTCCATGTTATATATCTATATATATATATATATGTTTTTACATGTTTTTTAATTGTGTAATTTATAATTTATAAATTAAAATGTTCCTAATTGTGTAATTATAGTTTAATTTTAAGCATGAGTTATCAATTTTGTTCTCTTTTGTTGTACTTTTGTGACCTCAAACATATATTTCTAATATAAATATTTTCTATTCTAGATAATATTAAAGTTCATTTTTAGATAATATAAAAGTTCATTTTTAATCTTAAAAGTGAGCACTCTAGTAAGAATGCTTATTTATAACTATATTATTTTAAGATATCAATCTAAATATACTCAGGAGAAGGAAAATCATATCTATGTTATATATGTGTACTAAAAGGCCTACTACAACCATGGTCAAAGTTTTTCAATATAGTAAAATATCCTCCCTTATTTTCACTATGTAACATATCTCCATAAATATAAATGCTTAAAACATGGTGTACAATATCTATAATAATAAGGATTCAAGGTGACAATACTTCTCAAATAGGAAAATGAGAAGAATATCCTAATTAAAAATGAGAAAATAGGGAATTTGGAAATAACATTAAGGATTTATTTTAGAAAGGTTCACAAGAACACTTCATGATTTCCATAAAATAAGTCAGATCTTCCCTAAAATGATTGAGATGAAAGAATTAAAGAGAAGGAATGTATAATTAGATGTTAGATACTTATTGGTTTATTAATCATTTTACATGTTTTTCCTCAATCTTTGTATCAAAATCAATATAAATCATGTAGTAATAAATCTTTGAGGACTTTAACAATAAAAAAAATTGTGTATTAATATGTAAGATTAAATTCTTGACATGAGAGGTAAACTCATGTTTACTATATTTAAATTTCAGCTCTTACAACATTATGTAAACTAAAAGGAGGTCCTATGTGCATGTGTAAAATGTTGATTACATTTTTTTATGGACCATATATAATAGAAACAAATGGGCTTACATGGATGCATTAGAGGTTTTAATTTTTTTCTTCATGGATAATGGAATAGTTTTGACTCTTCTTGTCGATGGTAACTATTGTTAGAAAGTGTAGCAAGAAAGGCTAAATTTGATTTGAGCCTTAGTCAAATTTAGTAATTCAACTTAGTCAACTTTAGTAATTCGATTTCCCACATTAGCAGGATGACTTGGATGTTAGTTAACTTGTGTGACATGGAATTTTCTACTAGTTAGCTTAGTAAATTCGAGTCATAGGCTTGGAGTAGAGTTGTGCATGTAGTGATTGCTAAATTTTAGTAATCTAGTTCAGTTATTGTTAGTTGAACACAATTATATGAGCTCTAGTCATTAGTTTAGTTAGTTGAAGGTCAGTTGAGTAGTTATTACTCTCATTAAATCACTGATCTCTCAGTTAGACTAGCCAATCAGCTAAAAATAACACACATGCATGTAATTTGAATTGCCTTGCTACTGTGGAGGAAAATGAATTTTTAATCATCAATCATATACTAGTTGAGTGTGTAAGCTTGACACTGATGCAGGTGATCAAGTCCTTGGGAATTATGAAAGGAAATAGGGAATTCCACTAATATTTAGGAGCTGAATTCCTCCAAGATTGTGCAAGGAAATAAGATGCTATCTTAGGTTTTAATTGGCTAAGTGTTGGCCAGAGCAAGATAGTCAGCAAGATAATAGGTTTACAATGCAGGTTGTGCTTCAAGATTGAAGCAAGACATTGTAATAGTTTCTCATTCTCATCTGATTAATGAAAAGAAGTGGAGGGGTATTTTCCTAGTTGGGTTCCCCTGTAAATCATTGTGTTCTTATGGTTTTAATGGTTGTTATCATTGCATGTGTTTCTACATTGTGATTTCCATTCTGCAGAATAATAGAGGAAATTTGTAATCTCTTGTTTTCTGTTCTAATTCATCAGTAGTAACTTTTTTTTATTAGTTTATACATGGTATTAGAGCTCGAAATCACACTATAAACTAGTCAATAGGTCTTCTCTTTCAAAGATTTCGATTTGAGGATTCAGTGATGCAAGTTTTTTTTTGTGCGAGAAAATGTATTTCAATGGGTTGAGATTGGAGTATGCCTTGGAGGGAATCTCAAATTTCATATCTTAGAAGGATAGGATGGAATTTGTACTTGATAATAATGGAGTGTTGGAATACACCAAAATTGAAATTCCAGAACCCGTAGCATCACAACAATTAACGCAATGGAAGAATGATACTGTAATAACCAGGATGATCATCGTGGAGGGTGTTAGAGACCACATAGTCTCGAATCTACATGGAAAGGAGACTCCACCCTAACTGTTATTTGAAAACGGAAGTGATGCTAGTAAATTGGCATTGAGGGATAAGCTCAGAAACATACGCATGCATAAAAATGAAGCTATTCCACATTACCTCTCTAGATTCACTCAGTGTCGAGATGAGCTTGGAGGAGTTGGAGAAAATATTCGATCTTCAGAGCTAGTGAGCCTAGCTCTCCTAGGCCTTCCTAAATCCTGGCACAACTACCATGACTATGTAAATGGAAGGGAAAAATTACCAAAATGGGAGAGACTTTGGTTCGATTTGTTGTAGGAAAAGATTCGAAGGAACACCAAAGATGGAGTGTAATCCAAAGCTAGGGAGGAAGATAATTTTTCCTTAGTTAGGAAGGACAAGAAAATTAAAGGAAAGAAGGCCCAAAGCAAGCCAGAGTCCATCCAGAACAATGGCAAGAAGGACCTAAGCAAGAAAAAATGTTTTCATTACCATGAATATGGGTATTATGCAAAAAAGTGTCTGCACAAGAAGTCTAACAAGAAGCCTTTAGGAGAAGTAGGAGGTGAAGCACTTGTGTCACAATTCAAATTAAAATTCACCCTAATTGTATACATGGATAAAATTGTAATGGGGAGTGTGTGGTATCTACATTCAAGTGCCTCATTCCATATGACAGGATGCAAGGAATTCTTCAGTATCTCGGAGGAGAAGGATCTACATATGCACATAGAAATTGGGGATGATGGGAGGTACAATACCAAAGGAATTAGAAAGGTAACCTTTAAGAGGGACTTAGGCTCCCATCTTCATCTGAAAGATGTCATGTATGTACTTGATCTAAAGAAGAACTTGATCTCTATATCTATATTGGAGGATAGAGGCTATGATGTTTCTTTCAGTAAGGGGAAATCCTTTCTCAGACATGTAGCTATCAGGCAAGTGAAACAAATTGGAGTTTGTGTGAAGAACATATACAAACTTGAGGTCGATTCTTGCATTTCACTGAGTAGCAAGGTAGAAAAGGTGCAAAGTCAAGATGTTGGAGAACTTTGGCACAGGCCCATGGGACACTTACACCATGGGGCATTAAAAATCATGCAACATATTACCACCGGTCTCCCGAAATTCACCCTTAACCAACATGATGTCTACAAGGGATGCACATTCAGGAAATAGTCAAATCTACCTTCTAGGGCCGAGATAGAAGAGCTGGAGAAATCTTGGAGTGAGTCCACTCTGATGTATGTGGACCATTTTTGACAATCTCTACAAGAAAACATAGGTATTATGTCATTTTTATTGATGAATTTGCTAGAAAATGTTGGATCTTCTTCACGTGGAAGAAGGATGAAGTTTTCTCAAAAGTTGTTGAATTCAAAGCATTGGTTGAAAAGGAGGCTGGTCAAAAATTGAAAGCCTTGAGAAGTGACAATGGAGGAGAAGTTGTTTCTAACACCTTCAAATATTTTTGTGCGAAAGAGGGTATTAGAAGATAACTGATTGCACCCCATAACCCACAACAAAATGAGGTATCTCAAAAGGAAGAACCAAATCATAGTGGGAGAAACAAGAGCCATGTTGCATGATTAATGGTTGCCCATTACATCTATGGGAAGAGCATGCATTGACACCGTAATTTATTTGCAGAACAGTTTCCCTCATATAATACTAGGCATGATCACACCCGAAGAATCTTTCTCTAAGAGGAAGCCAGATGTATCTCATTTTTAAATTTTTGGAGTTACTGTGTATTTCATGTCTCCAAGGATAGAAGGAAGAAATTGGAGGCTATAACTGAGATGGGGATATTTGTAGGATACATAAGGACTCCTCATAACTATAGGGTGTATTTCCCTTCACTCAGGGTGACAGTAGTGAGGAGATATTTCAAATTTGACGAGGAGAAGGCTATGAGATTCTATCTAGAGAAAGGGTTGAGTATCCCACTAGAGGAGGAGCATCTAGATCCAAAGGACGAGCCCCATGCAAAGCTTAAGGATGTTGTGGAGCAGAAATATGTGGAGGAGCAAACAGGAGGTCGAGTGGATGCACCCACTCAACCAGAAAATTCCAAAGAGGGTATCAAGAGAACTAGAGAAGTTGACATATTGGTACAAGATGCACGGTGCATGTGGGAGCTCCTACATCTCAGTGAAGGAAGAGGAGGTCACTAGATATGTACATTGGGTATATGGCTCTCATGACAAAACTCATTGAGACATAGCTTTCTTCATTTGAGGAAGAAATTTCTCAGCTAGTGTAGTTGATGCCATGGTGGAGAAGTATGACTCCATCATGAAGAAAAATGTATGGGAGGTGGTGTCGAGACCAAAGAACAAGTTAGTGGTTTGTTCGAGATGGATTTACACAGTGAAGAATGTAACTGATGGGAGCATTGAGAAGTACAAGGCTATATTTGTGGCCAAAGACTTCTCACAGGTAGAGGGAGTGGACTATGAGGAAACATTTTCTCTAGTGGCAAGATATTCCTCGATGATAACCATTCTAGCATTAGCTTCACATATGGGGTGGAAGATCCACCAGATGGATGTGAAGACTACCTTATTCAATGGTGTTGTTGAAGAAGAAATTTTGATAGAGAAGCTAGAGGGATTTGAGGCATATTCCAAGGCGAGAGATGTTTTTATAATCACGTGAGTCTTGTATGGTCTTAAATAGGTGCCCCAAGCATGGAAGACACAGATCAACACATATCTAAGTGGATTGGGCTTCACCAAAAGTGAAGCAGATGCCAACCTTTATCACATTGTGGTAGATGGAAAGTCTTTTATCTTGGTTTTGTATGTTGATGACTTGATACTTATAGGGGATGAGAAGTTGATCCACTCTTGCAAGGAGGACCTTCCGAGAGAATTTGACATGAAAGACATGGGATTGATGAATTTTTTCCTTGGGCTGGAAGTATGGCAGGATGATGGTGATTTGTTTAAGAGTCGAGGGAAGTATGCCTCTTAAATACTTCAAATATTTCACATGGAGAACTGCAAACCTATGGACACACCTTTAGCTACAAACTGGAGGAAGGAAGAGTGCTTCTTCAGGAGAGGCAGTAGATGCTACCATCTAAAAGAAACTTTTAGGATCCTTGATGTTTATGGTGAACACAAGGTTCGACATATGATATGTAGTTAATCAATTGAGTCAAGCGATGGTGAAGCCTACCAAGTTATATTGGAAGGCAACAAAGCATGTGTTCAACTACCTTAGAAGCACAACTGAGTATGGGACATGGTACAAGAGGAAAGTGGGAGTGATGCTCCAAGGATTCATTGATGCATATTGGGTAGGGAGTTCATCAGGCAGGAAAAGTACTTTATGTTCTATCTTCTGTGTTGGGTTTGTAGCTATTTCCTGGTATAGCATGAAACAAAGATCTTTGGTACTCATCTCAGCAGAGGGTGAATACATGGCTGCAAGTCAAGCAATATGTGAGGCCATATGAATGAGGAAAATACTTGTCGGTATTTTCAGTAAGGAGATGGATTTGACAGTGATTTATTGTGATAATCAGAGTTGTATCAAACTTTCTGATAATCTAATATTTCATGATAGGTCCAAGCACATTGATATCATGTATCATCACTTGCAGGATTATGTGTAAAGGAGAATTAAGATGTTACAGTACATTCCAACTAAGGAGTAGGATGATGATATCTTCACAAATACATTGTCAAGAGGCAAATTTGAATTCCATAGGTGCAAGATAAGAGTGGTGAAAAATCCCTTTTTTGCTAAGAGGGAGTGTTAGAAAGTCTAGCAGGAAAGGCTAAACTTGACTTGTGCCTTAGTCAAATTTAGTAATTCAATTTTCCACATCAACAGGGTTACTTGGATGGAATTTAACTTGTGTGACATGGTCTTGTCTACTAGTTAGCTCAGTAAATTCGAGTTATAGACTTGGATTAGAGTTGTGCATTTAGTGATTGTTAAAATTTAGTAATCTAGTTCAATTATTGTTAGTTGAACTTAGTTAACTCAACTCTAGTCATTAGTAGAGTTAGTTGAAGGTAAGTTGAGTAGTTATGACTGTTGTTAACTCACTGATCTCTTAGTTAAACTAGTCAATAAGCTAAAAATGACCCACACATGCATGGAATTTGAATTTCCTAGTTGGAGTGGAGGAAAAGGCATATTGTAATCATCAATTATATACTAGTTGAGTGTACAGGTTTGGCATTGATGCAAGTGATCAAGTCTTTGGGAATTGCATAAGGAAATAGGGAATTCTCCTATTCTTTAGGAGATGAATTCCTCCAAGATTAGGCAAGGAAATAAGAGGTTGGATAGGTCTTGAATTGGCTAAGTGTTGGCCAAAGCAGGATAATCATCAGGAGAATAGGTTTACATTGGAGGTTGTGCTTCAGGATGAAAGCAAGACATTGTAATAGTTTCTCATTCTCATCTGATTAATGAAAAACAACAGGGGGGTTTTTTCCCACTTGGATTCCCTTGTAAATCATTGTGTTCTTATGGTTTTAATGGTTGCATTCCATTTCATTTGTTTCTAAATTGTGATTTCAATTCAGCATAATAGTAGAGGAAATTTGTAATCTCTTGTTTTTAGTTCGAATTCATGAGTAGTGGAAAATTTCTATTAATTTCTACAATTATAAATACAAGTTGAATTAATAAATATTTTATGGCTAAGAATTAAGTGAGAAATAGTGTAATGGTGATTAAGAGGCATTTGTTTGACTTTGTAATAGGCTTGGCAATGCAATATTCTTTCCTATTTAGATTATGTAAAATAAATATCTATTTTTGTATATTTATAAGTAAATTATTTAAAGTGGACATGTCTTTACCATTGTAAACATGATGTATTAGCGAGTGGAAATGTGAAAAACATGAATTTTAGTATTATCATTATGTGGAAAAAATAATATTTATTGAGTTTAATAAATAATCAAATATATTATTTGTCAAAAAGTTAAATCTAATATAGTATGTTTTTTGTATTACTTAACTCATATTTATTATTAAAAAAAGATAAATTGAAACCACAATAGCAAATAAAAATTAGCAACAAAATGTTATATCTTTATTACTAGAAAAAAATTCACTTGCCTCTTTAAGGGAGAACTTCCAATAGAGGAAATCCCCAACTGCAAGTAACTACACAAGTCTTATTTTACATTTCTTCCTATTATAAACCAGTATAGTTCCATTTTAACAACGAATCTACCACGAGCTGAGAGGGATCAAATCTCATTATATGAAAATTTCTTTTTAGAATGAAAAATGGTAAAAGAGATATACATGTCGACAAATTCATTTTTCTTAGTGATTCATAAATATGTGATTAAGATGGATATATAGTGGTTTTCTATCTCTATATATAGACCATGTGTAGTTTTTCACTGTTTAAATGTATTTTTGAGTAATTTATTACTATTTATATTTTATCTTAAAAATTGAATGAGTTACATACTTTCGTCTTATTAAGAACTAACTAAATTATTTTACCTTTAATTATTTTTGCCTTGTGAGTATTGAAATATTTTACTAATTGGGTTAGAAGGAATATGTATGAACTAACTAAGCAATAGAAAAATATTTGCAGTTTTTTTAAAATTATAGTTTTATAGTTTCAACCATATTAAACTTTGTAGTTTATAAAATATCTTTGCATGTGTTTTTAAAAGTAAGTTGTTTTGCATGTTATTTCATATATAAAATTTTGATATAAGTTCATCAATATATAATCTATAATAAATATCATTTCAAAAAAATAAACATGATGATGATGATAACCATCTAACAAACATAAAATTGTATAAAATACATATTCAAGTTCTCTAACATCATCTAATTATATACACTTCTAACACATATACATGTCATTAGCTAGCACACAAATCTAATAATCTAAGAGGGCATCATCATCGTGATCATATCTAATAAAACACAAGCATTATAATATAACATCATCACCACACACATCCTCAAATATACACTCATATCAAATAACTGCTATTACATATACATCTATCTGCAAGCACATTAAATGAACATATCTCACATGACCTAATAATATACTCAACAACACCAACATATAAATTAAGTACATCAAGATGAACACAATAAATGCACCATATATATATATAGATATATATATATATATATATATATATATATATATATATATATATATATATATATATATATATATATATATATGATCAAGTGAAATATATGATACAATAGTAATAGTGGAAACCTGGTCTAGTGTAGCATAAGACAATAGAACAATAGTAGTGGAAGTCTAGTTTATAGCAAAAGACGATGGATGGTCAACTGCCTCAATAGTCGAACTATGAGCTTGAAGAGAAGGTGGCTAGTCTGCTACCCGAGGATTAGAAACATGAGGTAGTGGGTAATCATGAGGTGAATGGTGAGGAGGTGGAGTACTACCAAAAGGATCACCAACACCCTGATCATGATCCGATGGGGTAGTACGTCTGGGTGAAGGTTATGTGTCTAAAGGATCATGACCCTGATTACCAGAAGGATCATCGACCTGATCATCATGATATGATGGGGTAGTATTGGGTGAAGACTCATCTGTATCTATTGCATGACCATCCCTCCTCACTGCCAGTAGTTTGGTAGCTCCAATGATATGACACAGAAGACTCATCATATCGTGAGTACATTCCCTAAAGAGCTCAAGGAGCCTAGGATCCACCCTGCTGTCTCGAGTCATCATAGGGCATACTCCCTCCTCAACCAAAAGTCTATAGAGTCAGTTGTAGTACTTGATCCTGAATTTGACACCAGCCCTACATGCTCGTATGCCTGCGCCCATTTGTATATGAGGATTTGCCTCACCCTCCATGACCTCATCCATCTTCGCATCTCCCTTTGGTGAGGGAGGAGGCATTCCTAGATGGAACTGCCAATGTCTACAAAAGATATGGTACACAATAATAATTGGACAACTTCATTAAACAATTTAATAAAACAAGTTAAAGAACGTTCTAGAATAAATTTTATTCTAATTAATAAGACAATAAAATGAAACTAGATTAATTTAAATAAGACACTAATATTACCTTTATCATTTGCAAGCTCATCTAGTGTGAAGAGGATGTTGATACACTGTCACCAATCCATCCCCGCGTAAGGATATGACAACAAGACAAACATGTGTTCATCCTCGCTGCCTAGTAGCCATAGTTCCTCGGCGGAAATCCTTATTAGATACTTCAGCAAGCCCCTATTGGGAATCATCTCGCCCCACATGCACATATGCACCTTAGTCATCGGCCTAGGAGGGCGACAGTCAAAAGTAGGCCTCATCTCTAGAAACCTCTCAAAAAATAAACAAAAACTCTCTGATGCAAAAGGGAAGTTTACCCTCTCATGTATCATAGCAAGACATCTATTTAAAGCCATACAAAACTGTTGCAAAAATATGGCATATCATTCGACACACCATGGCCTTTCCATCAAAGAATCGACATAAAATAAAAGAGTGCAACTAATACACTTCCCATCAATAGTATAGTGTGAAATGGTACTCACTAATAGTGAGAGGGACCTAACCTCCTCTACACCAAAAGAACCTATCCATAGTTGTCCATCAGAAAACTGAAAATGTGTTGCATGCACTACATGATCACCAACATATCTATGAGAGTAGACAAGTAGACTCTTTGCTTTAAAACCATGGGGGACATTAAGGAACTAGGGAAAATCATACCCTCTCCTACCTAGGCCAATGATAAAATATATGTTCTCCTCAGTGGGCCTATACCATATGTTAGAACTGACATGAAAAGCCTGTTGGTGGGCATCCCATCAATGGATTAGTTGTGCCAACAACCCAAAGTGCCCCGTCAGGGATGTAAGGATCCTCATATTACTTAAGAAGGCCTACATTCCTCAAGAGGACTTGCGTCACTGTGGTAATAGGGCGAGGGTATAAATCTTTCTCCCTCTCTCGTGCCTCCCATGATTGGACCACATTGCATTGGTATGCCATTTTCTCCTGCTTTTGTTGCTCCTCCCTCTATTGATGTCTTTGCTACATGATCGACATATAAAATAAATTAGCCTCATACATAAAACATTTTTTTTTGTAAAATGAAAAATGTGCTTATAAATATGGAAATATAACTTTCAATTTAAAAAAAAAAGACATCCTTGGTGCACCAAAAGAACAGTAATGCACTAGACTCAGTGAGCCACAAACCTAATAAAGCACCGACAACGATGCGTACAACTACTTGATGCACTACTCAAACATTGGTTATTTTAATTTATTGACACGGTGCATTGACATACGATTAAACACTGGTGTGTATGCATAACCTTTTCACACCGAAACCAAACATTCAGGTTAACGAACACACCAAGCTGTATTTTTTAATATTTATGCATGTGGTGCGTTTGGTAAAAACAAATGCACCGGGAAGTAAATTTTACCAAATGCACCATTTGTAAAAATTATAACTTTCTTGATGCTTATCAACTCACCAAACACTCCTAGACATTGTGGTGCATTAATGAAACACATTGATTTGCATTGCACCATGTAAATTTATAGGTTGCACCACCATCGATGTGAGCTGAACTTGACGAATGCATCACGTAGGGAAAAATAAATAAAAAACATTTGATAATTTTACCTAATTTTTAATTCTACTCCACTAAAAAGTTAAATTAAAGAGAAACATAAACATTATCTCGACATTTGGTTGCCAGGTAGGCATGGTTACCACGTAAATGGAAAAAACAAATTTGAGCATCGTTTGAGAAAATTTGAAAGTGATACACTGAGCAATGAATGGAAGGATGGCAAGCAAGGGAAGAATCGATGACAGGAAACTTGACAAAGGCAAGAGTAGCATCGGTGCTTGAGAGCTCTACAACACAACAAATGGTAAAAGTGAATTTTTACGATTGGTATATTTTTATTATTTAACCCTATTTTGATGTGTTAGGGTAACTACACCAGTGTGTGCATGTTCCTATGCACACCGCTATTTTTTTACATTAAAAACCCTATGGTGGTGCACCTTGTTGTTTATGCACCAGTGCATTTAAATACATTAAGAGCATTGGTGCATCATTTGAGTATATCACCGAAATGGTGAAGTAAAATTTCACGACTGACATTTTTTAAATTTAATATTTGTCCAATGTTATCTAGTACTATATGCACCGATGCACCTTATATAGGTAGCGCGCCGTTGTTTTTATTTGTATAAAAAATAACCCTACAATGGTGCACCACTTTCTATTAAGCACTAGGGTGTTCATCTTAATTAACAACACCAATGTGTATAATGCAATAAGTGCACCACTATTTAAGTTAAAAACCCCACAAGATGTGCTATATTGTTTACACATCGAGGTGTTTGTGTACTTGTTTAGCATTAGGGTTTCGTGAGAGTATAGCGCCAGACTAGGCAAACTGAATTTTACAACTGGGTTTTTTTTCTTTTTTTAAATTCAACTCTTTCTAATTCTATCGAGTATTATACACATTGGTGCACATTATGTACTTAGCACACCATTACGTTTTTTATTTCTTATAAAAAATTAACTCTGTCATTGTGCACCATATTCTATTAAGCATCGATGCATATAATTATATAATGCATTGGTACATTTCGGTATTATTATAAACACACCGTTAAAAAGCATCCTCTTACCCATCTCTGCTAGTGACCTTCGATACAAATGGATTTTTGGGCTATTTTTATAAGGGATTTTGCAAAACCCTTCGTTAGAGGGTCTTTTCCTTGAAGTGGAAATACTTGCAAAACAACTAGTTCCTTCCTTTTAAATTAGTATAGGAAATCTCACCTATTAAATTTAAGGGTTATAATGCTCTATATATAAACAAACTTAACTTTTGTATTATTTTTATTAGTCTAACTATTGTTTATTAGGTTGTGATGCACATATTTGTCATGACTTTAGGCTTTTTATAATTATTTGCATATTGCAGTATCTTTTTACCCCATATATATATATATATATATATATATATATATATATATATATATATATATATATATATAAATAACATCCTTTCCTTTGTGGTTTCATATTTACTTTAAATAACATCCTTTCACGATACGTTTTGTTGAATATAATTCGATGTTAAGTGACATTTGTGGCTCGCGGCCTTCAAAACTTTTTTGTGACATCAAGTTACACCTTGACATTTGAAAGCTTTGTGAGCACAATGTCTTGATTGATTGGTCAATGGCCTGTGCAATGTTTTGTAACAATTTATATAATAAAGTTGTTAATGTCTGATTGCTAACTACTCAACTCATTATTATGTCAATATATTTAAAAATTTAGTCATCAATTTGTTTACATTTGAACGTTAACTAGTTTCAATTCATTTTCTATGTTGTCCATTCAATAAATGACAACCAATAGACTTTTCACCTTCATGGCTTGTCGACATTTTTTTGAGGTCATGAGACACCCCCACAACTTGGATGAGTCTTGAGTGAGACACCAGCTTCATTTAACATTTATATTTAAATTTATTCATTAGAAACTAAGCTAAATGAAACACTTTTTTTACACAGAATAAGCTAAATAAAAACTAGTCTTCACGTTCTTTTATGTAGACAACAAATTATTATTAAAATTAATCAATACATCAACACATTTACAAATCCATTTACTTACATTAAGAAATATTTTAATGTCGTATGTAATAAAATATTCAATGTGCAAAGTGAAAAACTAATTGAAAGTTAAAAAGTAAAATTAAAAAAAATAAGTACCTCCTAATAATAAGAATAATAAGAGGAGATGCATAATTCATTCAATTCTTAATAGAAATTTAATGTGACATTTAAAAATATTACTAATATATTTTAACATGGACGATTAAGTAATATTGACGTACACTTCAAAATATATTAATAACAAAAAAAAACAATTTTGATGTGGGCAATGTAGTCCATAGATAAAATGTCTCAATGCACATGTCATGTAAAATATTGTATTGTCAACTATGTATATATTATATTATGTTAAAAAAAAAATGTACATATCATATAAAATAATTCGAAAAAAAAAATATGGTTAAAATGGTCGAGGTAGTCTTACTATGTTAGAGTTTGGTCTTTTGTAGGTATATTTTTTTGTCAATTTTTCCTTAACAAAGATTTCTTGGACTTACAAGTTTAAGTTGTGTACTCTATATACCATTCAAAAACACAAGTTAAGTAGTTGAATATAGATATCTATATATATATATATATATAGAGAGAGAGAGAGAGAGAGAGAGAGAGAGAGAGAGAGTTCTTTTTCACTCAAAAAGAGGTTTGTGCATGAAGAGATTTGATCCCTCTAGGCACTTGTTAGATCCATGCTTAAAATGGATATATACTGGTTTAGTTAGTTTTATGATTATTTATATTTAAACAATATCAAATGTATTATGAAGTGTATGTTTTGATGGCTATTATGGATTGAACCCAACTATTCAATTTGTACAGCTCGACTAGGAGCTAATATAAATGGAATAATATCAATATATCTAATTATTACTGTGGTATCAATATTGACAATTCTTCATATGAAAATCCCTTTTTATTTTAGTAATAAAAAATAATTATTTGTGATAATATATGCAATTAATATATTCATTATATTTTTTCTAATTAAACTCTCTCTCTCTCTCTCTCTCTCTCTCTCTCTCTCACACACACACACACACACACACACACATCAAAGTTTTAACTCCAAAAGAGGTCTGCACATGAAAAGGTTTGATCCATCTAGGTATATATTAAATCCATGCTTAAAATGGATATATATTAGTTGAATTACTTTAATGATTTTTCTATATTTAAAAAATATCAAATGTATTATGAAGTGTGTGTTTTGATGATTACTATAGATTCAAGATGCCAACGATTTAATTTATATAACTACATTAATAGCTAATATAAATAAAATAATATCAATATATATTATTATTATTATGACATCAATATCTAATACCCATTTGATAATTCTTCACATGAACTTACTTTTATCTCTTTTTATCTCAACTATAAACAAATAATTATTTTTGATAATATATACAATTGATCTATTTATTCTATTTTTTTTCTAATTAAAATATCAAACTAATATATTAAATTTTATTTTTAATAAATATATATGAAATTATAAAAA
Organism: Pinus tabuliformis; assembly: GCA_031772625.1. NCBI lineage: Eukaryota > Viridiplantae > Streptophyta > Pinopsida > Pinales > Pinaceae > Pinus > Pinus tabuliformis. The sequence goes on along the minus strand of CM062808.1, from coordinate 290,179,129 downwards.
AATAATAATATTATTTAAATTTAATAAAATATGATTATTTCAAATTTATATAATATTATTTTTATAATTTGATTTTTTTCGTAGAAAAAATATAGCTTTCTATTAATTATAAAAAATTGCATGTAGATGCACACAATGCATTCTTTCACTGTCCCAGGCAACACCACTCAAACAAACAACACCACTCAAGAAGTTGGTGCCCATATAATCAAACCAAAAAACTAAATAAGAAATAAAAATAAGATTGGGGCTAAGCAAAAAATCTTAGTGACCATTTTCTCCCTTTCTTCTTCTCTATTTTTTGCCATCATCCTTGATCAAGAGTGATTGTTACAATAATTAGTCGGTTCTCTTCTTACGGCCCTGAATGTTTCTTATCTGAGTCTGAGCTTGCAGATGTATAAGGAAATTTGAATCCTCCCATCTCCTTTTCCTTCGACGTTTATTGGCCTCAGTGTCCTTCTAATCTTAGATTTGCTAAAACAATACCACTTTTCCGTCCTGGTTCAATTCTTCATTTGCCGAAAATGTCTGTAGATTTGGGATTTCCTCAGTGATGGGAGTTCCCAAGTCCTCCTCTTCCTCTTCTTCGCTAGGTTGTGGTGTTGGGAATTGCAATCCCTTATGCTTTTTTGCAGGTTTCTTTTTCCTCCTGGGATATTTCCTTTCCAAAGGACATGTGGTTTGTAGATGTCTAGTTTGAAGACTAAGACGACATCTGAATGTTGTGTTCTCATAATCTAAAAACTAGGTCTGGAATTGGTTGTTGCGTGTAAGAATGATACAATCAAGTAGTCCTTTACTGAGGTCTACCTCAACACATATCCTAGAAAAAGTATAAATTGCTTCTTCAATCTTTTGTGTATCCATGTTGATGTATCTCCCCAACATGTTGCCGCTTCCTTCCAGTAATTTTGGATACATGCGACAATAGTGAGATAGCAACGAAAACTGAAACGGTGCTAGTACAAGCTAATATGTATCAAAACGACATCAAGCGCTAACTGAAATCAAGTAGACAATGTTCATATGAAGCAAAACACAAAAAGTGCTAGAAATGCAACACAAGACATGGAAGGCAAGCTTACCCTAAGATAACTGATTTGAATGAGCCGACAGCTCCTAGATTTGATGTGGGATGGAAGAGCTACAAAGTTGATGTGAGGAATGAACTCTGCAGCGTCTGGTTGATGAGTTTTGATAAAATCGAGGCTATGGTGCGGATGCTTCAAATCTAGGGAAAGTGACACTTAGTGGGAAGTTTCTGTAGTGATCCTTGCATGTAACCTCCAACTGCCCAAAAATAGATCCCTGAAATAAGGGATTCCTATGCATGTTGCCTTGGGATAAGAGCTCATGCATGCAAGTCTATTTTGCTCTGTCTAGGAGGGAATCTGTCAACTCAACTGCACATGCAAGAGGTTGTTCGACTACTGGGAGAAAATGTGCATTTCTAGCTGGGAGCTGGGCTCACTGCTCAGGAGATTTACACAATTTCACGGTAGAGCAATTGACTGCTGCCTAAATTTGCGCAAATTCTGGGCTGAGTAGCCCTGCTCGGGGAAATTGCGTAATTTTCACTGAGTGTTGATTGCCAGAATTGCATAATTCTAGAGCCTAGAAGGTTGTGAGTCAGGATTGTGCAATTTATGGAGGGAATGCTGGTTGTCCTCTAGAATTGCGCAATTTCTTGGGGGGAGCTACTCAGCTTGCAGCTGGACCAAGTTTGGGTGATTAGCCTGTGAGGGGAATACATCAATCTGTGATCGACATGCTTCCTTTGTGCACAAAAAACACTGAAACTTGTGAACTTGACAAAGCAAGACAAGTTGCTATGAAAAGTTGGTAGGGAGGCTCCAAAATGAAGCTAAGGAAAAATTTTGGAGGGTGGTTGTAGCCGCTACAACACTTTATCAAAGGCATCAACATGGATGTGGAAAGGAAGAGCCCAATTTGGGCCTCGAAGTATAGGTGCATTAGTCAACTTGTCCTTTAGTGTTTCTAGGGCCTCTTGGCAACTTTTTGACCATAAAAATTCGAAGTCCTTGGCCAATAGTCCAAACAAAGGTGAGGCTACCTTGCCTAAGTATTTTATGAATCTCCTATAGTATCCAGCTAAACCTAAGAAACTTCTGACATCCCTTTTCTTATGAGGAGTAGGGACCCTCTCTATGGTAGCTATCTTATTTGGGTCCACTTGCAGTCCTTCCTCAGATATTGAGTGACCTAGAACATTCCCTGCAATCATCAAGAACTCACACTTCTCAGGACTAAAGGATAAGTTCATTTTAATGCATTTGTTTAATATTTTTCCCAGGTTAGAGAGAGCTTCTAAGAAATCACACCCATAGGGGGTGAAGTCATCCATATAAATTTCCACAGATTCATGGAATAGCTCTGCAAAGATGCTTAGGGTTGCCATCTGAAAAGTGGCAGGGGCATTGCATAATCCAAAATGAAGGACCCTATAAGCAAAGGTACCCCAAGGATAGGTGAAGGTGGTCTTATCCTGGTCTTCTGGGATGATATGGATCTAATTGTAACCAATGAATCCATCCAGGAAAGAGAAGAACTTATTTCCTATTAGACCATCTAATACTTAGTCAATGAAAGGAAGAGGGAAATGGTCCTTTTTTGTGGCTTTGTTTAGCTCATCTTTAGTCCACACAGATCCTCCACTTCCCATTTCTTTGGAACCAGAATGAGAGGAGATACCCACTCACTATATGAGATGGGGTAAATGAACCCTGTATCCAACAACTCCTACAGTTCTTCTTTGACTATATCCTTGAGGGTTGGGTTCATTCTCCTCTAAGGTTGGCACACTGGCTTGCATCCTTCCTTGATGTAAATGTTATGAGTACACACCGAAGGGTGAACTCCCTTCATTTCCTTGTAACTCCAGGCAAAGGCATCTAGATGCTTTCTTAGCATGTCACATAACTCCTCTTCCTGATGTGTAGAGAGAGAGGGGTTGATTTTCAATGTTCTTTCTAGACCAAATTATATCATCTTGACATGAGTAGGACTTGAGTCAGCTAGGCACAAATCATTCCAAGGGTTATCTTCAGCTTTCTTCACTAACTCCTCAAGAGACATGGTGTTGGGGGGCTGATTCTGGAGGATTTTCTCAATCAGGTCATCTTCATCAAGTTGCCCCCCTCCTATAGTAGCATCTAGGGTACAGATTGGGGAAGAGTAGACTTCATCTTCCTCCTCCTCTTCTAACCATAAAGGTAATTCATGCTCCAGAGATGGTTGGGCAGGAGGGTATAAGACCAATTGTTTGGACAAATGCCCATTTTTAATGGTCATATTCCCAGCCCTGCAACTTATGTAAGCATCAACAGTGGCTAACCATGGCCTTCCAAGGATGAGAGGATAACCATTGAACTTGGTATTAGGTTGGAGAACTAAGAAGTCAATAGGGTATTCCCAGGAATCAATGGAGACCATCACATCCTCAACAACTCCCTCAGGAGCTACTATGGACCTGTTTGCAAGCTACAACACTGTTGTGGTCTTTCTTAATGATCCCTGGAGATTTAGTTTAAGCATAGTCTCCTTATTCATCACATTGATGGCAGCCCCAAGATAGATCAAGGTATGGGGGACAATGATTCCATTGATGTGAAAATCTACCATAGGACTTCCAAGATCTAGATACTTTGGGCAAATCACCCACCCCAACATTAAGTCGGACAGTTGTCCAATGACATTAATGGTAGGGGTGTATTTCTTTCGCCTGCCAGGATTTTTGAAACATTTCTCCTTGATTAACTTGTTGTAGATGGGAACATCTTTGATAGCTTGGAGGAATGGGATTTTAATACAGGTTTTGCAATTCACCCACAAGTTCAGTCTCTTCTGGGGTATGCTGGATAGGATGGATTAATCTCTTAGGAAAAGGAGGTGTATTTACTTGAGGGACACTCTCCTCCTTTTCCTCTTCGAGCTCCTCAAGTGGAGATGGAGGTTGATTACCTAGAAGCACTCTTCCAGGCCTGAGGTTGATTACTTGTAATTTCCACAGCATAGGCAGGGTAATATGCTTCCCCACTGTAGACCTGTTATGCCTTTCTATTGTTCAAGTTTGGATTTGGTTGAGTAGGCATATGAGGTTTCTTAGGTGGAGCAGGTTGCAGGCGTTGTGGTTGAGATGGAGGTGGAGGTAGTAAGGCTAGAGATTGGTTGTATGGGGGCCTCCACCCCTCAGATGGTGCATTCCACTGAGGTTGTGGAGGAGCATATGTTTGAAATGATTGGTTGGAAGGTTGGGAATGGTATTGAGGTGCAAAAGACCAGAGAGAAGGTGTGGACCATGAAGGATGAGTAGGAGGGAACCAAGGCAGGATGGCTACATTCTGGTTAGAGTTGTAATATGAATAGGATGCGCCTTGCATGCCTTGATGGTGTGGTCTATGTCCTTGAGGCCTCCTTTGGTTGATATAGCATAGTTTTCAAATCACCCCTTCAGTTTCTTGATGCAAAACTTTCAATCCAGGTAGAGAAGATCACTTGTCTGTGGAGTGGTTCTCCTCACAAACTGAGCAGATTTCTATAAGATTGAATGGAAATTCGTTCTTAGGATGCCTTCTGGTGCATCTAGGGCAGAAGACAACTAAGGATCTTTCTTCTTCCTCCTGCTTCCTCTTGATCTGCATGGTGTCCATTTGCAGAGCAAGGATATGCAACATTTCACTCTTGAAGTCTTATAACATCTTCCCAATTTCACTTTTTATGGATGTGTTCGAGGAGGATGAACTGGCCAAAGATTGACTAGCCCTACCCTTCTTTCTAGCTTCCCTAGAATGATTTTTGAAAACTATCTTGATATCATCATAGGGTAACTGATAGATGTCCCATCCTAACAACAGGTTTAGGGTTTCTAGTAGATCTTCCCTAATCCCTCTAAGAAGGACCAACTTAAGTGATTTAGGATCAAGGGTGCACCTAGCCCTTTTGTAGCTGAGTTGGAACCTTTCCTCATAATCTTGCAAAGATTCATCATGTCCCAAGGTCATTCTAAAATTTTCTCTTTGGTATCTTTGGAACTGCAACAGTCCCTATACTTATTGTTGAAGTCTTGTTGCATCTGAGCCCAGGTGGTGATGTTGTCCCCAGGTAAACCCATGAACCAGTGCAAGGCTGCATCTTTGAGGGTGGATGGGAACAATTTCAACTTCTGGTCATCAGAGGTCTAATGATAAGTTTTGCATATGACAGTAAAAATGAACAAAAAGGTATTCGAGTCCTCTGAGTTTAGGCCATGGAAGTGAGGAAGGGTAGAGGGGCTTATGTTTTTCATCCTAGCATCTCCATTAGTTTCTTTGATGGGAAAAGCACCCTCAGCTCTATTCTCAGCTCCTTCTCTGTCTCCAATCCCATTTCTATTTCCATCCATGGTGCAGGTTGGTGTAATGGTCTCTTCGTCTTCCCCTATAGGCTCTTCAAAGATCTCTAGTTGTTTGCCTAATGGGTCCTTTAGCTCACATCCACCAAAGAAGAGGGGAGGTTGGTTGTTCGATGTGATGGGGGTATTTGGAAAAAATTTCCCTAAGTTGTCTCTACTCCTACGAGGCATGAAAGGAGTTTGTTTTTCTTCAGGTTTTTTTTTTCCAGAATTACTTGCAGAATGGAAAGAAAGCAAATAATTGTAACTATTTGCTGAATGGAACTACTTGCAAAATTGGAAAGAAAGCAAAGATTGCAAATTTTTGTTGAATGGAACTATTTTCAGAATTAGAAAGAAAGAAATAAAGCATAAATGACATCTACTTAGACACCTCCCTGACAACAATGCCAAAAAGTGATAAGCACCAGTATTACAGCAAGGATGTTGCAACTCCTGGGGCTACCAACTTTACTTCATCAACCCAGGGTTCGTACAAACTTAGAGGTGACAGTGTTGTATACATAGTAGATGTAATGGTTTACTCTTGTCACTTTTCAATTGGGTGATGGATCACTAGGGATTTTCAAGCCAGTCTTCTATTGACTAGAAGGAGTCTGACTACCAACTAAAAAAGGGAAAATTATCCTTAATGCAAAAAAGGAATGCTGCCTACTTTAGGAAATGAAAGTGTTGAATTGGAAGGTGCTATAAAGTGACATGAAATCATCTAAACATTTTTCTTGCAAAAGAAACCTAGCTTAACCTTATTTATAACATAGAGTGACTTGGACTAACTGAGCATGGAATTTGATCTAAGAACTATTATGACTGCTGCATGCATGTGCTAACTTAGAAATTGCAGAAAAAGCCTTTTTGATGTTTAGTTTTATGAATGCAAATGCTAATTTCCAACTTGTTATTTGGTAGGGGGGACAGGTGTGGAGGAAAATGTCTGGACTAGTTTCAAGGGTATGGAAGCTAAGTGGAGGCCTAACCTAAGCCGAGATGACCATTTCTACTCAATTCAGGCTTAAAACCGGCTACTACAGGGTTTCCTGTAGTACTACATGATGTCTGATTTCTACTACAGGATGCCCTGTTTTACTATAGAAAATAGGCCAAAAGCTTATAAGGAGGTAGGAAAGGTGGAAATAAGTGTGGGAGAGGGTTCTGATGGGGAAATAAGGCATAGAGAAGGTACACACTTCCCAAGGCTCAGTCAAATGCTTATAGATGGTTGGATTTTCTCATTGGAAGTGACCACTTTGCTTACAAAACAAGAATTCAAATTAGGGTTTGGTGGACCTTGGTAGCATAAGTGGAGAAGACTTGGATGAGGTGATCCAGGTGGATTTAGAGAGATACACAGGACAAAGAGGGCTTATGAACGCTCGAAAATCAAAGTGCTCAAAATGACTTTGACCTAGGACCAGAGCGTAGATCTTGTCATTCTGATTGCGGAGGTGTGAACGGTTTGTCAAACCGAGCTCGTATGAGGGAGAATGCGCCAGTCAAAGTTTTGGTCAAAGTTGGTCCGTGGGCCAGGTTTAAATGTCCTACAATTTGACCGACCCCGAGGCATAAACCTAGCTCTCGAAATCGGTCAAAATTGTTGCCTCGTTAATTTTCCCAATGACCCTTATTTTCTAGAAGTTTCAAAACAACCTCCCTCTTTATATATATATATATATATATATATATATATATATATATATATATATATATATATATATATATATATATATATATATATATATATATATATATATATATATATATATATATATATGATTTGTTACGAGTTGGCAAGCCACCACCCCCGCCACCCCAAAATTTCATAACAAAATTATTATTATAAGGTCGACGGGCCATAACTCCCCGCCGGCCTAATCGCCCCTACCCTTCATCACATATTATTAAACATATGTATTTTAAGGCCGAAGGGCCATAACCTCCCACTGGCCAAATCACATCAATATATAATATATATATGTATGTATGTATGTATGTATGTATGTATGTATGTATGTATGTATGTATGTTTAGGATCGGCCGCCATAACCCCCACCGAACCCTCCAAACCACCGCATACCATATATATTATACATTGTATTACAGGGTGGGTAGGCCACAGAGACCCGGCCCACACCCCATCGGCCCAACCTCCATACCTTAAATATGTTGACACCCCGAAACACTGCCGATCACCGATTTTGAACAGCCCAATACATACAATGGTGCCGATTGCTGATATTATATGTGCCGATTAAGTGGTATGTGGGGGATATGGGGGTGGGCCGCCCAATGCAAACTCGACCCCCCATTAATACATCATTTCACTTTTTATAACAAAATATATATGGAGGGGCGGGATTTGATCCGTCGACCCCTCCTCAACCAACGTATATTTTTACCATTGGGCCAAACTACCTACATTGGTTAATTTGCCGAAGTTTTTTTATATAAACTTAGATTTTTACCAGTGCACACAGTTCGAGGAGGCAGAAGGTGGGCATGGATTTCGAGACGATTAATTAATTTTTTAATGTAGGAACCATGAATTTTGCAGGAGGGCAAAATTTTCACTTTGTCAGAAATTGACAAATTTTATATGGATTTTACACCTCTCGTCATCACAAACGCAATGGTGTTGTTTGTTTCTCCATCAGAGGTTTGCATTTTTCTGTCATTTTCAGAATGCACGTGGAACCATGATTTCAGCAAAAATAGGGAGCGGAGCCATGAGCCTTGAAATTTTCCCGAGGAGGTAAAATTTTTCCATGTCGGAATGTAATCAAGTTTATACTTGTTTTTCATGGTTTTCCATAGGAATCGAAATGGCGAGATCAGATTCACCATCTGAGTTGCAGATTTCCAGTTCACCCATGGAGCAGAATCTTTGAGGAATCCCAAGGGAATCTAAAAGATTCCTTGAGCCCCAAATTCTCAACTTCTCAGAATTCAGATTTTGGATAGTAGATTTTTCACTACTTGACACCACAAATATGATGGTACACTCAGATTTTTCATTCTCTCATTTCTTCTTCTAGCCACGTTTCTAAGTGTTAGTGTAGATGTCCACATTCATGTGCGAGCAGTCTTCTTTATGTGATCGATGCCGTGAGATCGATGGCCCAAACAACTTCAGCATTGTGACATCCACTTCTTCAGATGGCCCTTGGTTGTGAGGTATATGTTGTGTTCATGTAATTCCTCTTTATACATTGTGCTACACAGATCCTTGATTGATGTTGATGCAGGATCTTGTTTCTTACATGTTGTCATGATTCCTTGCTTGATTTGATGTGGAATCTTCTATGTGATGTACTTGCTATCATGAGTTGTCATGTTATGCTTTGAGATCCCTTGTTGTATGTTGTTGGGATACTCTTGTTTTCGTCATGAATGTTTGTTTTTAGATCCCTTTTATTCCATGTTGGCAGGATGTTCATCATGCATGTTTTTGTGTCATACTGATAGGAGTCTTTTGACTGAGATTTCCAGTAGTGGAACATCTCTTAGAGCCACTCCTGCGTGAGGGCACTTTTCCTTGTATGATCATGGCATCATCTCTTGTGTACATCACCATTATTGACAACACTTAATGCAGCGGCCTACACCATCTTGACGCCGGGGCCCGAAGATGTAGTCCCTCGTGGACGAACTCCGTTATTAATGGCTTATGTTTCTATGTTGCTGATGATTGTATTGTTCCTCTCCTTTTCCGCATGTAGATGTATTCATTAATTTTCTTTTAAAATGAAATTTAACACATCATGAAAGTAAAAGGTCTTGGAAGGGTCCTTCATCATACCCAAACCTGTATCAAGTGGTATTAGAGCGGTCTTTGCACTGATGTGAATTGTAGCGTGAACAATGGAACGTGTAGTGACAGAGGATGAAAAAGTGATGTACGAGACCATGCTCAACATTTCCAAAAGAGTGGATATCATGTATGAAACTCTACAAAAAGAGACAGAGGAAAAGGAGCGGTTGCAGCTTTAGTTGCGAGCCACAGAAGAGGCCCTGGAAGAATTGAAGCACAACAACCATAATCTTCAAATAGAGAATGCTAAATTGAAGATGCATTTACATGAAGAAGAATAGGAGAAAAATAGTTTTCTACGACAACTGCAAGCAAAGGACAAGGCCTTGTAAAAGCTGCAGTGAGATCCATGCGAGGTAAAAAGTTGTTCTCCATCTTCATGTATGTTTCCTGATGATGACTTCGCTTTTTTTGAAAATCATACCACAGGAATTGGCTCCAAACTGTTGAAGAGAATGGGGTATGAATGGAAAGGCTTGGGTGTTAATGGCCAAGGAATTGTCAACCCCATCAAAGTAGAAGAATTACCCTGTCAGGTAGGACTTGGGTATGTTAGAAAAGAAGTTGGGGAATGTGCCACGACAGTTAGCGAACCACCAACGATGGATGATGAGAAACCCTCATCAGTTCTTTCCAAATCGAAAGAGGAGGTAAAAGATGTTGATTTCCTTTCGATTTCACCTTGACATAGTATGATGTATGGTGGAGATTTGGAGATCCCAATTACAGGGAAAAACATGAGGCTCCTTACAAGGATGAGGCACGAGGAGAAAGAAGAACTTGGTGTTAATAACCAAGGCATAACTCAACCTTTGGAGGTTGTGCACGAACATCGATTTGCAGGCTCAAGACACACTAAAGGAGAGTGCTCAAAGGTGTCAGAGTCGTTCGAGACATCAATGAAATCGTCAAGGAAAGAGAATGATGGGAACACATCCCCATCTTCCCACAGCAGTGCCCATTGTAGGGAGAGAGTTGAGGCAAGCTTTCATCACCATACTAACATCAGAAACAACAAGGGAAGGTATAACCACTTTCAATCTTCGAATATTCATTTTGATTATGATCATGTTGTTAGTAATGAATGTAAAACATGGCATAAAAAAAAATGTACCTTTTGTGGATTCCATAACCATACCTTTTCTAAGTGTTGGAAAAGGATGGAAGCACTCAAGAAGATGAGGTGTGAAAAACCCTCGCAACAGTAGGTTAAGCAGATATGGAGGAAGAAAACCTACTGCAGTCATTGCGACAGAAATGGCCATCAAAGAGCCACTTGTTGGAGGCTCCATCCAGAGCAGCGCCTTAAAGACAAAGCGTTGGTGCATGAACTAGGAAGAGTAGTTGTTCGACAAGCAAAACCACCTCAAGGAGGCGACCCATTCACATTGATAAGTGAAAAATGGTTTCTAGACATGTTGTCGTTTCATGATCATTCTTTTGTAAATCATTTGTTGCATTTTAAAATGCAAAAGTGATGATGTGTTTCCATCACTTGGTTAGCAACAATGATGTCTGGTCATGTTTTGAGTTGTATTTTACACTCTGAAAGTGATGTTATGTTTCCATCACTTGTCAAAACAATAGTGTTTGGCCTTATTATTGTAAATCATGTGTTACAGTGATGATGTGTTTTCCATCACTTGTTGAAGCAACCATGATAGGTTGGCCTTGTTGTCATAGCTAGAGTGTTGCGTCCATCTTGTTGTAAACTTAACCACCAAGTATGTGTTATAAACTCGTGGCAAGTATGGGACGTTTGGGTCATTAGTTGGTCATGTCATTCAAACATGTAATTTGCAAAACAATGTACTACAAGTTGCAGAGGTAATAGGTGTCGGCTCGTCGCTTAAGGCTCCAAAGAACAAAGGTGAAGGAGATGGAAGCGAGACCTTTTCAGGATGCTTGTGATGCAGACAAGGTATAGATAAAGTTGTAGATTATTTTTCATGCTTTTGGAGGACCAAAAGCTCCTCAGTAGGGAGGATTGATCTAGGTGGCTCCAGAGTGACACACAGGACAAAGAGGGCTTATGAACGCTTGAAAATCAAAGTGCTCAGAATGCCTTCGACCTAGGACCAGAGCGCAGATCTCGTCATCCTGATCATGGAGGAGTGAACGGTTCGTCAAACCAAGCTCGTATGAGGGAGAACGGGCCAATCAAAGTTTTGGTCAAAGTTGGTCCGTGGGCCAGGTTTAAGTGTCCTACAATTTGACCGACCCCGAGGCATAAACTTAGCTCTCGAAATCGGTCGAAATTGTTGCCTTGTTAATTTTCCCAATGACCCTTATTTTCTAGAAGTTTCAAAACAACCTCCCTCTTTATAAAAATAAAAAAGATATAATTTGTTATAAGGTGGTAGGCCACCACCCTTGCCACCCCAAAATTTCATAACGAAATTATTATTATAAGGCCGGCGGGCCATAACTCCCCACCGGCCTAATCGCCCCTACCCTCCATCGCATATTATTAAACATATGTATTTTAAGGCCGATGGGGCATAACCTCCCATCGAACAAATCACATCAATATATATATATATATATATATATGTGTGTGTGTGTGTGTGTGTGTGTGTTTAGGATCAGCAGCCATAACCCCCGCCGAACCCTCCAAACTGCCGCATACCATATATATTAAACATTGTATTATGGGGTGGGCGGGCCACTGGCAGTGCACCCAACCCACACCCCATCGGCCCAACCTCCATACCTTAAATACGCCAACACCCCGAAACACTGCCGATCGCCGATTTTGAATACCGCCGATTTTGAACGAGCCAATACATACAATGGCGCCGATTGCCGATATTATATGCACCGATTAAATGGTATGTGGGGGATATGGGGGCAGGCCGCCCAATGCGAACTCGACCCCCCATTAATACATCATTTTGGTTTTTATAAAAAAAATATATATGGAGGGGTGGGATTTGATCCCCCGACCCCTCCTCAACCAATGTATATTTTTACCGTTGGGCCAAACTACCTACATTGGTTAATCTGCTGAATTTTTTTTTATATAAAATCAGATTTTTACCAGTGCACACAGTTCGAGGAGGCAGAAGGCGGGCATGGATTTTGAGATGATTAATTAATTTTTTAATGTAGGAACCATGAATTTTGCAGGAGGACAAAATTTTCACTTTGTCAGAAATTGACAAATTTTATATGGATTTTACACCTCTTGTCATCACGAATGCAATGGTGATATCCGTTTCTTCATTAGAGGTCCGAATTTTTTGGTCATTTTCAGAATGCACGTGGAACCATGATTTCAGCAAAAACAGGGAGTAGAACCATGAGCCTTGAAGTTTTCCCGAGGAGGTAAAATTTTTCCATGTCGGAATATAGTCAAGTTTATACATGTTTTTAATGGTTTTCCGCAAGGATCGTAATGGCGAGATCAAATTCGCCATCTGAGTTGCAGATTTCCAGTCCACCCATGGAGCAAAAGCTTTGAGGAATCCCGAGGGAATCTAAAAGATTCCTTGAGCCCCAGATTCTCAACTTCTCAGAATTCATATTTTGGACAGCCGATTTTGCACTACTTGACACCACAAATCTGATGGTACACTCAGATTTGTCATTCTCTCATTTCTTCTTCTAGCCACTTTTCTAAGTGTCAATGCAGATGTCCACATTCATGTGCGAGCAGTCTTCTTCATGCGATCGATGCCGTGAGATCGATGGTCCGAACAGCTTTAGCAGTGTGACGTACACTTCTTCAGATGGCCCTTGGTTTTGAGGTATATGTTGTGTTCATGTACTTCTTCTTTATACATTGTGCTACACAGATCCTTGATTGATGTTGATGTGGAATATTCTATGTGATGTACTTGCTATCATGAGTTGTCATTTTATGCTTTGAGATCCCTTGTTGTATGTTGTTGGGATACTCTTGTTGTCATCATGCATGTTTGTTTTGAGATCCCTTTTATGCCATGTTGGCGGGATGTTCATCATGCATGTTTTTGTGTCATACTGATATGAGTCTTTTGACTGAGAGTTCCAGTAGTGGAACAACTCTTAGAGCCACTCCTGCGTGAGGGCATTTTTCCTTGTATGATCGCGACATCATCTCTTGTGTACATCACCATTATTGACAACACTTAATGCAGCGGCCTACACCATCTTGACACCGGGGTCCGGAGACGTAGTCCCTCCTGGATGAACTCCGTTATCAGCGGCTTATGTTTCTATGTTGCTGATGATTTTCTTGTTCCTCTTCTTTTCCGCATGCAAATTTATTCATTAATGTTCTTTTAAAATGCAATTTAACACATCAAGAAAGTAAAAGGTCTTGGAAGGGTCCTTCGTCACACCCGGAACTGGATCATGAGGCGAATGAGATGAGGTCTCCCTGCAGATTAGAAGTTCCTGCAATAACATAAACTTTTTCTTCATTTATGCACAAATTCATTTATGCATGGAAAACGATGAGTTGAATGGAGGAAAAACGAGTTATTAATAGCTAATGGCTAAGTTTATGAATGGGAGTGCTTCTAAACCATGGAAAACTCAAGAGATCAAAATGACAATTGTAGATACTTCTAAGAAATTCAGAGATAATGATCTATTCAACAAGAAACCCTAAGTTATGCAATAATCAAATAAGAAATCTAGTTTTTTGGGTTGTGTGAATGGAACCCTCAATTCATGATCCCATAAGGGTGATGAGGTGAAAGCCACTATGACAAGCTTTTCTGAAGTGTTTACTGTCACTATGATACCAATCATCTATATATCCACAAATGGAAGCAAACTAATTAATCATCCAGATACTTATAGATTAACAAAACCAAAATCACTTCAGCTACTAACTATGAATGTAATCTAAGCATACACGTACATAAAGATGAACCTTTGCTGCTAGCGTTGGGCCCTAAGCCAAGAGCTTCAACCCTCTAAGTCGACTCAGTGCTGGATCAAGGGAATGCTACACATTTTCATTAAAATCTCAAAAATACATAAGAGTTATCAGTCACAATGTCTTAGCTTGAAAATGCCTCTTGGCTACAACAAAAAAAGTCGAATCCTAACGAGGCTTTAGGCCTTCTTATTTATACAACTGAAGCTACCAACAACTTCCTTAAATTTAGGGAAGCTTGGCTCCCAACTCAAGATCAACTGGTTTTCAACTAACACTTGCTTGGCTACCAATGACCTCAGTGGCTTGGTTGCTTGTAACTCTGAGCTGATGAGAGTTGGTGGAGGAATCTTGAAGTGAGTGAGGAGTTAAGGAGGGAGATCCAATCTCCTAAAATCTCTCTTGCTTGTCTACTTCAAGTTCTTACACTTTAATTAACCAAAATTGCTCCAAATCCTGCAATTGTTGAAATTTTTATTTGAATGTATCAAGGATTTTATCTTAGGAATCCCTCACCTCTCTCCATTGCCTATAAGCTACAAAAAAGAAAATTCTAGCTCATACAAGTTGAATATAGTAATCAAGTTCAAGATAGTAGTGTTGTACAACCTACTGTAGCAATGCTTGAAAGGAGTATTGGAGATAATTACTCCTGCATTTTTAAAATTCAATGTTAGATAGATTAATCATTTCACGATCGCAGTGCCTGTGCCTCTTGCACCACCTCATTGTTGTACACTGTCTTAGCTTGTTCAACTTCGAAGTGGTGCCACCGCCATAACTCTTTCATTGTCTTAGCTTGATCAACTTCGAAGGGGTGCTGCCGCCATAACTCTTTCGAAATGAAGGGGCACTTACTGACTTAAATTTTTGTACAAACCTAAATGATCAAGGATAGAAGAAGAATGCACAATCAGTGTTGTAACATAGTTGTAGCTACATATTTTTTCTTGTCAGTACTTAACCGTTTTTGGAGTTTGATGCTTCAATGTTCTATAAATTCATGTCATAGAGATTTTGTTAGCAATTGTCCCTATGTGTTGTACTTTGACTTTCAAAAGCGATCACATCCCCATTGACATGAGGGATCTTAAGGGTTTACAACCTTGTAGGCGTCTTCATTCTGGGCTAACCTGGAGCTTTGTGGGTATTGACTTCAGAGAAATTATAGTGATTTTATTATTTTCCTAAAAAAAGACGAAGATGTTGGATAGACTATACATTAGTGAGAATCATGGAAAATTAAGTCAATTGAGTGTATCCTAAATAGTTAGTTGGGAGAGTCAATGGAAACTCCTATTAATAACTATGTATGGTTCTCCTTACACATATGGAGAATCATGGAAAATTCTAATGTGAATGGGAATTGAGTTTGGAACTGTGATCGGAGCGTTAGCTCTGAGCAGGCAATTGAGCAAGCAGCGATAAACGAAAGTTTTGACTATTATGTGTAGATTCTAGCTGCTACCTGCCGTGGATTCGACCTGTGAAATTGGCTCAACTAAACTCCAAGATGGTCACACATACCGGATCTGATCTCATGTAAATTAACTTATTGTTTTAATTATTTTTCGATGAACATATGCCTTTTAATCGAATATTATTTCACTTGATATTAGTGCTTTACATAGTTCTCGCAAATCAACGTGCAATTTTCCACTCCTTCAATAAAAGTTGATACTGACCGCTCGATATGACTGATTCACGTAGACAAGTTTCTTCTAAATTAATCTTCCCACGAATGTCATGTCGGTATAAAACATAAAGTGCACCGCTTTTGATAAATATGGAGTAATTGTGGATTCTAAAACATTGCTAAAACTCTAATAGCTATCAACGAACTTATTCAAATTGATTTGAAAGAAGCAAATGAACTATTCTCAGGCTTGACGTATGCTTCAAACACGGGGACCTAACAAGAATATGTGGTGTGTCGGAGAGCATGGTTTAGAATACTGATGATACTATCCTCGACTGATAATACATGTGGAAATGGTTTTGTGCACGTTAAATAAAACTGGTAACACCAACTCCATGAATAGGAAAAGAGAAATGGTTCACAGTATAACAATGATCTCTGATCACTTGCCTTGGATTCAGAGTCTCATTTTGTTCTTCTAACTTAGAAGTGTGAAGAAATACTTGAGTGATCCAGAGCAAGCGGATTTTATCTTGCACAGCCCCCAGGGCTTAACCATCCGGTTAGTCAGCAGATTTGATCTAACACTGTGAACCAATGAGCAAGGAATTTGAGGGTTCAACGATCCAGTAATCCAGTCGATTTGATAGTATACACTTACCAAATATTCAACGATCCAACCAATCTCATATGCAGCCACAAAGGAATTTGATATACATTAAGAAAAATTCTTAGAAGAATTTGATATACATTAATAAAAAAATCTTAGAATTCACCTAGCTATGAAACGGTGAGTGAATTCGCAATGTAGATGCAGCCACGTAACGGCCAGGCCAGGTAGTGGAGGTAGCAGACACCTCTCTATAGATTTTGAAACGCAAAAATGGTGTCCAATAGGTTGTAAAATTTCTAATATGATTAATTAGATTTTGAATTCGAGACAACCAAATTTATAAATTCATAAATATGATTGATATCGAGTCAACCTAATACATGAACTTAATATTAAATACTAATATGTTAATTTTTATTAAATAAATATTAAAAAGTTATATAATTATAAGATTATTATAATCATAATCATAAGAATATAGATTAAAGTTGGTCTCTCCTCATTAAAAGTACAGTTATGTTTAGATATTTGATGTATAAGAAGAAGTTTCACAACATGGAATCTAATAGGCTCCCAAAAATTGCTTCTAATTTTAGTCAAAAACCCCCACTTGTGTCTCAAGTTTGGGTGGCATAAGGATGCCCAACTTTGGCTCAACCTTTGGGGATTAAGGAGGAGATCATCATGGGAAGCAAGGATAGTATCAAAGATACTATTGCCTCTAATTTTAAGGACAAGATGTGGGATTCTAAGGAGCTGGAGGGTAAAAAGAAGCTAAGGTACTGTAAGTAGGTGATCAACCCCATCCTTGATAACCATAATTATCTCTCTATGTTGACTAGCACTAAGAAGTAAATGAACATCGCTAGGATAAGAACTAACTCTCAAGATCTTTGAAGTGAGACTGGTTTACTCCCAAGGCTCCTTGGGGTAGTGGTCTACTCCCAAGACTCCCTCGGACGATAGAATCTGTCATATTTGTGATACTAAGAAGGTGGAAGATGAAAAGCACTTCCTTTTACACTGGTAAGCTATTGTCCACATCCACTCTCAATTCCCTATCATCAACCAAACCTCCAATCTTCTTGACTTATTAAATCAATCCAACTATAGCGATCTTAAAGCTCTTCTTTACCTTCCCCTTGATCACAGAAACAAGATTTTGAAGAATGACAATTAGACTCTCTTTTCTTGAAGTCCTATAGACCACATTGGTCTTAGAAGACGTTAATCATCATCATCATCAACATCATTATTTTTAATTCGAATTTAGAAGTTGCTTAAATTTTGGTATGTAATAATTCATGTAAATATATTTATTTATTTTATATTAATTGATGTGATATAAATAACTATCATAAAATTCTAAATTTAATATGGAGGTATATAATCTCTCAAAGAATTTTTTATTGATTGATTTTAGATTGTTGTGATCCATACTGATTTTGATAATGCCTTTAGGATTAATCACATCATAAGTCATTGGTCCACCTTTAGAACCATCTAATGTTGTTCATCATCATGACAAAGGTGAAAAAAATCAATCAATCAGAATATTTAAATAGTAGAGATGCATCTCGTTCCAAAGTTAGCCGTTAGGAAGTAGCTGTTAAGAATTAGCCATTAATAATTAGTTGTTGAATAAATTTAGTATTATTATTTTGTTTTGTTTTAATTTTATAATATTGAATTCAAATCAATTAAATTTAATTAATTTGAATTAAAATAAAATAAAATAAAATAAATTTAATTGATCTGAGTTAAATAAAAATAAAATAAAATTAACAAAACAAAACAAAATGATAATGTTAAACACACACATGGCAACAACAGAATATTAAAGATAAGCAGGAGAGTACATCTATTATTTGACAATGATATACATTTATAGTACATTCGTGTGACCGTTGGGTTCCACATCCCAAGGTCTCTTGGACTCTCATGGCTATTCACATTCTACACCAACCCATAGAGGATTAGGTGTCCAACATTCCCCCCCTTAATCCAAAGGGGTATGTATGAGTCCAAGAAGAGAGTTGTAATACAAAATGTGCAAAAATGCATGGCAGCACTAGGCTAAATGTGCTCTCTGAAATGTTGGTATAAAGGGCGATGGTTTAAGGATGACCACCAACACTGGAATGCTTAGTGCAGTTCCCAGAACTCTTCCAAGTCTGGCATGAAGCTCAGGTCTTCTGCTAGAGGAAGTGCTCCTGATGTTTTGAAGAGGGAAACCTTCAACCAATAAAGGGAGGTCTCAACCTGTGATGGTTTAAGGATGACCAACAACTCTGGAATGCTTAATGCAATTCCTGGAACTCTTCTGAAACTGGCAAGAAGCTAAAGTCTTCTGCTAGAGGAAGTGTCCCCAATTCTTTGAAGAGGTATCATCGACTGAAGGCATGCTTAGGGGCACCTTGTCTCTGGCTACAACTCTGAATCTAGTATGGCAGGTTGTGGTTCAGGCTCGCTTGATGTGGCTTTGAAGCTTGTAGATGACCATCATTTCCCCCGTTAGATATAAGACAAGAAGATGAAGAGATCTCAACTGCAAGACTTTTCAATATTCGAGAACCAATCCTATTGTATGAGTGAAATATCTTCTTGGCTGTTGAAGCCCATTACCAAGAAGCAATCCATCCAAGATGAATCATTGTTCTTGCAGATGTTTTTTTTTGAAGCATCTGTATGAAGAATGACCGGTTTTATGACAATTCTTACATGGATGAAGATCAAAACAATGATCTTTCATATGGCCAACTCGGTCATAGTGTTGGCATTTCACAATCTGTTGTTGTTGCTATGGAAGAGGGGAAGAAGCTGAAGGTGAACTGTCATGAAGGAATCCAACACTCTAAAACTGGATGGGTTTTGAGTAATCTGGAATATGAAAGGACACGTCCTTGTCATATCCAAGACAAGTTATGTGCTTTTTGTGGACAAGCTCTTCCCAAGGTCTGATGGTGGGATTGGGAAGTGCAAACTGAACTTCTGCATCTACATGTAACTCTGCTGCTTTATTGGGCACTAAATCTGAATGAGCTTCAACAATATTGACTTGCTGCTGATGGGTGGTTGTCTCAATGTTCTAAACAAAAATAGGTTCAGAATGATGTCTATTTTGATGTAGCTCTTCTTGCTATAGCTATGATTCAAGCTGAAAAAAATCAATTTTGTATTGTACATTTTGCAAGCAAGTTTGAATGTTAAAAAGAGTTTCCTTACTGACTTTTACCATCCCATCAAGAATGAAAAAGATTAGACTATTTAATAACTGTAATGCATCATCAATTTGATCCATTTAATGGCAATGTTGCACAAATATCTCACACAATGCCAAATAACCGCAACTTTAAAGAATATAAACAACCCCCAATGCTTATGAACATTGAACTCTGTTGTTCGCAAAAATCCTCCAACATATTCACTTTCAAAGCAGAAATGATGGCTATCAAAACTTCAACAACTATAGCACCATGTCATGGACAGGACTTGAATGCTCATATATATAAATGCTTTGACTAGGGTACAAACCAATACTCTCTGAACTTGCCACTTTCTTCAAAGAAAACAATCTGCCCTCAATACTCATATATCACACAGAATTTATGGAGAGCTAACAACGCATATGCCATAATGCAATATATAAAGAGTCAACGGTACCTCCAGTATTCCAATAAGAATGATGAACACAACAATGACCCACTTGTAGGAGCTATGCACCAATGAAAGGATTATTCTGGGAACTGCATCAAGGGACCAGAGTGTGAACCGAAGTGGTAGGGAACGGAGTGTGAACTGAGAGTCGAGGGTGCAGGAATCGAAGGAGGTAATACCACAGAGGAGTGAGCAATGATATAATGATATATTGTAACGGGAGTGAGAGGTGGAATATCATAAGGGAATTGAGCAGTGGTATATGGAACCAAGCGCAACACTGAGCCACAAACAATCACATTGGAGCCATGATTCGGAAGCTCAACATCGTTGACATGGCGAATTTTCGCTATACCAACAAAGGGAACTAACTCGATCGCAAGCCCCTATTAGACCTGCTTTCGTTTGGAATGGTTGGTTCCAACGAGTTTTAAGGGACCTCGTAAACTATTAAATGAGTTGAAAGATGGCTTCTGAGAAGAAGGTTTCAATTAAATCAACAAAATTAAAATAGTTAACCACTATGTATTAAATCCTATCTACACTACTTCTACTTTCCTATGCTAAACTTAACTATTCCAGTCTATCCTGTAGGAGCATAATAAAAGAGATTAAACACCATAAATAAATTTCAAGTTCGAAGAATCAATTACTGAGTTCATACGAACAAGTCTGTATTAGATTTGATTGTAATTAGATTACTCATACATGAATACACATTCCTTTCTGCACAAATAAACCTGCAACTAGTGTTTAATATGGTTTTGAATCAGTGATCGCTCATAAGTTAACCAAGCAATTGAATCATATTCAAATAAAAAAGACTAATCATGAACAGTATGCCATCAATATGCTGAACACAAATCACATTTATATTTATGCCAGTGGAAACACTCTGCTTCAAAACACATAAAAGCAAAGGCAAAATAATCAGAAACTACAGGCTCCTTCTTCGACCAAATAGTCCTTCTTATTCACAATAAAATAAAACTGTTCTTATCCAAACAAAAAGCCCCTTCTCATCCTCGGAGGTCACACTTATGCAAAAGCCCCTGATTTTAGGCCTTCCCTGCCTCTTCATCTTCCCCCACTGTTTTCGATATACAAATCAAGTATACGGAGATAGAATCGTCAACGAAACTGCTGACACATAGAAAGCATATCCACTGGAGCACTTCATTTCCTGAGGAAGTGAACAGATGTTGATAAAAAGGGTGTCTATGTGTCGCCTTTCCATGATGAAAACCAAGACAACTTTTCTTTTGGAATGCACAGGCAACGCGTGGGATTCCAACCTGAAATGCCTAGGGCCAAACCTTCAAACACAACGCTTTTTCATACATGACTCTTTGAACCCACTTCTACATCCTTTACTTCTCACCTGTAGAGATAGTTATCATTAGCTTCATGATTGTGAACAATATAACTGAAATATTCAAACAAAACATAAAAAAGCTGCCTTCATTAACTTTCATACAACTACGGGGAACAAGTGTGAAAGAAAATGATTTACGTACAAAACACACGCAACACACAATTTCCCGCTCAATCCATAGGCTTAGCATGGTTTTTGACGGCTTCACTTAATTGCAATCAGGTATCGACCTCTCCGCGGGTCGCAGTACCCATGCCTTCCACTTCCCCAATGTGCAATTACACTATCGACACTCCACAGGCCTACCTTTTACACTAAAAGCCCACTCCCTTTGTTATATCGAGAATTTTGGAAAACATGGGAAAACAAAGAAAATCTTGACCCGATCACTCAGGCGAGACCTCAAATTTTATGTATCCGAGCCTATAAATATCATCAGGTTCGGCATATCGCATATCACAATATGCACAAGCCTGGGGCTCCGCTGATTGCAATATGCGACGGGGCTTCAGACCCGAAAATATATATATCATATTGGATAAGTTCGTTGGGTCCGCCATATCGCCGCACACATTTTGTATAAGGCCCGGGCTCTGCCGATATGCGATATGCGATATGGCCCCGAACTCGACATATGTATGAAGTATTGTTAAAAGTGTCGTCAAGTCCAGAGCCTTATGGCATGCGTTATGTGCCAAGATTGAGTGTGCTACGTGAAAGAGGGATGGTTTATGCATGTTTGTGAAGTCTTTCATTGCAAAGAGTTAAAATGGAAAGGGGGCGCGATAGAAGGTTTTGTGTTTTAAGTACACAAATGACTATAGTGAGGGTGGAGGTGATTATGTGTGTGGGAATAAATATGCTATGGATGCTTATGAGGATTTGAGAAGTCCTAACAAAGGGAATGAATGCAGGGCTAGGCTGGGTCTTGAATGAACCATGCAGCAGTGAGTTATTCAATGGCTTAGCTATCAGGCATTGAAAATTTGACTCAGCAAAGAGTTAACATCCATGTGATAAAACTGATCATTCCGAAAGATGAAAGATCAAACTTCTAGGGGACCCATTGAAAATTTTCTATCAGAGCATGTTTTAATAGGGTGGTAGTTGTGGCCACAACAAATGGTGAACCGTTGGGCAAACCGGTTATCTCTGTTTCCAAATAATCCTTCGATCAATAAAACATCAGGGTGTTAAGATAAACTTGAAATGCAAGCTATATAGATGGACAAGCATGGGTTCCACTTCAACATCAGTTGCTTCAAGTGGGATAGAGACAAATAGCTTCTACTTACTGATAGGATTTTGACAGGAATTCTCCAATGGTAGTGTTATGGGATTTATTAACCTTCCTTTACCTATTTCCCACTTTCAAAAAATCCTTTTGGGGCCATCAATGGTCTGTCCATACCCGTTTAGGTGTATACCTCAGCTCCTTATTGCTCATCAAACTTGATGTAGACATGTTTATCTTGCACTTTATATTTGAGAATTTCAATGCTATATTTTCATTGATTGAATGGGGCGTAGTCATGGATCATGCCATATTTTTAAACTGCTTAAGCAAGGTTGGGATTGCTGTGTCAACCGGTACTCTGAGCCCAGAAACAGTCCTTACTCTGTTATGCTCTTAACCTGCAAAATGATACCCAAATACAGAATATGTGAAGAAAAGATACGCAGAACACAGAATAGCAATGATTTTATTATTCAGAGAGTAATGTTCACTTGCCTCTTCGAGGGGGAAACCTCCAATAGAGCAGAGCTCAATTAAAAAATAAGACACGATGCTCCTCGCAGGGAGTATCTATCCTTTATATATGACTCATACATGCAATACCAAGGACCAATACCATGGGTTTTATTAATACCATCTATCTAATACTACGGTCCATTTGCAACTAACTGTGGTCCCGTCATTAATTGCGGATTAACCACTTACAATTATTAATATGGGCTTTATTGACTCTTGACTATGACGTGATCCCATTACATAAATAAGGGGGTTAGGGTGGGACCCTAACATGCCCTCCCCCTTAAGACTAGCCTTGTCCTCAAGGCTGAAGCTGCGGAAACTGCTGAAGAATAGTGGTTGGTTCCCAAGTTGCATCTTCCGGAGAGGTGTCTTTCCATTTGACAAGGACTTCCTTAATCATGCGGCCGCGCAGTTGCTTGTCTCGTGTGTCTAGGACCTGTTCGGGTTAAAGCCAGATGGACCCTTCTTCGTCCAATTCAGGTAGACTGGTCTGAATTATGCAATTGTTCCCAATCACTTTCTTGAGGCATGAGACATGGAAAACTGGATGGATTTTTGTAGTAGGTGGCAAGGCCAACTTGTAAGCCACTTCTCCAATTCGCTGAAGTACTTGATATGGTCCGTAGAATTTGGGAGATAGTTTCTGACACCCCTTGTCTTTGAGTGATGTTTGCTTATATGGTTGTAGCCGTAAAAAGACCTGATCCCCTTCTTGAAATTGGCTCTCTGAGTGATGCTAGTCTACCTGTTGCTTCATGCGGTTCTGAGCTTGATGAAGATTCTCTCGAAGATGGGCGAGCATGGTTGCGCGGTGTTGTAGGAGTTGATCCACTGCTTGTACTTTTAAGCACTCCTTGAGATATGAAGTAGGTGAAGGCAGGAGTTGACCATATACTGCTTCATAGGGAGTCATTTTGGTGGTTGCATGATAGTTGGTGTTATACCACCATTTAGCCAGAGGTAACCACTGTACCCAAAGGTGTTTCTTTTATGAAGTGAAACACCTAAGGTAGGTTTCTAGACATTTGTTGACGGCTTCGGTTTGACCATCTGTTTGCGGATGATAGGAAGTACTGAGTTTTAGTTGAGTGCCTTGTATCCTGAAGAGTTCCTGCCAAAAATTACTGGTGAAGATCGGGTCGCGGTCGAACACAATAGAAGTGGGCATGCCATGCAATTTGAAGATCTGATCCATGAAAGATTAAGCGACCAAAGTTGGTGTAAACAGGTGGGGTAGGGCACAGAAATGAGCATAATTCGACAGTCGGTCCACAACCACCATGATGACTGACTTGTTCCTTGACTTTGGAAGACCTATAATGAAATCCATAGAAACCTCCGTCCAAATTGATGCTGGAATGGGCAATGGTTGTAATGTGCCTGGTGTGTTGAAGGTTTCCCCTTTGTGGCGTTGACAGACATCACATTCTGCTACGAAAGTAAGGATGTCCTTTTTCATGCCTGTCCAAAAAAATGATCTTCTGGTGCGAGCATACATCTTTTGAAAGCCTGAATGTCCTGCAATGGGAGATGAGTGCAATTCTGCCAAAATGCGACTTTTGAGGGTGGATGTTGGTGATATTACGACTCTGTCCTTGTAGTGAAGAATATCATCCTACCACGAGTAGTCCTTGGTGGAATTTGGATCTACCTACAATTGAGAAATGAGTTGGGAGAGCCCGGGATGTGAAAACCATTCCCTGCGAGCCTCTTCAATCCATTCTGGAATGGGGAGGGAAATTGCTAGCAGAGTACTTTCCTCCTCAAATTGGCGAGATAATACATCTGCTACACTATTGTCTTTCCCTTTCTTGTAAATGATCTCATAATCATATCCCAACATTTTGGCGAGCCATTTATTTTGTTGTGGGGAGGATAGGTGTTGCTCCAAAAAATATTTAAGACTGTGATGATCTGTGTGGATTTGGAAACGTCGCCCCAATAAGTAAGGTCGCCAGGTCTCGACTGCATGTAAGATGGCCATCATTTCCTTCTCGTAGGTAGATTGGCCCAGATTCCTCCCACTTAGTTGTTGGCTTGTGAAGGCCAAAGGTCGCCCTTCCTGCATTAAGACCGCCCCAATACCTGTACCCGAAGCATCACATTCAATGACAAAAGATTTGGTGAAGTCAGGTAGTGCTAAGACTGGAGTGGAACACATGGCATTTTTTAGAGCTGTAAAGGCCTGTTATGCTTCCTCATTCCAGAAGAATGAATTTTTCTTTAGGAGTTGGGTGAGGGGCTTCACTATGCGACCATAGTTGCGGACAAATTTACAATAATAGCCTGTGAGACCCAAAAATCCTCTCAAGCTCTTCAAGGTCTTAGGTTGAGGCCATTCCTGCATTGCCTGGATCTTTTTGGGGTCCACCTTGACACCTTCACGCCCCACAATGTGGCCCAAATAATCTACTTCTTCCATGCCAAACGAACACTTGGAAATCTTGACAAATAATTTATGCTTGCGGAGCAGTTGCAAGAGTAGATCTACATGCTGAAGATGCGAGGCCTAAGTGCAACTATAGATGAGGATGTCATCGAAGAAGACAAGGACAAATTTCTTGAGATATGGTTTGAGAATGTGGTTCATAAGGCTCTGAAAAGTAGAGGGGGCATTACAAAGACCAAATGGCATGACCAAGAATTCATAATGGCCTTCATGAGTTCTGAAAGCAGTCTTGGGAATGTCGACTTCCTTCATGCAAATTTGGTGGTAGCCTGAGTGAAGATCCAGCTTAGTGAAGAATTGAGCCCCATTGAGTTCATCCAGCAAATCGTCAACCACTGGGATGGGAAATTTATCTTTGACTGTCAACTTATTGAGGGCCCTGAAGTCGGGACACATTCGCCACTCCCCATCTTTCTTGAGCACCATGACCACTGGGGATGAATAAGGACTAATGCTAGGACGAATGACACCTGCTTCCAAAAGTTCCTTGATTATTTTTTCTATTTCATTATTTTGGGTGAACGGATATCTGTATGGGCGCACATTTGGGGGTTGGGCCCCTGGAACCAAGGTGATGCTAGGATCATGTTCCCCTCGCGATGGTGGAAGCTCATGAGGCTTGTCAAAGACCAGCAGATGGTTATTTAAAATCTGTTGCATCTTAGGATGAATTGGCAGAGGCTTGGTTTCGACTGCCTGGATGGCATTAAATTGAGCTACAACTCCATGATTGCCCTTTTTTAACAATTTTTCCATCCTATGCGAGCTGATGATAGAGGGGGCTCCCGCCTGGAGTCCACGGAGGGTATGTGTGTAGTTGTTCTACTTAAAACTCATATATAACTCCTGGAAATCCATTGTGATTGGCCCAAGAGTGCAGAGCCATTCAGCGCCAAGGACAATGTCGCAACCCCCCATGTGGATGGCAAACATGTGGGTTTTCAACTGATAATCCCCCATTTGAAGTTTGACATTTTCACAGCGGCCTTCACATTTCATTGTGCCTCCATCCGCAATTCGAACTTGGAAGTTAGAAACTACTCGTACAAAACAATGCACTGCTTCTGCGACTTTTTGATGGATGAAATTATGTGTACTTCCACTATCAATCAAGACTACTACTGGACGATGTTTAATAAAACCTCTGATTTTGAGAGTTTGAGGGGAAGAAATCCCTGCCAAAGCATGCAACGAAATAACTGGTTCGTTAGAGACATTGTCCTTTTGGTTGTCTTCTTCTAGCGGCTCAGGTTCCTCAAGTGGTGGATCTTCCTCTGTTGAGTTGTAGTTAGTGGCATCAATTTGAAAAAATTTGGGCTCCTTGCATTTATGACCTGGGGAGTATTTTTCACCACAGTAGTAACATAGGCCTTGCTTTCTTCTTTTGGCCATTTCCGCAGGTGACACCTTTTGGACCTTAAGTGTTTGAGTTGTGTTGTGAGCCTGTGGGGGGCGACCTTTAGCGGAGAAATTTGGGCGACTATATTGGGCTGCTAATGCACGTTCCACGTTACGAGCTACCTTGCAAGCCTCCGTCCATGTGGGAGGGTGGTGCAGTAGGACTTGGGCTTTGATAGCTTCTTTAAGACCCCTGATAAAACATTCCATGTAGAACACATCTGAGAGACCCCAAGTGCGGAAGGCTAAGGCTTCAAAAGCTGTAATATATTCATCCACTATACCAGTCTGTCGGAGCTTAGTAAGACAACCCGAAAAAGATTATTCCTGGTCAAAGCGGTCTTGAAGAGCTTTGGTGAATTTGGTCCAAGTCCTAAAAGGTCCAGTGCAACGTTGATGCCATTCCCACCATTGCCACCTTTCATTGTCCAAGTACATGCTCCCCAACATAAGCTGAGTCTCATCATCTAAGATTTGATTCAGTTTGAAATACTGCTCCATTTGTGCTATCCATGCCAACGGGTGAGAATTGTCAAATTTATGCATATCCAACTTGGGAGGTCGCTGACTGGGTTGTTGGTGGGTGTGCCAGACGTGAGGAGAGTGGCTAGACTCACCCTCATTGTGTCCATTGCCATTATACGCCTCCTCGTGGGCTTGCTCCTTTCCCTTCAGGATTATTTTCTTGACCATGCTACATAGTCCGCTAAGCTGAATGTGGAGGGTTTTCACTGATTCTTCAAGTTTGTCCATCCTTTCATTGGCCATCGCTTGAGCTCTAGTTTCTACCATACACCAACCTGATTTTTTGAAAATTGGGACCGCCTAAAAAAATTTTTTCACTAAGAAGTGAATGGTACTATCGTGCTCAACTCGTCGTCCTGATTCTGATGGGCTAGATCACCAATAAGCGCCCTGAAAGATCTCAGACTTTTTTTTTTTTTTGAAAACTCCTAACGGAGTTTTACTCCTTCCTTATCAATACAAAATGTCAATGCGGCCAAAAGTCCTACGAAAATTATACCCAGGTATAGGAACCCTTCACAACGACTCCGATCTGGTGGATCTGAGAGATCTGAATGGCGGATCTGATAGCTTTGGGCGGCGGAACAGACTGTTGCTGCGGATCTGATGGATCTAATAGATCAGAATGGTTGATCTGCGAACTCGAGACTGCGGGACTGATGTCTGCTGCTGCTGCACCCCTTTGCACAAGCGGATCTGGAAGAGATGATGTGTGATCCCCCGATAGAAAAGGGAACTATGGTCTTGAGGAGTGTCAGGTGCTACAGATCGCAATATACATAAGGGTCTGGCAGTAGTACCCGGCCCAATGTTTCAGGGCTCTAACTAAGGAGGATCGACCGTACCCTTAGCTGTACAACCCGACTACCCTATCGTACGGGCGAGTAATCTCTCCGAGTGTTGTTCTCGATATACTGTAGCCGCAAGACGGCCGATGGTTTATCTAGGGCGAGGTTTCAAGGGAGCCTAGGGGGCTTCTGATATACCCAGAGGGTACGTGGAAGATAGTCCGTGCGCGATTCTGTCTAATGCGCTACTACTCGAAGGGGTACCCACAGGGGTTACAAGGGAGTCCAACAGACGTGACCACCTCCTATATTTCCTGCATGCATGCCTCCCCAAATCCGCAGGTTTATGCGCTCAATGAAAGATCCCATGGTTTAAAGATGCCGAAACACGTCT
Source organism: Pinus tabuliformis (assembly GCA_031772625.1). Classification (NCBI taxonomy): domain Eukaryota; kingdom Viridiplantae; phylum Streptophyta; class Pinopsida; order Pinales; family Pinaceae; genus Pinus; species Pinus tabuliformis. The sequence goes on along the minus strand of CM062808.1, from coordinate 290,150,444 downwards.
CTAGCCAAAAAAATTTTTGCTAAGAAATGGAGATCCCACCGGCCCTGGAAAGTGCTCTGATACCACTTGTTATGCTCTTAACCTGCAAAATGATACCCAAATACAGAATATGCGAAGAAAAGATACCCAGAACACAGAATAGCAATGATTTTATTATTCAGAGAGTAATGTTCACTTGCCTCTTCGAGGGGGCAACCTCCAATAGAGCAGAGCTCGATTACAAAATAAGACACAATGCTCCTTGCAGGGAGTCTCTATCCTTTATATATGACTCATACATGCAATACCACGGACCAATACCGTGGGTTTTATTAATACCATCTATCTAATACTACGGCCCATTTGCAACTAACTGTGGTCCTGTCATTAATTGCGGATTAACCACTTACAATTATTAATATGGGCTTTATTGACTCTTGACTATAACGTGATCCCATTACATAAATAAGGGGGTTAGGGTGGGACCCTAACATACTCTAACCGGCTTCCCAAACAACCTGTCCTTCCAGATTGGCACAAGGACTTGACATTTCATTTCCTTTTAGATAAGTCCTTCCAGTTTCAGGCACAAGGACTAGAGCACAATTGAATTTGCCATAGGGTATATGACAGTAAGCTTAGCCCATGAAAGGAGTTTTACTTGTGGGTAACAGGTATTGGACAATTTAGTGTGGTGGATGGGACCAATGGAGAATGATTGTGAACCTTATAGGCAAGTATATGCTAGGTCTGAGTGGGATTTATTCAAAATGCAGTGTCCCTCCATGCCAATCCAGTTGTAGTTACACATTCTTGTTTTATAAATATGCCCCTACATGCTCCAGATATCCAAGTTATCAACAAATCTTACCCAGTTCTCAACAGATGCCAATGAGTGGCTTGGTTTGAATTCTACAGCTGATTTTCAAATTCTCATGGGTTGATAGAAAGTTCGTTTGATTTGCAAGGTAATGATGGATTTAGGAACAACAGAATCATCAGCAGGTTAATGAGGAAGGGAAAGGTTGAAAGTGGTGAACGAGGGAAAATCTGAAAGGTAGAATGAAACTGGAGGACCGAAATCAGTTAGCTGAAAAGGACTGCAATTCAACAGAAGGAAAATAAAATTTACAGGAAACAAAAGAAGAAGATAGAAATGAAACTAAACTAACAACAAAGTAAGATGAATTCTAACCTAATCAGGAAGTAACCACCATGTGGTGGCTACTGGAAGTATCTCTTAAGATGATGGCCATTAATAGGGAGTTTCCCAGTATCTCCCTGTAGAATTTTCAATCTGTAAGTTCCCTGGCCAATTTTTGCTTCAACTTGGAGCAGGCCTAACCATAAATGTTGGAATTTCGTGTGCTCGCCCTTTGGGGTGACGCTATCGGACCAAGGGGCGTTTATTAGAGCGTTGTGCTAATTCCCCTGGTTGTCGGTGACAAATGTGTGGATCACGTGGATGAAGTTTTATTTTAGGGTTCTGCGACTCTATTTCCCTGGGGGTAATAGGTTGATGCATATCTTATGTGAATTGATTTATTGATAGGGAATTCAGTTAGCTTTAGTTATGAAAAATAGGAAGCGTTATTAAACATGAGAGCATTAAGGATGCCAAACCTGTTGACAATGGACTTCCCAATGAAAGATATTACCTCATTTTTACTCTCACTCATAAGCCTGTCATGCTCCTTTTTAACGATGAGTTCATTTCTGAATGTCTTCCCGCAATGCAGGAGCTCAAGGATCTACTTGTCACCTTTGAATGACTGCCAATTTGAGATGTTATCAGGTATGAATGGCCTGAAAATCAATTCAATATAATATTTATTCTTGTTTAAGCTAAGATCAGGCAAAGGTTTTGCAGCCAAACCAATCATCAAATCTGCATCTTGGTCTTGCCATTGAGGTATGTGTATGATATTAGAAGAATCAAAACTATTAATTAAAATCCATAACTCATGTTGGTATCTTTCCAAGTATGGTGAATTGTGATGTATCCTTTCCCTCACTTGGTCCACGATTATCTATGAGTCACTGGAAGCTTTGATATTTCTCACCTTAATATCAAGGGCCCTTTTCAAGCCCTGTAGCAAGCCTCTGTATTCTGCCATATCATTGGTGCAAGTGGACTCCAATCGGATGGCCATCAAATGTTGGTTCCCTTGTGGGTCCATAAGAATTCTCCCAGCACCTGCGCCTTCAAGGCAGTTAGAATCGTTAAAATAGAGTGTCTAAAAATTAGAGTCTAATGTTACATTACCTGAATTGCTTCCCACGAGACTAGTTTTTATCATCAACTATATTACAGGGTGGTTTGTCAGTTGGACTATGGGGGAGAGCTTCCAACCATGTGTTTATTGCAGTTCCTTCACTTGTTTCAACATGGAATTTCCCAAAATAGGTTTCTGTGGCACAAATATTGAAACTGTAATTCCCAAGGATAGAGTTGGTAAACATTACATGTTCATTGGGACCATTTGGCTCTGTCACCACATACTTCATGTATCTTTCACGATCAACTCTCGGCATATCACCTTTTCCCCTCTAAGGCAATAAGAGATGGGACCAATCAGTTGAGAAATATCCATTCAGATTGTTGGGTTGTGTTATATTCTTTCCATGTAGTTAACAGGGGGTTTGAGGGGCACCCGTAACCCCACTTTATGGGGTCTGGGGTAGTGCCCCCAAAAATTTTGATTTTGGCCCTATGTTAAGTTGGCAGACCCAACTATGGTTTTGTGCATGATTTTTGCTCATGTTTTTTGGACGCAATGGTTTTTCGGTCCATGGTATTGGACGCGATGGTTTTCAGTCCATGGTATTAGATGCTTCGGCATGTATAAATATGTATTATAACATTGAAAGGAACATAATGAAAAATCAAGATGGTAGTCCCAGTTTTGGGATCCAATGGGAAAATCTCTGTGTATATGTGTTTCAAGTGCTATGCTCTCGCATTGTTTATTTTCTGTGTTTTAGAATTCGTATGTAGGTAATTTCTATACAAGGTTAAAACCTACATTTGGTATCAGAGCTGTTTTTGGCTTCAAGGGGACGCCTTTGTTGCTGAGGGGTTTTTCTCAGACCTGTGGTAGACCCTGTTCAGTGGGAGATCTACGAGATCGATTCTAGCGGTGAAAGAAGATGGCGAGCGGTGGAAAGATAGAGATTGAGAAATTTAATGGTCAGAGTTTTGAGTTATGGAAACTTAAGATGGAGGATCTGTTGGTGGATAAAGATTAGTGGATCACGGTAGATCCAGGTACTAAACCAACGGGAGTGACCGATGAAGAATGGAAGAAATTGGATCAAAAGGCAAAGAGCACAATACGATTGTGTGTCGCAGATTCAACATTGTTGAATGTATCAGGGGAATCTATGGCAAAGGCTTTGTGGGACAAGTTAGGGACTTTGTACTTATCTAAGTCTCTGGTGAATAAAATGTTCCTGCGAAAAAAGCTATATAACCTGAGGATGAAAAATGGAGACTCAGTGACAGAGCATCTGAATGCGTTTAATACTGTGATAAGTCAGTTAGCATCTGTTGATATTAAAATTTCAGATGAAGATAAGTGCATTAGTTTGTTGTGTTCTCTACCAGATTCGTGGGATAGTCTGGTTATTGCAATAGGTAGCAATGCAACTGCCTTGCGTTTTGATGAAATAGTCTCATCCTTGCTAATGAAGGAGATGAGACGGAAAAATATGGAGAGCCAGAATGGTGATGCCTTGTCTGTATGAGGACGGTCCCACAACAGAAACAAAAATAAGTCATCGAGTGGGAGATCTAAATCTAGAGGGAGAGCTAAATCTCCAAGAAAACCTGTAAAGGTGGTGTGCTGGAAATGTGGAAAGGAAGGGCACTTCAAAAGGGACTGTAAATCTAAAGCTCCTGATAAAGGAAAGAGATCTGATGATGCTCCTTCTACAGAGGCAAAAACCACCTCATATGAAGGTGGGGATGTGTACTTGGCTTCTTCAAGTACACATGTAGATCATGAGGCATGGTTGATTGACTTAGGTGCATCCTTTCACTTCACTCTCCATAGAGAGTGGTTCTGCGAGTATGAGAAATATGATGGTGGTGATGTCTTCTTGGGGCATGACAAGAAGGCTACAATCATTGGTCGTGGAAAAGTAAAGTTGAAGTTGCAAGGTGTAAGGGTTATAACACTTCTAGGTGTTCTATATATTCTTGCATTGGCTAGAAATCTGATTTCTGTAAGCAAGCTGGATGATGCAGGTGTAAACAGTGTTCGAGAAGGATACCTGCAAGATGGTTCGGGGAGCACTGGTATTGATGCGGGGAGTTCGGACTGGAACTTTGTACAAGCTACAAGGTAGCACTGTTGTTGATGGGTGCAACAGTTCTGTGGTTCCTGAAAGTGGAGCAGAAAATCTAGTGGTCTTTGGAGAGAGGACCATGCTGTGGCATCAAAGGCTTGGAAATATTGAAGAGAAGGGCCTTCGAATACTTCATGGTAAAGGTATGGTAGAAGGTATGAGTAATAGCTCTCTGGATTTTGATTTATGTGAAAATTACGTATATGGGAAGCAGAATCAGGTGAGTTTCCCCTCTAGAAGTGAGAGAGCGAAACAGATATTAGAGCTTGTGCACAGTGATGTGTTTGGACCTGTGAAGGTTCCATCATTGGGTAAGTCTGTGTACTATGTATCATTTATAGATGACTTCTCAAGAAATACATGGATATATTTCCTTAAGAAGAAATCTGAAGTCTTTGACAGGTTTAAAGAATTCAAGGCTCTGGTGGAAAACCAGACAGAGAAGAAGATAAAGGTGCTAAGGACAGATAATGGTAGAGAGTTTTACAATAAGGAATTTGAAGAATTTTGTAAGAAGTGTGGTATGGCACGACAGAAGACTACTCCACATACACCTCAGCAAAATGGAGTTGCAGAAAGAATGAACAAGACATTGATGGAAAGGGAAAGAAGCATGCTTAGTGGTGTCAGGTTAGGACAGGAATTCTGTGTAGAGGCATTGGAGACAGCATGTTACCTGGTCAACAGATCACCTTCATCAGTGTTGGAGGATAAAACTCCACAAGAGGTATGGACTGGTAAGAAACCCTCTCTTTCATATCTGAGGGTATTTGGATGTGATGCATATGTACATGTTCCAAAGGAGAAACAAACCAAGTTGGATAGTAAATCTGAAAAATGCATCTTTATTGGGTATAAGGATGGTTTGAAGGGTTATAAGCTTTGGAACCTAGTAACAAGTAAGGTTGTGTACAACCGAGATGTGGTGTTCAGAGAGGTGAAAGATGTTATTAAACATGAAGTCCAACCAAAGGAACCTGAGAAGATAGAGTTTGAGCTAAGGAGGAAGAATCACACTCTACAGCAGAGGAGGAATCAAAAGATGGAACTCCGGTTGTGAGAAGATCAGTTCGAGACCTCGGGTATGTCGACTACCACTATGTCAACAACTTGTGTGTATTGTGGTTTAGCAGCCATCTGAATCAATACATATTTTAACTCCCCAATTACTTTCACATTTGTCCTGTCCAATTGCATAATCTGAGTCCCCGTTTTCTCAGGTATAGCATGCAGTCTTTTGGCAACAACATGAGGCATAACAGTGGGTGAGGCACCATAATCTACCAAGCAATTGTGCACGTTCATGTTGAGGATTTCGAATGTGATAAGGAAGGGTGGAGTCATGGATTTTGATTTCCTCCCTACCATGGCTGCGTTGACATCTTGGGAGTTTCGATTCATTTTTGATAGGGTGGCTTCCATAGCTGCTAGCTTTTGGGTGGAACTGGGAGTATTAACAAGTCTGGAGACCGACTTCTTGGGTTGGCTACTCGGAATGGTGGGAGATTTACAATTCTGTTCATTCATAACTTTCAGGAGCAGATCCCTTTGCTGCGTTAATTTTAGCAAATCGAGGTATGTTATATTAGCCCTAGATTTCTTAAGATCATCTACAATGTTGTAGTCAATGTTATAAACAGGGTAGGGCGGAGTAAACATACCAGTTTTGATGTTCTTAGGTGGGAGTTTACCATTCAGAGTCGCCTTTGTTGCAGTGGGATCTATGTTCTCTTTCTCTGGATGGTTTGCCATTGGGATATTCTTAGACTGACCACTTGGTCTACTCTTCTCAACAGGAACTTTGGGAGTGGGTGCCTTTAAAGGGTGGACATCTTTCTTTGTTTGGTCAACAGGCTTCATCGCCCCTGGAAGTGGCCCTTTACTTTGTGTGTGGATTTCATTGGTGTGGATTTCTACCATACAATCTTCTTCGTCATCATCATTCTCATTTGTATAGAAATCCCACAGTACATTGAACTGAGATTCTTCGTCCATAGGCTCTTCTACTTGATATTCTTCCTCATTTTCTTATTCTGGTTCCAACTCCACTATAGGTTCTTCTTTGTTAAGGAGCAACCCAATAAGAGCCAGCTCATCCATATTTAAATCCCTTTCATTGGGTGGAGTAGGCAGTGCAAGTTGACCATGACCACATTCTGTTTTCTTACGATAGAAAGGCTTGAAGGGCTTTCTGTTGTTATGGTCTCCTCCACTACCACTAGTACTCTCTCCATGATTCCTTTTCATATCGATGACTGTGTTTGTTAGTTTCTTAATGATCCGATGCAAACCTTCCACATCCGTGGTGTCCTTTTCTTTGGTTTTAGTCCCTTTGTTATCACTCCCATTATTCTTCTTGGATGCTTGAGAGGCTTTCTTTTCTCCGGTTATAGGGTGGCATGCTATGAGATTGAGCATTTCATTGTTGACTTTTACCACTTCATCGATAACACCTTGTAAGGTCTGTGCGTTACTCCTTTTGACTCACACCGCAGTAGGGACAGGGAAAGAAGTGATGTAGAATTCCATGAGCACCTCCTTAGTAGGTCTAGCGGTGGCCAGGATTCTGTTGAACAAGGTGTTGAACCGATATTGAAATCCTTAACCTTTTCTTTGGTTTCCATTTTCAGATGGGATAGTTCTAGGACTAAGGTAGCAGGGGTTTTGTCATTGCCATACTTGTCTAAAAAGGCCTATTGAAAGGCAGCCCACGAGGTGATAGATTTGGTTCTCAAGCTAAAATACCATGTGGAAACTACACCAGTCAGGGTAAAAGGGAATAGGCGACAGACTATATCTTCATCAGTTACCCCCAGCATGCTGATTGAAATGAGATTTTGGGGGTTAATCAAAATCCCTTTTCCTTAACAAATCAATCTAGAGGCCTGTGGATTATGGCCCACAAAGCCTATTGGAAGCGCACTTTAGGCACTATGCCTTTAAAACCATGGACCATACAAGAATCAGAGCCACCCCTTTATCGGAGCCAATGTAACTATCAGAAGCTGTAATATAGGCGTTAAGCATTAAAACCCCGCGGCCACACAAATATCAGAAAACACAGGAACACGGGATTTAGAAAGGAACCTCGCTTAGAGTCCATGACCAGACCTCAAATCTTATAAGCCCACAACTATAAAATCAACAGGTCTACTCCTTCGCACCATTTCGCAGCGCCTCTCCAACTCGGCCTTCTTTAATCTCTGATCTTCGATCGGCCCGATCGCCGATTAATTTATCAGTGATATTGCCATTGGCGTATCGCCCTTCGCTGTTCCGTTGCTCTTTGACCTCTCCGACATGCGATTGCCGATTGCATCTGGGCCGTCAATCTAGGCTCAGGATCTGATGGTTCAGGATCCATCGCCTTATCGTTGTCACTCTGTAATGATGGTCGGGTCCGATAACACCCGAAAGCTCCACCGATGCGATAAAGGTTCTACTGTTGATGCGATAAAGGATCTCGACCGTTGATCATTCAGATTCAATGGTTCTGTGTACTCTTGCCTGTTTCCTCCTTAATCTAATATTCTGCCATTCGAAGGAATTATGTGTTAAACACAGTTTCGCCACAGTCTGCCAAGCATGCATAAACTCCATTACACAATTAACCTGGTTAATTCAATGGGTCGCCATCACGCCTGATGGTCGATCAATACATCAAAATTGGGATTTAAACCCTCGGCACACACATCTGAAATAGAGTTGGAAAAAACCCATTAATGCATATATATATATATATATATATATATATATATATATATATATATATATATATATATATATATATATATATATATATATAACATAGACAGGTGCACAGTGCAACATAAACACACATATATTCTATTAACGCAGCACGGTTACAATCCTAAGTCATTTCAGCCTTAGCAACAGTTCTCCTATCGATTACATCTTGTCTATTTACTACTCTCTGTATCCCTCTTGAACACGCAGGTTCGTATATATAAGAAACATTATTGGATCGGATCACGGAAGGATCTGCCAAGCATGCATAAACTCCATTACACAATTAACTTGGTTAATTTAATGGGTCGCCATCACGCCTGATGGTCGATCAATACATCAAAATTGGGATTTAAACCCTCGGCACACACATCTGAAATAGAGTTGGAAAAAACCCATTAATGCATATATATATATATATATATATATATATATATATCTATATATATATATATATATATATATATATATATATATATATATATATATATATATATATATATATATATATATATATATATATATATATATATATATATATATATAACATAGACAGGTGCACAGTGCAACATAAACACACATATATTCTATTAACGCAGCACGATTACAATCCTAAGGCATTTTAGCCTTAGCAACAATTCTCCTATCGATTACATCTTGTCTATTTACTACTCTCTGTATCCCTCTTGAACACGCAGGTTCGTATATATAAGAAACATTATTGGATCGGATCACGGAAGGATCTGATCAATCCTCTATCAAAAGCCCCTAAAGCTTGATAATGAATGCATAAGTGGCAGATAACATGGAAACATTGAATCGGACCACTATGAGGGATTCGATCACATCCCCTCCTTGATTTGCTCAACAACCCGTATACACATGGCAGATTACATTAATAAGTCTTCGAGAGACTTATCCATTCCATCTAAAAATCTGTTTTAAAATAGATTTTTCCTTGTTTTTCTCCCCTAGTCCACATTCTCCTCTTTGCTCCTCTTTGGATTCCTCCCTTTGTCTAAGGGTGCTGGATGCTCCTGCATCAGACTCCCGAGGCACAAAAATTTATGACCTCCTGGTCATATGCTTCTCCTTGTCCTTAGAAATTCTGCCCACTGCATTCTTTAATGGAACTACCTTCATGGTCTTCTGTGAGCTGCAACTGAGCCTCTGCAACAACAAGTCCTTCTTGCTACCACTTACCTCACCAAGCTCTCCTCTGGACTTGGTCTTTTGGAAAGCTCTATGGTTCTCTCCTCGAACCTCTTGTTGATTGAAAATTCTACCCAACACTTCTTTTGCTGGAATTGTTATCTCTAAGACAACTCTACCCACAATGGCAACTGTGGAGCTACCTCAACAACTTCTACCCAACCGCAGTTGGAAGTTGTTCTCAGCTTCTCTTAAGCACTCCTTGCTCTTAGGCTATTGCTGTAATCTTCTCACCTTCTGCTGTTATTCTCTATGTGATAGTAAGACCATAACTCTTCAGCTCTATAAACTGTACCTCTTACTTCTCTTCTTCTATCTTTCTAGAATCCTTCTCCTCAAAGGAAAACTTTCCCTGATCTGATACCAAATGATGGAAATGAGATTTTGGGGGTTAATCAAAATCCCTTTTCCTTAACAAATCAATCTAGAGGCTTGTGGGTTATGGCCCACAAAGCCTATCGGAAGCACACTTTAGGCACTAAGCCTTTAAAGCCATGGACCATACAAGAATCAGGGCCACCCCTTTATTGGAGCCAATATAACTATCGGAAGTTGTAATATAGGCGTTAAGCCTTAAAACCCCACGGCTACACAACTATCAGAAAACACAGGAACCCGGGATTTACAAAGGAACCCCGCTTAGAGTCCATGGCCGAACCTCAAATCTTATAAACCTACAACTATAAAATCGGTGGGTATGCTCCTTCGCACCATTCCGCAGCGCGACTCCAACTCAGCCTTCTCTGATCTCCGATCGGCTCGATCACCGATTAGTTTATCGGCGATATCACCATCGGCATATCAGCCCTTTGCTATTCTGCTGCTTTTTGACCTCTCTGACATGTGATTTCTGATAGCATTTGGGCCATCGATCTAGACTCAGGATCCGATAGTTCAGGATCCATCGCCTTATCATTGTCGCTCTATAATGATGGTTGGGTCCAATAACACCCGAAAGATCCGCCGATGCAATAAAGGTTTTGCCGTTGACGCGATAAAGAATCTCGACCATTGATCATTCAGATTCAATGGTTCTATGTATTCTTGCCCGTTTCCTCCTTAATCTAATCTTCCACCATTCGAAGGAATTCTGTGTTAAACACAGTTCTGTTGCAGTCTGCCAAGCATGCATAAACTCCATTACACAATTAACCTAGTTAATTCAATGGGTTGCCATCATGCCTGATGGTCGATCAATACATCAAAATTGGGATTTAAACCCTCGGCACACACATCTGAAACAGAGTTGGAAAAAATCCATTAACGCATATGTGTGTATATATATATAACACAGACAGGTGCACAATTCAACATAAACACACATATATTCTATTAACACAGCATGATTACAATCCTAAGGCATTTCAGCCTCAGCAGCAGTTCTCTTATCGACTACATCTTGTCTATTTACTGCTCTCTATATCCCTCTTGAACGTGCAGGTTCGTATATATAAGAAACATTGTTGGATCGAAATCACGGAAGGATCTAATCAATCCTCTATCAAAAGCCTTTAAAGCTTGATAATGCATGCATAGGTGGCAGATAACATGGAAACATTGGATCAGACCACTATGAGGGATCTGATCACATCCCCTCCTTGATTTGCTCAACAACCCGTATACACATGGCAGATTACATTAATAAGTCTTCGAGAGACTTATCCATTCCATCTAAAAATCTATTTTAAAACATATTTTTCCCTGTTTTGCTCCCCTGGTCCACATTCTCCTCTTCGCTCCTCTTTGGATTCCTCCCTTTGTCTAAGGGTGTTGAATGCTCCTGCATCACATGTGCACGACCAAGAAGAAAGAATTGATATGGTTTTCAGTGGTGTCTCCCCGCTCAGGGTCAAATTTAGGCAGTACCTTTTTTGCATTCTTAGGTAAGGGATGTTACTGCCCAAGTATCGCCACGGCATCCTGAGGAAGCCAGAGAGGCAGTGCTCCCGGAGGAGGTGGGGGTTGGTTTCCACCCGTTGGAGGAATATTAGCCATATCGAGGATAGGGATGTTTTGGTTGAGGGCTTATTCGTTAGGAGTTTCCAAATCAGGCCAGGGATTGCCTTTAGACTGGGAATCCTTAGGGATTTCTCCCAAGGAGAGTTGATACTCTACAAAGAATCAAGCACAATATCTTCAAGAGAAGGGACTGTAGATATTTCTTCATTTATGTGATAGACCCTTGGATTTCTTTTTGCTATCAGAGGTAATGACTGAAAGATTGGGAGTTGTGATAGGGAACGAGTGTAATCCCGAGTAAGTCTTCTGACCGGTTGTTCCTGAGTGACAGTATACTCCCACAGTGTCTCTTCTTCAAAATGAGGCTTTTCTGAATGAGAAGAGGGGCCTTTTCGACCTTCACAATCCATGTATTAATCTTCTTGAATCCATGTGTGGCACTTATAGATGAAATCTTGAAAAGCCGTGGAAGGTGATTCATGTCCTCCTTCTAGCACCATTTTGTTGACATGGTGAATTTTCGCTATACCAACAAAGGGAACTAATTTGATTGCAAGCCCCAATTAGACCTGCTTTCGTTTGGAATGGCTGGTTCCAACGGGTTTTAAGGGACCCCTAAACTATTAAATGAGTTGAAATATGGCTTTTGAGAAGAAGGCTTCAATTAAATCAACAAAATTAAAACAGTTAACCACTATGTATTAAATCCTATCTACACTACTCCTACTTTCCTATGCTAAAATTAACTATTCTAGTCTATCCTATAGGAGCATAATAAAATAGATTAAACACCATAAATAAATTCCAAGTCTGAAGAATCAATTACTGAGTTCATAGATGAAAAGGCTGTATTATATTTGATTGCAATCATATTACTCATACAAGAATACACATTCCTTTCTGCACAAATAAACCTGCAACTGGTGTTTAATATGGTTTTGAATCAGTGATCGCTCATAAGTTAACCAAGCAATTGAATCATATTCAAATAAACAATACTAATCATGAACAGTATGCCATCAATATGCATGAACACAAATCACATTTATATTTATGCCAGCGGAAACACTCTGCTTCAAAACACATAAAAGAAAAGGCAAAATAATTAGAAACTACAGGCTCCTTCTTCGACCAAACAGTCTTTCTTATTCACAATAAAATAAAACTGTTCTTATCCAAACAAAAAAACCCCTTCTCATCCTCGGAGGTCACACTTATGCAAAAGCCCCTGATTTTAGGCCTTCCCTGCCTCTTCATCTTCCCCCACTGTTTTCAATATACAAATCGAGTATACGGAGATAGAATCGTCAGCAAAATTGCTGACACGTAGAAAGGATATCCACTAGAGCACTTCATTTCCTGAGGAAGTTAATAGATGTTGATAAAAAGGGTGTCTGTGTGTCGCCTTTCCACGATGAAAATCGGGACAACTTTGCTTTCGAAATGCACAGGCAACGCGTGGGATTCCGACCTGAAATGCCTAAGGCCAAACCTTCAAACACAACGCTTCTACATACATGACTCTTTGAACCCACTCCTGCGTCCTTTACTTCTCACCTGTAGAGATAGTTATCATTAGCTTCATGATTGTGAACAATATAACCAAAATATTCAAACAAAACATAAACGCTGCCTTCATTAACTTTCATACAACTACGAGGAACATGTGTGAAAGAAAAGGATTTACGCACAAAACACAGGCAACACACAATTTCCCACTCAATCCATAGGCTTGGCACAGTTTTTGAGGGCTTCACTTAATCGCAATTTGGTATCGACCTCTCCGCGGGTCGCAATACCCATGCCTTCCACTTCCCCAATGTGCAATTACACTATCGGGACTCCACAGCCCTGCCTTTTACACTAAAAACCCACTCCCTTTGTTATATCGAGAATTTTGGGAAACACGGGAAAACAAAGAAAATCCTGACCCGATGACTCAGGCTAGACCTCAAATTTTATGTATCGGGGCCTATAAATATCGTCGGGTTCGACATATCGCATATTGGAATATGCACAAGCCTGGGGCTCCGCCGATTGCGATATGCGACGGGGCTTCGGACCTGAAAATATATATATCATATTAGATAAGCTCGGCGGGTCCACCATATCGCCATGCACATTTTGTATAAGGCCCAGGCTCCGCCGATATGCGATATGCGATATGGCCCTGAACCCGATATATGTATGAAGTATCGTTAAAAGTGTCATCAGTCGAGAGCCATATGGCATGCGTTATGTGCCAATATTGAGTGTGATAAGTGAAAGAGGGATGATTTATGCATGTTTGTGAAGTCTTTCATTCCAAAGAGTTAAAATGGAAAGGAGGCGCGATAGAAGGTTTTGTGTCTTAAGTACACAAACGACTATAATGAGGGTGGGGGTGATTATGCGTGTGGGCATAAATATGCTATGGATGCTTATGAGGATTTGAGAAGTCCTGACGAAGGGAATGAATGTAGGGATATGCTGGGTCATGAATGAACCATGCAACAGAGAGTTATTCAATGGCTTAGCCATCAGGCACTGAAAATTTGACTCGGCAAAGAGTTAACATCCATGTGATAAAACAAATCATTTCGAAAGATGAAAAATAAACATTCTAGGGGACCCATTGAAAGTTTTCTATCATAGCATGTTTTAATAGGGTGGTAGTTGTGGCCACATCAAGCATATAATTGGAGACAATGATATAGTCAAGCCTGATAGACAACACCAAATCACAATTTAAACAAGTAGTTTGGAGAGCCACGAATGGCGGTTCTATGACACCAAATTTTCGCTTCAACAGAGCTGACAACACATAGTCCGAGAATGACTGTCGTTGGTTCACACAAACGTCATTCTTGCACAACACCTCCAGGGAATGACTTGATGACCGAGTTGGAGCTATGGTCGTTGTGTCAACACAAACATTCAATATAATGCATAGAGTATAAAAGTCGAATTTGAATGGACTGACCTTCAAACACACAACAATGATGTACTAAAGTGTCTGCTTATAATGCATGGCTAGTGATTCACGTCTGCCATTGGAATTGGAATTGCAATGAATTGAAATGAACCAGACAAGTATTCAAGACTTTCAGATCCCTAAAAACCTAGAGAAAATGCAGAAATCTCCTATCAGATATATCAGAAACTCTCCGAATATCAATCCTTCACATAAAAGTTTGCGAAGGTGTAATTCTAATGGTTTTCATAGCCAATCAGTGAAGTGTGATAGCCTTATATCTGATTATAGGACTCCACAATGGAACAGAAAGGAACCTTTAGATACCAACACCTTGCAACCGCTAAGAGCGCCTCCAATTCCAGTGGCAATTCAGGCTGCTCTGAGATGGGTGGCGGCGACGAAGGGGAGATGACACTGTTATTGAGAATTTAGGCCTTCGAGTTTGAGAAATTCCAACAAGAGGTCGCCGACCACAACCAGGCAGAGGAAGAAATGAGGCGTTTGTCTGAAGATATTTACAGAAAAAGACATGATGCTAAATTTGCTCGCAACATTCAAGCAATGCCAGATGATGAGTGGGAGGCCACTGAGGAATCCTTCGATGGCGAGCAAATTAGTAAGGATGACAAACAATTTAAATTGTATTATAAAGCTATGATCAACACTGAGAATTTGGACGAAAATTATCTTTGGACTTTCTTATCATACGACACTAGGGTTTTAACGATCCAAATTCATAGCTATTCAATGCATTTTTTTTAACGTAGCATCAATCCCACGAGCTTGACAATGGAATGAATACCACGACTAATGCCGACAACAAAGCAGTGTGTCAGAGAGCATACAGAATGGCAGGGCTATACTTTTCCAATGGGAGAGAGCGTTTCTGGAATCTACTGGAGCCAGGGAGTAGGCGTAGATTTCAGAGCATTAAAGTAGGCATAGCCTGAGGAAACGACTTGGATGGAGAATAATTTCATGCAGGAATGGTTATAGAAGACAACTACTGCTGCACAGTTATGGCATTGGGTAGCTCAAGAGAGAGAACAACCAGATTTTCAGGTAAAGGAGCATCCAGAGCAGAGAAGAACCGAAGTGACAGTGAATCAGTTTCGAAAGGCACAAAACCGATAAGGAGAAGTGCTCAGATCTACAAAGGCCACAAAACAATGGCTCAAATTTGAGCAAGGCAAGAGAACGCCCGCTCTGATACCATGTTAAACACGCACATGGCAACAACAGAATATTAAAGATAAGTAGGAAAGTACATCTATTATTTGACAATGATATACATTTATAGTACATTTGTGTGACCATTGGGTTCCACATCCCAAGGTCTCTTGGACTCTCATGGATGTTCACATTCTACACCAACCCATAGAGGATTAGGTGTCCAACATTTATGCAACAAAATTTCAAAGACATTATCAAAATCAATATGAATCACAAAAGTCTAAATCAATAATTAAAAAATTCTTTCATAACTTATATACTTCCATATTAAATTTAGAATTTAATGATGTGATTAATCCGAAATACATTATCAAAATCAGTGTGGATCACAAAGGTCTAAAATCAATCAATAAAAAAATATTTTAGAGATTATATACCTTCATATTAAATTTAAAATTTTATGATGTGATTAATCAAAAAAATATTATGATTTTTTTTATTAAATTAAAATTGACATTAAATATATATTCTCATTTACAAATAATAAAACATTTAATTCCTCTATTTTATTTAATAATAATCATTATAATATGTATAATCTTGTGCAAAATATATATATCTATATATATATATATATATAAAATTAAGGGAATCTGCAAATATATAAAAGAAAGAAACATATCTTTCATGGAACTGTCATATAGAGTATATTTACTCGCGATTGAAATCGTCTCTATTGTTATAACCGCTACGCCTGATCTAAAGCAGTGCTTATTCAGTTGTGTGCTACATGGTTCAAAATTCAATAAAATCGAGTCTATAAAATTAAAAAATAAAGGATAAATGATACATTTATAAATGTATAAAATAAGTAAACAATAATGGTAAATATTTCTTTTGTTTTGTGCATTATATATCTTTTATACGCTTCCTCAGCAGTACATGGCTCATCTTCTGATCAAAAAGCGCCTGCCTGATACAACTCATATACAACAACTTATGTATTAATAACATATATATGACATTATTATAAAATTTATATTCCGAGAGGTTTTTAAAAACTATATATATGTTCTAAAAGGGTCTCACCCAATTACAATGAGTAAATCCTAATCATGAGTGGCTACTTGGATGCTAAACATGCCACAAAGTAATATGGCAATTGAGTTGGATGCTAAACCAAATAAAATTTAATGGATTTTATCCTAATCCCCTTAATAAGCAGTGAAATCAATAATATTTAATTTAATAAATAATATTAAAATTAAATAGGATAGGTTTTTTTTTTTTTCCATATTATTTGTAATATATTAAATGAAAAATATTATTTTAATATTAAAATCCATCCATTCAATTATTAAAAAATAAAAAAATTTCAGGCCAGACCACCCACTTAAAAATAATACCACATACAAGTTTAAAAAAGCGTAATCATAACTTTCAACGAATTTGCTCAATTATCCTTAACCAAATTTAGGTGCATGTTAATACAAATTCACATTTGATAATAAGCGGTAGCACATAGTAATCACAAATCTCGAAATACTATCTATGACCTCAAGTACAATGCTAGTGATTTATGTTAAGGGCTTCCACAAAGCTTGCTACAGTGCTACTACAGTGCTGCGCGCTCCGCGCTCTCTGCTGTCACGCTCTGCTGTCTTAGCCTTGCTGTGTATCTTCGTTTGTTTTCACTGATCAACCACTAGTGAACTTAGTGCAAACCTACTCGGATCTTTCACGTTCTGCGACCTTACACACGGCTTCTTCGCCTTTCAACGGTCTGACGTCCCTTCGAACCTTTGGCGAACCCCTAATGAACTTCGAGTGAAGATTATGAGACAACTACTACACAGCAGATGATTTATAAAAGTGCACAGGTATTCAAATGCGGAAAATGCCTTCTCATATTATTTCTCTGAAATGGATATAGATTACAGAGAGTATTCCTTACAGAGATAGACTATTGTTGCATTTATCGGACTTTTGCTTTTCACTGAGGAATAAGCATTACCGAAGGCTTCCTGGCAACAGATAGGCTCTGCCTAAGAATATACAGACTCGACTGATATACAGACTTAACTAAATTCAGACTATTAATAGATCTGGCCACTTTAGGTTCTTACCAGTGCCGAGCACACTCATATGCAGGCTTCTCAGATCTCTAAGACTGTAAGAATGTAAGACTCTCTAAATGCGAATGCCTCAAGAATGAGCCTTACCCTCAATTTATAACAAATGAGAGGGGACAAACATTCCTGTAGAGTATCAAACAACTGGATGGAATCATTGCTTTTAGGTAACACCGAGGTGACATCCGCACAAAGATTCCAGTCCGGAAAAGTAAATCCTACGAGAAAATATGATGTCTGTATTGTTTACATAGTGGATGCTTTTGTACAGCAAAGCCCACAAGAAAAGTTGGCCACAATTAAGTCCTTGTGACTGGACAACATTATTACAATAATGGATGCTTTTGTCAGTCAAACCCATGAGAACTGTCAGAATACAGTGATTTCAGGGAATCTATGCTTTTTGTACAATAATTCGTCCCATGCTTTGGTAAAAATTCTCCGAACAATCATAGGTTTCCCCAAAATGATTTGATGCTTAACCTTGGTTAAAACTAACCATTCATAATGATGGGTCATATATTCTCTTAGAGTTTTATTGTCATCATGAAAAGGTGACCATTCTCCTGTTGTCATTTCTTTGACAGTTTTGTATGGGATGTGGAAGCAATCTGGGATGTTATGTTCGAAACATATGTCACAATGGAATCTACAGTGTGACTCATGATAGAGTGGATCCATTGTTGTCCTGTTAATGCCGAAATCAGTCCACCAATTTTGCAGCCATTCACATTGTTAATTTCTTTGCATTATTCCCATTGTACTAAATTTTAATTTAGTACAATGGGTTTCTTCCTTGTCATCTACAGTCAGAAAATCCCACCATAGCTTTTTATATGCTGCAAAATCATACACAGTGTCTGGAAAGATTAGCTTAGGATCTCCGCCTGGCCATAATGCAAAAGTTTGAGTAGGCACAAAAATATTTTTCATAAATTCCTCGGCGGATACCTCCATGACACCAAATTCCTGAAATATCATGAAAGTCTCTTTGAAGAGCATCTTCTGCATATAATGCATCCCTTTTGGCTTTTGTGTAGATCATGTCATGTACCCATTTACTCCCTTTTGGATACACCCTTCTTTCTGGTACAAGATGCTGAATGTCAATATGTGCTTGCAGATTAACATCTAACACCTTGGTATTTCTGAACTTCCATGTTGGCTTCCACTTGTCCCTGTATTCTTCCCAGTCTTGATTGTCTGGTATGGTGCGCAGGACTTCTTGTTTCTGATTTTGGTCCCATTCTATGACTATGACCATGATATGTTCTTGTGGCTAGATAAACTCCCTGCTGAGAAAATTTGGGAGACAATTCTTTGTGCCCTTTATATGTTCGACTTGAAAGTCGAAGTTAGCAAAGAGTGCTTGCCATCTGGCAAATTTGACCTCTCCTGACTTCTTGATGACCTTAGTTAAGACTTTCTGCAAGGCTGAAGCATCAGTTCGAAGCAAGAACTGTTTGTTTATTAAATGAATATCAAATTTGTTGATATAGTTCCATGCAACTTTTACTTCTTTCTCAATCGTGGAATAATTCTGTTCAGCAGGATTCCAGGTGCCTGATGCAAACTGGATGACTTGTTCAGTGCCATCTTTTCTTTGTTTTAGGATACCTCCCCATCCTATATTACTGGCATCTGTTTCAACAATCTTGAATGCACTATCATCAGAGACATATAAAATGGGAAGAGACTTTACCTTGGCTTTGATGTTCTGAACAGCCTTGGTGTGTTCTCCTGTCCACTGAGGTGGCTCCTTTCTGAGTCTTTGATTTAGCACACTTCTGTCTACAGCACAATCTTTGTAAAAATTACTGACATAAAACAAACATCCCAAGAATCTCCGATGCTGATTCTTGTCTGTAATAACATCTGGGAATTTGTCAGCGAACTCAAGCGCATGCTTCTGCAGAGAGATTTGGCCATTGAATATGGTATGGCCAAGAAATTTGATAGTAGTCTGAAAGACTTCTATTTTTTTCTTACTCAAAACTAGACCATTATGTTTTACCAACTGTTTAAATGTATGAACATGCTTAAAATGGTCTTGGATGTTTTTGGAGAAATTTAGAACATGATCAATGTAAATTATAAACCAATCAAAATATGGCTTAAAATTTTTATCGATTAATCTCTGGAATTTTGATGGAGCATTCTTTAAACCAAAAGGCATGACATTCCACTCATAGTGGCCTGTCGGAATACTGAAAGCAATTTTGAACTTATCTTTTTCTGAAATGGCAACTTGCCAAAATCCTGCCTTCAAATCAAACTTTGAAAATATTTTGGGTCTAGCTATCCTACTCATTAGGTCTGCTTTGTGAGGAATCAGATAGGTGTCATCTGCAAGAACAAAATTTAGAGGTTTGAAATTTATTACCAGCCTTGGGATACCTTTTATTTGTTCTGCTCTTTTGTTGACATAGAATCCATAACAGTTCCAGTGACTGTCGGATTCTCTGATGAGTTTTCTGTCTAAGAGCTGTTTGATCTCTTTTTCGTAGAGATCTCTATATTCTTTATTCATAGGAATAGCTCTACTTTTATAGGGCTTACCTGTATATCCTTCTTTGTATGGGAGCTCAATAGTATGCTGCTTTCGGTGCCAGAATGCATTTGGTTCTTCTGAGCAGCATTCATCTTCAATTTGTTTCTTTAGTTCCCCAATTTTCCTCTTAACCCGAGGATTTTTCAGCTGTTCTTCTACCTTAAGTGTAGATTTTAGATCTTTCAAATGTGTCAGTTTGGTTTCTGCTTTGTTCAAATCTTGGACAGTCTGGACCATTGTAGAGACTCTAGGATTTGAGATATAAGGCAAGTCAATCCTTTTTGTTATTCCTTTCGAAGTAGGAACATAAATAAAATAATCAGCTTTGTTTTCTTTTAATTTGGTTGACCCATGTGGCTCAACCGCTGCTAGGAATATATTTCCTAGAATAAGATGTCTGCTACTGCAAATTTCAAATTGATGCAGTGATGTTCAAAACAAATAGAAGCTTTAGGAACTTCATACTTGAGCGTTTTATTACCCAATCCTACAACATTTCTTTTTGCAGAAACTCAATATTTTGCTGGTATCATAGAGGGGCGGATTCCCCTTTCCTGTGAGTCTGCTCTTGCTAAAATCATAGAAACTTAGTATACCCGACTTGCAGGTGGTTGGTTATGCTCTTGGTGCTATAGTGGCAACTATGAGGTTTGATCCTTGGTCTCCCATAGATTAGGCTTGGGAGTTACCGATTCACCATGTGATTAAAAAAAAAATTTATTTTGTTGGTATCACTTTCTTATTTAAAATGTTCACATCAGCTCTTGAGTCAAGGAGCGCTATGAGTTCAAACATTTCTCCCTTTATGCAGATGTTCACTTTACATGATGTTGCTGGTAGGAGATGACGATAATTCTCATTTCTTGAAATCCAAAGACAGGGTCTTTATTTCCTTCAACAATTTCAAGATTTGGATTAAGATTTTTGGCATATTCTGCGGTGTCCCATGAATGAGAATTTTCTTCTACAGCTTGCTTACCTTTCTTTATTTCAACAATTTGGGATTTCTAAGGCAAAGATTTCAGATTTAATATTATGAATCTCTCTACTTACTTCTCTCCCAATATGAGTGAATGCACCTTGTCTGACTTCTCTTGATGTCGCTGGAAAGATCTGGTATTCCTTTCAAAAAAAAAGCATCAAATCAAACCAAGAATACAACGAAATATCATATTCACAAACACGTTGACAAATCGAGAATTTAGTGGATGTGGTATTTCATCTGCCGCCAAATTCCTGATGGTGGATTTCCGTTGAGTATTGTAGTAAAATCCACTAACGTCATGAAGCCATCGATCAGATTGCACCGCCGATCAAATCTCCCAGCAATAGACCTCCGAGTGCTCAGCTAATTAAGCCTATCGCCAAACCTATCCCAGCTTTGTTATTTTTCGCGAAAGAGTTTGTCATTCTAGAAACGATATCTCTATTTTGGGTTTAACGACATCTCTGTTTGGGTTACTACAAACCGACAGATATTTACCATGGGTTTAACGGCATCTCTCTTTGGGTTACTACAAACCGACAGATATTTACCACACGCTAACTCTAACCATCTCATTGCGCGCAATCTTATAATTTACAATAGATATTGATTCGCTGCAGCATCGAATGGGAAATTCTTGGGAGTGACGCTGGTCACATAAAATCTGCTGCTACTGTGCATTGATCTCAAAGGCATACATGGTTATGAACCAGGTGAGACTGGTGTCGAAGTTGTGACGACCAGGTCCAGCAAGGCCTTCGAAAGCAAAACTCAAGCACCACACCGAACTTAATTATGATCCAAGATGGGCGGAATGTTGTAAATTTATGGTTTCAAATACATCATATAATTTTTATTATAATCTGAACTTCAGTATGCGTTAAAATTGTTTTTGTTTAGTTAAGAGAACTTCAGTATGTGTTAAATTGTTTTTGATTAGTTAAGAGCTTGGTTTTTAGGATGTTAAGAAATAGGTTAATTGCTAAAAACATCCAAACATAAATAAGAGTGAAATTTTGTCCCATAACTGATAGAATCGATAATTATGAATAGTATAGGTCATTCCAATTAGCATGGTTTTTTCTGAATCTCAATGTTGAGTTAGTTTGCACTCACTTCATTAAACATTAATATTATTCAATGATAATTGTCTCATGATAGTAGTGAGTGATGATATCAGTAATATCAGTGAGGATGATTATCCACTATACTTATTTGATATCTAAATTATGATAGATTTTCCCACTATATTTAAAAATTAAAAAATTAAAAATCCAAACCCCAAACAATTAATACAAATTTATATCCGTGATTTTTCTTTTATTTAAGATTTACTTTGTAAAATTGGGATCAATCCAATGTGCATCTTTATCTATGATGTGGTGTTTTAATCAATTATTTCTTTTTGGTTTACAAAATTTAAAATTATCTTTATTTAAAAATTTAAATTTATTTTTATTTTAGGATTATTGAGCTGAAACGCACTCTACATCTCACTATGAGGGACATAATTTTATGGCTAAAGGTGTCTTACAACTCAATATGAAACACTTTTACATGTAGTAAATAATAAAATAATACTTACATTAACAAATTAAAAAATATATATAAAAAAACCAATATCGACCATAAATTTTTTAATTTAGTATGGTATGGAAGAGATATGTTTAATTGAAATATCACATGTAAAAATAATATTATTGATATGGTGTGATGTTTAATTCATTTTATGTTTAGACATGGGACATATATATATATATATATATATATAGATGGAAATAATATCTTATGGATATTATTTTGATAATTATATTTTTTTTATTCTCTCTTTTTGGTATTTTATATAATTGATAAGATTTACAAATGTTTTTACACATTTTTTCAACTGTGTAATTTATAATTTAAAGTGTTTCCAATTGTGTAATTATAGTTTAATTCTAATTTACAGTAGACTTCTTTTATAGGCTTTGGATAGACATCATGATGGATAAAAGGATTGTAATTCTAAGCACAAGTTATCAATTTTATACTCTTTTGTTGTACTTTTGTGACCCCAAACATATATTTCTAATATAATATTTTATACTCTACATAATATAGAAGTTTATTTTTAATCCTGAAGGTGAGCACTCCATTAAGAATACTTATTTATAACTATATTTTTTTAATATATCCATATACCCAGTATCTCCTTTTTCAAATGACATTGTGAGTATCAATCTAAAATAACTCACAAAGTGATAGAAAATAGAGAAGGAAAATCATATCTATGTTATATATGTGTACTAAAAGGCCTACTACAACCATTGTCAAAGTTTTTCAATATAGTAAAATAACCTCCTTTATTTTCACTATGCAACATATCTCCATAAATATAAATGTTTAAAACATGGTGTACAATATCTATAATAATAAGGATTCAAGGTGACAATACTTCTCAAATAGGAAAATGAGAAAATAGGGAATTTGGAAACAACACTGAAGATTTATTTTAGAAAGGTTCACAAGAACACTCCATGATTTCAATAAAATAAGTGAGATCTTCCCTACTTGACATAAAATGGTTAGATACTTATTGGTTTATTAATCATTTTACACGTTTTTTCTCCATATTTATATCAAAATCAATATAAATAATGTAGTAATAAATCTATCAGGACTTTAATAATAAAAAAAATGTGTATTAATATGTCAAATTAAATTATTGACATGAGTGGTAAACTCATGCTTACTATATTTAAATTTCAGTTCTTGCAACATTACGTAAACTAAAAGGAGGTCCTATGTGCATGTGTAAAATGTTGATTACATCTTTTTATGGACCATATATAAGAGAAACAAATGGGCTTACATGGATGCATGAGAGGTTTTAATTTTTTTCCTCATTGATAATGGAAGATTTCTGACTCTTCTTTTCAATGGTAATTATTGTTAGAAAGTGTAGCAAGAAAGACTAAATTTGACTTGAGCCTTAGTCAAATTTAGTAATTGGATTTCCCACATTAGCAGGATGACTTGGATGTTAGTTAACTTGTGTGACATGGCCTTTTCTATTAGTTAACTTAGTAAATTTGAGTTATAGGCTTCGAGTAGAGTTGTGCATGTAGTGATTGCTAAAATTTAGTAATCTAGTTCAATTATTGTTAGTTGAACTCAATTATCTGAGCTCTAGTCATTAGTTGAGTTAGTTGAACGTCAGTTGAGTATTTATTACTCTCATTAAATCATTGATCTCTTAGTTAAACTAGCCAATCAGCTAAAAATAGGACAAACATTCATGTAATTCGAATTGCCTAGCTGGTGTGGAGGAAAGTGAAATTTTAATCATCAATTATGTACTAGTTGAGTGTTCCAATTGCCTAGATGGTGTGGAGGAAAGGAAATTTTAATCATCAATTGTATACTAATTAAGTGTACAAGCTAGACATTGATTCAGGTGATCAAGTCCTTGGGAATTACGTAAGGAAATAGGGATGTCCCCTATTTTTAGGAGTTTAATTCCTCCAAGATTGCGCAAGGAAATAGGAGGTTCGCTGAGGCTTGAGTTGGCTAAGTTTTGGCCAGAGCAGGGTAGTTAGCTGGATAATAGGTTTATAATGCAGGTTGTGCTTCAGGATTGAAGCAAGACATTGTAATAGTTTCTCATTCTCATCTGATTAATGAAAACCATTGGAGGGGTATTTTCCTAGTTGGGTTCCCCTGTAAATCATTGTGTTCTTTTAGTTTTAATGGTTGTTGTAATTGCATGTGCTTCTAAATTGTGATTTCCATTCTGTAGAATAGTAGAGGAAATTTGTAATCTCTTGTTCTCTGTTCGAATTCATTAATAGTAGAAATTTTTTATTAATTTCTACATGGTATTAGAGCTCAAAATGACACTATAAACTAGTCAATATATCTTCTCTTTCAAAGATTTCTATTTGCAGATTCAGTGATGCAAGTTTTTTTTTTCGTGCAAGAAAATGTCTTTCAGTGGGTTCAGATTGGAGTATGCCTTGGAGGGAACCTCAAATTTCATATCTTAGAAGGATAGGATGGAAGTTGTACTCGATGATAATGGAGTGTTGGAATACACCAAAATGTAAATTCCAAAATCCGCAGCATCGAATGCACAACAATTAGCCCAGTGGAAGAAGGATATTGTAAAAGCCAGGATGATCATCCTGGAGGGTGTGAGAGACCACATACTCTTGAATCTCCATGGCAAGGAGACTCCAGTTTCTATGTGGAATACCCTGACTGAGTTATTCAAAATGGAAGTGATGCCAGTAAATTGAAATTGAGGGATAAGCTCAGAAAAATATGCACGCATAAAAATGAAACCATTCCACGTTACCTCTCAATATTCACTCAGTGTCGAGATGAGTTTGGAGGAGTTGGAGAAAATATTCGATCTTCAGAGCTAGTGAGCCTAGCTCTCCTAGGCCTTCCTAAATTTTGGCACAACTACCAGGACTCTGTAAATGGAAGGGACAAATTACCAAAATGGGAGAGACTTTGGTTCAATTTGGTGAAGGAAGAAATCCAAAGGAACACCAAAGACGATTTTTCCTTAGTTTGGAAAGGCAAGAAAATTAAAGGAAAGAAGGCCCAAAGCAAGCCAGAGTCCATCCAGAATAATGGCAAGAAGGACCTAAGAAAGAAAAAATGTTTTCATTACCATGAATATGGGCATTATACAACAAAGTGTCTGCACAAGAAGTCTAACAAGAAGCCTTCAGGAGAAGTAGGAGGTGAAACACTTGTGTCAGAATTTGAATTAGACTTCACCCTAATTGCATGCATGGAAAAGATTGTAATGGGTAGTGTGTGGTATTTAAGCTCAAGCGCCCCGTTCCATATGATAGGATGCAAAGAATTCTTCAGTAACCTAGAGGAGAAGGATCTCTAGATGGACATAGAACTTGTGGATGATGGGAGGTACATACCAAAGGAATTAGAATTGTAACCTTTAAGAGGGAGTTAGGATCCCATGTTCATCTGAAAGATGTCATGTATGTACCTGAGCTAAAGAAAAACTTGATCTCTGTAGCTATATTGGAGGATAGAGACTATGATGTTTCTTTCACTAAGGGGAAAGCCTTTTTGAGACATGTAGCTACCAGGAAGGTGAAACAAATTAGAGTTCATGTGAAGAACCTATACAAACTTGAGGTTGACGCTTATGCTGCACTAAGTAGAAAGGAAGAAAAGGTGCAGAGTCAAGATGTTGGAGAACTTTGGCATAGGTGCATGGGACACTTACACCAAGGGGCCTTAAAAATCATGCAGCAAATTACCACCGATCTCTCGAAATGCACCCTTGACCAACATGATGTCTGGAAGGGATGCACCTTGGGAAAATATGTCAAATCTACCTCCTAGGGCAGAGACAGCAGAGCCCAAGCAATCTTGGAGTGAGTCCACTTGTAGAAAATCTGTGATGGGTTAACCCGATAATGCAATATAAACCAAAGAAGAATACTATAACCTACTTCTACTATCAATTTGCGAAAGCTTGAAGATCGAGTTGAACAATATAACCAGAAGAAGAAGAATAAATGGCACAATACACATGAAAATACTTTTGGTGAAAGCCTCAGCTAAAAACCCCACACTATTGTCTTATCATACATGGTGGAAATACATAGGAATTATACAAAGCCTTAGCTCTCATAGCTAGCCAGCTCTCAGTACAATCCTCACAAATGCTCACAGGAAATCTTGGCTTCTCTCCAGCCTTCCTCTCTACCCTCCAAGCTCCTATTTCCTTGAACTATTCCTTGTGGATGATTTTCTTGTTACCAAGTGGAAACCTAGCCTTCAAAACTGCGCAATCCTCAAGGATGAATCCTTGACTGCACGCATGAGTTTTCTCCATGAGAAAACACATGTAACTGATAGTACACTATCCTTGAACATTAATCTCAACTGGGTCTTTCTCAGAATAGACATGCATGAGTTTTTAATGAGGGAATCTTTAGTTAACTGGAGTAGCACTAGTTGAGCGCATTAATGCATCAACTGACTGTTAGTTCCTCAAATAGTTTGGGACTAATTTAACTGGACTTAATTTAGTAAATTGAGTTAACTAATTACAACTCAAATATAACTCAATTTTATCTCCTTAATTTGAGGGATAACTCTTGCATGACTTCAGAAAGACTTCTAACTTGAATTTCTCCAACTAATTAATTTAAAATAAATAAATTAATTATTTCCATGTAGCTATTAAGACAAAATTCGATTTTAATTTACAATTTAATTCAAGGACAAATTAAATTGGAATATTCTTGTTTTCATATTTCAACACTCCCTCTCAACAAGAAAGGGATTATCTGCCACCCCGATCCTGTCTCTATGGAACTCGAATTTACACTTTGGCAATGCCTTTGTCAAAATGTCAGCATCTTGCTCCTCTGTCAAAATATACTGCAGCAACATGATCCTCCTCGCTACAGAGTCTCTGAGATGATGATATCGGATGTCGATGTGCTTGGACCTATCATGAAATACTGGATTCTCAAAGAGTTTGATACAACTTTGATTATCACAATAGATCACAGTTGGATCCATCCTCTGATCAAACAAACCAACTAGGATTTTCTGCATCTAGATGGCCTCACCTGCTGCTTGACCTGTAGCCATGTATTCTACCTCTGTTGAGCTAAGTGCAACCGACTGTTTCCTTTGTACCAAGAAACTGCCACTGACCCAAGGTTGAAAATCCCTCCCGATGTTCTCTTCTGATCTGATGGAATCCCTTCCCAATCTGCATCAGTGAAGCCTTGTAGCTTCACTCCCTCTATCCATCTATACCATAGTCCATACTGAAATGTGCCTCTAAGGTATCTCAATATATTCTTTGCCACCTTCCAAAACATCTTGGTAGGCTGAACCATCGCTTGACTCAGCTGGTTCACCGCATAGCACAAATCTGGTCATGTGTTCACTAAGTACATTAGTGAACCCACACGCTGCCTATACACAATAGCCTCTATCACTTCTCTTGAAGTACCAACCTCCTTCCTCCAGTTACCTGCTAGAGGAGTCTACATGGGCTTGCACTTCTCCATGTGGAATCTCCTGAGTATCTCGTTGGCATACTTGCCCTGAGACACAAACAACTCCCCATCGTTCTGCCACACTTCCATGCCAAGGAAGTAATGCATGAGACCCATGTCTTTCATCTCGAATTCTTTTGCAAGGTCCTCCTTGAAATACACGATCAACTGATCATCACCAGTGAATATGAGATCATCAACATAAAGTACGATGATCAACAACTTACCTTTCACCATGATGTGGTACAGGTTCGCATCCGCTTCAGTCTTTGTGAAGCCCAACCCAGTGAAGTAGTTGTCTATCCTAGTGTACCAAGCAGAAGGTGCTTGCTTCAGCCCATACAACGCTCTCTTGAGTCGGCACACATGCAACTCACGATCGAAGGTCTCAAAACCTTTTGGCTGCTCTATGTACACCTCTTCCTCAATCTGGCCATTGAGGAATGCAGTCTTCACATCCATCTGATGGATCTTCCAACACATCTGTGCTAATAGTGCCAACATAGATCTAACAGATGAGTACCTTGCAACAGGAGCAAAAGTCTCATCATAGTTAATCCCCTCAACCTATGAAAAGCCACGGGCAACAAATCTTGCCTTATGCTTCTCCACACTACCATCAATAACTTGCTTTACCTTGTAAAGCCAACGGGAACTCACAACTGACTTGTTCTCCGATCTCAGAACCACGTCGCAAACACTGTTACGAACTATGGAGTCATACTCCTCCACCATAACATCAACCCAAATCGGCTGTTGCACTGCTTCCTCAAAGGAAGATGGCTTGGTCTCAACACATTCCCTAGCAAGGGCCATGTATCCAGTGTACCTATTAGGTGACCTCCTCTGTCTGTGCTGAGAATATAGTGCTCCCACATTCTCTCTCGCATCCTCCAACAATCTGTCAGCTTCTCTTGTGTGCTTTTGTCCATCTTTGGAAGACTCTTCTTGAGTGGATGTATTCACTCCTGGAACCTCTGCATGCAGCTACTTCACATCAGTCTGAGGCTCCTCCTCCTTAGGAACCAATAGTTCCTCCATAGCCTATAGTTGGAGCTCCCTCTCAAGGGAAACTCGCATGGCCTTCTACTCATCAAACTTGAGATCTCTGCGAACCACTGTCCTCCAACTGGTAGGCAAGTACGAACAATGGTTGTGAGGTGTATCAGTGTACCCCACAAATATCCCCAACTCTGTTGTTAACTCTAGCTTCTTCCGTGCATCCTTTGTTACATGGCAATATACCGATGAGCCAAAGATCCTGAAGTGACCCACATTTGGTATTTTACGGGAGAAAGCTTCCTATAGTGTCTTCATCCAAAGTCTGCGATGTGGGCTTCTATTCTACAAATAGACTGCTGTGTTGCATGCCTCATCCCAAAAGTGAAGTGGTAGGCCTTGGTCATGCAGCATTTCCCGTGCTGCCCCTACAATAGTTCTGTTCTTCCTCTCGGCCACCCCATTCTACTGTGGGTTATGAGGTGTCGTCAACTCTCATTTAGTTCCTTCCGATGCACAGAAGTTCTTAAAATATTGAGAGACATATTCTCCATCGTTGTCGCTTCTCAAGGCCTTGATCTTCTTCCTTGACTCTTTCTCGACCAAATATTTTAACTCACAAAACTTTGTGAAGGTTTGGTCCTTCTTCTGCATGAAATAAATCTAGCATTTACGAGAATAGTCATCAATGAAAATCACATAATACCTTTTCTTCGCTATGGATGCCATCGAGAATGGTCCACACAAATCAGTATGAACTAGATCCAAGATAGCCTCTGCTTGACTGTCTCGATCATGAAAGGAATACTTGGTGTACTTTCTCAAGGTACAACCTTTGCATGTGTCAACTTGCTCAAGTTTACCTTTGGGAAGTCCTGTAGATATCTGCTACATTATCTTCAAAGCCCCATGATGTAAATGGCCCAACTGCCTGTGCCACAACTCGCCAATGTCTTGGCTTTGCACCAATTCTGCTTTCGTACTCAATGCTGCACAATCATCTACCTCTAGTTTATAGGGATTCTTCACATGAATCCCTATCCTCTTGGTCTGACCCGTGGCTATGTGTCTTAGGAATAGCTTTCCTTTACTGAAGACAACATCATAGCCTTTGTCCTCCAACATCGTGACCAATACCAAGTTCTTTTTCAGTCTAGGCACATATATCACATCTGTTAAGGTGAGAGGAGCTCCATGCTCCCTCTGAAAAGCAATCGTGCCCACTCCTGAAACACTATACCTTCCGTCTTCACCCATCTCTATGCACATCTTGAGGTCTTTCTCCTCCAAGGCACTGAATAATTTTTTATCACCGGTCATGTGGAATGAGGCTCCACTGTCAAGATACCAGACACAACCTATCATCGATGACACCATGCATGTGATTAGGGTAAAGTCCATTTCGAACTGAGAGGCTAATGCCTCACCTTCCGATCCTTCCAAGGATCCCTTCTTGGACTTCTTCGATGGGCAATTAGTCACATAATGTCCCATCTTGTGACAATTAAAGCATCTTACATTAGACATGTCACCCTTCTTCCCTCCATGATAAGAATTCAATTTGAAATGGGAAGCCTTCCCCTTCCCTTTCCTTGCCTTACTTTCTAAGGCCAAATTTTCTTCATCATCATTCTTGGATGAAAAACCATCTCGTGTACTCCTCCTGCATAAGATCCAACCACAGTCATTCCCAATCCGGCAGTTTCTCCCTTCCATTCACAGAGTCCTGGTAGCTATTCCAACTCTTTGGAAGGCCAAGGAAAGCGAGGCTCACCATATCATCATCGGTAGTAGTTATTCCCACACTGCCAAGCTCATCTCTACAGGTGGTGAGCTTGTTCAGATATATGGAAATAGTATCGCCCTTCTCCATCTTAATTCTTCGAAACTTATCCTTGAGCGCCAATTTCCTCTGGTCGCTACTGTTCTAGTAGAGGTCCTTCAATGTCTTCCACATTGAAAATGGAGTATCCTTCCCATGGACACTTGAGACAATATGGTCTTGAACTCCCTCAAGGATGATCTGTCTCACCTTCGCCACACACTTCTTCCACTCAACCAACTCTTGTGCATTAGTTGAAGCTGGCCTTGGGATTTCTTGATCAATGAATTCCTTCAAGCCATTGTCTTCTAATATAACCTCCATTCTATCTTTCCATGCTATGTAATTCGAGCTACTTTCCAAGGCATACATGAGTCTTAAGCCATAGAACGCCATTGGCCAACCTTGAAGTATGATATGAGTTCGATTTGCACCTGCAACCCTGAACTTCAAACTTCGAATTCTCTTCTTAGTATACTATTCACAACTCCGATACCATGTAGAAAATCTGTGATAGGTTAACCCGATAATGCAATATAAATCAAAGCAGAATACTATAACCTACTTCTACTATCAATTTGTGGAAGCTTAAAGATTGAGCTTAACAATATAACCAGAAGAAGAAGAATCAATGGCACAATACACATGAAAATAATTTTGGGGAAAGCCTGAGCTAAAACCACACACTATTGTATTATCATACATGGTGGAAATACATAGGAATTATACAAAGCCTTAGCTCTCACAGCTAGCCAGCTCTTAGTACAATCCTCACAGATGCTCACAGGAAATCTTGGCTTCTCAACCTTCCTCTCTTCCCTCTAAGCTCCTATTTCCTTGCACTGTTCCTTGTGGATGATTTTCCTATTACCAAGTGGAAAACCAAGCCTTAAAACTGTGCAATCCTCAAGGATGAATCCTTGGCTGCATGCATGAGTTTTCTCCATGAGAAAACACATGCAACTGATAGTACACTGTCCTTGAATATTAATCTCAATTGGGTCTTTCTCAGAATAGACATGCATGAGTTTCCGATGAGGGAATCTTCAGTTAACTGGAGTAGCACTAGTTGAGTGCATTAATGCATCAGTTGACTGCTAACTCATTATTAGTTCCTCAAATAGTTTGGAACTAATTTAACTAGAATTAACTTAGTAAATTGAGTTAACTAATTACAACTCAAATATAACTCAATTTTACCTCCTTAATTCAAGGGATAACTCTTGCATGACTTCAGAAAGACTTCTAACTTGAATTTCTCCAACTAATTAATTTAAAATAAATTAATTAATTATTTCCATGTAGCTGTTAAGACTAAATTCGATTTTAATTCACAATTTAATTTAAGGATAAATTAAATTGGAATATTCTTGTTTCCATATTTCAACACCACTCTGATGTATGTGGACCATTTTTGACAGCCTCTACAACAAAATGTAGGTATTATGTGATTTTTATTAATGACTTTGCTAGAAAATGTTGGATCTTCTTCATGTGGAAGAAGGATGAAGTTTTCTAAAAGGTTGTTGAATTCAAAGCATTGGTTGAAAAGGAGGCTGGTCATAAATTGAAAGCCCTAAGAAGTGACAATGGAGGAGAATTTGTTTCTAGCACCTTCAAGGATTTTTGTGCTAAAGAGGGTATTAGAAGAAAACTGATAGCACCCCATAATCCACAACAAAATGGGGTGCCTGAAAGGAAGAACAAAATCATAGTGGGAGCAAAAAGAGTCATGTTGCATGATTAAAAGTTTCCAATTACATCTATGGGAAGAAGAATGAAACACATAAATTTATTTGCATAACCGTTTCCTTCATAGAATACTAGGCATGATCACACCCAGAGAAGCTTTCTCTAGGAGGAAGCCAGATGTATCTCATTTTCAAATTTTTGGAGCTATTGTGTATTTTCTTTTCTCCAAGGATAAAAGGAAGAAATTGGAGGCTATAGCTGAGGTGGAGATCTTTGTAGGATACAAAAGGACTCCTCATAACTATAGGGTGTATTTTTCTTCACTCAGGGTGATAATAGTGAGGAGAGATGTCAAATTTGATGAGGAGAAGGCTATGAGATTCTATCTAGAGAAAGAGTTGAGTATCCCACCAAAGGAGGAGCATCTAGCTCCAAAGGAGGATCCCCATGCAAATCTTAAGGATGATGTGGAGCAGCCATATGTGGAGGAGCAGATAGGAGGCCGAGTGGAGGCACCCACTCAACCAGAATTTTCTAGAGAGGGGAGGAAGAGAACCAAAGAAGTTGACATATTGGCACAGGATGCTCGGGAGCATGTGGGAGCTCCTACATCATAGTGAAGGAAGAGGAGGTCACTAGATATGTACACTAGGTATATGGCTCTCATTACAAAACTCATTGAGACAAAGCTTTCTTCATTTGAGGAAGCAATTTCTCATCCAGTGTGGGTTGATGTTGGGTCCCTATAATACTAGTGATTACCCCATTACTATTGTAGTTATACCCCTTATTAATATTGTTGTGCCCCTATTGACCCCATATTGTTATTACTGTGCCCCATAGAATCCCTCTATTGTATTTTTGTGGCTTTATATTATTATTGTTAGGTCGGCTGGGTTATATTGTGACTCCTTAGACTCCTATATATAGAAAGGAGGTTTTGTCTTTTGAATCATCCAAGAATTGTTCATTTATGTAATGTAAAGGAGGTTTCCCCCTCGAAGAGGCTGAATTCTAAGGCGTTGATCTATCTTTTCTATCTTTTCTTGAGCCGATTTCATAACATTTGGTATCAGAGCTTTGGATTCTAGGGTTTCGCTGCTCCAAACAGGTCATCGTGGCATTTTCGCTATACATTTTTTTCTGCGACGTTTCAGAAGCTAAAAAAAAAACCCATTTGAGAAGACATCGTGTTGAATCTTGGATCCAAAATTTAGAGATTTTTGCGCTATATTTGCAGAGATATGATCTGAAGAAGTTGGTCTTTTTGCAGACTCCTGAATTACATTCCAAACAGATGACCTGGGGAAAATCATCATAACTTTTTCCCTGAGCATTGGATTGAAATTTCGTAAGAAGTTGCAGAAAGAGGACGGACTGTAGTTTCTTGTATATATTTTTCAGAGACAAAGGACGAAACAGTGACTCATGGCACGTCGTACAAGTTTGCTCTATTGAACTAGTCTATAATCAGGTCACTGTGGGAGATTTCGCATAACTATTCCTTGGAGAATCCAAATTGGATCAGACTGGTGGCATTGGAAAGAGGACAAAGAGGGCTACCACAGGCTACAATTTTAGAACTGGATGATCTGAAAGTACAGAGATACATCAGAGGAAATATCGAGCTCCTACAAAGTGAAAAAAAAGGTGTGTAGATTCTTTTAAATTTTTGCTTAAGAGTGGTTTGAAAGTTTATTTTGAAGGAATTCAAAGGGCTAGTAGAGCATTATTATCGGTAACTGATACCCTGAGGAAAGAAAACACAAACACCTAGTAAGGAACTTGAAAGCTCTAGCATGACTCATGAAGAAGAAGAAGAAATGCTATATGATATATCAAAATTACAAGAACAAGTGCAACAAGTGTCACTTGCACAAAAAGCAACAAAATCTAAGATGGATGGTTTAAGGAAAGATGTAGAAGCTAAGATGGACGGTTTAAAGAAAGGTGTAGAAGCTAAGATGGATTGTTTAAAGAAAGGAGTAGAAGCCAATATGGATGGCATGGAAGCTAAGGTGAATGGCATGGACGCTAAAATTGATGGCATGGATGATAAGATGGAAGAATTGAAGATAAATATGAATAAGTTGCTACAAGAAATGGTCACTAATGGTGAAAGGGTACTAAAGGAAACTCATGATGAGAATAAAAGAAATGTTAATCATGATTCCATAGACTCTAATGTTGGATCGAAGACTCACCATATTCCAAAAATCGATATGAGGAAGTTTGATGGCAAGGATCCTGCCACATGGATATTACAGATGGAGCAATTCTTCGATCTCAATAATGTGCAAAACACACAAAAGGTACGAATGGAAAATTTATATTTGGAACCAAATCAGTTTGTATGGTATCAATGGCTTTGCTCTAGTAAACAATTTATCACTTGGGCAATTTTTACGGAAGAATTGATAGCACATTATGAGGATACAAAAAGCAACACTTTTTTTAGCCAATTGATAAGTCTCAAACAAAAGGGTTCAATAATGGAGCACATTGAGGAGTTCCAAAAATTGAACATAAGGGTAAAAGATATTCCAGAGGAGCATAGGATTGATGTGTTCATAGGGTCTTTAAAGGATAATATCCAACATGATGTTCGCCTTTGGGAACCTGATTCATTAGAGAAGGCATTCAGGTTAGCAAGAAAAATGGAAAGCAAAAT
Source organism: Pinus tabuliformis (assembly GCA_031772625.1). Lineage (NCBI taxonomy): Eukaryota > Viridiplantae > Streptophyta > Pinopsida > Pinales > Pinaceae > Pinus > Pinus tabuliformis. The sequence goes on along the minus strand of CM062808.1, from coordinate 290,115,173 downwards.
TATGGCAACCAGGAAGCATACCACTCACAACTATAAAGACGGAAGTGTTGTTGCCCCTAGTCTTCCACAACCTATAAGGTTGACACCACAACAATTGGAAGAAAAAAGAGAAAAAGGGCTTTGTTACAGTTGTGATAGCAAATACACTAAAGGTCATAAGTGTGCTGAGAAGAAATTATTCTACATAGATTGTGAAGAGGAAGAAGAAAAGGAGCAAGAAAGGTCAAAAGAAGAGGATATACTCCAGGAACAAAGCCTAGATGAAGAACAAATAAATCCGACCATATCTTGTAATGCATTGGCGGGAATTACCACTCCTCAAACCATCAAGATAGAAGGACAAATCAAGAAGAAAAAGGTAATAGTGTTGATTGATTCAGGAAGCACCCACAATTTTATTCATTGTAAGGTAGCAAAAGAATTGAATTGCTTCCTATATCCAGCACCAGAGTGTCAAGTGATGATTGCAAATGGAGGAACAATAAATTGCTCTGGAAAGTGCCATAATATCAAGCTATCCATGGGAGAATATGTATTGACTAGCCCAATGCTTTCCATTCCAATGGGAGGTGCTGATGTTGTACTAGGAGTCCAATGGCTACAATCCTTGGGTACAATAGCTTTTAATTTTCAAGAACTTTTCATCAAATTTTCTACGGAAGGAAAGGAAGTTGAATTAAGGGGTATTGCAGGGAAACCAGGAAAGATAATCAGCTCTAATGGTATGACAAAGCTTCTAAAAAAGGAACAAAGAGGTGTAATTGCACAATTATGTTCGCTAGATGTTTCCACATCGGAATCATCTATTTCTCCAGATCTCCAAAAAGTCTTGGACAATCATTCCAAGGTATTTGAGACTCCCAAAGGTCTCCCACCTATGCGTGATCATGATCATGCTATTCATCTGATTCCAGGAAGTGTTCCTCCAAACATCAGGCCGTACAGATATCCCTATGTCCAAAAGAGTGAAATTGAACGTATGGTTGCAGAAATGCTAGAGGCTGGTATAATTCAACCGAGTCAAAGTTCTTTCTCTGCTCCAGTAGTATTGGTGCACAAGAAGGATGGATCATGGCGCATGTGTCCAGATTATAGGGAGCTCAACAAGCTCACTATTAAAGATAAGTTCCCCATTCCTGTCATTGATGAATTACTGGATGAATTGCATGGATCAATTTACTTCACCAAGTTGGATCTTCATTTAGGATATCATCAAATCAGAATGAAGATTGAAGACATTCCGAAAACAACATTTAGAACTCATGAGGGTCATTATGAATTTTTGGTCATGCCTTTTGGCCTTACCAATGCACCTTCAACATTTCAAGGTTTGATGAATTCAATTTTCAAACCATTCCTTAGAAAATTTGTGTTAGTATTTTTTGATGATATACTAATCTACAACAAGTCTTGGAAGGATCATGTTGAACATGTTGACAGGGTGCTACAACTATTGGAGGAGAAACAATTATATGCAAAAAGATCCAAATGTTTCTTTGGAGTCCAGGAGGTGGAATATCTGGGTCATATTGTATCTCATGAAGGAGTTAAGGTAGACCCTAGCAAAATTAAAGCCATTAAGGAATGGAAAATCCCCACATCCATAAAGCATCTGCGAGGATTTCTCGGGTTGACAGGGTATTATCGCAAGTTTGTTAAGAATTATGGGAGAATAGCAGCACCTCTAACAACATTATTGAAGAAAGATGCATTTTCATGGACTCCGGAAGCAACAAAGGCCTTTGAACATCTTAAAGAGGCAATGTGCCAAGCACCGTCTTAGCTACACCGGACTTCACAAAAACCTTTATTGTGGAATGTGATGCTTCAGGAAATGGAATTGGTGCTGTTCTAATGCAAGATGAAAGACCCATTGCTTTTGAAAGTCGTCCAATCAAGGGAAAGTTTTTAAGCAAAGCTATTTATGAGAAGGAAATGTTGGCAATACTCCATGCACTTAAGAAATGGCGACCCTACCTAATGGGAAGACACTTCAAGGTAAAAACGGATCATGATAGCCTTAAATACTTTTTAGAACAAAGATTATCCTCTGAAGAGCAACAAAAGTGGGTCACAAAGATGTTGGGTTATGACTTTGAAATCATCTACAAAAAAGGGAAGCAAAATGTGGTGGCAGATGCACTCTCAAGAAAGGATGAGGATGTGGAAGCATTGTTGTGCGCCATTTCTATTATCCAACCAGATTGGATAAACGAAGCAAGGGAGGAATGGAAGAATGATGAAGAAGTGTGGGCACTTATTCGAAAGTTACAACAAGATTCCAGTACGTCTGATACATTTAGCTGGCAAAATGATTCGTTATGGTACAAAGATCGCTTATACCTCTGTAAGAATTCCCAGCTAAAACAAAAGATTCTTATGGAATTGCACACTTCTCCCTTAGGAGGGCACTCAGGATTTTTAAAAACTTACCACAGGGTTAAGAAGGAATTTTTTTGGGATGGCCTTAAATCAGATATTCAAAAGTTTGTGGCAGAATGTTTGGTTTTCCAACAAAATAAAGTTGAAACAATTAAGACACGGGTCTATTACAACCTTTATCCATTCCAAGCCAATGTTGGGAGGAGGTTTCAATGGATTTTATCACAGGTTTACCCAAGTCTGAGGGAAAGAGTGTCATCATGGTGGTAGTTGACAGACTTACCAAGTATGCACACTTTTGTGCATTATCACATCCATTTAAAGCCAGTACAGTTTCTACTGCATTTATGGAAACAATTCAAAAGCTACATGGAAACCCAAAGATTATTGTAAGTGACAGAGATCCCATTTTCACTGGAAATTTTTGGACAGAATTATTTTCTTGTCTTGGTACTCAGTTAGCTCATAGCTCATCTTATCATCCTCAATCTGATGGGCAAATGAGATAGTAAACAAATGTTTGGAAGGATATCTTCGTTGCTTTGTATCTGATAAACAGACACAATGGGTCAAATGGTTGCCTCTGGCTGAATGGTGGTATAACACTTCCTTCCATACAGCAACAAAAATGACCCCATTTATGGCACTTTATGGGTATCAACCACCATCCATCACATCATATTTAAGAGAAAATTCTAAGGTTCAGGCAGTGGAACATCACATCGAACATCAACAACAAGTCCTCCAACTCTTAAAGGATAACCTCGTGTTGGCACAAAATAGAATGAAACAACAGGCAGATCAACATCGCAGTGAAAGAAGTTTTGATGTAGGTGATTGGGTATTCCTACGGCTACAACCATATAAGCAAATGTCCCTCAAGCAAGCTAAGAAGGATAATAAATTATCACCAAAGTATTATGGTCCATACAAGGTGTTGCAAAAGATTGGTACTATGGCATACAAATTGGAGCTTCCTGCAGCTTCTCGATTGCACCCAGTTTTCCATGTTTCATGTTTAAAGAAGGTTATAGGTGACAAGCTCCCAGTTCAAACAATATTGCCAGAACTTGACGAGGAAGGAAAAATTATATTGGAACCAGAAGCAGTCACAGAAACAAGAACTCGACAGCTACGAAATCGATCAATTTTGGAGTATCTTATCAAGTGGAAGAACTTATCCGCTGAAGATTCCACATGAGAGGATGAGAATTTTATACAGAAGTATCCAGAACTACTCAAGCATTGAGGACAACACTTTTTTGAAGGAGAGGGGCATGTTGGGTCCCTATAATACTAGTGATTACCCCATTACTATTGTAGTTATACCCCTTATTAATATTGTTGTGCCCCTATTGCCCCCATATTGTTATTACTGTGCCCCATAGAATCCCTCTATTGTATTTTTGTGGCTTTATATTATTATTGTTAGGTCGGATGGGTTATATTGTGACTCCTTAGACTCCTATATATAGAAAAGAGGTTTTGTCATTTGAATCATCCAAGAATTGTTCATTTATGTAATGTAAAGGAGGTTTCCCCCTCGAAGAGGCTGAATTCTAAGGTGTTGATCTATCTTTTCTATCTTTTCTTGAGATGGTTTCATAACAGTTGATGCCATGGTGGAGGAGTATGACTCCATCGTGAAGAACAGTGTATGGGAGGTGGTGTCAAGACCAAAGAACAAGTTAGTGGTTTGTTCCAAATGAATTTACATAGTGAAGCATGCAACTGATGGGAGCATTGAGAAGTACAAGGCTATATTTGTGGCCAAAGGCTTCTCACAAGTAGAGGGAGTGGACTATGAGGAAACATTTTCCCCAGTGGCAAGATATTCCTCAATCATAACTATTCTAGCATTAGCTTCAAAGATGGGGTGGAAGATCCACCAAATGGATGTGAATATCGCCTTATTCAATGGTGTTGTTGAGGAAGAAACTTAGATAGATAAGCCAAAGGGATTTGAGACATATGACAAGGCGAGAGATGTTTTTAGAGTCAGGAGAGTCTTGTATGGTATTAAAGAGGCGCCTTGAGCATGATACACTTGCATTGACACATATCTCAATGGATTGGGCTTCACCAAAAGTGAAGCAGATGGAAATCTTTATCACATTGTGGTAGATGGCAAGTTTTTTATCTTGGTTTTGTATGCTAATGACTTGATACTTATAGGGGATGAGAAGTTTATCCACTCTTGTAAGGAGGACCTTCCGAGAGAATTTGATATGAAAGATATGGGCTTGATGAATTATTTCCTTGTGCTGGAAGTATGGCAGGATGATGGTGAGTTGTTTGAGAGTTGGCTAAAGTATGCATATTAAATACTTTAGATATTTCATATGGAGAATTGAAAACCTATGCACACACCTCTAGTTACAAATTAGAGGAAGGAGAGTGCTTATTCAGGAGAGGCAGTAGATGCTACCATCTACATGAAACTTTTTGGATCCTTGATGTTTTTGGTGAACACAAGGTACGACATATACTATGCAGTTAATTAATTGAGTCAAGCGATGGTGAAGCCTACCAAGTTGTATTGGAAGGAAACAAATAATGTGTTAAGATACCTTAGAAGCACAACTGAGTATGGGTTATGGTACATAAGGATAGTGGGAGTGAAGCTCCAAGGCTTCATTGATGCAGATTGGGTAGGGAGTCCATCAGACATGAAAATTACTTTAGGTTCTATCTTCAGTGTTGGGTCTACAGCTATTTCCTGCTATAGCAGGAAACAAATATCTTTAGTACTCAACTCAATATAGGTTGAATACATGGCTGCAAGTCAAGCAATATATGAGGCCATATGGATGAGAAAAATACTTGTGGATATTTTCAGTAAGGAGATGGATCTAACAGTAATTTATTGTGATAATTAGAGTTATATCATACTTTTTGATAATCCAGTATTTCATGATAGGTCCAAGCACATTGATATCATGTATCATCACTTGTAGGATTGTGTGTAGAGGAGAATTAAGATGTTACAGTACATTCCAACTAAGGAGTAGGATGAAGATATCTTCACAAATGCATTGTCAAGAGGAAAATTTGAATTCCATAGGTGCAGGATAGGGGTGGTGAAAAATACCTTTTTTTCTAAGAGGGAGTGTTAAAAAGTGTAGCAAGAAAGGCTAAACTTGCCTTAGTCAAATTTAGTAATTCAATTTTCCACATCAATAGGATGACTTGAATGGCATTTAACTTGTGTGACATAGTCTTGTCTACTAGTTAGATCAATAAATTCGAGTTATAGACTTGGATTAGAGTTGTGCATTTAGTGATTGCTAAAATTTAGTAATCTAGTTCAGTTATTGTTAGTTGAACTTAGTTAACTCAACTCTAGTCATTAGTAGATTCAAAAGGTAAGTTGAGTAGTTATGACTATTGTTAACTCACTGATCTCTTAGTTAAATTAGTCAATAATCTAAAAATGAACCAAACATACATGGAATTTGAATTTCTTAGCTGGAGTGGAGGAAAATGCACATTGTAATCATCAATTATATACTAGTTGAGTGTACAAGCTTGGCATTGATGCAGGTGATCAAGTCTTTGGGAATTGCGTAAGAAAATAGGGAATTCTCCTATCGTTTAGGAGATGAATTCCTCCAAGGTTAGGCAAGGAAATAAGAGGTTGGATAAGTCTTGAATTGGCTAAGTGTTGGCCAGAGCAGGATAATCAACAGGAGAACAAGTTTATAGTGTAGGTTGTGCTTCAGGATCGAAGCAAGACATTGTAATAGTTTCTCATTCTCATCTGATTAATGAAAAACAACAGGGGGTTTTTTCCTAGTTGAATTCCCCTGTAAATCATTTTGTTCTTATGGTTTTAATGGTTTCATGTCATTGCATTTGTTTCTAAATTGTGATTTCCATTATGCATAATAGTAGAGGAAATTTGTAATCTCTTGTTTTTAGTTCAAATTCATGAGTAGTAGCAAATTTCTATTAATTTATACAATTATAAATACAAGTTGATTAATAAATATTTTATGGCTAAGAATTAAGTGATAAATAGTGTGATGGTGATTAAGATGCATTTGTTTAACTTTATAATAGGCTTGGTGTGGAATTTTTCTTTCCTATTTAGATTAAGTAAAATAAATATCTATTTTTATATAATTATAAGTAAATTATTTAAAGTGGACATGTATTTATCATTGTAAACATGATGCATTAGCTGGTAGAAATGTGAAAACATAAATTTTAGTATTATCTTTTTTTTGGTCAAGTAAGAGTGGAGCCTTCAATTAACCAAAAGAAAGATTACATATGTTACACGTCTTTACAAGTGTAAAGACCAACAAAAGACAAACCCGTTGATGATTAACAGTCAACAGGGTCAACAAAACCCGAAACAAAACCCAAAACCTTACACATAAACCTCCGACCATTATACAACCTGATAGCCATTCGATAAGAACCCCAATGATCTGACGGTCCTTAAATAAATCGCATCAGAAACTTACGCGACCCTTACCCGCTTTACGGAGCTGACAGAGAAAATAAACTATTAATGTATAAAACTTCGGGTCCATTCTTGGACTTAACCTCCTCCCATTTTGAAACCTGATATCCTTTCGATCAAGATCTCATATGATCCGATGGTCATTAATGATATCGCCCCGGCAACATGCGCGACTCTTACCCGCTTCACGGATCCGATAAGGATTATAAGCCATTGGTTTATAAAAATCTGGGTTTGTTCTCAGACTTAACCTTCGATCACTTTTACAACTCGATATCCATACAATCAAGCCCGTGTTGATCTGACGGTCTTTATAGATATTGGATCAGAAAATAACGCGACCTTTACCCACTTTATGGAGCCGATAAGGATTACAAACCACTAATCTATAAATCTTTGGGTCCGCTTGTAGACTTAACCTTCGATCATTTTCCAACCCGATAGCCATTTGATAACGAAGGCCATCAAAATCTATGGTCAACGGCCCTTCAACTAGCCCGTTATTTACCATGTACTCCTCCCCTGTAGTTAGCTCTGTCTTAAGCATTCTTTGTGGGATCAACGGTTAGGATTGACTCCTACTTCCGCTCTCTCCTACTTCCACTAGTCTTCCTTTTGCTCATTACTCATGGTCTGGAAGTGCTCCATGTCTTTGGCCGCCTGTCTTTGACAATCATCACACAATTTCCCTGAGGGTGTCGAATCCCAAGTGTACCTAATATAACTTTCCTTACAAAGCACTCCTTCATTTGCCAAATGATCAGCTAGCATATTGGCTTTTCTTCGCACATGAACGAAGCTGACAGTTCTCAGGGTTCGCAAGTGGGAATGAATACGCTGAAAGACCTATGATAGCCTCCAATGTTTCGATACTTTTCCAGGTGTCATTCCATTACATATCTTCTTGGCCACATTAATGACCAATTCAGAGTCTGCTTCAATGATGGCATTGTGTAAATTTGACTCGATCAGGATTTCCAGGCACTGCTCTAAGGCCATGAGCTCTGCCATGTTATTAGTGGCAGTCCCCAAATGACTATGAAAGATATCCTTTATGTGCCCCTGCTCATCTCTTATGACCCTGCCAAATCCAGCCATCCCTGGGTTGCCCTTAGAGGCTTTGTCTATATTGATTTTCAAAAAACCATGAGGAGGAGGCTGCCAGAAGTCTTTACCAGCAGTTGTTTGGCTCACACCCTTGTTTATGCCATGGGGAACTAGCAAATGGAGACCCAACTGTAGCAGTATGTGAGCATCCTGGGGCAAAGGAGGGTTCTCAAGAAGTTTCCACAAAAGGGCTCCAACTGTGTCTTTGAGCTGTCGTAATATTTGTGCAATGATGTTCTGGGTCGAGCTTGTTTTTTTCTTGAAAATCCTGCCATTGTGTTCTTTCCAGACATCCCAGATAATAAAGCCTGGAACTAGATTCTAAGCTTTGTTGATGATTTCATTTCCTGAGAAGTATTTCCTCCAATTCTTCAAAGTGTTGGTGATGCTGAGTCTTTCCTTATTAGTTTTCTTGAAGATTGAGGCCACCCAATCCCACAAGGTAGAGGTGAATGGGTAGAGGTTAAGTGTTCCATCGTCTCCTCTTGTAAGCCATATAGATGGCATTTGGATGGGCCAACAAAACCCCTTTTCAGAATATTCTCCTAAGTTAGAATTTTCTTTTGTTAAACCAACCACATAAACAACTTTATTTTCATCCAATGCGGGTTCTACCAAAGGTCCTTCCATACCTGATCAGGGTTTTGATAATCAAACCCTAGGACCATTCATTTAGTTTCTTTGAGGTTAAAGTTTCCTTCAATGTTTCTTCCCCATCTCAGTTGGTCAGACGAGGATGACACCAAAATCTTCCTTTGTTCCAAGTCAAGAGCAAGAGAAACTGCCTGGGCCTTCAAAGGGCTCTCTTCACTATAACCCAGATCCTTCCATATTCTCCATTTACCATTGTTCGTTACCTAATCCCAAAAGTCACTTACCATAAGTAAACCTTTGTTGTTAGTGTCATTCTTGAGAGCGGTTAGTTCTTCCCTAAACTATTTTGGTTCCTGCTGCCAGTTATCCTCCCAAAACTGTGCCAGGTTCCCAGCTCAGATCTCCCAAAAACTATGCTGCTGGACAATGGCTCTATTCTCCCAAGCAAGGTTCCAAATGTGGGAGCCCTTGATGAGCCTAGAAATTTGGATATGATCCCTCTCCTGCCAATTATTTGCATATTTTTATTTCCAAAGCTTGGCCCAAGGGGTTGCCGATTCCTTAAGCCACCTCCACCAAAGTTTTTCTCCTAAAACTCTGCTGAGGGTTTTAGGGTCATGAAGCCCCAAACCACCATGGGCCTTAGGTTTGCAGAGCTTGTCCCAAACTACCAAAGCCCACTTCTTCTTCTCTTCCCCTTTGACCCAAAGAAAATCTCGTTGAATACTCCTGATCTGTTACATAACTCCTTTAGGAGCAAGAAGAGCTGAAAACATGAAAATGGGAATAGCCTGTAGGACAACCTTTGTAAGCACAAGATACCCCACCAAATTCAAAGACCTGCATGTCCATTTCCTGACCTTGTCTTGAAGTTTATTAGTTACCAGCTCCCACACTCCCTTGCTTAGAGGTTTGTCCGTAAGAGGCATTCCAAGGTACTTGGAAGGTAACTGATCCCTTTGAAACCCGAGAATTATGGTGAGGTTCCTCTAAATAGCAATTTCAGTGTTAAAAAAGAAAACCTTTGATTTGTCAAGGCTTACCTCTATACCAGTAGCCATAGAAAAGTCGTTCAGGATTTGTTTGAAAGCTCTAGCTTCCCTGACCGTGGGAATACCCTGCAACATTGTGTCATCCACAAATTGTTGATGAGTAGAAGCAGCACCATCTAGGGTAAGTTTTAGACCCTAGATTCTTCCTTCAGCATTTGCCATTTTGATCGCTCTGCCTAGCCCTTCCATCATGAGAACAAAGAGGAAGGGGGAGAGCGGATCCCCTTATCTGAGACCCCTAGAAAGCATAAAGGTTCTAGAGGGAGAGCCGTTAAGCAGGATGGAAAAACTAGCCGTGGATACAAGGGCCATAACCCATCTTATCCAGTTGTGGTCGAAGCCATAAGCTCTTAGCACTGCCCTGATGTAAGACCAACTTAGCTTATCATAAGCTTTCACTAGGTCAAGCTGTATGATCATACTAGCTTGCTTATTGCTCTTAAGAGAGTGTACCACCTCGTAAGCTTGTATGGTGTTATTGAGAATCTGTCTTCCTTCCACATAACCAGTTTTCTCCTCTGAGACAAGAGCTGTAAGAAGGGGCTTGAGTTTGTTGGCGATCACTTTGGAAATAATTTTGTACACCACATTGCATAAAGCTATGGGTCTGAATATGTCCGGTGTCATAGCTTTTTCTTGCTTTGGAATCAAAGCTATGAAAGAGGCATTAAGAGCCTTCAAAACTGTTTTGGATCTTCTTGATTCTTCCACAACATCAAGGATAGCTTGTTTAACTGTTTTCTAGCAAGCTTTGAAGAAGTCCACATTGAACCCATCCAGGCCAGGAGCTTTCCCATTTTGCATCTCATTGATAACTTCAATGACCTCCTCTTCAGACACTGGCCTATTAATATTGTGGTTTTCTTCCCTGGTTACAAGCTTAGGAATGTACTTTGTGAATTTGTTAATGGACTGAGATCTGTCGACGAGAGGCTCCTCTACTATGCTAAGGAAATGTTGAACTAGGATAGATTCCATTTCTTTGTGAGGGACGAGCTCTTTCCCTTGAGAATTTTTAAGTTTTGAAATTCTATTATGTGACCTGTGATCCAAGGTTGATTTATGAAAAAAATTCGTGTTTCTTTCTCCTTCTCTAATCCACTAAACCCTCGATTTCTGTCTTCAGAAAATATCCTCTTAAATGCATCGATCTTCCCATTCGTTCTGAAGAGAGTCAGCTTGAGTTTTCTGTTCCTCAGTAAAACCATCTGTGATGATGATCTGATTAATCCCCTGGAGTTTCTGCTCAACTTCTCTTTTGGCTTTAAAAATATTACCAAACTCTTTTTTGTTCCAATCTTTAAGCCTGGATTTGATGTGTTTAAGTCTTTGTTGTAGCATGAACTTTTTAGTGCCTTGAACGGGCATATCTTCCATCCACCATTTGTCAATATTGTTGGTGAACGGGCGTATCTTCCATCCACCGCCTGTACCCATTCTTCGTCATACACTTCTAAATGACCGCATCCGAAAGTGCCCCAGATAAGTCCATTTCCACACGTATTCAGGTGAAGGAAGTGTATTTGCCTCTTAGAGTAGCATCTAATATCTTTATAAAATGCCCTAGCTTGTTGTCGATAGCCTTTAGAGACTCCAGCAGCCAATAATCTAAAGGAAGGGAGTAAAGTCTTATCCATACCGGTATCGATGTGAAAGTTTCTCATTTTGGGACAAAGTTCATCACCCATGGTCACATGTAAAGGCCTGCAGCAGCGTAAAAATAGGGTCCTCCCTCGAAAACTCTGTCTTTATCCTCTAAGCTTGTGAACACCACTGTAAAGAAGCCCTTGGACCCAAGGTGAAGGTTTATTTCCCACTTTGGTTTCCAGTGGTTCCTTATCCATGCTTGCAAGGCCTTCTTCATTGGCCAAATCCCCCTAAATTTGCACATAACCGTGTATTCTACCATGTGATCTCTGTGCACCTATAGTGCTGGGTCACTTAAAACGACCTGAGGAATAATGGTTGACTTGGGTTTATAGACCCCTCTTGTACTCATAGGAGCAACTTTCTGATTGCTACCCCTTGTCCTCTTCTCCCTACTAGCTTCCTCATGATTCTCTTCTTGTCCATGAGGTCTGATATTTTCCTGTTTTTCTGTGTTAATAGCCTCTATTGCCACGTCCATTGGTTTCTTGAAGCGATGCGATCCATCTCCCCTACTTTTGTCCACAGCTACTTGAATGTAGGAGGGAGCAGAACTTCCTCCTCTGCGTCCCGCCTTAGTGACCAACGACAAAACCCTAGTTTAGATTGCAGAGCGACCAGAAGTCATTCCCAACATCAGATGAATTTTCCTTAGGAGAGAGTCAGCTTAAATTTTAGTTATCAGTATGTTGAACAAATAATATTTATTGAGTTTAAGAAATAATAAAATTTGTAAAAAAGTTAAATCTAATATAGTATGTTTTTTGTATTACTTAACTCATATTTATTATTAAAAAAAGATAACTTGAAACCACAATTGCAAATAAAGAACCAAATTAGCACCAAAATGTTATATCTTTATTACTAGAAAAAAGTTCACTTTCCTCTTTAAGGGAGAACTTCCAATAGAGAAAATCCTCAACTACAAGTAACTGCACAAGCCTTATTGTACATTTGTTCCTCATCTTTAGAGAGAAATTTCTAATTTAAATTGGTAAGAGATGCTATAAATATTAAATTTAAATTGCTTGAAAGTATCATAACTTTAGTGATAAATTAAATGTTATTAAAATATAACTTTCTAAGTTATATTAAATGTAAATTAATCATAACAAAATCTTACTTAAGTTTTTTAAATTTAACAATAGATTGAATTTTATAAACCAGTATAGTTTCATCTTAACAATGAATCTACCAAGAGACGAGAGGGATCAAATCTCATTATATGAAAATTTCTTTTTAGAACGCAAAATGGTAAAAAAGATACACATGTCAACAAACTCAAATTTTTTCGTGATTCATAAATATGTGATTAAGATGGATATATAGTGGTTTTCTATCTCTACATATAGACCATGTGTAGTTTTTCATGGTGTAAATTGTATTTTTGAATAACTTATTCTTATTTGTATTTTATATTAAAAATTGAACGAGTTACACACTTTTGTCTTATTAAGAACTAACCAAATTATTTTACCTTTAATTATTTTTTCCTTGTGGGTATTGAAATATTTTACTAATTGGGTTAGAATGAATATATATGAACTATCTAAGCAATAGAAAAATATTTACAGTATTTTTACAATTATAGTTTTATAGTTTCAACCATATTAAAATTTTTAATTTATAAAATATCTTTGCATATTTTTTTAAAAGTAAGTCGTTTTACATGTTATTTCATATATGAAATTTTGATACAATTTCACCAATACATAATCTATATTAAATATCATTTCATAAAAATAAACATCATATATTGACAACCATCTAACAAATATAAACATCATCTAAAATACATATTCAAGTTCGCTAACATCATCTAAATATATACACTTCTAGCACATATACATGTCATTAGCTAGCACACAAATCTAACAATCTAAGAGGGCATCATCATCGTGATCACCTCTAACAAAACACAAGCATTATAATCTAACATCATCCCCACACACATCCTCAAATATACATCTCATGTCAAATCACTGATATTACATACACATCTATCTGTAAGCACATTAAATGAACATATCTAACATGCCCTAATATTATACACATCAACACCAACATATAAATTATGTACATCAACATGAACAAAAAAAAAATCACCATATATATATAAACAAGTCAAGTAACTAGATGATTAAGTGAAATATATGATACGTAATAGTGGTAACCTAGTCTAGTGTAGCAAAAGACAATACAACAATAGTAGTGGCAGTCTAGTCTATATCAAAAGATGATGGATGGTCAACTGCATAAATAGTCGAACTATGAGCTGGAGGAGAAGGTGGTTAGTCTGCTATCTGAGGATCAGAAACATGAGGCAATGGGTGATCATGAGGTGAATGGTGAGGAGTTGGAGTAATACTAGAAGGATCACCAACAACCTGATCATGATCCGATGGGGTAGTGCATCTAGGTGAAGGTTGTGTATCTAAAGGATCACTAGTAGGAGCACGACCCTGATTACCAGAAGGATCATCACCCTGATTAGCATGATATGATGGGGCAGTATTGGGTGAAGACTCATCTGTATCTATTGCATGCCCATCCCTCCTCACTGCAAGTAGTCTGGAAGCTCCAGCGATATGACACATAAGACTCATCATATTGCATGGACATTCCCTAAAGAGCTCAAGGAGCCTAGGATCCACCCTGATGTCTCGAGTCATCACAGGGCAGACTCCCTCCTCAACCAAAAGTCTAGAGAGTCATTCGTAGTAATCAATCTTGAATTTGAAACCATCTCTATGCACTCGCATGCCCATGCCCATTTGTATCTGAGGATGTGCCTCATCCTCCACGACCTCGACCATCCCTGCATCTCCCTTCGGTGGGGGAGGAGGCATTCCTAGATGAAACTGCCAATGTCTACAAAAGATATAGTACACAATAATAATTAGACAATTTCATTAAACAATTTAATAAAAAAATTTAATAAAACAAGTTAAAGAACTTTCTAGAATAAATTTTATTATAATTAATTAAGATGATAAAATGAAACTATATTAATTTAAAGAAAACACTAATATTACCTTTATCATCTGCAGGCTCATCTAGTGTGAAGAGGATGTTAATACATTGTCACCAATCCATCCTCGCATAATGACATGACACCAAGAAAAACATGTGGTCATCCTCACTGCCTAGTAGCAATAGTTCCTCGACGGAAATCCTGGTTAAATACTTCGGAAAGCCCCTCATGGGAATCATCTCACCCCACATGAAAATCTTCACCTCATTCATCAGCCTAGGAGGGTGAAAATCAAAAGTAGGTCATATCTCTAGAAACCTCTCAAAAAATAAACAAAAAATATCTGTTGCAAAAGGGAAGTTCACCCTCCCATGTATCATATCATGACATCTATTTAAAGCCATACAAAAATGCTGCAAAAAGATGGCATACCATCTGATACACCATGGCCTTTCCATCAAAGAATCAACATAAAACAAAAGAGTGCAACTAATACACTTCCCATCAATAGAATAGTGTGTAATGGTACTCACTAATAGTGAGATGAACCTAACCTCCTACGCGCCAAAAGAAGCTATCCATAACTATCCATCAAAAACCTAAAAATGTGTTGCACACACTACATGATCCCCAACATATCTCTGAGAGTAGACAAGCTGACTCTTTGTTGCAAAACCATGGGGGGTGTTATAACCCCAAGAAACTCACCTAGGTTGTATATCAGTGATGTTCAGGAACATTAAAAAATTTAACAGTTTTGTTGGATAAAATGATGGATAAATGGAAGATGTGCAGCACCTTTAAGCCAGATAACCACTCCTACTATGATTTACCCCAGACATGGGTGAAGACCCCCAAACTACAAGGCTTTCAACCACCAACTACTCACGGTTTAAGATAAAAGTGATGATGCAGAAGACTGATTGCACCAGCAGATGCACAGAGCTCTGTGATGGCCAGCTGCAACCAGTTAGAGGATCTGCAAGACTATTATTCAATAGACAGTGAGGATGACAGCTCTCTGTTATTAGAACAACAGCAACCTGCAAACAATTTTCAATGAACCACTAAATTTTAACATAGAGGTGGGATGACAGCCCCTCAAATGCCAAATATTCATAGCACATTAACTAAATGCAAAGCAGGCAGAGCCTAGAACATAGAAGAAGTGAAAAGTGAGCAGGTGATAGCAAAATAAGCTTGTATTAGTGGAAATCAAGACCAGAAGCTGCAGGTCTCATAGTATTAACAGTCTCCAAAAGTTAAAAGGCTACAATAAGCTCTCATTCATCAAACACTCATCAAATCTTTACATTTTTTGTTCTGAGTATATATATAGTATGGGGGATTACAGTTAAGCGCGCTTGAGCCAGAGGAGTTCTGGGATGGGTGACCTCCTGGGAAGTCCTGGTTACCAGGTGCAAGCCCCGGAAGTGATGATTGATGCTATGTGATTCGTTCTCCACATTTCACTAGTTTCAATCCCACTTCTTCACCCCTGTGAGCATCACCCGATGCAATGAGTGCTAAGTGAACTATTCAAAAATCATGAGAAATTAGTCAGTTACGACTACCTCTCATGGAAATGGTCATACGTTTGAATGACTTACTTAACGCAGTTGAATCCCAAAAATGATATCTATATATATAGTGTTACAATACAAAACATCTTTGTCAAACCGTGCACGGAGGAGCCAATAAATGGCCACCAACCATATTCATATTCAGAAATGGGCCTCTGATATAAATCTGTCTGAGTTTTAAATAGATTAGACCCTCTCTGGCTCTCTGCGGTCCTTCTTGGGCAAGTGGAAAGAAATATGGGTGAAACCCATAACCATTGAATGCTCTGTCTGGATCTGTGGTGTCCTGTTTCCTCCTCGGCCATACTGCTGATTAAATGCTGCTGCTGAATCATTGAACGACTCTATCATGACTGCTTTGGTTTAAAAACAGTGAAACGATGCCCAAACCATGCATTCCCGCCCATCACTGCTTCCATGTTGACTTTTAAAAGGCTCAGGCATAGTCTATTCACTATCGGGTCCGCCTTTGGCTCGCAATTCACATTAAAACAGGCCCCTCCCTTGTTTTTTAATATTTGACAAATACTTGCAAAACTACTGCAAACCATGAAAAATTGGTTTTGGCAGATTTGAAATATATATATATATATATATATATATATATATATATATATATATATATATATATATATATATATATATATATATATATTTGGCCTTTAGAACCCTTTCGGGCCCCAACCCCATCGGCGATCGGCGCTTGCCATAGGCTTCCCTTTGTATTTTCTTTATACAAAGAAAATACACAAAATACATTGAAAACACTATGGGCGCGGACTTAAAAAAAAATGAAATGGAGCGTTGTATGGCTGTCGGGTCCGGCCCATCGGCGATTGCACCTGCTCCTTTGACAATGCCGATAGCGATACGCTGATGCAATATCAGTGATCGCTCATCGACGAATATATCATGTCGCTGCCATTGCCATCCCCCGATCTGCGATATGCCGACGCGATCTGGACCGTTGATTGGCCAGATCCAACGGCTGAGATTAATTTCGGACCTCTAAGCCTGCTTTTTGAAATTTTTTATGATTTTAGAGCAATTGTGCCTCCCGATAGTGTATTTCTACCCTTCCAAGGGCTTTCCTCTTTCAACTTTTTCATTCGGTGGAAGGTTTTTAATCAAAACTTGGGGATTTTAACAGCTTCCATGGATCCTTTGACATGCATTTAAGCGTGTTTGCAGCCTTTGAAAGTATTTTGAATCCATTTTTTATCCTTTTGTATAGCAGAGCTAACACTGGCTCCTTCTGGGGATGAGATCCTCCCTGTGAGGTCTCAAGAACCTGCAGATCAATGCCTTTCCAGCAACAGACAGATTAGCCAAAATTCCTAGTGTTCCATTGGGCATGGAGTCTACATACAGCTATACTAAAAACTGATAAAAGCAGAATATTTACAGCTTTTAAGGCCAAAAGACCTTAAATCACATAGTTTTTCAGAAACCGCCTATTGACTGGGCCATCAAAGACTGGTTCTCCTTCCATACCTTTCAGTATGAATGTGTTGTTTCCTTGAATCTGTGAAATGATGAACAGGCCTGTCCAAAGAGCATCGAATTTCCCATGATTGCCTTTCTTTTCTTTAAAAGCATCCCATTTCATGACCAAATCCCCAACCTAGAAATTGTTTCTTTTTGTCTTCTTGTCAAAGGCTTCTTTGACCTTTTGTTGATGTGCTATAGCTTTTTCAATCAGCTGCTCTCTGATCTGATATAATTCTGTTAGATCAGTGATTCTATTAGCCATATCATCTTCTTCATTCTGCGCTGTTTGGAGTAGCTTTGCCACAGGAAGGGTAAGCTGAATGGGAAAAATAGCATCAGTACCATATACCAGCTTGAAGGGAGAGCAGCCTGTAGATCTCTTAATGGTCACTCTATCCGCCCAAAGTGCATACTTCAGCTTGGCATCCCAATTCTTCTTATTATCCTCTAACAGCTTCTTAATAATCCTGATTAGACTTTTATTAGAGGATTCTGCTAGACCATTCCCTTGGGGGTAATATGAGGTGGAATGAACAAGTTTAATGCCCATTGAATCACACATTTCCACCAATTCTTTTGCCCTGAATGCTGCTGTGTTATCTGTTATTAGCTTATGTGGGCAACCAAATCTGCTGAAAATGTTTTCTGATAAGAATTTCATGACCACATTATGATCCACTTTCCTTGTTGGGATTGCTTCAATCCATTTTGTAAAATAATCAGTGGCAACCAATATCCACCTGTGTTGGCCACTAGAATGTGGGTTGATTTCACCAATGAAATCCAAGCCCCACTGCTGAAAAGGTCCTTTTGCAATTATTGGCTTTAGGGGCAGGGATTTCAACTGCTGCTTACCTTCAAATCTCTGGCACCTGTCACAAGATTTAACAAAAGAAAATGCATCAGAAAATAAAGAGGGCCAATAGTACCTAGCTCTGAGGATCTTTTGGGCTGTAGTTTTCCAATAATGATGTCCTCCACACATGCTGTCATGGAATTGTTGCATAACTTCTATTGACTGTTCTCTATCCAAGCATCTTAAAAGTACTCCTGATGGATCCTTCCAGTAGAGCAAGCCATCATTGATGCAATATTTTGTTGCCTTGAGCTTTAAAGTTCTTGCTTGACTTTGAGAGAAATCTGAAGGAACTTCTAGCTTTAGAAGGAAATTAATTATTGTAGCATACAAGCCACATGAAGCTAGGTTCTCGGCCACTGACTGTCCTCTTTGTGTTTCAGTTGTTTCATGCTCTTCCATTAGACCATTTTCTGCTACATTGAACAAGCAATCAATGTCCAAAGACCTACAATTTTCTTCAGCCAACAGTTTAGCAAGCCCCTGACCTCTTACCAGCTTGGTGGGCTTCAGCTCTATGTTGAATTCTATCATTTTTGCAATCCATTTCACTCTTTTTCCATCAGCATTAGGCTGCGTCAAGACATCCTTTATTGCAACAGAAGGCACATATGCAACTATTTTGGAATGCAAGATGTATACTCGGAAAGCTTTCAAAGATTTGACAAGAGCATAAGCCTTCTTTTCAATAATGTCATACCTTAGTTCAGAATCCCTCAAATTCTTGCTGAAAAAGGCCACTGGATGCTCTTGACCTGCTTCATCTTGCTGCAACAGAACAGCTGCAATTGTGTCCTTGGAGGCAAATGAAAACAAGTGAAACTCCTTGCTATAGTCAGGGCTTATTAAAGTAGGAGCTTGCATAATAGCCTTCTTAATGGAATCAAAAGATTTCCTTGCTGCATCAGTCCATCTTACCTCTGCTCCCTTTTTCAACATGGAGGTTATGTGCTTGACTAGCTCTGCAAAATTAGGAATGAACCTCCTTACAAAGTTGATTTTTCCCAGAAAAGATTGTATATCTTTCTTTGATCTTGGGAGAGCCAAGGCCTGAATTGCTTTGACTCTTTCTAGGTCGATTTGCACACCTGCAGCAGACACTACATGCCCCAACAGTTTGCCTTCTTCCAAAGCAAATTGGGATTTTTTTGGATTGAGTGAAATTCCAAATTTCCTGCACTTTAAAAACACCTTTTTTAAATGTTGTAGATGATCATGATGGCTGCCAGAATAAACAGTTATGTCATCAAGATATATCAGCATGAATTTATCCTTTTCACCCACAAAAGCAATATCCATAGCGCGCTGAAAGGTGGCTCCAGCATTCATCGGCCCAAATGGCATTTTGGCATACATGAATGTGCCCCAAGGAGTGGTAAATGATGTCTTCTCTTGATCATCTGGATGCACAGCGATTTGATTAAAGCCTGAAAATCCATCTATAAAATACATCACTTTGGCACCTGAGATGGGATAATTATCCTTTTTGGAGCATTTGTTTAGATTCCTGAAATCAACACATAGTCTGATTTCTCCATTCTTCTTCCTCACAACAACCAGATTGGCCACCCATTTAGAATATCTGAGAGGCACTATAATCTTAGCAGCCAGCAACTTTTTAATTTCTTTCTCAACTAGAGGAAGAAGCATAGGATTCATTGGTCTCAGCTTCTGTTTGAAGGGAATAGTGTCTTTCTCAAGCGGAATTTTATGCTGAATTATATTTTTGTCAAATGTTTTCAGATCGCTGTACTCCCAAGCGAACACATCAGTAAATTGCCTCATTAATTTGCAATATTCAGCACTCTGATTAGCAGATAGATTAGTGGACAGATTTATGAATTTGGGCTGACCTGGACCTCCTATATCATGCTTGCAAACTTCAGACTGATCTTCTTTTTGGGCAGCTTTGTAAGGCACATCATTGTGGTCAAACAATCTCTCAAGAGGAATTAGACCCTTAGGAATATGGTTACTAGGAAGCTAGACTATGCTATTCTTGCCAATCTTATTTCTAAGTTGGGACTTGGGATCTTCTAACAGAGCATCATTATTTTGGTCAATTTGCATTTCAGAGAACTCATCAATGACTTGAAGGAACCTATTTAACTCATCATCATCATCAAAAACCTTCCAATGGTGGACATTATCAGGCACAGAGGGTCTATACTTCATTTGTACCTCATAAACTAGTTTGGGAGGCGATGGAGGGATGAACAAACTAGCAGAGATAGCAAGGGAATCAGCAAGCTGATTTTGGGCTCTAGGAATATATGAAATGCAGAAAAAATCAAAGAACTCTTTGACTCTCCATACCTCATCTCTATAAGCTCTCAGCCTTGGATGCTTTGCTTGGAATGTTTTATTTACTTGCTGAATTATCAGATCAGCATCTCCAAACACCTTCAGATTTTTTATTCCTCTATCTTTGGCTTCATGAAGGCCCAACAACAGTGCTTCATATTTTGCTATGTTGTTTGTCACCCTAAAAACCAGCTTTAGAGAAAATTGAACTGTTTCTTGTTGTGGAGACACTAGCGACCCCTGCTCCTGCAGTCTCCTTGGTACATGCTCCATCAAAGAACATCTCCCAAATCTGACCACCTGTATCATGCTCAGCCTGAGCTGTTGGTTTCCTGATCTGCAACGCAGCCTTCTGAGATTCTTCTATTTGGAGAATGCAAGCTCCAAAATCAGTGTCCACTGGATATATGGGATGGTTTGTAGGATTCTTCTCATCACTAATGATGTATGCCAGCTGTTCTTCTCTATATAACCTCCTGCTTTCTCCTCCAAAATTTGGAACAGTTGCATAAGATAGTTCATTCTGTAATGTCCCACCTAGTCTCTTAATCCACCCTCTAGACAACAACATACCAAACTTCGGAGGGACATCGGCCACCACTATATCCATCATCATACTTTTCATGGGCAGCTGGGTTAAGGTAATGGCCAGATCTTTAATTAATCCAAGGCATTTTACCTTCCTTGAATCAAAAGAGAACAAATCATGATAGGGTCTAGTGATATCAAGGCCTAACTCTTCCATGACAGTTTTAGGCATTAGGTTGTGGCTAGCACCTGTGTCTAGCAGGCAATTGTGGAGGATTTTATCATGTATAGTTAATGAAACATAGAAAGATGGGGAACTATTATCAGCAGGTTCAACCATAGGACTAAGCACAATAGCAGGCTTATCATCTTGCAAATTGATAGAGTCAATGGAGGTTTGTTTAGACTGTAGCTCAAGGGCTTCAAGGATGGATTTTCTAAATAATTCACTCTTCACCAACTCAGCCAGAGGCATGGATATTTTCAATTTCTGAATTTCTGACTCAAAACTAAAAGAAGAGAATACTTTATCAACAGTTTTTACCTCTTGAACGGGAGCTTTGAGGGTGACAGGATCAGCTGCTGATCTTCTTAGCCTGGTATTCTGTGGAGCTATTTGGGCAGCATCTTCTTGTGCAACGCCCTCTTTTGAATTCTTTGCATTGGATCTTAGATTATATTTTTGCTGCTGCTCACCTGATTGCAGAATAGCACCACTGTCCCACCTTTGCTTGTTTTGCTCTTGCAGCAATGACTCTTCATATTCAGCCAATGTTAAAAATACAGCGCTGCCTTTGTCTTCCATGCAGTGAATTTCATCCTCCTCTTCTTCAAATTGCTCCCCTTCCATGACAGTATTTTGAAAAGGAGCTCTAACCTTATGATCTTCTTTGGCTTGTTCACCTCTTTGCATGATTTGTAGCTGATCATTTGCTTTTCTGAATGGGTTTGGGTTTCTTGGAGCAAATGTGTTTTGCTGCCTTGTTTTGCCTGAAGTTTGCTCAACCTTTAACTTAGAAATTTCAGCAGCCAAAGACTTGATCATTTTAGTCATTTTCTCTAATTTAGGCTCTGAAGTTGATGCAGGGGAAGAAGAAGCCTCACCTCTCGACCTTCTTCTATCAACTTGACTCTTTAACTTCTCTGCTGCCAAAATATTAGATTCCACCTCCAGGGATGCCTCTTGCATATCACCCAAAGTGGCACATCTTCTTTCTCTCAACAATAAGCAGAAATCAGAGTCAAAAGCATTGGCATATGTGAGTTTAGCAGCAGTGGGGGTAGGCTTTACCTCAGCTGGTATTTTACTATACATTCTATTAAATCTTTTATTGAAGTCAGGCAAAGACTCACCCTTTTCTCTTTTCAAGTTTCCAAATTCTGTATGATAATACAACAAGTCCTTCTTATCTCCGCATTACTTCAGAAATGCATCATCTAATGCTTCAATATTTGTTATGGATCTTTGGGGTAATCCTCTAAACCACTTCCTAGCCTCACCATCAAGGCTCTGGACAAAAACTCTCATCCATACATCATTCTCACTTATATCTAAGTTATTAGCATAACTGTAAAAAGCTTCAAGATGTTCTTCTGCTATCACTCCCTCTGTTCCAGTAAATTTGGGCATATATTTTTGATATTCTCCTATAGGCATGGCATTTAAAGGTGCAGGCAAGACCAAAGGTCCATATCTAGCAGCAACAATCCTTTCAATCCTAGTAGGTGCTTGCTGTCCTGCCATGTTTGGAATATGTGGAAGAATACTAACAGGTGGAGAAGTAGGAAATAATGTAATGGATGGCAGAGATATTGGGATGTTTTGGACAGTATGGGAAGCTTTCTTTGGACTGAGATTCAAAGGGGAACTAAATGGACAAGGAGCTTTATGAATCTCTGCAGGTATTTCTTCATTAGCAATACTAGGCTCTAAATCTTCAAACTGTGTATCCTCAACTAAAAACTTCTCATGCAGAGACAAATAAGATTTCTTGGGCTTACCTGATCCTGATACTCCTTTCTGTGATGTTTTCTTCGGGTTAACAATCTTCTCAGGGTCAGGCACTGGAACAGCTGGAGACTTCTGCGGATTTCTTCTAGTATGCCTCACAAACTGAGCCAGAACTTCAAAGTGGAGTCGCCAAAGGATGGTCTTCCACCAATGGAGTCACCAGACAGAAGATTACAACCAATACTGTGTTCAAACCTTGTCTGTCATCAAAGCATGAAACTATGTCGTCTCCCAGGGAAGCTGAGCTTCAATCTCCTCTCCCCGGCAACGGCACCAATTAATGTTATAACCCCAAGAAACTCACCTAGGTTGTATATCAGTGATGCTCAGGAACATTAAAAAATTTAACAGTTTTGTTGGATAAAATGATGGATAAATGGAAGATGTGCAACACCTTTAAGCCAGATAACCACTCCTACTATGATTTACCCTAGACATGGGTGAAGACCCCCAAAATACAAGGCTTTCAACCACCAACTACTCACGGTTTAAGATAAAAGTGATGATTCAGAAGACTGATTGCACCAGCAGATGCACAGAGCTCTGTGATGGCCATCTGGAACCAGTTTAGAGGATCTGCAAGACTATTATTCAATAGACAGTGAGGATGACAGCTCTTTGTTATTAGAACAACAGCAACCTACAAACAGTTTTCAATGAACCACTAAATTTTAACATAGAGGTGGGATTACAGCCCCTCAAATGCCAAATATTCACAACACATTAACTAAATGCAAAGCAGGCAGAGCCTAGAACATAGAAGAAGTGAAAAGCGAGCAGGTGATAGCAAAAGAAGCTTGTATTAGTGGAAATCAAGACTAGAAGCTGCAGGTCTCATAGTGTTAACAGTCTCCAGAAGCTAAAAGGCTACAATAAGCTCTCATTCATCAAAAACTCATCAAATCTTTACATTTTTTTGTTCTGAGTATATATATAGTGTTACAATACAAAACATCTCTGTCAAACCGTGCGCAGAGGAGCCCATAAATGGCCACCAACCATATTCATATTCAGAAATGGGCCTCTGATATAAATCTGTCTGAGTTTTAAATAGATTAGACCCTCTCTGGCTCTTTGCGGTCCTTCTTGGGCAAGTGGAAAGAAATATGGGTGAAACCCATAACCATTGAATGCTCAGTCTGGATCTGTGGTGTCCTGTTTCCTCCTCGGCCATACTGCTGATTAAATGTTGCTGCTGAATCATTGAATGGCTCTATCATGACTGCTTTGGTTTAAAAACAGTGAAACGATTCCCAAACCATGCATTCCCGCCCATCACTGCTTCCATGTTGACTTTTAGAAGGCTCAGGCATAGTCTATTCACTATCGGGTCTGCCTTTGGCTCACAATTCACATTAAAACAGGTCCCTCCATTGTTTTTTAATATTTGACAAATACCTGCAAAACTGCCGCAAACCATGAAAAATTGGCTTTGGCGGATTTGAAATATATATATATATTTGGCCTTTAGAACCCTTTCGGGCCCCAACCCCATCGGCGATCGGCGCTTGCCACAGGCTTCCCTTTGCATTTTCTTTATACAAAGAAACTACACAAAATACATTGAAAACACTATGGGCGCGGACTTAAAAAAAAATGAAATGGAGCGTTGTATGGCCGTCAGGTCCGGCCCATTGGCGATTGCACCTACCCCTTTGACAATGCCGATAGCGATACGCCGATGCGATATTGGCGATCGCTCATCGGTGAATATATCATGTTGCTGCCACTGCCATCCCCCAATCTGCGATATGTCGACGCGATCTGGACCGTTGATCGGCCAGATCCAACGGCTGAGATTAATTTCGGACCTCTAAGCCTGGTTTTTGATTTTTTTTATGATTTTAGAGTAATTGTGCCTCCCGATAGTGTATTTCTGCCCTTCCAAGGGCTTTCCTCTTTCAACTTTTTCATTCGGTGGAAGGTTTTTAATCAAAACTTGGGGATTTTAACAGCTTCCATGGATCCTTTGACATCCATTTAAGCGTGTTTGCAACCTTTGAAAGTATTTTGAATCCATTTTTTATCCTTTTGTACAACAGAGCTAACAGGGGGAATCAAGGAATTGGGGACAATCCTACCCTCTCCTAGATAGGACAGTGATAAAATATATGTCCTCCTCAGTGGGCCCATACCATATGTTAGGACTGACATGAAAACCCTGTTGGTGGGCATCCCATCATCGGATCAGTTGTGCCAACAACCCAAAGTTTTCCTTCAGGGATGTAAGGCTCCTAATAATACTTATGAAGACCTACATTCCTCAATAGGACTTGCGTCACTATGGTAATATGGCGAGGGTATAAATCTCTCTCCCTCTCTCTTGCCTTCCACGGTTGAACCACATTGTATTAGTCTTCCATTTGCTATTGTTTCTGTTGCTCCTCCCTCTGTTGGCGTCTTTGCTACATGATTGACATATAAAATGCATCAGCCTGATACATAAAACACACACACACACACACAGATATATATATATATATATATATATATATATATATATCTATATATATATATATATATATATATATATATATATATATATATATATATATATATAATGAAAAATGTGTTTATAAATATGGAAATATAACTTTCAATTAAAAAACAAACATCCCTGGTGCACCAAAAACACAGTAATGCACCGGACTCAGTGTGCCACAAACCCAATAAAGTACCAACAATGATTTGTACAACTACTTTATGCACTACTTAAACATTGGTTATTTTGATTTATTGACACGATGCGTCGACATACGATTACACACTAGTGGGTATGCATAACCTTTTCGCACTAAAACCAAACATCCAGGTAAATGAACACACCAAGCTATATTTTTTAATATTTATGCATGCGGTGCGTTTGGTAAAAACAAATGCACCTGGAAGTAACTTTTACCAAAGCACCATTGGTAAAAATTATAACTTTCTCGATGCATATCAATTTACCAAACACACCAAAAAATTGTGTTGCATTAACGAAACACATCGATTTGCATTCCACCCTGTAAATTTATAGGGTGCACCACCATCAATGCGAGTCGAACTAGATGAATGCACCACGTAGGGAAAAAAATTAAAAAAACAATGGATAATTTTACCTAATTTTTAATTCTACTCTGCTAAAAATTTAAATTAAAGAGAAACATAGACATTATTTGGACATTTTCTTGTTGGGGAGGCATGGTTACCACATAAATGTCAAAAACGAATTTGAACATTGTTTGAGAAAATTTGGAAGTGATGCACTGAGCAATGAATGGAAGGATGGCAAGCCAAGGAAACATCGATGACAGGACTCTTGACAAAGGCAAGAGTAGCACCGATGCTTGTCAAGATCTCTACAACACAGCAAATGGTAAACGTGAAGTAACTACACTGATGCACACATGTTCCTAAGCACACCACTATTTTTTTAAATTAAAAACCCTATGGCAGTGCACCTTGTTGTTTATGCACCGGTGCATTTAAATACATTAAGAGAATCGGTGCATAATTTGAATATAGCACCGAAATGGTGAAATAAAATTTTACGACTGATATTTTTTAAATTTAATCTTTGTCCAGTGCTATCGAGTAGTATATGCATCAATGCACTTTCAATAGGTAGCGCGCCATTGTTTTTATTTGTATAAAAAATAACCCTGCAATGGTGCACCACTTTCTATTAAGCACTAGGGTGTTCTTCTTAATTAACAACACTGATGTGTATAATATAATAAGTGCACCACTATTTAAGTTAAAAACCCCACAACAGTCGCCTATATTGTTTACACATCAGGGTGTTTGGGTACTTCTTTAGCACCAGGGCATCGTGAGAGTATAACGCCAGACTATGCAAACTGAATTTTACAACTCGATTTTTTTTTTTTTTTTTTTGAAATTCAACTCTTTCTGGTGTTATCGAGTATTATACACATCGATGCACTTTATGTACTTAGCACACCATTACGGTTTTTTTTTTTTTTAATAAAAAATTAACTCTGTCACGGTGCACCATATTCTATTAAGCATCGGTGGATATAATTATATAATGCGCTGGCGCATTTGGGTATTATAGATGCATCGTTAAAAACATCCTCTCATCCATCTCTACAATTGAACTTTGCTACAAACAAATTTTTGGGCTATTTTTATAGGGGATTTTGCAAAAACCTTCACTAGAGGGTCTATTTTTTGTAGTGGAAATAGTTACAAAACAATTAGTTCCTTCCTTTTAAACTAGTATAGGAAATCTGACCTTTTAAATTTAAGGGTTATACTGCTCTATATATAAAGAAACTTAACTTTTATATTGTTTTTATTAGTGTAACTATTGTTTATTATATTGTGATGCACATATTTGTCATGACTTTGGGCATTTTGTAATTATTTGCATATTGCAGTATCTTTTTACCCCTATATATATATCGATTTCATTTGTGGTTTAATATTTACTTTAAATAAAGACCTTTCACGATACCTTTTGTTCAATATAATTCGATGTTAAGTGACATTCGTGGCTCTCGACCTTCACAACTTTTTTGTGACATCAAGGTATACCTCGACATTTGAAAGCTTTGTGAACACAGTGTCTGGGTTGACTGGTTAATGGCCTATGCAATGTTTTGTATTAATTTATATAATAAAGTCATTAATGGTTGACTGCTAACTACTCAACTCATTATTATGTGAACATATTTACAATTTAGTCATCGATTTGTTTACGTTCAAACGTTAAATGGCATCAATTCATTTTCTATGTCGTCCATTCAATAAATGACAGCCGACAAGCTTGTGACCTTCGTGGCTTGTCAACATTTTTTGAGGTCATGAGTTACCCCGACAACTTGGATGAGTCTTGAGTGGGACACCAACTTCATTTAACATTTATATTCAAATTTATTCATTAGAAACTAAGCTAAATGCAATACTTGTTTTTAGACAAAATCAGCTAAATACAAACCTGTCTTCGCGTTCTTTTATGTAGACAACAAATTATTATTAAAATAAATTAATACATCAACACATTTACAAATCCATTTACTTACATTGAGAAATATTTTAATGTCGTATGTAATAAAATATTCAATGTGCAAAGAGAAAAACTAATTGAAAGTTAAAAAGTAAAATAAAAAATATTAAGTACCTACTAATAATAAGAATAAGAAGAGGAGATGCATAATTTATTCAATTCTTAATAAAAATTTAATGTGACATTTAAAAATATTCATAATAATAAAAAAATTCAATGTGGGTCATCCATAAAATATTTTAATATGTAGGATTAAGTGATATTGACGTACACTCTAAAATATATTACTAACAAAAAAAAATAATTGATGTGGACAACATGGTCCATAGATAAAATGTCTCAATTCACATGTCATGTAAAATATTGTATTGTCAACTATGTATATTTTAAAAAAAAAATGTATATATCATATAAAATAATTGAAAAAAAAAGTTTTTTTCGGTTAAAACGGTTGAGGTAGTCTTACTATGTTAGAGTTTGATTTTTTGGACTTACAAGTTTAAGTTGTGCACTCTATATAGCATTCAAAAACACAATTTAAGTAGTTGAAGGTATATATATACAGAGAGAGATACTTCTTTCACTCAAAAAGAGGTTTGTGCATGAAGAGATTTGATCCCTCTAGGCACATGCTAGATCCATGCTTAAGATGGATATATGATGGTTTAGTTAGTTGTATGATCTTTTTATATTTAAACAATATCAAATGTATTATGAAGTGTATGTTTCGATGGCTATTATGGATTGAAGCCAACTATTCAATTTATACAACTAAAAAAGGAGCTAATATAAATGGAATAATATCAACATATCTAATTATTATTAGGGTATCAATATTGATAATTCTTCATAGGAACTTACTTTTATCTCTTTTTATCTTAATTATAAAGAAATAATTATCTGTGATAATATATGCAATTAATCTATTCATTATATTTTTTCCAATTAAACTATCAAACATATATATATATATTTCAAAATTTTCAGTCCAAAAGATGTTTACACATGAAAGGGTTTGATCCATCTAGGCACATGTTAAATCCATGCTTAAGATGGATATATACTAGTTTAATTAGTTTAATGATTTTTTTATATTTAAACAATATCAAATGTATTATGAAGTGTGTGCTTTGATGGCTACTATAGATTCAAGATGCCAACGATTTAATTTATATAACTACACTAATAACTAATATAAGTGAAATAATATCAATATATCTGATTATTATTATGATATCAATATCTAAAACTCATTTGATAATTCTTCACATGAACTTACTTTTATATCTTTTTATCTTAATTATAAAGAAATAATTATTTTTGATCATATATATAATTAATCTATTTATTTGATTTTTTTCTAATTAAAATATCAAACTAATATATTAACTTTTATTTTTAATAAATATATATGACATTATAAAAAATAATATTATTATTTAAATTTAATAAAATATGATTATTTTAACTTTATATAATATTATTTTTATAACAATTTCTTTTTTTCGTGGAAAAATCATAACTTTCTATTAATTATAAAAAATTACATATGTAGATGCACATAGTGCATTCTTTTACTGTCCCAAGCAACACCACTCAAGAAGCGGGTGCCCATATAATCAAACCAAAAAAATAAAAAATAAGATTGGGGCTAAGAAAAAAATCTTAGTGACCATTTTCTCCCTTTCTTCTTTTCTACTTTTCGCCATCCTCCTTGATCAAGAGTGGTTGTTACAATAATTAGTTGGTTCTCTTTTGTCTTGGATGTTCCTTATCTAAGTCTGAGCTCTCAGATGTATAAGGACATTTGAATCCTCCTATCTCCTTTTCCTTCAACATTTATTGGCCTAAGTGTCCTTCTAATCTTAGATTTTGCAAAAGTGATACCATTGTTCTGTCCTGGTTCAATTCTTCATTCATTGAAAATGTCTATGGATTTGGGATTTCCTTAGTGACGGGAGGTCCCAAGTCCTCCTCTTCCTCTTCTTCTTCAAGTTGTGGTGTTGGGAATTGCCATCCCTTAGGAATTTTGACTGGTTTTTTTTTCCTCCTAGGATATTTCTTTCCCAAAGGACATGTGGTTTGTAGATGTCCAGTTTGAAGACAGAGACGACACCTGAATGTTGTGTTCTCATAATCTAAAAATTGGGTCCAACACTGGTTGTTGCGTGTAAGAAGGATACGATTAGGTAGTCCTTTACTGAGGTCTACCTCAACACATATCCTGGAAAAAGTATAAATTTCTTCTTTATTCCTTTGTGTATCCATGTTGATGTATCTCCCCAACATGTTTCCACTTCCTTCTAGTACTTTTGGATGTCAGAAGTGAAGGGGTAAATTATGCAGTGTTACTGAGACTACTATTTCAGAGATCGTCATTGAATTTTCATCAAAATATGGGAACCATGGGGTAATAAATAATCTCGTGTCTCCCTAGAACCATGGACCCTCATGTAAAATTTTATCTCTAATATATGATGATTCAAGTTTTACTATGAAGAATCCCGTGGAGCATAAATGAATCTCACGGTTTGTTGTCCAAGTCGTAAAGATCCACTGAAAAATATCCACATGTTTTAGCCAGAAACCATTGAACCTGCAAATGATTGCCTAAGATTGATAGGTTGTACAAATATTATTGATCTCTTCTAGATCTATTGTCTTTACCAGAATATCATTCGTCTGCTCCATAATACAGGGCCCAAGAATATTGAGAGTTTGTCTAGATTTCCTTGAATCTATAGCCTTTCATTTGAGAGTGTATTTGAATGATGTAGATCCATTGGTATGTCCTTTGGCTAACCTCGGGCCCTTGGGGATATTATATCCTTTCGAAGCCCCCTACAGCCTTAGGTTAATGATGATCGAGGAGATTTATTATATGCGATAGTTTTGTAAGCACCTTTGGTCCTGCATGGATCTACTCACATAGATCATATTTTGCAATTCCATTGGAGTATTAGTTTTGTTATAGATCCCCCATTTCATATCTCACACTAGTGAATCCTTTCGAAACCACAAGATGATTGATCTTCCTATTGGGATTTGTGCAAAAATTTGGAAATTTGTAGCCTCGCAGAAACATAAGTTTTCTCATACCTCATTGATGGATATGCAGAGGACCCATCATCATTTCTCATTTATTCATATAAAATAATAGATATACAGTCAACCCTAATCCCAATAGAAATATATGCCATATCTAGGCTGTCAGGGTAACAAACAGTCGAAAAAGGCTTCCATTTATTGTAAATGGTTTCTTCCTGAGGGATCCTTGATTGTCTTTGCATGCTTTGTTCCCTATGAAGAATTGATACCACAACGACCATGAGGCTCGTAAACATCGATATGCATCAAATCAATAAAATAAAGAGTGTATGGGGAGCCAAAGGCGAGCTGAGGAAAGTTGACGCCCTGAAATTTACAACCAAGAAAACTAGCAATCACTCCTATGATTTTTATCAATGTGAGTTTAGATCCATAGTTTTTTACTTTGCGGATGTGGAGTGTAATCTTTAAACTTGAGCCGCTCCATATCCTAATGAGGCCCACAAGGAGGCTAGATTCTAAGCCCTGCTGAAATGCTCCATGCGCCTCAGAGAACTTGAGTGTAGCATGACTTGTGTTTGGGGAGTTATCATATGATTTGTATGCCCCACCTGCATGGACAAAATCTCTTAAAAATTCTAGCACCAGATCTATAAAGTTGACACATACATGTGCGTCGAGCTTATAAATTAATGTTATTCTTAACATTTTTATAATTTAATATAATTCTTAACATTTTTATTTTAATAAACATCTTTAATAAACCTGAATCTAGAACATTCTCCATCATTTTCATCATATAACGATGAAATAACATATTTATAAACCATTTTAACAATTCAAAACTTATGACGCACCTCCACTCCCCGGCTTGGCTGTATGTGTTACGAATTCACTTGGGGTTATTACGACATTCATCATCTGTGTAATGAATTCACATGGTTGTTAGTGACACAAATTCACCCGACCATACCCCTTATTCCTTGCAATTGTGACCCTTTTGGGTATCTTGGAAAATAAATGTATCCTCTCAACAGTGAATCTTCTGGATTTCTCGGTAAATAGTCTAATTTGTTGGAGATAATTACTCCCACATTTTAAAAATTCAATGTCAGATAGATTAATCATTTCATCATCACACCGCCTCCACCTCTTGCACTGTCTCACTATTGTACACCACCTTAGCTTGTTTAACTTTGAAGGGATGCCACTAACATAACTCTTTCAACTTGAAGGGGCAGTTACAAAATTATTTTTTTGTATAAATCTAGATTATCAGGGATTGAAGAAAAATGCACAGTCAATGTTGTAAGGAAACTATCGTTGCATGTTTTTTGTTGCTAGTGCTTTAACTATTCTCGGGCTTTGATGTTTTAATGTTCTGTAAATTTATGTCTTAGAGATTTTATTAGCAGTTGTAGCTATGTGTTGTACTCTAACTTTCAAATTCGTATTAAAGGTAGAGAACATAAGAATGTTTGTGAGCCATATCCTTTAAGAGATGCCATATTCATCATTAACAATGTAAACTTTGAAACAGGAACTATAAATTCAAAACGCGAACTCTGGCCAAAAGACCCCGTAAAAACATCAAAAATAGTGCTAAAAACGAAAAGTGTGTATACTTGAACAATGGTCTTTTTTTTAAGGCTCAATTTTGAACATGTTTTAAAAATGACAGTGAAAAAAAAAATTTCGTGCAAAAATTGTGCAAAAAACACCCTGAAAACGAAAAGTGTTGATACTGGAACGATGGTTTTTCTTTTAAGGTCAATTTTCAACATTTTAAAAAAATTCCAGTAAAACCGAATTTTTATGTGCAAAAAACAGTTGTTTTTGACGAAAAAAACACACTAATGTTTTTGGTAGAATAACATTTTTCTTTCCTAAGTATAAATTCAACATGTTTTAGTAATGCCGATAAAGATAAAATAATGGGATCTGAAACACATTAAAATTCTATTAGTTTTCATCCATGTTGTTAAACATATAATAACATCACACTAAAGATCACTAAAATTCTAATTGTTTTCAACCATAACATTAAAGATACAAAAAAAATTGGAAAATTTTCAACCATAAAATTAAAAAACCATGACATTATGAACAAATTACATGACTAAATTAATCAAAATGTCATTATTTGTACATTGAATGAAACATACATTATATCTCTAATTTATTGTTGCATTGTAGATATTCTAAACAATAAAAATCATCATAATTAAAACATATAATCCAACAACATAAAAATGACTCGTAACTTCTGATTTAATGCCATATTGAAATCAAAATTTTTATTTCAAGATATGATGCAAACATCAGTTATATAAACTATCTTAGACAATTATTCAAAATCACTCATATTTTCTTGCACACCATCAGAATTCACATCTTCAGATGAATGACTGGATGCAGATGAAGATGTTCCATATTCTTCTCTTTCATCAACTAGTGCCCGATCTGAGTCCACATGCATGCCCACTATTTTAGGTTTCAAAATTCTTCTTGATCTACGTCTGGTTTCAGCAAACTCCCATCTCAACATTATTCCTTCTGGTAACAACCTTTTCAGAATCTCTATTGTCTTGAAGCGAAGAGTTCCTCTCTTAGTTAAATTGAAGTCATAAACAAGTATGTCAACATCCTCCAATTTTAAGAGGTCTGTGCGGAAACGATTTATATTGTACCCTTTCTTTTTCTCTTTCTGCCATTTTTTTTATCAAATACCATCTCTGGCTTATACACACTATTGAATGGGTGTGTATTTGTTGCATACCAATGTACTTCAACACCTGTAACATCTTCATTTTTTGTAAATACCTTTATAACCTTAGCAACCCAGAACGGATAGCCATTGGTATCTCCATCTGGTAGCATTGTGATCATGCAACCCTCCTTAATATCTTGTACTAAACCCTTGTAAAGGTCTTCCATGGCTTCACGTTGTGCACGATATCTTCTGGAACCAATATACATCTCGCTTTCCTCTACCTGTGAAGAACTAATAATACCTTGAGGTTGTTGTTGTTCAACAATATTTCTTTCCTCATGTTCATTTGACACATTTTGTGGCTAGATAAATGGATTTTTCAAAGGTATATCTTCATTTGTTGTTCTTGAAATGATATCACTTTGACTATTGAAAAATGACTCCCACCAAACTGTATTAGCAACGTCAAAGTACTCATATGTATATCTAATACATTTTTTAATTTCTTCTAGGCAATCAAAATAATTTATATCTCTATTATGTCTGCGTGCATTATGAACTTCACCAAATGATTGTAATAACAATATTTTTTATGCAAATATTGGATGATCTGGAATGAACTTCAAAAATTCCAAACCTCATGATGGTGCCCATTCTACAGTAGTTGAATACTTCTTGCCCCATATTAGTGTTTTCCCATCAATTTTTTTGATACGAAATTGATGTTGGAAGCTAATGTCATTAAGTTGTTCAATGCATTTCTCCTCACCATACGATCCCAGAATAAACCTTTGCATGTCAACAATTTCTTCCAACACATCAAAAGTAGGCTTTGGCATGTATGATTTCTTAATACATTCAATTAATTATGGCAAGCTCCCAACTTCCTTCCTCCTCAATGTGACTGAAAAACAACTAAACATATGGTCAATATGGTCACGAGTGTGCCAAACAAGAAGGAAACCAACCTTTACCTTATGAAAAGTTCTCAATTCAACAAGCATGTTTAGATATTCAAAAACAACCTGATTTTTGTTTTCATGGCAAGTGTTGTCCAATTGTAGATACAAAACTTTATGAAGATTACCAGACCAATGAGAAAACACATCATGAATTATGGTTATTGTCAGATTTGCATCATTATGAATATTTGGAGCTGTGAAGTACACCCTTGGCAACATTTTCCCATTGAAGACCCTACAACCGACCAAGTGATACTGAACAAAAATTTCCTCCTGTAAATTTTTGGGTGTTTGAAAAAATGTGGTAAAAGTGTTTTCTTCTGGTCCATACCATCAACTACCAAACACAAATATTTATTCGGATTATCATAACACTTCTTTTGATGCTTGTACAACTTTTTCCTTTCACTTGTTTGTTGTTCGCGATGCTCCTGAAGTTTTTTGACAATGGAATCTACACAACATAAAAGAATCATTAAGAAATACGTTTTCATAGTTGATGACTATACAATTTTAAAAGTTAAAGTTATGAATGCTTACCTCTTTCTGACCCTTCACATTTATCCCTTTTTAATTTAAGAGAAGCACATGTACTGCAAATCCCCATCCTTGTCTTCTTAGGAATACGGACATTGTTGAATTCTTTCTTCCATACCTTCACAAAATATTGATATGTAATAAACAAACCATATCCCTCAGAACCTTCTACATATTCTTTGTACAATTTGTAGATTTCTCGTCTTGAAAAATTATCTAGAATATATATTGTCTCTCTATTTGGCATATATTCTCCATGATTTGAAAAGAAATATTTCATCCATGACATTGCAGTGTTTGATAATGGCCCAAACTATCGTTTATGACGTACTTCTGAATAAAATGTGGGATCCTTTTCCAAATTTTCTTGGATTATTGAGAGACGAAAATGACCCATCGAATGAAACATTTTGAAATCCTTTCTATAGATATATAAAGACCCAATATGATATAACCTGATAATGTAGATTGCATGCACCCAACTAAATATGAATTTTGCATGCTTTTATTCATTGATAAATATCTCTTCCTTTTCTCTAATGCAAATCCATATATTTCAAGCAATATTTTTGACAACATTCACTTGAAATGAGAGCGCTGATAGAAATTCTTCTCATCATATATTTTGATTTATCCCTTGTATAACTAGAACATCTTGGATTGATACGAAAAGGTCTGCTTCTACTCCTCGACACAATATTTCCTGGCAACATCTCCATCAGTGGATCATCATTTGTATAAGCATTTTCGTCATCATTCTGAGGAATGTTAAATCCTCACTATGATTAGCTGTGCTTTTGAAATAATGACTTGGAGGATATTCTTCATCTTCCCCTTCTTCAGTGCTACTATCATAGTCCTTAGAATTAGGACTAAATGGAAAATTTGACTTGATGTTTATTGGATATTCTTCCTTATGTACATTGTCAATGCTACTCTCATAGTCCATAGAATTAGGACTACGTTGAAAATGTAATTGTTTACTGACTGAAAATTCTACATCCTATTCTTTGTCACTACTACTTTCATAGTACTTAGGATTAGAACTAAGTGCTTCATCCTGTCCTTCGTCACTACTTCTCTCATAGTCCTTAGGATTAGGACTAAGTGGAAACTACAACTCTTTATTTATTTGAAAATCTTCATCATGTTCTTCATCACTACTGCTCTCATAGTCCATAGGATTAGGACTAAGTGGACACCGTGACACTCTATTCATTTGAAATTCTTCATCATGTTCTTCATCACTACTGCTTTCATAGTCCATAGGATTAGGACTAAGTGGACACTGTGACACTCTATTCATTTGAAATTCTTCATCATGCTCTTCATCATTGCTACTCTCATAGTCCATAGGATTAGGACTAAGTGGACACTGTGACACTTCATTCTTTTGAAATTCTTCATCATGTTCTTCATCACTGCTGCTTTCATAGTCCATAGGATTAGGACTAAGTGGACACTGTGACACTCTATTCAGTTGAAATTCTTCATCATGCTCTTCATCACTGTTTCTCTCATAGTCCATAGGATTAGGACTAAGTGGACATCGTGACACTCCATTCTTTTGAAATTATTCATCATGTTGTTCATCACTAATGTTCTCATATTCCATAGGATTATGACTAAGTGGACACTGTGACACTCCATTCTTTTGAAATTCATCATCATGCTCTTCATCACTATTGCTCTCATAGTCCATAGGATTAGGACTAAGTAGACACCGTGACACTCCATTCTTTTGAAATTCATCATCATGCTCTTCATCACTGTTTCTCTCATATTCCATAGGATTAGAACTAAGTGGACACCACGACATTCCATTCTTTTGAAATCCTTCATCATGCTCTTCATCACTGTTGCTCTCATAATCCATAGGATTAGGACTAAGTGGAAACCGTGACTCTTTATTTATTTGAAATTATTCATCCCGTCTTTCATCAGTGCTTCTCTCACAGTCATTTGGATTAGGACTAAGTGGAAGAATTGACTGTTTATTCATAGTGGAAGAATTTCTATTATATTCATCAATATGAATAGAGTTGTTACACGATGAAGATGCTGATGCTTCACAAAGCGAAACTTCACTATCAAAAGAATCCATGCCTCTGAAATAGAAGAGGTTGATTGATACAAATGCAGACTCTCCTAATGACAATATATAGCTTAAAGAATGAAAAATTCCCTCCAAAATTTTTCGCCAAAATTATTCCCTCCAAAAATTTTGTTTCATGTATTTCCCTACATTATTTTCTTCTACAATTTATTGAAAAATTTTAAATAATTTTATTTTATTTATTTATTTAATTTTATGAAATAAACCTTTAAAATTAAAATTGTAAACTAAATCTTTTACCTAAATTAATTTATTACTTAAACTATATAATATTTACTAAACAATTGAATGTTTTTTTTTTAATTTTTATTATACCTTCTAAAACAAATTAATCCCACATTCACCGTGCTGTAAAACAATTCCGTAATGTTCACTTTATCATAGTTTCCTATATCGCCATAACAAAATTAACATGTTAAAATTTATAAAAACAAATTAATCCCACATTAACCATACAATAAAACAATTCTGTAATTTCCCCTATATAATAAATTTCATTATCACTATTCCTCACATCACATCAAGGTTTTCCGAAGTTTGTTAAAAGACTTCGAGTAGATACAGTCAAGATCCTAGTGAAACCTCAAGAGAAAGCAGAGAAATCATTACACCAGGAGCTGATTTAGAGGATGGCATTATTAAAACAAAACAAAATGCCATTCGACAGAACTTGACAAAGAGAAACTTAATTGAGGGTGGTCATACATTTCAGCTTAATGTGAGACAAATCTATAAGGCAAGTGAAGGACAATGTAAATATCAAATCAGAAAGCCACACCACCTGCATGTTCACAACTTGAAGACATTGATGAGGTACAATCCATATGCTCATGTGGTTAATTATGTGCTTCTTGTTGATCCAGATCAAATTCCCAACAAATAAGCATTTGATAAGTAAAAATGTTTTGAATACAATTATTATGTGCTTGGGGGGAACCATTTTATAGAAGCTCAAAGATAATTGATTGAGGAATATCCCAATAACCCATGTTTTGAAACAATGAAATGTATCATTTTCGCTGGTTTATCAAATACAGAAGCAAAGTTAGTGGCATGGGATCATAATTCAGATAATGAATATAGGATGCCTATGACTTTCATCTAAAGGGTTAGATTTATTCATAGCGAATTTGAAGAAAAATGTGGTGGGGATAAACTAAATGTTACTGTAGATTTCCGAAAGGAATGTTGTATGGAAATAGGCTATCAAATTGAGGAGAAAATCAATTCAAAAGGTGGCAGAGTAAATACTGATTTATTCAGAGGTATTGATAACATTTTCTAGTTGGCATTTAGAACTGGAGAGATATGAGAATTGATTAATGAGATTTTTAGCATGTGGGAGAACATTGGCATTAAAAACCAGAAGGTCAAAAGGTCTAAACCATTGATATGTAGCAACAGTAAATCAGGTCCTGAAATGAAGCAGCTTCCAGAAGATATGACTATCACACCTTGGAGAGCATTGCAAGGAGTGAAGGATGAAAAACTTGTCAAAGAAATATTATCTCATGTGAGGTCAGGGGAATTATCATTGGAGGAAATGTCTGAGGAATTTCAAAAGTAATTTTGTTGAATTATTTTTACTTATTTCTAGATTATAATTTTCTTTTAAATATAACATATTGTTCTTGGTAGTATTTGTTATACATATCATTATATTAACTTTTTTTACTTTATCTATGCAGTCACAAAGTTTACATGAAAATACAAGAACAAATGGTTAAATTGTTGAATGAAGATAGTTGGGATGATGTTGTATGCAACTATCCAGATTCAAGTTCTACATCAACATTAATTTTTTTTTATCTTGCATTTAAAAATGTATGTTGATTTATACATTCATTTTTATTCATCTGTATACTATTTTTATTTTATAACTTACACATATATTTTTTTATTTTATTAAAGATGAGGAAGGATGCAAATGGAGCACCAGATAGTTTCAGAAACTCTATTGAAAAAATTAAGATCAAAAGATTGAAGAAGCAACGTCTTAAGCCTACGGGGCTTTGGTTTGACAATGAATGGGTGCACTGTTAAGGCACTTCTTGTGATAGGTCACTGGTTCAAATCCCCCATGGGTGCTTACCTACCAAAAAAAGAAAAAGAAGAAGCAACGTCTTAAGAATGTTGAGCTTGATCCAACTCTTACTCATTTCATTTGGAATGGGCTTGACACTATTCAATATCAAGTAATACAAGGTGACTGTGTAGACATTGCTAAACTCATACCTAAAAGGGATTATGCCCTAGTTATTGCAGATATTCCCCATGGTTTCAATAATCCAAATAGTGACTATTATAGTGACCCTTATACTTGTCAAGCTCTTAGTAAAGTGGTTGTGGGATTTCTAGAAGTCACATAATCACCATTATGGAGATTTGTGACATTTCATTCAGACACACAATTGACAATGTTATTGTCAAGCTTTAAGGGGAAAACAAACTCAAGGATGCAACTTACATGGTAAGGCGTTGAAAATATATATTTGATTAATGTTAAAAAAATCATTTATGTACAAGTTAATTGAACTTTTACTGTTTCATGTTACAGGAAAAAGTAAAATCTTCTTAACCATGAAGATCAACCATTTATAAATGATTGTGAGTTCATCCATATTGATAGTTGGGAAAAAGATGATAGCTATATGTCTATGATTTTTGATTGGGTAGATGGAAAGAGTCATAGCCAAGTACTGTCTTATGATGCTGTTGTGAGAAAACTAACATTTGAAGACAAAGAAGCAAAAGGAGAGACAGTTAACATTTATCAAAATCCACAATTATTGATTAACTATCTTATAGACATATGTTCAAACGAAGAAGATTAGGTTCTGGTTTTATTTTATGGCTCAGGTAAGTATTATTATATGGAATTCAATTTCAATATTTTATTTCTTAATTTATATGTCATTGTACTAATTTACTTCATTATTTCTTTTGTGCTTGATAATTAGGTACAACACTATCATGTTGCCTTCAAAAAGGAAGAAATTGCATTACCATTGAAAAAGATCCAATACAGTGCAATTTTATTCAACGAAGAATTAATGCTCTTCAATTTCTTCCAGATGTAGTGCAAGAAATTGGGTTGAAGAAAGGGGACTTTAGTGAATCACGTGTGGAAAAAAGGGCAAAGGAACCCCAATCACCATTACATGGAATGATTGGAAAGGCACACATTGGGAGATTCGTAGACATCAAAGATCCATCAGAAGAGGAAAATGAGCGAAATGAAGTATAAAATATTGTGGAAGAAGACAATGATGAAACTCCAGAGGATGAAGAGTTTGGATTACATGACATTGTTGATTAAATTTAAGTTATGCTTGGAAATCAAGCTCATTTTTTGTAACTATTAATTAGTTATACTTGTAATGTTTTGACTTTAACATTTTATGATAAGAATAAGCATTCAATTAATGTTGTTATGTGTTCAATATTTGTATTATGTGATTTTCATATTAATTTTTATGTTAATCATTATTTTTTGAAAAACAGTGATTATTATTATTTTTTGACATGAAATTCATATTAAAAAAAAAAAAAAAACTATTACCATTTTTAGTTAAAATTTCCTATAAAAATTGTGATTTTTGACATGTCATTTCTAGCAAAAAATTATAAAAAATGATCAAAATGTGTAATTTTTTAGTTATATTTATGTTGAAATAAAATTTTCCTATAAAAATTGTGATTTTTGACATGTCATTTCTAGCAAAAAATTACAAAAAATGATCAAAATGTGTAATTTTTTAGTTATATTTATGTTGAAAATGGTTATTTTTATGTCAATTGTTAAAAATTATTGTTTTTAGAGGCAGTTATTTCATGTGC
Source organism: Pinus tabuliformis (assembly GCA_031772625.1). Lineage (NCBI taxonomy): Eukaryota > Viridiplantae > Streptophyta > Pinopsida > Pinales > Pinaceae > Pinus > Pinus tabuliformis. Next base: position 290,073,943 of record CM062808.1, on the reverse strand, counting down.
ATTGAAAAATTAATTAACGATGTATAAATATGTAGAATATCAAAACTTCAAAATATCGACCTTCTTCTTTAAATATGCAAAATAATAAAAACCTCACTCCAAAAGAAAAATAAAAAATAAAAATAAAAACGAGAAAATATGAAGAAGACCACTTCAAAAATTGTTAAATTTAGAAAATAATTATTTACATTTCATACATTCAAACATTTAAAGTAAAAAAATAGCTCTTTTAAAAAAAGGGCAGATGCAAAATCACCACTTTTTTAAATCAGCATGCAAATCACTAACATTCTAAAACGTAAAGTACATAAAAAAAATTTAAAGTGCCAAAAACTATGCTCTAAAAAAAATATGTGTGTTCAAAAGCGAGTCACTTTTTTGCTATCTCTACAAAACAGGTAACAATATCAGTTCCCGTTTCAAAGTTTACATTGTTCATTGTTTATCAGAACCATAAAACCCAAGGAGATTAGGAATTGAAGAATCCTGAGCCATAATAGACAAGGTCATTTATGCCACAGAAAGTGTAAATAGAGTTTGTTGACAGTTTGAAAACCCATCAATTTTAAAGAAGCCAAAAAAATATTAAGGAGAAACCTCGACTATTATCAACCACCATTGTCGCATCCAAGGAGAGTTGTTCCATAGGAGAGTTGTTCCATAGGAGAGAGCCACCATAGGCCTTCACCATAAGGTGCACCTTGTCGCTATTATGAGCAACCTGCAAGCCATTGTTTGAAGTTCAATTTATTTGCTAGTATTCACTAACCTTCCTTGTGATCAAAGTCACCATATACAAAGAATTGCAGTTGTGTCTCAAGTACAATATCGATCCACAATTTTTAATCATTGACCATAAAGAGTCGAATATTGGTAGTACACAATTGTATCATTTCAAAGGGTTGTAGCCCTAGATGTGACAAGCTCGAGGTTTGAACAAAGCTGAAGGTTTCTTTGTTGACTTCCATGGAGTTGATGTCTGCCAGGTATAATATCTATAGCTATGTTTCCTTATTTTGAATGGGTCGTCATTTCAAAGAGACCCAAATTCCATGAAGAGCATTCACATTGAAGAATTGTTGCGGTGAGCTGTGCATATTGTGCATGAAAAGGAAAATTTACGGAGTTGTTGTAAATCGACATGAAAAAGTAAGTTGACGTGAACAAGTGAACCAGAGTAAATTGATTTGGAGAAGGAAGGTACGTGTGGAAGAACATAGTGTTTTGAAGAAGAACATCCTTAGAGAAAGAAGGAAGAGGAGTTTTGAGTTTGTTTGGAAGGGGAAATGACAACAGGGTAAAGAGCATTAGATCTATAGTGTTCAACCTTTATGTGAAACAAAAACCTGGTAGAAATATGGAGAACGGTCCTTGAAGAAAAGATGTATTCATATTCTGCAAAAAGAAGAAAATGTCTAGTCTTACAATGCCATTTGCATTTGGCAAAAATTGTAAAGTATAAGGTGATTAAATAAATGGGAAAATCCAAGATGCCAGGAAAGTCAAAGCAACAACAAGAGTTATTTGAGGCCTATTTGAAAGATTTGGAAGTCTAAAAGAAAAAGAATTCCTTGGTATTATAATGCACAAATGAATGCGTAGATGACAACATTCTTCTTCTCATTGCAAATGCAAAAACAACAAAGGAGGCTTGGGATATCCTTAAGAGGATTTTTGGTGTAAGGGGAAATAATCAAGTTGAAGACAGTAGTATTGTATAGCCTATTGTAGTCGTGCTTGAAGATGAAAAGGAAGGTGGATCTCTAGAAATAGATCTACAGAAAGATGAAGAGTTTGGTGAATCCCACTTAAAAGTGGATGACAATGATAATGGTGTGTTACTAGATGCAACTATGTTTGGCATAGATAAAGCTACCAATGGAACAACAAGTGGTTTGGTGGATTTGACAATTGAAATTATTGATGTTAACTTTGATGCAAAACAATTCATTAATGATGAGTTGCACATGATGCAACAAAATCATTTTATTGATATGTTATTATTTGGTGAGAGAAGCTCACTTGTGTCTAGAAGCCAAGTCGAAGATAACTTGTTTGCAGTAGCAGAGGTTGGTAAAGAAGTGGAGAATGAAGATTATGATTCAATGACAGAGGCAGATAAGGAAAAAGAAGAGGAGAAAGTTCTCATTGTGAAGGCGAATGAACATAACCAATATGGTTTTGAAGATGTTTCTTCATATAAACTTAATATTGATTTTGAGTGTGCAAGTAAATAGGGAAATCATCTTCTAGTTGTAGCAAAATGAGATCATGAAGAAAACAACATGGGAGAAGGCTAAACTAAAGAATGAAATATTGAACACTTTTTCAGCAATGGAGCCAAGAAGAGATAAAATTATATTATGGGCTTAGGTTGCAACAAATCGATAATCAAAATATTGATGATGGAGAACAAACTATAGAAAATGATACATGACAATAGTCCACATACAAATAGATTTTTGAAGAAGTAGAGGACATGCATGGACAACTTGAAATGATTTTCTATATTTTTATGATAAACATAGATAAAACAATGGAAGAGTTGTAACAAGAAATGAAGAAACTGAAATTTGGAGCCTACAACAAAAAGACAAAGCTTAAGTGATTTAGAGGATACAAGATCTGGAAGAAAAAGAAAAATAAGTCTAGCCCTAAAGTTGATGTCAAATTTTTTGAGTCATTGTAACCATCACTAAGACATAGACTAGCAGACATGTTTAAGTTATGTTGACCCAAGGTTAAGTTGTGGGTTGTAATTAAGGGAGAGCATCAAAGATAATTAGTCCCACTTTTTAAAATTCAATGTTAGAAAAATTAATCATTTCATCGTCACACTGCCTCCGCTTCCGGCATCACCTCACTGTTTCACACCATCTTAGCTTATTCAACTTCAAAGGGAAACCACCACCATAACTCTTTTTACCTGAAGAGTAAATTACCAACTTATTTTTTCGTATAAATCTAGTTGATGAGTGATAGAAGAAGAACGCACAGTGAATGTTGTAAGGCAGTTGTAACTACATATTTTTTCTTGTCATTGCTTTAACTGTTCTTGGACTTTAATGTTTCAATGTTTTGTAAATTCATGTCTTAGAGATTTTGTTAGTAGTTGTAGTTGTGTGTTCTATTTTGACTTTCATGAGCGATCACATCCCCAATGACATGAGGGATCTTAATGGTGTACAGTCTTGTAGGCATCTTCATTCTGGTGTAACTCAGAGCTTTGTGGGCATCAACTTCGGAGAAACTGTAGCGATCTTCTTATTCCCTTGAAGGAGAGGTTGAGGATGTTAAGCAGAGTATGCATTGGTGAAAATCATGGAAAATTGAGTTAATTGAGTGTATCCTAGGTGGTTGGGAGGGTTAATGATAACCTCTCCACCCAGGTTCAATTCCCATTGACATGACTATGTATGGTTCTCCTTAACATGTGGAGGAATCATGGAAAATTGGAATGGGAATGGGAATTGAGTTTGTGATGGTCAGAGATCTTGGTTTTAGGCCAAAATCACCTTTCTTAAATAAATCTCAAACCTTGGACTTGTGGTTAATGCTCACAAAGCCCTATCGGAAGCATTCTAGCCCTTTATAACCATGGACTTACATTAAAATAGATCCATCCCTTTATCGGCACTTTTACACCCATCGGAAGCCACCACCCATCCGCTCTATTTATTATTGGAGCTTTAAAGCCCGCAAGCATTACATATATGTATTAAGTATTAAAATCCCCCATGGCCATATATAATACAATACATGGAAAACCATATAAATCCCGCTCTAATTCAAATGCCCAGATTTCAATCATTATACATCCGCCTTTATAATTATCGGCGGTTCCGCCTATCAGACATCGCAACAACACTTAATCCCTTCCTCCGACGCGATGCGGACCCGACAATTTTATATTCTCCTTCCTGTATTGGTTTCGGATCCGTAATATCCGGGTACACGTACGGTTTCAGTGGAACCGATGCCCCCCTTAAGCTGTGCTCTATATTATTTTGGATCACTATTGGAACATACAGTACTGAAGGCCTTGCGGACCCGATGCCCTTTAAGCCACTCCTTAATACGATTTCAGGGCCGGAAGATCGGCGATGTCGTTAATCGCAGCTTCCGTTGCTTCGATGCGATACAAGGTTTTCTGCGGAGCGGATGGCACCTTATATTCGACTCTATAATGTTTTCGGCTTCGGACTGTCAGAGCTCTCGCTTCGGCAGTTCCAAAGGCTGCCACTCCTCTACACTTCTCCGATGCGATATTTGGGTTGGACCCGATATCGCATGAATCAATTCTTATAACTTTTCAAATCCGGAACAGTGTTCCGCTAAGGAAATTTCGTGAATTCTCTGTGTAAACAGAGTTATTCACAGATAGCTTACGCGCGCCAATATAAGGAAGGTATCAGGGAATAATGCTCCCAGCTGCTCTTTCTCATTCTCGGTACTTCTCTCCTTTAAAGGATTCAAGGCTCCCATTCGATTCTTCTGAATCGCTGCAACTTGTCTCAAAAGCTCTCTGTGATTCCTCTTAAGGAATTCCCTCCTCTTTGTCCTGCAGAATTCCTATGAACTCACAATAATTCATACATCATGAAATTAACTCAGAATCTTTATATATATTAATATAAAAGCAGATTTACACTCGAGACTCCTCGATCTCGCTCACACACATGCACAGGCACGCAGGCCTAATATTCAATGCCTCCCTCTCTCACAGGCCTGACTTCTCACAAGCCAAATTCTCAATAATGGTGGCCTCCCCTCTGCCCGTAGGCTTACATTCATATATATAATAACCATTGATATCAAATTCTAAAGCTTCTACATGCATGCATACATGTGACAAAAAGCCTCTTGAGGCTTTATTCCATCTTTTCTTGCTTTAAAACAAGAAAGCCTCCTTATCTACATCTATTTCATTTATGCCTAAAAGCTCTCCCTTACTCCTAAAATCATGGGACTACTCATGTCCTTATTTATTTATTTGAGAGCATCTAATTTAAATCACACTTAAATACTACTTAGGAAATTAATTCCTAAAATGCATGACCCCCCTATGTCTATTATTTACAATGATTTCCCTTGGGCTGAATGCTCCTGCATCAGACTCCCAAGGTAGAAAAAATTCATGATCTCCTGATCATGTGTCTTCTGGTCTTGGTCTTCCTGGATCCCACACTTTATTCTGCAAGTCATCGTCTGCTGTCTGCTTCGTTTCTCCAGGTCTCCATATCTTATACTGTCTTGCTCCACTGGCTGCACTTTCACAATCTGTCCTTGTCTTCATTTTGCTGTTGCTGCTTCTCTTCTTTGCTGATGTCTGCTGCCTCTGAGACGCCTTTATCATCAGTCTTCTGATGCTTTCAATCTCTATGTCCAGCCTTTTCTCTGTATGGAAATTTCTTCGCTTGCTGCTGCTGCCTCCAAATTCTGTTATTTCAGCTGCTGTAGCTGCTTTCGCTGTAACTATTGTTACTGCTCTTCTTGTTGCCAACATTGATTCTACTGCTATCAATGTTGCCTCATCTGCCACCATAGATGTTGCTAACATTAATGTTGCTTCAGCTGCCTTCATAGATGTTGCTAACATTAATGTTGCTTCAGCTGCCTTCATAGATGTTGCTAACATTAATGTTGCGTCAGCTGCCTTCATAGATGTTGCTGTCGCTGCCACCATAGATGTTGCTACCTCCCAAACTTCCTGTCCCTCTGCAACATTCTTTGGCTCATCATCTGCAATTCTTCCTCAGGTTCAAATGTCTCCAGCAAACATTTAAGCCATTTCTTCTTAAGCATTTCATCAACATGCTGTAAATTTGTTCCAGCATAACCTTCATCTTCTCCTTCGACAATCTTCAGTAATTGTCCATCATCATCTTGATTGATTCTGGCAATCAAATCAAGTTCTTCAAACACTGTAGCTTCATCCTGTACTCCTGTAGCAGCTTCAAAATTTTGTCCTCCAATCTTCTTTTGGCTATACAGAAAAGCCAACTCTCTTTTGTCACCCATGGTAACAAGTTTCTGCATATGAGACATGACTGTCTCATCTTCTTTCTGCAGCAGTTCTTCTTCCCTCAAGCCAATTCCAAGTGATGGACTGTCTTCTACATCACTTGCATTCACAAAACACTTGTTAAAATTAAAAACATAAGGCTGCTGTGCCTTATCTTCTTTTGGCAACAATTTAGTTTGCTGCTCTGTTTCCTCCTTCTCCTCTGTCAGCATATCAGCACGCTGATTCGAATTCTGAGCAAAATTCATGAGACTGTCCACTAGTCTCTCTTCCACACCATCTGTTCTAATGATGCCTTCCTGCTTTCGTTCACTGTACTGAACTCTTTCATCTGCTGCAATCTTTCTATCATACTCTGAATTTATCAACAAGTATTCCAACAAGGCAATTTCTCTATAGTATTGCTGAAGCATATCTTCATCACCTACAGTGATACATAAACCTATAGTGATACATAAACCTTTCCCTATCTCAGCATTAATCTGAACAGTCTTCAGATTCAACTCTTCTTGAACAAATTCTAAAGCTTGCTCATCTCCCTGTACTGTACCTGCAACTTTTGTTCTACCATCAAGTTCTCTCATCAGTTTCTCCAGCAGTTTAATCTCTTCTTCACACTTAGCAAGAACTCCATCACGCTGCTCTTTCCTTCCAGCTTCATCCTTTGCATGCTGTGTTACAGTATTAAAACACTATCTTCCTTTGATCCTTGTAGTCTCAAGGTCTTTCTGCTGTGGCAAATCCCTATTTCCCTCATTCAAGAGGTCTTCCCCATCATACTCTGTTTTTCTAGAGTACTCCTCCAAAATTTTGACACCTCCAAAAGACTGTCCATCCTCTTCAAACCACTTCTTTATTAGTGTCCTTTCTCTCTTTGCTAAGTCTTTCCCATAGGCTTCCTCTTCCTTAACATCTTTCAGTAGATGTTCTTCTTTCCTACTATTTGTCTCAACAGTTTCCAAGGCTATCTCCATTGTGCCTATCATCATAGTGAATTGATGATCCTTTACTATGTTTTCAGCTAACATAGTCTCTTCCTCAAGTTTTTCTTCAGTCCCTGGCTGTTTATCTCCTCTGAAGATATCTTCAAATGGTTGTTTTTCTCCTGCAGTATCTGCCATCATACACAAACTATCAGTTTTAAAAATATAAGACCCTATGGTCTCACTTGATGGTTCAGACATCATATCTCCTTATTGTTCTAAATCATTCATATGATTCAGAAATTCTTCAATGGTCTCTTCAATCTCCTCAAGCCCTTCACTTAATTGCTTGACATCTTCCACCAGCTGTATATGAGATCTATCTACCTCATCTTCTTCTAGAACAGAATTTAGATTCTGCTGGTCTTTTTCCTTCTTCATGACAATATCAGCCAATTGTCTTTCACCTGCAAACATACACAAATTGTCAGATTTAAAACCATGTGACTCTTCGGTCTTACTTGAAGTTTCAGTCTTCAAGTCTTCATCTTCACTATCTCCCAGAAATTCTCCTTGTTCTGGTTCACAAATGGATTCTTCCATTTCAACTTCCTTGAGTTTTCCCTTCAACCACTTCACTTCCTTTTGTTGCAACCTTCTCTGCAACTTATGCCACTTTACTGGCTTCTTACTTAAGACCCAACCTAGTCTTTGGCTTTCCTCAAGCATTCTCCTTAATGCATTGAGTTGTTCTTTTAATTCAACAACCTCTTTGTCAATTTCCTCTTGACTCATCTTCTTGCCATTTGCCTTGGCATCCTCTTTCTTATGTCCTCTACTGTGGCTTTTCTCTGAACCTCTGCTATGACTATCAGTAGTCATCTTCTTCTCTTCTTTCTTCATGAGCTCCTTTGCAACAAGCCTCTGCAACAGCTAGTCCTCCTGGCTGCAATCTTACCTCACTAAGCTCTCCTCACTCAGTCTTTTGGTAAGCACGGTCCTCTGTCTGGAACCTCTTCCTGAGCAACACCTTTGCTCCTTCTAGGCTTCTGCAATCTCTCACTCTCTCTTGAGAACACTTCAGTTGTCCTCTCTATCCAATTTCTTATTGGATTCTTCAGGTTCACTGCCACTTCTCCTTTTAGAGTATTCTCCTTACTCTATCTTTAAGAACTCACTTGGTTCTTCTCTCACAGCTTCTCTTGCTATCCCTGTGCATTAGCATAAAACACACATTCTTAATTTAAAACAGAACATAACATATTACCTCTCTTTCAAGATCTCAACATGATCTTGTTTCACCCATTCTTCTGCACTTGAATGGCTTGTCCTCTGATTAGGTTCCAAGTACTTTTTCCTTCAGAACTTGCATTAAGCAATCTTGCTTTCTCTTTCCTTTAAGGAATCCTCTATTCCTGTTTGCTCCAAGCCTCTGCTGGAATTGCTACAATCTCCCACTGTAGTCTTTTATCATTCAGCACATTACCTTTTCCTGTGTGCATGTTTCTTTTCAAAGAAATCTTCCCTGCTTTATTTCTGTTCTGACAGTAATGCTGCCTTTACCTCAATCCTTCTTTGATACCAACTTCTCCTTTCTGGAATCCTTCTTTCGCAGGAAACTTTCCCTGCTCTGATACCACTTGATGGTCAGAGATCTTGGTTTTAGGCCAAAATCCCCTTTCTTAAAAAAATCTCAAACCTTGGACCTGTGGTTAATACTCACAAAGCCCTATCGGAAGCATTCTAGCCCTTTATAACCATGGACTTACATTAAAATAGAGCCATCCCTTTATCGGCGCTTTTACACCCATCGGAAGCCACCACCCATCCACTCTATTTATTATTGGAGCTTTAAAGCTCGCAAGCATTACATATATGTATTAAGTATTAAAATCCCCCGCAGCCATATATAATACAATACATGGAAAACCATATAAATCCTGCTCTAATTCAAATGCCCAGATTTCAATCATTATACATCCGCCTTTATAATGGCGGTTCCGCCTATCGGACATTGCAACAACACTTAAGCCCTTCCTCCGATGCGATGCAGACCCGACAATTTTATATGCTCCTTCCTGTATTGGTTTCGGATCCGTAATATCCGGGTACACGTACGGTTTCAGCGGACCCGATGCCCCCCTTAAGCTGTGCTCTATAATATTTCGGATCACTGTTGGAACGTACAATACTAAAGGCCTTGCGGACCCGACGCCCTTTAAGCCACTCCTTAATACGATTTCGGGTCCGGAAGATCGGCGATGTCATTAATCGCAGCTTCCGTTGCTCCGATGCGATACAAGGTTTTCTGCGGACCCGACGGCACCTTATATTCGACTCTATAATGTTTTCGGCTCCGGACTGTCAGAGCTCTCGCTTCGGCAGTTCCAAAGGCTACCACTCCTCTACACTTCTCCGATGCGATATTGGGGTCGGACCCGATATCGCATGAATCAATTCTTATAACTTTTCAAATCCGGAACAGTGTTCCGCTAAGGAAATTTCGTGAATTCTCTGTGTAAACAGAGTTATTCACAGATAGCTTACGCGCGCCAATATAAGGAAGGTATCAGGGAATAATGCTCCCAGCTGTTCTTTCTCGTTCTCGGTACTTCTCTCCTTTAAAGGATTCAAGGCTCCCATTCGATTCTTCTGAATCGCTACAACTTGTCTCAAAAGCTCTCTGTGATTCCTCTTAAGGAATTCCCTCCTCTGTGTCCTGCAGAATTCCTATGAACTCACAATAATTCATACATCATGAAATTAACTCAGAATCTTTATATATATTAATATAAAAGCAGATTTACACTCGAGACTCCTCAGTCTCACTCGCACACATGCATAGGTACACAGGCTTGATACTCAATGCCTCCCTCTCTCATAGGCCTGACTTCTCACAAGCCAAATTCTCAATAATGGTGGCCTCCACTCTGCCCGTAGGCTTACATTCATATATATAATAACCATTGATATCAAAGTCTAAAGCTTCTACATGTATGCATACATGTGACAAAAAGCCTCTTGAGACTTTATTCCATCTTTTCCTGTTTTAAAACAAGAAAGCCTCCTTATCCACATCTATTTCATTTATGCCTAAAAGCTCTCCCTTACTCCTAGAATCATGGGACTACTCATGTCCTTATTTATTTATTTGAGAGCATTTAATTTAAATCACACTTAAATACTACTTAGAAAATTAATTCCTAAAATGCATAACCCCCCTATGTCTATTATTTACAATGCTTTCCCTTGGGTTGAATGCTCCTGCATTAGTTTGGAACTATGATGCGTTAAACGAAAGCTTTAACTATTATTGTTGTTGGGAAAAGTATCCAATACGGAATGACCCTATCCCACTCTAAGGGTGATAGTACCTCAGCAACAACTGAATACAAAGCTATTCGAGATTACTTCTTTATGAGATGTAAGAGAGAGGAGGAAGAGATCTACTAACCATTATCTTCCGCTAATGATTGATCCAATCTTCCCTCTTTGCTGCTTGCTCCCAGCTCCTTGCTCTTTCACTGGCCCAGCTACACAAAGATCCTGCAAAAGCACAAGAAAGGGAAACTACAAGAAGCATACATCCATAACTGATTCAAGGATTAGAATAAATCAAATATACAAGCATCAATTCGCCATAGAGACACATGCATATAGAAGAACCTCAAATGCTTTATTAATGGAAGAAGTAAAGTTCTGAGAGTGTTACAACCATAAGAGGCCCAATCCAGCAACACCTCCCAGCAGAAAGAAATCTCCTCTTCACCTCCTTCAAAGAAATCACCCAATAGTTCTATACACAAACCAACAGCACTTCCTTACATTCACCAGATTCCAGCCCCCCTAGACCTCATGAGAGAGCTCTATATATAGGAGATTTGGAGAAAGGATGAGTCAACTTGAGTTTGGCATGAAGCTGACTAGTGTCCTCTCCCACTTTAGTTATACTTCAGTTCTTGAGTCCACTTGGAGTTTCTTGCTTCCACTTGGAGATCTAGATCCTCTTACTCATCACAAGGCGAATTCCCTGATCCAAGTGTCATTTTGGAAGCTTCCTGGGTATTTGACACCTCGCAGAATGACTGTGCCACTTGGCCAATCTCGCCCAGCGCAGGTAGCCTTCATTAGATTTGACATTCAACGCAGGTACAGAGTGGAGCAGTTGACATTCAGCGCAGATGCTCAGTGGAGCAGCTGACATGATCCAGAAATAGCTTGTTTTTGAGTGTTTTCAGGTGGAGAACTGATTTTCAGTGTTGTGGTTTGCTGACCTTGTTCCTCTAAGGGTAAGAACAACATGTTTAGGGACTTTGGATCCCTCAGATTATTGACATTTCATGCTCCATGCTGTTAGGCACAAAAATGTCTATAACAGTTGCCCCCTAAAGTATGAGGTCGTTTATCGGGTGAAATGCTTTATCAGGAGGATCCGAAGTTCATTCAATCGCTGAGAGGTGCCCTGTAATAAAATACAATACAATACATTATTTTTCATTATGCTTTCATGATCTACCTGAGGCGGGCATTCCCATGCTCAGCTTTATAAATTCACTTTGGTACATAGAACAGACGATCGTCTGGTGGTAGACTGATAATTCTCTGCTGAAATTATCATCCTTTGAGTAGGATGATCATCTGCTGCAATGATGTACATAACAAATGTCTTTATATTTCCTGAATATATATCGCAGCCCGGATGGATGAAACTAGATCCGGGGTCTTCAATCTCGTTCGATCTTCACTCTAAGTACAAGTCGATCCATGTGAGAATTGCGCTGAAGTCGAACATGGAAAGACATCGCTTGATTACCGGTCAATAATGTAAACCGTTAACAAGCGCGAGAGGAATCACCAATAATGACAATGACCCTCAAGGTACTGCAGTACAATTCACGTGGTGTGAATAAAGGACTTGGCGTCGAACACCACGCAAAATCTTCTGGTCGAAGGTCATTAATGTATACCTGTCGCCAGAAGTGAGAAACTTGCCATTGAGGCATGCAAGCTTCAAAGTACTGGGGGTTTTGTTCCTAGATCAACTTCTTGGATAATGAGCTGAAGTCGACAAGAAGCGATCCGTCAAAGGAGGGCCTTAATGAATCCCACATCAGTGACACGGAACGGAGTTAATGATTTTAGTGGAGGTGAAAACAATCTGTGAAATATGATTCAGGGTGGCGATCATGGGTGGATGAAGGATAATGTATGGCAGTGGATGGGACACGGTTGACTCTTTCTGAACACATCTCTTGAACATATAACGACACTGATGTGATGGATCGGTAGCATTACCCCAAATTCGGATGGTTTGGCGAGGACCATGGTGATGAGACCGGTGAATGAAACAACCCAACCCGATGTGATACAGAGGACAAAGTGTCATGTTCAAGAGCGACTTGCTACCATTAAAGCTTTGAGGTTCTCCCAATTTTTCCCCAGTCATTTCTGACCAGTACCTCTTTATTTTTGTCAAGCTTGAGGAGGATAACATATGCTTGTTCTATAACCTGCCCTTCGGGCAAGCCCATCGCTATGTTTTAACGAGCCTAGCGATAGGGAAACTCGTTCTCGTCTAAAGACAAGTTTGTCGCTATTTAATCATTTTAACGAGTCTAACGACAAGGAAAACTCGGTCCTTTTCAATTTTAGAGAGTCTGAAAAGGTACAGAAAGTTAACTCCAAAATTCCTTTTTCGTCATCTAATCCCTTAAGTCCGAAAAAGTATAAAATAATACAAAAGGGATGAGTTTTCGGTACTTTTAACGAGCCAAACAAAACAAGCGCTCGATCTTTTTGTGCAATAATCCCTCAGGTCCAAAAAGATTAAAATCTAGAGGAGGGATAGCTCTTCCGGTCGTTTAACGAGCTGGAAGGCCAAAACTCGGCAAACTTTTCATATTTTACGAGTCAGATGAAAAGAGCTCAAAGAAGACTCGTCTTTTGAGGAACGAGTGATAAACAGGGATAGCAATTGATTCCAGGTACAGGTTGGAATTTTCCAATCACGGCAGTGTCACAAGGATGGCTAGGTGAAATCACTCTTCGCAGCTGTTCCTCAAAATGGGTAAACAATCATATGGAGGTGAACGATCGACCAAATGACGGTGGAGGTGGCGGGTGCAAACACGACCAAGGCTTTTTATGGCTGATAAAATTACGATCACAAAGGTTATTTACTGGGATAGGTTCTTTTTTTTAGATAAAAATGAGCTTAAACTCTAGAGGAAACATTGCTCACTGCTTTTATTTATTTTTTAACGAGCATGAAGACCGCGTTAAAACTGCTCGGATCTTGCGTTTATTTTTTAATGAGCATGAACTTTATGCTAAAACTGCTCGATATACCAGTCATAAGATAAGAAATGTCTCCTGCAAGATTCCAATTTTTATAGAGCTTGTACCTCACATAAGTTATGCTCTTTGGCAAATTTTGACCTTTGCCCCACATCCTTCCTTTATGTGAGTTAGGAAACGATCAATGACCGCTCTTTGCTTACACTCCAAAAGGTTTGCATGCCCCCAGGTATAAGGTACAATTTCAAGGCTGCCCCTACTTATCCTTCAAAACATTTGTTTTGATGGGTGAGGCTTGCCTCTTTCAGGTTATCCAAAAAATGGTTTTATTTGCTGCCGCAAATGAAACTCTTTTTCTGGCGATGTCTATCATTAGGTTACTCAACGATGGTTACTATTTGTTGCAGCAAAGGAATCTATTTCTTTGGAGGCTGCCCCTACTTATCCTCTAAAACATTAGTTTTAATGGGTGAGGCTTGCCTTTTACCCAAAGATGGTTACAATTTGCTGCCGCAAAAGAATCTCTTTCTTTGGTAGCCTACCTGTTTAGACAAAGGTGAATGACTAAAATCATCAAACACATAACTTTGACAAAAGAATCCTGTTCCAGAACAACCCCTCTTCCTTCCACGGACGGGGTACGGACTAGTCATATTCCTTCGCGGAAATTCTACTTTATACCCAAGGTTTCCTCTGCCCGAAGAAGACCAGGATGCATGCCCCCTGGGTTCCAGTCCCATCTTTCCGAATCACTCGCATTCATCGGGAAGGAGGACTGGGGGTGGAGACATTTCTTGGGTGAATAGACCATTGAGGGTTGGTATTTGACTATTTGCGATGCGTGATCCCGGAAATGAAAGTTGGTCTACGAGCTTGACCATTCTTCCTTCGTGTGGAAAACACATTACTCTAAAGAGTGAGGAGACTATAGCTCCCATGCAATATATATAGTCTCGTCCAAGGAGTAGGTTATAATCCAAGGGTCCTTGAACGACCATCACGTTCATTTGAACGGTCTTCCCTTTCAATGTAACAGGCACATTGGGGAGGATCCCTAACGGTCGACTGGTTCCTTTATCAAAACCCGAGAGATTTCTTATCTCAGGCAAAAGCTCTGGGGAACCCAGTGCTTTCCAAGCAATAGAGGAAAGGATACTCACAGATGCCCCTTCATCAATGATAGTTCCAGCCATTACCATTCTGTAGATTTGGACTATGATTCTGAATGGTATACTGGCTGGTAACCGGGGTCTGCCTAGTTGGTTCCAATCGAAGGATACAACCAGGTTGCTTGGTGGTGGGACCGAATACACGGCCGGATACGATCTTGACGATGTTCCTTCCTGCAATAAAGGAATGGGCGCATTGCCCTGATGCTCATCAGAATCTGTGTTGATGAAAAGAATCTAGATGGTGTCATCCTTATTCTCTTCAGTGAGGGTGTCATTTGAAGATGAATCTTCAGTGACGGTGTCATTTGAGGATGAAACCTCTGAAGGAAGAACCGGGTCAACTGCCGTATCGACCTTTAGACTTTCGTCTGGTCTGGATTCAGTAGGTTCATTTTCAATGACTGACGCTTCAGCTGACCACTTGAGCGGGCCAGCTGTATTTTCAACCAACGAAGGACTTGGCACGAGTTTTTTGTATCCAGGAGGAAGTATTACCGGTGAAACCGGGCGATCTTCCAAAACTCTCTTCGCTTCGTCTAAGAAGGGACAACGGTGGATGGCGTGACCGCCTTCACACAGTTTGCAGGGGGATCTTGCTCCCCCTCTTTGTCTTGAACCTTCACTTTCGCTGGTTGACGGCAAGCAATCAACATGGCTAACAGAGGTTGATGCTCCCGAATTGTGCAAACGAGGTGACCAGTCCCTTAGTATCCGGGGAATACAGGGACAATCTCTATGGAAGTGGTCTCCTCTACATATGACACATGGCGATTTAGGCCCGGTCTGTGCTGTGTGTGGGTTTTTGTCAGATGTCTTTTGCTTGCCCCCAGTCACCTTAGGCTCCTTCTTCTTCTTCTCTTTCTTCTTGTTTTCCTTCTTCTCCATGGGAGCTTGGCTTTTTCCAGCCCCACCTTGTGAAGATGGAGGATTAGAGGAAGAGTTATAAGAAGTAGAAGGCTAGTGGGCAGCTCTAGACTGATCTAACTGTTGACTCGACTGCTCAGGAACCATGGTGGTCTGAACTACATTAGTTGAGAATAGCCAAATAGGCAGGCCAATTGTCAGTCCTGGAAGCGACAATGTGGCCATGTGGGGCGCACCAACTTCTCCCCAAGAGGAGAATGGACTAGGATTTCCATCATGTGGAGTTCCTTGGTTGGGGCGTTCCATGTTCTCAACTTAAGATCAACGCGGGAATAGGAGGTGATTATGTTCCGTTTAAAATAAATTTTATAACGACGCTTAGACACAACTTGCTTTTTCACTTTTTAAGAGTCGAGAAAAAGCTAAAGATGACTCTAGTCTCCTTCGATGTTTTAACGAGCCCGAAGTGACAAATGCTCGGATGGACTTTTTCAGTTATAGAGTTTGAAAAAGGCCAAAAGAAACTGCTCTGGAGTTCTAGGCAGAGGGTGTGCCAAACCTTTCGCAAAACCACAGAATACGTTTTACGGTACGGGTGGTCGATCTTCGTGAATGCTGTGTTCACTGCATTGCGATCAGTAGGGCGGCCGACACGGTTTCCTATTGGATAAAGGCTTTATTTCTATAGGGGTCTCCCAATATATACGCGACGGTACGTGGGAGCACAAGTCCGTATTGATACTTATCGCTTCACCGTGGAGGAATCACCCAACCACTCAACGCTAAGATATCACGTTTAACGACGCCGGAACACGTCTCTAGCTTAGACCTCTAGATGTTTGCGTTATGTTTCAATGCGTTGTTATGTAAATTCAATTTATTTTAAGGTTGATCTTGTTTAGCAGTTTGCCTTTATGGATCACCACGAGATGTATAGTAACACTCCTAAATGCAGTCTAAGATGATAAGCAAGCTTTTCAATCTTTCAACTTTGAAAACCTTAACTACTGAGGGAAAAGAAAGATAACACCTTTTCACACAGATCATAGAGCACACACTAATGCACTTTTTCCTAAATCAACATGCAAGCTATCATAATGCACATGCACAATGCAAGTATTTCTTTTCTCTTTCTTAATGTTGGCATAATGCAAAAAGAAAGCTATTGTATAATTTTGAATTCAATTTCAAGTGAAAGCAAACAAGCTTGTCCAAAATCAAAAGACACCTTAAGATTTACTTGTTTCGACACTAGAAATATATAAACTCAAACCAAATGACGAAAGCAAAAGCTCAATCAACTATGAACAGCAAATAAACTAACTCTTAAGATCAAAACGACACTTTATCACAGGTCTAGATCTAAGAGGTCACAGCAAGACTAGTTCACTTTCATTATGGGAAACTGTAAATGCATAAGAAATACACAAAGAACAAACACAGTTTCTTTATACAACTGAGGCGGAATAGTGACAAGGAAAGTTGGTTTCAGATAGGCCCACTGACTGGTAACAAACAACAAAAACAAGAGTGAAAACAAGGCAAGAACTAGTAGGAAACCCCAGCAGCACAAGGCAGGACTGGTCCAGCGCAGGTGGAACACTGCCTGTTTGACCTTCAGCGTAGGTAGCCCCTTCGGGAACTGCGCTGAAATGCAAACAGCCTTTGTACAGCCCGCACTGAAGAACGAAACTTTCGTTTCTCTTGGTTTCCGGGTCACAGATTGCTCAAAAATTCACAATTTTTGCTCAAATCAGAAGCTATCAGTCAAGGACACACTAAGGGATGACAAGGAGGATGAAAAGCTATCACTAAGAGCTTATTAGAGTCCTTGTGGATCAGCTCTTCAAATCATAAACTTGCCCAGAAACTGAGCTAGAGTAGCTGCCCTCTACTTTGTATTTGAATGATTCAAACACAGTTCGATTCGGTACTCCCTTTGTTTATGAAATGAATAGCAAAAAACACAAACAACCAACAAGATACGTTCCCCAGTGGAGTCGCCAATTTGTTGTTGGGAAAAGTATCCAATACGGAATGACCCTATCCCACTCTAAGGGTGATAGTACCTCAGCAACAACTGAATACAAAGCTATTCGAGATTACTTCTTTATGAGATGTAAGAGAGAGGAGGAAGAGATCTACTAACCGTTATCTTCCGCTAATGATTGATCCAATCTTCCCTCTTTGCTGCTTGCTCCCAGCTCCTTGCTCTTTCACTGGCCCAGCTACACAAAGATCCTGCAAAAGCACAAGAAAGGGAAACTACAAGAAGCATACATCCATAACTGATTCAAGGATTAGAATAAATCAAATATACAAGCATCAATTCGCCATAGAGACACATGCATATAGAAGAACCTCAAATGCTTTATTAATGGAAGAAGTAAAGTTCTGAGAGTGTTACAACCATAAGAGGCCCAATCCAGCAACACCTCCCAGCAGAAAGAAATCTCCTCTTCACCTCCTTCAAAGCAATCACCCAATAGTTCTATACACAAACCAACAACACTTCCTTACATTCACCAGATTCCAGCCCCCCTAGACCTCATGAGAGAGCTCTATATATAGGATATTTGGAGAAAGGATGAGTCAGCTTGAGTTTGGCATGAAGCTGACTAGTGTCCTCTCCCACTTTAGTTATACTTCAGTTCTTGAGTCCACTTGGAGTTTCTTGCTTCCACTTGGAGATCTAGATCCTCTTACTCATCACAAGGTGAATTCCCTGATCCAAGTGTCATTTTGGAAGCTTCCTGGGTATTTGACACCTCGCAGAATGACTGTGCCACTTGGCCAATCTCGCCCAGCGCAGGTAGCCTTCATTAGATTTGACATTCAGCGCAGGTACAGAGTGGAGCAGTTCACATTCAGCGCAGATGCTCAGTGGAGCAGCTGACATGATCCAGAAATAGCTTGTTTTTGAGTGTTTTCAGGTGGAGAACTGATTTTCAGTGCTGTGGTTTGTTGACCTTGTTCCTCTAAGAGTAAGAACAACATGTTTAGGGACTTTGGATCCCTCAGATTATTGACATTTCATGCTCCATGCTGTTAGGCACAAAAATGTCTATAACAATTATGTGTATATTCTAATGGCTACCTATATTGGGTTCAACTTATAAAATTAGTTCAACTAAACTCTAGGATTATCAGATACCAGATATGTAAATTAAATTATTTTTTTAATTATTTTCCGATGAGTATATACTTTTTAGTCGAATATTATTTGATTTGATATTAGTGCTTTACATAGATCTTGTCATATCAGTTTACAATTTTCCACTCCTTTAATATAAGTTGTTAGTGACCACTGGATATGCTTGATTCACATGGACAAGTTTCTTCTAAATTAATCTTCGTATGAATGTCATGTCGGTATAAAACATAAAGTGCACTTCTTTTAATAAATATGGAGTACTTTTGGACTTTAAAACATTGGTAAAACTATCATAGCTATCAACTAACTTATTCAAATTGATTTGAAAGAATCAAATGAAGCAAATATATGTGGTGTGTCCGAGAGCATGGTTTAGAATAGTGATTATACTATATCTACTGATAATACATGTGGAAATGATTCTGTGCACGTTAAATACCTTTAGGAAAAAGACGAAGATACATTTGAGAAAGCATCGTGAGCAAAGAATTTGTTTCACTTTTTTAATTTATAATTAACGCCTGATGCGTTCTTTTAGGGACGCATCCCACCGACTATTTTAAATGCAAATTGTTGACATTTGTGTGAGACCGCTTTGGAACAAAACTGATGAAGTATAGGTTCGTTTGTTTTCTTTTTCTTATTTTTATTTAAGTGATTGATAAAAGAGATGGAGGTTTTTTATTTCAAGTTAAGAGGTAGACAGGATTTGTTGATTTTTTTAATTGATGACTTAGATTTATTTTCAAGGGAATATGTTCAATATATGTTTAGCCTTAATGTTTATCAATAGCTATAGTCTGTTACAAAATTTATTAAGTTGCATCAACTTTTAATAAATTTAAAAAATTATATTTGTGCCACCTGCCATTAATTTTCTAGGGATTTGAGATTTGAGATTATTCCAAATCTAATATGTTCATATTCTAATTACATAGGAAATTAATATATAAGCAAATTTGATTTAGCAAAATGGTCAATTTTACAATAATGTGTAATTCTTTTTTTTATACATTGACCCATAATTTTTTTTATACATGATTAATCAGGTAAATGTACGCATTAGTAAAACATTCTTCATGTTGGAATATGTTTTTATGTTATATTTAAGAAACTTTTGATTATATCAAGCACATTAATATTTTAATATAATTATATTCATATAAATTAAACAATTAACATCAACTTTGTAAATATATAAATAAACAATTAACATCAACTTTCTAAATAATAAAATAGAAATTTATTTATTTATAACAATGACTTTTAGTAACTCAGATGATAGAGCTCTCATTTAGCATGTGAGAGGTACCGGAATGGATATCTAGCATCTCTACTGCAAGATACAGTTGTTTCACCCATGGTTGATTATTTCCAAAATAACAATGATTTCTGATCACTTGCCTTGAATTCAAAGTCTCTCTTTTGTTCTTCTAACTCAGAAGTGTGAGGAAATACTTAGTGATCCAGAGCAACCGGATAGCATACACATTACCATAGGTTTTGAAACGGAAAACGATGTAAATTAGGTTGTGAAACTTCTAATTTCATTAATCATTTATTTTGAATTCCGAAATCATTAAGTAAGGGCAAATTAAATTCATATAAAAGACGCTTATTAAAAATATAAAAATGACTAACGCTTATACATTTAATTATTCCGTCAACTTCAACTTCAACTTGTACAAGTATGAAAAATTATAATCGTACAAGTTTGAAAAATCATAATCATAATTTTCAAGCAATTTGCTCAATTATCTTCGATTAAATTCAGGTGCATGCTAATAATACACTTGTATATTTGGATTCAGCACCTTGAAAAATCCCTAGGACATTTTGATTGTGTAGAAATTAGCTATCAAATTTGCGATTCCAATAAATTACTGCCAAATTTTGATCAGAAAAACCCACCAGAAAAACTTCCATGACATTATAAACAACTGCATTTGCATTTGCATTTGATAATAAGCGGTAGCGCACAGTAATCACAAATCTCGAAATAATATCTACGAACGGCACACCATATCACCTAAATCAAACCAAGTATACACGCAAATATCATATTCACAAACACGTTCCCAAATCGAGATTTTACTGGATTTGGTATTTATCTGCCCGCCAAATTCCTGACGGTGGATTTCCGTTGAGGTTTGTCGTAAAATAAGCTGACATGATGAAGCCCTGAATCAGATTGCATCGCCGATCAAATCTCCGAGCAATAGACCTCCGAGTGCTCCGCTAATTAAGCCTGTCACCAAACCTATCCCAGGTTTATTATTTTTCCTAGGCGGCTGCTGCACCGATGGAACAACGGGCGGATATCCCTGGTAAGGTGGGTAGCCCTGGTAGGGAAGGTAACCTGGGTAGCATGGCCGAGGGTAACCCTGGTAGTAAGGGGGAGGCGGAGGAGGAGGATACCCTGCCTCGGGTCGATACGGCGGTGGAGGGCACTGGTTATTTGCCGGCGGATAGGAGGACGAGCCGGCCGGTGGGTAGCCTGTATACACAGTCATTGGCTCCGCCCTTGCCAACCCATATAACCCAGCTGGAAACGCGTTCACTAGCTCGTCCTTGGCCGCCCCATATGATCCTGTGACTCCTTGCAGTGGCTGTTGCCGCGGCTTGAAATCGACCTTTTCGGCAAATCTGACACAGAGATTAAGAACTCCCTTGGCTTTTCCGGACGGTTTACTGACCTGGTAGCTGACGAACTGCGCTGTGGTGCTGGCGCCCTTGTTGCTGCCGACGGGCTTGAGAAATTCGTTCAATGGGATCCTAACGCGGCCGATCTCTTTGTCGCCGAATGTTGCATCTGAAAAGATTGCGATCTCAAGAACCAGGCGGCCTTGTCGCAGGGCGGAGTCGTTGAGGATAAATGTCATAACTTGGTTCCAGGTGGGATTGGTGCCATTCTCTTTGTCCACGGGCGTCCGCTGCCTGTTTCTGAGATTGTGGGAGATCCATGCGACTGCGTAGGCCTTTGTTTTGGAAAGAATGGTCGCATTCTTCAGATCATGGGCGGACATGAGGGTTATTTCCATGCTGCGTGTCTCCATGGCACCACGATGAATTCAACACAGATGAAGAACCCGAATGAAACGATGAAGCAGGAGTGAACAGTAGAGACGGGCCATTTATTGGGTAGAAACGAGGCCGCGTTTATCCCACTTGAAAATTCACGGTAGAGGGAAATCTCAATAAGATGTGATCTGCAGGCGACTTTGGTTGGAAGTTCAGTGTGATTTTTTTATTAATACTAAGTTTTGAAGTAACATCTGATACCTATTTTTATTCGTCCACGCCATCTTTTTGTTTGTAGGTTGGTTTTATAGATTTGTTATTAAGATTGTGAGAGATTTTTCAGCGAAAATCACATAGAGTATCATTTGTCAACGCGTGATTCAATCACATGGAGTATCATTTGTCAACGCGTGTTTCTAATCACAATCACATGGAGTATCATTTGTCAACGCGTGTTTCTAATCAACTAGTGTGATTTATCGTCAAAACAAGTTATTACCGAAAAAAAACTTGTAATTGAAGAAACGGCAATCTCTCTCTTTGGAGCTTGTAAACGGTCATCTCTCTTTTTGGGTTACTCCAAATCGATGGAGATTTACCACACGCTACCTCTACCCGTCTCATTGCCCGCAAGCTTATAATAGATATTGATTCGGTTCAGCACATTATGGGAAACCTTGGGAGTGACCCTAGTCACATAAAACGAGGGGCTGCCCGTTCCAGGCCTTTTGCGGGGAAAGCGCATTGATATCAAAGGCATGTATCTCTACGTGCTCATGAACCAGGTGAGACTGCCCTGGAAGCTGTTGGCGACCATATCCAGCAATGCGTTCTAATATAAAACTTAACAACCACACCAAACTTAATTCTGATTATATCGTATGGACGGAATTATGTGATTGCGGAATTTCGTAAATGTATGGTTTCAACTAAAATTATATGGTTTCAACTAAAATTATATGGTTAAATGGATGGTTTAGGTTTTTTTCTAAATTATAATTTGAATTCGGAACCACAGGCCTACCGACGGTTTTCTTGTATTTAAGGTTTACCTACACCCTAGACGTGCTCCAGTTGGAATGAATCCAGTCTGTCTTTATTCTTTATCTTCATTTGAGAATTTAAATTTATGAAAAGATCAATTCTTTCTCTATATAAATTTTAATTATTTAATATAAATTTAAGTCGATTATCACATTAAAGTTTTCATATATATATATGAGGTAAACATATTTATAATTTTTTATTTATATGTAATTTTGTTTTTTTTATATGATATTTTTTTAGAGTATAAAATTTGATAAAAAAATTTGTCTCTTGAAATTTAAATTCTATAATATAGTCTATAATATAGTGAAATAATTTATATGTAGAAATGGTTATTTATTTACTCAATAAATAATTGATTTATTTACTCAATAAACATTTAAGTGATATAATCATATTAGAGTATACCAACAGTAAAAGCTACGGCACTTACACTAAGAAGGTAAGCATCACCGACAAAGACAGTCGCTAACTCAACCTAGCCCTTATCTGAATGGCCCTCCCTGAATGGCTCTATGCATATGGCATCTGATATTCAAAATTTGGAATCAATGTAAGTAAGAGCATTGCCATTCCTTCCTTCCATCCATTTGAGGTAGGAACTATTGTTCCGTAGTAGTAGCGGTAAGTGAGCTAGGGGCATGGGGGAAAACTCTTTATAGTCTGTTCTAGAGAAGCACAACTATACAAAATATGTCCCTCTCCATGTCTAAAGCAAAAATCTATACTAATAACATCATCATAGATGGCAACCAGTATAAATAACTATATCAAAAAGTAGAGAATTAGAATCAATCAAGGTTAGATTTAGTTTGTTGAGGGTCCATGAAGGACGATGATAATATTGGTAATATGCTTCTCCATTGTGTTCGCTAATCATCCATAGATGGCTAGTCGGAAAGAGTATTCCTCTCCTTGTAAATGTGGTGATTGTGATAACGTCAAATTGTGACTTAATCGCGAGAAGAACATCCAGTAGTGACCTTAATGTGCACTTAACATGTGGCATTAAGATCGAACCAATTATTAATAATGAGCGAATCTCTATACACCTGTAGTTGTCGACATCCTTGTTCTAGTGCAAATAAGAGAAGTAACTTTAAGCTGTATAGTTCAATGAAATTGTTCATGCAGACCAGATTGAAGTCTGAAAAAGTGATTATTGTTGAGGTACAAAACACCACCACCTCCACATTTTCCATTTTGTGTAGAGCCATCGAAGTAAGCCCAGGGATAACAATAATCAATATTCTCATGTTGGATATTGCATGTCGAATCTCCTCCTCAGGTAAAAGTTCATATATAACCAAGACCTATGCACCAATAATGTCAGGGCATACGTCAGCCTCGGTAAAAATATTTCGATTCATGCAAATCCATGTTCCCCAGCATATCACAAATGGATATTTTTGTGTTTGTCAGATGAGGAGTCATTCCACCAGTTTTGCAAGGCAACATTAATTGTATCACCTCCCCATCTATTATTGATATTAAGAGCATGATATATGAAATTCCAAATAGGCGTCGTTCCACCAGTTTTGTGAGGCAACATTAATTGTATAACCTCCCCATCTATTACTGATATTAAGAGTATGATATATGAAATTCCAAATAGAAACAACATATGGACATGTGATCAATAAGTGATCAATGGATTCCTCACCACAGTAGCAAAGTGCACACCAAGAGGGATTGTGGAAGGAGTGTTTCTTTAAATTGTCTCTCATGGGAACCTTACTTTCAAGGAGGCACCAGATGAAGAGTTTGGATTTTGCCGAACTCTTTAGCTTCCAAGAGTGTTTCCACCACCACTTATGTTGTTCTATATCACAAACTTGATAAATCAAAGATTAAATTTATTATTAAAGATGGAAAAAATAAAATATTATATATAAATAAAAGAGATGTTCAATATTGTTAAGATATTATATTGTAATTAAAAAAATCTTAGTCTAACTTATAAACAAAATAGACTTTTTTCACAAGGATCCTACAAAACAATTTCAAGAAAGAATGTGATTTTTTGTTATTTAAAATACATTTTTGAATGCATAAATGGATTCAACACTATGAGAAATCCAAGACACTCAAATTCTAAGCATTAAACAAATTAAACTCAAGTTTTTAAAAATCTTTGTGAGATTTTGATTAAAATTAACTAGAAAAAATATCGTGAAAAAGGTCATTTCGTCTATAAGTTAGAGTATGCCTTTTAAAAATGTTTAATTTTTATTTATATGTAAATTGTTTTTAACTTTTTATATAAAGTGTATTTTATTTTATTTTTAATAACTAATAAAAATTATTTAGGTAAAATCTCTTTTAGGATTAAAAACCTAACAAACCTTGCATACTGAGACTACATCTTTATGGAAGCTTAATAAATCTCAGGTTAAGGTGGATATATGTTGGTTATATATATATACACACACATTCACACATATTATTAATATTTTATTCATAGTTTTCACACACACACACTACATGTCAATTTTATGTTGAGTAATAAATTAATTACACTTCTCCTTTATACTATGTTATAATACCTTCATGTTTAACAATGAGGAAATTGTGCATCTCCTAATAGTAAAGAGAATAAAACAACTATAAAAGAAATTATATTTCTTTTTTCATTCATTTATCTCTTTCTATATACAGGATTGTAAAATGATGTATATATATATATATATATATATATATATATATATATACTTCGATGGGGTGACAAAAGAGCATTTAATATCTCGGGATGTGGGTGGTAATGCCAACACCACACAACATTTATGATGAGAAATCATATGAGGGAAGCCAACTTTTCCTCTAAGCGGATGAAGGTTCTCGAAGTTATTCGACATTCAAATGCCCGTGTTCAAAGAGAGGGCATCATTGGTAATCATCGAGCGATGAAGGTCAAGGGTGCTATGAGAAAATTTATCACATACGTGAAGGGAGGCTCTCTAGACAAGCCTTTCCTTGCTCCTAGACCAGTATTGATTATCTTAGGTGTTGAGTGGCAGAGGCAGAATGACACAACAAAGCTGGTGGAATTCCAGAGTTTTATTTGGGACCCTAAACCATGCTTTGTTGAGATGGTCTGGAGGAATTTAGCCAAATTCAGAGGAGCGTTGACTTATAAGGATGCGTATGTCTCCAGTTGTGTCCTTAGGTGCCTCCATTCTTTTCTGGTAATTTCTCCTAGCAATCCCTATTTTATCTTCATGTCTTATTTGCATGGTTGGGATTTTTTCCACTAGCAGTCAATTTGGTGTGCTTGAGGGGGTTTATGCCCAGTTATGGTGTATGGGTTTGTGTCTGGGGCATCCTAGCGGGCTTTAGCCATTACACCAGCTCTCTTGTTCTCTCAAGGCGATTGTGTTTTCTATGGCCTCTGCTATGTCGACTTTGTTTGCCACCCTGAGATGTGACATCATTTGGGGCCTATGTGTGGGGGATGTATTTCCTATCAGGGTGGAGCTTTTAAAAGGCTGGGTCCCTTCACCCATTAACCCTCTTTATGATTATAGTCAATTTGGGGGTGCGTCAGGGGTGGTGTAATTATCGTTGTTGTTTTTAGTGATAGTATATTCTATTATGTCTCGGGTTGGAACAATTGCGGTGGGGTTCGTGGCCACCTTGGAGTGTAGTGACATTTGGTGGTTCTATGTTGCGATAGTGAGGGTGTGTGTGTAGAGGAGCTGGTTTGAGGGGTGAATGAGCTCGACAACTTGCGGACCATCGAGACCCAGGGGAGGTGATTGATGAGCATCAGGACCAGTGTCCAGGCCAAGTAGACCTCCCCCCTCCCTTTGTCTTGATAGAAACTCTATTGGGACAACTTACCTTGAGGGTGGAATAGCTAATTCAGACTCACCATGATGAAAATAATGAACTGATTTCTTTTATGAATAGCTTGCAACATAATTAGTGGTGCATGCTAAACAAAATGGCCTCCCTTTGTCATGGCCAAAAGAGAATTTAGGTTCGAGAGGACCAATTGGAGGGGAGGATGGCACATATGGAGGCTCATATCCATGAGGCATTCCATCAACCCCAATGAAATGGGAATGATAGGGATTTTGTAGGTCTAGGGAATGTTATTGATTAGCTATGATGGGTGGATTTTGGATGTTGGGACCTTTTTGGTTTCTATGGGTTGTTCGCATGGAATTCAATAGTTTTTTGTTGACGTTATCATGTTGTTTTTGCTTCTATCTCTTGGCCAACAAATCCAATAGGAATGAGACAAGGAGATGTTTGCTAGTATTCCCGTCACAATGTACTCTTTTGACAAATTAATAGAAATTTTTTGATAAACAAAAATAAATTATAACTTTTTTTTTTTTTTTTGATGAATATATAGGTAGATCCACACAAAGGGATCACTTATGGAGGGATTATTACCAAAGCCTAACCCCTAGGGCATCAAGGATAATTGACCCTATGATCTCACACTAGCAAGGTACTTTTAGTTAACCCTCGAGACTAAGTATTATTTTATAATTTTTTAATAAAATGTTATTTAACAACATCTTTCTTTATTAAGTTGTACAACACGTGTAAAGCATATAATTTTTTTTTTAATTTCTTATATAAATTATATTTTATTTTACCTTCCATAAAAGATGATTTACAATAATAAGCACTATTCATTTAACTTGTTAATCATATATACACAAAGATTAATCACTATAATAATTTAATATTATTACTGGAAAAAATGTTATGATATAGAGGCCCCTTACAACATCTAATGAGGGGTAGAATGTCCATAATGTTACATGTAAAAATAACAAAATATCGATTCCATTAAAATTATTATAAAAAAAAATATTTCAATGTTGAGTTTAAATAAAATATTTCAATGTCCATCTTAATTTGACATCAACTTTATATAGACGAACATAAATCAATTAAAAGCAAGAAGTTTCTAATCTTGTCTAGAATTGCTTTCTATCTTTTAATACGCAGAGGTGTAATTCCTTTATTACTCATCATGTAGTTGACACATGGCATGTAAAATAATATCGATATTATATAAAGGAGACATGTGGTAGTGACTTGACATGAGGTATTTATGGTTAAAACATTTTATTGCCATGTTGTTCAAGATGAAGGACATTTGTAAGTCCTTCCATGCTTCACATGGAGTTGATACATATATAACTAGTATACACCCATATTAACCCTAGATCTATTAAGAGCCAAGAGGAATCAAACATCTCAAGTTACACACATTTTTCCAAGTTTTATAATAGAAAAGAGATTTGCAACTCAAGAGAATTGATTCCTCTCCACACTTATAGATCCATAATTAAGATGGATTAATGGAATTATTTACTTTTTAATAACATTTATATTGAAATAGCTTATATAGGTATATTAGTTAAAATATATATATATATTTTCTTAAGAGTCATAAATATCAGTTAAAAATATATTTCCTTTTTAGAGATCTTATATTTAAAACTAATAAAATAGTCAAAACTATTTATTTTTATAATATATTTAAATAAAAATAAAAATTCAAACATGTCATGTTATTATAGAAGTTGTCTTCAAGTGTGACTTTTTGGAGTTTTCGACAGATTTCTGGCTAGAATTTGGCAAAAAGAAATTGTGAAAAAAATCTTGATTTGTGTTGCTTAAACTAGGTTTTTGATTTCATATATGGATTTATCACCCTCAAAAACCCCTAGGGAACTTTGATTATGAAGAGTTCATATGTCAAACTTATGATTTCAATGAATCCCGATCAGATTCTAGATAAATTAGATCCAAAAATAAAATGGTTAACTTTCCAAAAATTCACACTTAAAGGATATTCATTATTAAAATTGACCTCAGGCAATTTCATTATGGTTTGACCTTTTTTTTGTGAATTTGAGAGTTTCTATTAAGAAAAAATATTACATCTTTGAGTGAAACTTTTCAAAATCCTACTAGTCTCACTCGTACCATATTTATCGGCCAATAGGTGAATACCAGAACATATAACAAACTGCCAAAAAAACCTCACTAACCAGAACTGGAAAGGAAAATGATACCATAAGACCTTCAAGATCAAGATGCATCCAATGATTATTTTGATTGAGGGATTGATTGGAGTATAATTTTCTAGTCTGAAACCTAGTGTTTGTGGAGGTTTAGAGTCACAATGGACATGTTTCTCCATATGGGTCAGTGTTCCGTAATAATGGTTCAGTTTCTCTTGTATATGCCATTTCCCCTTTTGCATGTTGGTCAATTAGTCTTGCATAAGCCATTAATTTTGGAGATCATTCATGAAGCTAATGACCACATTTCTATCATCATGTCAATCCTTGCTGAACTACTTCAGTACCAAAGTTATTTGCTTGAGTTGGCTGCCAAAATTTTCCAAAGAGGGCAGTGACTCCATAGTACCATGTGTATGGACTGGGTTGGGGTCAATGGGTGAAATCATGGAGATGGGTTACACTTTTTGGCAAAATGAGGGTGAGTTTTTTAAAAATGGATGCTCGATTGAGAAATTTTAAGCACTCGATCAAACAATTTTTAAGGGCTCGATCGAGTTGTTTAGGAACTTAATAATAAATCAAATTACCATTTAAAGAAACCCTCGATCGATCCATTTTATAACTTGAGTTAACGGCTTAATCGAGAGTTATGGCTTGATCAAGCTATATTTTTTGATAAAGACTATGACTCGATCAAAAAATATGCTCAATTGAGCATTATTTCTAACTAAAAAACCCCAGCTGCAACCTGCGCCAATCATTTTGTTCTGATCGTGAGAGGATAAGGAGTTTGGTGGAATATTTCTAAGGTCGAACAAGATGGAGGAACTCAATCCAACTTCCCATCAACCCCACCAACGACCTAGAGGCTCAAGCCTAGGTAGGTTTCCTGTCATTTTTGTCTCTTTTATTTAATTTTCTTCTACAAAATAAAATAAAGTTATTTGAAACAAAAACCTAATATACGAAAACTACAAAAAACAATCATGAAAACCAGAAAAAAACCACTAAGAAAACCCTTGAAAACCACAAAAAATAACCTAGAAAACCACCAAGAAACCCTTGAAGACTAAAAACAACTTAGAAAACTATCAAGAAAACCCTTGAAAAAAAAAAAAAAAAAAACTATAATTTAGGTTTTAATTAATTTTTCTTAATTTCATTATGTATGTGTTATCTACAATGGTAGCATGCTTATTATAAATATTTTCTATGGTAAAAAAATTATTTTTAATTAAAAAAAATATTTTTGTTATTAAAAATGGATTTTAAATTTAGAACAAATTTGACGAGAAATATGCCCAAACAAATTTCAAAACAAAAAACAATTAAACTATAACCAATAAATGAATATGGTTGCTCATGGTGAACCTCTATTAAATCTAATAAGAAATTTTATTTATTTTTTATTTTAAATTTAAATAAATTTGCATTTTAAATATTTTTTAATAATAAATATAGTAATTTGTTTTATAAAATTAATTGTACTTAAATAAAATATTGACTAAATTAAAAGTCCAAAATGATTTTTTTTAATTTAATTATTTTATTAACCAAATATATATACATATATAACACCCTCATCCCTTATCTACCCAAGTAACCGACCAACCAGGGTAAGCATGTGATGAGAAGTTACTATGATATGATTCTAATCCCTATGTGTGAGTTAAGGAAATGGAACTGTTGGAACACATCACATAGGCCTTCCACATCAGCAACAAAACTCCCAAGAGCCATCCCAACCACTCAAGTAACCAGTCCCTTAGACCAACTTAAGTTTTAGTGCATCAAACCCTTGGACGCTCCCTTGATATGGACAAGGGTGCATCTGCGAGGTTCTAGAATTTCCCACAACAAGGGAAAGGGTGCTTCTGGGGAACTTTTTCCTTGGTCCTATGCCTGTGACTCTGAGATTTGTGCCACTTTTTGAGTTCCAGAGCCCAGGTCAGTGCCCAGAACTCAATGACACCTTCAAAACTGAAATTTCATAGTGGAACAAAGATACATTTGGAAAAACATTGACAAGGACTATACTGGACCCCTACTAGCCATGACAAGGCATTTTATCAAAATGTCACAAACATGAAAGCTACAGGTCTTAACAATAGTACTGAGCATAGGAGTCTCATACTTATCTGAGAATTGCTAAGAAGCATTGATGCCTTATCACATTAACTGCATTATCATCTATTAGGTCATATATTCATTCTTAATTCATTTACAAATCAAAACATGATGAGAGCCAAACATTATGACAATCATTAAACTCATTCATAACTAGCATATAAACATCATATATGCTAAGCATAGAACAACCATATAAGCCACATAATAATAAGCATATTTACCCATCAAATACAAGTGGAAGTAACTCTTATTAGCATATGCAAAATGAAACCAGGTCTGGGGCTTCCACATACCACCCGACCATAGACATGGCTGAGCCAAATCTCTCTTCAGTCATTCACCCCCGTGTTATATTCCAAGCGTGAATGTGGGATCTCATGGAACAATTCATAAAAAATGAACCAGGGATTACAGCGGCCAAACCACCTCAACCATCAAATGGTTATTCCACCTCATGGTTGGAAATCACAAACCAACACCAGATTGGTCTCTACCCAAGCCTTCTAGGGCTCAAGAGCGTTTGTTTCAACCAAGGTTTCTATAATTAGTAACTCAACCCACAGTTTTCGTTGGGTCCAAATCATTTCTCCAACCAAGGCTCTAGGACTAGTAACTCAACCCACTAAGGGCTCTTGAGTGTTTTTCAAACCAAGGTTCTAGGACTAGTAACTCAACCCACTAAGGGCTCTTGAGTGTTTTTCAAACCAAGGTTCTAGGACTAGTAACTCAACCCACTAAGGGCTCTTAAGTGTTTTTCAAACCAAGGTTCTAGGACTAGTAACTCAACCCAAGTTGTTACAGGGCACCAGAGCATATGTCCAACCAAGGTTCCAGGAACTAGTAACTCAACCCATAACTAAAGGAACATGAAAACCAACAAGAAAACAAAATGAAAATGAACCCACAACACCATGGCTATCCAGAAAATAGCAAGGCTAGAAAATCCACTATCAATCCAGGCAATCCTACATGCCAATGACAGATCTTAACCAAGAAACCACATGCATATTCCATACATGCCAAAACTAGTGAGGAAAAAATACATGTAACTCGGTACCTACAAGCAAAAGCCGTTGTTGCTACTGATCCCAATATCATATTGTGCTTTCTTACTCTTCCTTTGACTTTTTTCTCTAAGAATCCTAGTATTCCACAGTCCCCAAGAGTGCTCCAAGAAAACTCTAAGTGTCCAAGAGTATGAGAGAGAGAATAAAATGAGATCTCCAAAACTAAACTCACAAAAGGTTACACTAACCATGTTAGGTCCCTATACCACTAGTGTAACCCCTTATTGTTATTAGTACAACCCCCTTATTATATTGTTGTGCCCATGTCGTCCCCATATTGTTATTATTGTGCCCTTACATTTTTATTGTTATGTCGGCTCTGATTATATTATGACCCCTTAGACTCCTATATATAGAAAGGAGGTCTTGTCATTTATATCATCTAAGAATTGTTCATTTGTGTAATGTAAAGGAGGTTTCCCCCTCAAAGAGGCTTATTTCTAAGGCGTTGATCTATCTTTTCTATCTTTTTGTGAGATGGTCTCATAACATTTGGTATCAAAGCTTTGGATTCTAGGGTTTTGCTGCTCCAAATAGGCCATTATGGAATTTTCGCTATAACTTTTTCACTACGTAGTTTCAGAAGCTAAAAAAAAACCTATTTAAGAAATCAGTCTAAACCTCAGATCCAAATTTCAGATATTTTCTCGCTATATGTTCAAAGATATGATCTGCGCAAGTTAGGGTTTTTGCAAGCTCTAGAATTTCATCTAAAACAAGCTATCGTGGTATTGTCGCTATAACCTTTTCGCTACGAAGTTTCAGAAGCTAAAGAAAAAACCCATTTGAGAAGAAATCATTTTGAATCTCAGGCTAGAATTTCAGATCTTGTCTCGCTATATTTTCAGATATATGATCTGATAAAGTTAGGGTTTTCGCAGACTCCCGAATTACATCCTAAACAAGTGACCTTGGGAAAATCGTCATAACTTTCTCTCTGAGAAACAAATTGAAATTTCGTAAGAAGTTACAGAAATAGGATGGACTATAGTTTGTTGTGCATAGTTTTTAGATCTGAAGGTCAAAATAGTGACACGTGCCACATTGTACAAGTTCGCTCTAATGAAACATTATATAATCAAGTCATCTTAGGAGATTGGGAATAACTCTTTCTTGGAAAATCAAATTTTGATCAAAATTGTGGGGTTAGAAAGAGGACTCAGAGAGCTACGGCAGGAAGAAATTTCAGAACTTTGAGATTTGAAATTACAGAGTTACAGTTGTTTCAAGATCGAGCTCCTAAAATCAAGAAAAAGTGAGATGAAGAAGTTTGATGGCAAGGATCCAGTAAATTTGATACTACAGATGGAGAAATATTTTGATTTACATGGTGTACCACTGTTACAAAAGGTATGTATTTCATCTTCATATTTAGAACTAGATCAATTTTTATGGTATAAACGACTTTGTTCTCATAAAAAACTTGTTACGTGGTCAATTTTCACAGAGGAAATGATAGCACATTATGAGGATACAAAGAGAAACACCTTCTTTAGAGAAACACCACAACAGTTGGAAGAAAAAGGAGAAAAAGGGCTTTGTTACAAAGTGGAAAGCAAAATTATGGCAACAAGGAAGTCTACCCCTCACAACTATAAAGATGGAAGTGTTGTTTCTCCTAGCCTTCCACAACCTACAAGGGTTACACCACAACAAGTGGAAGAAAAAAGAGAAAAAGGGCTTTGTTACAATTGTGATAACAAATACATTAAAGGTCGTAAGTGTGCTGAGAAGAAATTATTTTACATTGATTGTGGAGAGGAGGAAGAAAAGGATCAAGAAATGTCAAAAGAAGAGTATATACACCAGGAACCAACCCCGGAGAAAGAAGAAATGAATCTGACCATATCTTGTAAAGCATTGGAAAGAATTACCACTCCTAAAACTCTCAAGATAGAAGGACATATCAAGAAGAAAAAGGTTCAAGAAGTGAAAGATCACATCGAGAAAGAAGAAATGAATCTGACCATATCTTGTAATGCATTGGACAGAATTACCACCCCTCAAACTACCAATATAGAAGGACATATCAAGAAGAAAAATATTCAAGAATTGAAAGATCACATTGAGTCTCAAGAAATCAATCCAACCATATCTTGTAATGCATTGGAAGAAATTGCCACTCCTCAAACTATC
Organism: Pinus tabuliformis; assembly: GCA_031772625.1. NCBI lineage: Eukaryota > Viridiplantae > Streptophyta > Pinopsida > Pinales > Pinaceae > Pinus > Pinus tabuliformis. Next base: position 290,040,111 of record CM062808.1, on the reverse strand, counting down.
AAGATAGAAGGACATATCAAGAAGAAAAAGGTAAGAGAGTTGATTGATTCGGGTAGTACCCATAATTTTATTGATTGTAAGATAGCCAAGGAATTGAATTGCTTCATATATCTAGCACCGGAGTGTCAAGTGATGGTTGCAACTGGAGGAACCATAAATTGCTCTGGAAAGAGCCATAATATCAAGCTATCCATGGGAGAATATGTATTGAATAGCCCAATGTTTTCCATTTCGATGGGTGGTGCTGATGTTTTACTAGGAATCCAATGCCTACAATCTTTGGGTACGATAGCTTTTAATTTTCAAGAACTTTTCTTGAAATTTTTTTGGGAAGGAAAGGAAGTTGAATTGAGGGGTATCGAAGGAAAACCTGGAAAGATAATCAACTCTAAAAGCATAACAAAGCTTCTAAATAAAGAACAATGGGGTGTAATTGCACAATTATGTTCACTAGAGGATCCCACATCGAAATCATGTATTTCTCTAGATCTCCAAAATGTTTTGAACAATCATTCCAAGGTATTTGAGACTCCCAAAGGCCTCCCACCTATTCATGATCATGATCATGCTATTCATTCGATTCCATGAAGTGTTCCTCCAAACATCAGGCCTTACATATATCCATATGCCCAAAGGAGTGGGAACTCATTCAGAAGTTGCAGAAGATCCCAGTTTAAACAATTTTGCGAGAACTTGACAAGGAAGGAAAAATCATATTGGAAACTGATGCAGTCACAAAACCGAGAAATCGAAAGCTACACAATAGGTCAATTTTAGAGTATCTCATCAAGTGGAAGAACTTACCCACTAAAGATTCCACATGGGAGGACAAAAATTTATACAAAAGCATCAATAACTACTCAAGCATTGAGGACAACACTTTTTGAAGGAGAGGGGCATGTTAAGTCCCTATACTAGTAGTGTAACCCCTTATTGTTATTAGTACAACCCCCTTATTATATTGTTGTGCCCATGTCATCCCCAGAGTGTTATTATTGTGCCCCATAGAAGCCCACTATTGTTATTATTGTGCCGTTACATTATTATTGTTATGTCGGCTATGATTATATTATGACCCCTTAGACTCGTATATATAGAAAGGAGGTCTTGTCATTTGTATCATCTAAGAATTTTTCATTTGTGTAATGTAAAGGAGGTTTCCCCCTCAAAGAGGCTTATTTCTAAGGCGTCGATATATTTTTTCTATCTTTTTGTGAGCTAGTTTCATAACAAACCAAGCCTGAGAAAAAGCTCACACTGACCAAACCTGAGCAAAAGCTTGTCGACTGATCCTCAGAGGCCTTTTTATAAAAGAGGCTTATATTTTCTTCATTTTAAATTATTTTCCTTCTCACATTCAACATGCGACCTTTCACCTTCCTTTTCTCCTAATTTCCATTATTTTCATAAATAAATGTGCCAAAAATTCCATTTACCTTTCCAAAGCATTTTCCATTTCCTTTTCCAATTTCTTTAGCCATAATAAACAGAATGAACACCCACTAGGATGTTTTCGCCCACCAATAAGCTTGGAATATGTGTCCCATGGCCGTGGTGTTATATTTTTATATTTACATGGATTTTTAACTAGGGTTGTTACAGAACCCTCCCCTTTGGAGGAACACCATCCTTGGTGTTCAATGACACCTATAACCAGCAAGACCACTGAAAACAAAACATACTACCCATGGAGCTTTATAACACAACTCATTACAATATTTAGAATGACCATCTACTAAAAGATGACAAACATATTGTTTACTAGAGCTTTATAACATAACTCATTAGTACGGTATTTACAATAATAACCACATATACAAATACACATTTGTTTCACCCAAATCTTTATAAATCCAACTTGATACAATATTTACAATAATAAACACATATGCACATTTGCTCAACCAACAAATAAAAGGATACGATGCCTGCATCTGCAACAAGGGAATCCAAAGGCTCACACCTCCACCCTCAAAGTAATACCAGGATTCACCTCCTTCCCAGGAAGTCCATAATTGACTATTAAAGTCAAATCTGCACCTAATGTCCAGCGTTATAATCCTGCGCTACTTGTCCTCTCAGTGAATAGTTACCAACTCATTTTTGTAGGGCACACTCCCAATGTGCATTTAATTCCATCTGACAATGATAATGACAAAAACAGATATATCCCCAACATTCCCTTCTTTTCTACATAGTCCCTCAAGAAATCTGGTCACCCCCTTTTGTGTAGTCACACACCTTCCAAGTTCTGTTGGCACCCCCATCCTGGGTAGTCCATCCCTCGGCAGGGTTTCCTCGCATCGGTAGGTCCAAAAACCAATGCATATCCCTGCATTAAACCATCATAATGGTCATAGCATGCTCATGGAAATTAATGGACATTATTGGGTACAAGTGTCCCATAATGGCCCTACTCCTAAAGTGATTTACAAGTATACTACTTCATGTTCCAATTCCTTTTTGTGACTTTTTTAATTCTTGCAATCAATTTAAACAACCCAAACAGGAATTTCATGCTTTCCTGTACCAAGCACATAATTTCCATTAGATTCAAAATAAATTGAAATAACTTCAAATCATACCACATTGGTGGCCCGTCAACAAGGTACACTTGTAATTTTGTTTGCTTCCTGTCACAACAAGTCAAAATAACATATTTGACCAAATCATAATGTGTAAACATATCACATCAGGTTAGCTCAAAACACAACCATCATAGATCAAAATCATAAATCACATATAACCATAAAAAACTAGAATCATAGATCACATGTAAATATCATAGACCGGAATCATAAATCACATGCATAATAAAACTGAAATAAAATACTAATACTTATCCTTTAATCGATCCTTATCTTCTACCTTTGTCCTTATTCCGTACGCACATTGTATCAATTATCGCACCTGACAAACACCTAGTTCCTTCTCCTCAACCATGTTCACATACACATAGTTTCCATCACACACATACAACACCATGCAATACATGCACCTACACCTGACATACCACAAAATTGCCTACACCCAATGTGAAACACAACACAATACATACTCCTACATTTGGTGTACACCACAACAAAATACATACATCTACACCCGGTGTACAACACAAGACGAATATGTACATAGAGTACAAGATAATGAATACATATGTCATGATACCACTACACAATGCACATACATAGTATTGCATGCCCACAACACAACATGTATGACACGTGCACAATACCACATGTACACTAATACCATATGTACAACATGTACATAGTACTACCTAAACATACACTAGTAGAAAATGCCTAATTAGTTACTGAAAAAATGACTAAAATTTGCATATAAACGACTATTTTTCAGTCAATGACTAGTAGTAGCTAATTTACAGTATCTTATAACGCAACCAACTTTTTCTCATTTTTAGGTTAGTCATTAATTAGTTGTCTAAATTTTATTGTCTAGTAGTATATTTAGTCATAAATTTGGTCATTGATTTAGTCATTAATTGTCATAATTAATGACCAAATACACAACAAAATATATTACTATATGATCGCTCAGGAAAACCAATTAATGACCAAAGAAATATGAACAAAATGTTAGCCGTGTTGTAAGATACTATAAATTAGCTACTAATAGTCATACATATACAAATTTTAGTCATAGTTTGAAATCAGTTAATGACTAAAGAAATATGACTAAATTTTGGTCATGTTATAAGATATTGTAAATTAGCTACTAATAGTCGTATATATGCAAAATTTAGTCACCATTTATAATCATAAATTTATCATTTTCAATAGTCATTTATCTTTTTTTGGTAGTTTCATATTCATTATATAAGCGACTAATTTAGTAGTTTATATTCATTTTATTTATTTTCATTAATAATTGTTATAAACGACTAATTTAGTCGTATATTCATTTTTCTTTTGTTCATCATTAATCAATATAAACAACTAATTTAGTAGTTTTAGATTGATATTATATATTCATTATTAGTCAACATAAATTAATTAGTATGATTTTGCGACTAAATTAACAAAACAAAAAAAATCATATAATGTGCATATCCATCTAATATGACAACGAAAAGTTGCATATGTTAATTACAATACTAAACAATATTAAGTACAACTATAAATAATTTCAACCACAAATTATATTAAGTTTCCAACTTAATATTGGTTGGACTACAATTTACACATGAAATATTGTTTCATCACTTCAAAACATTATCATTGTGTTGCCAAGGCATTGCAAGTGAATTCAACAACTCTGAATACTTCACCATCAATTTCTATGTGTGTGTCTTATGCGAGTTAATGGCTCTAAAGGTATCACTAGACCGAGTCTCTTCTCTCTCTCTTTTTTCACCTGTCACTCCAACATTATTGTTCTCCTCTTTCCTCAATTCCTTCTTCTTACTATCAATATTGTGTTCCTTTTTTGAAAACAAAAGAAGATACAATGCATAGTGTAAGACATGAAAGACGATGAACACTAGAATATAAATTGAAGTATACTATAAAGGATTTATATGACATATACCTCAACATCAACAATGTCAAAGTCATTTTTCTCCATAAAAGCAAGAAACTCGAACAAGTTTTCTTCAATTGAGCGATAGTGGCCACTATGTGGCCAGATGACCTATATAAACAAAGAAAATAAAACATCACCATAGAAAAGAACACTTTAGTAACTTAGTATTCAACCTTCAGGGAAAGCTTAGGTACAATCATGCCAACAAAGTTACATTTTAAAAAACTCAAGTTGCAGATAACTTGTGAAAACAAATAATTTGAGGTATGATGTCTAATCCTTGTCATTTTACTTGCAACAACATTTCATTCTCTAACGCATGAACTTGGTCAAATATATAAAAAAAATGTGCTTAGATAACAACATGAAAGTAAATTTTTCTAATAGTCATGAAAATATTTTAACACAAAACAACTAAAAGGATTTCAATCAATATCGTGTAATACTAATTTCATCTTCAAACTTTGGTTATTGTTTAAATGGACATGATACTAAGTATTTTCAATTTCATAGTTAAAAGACAACAAAATCAAAATAAACGTTCAAAATACAATCAAACAATAAAGAGAAGACATCATGGAATGGACATTGCAATTATAAAAAAATTGTTTTCATGTCCACCGATGTCTTATGTAGCATTCCTAAAACATATGCTAATCCAAAATAAACATGAGGTGAAAGAATCACAACATTAAAAACCATAGGAATCCGTACTAGAAACATTTCCAAAGTCGATGGCTCAAGTGCTCAAAGGATCTGCAACAACAAATGATACATATCCAAGACATGCTCTGCATTGTCTCCCCATCCCTTTTCCAATCCCATTTCTTGTAACCTTCTGACACTAGAGTCAAGTGACAATCAAACGAAGGCATTAACATTTGTTTTTATCTTTATATCTATAAACTTTGAATATGATTTGTTTCAATAACATATCAATTCATATTTAAAGTCTTCTTATCATGAGAAATTATCAATCAAGTAGCATATCAAAAAACTTGATCGCAATGACGTCCTCAAAAAAATTATACAATATCAATATTTTTCTTGTCATGATATCTTGGGTAGAAAAAAGAACATATCTGCAAAATAAAAAGCCATATATTGCTTATGTTCAAACTCTATATATGGTGTATTCTTAGGTATTTTTTTTAAAAGTTCCTCTGCCTTTACCAAAGCGGATTGTAGCTTGGTTAAACAATGTATCATTTCATTCAACATCAATTTTTGCAAGATAAATGTCACACATTTTCTTTCCCATTTATCAACATGCTACAAATGATAATATGAAAGTCACATAAGACCAAGAGAAAACCCTTTTCTAACCAAAACAAACAAATAAATAATGCCTCTAATAAAATTTCACACCTCAGTAATCACTTTGACACATCCTGAAGCTAAAGGTGAGATTATTTAAATAATATTTAAGTCATATTTAATGGGATATTCATATGTTTATCGTGATGTCAATTTGGTGCTAAAAGAAATATATAAATCTAGGTTATTATCAATGAAATTCAAGTATAATTCGAAAAAAAATAACATCATTGCAAGGCAGTGGAGAGAGAAACATATTCATAATTAGGCTTCTCTATTTTAGTTTGATTTGAGTTTGTATTTGAATATATAATTTTCTCTAAAGAAGTAAAATAGAAAGATAAGAATGAAAATAGCCCTGTAAAATTTTAATCAATTCATATTATATATATTTAAAATAACCAAAACACCCTTCTCTACTATTTGATAGATATTTATTTTACACAGAAGAGTAATGAATTAACTATCAAACACAATGATGCAATATATTAACCAAGGAAAGAAGAATGATGTGGTTGTGATATTTGTGTCCTCGAAGGAAATCCAACAATGGTTGCATGCTTTCTTATCATGAAACAGTCTTGAAAACAAATGTCGGTTCAAAAATTGAATTCCATTAGCAATGGAAGATGGTCATGTTGGGAAAGGAAAGGATGCATTGAAGGGCTCAAGGCCAAGCTCCCATACATAGTTATCCTTGTCACTGCAAAATACAAAATTGTCATCATTTTCTTATCAAGGTAAAAAGAAGAGTGAGTGTGTATTTATGAACCTGTGATAATATATGGAAAAGAGAGCGCTAATGTACCCTATAGCACCATATCTCTCTCCTCCACAAATACTAGTGTAACCTCAACACTACTGTACAAACCACTGAAGGATGACACTGTTTATTATACTTAACACTATTGTACAATGTTCTAACTACTACCCTCCTAAAGGAAGAGAAATGTGGTTGGAACACTACTCAAACCACACGAATAAAATAACTCTAAAGACATGGAAAGAACAACAACTTGAAAAGCCATGAATTTTTCCTAAGAGACATGAATAACACCATTGTGAGAAGCAATTTACCAAAGAAATCCTTGTCCATAACCTTCTTCTTACTTCCCATAATTATCCTTTTTCTAAAAGTGAACTAAATCCTACTCCCCATGCTCTAAAACATAATTAAAATAGTTGTTGTGGTTTTGGTAGCTGTTGTTGTCAATAAAAATGAGTGATAGGAAGAGGTTTCTTATAGGTAAATGTATATATATAAAACAACAACAACAACAAATTTTGATGTTAGTGATAGATTCAATTCAATTCGTTTCTAGATGAATGATTGAACAACATAAAGGCATTTTAACCTTAGATTTATTAAACTTGGAGAGAGACAAAAAAACCAAAATACAATTTTTTTAATACTTAATAGATCTCGATATCTATATCTATATATATATTTGTTTATTTTTGTGGGAGTATTGGCTTCAATTTTTTTTTTTTTTTTTTTTTTAATAAGCTTTACCCAACAACACATCTCAATTATATTGGCCATAGCATGTACCTAGCATCTTTAAATTCAATTATAGAACCCTCACCTAGTTACATATTTCATCCATATTGAGCTGTAAAGAGGACCTGACTACTCTAGGTGAAATTACAAATCCTTCATTAGACATAACTAGAATTTGACCATTTGACAAGGCCAAATGTTAAAATTTGAAACTACGACCAAATTCCAACTTAGGATAGCTTATTTGATAGAGATGATGTTTGAATTAAATTCCTCTTTTCAAGATGACCAAAATTGATCTAAAAATCATCTCATTCAGACAAGAAAAAGTGTGATTTTGAATCTATGACCACACATGTGCAAATTGATCAAGTCGGCTTCATCATTATGTAGGCTTAAGAAGCCTAATGGATGTGTCTCTTCACCCATAACGAAGTTTATAAATACAATTGACCTCACACCTCATTTGGACATCCATCACTCACACATTCTTCTCTCTCTTCATCAGATTCGTTTGTATAGCTTGGGAAACTCTCTCTCTCTCTCTCTCTCTCTCACGTGTGGCTAGGAGGACAAAATTTCTAGGCAAAAATTACAGGTCGAATTTCAGACTTTAGGGACAGTTTCACCACTATTGACTGTGGTTTTTGGAGAAAATTTTCAATTTTCTTAGGCCACATTGACTAGCACAGAAATCGAGGTTTTTTGGACTATTTGACCTGCGTTGATCGCAGGCTTGTTTGATCATAGGTTGACGAAGTCTGACCAAAAAATTTGTGGTTGTTTTGGGTTGAATTTGACCACTATTGGAGGTCGATTTTGATTGCTTTTGGCCAAGCTTCAAAGTTGGTGTTTGACTATTGTTTTGACCAGTGTTGACTTTCTGAATAGGGTTGAAGTTTCACTGCATAATTTGACAGGGTTGCTAAAGGAAAATTGAAGTAAATTGTGCTAAGCATAGAACATACCATTGTTATCTAAAATTAACATGGTATCAAAGCCCAAGTGAAAACAAATCCCAAGAAAGAGTGAGAAAATAAATCACTAAGGAAAGTTGTTGGACAAGAATTTTGAGCTAGCTTCAATGTCGACTACATCATACTTCAAATCCAAGGACAAGCTCAAGGAAAAATATGACTATCATGCATGGAAGATGTCTCTATATTTGACTTTGGAAGAGAATGATGTTATGGAATATGTAAAGGGAAGAGTGGTGTAGCCTCCTTCAAATGTACCCGTTGCTGCAAAAACAAAGTACAAGAAATGTGAGGTCAAAGCTAAGAAAATTATTGTAGATTCCATTCACAAGCCTTTGGTTTCCTATATTTCTGATTTGGAAACATCTAAGGATATGTATGACAACTTGGTTGGGATGTTCAAAGTAAACAATGCAAATCAAGTCCTCTTTCTCAAGAACAAGTTGAAAGACATCAGGATGGATAGAGGAGAGTCCATTCAATCCTACTTCATGAGGATTACTGAAATTAAGAATGATATCCTATATATTGGAGAAGTTGTTGGTGACAGGGAGCTCACTCTTATTGCATTTGGAGGTCTTACAAAAGAATGGGATGTGTTTAACACCACCATCCTCAACAATGACAAGCTTTTGAGTTTGATGAATTATTGGCTAGATGCACTCAAGAAGAAATAAGGATGCTAGAAAGCGATAAGCCCTCAAATGGAAATAATCCTACCTCTTTCTTTGCTCATGCTAAAAAGAAGAACAATGTTGGTCCAAGAAGACAAGGTCAAGGATTTAAGTCGGGATTCAAAGAAGGAAGAAAAGGAATATGCTTCAATTGTAATAGGTTTGGCCACTATGCTAGAGAGTGACCTCACAAGAAGGACACTCCAAGGGATAATGACAACAACAATCACTACAAAGGCAATGGAAATCAAAGTAACAACAAGTTCAACAACAAAGAAAAGGGGAACTCTCCCGCTACTTGATATGGAAATGGTCTACCTCCCAAAAGGTCGAGAAACTCTAGGTATGAGGAAATTAATGTTGTATATAAGAAAAAAGAAGTTTATGTTATTTCTACCCTCACCACTGCCTCTCCTCCAGACATTTTAGATAATTGGTTGATTGATAGTGGTGCCTCAAGTTACTTCACTGGGTACAAGGATGCCCTCTCAAATTTGGTTGAAAAGAAGACAAATTTGGAGATCATACTTGGGGGCAATGCCACCTACCCTGTGAAAGGGATTGGGATTGTTAGTTTTCACTTGAATCAAGGTCAAATCCTTTATCTACAAGAATTATTGTATGTACCTGATTGGAAAAAGAACATGGTATCTATTTTTGTGATGGAAAATAAAGGCTTCAAGGTAACATTCATTGATGGGAAGTTACATGTTTGGAAAAGTAACACAAAAGATGCATTTACACTTGGATTTAGGGTTGAAGGTCTCTATCAGGTTGAAGGAAGTCCTTTGGGAGCTATGACTTGAGATACTTATCTTCAATCCAAATTATGGCAGTGAAGATTTTCTCACCTTCATTATAAAGCCTTATCTTATGTAAGGAAGATGGTCACAGGTATGCTCAAATATAACATAGATCATGAATGAGTTTGTCAAGGTTGTGCTGTTGGAAAACATACAAGGGGACCATTCCCTTCAAGTGAAAGTAAAAATACCAACATTCTTTAATTGGTCCATTTTGATCTATCTGGTATGTTTCCTGTAACATCTTTTGGAGGATACTTGTACTATGTAATTTTTGTGGATGACTTCTCTCACAAAACATGAATCTATTTCTTGAAGAAGAAGGATGAAGTGTTCAAATTTTCTGCTCTTTCAAAGCCTTGGTCGAAAATCAAACAAGGAAGAAGATCAAAATATTGAGGACCAATAATGGAACCAAATATGAGTCGAATGAATTCAATGACTATTGTAGAGAAGTTGGCATTAGGAAGGAGACCACTACTGCATATACTCCTAAGCAAAATGGAGTTGTCGAAATGAATAATCAAACAATCATAGAAGCTAGTCATGTTATGCTTCGTGACCAAGACCTACTAAAGTTCTTATGGGGAGAAGCTGCCAAAATTGTTGTATATGTGCAAAATAGGTGCCTGCATCAAGCATTGGACTTCAAGACACCTGAAGAAGTTTTAACTAGTAATAAACTTGATGTTTCACATTTTAGAATATTTGGTTGTCCCATGTATTTTCATGTGCCAAAAGTGAAAAGAAACAAGCTAGAAGCATCTGGGAAGAAAGGAACATTTGTGGGCTACAGTGAAACTTTGACCTTCGGAAAGTTAGAGATATTCCTATCCCAAGGACAATGATGATGATGAAGGAAAGAAGGATGAATCTCTGACATATGAACCAATGCCTGATATTGAAGGTTTGAGGGATCCCATTAATCCACCTCTTAGTGAGCACTCTACTTCAAGGAAAAGACCTTTGTGGCTCAAAGATGCTCTTGATCTGTTGAAAATCATGTTGCACCAAGGGGGACATTTCGTGAAAGCAAGAAGTCGAATAGGTACCAAGTGTACTTTGCTGCTATGAGTACCATTGTTCAATCTAAGCGATGTACATTTGAAGAAGTCATGAAGCACCAAGTATGGAAGGATGCGATGAATGAGGAATATGAATCGATCATGAAGAATGATGTCTGCGATGTGGTTCCTAGACCCAAGGATAGGTTAGTGGTCACTTCAAAATGGCTTTACAAAATCAAACATGGAGATGATGGGAGTGTTGAAAAGTTCAAGGTCGGGTTCGTTGCTTGAGGATTCTCTCAAAAGAAAGGAGTGGACTATGATGAGATATTTGCACCAGTTGCCTAATACACTACTATCTTACCCATCATTTCTCTTGTTGGCTCTCAAGGATGGAGCCTACACCAAATGGATGTCAAAATTGATTTCTTTCATGCCTCGCTTAAGAAGGAAGTCTATGTAGAACAACCTGAGGGGTTCAAGGTTCAATATAGTAAGACACATGTATGCAGGTTGAAGAAAGCCCTTTATGGGTTGTGTAGGTTTTAACCCTGTACAGAAATTACCTGCATACGAATTCTTAAACAAAGAAAATAAACAATGCAAGAGCATAACCCATAAAACACATATGCACAGAGATTTTTCCCTAGATCCCAAAACCGGGACTACCAGCTTGATTTTTCATTATGTTCCTTTCAATGTTACAGTACATATTTATACATGCCGAAGCATCCAATACCATGGACTGAAAACCATCGCGTCCAATACCATGGACCAAAAACCATCGCGTCCAAAAAACATGTGCGAAAATCATGCACAAAACCATAGGTGGGTCCACCCAACCTAACATATGGTCCAAAACCAAAATTTTCCGGGGCGCTGCCCCGGACCCCATAAAGTGGGGTTACGGGTGCCCTTCAAACCCCCTATTAACTATGTGGAAAGAATATAACACAACCCAACAGGTTGAAGTAATCCCCTAGGGCTTGGTATGAGAGGATTGATAGCTATCCTATGCAGTTGGGTTTTACAAGGAGTGAAGTTAACCTAAACCTATACTTCAAGGTTGAAAAGGACAGGCCTTTCATTCTAGTCCTTTATATGGATGATCTTTTTCTGACAGGTGCAGACCCTCTCATTTATCAATGTAAGAGGGAGTTGGTTTCCGAATTTGAGATGAAGGACCTAGGTTTGATGCACTAATTCCTAGGCTTGGAGGTCTGGAAAAAGCCAAGTGAGAATTTCCTTTCTCAAGGAAAATAAATTGTGAAGCTACTCGAGAGATGTGGGATGGTGGAATGCAAGTCTATGTTTACTATGATGAAACTCAACTTCAAGAAACTATGTGGAAGTGTTGTTGGGACCAAATTGGAAAATCTTTTCGAGTATCAACAACTTGTGGGGGGCTGATGTTCTTGGTAAACTCTCATTCAGACATATGCTTTTGTTAAAATTGGCAACTAGGACCAAAATCCATGTGGGTCATCTTATTTATGGAAGCTGATATTTTTCTTGGATTCCTCTCTCCGAGAGGTGTAGGATTTATCTAAAGATCATCCACTTCTGACATGTATTTATGGAGATATGAATTTATTTGTATTATTGACAATTTGTCAAGGTCAACCAACAACCAAATTACCCCCATCTCAACCTCAATGTCGCATTATAAATAGAGGAGGCCTCAGGTCATTTGTTACACACACTTCTCTCATGATCTCTCTCCACTCATTTGGGTTTGGTGGCAAGAGAGGTCAAGAGGGAGAAGCCCTAGCTGCAGGTGAAGAGGAGACTAAGGGAGAAGCCCTAGCCATAGTCCTAAAGGAAGGAGATCTAGCCATGCCCTAGCCACAATCATAAAGAAGCCATAGCCACAGTCTTGAAGGTGACCTAGTGCCCTAACTGCACGCCTAATCCATAGCAAAAGGAGGCCTAATTAGCAGTGGAGAACAAGCCCTAATCCATTGTTCAAAGAGGCTCCTATCCGCAGCCAGCCATAGTCAAAATGAGGCTTCTATGCGCAGTCAAAGGAGGCTCCAATCTGCTGTCAAGAAGAAGGTTCCAACTCACTGTTAAGAGGAACACTAACCCACAGTCAAGGAAATCCTAAACCATAGTCAAGGAAGACCTAAAGGCTTAGGCAGAAAGGCCCTAGCCGCAGTCGAAGGGAGACTCTAGCCATTGCAAGGAGCCATAAGACAACAAGAGAGAAGCCCTACAAGCAGCGTGTTTTGCTGTAGGTACAACATGTGAAAGAGAGGTTGTTTTGAGTGTCGTTATTTGAGGGAGAAAAACCAAAATTTGAAGCCTAGGGTCATAGCAAGAAGAGGTGTGCAACGTGGGTGAAATGGGGTTGTTATAAAGCTATTCCAGGAAGACTGAAGGGCTGAGAGAAGGTTGTGTATCTTGCTAGAAGGCAGAGGATAGAGGGAGTTGTTTGAGGGCTTGTAAAGGATGGAACAGTCCTCGAGAAAGGTTGCCTCAAGCCTGTTCTAAGGGTTGTATAATGTCGTTGTAATGAGAGGTGGGCAGAGCCATTGTTAAGGGATAGAAGTACTGCATTGAGGATTAGTCAGCTAGCAAGGAGCAACGTGGTGGTGTAATTACCTTGGAGAACCATAGCTCTAGAAATCAATTAAAGAATGAGGACTGATAAGTATGCCCTCACCATTATTCAGAACTGCATTCCTTGGTGCCAGAATTGCAACTTCATTGTGACACTTTCATGGTGAAGATTTTTTATGTTAGATCTCCTATTTTGACAAGTCAAGTATTGACTTCAATTAATGTACTCTATCTCTTTCTCTTTGTTGAGCTATAGAAGAATAAATAAGATTTGATCAAGGGTTTCCCCACATTGTGGTTTGTCCCTCGTTGTGCCACATCTTGTGTCCTCTTTTTTGGCTTGTCTTCTACTGTTTATGTTTATGTTCTATATGCATTTTACTATCATGCTAATGTGATTGCTAAACTGGACATTGATATTGGGCTAACAAGAAAATTGAAGTAGATTTCTCTTAAGCATAGAACATACCAAAAATTAACAGCTTCACTACGAATACATTAAGTCAATTTATGGTTGAGGCTCATCACATACATTGGATTGTTTCCAATAATCTCTTGAGATATGTACATGGCATAATCAACTATGGTTTGAGATACACTACCAGAAATTTGAGGCTACATGGATATACTGATGTTGACTGGTTTGACAGTGCGGTGGATCGTAAGAGCACATCTGGATGTTGCTTCTCATTGGCGTCTGCTACAATATCTTGGATGAGTACGAAGCAAAAATTTGGTGCTTTAAGCACCACCAAGTTTGAATACATGCCTGCTAGTATGGTATGTTGTGAAGTTGTTTGGTTGAGGAAGCTCTTTAGTGAGCTATTTGAGCATGTGATGGATACCACTGTGATCTACTGTGACAACCAAAGAGGGATTCGCCTTTCAAAGAATCTCATGTTCCACAACCACTCCAAGCACATTGATATCAGGTACCACTTTATCCGGGATATGGTACAGTAGGGAGAAATAAGGCTCAATCACATTAGGACGGATGAGCAGGCCACAAACATTCTCACGAAGCCATTAGGGAAGGTAAAATTCTTAGCCTTCTGTGAGAGACTTGGAGTTGTGGAAAGACCCTCCTCTGAGGGTCCTGCATGAGTTGGACACTGAGCTCTGGGAGCTCCTAGGGACTTGGGGTACTTCTTGGAGCTATGAGAGACCAGAGGGTGAGTGTTCCACCTTCCCTTAGTGGTGCGCTATGTACAAGGTGAGTGTTTCACCTTCCCCTCTGATACCCCATGATGGTTGACATGTGTGTAGGGTGAGTGGTTCACCTTCCCCTTTGATTGTGGACAGATGTATGTAGGGTGAGTGGTTCACCTTCCCCTAAGATTGACATATGCATAGGATGAGTGGTTCACCTTCTTCTATGGCATATGATTAGGATGAGTGGTTCACCATCTTTTGTTGATGCCCCAACATACATCCTACCCATGTAGTCTGGGACTCATGGGAAGTACCTCTCATCTAGCCAATGAGTTAGGAAACATGGATAGAGACCATAGCACTACTGATGGACGCATCGCGTACTTTGTGCTCCCTATGTCTAGGATGCATGGTGTTCAACAACTTGATCTAGGATAAAATGAGGACTTTCCTTTACTAGTGGAGAGAGGAAAGGTCTTTTGGCTCACTCTCGATCAATTATTCTTCATTATTACTGCATGGTTCAGCAAAGCAGGGCAGATCAGAGCAAAGATGGTAGAGATGGTACATGACGATAGATGGATTGGTAGGTGAAATTCTCCCTAGTTAAGAGGTAGTGTTAAAATTGGAAACTAGGGCCAAATTCCACCTTAGGACAACTCATTTGATGGAGATGATGTTTTCATTAAATTTCTCTTTTCGAATGGATCAAAATTGATCTAAAAATCATCTCATTCGGATAAGAAAAAGTGTGATTTTGAATTTATGACCACACATGTGCAAATTGATCAAGTCGGCTTCATCATTATGTAGGCTCAAGAAGCCCAATGGATGTGTCTCTTCAACCACATCGAAGTGTATAAATACAAGAGACTTCACACCTCATTTGGACATCCATCACTCACAAATTCTTCTCTCTCTTCATCAACTTGGTTCGTACAACTTGGACAGCATCTCTCTCTCTCTCACACACATGTGACTAAGAGGATATAGTTTCTAGGCAGAAATTAGAGGCCGAATTTCAGACTTCAAGGACAGTTTGACTAGCATTGACCAAGGAGATTTTAACCAGTTTTCATTGCAGTTTTTGGGGTAGAATTTTGATTTTCTTAGAACACATTGACTAGCATAGAAATTGAGGTTTTATGGGTTGTTTGACCTACATTGACCACATGCCTATTTGACCATAGAGTTGATCACAAGTTGACCAAGTTTGACAAAAAAGTTTCTGACTGTTTTGGGTTGACTTTGACCACTACTGGAGGCCGCATTTGATTGACTTTGACCGAGCTTCAAAGGAGGTGTTTGACTGTTGCTTTGACCAATGTTGACTTTCTAGATGGGCTGAAGTTTGACTGCAGTTGACTGTAGAATTTGATAGGGTTGCTAAAGGAACATTGAAGTAAATTGTGCTAAGCATAGAACATACCATTGTTATCTAAAATTAACAACAAAGGATAACCTGTGTAAAGGCACCTCCTGTGTCACAAATGTAGTTGTACAACTCACCATTCTGTACTATATTCTTTTGTGAACATATCCATCAGAATTGACCATTCAGGTTCTACTCTTTGATAAGTCTATGCATTTTTTTGAATTTCAACAACTTCTTCTCTATCTTTGTACTTTGATGGGTCAATATCACCATCAACCACAACAAGGTTAACTAGCTCTAGATAAAAGCATGTATGGTGGCATTTCCAGCTCCAATGGGGCTTGGAGAAGACAAGAGGAACAAGGCTAAGGTTGTGGCTTCTAACTAAGGAATCATAGGGTAGCCACTTCTTGTAATGAACAATAAATCTCTACTTTAACCTACCTTGTAGTTATCACCTCTATCAAAATTAGTTCCATCTCTTCTACTAGGGACATAAAACCAACGAATATATTTGTATATGATGATATGTTTTCTACATTGATAACATTTCATGTCAGAAGGTTTTTTATTATTTTGTTTACTTTTTCAATAGAGTTACAACACTGTACATGTTGAATTGCATTATTTCTGAAAAGGATATGTGCATATAAACTCAAGGCAAACAGAAAAAATTATATATTTCAATCTTGATACTTTAAAAATATCTCATTTTCCCACATTTATAGAGAACAAAACCATGTTGCATATTCCTTGTCCAAAGAAGGGTGCTACTCAGAGCAGGGACAAATCAACTTCTCAATGTTTCAAAATGGCATCTTCATGCAAACATGTTTCTTCAAAACTTGATGGGATAATTTTCCATGTTGACTAACAAGTCTTTTAAATGATCTACAACTTATATTTTAGTATTTTTCATTTTTGGCCTTATCTGAGACTATATAGTTTTGAACTATACTTTTTAGCATGATGAAAAGAAAAAATGATTTTCAAAGGTAAATGATTGTATGTAGAGATAGAAAAGAGTTTACAATGCTATACCAAATGGGACAATGAGAAATAGTAACTTTTTGAAAGAGAATAGGATTGAGTAGCAAAAAGAAATAAGTAAATGTAACTTACTTTGTTTTTAATGAAAGAAAGTTGTTTATATCTCTTGAAAAAAGGCTTCCATTAAGAAGCCCAGTGAAACCACCTGATGACGATGGTGAAGAGGAGAATCTAGCACCATGATTCCAATCAACAACACTTCCAGATTCATCATGCAAAAAGGTGCTAGCCACAACTCCTAAACAACACAATCCAATCAAATAATTAACATTTTTTAACTCAAATGAGATGTAAGTAGTAAGAAAAATTATCATCACTAATCAAGTACCAAGGAGCATGCATTAAAAATAGCTTTTACAAGTTAATATAATACATGCCAAACTCATTGGAATAAATTAAACAATCAAATATGATGCACTAGAACTCCATATGCAATATGCTCTACAATAGAATATGTCTTGACAAAGCCCAAAGTTAGCAGCTATCTAAAGCATATGCTTGATAGGTAAAAACCTAAAACACATTCTTGTAAGCTACACTCCCTTAACATGCATGATTAAGAATATTTTTTCTTGTAAGCTACACTCCCTTAACATGCACGAGTAAGAATATTTTTTCTATAGACAGAATATATGCATTCACTTGCTCAATGGAGAGATATTGAGTAGAAAGAATGGCTTTTCATATTTGAACCTCCACTAAATTTGGTACATAAAAGGGTACAATGATGAATTGTTGATGTTGTGCGGTTATGGCATATGTTCATATCAACATTTGTTTAATCAATAAAAATGTCACCACTTTGTAAAAATGTATTGTTTATTTTATCATCTATTTTGTTAGCAATAGAATGTCATTTTAAATTTCCATCAATTAGTAATTAAATAACTATTGGCTTGATGTCACTATTAATGTGAACAAAGTGTTGACCTAAACTTGACGAAAATAAATATTGCTACACCAGAAGTAGCATTGTTTGACTGAAATTACCAATGTTACTCCAAAAAAGACGATGCTAAAATTCTTGGAAAACATGTGTACAAAGGAATTTGAAAGGATATAAAGTACAAAGATAAAGATGGTAAGGACCAGTCTTGCACATCCCCAGTGGATAAAAAAATGTTCCATATTTCTAGTTGGGTGCTAAAAGGAAATTGTCGAAATTAGCCATTTAGTGGCTCTTATGGAATGGATTTGCATGTAAATGTGGAAATTGCGGAACAACAAGAGCCACACAGTAATTGTGGAATGGGTTTTCATGTAACAAGATATTTTCCAAATAATGGCACACTACCAGGGCTACTTCCACCTGACAAAGGAAATGTCTTGGGATGTGGAAACTTACATAGTTGACGAATTACATAGTTGATGACTTACAGAATTGAAATATTTTTGTAAGAACCATCAATACCATGCCTAAAGAGACATATTTCCCATGTTGAAGCTTAACTATCTCTTTTCACAATCAATAATCAAAACGTAGCCATCAGGATGAAATCTCCCTACGTCACTAGTATAGAACCATCACATTCCTTTCTTGTCCACCTTCTCCAATAGAAACTATGTAGGAGTGTAAACCATCAATAAAATTATTATTATTTTGAAATAAATTATGTCTCAGTGTTCAATCACCTTGTAGTACTCATTAGTTTCTCTTTGTTCTTGAAAATTACCAGATTTACATTGGGACCACCAATAACTATCTCTGCTTGTAGTATTGGTGAATTTGAGGTCAAATACGCACCTCCTTCCCAATCAATCAACTACAAATGTAAAACAGGACTATTCAGCACAAAATCAACTTAGACTAATATATGGTTCTAAGATAATTGGAATCATCCTAAGTCAATTTTAAGACAACTATGAGTTTCAGAAGGAAAAAGAAACAAGAAAAACAGAGAAAGAAAGTTAGAGAAACCTAAAAAACTTCATAGTGTATTTTAAAGGAATTACATGAGAAATAATTACCAACATGTCCATACCTCAAAGAAGAAACATTAAAAATTATAAGGATATTAGTAATTACAATCCTTGCCAGAAAATATCTGAGAATTATCAAGGAAATGAATAGATTTATTAAAGGAAATATTTGAGAATTTATTAAGGAAATGATCAGTGAATTATGAGGATGGCAGTGAGGTTGATAGTTTGCAAGAACATTGTTTACAAAAAAAAATATTCTTGACATATCAATTGACAGTCAATTTCATGTAATACCTCATAAGCCAAAAATAATTTTACTGTTAAATAGATTGCTTATATCTAGATCTATGCACATCCCAACCTTCTTCAGGTTCTTTTCTCTTTGAAGATATACCTGAAGTTGATCGATCACATAATTATTTCATCTGCTTCAATGAAACAAGAAAATTTATTGAAGGTGGAAGAGTCAGTCTTTGTAGCCTTCCACTAGTGATCATACATGCTCTTACAAAGTGGTTTTAGGGTGTCAAAGTCAAAATTTTGTCATTTCAGTGAGTCTTCAAGTAAAATTTGGTCACTAGGTATTAGGTCTAGGATTTGTTTTCACTCCTTTCAAAGTTTTCCAAGTGTCAGTCCATGTCACCATTCGGCTGAGTGTACCATCATTCAAAAAGTTTCCATCATCATTTCAGGTTCCAATGGGTCATTTTATACCTTGTTTGTGCTTTAGTTGTGCTTAGGTAAAGCTCAGTTCCCTCTCCTAGGGTTTTTGTTTCTAAGAAAGAAAAAATGAATTTGGAAAAAGAGAGATTTTTTTGTCCATAATAGGCCAAGGAAGAAAAACCTCCTTCATTTTTTACACAGGTGTCATGGTTTTAGAGAAATGTCAAAAATATAGTCGCTACAAGAGAGTTGCTGCACCTCTGGAGTGACCTTGGTAAAATCAATTTTCCTCCTAGGTGGAATGACCAAAGGACTTGATTTATGATCCACTGATACGTAGACACAAAGAGCTTTACAATGAGCTATCATGAGCTCAATTTGGAGTTGAGTAAGACCTTCAAATGTTGACTGCAACAACACTTTGCATTTACGCAGCCTCATTCTGCACATTTTTACTAGTCTTGGACGATTTGACTTTTGTGGGGGAAATGACCTCCAAATGAAAACATTAAAGATGTTCCAAAAACTAGACAGGAAGACCTTTCTAATGAGCTATCTTGGGCTCAATTTGGATAAGGGGAAGGCCTCCAAAATTAACTAAGAAGTGGCGCTACGCACTGGACAGATGGCACTACGCATAGAACCAGTTTGCTCAAAAATCCAAATTTCGCCTAGTTTTTCTACAAGTTGACTTTTTCTCTCATCTTAGATGAATTTATGTTTTTAAATAATGCTATGCTATGTAAATGTAATTTTAAAATTACCTTAAAGGGTAGATTCATCATTTTGAGGTGGTCTGGGGGTGAGTGAATCAGTTTCCATAGATTTAGAGGCAAGCTGTTCCACTACCTATATTCCTGTTCCTAGTTTAGATATGGTTGAAACAGTCCCTTATCTCTTGGATTCGACCCCTGATGTCTAGCATAGGTGGTTTTCATTTCTATATTATGTATTTTCTTCTTCATTGGAAAAGGTTGGACTCTATTGGATACTCTGAGCTACATTGTACATCTTTACAGCAGTTTGGCAAGGAAATAAACCAAGATTTGCAGCTATTTTTGTGGGATACTTGTGGTAATGTGTTTTTGCATTGTTTCTCCTTCTGTCATTAGTTTTTCTCATGTGTTATGTGTGCCAAAATCTAATTCATTCTTCTCAGCTAAATGAAATCAAGATAGATAGGTAGAATACATTGGTAACAGTGCTCTGCCTTGGGAATACATTTAGTTTTTGATGTTTTCAGCTGTTTGAAGAGGACTCATGAGATTTTCATGCCCTCCTCAGCTCCTCACCAGTCTTAGACCTACCATTTCACTCAATTCCAAGTGCTAAAACACCTACCTACCTCGCCCCACAGAACACCCTGCAATTCTGACTTCATTTCTCGGACCCATAGTTGCCTACTCCATTTGATCTAGCAACAAAACCTTAAAAATCAACCAAAAACCCTAGAGATACTATACCTAGCCTAAAATCCATATCTAAATCAGTCATCTTGACTGAAATTGACAAGGAGAGAGCCCTCTCCCGACCTGGTAGGGCTAGCTACCAGGTTAAGCTTGGTTTGTGGTTATCCTAGGATTGCCTCCTTTCATCCTGAGGTCAATATAGGCTCTAAAAGAAGGTTCCCTGGTGAATAACCTCTCTTCCTTGTAAGAGATGTCATGCATCTCAGGACCTATCTTTAAATCATCAAGATTTGGTGTAGGCCATGTGCATTTGCTACTACTCTCTATCCCTGATGCCACCATGGAGCTTATTAAGTATGGTTTCACTTGTGATGATGAAAGTGGCCCTATAGGGACTACCTGAGAGGAAACTGCAGGAGAAAATCCTAGTCCTAATGATTTTGGATAGGAAGGCGAGTCTCTTGAAAAACGAGCAATGTTAAGATGAAAACTTGACCCTAAACAAAATCTAGTAAATGGGTAGGATTTACTAGTAGCATTTGAAAAGGAAATAATAGGACCTGAAGAGAATGATGTCTGCCCTTTATATATATATATATATATATATATATATATATATATATATATATATATATATATATCACCACTGAACAAAGTAAAACTAGGTAATGACCTCTGATTAGACTGAGATGCAGATGTAACTATAGTGATAACTTGATGATCTGTCCTGTCATTAAAATGCAAAGGTATTGTAAATGATGGAAAGGCATCTCTAGTAGAAAAACAAGATAATGAATTGAATAGATCACCCTTTGCTCTCAGGTTAGCTACAGGCTGGGAATATGAGCTAAAATTCTGATGCAAAAATTCATCTCCACCATCATCAAAAGTGGGCCCATCATTCAAGTCAAAATCTCTCAGAACACATGAATCTCCAATGGACAATGCACTAGTGTCAGTCTTCAAAGTCAATCCAAAATTTTTAGCACTGGTACCAAGAGGCATTTTGATCAATTCATTCTCCCCACTATCATCAACGTGATTCAATTTTAAATATGACTTCACAGGACTACAAGGCCTAGTAGGAGCAAATGGTTCAACAATTGAAGATATAAAATATTTTCCGCTCATATCTCTGCATCCAAAGCTTGTTAATAGTTCACATATCTGAGAAGATAAATGCACTGTTATTACCCCATCTTCAGATGTTTTCTCATAATTCACATAAATATCGATATATAATGATGCTCTATTTGATTTTCCAATTGAATTAAATGCGTCAGAATTGGAAATGTATTTTGGAGACAGGATGTTGCAGAGCATTTATTTATCTAGGTTTTGCTAGTCGAAAAGCACTTGTTGCTCCAAATCCTTTCCAGCCTAGTTATCCTATGATTTTAATTGGATTTATTTGGGGAATGAAATTTCCCTTTGACCTAGAAACCACTACAATTGATGTTGCTAATCCATTCAACAATACAGTGAGGGGAATAGAACCACTTATGCAAGGCACAATTGATAAACAAGATGTTGATGTGGATAGCGCTACGGCATATTGACCTGGTTCCTCCAATTCAATAGAATCATTAAGTCAAAAGCAAGTCTTTCTGTTGAATCATTAATTCCATCATACTTTGTTGGAGGGACGGTCATTGCCATAATTTGGTTAGAAGAATGCAGTTCATCTGACCATGCACTCTGTACTGCTTCTGTTTTCGAACAAATTCTTGATGTTCTACAAATGTTGAAGATACAAATGTAATGCTTTGTGGAACTTCATAACCAATATTAGAAGATACCTATAAAATCTCATTACGTTTGATTTTAACTTTCCTTTCAATGTCACAAATATCAAGAACAATACAAGATCCCATCTATGTAGTAACATTTTTCTTGTCAGAACTAGTAATCACATCGTTTCGTTGATTTTCTACTTCTCCAGATGCCACAGTCTGCTCTAGTTCCATGCACTCTCGTTTTTTCGATTAGATTTTCCTGACTATCATCCTTATATCTGATGCTCTTGGCAACACGAAGATGCTCATTGCCTTTTTGTTCTCCCTTCCCTTGGCATTCATGTTCAAGTCCATAGGTACAATGATGTTCCTAGGCATCAAGCACATCAGCATTTCTATTTTTCTCATAAGACAAACTTATATCCTTTGCATCTTTATCAGAAAACTTATTATAGCCAGATTGCTTGTCATGGCCCTCTTCTTTTGCCAACCTTGTTTGCCACTTGACATGCAATTTGCACAAAATCATTGTCAAAAAGTCTTGCATGACAATTATTTGGCTCCCTGACATCAGAATCGGAGGCCCCTATGCATGGAACATATCCTTCACTTGGATTTTCTTGGTTTTCATTTCCAAATTCTATTTCCTTTTCCAAGCAGTGTTCACTACTTCCTTGGTTGTCTCCTTGTACACTAATATTCCTAACATGTACTTTTTCTTGTTGTAAATAAACTGCATCCTATATTTAGTGTCCACCAAGTCCCTCTTGTTTGTATATTCTCTCTATTTCAGATTGTTTTTCACAGTCTAAAGCCAATCCATATTTTCCTCTAATGTACAGTTCTTCAACATCATAACAGAACTCATCCCTTGGTTTTTCCCCACCCCTGTTTGAACAAGAGTGCTCTTGTATTTTGTCTTCAATAATGCCCTTTATACCATCCTCTACCACAAAATACATTTCTAGTTTCCAAAGCCCTCATAGAGGAATTCAAAGCATCCTTAGTAAATTCCTCATTTTGAAATGTATCCAAGTTGGTTCTAGAAGAATCTTGATGATCCATGGATTAGTGATCATCCTTGTCTTTCTTCATTTTCAACACATTTTGACCTACTACATCATTACTTCGAGGTGAATTGAGTTTGGAGCCATAACCTGATAAACCATCGTGGCCTAAATTATCTCATGTTCTCATGAAATTTTTTACAGAATTTCTTATGGCATTTGCATTCTCATATTTTGAGATTTCAATCAAAACTATGCTTGCTAGAAAATTCATCCCACGTTCATCCATGCTTACTGTTGTTGCTTGAGAATGGATAGAGAAGCCTTCACTAGGTTCACAATATTTTCTTCTTTCTATATCAACAGTCCCCTCTGCCATGTCTTCCTTTCGCTCTTCCCTTTCACCAAGGTCTGAATATAAAATTAGATTTGTATTGCACATTTCCAACATTTTTTCACTATCTTCACCATTAATGCTACACCCCTCAATAGGTATAGCACTTACGGATTTGGTTTTATTTCTCTAGCAAGCCTCTGTATTAACCTCTAGAGAGGAATTACCATAAAAAATAATATTCCATTATTTTATCTTCCCATAGTGCACATCCTGTTTTTCTTTCTTTCCAGGAGAAAGCCCATGGTTCCCAAGAATTGTTTTATTTGCATTCAATCCACAATTTACACTTCTAGTAGACGGGATGAGTTAGGAATTCTTACTATCAAGTATCAACCTTTGAATTTTATCCCCCCGAGAAATATTTGTTCCCTTGTCAAATAATTTTCTAGAGTGAGTCTTTCTCACCTGATGTATTTCTACTACATAACTATGTTTTCCCAACCATGGATTCTTTGTGGCTCTCTGATAGAAGTGAACTTTGGACACTTTTGATTGAAATATTACGTGGTGAACTAGAAAAGAGGACTTCTTACTAACTAAGCATACCATAGAACTCTGAGTATGTTCTTTTTGAACTGGACTAGAAACTTTTGCATGCCTTCTCAAACAAGTTTGACTATTATTTTGTAATTGACTAGAGTTGTTACTTTTCTCTTCCTTACTTGCACGCACTGTAAGATAAGTGGTGCCACTAAAACCTGGCATCTTACAATGGGACTCCTTAGAACTATTTGTTGGGAGAGTGATACTAACACCTTGGTAGACCCAAGAGAAACTAAAGTTGATTTTCCTATATCCTCTTGGCATATCCTATTTGAAATTGCTTTCGAAGCGTGAATCAATGGAACCAAGCCTTTTGAAGTAATTTCAGTAGCATGTCCTGAAAAATATTTTGACTCACTATTCTTCATGCACTCATTAACACGTTTCTTCCATGCATCAATAAAATACTTTGATTTCTTTTGAATCTTTGAGTTCTTATGGGTGTGCAACTGATCCACTAACTTTCAAACATTACATGTCTTGAGAACTTCAAGATCCACAGGAAATTTACCAAGGGCCTCTAATAACACAAAAAGCAAATATTCGTAGGCTTTCTGAGCTTCCTTAAGACTACCACTATCCCCAGATTTTACTCTCTGTAGTTCTTCAAGCTATCCATCTAAAATAGACAGACCTCCCAACAAAACAAAAACAAGAAACCAAATTTTTAATAGGTAAGGAAAACAAGGCAAAGAGAGAAATGGAATAAAATAATAAATACCTCCTCTGGAGACATGAAAGGAAGCCCCACATCAGAGACAGATTTTATTGTAATGACATCAAACCAATCTCTACCCTTGCATTGTAGCAATCCTCTTACCACTGCTGACTGAGTAATCAAATTTTCAACATATGGCTTATCCATTTCAATAACTGGCACACTTGTTAAATGATATTTCGAGAGAAGCAGCAACACAGTCAACATAGAATCATTTGGTTGCACAGGGAGGAATGGCATCCATCTGAAGGATTTAATGATTTTTCCTACCTACAGAAACAAGCCAAAAATGTTCTTAGCAAATGCATCAACATTGCAAAGTTTGTCACTTAATAAACCAGGTGAGAAGAACTCCTGCAACCAGAAATTCATAACCTTGCAAATCCAAAGTTGGCATGGTATTAAAAATAACTAAAAAATTAAAAATTTGGGAATTTTACAGGTGGTCATACACATACTCCTCCCGGTTAGACTAAGCTTCTTATGTGGAGTACCTTGCAGAGAAGCCTCACATAATTACAGGCTTAATCTGCTACTCTTACAAATTGCACACTACAAAGGTGAAAACTCACAAATCCATATGCAAAATTAAAATAACTAAAATTCAAACATTGGGAATGTAATAGGATTTTTCATATTCCTACTGGTTATAGTAAATTTATTGTGTGGAAGATTCCTACAACTTCAGACTTAACTTGTTACATATAAAAATTGCATTTTGAGTATTTGTACATGTTAGCACGATAATCAAGAGCCGCGATGACTGGGGCTAGTGATTCCACCAGAATTGTGGAGGATTTGCACCTTGCTCTAACCCCAATAGCCTGCTTTCAAGGATGGGCTAGCCCACAAGGGGCAAACATGTCTCTAGGATATTTGAACCTTGGTGGGGGAATAACAATACCCCACTTCACCACCCATATCTCTAGGGGATTTGAGACTTGAACTTTGGTGGAGGAATAACAACACCCTACTTCACCAACTGACCAGGCCGACATTTACAAAACACATACCTTTGACATTGATAAATGATGTTGCTAAGTTTGAATAAAAAACAAGCTTTTTCTGTACATTTCTTCCTCTAATGATTTCTTATGCGATAAAATACTTTTCAAATACATGTCTAGTTACATACAGTGAACCAGCTACCAATAATTGCCATATTTTATATTTACAATTAAAAAACTTAAATCGTGTTTTGGTGAAAATTTATATTATTCTCGTTTGTTATGATATTCACTTTTTAATTTGATCAAACATTTGGTCTTTATAATATATACAAATATTTAGGCATAATTTTCAAAATCTGGCTTGTCTTTACAGGAGACATGTTGTCATTTTTCTCTCCTCCTATTGTATTTGTCAACTTTTTAATGTTGTAATCTATTAAGATTTGGTGACTCCGGTACCCCCAACATCTTCGCAGGCTTTCTGATCTTCCTTGAGAATACAACTATCCCCAGATTTTCTGCTCTACAGTTCTTCAAGCCATCCATCTAAAATAGACAGACCTCCCAACAAAACAAATTAACTTGAGACAATCCATGTTATCAATGGTAGTAACCACTCCTACAAGCACAATAAGATGCAAGACAAAATGTTTTTCCTTCTTTATGTTAACCTCACTATCCTACCACATAAGATGTACAAGCTGCTCAACACTTGCTGAACTAAAAAGACTTCCTTCCTTGTTCATTATATTCATAATTTCTTTTGGCCTTGAACAACATTCCTGCTTAAGATGCCCAGATTTGTTATCATCTCCCTTCAAGAAACAACTACATTTAACCATTTCATTATTGTTTTGATCCAAGTGGTCCCTTTTCTTGCTCTTAACCTGAGATGTAAATAAGCCATTCTGAATATTGTCTGAACCAAATGTAAGTTGTGTTGGATTGTTCACAGTTCTAGGGGACAACCCCCCTGAGTGCATGGTTTCCTGCATTTCATTTTTGGTCTTGTTCAATAACTAATCTACTTCCTCTTGATGCTCCTGTCAGCATACAAGCTATTTTCCTTTAAATTGTGTACATCAGCTAAAACTTCACATGACTAACTCAACATAGTAATGAAGGGCTATTGTTTAATCCCATTAAATTGTCATGTTCAAATAACCTAATCAAAGCATTTTCAATAATGCACATAATATTGCATCCGATTTCATCTAGTTTTGCTGGAAAGACATAAAAATTGGTCTGGGCACCTTTAAGGCAAGAGACACACTATCATCTTTAAGGGTGAGGGGGCTTCTTTATTTTCACAACTTGCAGATTTAACTTTGAGTATAAATGAACTGTCATGGTTTACTCTAATTAGGCTTATGCAGTTTACTTGCAATGAAAACAAACACTTAGCTGGAGTTTTAGGAACCTCAAACTAAGATTTATGTTTCCCTAGCCAATTGAATTATCCAAGTGAACAAGGCTTCCTATGCAATAGAAAAATTCACAACACTCCCATCCCACCAGGGGCTATACTGCACTTATTTCCAGGAGGAGATTCCATTTTCTATAGCTTAGTTGATAGAAGCAACATTTTAATCAACTGCTGACCATTTTGAGAAGCACAACCTTGATTTAAGCAGGTGATGAGACCCTCCTATAATGCTGCTAAATATATAATATGGTTGTAAGAAAACCACAAATCAGCGAATCTTGTATTTCAGCCTGCAATCTTCATTGATAAACCAAAACTGAAAATAGGAGTGAAATTATTATTCTCAAACAATGGTAACTTCTAGGTCACCATGTTCGTGTTTGGGTTAAAATTCAAGGGAAATTAAATTTAAAAATAGTTTACTAGTGAAAAAATTCACCATTATGTCAAGCTAAGATAAGTCAAAATTAGGTATAGCTTCAAATATCAACAAAACCATGTATAAATAACTTTTTCACTAAAAAAATTGACCCAAAAATATGCTAATTTAAATGTTGACCCAAGAAACATCATCACATTTTTCATTATAAAAATTAAAATCTAATCTCATTTTTTTTAACAAGACTTACCTAAAACGATGTGTTGGAACGATGGATCGCTCGCGAAAAGGACAAGGCTAGGGTTTATTCACGCATCTCCTGCGGTTCGTAGGGGCTAGGGCTCGACAGCCCCCCTCGTCAAGGTCATCTGTTGCGGTCACGGTTCAGGATCTCTACAGCTGCAGCACTACCATCAGATTCCTCACCTGTCACATTCGGTCGCCGACAAATAGTCAGTTATGGATGACTTGGAGCATGAAGCGGTGGATTACTCGGCGGATCCCTCGCCGGAGAAAGCTATTTTCTGGAAACCTCGATTCACCTCCCGCTCACAGTTCTTGCCTTCCACATCCTCTTCTATACCTGCGCGCCCTCCATTCCAATCTTCCGTTTCGGCGGCAGATTATCAACTCTTTCCATCTTCTGTAGAAGCTTTCCCTACTGAATCTCCGCCTTTTGAAGTCCCACCGCTTTCGCCGGGTTCTCTGCAATTCTTGGCCTCTCATACTCCCCCCTCGCCCTCGTTTGATCCACAGGCCCCGCCCATCCTATCTGTGCCTCTCCCCCCGCCAGTTGCTACTCCTGCTTCTCAACCCTCAGTCTCTGGAATCTGCCCTTCTGGATGCTTTGAGACGCCGGCGGTCGTTATTCACCCTCCATCCCGGGAAGGCATTACAAACCCCCTGGTGGATCACCCGTCGGCCCCCCGTTCCGGATCAAAAAATACAAAGTGTGTCAGGTCGACGGCAAGGGACATCTCCATCAAATTCGACGAATCGAGGCCTCTCGGGGATTATATGGACATTGCGAATACCGTGTTGGTTGGGCACATCAGGGGTAGGACTTACTCGAGGCAGAGGCTAAATCTTTGGGTAAAGAAGATCTGGGGTGGAGTGATTTTCGATCTACCAGAGGTCCATGTCCTCCCCAGAGGATGGTTCTCCCTAAAATTTTCCAAGGCAAGTCAGACAAGCCTTGTTTTGGGCCGATATTGGCATATTGATATGGCCCCGGTCCTCCTCAAGCGCTGGAATCCCCTCTTCGATCCAGAGCGCGAGCAGCTCGGGGCCGGACCAATCTGGGTTAGACTCCCAGGACTTCCAATACCATTCTGGGATGAAGAGGTTTTCATTAAGGTTGGCAATGCCCTGGGAACATATCTGGACTACGACCGAACATATGTGGAATCTGGGAGTCGAACTCTAGCACGGATCTTGGTTCATCTGGACACTCGAGAAGGACTCGAGGAGCAGATCACACTTCAGTGGGGAAGGTGTATTAGAGTGCAGCTGTTGGACTACGAAGGAGTCCCCTTCCAATGCAGACGTTGCCATAAAGTGGGGCACCTTGCGAAGGACTGCCCACTCAACAAGAAAGCGGAAGGCTCACCGAAAGGCACCCTGGCAACTACCAGGATGGCATCCCCCAACATTTCTCGCCCTCCCTCTTCGGGCCCGCCCCCTTCAGCTTCATCATCCGCGGTCGATGCTAGGCTCCGGCGACCCTCGCCTCCAAAATCCAGAGCTCGTTCGGCGGCAGAAGCGGATATGATCACAGATCCTTTTTCCCCTTTTTTGCATTCTTCTTTTGATGATAATCATATCATTGGTCCTTCTACACATATCTCCATGATTCCCTGCACTTTATCATCATCTCCTCTTACCTATACTGATCCATTATCTCTACATCATCCCCTGTGTCTTGCTCCTCCCCGCGCCCATCCTCCCCTCCGCACCCATATTTCCTCCGATCTAGGAATCCTGCCAAAGATCAAACAGCCGGACATTCGGGACTGGGAATTGTTATTCCTGAGGGGGCTTCTGTGCATACCAGAGGGAGAAAATCCCATCTATCGAAGGCCATTAAACAAGCTGGGGCAGAGGTGGTATCTAGCCGGCAATCGACCATTGACGGGGTCCTTAGAGCAGGACACACCCCGAGAGGTGTTCCCCCATGAAGTGCCTATCCTTCAACTGCAGAGGACTGGCTAGTTCCTCCAAAAAACTAGCCATGAAGCAGCTCATTGAATCTGAGCCTATTGACATTATCATGCTACAAGAGACTCTCTGCTCTGCAGATCAGATTGCTCGAGCCATGCACGCCATGGTCCCTGGATGGAGCTTTTATGCAAATGATGCTGTGGGCCGATCTGGGGGTCTAGCCATTGGAATTAACCCCCGCTCCATTAAACTAATTTCGACCTAGGGGGTGCTGGGTTCATTGGGTTGGATTTATTCTCTGCTGAACTCGGCATGGATCTCAGAGTTATCAATATATATGCCCCCTGCTCTTAGAGATAAGCGTTCTGGCAGCATATTCTACACCTCCCCTTGGTGAATGAAGATCATGTTATTATTGGCGGAGACCTCAATTTCTCTCTGGGCTTTAGGGAGTCATGGGGCTCAGAGGCACAAATCGACCCTATCACTGATTATATGACCAATCTGCTGGAGAAATCAAATTTCTCGGACATACAAATGCAGCGTCTCCTTCCTACTTGGCGAAACCGACGGGTTGGGGATGCTGCACTTGCCCGCAGACTTGACAGATTTCTTCTAAAAGGGACTCTTCTTCGGCGCCTGCATCTCTACAGACAATGGGTTGGGTCGGGGGGGATATCGGATCACAACCCTATATACCTGGAGATTCAGGGTCCCTCCAAGAAACCAAAGGCACCCTTCAAATTCAATCCCATTTGGCTGAAGGATCCATCATATATCCAGTTGATTAAGGAATTCTGGGCCTCACATCCTATCAATGACTCTGAATCCCTCGCCAAGGGTTCTGCAGGAATCTCTCAGAAATAAAACATATCTCTATTAAGTGGGCAAAGGAGAAATTGGAATGTGAATCAGCACAGCTCTCCCAAATTGAAGCTGATTTATGTTCACTCACCGATGACAGAGGGTTGGGGTTCATCTCCGCAGCAGACAAATGCAGGCTTATTGACCTTGAGAATTAAAAATCTAAGATCCTCAAAGAGAGAGAGGAATCCATTAGATTAAGGAGCCTAGCTTTATGGATACAAGCTGGGGATGACAACACAAAGTTTTTTCATAACTTTGCAAAGTGCAGGAAGGTATCTAATACAATCTAGAAACTCCCCTACCCGGATGGCGACTTCGCAGACAATTTTAACAAGCTCGCTCACCTGGGCACTACCCATTTCAGGAATCTCTACAGGAGTCCACGGGAAGCCAATCTACTTGATATCATTAATGTGGCTAACCACTTCCCGAGATTCGTGGAGGAAGATGATGTGGAGGCTTTAACTGACCCGGTAACTGCTGAGGAACTTGAAGGAGTGCTGAAATGGTTCAAAAAAGACAAAAGCCCTGGCCCGGATGGTTGGACCATTGAATTCTACACAGCCTTCTTCGATGTATTGGGACAGGACCTGCTGCGGGTGGTCGAAGAGAGCCGGACTACAGGATCCATATATCATGCTATCAATTCTACATTCATTGCTCTCATTCCCAAATCAGACTCCCCGACATCCTTTGATGATTACAGGCCCATCTCTTTGTGTAATTGCCTCTATAAAATTATCTCTAAGACCATTGCAAATCGTCTTAGACCTATCCTCTCCCGATCCATTGCCCCACAGCAATTTGCGTTTCTTGAATCTAGGCAGATCCAAGAGGCCATTGGACTCGCCCAAGAAGCCCTCCACTCCATCTGGTCGAAGAACCTTAAAGCCATTCTCCTCAAAATTGATCTTTCCAAAGCCTTTGACCGAGTCAGCTGGCTCTATCTTAAAATGATCCTTATTCATCTGGGGTTCCCACATGCCTTCATCACTTGGATCATGGCCTGCATAATCTCACCATCCTTCAGTATCCTCATCAATGGCTCGGCCTCCACTTTTTTCCACTCTGAAAGGGGCTTGAGGCAGGGGTGTCCCCTATCGCCCCTCCTCTTCCTCTTGGTCATGGAAGGTCTCAGTCGCCTCATGGATTCTGCTAAGCGAGCTGGAGACATTGGGGGTCTTCGCATAACCGACTTATGCTATCTTACTCATCTACTTTTTGTGGATGATATCCTTATACTTCTAGATGGCAGTGTTCGAGACTCTCGGACCTTCTCAAAGATCCTGCAACTTTTTTCCGCAGCTACTGGTATGCTGCCTAATCAGCTGAAATCAACCATCACCTGTGCTCGCACATCTGTTCAGGAGACCCAGACAGCTCTTCAATCTTTCCCCTACACGGTCCACCCTCTGGATAGAGGTCTCAAATACCTGGGGTTCAATCTGAAGCCTAATTGCCAAAGGATAGCTGATTGGGTCTGGTTGGTTGCCAAATTGGAGAAAAGACTCACTGGATGGAGCTACAGGTATCTCTCAAGGGCTGGCAGACTGGTGCTCATTAAATCGGTACTAGAGGCTACCCCGGTATTCTGGATGGCACTAGCCTGGATACCAAGGAATATCCTGGGGCGGATTCAGCAGCTGTGCAATCGATACCTCTGGAATGGGAGTCAGGACAAAAGAATCTTTGCATGGATCAGCTGGAAGAAAATCACTTTGCCCAAAAAATGGGGAGGATGGGGGCTCAAAGAACTACCTGACTTTGCCAAGGCACTGGCTGCCAAGATGGGTTGGACTCTGCTTACTAGCCAAAACCTTTGGACACAGGTAGCCTATTATAAATACATTTGGCCCCATAATATTCTGGATTGGGCCCGACTACCAACTTGGTCATCAAAGGGATGTTCATCGGTCTGGAAGGCCTTGATACAATCCCTTCCCCTCATCCGAGACAATCTAGCTTGGCGAATAAACGATGGATTGACAGGCAGGATTGGCTTGGACCCATGGATTAACAGTGGGGGTAGACACATCCTAAATCAAGACCTTATTACTCACCTACAGGCCCGGGACATCCGGCATTTCGCACAGATCGCCGATCAGCAGCGCACTGATATATTCACCCAAGCTTGGAAATCCGCCCAGCAACTGGATCTCCCTCTTCAATGGCATCAGGAATGGGATCAATATACTGAGGCATTATCTGAATCACACATTCGAATCAAACAAGGCCCGGACGAACTTATATGGTGCATTGCTGATCATGGTATATATGCTCCAAAATTTGGATACAATGCACTCATATCTCATAGAATGCCTGATCCGATTCAGTCATGGTGGAAAGCCATTTGGAAGCTCAAGGCTCCACCACACTCCAAACTTTTCTTTTGGTGCGCCCTCAAGGGTAATGTTCCCACAGGTGATCATCTTACCCGCAGAGCCATCTACGGCCCATCATGGTGTACTTTCTGTAAAAATGCATCAGAGAACTTGGATCATATTTTCCTCCTCTGCCCTGTTATTCACAATCTATGGAGCAACATATGCAACCTGTTGGGCATAGCTGGCAACTGGACTGGGAATGATATACCGAGCGCATGGGATTCCTGGTCACTCAGTCATCAGGGCACAAAGCTACAAAATCTTCCCCCCGTGGCTACTTGGCATATCTGGCTCGCGCGGAATAGGGCGATCTTTGAAGATCGAATGATCTCCTGGAGCCGGGTAGAGGCCACCATCATCGCTGCTTATCACGAGTTACCAGATCCTCCGCCACCTAGACCAAGAACCATTCAGCCCATGCCCAACATTGACAGAACCACCCCGTGGGCTTTTTTCGACGGAGCAGCTAATCAAGCTGGGTGTGGTGGGGGATTTGTTCTGCATTTAAACGATCACCATCGATACCTTGCAAAAATGGGTTTCGGAAATGGATCTAATAACTTTGCTGAGCTCTCTGCAATCTGCAATCTACTTCACTATGCATTATCGCATCAACACACAAGGATCAATGTATTTGGGGATTCAATGGTGGTCGTTAACTGGATTAACAATGTCACTACTTGTCATACACACACACTCAGCAATATATTACATGATGCACTCACTCTCAAAGCAGCTTTTAACCATTTCTCTTGTTTACACATTTACAGAGAGCATAACAGCGAGGCTGACAAATTATCCAAAGAGGCCTCGACACTTCCCAGAGGCGAATGGCTAATAGTGGAGCAGAATGGAACAGAGGAGCATCAATTTTACCACAGGCCATACATAGATCAGAGAGAACAAAGGGACAATAGTCCCGATAGCTGACAGTTAATGGAGACTTTTTGGTATGACGAAATGTATAGAACAATGGATATATTGTTTATAAATCAGAATCCTTTTTGGATAGCGAATAGGCTGAACAGTCAGATGAATGTACACAGCTCAATTTAGCAACTACCTTCTGAACAACACCTTGATGAGGTGAATTTTGTAAGAACAATACAGCAATGCCATGGCATCTACTCTATGTAATTTTCTAATATTAATGAAAATTACTGATTTTTCCAGTGGAAAAAAAAAAACAAGACTTACCTAAAACAAAAATCCACTAGGCCAATTAATTGTGCCATTAAATTAATCGCTACTTGAGATTTGACAGAATCCAATTTTTTTCCAAACAATCTTGTGAAATGTGGTGCCTAAGGATCACATTAATGGCCTTCATTTTCGAAGAGCTGATATAGACCAAAGAAAAATGGGACAATTAAGAAGGATCATATGTTAGAAGAGTTAAATTTAGTTTTCCCTTGTCTGAACATGCTATGACTTGGTCCTTTTTAGGTTACTCAAGACGGAAAGGAAATCAGTATTTTTGGCTTGAAATCCAGAAAATTGATTTTAGGTTAATGGAGTTGCTGGTATTTGATGTTAATATTACACAATCTGGTTGTGCTAGAAGTATTGTAGGGTGTTGAATCCCTTTTTCATTAAAAATAACAATTTGAGAAAATCCATAATTTAAATTTTGATAAAGATTGGAGGGCTGAAATGTAATGACATGAAAACAAAATAAGGTTAGACACATAATATTTTTACTTATTCATTTCATTCATATCTTAATTTTATTCAATTTATATATTGAAGTTAAATTTGACTGATAACTATAATAGAGTATTCAATAGAAGTGGAGAATTGAATACCAGTTTTCTTTGGCACTTGCATGAAATCCAAATCTGGAAACTTCATGCTTGTTTTTGGAGGTGTAAGTAAGGAGAATCCTGCGAGGTCATTGGAGAAGAAGAGGAATGAAATGCCTAAGCATTGCAAGATCTTTGTCAAGTTTCAATTGGATGGACGGTTTCTTTCTTTGTGCTAGGCAATAATCGAAGGATGGTATTCTTCTGGAAGTTCTTGGTATGAGGTATAACATTAACTTGGCTCAAATGGATAGCAATGATATATTAGAATGTATTTTGTTGGCGTTTTTTTTTTTTGGCACTATTCTAATCTTACACCTCATGATTAGAGATTTATATAAATTTGTGAAAAATTGAGTTGTATATTTGGAAAATCCAAGTTGTTATCTGGTCATAAAGGTCATTAAGATTGTATGTTTGGGTCTGGCAATGGTGAGAGTTTTAATAGGAGATATAATGTGGCCTTTGGTGGAGTTAAGCTTGCTACTGGGGGAAGTTTCCAAATAAATTATTAAGGCCTATACAAGGACAACATAAAGGGTCTTACTGTGTTTTATTATTCATAGATCACTGAGACATGCAACATACCAAAACATTAAAACATTTTTTGGAAGAAAACTCTGAGAGTGAGAAGATTGAAGAGTAGAGTTTTGGTTGCTTCAAATATAAAATTGCAAATAAGTGGTTTATATGCAGTCTTTGGTAGTGTAACATTTGGTGTTGTTGGTTACAAGATTTATGTTCTTAAATAAAAAGTTCTCTTTGGTTATATTTTATCTAAGGCTTCTCACTAGAGTAATCATTGTAATTTGGACCCTAAAAACTATTTTGGACCTATGGCTAGAATTGTTGAAGCTCAAAAGAGAATTGTTGTAGGTTACTAGCTTCCATGGCTTCTATCAGCATTTAAGTGGGTGGGTGGTGGTATATAAATTTGAACTCATGAAGTAGAGGTATTTTAAGTCTGGTCAATGACTTTGGCATCATCATTAGATATTTACTTGTTGTTGACATGACATACAAATATGCACAAATTAGGAGAATAAGACAATTTTAAAGTTTGTATTGGCTTTCCGACTTTCCCTTGCGCCTCAAGCAGATAAAACACAAAAGAATATCTGTGTTGGATCTAACTCCCATTTTTTCCTATACTTTCTCGAATCCTACCATCTTATTAGCAGGGGTGGCATGCAATTGTCAATTTGTGGGTTGGTTGCTTTTTGGAATATTTATCTTGGGTGATATCTTTCCAAATGGACCACATTTTAGGATTGATGTTGGTGGGGAATAACACATAATCGGCAATTCATAATAAGATGATTACATCCTTGGTCCCTGATTAGAGTATGTTGGGATTTTCGAGGGGCCTGTGAGACCCTAATCTTAAACCATATGGAGTGTTAGTTGTACCAATTAGCTAGTGAATATTATCCTCCCAATGTTTTTCCTCCCACTTGGTTGACGTTGACAGTCCTAAGGGGTCTATTTTTTCTGCTTGTTGGTCTACTTTGTCTCTCTTGGTAGGCGATTGTTATATTTCAGTGTAGTTGATTGGATATTGTTGGGTGTGGAGCCTGATTATCTTCTGTATTCAAAGGTTTTAGCCGGATGTATACCCCAGGAAGACTGTACACCCCTCCACGCGGGGGTTTGCGGGGGGGACTTGTCCCCTCCGCGGGGGTCTGGGGGCACTAATCCCCCCTGGCTAGGGGGTCTGGGGGCCAATGGGGGTTTGGGGGCAGCGCCCCTGAAGCTAAAAATAGATGTAAAATTGCCTTGTAAAAGTCTAGTAATTTCTAGTCAATCTGGGCCATTCGTTAGGCGGATGATCTGACGGTAGAAGTTATGTTTAATTTAGGGTTTTTTGCCCTAGAAGGCAACCCCTCACTATATATGAGGGAATTGTATTGCGTCTATCTCATATCTGTATTCTAAGTGAGGAAGAGAGAGGAGATTGAGAGCGAAAAGGGTGTTACAGCAGATCTGATGTAGGTTATATCGTTTTAGTTTGCTGGATAATATAATAAAACAAGGACTGGCTATTTCTTCGTGGATGTAGCCTAAACTAGGTGAACCACGTATATCTATGTCTCTCTTGTTTTATCCGTTTTCTATGTTTATATTTCTGCAATATTTTATGTGTTCCATTGCTCCGTAATATATATTTTTCTAACAACATTTATCTTTTTGGAATATTTATCTTGGCTGATATCTTTCCAAATGAACCACATTTTAGGATTGATGTTGGTTGGGAATAACACATAATCAGAAATTCATAATAAGATGATTACATCCCTAGTCCCTGATTAGATTATGTTGGGATTTTCGAGGGGCTTGTGAAACGCTAGTCTTAAACCATATGGAGTGTCAGTTGTACCAATTAGCTAGTGAATATTATCCTCCCAATGTTTTTCCTCCCACTTGGTTGACATTGACGGTCATAAGGGGTCTATTTTTTCTGCTTGTTGGTCTACTTCGTCTCTCTTGGTAGGCGATTGCTATATTTCAGTGTAGTTGATTGGATATTCCCATGTAAAACGCCAATCAGATAACATTTTTCCTTCAAAACTGACAAACACATTTGTTGAACAGGATTGGCCTGTATTTATCTCCATCGAGAGTCAGTCACCTATCACTGATCTATATTTGGATGTCGATAAATTGATCGAGGTTACAATGGCAGCAAAGAATGAACACTAGGGATCGGGGGGATTAATTTCAAGACCTAGACATAACAGGTGATAGCAAGCCACGAAACTTCAATCCTACAACTGGAATCGCATCGGAGTTCGAAATCCCTTCCTTCGAAAATGTACAGGTTGGGTTAGTGTTTCCATAGTAGAATCAACATATGCAAAAGAGAAAAATCAGGGACAAAGGCAAGAAACCTATAAAAGTTGTGGAAGAGGTGAAAAAATTGATAGTAGGTGTTGATTTATACTAGGAAAAAATGGTCAGGCTATGGAAAAGGATCTTGGTGGGGTGATGGGAGTTTATCAGAATGAGCAGGGTTCAGATAAAAGAATAGATGCAAAAGAGTTGATCTTCACTTCTTGGATACAAACCAAAGGTCAATGTGATGGTAAATGGTTGGTTTGGGTTTCATTTCCTAAAGGAGGAAGAAGCAATTAAAATTATGGCATTGCCTTGGGTTACAGAGTGAGGCTTCGTGGTACTACATAATTGGAAAGTAGGTTTTGAACCTGTGATGTACGTCCCCAAGAGAAAAATTATCTGGGTGAAATTGCCTAGACTCCCTATAGAACTATGGATGAAGGGAGTGATATGTTAAATTGCTAGTAAAATTGGAAAATTATATTATATGGATGAAGGATGTATGGGTCTACTCGACAATAAAGGCTACATGGTTTCTTATGGAGGTGGACCTATCGAGTGGGTTACTTGTTGTAATCAAAATTTATTGGGCTACATTCTCTATCTGTCAACAAGTTGATTACTGGGGAATCCCCTTTAGGTTCCTGGAATGTCATAAAACCGGGCATTTGTTGGTTGACTGTCCCAACCACTATGGGCAGAGAAGATGGATGAAAAATAGGCTTAATTTGGAACAAAGGCTTCCTACTAGACAAAATACTAAATGTTCACAAGGCGGATCCCCTCAAACTATGGTGGAGTTGACAATGGAATGTGACCCATCTGATGAGAATCATTTTGGTCTAGGTACAGGGGTGGCCCCTGAATCATATTTGGAGATAGAGACTAGTAACAGAACCAATCGGGCCAGTGGAAAATACTCTACCCTTCCAACTCGAACTCCCACAAAGAGGAAGGGCAAAGATATTGAAAAATTGGTAAACAAGTCCAGTAGACTCCTTTTACTATCTCTAATTTGCAACAGGAAAGACCATGAAGTAAATATATCACCAATTTCTATAGATGATAAATTAATGGATTTAGCTAAAAATCCCAGACTTGGAATGGAACCTATATCAATAAAGAAAACTTATTCCAAAATGTGGATTCATCAGATGGCAGGGGATTGAAAAAAATTTATCCAAGTCGAAGGAAGAAAAAATCAACCAAATATAAGAAGCTAATTCCTAGTGGTGAGATCAAGGCAAATTTAAATTCATGATTCTCTGAAGTTATGGAAGAGACACCATATCCACCATTTGATCTAGGCCCCTCCAATGTATCAAATGGACCACTTGATAACACATCTCTCCAGGACCTTAGAGCATTGTATCCTACTTCAAACTCTTCTCCATGAGGATTATGTCCTTGAATATTAGAGGTTTGGGATCTTCCCAATAATCGAATCTCTAAAACAATATAAAATAAAAAAACCCATCCATAGTCTTGTTGTAGGAAATAATGATATCTAAAGAGATGGCCCTCAAGACACTGCTTAAAATTTGTCCTTCTTGGTGTGGATGTGCCATAAGTTTGAATGCAAGGAACTCTAGTGGGCTCACTACAATCTGGGATCTGACAGTTTACACCTTCCATGCATTCCAATCCTATGCAAGGATTATATTGACTGGTTACAGTTTAGGAACAATCCATAGATTTTGTATCATGAGCATATATGCCCCTTACAACAATCGATTTTTTTTTTTGGGAATTGGTGGATTCAATTGGGATCCTGTACATCCACCCGATGATTTTGTTGGGGACATGAATTTCTCTTTTGGTGTTGGGGAGTGTTGGGGTCATAGAGTAGTCTTGAATCCTCTGGCTGGTTTTTTCAAAGATCTCTTTGAATGAAAGGCACTCAAAGATATAGCTCTTGTACCTATATGCCTGACTTGGCACAATGGGCGTACTTGGGAGGAGGGTATAGCGAAGAGGATTGATATATTTTTATTGGATTCAATATGGTATCATAGGATGAATCAAATACAATCTTGGACCCTCTTTTTAGATGTTTCGGATCATGATGCCATAATTTTAGAATGGCATGACAAGCTAGAGAAACTTAAAATACCTTTCAAATTCAACCCTATATGGTTAAGTGACCCAGATTTCCAAGAGTTGGTCCATCACTCTTGGAACTCCCCGATCTCTTTGACCATTGTAAATCCATTATTGCAGATTCGGTTAAAACTCAAGAGACTGAAAAAAAAAGATGTCAAATCTTGGTTATACAATCGCAAAAAAGAGATCATGTGGGAACTGTTATCCATTGAGAACAAAATTTCTCTATTATTTGACCCAAATGCCTCGGGCTACTTTTTTAAGCACCAAAAAAATACCATACTAAATCTAGTGATGAGTAAGGACAAAATAATCAAGCTACAAGAAGAGGAATGGCATCAAAAAATTCAGTTGTTTTGGAGCAAAAGTGGATATAGGCAGACAAATTTTTTTCACTGGGTTGCATCAAAGAGGAAACACCATAACTCCATATGGGCTATAAAAGATGAAGTTGGGAACATCCACAAATCTGTCAAAGATTTAGAAAAGGAGGTTCTTAGATATTTCAGAAATCAGTTCAAGGAAGTGGAAGGTGATAATATGACAGAAAAATTGCAGATGGTCAATAAAGAGGGTGTTTCTTTAATGGATGCTCCAATCTTGGATGAGGATTTGTTGCAAACACTTAAGGAAATGGTGAAGGACAAGAGTCCAAGACCCAATGGCTAGCTTGTTGATCTGATCATGTTCTTCTTTAACTTGATGGGTCCTTATCTTGTTAGCATGGTGTAAGCTACTAGAATTTTTAGGCATTTTCCAGGTGTAATAAACTCCACTTTTGTCAAATTAATTCCCAAAAAAGAAAACTCTCTTTCTTTTGCAAACTATATACCCATATCCTTATGTAATTTGGTTTATAAAATGATTTCTAAGCTCCTTCCTAACATAATAAAAAATATATTATCTCACACATTATGTTGGAGCATTTTGGCTTTTTTCCTAACAGGAGAATAAAGGATGATGTAGCAATAGTCCAAGAGTGCATACACTCTATAAAAACCAGAAAGTTAAGATCAAGCCTTATGAAAATTGATCTCAACCTAGCATACGATTGTGTGGACTGGGAGTTTCTCATTATGATTTTATACAGAGTTGGGTTTACACATAGACATGTCCAATGGATTAAGGCCCTCATATATATGACATATATGGTCATACTTATCAATGGTGAATCCACACAATTATTCAAGATCCACAGGGGGTTGCGTCAAGGCTATGTGTTGTCACCCCTACTTTTTATCCTTGTAATGGATGCTTTCAGTAGAGGGATCAAAGCCATGATGAAGGTGGGCTCAACTTCTGGTTGTAATATCTCTAGAAATTGCATATTGTCTCACATCTTGTTTGTGGACGATGTCCTCTACATTGGGGAGGAAAAATATTCTGAATGGGTGTCCTTCCACAAGGTTTTTGAGAAATTTGGCAAAAATGTTGGTTTGTTCATAAACAAAAACAAGAATGAGATTATTTCGGATGAAGCAGAAACATAGGCAATTTTTGAGATTGCTTCATTATTTGGGGTGAAAATACGTCCTATGTCTGTCAGCTTCAAGTAGTTGGGATGCTTCCTAAAACCATGCAAATATAAAATCCAAGATTGGGCATGGCTTGTAACTAAATTTGAAAAAAAGATGACTTGTTGGGACCATAAATGGCTCTCGCTTGGTGGAAGGGTTATTATGATTAAGGTTGTATTGCAAGGCATTCCAATTTTTTGGATTCACCTTTTCCATATCCCCCATGTATTATCCACAAGTTTAATGTTCTCATCTCAAAGGTTGATATTTCAACCATAGTTTACTACCAAACAAACCTTCAATCACTAGGCATGCACAAAGTATTCTCTGACTGGAAATCAATGGAAACTAGTAAAGGAAAAAAAAGGTCATGGAAACAAACAACAATGAAAGAGGAATAATGGAAAGAGTCCCACGATTCTAGAGTTACCTCTTGTTATGTACAACATGAGCTTGTACTCTCAAGTAGGGTCAAAAGTGATGGCCAGTTTGATATCTTCGAGATTAATTCTTCCCCATCCCCAATCATATCAACATAAGTCAACTTTCCCTTATGGGTAAATTAGCAATTAAGCATGTGTGAGCTACTACATGTACAAAGATGGAAAAGTGAGGATAAAAACCACAAGACAACAACATTGCAAAGTCTCCAAGGTGACAAAATATCACAATCAAAAGGGGCATGCATGACCCAAATGTTTTCTGCAATTAGATCAACCATAGCATGGAGAAAAGGTAGTGGATTGATAGAGATGCCAACAATTGAGGAAACTACACCTGGTCGAGAATCAGAGTTTGATCTATGGTAAATAGAATGATGAATTATGAATAGATTCATGTTTCATTGCAGTGTCTTATGTAGAACTTTTGTCAAATAAAGATATCTACTCCGAAGGACATGAATATTAGAGTGTATGTGACTAGAATTTTACTTGAATTTTATTTTCATTATCAATGAAATAGATATGATGTCTTCAGAATTTCCAATTCCTTCAATGCATCTTCTAAGTCTCTTTCTATTTTCTTGTCACTACAATAAAATAAAATCAAGGAAGACATCTCCACCATATCGTGTATTATTGCACAATGACAATTATAACAAACCAGAGTATGATGTGCAAGTTTTGATGGAGGTTATTCTAGGAAACACCCTTGATACCATTGTTAATATCTTGCCAAAAGCCCACTAAAATGGCCTCGCATTCGTAGTTATTTGTGCTCAGGTTGATGCTAAAGAACAATGTACACAACTTCAAGGAAATAACTTAGTTCCATTGAGCTTGCCAATGATGGTTGCTGAAGATTTCAGTCATATTGACTTGTCAAGAGCACTGCATACTATGATTAGGGTAGAGTTGTAGGTATGCACATCAATGTTAGTCATATAAGTACAATATGTAAAATTAACTATAGGAATCTT
This sequence comes from Pinus tabuliformis, assembly GCA_031772625.1. Classification (NCBI taxonomy): domain Eukaryota; kingdom Viridiplantae; phylum Streptophyta; class Pinopsida; order Pinales; family Pinaceae; genus Pinus; species Pinus tabuliformis. The sequence goes on along the minus strand of CM062808.1, from coordinate 289,996,909 downwards.
AGAATGCAGTCCCTTGAAAATGGAATGCTAATACCTCTATAATTCTGAATGCACATCTGTAGCTCTTTGTAAATGAAATGAACCAAAGCAAAGAGATCATGCTACTTGTGGTAGTTCAGGAACTTGTATTATGAAGGAAATGATAGAGAGAATTTCTTGTCTTCTTTTAGTTTTCATGGCTAAATATTTTGTAGTGCATATCATTGTCTGCAATTCATGGAAACTTGTCTTTAGTTGTATTTTATAAATTGCAAGATAATTCTTTGCCCTTGCAGATCATTTTGGTGACTTGGCCAAGTTCTTGTGAAAAAAGCTTACTCCTATGATTTTATATACTCAATCATTTTGCATTTTTATGTTGCTTTGCACCTTTAATGAGGTTGAAGGGGCAAACATAATCTGAAAAGCTTTGCAGGTAAGAGAGATATATATTTTGTATGTATTTTTCTTGTTTTTATGATTTGATATGCAGGTTGCTTTTGTTGTAGATTATGTTATCTATAGCCTGAAGAGTACTTAGGTTAACTGAGAGGTAGCATCACATGATTTTGAGGGGTTAAATGTCTTAACACATTTCACATATTTGTCAAAGTGGATATGCCACTATGGTAATAGTTGCAATTATCCTGGACATCACAAAGATGACAATTGTGAGCCAAAGAGGGCCACAAGGCACAACACAAGGTATGGCATTGAAGACGCTAAGATGTTAATTCTAGATCGAGGAAAGATACGATCACATCCACCTGGGGTTATGCAACCTCGAGCCAACTTCTAAATTGGCAAGGCTCTAGACCCCCTTACTGATATCTAAGTATCTCGGAACCTATTGCTTGCAATGCTCGAAACTCAAACACAGAAAATATTCATGAGTACTACGTGAGTTAGACAATGAGGATAAATGAATGACTTTTGCAAAAATTTAAGGCATATGTCATAAAATGTTTCTAACAAGCAACTGTTGATAAGCGTCCACAAGCATCCACAACCTAGTACATCTAAACTAAGTTTTTGCTCGAAACTAGTATAATTGCATAGAATCCTCACCCATCTGTCAATATCCAATCAAAAAGTAATAATATATTTAATGCAACTAGTCCCAATAACGAGTTGCATGCCACACTATTTGACTCGGGTAGGATAGTTCAGTTTGGACTAGTTGGTTAAAATAAGTAATTCGCTCAAATTCAAGAGTTAATTTTGGTAAAGTTCGAAATCAAGTTTACCTGGAATTAATAAATTCCGCAGCAGCTTAAGCAGTAGGTTCAGCGCCAGGTGCAATTGATCTGGAGCTAGTGAATGGTCCAACGGCTTACTCAGCCACAAAGATAGCAGATCCAAATCCAAGTAGCCCTGAGTGATATATAAGTGAAATGATTGAGTTTGGGGTTTGTAGAGATCATATAGCCCCCTAGTCCCATGGAAGTAGAGATCTCACCGACTATGATTGAGTTGTAATTCTAGTTTGATAGCCATAGAAAGGAGTTTCAGTTGACCGAGTGAAAACAGGGGCACCACAACCCATAACACCTGATAGCACAGGCCACCATAATAAGCACCTGATAGCACAAAACACCATAATAAGCATCGGATGTTTGAGCTTCCATTTAGCTAGCTATAGCCTCCTACTTGGTCCCATGTGAAAAAACATGAGCCTAAGATATTTCATGAAGGCGTGAATAACAAACGACTAAAAAAAAAAAGGGATATGGAAATAAAAGAAGACACCAGAGGAGGGAAAAAAATGTGATCATGGACAATGTGAAGGGAAATTAAATTCTATTAAATAAAATGTTGAGTATTTTCTTTTGTTTAATGGGAGGTATTTCGGATTATAAATAATTTTTAATTGTATGAAAATTTTTAGGTCTTTGTGTTATCAAATGGGAGGTATTTGTTATAAATAGTTATTAATTGTGTGAAAATTTTTAGGTCTTTGTGTTATCAAATGTGAGGTATTGATTATAAATAATTATTAATTGTGTGAAAATTTTTAGGTCTTTGTGTTACTAAATATTATTTGAGGGGATTTTTGTTGATTTATTAAAAGTGAATTATGGTGATATCAAAATAAGTTTTGTGTGATTAAAAAGTGCAGAAAAGTAGTAATGTCATAGTAATGATCAATCATCATTTCCAATTAAAAGTTTAGTTTAATAAGGATAACTAATTTATGGATATTTTTTATGATGTTTAATTGAGGGAGTCAACATGGGAAAGGTAATACTTTGGCTCTCACATGTTTTAGAAAATTGATATCTCTTTGACCATAAACATTTGAGGTGGAAAAATGGCATAGGTTCTAGAGCTAAGTTTGTTCCAATTTAGTTATATCTTGAGCCACAAATTGGTGTTGACCTCATCGATATGATAGAAATTTGGTGGCCTATAGGTTAGTCTTGTCATGAAGTAAGAAGGGTAGACAACAAAATAAGCTTTGTGTGGTCAAAACGTATAATGAAGTAGTGATGTCATAGGATTAATGATCATTTCCAATGAAATGTTTATTTTAGTAAGGATAACTAATCTATTGAGATTTTCCATGATGTTCAATAGAGGGAGTCAACATGGGAAATGTAATGGATTGGCTCCCACATGCTTTAGAAATTGATCTCTTTGTCCATAAACATTAGAGGTGGAAAAAAATCCTATGCTTTAGCGCTAAGTTTGTTCCAAATTAGCTATATCTTGAACCAAAAAATTTTGTTGGCCTCATGGATATGATAGAAATTTGATGGCTTGTAGGGCAATCTCATCATGAAATAATTTTGTCACTTATTTTCTAGTCATATTTTTTAATCGTAGACTAAATTAGTCATTTAAGTTAGTCGCTTTTAGTTTAGTAAGTTATTATCTAGTCGTATATTTTATCCCTAGACTAATTTAGTCGTTTAAGTTAGTCATTTTTAGTTAGGTCACATAAAATTGCTCAAATTTAGTAGTAATTCACTTGAAATAATTGCGGTGACTAACTTTTTTAGTTGCCTAGTCATTAATTTCATCATTTTCTACTAGTGACAATGCCACTTGCAAAACATGTGCATAACATCATAGGTACATGGCATCACCTGCACAATGCATACACAATGCCATTTGTACACCACACCACCTGTACAACATGTATACAATACCACATGTACACAACACCACATGCACCACATGTACACAACATCACAAGCACGACATGTACACAACACCCCTTACACGCAACACCACATATACAACATGTACATAGCACCACATGCACACAATACCACATGTGCAATCATGAACATAACACCATATGTACATAGTACGACTTGTACAACATGCACACAATAGGATATGTACATATCACTGCATATACAACATGTACATAGCATCATATGTACACATCACCACATATCCAACATGCGCACAACACCACATGCACACAATGCCGCATATCCAACATGTTCACAATATGATATGTACACAACACCACATATGTAATATGTATGTAGCACCATCTATACCCAAAACTGCATATGAAATATGCACACAACACCATATATACAACGGACACACAACATCATATGCACACAATACTACATATACAACATTACACATCACCATATGTACAATCACTGAATATACAACAATCACAACATACACACAATAATAAAACTGCACATCCAAGACCACACTACCTCTACCAAGAAACGTTGCTTCCAATGTCTCTCTTCCATCCATGTGTATCCTAGCATGCCATGTATCATGTTGTTTTCATTTCATTGATGTATCTATCAACATTATCTTGTCCATAGCATAAACATAGACATAGTATAATCACATAATATCAATTCATATCCACATGATACTAACCTCAAAGATCTAGTACGCTACTCTGCCCACTTGATTCCTTATGAACCAGGAATCTCTTCATGTCATTCACCTGCATAAGCAATCATTCCTGCACAAGAATGATTCTTGATGACCCTGTCAGATAATGGTATGCATACATACATACATACATACATACATACATATATATAGATATATATACACATATAAGCATCAACATAAAACAATCATGATCCTGTCAAACAATGACATATATATATATATATAGATTAGCATAAACATGATCACAACATAATTACTAAATATCATAACGTCAAGGTTAAGAGAACTCTCTTTATCCATGCACAACATTAAGAACAATTGTTCCCAAAATAGCCAAGGAATCGGATGCCTCACATCCATTCACTTTACCTTTCATGCTATCTTCCTCATGATTTTCTTGCCACCATCCATTTACACTAATGGACCCAACTAGCTTAGCTGACTAGCATACTCTTACCTTTAGCTGCCCTTAAACATGCACCAGTTTCATCTAAATATTTCATTACCTGTTGGCTTCCACACAACTCTCCCAGAGTTCCATCAACTTTCTTCTTTCCTAACCAATTCCCAAGACTCTAAAAACATAAGAGGAAAGAACAAAAAACAAACAAGAATAAAATCATGAAAACCAATAACAATATGATACCAAAAACAAAGTGGCATGATCATGCACTAGACATAACAAAACTACAAATCAAGCGTAAGAAAATGTCAAGGTACCGAAAGCACAAGACTCTTAATAAACACCATGACTCAATCCCATGGTTCCAAAGGAAAGCTCAACCCGAGCCTTCTTCAAGATTTCATGGTAACCTCTCTTTTCCATGCAATTCTTTGTATCATACCTCCATAACACATAATTATCAATCCATAAATAAATGTAACAATATACCAATTATATTACATTGTTGTGCCAATCATGATACCTTTTAATTGAACACACATGTCAGACACATGTTCCAAAGATAAAGATAACATATCTACTAATTTTAAATCAACCTTTACCAAGACTAACAATCATGTCATAATCCATAGTCAACTCATAGCCATATGACATAATGCTACAACTATCACCTGCTTACACTCAAGTACATATCAATTGTCTCAACACATATGTGTTAGTACAATCATCTTAAACCAAGATCATTTGAACACATACTCATATTATGCAATTCATCAAACATTCAACCAACTTGCAAACATACCATGTTAAATAAATCAACTAGATGACATAATAGACACCAAACACTCAAACACCAAATAGACGACATAATCCAACTCATATCTTAATGTATCTCAGGGGAGGCTATCTTGTTTGCACAATCAATCCAGATTAGAATGATATAACTTCACAACATATCAAATCAACCATAAATAAGGTCATGATATACATAACAATAACTAGCTAACATGTTCACATCATAAACTCATAAACAATTATCATTCATACATAATAATCACATATGCACTGTCAGTCTAGATTAGTATGACATAATATCACAATATATTAAATCATACATGAATGTCATAACCATGATAATATGCATTGTCAATCCAAATTAGCACAAAATGTAATAACATCAAGACCTCAACTGCAATGACCATAATCATTAGGCATACGACTGCAATGCATATAACAATAGGTTACTATCATTCATGACCATGTTGTTGGGTGTGGAGCCTGATTATCTTCTGTATTCAAATGTATCGCCGCATTGGACCCCAGTTCAAAATGGGGCAACAACACCACTCGTAAAATATTCACTGCAAGGGGGTCTAGGGGCGCGGTTGCTACCTTTTGGGAGCCCCCCCCCCGGTGGAGGGTTTCAGGGGCAGTGCCCCGGAAGCTAAGAATAGATGTCAAATTGCCTTGTAAAAGTATAGTAATTTCTAGTCAATCTGGGCCATTCATTAGGCGGTTTGGAGGTAGAAGTTATGTTTAATTTATGGTTTTTTGCCCTAGAAGGCAAACCCTCACTATATATGAGGGAATTGTATTGCATCTATATATATCTGTATTCTGAGTGAGGAAGAGAGAGGAGATTGAGAGCGAAGAGGGAGTTACTGTGGATCTGTTGTAGGTTGTATCTCTTCAATTTGTTGGATAATATAAAAAGAAGGACTGGTTGTTTCTCCGTGGATGTAGCCTAAACTGGGTGAACCACGTATATCTGTGTCTCTCTTGTTTTATGCATTTTCTGTGTTTATATTTCTACAATATATTATGTGTTCCATTGCTCTGTAATATATAATTTTCTAACAACTGGTATCAGAGCCGAAGGTCTATTTGGCTAATAAAATTGCAGGAGAGAAGGGTTCCTGGTTCGAGTGGGAGCAATGGCAGAAGATGGTAGGTTTAGGGTCGAAAAATTCAACAGCCAAAACTACCAGCTGTGGAAGATGTAGATGGAAGATTATCTGTATCAGAGAGATCTGTACCTACCATTGAGCGGAAAGACAAAGAAGCCGGCGAGTATAACAGAAACAGAATGGAATATTCTCGACAGAAAGGCACTTGGAACAATACGGCTGTTCCTAGTGGCATCAATAGTGTTTAATATTTCAAAGGAAATGACAACAGAGGGTTTAATGTCAACATTGGCCAAACTATACGAAAAACCCTTGGCCTCAAATAAGGTATTTCTTATGAAGCAATTATTTAATATGAAGATTTCAGAAGGTGGATCTGTTGCAAACCATTTAAATGATTTTAATACAACTACAAGTCAGTTAAGTTCTGTAGGGGTAACTTTCGATGATGAAGTTAGGGCTTTGTTATTTCTATGCTCATTGCCAGAAAGTTGGAATGGTTTAGTTATGGCCATTAGTAACTCTGTCTCTGGATCTAGTACTTTAAAGTTTGATGATGTTTTCGGTGCAATCCTTAGTGAGGAAATGTGACGGAAAAGCTTCAATGAGACATCAAGTAATGCTTTGACTGTAGAGACTAGGGGAAGAAAAATGTAAAGAGGAAAGAGCCCAGGATATCACAGTAAGTCAAGAAAATCCAAATCTAAGTCCAGATCAGGGATAATGTGTTGGAAATGCGAGAAGAAATGACACCTGAAGAAATACTGCAAGTCTCGGAAGGGAAAAGAAGGAAACGCGCAGCAAGAAACTAATCATGAAGTGAATGTAACAACTGATGTATTGCAAGATGCTTTGATTCTTTCATTAGAAAATATTATTGATGCCTGGGTGGTAGATTCACGGGCCTCATTCCATGCCACACTTGATAAGAAACATTTTCATGATTATGTTCAAGGAGATTTTGGATAGGTTCGATTGGGTGATGATAAACCCTATAAAATCATTGGAATGGGTACAGTTTTCATAAAACAACAGAATGGAAATCAATGGATATTAAAGGAGGTAAGGCATGTTCTAGATCTGAAGAAAAATCTGATTTCAACAGGGCAGTTGGGAGGTGAAGGTTGCGTAACTACTTTCACAGATAAAACCTGGAAGGTCACTAAAGGATCCCTGGTAATAACGAAAGGAGGAAAGGTTGGTACATTGTATTTATGCAATGGTATTTCTAATTCTGTTAATGCTTTAACCTCTATAGGAGAAGATACGGTATTGTGGCATTATAGGCTCGGGCACATGAGTGAGAAGGGGATGTAGATTCTTCACTCAAGAAATTTGTTGCTAGGTTTGAAGCATGTCGATTTAAAATTCTGTGAGAATTGTGTTTATGGAAAATAGAAGAGAGTCAGATTCCTTAGAGTTGGGAAAGAAAAGAAGAGCAGAAAATTAGAGCTTGTGCATACAAATATATGGGGACCTACTCAGGTATCATCTCTTGGTGGCTCCCGTTATTATGTTAATTTTATTGATGATGCAACAAGAAAAAGCTGGATTTATTGTATTCGAAATAAATCTGATGTATTTGATACTTTCAAGAAATGGAAAGCTTTGGTTGAAAATGAGACAGGAAAAAGGTTGAAGTGTCTCAGATCAGACAATGGAGTTGAATATTGCAGCAAAGATTTTGATAGGTACTATTTTGAGAATGGAATTTGCAGAGAGAAAACAGCTCCAAGAACACCACAAGAAAATGGTGTGTCAGAAAGGATGAACAGGACAATAATGGAGCATGCAAGGTGCATGAGATTGCATGCAGGATTGTTTTTACAATTTTGGGCAGAAGCTATAGATATTGCTATTTATCTAATAAACAGAGGGCCTTCAAGTTCCTTGGATGGTTGTATTCCAGAGGAGGCATGGACAGGTAAAAAGGTAAACTACTCCTTTTTAATGACTTTTGGTTGTGAAGCCTTCGTCCATATTAATAAAGAAAATAGAACAAAGCTTGAGGAAAAATCAAAGAAATGTACCTTTATTGGATATGGTGTTAATATTTTGGTTATCGCTTATATGATTATGAAAATCACAAAATCATTAGAAGTAGAGATGTAATATTCAATGAAAAGGTTTTGTATAAGGATCAACTGCAGGAAAAGAAAGAGGAAAAAGAAAACAGAGAATACACAGTGCTTGACGAGATCACAGAAAAAGTGATGGTGCCTGAAAATCATAATGATCAACATCTAGAACAACAACCACAACAGCAACAAGCACTTCAAACACTTGAAAGTGGTGTTAGACGATCTACCAAGATAAGTAGACCCCCTGAACGATTCTCTCCTTCATTATATTATGCATTGTTGACTGATTATGGCGAACCAGAATGTTATGAAGAAGCAGTTCAAGTAGAAACCAAGAAGAAGTGGGAGCAAGCCATGAAAGAAGAGATGGACTCCTTAGCACATAACCAGACTTGGGACTTAGTCAAGTTGCCTGCAGGTAAAAAAACATTACAGAATAAATGGTTTTACAATTTGAAGGAAGAATATGGAGGTAGAAAAAGGTATAAAGCTAGACTTGTGGTGAAAGGGTTTGCACAGAAAAGGGTATAGATTTTGATGAAATATTTTCTCCTGTTGTTAAAATGACTTCAATAAAAACTATTTTAAGTCTAGTAGTAGTTGAAGATTTGTATCTTGAGCAGTTAGATGTAAAGACAACCTTTCTCCATGGGGATTTGGAGGGAGAGATATATATGCAGTAGCCATAAAGCTATGAGGTAAAAGGGAAGGAGAAATTAGTGTGCAGGTTGAAGAAGAGTTTGTATGGCTTAAAACAGGCTCCAAGGCAATGGTATCTAAAATTCGACAAATTTATTTCTGAACAAGGTTATACTAAATGTCACTCTGATCATTGTGTTTATCTCAAAAGGCAAAATGATGGCAGCTATATTATATTGTTATTGTATGTAGATGACATGCTTGTTATAGGTTCTAACATGCAGGAAATAAATGTGCTCAAAAGAAAATTGGCAAACTCATTTGCAATGAAGGATTTGGGTGTTGTAAAACAAATCCTTGGTATCAAGATAACTAGATATAGGAAGAATCGCAAATTAACATTGTCTCAAAGTGAGTACATATAAAAGGTGTTGAAAAGATTTAATATGCACAATGCAAAACCAATTAGTACACCTTTTGCTAGCCATTTCAAACTTAGTAAGGAGATGTGCCCAAAGACCCAATAAGACATGGAATATATGTCTAAAGTTCCATATGCATCAGCAGTTAGAAGCTTAATGTATGCAACGGTCTGCACAAGGCCTAATATTGCACATGAAGTCGGATTTGTAAGCAGGTACATGAACAATCTAGGAAAAGAACATTGGATGGCAGTGAAGTGGATTCTCAAGTATTTGAGAGGTACCACAAATCAAGCATTATGCTTTGGTGGCTCAAAGATTTCTCTACAGGGATATGTTGATGCAGATATGGTAGGTGACAGAGATAACAGGAGGAGCACTACAGGATATGTATTTACTATAGGTGGAACAACTGTAAGTTGGGTCTTAAAACTGCAAAGTGTTGTTGCACTCTCAACAACAGAAGTAGAGTATGTTGCTGCTACAGAGGCTAGTAAAGAAATGATTTGGTTACAAAGGTTTCTGGATGAATTGGGTAAGAAGCAGGAGTTGGGCAAGTTATATAGTGACAGCTAGAGTGCCATACATCTTGCAAAGAACTCTGCATTTCATTCCAAGACTAAGCATATACAGCTCAAGTACCATTTCATATGGTCAGCGTTGGAAGATGGACATTTGAAGCTGGAAAAGATACACACTAGTCAGAATCCTACAGATATGTTAAAAAAAGTTGTAACCAGGGAGAAACTGAGAATCTACTCAGTTTCAATTGGTCCTCAAGTATGATGAAGAAGATGAGAAACAACCAGGTCCAAAGTGGAGTCATTGTCTAGCAAATGAAGTAGTGGTGGAGTTGCTATAATCAGTCTCCAAGTGGAAGATTGTTGGGTGTGGAGCCTGATTATCTTTTCTATTCCAAGGTATTGCTGCATTGGACCCCAGTTCAAAATGGGGCGGCAACACCGCCCATAAAATATTCACTGCAGGGGGGTCCAGGGGGGTGGCTGCGACGTTTTGGGACCCCCCCCCCCCCCCCCCCCCCCCTTGGTGAGGGGGTTTGGGGGCAGCGCCCCCGAAGCTAAGAATAGATGTCAAATTGCCTTGTAAAAGTATAGTAATTTCTAGTCAATCTGGGCCATTCATTAGGCAGAGATCTAATGGTAGAAGTTATGTTTAATTTAGGGTTTTTTTCCCTAGAAGGCAACCCCTCACTATATATGAGGGAATTTTATTTTGTCTATATATATCTATATTCTGAGTGAGGAGGAGAGAGGAGATTGAGAGCGAAGAGGGAGATACAACAGATCTGTTGTAGGTTGTATCTCTTTAGTTTGTTGGATAATGTAAAAAGAATGACTGGTTGTTTCTCCATGGACGTAGCCCAAACTGGGTGAACCACATATATCTGTGTCTCTCTTGTTTTATGCATTTTCTGTGTTTATATTTCTGCAATATATTATGTGTTCCATTTCTCTATAATATATAATTTTCTAACATATATCACAGGTGCATATGACTACACTAATCAACTAGCATCTATCATGTATGTAACCATAACATTAATAAAATGAAAATAATACACATAACCATAATTCATATAACAACCCTTAAACCACATACTTGCATGCCCAACATACAAACCCGTATGATGACATGCTCTTGCCTCGAGGTCCAATGTTGCAAATTCACTTTGATGGTTTGCATCTCCTGCTTTATCTAAACCAACTCATTAGCCTCATAACACACCAATAACGTCATGATGATCTAATTGCATACAATGACCTCACAATTCATGTCTGACCTACCATACATGCATAACCATAACCATGAAAATGCATGCATAACAACATATAGATAATGACATGCATTCATGACAAACACATCCCAACAAAAACATCAACTTCTACATGGAAACACAACTGTAACAATCACCACTACCATGCATACATAACAAGCACATACACAACCTAGATGCATGCATGACAAACACATCATTTCCATCTAGTCCAAGTGTTGAACCATGCTCTGATACCACTCTATGGTATCAAATATCACACAAGGAGAACAGAAACTAGACACCACCTAAAGATAACAAAACCCACTATGATACCACTTTGTGGTATCATATATGACCTAAATAGAGCACAACTCACTCTAATACCACTCTGTGGTATCAGATATGACCCAAAGAGAGCACAACCCACTCTGATACCACTTTGTAACACCCTTGTCCCACATATACCAGTGTAACCGACCAACCAAGGTAAACATGTGATGATTCGAGTCCCTATGTGTCAGTTAAGAAAGTGGAATCAGTGGAACACATCACACATACCTTCCACATCAACAACACAACTCTTAGGAGCCATCCCAACCACTCAGGTAACCAGTCCCTGAGACCAACTAAATTTTTAGTACATCAAACCAATGGAAGCTCACTTGATATGGAGAAGGGTGCATATAGGAGGCTCCAGAAGCTCCCACAGCAAGGGAAAGGGTGCTTCTAAGGATTTTTTTCCCCAATGTTGTGCCTGTGACTCTGAGATATGTGCCACTTTTTCAGGCCCAAAGCCCAGGTCATTGCCCAAAACTCAATGAAACCTTCAGAAATGAAATTTCACAGTGGAACAAAGATACATTTTCAAAATAATTGACAAGGACTAGATTGGACCCCTACTAGCCATGACAGGAATTTTGTCAAATATGTCACAAACACGAAAGCTATAGGTCTTAACAACATAATTGAGCATAGAGGTTTCATACTTATCTGAGAATCACTAAGAAGCATTGATGCCTTATCACATTAGCTACATTATCATCTATTAGGTCATATATTCATTATTCATTCATTTACAAATCAAATCATGATGAGAGTCAAACATCATGACAGTCATAAAACTCATTCATAACCAACATATAAACATCATAGATGCTAAAAATAGAATGACCATATAAGCCACATAATAATAAGCATATTTACCCATCAAACACAAGAGGAATTATCTCTTCTTACAATATGAAAAATGTAACCAGGTCTAGGACTTCCATGTACCACCTAGCCATGGACATCATTGAGCCAAATATCTCTTCAGCGAGTCACCCACGTGCCATATTCCAAGCATGATTGTGGGATCCCATGGAACAATCCATCAAAATTGAACCAGGGCTTCTAGAGGCCAAACCACCTAAACCCATGAAACAATGATTCCACTTCACAGTTGAACATCACAAACCATCACCATATTGGTCTCTACCCAAGACTTCCAAGGCTCCAATGCATTTGTTTCAACCAAGGATTCCAGGATTGGTAACTCAATCCATAGTTGCCATCGGGATCCAATGCATTTGTCCAACCGAGGCTCCTGGACTAGTGATCCAAGTGGATGTTGGTGGCCACCCACCTATCCCACTTGGACCCCCACAACTGTCTCTTTCAATTTTTCAGTTTCCATATTTGTAGCACAATTTACTATTTTTAGCAATTTTTCGGGTCTTGAACTTCCGGAGCCGTTTTGAGGCCCTAAACGATGTTTTTTGGGAAATTTGGGAGCAACATTGATCCATGTTGCTCCATGGACCAATGTTGTTCTTCCAAAAGTTGTAGTGCTCAGATAGATCATTCTAACGAGCTATTTTACGTGTCAAACGAAGATTAGGTGCCAAAGTTACGAGCTTGGGAAGTTGATGTACCAACTTACCCAAAACAGGGCCCACAATTTGGTGTTTCATCTTCTAGGGTTAGGTTCTAAGATGTTAAGGGTTCTCCATTATTTCTCAACAATAAATAGGCCTTCGAGCCTCATTGTAACACAGTTCAGAGGCATGTAGTTGCCACATCTCTTCTCAGAGATAAGCTATCATCGCCCTAGCTAGTTTATTTCCATTTCTGTTTGTAAGCATATTTCAGTATTTTACATTAATGAAATGAAGTATTATTTCCACTGCATCTCTGTATTTATGGTTATCTCTGTAATTTTTTGTGTTCCTGTTTAAATCCAAATCAATGGTATCAAAGCGGTCTGCTTTTTCTCTGTTTTTTTTTGCATGTCCCCAACGAGATTAGGATATAAGGTGTTAGGGCTTGAATTGGTCAAAACTTTGCAAGGCCAACGTCACAAATCCTGACAGCCTCCCATGGCGGATGAAAAGAAATACGAGGGGGCAGGAGATCTTATCAAAATCTTGCTCGAAGAAGCTCTCGAGCAACAAAGGAACGTAATGATGGAGAGCCTTGCCCAGATTGTTCAGCGGCTACCCAGAGGTGACACATTGGCTTCCAACAGCTACTCTGGAAATGCCACACCCTTTAAGGTACAAGTTAATTTTGAAATCCCCATATTTGAGGGTCAGATAGATTCAAATTCCATAGATAAATGGTTAAATATGCTAGAGGGTTATTTTTCTGTTCATGAATTTTTGAGTCGGGAAAAGATTGTTTTCACTCTTCTCAAAGTAGCCCCCCATGTCAAGGACTGGTGGGAAACGTACTGCGAGCAGAAGGATGAAAGTATAGACTCACTGTTCTTTGTGACACTCACTTGGAATTCCTTCTGGGATGCCATCAAGGAGCAATACTACCCTATCAAAAGCTATGAGGACAAATACATAAAGTGGACCACGCTGCGACAGGGAAGGGACCAAGATGTGCCAAAGTTCACAAATATTTTTCATACTCTTCGCACAAAGATGGGTATCAAGGATTCTGAGCTGCATTTGGTACTCAAATACTGCGACTACCTGCACAGATACATCCAAAAAGAGATGGAGTTCCTGAACATCTCCTTTCTTGGCACGACATACTGGTACACTGTCAAAATCGAGCAGAAGATTAAACAGAAGAAGTGAGACTTTGGATCTGTGAATCCGAAGACCAAAGCACAAAGCCAAGGTGGGGTGACCCAAGACAACCCGTCAAAGTTGCAATAAAATAACAACACCACGAAGGAGAAGAAGGACACAGGAAAGTGGTGTGAGTTCCACAAGAGCCCCACTCATAACACAAGTGAGTGTCAGACCAAACAGTCACTAGTGGCCAAGTTGAAGGCTTCTGAATCATATGCATGTTCTAACCCTGAGTTAGAACCCGACAAGGGGAATGGCAAAGGGAAGAAAATCATTGATGTGGAGTCCAACATCACCATTGCCACCACCAAGATCCAGAAGAATGAGCCCAAAGATCTAGAGGAGGGGGAGTGACTTTTCCACTCACAAATGTGGGTGAAGGGTTCACCACTGCAATTCATTATTGATAGTGGGAGCCAAAAAAACCTCATTTCAGCAAAGGTCGTGAAGCGGTTGGGCCTCCCAACTACACCACACCTGTAGCCATACAGTATCAGGTGGCTTCATCAAGGAGAAGATCTCCGAGTTCGCCAGCAGCATCGCCTTCCTTACAGCATCAAACCCTTCACAGATGAGGTATTGTGTGATGTTACACCTTTGGATATTTGTGATGTACTATTAGGCCAACCATACTTATGGAGGCAACATACTGTGTATGAGTCAAGGCCTCGTGTTGTCATTATTTCTTTGTGTAATTCATTATACAGGATACTAGAGGTAGCCCCACCTATTGCCACCTCTTTGACCACTACCAAGAAAGGCAGCAAGCTCATCTCCTAGACTAGGAAATTCATTTTCTATCTAGTTCGCACCCAAAGTAAGGGGAAGATCGTCACCACATCCATGAACCCCGCAAAGGGTTCCTCCACGCAGCAGCAGAAACAAAGGGATATGGTCATGACAGAACATAGGAACAACTTCTCCTCACCCACAGGGGTACCACACAAGCTTCAGATGGGCAACAAATTCTGTTTGCATCTGCAAAAAGAACACCTTACAAGAGCCCATCAGAAGCTCCGACTACTTTGACATGGTCCTTACACCAGTACCAAGGCTACGGGGAATAATGCTTTGGAGCACAATATTCCTCCATTCCTTCGCCTACACCAAGTGTTCAATGTGTACCGCCCTTGACCATGCTTCCCACCATTATTGGACACATCCGAGATTACAGAACAACTCACCAGGGACCAAGTCCAACAGATGGAGGAACTCAACGCAATGGGGACCATTGCTTCCTAAGGGGGGAGGAATGATCCAAGTGGATGTTGGTGGCCACCCACCTATCCCACTTAGACCCCCACAATTGTCTCTTTCATTTTTTCAGTTTCCATATTTGTAGCACAATTTACTATTTTTAGCAGTTTTTTTGGTCCTGAACTTCCAGAGCCATTTTGAAGCCCTAAATGACATTTTTTTGGAAATATAGGAGCAACATGGGTGTATGGATTGGTTTTACTCTTCCCAAAGTTGTAGTGATCAAATAGGTCTTTCTAACGAGCTATTGTACGCATCAAACAAAGATCAGGTGCCAAAGTTACGACCCCGAGAAGTTGATGTACCGACTTACCCAAAATGGGGCCCACAATTTGGCGTTTCATCTTCTATGGTTAGGTTCTGGGATGTTAAGGGTTTTCCATTGTTTCTCAATAATAAATAGGCCTTCGAGCCTCATTGTAACATAATTCAGACGCATGTAGCTGCCACATCTCTTCTCAAAGATAAGCTACCATCGCCCTAGCTGGTTTTATTTCCATTTTTGTTTGCAAGCATATTTCAGTATTTTACATTAATGAAATGAAGTATTATTTCTGCTGCATCTCTGTGTTTATGGTTCTCTCTGTAATTTGTTGTGTTCCTCTTTAAATTCGGATCAACTAGTAACTCAACCCACTAAGGGATCTAGAGCGTTTGTCCAACCAAGCCTCCGGGACTAGTAACTCAACCCAAACTATTACAGGGCTCTAGAGCGTTTGCCCAGCCAAGGCTCCAGGAATTAGTAACTCAACCCACAACTAAAGGAACATGAGAACCAACCAAATAATAAAAGGAAAATGAACCCACAAAACCATGGTTATCTAGGAAATGGGAAGTCTAAGCAAATCCACTGTCAATCCAGGTAATCCTCCATGCCAATGACATATTATAACCAAGAAACCAAATGCATATGCCATGCATGAAAAACTAGTGAGGAAAACATACATGAAACTCGTTGCCTACAAGAAAAACCCGTTGTTGCTACTGATCCTGATGTCCTCTTGCGCTTTCCTGCTCTTCATTTTCCTTATTTCTCCAAGCATCCAAGTATGCCATACTCCCCAAGAGTGCTCCAAGAAAACTCTAAGTGTCCAAGAGCATGAGTGAGAGAGAATAGAATGAGAGCTCCAAAACTAAAGTGACAAAAGGTTACACTAACCAAGTAAGAGAAAAAGCTTACACTGACCAAACTTAAGAAAAAATTTGTCAACTGATCCTTAGAAGCCTTTGTATTAATGAGGCCTATATTTTCTTTATTTTCCCTTATTTTCCTTCATTTTCCTCCTCACATGCAACCCATGACCTTTCACCTTCTGTTTCTCCTAATTTCCATTATTTTCATAAATAAATGTGCCAAAAATGTCATTTGCCTTTCTAAACCCTTTGCTAATTTCCTTAGCCATAATAAACCGAATGAACACCCCCTAGGATGTTTTTTCCCACCATTTAGCTTGGAATATGTGTCTCATGACCGTGGTCTTATTTTTTTATATTTACATGGATTTTTAACCAGGGTTGTTACAATCTCTCTCTCTCTCTCTCTCTCTCTCTCTCTCTCTCTCTCTCTCTCTCTCTCTATATATATATATATATATATATATATATATATAACTATAACTATGATATATAATTAACATACCTATATATAATTACATAACATAACATAGCATGTAACATAACTATATAACTATATACAACATAGTTATAGTTATAAATCACACACACACACACACATATATCTATAACATTTAACATAGTTTTATAACTATTTAACATAATGTGCTCTTCATAATAACATAAGATGAGTGATGCTCAACAACATTTTAAGACTCGAGTTGATCTATAAACTATAATTTTCCTTAAAATTTCCATTACTCATATTTGTAGAATTATTTAATATAATGATATGACAACTATATATCTCTTAGTTCCCACCCTTATTAAATTTATTAGTTGAGTAATGATTTTAGTTGAGTAATGATTTTGTACTTTTCCTATTAACTTTATTTAACTATATATACATATCATATATATATATATATATATATATATATAATGCAGCAATGCATCTTTGATACATACATTAAATCCATTATGAAAAGTACATTTAAAGTGAATATATAAGAATTTTGACTCTATTGTAATTTATTGGTCATACTGTTTCATTATGTAGTGTGTCATACCAGAAAAATTGTCTTCATGTGCTTGCACCTAGTACATGTCATGTGTCAAAATCAAATATTATAAGAACTTGCCTTATGGAGTATTTGGTTGGCATGAAGTTTTGTTAGTTTTGAAAATAGGTTTATTTAAATTCTTTACATATATTTACATATTTCTAATCTATGAATAAAATGCATTGTTTATAAATGGGAAAAAGTGTAAGTTAGATTTTCAATCACATTTTTCGATTGTGTTTACATGGAACTCAATACTTTGGTTGATAATTTATCAAAATAGACACTCTATTTAGTTTAGGACTTTAGCCTAGATTATTCTACTTGAGTTTATAAATGGTTTTCTTGTCAACATTCTTTCTATATCAACATTTTTTTCTTGGATTAGTTTATATGTATTATATGTAGTTTGCAGAGTCATCTCCCATACACCCCCCAACTGCAGCTTGTCGGAGTGTTGGGGGATTTGTTATACATGGTCAGGCTAGATCACATAGCCATACTAGAGTGTTTGTTCCACTCATAGATCCTCCCTCCAACACCAGTCAGAGTGTCAGAGGAAGTGTTTATGTCTCTGTTGGGTCTCCAAAATGTTTTCAAAATGACATCCACTTTCGCCTTTATCACCACCATTTCACTCACATGTCACAACTCCATAACCATATAACCTTTCATTAGCCACCATTTTCATAAATATATGGGTTAGGATCCTTATTTACCAAAGTTATTTATCTTATGTGTTTAAAGCAAATTTATGATTAAAAACTAGGAAATTAACATGGTTTCATGTATCTATATATGTGGCTTGAGTTTCATGACATGTGTAGGTCATTTGGAAGCTTCCAACACACCCTTATGTGGCTTCCAATGCTCAAATTCGAATTCCCTTCAAAGGAGATTTGGATAAAGGTCAAAGAAGGATATGTGTCCTATTTGGATTGTAACTCTATGAGGTGTCTTATCATTTTTTATTTGGATTAGAACTCTATGAGACACTTAGGGGATATGTGTCTCATTATGAGCTATTTGGTTATAACTATATGAGATTTTAGTGGACATTCATTAAATAGGGTAGCTTCTTATGTTTTTGTATAAATTGGAGAGCCTTCTCCTTTGAAAGGCTTGTGTAAAGTTGGAGAAATGCTCATGTTTTTAATAGAGAATTTGGAGCTTGTACTTGGAGATTTGAAGAATTAGTTTTTCTTGCATATGAAGCTTCTTCACTTGCCATCCTCATACACCATTGGAATGGTCATTTAATGATTGTGAGATTTAATTACTTTTATAGATTAAAGTTCATTTGCTTTCTTAGTGTTAGTTTTAGAATGACTATGTAATCTTTGCTTTTCTAGAAAGATTTTAATAGAGAAGATTTATGTATTTTCTAATTAGATTAAGTTTGAGGCAAGAGCTCATAGTTATTTAGTTTCCTTTCATGTTTTGTTACTTACTTTCTTAGATCAAACCATCAATTCATTGTATAATTGAATAAAGGATCAGGCCAAGAAGGTGACTTCAAATTAGGTGATTGAATGTTCAACCTATGCAATCATTGAACTTTATTTTTTCGTGCTTTTATATTTTCTTTTAAGATCCTCATTTAATTGCATTAACTGATATTCCTAAAGATCATTCTAAGAAATTGATTTAATCATATTTCAAGATTGAATGTTTGAATATTTGATACATGCAATTACTAAGTTATTTTATGCACACTTTACTTGCTTTTCTAGGACATTAGAAGTTAAAGTATAAATAATTTCTTACACATCATCTCAAAAAGGTAACACTTCAAAATTGAATGCTGGAGTAACTAAGCATACATTAGTTGTTTTTTATTTTACAGGTTAGTTGAATTTCATTTTCATTATTTGATTTCATAGGTTTGATGAATTGGTTTTCGTTATTTTGTAGTTAGATTGATTTAAACTGAAAGACAATTTCTAGCACATACAATGCACGCATGCTTCACAAGTTTACGAAACCCCCGGGTTGACAAATTAAATGATAGGCAATTACTTTGCTCCAACATTTTGGCGTCATTGCAGAGGAAGTGTGCATAGGATCTAACTTCTAGTATAGAGTGCATTTTATTTGTTTTTGTTTTTACTAACCATTTATGGACAAAGGATCTAGAATGCAGCCCAAAGACTGCATTGAGGAATGGTATCAAGAAGCAGTTACGCCACAATATTCATCAATTCTTCAAGAGATCCTTGCGGAAAATCTAAAGGTTAAAACGAATTTTCATGTCCTCATACACAATCAGGTACATTTCGCAAATTTGGATATGAACATTTTAGAAATTTTAATCCATAAATGGCTCCATTGGAAACATTCATATACTTAAAAATTAAAAAAATTAAAAATCTTTCAAGTAGGATAAACTAGGAAATAAAATCAAGCTTGATTGCAATTTTTATTTTAAGTTTTTAGACTTTAAAATCTTCTAGAATTTTATTTATTTTCTTGCATTTCTTCATTAATCTCACAAAAATATTTTCAATATAAGAAAAAAAAAAAAATCATGTTAAATTTTCAATAAAAAAATAACAAAAAAAAAAAAATTTCTTCATGCTTTTGAATAAGGGAAATGTAGAATTTTAAATAAAAATGATCAATTGATAATTGGCTCTAATGCGACCTGCAAAGAAAAAAAAATTTGTTAGCTTGGAATCCAAAATTCAAAAATCCATCATAATAAAAAAATCATGCTCGAAGAGGCTGCGGTTTTCGCAAGATAGCTCAAAAATAGTTCTAAATTCTAATATTCTTTGCATGTGTTCTGAACTGTATCATACGAGCCAGTTGGTCTGGTCGTTCACACCAAAGAGGAGTCGAATTAGATTGGTAGGGTGGTTATGTTCTGATCCAACTGCTTTGGTAGGTTCAGCCGGCCAAATTAACTGGTTATGGTTTGTAGTGACCTTCAAAACGTTGTGTCATGTTTATGTTTTCGCTATTTGAATAAGTTTTTGCAAATTATCTATAGAACACAGCCTATTCTGCATCTAACTATGTGTTCTGTAGCTACTTCCATGGTTTAGCAGGTTACAGGTGTCAAATGAAGAAACTGGCCACATAGGCATCTCTGGAATCGTTTCGACATGGATTATGTCCTAGTCACCCAACTCAAATTGATAAAAAGGTCAACTCAAGACCATAGTCAAACCCTTGTTTTCACGTTCCATTACATTCACTTTGAAGCCTTAGTTGCCTGAAATTGAGAACCATTAATCATTTCTATAAAAATTCACAATTTTAGAAATAAGAATCGAAGCTACCATAAGATGTTTGAAGAATAACAGTTGAACAAGATGATGGGGAGAAGCTGATCAAGTTCTTCATAGCGGATCTACTAGACAGCAGTTTCGTGGCTTCCATTCATGGCTTTGATGAATTTTTTCATGTGGCCTGTCCTATCAACTTCGTCCCTAAAGATCCTGAGGTAAGTAACTTGGCTGCTTCAATTTTCCCAAACAAGATTCCATTCATATATATGCATCTAAGTATTAATACTTAGTAACTTGAAATGATGTCATCTAGCCGGAAGTTGACAGAATGCTAAATGTTCTGAAGGATTGCACAAAGGTGTCTATATCCACGCTTATGGAAGAAGCATAATCAGTGCATTGATTAAATCCATTAGATGTGTATCTCCTTACTAGACAGATACATAACTAGCCTCAAGGGCCACCACACAGCAAATCGAAGTTAGAAAGCCCGAGTGCAATACTTGCAGAGGAAATGCGTAACAACTGAAAAATATCAATTTTTAAATGCGATTTCCAGCCAAATGAAAACGAATTTAGGAAAAACAAGACATGGGTTTTTTCGAAAACAAGGTGAATTAGATAACTCAAAAATGGTTTCCTCAATTTCGCAACCGTTTGAGAGAAACATGAGATTCTTCAGGACCCTTTTCGCTGACTACGTGAGGAAAAATAGTTTTAATTAATGCACAGTTGCAGCCATATTCCAATTTCTCTGAGAAATATCCGTCAAGATCCGTTTTCCCTGGATAAATTCTAGCTTGAGACAGTTTTAGAAAACGATTTGATTTTGGGTGCCCCAATCGCTTGTGCCAAGTCATCCACTATGTGTTAGCATTTTTAATTTCCTTCATTGAAGGAGCCACCGTGAAATAGAATGAGAAGGGATTTCAAGAGATCGAATAACAGTTCAGTGATATTCACTATTTGATACCTCATGCAGTTAAAGAATGAAGGGATTAATTGATAAGAAGGCCAATTCTAATTCATTACAGCCTCAATACACATTTGAAAATAAGAAAGAACAGGGATTCTCTAAAGCAACAATAACGCCTTCCTATCCTGATCATCCAAGTATCTTGGTTTCATTATCTTGACGTTGTATTTTGAAGGGGATGGTATGTGAGAGGAACCAGATATCTCATATCAAGTACTATGGAAGCTTCGATGTATCCCTTGGAAGGTTCTTGCGGAATATATTATCTAACCAAATTTCCAACCAGTAGATGCACATAGCCTTTGCCTTTGCTAGCGGTTTTGTAACCCTTGCTTCTGTTGATTGGGTTTGATTGGGTTAATAGCTTTTTGCTAAACATGTTTTTATACAAGAATGATCATCTTTCTTTGAGTCTTGCAGGTACAAAAGACGAAGGCATTACAAATGAAAAATCTTATGCCATGGCACAATCAAAGAAGATCGACAAAATTTTAGCTATAGAAACTATGCATATTCTGCAACTAATCGACAACTTTGCAGCTATGCATTGAACTCAATGATTTATTTGTCCAAAAATGTATTCTAACTAGAAATTTATGATCAACATGCCATTTGATCTACTTACATCATCTTTTAAGTTGCAAATTCACTTTGATGGTCTGCATCTCCTGCTTTATCTAAACCAACTCATTAGCATCATAACACACCAATAACATCATGATGATCTAATTGCATACAATGACCTCACAATTCATGTCTGACCTACCATACATGCATAACCATAACCATGAAAATGCATGCATAACAACATATAGATAATGACATGCATTCATGACAAACACATCCCAACAAAAACATCAACTTCTACATGGAAACACAACTGTAACAATCACCACTACCATGCATACATAACAAGCACATACACAACCTAGATGCATGCATGACAAACACATTCTTTCCATCTAGTCCAAGTGTTGAACCATGCTCTGATACCACTCTATGGTATCAAATATCACACAAGGAGAACAGAAACTAGACACCACCTAAAGATAACAAAACCCACTATGATACCACTCTGTGGTATCATATATGACCTAAATAGAGCACAACTCACTCTAATACCACTTTGTGGTATCAGATATGACCCAAAGAGAGCACAACCCACTCTGATACCACTTTGTAACACCCTCGTCCCACATATACCAGTGTAACCGACCAACCAAGGTAAACATGTGATGATTCGAGCCCCTATGTGTCAGTTAAGAAAGTGGAATCAGTGGAACACATCACACATACCTTCCACATCAACAACACAACTCTTAGGAGCCATCCCAACCACTCAGGTAACCAGTCCTTGAGACCAACTAAATTTTTAGTACATCAAACCAATGGAAGCTCACTTGATATGGAGAAGGGTGCATATAGGAGGCTCCAGAAGCTCCCACAGCAAGGGAAAGGGTGCTTCTAAGGATTTTTTTCCCCAATGTTGTGCCTGTGACTCCGAGATATGTGCCACTTTTTCAGGCCCAAAGCCCAGGTCACTGCCCAAAACTCAATGAAACCTTCAGAAATGAAATTTCACAGTGGAACAAAGATACATTTTCAAAATAATTGACAAGGACTAGATTGGACCCCTACTAGCCATGACAGGAATTTTGTCAAATATGTCACAAACACAAAAGCTATAGGTCTTAACAACATAATTGAGCATAGAGGTCTCATACTTATCTGAGAATCGCTAAGAAGCATTGATGCCTTATCACATTAGCTACATTATCATCTATTAGGTCATATATTCATTATTCATTCATTTACAAATCAAATCATGATGAGAGTCAAACATCATGACAGTCATAAAACTCATTCATAACCAACATATAAACATCATAGATGCTAAAAATAGAATGACCATATAAGCCACATAACAATAAGCATATTTACCCATCAAACACAAGTGGAATTATCTCTTCTTACAATATGAAAAATGTAACCAGGTCTAGGACTTCCATGTACCACCTAGCCATAGACATCATTGAGCCAAATATCTCTTCAGCGAGTCACCCACGTGCCATATTCCAAGCATGATTGTGGGATCTCATGGAACAACCCATCAAAATTGAACCAGGACTTCTAGAGGCCAAACCACCTCAACCCATGAAACAATGATTCCACTTCACATTTGAACATCACAAACCATCACCATATTGGTCTCTACCCAAGACTTCCAAGGCTCCAATGCATTTGTTTCAACCAAGGATTCCAGGATTGGTAACTCAATCCATAGTTGCCATCGGGATCCAATGCATTTGTCCAACCGAGGCTCCTGGACTAGTGATCCAAGTGGATGTTGGTGGCCACCCACCTATCCCACTTGGACCCCCACAACTGTCTCTTTCAATTTTTCAGTTTCCATATTTGTAGCACAATTTACTATTTTTAGCAATTTTTCGGGTCTTGAACTTCCAGAGCCGTTTTGAGGCCCTAAACGATGTTTTTTGGGAAATCTGGGAGCAACATTGATCCATGTTGCTCCATGGACCAATGTTGTTCTTCCAAAAGTTCTAGTGCTCAGATAGATCATTCTAACGAGCTATTTTACGCGTCAAACGAAGATTAGGTGCCAAAGTTACGAGCTTGGGAAGTTGATGTACCAACTTACCCAAAACAGGGCCCACAATTTGGTGTTTCATCTTCTAGGGTTAGGTTCTAAGATGTTAAGGGTTCTCCATTATTTCTCAACAATAAATAGGCCTTCGAGCCTCATTGTAACACAGTTCAGAGGCATGTAGTTGCCACATCTCTTCTCAAAGATAAGCTATCATCGCCCTAGCTAGTTTATTTCCATTTCTGTTTGTAAGCATATTTCAGTATTTTACATTAATGAAATGAAGTATTATTTCCACTGCATCTCTGTATTTATGGTTATCTCTGTAATTTTTTGCGTTCCTGTTTAAATCCAAATCAATGGTATCAAAGCGGTCTGCTTTTTCTTTGTTTTTTTTTGCATGTCCCCAACGAGATTAGGATATAAGGTGTTAGGGCTTGAATTGGTCAAAACTTTGCAAGGCCAACCTCACAAATCCCGACAGCCTCCCATGGCGGATGAAAAGAAATACGAGGGGGCAGGAGATCTTATCAAAATCTTGCTCGAAGAAGCTCTCGAGCAACAAAGGAACGTAATGATGGAGAGCCTTGCCCAGATTGTTCAGCGGCTACCCAGAGGTGACACATTGGCTTCCAACAGCTACTCTGGAAATGCCACACCCTTTAAGGTACAAGTTAATTTTGAAATCCCCATATTTGAGGGTCAGATAGATTCAAATTCCATAGATAAATGGTTAAATATGCTAGAGGGTTATTTTTCTGTTCATGAATTTTTGAGTCGGGAAAAGATTGTTTTCGCTCTTCTCAAAGTAGCCCCCCATGTCAAGGACTGGTGGGAAACGTACTGCGAGCAGAAGGATGAAAGTATAGACTCACTGTTCTTTGTGACACTCACTTGGAATTCCTTCTGGGATGCCATCAAGGAGCAATACTACCCTATCAAAAGCTATGAGGACAAATACATAAAGTGGACCACGCTGCGATAGGGAAGGGACTAAGATGTGCGAAAGTTCACAAATATTTTTCATATTCTTCGCACAAAGATGGGTATCAAGGATTCTGAGCTGCATTTGGTACTCAAATACCGCGACTGCCTGCACAGATACATCCAAAAAGAGATGGAGTTCCTGAACATCTCCTTTCTTGGCACGACATACTGGTACACTGTCAAAATCGATCAGAAGATTAAACAGAAGAAGTGAGACTTTGGATCTGTGAATCCGAAGACCAAAGCACAAAGCCAAGGTGGGGTGACCCAAGACAACCCGTCAAAGCCGCAATAAAATAACAACACCACGAAGGAGAAGAAGGACACAGGAAAGTGGTGTGAGTTCCACAAGAGCCCCACTCATAACACAAGTGAGTGTCGGACCAAACAGTCACTAGTGGCCAAGTTGAAGGCTTCTGAATCATATGCATGTTCTAACCCTGAGTTAGAACCCGACAAAGGGAATGGCAAAGGGAAGAAAATCATTGATGTGGAGTCCAACATCACCATTGCCCCCACCAAGATCTAGAAGAATGAGCCCAAAGATCTAGAGGAGGGGGAGTGACTTTTCCACTCACAAATGTGGGTGAAGGGTTCACCACTGCAATTCATTATTGATAGTGGGAGCCAAAAAAACCTCATTTCAGCAAAGGTCGTGAAGTGGTTGGGCCTCCCAACTACACCACACCTGCAGCCATACAGTATCAGGTGGCTTCATCAAGGAGAAGATCTCCGAGTTCGCCAGCAGCATCGCCTTCCTTACAGCATCAAACCCTTCACAGATGAGGTATTGTGTGATGTTACACCTTTGGATATTTGTGATGTACTATTAGGCCAACCATACTTATGGAGGCAACATACTGTGTATGAGTCAAGGCCTCGTGTTGTCATTATTTCTTTGTGTAATTCATTATACAGGATACTAGAGGTAGCCCCACCTATTGCCACCTCTTTGACCACTGCCAAGAAAGGCAGCAAGCTCATCTCCTAGACTAGGAAATTCATTTTCTATCTAGTTCGCACCTAAAGTAAGGGGAAGATCGTCACCACATCCATGAACCCCGCAAAGGGTTCCTCCACGCAGCAGCAGAAACAAAGGGATATGGTCATGACAGAACATAGGAACAACTTCTCCTCACCCACAGGGGTACCACACAAGCTTCAGATGGGCAACAAATTCTGTTTGCATCTGCAAAAAGAACACCTTACAAGAGCCCATCAGAAGCTCCGACTACTTTGACATGGTCCTTACACCAGTACCAAGGCTACGGGGAATAATTCTTTGGAGCACAATATTCCTCCATTCCTTCGCCTACACCAAGTGTTCAATGTGTACCGCCCTTGACCATGCTTCCCACCATTATTGGACACATCCGAGATTACAGAACAACTCACCAGGGACCAAGTCCAACAGATGGAGGAACTCAACGCAATGGGGACCATTGCTTCCTAAGGGGGGAGGAATGATCCAGGTGGATGTTGGTGGCCACCCACCTATCCCACTTAGACCCCCACAATTGTCTCTTTCATTTTTTCAATTTCCATATTTGTAGCACAATTTACTATTTTTAGCAGTTTTTTTGGTCCTGAACTTCCGGAGCCATTTTGAAGCCCTAAATGACATTTTTTTGGAAATATGGGAGCAACATGGGTGTATGGATTGGTTTTACTCTTCCCAAAGTTGTAGTGATCAAATAGGTCTTTCTAACGAGCTATTGTACGCATCAAACAAAGATCAGGTGCCAAAGTTACGACCCCGAGAAGTTGATGTACCGACTTACCCAAAATGGGGCCCACAATTTGGCGTTTCATCTTCTATGGTTAGGTTCTGGGATGTTAAGGGTTTTCCATTGTTTCTCAACAATAAATAGGCCTTCGAGCCTCATTGTAACATAATTCAGACGCATGTAGCTGCCACATCTCTTCTCAAAGATAAGCTACCATCGCCCTAGCTGGTTTTATTTCCATTTTTGTTTGCAAGCATATTTCAGTATTTTACATTAATGAAATGAAGTATTATTTCTGCTGCATCTCTGTGTTTATGGTTCTCTCTGTAATTTGTTGTGTTCCTCTTTAAATTCGGATCAACTAGTAAATCAACCCACTAAGGGATCTAGAGCGTTTGTCCAACCAAGCCTCCGGGACTAGTAACTCAACCCAAACTATTACAGGGCTCTAGAGCATTTGCCCAGCCAAGGCTCCAGGAATTAGTAACTCAACCCACAACTAAAGGAACATGAGAACCAACCAAAAAATAAAAGGAAAATGAACCCACAAAACCATGGTTATCTAGGAAATGGGAAGTCTAAGCAAATCCACTGTCAATCCAGGTAATCCTCCATGCCAATGACATATTATAACCAAGAAACCACATCCATATGCCATGCATGAAAAAACTAGTGAGGAAAACATACATGAAGCTCGTTGCCTACAAGAAAAACCCGTTGTTGCTACTGATCTTGATGTCCTCTTGCGCTTTCCTGCTCTTCATTTTCCTTATTTCTCCAAGCATCCAAGTATGCCATACTCCCCAAGAGTGCTCCAAGAAAACTCTAAGTGTCCAAGAGCATGAGTGAGAGAGAATAGAATGAGAGCTCCAAAACTAAAGTGACAAAACGTTACACTAACCAAGTAAGAGAAAAAGCTTACACTGACCAAACTTAAGAAAAAATTTGTCAACTGATCCTTAGAAGCCTTTGTATTAATGAGGCCTATATTTTCTTTATTTTCCCTTATTTTCCTTCATTTTCCTCCTCACATGCAACCCATGACCTTTCACCTTCTGTTTCTCCTAATTTCCATTATTTTCATAAATAAATGTGCCAAAAATGTCATTTGCCTTTCTAAACCCTTTGCTAATTTCCTTAGCCATAATAAACCGAATGAACACCCCCTAGGATGTTTTTTCCCACCATTTAACTTGGAATACGTGTCTCATGACCGTGGTCTTATTTTTTTATATTTACATGGATTTTTAACCAGGGTTGTTACAATCTCTCTCTCTCTCTCTCTCTCTCTCTCTCTCTCTCTATATATATATATATATATATATATATATATAACTATAACTATGATATATAATTAACATACCTATATATAATTACATAACATAACATAGCATGTAACATAACTATATAACTATATACAACATAGTTATAGTTATAAATCACACACACACACACACATATATCCATAACATTTAACATAGTTTTATAACTATTTAACATAATGTGCTCTTCATAATAACATAAGATGAGTGATGCTCAACAACATTTTAAGACTCGAGTTGATCTATAAATTATAATTTTCCTTAAAATTTCCATTACTCATATTTGCAGAATTATTTAATATAATGATATAATAACTATATATCTCTTAGTTCCCACCCTTATTAAATTTATTAGTTGAGTAATGATTTTGTAACTTACTCTCCTATAATTTTATTTAACTATATAACACAACATATCATATATATATATATATATATATATAATGCAGCAATGCATCTTTGATACATACATTAAATCCATGATGAAAAGTACATTTAAAGTGAATATATAAGAATTTTGACTCTATTGTAATTTATTGGTCATACTGTTTCATTATGTAGTGTGTCATACCAGAAAAATTGTCTTCATGTGCCTGCACCTAGTACATGTCATGTGTCAAAATCAAATATTATAAGAACTTGTCTTATGGAGTATTTGGTTGGCATGAAGTTTTGTCAGTTTTGAAAATAGGTTTATTTAAATTCTTTACATATATTTACATATTTCTAATCTATGAATAAAATGCATTATTTATAAATGGGAAAAAGTGTAGGTTAGATTTTCAATCACGTTTTTCGATTATGTTTACATGGAACTCAATACTTTGGTTGATAATTTATCAAAATAGACACTCTATTTAGTTTAGGACTTTAGCCTAGATTATTCTACTTGAGTTTATAAATGATTTTCTTGTCAACATTGTTTCTATATCAACATTTTTTTCTTGCATTACTTTAAATATGTATTATATGTAGTTTGCAGAGTCTTCTCCCATACACCCCCCAACTGCAGCTTGTCGGAGTGTTGAGGGATTTGTTATACATGGTCAGGCTAGATCACATAGCCATACTAAAGTGTTTGTTCCACTCATAGATCCTCCCTCCAACACCAATCAGAGTGTCAGAGGAAGTGTTTATGTCTCTGTTGGGTCTCCAAAATGTTTTCAAAATGACATCCACTTTCGCCTTTATCACCACCATTTCACTCACATGTCACAACTCCATAACCATATAACCTTTCATTAGCCACCATTTTCATAAATATATGGGTTAGGATCCTTATTTACCAAAGTTATTTATCTTATGTGTTTAAAGCAAATTTATGATTAAAAACTAGGAAATTAACATGGTTTCATGTATCTATATATGTGGCTTGAGTTTCATGACATGTGTAGGTCATTTGGAAGCTTCCAACACACCCTTATGTGGCTTCCAATGCTCAAATTCGAATTCCCTTCAAAGGAGATTTGGATAAAGGTCAAAGAAGGATATGTGTCCTATTTGGATTGTAACTCTATGAGGTGTCTTATCATTTTTTATTTGGATTAGAACTCTATGAGACACTTAGGGGATATGTGTCTCATTATGAGCTATTTGGTTATAACTATATGAGATTTTAGTGGACATTCATTAAATAGGGTAGCTTCTTATGTTTTTGTATAAATTGGAGAGCCTTATCCTTTGAAAGGCTTGTGTAAAGTTGGAGAAATGCTCATGTTTTTAATAGAGAATTTGGAGCTTGTACTTGGAGATTTGAAGAATTAGTTTTTCTTGCATATGAAGCTTCTTCACTTGCCATCCTCATACACCATTGGAATGGTCATTTAATGATTGTGAGATTTAATTACTTTTATAGATTAAAGTTCATTTGCTTTCTTAGTGTTAGTTTTAGAATGACTATGTAATCTTTGCTTTTCTAGAAAAATTTTAATAGAGAAGATTTATGTATTTTCTAATTAGATTAAGTTTGAGGCAAGAGCTCATAGTTATTTAGTTTCCTTTCATGCTTTGTTACTTACTTTCTTAGATCAAACCATCAATTCATTGTATAATTGAATAAAGGATCAGGCCAAGAAGGTGACTTCAAATTAGGTGATTGAATGTTCAACCTATGCAATCATTGAACTTTATTTTTTCGTGCTTTTATATTTTCTTTTAAGATCCTCATTTATTTGCATTAACTGATATTCCTAAAGATCATTCTAAGAAATTGATTTAATCATATTTCAAGATTGAATGTTTGAATATTTGATACATGCAATTACGAAGTTATTTTATGCACACTTTACTTGCTTTTCTAGGACATTAGAAGTTAAAGTATAAATAATTTCTTACAAATCATCTCAAAAAGGTAACACTTCAAAATTGAATGCTGGAGTAACTAAGCATACATTAGTTGTTTTTTATTTTACAGGTTAGTTGAATTTCATTTTCATTATTTGATTTCATAGGTTTGATGAATTGGTTTTCGTTATTTTGTAGTTAGATTGATTTAAACTGAAAGACAATTTCTAGCACATACAATGCACGCATGCTTCACAAGTTTACGAAACCCCCGGGTTGACAAATTAAATGATAGGCAATTACTTTGCTCCAACATTTTGGCGTCATTGCGGAGGAAGTGTGCATAGGATCTAACTTCCAGTATAGAGTGCATTTTATTTGTTTTTGTTTTTACTAACCATTTATGGACAAAGGATCTAGAATGCAGCCCAAAGACTGCATTGAGGAATGGTATCAAGAAGCAGTTACGCCACAATATTCATCAATTCTTCAAGAGATCCTTGCGGCAAATCTAAAGGTTAAAACGAATTTTCATGTCCTCATACACAATCAGGTACATTTCGCAAATTTGGATATGAACATTTTAGAAATTTTAATCCATAAATGGCTCCATTGGAAACATTCATATACTTAAAAATTAAAAAAATTAAAAATCTTTCAAGTAGGATAAACTAGGAAAAAAAATCAAGCTTGATTGCAATTTTTATTTTAAGTTTTTAGACTTTAAAATCTTCTAGAATTTTATTTATTTTCTTGCATTTCTTCATTAATCTCACAAAAATATTTTCAATATAAGAAAAAAAAAAAATTTCATGTTAAATTTTCAATAAAAAAATAACAAAAAAAAAAAAATTCTTCATGTTTTTGAATAAGGGAAATGTAGAATTTTAAATAAAAATGATCAATTGATAATTGGCTCTAATGCGACCTGCAAAGAAAAAAAAAAATGTTAGCTTGGAATCCAAAATTCAAAAATCCATCATAATAAAAAAATCATGCTCGAAGAGGCTGCGGTTTTCGCAAGATAGCTCAAAAATAGTTCTAAATTCTAATATTCTTTGCATGTGTTCTGAACTGTATCATACGAGCCAATTGGTCTGGTCGTTCACACCAAAGAGGAGTCGAATTAGATTGGTAGGGTGGTTATGTTCTGATCCAACTGCTTTGGTAGGTTCAGCCGGCCAAATTAACTGGTTATGGTTTGTAGTGACCTTCAAAACGTTGTGTCATGTTTATGTTTTCGCTATTTGAATAAGTTTTTGCAAATTATCTATAGAACACAGCCTATTCTGCATCTAACTATGTGTTCTGTAGCTACTTCCATGGTTTAGCCGGTTACAGGTGTCAAATGAAGAAACTGGCCACATAGGCATCTCTGGAATCGTTTCGACATCGATTATGTCCTAGTCACCCAACTCAAATTGATAAAAAAGTCAACTCAAGACCATAGTCAAACCCTTGTTTTCACGTTCCATTACATTCACTTT
Source organism: Pinus tabuliformis (assembly GCA_031772625.1). Taxonomy (NCBI): domain Eukaryota; kingdom Viridiplantae; phylum Streptophyta; class Pinopsida; order Pinales; family Pinaceae; genus Pinus; species Pinus tabuliformis. The sequence goes on along the minus strand of CM062808.1, from coordinate 289,964,697 downwards.
GAAGCCTTAGTTGCCTGAAATTGAGAACCATTAATCATTTCTATAAAAATTCACAATTTTAGAAATAAGAATCGAAGCTACCATAAGCTGTTTGAAGAATAACAGTTGAACGAGATGATGGGGAGAAGCTGATCAAGTTCTTCATAGCGGATCTACTAGACAGCAGTTTCGTGGCTTCCATTCATGGCTTTGATGAATTTTTTCATGTGGCCTGTCCTATCAACTTCGTCCCTAAAGATCCTGAGGTAAGTAACTTGGCTGCTTCAATTTTCCCAAACAAGATTCCATTCATATATATGCATCTAAGTATTAATACTTAGTAACTTGAAATGATGTCATCTAGCCGGAAGTTGACAGAATGCTAAATGTTCTGAAGGATTGCATAAAGGTGTCTATATCCATGCTTATGGAAGAAGCATAATCAGTGCATTGATTAAATCCATTAGATGTGTATCTCCTTACTAGACAAATACATAACTAGCCTCAAGGGCCACCACACAGCAAATTGAAGTTAGAAATCCCGAGTGCAATACTTGCAGAGGAAATGCGTAACAACTGAAAAATATCAATTTTTAAATGCGATTTCCAGCCAAATGAAAACGAATTTAGGAAAAACAAGACATGGGTTTTTTCGAAAACAAGGTGAATTAGATAACTCAAAAATGGTTTCCTCAATTTCGCAACCGTTTGAGAGAAACATGAGATTCTTCAGGACCCTTTTCGCTGACTACGTGAGGAAAAATAGTTTTAATTAATGCACAGTTGCAGCCATATTCCAATTTCTCTGAGAAATATCCGTCGAGATCCGTTTTCCCTGGATAAATTCTAGCTTGAGACAGTTGTAGAAAATGATTTGATTTTGGGTGCCCCAATCACTTGTGCCAAGTCATCCACTATGTGTTAGCATTTTTAATTTTCCTTCATTGAAGGAGCCACCGTGAAATAGAATGAGAAGGGATTTCAAGAGATCGAATAACAGTTCAGTGATATTCACTATTTGATACCTCATGCAGTTAAAGAATGAAGGGATTAATTGATAAGAAGGCCAATTCTATTTCATTACAGCCTCAATACACATTTGAAAATAAGAAAGAACAGGGATTCTCTAAAGCAACAATAACGCCTTCCTATCCTGATCATCCAAGTATCTTGGTTTCATTATATTGACGTTGTATTTTGAAGGGGATGGTATGTGAGAGGAACCAGATATCTCATATCAAGTACTATGGAAGCTTCGATGTATCCCTTGGAAGGTTCTTGCGGAATATATTATCTAACCAAATTTCCAACCAGTAGATGCACATAGCCTTTGCCTTTGCTAGCGGTTTTGTAACCCTTGCTTCTGTTGATTGGGTTTGATTGGGTTAATAGCTTTTTGCTAAACATGTTTTTATACAAGAATGATCATCTTTCTTTGAGTCTTGCAGGTACAAAAGACGAAGGCATTACAAATGAAAAATCTTATGCCATGGCACAATCAAAGAAGATCGACAAAATTTTAGCTATAGAAACTGTGCATATTCTGCAACTAATCGACAACTTTGCAGCTATGCATTGAACTCAATGATTTATTTGTCCAAAAATGTATTCTAACTAGAAATTTATGATCAACATGCCATTTGATCTACTTACATCATCTTTTACTATAGCATCATGTTCTCACGCCACATTTTACATGACAATTTTCATTGTTTCATAAAAATTTCAAAACAGTCTAACTTTCTCATACAACATCAAAATTCAATGATTCAAGTGTCATTCGAAGGATCTCAACGAGATCTAAAAAAGGAGGAAACTATTATTAGATTTTGAAATAGTAAAGAATGAAGAAATTGTTGAAAAGAAACAACAGGTAACTTGAGGCACTACTTCCAACACAGGTATAAACTCTTTTGGTTTTCTTTCATGAACTTGTTTAATAGTACCGATTCTTATTTTTTTAATGTAAATGTCATTAATAGAGAAATTGATCACCTCTCTATTTTGATAACCTTACAATCCATTGGAGAAGAAGTACTAGTTTTTGTAGGTTCTAGGAGGAAGAACATATGACTATAAGCAAATAGTGTCTCTCAAAGACCACATTTATTTCACAAGAAAATGATCAGAACAGCAACAGAGATGAAACATCAATGCATGAGCACATGCTAATGCATATCAGATCCAACAATTGCAAGCCTTTTAGATGCCATTGTTTCCATTGCATCCATACTTCTTCTGTCAATAAAACCTTCATATCATTTCCTTTGCAGTCGCATTGCATTTCACTTAATCAGTCAATAAAATTCTCATCTCATTTTCCTTCACTGCTCATTTTTTTTCATTTAAACTATATTTTCCTGCCTTTCTTTCACTAACTCATAACCCATTTTCATAAATACATTCAACTCACTTACATGTTGATTTGTCCTTTTACTTTCCATTCACTTGTCATTTACCTTTCTGTTAAATAAACCTTGATCCACTGCAAAATTTTCCATTCATTGTCCTTCAAAATCATTGTTTCATGCTCACATTAGATGATGAGGATTCGTTAAGGCTTTCCTTCTAACAAGCCTTGGCCTATCGACACGACACATTATCTAGGTTCAGGGATAGAGTCCTCATTAGTACCATGAGGCTTGTATGCCTTAATGATAGGTTCTATCGCCAACAATCATAGGAATACATCAATGTCCCTTGATCATTGGATCTTGTAAGTGGCTCGACATCGGCTCATTTATTTGCCCTTCGCAAGATGTACTTAGGTACATTGGCACTCATTGACATTAATGGCAAGTTCACCTCGCATTGGTTAACGACATTTATCGATGGTCAGTAATCCAATCACCTCTCTTCATCCTCGACACCAACACATTTATTCACATGACTAGAGTTGTACCATCAGTTTTATAGTGATTGAAGACTATGTCATTTCAGCATTTTGCAGCAGATACAACATATTTAGCAGCAGAAATAAAGAATCCACTTCACAACCTCATCCACAATATATGCAACCAAGAAGTAGATGAATTCTACATTTCATTCCATGATCTAGAAGCAGCCACACTCTTCAATTTCCATAACTCATGCAAATTGAAGGTAAGTGAAGGTATGTGGTTTTCTAATTTTTAGTCATGCAATTCCTTAAAATACTAAAATTGTAACTTTGGGAAATTCCCCACTTCCTCTTCCACATTGTCATATCTTTAGTTGGGGGGAAGGGACATCATTTCACATTCATATATCATACACCATCACACATTTTCATTTCATCCTAAGATATTTGTCCTAATCAATTATGATTGCATTATGGTTCAAAAAGTTATATGATTTGCAAATAATGCCTAAATTATGAGCACACTATATGGCTGATTTTAAAGATGCATTCTTAAATATGTTCAATGAATCTTGCTGCAACATGTTGGGTTGTGTTATATTCTTTCCACATAGTTAACAGGGGGTTTGAGAGGCACCCGTAACTCCACTTTATGGGGTTCGGGGCAGCGCCCCAAAATTTTTTGGTTTTGGACCCTATGTTAGGTTGGGCAGACCCACCTATGGTTTTGTGCATGATTTTCGCACATGTTTTTTGGACGCGATGGTTTTCGGTCCATGGTATTGGATGCTTCGGCATGTATAAATATGTATTATAACATTGAAAGGAACATAATGAAAAATCAAGCTGGTAGTCCCAGTTTTGGGATCTAGGGGAAAATCTCTGTGTATATGTGTTTTATGCATTCTACTCTCGCATTATTTATTTTTTGTGTTTTAGAATTCGTATGCAGGTAATTTCTATATGGGGTTAAAACCTACACAACAAAAAGAAACAAGGTATTGAAACACAAAAACCAATACCAATTAGAATTTGGTTGAAACACAAGAACCAACCAAACATGTTGCAATTCAATGTATGACAATGAATACTTTACAAAAATAAATAAAATTGTCAAATGCAAAGTTTAAGGACATATGATATAAGCCAAGCTCATTCAAAAGCAAAGACGTTGTGAGAAAATCAAAGGAATTAATGCAATATTTGCATGAGGACATGTAATTACTCTAGTTGGGGGGTATGTTGGGTATCCAAAATGTCTTCAAAATGGCATCCACTTTCACCTTTATCACCACCATTTCACTCACATGTCACAATTCCATAACCATATAACCTTTCATTAGCCACCATTTTCATAAATATATGGGTTAGGATCCATATTTACCAAAGTTATTTATTTTATGTGTTTAAAGTGAATTTATGATTAAAAACTACGAAATTAACATGGTTTCATGTATCTATATATGTGGCTTGAGTTTCATGACATGTGTAGGTCATTTAGAAGCTTCCAAGGCACCCTTATGTGGCCCCCAATGCTCAAATTCGAATTCCCTTCAAAGGAGATTTGGATAAAGGTCAAAGAAGGATATGTGTCCTATTTGGATTGTAACTCTATGAGGTGTCTCATCATTTCATATTTGGATTAGAACTCTATGAGACACTTAGGGGATATGTGTCTCATTATGAGCTATTTGGTTGTAACTATATGGGATTTTATTGGATATTCATTAAATAGGGTAGCTTCTTATGTTTTGTATAAATAGGAGAGTCTTCTCCTTTGAAAGGCATGTGTAAAGTTGGAGAAATGCTCATGTTTTTAATAGAGAATTTGGAGCTTATACTTGGATATTTGAAGATTTAGATTTGCTTGCATATGGAGCTTCTTCACTTTCCATCCTCATACACCATTGGAATGGCCATCTAATGATTGTGATATTTAATTGCTTTTATAGATTAAATTTCATTTGCTTTCTTAGTATTAGTTCTAGAATGACTATGTAATCTTTGTTTTTATAAAAACATTTCAATAGGGAAGATTTATGTATTTTCTAATTAGATTAAGTTTGAGGCAAGGGATCATAGTTATTTAGTTTTCTTTCATGTTCTGTTATATACTTTCTTAGATCAAACCATCAATTCATTGTATAATTGAATAAAGGATCAAACCAAGAAGGTGACTTCAAATTGAGTGATTGAATGTTCAACCTATGCAATCATTGAGCTTTACTTTTTCGTGCTTTTATATTTGCTTTAAGATCTTCATTTAATTGCATTAATTGATATTCCTAAAGATCATTCTAAGAAATTGATTTAATCATATTTCAAGATTGAATACTTGAATATTTGATACATGCAATTACTAAGTTATTTTCTATACACTTTAGTTGCTTTTCTAGGACATTAGAAGTTAAAGTATAAATAGTTTCTTACACATCATCTCAAGAAGGTAACACTTCATAATTGAATGCTGGAGTAACCAAGCATACATTAGTTGTTTTTTATTTCACAGGTTAGTTGAATTTCATTTTCATTATTCGATTCCATAGATTAGATGAATTGGTTTTCGTTATTTTGTAGTTAGATTGATCTAAACTAAAAGACAATTTCTAGCACATACAGTGCATGCATGCATCACAAGTTTACGAAACCCCCGGGTTGACAAATTAAATGATAGGAAATCACTTTGCCCCAACAGTCTCTATTCATGATATTTCCACGGATAGTGGACCTTCTTCACCTGTTGCAGGTATACATCTTGCATTTTACATCCTCTTTAAAATTTATGTGTTTATGTCTTGAAATTGTATTTAATTTTTAAATTTTTTTCAATTGATGTGTTTAAATTTAATGTATAAGTTATTATGCTTCTATTTTGTTATATATATATATATATATATATTAAATTATGTTTATTATTTGCATGCCTTCGACAGGGTGAAGATGAGGATCAAAGTGGACTGTCGATCCCTCCGTGGAATGACACTATAGCCAGTATCACAGTTGGGGATGTTAGGGCCCAGCAGACATGGATCACATGAAAGCTAGATAAAATTTATGCTAGTTTTCCTATTAGGCGTAGTTTGTCTCTAGTGTTAGATAACATCAATAGGTTGATCGATACATACCATAGGGCGGGCCCACAAAGCCACCTCCTATATTCCATACATAGGATTAGGAGGCTAGATGTTAGAGGCCCACATACTTGAAGGGCGATGAAAGATGCCACCAAGAACATTGATCGATTCATTCAATCTTGGGGCTAGGTCCCCCACCATGACCACATCCCCATTTACTTTGCAAAGCATATATATGTGAAGTTTGTGTTACATATGAGGCCATATTACACCAGCACTAGATCTAAGTTTTATGGACCCAGCTTGGGATGTAGTTATGAATGTGGGGCCTGTAGGGACCCTGCGCATGTAGCACCACCTCCAAGATTGTTTCCATGACCATCTCAGAGCGTGGTATTGCTGACGGAGCTATAACAGTCATTAGAGCATGGTGTTGAGACTAGGCATACCATTGTAGATAGCATGCAGATGAAATTGGCCATTCCACATGTTGCATTGTGTGGAGAGATGAGGAGACCACCTTCATTGCCTCTTGGCCCACCAATTGCATTACAACATGTTTCATATCTCGAGATTCTAAGGCATGAGCAAATTTATTCGTATTCACGTACGTGTTGTGATACTATCTGTGACACTTGGAGGGTGAAAGGCCCACGTGACATAGACCAGGTACATATATATGAAAATTTTGACTCTTATCATCAAATTATACATTATTTATATTAATAAGTTCATGTCAGATTGAATTTATATTAATAATTTCATGATAACATGCATGGACAACCCAACTGCATAGATGAGCTTCTGAGGTCATCTGAGGGGGTAGTTGACCAGCCAAAGAAACCTTCTCTAGTGCATATTTCCATGGCTCAATCTCCTCCACCTACACATCCAGTGCATAACACTCATGGACTAAAAGTTGAGGTGAATTTTTTTATTCCTAAGATTTCGACATTTTTTTGAAGTTACATGTAGGCATGCTAATTAATTTGTAGACTAATCATAATTTGTCTTTGTCATTGTGTACACAGGACAAAATGCAGAGGGGTGTCAATGTTACAGTTATGTGGACACATGAGTGGGATGTTGGGTATGGAGGCATTGAGCCACAGGAAGGGGAGCAGAAAACCCGGATTGATCAAACCCCCATCCCACCTAACTTCCATTTGCACTCGACTTGGTCACAAGTAGGGGACTATTTAAATGTATAGTTCAAAATCATTTATTTTCAGATTGTTTATTTTGTACAAATAATGTTCTAATTAATTTGAATTTGAATGTGTTATATTATAGTACTAGATTATGGATGCTCACTTTGCATAGTGGAACACACATAAGAGTTATAGAAGTGATACTTTCTAGAGTAAATCATAGATAATTTGTATATTTTTAGGCCCATTTCATTGGACACATTCACATGTGATTTGCATACTTTGTATATTTTCATACATGGACAATTTATTGATGCATGAACATTATTGCAGTTTATGGATGCTAATTATTTCAGTTTGTGGATGTTCTTGTGTATAATCTAATTTGTATATGTTTTCATATGGATAGTTTATTATCATACATAGATAACAAGATAGCAATTTCGATTTCTCCAGAAATAAACTAAGAAAATAAGTTCAATCTTAGATTATGATGCAAGTCATTTTGATAGTGAAAATGAACTAAAATATATGTCCATGATTCAATTAAAAAACACAAATAGGATTGAAATACATTTTAAATTCAATTTTAAAATATGTTTTCAACTAGTAATGTTCAATGAATAAGTTTTTTTATTAAATTTTATTTCTCTTGAGGTCATCTACAAGAGCTTAGTCATAACACATGATATAATTCATATGTATTGGAATTTAATATACCAAAAAACAATTAATGATATGTTTTTAGGTAATTTATATAATTTTATGAATTTTCCGAAATTTAGTTGGCTATCAAATATTCCAATCAATTCCTTAACTTAAGACATTCAATTAATAACATTCAAGAAGTAAAATTTTGTAAAATAGCAATTTTGAATTCTAGTTTCATAGACTAAGGAAATAAGTACAATCTTACTATGATGCAAGTCACTTTGATACTTAAAATCAATTAAAATATATCAAGTACTTCAATTTAATATTGAATTTGTAGAAAGTTTTTTTTTTTTTTTTTTTTAATAGAAATGGTTGAATTTTATTTATAAAAAAGAGGTTGGGCATGCCAAACACCTCGAATATAGACAAATGTGAGACTTTTGGCTCAATAGGGTCCTCCTAATCTGATTTTTGTATTTGAGATTAGCTGTTGAATTTGACACACTTGGCAGGTTGAGTGATGCTTGCTTTGTTGTTGTCGACTTAGTGTCTTGTCTTTCTTTCCTCTTTTCCTTGCTACTTTGGTACTTTGCTAGATTAGTTAAAACCCACAAAACTATGTTCCATGGCCAAATTACAAACCCACAAATATTAGAATGAATTTGTTTAAAGCCTGACTTTTCCACCATACCTAGCCCCACTTCAAGGTTAACCCCCGCTATGTTCAAAACGTGATAGCCGTCAGATCTTCCCCCACCTAGATCCGATGCATATCGCGTCCAACGCTTTCAGATCCTTATCTCCTCAGGAGCGCGCAATATGGGTGGTTTTGTACTGCCACTAGTTGACCCTTAAGTGGCATCCTGTCTATTTCATAAAAAACTACCAAGCAGGTGAGAGCGGTGCAATTAAACCCGCTTACCACTCCCAGCGACATAACTCCCCTCCATTTGCAATGCACGGTGACCGTCAAATCGATCCTGCCCAGATCTGATGCTTATCACATCCCTCGCTGTCTAAGCTTTAACCTGAAACATCTCCATACCCAAACCCATGACTGGGATAAGACCCCACCATGAAAAGTGCACGATGATTGTCAAATCTTCCCCCGCTCAGATCCAACGTTGCTCATGTCCAAATGTTGTCCGACCTTTATTTCCACAAGAGAACGCGAAATGGGCAGTTTTTTCTTGCCACGCGTCAAGCCGAAAGATGCATCGCGTCCGATTCGTGGAATACTACACAGCAGTCGAAAGCGGTGCGAAAAAAACTGCTTACCACTGCCATGCATCTTTAACCCCCCACCTTTTCCAACTCACGATGGCCGTCGGATCATCCCCCACCTCGAGCCTATGCATCTCGTCCATCGAAGCCTTCTTTTGTATGAAATCCAATCTGTGCCTTGTTATTACTCTTTCTCGATAGTGAAAGTCTATCTATGCCAGCCTTTGTACTGCGGGAATCTGTCCTTGAATGACTCTACTTGCCTGTTAAGGAATTGGGTGCCTTTCAGCTTCATCCTCATTTTTCACCAAAATACCTTGAGCTAGAAGGCATCCTTTGTTATCCATTATATCAGTTTCCTTATTTTGAGATCGCGGGACATGGTAGAATGAGCAGGATGCGAAGTTTTGAGTCATCTTTCTTATTCTTTCTAGGGTCTTGTTTAGAGCAGAGCTATTGAGTTGGTCGCTCTTATTAAGGGTTTTGATCAGGATTTTTAAGTCCCCAAAGATTTGAAGGTTTTCCCCTATGTTCCTTTGAGCCAACTAACATGCTTTGAGTAGACCTAGGATCTCGGCCTGGTTGTTGGTGCTCTGCCCTAAACCCCAATTATAGTTGTCCTATTTTTGTCCATCTGTGGAGTAAATTATTCCTCTTGCCCCTAAAATCCCTGGGTTTCCTTTGGAGGCTCCTTCAAAGAAGATCGTGACTTTTCCCTATCTTTTCCACCATTTTTTAAAGTCCGCCTCAGAGATCCAGAGATGCCACTCTGGATTATGACTAGGAAAGTAGATATTCTTCTCGATGCTTGCCTGTCTCAAGGAATCACCTAGCCAATTGAGCTCTTTAGGGAGTAGGGAGTTGTCTGACTTATGAGGTCTATTTTCAAAAGTTTCCAGTGACAAGGCTTTGGCCTTGGCAATTACTGTGTTGGTGGATTGAAGTCTGTTGTTGAAGATGGCTTCATTCCTAGCCAACCAGATTCCCCAGTAGATATATTTTGGGATTGCATTCCAAATTTTAGTCCAAGTTGAGTTGTTGTTCAAAGAGTGTGGATATCGATCTTTCCAAGATGTCAAAAGACTAACCACTGAAGACTGATGAGGGATTTGGGCATTGAGCCCCATGATTTCTTACAACCAAACCTCTTGAGAAAAGGGGTAGTCAATGAATAGGTGATCAATCATTTCCTGATCCTTGCAGCATAAAGGGCATCTGTGAGGACCTACTATACCTCTTTTCTCTAAGTTTTTCCTAGTGAGGGTCCTTCTATGCATGAGATTCCAGCAGAAGAGTTGATTTTTGGGAGTCCAAATGGGTCCCAAATATGCTTCAAAAGCTTTGTAGTATGGATTTGATGTTGTTGTTCTTGGAGAGCTACAAAACCCAGCCGAGCTGAGTAAGATCCGATCTTCCCCTAGCCCCACTTGTCCCTCAAATGCAAGTGCACACGAACCAGACCAATGAGTTTTTTTAATAATTGGTGGAGCTGAGGCAGCATCCAATCAAGGGGGCAATGTAGGTCCCAGTTATTCCAGTTTCCTACTAAATCCCATGTACAAATGTCAACAAGTTTGTGGATAGTTTTTTGGATGAGCCAATTATGCAAGTCTGCTATTTCTGGTGCAAGGCTTAGGGGTTGGAGACCCATGATCTTGTCCTCCCACAGTCTAATTCTTTTCCCATTTCCTGGAATTCTGTAGAGCTATTCCTTGAAGAAATTCTTGCCTTGGCTGCACAACTTCCATAGCATGGTTCCTTTGTGTGAAGCTCCTTCTTCCATATTCTTTATTGAGAGTCTGTGCAGATATTTTTTAATTAGAACTTGACTTACAGGGTGTCTTTGGTTTGAGAGGATTTTCCAAAGGATCTTCCCTCCCATTGCCAGATTGGCCAACACAGGATCTCTTACTTGAAGTCCACCTTTAGGTATTGGCCTTTTCACTATGTCCCAGCTTACTATATGGAATTTTTTTTGTTCCCCTTTCCTCCTTGTCATAGAAAATTTCGAATCAACTTTGTTGACTGATCTATGATCATTTTTGGTGCTAAAAGGAATGAGGCCTCATAGACAGGAAGGGATGAGAGGACCAACTTGACCAGAGTGAACTTCCCAGGTATGGTAAGCCACTATACACCCCAAGCAGTCATTTTTTCCTTGATTTTGCTGATAATTTCCATCCAATGAGGGGCCTTAGTAGTGCCCAAGGTTAAAGGCAGGCCAATATACTTGAATTTTTCCCAAGATACATATCCGATGAAGCCTAGGGCTTGGGAAATCTTGAGAATAAATTGTTGGTCTACAGCCCAACCATACACTACACTTTTCCTATTATTGACCATAACTCCAGAGACTCTGCAGAAGCTTTGGATTACTCCAATGAAGCCTCTTGATATTTTAATAGAGTTTCCACCCAAAAGGATAGAGTCGTATGCGAATAAGGTATGGCTGATAGGGGTTATTCTGAGTGTCACCCTGATGCCAGGAAGAGTCCCTTTGAGCTTCTCATCAGAGAGCTTTCAGCTTAGAGAGTCTCCCATCAAAATGTACAAGAAGGGGGACAGAGGGCAGCCTTTCCTGATTCCCCTAGTAGCTTTGAAGTAGTTTTCAGGTCTACCATTTACTAGAGGGGCTATCCAGGGTTCTCCAATGCATGCTTTAATCAAATTTACAAATTCAGAACTGAAACCAAATGCAGAAAGAACTTGGAGAAGGAAGGAATGTCTTACTTTGTCAAAGGTGTTCACCATATCTAGTTTGATGAGCATACCTTTCTCTTTACGTTGGTGGTTGGAATGGATGATTTCCTGCACCAGTATCACGTTTTCCAGGATACGCCTTCCTTTGACAAACCCTCCTTGATTGGGAGAGATGGGTTTGTCTAGCAGAGGTTTTATTCTATTAGCAAGTAGCTTGGTGAGAATTTTGTAGAATGTGTTGCAAAGCAAGATTGGTCTGAATCTGTCGAAAGTCTCTGGGTTGGCTTCTTTAGAAATTAGGGCTAGGAAGGTCAAGTTTGTGCTTCCTCCCGCTTTGGATTTTCAAAGGAATCCTTTGATCATTCAGTACAAGTCAGCCTTGATGATATTCCAACAAAGTCTATAGAAGTGTATTGAGAATCCATCAGGTCTTGGGGCTTTGTCTAGTTCCATCATCCATATGACATTACTGATTTCTTCTTCAATGAATGGCTTCAGGAGAGTTGCATTGTCCTCCTCGTTAACCATCCTTGGAATGTGCTTGAGGAAGTCTTAAGTTTCCTCATTATCCTCCACTCCTTCTTTGAACAGTAGCTGAAAATGAGAGGTTGCCGCCTCTTTTATCAAAGTTGTGCCTTTAAGAATAGTCCCATCTGGCGAGGTGATTTCAACAATGTGGTTTCTAGAGATATAGGTACGAATTTGCTTGTGGAAGAAGGTTGTATTCTTGTCTCCAAACACAAGCTAGAGATTGTGTGATTTGAGCCTCAAATATTCTTCCTCTTCTCTAAATGTCTGGAGGGTGTTGATTTGGTGTTCTTGCTCCTATGAATTTCTGCTCTAGTTATGTCTTGAGTCTCTAGGCCCATTTGGAGATCCAACAGCTACTTTGTGCTTTGTTTTGTTTGGGTAGTGGAGAGACTGTGGGCTTTTCTATCCATTTCTTTAGGGTTATTTTGGTGGCTTTTATCTTTTGCTCCCAAACATAGTTGGGTGATCCTTGAACATGAATGGACCATGCCTTATTCACTATATCCAAAAGCCATTCCCTATTTTCCCATAGTGGGCTAAACCGAAAGGGGATTAGTCCTACATTTTCTTCTTCTTCCATCAGAAGGAGGATGAGTTTATGGTCTAAGTTCCACTTTGGCAGAATTTTTATGGAAATGATTATCTTCTCGGAGAGGAAGGAACTCTGAAGAAGGAATCTGTCCAGCCCGGCTGAGATATGCCCCTCCCCTATTCTATTATTTGTCCAGGTGTATAGCCCTTTTTTTGGCTTGAAGTCCATTAAATACCAATGTTGAATTAGGTTTTCCACTAAGGGGAGGAAATGATCCCTATTGTTGGTTTCTCCTCTTTTTTCCTTTAGGTATAGGATTAGATTGTAGTCTCTGACAATGATTATATTATTGAGAGAGTAAGCTTCCAAAAAATCAGTTAGGGATTGCCAGCATTGTTCCTTTCTACATAGAGTACAGGAACATAGAGATTAAAGAGAGAAATGTTTATCTTACTTGGTAGGTGTTGGAGTTCGATGTAAATCCAGTGCTGCATTTGAAAGGAGCTCTTGAGCTGGAATTTCTTAGCCTCCCAGAGGGTGGCTAACCTGCCACATGTACCTCTAGCACTTACTGTTTTTCCAACTTTTGCTTTCCATTTTTCTTTGTTGGATTCCAGAAGGGATTCTCCTTCTATTTTAGTCTCTTGGGGCAAGAGGATCTTGGGAAGTTTTGACTTTAATAGGCTCTTGACTGCTTCAACTTTTGATGGGTTCCCTAGTCTTCTACAATTCCAAGAGACTAACTGCATTATTTACTGGTAGGAGTTGGGGCAGTACCTCCCTTGGGAGGCCTAGTTCTAGTATTTCTGCGAATAGAAATCTCTGTGGTGGCATGACTGCCTTACATTTTTTGTCTCTCTGCTTCTTCGTCTTTGGCCTCTCTATGAGATTTCCTCCCCACCTTTTTCAAGGGCCTCTGAGATTTTTCATCTTCTGAGGATCTCGATACCTCAGGGGACTTCTTTCTTGTCATATCTGCATAGGTAGGGGAGCTAGAGGAACCTTTTTGGGTTTGGGTTGGTTCCTCTTGCCTATTTCTTTCTTCCATGTTGTTTGCATGTTATTCAATCTCTTTATCTTCTGGATCTTGGAGTTCTTCTAGTGTGTTGAGTATATCAAAGGGGTTAGTTGATTTGTCTGCTATTGGAGGGACTGAAGTTCCTACTGCTTGGGGTTTTGGAGGAGTAACCTTCCCATTGAAGACATCTTTCCCTTTTTTCATGTTGCTCTGCTTAGTTGGTCCTAATTTCTGAACCTGAGTCCATTGATCTCCCTTCTTTTTCTCAACTACATCCTCTGATTTCTTTTTACAATGCTTGGAAAAGTTCCCGTAGCCATGGCAGTGTCTACATTTAAATGGAATTTTCTCGTAATCTAACACTTGTATGTGTGACCAATCAGCCACTGTGAGTTTAATGGCTTCAGGGAGACCTTCCTCTAGGTCTACTTCTACACAAATTCTAGCACATGAACAATGGTCTCTTCTTTCTGCTCAGTCGATGTATTTGCCTAGCTTGTTACCTATGGTTTCCAAGGATTTAGGGTTCTAGCAGTGAAGAGGAAGGTGGGGCAATCTCACCCAGACTGAAATAGCCGAGGGCACATCCTAGGTCAGGTCAAACTTTGGAGTCCATTGATTCAAATATAGTTCTTGAGGCCCCATGAAATATGGGCCATTTCTAAATATTAGGTTTTTGTCTTCTGCTACTTCGAATACAAAAACAAAGAAGCCTTTGCTAACGAAATGGATTTTTATTCCTTCTTTGATCAGTGAACGCTAGTTCCTTTGAACCCAGGCTTATACCACTTTTGGCGAGGGCCATAAGCCTGTGAACTGACCGATAAGTCCTCTTTCTGCTAGTTTGAAGCTTCTTTGCAGGGCTCTTCAGTGGGCAAAGCAACTGTGGGGATAGTTGCCATTATTTTTATGAACTTTTGTTGGTTTTCAGATGTTGGCCTTTTATTGCAAGTTGCAACCAGATCCCGGAATGTGGCTATCTATGGTGGCAAGGGAGTTTCCTTTTCTCGGCCCCCCCCTAAGACCACTGCTCTGAAACATTGATCAATCTCGAGGTTGGCTGTGTCTTTGTGGTGGGCTCTAGAATTGCAACAATAATGCTGCAACTCCTGGGACTCCCTTCTTTACTTTTATCAACCCGGTAGTTCGTAGCAAACTTGGAAGCGACGGTGCTATATGCACAAGTACTAGCTCTTACCGCAGCTGTCACTGGATTAGCTGGCACAAGTCCGCTAGGAACTTAAGCCAACTTCTATGAGCTCTCAGAAGAAGCTTTTAATAGTGATGGATGAAAGCTAACTCAAAGGAAGCTAGTCTACTTGCAGAAAGAAGCTGAAAGTGAAAAAGGAACGCAAACCCTAGTTCTACCGACTAACCCTACTGATGCAAGTAAAAGGATGAAAGCTATAGAAATGGATGCCATTGACTTCTAAAAAGGTAAAATGCATGTGACTAAGCTACTTCTAAAGAGAAATACAAAGAAAACATCTTTTTTCATTTTTGAGTAATTTATCAGAATTATTTTGCATCTGCTTTAACTGTTTTTTATTGTGCAGAGGTTGATTGGTGAAAGGAAATGGAGTAGGCACTTGCAGGAGGTTGGGAAGGCTAGAAGAGGGCCTAAGGGGTCCCTATCACCCTTCCAGAGAGTTTCACAATGCTCGGATCTCAAGAAACCACTTTCGTGAGCTTCTACAGGAAGTCTGCAGGGGTTCTACGGGATGTTTTGTGGCTTCTACAGAATGTTTCTATAGGATGTTCCAAAAGGGATTTTTGAAGGGCTGATGGTGAAAAAAGGTGGAGAAGTAGGTATGGAGGTGAGATGAGGGTGTGATGAGGTCTAGGACTTGGCGAACGAAGCGAGCGAGTGATAAGGATGGCTGGGTTTGTTCAAGGAGGGTTAGAGCAATGTTGCACAAAAATATGGAAATTAGGTCAACATGAGGGAACGTGGCAAATGTGAGGCAAGAATCAGAGTTGGAGGATAGAGCAGAAGTATTGGGGGAGTAGGGGTAGGAAAATAGGTATTATAGGTGCTCTACAAGTTATTTTCCGAACTATTCAAACAAAGACTCGGAAAAACCAAAGACCTAGCTACTCTGACCTAAATATCAGCAAAGAAAATGAGCAGATGTTTATTGCAACGCAATCATTTGAAATGGCTATGCAAAATAAGCAATCATGGACCTGAAAATGTAACCACAACTGGTATCAACTTCTGCAAATGAGAATTTAACACTAACAATTGCATGATGAAGCAAAGACAATGTTTTTGGGGGCAGCAAGGACACCTTGGTCTCAGCTCATGGTTCCACAGAGGGAGAGGTGAGATCAAGGGTGCTTGATGGCATTTTTCTAAATATATTCCCTGTTATTAACCTATCAAGTCAATATAAACATGAAAATCCTTTCTAATCATCAACAATGATCTAGGTACCAAGCAAGATTGTAATCTACTTAACAGAAATTATTTTGCAAAAACATTAACACATATAACAATACATGAAGGAGGCCTTGGCACTTGGGTTGGGCCCAACCCCAAGAGCTGTAGGCTCCTAAGAAAATCTCATAACTAATGCCAAATGAAACTACTTTTCATTATTCAAAAATAACCATGTCACAAAGAAAGTTGAATAGCAGAAGCTACAAAGTGAGCTGAGAAACTAGCAGCACTATAGTGCAGAATACAACCGTTCAAAAAAGTAACCTATGAAGGCTGGAAGCCTTCCTATTTATGCACCATGAGGGTCTCCAGCATCCCTCCTTAACTCAAGGGGCTCGGCTGCTTGAACTGCCAGTGATTAGACACTTTACACAAAACTGCTCGGCAGCCTTTGGGAATCCTTCTCGGTGGCCTGCTGAACTCCGAGCTGAGGGTGGAGAATTTGAGGAAGGGGCCATTTAGTGCAGGAGACACCCTTCCTATGAATCCTCACCCTTGTTCCTTCATGCTTGGCTATCATCTGGCTCATAAATACTTGGCCTTGGTTCAAAATTTGTCCAAAAATCTGCAATAACCACATGTTAGCCTTCTTGGTCAAGTGACTATCCTCATTCATTCAACTAACATAAATATACTCAAAAAACATGCATAAACTATGAAAAATGGTGGATTGATGAAGAACAATTGGCAAAATGAGCCCAATAAGTTACCCATTTTTGGGGCTCATCATCAGCCCCCTGCTAAATGGGTTGCTCATCCTCTGAGCAACTAATCTAGCTCATCATCCTTGATAGCTTTGACTGCCTCTCTCACGTCCCAAGCCTCTGAGGTGATGTCTTCTTCCCAGTCATGAAATCCTACTTTTCTTTCCACTTCCTCCCACTACCTATTTTCCTCTTCTTCCTTAACTCCTTCCAGCAATCCCAAAAGCAAGGGAGGATTGAACTTTAGGCTGATCCAATTGGCCTGCAGATTTTGCATTGACTGTTTATAGAGGGGTACCCTTGCCAAGGCCTCCCTCATCCTGGTTGGAGAGTGGTATTCCCTTATCTTCAAACTATGGGGCAGTGTGTTCCACCTCCTTGTGCAAGCATGGAGGTAGTTATCCCCCAACAGTCTCTCCATGTCCTCAAAGTGGGCAATAGCTTGAGCTTGTCGCTCAATGTAATCTGGTAACTCCTAAGGGTTGTTGGCCAAGTGCTGGTGGGTGCTTATCAATGCTGAGGGATCCTCCAGCTCTGCTCTGATCATTAGTGGTTCACTGAGTTCCCTGTTCATAATATCTCGGACCTCTGCTACCCTTTTTTCCTCATGATTCAGCCAAGAGGCCATGGCCATAAGTTGGACATCTCCTACCATAGTGTTGGGGTCCCATGAATTCATATTTGGAAGGGCCAAGTTGTGCAAATAAAACTCTGATAATTTAGCCTTGTCCTCTGATGAGCTACTGTCACATAAAGCTAGGAATTGATGATAGTTTTGAAATGGAGTAGTGCCCCTTTGGGCCAAGGTGTTGATCTGGAACTGCAACCATTTATCTTTAAGGTACAAATCGTATGACTTGGAAGGCTGCCTACACTGTACGACCTCTATTACCCAGCTGGCCATGCGGGCCAGTTGGGCTTCCTTCTCATGTACATGTTGCCTTAGAGACTGTATCTCTTCTGTTGCCTGCAACTCCCTTTCCTGTAGCTGTTTTGTTAGTGCCTCGATCTCAGCCTGTGGCCCATCCTTTCTTTGTTGTTCATCCAAGGTTTCTTTGTCTGTTGGAGGCTTTTCCCGCTGCTGTTGTTCTCCTAGAATGGAGGGCCTGTCTTCCTTATGGATTCCCTGTAGCTGTAGCTGCTGTTTTAGCAGCTCGTTCTCTTCCTGTAGTCTGGCCCTCTGAATGCTCTCTACATGCTTTACCATGGCCAATTCTTTCCTTGACTCTCTGAGTTGTTCTTCTAGGGGGCCTATGTTTGCCACACCCTTGGACTTGGCGATCCTCATCCAAGTATGAGTCCTAATCCTTTCTTCCTCCAGTGCAAAAAATAGTGGCACTGCAAATTTCTGGGGAATTATTTTCCCACCTTCTAACAAGTTATAGTATGTGCCCAAACTGGGCTGAGGACTTGGTTCCAATATTTCCTCTGTCCTTTCTTCTTCCTGTGGTTGTTTGGCCGCCTTTTCCTCCAACTTCTCGGTCTCCTTTAGCTTAGCCTGAGTTTCCTGTAGAGCTTTCTCAGCTTCCTGTAGAACAGTCTTTGTGTCCATTGTCTTCAGTCTTTCTCTCCAGGTGGAAGTTTTTGGGCTTCCTCGCTCATAGGTGACAGAAATATTTGAGGGAGACCCTTCCTTTGGTTTAGGGGTTGTGTCCTCAATAATAATTGGCTCCTTTGACTGTGGCTAGGGTCTACCTACTTTGATCCGTGTGCTCCTTCTTGCTTTAAAGTACATGGAGGTCTGCCTCTTTCGCTTCCCTTTTTGTTTTGGAGGTGTTTTTAAGGCGGCCAGCACAGCTGCTACCTCTCTTGCCAATATTTCCGATGATTTCCCTCTTGGCTATTCTGTTTCCATGCTTCCTGTAGAAGCCTCTGTGTCAATTGTTTCTGCCTGTATTGAGGTCATTTTTGGATCTTTCTTTGCCTTTCGTTTTGGTGTGACTGGTGTGGCTGTGCTATCCTTTATTTGGGATGTTTCTACCTTCTCTGCTCTCCTCTGCAGTCTCTTTTCCCTTGGTGTTTGTGCTGCTGTTCCTTGCTCTGTTTTAGGCTTAGCAATTTGGCCCTCCCCCTCTTTCTCCTTTTGTCCTACTTGTGCTTGTTTATCCTGTGTTTCTTTACGACTGGTTTTCTCTCCTGCTTCAATGTGTTCCCCTTCTTCACTGTTGGATGAGGTGAGCTCCTCGGCTAGAATTCTAATATCGTCATCTTTGGTCATGTTTCAGAAAATTTCCCAAGAGAGGGGAACAGTGTAGGTGTGGAGGGAATCTTCCACTAAAAGTTTGATGAGCCCATGATGGGCTAACTGATCTGGTGTCCCTTCTTTCAATTTTGTGCCACATTCACTTAATGACTGCAAAAGAAAATATGGGATACTCAACTTCTCTTCTGGAGGTAAATCCATTCCATGTCTTAGTTCATTCAACAACCTAAAATGATAGCCGTAGACAATGTTGAACCTCCCTTCACAAGTAATGTATTTTATGATTTGGAAGCTAACTTCGCTCCAAAGAGGAGGTAAGCTGGTTCTCCGAACTCCATTTTTGTCGTCTACAAGATGTTCTCCAAGTAGGAAGAATGCTTTCTTGGCTGCCTGACCCAATGACCTTTCTTCTTTTCTCCAAGGGAGCCCTAATGGGAGGCCAGTAACACGACTGATGAGCTCAGGGGTAACTTCTAGGGTCAAACCCCTAAAATTCACTGTGGCCTGTGTCTTTGATTCAGGTTTTAGGGACATTAAGAATTCCTTCGTTATTTCATCGTCATGACCCTGAATTTTGTCACAAAAGGTCATCCAATTGGCATGGGTGAAGAGGTCTACCACCTCTGGATGCTCACGCAGCTTGCTGGGATCCGAAGGTTCTTTCCTGATAAACCCTCCTGGCATGGTGAGAGTGCTCCCTTTTTTATGCTTTGGTTAAAAAAGGAGATGTTGTTTATGGTTTCCCCCTGGACTCAAGGAAGAATTCTTCGGCTGTTTAATATTAATGAGCAACAATTCTCTGGTTTCAAGCCTGTTGTGACTCAGCTCTCAGCTATCTGGTTATGAAAGGAAGAGTTTTTGCTTCTACAGACAGAGGGCAAAGACCAAGTTTTCTTCTCAAGACACATTCAGATATGCAAATTTTAAAATTTTCATCCATAGGCTGGCTCTCACAGCTACATATGCCTTCCTTATAAGAGAATTTTAGCAACAGGAAACGTGGAGAAGAATTTCGATGCAGAAAAACTGAGGAATATCGTTCAACACACAGGCATTCTGCTATTTTCAACTCACAGGTGGATTTTTCTCGGACTCCCCAATTTGAAACAGTTCAATTCACCACCTTTTCGAAACATACCATGCATGGAAGAGTGTTTTCGAGCCTACCTCTCTCGAAACTCTAGATTCGACGAAGAAAAATCCAGGCTTCTCTGCTCCAGAAAGCTATGCCGGACTTCCTGTAGAGCTGCTTCCTATAGAAATCTTGCCAGCTTCTGTAGGATGTCACTGCACCTCTGAATGAGCTTGGTATGTGGGAGATTTCTTGAACAAGCCAAAAAACTCAGTGGAGCACGACGGGTTAACAAATTTTAGAGGCAGAGGATGGGTACTTTAGCCAAGGATGTTGCAAGTGCAAATGAACAGCGGGTGGTGAGAGTCTTCAGCCGAGTATCTTTAATCCGTGGCATAATTCGTGGCGAGGGGATGAGGTGGCCAGACCAAACCATTGATCCAATGTCACAACCATCATTTTTCTGCATGTCTCTGACCACCATCACCTCCCCTCTGCCATTAATTGCGCCACCACTACCAGTCCCGCTAATTTTCCATGACTGGACACTCCACACGTGTCGGCTACACATCTCAGTGGCAAATTTGAATGTAACTGAGCTTGTTCAGATCCCACGAAGCTTTGTAACTGGCTGAGGGTGGCCAGTTGACTGGCCACTAATCCCGTCTAATCCGAACCATTTTCACAGTCATGCAATTTTTGAAATATAGTTTATGCAATTGACAAATGAGGTTAGACACTTACCTGCGCGGCTGTAGATGCGTTATGAAGACTTCGGGCCTTGGAACCACTGCTTCTCTTGCTGCTACCTCGTGCACGGGTGTTAGAACCCATTCCTTCATTTGTTGATGTTGTATGCACGGGTTTTGGAACCCGATCCTTCGGTTATCAATGCTGCATGCATAGGTTCTGCTGGGTTTCAGTCGCTGAGGATGTTTTCACATCCAAGAGGAGCCTTTTTCATGTTCCCTTTATTGATCTTGGCTGTCCCTGCCTCCAGAGTATGTCTTCCAGAGGGATCAGCTGCTACAGGATTCCTGTAGGATATCCTGTAGTTGCTTCTCCTCCTGGGATGCAAGCTAAACGAGCAGGGCTATATTGCGGACGATGGATCTAGATGGAGTTTGGATAGGCAAGGTGAGTGAGACTTTGTTACTTGACTTGTCACTAAAAATTCTTGCTGTCAATCTGAGGAAAACAGGGTTTCTTGTATCACTGTGCAGGAACACATAACCAGGTGGGTGACGGATGTGTAAAGAGATGGAACAGGGTGCCATATGGTGATGGGTGGAAATAGCGGTATCTGCAGGCCTAACAAATAGATTCCAACCTTCAGATTCCCCTCCCAGATTGATTTTGGTTTGCCCAAATGTTCTACAAGATGTTTCCTGTAGAAGGCATAAACTGCCTGTAGAATAGGCAGAACATCCTATAGAAGGTGAAATCTGCCCCCGAATGTGATCAAATCCTAAGAGAGGTGAGTGGTCATGGAGGAAGTGTCTGTGAGGGTGTCATGTAGCCTGGTGTGGACCCCTGTCCTTGTTTTCCACGACCTTCCTAACCTGCAATATATTCCCTGCAACCTGCAATTATTCCACAGAGATTAGGCCTGTTTTTTCTCTTTCTCTTTTTTTTTTTTTTTTGAGAGACAGTTGGGGCGCCTCCATGAGGTTTTCACCCTCACTGTCTGTCCCAGGCGCTTCTAAGAAGTTTTCACCCAGGGATCTTTTTATTT
Organism: Pinus tabuliformis; assembly: GCA_031772625.1. Classification (NCBI taxonomy): domain Eukaryota; kingdom Viridiplantae; phylum Streptophyta; class Pinopsida; order Pinales; family Pinaceae; genus Pinus; species Pinus tabuliformis. The sequence continues at coordinate 289,942,838 of CM062808.1, read as the reverse complement.
CATTTCTCTGTTTTTTTTATATGCTCAAGGTGTGGGTGGAGTAGAGACAGAGCCCTGCTCCATTACCAGCACTTATTTGTCCAAAGTTTCAATGAACTCCTGCCTCGAAAGGGGTTTCTCGTAGATTTTCAATCGATGCCCATTGACGAGCATGGGGATGGCTTCTTCATCAATGGTCCTGATGAGGACTGAACCATTGTCATTGCATTTCTCCACTGTATATGGTCCTAACCACCTTGTCCTTGGTTTCCCTTTGAAATCCTTGTATCTGGAATCATACAACAGCGCCCAATCTCCTGGTTGGAATTGCTTTTCATTAAGGTGCCGATCATGCCATATCTTCCTCTGGAGTTGAACTACTTCTGAGTGGAGGAGGGCCTACATTCTCTGTTCATCTAATCCATTCAGCTGCAGTAATCTTTCCCATTGTGCATGGCTGAGATCTAGGTCCAGCTGAGCTGCCATCCTCAATGTGTTGTACTCAAATTCTATGGATAGTAGAGCCTTCTTCCCGTAGACCAACTCATAAGGTGTGAAACCTGTTGTAGTTTTCCAAGTGGTGTTGTAGGCCCAGGTGGCCTCAACCAAGTGATCTGCCCAACCCTTCCTACTATTGCTCACCACTCTAGTCAAAATCTCTTCCAACGATCTATTAGTAACTTCCCCTTCCCATTAGCTTGCGGATGATACGGGGTGGAAGTTCTGTGCCTGATCTTGTGATGAGCGAGCAGGTCTTCAATCAGGTTAGAGGTGAACTGAATTCCTTGATCGGTGACCAGCTCTCTTAGGTAGCCAAATTTGTAGAAGATATTTTCCCTTAAGAACTCAGCCACTTTTCCTTTTGTCGCTTCCTTGATTGCCTTGGTTTCTGCCCACTTTGTCAGGTAGTCTGTGCAGACTATGATGTAAGACCTTTGCTTTGAAGGAGGGTTGATAGGACCCACAAAATCCATGCCCCACTTCTCAAATGGCTCGAAGGTCACTTGAGGTTGGAGGGGCATTTCATCCCTTGGAGTCAGTTTCCCCATCCTTTGACATCGGTCACATTCGCTGATGTATCTTTTGACATCTTGATGAAGAGTGGGCCAATAGTAGCCTGCCTGTAGAATTTTGAAGGCAGTCATTTTCGCTGCAAAGTGACCTCCACAGGGCCCATCATGATAGGTCAGGAGGATGTCAAAAACTTCCTCCTCCCTAACACAATTCCTCAAGATCTGATCTGGGCAAAGTTTAAACAGGTTTCCCCTAATCCAAGTGAATGGGGCACTTTTCCTCACAATTTTTCTCTTCTCTCTTGAGGATAAGTGTGGAGGGAACTATGCTGAGACCAAGTAATTTGCTATATCAGCAAACCATGGAGAGAGTACTAAAATACCAAACAGGTGTTCGTCTAGCATCTGGTCATCCACTGTCCCTTCTTAACCTGCAGGCAAATCCAATCTAGACAGTGTTAGAGTCAGTCTTGTCAGTCCTCCATTGGAGATCAAAACTCTTTCTGCATTTCATTTTTAGGTGTCTCACTCCATTCACTCAGCTGCATTCTGCTAGGGGCATGCCAAATCTAACGGAAGGGTCTTGTCAGTCATGACCCCTCATGCATTGTACCTGCTGGCTTAGCTCTGTTCATCAATGTTCATTAAATGACATTCAATATTTGGTTTTTTTTTTATGAGGCAAAAAATCATGTCAGTCATAGGTCTAGGGTTTCATAAGTCGTGTTTTCAAAGTTCCCAATAATGCCAGCAGGCCAGAGGGAGGTTCAACAAGTTTCATCTCCAGATTTTCATCATCCATAATGCTCAAGGGTGATTCCTCTTCAAAACTCTGTTTTGAAGAGGAAATCGTCAAATTAATGTTTATGATAAATATGTAAAGTTCTCCAACATGAAGTACTTCAAAAGCTGGTTCTAATCGTCCTTTGCCAAATTCCAGGTCGACTACCCCTACAAAAAAATTTTCCAAAAATTTCATCATTTTAGTCAAAAATCCAAAAGGGAAGGTGAAATACAAAGTTGTATTAAATTGTGGAAAAAGTGCCAAAACAAAACATTGCAAAAGTGGGTTTTGAAGAAACAAAAATAAAAACCATGTCTCCATGTCTTTATATAGATTTCCTCATAAGAATCAAAGTCATTTTACATGCCAAGGTCGGAGAGAAGCACTTCAAAGTGAATTGGAGGTGTCTTGATAGGTGCAGCGCATACAGTAGGTGGCGCGGTGCACTGGGCCAGCGCAGCGCATTGGGCGCAATCCTCCAGTGCAAATTTTAATGGGCGCAGCGCACCGATAGTGCGTGGCGCATAGAAAAGGCGACGCGGCACATACAGTCTAACACTAAAAAAACGACCGAAATTCCTCCAAATCACCATTGAATTGCTTGGACATGCCAGGTAGGGTCGACATCTCGCTGGTTCATCCATTTTTGTGTGTTGTGTGATGGTGGTTTATGGTTCCAAATGCTTGAGACAAAATTTCCAAACCCTACCTCTAAAAATCCTTATGTCAATTGTTGTTAAGGGTTACAAATTCATCATTTTTTATTACCAAGGTTCCCCTTCCATCCCTTCTGTCCCTTTGTCCTCCATTCCCTTTTTCCTTATACCATATCCCTTTGAATGTCATTGCTCCCCATCCCCTAAATTACTAAACCCTTATCCCCAATTCCCTTTCACCCATTGCCCAATGTAAAAACCCCAAACCCTACCCCATGCAAAGTTCCCAAACCCTCCTACATTGCCCTAAATAAAATCTATCCTAATACTCCTAATCCCTTCATATTTTCCCTCCCTAACAGTCCCTTGTTACATTGCTCCCTTGGTGACAGATTTCAACCATATTACAACAGCAGTCCAACACAGTCTTGCGACCAGCATTCAGTTCTTCAAGCAGTTTTCATAGCATCAATTATGTCATATGATCATTCATCCGACTATGAGGTGGAAACTCATAGTGACTCACCCACGGAGGAACGTGCACCCCGGAGGCCTCACAAAAGTGGCAGACATGTTAGAGAAGAACCGACTACCCTCACAGAATTGCAGGCCTGCCCTTTTTCCGTCTCTTGTTTTCAGTTTCAGTCATGCTATGAGTTTTGTGAAAAGGTTGCAAATGTTCAATTCCACCATGAGTTGGCTCGCCTATTTGTTCTACATTTGCATGGTGCTCAAGTTACTTTGGCCGGTGTTACTTTCACACTTACACCGGACTCTATCTCATTAGCTACCGGCATGCCTAATATTGGAGAGCCATGGAACAAGAGACAAAAAGTTGACCGACAGCATTATGAGCCATATGTTAAACCTAGTTTCTTGAGGCAGCTTAAGAGGGTGTTTCCCTTCCGATATCTTAAAGATGAATATGCCCCTCTAATGAAGTTAATTATGAAGTATTTCAGTTGTGAAGGCCATTTCTCCCGGTTATATGCTTATCACATCAGGTTGCTCATGCATTTCACCCGGGTACGCATGATGAACATCCCATATTTCATATGCCGAAACATAGAGAGGATGACCGCCCTTGTGCAACACAAGACCCCTGAGCAGCAGTTCAACAACATTTGTCATTTTTCTCTCATCAAGATTTTGGTGATGCATCAACTTGATTTACAGGGTATCACTTGGGATGATTTCACCTCTCGTGACTTCTTCCAGCTTCACAGGGACCTGCAGAGACTAGATTTGAGATAGGGGGACCTTATCATTAGTATGAGCGCCATGAGACCGCTAGTGTGCCGGTATTCATCACATATCAGAGGGGCACTAGACATTTGTTTGCAGCAACAAAGCAAGTGTTATCTCCACCCGGGGTGGAAGGGGCCTCGCTTCCGACATCAACACTACAGGTACAAGACAGAGGTGAGGAGCCAATGCATGATGAGGGGCCATCAGGTGAACGAGAGACCTACTTCGTTCTCCTTCATGATGATGATACTGATACGGGTCCGCAAAGTGCACAGCTTAAAGAGATCATCCAAGAGCAGCAAACAGAGATTCAAGCCTTATCCCTTGACTTGGAGAGAGCCAAATGGAATATGAAATATCTGGAGCAGAGGAGCAAACAACTTGATGATCGGCAAGCTGAGATAGAGTTGCAACTGATCAAGGAAAACCAACAACACATCATGGCAGCACAAGGTAGACCTATGGAGCAAAGAGATGAGGACCAGGAGTATGTTTTAGAGAAAGTGAACGTTCACTTGGAGCAGCTGTTGGAGAAAGCTAATAGGGAAAAATCAATGCTGAGGCACATGACTCACCATTACATGGCCCGAAACATGAGCTCCAAAGCGAGAATCAGGAGCCTAAAGGCAAAATTAAGAAAGGTGACAAAAGGACAAAAGAGGAAAAAGAGAAAGATCGGCTCTGAATCTTGGCCGAGGCCTCTTTGGTCCAGGATGACATGTGATGGAGAAGGTATAGCCCAAATTTCAAGAAATTTGGAGCACATTTTTGCATTTTGAAATTTTTTGCACAAAAACAGGGTTTTTCTCCCTGTGCGTCACGCCATCTGGCGCGCGCTTTTTCTAGGGAGCTCCAAATGACAAAAAGTTTATATTTTTGGATTTTCCATGGAAAATTATGACTACTGGTGCATGGACAAGAAGTTTGGGCAAGTTTTGAGTCCTCAGGAGGTCAAAAACACCCAAAAAATGACCTCTCTGCCCCTATTTTGACACACAGGAAGCAGTCTTGGGAGATTGCAGTTTTGGAGGGGCAAATGACATCCAAATTGAAAAATTTTACTTGGGTTGAAAATTAGACAGGAAGGGCTTTCCAAAAAGCACACTTGGACTCAATTTGGACTTCAGGAAGTTCCTCAAAACCACCTCCAAAGTGGCGCAACGCATACATCTTTTGGCGCGACGCATAGAGATCCAAAGGCCAAATCACTTCCGCTCTGCAAGAATTCAATTTGTTTCAGTGCGATTTTCTCCAAGTAAGTTTGTCAATGCCTGTTCAATGATTTTTGGCTATGGTACTATGGTTCAGAAGCGAAGACAGTTGAAAGTGAATATTGGTGCATGGGTGAGTTAAACGGAAATTGCAAGGTGGGCCCGCTCAGTAACAATATATGTTTTCTCTTCATTGAAGGCACATATTATTTAAAAGCCATGTAATTAAACTGATATTTGTTATTCAAATGGCCAAAAGGAAGGAAAACAGTCGCCCCAGAAGATCTACGCTCCATTTTTTTTTCTTTATTGGTCATCAGAGAAATGAAATGTAACGTTGCTCCCGTTACTAATGGTTGGCTTTTCATTTCCGCTTGTAATGATTAAACAATCCCTCAAATTTGGGTCGATCCACTTTCTCATAACAAAGCTTATTTATTGTATTGAAATTCATTTGTAAGGGGTTGGAATTTCTGGGAATAGCGTGGAGAAAAACCCAGCATTTTCATTGTACAATTTTGGCTTGGAGATTAATAGAATGATGCAGCTCTGATTCATGAGATCCCTGTGGTGTGAGTTTAGCAATATGTTTCTTCTCTGTTTCATATGTAACTTGTAATGTTTTTCAGTTCATTCATATTCATTTCCAGTTTTATGTTTTTTAAGTAGGAAAGGTAGAATACAAATTTATTTCTTTGCCTTGGAAAACATTCATCCTCTGTGTTTCTTCTTCTGTCTGAAAAGGATTCATGTGTATGCCCTTCTCAGCTTTCTCAACAGTCTTTCCACTCCATATTATTTAAATCTGATTGCTAAACTTCCTGCCTATCTTGCCTCACGAACTATTATGTGTCTTCGATTTAATTTCCCAGCTCATGCGGTCCTTTGGTCCCACACAGCCCAGAAAATTCAGTCATTCAAAAATCGCCTTTTTCCATATCTATTTACTAGCCTAAAATCAATATTCATTGTAAGTCATCTCAGACCATATTGTTTATTTCTTCACTGAGCGTGACCTAGAGAGAGTCCTCTCCTGTTCTGGTAGGGCTAGCTACCAGACTGAGCGTGGTTTGTGGTTACCCTGAATTTTGCCTTCTTTCATCCTAAGGCAGATTTAGGCACTAACATAGTGGTGACCATACTGGGGACGAAATTATTTGTTTGTTAGTCTTCTTCGTTGCGTAAACGGCAAGCTTAACCTACAAACACCACATGCTTTGGATAATTCTAAGCTTCCGGATGATAAGTTTAGGATTTGATAGGCTGAGTAATTTGTTCATGTCCTTTTGATTTTTTTGAAAATAGCATGCTGGCTTCAAGAAGATATACCAGAGCTAACCCAAATCCAAATCCTCCTTATATCTACGAAAACCCCAATTTGATTCCAAGACTTCTTCGTCAAGAGAGCTCTATAACTCCCGTGTTCAAATCCCATTCATGTCTTGATATTTTTGAGTATCTTGAAGAGCAGTTTGAAATATCATTGTTCGAGACCAAATCCGAAAGGGCTATTGACTCTACTGTCCCCAATCCACAGTTTCTTGTAGACCCAAAAACTGAAAGGGCTAACCGGTCAGTTGATAATTATATTGTGACACAGCTTCAAACTCGAATTGTTAATTCCCGACAAGCTGCACACACTCCTCCAACACCTCCAAGACCAAACCCACCAAGAGTGATGGCTGCTCGTTTTGCACCTCTTTTGATGCCTCAAGTTTTAGATTATATGCCCGCAGATTATCAAAGCAAAATCCCTTTGTTTGATGGCGCTCCTAACAGCATTACTGCTCAGCATCATGTGGACAGAATGGCAGATTTCTGTGACCTTCATGAGATCGATGCAGAGAATGTGACAATGAGACTCTTTGTATAAACATTTGCAGGTGAAGTTAGGAAATGGTTCAGAGGTTTGCCGGTTGCACATATCGCTACCTTAGCTAACCTGCAAAGAAAATTTTTAGACCACTGGGATGTGAAAAAGAATCCTCTTCAAATTCTGGCTGAATATGAACAAATCAAACGAAACGTTGGTGAGTCGGTCCAAGACTACTACATTAGATTCAATTCTGTTTATAATGAAATTCCCGATCATCTAAGGCCACTTGTGGGACTAGCCATGATGAAGTTTCCAGATGGTTTTGATGCTAACATGGCTTATCAACTAAGAGAGAGAGAGCCGGCCACAATGGAAGACATGCAGAAAATCGCGGTCAGCATTGAAGCAAATCTACTGACCAAGAGGGCTAGAGCAAAAGCAGAAAAGAAGGTCACAGTAAAGGAAGAGTCTTCCTCGATGGATCAATTACTCAGGAAGGTAGAGCAGATGCTTGAAAGGGTGAAACTTGACAAACCTGAGCCACAAGTTAGAAATCCTAACTTCCGTGGCCAACAGCAGCCACAATATAGAATAAGGCAGAGAGATCAGCGAGCCCAAGATCAGACAGCACAGCAGCCAGTACAGCCACCTCTGCAGCAAAATTTTGTGCATGGACCAGAGTCTGATGAGGAAGGGAAGGTAATAGGGGAAGAGAACCACTTATTTACTCTTGATGATTTTCCTATTTACATTACTGAAGAGGAGGAGTATGCAGAAAGTTCAGCTCCACACAAAGACGCAGATTTCATTCTGGCAAGTGACACAGTTTTGGAAGAAGAATCAGATGAGTATCAAATAGGCTATATGAATGCTATGTCCGCTCAGCAGCGGCAATATTCACTTAGAAACAGAGATGTGTCGGTTAACCCAATTCAGAAGAGGAAGGAAGTTTTAGCATCAAAGAATGATTCATTAGTTACACAAAAGAAAGGCAAAGAGGCACTTGATCCTAATAGCAACAAATCACCATCAGCAGAAAAATCAAATCCACAAATTGTATCGAGAGAAAAGGAAAAGAAAGAAGTCCCAGTCAAAAAGGTAGAAAAGACTTCCGCTTTTAGTTTAGAGAATGAAATTTATAAATTGAAGGTATCTATTCCCTTGACTGAAATAATGAGGAACAGCAGTTACAGAGGGCAAGTTTCTAAAATTTTGAATTATGATCCAATGTCTGATATGGTGAACGTCGAAGATGATCAGCCCGAAATGATTTTTGGGCCAGCATTGAATGGTGAGTCTCCAGATAGTGATGTGCAACCTTTTTATATCAATTTAAGATTGCATGATTTTGTGTTACATAATGCCATGTTCGATTCCAGAGATTCTCACAATCTCATGCCAAAGGCTATCATGGATAAGCTGGGTTTGGACGTCACTCGGAAATACCATGATCTCTATTCATTTGATTCCAGCAAAGTAAGATGTATCGGGCTCATCAAAGACTTGGTTGTGAGTCTGGATCAAATCCCAATGAAGAATGTTTTGATGGATATTGTTGTAGCGGATATTCCTCCCAGGTTCGGCATGCTTCTTTCCAGGTCTTGGGCAGCAAAATTGAAAGGGACACTACAACTAGATTTCTCCTATGCAACGATTCCTGTGTTTGGCCAAATGAGGAAACTGTATCAGGAACAAAAAATGAAATACATGATTACAAGCAAGGAGAAACCAATTAATCATCCGATTAATTATGTACATACAGATCTAGAGTCTTTTGTTTTGTATTCAGATAGTTTTAATGATATTGATAGTCAGTTAGTAGAAGCAGAAAGTATTCCAGAAATAGTAGAAAATTTCAAAGAAGTTTTGAAGAAGGAAGGACGAGAACAACAAAACGTCGTTGAGAAATCAGTTGAAGGTAACGAATAGCAAGCAGGAAAAATAGAGCCAGCAGAATTTCAGCACTTGGAAGAAGAGGAAGAAGGTTTGTGGACCATGGATTTTGACGGTGCAGTGGGAAATGATGGTGCAGGAATTGGTATTTGGGTACGCAGCCCTTTCTCTGCCCCGAACAAGTTGCCTAGTAATGTATGGGTATGCTCTTACAAATTAGCTTTTGATTGTTCAAACAATGAGGCTGAGTATGAAGCTCTGATTGCTGGTCTAAAAATTCTAAGGAAGCTGAATGCTAAGAGGATTGCAGCATATGGCGACTCTGAATTGGTGATTAAGCAGGTCAGAGGCGAATATCAAGCAAAGCATCCTCGGATGCGGGCTTACCAGAATGCAGTTCTAGACATCCTGAAATTATTTTCAGAATATACCTTGACATATGTGCCTCGTGTTCAAAATAGCATTGTTGATGCTCTTGCTAAGGCAACCAGTGGTTTGAAGATTCCAATGAACTCTAGTAATAAATTTGAAATCCATGTCAAGCATCGTCCGACTGCCCCCGACAACCATAGATATTGGCAAGTTTTCCAAGATGATGAGGAGATTGATGATTTTCTGCAAAACAAAGGTAAGTTCAAAGAAACCTCAATTGATGTAGAAGATGATGATGGTAAAGATGAGGTGCAGATCAATCAAATGGACGTGTTGCAGCTAAAGGATAACATTATTCCTAAAGGCTTGATACCTTTGGAAGAACTCTTTGATCAAGATGACGTAGCCCGCAAACCAACATTGCAGCCAATAGAGAAAGGTGTTGAAGAGGTCAATATCAGAACAGCTGCTAATCCTAAAATGGTAAAAATGTCTAAAGCATTCAGCCACAAAAGATAAAAGCCAAATATATCAGTATGTTGTCTTCATTTGCTGATGTGTTTGCTTGGGACTATTCTGACTTGAAGACATACGATACCAATATAATTCAGCACACTATACCCATTAAGCCTAATCAGAAACCTTTCAGACAGAAGTTGAGAAGGCTAAATCCAAAACTGCTGCCATCAATTGAAAAGGAGATAAACAGGTTGTACAAATCAGGAATCATTGTTCCCATCAGATTTTCGGACTGGATCTCTAATTTGGTGCCCGTACAGAAGAAGACAGGTGAGATTCACTTGTGCATTGATTTTAGGAATCTAAATAAAGTTTCATTGAAAGATAACTATCCACTGCCCAAAATGGATCATATACTTCAGTGAGTAGTTGGAGCATCTCGTATGTCACTACTCGATGGTTATTCTAGATATAACCAAATTTTTGTCCATGAAGATGACCGAGACAAGACAGCGTTCACCACTCCGTGGGGAACTTTTAATTACGCTAAAATGCCTTTTGGTTTGAAGAACGCGGGTGCCACTTCTCAGCGGGCAATGGACTTGGCTTTCGCAAATGAGAAGGATGTCTTTTTGGTTGTCTACCTTGATGATCTGACAGTGTTTTCCAAATCAGATGAAGAACAGATGTATCATCTGAAAACTGTTTTTCACAAGTGTAGAAAATATGGCCTGTCGCTGAATCCGAAAAAGAGCTTGTTTGCCATGGAGGAAGGCAAAATACTTGGGCACATTATCTCAAAAGATGGCATTCATATTGATCCAGCACATGTACAAGCAATTCAGCAAATCGATCTGCCCCAGAATAAGAAGGAGATTCAATCTTTCAATGGTAAAACGAATTTTCTAGGCCGCTTTGTACCTAATCTAGCTGAACACCTAAGAGAGATTACAAACATGCTTAAGAAGGACAGCCAAGTGAAGTGGATGGAAGAGGCTGTAAAATCTTTCAATTTGGTCAAATTGGCTCTTTCTTCAGCTCCAGTTCTAATCAGCCCGAAATATACTCAGGATTTTATATTGTTTTCATTCGCTTCGGAGCATACTATGGTAGTGGTGTTGATGCAGAAAATAGATGATCACGAAAGACCAATTGCTTTCTTCAGCCGAGCTATAAGAGATGCAACCTTAAAGTACAACATCATTGAGAAACAAGCCCTCACACGTGTGAAAGCATTGTAAGATTTTCGGGTATACATTTTGCATTCTCATATTTTGGCTTATGTTCCTAACACTGCTGTCAAAGATGTTTTAGTGCAGACAGATCCAGAAGGAAGACGAGGCAAGTGGATTGCAGCTTTGTTGGAGTATGATGTGGAAATAAAGCCCACAAAGCTTGTTAAAGGACAAGGATTTGCAAAGTTAATGGCCGAATCAAACTTGCACGCCTTAGACATAAATCTGATCACTGCTATGTCCGATGAGAATGAGGAAGGTTCATCAATTCAGGTATTTGAAATGTTTGCTCTTTCTCCGTGGTATTCAAATATCATATATGTGCTTCAAAATTTGTCACCGCCACCCGGCATGACTAGAAACAAAGCTAGAACTCTCAAATTAAAGGCTACCAAGTTTTGCATTCTAAATTCTGCACTTTATTTGAAAGATCCCGGTGGCGTTCTGTTGAATTGTTTGGTGGAAGAAGAAGCAAAGCAGGTCATGGAGGATTTCCACGAAGGAGATTGTGGTGGTCACCTTTTTTGGAAAACAACAACAAATAAAGTTCTGAGAGCGGGATACTATTGGCCGACATTGTTTGTTGATGTATATAAGGTTGTCAAGAGCTGTCATAAATGTCAGATTTTTGAAGGAAGGTAGAAATTACAGCCTTTGCCGCTTAAACCCATTGAGGTGAGTGCCCCTTTTCAGCAATGGGGGTTGGATTTCATTGGTGAAATTCATCCCGCTTCTTCCGGTCAGCATCAGTGGATTCTCACGGCAACAGATTACTTCACGAAATGGATCGAAGAAATTCCCACCAGACAAGCTACAGATGCGGTAATTATTTCATTCCTTGAAAATAACATCTTGTCTCGCTTTGGTTGCCCGAATAAGTTAATCACTGATAACGCAACAATTTTCAAATCAAAAAGGATGATAGAGTTTTGTCATAAATATCACATCATTTTGGGTCACTCAACTGCATATCATCCGCAAGGCAATGGGTTGGCAGAGTCTTCTAACAAATCTTTATTCAACATCGTTAAGAAGCTGTTGGAAATCAACAAGAAGCACTGGCATAAGAAGTTGGTCAATGCACTTTGGGTAGATCGGGTCAGTCAGAAGAAATCCATTGGTATGTCCCCCTTTGAGCTTGTGTATGGAGTTGATACATTGTTTCCTACTTCTCTCACAGCCCCGGTAGTCAAACTTCTTCAGGAAGCCGGCAGTGAAGATGATCCTATGCAGAGAAGATTGAATCAAATGATTCATTTGCAGCAGACCAGAGAAGAAGTTTTCCAAAACACATCCAAGTTACAGGAGAAGATTAAGAAAATTTATGACAGAAAAGCAAAGGCGGACAAATTTCAGTTGGATGATGTGGTGCTAAAGTGGGATGCAAGGAATGAGGAAAAGGGTAAGCACGATAAATTCAAGAATCTCTGGAAGGGTCCTTTCAAGATTGCAGCATATCAAGGTCAGAATGCCTTTCTTCTGAAGGAGATGAACGGGGAAGATTGTCTAGGAGGGTCGGTCAATGGTTAGCTGCTCAAGCGGTACCATTTCTGAAAAGTTTTTTGTTGTTTCTATTGTCATTGTAAATACCATTTTATTTTTGTTTTGGTTTGAGTTCGTCAAGTCAGTCTTTGAGTCATTTTAAGTTCAAATTTTAGTCAATTTGAGTCAAGTTTCATGTTAATAAATGAGTCGAGAGTTTCGTGTTGTTTGTCGAAATAATGACTCCATAGCCCAATGGACGAAGGCACTGTCTAGCTCCTCCAGAGATCTGCCGTTCTTGGCACCTCCAAGGAGCTACCATCCCCATTGGAGCCAATGTTAGAGTCGGTCTTGTCAGTCCTCCATCGGAGATCAAAACTCTTTCTGCATTTCATTTTTAGGTGTCTCACTCCATTCACTCAGCTGCATTCCGCTAGGGGCATGCCAAATCTGACGGAAGGGTCTTGTCAGTCATTACCCCTCATACTTTGTACTTGCTAGCTTAGCTCTGTTCATCAAAGTTCATTAAATGACAGTCAATATTTGGTTTTTTTTTTTGATGAGGCAAAAAATCATGTCAGTCATAGGTATATGGTTTCATAAGTCGTGTTTTCAAAGTTCCCAATAATGCCAGCAGGCCAAAGGGAGGTTCAACAAGTTTCATCTCCAGATTTTCATCATCCATAATGCTCAAGGGTGATTCCTGCCTATCTTGCCTCATGAACTATTCTGTCTCTTCGATTTAATTTCCCAGCTTATGCAGTCCTTTGGTCCCACACAGCCCAGAAAATTCAGTCATTCAAAAAAAAATCGCCTTTTTCCATATCTATTTGCTAGCCTAAAATCAATATTCATTGTAAGTCATCTCAGACCATATTGTTTATTTCTTCACTGAGCGTGACCCGGAGAGAGCCCTCTCCTGTTCTGGTAGGGCTAGCTACCAAACTGAGCATGGTTTGTGGTTACCCTGAATTTTGCCTTCTTTCAACCTAAGGCAGATTTAGGCACTAACAGACAGAAAGTCAGCAACAACATTTTCCTTTCCTGGCTTGTCCACAATGGTCAAATCAAATTGCTGCAACAAAAGTAACCATTTAATGATACGAGCATTTACATTAGGCTTATTCATTAAATATCTAATCGCAGCATGATCAGTGTGTACGAATGTTTGATAACCAGTGATGTAGTGTCTAAACTTGTTTAGGGAATGGACTACAGCCAGGAACTCTTTTTCGGTTACAGTATAGTTCATCTCTGCCTTGGACAGGTTTTTGCTAACAAAGTATATGGCATATGGTAGTTTCTCCTCAACTTGTCCTAAGGCTACCCCTATGGCTCTATTCGAGGCATCGGTATGGATGTGGAAAGGTAGGGCCTAGTTTGGACCTCTCAAGATTGGGGCGGACACCAGCTTATCCTTCAACTCATCCAGAGCCCCTTGACAATCGTTAGTCCATTTAAACTCAACATCTTTCCCTAAGAGGCCAAACAATGGCGAGGCTAGCTTACTGAAATCTTTAATGAATCTTCTATAGTATCCTGCTAAGCCTAGAAAACTTCGAACATCCCTTACCTTTTGAGGAGGTGGAACCTTTTGGATGATAGCAATTTTGTTAGGATCCACCTGTAATCCTTGCTAAGAAATGGTATGACCTAACACGGTCCCTTCAGTCATCAGGAATTCACATTTTTTAGGACTGAGGGACAGGTTCATTTCAATGCACTTGGTTAGAACTTTTCCTAGGTTAGACAATGCTTCTTGGAAGTTAGACCCATAGGGAGTAAATTCATCCATATAGATTTCCACTGAATCGTGAACCAGCTCAGCAAATATGCTCAATACTAGTCTCTGGAAAGTGTCGGGAGCATTGCATAGCCCAAAGGGAAGGACCTGGTAGGCAAAGGTTCCCCAAGGGCAAGTGAAGGTGGTCTTATCTTGGTCTTCCAGGCTGATTTGGATTTGATTATACCCGCTGAACCCATCTAGGAAAGAAAAGAACTTCTTCCCTGCCAGCCCATCTAGCACTTGATCTATGAACGGTAAAGGGAAATGGTCCTTCTTGGTGGCTTTGTTAAGTTCTCGATAATCTACACAGATTCTCCACTTCCCATTTTTCTTAGGTACAAGCACCAGAGGAGAAACCCATTCGCTGTTCGAGATGGGGTAGATGAATCCTACATCCAACAAATTTTGCAATTCTTCTTTAACGATGTCTTTAAGGGCTGGATTCATTCTCCTCTGAGGCTGCCTGACTGGTTTACAATCCTCTTTAATGTAAATGTGATGGGTACAGACCGACGGATGGACTCCTTTCATTTCCTTATAGCTCCAGGCAAAAGCATCCAAATGGTGGCTCAATAAGCTACAAAGCTCCTTCTCTTGAGAGGAAGATAGGGATGAGCTGATCTTTAAGGTTCTTTCAGGGCCAAATTCCACATTTTTAACTTTGGGTGAGGTCGGATCGGCCACACAGAGGTCCACTAAAGCGCTGGCTTGGGTACCTTCCACTAACTCCTCTAATGATAGTGCACTGGAAGGTGGATTTTGAATCAAATTCTCGATCAAGTCATCCTCGGTCAGAGGACCTCCCCTAGTGGCTTCTACTGTGCACAATGGTGCAGAGTAGACTTCACCCTCATCTTCCTCCTCCAACCAGAGTGGTAAGTCGTGTTCTAACAGAGGTTGGGCAGGAGGGTATAGGACTAGCTATTTGGACATAGGCCCATTCTTGATGGTCATGCTTCTAGCTCGACAACTTATGTAAGCATCCACAGTACCTAACCAAGGCCTTCCAAAAATGAGGGGGTATCCAGTGAGTTTTTCCTTTGGTTGAAGGACCAAGAAGTCAGCAGGGTACTCCCAAGAATCAACAGAGACCAGGACATCCTCCACAATCCCTTCAGGAGTCACGGTGGAGCGATCTGCCAACTGCAGTACCGTCGAGGTCTTTCTTAAGGAACTTTGAAGATTAAGTTTAAGCATAGTGTCCCTGGTCATCACATTAATGGCAGCCCCTAGATCAATCAAGGTGTGGGGGATTATGGTGCCATTGATGTGGACATCAACTACAAGACTCCCAGGGTCCAAATATTTTGGACAGATTACTTGTCCCAACATCAGATTGGACAGTTGTCCTATGACATTGATAGTCGGGGCATCTCTCTTGTGCCTGCCTGGGTGCCTGAAACACTTCTCCTTAATCAATTTGTTGTAAATTGATACATCTTTTATGGCCTAGAGAAGTGCGATTTTCACACACAACTGTTTAAGTTCTCCCAGAAGTTTAGTCTCCTCTAGGTTTGGTTGTGTGGCTACTGTTAGTCTCTCAGGAAAGGGTGGAATCGCTTTGGGTTCACTTTCCTGTTTCTCTTCTTCTTCCTCTGGGGGAGGAGGCTGGCGATCTGGAAGGACCTTTCTAGATCGTAGGTTGATCTCCTGAATCTCCACAGCATAGGTAGGGCATGTTGTCTCTCTAGTGTATACTTGATGGGCCTGTCTATTGTTGGGGTTCAGGTTCAGTTCAGCAGGCATCTAGGGTTGTCTTGGAGGAGCAGGAGGTAATGGTTGTGGTTGAGTAGGAGGCAGAGGCAAAATAGCGGGAGGAGAGTTGTATTGGGGCCTCCACCCCGGTTGAGGTGCATTCCACTGAGGGTGTGGCTGGACATGAGAGTGAAACGAGTGAGTGGCAGGTTGAGTATGGTATTGAGATGGATAAGACCAAGGAGGAGGTGTGGACCAGAAAGGATGAGTAGGGGACCCCCAAGAAGGCATGTGAGCGGATTGGTTGGGGTTGTAACAAGTTTGGGATGTTCCTTGCATCCCCTGTTGGTAAGGTCTGGACCCATGCAGCCTCCTTTGGTTGAGGAAGTAGAGTGGCTCAGTGGCCCCTTCAGCCCCTTGGTACATGGCTTTAAGTCCAGGTAAGGTTGGGCACTGGTTCGTGGGGTGGTCTTCCTCACAAACGAAACATACCTCCACTGAGTGCAATGGACACTCGTTCTTAGGATGCTTCCTGGTACATCTGGGACAAAAAATGGCCAAAGCCCTCTTAGCTTCCTCTTTCTTCTGTTGGATTCGGAAGGTATCTAGTTGCATAGCAATGGTCTGTCTCATCTCACTTTTGAGGTCTTCCATCTGATTAGCAAACTCATGCTTAGAGAAGGTGGTACTAGCTGAGAGTGAATTCCCCCTACCTCATTTACGGGCTGCCCTAGAGTGGTTTCTAAACACATTATTTATGTCCTCATAAGGTAGTTAGTAGATGTCTCCTCCAGCTAGCAGATGGAGGGTATCTAGAAGGTCTTCGGGGACTCCTCGGACCAGAACCAGCTTCAGAGATTCAGGGTCAAGCATGCACCTGGCCATTTATAGCTAAGTTGGAACCTTTCCTTGTAGTCTTCTAAAGACTCATCACTTCCCATGGTCATCCGAAAGATCTCTCCCTTTGTTTCCTTTGACCTGCAGTAGTCTCGATATTTGTTGTTAAAGGCTTGCTGCATCTGAGCCCAAGTTGTGATACTGTTTCCAGGTAGCCCCATGAACCAGCGTAGTGCTGCATCCTTGAGGGTAGATGGAAAGAGTTTCAACTTTTGCTCGTCTTCTACATAGTCATAAGTTTGACAAAGGACAGCAAACTCAAACAGGAAGGTATCAGGGTCTTCAGTGGTCAATCCATGGAAATGAGGTAAGGCTGAGGGACTTATGTTTTTCATCTTCATGTCCCCGTTGGTCTCTCGGATGGGAAAGGCACCTTCTATTCTCTCTTCATCTTCTCTACTGTTTCTGTTTTTAGCCATGGTCTCAAAAGGAATGTTTTCTTGCTCTTATTCTATTATAGGATCTTCGTATATCTCAAGAGGTTCACCTATAGGTTCTTCTGGATCACTGCCACCAAAGAAGAGAGAAGGGTGACTCAGTGATGTGGTGGGGGTGTTGGGTAGGAATTTTCCAGTATTGTCTCTGTTCCTACGAGGCATGAAAATGTAATATTTTTGTTTTCTTTTGTGTTTTCTTTTCTGTTTGTACCTGCAAAACTAAAAGAGATTGAATTGCACCTAGCTAAAATCTATCTTGCTGAAATGAAAATTTGGAATTGAAATGAAAGCGAGAAAGGACTAATCTATTTTGCTGAAATGAAATTGCGGAATTGAAATGCTAATCTACGCTTGCAGAATTGAAATTGCGGAATTGAAATGCTAATCTACGCTTGCAGAATTGAAATGCTAATCTATGAAAGCAGGAAATGTCTAATCTACTTTTGCAGGAATGAAATTGCAGAATGGAAATGAAATAAACTACTTAGCAGAAGGTTGTAGTAGAAAATAGAAGAAAAGCAGCAATCACAAATACTCTGACGCTTCCCTGGCAACGGCACCAAAAAGAATGGTGGGCTCTAGTATTGCAGCAATAATGCTGCAACTCCTGGGACTCCCTTCTTTACTTTTATCAACCCGGTAGTTCGTAGCAAACCTGGAAGCGACAGTGCTATATGCACAAGTACTAGCTCTTGCCATAGCTGTCACTGGATCAGCTAGCACAAGTCCGCTAGGAACTTAAGCCAACTTCTATGAGCTCTTAGAAGAAGCTTTTAATAGTGATGGATGAAAGCTAACTCAAAGGAAGCTAGTCTACTTGCAAAAAGACGCTGAAAGTGAAAAAGGAATGCAAACCCTAGTTCTACCGATCAACCCTACCGATGCAAGTAAAAGTATGAAAGCTACAGAAATGGATTCTATTGACTTCTAAAAAGGTAAAATGCATGTGACTAAGCTACTTCTGAAGAGAAATATGAAGAAAACATCTTTTTGCATTTTTGAGTAATTTATCAGAATTATTTTGCATGTACTTTAACTGTTTTTTATTGTGCAGAGGTTTATTGGTGAAAGGAAATGGAGTAGGCACTTGCAAGAGGTTGCGAAGGCTAGAAGAGGGCCTAAGGGGTCCCTAGCACCCTTCCAGAGAGTTTCACAATGCTCGGATCTCAAGAAATCGCTTTCGTGAGCTTCTACAGGAAGTCTGCAGGGGTTCTACAGGATGTTCTGTGGCTTCTACAGGATGTTCCGAAAGGGAGTTTTGAAGGGCTGATGGTGAGAAAAAGTGGAGAAGTGGGTATGGAGGTGAGATGAGGGTGTGATGAGGTCTAGGACTTGGCAAACGAAGCGGGTGAGTGATAAGGATGGTTGGGTTTGTTCAAGGAGGGTTAGAGAAATGTTGCAAAAAATATAGAAATTAGGTCAACGTGCGGGAACGTGGCAAATGCGAGGCAAGAATCAGAATTGGAGGATGGATCAGGCAGTATTGGGGGAGTAGGGGTAGGCAAAGAGGTATTACAGGTGCTCTGTAAGTTATTTTCCAAACTATTCAAACAAAGACTCGGAAAAACCAAAGACCTAGCTACTCTGACCTAAATATCAGCAAAGAAAATGAGCAGATGTTTATTGCAACGCAATCATATGAAATAGCTATGCAAACTAAGAAATCATGGACCTAAACATGTAACCACAATTGGTATCAACTTCTGCAAATGAGAATTTAACACTAACAATTGCATGATGAAGCAAAGACAATGTTTTTGGGGGCAGCAAGGACACCTTGGTCTCAGCTCATGGTTCCACAGAGGGAGAGGTGAGATCAGGGGTGCTTGATGGCCTTTTTCTGAAGATCTTCTCTGTTATTAACCTATCAAGTCAATCTAAACATGAAAAGCCTTTCTAATCATCAACAATGATCTAGGTAACCAAGCAAGACTGTAATCTACTTAACAGAAATTATTTTGCAAAAACATTAAAAACATATAACAGTACATGAAGGAGGCCTTGGCACTTGGGTTGGGCCCAACCCCAAGAGCTACAGGCTCCTAAGAAAAGCTCAGAACTGATGCCAAATGAAACTGCTTTTCATTATTCAAAAATAACCATGTCACAAAGAAAGTTGTACAGCAGAAGCTACAAAGTGAGCTGAGAAACTAGCAGCACTATAGTGCAGAATACAGCCGTTCAAAAAAGTAACCTATGAAGGTTGGAAGCCTTCCTATTTATGCACCACGAGGGTCTCCAACAACCCTCCTTAACTCGAGGGGCTGCTTGAACTGCCAGTGATCAGACACTTTACACAAAACTGCTCGGCTGCCTTTGGGAATCCTTCTCAGTGGCCTGCTGAACTCCAAGCTGAGGGTGGAGAATTTGAGGAAGGGGCCATTTAGTGCAGGAGACACCCTTCCTACGAATCCTCACCCTTGTTCCTTCATGCTTGGCTGTCATCTGGCTCATAAATGCTTGGCCTTGGTCCAAAATTTGTCTAAAAATCTGCAATAACCACATGTTAGCCTTCTTGGTCAAGTGACTATCCTCATTCGTTCAACTAACATAAATATACTCAAAAAACATGCATAAACTATGAAAAATGGTGGATTGATGAAGAACAATAGGCAAAATGAGCCCAATAAGTTACCCATTTTTAGGGCTCATCACTTTGCATGCTCCCCTGGCTTCCTTCTGCTAGTCAGGGGCAGCATCAGGCTCCTGCTAACTGGTTCCTCTCGTGAAGGTTGCACCAGGCTCCCGCTATGATCTACTTAAGTTCCCATCATGGAGTATTATTAGTTGCTTTAAAACCCAAGTATTAAACCTTGATTATCGAAATCATTTCCAAATAGCCCCGAGATCAATACTTATACTTAGGCTTTAAAAAACCTTAAGTATTAAACAATATGGGTTATTTAAAAAATAAAAAAAAAATCAAAATGAATAGGAGTTTTTAATTCCCAAAGGTTGAATTCTTCATAAACTCCGACTCATCCAAAATCTTGCATCGCAAATAAACATAAGGAAAAGACCCCTCCGTTAATTCCATTGTGATTTTGATAGAAGCACTGGACCTGACGACCAAGTTAATGCAATCCTATAAATCCCCCGTGTCTGCAGATCATAATAATTTCAAACTTAAGTCTCTACCTTAACTCGATTGTGATTTGATAAGGCTAGGAAAGTATCTTTTAGTGTAGTCAATGTATGTTAATTTAAAAAATTAATGATATGTTTCTATAATTTTTTGCACTTTTCTAAATTTACTTGCCAATCCAAATATTTCAATCAATTCCTTATCTTAAGACTTTCAAATAAGAACATTCAAGAAGTAAAATTTCACTTAATAACAATTTTAGTCGTCATATTGGCTTGTAAAAAGTGTATTTTAGTGCACAATTAATGTATGTTAAATTACAATGATTTTAGTTTAGATGTCAAGATGTAAACTACAAATAAGTTTTATTCGATTTTTCTTCTTTTAAGAGGTTATCTAAAATATCTTAATAGACATAACATATATATATATATATATATAGTTGCACATTTTACATTCCAATATGAAGCATGTGTGTAACTCTTTCCACGTTTTATATCGAACTAACACGTGACATATTTATTAATAACATAAAAATATTTCAATCTTGTTCATAACCTAGATTGTTGAATTTCCATTTGAAGTAAAATAATATATAAACTTGGTTGTTTCATACTAAAATGGATTTTCTAAAAACCAAATATGTGTGACATGTATATAGATATATAAAATTTCTTGCATACTCAACATGAATAATATACACATGACATTTAAAAAATTTAAGATGAAAAATTTTAATTAAATCTAAATCTAAATCCATATTGATTCTAAATTTTAATTAAATTTTAGATCTATGAGGCTCACATAAGGATCTTATCCCTAAAATTAAAACCTCCTTGAAATTTGGTGTGCTTTAGAAACTTAAGCACCTTAAGGAAACTAAATCTTATATAACATATATGTACACCATTATGAATCCATCCTAGATAAGAGGGAAACATTTCATTATTCAAAATTACAAGAGTATTCAACAGTCAGATTTATAGATTACAAAAATCATGCATTTAAGATCTCTTATACTATATTAGATTACACTTGACTGTTATAGACTCAGCGTAAGGGCTTGCATTTTCATCATCTACTCATCTTGCCAATGCCTCATAGGAATGCAAGTCTCCATAATACATTCATGGTTTGATTTTGCAATCTTACATCTCCTTGGCTCACTTTTATTTGTTTTTATTTATATGATATTGATATGAGATGTTATGACTAGATGACTGTATTGGCAAGATACATATTCAAGCATAAAATATCTACAAATGATGCAATTAATCTGTCTTTTTAACCTTTTAAAAAAATGGCCCATCACAACCATGTAACCAATTTGGTATGTGAATTTTCCATATTCATATTGTCTCACCAGCCTACTTTTCACCCGTGTGCATCAGATCAAATAGTAGGCCACATTCTCTTCGTTTCTTACGGGGTAGTGACAACAAAAACATCACCTACAACCAAAATAAAAAATATGTATTTGTTAAATACATCCAAAATTTCAAATTAAAGATGAAACTGAATGATGGATGGGATACATATCCCCTTACAAGATCAGAAACTCGATCATGATCAAGTGAAAAAATGACCTCTTCATTGTGCATCTCTTTCCATGTCAGAATTGGATGAGGTCCCTTTGGATTAAGAGGGACATACTTCCATCTTTTCATGTACCCGTGTTTTTCACAATGATTAAGTCTACATCAATTGACACCAATGTAAAACTCACAAAAACATGCAATTTTTCTTATCTCGATGGCAAATATTTCCCCTTTGTCTTTGTTCTACAATGAGTGTAATTCCCTTGTTCCTTCTATAGTATTACAATACCAAGGAATGGATCTATTCACATTGCCAAGTTCAATATTCCAGAAGAACCTACACATGGGCCTTATAGATCTATGACCTTCATGTCCTAAATGGGATTTGCACCTGTTGACGACCTCTAGTGATGATTTGAGTTGATCTGCATCATGACTCATTTGTTACCTCCTAAGTGCTCGCCTCACACAAGCACTTGCACCATCATGCTCACCCTTTCCATGTCTTGTTTCAAAGTAGCTCCAAGTATGCTGAATTTTTGTCTTCTTGTGTAGTCCGATCAACCAATAAAAAGTGTGCACTGACTTGAACTGCCGTACAAAACCATCTGACAATGGCCAATGCTTCCTCAATGATATGCCATTTTTTTAATGATTCATACATTAGGTCAAAGTAATGTTGCACGAACAATGTGTCATGCTAATGATCATCATTGATGTACGAACACTATCATGACCAACACATCCAACCATATTCATAGCCGGTGAAGCCTACGATGGACCAACACATCCAACTATATTCATACCTTGCGAACTCTACGATGCACCAACACATCCAAACTCCTCACAATAAAATTAGTGCCCAGATAATCCAAGATCCATTTACTCTGCAGAGCATTTTGGTTTCCGTTTAATTTCTTTGGAGTTAAACTTTTGAGGGTTTTGTTGTTTTGACCCTTCTAGAAATTTCAATATCAGGATTTTTCCCTGCAGAAGCTTCAGCAAAGATGTCATTAGTTGAAGAAAGATCTCAGTTAACTCCACATAGAGGATAGTCATAGACATGAGAAAATTTCATTTAGGTACTATGATGAACTATAATAACATTCTCTTAAGATTTTTACAAGAGTCATTCATCATCCAATAGTTATTTAGGGTTTTGCACTAATTTTCTTCTTAATTCAAGGGTTTTTTGACCTATTCTCCTTTCAGTTTTAGGGTTCAAATTCAATACGAGGGTTTTTAACTGATGACGAAGACTTATATTGATTCAACATGGAGCTAGTCGTAAACCACTGGCCTAACATGACAATCCATTCGATGCTTTATGGGATTATTTTGGAAGTGACGGGGGTATTCTAGTTCAAGGTGAGTTATTTAATGCTCCACTACTCTATCAATAGCTCTATTTCATTGACATTGTCTCAATATTTCATTTTTGTTGGGTGTCTAGTTTGTGGTGCAAGTGCACACCTTTTCAATAATCTGTAATTTATGGACCACAAGTCATGCCCCTATTTTTTGGTTCATTACCTTTGGCTAGTTGTAGAATCACAAATATTCCTAACATGAATCTCTCTCTCTTGTTTGTGCACTTAGACTTGATTTCTTGTCAAACCCTCAAAGGCGAAAATAACTCTTCCTTCAATGGGCACAATAGCAAACTCAATTCATTTCAATTTGTTGTAAGTGCGTTTTTTTCCAAACAATTTCTTTTTAGTGCGCACTTGGGCTTTTTTCCTTGGATTATTCACATCCATCACACTTCTTCCCAAAATTATAGGTATATATTATCTTCATAGAATTATTTCCGTTATTTTTTCATGTGATTCCCTTATTTAAAGGTTCCAATCGCACCTCCTTCAAAATAGTGCAGGAATTTAAGGTTCCAATCACACCTGCTTCAAACTAGTGCAGAAAATTAATTATCGATTGCATTAGTTGATATTATGATGCCAAGCTTTGCCCTTGTCCTATTCTTGGCTATATGTGGTAGAAAAGCAATCTGCTTCCCTTTTTTCCATCCCATGCATGCATTTCCTCTTTAGGTGTTCTTCCTCTTGTTTTCTAATATCGTAGAAGTCCCTTTTTATTCCGCAACAATTCATGGACTTTTGTAATGAGTGATCCATTGCCTAAAGAAATTATAGATGCCCTACCATCACAACATCCCTTGATTAAGTGCGATGTGATTCAATCATGGCAGATTCCTTAAAGCTCTCCAATATTTAACTACTCCTTTCCCTCCTTCATTCTGGGGGTCATTGGCCCTTTTGTATACGCTATTGTATTTTAGGTCAAAATGGAAGCAGAAGGTTTCCATTTCCACTATGTGTGTGAGGTCTATGGGGCTCAAAGCTATAGTAAACAGGTAATTAGAGTTATAAGAATAGAGATCTCCTCCTTCAAATCTCAAGTGCCTTTTAGAGTGAGGAAATTATGGAAACTATGGCCAAGCAAAGGCAACATATTGATCATCTTGAGGATCATTGCAGTATTATCTTTTATTTAGCCTTAGGATTGGCCTGTGGAACAGTTACCAGAGAAAGAACACTCCTTGCACAAGGAATATTTAGTCCAGGAATAGTCCCATCATACTGATAAAGGAGATGCAAAGTTTGACCCCCTGCTCAAGAATGGAATAAAAAGGAGCCCTCGGTAATAAAAAGAATTTACAAGTGTTTTGAATTCATTTCAAAGTAGTATGTTTTTTTTTCCAGTTTGTTAAGGCCTATACTTCTATAATCTTTATTTTTGTACATCAAACAACAGGTGTAGCCCAACTACTTGGAAATGTTTTTGAACTTATGGGTATTCTTTAGAAAGAGATAGTTTTACAGTTGTTCCACCTTTTGTACTCTCTTAATGTTTAGCTTGTCCACATAATTTTTTAATATAAATCTATCTTTTGTTCTTGTTCAAAAAAGAAAAATCCTCCACTTGTAGTGGTTTATACATACACACTGGAGTATACATCACATCTTTAAATTAATCATGATTATCTTAAATAATAATTTATCCATGCATACCAAGATCTAGGTGCTTGCTTCAGTTGTATAGATAACTAACCAAAGTTACAAGATGCCTGAAATAAGACTTTTTTTAATGAAAAATATACATCTCTGTGAATATAAATTGGTTTAGGTTTGGTCTAGAAAATAGTGGGTGCCCCATGGCATAACTCTCAAGAGTCAAAATATTACTCATTGCTCCTTTTTTCTTTGCTTAGTATTTTAATTTATTTTTCAAAAGTTGTAGGCAAATTATAATCACACCAGAATGTTTAGAAATCATACAAGCCTATCATGTTTTCTTGTAGTGTTTCAACCACTTCTAGATTACTTGAATTTGCGCAATATCAAGTCTCCTAGTCCGATCTCAATTGAGAGTAAGATTTTGAGAGTTCTCCCATTGGTCCATTAGGGGAACTTTGAGGTCTGAAATGGGCCTCCTAAGGAAATTATAAAATAATATTGGAAATAATAAAATAAGATTAGATTACATCATCAAATTTTAGAGGGAAAAAAGAAAAAACTATTTTTTCAACTCGTATTTTCAACTTATCTCCCTATGGGTTTACTCAAATTTCGAGCAGAAACACTCGTTGGATGAAAACTTTGATTCCTCATCCAACGAGTACCCATGTTGCATACTTTCAATGGACCCTACTACACGAAAAATGAGAAATACATGAAAAACGTTATTGCAATCATGTTTTTTCACGTATTTCTCATTTTTCATGTAGCAGGGTCCATTGAAAGTATGCTACATGGGTACTACATGGATGAGGAATCAAATTTTTCATCTAATGAGTACTCCCTCTCGAAATTTGAGTAAAACCTTATGGAGATAAGTTAAAAATATGAGTTGAAAAAGTAGTTTTATTATTTTATTATTTTTTAATATTTTTACTTTTTTACTCCAAAAAGGGTGAATCATCCCCCATGATTGACATCATCATCTTGAATCCTATTAGTTCTTATAAAGTTTATTTTGGTCGTACATTTTTCTTTGGAGGCCCTTTTTAGACCTCAAAAGTCCCCTAATGAGCCAATATTTTCTAGACCAAACCTAAACCAATTTATATTTGCAAAGATATATATATATATATATATATATATATATATATCATAAAAAGATCTTATTTCAAGTGTCTTATAGCTATGGTTAGTTATATATGCAATTGAAGCATTTACTTTTTTCTAGATCTTGAATTTGCACAATATGTAGGCCTCGACCTCTATATTTCTTGCATTTGTGAAATATTTAATTTTCCACAACATACAATGGTTTTTGCAAATTATAGACATGGTTCTCTTTACTAGGTTACATGAATCCATGTGGTTGTTCCATTTATTCATCTATCACCCATTCGAAATAGAAACTTTTACATCCATCTTATGAGTAGGCAATTTATAAAACATTACAATATCTAGCACAACTCTTATGGTTGTAATCTTAGCTATAGGTAAAAAAAAATATTCATGATTTATTCCTTCCTTCTGCACATAGATTTTGGCTACTAACTGCACTTTGTACTTGCCAACAATACCATTATAATTACATTTAGTTTTTAATATCCACCTATCATAAACAAAAAAATTGTGCTACCACACACAAGGATGAAAATCTAGTATGGAGGTGGGGATTATCACCCCATAGTTAAGAGGTAGAGGTGACAACCAAACTTATTGGGTTAGTTCACTGATTGGATGAGAATTACTTGATTCATTCGTTCAGTAGACTCATTGAAGGTAGGCAGGCTAATGATGACGTGGAAGTAGAGTTAGCTTTGGTCTTGAGAGTATATGTTCGGGTAGGCAAGCGATGGTTCTTTTGTTCCCATGATTAGCTCCTGGTTCAATTCACAAAGGTTGTTCCTATGACTATTGATTCATGTGACAATTTTTTTCTAGTAGAAATTGGTTAGCCTTTCCACTCACTAACGAAGTCACCAAAAATGTCATTTCTCTTCAGTATTAGTAGTGGGAAGGCTTGTAAGGTCCCTCAATGGGCACATTGATATACACTGCTTGTTCAAGAGAAAGCTTCATTAGCTTAGCTCCCAACTTGGAAAATCTAGAGAAACTACCTTTTCATCTAGATGCTTTGGGAGCACATAGACCTTCTTCTTGTACTTCTTGGACTTCTTCTCATTCTAGGCTCCAACTAAGCAATAACCAAGTTTGTAAAGGAAAAAGACATGACAAATGTTGGGTAGCTCGTGTTAGGTGTGGAGCCTAATTATCTTCTTTATTCATAGGTGTCGTTGCATTTTACCCCAGTTCGTAATGGGGTGGCAACGCTACCTGTTTGTTTGTCGCAGGGGGGGTGATGAAAATTTTTAAGAGCCCCCTCCCCTGACGAGGGTTTGGGGGTAGCGTTCCCGAAGCTAAAAATAGATGTAAAATTGCATTGTAAAATATTGTAATTTCATAGTCAATCTGAGTTGTTCATTAGGCAGATGATCTTACGGTAGAAGTTATGTTTAATTTAGGGTTTTTTCCCATAGAAGGCAACCCCTCACTAGGGAATTGTATTGCGGCTATGTAGATGTGTATTCTGAGCGAGAAAGAGAGAGGAGATTGTGTGAGAGTGAAGAGGAAATTACAAAGGATCTATTGTAAGTTGCATCTCTTCATTTTGTTCAATAATATATAAGGAAGGACTGGTTGTTTCTCCATGGACGTAGCCCAAATTGGGTGAACCACGTATATCTGTGTCTCTCTTGTTTTATGCATTTTCTTTGTTTGTGTTTCTGCAATATTTATTCATTCCATTGCTCTGCAATATATAATTTTCTAACAACCTTTTCATCTAACTACCTTTTCGTCTAGATGCTTTGGGAGCACATAAACCTTCTTCTTGCCCTTCTTGGACTTCTTCTCATTTTAGAGCTCCAACTGAGTAATAACCTAGTTTGCAAAGGAGAAAGACATGAAAAACGTTGGGTAGATAGTACACAACCCAAGTTCATTAGACGTCCCTATGTAAGAATGATGATGTCACTATTGGTATCAATGAATGCCCACCTATCTGTCTGAGGCTTGATGATAATCTTCTTAACACTAGTGGAAGTTTCAAGATTTTGCATGTCAATCTCGTTGTCAAAATGACTAATGTTGCAAACAATGGCATTATTCTTTATTTTCCTCATGTGATCAATCATGACATTTGTGGCTCTCAGCAGATCATATAGGAGAGAGTGTCTATATCCATATAAATTATCAAACTTTCTCTTGCTAACAAAGTCATTAACATTGATAGTAGGGAATACAAAACTCTCGTTGGCTTACATCTGTTAAAGCCACTTCATACTATTAGTTTTCTCCTCAAAAAAACAAATCGAAATATCCTTGATCTTGTGGTACCTCAAGGGATCCATATTGATTCTCTCCTTGATCAACTCCAAAACCATCTAAAACTCCATATTTGTGGTAGACTTCGAATCTGGTAACTTCTCGATCTTGGAAAATTTATTCTTAGCCTTGACCCCCAAATGGATCAACAAATTTGCATCACCACTATCATTGAAAATTAGATCAGGGCCACCACCTAAACCCTAGTCAAGAGCCCTTTCAGTACACCACTGGTATTCCTGTAACATCTCCCCCTTCCAAGAAAACAATATAGTTTTTTCATGGAAAATAGCCATGGCAGCATGGTCATACATGGAGAAGATGATGCAGGAGCACCATCTCACCTCAACACCAAGTTCCTTGAGGGTCTCAATGAGCACCTTGGTCTGGATGGTCACATGGAAGGACCCTGTGATCCATGCACACTTAAAGGTTTTTGTGGGGTTGAACTTAGCTCTGCATGACATCAATCCAAGCATCTCAACTTCTGCCAATTCAATCTCCAATCTACAAAAATCCACTTGGGAGAGATATTTCACCTTGTATTCCCATTTGGACACAGTTTTCTTGGCCAAACGTGCCATTGCTATGGAGAAAAAAAATGCAGAACTGACAGAACCACATATTACAAGAATCAAGCTTAGGCTGATTTTCTCCAATAGAGAATTTTCAAAAGATAACCCTTTAGAAAATATTGTTTTTATGTTTGTATTGATAAAGATTGTAGTTTTAAGAAAATTATCAAGCCAAATAGAATTTTGTTAAAATTATAAATCCATGATCTTATGTGCTAGAAATGGATTTTCAGAACTTAATGACCCAAGATGTCATTTAATCATGGAAAATTTACCAACCCAAGATTCATATTGAGATTCAGCCAATGTTAATCTAGAAACTCTGTAATATTCTCAAAGTCACTACAATTGTGTATACATGCTTTCAGGAGGGTATTTTCTGAGAGTCACTACTATTGTATATTGTGTCAGTGACAACATGCATCTGAGTTCCCCAAGAAATATCATTATTTAAGGAAAACCAAGAAGGTTACTATATGGTTATGAGCAAGGTGTATTTACCCAAGACATCTATGATATGGTTATGTGCAAGGTGTATTCATTATTTACCAAACAAGGATAGGTTCAGGCTACTTGAAATTGTCGGATTGGGACTAGATTTTCCTATAGTAAGTTTTTCCCTTCTCTCTGGGATTAGCTTTTCTTTTTCCAGAACATGAAATCTGAACCCCCACTAAATACCCTGCAACATCAAATCTGTGAACAAACCAAAATATTTTCTAGGTAGCTGGAGTTATTTTTTAATATGGTCCAGGCATTGGTTGATAGTTTGACTGTGAGAAATTGACTTTTAATTTTTATTTTCCACTATTTTCTCTGATCGAGTTGAAATTAATTTTTCCCATGTTATTTTCTATATCCAATGTAGGAAATTAAGAAGCAACCAGTTTGGTTAGTTGAGCCATGTTACACCATGTATGCCCTTGGATTATTATGTCCAAAGTGATGTCAACAAATGGAGATACTAGTGTTGTGATGAAAGGAATCACTGATTGAGCCTGTGATTACTTCATCAAGACTATAATGTTAGAGGATATAAGAAACATTTGGCAACATGTAGTGTGTAGATGGGGCCAATAATTCTCAAGCATGGCATGCGAGAATGTGAGGATATTGAAATAATTGATTCACCAGATCCCTTTTCCAAAAAGAGGAAGGATACCAGTACTAGGGACTTTTTTGATGATGTTATAAATGACATTAGCAGTCTCAAGAGGGCACAATTTCACTGGAATGTGCAATAATTTGTTGTTTTTTTAATTAGTTGGGAATATATAGTAAGTTTAAACTTCCTTAACATGCCTCTACCTAGCGATAAGAGGTTGTACTTCTGCTATTTTTTTTTTGCTGGCTTAATATTGATATCTCTTCAGAAAACTTAAACTTGTATTCATGGCCACTCATCTCCTCCCGTATTCTATTAATCCAAGAAAATCCATACTTGAGATCATTTTTCAATCTATTATTGTACTCCACTAGCTGTATGACTTGCCCATTAGCTTGCATTAACTACTTTTCAAGAAAATTATAATCTACTCTCCCATATTGGTCATCCTTCAGTGTTTTATTGTTCTTCTTCAAATTTTTCATTTTGTTTTGCAACTCTTGGACTCCTTTTTGGAGGTTTTGTGTCTGTTTTGCAGCAAAGCTAAGTCGGTTCCAATACTTTATGTTTTCCTCCTACAATATATCAATCTCTCGCCCAACAACATCAATACTTGTTGGGCCTTTAGCTTCATAAAAAATAATTAGGAGGCAAACAGTTAGGTTACCTCCTAATACTTATGGATTACCTCCAAGAAATAGTTAGGTTACCTCCTAACTGTTTCATTAAAATAATTTTCACGTAATCCATAAAAAAGTTAGGTTACCTCCAAGAAACAGTTGTAATCGGACTGCTAACCGAGAAAAAGAACCCTCATTTGTCTTACATTTAATATCAAAGCTCTATCGTCCATGAATCTTAGGGTTTTTAGCACTCAATTTCCCCTGCAAGCTCTATCGCCCATTAATCTTAGGGTTTTGAGCACTCAAGCCCCTCTGTAAGCTCTAACGTTCATGAATATTAGGGGTTTCAGCGATCAAGCTCCCTTGCAAGTTTTAATTTTACAATACATCCAGTGGATTGTTCAAGTGTATTTTAATATAAAAAAGGGTCTTCCATAAGGACATATGAAGAAAATTTGACAGGTCTATCCTGGCTCAATGGGGTTTTGATCAACCAAATGCAATTGTGGGTGTCTTGGCAGATTCACAGTAAGAAAATAAGTGCTAAAAATAATTCATGTGGGGGTTTGGAGATATGATTCCCACTTAGAAGCCAATGATTTTGGTTGTTATAAAATTATTACCTTATTCTTGTGCACAAAAGTAGAATTTAATTATGATAAATTCTTATGAAAGAATTCCTCTATTTTTGTGGGTAGAGGTAGAATTTAACTATGATAAAATTCTTATGAAAATTTAACTATGATAAAATTCCTATGAAAGAATTCCTTTATTCTTGTGCCTAGAGTTAAAATTTAACTTTGATAAATTACTATGATATAATTCCTCTATTCTTTTGCGTGGAACTATGACATTTTTATATGAAAATATGACAGGAGGATAGTCCACTGTGTTGCATAGAGATTCCCAGACTTCCACTGTCGTCTTGAGATAAAGACAAGCGAGAAAAAAGTGTGAAAATTACAGGAAAATCATTAGGTTGAACACTGACATATCATGGAGGAAGGAAGCAAGTAGATTTCAGTTGGATTTATTTTTCTGAACAATTATTCTCTTTTTTATCTGATTGTCATTGAGAGAGGAGACCAAGAAACAGTTAGGAGGTAACCTAATTGTTTGAATCAATTATGGATTACCTCCAAGAAATAATTAAGAGGTAACCTAACTGTTTGTTGAGCCTTTCAGCATTTGTGCTTTTTTATTTCCCCCTTGCAATATCTAGTACAACAAGTATGTTTCAAAGCTTCTACATCTATACTTTTAGTTCCTTTTTAAATATCATTTCAAAGGAAATATTATTCAACAATGAATAATTATTTTTTCTTTGTACGTGAATAATTGAATTGTCCTTTCTAGTTCTAACACCTTCTCTTCGACTGATACCTTCTCTTTAATATGTTTCTCACATTCAACTGAAAATGCAGTGTTTTTGTTTTCCATTTGACATAGTATGCCACGTAACTCTCCTATCTCAAGCTAACTGTTTTTTCCATTTTTCTGACTCTTTTTGTAGTTTGGTCTTCAAATCATTTCCTTCTTGTAACAAGCAAACCTCCTTTCCTAAATTTATTATTTGAGTATTGCATGTTGTAAGTTCATGTTCATTTTTTTCTTTCACACTTTGGAAAAAACATAGTTGTTCATTGAGGTGTTCCACATGTCCATGTGAATTTTTCAACTCACTGCTCAGGTTCATGTTTTCTCTTTCAAGTTGAGAAACCCTTTTCTGGAAATTGTGCAAATTTGCTTCAAGAATGTTTATCTGCTTAGTGCACTGTTGATTCTCAACTATTAGGGTATGCTTCTTTTCCTATAGATGTTGGGAAATTAATAGTCTTTTCTTCAATTCATCGCCAAGCCTCTGTATCTCTATTGTATGAGATGACAATACATTTTCTAGATATGTCTTTCTGTCTCTAAGCTCCTCCTCTACTTTTTCAACAATCTTTGACATTGCTAACTTTTCCTCCTCATAGTTTTGGAAAAGTTCCCTCAATTTTTTATTTTCATCTTGTAAACTAACAATACACAACTAAATATTCTCTGGGTCTAGTCATAATAGTTCGATTTTCCTTGTGATTATCTGTCTAGGTTATTTCTTTCCTCTTTCGAGAAATAAAGTTTTTGCTGCAGAGAATTTCTCTAGTCCAGATGAAGTGCCACTTCATCCAACAAATTGACCTTGTCTTGCTTCAATTTAGAGACTTCCTCTTCTATAGTTTTAAAATACATTGATACATAAGATTTTTTCTCTACGAGAGCATCATTCTTGTTTCAAAATTGGAAAATCACTTCCTCTAGAAGCTTTATTTTTCTATGAGCATCCTTTAGCCTCTTAGTTCCCACTTGTATCTCTGTTGTCAGAGCTTTCTCTTGTTCCTGTGACTGACTCAATTCTTATTGGAAGCTTGTTAGAGTTTCATCAATCCTCTTGTTCTAGACAATCTCTTCCTGAAGTCTTATTTTAAGATTTTATTCCACATTACGTGTAGAAGTTAGTTTTTCCACTAGCAGGCTCATCTCCTTGACTATAGCGTATTCTCATCCCTTTCTAAGTCATGTTTTTTCTTTTCTATAACTTTCAAGTGTAGATCTCTAGTTGATAACTCATCTTTAAGCTTTTTATTTTTTTCTTCTTCATCCTTCAGCCTCTCAGTTCCCACTTATATCTCAACTTTGATAACTTTGTCTTGTTCTTGTGATTGACTCAATCAATGCCTATTGGATGCTTTTCAGAGTTGCGTCAAACTTTCAGTCAACATCCTTCAGCCTCTAATTTCCTGCTTGTATCTCTGTTGTCATAAAGAAATTTAATAAACAAGTAATAAAGCACTCATAAAATAAATAGCAGAAATATACCCAAACCAGACATGGCAGAAAAGGCATGAAAGACTTTCCTGTAGTCTCTCATTCTCATGAATTTTTCTATATTTTAAATAATGTTTATGATACATATAAATACATGAGAAATTTGTCTCAAGATAATGCATCTATCTTGAACAAACTTGGTTGAGATACATTCTCAACAAAACACTAATCTAGGAGAACTAGTTGGAGAGAATCTTTCATCCTAACTAAACTCCCTAGTTTGAGGAACTAACTCCTAATTCTCAAGATTTGGTTTATTTAATTATAATTTTGGATTTATAATTGTTTTATTATGAGAATGAGGCTAACATTTTCCCCCCTCAATGATAAATCCAAAATAATAACAAGGAACCCTCTTCCAAGTTCTCAAGTTGATCCTCCAAAAACATTTGCCTAAAAAGTTGCCAAAGCTAGATGCTGAAGAAACTAAAATATGAAGAGACCATGAGTCAGCTGCATGTCTGATTCATCTCTGAATTTCACTTGAAAACTCCATCATGTGCCAAGTTGCAAAAGGATCCAACTGTCCTTTGCCTGAAATCACCATCCTGTGTCCACTGAAAAAATTTGATGAACGCCCATTGGCTGCTTCGTTGATGTTGTCGAGACTTTCAGTCTAACAACCACTGTCAATTTCATTGACATTTTCCGCCATTTTTTAGCTGAAAGGAGAGACAATCTTCTTCAAATTATTAATGAACTCCCCCCCTTCAGGTGTAGGAGTGTTTCACTGGTGTACTCCCCCGTTCAACTACACAAGAGTACCATCTTCATTTTTACTATTGGTTGCAATATATGTGAGTGAATTCAATTGTAAAACTTATACAATCTTCTGACTGTGGATCACCATTCCCAAGGGTAAATCCCTGAATAATTGATCTTCAATCTGGTTGATTGTTGTTGTTTGCTGCATTTTGCTAATGAATGATTTGACTTGCCACAATGGTGACAAGGATGGAGATCAAAACACTGATCTTCTAGATGACTGATTCTTTGACAAAGAAGGCATTTTAGTTTGATTTCAACTTCATTTTGCGTGTATTTATGTTTGTCTACAACTTCAGTTTGGGTGCATGTCTGTTTGTCTACAACTTCAGTTTGTGTGTATTTCTGTTTGTCTTCAACTTTCTCAAAACTAGCCAATGTGATTTGTGCAAGAAACCCTGCAATGGAAAACTTAATGGGCCTTGAATAATCTGGGATATGCAAGTTGGCATCATCTTTGACATATCCTAAGCCTCATCGATTTTTTTTACTTTGGATTTCTTCCCATGATTGGTTTGGAATAAAGTTGAACTGGATCAAGGACCACTTCAACACTTGAAGTTGGTTGGATTAGTGACTTGGAATCATCAGTTGTATTTGTATTATTCAAAGACTTGGAAGCATCACTCTTCTCCAGAAACTCAGTTCTTTGTAGTTGCAACTCCAGTTGAAGGAATTCAATCATTTCATGTGCATGTTGAAGATGCACTTGAATATCAGCAAGAGTTTTTTTGCTAATGTTCACCATGTCACGAGCTGATGATAAAATCAAATTGTTAAGAATTTGGGATAGTTGAATGTGTGTCACCATGTTAGCTTGTGCACTTTGAATTCAGGCTCGCTTGTACTATTGCTTATTGTTGATGTTTTAAACACTTGCTAGAGTTTTATAACTTAGTTTCTTGAACTCTTGATTTCACGCTCGCTTGATGATTATCTCTTTACTTGAATACTTCACTGACACTTTGTTCTTTCTTGAATGTACTCAATGAATGTGTTGATTTTTAAAAAGGAAGGGTGTCGAGCACTGTCAAAAATGCACCTAAGAGAAGAGCTTACAATGACTCAGTTAAAAAACAATGGATTCACTTGACTCCCTATCAGTTTAAAGTGTGTGTGTCGGTTTCAACCGAGAATGCACCCTTACAATTCAATTCAATTGGACTTTGATTACAATCAAACTTAAAAATTATGACTTGCAAGTTATAGTTTTGTAAAAAATGGTGTAAGTACGTTTTCCAAAAAATTACTTTTGAATTGATCCAATTTTTGGTGATGTAGATGACAGCTTCATTAACTTGATTGGATTTTGATGTAGAATTGTCTTTGACAACTGGATTATGTATTGTAGTTGCACAAATGCATGTGATTGTTTGTGCTTGATTGAAAGCCCCTCGCAAATTCTTAACTTCGGGTGCTTTGATTAATGTGCTTGTTTCATTCACTTGCTTTAGACTCCTTGTGTGTGTTAAATAAGATAATTTTAGTGTCAAAACTAGACGCAAAACCATGCCCAATCAATCACTACACAAGGTGTACCTAAGATCCCCTTATTCAATTTCGAGCAGATCTAGGACACTTCAACACCACAAAAAAATATGGCTTTTTATTATACAGGTTACAACCAGCTCTTACACCCAAGAACAACTTTTCAATTACAATATTTTGTTTGTTTGGACCCTTGTTCAAACAACAAATTCACTTCAATAACTTTTGAAATTTAACTTCAATTTCTGCTACTTCACTCTCAAAATACTACAACAATTACCTTCCCTTAAATTCACTTATCACTCCAAAATTACAAAAAAAGTAATTTCACTTTATCACTCAACAAAATCACACCTTATCTCTCCAAAATAAAATTTTAATGCACCTTTATCTCATCCAAAAATTCTATGATCACTTATGTCTCCAAAAAAAACATTTACAAAATTTTACACCTTATTACTCCACTTATAAAATAAATACCAACCTTTCTTATCTCTCCATTTCAAATATCAACTTACCAACACTTTTTATCTCTCCAAAAATACCTCCCTGAATCAAGCTTCAGTTCTTCACAATCTTGAAGTGTCTGGAAAATTTTATACATACATGACTTTGGTGCCCGAGAAAATGTAGCAAAGACAATAGGCCTTGCCCTTCTTTCAATTTCCTTTAAAATCTCATAAAAAACAATCAATGCCAAAGATGTTGCTTGGCCAGGGAAAAACATATTCAAGAGATGCGAATGACAAATCGACGAATCCCATCTGAGGGACTGATAAAGGTGAACGTAAGGCTCCAAGTGTCGTCGTTTGCTGAACATCCATGTTGTTGATTATGTGCATTCATGGGGACCTCTCCTCAAGGATGTTTCACGATTGGATGCTACTGATGAGGACAACGCCACCAGAGTTGCTTTAAAAATACAAGACCAGTTAGCAAGAGCAGATTATGAGCAAGCAACAGAAACTTGGTCTGAATTGGAGAACTTAATTGAAGCAGCTAGTAATAATGTGGACTTTTACAATTTCCTCATTGACTCAGTAGCTGATAGCGAATCTGCAGTAACAGTCAGTTTGGAAAATATAAATAGTGAGTCTCCTAGACGTTACTCACGATACCTGTCCGCCAAGAAGAACTCTGAAGGATCAAAACAATAGTTGTTTGACTTTGCAGCATTCCTGAATGGTTTGATCCATAAAAGACTAAAGATTATCCAAAAGAGTTTACAATGGGATGGTCAAGGAGATATCGTTTTTACAAAGCTGCAAAATGACTTCATGAAGGATGCAATATATTAGGTGAATGCGCTCTTATCTCGGGGTGTAAGTGTAACCATTTACAATGGCTAGGTGGATTTGATCTATGCAACTAAAGGAACAGAGGCTTGGGTTCAAAATTTGAAATGGAGAGGATTAATAAAATTCAACACCAGAAAATGCACTCCACTCTATTGCGGCAGAGACCACAATCCCTCACGGAGTCACAGAATCAAAAAGAAATATCACCACAACATACTCATAGACCTGCAAAAGAAAATACTACTTGCAAGGAATAAAGCAAAGGATCGAAACTTCAAACCCCCAAATATGAAATCCTAGAAATATAGAGTCAATGCATTTTTAATAGACTCATGTTCATATGTTCCTTAATGGAGGACAATTTCCTTGCAACCAAACAAAACCATATTCAGACAACTTAACTTATAAAGAGACCAAGTCGCAATATTTTGCAGCTTTTGGGTGAATTAACAATTGCCACTGAACTCAATATCTAGGAAATTAAAAAAAACTGTAGGTTACCATTTATCCCCAAACTCCCAGATTTTACCAAAAGTGATTAAAGCTTCATGCTCTTAATTTCAAAAACCAATTGTGTTTCAACATGATTTTAAAACTAACTACGACTCTCCAACAATGGTTTATTGGCCTTTATTTCTTTAAACCTGCAACTATATTTCTCAGAAATATTCTTTGGACTTCAATCAACTTCTCATGTTGCATCACACAGACTTCAGCGAGAGGCAATAAAAGTATGCAACTTTGGCAATTGCTAGATGTCTAAGAATATGATTGAGGAAAGCTTCGTTCCACCATTCAGGATAATGACAATGTAACCGCATAAACAGATCCAGTGTCATTGAATTCCTCAAAGAATTCTGCAAAGGCTATGACCCCTCTCTTTTCACACGCAGAAATAGTCATTACAGCTACGCAGTATCTCCAATGTAGTATCAACCATCTTCCCAATAATACATCTCCAATTCAATGGATATCCTTTGGCTCTGATACCACATAAAGAAATTTAATAAACAAGTAATAAAGCACTCAGAAAATAAATAGCAGAAATATACCCAAACCAGACATGGCGAAAAAGGCATGAGAGACTTTCCTGTAGTCTCTCATTCTCATGAATTTTTCTATATTTTAAATAATGTTTATGATATATATAAATAGATGAGTAAGTTGTCTCAAGATAGTATATCTATCTTGAACAAACTTGGTTGAGATACATTTTCAACAAAACACTAATCTAGGAGAACTAGTTGGAGAGAATCTCTCATCCTAACTAAACTCCCTAGTTTGAGGAACTAACTCCTAATTCTCAAGATTTGATTTATTTAATTATAATTTTTTGATTTATTTAATTATAATTTTGGATTTATAATTGTTTTATTATGAGAGTGAGGCTAACAGAACTTTCTTTTGTTCCTGTGATTGATTCAAGGCCTGTTGGAAGCTTCTCAAAGCTGCATCAATCCTCCTGTTCTGGGCTGTCTCTTCTTGCAGTCTTATTCTAAGACTTTGTTCCTAATTATGTGTAGAATTTAGTTCTTCCATTAGCAAGCTCATCTTCTTGATTAAATGTTCCCTCTCTTGTTCAAGGGAATTCTTGTCCCTTTCTAAGTGGTGTGCTTTCTCTTCTACAACTTTCAAATGTAGAGCTCCAGATGATAACTCATATTTAAGCTTGTTATTTTCCTCTTGTGCAAGAGCCAGTCTTACCTGAAAATCCCTGGCCCTATTTTCAGAAGTCTGATAAAGATTGAGGACATCTTGATACTGAAGAATTATTTCCTCTTGTTCTGCATGTGACTTTGAAAGATCTTTCTGAGTTTCTTTTTCTCCTTTTCCCAAGTGTCGAGTCCCCATCCTAACTTTCCCATATTGCATACTTACTATTTTATCATCTTTAGGTTTATATTTGGGACTCACATCTTCATATTGGATTCCTTTTCCAAGGCTCCCCTCCAACTTCTACAATTTTGCTTCCAAATTTTAAATTTTTGTTTCAAGTTTTTGATGCTCCTCTAGTTCAAGTTGTAATTTCAGTCTTAGTACATGTCCTTCTTGATAAAGTTCTTCATTCTTCTTCTTCAAGGAGAATACTTTCTCCTTCAACTCACTGATTTGTTCATCTTGAGATGATGACTCTTCTTTCATCTTCTGGCTTTCTTCTTGCACACAATTCAACTCCTCTTGCAACTGTGATGCCTTTTTCTCAGTGGTTTTGTATTCTAAAATTATTTCATTCACCTGCTTTGAACCCTGCAATTTTGTAACTTCCCCTCCATCCTATGCCTCTTCAAAAGATAGTGCAACCCTATTATGCATCTAGCTTTGTGATTGCTTTTGTCGGTCATAAGTGTTTTTTATAATTTCATCAACATCAAGATGACTCAATATGTTCTTCTGTTGAATTTGGTTTGGAAATGCCTCTGCCATGGTATAATGCATTTGGCACAGTTCCCCAGAGATGTGGTCACATCATTCTGCTAAAGATCGATATGCTCTATAAAACTCTTTGACCAAATGTACAAGCTCTCGTTGATTTTTTTAGAAAGTCTCTACATGTTTGGCAAATTAATCTTCATCCCCTTCGATCAGCTCTGACATGGATTGGATCTTGATATCCATATCTATCATATTTTCTTGAAACCATTTTGAATTTTTAAGGCTCACATGGCTATCCCACCACCAAGAGTAAGGATGGTGAGATTATGATTGCAACATAGCTAGTTTTATCAGGCCAGAGTACTTAATATGTATAGGTTGTAAAATTTCTTCTCAATAAGGCCACTTCAGTTGAACTTTTTCTGGGATAAGAAAAGCACCAGGCCTTGATGCTACATGATTGCTAATACTTGTACCTATTGTAGCTCCCACAAGTTGTTGCAATATTCCACTCATTTAGAAAACAAAAGGCACCTTGAGGAGACATAGCTAAATCCATTGATGCTTCATCCACCATTATGAATTTACAAGTAAATCATAATCATGCTTTCTTGTAATAAAGTTGACTCAAGATTGCCAAAAGCTCCAGGTATTCTCTTTCAGATTAAACTTGCTCAATTGCTCCACACACACATTTCATATGCACTGAACCTCTTCTTAGATGCATCATCACTATCATTTGATGAGTTCCTCTCTCATCTTCTCCAGGATTTCCTCACATACAAAACCCTCTATTCGAGTTCTCAACTTGAAACTTAGATTCTTACTTTGCCTACAATAGAGTTTCTCCCCTCACTTAATTCTCTCAAATTTTCTACAGGATTCACCTTTTTCATAAGACAAATTCATTCTAAACTACCATTGATTCTGATACACACACACAAACTGGAACTTATCAATTACATATACCCAGAGACAATATCAAATAACATGAAATTTTGCACATACACATTCTGCTGAATACCTGTTTGAATTTATGAATGTGCTTGAATTCATGTGTTTGAAACATGATGTTTAAAGATGACTTGAGAAAGACATATTTTTTATGTTTATTTGTTTATGTATTATTATTTTTTATTTGAAATATGTTTTGAGATTCCAAAGAAGGTAGTAGCTAAAAAGTCCATGTATGTGGATATGCTAGAACTCTTAGTGACAGAGTTATAATGAATTTCTAGTTTTGTTAGCCCTACCATAGGAATGGTGGGTTAGCCTTATCCTTACTTTCCAAACATGAGAATGGTGTTGATTTGTGATCTTCTTAACTACTGATGTATTATTGTACTAATGCTCCTAGTATCTAGTCATTCAAGAGCAACTAAGTTACTGATTGTTACCCCCAGTGGTAGCAAAGATATAAAAGACACCTTTGTGACTAAGATATTCAAAGTGCTGACTTACGAGAATTTAGATAGAGGCACTTGCCTGAATTGAGTCCTGGTCAAGTGATTGAACTCCTGCCCCTAATGATGCTAGATAAATTGCTTTGCTTAGATGCTTTCATGCAATCAGTCTTGATTATTGAATGTTTCATACTTGGGTAGTTGGTGGACACTGATTCCCAACTCAATTTGAGGTAAATTGGAAGGTTGTCATTGCTTTATTGGTCATCTTTTTATTGAAGTTGTTGATGACTAAATTTTGTATCTTTTCATTAGTGGACATTTACTTTTGTAGGCATTTCTAAAATTTCTGAGGGAAAGAACTTTATTTGAAGTATCAAATGACTTATTAGGAACTCCAGTCCAATGTTATGGACCTATTGTCAATATTTGTTTGGAGACAACTGCAATATTCTTCAAAGTATTTTTTTGTGATTTTTGGACTTGTTTCAGCATGAATTACACTATCTTGTTTCACTGTGTAACTATTGGGTTTTTCAGGTTCTTCAAGCTAATGTGGGCTAATTAGCATCATGAGATCTTGTGGAGGAAATGAAATGATTACATTCTGCAACTGCCCGTGTCAATCCCTGCTTATTCAGTGTTGGTGCTTCAAAACAATGATCATTTGAGGTTTTTGCAATTGATATCGAGGAAGAGGCAAACTCTTATTTTCAATAGACATATATTGGACATTTGACAATTGATGATGTGATGCAAAATCTTTCACATTTCAAGTAGTCATCTGAGAAGAGGTATCTTTCTTTCTAACTAGTAAGTTAAGCTAATAATGTTCTCAGTTATAAAATCACTTGTTGAATAATTTGTCTCTAGACATTGGAGGTTTTCTAGTATGAGCTATTTCTATTTGATCTCTTTCTAATAGTGACTGCCACATCCTTGGAAATTCAATAAACATGTAGGTTGTACTTGAGCTATATTTTTATTCTATTATTGATACCTAGAAAAGCAAGGTCTCAGAAAAATATCATTGGATTTCAATAGTATTAGCTTAGTTTATTATCATTTCCAATTTTAACTACTTGAAAACAAGTCCATTTCTAGTTTGATTAGTTCTCTGGTCATTAATATTGTTTCCCTATTCATTTCCTACTTCCAAGTCTTGTCTCCTAGAACTGTCTTGTATCTAGTTGATTTATAGCCTATTTGAACGTGTGTATCTACTTGAATATTAATATTGTGGCTGGCTTGGTTAATTTTATAGGGAAAAATAAATCTTTGCTTGCATGATACAAAAAGCCTATTTGATGAATATATTTTTTTCCCAAGGTATCCAGAGAGAGAATTGGAGATTACTGTGATTCTCTTTGGTAATTTTTCTTTGTTAAGCATTTTCATACCTCAATTTCTAGATTTTGAACTTATGTTTTATATAAATATTGTGCATAAATATTAGTTATTTTATTTCTTTATTTTTTTAATAAAATTATTTAGTTTATATTAATATGTACAATAAACATTACATGCATTTTATACCAAAAAGGGTCATACAGACATCCACTGCATGCATAGAGATGATAATGAGTCTGATCATGATATCAAGAATGAAGCCACTCAGTGCCAAGAAGTAAATATGTCTAAGGCTGCACAAGCTAACATGTCAAAGAACATAAAATGGAATCGTCACATTATTTGAATATCAATCATTTATGCAAATATATCTTTGTACTTCCCATGTGATATCACAAGTATATTTTATTACACATGTCTATAACAATTGGTCTTTGAACATTTTGTGAGTCTTGTTTCTCTGCTATTTTTAGATGAAGGCATAATGCAAAGAACTCAACTCTATTGTTTGTACATCTCCAACATCATATTTTAAAAGGATAGTAGCCC
Organism: Pinus tabuliformis; assembly: GCA_031772625.1. Lineage (NCBI taxonomy): Eukaryota > Viridiplantae > Streptophyta > Pinopsida > Pinales > Pinaceae > Pinus > Pinus tabuliformis. Next base: position 289,900,496 of record CM062808.1, on the reverse strand, counting down.
CTGCCCCACACATACCTGGGGTTCCTTGACAAGCCCCATCAAAGAATTCTCAGGCCTTCTCATAATCAATGCTTGGATCTCTGTGCCTTTTCTAGTGGTGGCCTTCAGCTTCCTTCAAATATCCTATTGTTCATTCACAAGTAAAATGATTTTTGAAGCCAACTTCTTGAACACCTTTTATACTTTTGTGTAACCCAATTCTCTTGAAATTATGATTGAATGAGGCTTTTTTGAAATTGCAGTATTTTAAGAAGAATCCTGACTACCACAACCCTAAATACAACAACAAATATGGAATTTATTTAGAAGGTTGTGGCCTTAACAAAATTACTATGCCCTGGGGTCACGATGAGTACATGTACATTGTAAGTATAATTGTTTTATTTTTATTTTTTTCAATAATTGTATTTTTATGTGGGTAGGAATGCTTGAAAATAATTTCAGTAGAAACAGTAATGAAAGTATTCACAAAAGTGTTCACTAGCAAGTGATTTAGTTCCTTTGACCCAAGCCCACATGGATTCCACAATATTTTAATGTTCTGGGATTCTAGAGGGCTCACTTTGTGCATACAATTCCTCCTCACAGAGAGCCTATGTCCAAAAATATTTATTCTATTTAGTACAACTCAATTTCAAGATCTGGCACTTTCACTCATTGAAGCCCTATGAAGACAATCTAGGGCATCTACTTCAACATTGTAGCTCAACACCCCCACTACTCTACCCAAATATGGTGGCTAGATGCAAGGTGATGTCCTGGATGCTTGGATTCGTAGCTTGCACACCTATTTCAAGAATTGTACAGATATGTATGAAGAGCATAGGCTGCAAATCGTTGAGTATCAATCAGATGGTGTAGCATTGGCCTAGTGGAAATTCTACGTTGAATCTATAAATACTTCATTAAATTCGACACATCAGAGGCAAGAGCTCCACTTTTGTTTGTATTTCCACCTAGGATGCATTTTGTTGGGCCCTATGTAGGTGTTTTTACCCCCTAGAATACCTACAAAATCTTTTGGGACATTGACTACACCTCCAGCAGGATCCTGCTTAGATCGTTCAACAATTTATTGAAGTCTTCACCTAGTTATGGATTTAGCCTAAAATTTGTGATCTTTAAGAGGTACATATCATCAAATTTTATTCTGCATTATTACTATTTTTTAGAAATGCGATGGCTTTGTTTGAGAATACCACTATTGAACAAGCATTTCTTTGTGCCCTAGATTTTGAAAGAAAAATTGATATCTATTATCGTTCCCTACAATCTCATAGATCTCAATTGCATCCCACATCAACCCCACCCTCTCCATCCTCAGCTCTACCACTTAGTGCATTTTCCTCTCCCTCTCATCCCGGTTGTTTGTCTTCCTATTATAGGACACACCCATTCTACTATTGAGTATAGATCTCTCCAATGCCAATACATTGCTAAAATCATCTTTATTGATAAGTAGCCTAGTCCTACTGTAGACTTCCTTGACTCTCCTCCACAACATACTGTGCCAGAGGGCATTTCATCAGTCAACTTGACTTCTGTAGATCCCTCACTACTTCTCATGGCTAGGGATCCATCCTAGCCCATTGATGACCTCCTCTTTTTGCATAATTGTTAGGTCAAAGATCAATTGGCTACCCTCCTTCTCGATAATAGAAGCCAAAATAACCTCATATTCCCATGAGTTCGTCAAATTCCTGCAGCTACCCACTACCCCACAACCATTCTCTTATCATCTGGATTGGATCTAGAAAGACTTCCCTCATGTTGGTTCATGAGTGATAGGTTGTTACTTTTCCATTGGTGCTTTCTGTGACATCAACCATTGTGATGTCTCTCCGGATTGTTTGGACTTATTATTGGACATTCCCTGATAGCATGAACTCCAAGCCTTGTATGGTGTTGGGTGCAATACTGAAGTCACCTTCCCTTTTGTTGATTCCTCTTATATTTGGGAATGATGTTGCCTTTCAGGCAGCTTAGACAAATGTTTGTCCTTATGCATTATCCTCCCTATTAAATCTGAAAATAGTACACAGTCCTCTCCAACGCACCCCACACTAGGGTCTTGTTGTCTCACACTTCCTCTCTTCCCCATCTCTCCATTTCCACCTCCATATATTCACCCCCTCATCAGCTTACGTAGCTGGCCTCTTCCCCTGATGGACTCTCCAATCGTCACCCTGCATCACTTCCTGGGTCTCCTCTCTCTTCACTTCATTTGACCCTTATTATTCCACCTGTTCCAGTGGTGGCATCCATGTGTTCAACACATCACCAAAAATTAACAAAATACCTCCCAACAAACCTCAACATCAATTATCTAGCCAGAATTATTTCATTTTTGTTGGTTTTAGTACACCTCTAAGTCTGTTGGGGAGGCTAGAAAAATATAATGTCAAATCATACAGTAGGTGAAAACTTTGCTAGATGTTTCAAAGGGATTGCATTTTTTCAATTCAATTCATCCAACACCCAAACAGTTGCACAAGTGGTTTCATTATACAACACTCTACACCATATCTCTAGAATTAGCTTCAAGAATTTTCCATCCATTGCACTATTCCACTGTCTCTTCACCACATGTCTAACAATTCTACAGTGAAGATGCCAAGCTAGCCAAAGTTTGTCACCCTTGCACTATTATGCTTGCCCACATTTTCTTGTACAATGGTCCTTTTGCTCAACCCCACTCAATTTTTATGGATGCACAGGTATTTAGGGTACACCATAGTATTATTGTTTTCTAATTTGTCCTTCTTGTGAATATTGTTGTTCCAAAACTGGGAGGAAAAAACAGGGATGCTTTCAAGTTAAACTGGGAGGATATCATGTGTTGAAGATGCTCATCTCAACATGCACACTTCTCCATAACATCTTCTCTTCATGACACCATGATCATTGGTTCCTAGGCTTATTAGATATATAGCATAAATAAATAAATGCACCTCAATTGAGTTTTGTGCATATTTTTTTGGTTAAGTTTGACTTAGTCTAGATGGATCTTTTTATAAATATTATATAAGGCACTTGCCTAAGGTATGAAAGTAGGCTATCTATTCCATTTCCTATTATTTTTGGGTTTGTCTCTTGTTTTGTTACATTTTCTACATGAGGTTTCATTATTCCACATCAACAAGAGATTAGTGAAACATCATCATTCAAAATTGGAGTGCATCTAATGAATATCAGAAAATATCAAAAGGGTTTTATCTATGATGTTTTCCTTGTAATTTTCATTAGATTTTTAAGGCACATTTTGGGGTTTGAAAGTGATTTCTTGTAAAGTTCTCTGAAGGTGTTGTTGTCGATCGAGGATTTTGTATTTTTTTTTGTTTTATTGTTGGACTATCAATGCCAAGAAAAACTATAAACATGTTTCCTTTGTAAATATATTAGCAAATACTTGTCTTGGTGTTAATTAAGTGACTACTTGAATTGATGTATCTTTCTTCAGGCCAGCCCCACACAACCAAACACATTTCATATATGTTGTCGGGAAATATAATTGATGTGGATGGGGAAACGATAGTGGTAATTATTGGAAATTAACATATCCTATCATCTTGATTTGGCACTAGTGCAAATAGTTACTTCTTGCAATGCATTTTAAGACTTCTTATTATCAATCTGAAGTTTACTTATGCAATATCACTGCAATTGTGGTACAGGTTTTTGAGCTGAAAGCAATAACATGGTGTAAATCGGAAGGTATCCCCTTTTTTTGAAATATCAGCTCAAGATGATTACCACATTGATGCAACATTCTTATTCATAATCAAATCTACACTTAAGAATCAACCTGAACATGAATTGTAAGCTATCCCCTATTTTGAAACATCACCTAAAAAGGATTACCACATTGATGCAACATTCTTATCCATAGCTAGATTAACACTTAAGAATCAACCTAAGCATGAACTGTAAGCTATTGTGACAATTTCCTTCTATAACTTGAATCAATTTCTTTACAGCTATGCTGACTGACCTGTTGGAGAAGGTTTGGTCATTTGTTTTCAGCGCCTCTTTTTCCATAGATGGTGATGACACAACTAGTGTTAATGTGTTTCCCAGTTTGAGAGACATGCGATCCCCATATTTTTGTGCAAGGCGGTAGAGAGATTCATGAGACCTGACACCCAACTAAAGGAGCTTTCCAATGATAGGCCATCCAATAGGTCCATGTGGCAATCTATTTTTCTTCTTCTTCCTGATGCTGAGGAGGAGGACGAAAACCAAGAGACTTCCCACAAGAAGAGAACATTATGTTGTGGCTTCGACTGGATACATATTGAACCAATTAACTAAATACAGATATTTGTGCACTCAGTGCATTGAGTGGAATATGTGAAAGTGTGCCTCATATGGAGTTTAAAAGGAAAAATAACTACGCGAGTCAAACAAATTTGGTTGTTACACGATCCCCACCTTGAATGTTGGTTGAGTCTTGTCGCTCACATGGTCTAAAATGAAGTAACGCCTGGGATTTTGACGACTGATTTGTTTATTGATTGAAGCTCACAACCAATTTGAAAGTTGGTTGCAGATTGCATTAGGTACCTGGGATCTTAGGTAAACTCTATAATATTCTATGTGGCATGGTTGCATTTTTCATTAGGCACATATATAGTACAATTTGTTAAGCCCTCTTCTATCACGCAACTTTTGTGGATGTTAATGTCAGTGCATGAGTATTGTCTTTTATATTGATAAACAATTTTGTAGGCATCTCCTTCTTATTATGGATGCACGGGTATTTAGGGTGCACCGTAGTATTATTGTTTTCTAATTTGTCCCTTTTGTGAATATTGTTGTTCCAAAACCGGGAGGAAAAAACAGGGATGCTTTGGAGTTAAACTAGGAGGATATGATGTGTTGAAGATGCTAATATCAACATGCACACTTCTCCATAACATTTTCTCTTCATGACACAATGATCTTCAGTTCATAGGCGTATTAGATATATAGTATAAATAAATAAATGCACCTCAATTGAGTTCTGTGCATATTTTTTTGGTTAAGTTTGACTTAGTCTAGATGGATCTTTTTATAAATATTATATAAGGCACTTGCCTAAGGTATGAAAGTAGGCTATCTATTCCATTTCCTATTATTTTTGGGTTTGTCTTTTGTTTTGTTACATTTTCTACATGAGGTTTCATTATTCCACATCAACAAGAGATTAGTGAAACATCATCACTCATTCAAAATTGGAGTGCATCTAATGAATATTAGGAAATATCAAAAGGGTTTTATTTATGATGTTTTCCTTGCAATTTTCATTAGATTTTTAAGGCATGTTTTGGGGTTTGAAAGCGAATTCTTGTAAAGTTCTCTAAAGGTCTTGTTGTCGATAAAGGATTTTGTATTTTTTGTTGTTTGATTGTTGGACTATCAATGCCAAGAAAAACTATAAACATGTTCCCTTTGGATAGATATTAGCAAATACTTGTCTTGGTGTTAATTCAGTGACTGCTTGAATTGGTGTATCTTTCTTCAGGCTAGCCCAACACAACCAAACACTTTTCATATATGTTGTTGGGAAACAAAATTGATGTGGATGGGGAAACGATAGTGGTAATTATTGGAAATTAACATATCATATCACCTTGATTTGGCACTAGTGCAAATAGTTACTTCTTGCAATGCATTTTAGGAGTTATTGTTATCAATCTGAAGTTTACTTATGCAATATCACTGCAATTGTGGTACAAGTTTTTGAGCTGAAAGCAATAACATGGTGTAAATCAGAAGGTATCCCTTATTTTGAAATATCATCTCAAGAGGATTACCACATTGATGCAACATTCTGATTCATAGTCAGATCTACACTTAAAAATCAACCTGAACATGAACTGTAAGTTATCCCATATTTTGAAACATCAGCTAAAAAGGATTACCGCATTGATACAACATTCTTATCCATGGCCAAATCAACACTTAAGAATCAACCTAAACATGAACTGTAAGCTAATGTGACAATTTCATTCTATAACTTGAATCAATGTCTTTGCACCTATGGTGACTGACCTGTTGGAGAAGGTCTGGACATTTGTTTTCAACACCTCTTTTTCCATAGATGGTGATGACACAACTAGTGTTAATGTGTTTCCCAGTTTGAGGGACATGAGATCCCCATATTTTTGTGCAAGGCGGTAGAGAGATTCATGAGGCCTGTCACCCAACTGAAGGAGGTTTCCAATGATAGGCCATCCAGGAGGTCCTAGTGGCAATCTATTTTTCTTCTTCTTCCTAATGCTGAGGAGGAGGACGAAAACCAAGAGACTTCCCATAGGAAGAGAACATTCTGTTGCAGCTTCGACTAGATACATATTGAACCAATTAACTAATTACAGATATTTGTGCACTCAATGCATTGAGTGGAATATGTGAAAGTGTGCCTCTTATGGAGTTTAAAAGGAAAAATAACTACGCGAGTCAAGCAAATTTGGTTGTTACACCATCCCCACCTTGAATGTTGGTTGAGTCTTGCCGCTCACATGGTCTAAAATGAACTAATGCCTGGGAGTTCAACAACTGATTTGTTTATTGATTGAAGCTCACAACCAGTTTGAACGTTGGTTGCAGATTGCATTGGGTAGCTGGCATCTTAGGTAAACTCAATAATATCCTACGTGGCATGGTTACATTTTTCATTAGGCACATATATAGTACAATTTGTTAAGCCCTCTTCTATCACGCAACTTTTATGCATGGTGATGTCAATGCAGAGTATTGTCTTTTATATTGATAAATAATTTTGTAGGCATTTCCATCTTATTCCTAAGAAGAGGCACAATTTAAGACAATTTACCGTCTTAAAAACTCTTGAATTATATGATGCTGTACCATGATTGGTTTTACACCAAATATAACTCACAACAACAAAATAAAAATAAAAAACTATATATATCACGACAAGTAGCTCCTTTAACAACCTTCAATCATATTGAACGGTACACTAATTTCTTGAGAAAGCTTGCCACCTTGAGTTTCACTTATAATTTTGTGTAAATCAATTGCATCATTGGAGAAGGCTTTTCCAAACCCTATATACCCAAACTACATTGTCAAGAAAACATCTATCCTTGAACTGTGTGAACTTGCTGGAGTGGCTCCCTCACCGGTAGAGGCTCCCATTGCCGCTATTGAATCATATGCCTCTCCTTCTTTTGACCCTTTCCTGAGGTCGTTCGGAACTCTAAATATGGACCATATGCTTCTCCTTGTTTTGACCCTTTCCTGAGTTCGTTCGGAACTCTAAATATGGACGCCCATCTGCGATCAACATCAGATTTCTCTTTAATATAAATAATCCAATCTTCTTCCCGGATCCGTCCTCGCAGTTTTCTACCATTAAGTAGTTCTGCCAGTTGTTCCAGCTGCGATGTCCATGTGTCATCACTGCCAGAATGAAATTCGTTTGCTGCGCTTGCACGAAGAGACATTTCGATGCAGAGATTACGCTTCTCTCTTATCGCTCCTCCCGTGGCAGAAACGCAGAGCTAATGCTTATTTGAGCCTCTTTCCAAACTCTTTAAAATCAGGAGTGCATGACTTTACGAACTACTAGAGGGGTGACTTTACGTCGTACGAACTACTAGAGGGAGACACATGAATTTAGTTGCAGTAAACCGAAAAGAAGTCTAAGGAAAGCTAAATTGAGAAAATGCCCAAATCCCTCGGATCTTTGTCCTCCACTAAAAATGGAAACCACTCCCATGGCCTCTTCCACAGGCCTATAGCATTCACATGAGCGCAACTGAAGGCAACAAATATATCAAATGAATGTACAATCAAAATGACAATCACAACACACTGTCTACTCTATCTACTCTCTATTTCTGTCGGCCCTGGCCCTGGAGGGGAAAAGGCCCACGCCCATACGGGCTTGCCTCTGATACCAATTCGAAAATCAAATTGCACACAAAAAAATGATTTTATTCTATTATAAATCACAAATATATATCATATATTTATGGCTTTTATGAAATCTAACCAATTCCAAATATAAATCAATTCCAAATATAAATTGAGAGGTGAAATCCAATCAATTCCAATTCCAAATATGAATTAAAAAGTTGGATTTTCTTAACCTCCATTTACAAATCTGCAACTAATTCTGACCAAGAAATTTTTTTAATCATATTTACACAATTATACTTCCTACCTGTACAATTCCTCGCCTTTTTATGTTGAAGTTCTGCTGATGGATGTTCTAAATACACATTATAGAACGAGAAAACCAAAAACGCGGAGGAGATCAATCTAGAACTTACGGAACTTGGTATTTTAGCGGCCCGCCAAATGCCTGGAGGCCGATTTCATAACCTAACTGGTTAGAAGTCGCCGCCGTAATCAAACCCTCCATACTAATATAACCTGAATCGCCAAGAGCTCCGCCAATTAAGTCTCCCCCAAAACCTTTCCCAGATTTATCAGTCTTCCAAGGAGGCTGCTATACTACAGAGACAATGGGCGGATAGCCCTGATAGATTGGGTAGCCCTAGTAGAGAGTGTATCCCGGATGGTGGGGCGCAGACGGAGAGGTAGGGTATACCGAATGGTGGGGCGGAGGCGGAGGCGGAGGGTAACCCGGATGCTGAGGTGGTGGGTAACCGGAATGGTGAGGCGGAGGCGGAGGGTATCCCGGAAAGTGAAGCGGAGGCGGAGGGTATCCCGGGTGGTGAGGCGGGGGATATTCTGCTTGGCCCAGGTATATATAACATAGTTTTTGGGCCACATAAATTAAAAGTAAGGGCTGTGTAAATTAAAAGTAAGAGTTGTGTGTTATTTTGTTATAGAGCATGTATATATGTGGGCATTTAATGCCCTATGGTAGATTGGTTAACCTTTGTCCGAGATGAAAGTTATTTTCATGTTACCTGCTGCCATTGCGCCACGATGAATTTTGATAGAGAGGAAGAAAACGACGAAATTTGCAGATTGAAAATATTGGCGGAAGAATCCTGATGAGTTTGAGATCGGTGGAGTGAATAAAATAGCGTGTGGGAAATGTGATTGAGTGGAATAGAGACGTGAAACGTTCTCATAACTACCATTCTTATAGCTACAGTAACCGGTGGAGTGAAAGCTTGTAGGTGGGAAATAAAGTTGGAGTGAATACTAGTAGGTGGGCAAAATTGTGATCGCTGCAGCGTACGTCGGGAAAGCTACTGGTGTGCAGAGATGTTGCTTAGCCAAATCAACTTTCTTCGAAGACGCGTCGGGAAAGCTACTGGTGTGCAGAGATGTTGCTTAGCCAAATCAACTTTCTTCGAAGACGCCAAATACGTTGAGAAAGTGTAAGCCGCAAAAATAGGTTGGGCCGAGTCCGTTGTGATAGTGAAGTTAATTTAGTTGGAAATTCACTGCATCTCTTCAACTCCGAGGGGCCTCAGGTGTCAATGCTCTCCAGGCTCTTTGGCTTACAAGTACCAAATGTGAGTGTTAGATTCATTTCAACCTTGGACATTTTTTTCCTTACGAAAAAAATAATGGTTTATATAATGTAATAGTATATTTTCCGGATTAATTTGCAATATTTACATATAAAAATAGATTTCATGATCAATGAAAGAGTAAGTCAATCCCGTGCTAGAAAAGACTTGCAATATTTACGTATAAAAATAGATTTCATAATCAATTAGAAAGTCAATCTCGTGCTAAAAGAGACTTACGATTAAAAAGATATAAAAAAGAGACTCTCATATATAAAAATAGATTTCATAATCAATTAGAGAGTAAGTCAATCTTGGGCTGAAAAAGACTTATATCAAAGAGATATAAAAAGAGACTCTCGTATGCTACTGTGTGCTTACTGATCTTATCAACAAAACTGTACCAAAAATCTTCAACAATTATAAAAAAAAACAAAAAAATTGTCTACAATAAAAGACAACTTAACACTTGTCCAAAAATCATTTCTACTTAATGAATTTAGACTTCTGTGATCCATATAAAATTTTTGAAGATTCTTCAGCGAAAATCACATAGAGATACTTTTGTCTATGCGTTTCAAACCATCGTCAACACAAGTTGAATGAGCAGATCTTGCTTTGCACATTAAATAGAGGGCAGAATATCCAATGACCTTGTCTAGTAAAATTGGGTCATTGGATATTCTGTCGTCTATTTAATGTGCAAAGCCATCTGCTCATTCAACTTGTCCTGACAATGAACCACACTGGTTGATTCCAAACGCATGGACAAAAGTATGTGATTTTCGCCGAAGAATCTTCAAAAATCATGTTTACTTTTAAAATTAATAAGAATCAAATCCATAACTCATCCAATATAAAATAATTTTGATTTTAATTATTAATAAAATATTATAATTATGAAATTATTTATATATATATATATATATAGACTCATTATAAAATAATTTTGATTTTAATTATTAATAAAATATTATAATTATGAAATTATATATATATATATATATATACTCATTAGGTGAGATTTGGGATTGTATTTTCTCTCTAAATTAATGAAAGAAGAAAAATAAATCCATAAGTAAGCTATAATTTATAATTTTAATATCAATAAAAATACTCTTATATCTTTTTCTAATTAAAATAAGTGTTTCCCCAATCTTAAAATTAATGGGAATACTCTTATATCTTATTCTCCTAATTGAAATAAGTGTTTCCCCATTAAAATCATGTATCTTATGTACAAAAAGAAGCTAAATAACATGAAACCATTTTTTTTGCTTCTAACTAAAGATAATGTAAAGATGTTGTCTTGGGTGAAGCTAGTATGACATAAAGATGTCTTGTCTTGACTTAATTTGGAATGACATAAAGATGCCTAGTTGACTTAAGCTGGGATGACATAAAGATGCCTAGTCTTGACTTGAATTGTGAGACTTCAAGGAGGAAATCATTTACTAAAGTAAGGATAATATTAAAAATAGTATTACTTCTAAATTTAGGAAGAAATTGTGGGGTGACAAAGAGTGAAAGGGAAAAAGAAAACAAAGATATTATAATGAGGTGATCATTAGTAATCATGAAAATCAAAAGTATGTCTCTATTTTGACTAATGAGAAAAAGAAAATAAATGCTAAAATAATGTTGAATCTCACATTACTTCAATCATCAATTGAGCTACTATTGTGGGACATTAAATTTTTCTTTTTAAAGTTATAAAGATATTTTTATTTTTATGTGCATATATCTTAATAGCAACTATTATGATTAATATTATAGAAAATGACATATATAGGATTTTAAATCAACATAAATTTATTTTAATTTCATATTTACCAATAAGCATCAAATATCATAAGTTGTAAACCTTTTCTCAAATTTTGCATTCAAAAAAAATTCATTTGGAGAAAATTGATCTCTTTAAATACTTGGTAAATCTGAAATTAAAATAAATCTTAATATACTTTTTAGTTTTTTTTTTAAACGATTAATATATTTTTATTTATGGACTTCTTTGAAATAAAGATATAATGTATTTAATATTTAATATAAATATTTAATTATCATTTTTATAAAAATAATAATTTATTAAATAAAAAATAATTTATTTTTTAATTACACTATATAATAATTTATAATTCCATTACTTTGTAAAGGTCGGAGATCCAAATGGTCCTTGCATTGAGATTCGTGTATAGAAAAGAAGTAAACAATTTGTGCAAAGTCCAAAACTGAGTGCTATAAAGTTTCATGAAGAGAATGGTTTAAATATAGTTTTGTATGATGTTTCACTACCCAACTGAAGTTTCATGAAGAGAATGGTTTAAATGTAGTTCTTTATGATGTTTCATTACTCAACTAGTTTACCAGAGAATGTTTATGGAAGAGAGGATGGCAAAGGTGAGAGAGAGTACATTGTGAAAGGTCAAAAGCATGACAAGAGTAATTCCCGTATTGATACAATATACTTTTAACAAATAAGTATGGGCAAGGAAGAACTTTAGCTATTTCACTCGATAACTAGATTAAGGATAAAGAAATTATACAACATACGATCTCCGCTATACAAATAGTTTAAGGATAAAGAAATTAAAGACCATATGGTCCCTTACTATTGAGTGGTTCCGGACTTTTCGTTGTAAAAGAACAAGAGGCTATGAAGTAGTTAGTCCTTGCCCATCGAACAGATGCACATGATGATTTCTGTGTTTCATGCATTACATTCTATAATGGTTTTTAACTAATAGTTAGGTATTTAAACAAAGCAAGAACAAGGCATGCTATTTTGTGTATAAACAAGTTGAATTTTGTAATGTTGTAGAGCAAGGCTTATTTTAGTTTTTATTTGAAAGAGCTCTAGATGTTTTCTTTTGGGTCCTTTAACTATTTATATATCTGATCAGTGGTTTCATTAACTACCATTCACTTCGAACAAAAGACAAACGAGGAAAAGGTTGGAGGACAATTTCATACATTCACTGTATTCGACAAACAAAATTAATGCGTGAGTTTTTAGTATCCCAACATCAATAAAGTTGTGTTGATGGTGTTGGACCCACCAACATGTCAAGGGGATCTCCTGGTAAGAAGTCCCAATTAGACCTCGAACTGTTTGGTGTAGGAGTTCGAGCAGTGGGTCGTAAGGTAATGCCTTGACCACGGTGGCGTACAAAGGCAAGTAGAATAACTTTGTCAACAGCAAGGGTGTGACTGATGCAGTGAGTCAAGGAAGGTGTATGACAAGTTCAGCCACTTCGAAGGGGGGAGGAGGTGAAGGTGAGTTCCAGGTTGAAAGGAATTAGTCCCAACTCAGCTAGGAACACACAACACAAAGGACATGCACAGCTTTCAGCAGAGCATTCCACTCGAATGCAGTAGTCAGATCATACAAGGTAAAATAACACGTAGAACACTCATGGATTACTCTAAGACGAGTGTGACAGTTGTTATAGAAAGGTTCAAGTGAGAGGTTTGTCTGATGTTCAACAGAGCGGTCGACACGGATGATGACAACATTAACAACATATGCAACACATTAACAACAAGATTCATATAATTGCATGTGAATCAGTTCATACACAAGTATGTAAGTTAAACAACACATATCATTAAAGCAACCGGAGCATTCCAACTACAATAACAACATATGCATAAAAATGTGATGGCTCTTATTATATAAATAAGTGTAAGTCACAATCATACAATACATCCATGTAAACCTATAAGCCCCAACAGTGGAACATTACAGCCACATCTGCTTACTCCAAAGAAATGTACTAGCTCTGTGCAGTGGAGAAGCCAAGGCGCGTTACAATATTGTCCAAGCCTTCTTCAAAATAGTCTTAGTAGAAGCTTGGCTGACCAAAAGCCTATACAATGAGTTATGAAGGACTATTTATAGCAAAAGGTGGCGTAACCCTTGACATTCCCCTTTGTGACAATTCAACTACCCTCATGACTCTTCACCTACTCTATGACTTTTACATCCAACTCTTGACACTCGACTTACACTTGACATGAATCAACATTATAATACACATGTACTCATGTGAGACAACATGGATTGAGAAAGCCTTGCAAGACATCACTAACACTCAGTCCGTTGTGGTGAGACCAACTTTTTGACATGCTTGTGATGGTGAAGCTGGTAATTGATGCCAAGCTTGGTCGTCTGTGATGGTGTGCATGTACCTCATGGTGACATCTTGCTGAAGTGAACTCTTGCCTCTGTTGCAACCAGTGCATTGGTTCGCCCCTTCATCCAACACGTCTGCTAACATGCGCATGGTCTTCTTGGGTACGGTTGAACCAGCAACACAATGATGGATAGTGTCTATGCTAATCTTCAAATGTGTGCTAGTGGTCATGCGCATCAACTTATCGAAGTACATGTTCAGCTCCAGTTGAACTTGCTTCTTCTCTTCTCCTTGGTGAGTGTGTTGAATGGGTTGGATTGCATGTGTGTGCACAATGACATGCATGATGTTGAATCCCTTGCATGCAATCAAAAACATTGTTGGGTGCAGGGATTGCACTTAAGCAAACTCATCAACACTTAATTGTCAACATGGGGGATTCGTAAACTTAAAGACGAAGCACAGGCAATGCCAGAGATAGTATGAATATTTGTAATGTCAATCCCTACTTTCTTTAAAGGAAATATTGCAGAATCAAACAAAAGAAAGAAAATGGAAACTTGAACCATCAAAATAATCTAAGACTGGAACAAGGAAGAATGCATTTGCAAAAGATATTTAAAAATAAATGAGCAATCACTTTAGCTGACTAATGATTAACTACTGAGCGTGTGTTTTTCTTTAGCAGAGACACTTTAGTAGTCTCAACAGATGGGCCCTTGAACCCTGCTTATATAGAGATTTCCTTCTTGCACTAATCTATCTTGCATTGATGCTATCTGCGTGCGCTAGTGCAAGAACATAAACTTATGCAGAGGGTATAAATGGTGTCTATACTAAAAGTGTTTTCCTTTGTGCAAGGGCTTGAACTGTGTCAAGTTCAAAGCACTCAGATCCCGTGACAAGAAACTAGTTCTTGCACCAGATCAGAGCTTCTTAAACTTGGTATTTAATTCTTGAAATAAGAGCTTAACTACTGCAAGTGTTGTGAAATCAATTGCACACATAGAAATGAATGTTTCTGATTTTAACAAAGTGCAGAAATAAAGAAACAATCCTTATAATTTATCCTGTCATGAAGAATTTAATGAAAGCAAGAAAACTATTGGAAGCAAACTAAAAACGCGTGTTGCATCACACCAACGTGCACTGGTGCAGGTTCATTTCTCCTACTTGGACCAGGCGAGAAAACCAAATAAAACAGAACTGCAAAAAGTGAATAGCACATCAATGTGCATTAGTGTAGGTTTATTTCTCTTGCTTGAACCAGGCGGGGAAAACCAAATCAAACAAAACTGTAGGAAGTGAATAGCACACCAACGTGCACTGGTGCAGGTTTATTTCTCCTGCTTGGACCAGGCGGGGAAACAAATCAATCAAAACTGCAGGAAATGAATAGCACACCAACGTGCACTGGTGCAGGGTTATTTCTCCTGCTTGGACTAAGCGGGGAAACCAATCCAAAATCAGATGCAGGAAAATAAATTCTAACTACTTCACATTGCGGATCAGCTTTCACTCAAACAGGAATTCATGTGTTGTACATTAAATCACACTTAACAGTATAAACATAAATTACAAGAACATAAAATTGGGTAAACGTGCTAGGTTGGCTGGGCCCTAGCCAATCAACGTGTTTCCCTTTTAAATAGAAACGTTTCTCAACACTTTATCAATTCATCAACTTTCAAACAAAAATATGATTCATGAAAACGTAAGGCGGAGCTCCCTTCTTATTAATTCATAGAGGCAAGTACATGTGTGATTACATAGTCCAGCCAAGATTTGGGCGATAACAAAAGAATACAAGCCTGTTACCGCCTTCCTGGTTATATCTCTGTTCTATACAAACTTATTAAGAACTATCTTGTCCTGGTTACATTCCTCATTATATAGACCCTTGGCCGAAGGCCAAAAGGATCTTTTAACCGATTACATAACTGATATGAAGAATTTAGCTTTCAGCCTTCAAAATTAGGCAGTTTAACAAAATTGGCCGTAGCCAATGTCTAGCTATTTGTTCTTCATAAATCCGATCTCAGCTACCTTTGGATTGCCTTGCTGTCATGGCTGGAGCTCGACTTCCTTCAGATCTAACCTGTTGTTGTGGCTGAAGCGGTGCAAAACAAGGCGGTGATCAAGGAGGTCTGAATCTGCTGCAAAGATTCATTATGCTAGCACCGGTGCGAGATTTGATCCTGCACTAGGATCAGTGGTCACGGTAAGCACTTTAATATCAAACAACATTCAAGATATCGATAAGTTACAAGAGTGATTATAAGCGAGAAATCACGTAATAAATAATTAATTAATGCTAAGTTAAGTTAAAAATATGAAATATAAAGTTCATGCGAAATATGTCATCGTTCTTGGACTAGTGCAAGATGAGGGTGTATAAGAGAGGTAAAACAACAGTAAATGGTCATGATTTAGGAAGGGAAAAATGGTCAAAAGGGAGAAAATTAGGGGGCTAACATCCTCCCATCCCTAAACTGTTGTGTGTCCTCACACAACTCTTTACCTCTACAAAAAACTTCAAAACTTTAAGCACTCCAACTCAATCCTGCTCTGGCATACTGTCATCACCCTGTAATGTTTCAGACTTCTTCTTTTTGGTGCTCTTTAACTTCTTGGTCACCTTTTTAAATCGCCTAAAACATTGCGTAGCTCGGTACTTCCAGACTTTAACTTCCCTTTTCTTCTTCTGGATTTCTGCCATTAATTCTCCTTTGCTCTGTTCTTTTTCCTCTTGTGCTTTGGCTACAAGTTGTTCTAAATTTTGTAGTTGAATTTCTAACTCAACTACCCGAGCAGAGGAGTTACCAATTCCTTCTCTTTTTCTATTTCGACAGTAGTTGTGTCTTTCTCAGGGACCTCCATATCTGCCATGGTTACATCAAGAAAATATTCTCCCTCTGGTCCCTTTTCTTCTGGTTCTTCCTCCTCTGGTTCTTCTTCTTCTGATTCTTCCTCTCCTACCTCTCCTTCTCCTGCTTCTTCTTCAGATTCCGCCTCTTCTTCTTCTTCTTCTTCTTCTTCATCTTCTGTAGGGTCTGCCTCTTCTTTTTCAGGTTCTGCCTTTTCTTCTCGGATTCTGCTTCTTCTTCTTCTATGGATTCATCATCATTTGGTTCTTCTGCCTCTGTCTTTTCTTCTTCTGGTTCTTTGTTTTCTTCTTCTTTCTCTGGTTCTTCTTCTTGCACTGGTGCTTCTTCCTATATTGGTGCAAGAGGGGATTCCACGCCCTGTGGGGACTGTGGTTCTTTGCCTTCATCAGAGACTTTAATTTTTTTTCTGGGGATTCTTGATAAAACATCATCCTCGACTTCTGCAAACTTGGCTACATATCCAAGGACTGACAGGTTGTCATTTTCAGTGGTCGAAATGGTCTCTTCAGCTGGTGCACTAGCCATCCTCTCATTTGAAGGCGAGGCCTTCTCTGCTTGTTTAGATCACTTCCTTTTTGCACTGGTGCAAGAAGGACTTCCCTTTTCATTTTTTCTCGGGCTCTTGCTTGTGCTGGCGGGGTCCTCTATCCCCTTTCCAACGGTTGTCCCTTTGTGTAGCTGTTTTAACAGTGCTTCCCATGTCATACCTTTCACTTCTAACTATTTCAGGACCAAGATTTTTATCAGGCCGTGAAGATATAACCTCGTGTCGGCCTAGTCTTCCCTACCGTCCTGTACACTTTTAGCCATTTTCTCCAAGGTTTTGAGCAGAAAATAAGGGAAATTCATCCTCCACCGGACGTGCCGGTCGGCTTCAAAATATTGCAACACTCTAAAGTGATATACCAAGGTGCGGGTGTATCTTCCTTCGCAGGTCACAAACTTTTGTAAAATGAAAAGGAGGTCTTTCCACTGACCTAGCAGGGCACTGCGCGGAACTCCTACTTTCCAGTTTACCTCTATCTCTTTATCAACAATGAAACGCTTCCAGCGTTTCCTTTCTAGCTTCTGATTCTTAAACCATTGTTCTCCATTGTTCTCTAATCCCATCGCTGCTGCTATGAATTCCTCTGTGACTTTGAATTTGAGAGGCCTAATTCTCACTCCACTGTTTCTAAAACTTCTTGCGAACTGTAAAGCCACTTCCCTATCATACCCGTCAAACTTCTACAGGAACAGAAGAAAACCTGAGTCTCGCAATAGTGCAAGACTATTGTGATACTCGGTGGTCTGCTCTATTTTGTTGAGAGGTAGAGGTTCATTCCGAACAGGCGACATTGCTGCTTAACAGCTATGAACAATCGAGTCTTGAAATTTTACATGCAATACTGAGGAAATCGATCCTTATAAATAGAAATCTAATTGTCCACCATCCTTTCCATCATATCACCGGTTCATTCGTCGTATCTACATGTCATCTTTGAGGTCAGGCCGGATTGGTACTTGCGACGGCAGTTTAACGGCTAGGTGAGGTAATAATTATGAGTGAAGGATGTTTAGGATTATGGCAGAGAGGGGTAATCATGTCCAAGCAATGGTTAAAACATTTCTGTATTCCTTCATAATTCAAGAAAAGAACTTAGCATTTATTAAAAAAGATCATGATTTCTAACTTAAAAACACCTTGTACTTTAAATAATTTCTCCTAGTTAGTATGATAGCATAAGTACTTCGTCGGTTAAGTGAAAGGACTTCGTATAGATTTCATGATGACCACTTTCTTATGTTGTATGATATAAAAATAACTTGTACTATGTTGCTGACGAGGTGCATGCTTGCACTGATCTGTTTGCACCGCTTAAATCTGTTGGTACCTTTCTGCTTATTTTATCATATAGGACAACATGCTTGCACTAGTGCAAGCATAATATCTAAAACAGAGAATTGAAATAAAATATAGGCTAGATTTTCACATGATTTCCTCAACTTATATTGAAAATATGTTTCACCCTTTCTTGATGCTTCAGAGCATATCCTTTTTCTCTTTGTGCAAGATCCTGCAATAAATTCATGAGGGAATAAAGAAGTGGGAAAGGGGAATTTTCAGAATGCGAAGGAATTTTGTTACAGGGTTTCCAGGAATAGTACCAAAAGAGGGAATAAATTTAGAAGAATGTGGGAAGGTTAATCATTCTAGGATTGAAGAAGAAAACTGAGGGAATATTACGAAAGTGGAATATAAGAAAGGCAGAAAATTTTCTGGAAGGTCTGCCTGCACTGGTGCAAGAAAAAATAATTACAGTGAAAATTAAGCGTTATTTGAGTAAAAATATCCATGCTAATTACCCCAACTATATAAAGGTTGGTTATGTTGAAGCTGCTTTTACTTGGTGGTAGCTAGAATATCTAAAGATCAAGCAACATTTTCTTTTTATTAGAGATTTTTTATCTTCCTACCAGCAAGCTAATTTTCAGGTTGATCCTTCTGCAATCATGTCAGCGAACTGATTTTCATAATTACAAAAAAATATTTTTTCTTTACTTTTTTTCTATATATATATATATATATATATATTATTTTTTTTAAGAAGAAAGAGAATTCATGTTTTCAAAAGGTTGGTATTACCATTCACCACTACTGTCCCAAATTTTTGTTGGACTTGTGTAAAATCCTTCTTGGTAGGTGGCTAAAAATACTTCTTTAGCTTATGTCCATTTACCAAGAATACTAAATTTTTTCCATCAATAGTTTTAACTTCTACTGCTCCATTCTCAAATACTCGGATCACTTCATAAGGTCCCATCCAACGTGTATGGAATTTCCCTTTAATGATTTTAAATATAGAATCATAAAGGAGCACCCAATCACCTGGTTGGAACTGCTTTTTCTGAATAGACTTGTCATGCCACCTTTTACGTTGTTGATGAATTAGTATGTTCTGTTGAACAACATCCCTACGAAATTAATCTAACTCATTTAATTGGAGAAGACATTATTGTTGTGCCTCAGAGAGATCTAGTCCTAACTGAACTGCAATTCTGAAAGTTTTGATCTGGAATTCAATTGGTAATAGAACCTGTTTGCCATATACCAGCTCATATGGTGTATGTCCCATGCTATTTCTCCAAGTGGTTATGTATTCCCACAAAGCCTCTAGTAATTGCTTAGCCCAGTCCTTCCGATGCATATTGACTATCTTTGTAAGAATGGACTCGATCACTTTGTTCGTGAATTCCCCCTGGCCATTTGCTTGTGGGTGATACGGCATGGATTTCCTATGCCAAATCTTATATTGCTCCATCACACCCTGTACCAAATTAGAAATAAACTGCGAACCATTGTCAGAAACAATTTCTCTAGGCACACCAAATCTAGTAAATATTTTAGTAAAAAGGAAATCAATAACAACTTTTTCTGTAGCAAAAGAAACAGCTTTAGCTTCTACCCATTTTGTAACAAAATCTATACAAACCAAGATATGTTTTTTACTTAATGATGTTGGATTTATTGGCCCTATAAAATCAATAGCCCATTTTTCAAATGGATCAATCATAACTTGAGGGCATAAAGGCATTTCATTGGTTTGATTAGGCTGGCCCATTCGTTGATAGCTATTGCAATGCTTGACATGTTGTTTGGCATCCTTAAACAAGGAGGGCGAATAATAACCAGCACACAATACTTTATATGCAGTCTGCTTATCAATGAAGTGGCCTCCACAAGGTTCATCGTGAACAAATTTCAAGATGTCAAACACTTCCTCCTCTCTTACACACTTACGAATAATCAGATCTGGACCGGTGTAAAAGAGATCTCCTTGAATCCAGGAATATGCAGCACTTTTCTGAACAATGCTCCGCTTTTCACGAGCGGACAAGTGGGGTGGTGTTTTCCCAGTAACCAAATAACTATCAATGTCAACAAACCACAGAGAAATTGTTGACATAGCAGAAAGATGTTCATCTTGAAAAGCATCATTAACAGGAGTTGTTTCACCAAGATTATCTAATCTAGAAAAAAAATCTGCTACAACATTATATTTTCCTGGTCTATCAACAATAGTAATATTAAATTCTTGCAATAATAGTAACCACCTAGTCACTCTACTGCTAGTTAATGGTTTATTCATCAAATATTTAATCGCGGAATGATCAGTATGAACAAATACTTCATATCCTGTAATATAGTTCCTGAACTTATTAATTGCAAAAATTACAGCTAAAAACTCTTTCTCTATAACTATATAATTTAATTCAGTGGAAGACAAATTCTTACTAATATAATAAATAACATAGGATTGTTTATTTTCCTCTTGTCCTAAAGCTGCACCAATAGCCAAATCTGAAGCATCGGAGGAAATATGAAAAGGTAGAGACCAGTTAGGGCCTCTTAAAACTGGTGCATGCACTAACTTTTCCTTCAATGTTTCAAAAGACTATTGACAAGCTATGGTCGAAGAAAATTCACTATCCTTAGATAGAAGTTGAAAAATAGGAGCAGCTATCTTAGAAAAATTTTCAATGAATCTCCTATAATAACTAGCATGTCCTAAAAAACCTCTTATTTCCCTTTGAGTTTTGGGTGCAGGAAGATGCAGAATGATCTTGATCTTTGCTGGATCAACCTGGATACCTTTACCATAAATCAAATGGCCAAATACCACTCCCGCTTTACACATTAATCTACATTTCTTGTCACTCAAGGTGAGATGGGCTTCTTGACAATGAAGAATTACTTTTTCCAGATTTCTGAGAGCTTCCTAAAAAGAATCACCAAACACAGAAAAGTCATCCATATAAATTTCTACAAATTATAGATCAGCAAAAATGGCCAGGACTACCCTTTGAAAGGTAGAAGGGGCATTACATAAACCAAAGGGGAGCACTCTATAAGAAAATGTACCCCATGGACATGTAAAAGTAGTTTTATCCTGATCTTCGGGTGCAATCTGTATCTGGTTATAGCCACTGAAGCCATCCAAAAAGGAAAAGTATTTCTTTCCTGCAAGGGTATCAAGCACCTGGTCAATTAAGGGGAGAGGGAAGTAATATTTGAGAGTGGCTTTGTTTAATTCTCGATAATCAATACAAATACACCATCTTCCATCTTTCTTAGGTACTAGCACTAATGGAGAGACCCACTGACTATTGGAAATAGGATAGATAAACCAGCATCCAAGAGTTTTTGCACTTCTTCCTTCACAATATCTCTTAGAGCTGGATTCATTCGTCTTTGGGATTGTCGGATAGGTCAGGCTCCTTCCTGAATATAGATGTGATGTGTACAAGTTTCAGGAGGGATGCCTTTCATATGTTCATAGCCCCATGCAAAGGCACTAAGATGGTTTTGCAACAAATTCACAAGCTGCTCTCGCGAAGATGAGTCCAAATTTGAACTAATATGCAAGGATTTACCAAGGCTAATCTCAACAAGACTAGTATCAAGCCTAGGAGAACTCAAGGGGGTGGTCGGATGTAGCTGCACAAAATAATGAGAATCATGGTTATCTTGAAAATCTAGGCTGAAGATCTGGCTCAATAGCTTAATATTAGGCATAGTATCTAGATTATTCAAGAAATCTTGAATCTCATCTTCTTGTGAAGACCTAGTATGCTGATGGATAAAGGAAATGGGTTGAGTCTCCTCATCACTGCTATGGTCTAACCATAAAGTATCTTGAAGGTCCTGAATGGATCTGGCAGGGGGTATAAGGTAACTTTCTTCCTAGATTCCCCATGTGAAATATACATATCACCGGAGCGACATCCAATACATGCATCAGCTATAGCAAGCCATGGTCGACCCAAGATTAAGGGATGTCCTCCTACTGGGTTCTTTGGCTGAAGCACAATTAAATCAGCAAGATATTCCCAAGAATCTTATGAGATGATCACATCGTCCAATACTCCGTCTGGCTTAATTTTAGATCTATTTTCTAATTCAAGCACAGTGGGAGTAGGGAAAAGATGAGATAACCGAAGTTGATCTGTGGTTTGCTTAGTCATGACATTAATGGCTGCCCTCAGATCTATAAGAACATTAGAGACAAGGACATTACCAATCTGAACTGAGACAACAGGGTTTCCGGGGTCAGTGTATTTTTCCATAGACACACATCTTATCATCAACTCTACTGCCCTACCAACAAATTGAATGGTTTGGGGTTCCAATCTCTTCCTCCCAAGTTTCTTAAGACATAGTTTGTTAATAATCTTAGTGCAAATAGGGATCTCTTTGACGGCTTGGAGCAAAGGTATCTTAATGAAAATATTCCGAAGCTCTGATGCCAAACTAGTCTCAAAAATAGGCTCACTTCTATCCATTACTAGCCTCTCTAGGAAGGGAGGCTGGTTAGAAGAAGGTGGCAAGGATTCAGAGGGTAAGGGCTGCTTAGTGACGGATTTCGGAGAATGATTAAGAGTTTCGTCTTCTTCTTTCTCTTCAACAATCACTCTAGTTTTCTTCTGATTTTCTGATGTTACAATCTTTCCCAATCTTAATTGAATATCATGAACCCCAACTGGAATAGACTGGTACTCGAATAAAAGTGGGTTTGTTACATAGATCATTTACAGTGCTTTATTATTGTTAGGATTGGGCATAGGCTGAGCAAGCAACTGAGGAGGTCAGAAAGGTGGAGGTAAGGGTAATAGTGGAGTAGACTAACTTGAAGGTTGAGGCAATGGATAAGGTGCATATGTAGATGGATATGACTGCATGGGTGGCTGGTAGGAGTATGGAGAATGAGTTGGCCCTCTCTAACCTTTGTGCCATGGTTGCAAAGGTTGCCCATGTTGATATTAGTTTCCATACTGCCACTGCTGATTAGTGTTAGGATAAGAATATGCATGTGAATTATAACCAAAATACTGTGGAGAAAATTCAGGAGACATACCTGCACCTACCTAAGACCAATTTCCTTTTGCTCCCATAGCATACAAGTATTTGGCTTCAGGCTATCCCCCTGCAAATACAGCTTTAAGTCCCAGTATAGAGGGACATTTTTTTATGATATGGTCTTCTGCACAAATACCCCACTTATTAGCTTCTTTCAAATTAAGAGGACATTCTTTAGGAGGATGCTTGTCCCTACATTTAAGATAGAAAATACTTAATGACTCTTGGTCCTTCACGAGTTTTTGTTGAAATTTTAAAGAGTCAACTATTTGGTAACAATATTCATTATATCAATTTTCATGTTTTCCATTTTATTTTCTAGTCCAATGATCATTGCATCAGTAAATTTGGTTTTTCTATTTCTATTTCGAGTTCCTCTACTGGATCTATACTGATTCCTTGAAAATTTCCTGCATAATTCACAGATTTGTTCGAAAGTTTGCTGAGCAATATCACCTTGTCCTAACAGATTTAAATTATTTCTAGCATTATCAGTAAGTCCTCTTAAGAACAAGGTTCTAATAGTACTGGAATCAAGCTTAAGTTTCGACCATTGTAAAATATACAGAAATATTTCTAGAGAGTCTTCAAGAGTTTCATCATCATCCTCTATGATTGTAAAAATCTCATCCTGCATGTCCTGAGTTATACAATATTCTTGATATTTAGATAAAAACACTCTCTTCATCTGATCCCAAGAAGCTATAGTGTTTCCTCCTAACCCCATAAACCAGCGCAAAGCTGAGTCCTTGAGAGTAATAGGAAATAATCTTAGCTTCTGAGCATCAGTTGAATAATCATAACTTCTACACAAAATATCAAACTCGAATAGAAAAGAGTCAGGATCTTCATGAAATTTACCATGGAAATGAGGGAGAGCTGATGGTGGAATGTTCTTCATTTGTGCCACAGTATCGAGGTCCACAATTGGAAACACAAAAGTGGATTGTTCCCCACTTACCTGGTTTTCATCAGTCCTTTCCCCATGATCTTCACGGTCTGCCATTGTTTCCCTTTTGCTCCCAACAGACTGAACCACACCTGAGCTGTTGTCACCAGAATCCAGGTGGATTGTTCCTGCGTGATGGGTTTGGATTGGATTGGGCTTCCTGCTCACAAAAGGAGACCCAATATGAGAATGGTTTTCAGAATTCCTTCGGCCCTTAGTAGGCTTTGAACCCCTACCTTTTCTAGGCATTCATTTCAAAAAAGAAAGAAAAATAAGCAAAACAATTTCTAATAAAAATGTTGTCAGAAATCAATCAACACCAGTAAAATTCCTTCAAAGAAGCTTTTCCAAAAAAATACTGCAAAAATGAAGGAAAAATTACCTCTATAGTATAATCAGAAAATTCTTACCAAATCAAATCGCCTCCCGGCAATGGCGCCAAAATGTTGGGTGCAGGAATTGCACTTAAGAAAACTCCTCAACACTTAATTGTCAACCTGGGGGATTCGTAAACTTAGAGACGAAGCACATGCAATGCCAAAGATGGTATGAATATTTCTAATGTCAATCCCTACTTTCTTTAAAGGAAAGATTGCAGAATCAAACAAAAGAAAGAAAAAGGCAACTTGAACCATCAAAATAATCTAAGACTAGAACAAGAAAGAATGCATTTGAAAAAGAGATTTAAAAATAAAGGAGCAATCACTTTAGCTGACTATTGATTAACTACTGAGTGTGTGTTTTTATTTAGCAAAGACACTTTAGCAGTCTCAACAGATGGGCCCTTCAAACCTGCTTATATAGAGATTTCTTTCTTGCACTAATCTATCTTGCACTGGTGCAGTCTCCTTGCACTAGTGCAAGAACATAAACTTATGCAGAGGGTATAAATGGTGTCTGTACTAAAAGTGTTTGCCTTCGTGCAAGGGCTTGAACTTTCTCAAGTTCAGAGCACTCAGATCCTATGACAAGAAATTATTTCTTGCACCAAATCAGAGCTTCTTATACTTGGTATTTAATTCTTGAAATAAGAGCTTAACTACTGCAAGTGTTGTGAAATCAAATTGCACACATAGAAATTAATGTTTCTGATTTTAACAAAGTTCAGAAATAAAGAAACAATCCTTATAATTTATCCTATCATGAAGCATTAATGAAAGCAAGAAAACTACTGGAAGTAAACTAAAAAGGCTTGCTGCATCACACCAACGTGCACTGGTGTAGGTTCATTTCTCCTGCTTGGACCAGGCCAGAAAACAAAATCAAACAAAACTGCAGAAAGTGAATAGCACACCAACGTGCACTGGTGCAGGTTTATTTCTCCTGCTTGGACCAGGCAAGGAAAACCAAATCAAACAAAACTATAGGAAGTGAATAGCACACCAACGTGCACTGGTGCAGGTTTATTTCTCCTGCTTGGAGTAGGCAGGGAAAACCAAATCAATCAAAACTGCAGGAAATGAATAGCACACCAATGTGCACAAGTGCAGGGTTATTTCTCCTGCTTGGACTAGGCAAGGAAACCAATCCAAAAATAGATGCAGGAAAATAAATTCTAACTGCTTCACACTGTGGATCCGCTTTCACTCAAACAGGAATTCATGTGTTGTACATTAAATCACACTTAACACTATAAACATAAACTACAAGAACATAAAATAGGGTAAACATGCTGGGTTGGCTGGGCCCTAGCCAACCAGTGCGTTTCCCTTTGAAATAGAAACATTGCTCAGCACTTTATCAATTCATCAACTTTCAAACAAAAATACGATTCATGAAAACATAAGGCGGAGCTCACTTCTTATTAATTCATAGAGGCAAATACATATGTGATTACATAGTCCAACCCAGATTTGGGCAATAACAAAAGAATACAAGCCTGTTACCGCCTTCTTGGTTATATCTCTGTTCTATACAAACTTATCAAGAACTATCTCGTCCTATTTACATTCCTCGTTATATAGATCCTTGGCCGAAGGCCAAAAGGATCATTTAACTGATTACATAACTGATATGCAGAATTTAGCTTTCGGCCTTCAAAATTAGGCAGTTTAACAAAATTGGCCATAGCCAATGTCCAACTATTCGTTCTTCATAAATCTGATCTCAGCTACCTTTGGATTGCCTTGCTGTCGTAGCTGGAGCTCAACTGCCTTCAGATCTAACCTGTTGTCATGGCTGAAGCGACGCAAAACAAGGCAGTGATCAAGGAGGTCCAGATCTGCTACAAAGATTCATTGTGCTGGCACCGATGCGAGATCCGATCTTGCACTAGGATCAGCGGTCACTATAAGCACTTGACTATCAAACAACATTGGAGATATCGATAAGTTACAAGAGTGATTATAAGCGAGAAATCACATAATAAATAATTAATTAATGCTAAGTTAAGTTAAAAATATGAAATATAAAGTTCATGCGAAATATGTCATCATTCTTGGACTAGTGCAAGATGAGGGTGTATAAGAGAGGTAAAACAATAGTAAATGGTCATGATTTAGGAAGGTAAAAATGGTCAAAAGGGAGAAAATTAGGGGGCTAACAAACACTTCTCACCATGTCTGCTCTGTGTCAGTGGTTGGGATGGATCCTTAACTTGTACAGGTGCAGTTTCATCCGTGAGTCCATGTTGCACCCACTGATTTTCGTGTTCCTGTTGCAACTCATTCGTTTGTCTGTGCAGCTTCACATTCTTCCTGAGTTGTTGCTTCTTCATGCGATCTTCATGTCACGTCGTCACTTCATAGCCCGAGTCTCCAAAGTTGCTTTCATTATCAGTGGATCTGCTTGATCTTTCAACTTTGTTCTGCCTCTGTGTTGTCAACAACCTTCCTCTTGCATTCACTGCATTCAATGTGTTTGTTGCATTCGGTATGCTACCTTCAGTTGTTTTTCATGATGTTTTTCGTTGTGACATTGTTGTTGTCATATCTTGATGTCCTTGTCTACAAACAACTTGATGTCTTCATGGTTAGGCAATTCCATAGGCACCTGATCAACTGCATTCCCAAGTGTGCTCTGAACGGTGTCTTCATCTCTACTCTCCTGGAAACCATTGTACCTATACTACTGAGAGGTAGATAGACACCTGCAATACCTGGATACATGGCAACGCTCATGGCAAGCAATCTGTCAGTAGAAAGTGAAAATGATCATCAGAACTGACTCACAACATACCTGGGTGAATGATCATGAAGGTTGCACAATTTCAGTAGGGAGATTGGAGACCCACTGCCAAGACTGCACAAGGCACAGTCTGGGCTACTAGGAGAGTGGCTGACTCCTGGAACTGTGCAATGCACAGTCCAGTCTAGTTGTTGACTATTGGGATTGCGCAATGCGCAATTCTAGTTGGGAAGGACTGCTATCCCAGGGACAGATTTGCGCAATTTCTTGGGCCAAGCAGCCACTGTCCTCCAGGAATGCGCAAAATAGTCCTGGAGGCCAGTGCTGGGCAGGAATGCGCAAATCTGGAGACGAAGGTGATCCTTCCTTTCCCAGATTGCACAATGCAGCCTTTGTGAAGGCAGAGCCCGGGCCAAGGTTGGCCCGACTCGCCGGCGGGCAACTATAAGCAAGTAAGTCATTAAATGCATGGCGACACTAAGTGATAGAAAAAGTGATTGATAGTGCATGCGAAACATGAATGAAAGATTCAACAAATAGATCAACATGCATGTGGGTGAGGCAATTCGCCGGTTTGGCGAACATCTGTGCAAAATAGTTTCATGCATGCGACAGCAGTGAGATAGCAACGAAAATGGAAATAGAGCTAGGACAAGCTAGTATACATGTAAATGACAGCAAATGCTCAAAGAAATCAAGAAAACAGTACTCCCACAAGCAAAAAAATAAAAAGCAATAGAAATGCAGCACAAGGCATGGGAAGCGAGCTTACCCAAAAATAGATGAGTTGAGTGTGCCGACTTCTCATAGATGTGATGTGGGATGTCAGATCTACAAGGTTGATGTGAGTAATGAGCTCTGTAGCATCCAATTGATGAGTTTTGATAACACTGAGGTTCTGACGTGCATGCCATCAATCTAGGGGAAGCGACACTTGGTGGAAGGTTTCAGAATGGCTCCTTGCATGTAATGTCCAATTGCGAAACATAGATCTCTAAAATAAGGGATTCCTTTGCATGCTTCCTTGGGAGAAACAACCCATGCATGCAAGTCTATTTTTCTCAGTTGCGGAGGGAGCTAGTCAACTCAGTTGCACATGCAAGAGACTTCTTGATTGCTGGATAAAAATGTACATTTTTGGCTAGGATTTGGGTTGGTTGCCTAAGAGATTTGTGCAATTTCTGGGCAAAGTAGCTGACTACTTCCCAGATTTGTGCAAATCCTAGGCTGAAAAACTTGTTGCTGGGGAAATTTGAGCAAATCCTACTGGGAGGGTTGGCTAGTAGGATTGTGCAATCCTGGACCCAGCAGGCTATTACACAAGATTGCACAATTTCTGGAGGGAAGGTTGTTTCCCTCCAAAAATGTGAAATTTTCAAGGGGAAGTTGCTCAACCTACAGTTGGACCAAGTCCAGGTGAGAAGCCTATGAGGGGGATGGATCAATTGTGATCAGCAAGCTGCCTTTGTGCGATGAAAACACTTAAAGCTTGAGTACTTGACGAAGAAAGACAAATTGTTGTGTAAGCTTTGTAGGGAAGCTCCAAAACAAGCTAAGGAAAATTTTTGGACGGTGGTTGTAGTACAACTTGGTGACACACTAGTAGAACTCTAGCTCTCTGAATTGACCTTTTTCATGAAAAGCAAGGCTAACACCTTCAAAGTATTTTTCAGCTCTTAGCTCATCTTCGTTCACACTAGCTTGATTGTAAGATATATCATCCGCTAGACTCTTGGTCGATTGAAACACATTCCAAGCCAAGGCAACACAGTTGTTTCGATTGGGGTTGACGGGTATATAAGTGCACAAGCAGTATAGTCATTAGAGTATTAGTTTTATCTCTGGTGTTGCTCCACTACCAACAAGCCTAGATAGTACCCTAGTGGAGTCACATAGGAACACAAGAATGGCTCCGCTACCAGCGAGCCTGTTCAGTACCGCGACGAAGTTACTTGCATCACCTCCCTACATAGGAAGCCTTTCTCTTCTTTCGCCTTATTCATTTTTCATTTTGAATTTTTGACTCATTTTTTTTTCATTTTTCACTGTGCATAACACTTATTCATTTTAGAGGCGGAAGAGGGATCTCGACTTATTGAGAGCAGAATATGTTATTCCAGTAAAGAGGTAGTTTATTGTATCTATGATGTGCTTGTTAAGGTTTTCCCCCTTACCTTACTCTACTTGGCTGAGCTGACAAGGGTTAACCCAAAAACAATCAACTAGAGAAGTTGACACTAGTTAGCGTACAAGCGTTGTGTTTACACCAAAGTTTACTTCGAACAGTACATATTTTCCTCCGACGTATCATGGACTAAAAGTAACAAGCTCAACATATAGAGGCAAGATGACAGATAACCAAGTAGTGATAGTTGTACAAGCACTCTTGTACTTTATCTAGCTTGCTTCAAGAGTCATACAAGGTTTCACGCAAGACTAGCCTACAAACGAAACAAACGAACTAACAAACATCAAAGAAAAGCAAAAGCAGAAGCGAAAGTGAAAGCAAAGCAAGTAATAAAACACTACAAGAAAAAAGGACATTGATGAGGGGTGAAAAATGTCACCATAAGCTCATTGGTGATGGTCAAAAGAGCCTTCGTCACCAAAAACTGAACGTCACCAAAAGTGGTGTCGCCAAAAGTATAGGTGTTGTAGTGACATTCAAAGTCCATCACTAATAATGATTTATAATGATGGATAGTGACCGTCACCATTTCATATGAGCAATGGTGACAAAGCATAGCCTCCGTCACCAAAAACTAAACGTCACCAAAGGTGGCGTCGACAAAAGTATAAGTGTTATAGTGACATTCAAAGTCCGTCACCAATAATGATTTATAATAACAGATAGCGACCGTCACCATTTCATATGAGCAATGGTGATGGACCATAGCCTCCATCACAAAAAACTGAACGTCACCAAAGGTGGCATCGCCAAAAGTATAGGTGTTATGGTGACATTAAAGGTCCGTCACGAATATTGATTATAATGATGGATAGTGACCGTCACCATTTCATATGAACAACAATGATTTATTATGATGGATCTTTCATGCCCGTCACTATTGGTGCATATATATGGTGAAGTGGTGGTGTTGTGGTGACATTCAAGGTCCGTCACGAATAATGACTATAATGATGGACATTGACCGTCACCATTTCATATCAACAACAACGATTTATGGTTACAGACCTTTGAGGTTCGTCACTATTGATGCATATATATGGTGGCGTTTGTTGACTGTCACCATTTCATATTTTGGTGACGGTTGAAAAATGTCACCAAAGCTCATTGGTGATGGTCAAAATCTCATTCCATATGGATCATGTCAAGGCACGATGGAATCGAACCACCAACCTCCTGCTTGTAAAGTAGGTGCTCTTCCATTGAGCTAGCACCCTTTAAAGAATTAGACTTTTAAAATTAGACCTTGAAACTTCATAAATTGTAAATTCTACAACTTTCAATAAATTAAAGTCTCAACAATATTTTACTAAACAAGCAAAGCAACATCGAAGCTGCAGGTCCCTACCTAATGGTTATGGAAGTTATGAAAAGTGGGTGGAGGGAAAAACAATTATGTATAAGAGAATCAATATGTTCAGTTGAACACTCAATTAGAAGTGAAAGTCTCAAGACATTTATAATCTATAAATGACCTATAACTAGAAAATGCACCAAATATTGCAAAGGAAATGTCATAAGTTGATAACATATGGAAGAAGAATATTGATGAAGATGTTGGTCACTTTAATTGTTTATTAATAAAACAGTCGAGTTCCACATAAATTATCAACTCAGGAAAGTCTGATTATTCCAAAGGTGACCACGTACTGTATGTACTCAAGCTTAATAGTATTAAAAGCTGTAGTATAAACAATTCACTATCTATTAAACCCCTACTTTGTGTTACAACAGTTACAGCCTATTGCAGGAATGGAATAAGAACAGATAATTAAAGAAAACAAATCTGCAAAAGGGAGTGATGGCTGTCCTGTAACAAAGGATCAGGACCCTATCCTCAGAGTAAGGACTTTCAGCACCTGCCTCTGTTATCCAGTTCACCAATACACTCTGTAAATCCTAATCACCGGTGAGGCACTCATATACAACATCAATCAGTTAAAAGGAAAACAGAGTTTCAGCAAAAGTAAAATATCATTAGAAGCAGTACTCGTGAATAAGATATAAATAGAAATCGCACCCATGACACACAACAAAAAGAAGATGGGTGAATCTTGTGATGAAGGTGGGCCCTGTCCTTCTCACAAGATTCCCCAGGACACATAAACTAAGATAAAATACTCAGAACAGAACTTTATTCCTCTGTCAATATACCATATTACAAGAAAGATTCAGTCTCATCCCTTCACTACAGTTTCTGTGTTACAGCTTGTTCATCCTCTCTCTATATGTCCCCCCCTCTCTAATGTAGATGTCTCCTCTTTATAGAGGAGACATCTATTACAAAAGATTTTCATTATACATTTTGGTTCAACCCTTTGTACCAAAAATAGGAAAATCAGTTCTCGTTAACAGCATGTTGTTACAGTCATGTGGATCATGATCATTATGACCAATATAGTAATCGGTCAGACTCCTTTGTTGATGCAGATTTGCTACGCAAATCTCAACTGTCTCCTCGAAGTTCGCATATTGTTCTTGTTGTTTCAGCTTCAAGGTTCATGTTGTTCTTGTTGTTTCAGCTTCACAGTTTGCGTTGTTTCTGCTGTTTCAGCAACTGCAAAATGTGGCCCTGCCAGTTAGGCAGTTTCAACAATTGTTCAGCAACTTAGTCAACTTCAAGGATCAATTATAAACATAGCATGATTACGTGTTGAATAATTAAACATATAGCAATGAGGAGAGTTACTATATACCTTTTGGAATGATTAAGTCAAAACACTAGCAAAGGATTTCAACTAAGGGTTGAAGAGGGTAATATAATGACAAAATATAAGGTCAAAAATAGACAATATGGGATCCTAACAGAAGACAAATGCAATATGTTATAGGTTGAATGAAAAAAAAATCTCAATGTTGTTGTTTGGTGTTTAGATATCTGAATGATATCTAAACTTCTGTGCAAATCATATACGGATCTCCGGAAACCATGAACGATATATATATCCCCTTTACATAAACCAACATGCAATTTGGAATTTCATAAGTCCACACTCAAAACATGACAACAACCAACAAATAAAGGAAATTGACTTGGACAGAAAGCAATATCTTCACCTTCATTCTTGAGCTTCTTCTATTTATTTGAATTTGACTCATGACATTATTTATCTGACAAGGAATCAAAATCATCACTAGTATTAAATTCATCCAACACGGACTTTGGATATCCCACTAACATTTGCGTTTTTGTTGCCATGCTTGAAAACCATGGAGTTTCCTGTTGATAATAGAATAAGATGTGTGTCTGCTGCTCAAGAACACATTCCTTATTAACCATTGTTACCTGACAAAAACCAAAGAGACAACACAATATCATCATACACAAAATCCCCTACTGAAATATAATCATAACTTAGCAAAGAAGTGTAAAAGATGTTCTTAATTAATAAACTTTGTATTTGGAAATATTGTTTCTTTAGATTTAAAAAAGACTATGTTGTACAACACTTCTGTCTATTTATCTAGGCAATTATATCATAGCATATGTCACACAGTAGCAATCTACAATACCTAAATTAAAAAGACAAATTTTCTCAAGAAAATAGATTTAGAAAAGAGATTTGAAAACTATAAGTTTGTCATCAAAGCTTTACTTAATTTAACAACAAACTAGTTGGAGTTTGAAAATCAAAATCATTCATAGGAAATGAATAGGACAATGGCCAAATTCATTATTCATACAAATAAAGACAGAGTCACTATTTCCATTGCAGATAACTGAAATTTGGGCAGTGGTATAACAATTAGAGATTATTTTCTGGGAAGAATTGGCAATACCATCATTTTTTTCCCATGGTCTGTTGTGTCTCTAGATCCAGATCAGATAGCTTGCCATTCTCAAGTTCTACCTTTCAAGCACTGATTTCTGGCTCACCCTTTAAAACACAATTCTACCACTCCATTTTATTTTGTTTTGTCAAGAGAATTGGCAAGACCTTCCCATCCTCTGTTTTACATAATCAATAACCATCCATCAATGATATAAAGAATAACAGATACACAACAAAGGCCAAAGATGTTCTTGTTGTATACCTATGTTCTAGGACTCATCTGACCTTATTGGTGCAAAGAGCTCACCCTGAAAAAATAACATCCACGTGGAATTTAGAATTTTTTTTTTAAATCAAGCTCCAAGTAAACCATTCAAAATATGAACATCCTTTTAATCAATAAAATCTATGACTTAAAATAAAAGTGGCCTAGAATTGAACGTTATATCAACCATGTCAAGTAACTAACATCGAGTGAGAAATAAAATCCATGCATATTGGATTAGTGAAATAATTGATCTGGTAAAGCTCAAAAATAGATGACTTAGAGCTAAGAAATGCAAATAAATGACTTAAAACTAAGACATGAGGTTGACCTTTCAACCCTGTCATTAAATAACTCTTCTTTATGCCACTTACCATTAAAAAAAAATTGATACCAGGTGGAACTGGTATTGTAACATTAACCTCTGATAGTATGTTTCCACGACTACTTCTCAAGATCCGCTCCATTACCAGCATTTGGGGCTTAGATAAGATACATGCAAAAACCATCAACATGAAAATTAAATCTACATCCTTGTAAAAAAATGGGAGGAAAAAAAAATATCCACAAATTGAAACAAACTGTAGGATACCTCATTCCTGCAACATGATTATCTTGTCATAAACAATAAAAAATAAATCAGGAGAAATGTAATTTTTGCCACATTTTGACAATGAAATCTTTTGCATATTGTATGAACAATTGATGAAAAAAGTCAACTAAAGCTTGTCAGCATCAGGATTATAGTAAAACATAAAGGAACCTATCCAACACTATATAATCCTAAACATAAGTATCTATACATATAAGTATTTATTGAGGACATGTATTTTGTGAAAATATTGAAGTCAAATCTTTGAAATAACACAATTTATTGTACCACTGCCTTATGAAGTCCACTCATTCGAGTATTTACAAAGTCCATTCAGGAATTTATTCAAAGTTCAAAGTGTAAACAATTAACATGTAGCCTAAAAAAACTCAGATTTGAAAAGGAGATAACCCAAAGATGTAGAGTATATATCTCACATTTATATATCCTAATTTCCAGAAATTGAAATGACACTTTTTAGCATACTATTGTGAATTCAACCCAAAATGCTAGAAAAAATATTGATGGTTATTTTTCTAATATAGAAGTTTTATACATGCATTTATTTAAATAGTTAGCTTGCAATGTAAAACATATCTAAGGATGCACACAATACATTGCATCTTTAGTGCTGGTGTGTGAACTTGAGACAATGAAGTCCAACATTAACAGGTTTCCTACAATATGCACTAGCAAAATAGGTGAAAAATAGTATTGTAGGTATGTGTTATGAATATATGTATTGCAGTCCAAGAAGAGTATCATTTGAACATTCATGTCCAACCCTTCCAATTTTTCCTATACTTTCCACTGGTCTAATAGGTGAACAATAGAACTATAGGTGTGCATTCTGTATCACTTACCTAAATCCAACACCTTCAGCATAGAAATTTCAAAGAATATGTCCAGAAATGGTAGGTAATTTGAAAAATGAAAAAGTTGGCTTGATTGTTTCTGGAGAAGACTATATTCTTACATTGTTCAATGTAAATTCATGATACTTTTCCAAGCTTAGATGGAACAAAAAGGAACCAATCTAGAAGGTTATTTAAAGAATCCTTACTTAGCTAGGGTAAAATGTTAGCCCTATTTTTTCAAAAAGCATAAATGTAAAAACTTTGAGAAATTCAGTGAAGAGAATGTAGAAATTTTCTTATCAAACCACTGACATAAACAAAGCTAAGAAATATTGCTTTGTAGAAGAGATATTCATGGTCAAATTAACAAGAAAGTGGACTTTTAGCATAGTTAATGCACTAGTGCTCATGTCATAGTGTCCCAGGGCATGCTAGGGACTACAAGGAGTGATCATGTACATCTGCAGAAGAGATGGGGAGACATAAAGTTGTATTCAGGAGGACTACAAGCGATGAGGGGCTGATACTTGAGGTACCCAACCTCTTGGATTATACCTTGCTATGGGAGCCCCGAAGGGAGAGTAGCAGAATTGGCGGATGTGGGTAGAGATGAATGTGGATGAAGTAGCAGAGCGTGCTACAGTGCAGGAGTCCCTAGGCTGCATGAGGCTAGCAGGCTACAATAGTGCAAGCCCTAGTTGCGGTCACAAAGGAGCCCTAGCTGCAGTCATGAAGGGAGACCTAGATGCAGTCTTGAAGGAGCTCTAGTCACAATCGAAAAGGAAGCCCTAGTTGCAGTGAAAGGTAACCCTAACCGCAGTCAAAAGGAGGCTTAGCCACAACAAGAGAGAGGCCTAAGACGTAGTCTAGAGAGAGGCCTAAGATGTAGTCAAGAGAGGCATAAAGATGTAGTCAAGAGAGGCCAGATATGCAGTAAAGGAAGGCTCTTAACCATAGCAAAGGAGGCCTTAATCCGTAGCAAGAGGGAGGCCCTTATTGGCCATCAAGAAGAAGCATATAGCCACAGTCAAGGAAGGTCTAAAGTAGCACTCAA
Source organism: Pinus tabuliformis (assembly GCA_031772625.1). NCBI lineage: Eukaryota > Viridiplantae > Streptophyta > Pinopsida > Pinales > Pinaceae > Pinus > Pinus tabuliformis. The sequence continues at coordinate 289,864,330 of CM062808.1, read as the reverse complement.
AGAGGCCCTAAACGCGGTCAAAGGGAGGCCCTAGCCACTGCAAGATGGATCCATAAGATAGCAAGAAAGAAGCCTTAGAAGCAACATGGAAGTCTTATGTTTTGCTGTACGTACAATGTGTGAAAGAGAGGTTGTTTTGTGTTGTTCTTGGGTGCTCTTGTAGGGAGAAGGGCCGAAGTTTGAAGTTTAAGATCACAGCAAGAAGAGGGATTCAACATGGTTTAAATAGGGTTGTTCAGTAGCTATTCCATGAAGACTGAAGGGTTGAAAAGAGGCCGAGTATCTTGCTTGAAGCTTCAACTAAAGGATGAAAATCAACTAAAGGATGACTTAGATTAATAAAGTTCATGATGGCCTTTTACAATCATATACTTATGAGTGAACCCAACTCTTATTATTGGGACTTATCCTAGTTTCCTGATAGGTGGGATATAGAGGACAAATACGATCTCCCTTTCCCCATTGCATTCCTCCCACCTTGAAAATCAAAAGGGGACATAATGAATTTCATATACACATACTTAATAGATATATATTCCCAATCTCTTGCCATCTACTAGTTGTGCATGCTTGAGCTAGGCTCAAGCAATTAGTCAGTCCAGAGCATGCATATACCTACTTATTCTCCACATGCCTCTGGGTGGATCTCTCTATCCCTGCAGTGCGAGTAAAAGGGTTTGGGTATGGTAAGGGCTGCTAGCTAGTTTTTTGAACCTTTGTATTTACATATATTTTCACCTGGCCTTACCCTACTCTCATCTCTATGTATTCTCAAATTAAACCAAATACACAATTGGAAACTTTGTTCTTGTGTGGTATCTCAAGATACTTTTCAAACATAAAATTACAACATATTGTCACAAGGAGACTAATCATGGTTTAATAGATCAAGGTTGACATTTTACATTAACAATTTCCTTTTACGTCATTCCAGTCTTCTGCCCAGTCCTTGGAACCATGCCTAAAGGGGTGTACTACATGACCGGGGGTTTGCACTGCCAATAAACTTAATTATAACTAATTATGAGAACAAGATAGCATTGTTTATATACGAGATTGCTTAAATTAAAGATTAGCTTCTTGTATGAATTACAATGCACTGATAGAAACAGAGATAGTTTCCAACAAAAAGCACCCAAAAAAACAACAAAAGTCATAGGAGACACTTATTTCGCTTCTTCGGTGTTGGTCTTTGAAGACCTCCACCACCATCATCTCTTCCACATTCATCCTCCTGCACCTCAAGAGTTGTAGGTACCACTCTGCCCTTGTTTCTTGAAATCTCTCTAATAGGAGTCTCTACAACCTTCTTAGAACAAGGAATCATAAGTGGATTGGTTTGTTAGGCATCAACTCCTCACCACTTTCAACAACTTCCATCATCAACTTCCAGTCTTTAAAATCAAACCGAAAAACAAATTGGCTATAAGAATCTTCTCCAGATGCCATTTCTGTAGCTCTAGGAGCATTTTTGGGGACAACAAAATGTTTTCCATTTTCATCGACATTTATTTCAACTCTACCATCCTTTACTAGAAATGATAACGCAAAGATGTTTTCTACTGTCTGGGAAAATGATATTCTATTTAGAACCAAATTCTCTAATATGGCTTGCTTCTGTTTTTGCAAAATGTTAAATATGCTTGCCATATTCTTGTCTATTTATGATTTTTCATCTTCCAGGGACTCTTTCACTGCTTCAAGTCGAGTGCTTTCTGTTAGCTTAGTCTGTTTTCTTTGTACTATAGCTTTCCTTTGCTTGGGTTCATTATCCATTGGTCCAAGCATAGTACAAATTCCTGCCACATGCTGGAAAACAGAAGCAGCTAAAATCCCAATATTTCTCCATGATATTTGGGTTTGATCATCATTTCCCTCCAAAGACCTGCTTCCATATGCCTGGTCACTATAGTTTCTTAGAATATCACTACTAATAAAATCAACTGGAGTATCACCATCATTGTTTTGTGATTTGTTAACAGTAGCGAGGAGTGTGGATGTGAGATCAAAGAGTGTATCAGCATCTGTAACTTGTTCATTAAGTCTCTAAACAAAATTGTGCAAGCTTTCCACTTTGCTAATTATAGCCTCAAATTTTCCAGATCCTGCTTTTAAAATATTTTCTCTCTGCTCAACAATCGAAGTCTTGACGGGATGATAATAATACCTTAATATACAGTGTTGCACCATACTCTGATTGTTACCACTGCATGCAGTAGCATCTTCTTTCTCTCTCAGGGGCTTACTGTGGCATTGTTGTGATCCTTTTACCCCACAGGAGGAATCTTCCAGTGTCTGACTCAATGTTTCTTCCTCTTTAACTCTAGCTTGGGTACCAAGCCTTCTACCCATCCTTTCTATCACCTGCTTTTGGAGTTGATAGAAATGAAAATATTCAACCAAAGATGGAAGGAAGGGCTTGAAATTGAGATTTTTGATTGAAGAACTGCCGTGAAATGGAAAGAGAGAAAGAAAAGATTTCCGTGTTGCATTGAAATGAGGGAGGGTGGCGAGTTGTGATTTCCCCTACCCTGAGAAGTCTACTTTGTAATAAAAGAGGGATGAAGACCCACTATAGTGGATATAAATTCCCAAGACATATGCATTGTCGAATGAAATGCATAGGTGCAGTGTGCCAATTAAGCGTGAGGATTGGGAGAAGTGACACATGTGGGAGAGTGGCCATATTTTTGAAGATTGTTTACATTGAGGAAGGACACCATTTGAATATGGTAAGAATGTCAATTCTAACGTGGAGAGTTTCCAACACCACTTTCTCATCTAAATGAGGGAGTTTACAATTTTTTTTATCTTTGTCTTAGTCCCATGGTGAATATATTAGTGTGAGGATCCACTGTTTCATGATCCATATGTTGGATGCTTTGATGAACTTGAGCTTTATAAGGAAATCTCTGTAGATATCCAGAACGTCTCAGAAACTTATTTGAACAATTATTGTCTTGCAATAATGTTTATTGATGATAAATTGCTTGGTAATGTACACATGCATAGAAGAGTGTGACTGATGGCATGGATACTCGGCCTTTCGGGTCGAAATGGCCACCTCTAAAGATAATATTTGGAATATAATTTGAACCTTTCTTTGAGATGGCATCCAAGAAGTTGGAGTGAAGACATCAAGGAACTCTATATTTTGACATATTCCAGTTGAATCACCAAACGTGCAAGAGAAACTAAAACCAGGGGTTATATATGTAATAGCCCCAGTGTATGGGAAATCCAGGCTTTTAGAAGAATATTTCTTAATTTAATAATTGGATGAGGATGAATATTTCTGTTACACTATGTTTTATTATTGATATGTTTGGACATTTTGGGTGAACACTTGGCCCATCTTCCAGAGCATCCAATAACATTCGAGTCCAAGACAGATTTAAAGAGATCATTTATCAAATTAGTTGTCCAGCTATGAAAGACAATCAAGTTTTGGAAGAGATACATCGTAGTACTATCAAAGTAGATTGTGGACCATGTTAGAAAATGGATCAAAAATGTTTTCAGAATGTCTACTAAAATTTGACATTTAGCATTGTCTTAGCATTTTCTTATCAACTTTCATTGAGGCAAAAAGTGACAGGATAAACTTGCACAATAATTGCGGACACTAGAATGAGAAACACAATGAATTAGAAAAATGGAATCTATTGCTATGATGACACATGGGAAGATGCTTATTACTCTCAACATGGTTGTACAGGAAAAATAGCTTTTGCCTTTGAGTATAGTTGATGTATCGTAATGTAGTGGTTCTTTCCCTCCTGAAATAAAACAAATATATATCCATCTCAAGGTGAAAGAATAACACCGGTATATCTTCAAATGATATGGGCTATGTGTTGCACACTCAGCAGCTAGGAATGTCTCTATCGGTCATAGTGCGATGAAGCGATGGGTTCAGGTTTCCGTGCCTGTGTTGTCAAAGTATATCGATACAAGTGATGAAAAAACACATGTTCAATTCCTTGGAACATATCTTATTTTCATTACTTTTCCAGGATAAATTCACAGCCATAGTTGAGAAATGTAATCAAAAGAAAATAAATATGTAGTTTATTTAAACAAATTGGCATGAGCGGAAAACATATGCACCAAATTACAATATGTGAAAGTCAAAGTTCTATACAAAAGTTTTAAATTAAAAAAAATTCAAACAATTTCCAAGAAGTTTAACGGATGCAACTGCCCACCACTCATCCAATGGCCATTCGAGGAGGGTCGAAGCCATCCATCAATATGAAAATATCTATAAAAGCAAATAGGGACTTTGAAGAAGGGATCCCTGATTTTTCATACCCAAATATTTCCTGATTATTGAGCAAGGCCCTGACGAGTTAGTGAGGGTTTCCCTTTTGTTTTTGTTTCAATCTATTTTCATGTTTAGATTTTTTCTAATATGATGTCATTGGTGGACCTTAATATACGGCGTTTTATCTGGATTTAAACAGGAACCCAACAGATTACAGATATAACCATAAATACAAAGATGCGATAACCATAAATACAGAGATGCAGCAGAAATAATACTTCATTTCATTAATGTAAAATATTGAAATATGCTTACAAACAGGTAATGAAAATAAACCAGCGAGGGCGATGGTAGCTTATCTCTGAGAAGAGATGTGGTGACTACATGCCTCTAAACTGTGTTACAATGAGGCTCGAAGGCCTATTTATTATTGAGAAATAATCGAAAACCCTTAACGTCCCAAAACCTAACCCTAGAAGATGAAAAGCCAAATTGTGGCACCATTTGGGTAAATTGGTACAACAATTTCTCGGGGTCGTAGCTTTGGCATATGATCTCCATTTGACGCGTACAATAGCTCGTTAGGAATATCTATCCGAGAACTACCACTTTGGGAAGTGCAATGGTCCATGGACCAATGTTGCCCCCAGATTTCCCAAAAAAACATTGTTTAGGGCCTCAAAACGGCTCCGGAAGTTCAAGACCCGAAAAACTGCTAAAAATAGTAAATTGTGTTACAATTAAGGAAACTAAAAAACTAAAAGAGATAGTTGTGGGGGTCCAAATGGGATAGGTGGGTGGCCACCAACATCCACTTGGATCATTCCTCCCCCCTTAGGAAGCAATATTCCCCATTGCGTTGAGTTCCTTCAGCTACTGAACTTGTTCCTGGGTGAGCTGTTCTACAATCTCTGATGTGTCCAGTAATGGTGGGAAGCATGGTCGACGACGGTCCACATTGAACACTCGGTGCAAGCGAAGGAATGGAGGAATGTTGTGCTTCAAATCATTGTTGTCCATAGCCTTGGTAGTGGTGAAAGGACCATGTCGGAGTGGTCTGAGTTTCTGATGGGTTCTGGTAAAGCGTTCTCTCTGCAGATGTAACCAAACTTTGTCACCCACCTGAAACTTGTGTGGTACCCCTGTGGGTGAGGAGAAGTTGTTCCTGTGTTTTGTCATGACCATATCCCTTTGCTGCCACTGCTGCGTGGAGGAACCCTTCGCGGGGGTCATGGATGTAGCAACGATCTTCCCCTTACTTTGGGAGCGAATCAGATAGAAAATGAATTTCCTAGTCTGGGAGATGAGCTTGCTTCCTTTCTTAGCAGTGATCAAAGATGTGGCGGTAGGTGGGGCTACCTGCGGTATCCTGTAAAATCAATTATCCAAAGAAATAATGACAGCGCGAGGCCTTGACTCATACATAGCATGTCGCCTCCACAAGTATGGTTGGCCTAATAGTACATCACAAAAATCTAAAAGGTGTAACATCACACAATACCTCGTCTGTGAAGGGATTGATGTTGTAGTGAAGGCGGCACTGCTAGCGAACTTTAAGATCTCGTCCTTCATGAAGCCACTCGATACTGTACGGCTGCGGGTGTGGTGTAGTCGGTAGGCCCAACTTCTTTATGACCTCTGCTGAAATGAGGTTCTTTTGGCTACCATTATCAATAATGAATCGCAGTGGCGATCCCTTCACCAACATCTGTGAGTGTAAAAGACGTCCCCCCTCCTCTGGATCTTCGAGCTCATTTTCCTGGATCTTGGTGGTGGCAACAATGGCACTAGGATCCGCATCAATGATCTGCTTCCCTTTTCCATTCCCCTTGTCGGGTTCTAGCTCAGGGTCGGAACATGCATATGATTCTGAAGCCTTCAACTCGGCCACCAGCGATTGCATGGTTCGACACTCACTTGTGTTATGAGTGGGACTCTTGTGGAACTCACACCACTTTCCTGTGTCCTTCTTCGGCTTCGTGGTGATGTTCTTTTCTTGCGGCTTAAACAGGTTGTCTTAGGTCACCCTACCTTGGCTTTTTCCATTGGCTTCGGATTTGTAGATCCAAACTCTCGCTTCTTCTGTTTGAACTTTTGCTTGATTTTGACAGCGTATCGGTACGTCGTGCCGAGCAAGGAGATTTTTAGGAACTCCACCTCTTCCTGGATGTATCTGTGTAGGCAACCGCGGTATTTGAGTACCAATGCAGCTCAGAATCTTTGATACCCAACTATGTGTGAAGGTTATGAAAAATGTTTGTGAACTCTAGCACATCTTGCTCTCGTCCCTACCGCAGTGTGTTCCATTTGATGTATTTGTCCTCATAGCTTTTGACAAGGTAGTACTGCTCCTTGACGGCATCTTGAAATGAATCCCAAGTGGGTGCAACTGAAAATAGTGAGCCAATACTTTCATTTTTCTGCTCGCAGTAAGTTTCCCACCAGTCCTTAATGTGGGGGGTTGCTTTGAGAAGAGTGAAAATAATCTTTTCCTGACTGAAAAAATCATGAACAGAAAAATAATCCTCTAGCAGATTTAACCATTTATCAACAACATCTGCGTCTATCTAACCCTCGAATATGGGGATTTCAAGATTAACTTGTACCTTAAATGGTGTGGCGTTTCTAGAGTAGCTGCTGGAAGCCAATGTGTTGCCCCTAGGTAGCCGCTGAAGGATCTGGGCAAAGTTGTCCATCATTGCATTCCTTTGTTGCTCGAGGGCTTCTTCGAGCAAGATTTTGGTCGGATCTCCTGCCCCCTTGTCTTTCTTTTCATTTTCCATGGGAGGCCGTCGGGATTTGTGAGGTTGGTCTTGCAAAGGTTCGACCAGTTCAAGCCCTAACTCCTTATATCCCGACCTCGTTGGAGACATGCAAAGAAAAACAGAGAAAAAGAAAACTGCTCTGATACCACTAATCCAGATTTAAATATGAATGCAACAGATTACAGATATAACCATAAATACAGAGATGCAGCAGAAATAATACTTCATTTCATTAACGTAAAATACTGAAATATGCTTACAAACAGTAATGGAAATAAACCATCTAGGGCGATGGTAGCTTATCTCTGAGAAGAGATGTGGTGGCTACATGCCTTTGAACTGTGTTACAATATTGTTGAGAAATAAGGGAAAACCCTTAAAATCCCAAAACCTAACCCTAGACGATGAAACACCAAATTGTGGGCCCCATTTGGGTAAATTGGTACATCAATTTCCCGGGGTCGTAACTTTGGAATACGATCTCAGTTTGACGCGTACAATAGCTCGTTAGAAAGATCTATCCTAGCACTACCACTTTGGGAAGAGCAACATTCGTCCATGGACCCATGTTGCCCCCAAATTTCCCAAAAAACGTTGTTTAGGGCCTCAAAACGGCTCCGGAAGTTCAGGACCCAAAAAACTGCTAAAAATAGTAAATTGTGTTACAATTAAGGAAACTGAAAAACTAAAAGAGATAGTTGTGGGGGTCCAAATGGGATAGGTGGGTGGCCACCAACATCCACTTGGATCATTCTCCCCCCTTAGGAAGCAATGGTCCCCATTGCGTTGAGTTCCTCCATTTGCTGAACTTGTTCCCGGGTGAGCTGTTCTGCAATCTCTGATGTGTCCAGTGATGGTGGGAAGCATGGTCGACGATGGTCCACATTGAACACTCAGTGCAAGCGAATAAATGGAGGAATGTTGTGCTTCAAAGCATTGTTTCTCGTAGCCTTGGTACTGGTGTAAGGATCATGTCGAAGTGGTTTGAGTTTCTTATGGGTTCTGGTAAGGCGTTCTCTCTGGAGATGTAACCAAACTTTGTCGCCCAACTGAAACTTGTGTGGTACCCCTGTGGGTGAGGAGAAGTTGTTCCTGTGTTTTTTCATGACCATATCCCTTTGCTGCTACTGCTGCGTGGAGGAACCCTTCGCGGGGTTCATGGATGTAGCAATGATCTTCCCCTTACTTTGGGAGCGAATCAGACAGAAAACGAATTTCCTAGTCTGGGAGATGAGCTTGCTGCCTTTCTTAGCACTGATCAAAGAGGTTGCGGTAGGTGGGGCTACCTTCGGTATCCTGTATAATGAATTATCCAAAGAAATAATGAAAGTGTGAGGCCTTGACTCATACATAGCATGTCGCCTCCACAAGTATGGTTGGCCTAATAGTACATCACAAACATCCAAAGGTGTAACATCACACAATACCTCATCTGTGAAGGGCTTGATGCTGTAGGGAAGGCGGAACTGCTGGCGAAATTTGAGATTTCGTCCTTCGTGAAGCCACCCAATACTGTACAACTGTGGGTGTGGTGTAGTCAGTAGGCCCAACCGCTTCACGACCTTTGCTGAAATGAGGTTCTTTTGGCTACCACTATTGACAATGAATTGCAGCAGCGAACCCTTCACCCACATCTATGAGTGGAAAAGACGTTCCCCCTCCTCTGGATCTTCAGGCTCATTTTTCTGGATCTTGGCAGTGGCAACAATGGCGTTGGGATCCACATCAATGATCTGCCTCCCTTTGCTATTCCCCTTGTCGGGTTCTGGCTCAGGGTCAGAACATGCATCTGATTCTAAAGCCTTCAACTTGGCCACCAGCGACTGCTTGGTTCGACACTTGTGTTATGAGTGGGACTCTTTTGGAACTCACACCACTTTCCTGTGTCCTTCTTCGGCTTCTTCGTGATGTTCTTTTCTTGCAGCTTCGATGGGTTGTCTTGGGTCACCCCACCTTGGCTTTGTCCTTTGGGCTTCAGATTTGCAAATCCAAAGTCTCGCTTCTTCTGTTTGAAATTTTGCTCGATTTTGACAGCGTATCAGTACGACGTGCCGAGCGAGGAGATGTTCAGGAACTCCATCTCTTCCTGGATGTATCTATGTAGGCAGCCACGATATTTGAGTACCAAATGCAGCTCAGAATCTTTGATACCCAACTGTGTGCGAAGGGTATGAAAAATGTTTGTGAACTCTGACACATCTTGGTCTCATCCCTGCCACAGTGTGGTCCATTTGATGTATTTTCCTCATAGCTTTTGACACGGTAGTACTACTCCTTGATGGCATCTCGGAATGAATCCCAATTGGGTGTGGTTGAAAATAATGAGCCCATACTTTCATTCTTCTACTCACAGTAGGCTTCCCACCAGTCCTTGATATGGGGGGCTGCTTTGAGAAGAGCGAAAATAATCTTTTCCCGACTGGAAAAATCATGAACAGAAAAATAACCCTCTAGCAGATTTAACCATTTATCAACGGCATCTGTGTCTATCTAACCCTTGAACATGGGGATTTCAAGATTAAATTGTACCTTAAATGGTGTGGTGTTTCCAGAGTAGTTGTTGGAAGCCAATGCGTCGCCCCTGGGTAGCCACTGAAGGATTTGGGAAAAGTTGTCCATCATCGCGTTCCTTTGTCGCTCGAGGGCTTCTTCGAGCAAAATTTTGATAGGATCTCCTACCCCCTCGTCTTTCTTTTCATCTGCCATGGGAGGCCGTTGGGATTTGCGAGGTTGGTCTTGCAAAGGTTCGACCAATTCAAGCCCTAACTCCTTATATCCCAACCTCATTGGAAACATGCAAAGAAAAATAGAGAAAAAGTAGACCGCTCTGATACCACTGATCCAGATTTAAACAAGAACACAACAGATTACAGATATAACCATAAATACAGAGATGCAGCAGAAATAGTACTTCATTTCATTAATGTAAAATATTGAGATATGCTTACAAACAGTAATGGAAATAAACCAGCTAGGGCGATGGTAGCTTATCTCTGAGAAGAGATGTGGTGGCTACATGCCTCTGAAATGTGTTTCAATGAGGCTTGAAGGCCTATGTATTTTTGAGAAACAGTGGAAAACCCTTAACATCCCAAAACCTAACCCTAGAAGATGAAACGCCAAATTGTGGGCCCCGTTTGGGTAAATTGGTACATCAATTTCCCGAGGTTGTAACTTTGGCATACGATCTCTGTTTGACACACACAATAGCTCGTTAGAAATATTTATCTGAGCAGTACCACTTTGGGAAGGGAAACATGGGTTGCCCCCAGATTTCCCAAAAAACGTCGTTTAGGGCCTCAAAATGGCTCTAGAAGTTCAGGACCAGAAAAACTACTAAAAATAGTAAATTTTTTTACAATTAAGGAAATTGAAAAACTGAAAGAGATAGTTTTGGGGACCCAAATGGGATAGGTGGGTGGCCACCAACATCCACCTGGATCAGCGTTGCACCATACTCTGATTGTTACCACTCCATGCGGTAGCATCTTCGTTCTCTCTTGGGAGCTTACTGTGGCCTTGTTGTGATCCTTTTACGCCACGAGAGGAATCTTGCAATGTCTGAATCAATGTTTCTTCCTCTTTAACTCTATCTCAGGTACCAAGCTTTCTACCCATCCCTTCTATCACCTACTTTTGGAGTTGAGAGCAATGCAGAAATTCAACCAAAGCTAGAAGGAAGGGCTTGAAATATATGTTACTAGAAACTAGAAAGGAGAAACGAAACAAGAAACAACAACAAGACAAGAAACGGAGTTTGGAGATTTCACATTCAAGAAACGAGAGAGAAAAACAAGACAAATATGAAACATACAACCAAGCAATTGTTTCACATTCAAGAAACGAGAGAGAGAAAAAAACAAAAAAATATGAAACATAAAACCAAGCATTCATCATTAATATTCTCAAATACTATGGTTCATAGGTAGTTTCTCATAGGATTTAGCTGCTCATATTGGCCATTCCTTAATACTTATAGTGATAAAAAAGCTTCCATTTCTCACATAAGTCATTCTTGAATACCCATGTTTGATACTCTAGGGTGGAAAATACAATAGTGAAGAAACACTTGGCACCAAATTCAAGTTTGATTTAACCTTTGCATTTTCCAGATGAGTACATGATCCCACATACATTGTATATATTCTTGGATGTGACATGAGTGGACCTCAAATTTGGGATCTATTGTATCATTTTCCACACAATTATTGGGTTATTGTTTTCATGGTTGGGTAACAAGATGGTGGAGATTGAGTTGATCTCCATTGGATATAGAGCCAAAAATAGAGGGTTGTCTTGAACTATTGCCACTTGCAGAACCATAAATACTACAACATGTTTTTGAAGACAAAATATAAAGAGAAAACTTTAAAAAATATATCTTTAATCCATTATAATAGAAAACTAATCTTTATAATAATAAACATAATATATTTTAAAAGTATAGTTGAACTAGATATTTTTTTTTTTGTAAACATGGTAGTACTCTCTATAATTACTTTTGCAAAAATTTACAGTCGAATCCTCCGATCAGTCACCTGCACGAAGGAAACCAGGTGACCATCGGTCAGCATTGTATCCACTCCAAAATTTAAATAAGTTCATCAAAATCATTTTGTCTTTACTAGCCATTACACATGTTCTTATCTTTTGCATTTCAAACAAAAAAATTCAAAAACCAAAGATAAGTAAACTAATCCTCATCAGAGGAAGCTATCTGAACTGTCGCCTTTTCTTCCGCATTCAACACCTTCCCTCCAAAGTTCTACGACTTCACCGCTGGGCCTGGGAGCTCTCGTCCCTGCTGGAACATTTTCCAATTTATCTCCGATAGGGTCTGCTCAATTTGGCCCAAAGCTAGATTATTCTTGTAAGTTTGTATCTAAATTGTCGCCAGTTCTTTCATAATTTCCCCCCGTACTGGGTTTGGTTCCTTGTTTCTTTCTTTCCTATTCAGCACTTCCCCTTCCATATGTTCCTAGTGCAGAGTCATGGCTCGGGCTACAATGTGTTTCATTATCCAATATTGTTGCAAAGTCCTGTTAAAGAGAGATTGTCGGCCATTTGTCGCACTTGGGTCCTCCAATATTTCTTCCCATTCATCCATAGGGAAGTCTCTGCATCTTAGCTTATTTCTTAGATCTCTTTCCCAGCCCCATATTTGGTCTCTAACCTCCTTCGGATTTGCTTACATGTAGGCATCAATTATTCTCTTCATCTGCTCGTCGTTCAGTTTCCTTCCTTTTCTCTTGCCTATGCTGCTCATTCCTTCTTCTTTCTTAACATTCCTCTTGTTGCGCCTGGGTGCCATGTTTCTTCTTGTCTACACCTTGATACTCTTATCCTTATAATGCTTTGTTTAGGGTGTAGTTGCGCCCTTACCGATGGTCAGACCCCTCTACCTAGTTGCACTATTTTGTCTCCTGTAGCTTTCATTTGCGCTCTGTGCGTTCTCTCTCGCCACCTTCCTTCCTTCGCGTCCACATGAAAAATGCATGGTTTCCCACTGACTCTACTCCTTTAAAATTATCTTGTCTTAATTCTACCACCATCTGTCCGCTTTTCCTTCCTTCCTTGGCTCGCCTTCCTTCCCACTTACCTTGGGATGCTACCCATCTATCTTGTCCTTCGTTCTTCATTAATGTCTTTCTTCTTCTAGCTACTCTTGTCGTCTGTTTGCTGTCTCCGCGTTGCCATTTGGCATCCACTTGCTACCCCTTCTCGGTCTTGATGTCCTGCCCTCCCGTCTTCCACACCTTTCCATTTCTACCCCCACTCTTGTTGGGTTTGTCCTTTCTCTGCCCTCTTCCGTCATCCGTTCATCTCTATCCTTTCATCCATCCTTTGCTGTTTTATGGGTGATTTGTTCTGTCCTGACTGCACCTACGCGCATCCTTCTTCCCTCCCATCAGCATCAACCAAATTTTCTATATGCTTGTTATGCCTCCTATCTTCTTCGACTTCCTGTATCATTTGTTTCATTTCCTCATTCTAACTAAGCTCTTCCCCTCCCACGTCTAGTTGTTTCTCTCTGTTTCGGCATCCCCAGTTAGCAAGGAGGTCTGCCGGGACATTTCCTTTCCTTTTCACATGGGATGGTATGGTGTATGCAATCTTCTATAGTTTCTGTTGTAATTTTGTTATTACCCAAGCCATCCTCCTGCTTTTGCTCAGCTTTTCAAATGTTGTTCCCTATTGTAGTTGTTTCATTGTTTCTATTACCAGCATGGAGTCACCTTCTATCTGCAGACTTTGGTACCCTTCTCTTATCGCTATCTCTATCCCCTATTTAGCACGTGGTATTCTACTTTGTTGTTCATGGCGATGCCACAGTCCATTGCATATGCCCATTTGATCTTCCCTTCCTCGTCTCTGAATATCCCTCCTATGCCAGCCTCCCCTGGGTTGCCTTTGGCCGCCCCATCGAAATTTAGTTTTATGAACCCTTGTGGCGGGTTCCTATATCTTTCTTCGGCTCTTACCTTGCCTGCATCATGTTCCTTCCCTATCATGTTTGTGTTTTTTACTTTGATTTCTAGTTGGTTCATAATGCTGGTCTTCGTTCCTTCCGTCTTCCAGTCGTCCTCTTTCTAGTTTTCCAGAATTACTATTTCTCTTATGTTTTTCATGATTTGGTTCCATATTTCCCCTTTGTATTTTTTATCTTCGTTGAATATTACCCTGTTTCGTGCCTTCCAAAGGTTCCACAGGAGAAACCCAATTGACAGATTCCAGGCATGGTTCAGGATTGTGTTGCAGTACGGCTTGCTGCTCCACTGCTCAATTGTTGTTTTTATGCTTCCTATATTCCTATCTGTAATCTTGAATAGTTGTTGGTGGTTTTGCCACAAGTTGTTACTTACACTGCAGGAGTATGTGACGTGCTCCATGGTTTCTTCTTGGTTTTGGCACAATGAAAATCATGAGGGCCCATACGTCCCTTTCCTTCTTAATTGGTCCCAAGTCAAGGTGCGCCCATGCAGCACTGTCCAAGTAAAAAACGCCACTTTTGGCCAAGTTTTAACTGCCATATTCTTTTCCATTTTTTTATATCTGAGTTTCCAACTCCTCCTACCTTTATACGGTAACCTTCAGAGATTGTAAAAAAGCCTTTTATGCGTTTACCCCATCTTATTATATCTGATCCTTCTTTAATTGCAATTTTCCTGGTTGCCAATTCTTTTTGATAAATTATCCATTGATCAGTTTCTGGGGCTTCAGGCCAGTCACTCTTCATCTTCCATTTTCTCCAGTAACTATTTGGTTCCACTAACCAATAGTTTCTTACTGCACCTCCACTATTTGGGTTGTGTACTGTTGGATTTCTTGGAGCTGAGGTTCCTGAATTAGGATTCCTCTCTTTTGCTATGCATCCTGCCAAAATTATGCTTTATCCCCTTCTCAAATTCCCAAAAACTGTTGTCTCTTATCAAGGCTCTGTTCAGATTTCCCAGGTTCCAAATGGCTGAGCCTTTCCTTTCTGATATTGTTTGGAGTTTTCCTTCCAGAGTCCTTGCTATCTCATATTTCTTTTCCCAAAGCAGTTTCCATAGGTTGTTCCCTCCTTGAACCCACCTCCACCATAATTTTTCCCCCATGACTTGGTTTAATATGTAGGGGTCCCTTAGTCCTAGACCTCCCTCTTTGACAGACTTTCTTAACCATCTCCATGAAAGTAAAGCCCATTTTTTTTATTTGTTTGACCCTTGCCACAGAAAATTTTTGAAGATTTCCACCATTTTCTGGCATATGGTTTTAGGGATCGCTTGACTAGCCATCTGATAGATTGGCATAGCTTGAAGAACAGACTTCAAGAGTATAAGGCGGCTTGGGGTGTTGAGCGTTCTGAGCATCCAATTGTCCATTATTTTTTAAATTTTCCCTAGCAATCCTTTCCAATTCACTATTATGTTCTACTGATCACTCAATTGTACTCCTAAGTATTTTGTTGGAAACTGTCCAATTTTGAACCCCATTGTTCTTGCTAGGAAGGCTTGGCTCACCCTTGGCGTGTTAAAGAAGAATATTTCAGTTTTCTCTTTATTCACCTTTGTTCCTGATGCTTTTGTGATTTCTGTAAGGATCTCCCCTAGTTTTTTTGCTTCCTTGATATTTGCTTGACTATATATGATTACATCATCCACGAATTGTTGATGTGTAATGGTTAAGTCATCCCCACATAATCTCAATCCTTTGAACTCCCCTATACTTACTCTTGTGTTGATTAATTTACCTAAACCATTCGCTGCTAAAATCAACAGGAACGGTGAAAGTGGATCTCCCTGTCTTAGGACGTGGGAAGGTTTAAAGGTGTCTGTAGGGGTCCCATTGAGTAGGATTGACATGCTTGGTATGGATATCATGGACATTACCCATGCTATCCATCTATCGTCAAATCCATAGGCTTGTAAAAAATTTTGAAGATATTGCCATCTAAGTTTATCATAGGCTTTTGCTAAGTCAAGTTTAACCATCATTCCTTTATTTCCCATCTTTTTTAAGGAGTGAATCACCTTTTGAGCAACAAAAATCCCATCCATGATCTATCTCCCTTTCACAAACCCTGTTTTTTTTTTTGCTATCAATTCTCGGAGTAGAGGTTGTAATATTTTTACCATTATGGTAGCTAGAATTTTATAGATTACATTACAAAGAGCTATTGGTCTAAAGCTATGAGGTTCTTCAGCCTGTTCTACTTTTGGTATTAATGCCATAAAGGTGGCATTCCATGTTGGATGCATTCTTTTATTGCTTCTTTATTCTTCTACTGTGCTAACAATATCTTTTTTCATAAAACTCCATGTTGCTTGAAAGAATTCTGCTATAAATCCATCTGGTCCAGGAGCTTTATTTTTAGCCATTTTCTTTACTACTTCCTCTACCTCTTTCTCAGTAATTACCCTTAGGAGAGCCAGGTTTTGTTCCCTATTTACCTTTTTTGGGATGTATTGACTTATCTTTGCTATCTCCTCTTCTCTGTTACTTTGCGGCTCTGTCAGTATGCCCTTGAAATGTTGGATTAGGAGATTTTCCATTTCCTCTTTCTGGATTACCCTGTTACCTTGTTTGTTTTTTAGGGAGAAAATTCTATTCTGCTGCCTATGTTGCTGCATCGCTCTATGGAAGAATTTTGTGTTCCGTTCTCCCTCTTTTAACCATTGTACCCTTGACTTTTGACGCCATAGGATTTCCTCCTATTTTCTTCTTTCCTCCAATATAATTAGCACCCCTCCTTCTTCCTACACAAGCTCATCTGTTCTCCCTTCTTCTATTATTTTTTTTGTATCCTTTTCATTACTATTTGGAGTTGTTCCTTGTTTTTGTGTATGTTGCAAAATTCTTCTTTGTTCCAAGTCTTATGTTTGCTTTTCAACTCCTTAAGTCTCAGTTGGAGCATGTGCATATTATTCTTGCCTTGTATTTCCTCTTCGATGTTCTGCCACCAGTTTTCCATCTTTTCTATGAGTGTTGGGTCTCTTAGCCAGAAGGCTTCAAACCTAAAAGGTTTGGGCTAGTTTCGATTGTTCATGGCAATTTTAAGTTTTATTGGCCAGTGGTCTGATCCTTGGCATGGTAAGATCATTGCTTCATAGAATATATCTTTCCCAAGGAAGTGTTCTATTGCCAAGAACCTGTCCAATCTAGACGCTATCTTCCTGCTTCCTCCTCTTCTATTATTCCACGTGTATTTTCCATTGATAGTGTTTATATCAATCAAATGTAGGGTTGTCTAGGTTTCCCTAAGTCTCTCCATATCTACATCCTCCTATTGCAATCCTCCTTTCTTTTCCATTGTGTTTGTGATCATATTAAAATCTCCTACTATCACCCACAGTTTTTCTGTGTGCAGGTTGCCCAGTCAAAGCAACTGTGTTAGGAAGGCCCCCCTCTCTATCGATATGTGAGGCCCATACACCATTGATACAAGGAACCGGTCTTTATGTCCTACCATTCTGAATCTCCCTAAGAGAATCCTTCTCATGCCTATCCATAAGTCAACCATTACTTCTGCTGGATTCCACAAGATTGAAATACCCCCTGCACTCCCTTTTGAATCTAATGCCATACATTCATAAGAGGGCTTGATTTTTTTAAGAATTTCCTCCATTTTTTCCCATGTTATTTTTGTTTCTTGAAGCAGCATAATTTGAGCTTTTTATTTTTTGATCCTCTCTGCCATGTACCTTTTCTTACCCTTGCTGTTAAGCCCTCTTATATTCCATGATGTAATAATCATTAGGAAGGTTGGGTTGTTTTTTGGAAGACCGCTAAAAGCAGCACTACTCTTCTTGTATTGACTAGCATTTCTCCCATTACTTGAATTGATTCTTGTAGGTTCTTTCGTCATTGTTTTTTCCCTCCTTTCCCTTTTTTTTGATGTTTTTGGCTATTATCATGTTGTGTTCCTAATTGTTCATTCATCCCTGTAGTTCTGTGCTCCCGCTTTTCTTTGTGTTTTTGGAATATTTCTTTGTATAAATTTTTTTCTTCTTTTGGGATAAACCACTCGTCCAGGTTTCTCCACTTATCCAGTAGGTTTCTCAGAATTTCCTCTTCTGTTGTTGGGTCGTCTCCTTTATTTATGTCTACTTCCATTACCTCATTCTCCTGATGTTCCTCCTTTTCTCTTCTCCCCTTCGCCTCTGTTTCTCCTTTAGCTTTCTGCTTGTTGTTTTTTGCATCCTAATTTATTCTACCTTCCTGATCTGGTTCCTCTTGGTAGTCCATACCTCGAGTTTCTTCCTCCCCTTCTTCTGTTTGCAATATTTCAAACCTATTTGTCTCTTTTACTTTGGCTTGTTGTTCTTTTCTACCATCCTTCAGGGTTTGTTTGGTACACCATTTCTTGGTTTTTATTTCTTGAAACCCCTCATTGTCTTCGATGGTTTTCCTCTATTGCTTAGTCTTTCTTTCCTCTTCCTCTGCATTTAAGCGGAATTCCTTGAAAAGGTGTCCATATTCATGACATTTTATGCATCTAAAAGGTATGTTTTCATAATCCAATGCCTGTTGTCAGACCTCCTTGTGATATTCTAGTTCGACTACACCTGGTATAGGGTTTGCAATGTTCATATAAACACATATTCTTGCATACGAGGTATATCTTCCTCTTTTAGTTGATTACGCTATCTTTACAAAGCTGCCTTTGGTATTCCCTATTCCTTCAAGTATCTCTGGGTCGTAGAAATCCATAGGTAATCCATATAGTCTAACCCATACAGGTACTACTAGGAATTTTTCTTTATTCGGATTATAGCATTCCTCCCAACACCTCATAAATAAACCTGAATTGTTATGGAAATATGGGCCATTTTCAAAAACATTTTCTTTGTCTTGCAGGTTTGAGAAGATTACCGTAAAGAATCCTCATGCACCTAGCTTCAGTTCAATGTGGCTGTGTGGCTGCCATTTCTACTGGATCCATCTTGTCAGTTCTTTCTCTGAGGGCCAGACTCTGATGAACTTGCAAATCATTGCATGGTCTTTCATATAACTTCTGTACCTTTCCAGTTTGTTCATTGGAATAACAAACCTTGGTTTCTTTGCTGCGCAGGGCAAACATTTTCCTTTACTTCCTGCTTGCGATTGGGCTCCCAGGACTGGTCCCGGTGTCCTTTGTTCAACCTCCACTTTGCTGTTGCTTGTTCCTTCTCCCGCTGTTGCGTCTCTGTAGGAGGGGATCTCTCCCCTCCTAGTCTCCTCTGCCATTTCTGAGCCGCCTGTCCACTTCTTTCCATGCATGTCCGCTTGTTTTCGAGGTGTTCTGTGCCACCTACCTCATCACCGCAAGGTCATTAGGGTTGCAGAGCTCCAAGAATCCCTCATCATTTTTTTAGCTGCCATAATTAACATAGTTGAACTAGATATTAAATGCTAGTTTGTGAGAAAAAAGAAATTAGCTAAATTATTTAACTACTAATTTATAAAAATATATATAAAATATCTATACACATTACTAATTTATAAAAGAGATTTGATCCCTTTAGGGTGTTGGTATATCCAAAATTAAGATGGATCTAGTCTAGTATATATTATTTACCATAATTATTGTTAAAGTGTATAATGGCTATCTCATATTTGTATTTGCATTGATTAAATGATTATTATATGTAGTCATGTTTTATATTAATTATTTTAGTGCATCAAATATATGGTTTTGTATAGTAAATGTATTTTTATGTTAAATTTTAATAGTTAAATTTAGATATTCTTTCTTGACAATAGTTATTTTTTATTAATTTTCATTTTATTCTGTTGGATCCATTAAAATTTGTTATTATCTGAGTCAGTGTTTCCAATTAACAAGTGTGGTTGATCAATATAAATAAGTGAAATAAATTATTAAATTGTGATTTTTTTAATTTCTCTTTAGTTAAATATTATATATAAATATCACTTGTGGTTATAACATACCAGACCATTCATTTTTAGTTGTTAAATATGATTATGTTAAAATGACTTTAAAAAAATGTTATCACCATGATTAGAACTTACCAAACCATTCTTTTTTAGTCCCTAGATTTGTTTATGTTAAAATAACTTTTGAAAAAATGTTATGGCCAATAGTTTTGTTATATTCCATGGTTTTGTACTTTATATTCATTTAATTTGCTAGTTTTTGCACATGGTTTTGTTAGATTCCATGGTTCTGTATTTAATATTTATTTAATTTATTAGTTTTTCTCATCAATTTTCTTTCATAAATTAAAACAAGCGAGAGAGACCTTGAAGTCTTGAAAAGAAATGTCATAATCTAGGTATTTTATTCTAGGTCCCTCTTAATATATGTTTGGTTGTTAGATTTTTGTGCCAAGAGACCCTTTCCACCTTGGGAATATGTTATAATATTTGGCATTTTAACTCGGTCAAAATAAAACAAAATCAAATCAAATAAAAAAATTAAAAAACATAAAATTCTCCAGTGCATAGTTTTTTCTTGCCCATGGTTTTTTCCCATGGTACTCCTAACCCATGGTTTTTGTCCATGGTATTTTTCTGCAATGTAGCCTATTCAAAGGCTAATAACTAAAGCAACCTAGATCCATTTTAACTGTGGATCAAGCGTTGAAAGGATCAAATCTCTTCACTTAAAGAAGTTTGTATAGAGAGAGAGCGAGATTTGATCTCTCTTGATGCTCGAGAGAGAGAGAGATATGCTCGTTATTTATAAGTGAAGAGGAGTATTTTCTTGTAGTAGTACACCTATTTGTTTTATATTTAAATTTTATTAAATGATGGATTTCTATTTTGTATTTTGATTTTTGAGACTTATTTTTTATAAATTTACATTTATTTCTATCACTATCTTTATGTAGTTATGAAACTTTCAGTATTTATCATAGTTGAAATTATGTTTGTATTATAGACATATTGATCAATAGCTTGTTGCTCTTAAGCTTTATTATTGCAAATTACCTAACATAATCTCTCTTATCACCGATGAAAAAGTATTTATGGGATAAAACTATTAATGGGATGGATAATAGATAATTATTATTCTTTAGATATTAAATTAATGTCTTTGGTTGATGATATTTAATATTATAGATAGTCTAATAGTTGATAAAAGTTTCTATAGGATGGTTTTATCAAAATCCTTTTCCAATCATTTGAGAGGTTATAAACCAGACCAATGGCAAAAAAAAATATTGTGTCCCAATGTTTAAATAAAATAATTAATTAACTAGAAAAATTAACTAAACTATTTAACTACTAATCTATAAAAATATATATAAAAAAACCTTATACATTTAAATTTATAATTTTATATAAAAATACACATTTTAAATATTAGATATAATCATTAAATCCACTTTTAAATAAAAGAAACACAAAAATAACAAAAAAAATATTTAAAAAACTTAACCATACACTGCTACACATCAATGACTACAACTAAAAAAATAACATAACTTTAACTAATAAAATCCCTAAATAGTAAAGTTGTTAAAGATATATTAAACACTATTGCAATGTGTTCTCACTAGGGAGAATACCCAACCTATTTGCAACAAACTCGTTAGCACCTAAGCTATATATGGTTGACTTCTAACCATAGACTATGAAAATGCCTTCAAAAACTATCCAGAAAACCAATGCTTTTTATGATTCATGTCCACATCCAATCGGGAAGAGATCCATATTGCAAATGAACCAGATTAATGTTTTCCATAAAACAATTTCAAGAAACGAACCATTTTTGGAAAACCCAGTTACTTGCATTAAAAGACGAAAACTACCGTATAAAACAGAATTTTTTTGTACCATTCCATTTTTTATACGGTTTTTTTCAGACTTCCGTTCCGTTTCTAGTAACAGAGCTTGAAATTGCGATTTTTGATTAAGAACTATCCTGAATGGAAAGAATTAAAATGAGGGAGGGCAGGGAGTTACCCTGAGAAGTCTATGTTGTTTTTTTTCGGCTGTTTTCCTGGTGTGGTATACTACCAAACTACTATTTTTGTAATTTCTGGTGTGGTATACTACCAAACTACTATAAGAGTTTGGCGTATATTTAATATAAATTTCATTGCCAATATAGTAATTGTGGGGCTAGTTCATTTGAAGCTAAATTCTTAAAAAACAAAATCCAAATAACCTAATTTCACGTGAAAAAGTTGGTAGATTGTTTGAAGCAATTGAAATCGAGGAAGGAATTAAAGGAGAGAAAGGGTACCTGTGAAAGTATTTTCTTGGGCTCTTGAAAGAAGACCAAGGCTTCTGATCCTTCCATTGTGGTCCATGTTTTGTGAGCAAGCCATTGAAGAGATCCTCCTCAATCTTATTTCTCAACACATCCAAATTCTACCATGAAATAATAACTGCCAGTGAATTACTGCAACATTTCATGTGAAAATATAAAACAAATATCCAAATCAATTCTAAGAATGGTCATCGATCTAGAAACCCAAAAAATTGATCCAACAACCTGTACCTGTTTCCATATAGCCACACATCAGATTGTACTGTGTCCATGGTCTTTCCTTTTTCTCTCAACTACTCAACAAACATTTCATGTGAAAATATAAAACAAATTTGCAAATAAATTCTAATAATGGCCATTGATCTAGAAACCCTAAAGATTGATCTAGTGACCTATTTCCATATAGCCATAGATCAGATTGTACTGTGCCCATGGTCTTTCCTTTTTTTTTTCAACTACTCAACATTCATTCGAATACACCAAGGCTGGGAAGAAAACTTGTTCTGGTCTTTCCTTTTTTTTCAACTACTCAAGATTCATTCAATATACTAAGGCCGGGAAGAAAATGCGACATAATGGTATTTCCTCTTTTTTCAACTACTCAACATTCATTCGAATACACTAAGGCGGGGAAGAAAATGTGGTAAAGTGGTCTTTCCTTTTTTTTCAACTACTCAACATTCATTCGAATACACTAAGGGGGAAAGAAAAGGCGGCAAAAATTAAATTTTTAATTTGGATGATCGTTAAATTTTTTAATTATAATTATTTATTTTTTTATAAATTTTAAAAACATTATATTCTATGAATATATCAAAATGCACTGAATGTATATTTACTTATATTATTGTATACTCATTTCAAATAATTATATTTTTATTTTTCAAAATTACAAAATAATTAACCATGTTGTAAGTTGTAATTTTAAACAAATTTAGATTTGGATTTTATATAATTAAACAAAAAAACTATAAATATTTTTTATTAATGTTTAATTATCTAATACTAATATTATGGGTTTCCATGTTATTTAAACAAATGAGATTTGATTTTATAATTATTATGTCAAACTTTAAAGCTAAAAATTAACTTTTAACAATGCAATCTTTTATAACCAATTTGGATGTAGTTCATTGTTATGGTAGGAAAAAATGAATCTCATGAGTCAATTTGGTTGTAGTTCATTGTGATGGTAGTAAAAAATGAATCTCATGAGCTTGGTCCCACCACACATTGGTATAGTTCGACCCAAGGAGCCATTGATCTTTCTCCGTGAATCGGTAATATTGTACCAAGAGGCACCATAATGTATGGCATTTCTATTTCCCACAATTGAAAAAGCACCATAAATCCTTCTACATGAACATTTTGCTTCCGTATTGTTGAACTAAACATGGCAAGACTTTCCTGCAGCAACAAGAATTTCCGAAACCCTCATCCCCCCTATCACAATATATCTTAGAATCCGTCATGTTGGAGTGTAGTATCCCTAGTAAGCATATAGGAGTGTAGGGGAACACAACCTCAAAGTCAATGGGAAGCCAAGGAGAAAAGTTTGTGCATCTAAGAGGGATACCTTGATTACATAGATGTGGTTTTCTAAGCTTTTGCATTAATCAAATGTATATTTGAGGGGGAATTCAGCCATTAAAAAATTCTTGACTGAATTTTCATACACAAGGGTTGATTCTACTTTGAATTTTGATACTTTGTGTTTACTCACTTTAATGTCATTACATATAACTAATAATTCGCAATTCCTTGTCTCATTTGATCTCATTTTATTTCAATTGTGAAGTGACTAAGCCTTGAACCCCAAATCCTCATAGCTAAGATTTACAAAGTATGCATTGCCTCATTTCCTCTCATTTTAGTTCAGTTAAATGGAGCAACTATGCCTTAGCCCCAAACCCACACAATAAAGCTTTGCACACTACAGAATCCTCTCTCTCCCTGGTATTGCACTTGGTTTAGATATACTTTTCTTAGAAGAGAAGCAATGTCTCACTAAATACCTTACATGTTAACTTACCATTTGGTCCCATTAAATTTTCCAAGCATTGAGGACATTAATAAAATTTCAAAATTCAATTTCACACTCATTTGATGTAATCACCATGTTCCATCAATTTCAAGTAAACTCTACAAATAAATGTAAGTAATTATTTTGATTTTTTTCATTGATTCTAAATTAGCAAGTGAGAAAATTGCAGATGCATCTTTATTTTTAAAGTACAATCATCCAAAAAAATCATCAAAGACTAAAGATAGGTTAAAACCTTTATGGAGTGAAAAATATTGTTGGTATCCTCCAGAATAACGCTACTTTCAGAAGATGGGTTCAGATTTTACCACAAATGCAAGAACGAAAGTGAGAAGCTTATTTTAAAGTTTTTATAACATGATATATTATAATAATAAAAATTGAAGAAGCACACAATACCAAAAAAAAATTGTATCTAGTATCATTCTAGATAGAGAAAAGTACTCATTAGGCTATCTATGACATGAGTAAGAATTGCTACCCACCTACTTTCAAAATCATCATGGACATTTAAATATTAAAAAAGGAATTGATTAGGCTACCTATGACTAAATAAGAGTTATTCCCCACCTTTCCAAACTATCATGTACATTTAAGCTATCATATTTTATCAACATCCTTTCTATGACGCAACATGTTACAACTTTCCATTATATTTATGCATTATATGAGTTGATGTACTTGTCAGGTGCATAAATTCCAAAATAATTGTCCAAATACCCATGTTTCCACTAAATTAATTGTTTAAGTAAGAGACACATTCTATTATAGGAAGCATGCATCAATCAAACATTGCTCTACTCATAGTTTACAAACCCAACCAATTTTTCATACACAAACACATTCAAGACTAATTCACAATAACAAACAATGCTCAAAACAATATTCTTCATCAAACATCTACCAATGCATAAACAATGAGGAGACAAGAGACACATAGAATATGCGATCAACCAGGGCCAAAACCTCTCCAACATGAGAGGAAAACCCAAACAAGATCTTCTTCTTATATAGACTTTAATTGACGAATACCAAGACCATGGCCTAGACCCTTGACTCAATGACCTCTCCAAGACCAAGTCACAAGACTCCTTGATTCAAATTCCTTATTTTTCCTTGAGTCAACGATGATCAGGCTTCTTCCTTCAATAACTCGACTATCCTTCAAATTCCAGTTCCATGGATCAGATCTGTAGTTCTTGGCCCTCTTGCATAAACCCTAGAATGTGTGGTTGACCAACCTTTTTAACCTTGATCTTCTTCGCTTGGATGGTATGAGCTCTTATTATAATTCAGCATGTAACCTTGCTTATCTTCTTCCTTGATTCGACTTCTTGGACAACAACAAGATCTTCGACCTTTTCTGTAGTAGATAGTTCTTCCTTCCTTTGCACGTGTGGATCTATTAGCCCTAAAACAGACCCAGAAACAACACCAAAATCTTCTCTATTTGTTTCCTTCTCTTGGTTGGTTATCTTCACACTTCTTATTATAGACTTACTTAACCAAATTTTCTTGTCCACAAATGGAGGATGAGTTGCCCTATATATAATGTTTTGTCCATCAAAAACATGTGCTAGGAAGCATTAAGGAGTGCTAGGGGAACACAAGGGAGCAATAGGTGAAAATAATGCATGCAAATGAATGATTAAGATTTTGTGACAGGAAGTGTTAGTGAGTTCTAGGTGTGCTAAGGTATGCTAGGCAGTGTTAAGGCATATTAGAAACCAGGGAAACATGCCAAGATGTGTCAGGTTCTAGGGTGTGCCAATGCATGCACGGAGTGTTATGGAGTGCCAGGGAAACATAAGAGATTACTAGTTTCAAATGCATGGAAATGAATGACTAAGAGTGTGTGACAAGGAGTGTCAGCAAGTTCTAGGTGTGCTAAGGGGGGGACGACAAGGTATGTTAGGTGGTGCCAAGAAATGCTAGAGTGTTAGGGCGACATGCCAGGGTATGCCAATGCGTGTTAGGGTGTGCCAATGCATGTCAGAGAGTGTTAGGGAGTGCCACATAAACACAAAGGAAAACTAGTTCAAAATGCATGGAAATGAACGAATAAGAGTGTATGATAGGGAGTGTCTATGAATTCCAAGTGTGCTCAGGAGGGAGTGACAAAGTTATATGCTAGGTAGTTCCAAGGCATGCAAGAGTGCCATGACATGTCAAAGGGTGGTACGATATGATAGAGAGTGCTAAAGAATGCCATGGCATGCAGGGAATGCCAACATGTGCCACATAGTACAAAGGGATTGTTAGACATGCCAGGTGCTATGCCATGTCAAGATGTAAACTATGTTGCTTAGTTGTTTTATGGCCATGGTTAGACGGGCCTTGACTTGGTAACTTCTTAAGTGAGATGATCTAAGATTGGGCATGAGTAGCATAATATGAGTTATAGGCTATTCTTAGGTGAACAAGGGATAGTATAGTTGTAGTAACTATAACTTGGTCAAGATGTTGTAGTCGAGGTATGACTTGGTTGGTTCCCAAGTCTTAAAACCAATAAGGGTAGTTATGAGGGCATGATAGCTAAGGAGTGTTAGGGCATGCCAAGAAATGAAAAGGCATGATAACATGCCAGACAATGTCAATGCATGTCAAGGAGTGTTGGGGAGTGTGAGGGAATCACAAGGGAGAACTAGGTCAAAGTGCATGGAAACAAATGAATAAGAGTGTCTTCCAGGTGTACCCAGGATGAAGTGTATTAGGATAATTTCATAATAGGACTTGCAATAGGTAAGCCTACAATTACGATACGGGGATGGAAAAAACAATTTTAGACAAAGGGAGACTTTTGTCTGGAGACAACACTATTTTTCAATGACTTGGTTGGGTTCCAAAGTCACAAAAAAAGTAAGGCTATCAATGAGGGCATGAAAACTAGGGAGTGCCAAGGTGTGCAAGGAATGCCAGGAAGTGATAACACATGCTAGAAATTTCCAAGGCATGTTATTCATTTCAAGACATGACAAGTGCTAAGGCATGCCAAGAGGTGTTAAGTGTTAGGGTGTGGCACCATCGCGTGCTAGGGAGTGCCACGGAAACACAAGGGAGGACTAGTTTCATTTGCATGTAAATGAATGAATAAGAGTGTGTGATAGGGAGTGTTAGCAAGCTTTGGGTGTGCTAAGGAGGCATTGACAAGATATGTTAGGCAGTGTCAAGGAAACACAAGGAAGGACTAGTTTCAATTGCATGGAAATGAATGAATAATAGTGTATGATAGGGAGTGTTAGCAAGTTCTGGGTGTGTTAAGGAGGCATCTCTGGATAAATTTTGGGAGGGTTTGGAAAAAATTTTGTGTTTTGGCGCAGAATTGCAATTTTTTGGCAATTTTTTATCTAGCAGCACAGCGAGCTCACACTTTGCTTCTTCTTCAGGGCTCCAAATGATGTAAAATCAGCTTTTTTGGAAAGCTTATGACCCCATCTCAGACCCCATTTGCCCACTTTCCTTTTCTGGGGCTCAAGATTTGAGAAATTTGTAAAAAATAGGCCAAAAATCACCTTTTTGCCCCTCTTTCCATTTCGTTGCACACCTGGAGACACATTGGGAGAATGGCCATATCTCAGCCAAAAATTGGTCATTTTTAGTGAAACAATACTCTAAAGACATATACACTCTCCCAAATTTCTAGAAAAGGCTTCCAATCTGGATTTGGACTTCATAAAGGCACTCAAAAATGGACTCCAACAGCTCGCTGTACACCTGGAAATTTCTGAGATTTTTGTAAAATTTTCACTGTGTAATTTTTTGTAATTCCTAGTTTAACTCTGGCAAATGTCAAAAGGGTAAAGCAGATGAATGTGAGGGGTAAAAGTAAATGTAAATAATGGGTGGCTAGTATTTATAAGCTGTTTTGATGTAAATTTTACCTCATTTATGAGAGAGATTGGAGTCAAAGTTAATTGTAGAAGTCGTTTTTAACTTCCCTAGACATTAGGGTTTGGTTAGAACACCTCATGGAATAGTTCCTAGAGTCATTGATTCAACCCCTTGTTGGAATTATGACATAGCTTTGGTGCTATGACACAAGTGTTGTCCTTGATGGCAACTCACTCAGATGACAAATCACAATTCAGGCTCTCAGAATGAAGGAAAAGAGATATATGCAGGTTCCCCTTGACCAAGCCACGTATACACACGGGTTAGTAGTCCAGAAGGTGCGTATGCGTATACATGCACTTTCACACAAAGAAAAGCGCATACATGTTGGAAAACTTGTTTTTGGCTCGTGGTATTTGGTCCCTGGTATTTTGACCCATGGTATTGATCCAAGGTATCTTGACCGAACTATTGACCCCAGGTATTTGGTCCAAGGTATTGCTTCTAAGTGGTTTTGTACCATGGTATTGAGTAAGGCCTAATACTATAAGAGGAGGAGGAGATCATTAGGAAAATGTACTCAAGTATTGAATATCTAATGAAGAGTAAGATCTAGAATACTAGTGATTGGGTTATGGTGCATAGGTGGATCTGAATCAAGGAGGAACCTGAGCGCTAGAAGAAGGATAAGTTATATTGATGGGTCAAGATATTAAGGCTTGAAGAGAAGTATCTTTGTGTGATTTTGATCTTTTATATTTGGTGCATGTCTTGATCTATAAATCTGATGATCTGGGTATAATTGATGTTTGAATAGTTGAAAAGGGTAAATCATCTTTTACAGATCTGTACGCAGGTTCAGTATAGCAAAGGTGCGTATACACACTGGTTCGACAATTCAAAACAACGTATACGTAGGTTTTCCTTCATATAACAGCGTATGCATGTAGGTTCTACATATTGAAGTAGCGTACGTCTCATAAAATATGTTTTAGCTACTTCTGTTTACTGTTGCAGTGTTCTGGGTTCTGGTTGGGTTCTGGTACTGTTACTATATTTTGGTTATAGCATTCAGAGAAGTGATTATTTGATTCAAGTTTTGGTTAGTGCAAGGGAGATTGATTGATTCAAATATATTTTGATGTTTGATTGATGCTATTGATGGATCTAGTCTGACAATTTATGAAACGTGGTCCCTGGAAGAAAAGAGAAGGTTGTAGCCTTCTGCAGGTCAGCACCTACGTACTAGTACATCAGCTAGTACAAGAGCTAAGGGGGTTGTAGCTCCCTTCCAAGAGAAGCTGGAGAAAGAGAGAAGATTGTAGCCTTCTGCAAGTAGAAGTCTGCATACTGTTATAAGACTGAACTAGTACAGAAATATTGTAAAAAGAAGTTTCTTATTAAAAGAAGATAGAGACGAATTGTAGCAGGTGGTTTTCACCCACATTGGGTTTCCACCTTATATCTTGTGTTCTTGTTTGTGATTGTCTGCTCTGTTTTTTACTGTACTTGTTACTGCTTATATGGTTCTGATACACAGATTAAAGATCAACTGACTAAATTATAAGTTTACAAGGTGTACACTGGTTGCTCTAAACATAGTTGCGTATATACACAAGTTTCATTAACCGAAGTAGCGTATATAAATCTGTTTATGGAAATGAAATATTATTAAATTGATAATATTGATTCACCCCCCCTCTCAGTATTATTTCCAACAATTGGTATCAGAGCAGGTCCTTTAGAAGAAGCTTGATCACTTGAAGGAAGATCTATCATCAGGAGCAACTACGAAAAAGAGGCATCCATCAGGCCACCAATTTTTGATGGGAGCAACTTCGTCTATTGGAAGGTAAGAACCACAGCCTATCTTCAATCTCTTGGAACAGAAGTTTGGGATATCGTGGAAGGAGGATACACATTTCCATCAGCAACTCCTATAGATATGTCAGGTAAAAAGCAGTATGAAACAAATGCAAAGGCTGTGAATACTCTATTGGGGAGTCTATCACAATCAAAATTCGTCAAGGTTATGCAGCTTAAAACTGCTAAAGAAATATCGGACAAGATCATTATAAGCTATGGAGGAGATGATTAGGTAAAACGTGCAAAACTATAATCTCTCATAATTCAATATGAAACTTTTAGAATACACAATGATGAAAGTGTAGCTAATTATTTCCTACGTATAGATGAGATTGTTAATCACATGAAAAATTTGGGTAAAGAGATAAAAAAAAGTTACTTTAGTTGAAAAGGTTCTAATATCTTTGTCTTCTAAGTTTCAATCAAAAGTTTCTGCCATAGAAGAAAAGCAAAATCTTTAGAGTATTACTATGTCACAGCTGCACGGAATCCTAACTACTTTCGAAATGAGAAAAGGGGGTCCATCAGATATGAGAGAAGCTGCATTCAAAGCTTCAAGAAAAGGAGAACTCAATGAGTCAGGACATACGTCAGAAGGAGAGGAAGAATCAAACTTTGTTAAGAACCTTCAACGGGGTTTTGGAAGATTCAGAGGTAAACTACCTTTCAAATGTTTTGCTTGTGGAAGAGTAGGTCATTATGCTGCCAAATGTCCTCACAAAGATAAGCTTGATAAAGGTAAGGAATCAGCAAAATGGAATAGAAAACAAAGTGTAAATAAGAAGAGATACTATACGCATGAAGATAGTGATGGTTTATCAAATAGTGATGAAGATGAAAATAGTAATGATTATAGACTTCTGATGGCTTTTGAAGATGATGATTTATTAGATGCTTTAGATGAAGATGGTCTCTATGAAGAAACTTCTAAACTTAAAATCTGTTTAGAAGAAAACATTATGATTATAGATACTCTTACATTCCAACTTGCTGAAAGGGAAAAACACAATGAAAAGTTAGAATGTGAAATTGTGGGTCTAAGAAAGGAAATTGAGAAAACAAAAGCTCTCAATCTTAAGTTTTCTAAAGGATCAGAAACTTGAGATGAAATTATCAAAGTGCAGCGTTATCCTCTGATAAAGACAGGTCCTAGATATACTGAAGAACCATCTCAAGCACAAAAGCCATCAACCTCCAAAAGCTATCTTGATGCAGCAAGGAGAAATGAATAGGTTGACAATCGTCAGCAGAGGCTTAAAGCAGATCACTAGGTAAATCAGGTTCAATCTACTTCAAGGATGAACAGAAGCTATAACCAACCACAGGTAAATCATTCTCAATTTGCTTCAAGAATGAATGTCAATGGAAACTATAATCATCAGGTTAGTAGATTCGCTTATCGCAGAAATTTATTTAATGGCCAATGTTTTTCATGTCATAACTTTGGACACAAAGCTACTCAATGTGTTTCTTATAATACCATCATGACTAGAGAAGCACGAAATTAAAGGAATGTGATTGGGATCATAAAAATGACCTACAATAACTTCTATGTTCTTGAAAATGAAATAGAATGCTCTATCTGTAACCACTTCGGTCATGAAGACTCTGAATGCAGGAGTAAATTTCGGCAAACATCTCAGAAGGAGCAAGATTCATTGGGTCCCAAAACTTGGAAAAAGAAAGAACCGCAAATCGAAAGATGTGGTATAGCCTTATATGCAGAAGGACAAGAAAATCAATGGTACATTGGCAGTGGATGCTCGAAACACATGACAGGTGATAAAGAAAAACTTCAATCATATAGTGCCTCAGAAAAGGAAAGGAAGGTCTCATTTGGAAATGACACCCTTACAGTCATAAAAGATAAAGGCTCTGTTCTCTTAAAATAAAATGTCAAAGCTGGGAATGTTACGTATGTTGATGGTTTAAAGCATAATCTATTGAGTGTTAGTCAAATTTGTGATCAAGGAAATGAGGTAGTATTTCGATCAAATGGATGTGTTGTTCATGAGCTTGATACAGGAGAAACAATGATCAAAGGCATAAGAACTCCAAATAATTTATACATACTCAAGGGAGGATAGCAACAATGTTATCTAAGCAAAAATGATGAACACTGGCTATGGCACAAAAGATTGGGGCATCTAAGCTTCCCTCAGATAAGGAAAGCATGCAAATTCCAGGCTGTACACGATCTTCCTGACATCAGAATTCTAGAAAATACAATATGCAAATCATGTCAATTTGGTAAGCAAACCAAAACACATTTCCCTAAGAAAGAAGGATCAGCTAGTAAGCCGCTTGAACTTGTCCATACTGATTTATGTGGTCCATCAAGGAAAAAGTCACCTCATGGAGAAGAATACTTTATATTGTTCATTGACGACTTTTCTAGAATGTGTTGGATAGGAATTCTAAAGCATAAAGACGAAGCATTTGAAAATTTCAAAGCCTTCAAAGCTTTGGTTGAAAATGAATCAGATCGCAAAATCAAATGTCTCAGATCTGATCGAGGAGGGGAATTTACCTTAGATGAATTCTTGGACTTCTGTGAAGAAAATGGAATAAGAAGGGAATTCTCTACCGTAAGGACTCCTTAGAAAAATGGATTGATAGAAAGGATGAACAGAACTGTTCAACAAATGGCTCGTGCTATGCTAGATGAGTCTGGAACTCCTGCAACCTTCTAGGTTGAAGCTGCATTTTCTGCTGTCACTATTCTCAACAAAACGAATGTTCGGGTAAACAGCACTCAAACGCCTCATGAACTTTGGTATCGTAAGACTCCTACTGTAAAATACTTCAAATTTTTTGGAAGCAAATGTTATATCAAAAGGACTGATGAAAAACTTGGCAAGTTTGAACCTAGAGCAGATGAAGGCATTCTCCTTGGTTACTCTTCCTGGAGTAAAGGATACAAGTGTTATAATAAAAGACTTGGGAAAATTGTTGAAATTATTTATGTTGTGGTTGATGAAGCAGGCGAAAATCCAAAGCAGGTAAAAACTGAAGAGTGGGAAGAAGATGAGGATTATCCTTCCACATCAAATCAGACTAATGCTGAAGAAGAAGAAACCAATGAAGCACCAGAAGAGTAGATAACGGCAGAAGAAAATACTCCATCCAGATATGTTCAGAAAAATCATCCAGAGACTCAAATTTTGGGACAGAAAGAGGCAGGTGTGCAAACAACAAGAACTATTACAGAAGCTTCAATCTATCTAGCATTGCTTTCCTCCGTCGAACCGCAAAATGTACATGAAGCATGCAAAGATGAATGTTGGGTCAAGGCTATGAATGAAGAGCTTGAGAAAATTGAAAAGAATAATACTTGGGAATTAGTTCCTAGACCTCATGATAAGAATGCCATAGGAACCAAATGGATATTCAAAAATAAGCTGAATGAAAATGGAGAAGTTATTAGAAACAAGGCCAGACTTGTTTGTAAATAGTATGCTCAACAAGAAGGTATAGACTTTGAAGAAATTTTTGCACCTGTTGCTAAACTTGAAGCCATAAGAATGTTGCTTGCTCTTTCTAGCTTTCATAAGTTCAAAGTATATCAAATGGATGTGAAATCTGCCTTTCTTAATGGAGATCTAGAAGAAGTATATATTGAGCAACCAAACGGATTCATCCTTGGAAATGATCCAAAACTTGTATGCAGACTTAGAAAGGCTCTCTATGTTCTAAAACAAGCTCCAAGGGCCTGGTATTATCGTCTTGACAAATACCTTCATCAACAAGGTTTCTCAAAAGGATCAGCTGATAGCAATTTATATATAAAAATTGACAATGATAAATTGCTAATACTTGTTGTGTATGTTGATGATATCATTTTTGGTAGCAATGAAGAAGCCATGAGTCACAAATTTGCTTTGGTAATGCAGAAAGAATTTGAAATGTCCCTGCTTGGTGAGCTCACATATTTTCTTGGTTTACAAGTTCAACAAAATAAAGATGGTATCTTTCTATCACAAACCAAGTATCTCAAGCAGATCTTGAAGAAATATGGCATGGAAGATTCTAAACCAGTATGTACCCCTATGGTAACAGGATGTAGCCTCAGCGCAAATGATGAATCAGTAGCAATACATCAACCAACCTACAGATCCATGATTGGTAGTCTGCTCTATCTAACATGTACCTGACCAAACATCATGCATGCAGTGGGAATAGTTGGAAGATTCCAAGCAAATCCAAAGGAATCACACCTACAGGCAGTCAAAAGGATCTTCAAATATCTTCAAGGAACTCAGAATTTTGGCTTATGGTATCCTAGGGACACAGATCTTACACTTCATGCATACACAGATGCAGATTGG
Source organism: Pinus tabuliformis (assembly GCA_031772625.1). Classification (NCBI taxonomy): domain Eukaryota; kingdom Viridiplantae; phylum Streptophyta; class Pinopsida; order Pinales; family Pinaceae; genus Pinus; species Pinus tabuliformis. Next base: position 289,830,525 of record CM062808.1, on the reverse strand, counting down.
CAGGAAGTGTGGATGATAGAAAAAGCACTAGTGGTGGTGCATTCTATATGGTTTCCATATTAGTGTCTTGGTTCAGCAAGAAACAAAGTTCAATTGCATTATCTACAGCTGAAGCAGAATATGTGGTTGCTGCATCTTGTTGCACACAACTCCTTTGGATGATGCAAACATTGCAAGACATTCAGATCACATGTACTCCACCCATCTCCATTCTATGTGATAATACAAGTGCAATCAGTATTTCAAAGAATCCAATCATGCATTCCAAGACCAAGCACATACCTATCAAATATCATTTTCTACGGGAACAAGTTCTTGAACAAGAGGTCAAATTGGAGTATGTTCCCTCCAAGGAACAAGTTGCTGATATATTCACCAAACCACTGCCCAGAGAGACATTTGAATACCTCAGACAAAATCTAGGAGTAGTTGATGCATCATCTTGCTGTTGACACTTATCTGTTTCAGAGAACAGTGGTTGTATGCAAGTTTCATGAAGTGTATCTGTGTACATACGCCGGTTTCTGTGGATACAACCGCGTATATGTTGGTTTGAAGAATATCAGTGGGCCACACTCAGGATGAAAAGAGTCTGATATGGGTCTATCAGTGATCATCTGGCACAAGTTCAGGGGGAGCATATACTTCTAATAATGCATTATCATTGTTGGCATTACCTTAGAAGATCTTGGTACAATTTCACAATTTTTTTGATTTAGGTGGAATAGGTGCAGAGGGAGATCATGGTTGCTAGTCTGGATAGTGATTGACAAATGTTGCTTATGATAGTTGTTGATGACTATCATAGTCTTGTTTTAGATATTTCATCTCTATGTCATGTATATCTTTTATTATCAAGGTCATGTAATGACCTATTTTGTTTCCCCACTATGCCTCGGATGGATGATGTAAGGTTCTTGTTTTATCATGTATAAACTTTTGGTGTATCCCCACTTGGTTGGGTGGATGAGTCAATCTTGGTATATCCCCACTTGGTTGGGAGATGGATATATGTATGAGTCTTTGGTGATAGGAAGGTCATTTATGATGTATAGAGTCATGTTCTTCTTATAGAACATCTTTTTGCAGACCTTGCCTTCAGTCAGGGGGAGCATGAACAATACACTTCAGCATATCTGAAAAGTTCAGCATGTACTCAGGGGGAGCATAACCCTTTTCCCTTGATGACAAAGGGGGAGAATGACTTTGAGTGACTTGGGGTTGCCATCAAGTCCAAAGGGGGAGATTGTTGGCATTATGACACAGGTTTGGTGCTATGACACAGGTATTGTCCTTGATGGCAACTCACTCAGATGACAGATCACAGTTCAGGCTCTCAGAATGAAGGAAAAGAGATATACGCAGGTTCCCCTTGACCAAGCCGCGTATACACGCAGGTTAGCAATCCAGAAGGTGCGTATGCATATACACGCATTTTCACACAAAGAAAAGTGCGTACAAGTTGGAAAACTTGTTTTTGGTTCGTGGTATTTGGTCCCTGGTATTTTGACCCGTGGTATTGATCCAAGGTATCTTGACCGAAGTGTTGACCCCAGGTATTTGGTTCAAGGTATTGCTTCTAAGTGGTTTTGGACCATGGTATTGAGTAAGGCCTAAGACTATAAAAGGAGGAGGAGATCATTAGGCAAATGTACTCAAGTATTGAATATCTAATGAAGAGTAAGATCTAGAATAATGGTGATTGGGTTATGGTGCATAGCTGGATCTGATTCAAGGAGGAACCTGAGCGCTAGAAGAAGGATAAGTTCTATTGATGGGTCAAGATCATAAGGCTTGAAGAGAAGTATCTTTGCGTGATTTTGATCTTTTATATTTGGCGCGTGTCTTGATATGTAAATTTTATGATTTGGGTATAACTGATGTCTGAATAATTGAAAAGGGTAAATCATCTTTTACAGATTTGTACGAAGGTTCAGTATAGCAAAGGCGCGTATACACGTTGGTTCGGCAGTTCAAAACAACGTATACGCAGGTTTGCATTCATATAGCAGCGTATGCATGCAGGTTCTACATATTGAAGTAGCGTACGTCTCATAAAATATGTTTTATCTATTTCTGTTTACTTTTGCAATGTTTTGGGTTCTAGTTGGGTTCTGGCACTGTTACTGTATTATGATTACAACATTCAGAGAAGTGATTATTTGATTCAAGTTTTGGTTAGTGCAAGGGAGATTACTTGATGCAGATATATTTTGATGTTTGATTGATGCTATTAATGGATCCAATCTGAAAATTTATGAAACGTGGTCCCTGGAAGAAAAGACAAGGTTGTAGCCTTCTGTAGGTCAGCACCTACATACTCGTACATCAGCTAGTACAAGAACTAAGGGGGTTGTAGCTCCCTTCCAGGAGAAGCTAGAGAACGAGAGAAGGTTGTAGTCTTCTGCAAGTAGAAGCCTGCGTACTGGTATAAGACTGCACCAGTATAGAAATATTGTAAAAATAAGTTTCTTATTAAAAGAAGATAGAGACGAATTGCAGCAGGTGGTTTTCACCCACATTGGGTTTCCACCTTATATCTTGTGTTCTTGTGTGTGATTGTCTGCTCTGTTTTTTTACTGTACTTATTACTACTTATATGGTTCTGATACACATATTAAATATCAACTGACTAAATTATAAGTTTACAAGGTGTACATTGGTTGCTTTAAACATAGTTGCGTATATACGCAAGTTTCATTAACCGACGTAGCATATATAAATCTGTTTATGGAAATGAAATATTATTAAATTGATAATACTAATTCACCCCCCATCTCAGTATTATTTCCAACACCCCTAAGAGTGGGGAGATGTTGTTTTGGTCTTTATGTATCAGTTTCTCAGTGATAGAACGGGTTGGATTTCAAAGGAGAGAACTATTGTAGCTTGTACTTGGACAATTTCTAGAAATCAAAGGACACAATTTTCAACTATTATCTAAGAATTCATGTGCAGTAAGCTTGTGATGTTATTTTTTATATGTTATATATTTAGATGAAAGATATTAATCTTCTCTTTCCATTCATCAATTATTCAATGGTTTTCCTTACATTTTATAAACATAATTCTTTGCATAAAGCTCTGTTTTGATGGAAAAATCATTGTGTTACTTTATTTATTGCTTAATGAATTCATGTTTCATGCTCATTAATACCTTTCGCTTCTTCTAAACACTACATTACACCGAAAAACCCTAAGATACATCACAAAATTAATGCTACCTTTCTCCTTTTTGTATTTTTGTTGTAACCCTTTGATCTATGACCTAGGTACCTGGTTTTTCTCCCTTATCTAGTAGCAAAACCCTAAATTTTCCAAAACCCACTTGAACCTAGCTATCTAGCCTAAAATCCTTTACACTCTAGTCATCTCTTTGTTGTGATTTCATAGAGAGAACCCTCTCTGGTTTGGTAGGACTAACTACCAACTAAAAGCTTGGTCTATGATTACCTCTGTTGATCTCCTCATCAGCCTCGAACATTGTGGAGGATAAAAGAGGGCATGAAAACTAGGGAGTGCCAAGTTGTTCTAGTGAATGTAATATTCCCAAGTCATGGAAAAATGTAATGTTAAGGTCATGACTGCCAAGGTGTGTTAGGGAATGCTAGGGCATGCTAACATGTACCAGATAGTACGAAGACATGTCAAACAAGATAAGACATGCCAAGTGCGAAGGCATGCCAAGATGTACGAGGGTGTGACAATGCATGCCAGGAACTATCAAGGGAACAAAAGGGAGGAGCAAGTTAAACAACAAGTAAATGAGCACATTATAGGGTTAATAAGTCATCAATTTACCTTTTCCATGAGGTTCATGCTAGGAAAACCAACACTAGGTGCCAAGTGCCAAGTGTCAATGCATTCTAAGTCCCAAATCTTCCTCTGTTTCTTCTCATCTAGTTTCCAATAATTGATCTCAAATAACTTTAATATTAAACCATGCCAAATCATACCAAGTCATCTCAACGCATGCCAAACATGCTAATACTTGCAAAGTGCCAGCATGTGCCAAGTGTCAATGTGCGTCAAGGAGTGTGTGATGCATGCTATGAAGTGGAAGAGCATATCGAAGAGTGCTAAGGTGTGCTAGAGAGTTCCAATGCATGCTGAGGAGTGTTAGGGAGTACTAGGACAACACAAGGGAGCAATAGGTCAAAATGCATGGAAGTGAATGAATATAAGGGTGCGTCGGGGAGTGTTAATGAGTGCTAGTTGTCATGCCAAGGAGGGAGTGATAAGGTAAGATAAGCACAGGTAAGGCACGCCAGGTAATAATGGAATGTCAAGAAGTGCTAGAGTGTGCTAGGTATTTTCGGGGTGTGCTAGCATGTGCCAAATAGTGCCAATGTATTCCAGGTGCTAAGACATGCTAGGATGTGCATGGTGCCATAGTATGCCAATATGTGTCAAGGAGTTTCAAGGCAACAAAAGCATAAAAAAGCTAAAATGCAAGGAAATGAACACATAAGAGGGTTAATAAGTCAGGACTTTATATTTTTCAAAAGGGGCATGCTAGGCACACTTATAATATGTTCCAATACATGCCAAGTGTCAATGTGTGCTAAGTTCTAATGTTTTTCAATGCAATATTTTGCCAAGGTGTTCCAGGGCATGCCAACACATGATAGGGGAGTGCTATGCTATGCTAGGGCATGCCAACATGTGATTGGGCATCCTACTCATGGCAAGATGTTCTAGGTACAAAGATGTTCCAATACATGCGAGGTGCCAAGGAATGTTAGTGTACTGTTCCAAAGCATGTTAAGGTGTGCCATGAGTGTTGAGGAGTGCTAGGTTTCTCTCATTAATAGAATTGATAGAGCTTGATTATGTATTAAATAATATAGTTCCTACACACACTAGAGGAACTTTATTTAAAGGAAATGTGCTAGATAACAAGCCTAATAGAGATGAATCATGTGTTGACTCATAGGAAAGCTATATTCTTATGACTTGAGGGAAATGATACACATTAATTAATTCTTAACAAATTGATTGACTGTTATAACCACTATGACCTTGGACACATAATAAAAAAGACTCCACAAAAATGGTCTTAAATCATTATATTTTGATAAAAAAATATAGTAACAAGTACATAGCTTCATAAAAACTCATTGGAATGATCAATGATGATGAACATTTTTTTGCTGTCACCAAAAATAACCAAAAAGAGCATTGGTGAGGGTCAATAAAATATCGTCACTAGAAGTGTCACCAAAAAGAGAATTAGTGATGGGCCTTTAACGAACCTCACCAAAAGTGTTACCAAAGAGAAAATTAGTGATGGGCCTTTAACGACCCTCACAAAAAGTGTCATTGAAAATGGATTGGAGACAAACCTTAAAGGACCATCACTATATGCACTTAAAACAACGATTTTTTAAAGACCGTCACCATATGCGACATTGGTGACGGACCTTAAAGGTCCGTCACAGGCATGAAGTATCATAAAAAACTCATTGGAATGATCAATGATGACGAAAATTTATTGACCATCACCAAAAGTAACCAAAAAGATCATTGGTGACGGTCAATAAAATATCATCACTAGAAGTGTCACCAAAGAGAGAATTAGTGATGGGAATTTAACGACCCTCACCAAAAGTGTCACCAAAGAGAGAATTAGTGACGAGCCTTTAACGACCCTCACTAAAAGTGTCATTGAAAATGGCTTTGGTGACAAACCTTAAAGGACCATCACTATATACACTTACAACAACGATTTTTTAAATACCCTCACCATATGTCACATTGGTGATGGACCTTAAAGGTTCGTCATAGGCATGACCCTCACCAATGACCTTTTTTCCTGTAGTGAAACAAGAAAGCAAACAAACAAGCAAACAAAGCATGTAAGCAAACAAGCATGCAAGCAAACAAATGAAAGCAAACACTACTCCTACTCCTACACTAACAGTGTGTGGGCCTGATCACATGAAGTGATACTTCCAATGCAACCACCGGTGCATTGGTAGACCCATGTTGGTGAAGGCTTGGTCTGCGAGCAACCTGATTGTGTGAACCAGCAAGAAAGAAATATATAACAATGAAGGCAACCACACTTCATGTTTCAAAATGCCCACGGGACATAAGTGAGTGCAATTGCATGACAGGCAGTCTGTGGACTTATCATGGTGTTGTGTGACATTATGTGCAACTTTGAAGCATAAGCACACTCTTGACTGTGACATGCAAGCAAATGAAAGAAACAAGGATAACTTGCATCACACACGAGTGCTTGCAATATAAGACTCCTCCAATGCATGAGCAATGGGATCATGTAGTTCAAGTGGAGGAAGTAAAATTTGAGTGTTAGATTGATCTTGAGTGCATACATATGAGTGATGAGGAGCCTTGAGTGTTTGAACAATTTCCTGATCGGAAGAGAAACCAACCTTAGGACAGCGAAGGCCTGACATAACCGTTAGCTCAGGCTAAAGTACCTCGACAGTCTATGGGGTTTTGACTTCGTTGACAGATGGATCTTCGTATACCAATGGCTTAGACGAATTAACAACGAGTGAATCAACAATGTGATCAGATGATGAAGTGAAGGGATCATGACAACCAAGATCAGAAAATTTAGGATGTTGGTTGGCATCATCATGGTTTGATGAATCGCATAGAGGGTTAGATGAGGAGGAAGGATGTTCACCCTCTGCGTTTCCAAAAATGTAGATGAAAGATCAAGTGGATTTCCAATGAATGATTGGTCCTCTCCGTTTTTGGATGATGGGCTAACATACGGTGTGCCCTACAAAATATTAACAATGGGTGCATCTGTGGATGAAGACACACATGAAAAATTATGGATGGCAAGTTCACAAATGATGTTGAGAAAGAATGGAGGGGGCTCAGACGGAAGGGAGTCATCCTTCGCCTAGTGTTAATGCTCAAGTTCCCACTCATACTCTTCATGAATGACAGTTCATGTTGGTTGTGCAGCACCAACTCCGTCAGTGGGTTGTTCCTCGTTCACAACAAGTGAAGAGTCTAGAATGGACGAACACAAGACAACATCATCCAGAGGAACACCCGGGTGCGAAGGCGGAGGTCGTAGAAAAAAAATCCTATGAGAACTAGAAGGAGTCACAACCAACTCTCTGTGAAAATTGAGTGGAGTGATGTTGGGAGAGTGTGAAGGATGAACAGGTGTGTGAGCATGATCCTCAACATCACTGGGGAATGGTGGAGCTGTTTAATGAGAGGAAGACGGACATTCAGTCGAGATAGTGCCCACTTCCACATGAGATTGTGCAGCTCCATCAATGAAGAATGTTGGGTGAGGCTTGATCTCAAGCTCTCCCTTGGGACGAGCAGATTTCTCAAGGCAATACTCAAACTGGTCCCAGAGCTAAGCAAATTTCATCTAGCTCCTCGGAGCTTGAAACTGCAAGTCACAGAAGCGCTGCCAAAAATCAATAACGGATTCATGTGGAGCCCTCCATTGTTGTAACAGTTTCCGGTCAAGATGGTCTGGATCAAACTGATAGAATGTGTCATCAATAAGATTACAGAAGTGCTCAAATGAGTGCATAGTGTCAACTAGTAGGCTGAGCACCCAACGAAATGGAGATTCGTGAAGTTTGTATGCAAGCAAGAAACCATCCTATTCGTCAGAAAGCTCATCTTCCTCATGAATCATGGAAAGAAAGTTATGTAAGTGCTCAAGCAAAGCCACTTCGCCTTCACCATCATACGTCTAAGTAGACAAGAGATTGAAAAGCTTCCCCAAGATGGAGACATCTTCACTGTTATGCTCTTAACCTGCAAAGCAATACCCAAACATAGAATTTGCGAAGAAAAGATACCGAGAACACAGAATATGTGAAGAAAATATACCCAGAACACAGAATAGCAATGATTTTATTATTCAGAGAGAAATGTTCACAGGCCTCTTTGAGGGGGCAACCTCCAATAGAGCAGAGCTCGATTACAAAACAAGACACGATGCTCCTCGCAGGGAGTCTCTATCCTTTATATATGACTCATACATGCAATACCACGGGCCAATATCGTGGGTTTTATTAATACCATCTATCTAATACTACCACCCATTTACCATCTATCTAATACTACCGCCCATTTACCATCTATCTAATACTATCGCCCATTTGTAACTAACTGTGGTCCCGTCATTAATTGCGGGTTAACCACTTAAAAATATTAATATGGGATTTATTGACTCTTGACTATGACGTGATCCCATGACATAAATAAGGGGGTTAGGGTGGGACCCTAACATGCCCTCCCCCTTAAGACCAGCCTTGTCCTCAAGGCTGAAGCTGCGGAAACTGCTGAAGAATAGTGGCTGGTTCCCAAGTTGCATCTTCCGGAGAGGTGTCTTTCCATTTGACGAGGACCTCCTTAAGCATGCGGCCGCACAGGTGCTTGTCTCGTGTGTCTAGAACCTGTTCCGGTTGAAGCCAGATTGATCCTTCTTCGTCCAATTCAGGTAGACTGGTTTGAACTCGGCAATTGTTCCCAATCACTTTCTTGAGGCACGATACATGGAAAACTGGGTTTATTTTTGTTGTAGGTGGCAAAGCCAACTTGTAAGCCACTTCTCCAATGCGCTGAAGTACTTGGTATGGTCTGTAGAATTTTGGAGAGAGCTTTTGACAACCCTTGTCTTTGAGTGATGTTTGCTTATATGGTTGCAGCCTCAAAAAGACCTGATCCCCTTCTTGAAATTGGCGCTCTGAGCGATGTTGGTCAGCCTGTTGCTTCATACGGTTCTGAGCTTGATGAAGATTCTCGCACAGATGGGCAAGCATGGTTGCGCGGTGTTGTAGGAGTTGATCCACGGCTTGTACTTTGGAGCACCCCTTGAGATAAGAAGTAGGGGAAGGCGGAAGTTGTCCATAGACTGCTTCATAGGGAGTCATTTTTGTGGTGGCATGATAGTTGGTGTTATACCACCATTTTGCCAGAGGTAACCACTGTACCCAAAGGTGTTGTTTTTCTGAAGTGAAACACCTAAGGTAGGTTTCTAGACATTTTTTGACGGCTTCGGTTTGACCATATGTTTGCGGATGATATGAAGTACTGAGTTTGAGTTGAGTGCCTTGTATTCTGAAGAGCTCCTGCCAAAAATTACTGGTGAAGATTGGGTCGCGGTCGGACACAATAGAAGTGGGCATGCCATGCAATTTGAAGATCTGATCCATGAAAGTTTGAGCAACCAAAGTGGGTGTGAATGGTTGGGGTAGGGCGTAGAAATGAGCATACTTCGACAGTCGGTCCACAACCACCATGATGACTGACTTGTTCCCAGACTTTGGAAGACCTGTAATGAAATCCATGGAGACCTCCGTCCAAATTGACGCCGGAATGGGCAATGGTTGTAATGTGCCTGGTGTGTTGACGGTTTCCCCTTTGTGGCGTTGACAGACGTCACATTCTGCTATGAAAGTAAGGATGTCCTGTTTCATGCCGGTCCAAAAAAATGATCTTCTGGTGCGAGCATATGTCTTCTGAAAGCCCGAATGTCCTGCAATGGGAGATGAGTGCAATTCTACCAAAATGCGACTTTTGAGGGTGGATGTTGGTGCTATTACGACTCTGTCCTTGTAGCGAAGAATATCATTCTGCCACGAGTAGCCCTTGCTGGAATTAGGATCTATCTGCAATTGAGAAATGAGTTGGGAGAGCCCGGGATGTGAAAACCATTCCCTGCGAGCCTCTTCAATCCAGTCTGGAATGGGGAGGGAAATTGCGAGCAGAGTACTTTCCTCCTCAAATTGGCGCGACAATGCATCTGCTACCCTGTTGTCTTTCCCTTTCTTGTAAATGATCTCATAATCATATCCCAGCATTTTGGCTAACCATTTATTTTTTTGTGGGGAAGATAGGCGTTGCTCCAAAAAATATTTAAGACTGTGATGATCTGTGCGGATTTGGAAACGTCGCCCCAACAAGTAAGGTCGCCAGGTCTCGATTGCATGTAAGATGGCCATCATTTCCTTCTCGTAGGTAGATTGGCCCAGATTCCTCCCACTTAGTTGTTGGCTGGTGAAGGCCAATGGTCGCCCTTCCTGCATTAAGACCGCTCCAATACCTGTTCCCGAAGCATCAGATTCAATGACAAATGATTTGGTGAAGTCCGGTATTGCTAATACAGGAGTGGAACACATGGCGGTTTTGAGAGCGGTAAATGCCTGTTGTGCTTCTTTGTTCCAGAAGAAGGAATTTTTCTTTAGGAGTTGCGTTAGGGGCTTCGCTATGCGGCCATAGTTGCGGACAAATTTACGATAATAGCCTGTGAGACCCAAAAATCCTCTCAAGCTTTTCAAGGTCTTAGGTTGAGGCCATTCTTGCATTGCCTGGATCTTTTTTGGGTCCACCTTGACACCTTCACGCCCCACAATGTGGCCCAAATACTCAACTTCTTCCATGCCAAACGAACACTTAGACATCTTGACAAATAATTTATGCGTGCGGAGTAGTTGCAAGAGTAGATCTACATGCTGAAGATGTGCCGCCCAAGTGCCACTATAGATGAGGATGTCATCGAAGAAGACAAGGACAAATTTTCTGAGATATGGTTTGAGGAGGTGATTCATAAGGCTCTGAAAAGTAGAGGGGGCATTACAGAGACCAAATGGCATGACCAGGAACTCATAATGGCCTTCATGAGTTCTGAAAGCTGTCTTGGGAATGTCGACTTCCTTCATGCGAATTTGGTGGTAGCCTGAGCGAAGATCCAACTTAGTGAAGAATTGAGCCCCATTGAGTTCGTCCAGCAAATCGTCAACCACTGGGATGGGAAATTTATCTTTGACTATTAACTTATTGAGGGCCCTGAAGTCTGGACACATCCGCCACTCCCCATCTTTCTTGAGGACCATGACCACTGGAGATGAATAAGGACTAATGCTGGGACGAATGACACCTACTTCCAACAATTCCTTGATGATTTTTTCTATTTCATTCTTTTGGGTGAACGGATATCTGTATGGCCGCACATTTGGGGTTTGGGCCCCTGGAACCAGTGTGATGCTATGATCATGTTCCCCTCGCGAGGGTGGAAGCTCATGAGGCTTGTCAAAGACCGTCTGATGTTTATTTAAAATCTGTTGCATCTCAAGATGAATTGGCGGAGGCATAGTGTCTACTACCTGGATGGCATTAAATTGAGCTACCACTCCATGATGGCCCTTTTCTAACAATTTTTCCATCCTATGCGAGCTGATGATAGAGGGGGCTCCCGCCTATAGTCCACGGAGGGTATGTGTGGAGTTGTTCTGCTTAAAACTCATATATAACTCCTGGAAATCCATTGTGATTGGCCCAAGAGTGCGGAGCCATTCCGCGCCGAGGACAATGTCGCAACCCCCCATGTGTATTGCAAACATGTGGGTTTTTAATTGATAATCCCCCATTTGAATTTTGACATTTTCACAGCGACCTTCACATTTCATTGTGCCCCCATCTGAAATCTGGACTTGGAAGTTAGAAACTGCCCGGACGAAACAATGTGCTGCTTCAGCGATCTTTTGGTGGATGAAATTATGGGTACTTCCACTATCAATCAAGACTACTACTGGGCAATGTTTAAGAAAACCCCTGATTTTGAGAGTTTGAGGGGAAGAAATTCCTGCCAATGCATTTAGCGAAATAATTGGTTCATCAGATACAATCTCCTATTGGTTATCTTCTTCGATCGCCTCCGGTTCCTCAAGTGGTGGATCTTCCTCGGTGGAGCTGTAGTCAGTGGCATCTATTTGAAAAAACTTGTGCTCTTTTCATTTATGACCCGGGGAATATTTTTCATCACAGTAGTAACATAGTCCTTGCTTCCTTCTTTCGGCCATTTCCGCAGGTGACACCTTTTGAATCTTAAGTGTCTGAGTCATATTGGGAGCCTGTGAGGGACGACCTTTAGCGGGGAAGTTGGGGCAGCTGGATTGGGCTGTTAATGCACGTTCCACCTTACGGGCTACCTGGCAAGCCTCTGTCCATGTGGGAGGGTGGTGGAGTAGAACCTGAGCTTTGATGGCTTCTTTAAGACCGCTGATAAAGCATTCCATGTAGAACTCATCTGTGAGACCCTTAGTGCGGAAGGCTAAGGCTTCAAAAGCAGTAATATATTCCTCCACTGTACCCGTCTGTCGGAGCTTAGTGAGACGCCCCAAAAAAGAGTCTTCCTGTTCAAAGCGACTGCGAAGAGTTTTGGCAAATTGGGCCCAATTCTGAAAATGTCCATTGCAACGTTGATGCCATTCCTTCCATTGCCATCGTTCATTGTCCAAGTACATGGTGCCCACCATAAGCTTAGTCCCCTCATCTGTGATATGATTCAATTGGAAATACTGCTCCATTTGTGCTAGCCATGCGGACGTGTGAGAACCGTCAAATTTCTGCATATCCAACTTGGGAGTTCGCTGACTGGGTGGTGGATGGGAGAGCCAAACGTGAGGAGAGTGGCTAGACTCACCCTCATGGTATTCATGGCCATTATACGTCTCCTCGTGGGCTGGCTCCTTGCCCTTTAGAAGTGCCTCCTGTATCTGGTTACCTATTCCCTTAAGCTCAAGTTGTATGTGGTTACTCATTCCTTGAAGCTCAAGTTTGATCTTGTTCACCGCAGTTTGGAGGGAGTGCACATGGTTTTCAATTTTGTCGATCCTTTCATTGTCCATCACTTGAGCGTGAGTTTCTACCATAAACCAACCTGATCAAAAATTGGGACCGCCTAAAAATTTTTACTAAGAAATTGAATGGTACCACCGTGCTCAGCTCGTCATCCTGATACTGATGGGCTAGGTCACCAATAAGTGCCCCGGAAGATCTCAGACTTTTTTTTTTTTTTTTTTTTTTTTGGAAAACTCCTAACGGAGTTTTACTCCTTCCTGATCAATACTGCAGTCGCCAAATCCTCAAAATATCAATGCCGCCAAAAGTCCTGCGAAAATTATATCCAGGTACAGGAACCCTTCACAACTACTCCGATCTGGTGGATCTGAGAGATCTGAATGGTGGAACAACTGCTGCTGCTAATCTGGAATATCCGATCTGGTGGATCTGATAGATCTGAATGGTGGAACAACTGCTGCTGCTGATCTGGAATAGATGATGTGTGATCCCCCCAATAGAAAGGGAACTATGGTCTTGGGGAGTGTCAAGTGCTACAGATCGCAATATACATAAGGGTCTGACAGTAGTACTCGGCCCAATGTTTCAGGGCTCTAACTAAGGAGGATCGACCGTACCCTTAGCCGTACAACCCGACTACCCTATCGTACGGGCGAATAATCTCTCCGAGTGCTGTTCTCGGTGTACTGTAGCCACAAGACGGCCGAAGGTTTATCTATGGCGAGGTTTCAAGGGAGCTAGGGGGCTTCCTATATACCCAGAGGGTTGGAAGACAGTCTGTGCGCGGTTCTGTCTAATGCGCTACTACTCGAAGGGGTACCCACAGGGGTTACAAGGGAGTCCAACAGACGTGACCACCTCTTGTATTTCCTACGTGCATGCCTCCCCAAATCGGCAGGTTTATGCGCTTAACGATAGATCCCGTGGTTTAAAGACGCCGGAACATGTCTCTAGCCAAAAAAAAAAATTGCTAAAATTTGGAGATCCCACCGAGCCCTGGAAAGTGCTCTGATACCTCTTGTTATGCTCTTAACCTGCAAAGCAATACCCAAACATAGAATTTGCGAAGAAAAGATACCGAGTACACAGAATATGCGAAGAAAATATACCCAGAACACAGAATAGCAATGATTTTATTATTCAGAGAGAAATGTTCACAGGCCTCTTCGAGGGGGCAACCTCCAATAGCGCAGAGCTCGATTACAAAACAAGACACGATGCTCCTCGCAGGGAGTCTCTATCCTTTATATATGACTCATACATGCAATACCACGGGCCAATATCGTGGGTTTTATTAATACCATCTATCTAATACTACCTCCCATTTACCATCTATCTAATACTACCGCCCATTTGCAACTAACTGTGGTCCCGTCATTAATTGCGGGTTAACCACTTACAAATATTAATATGGGCTTTATTGACTCTTGACTATGACGTGATCCCATGACATAAATAAGGGGGTTAGGGTGGGACCCTAACATTCACGATTCGAAAAACGCCTCGGGGGAATAAGATTCCAAGACTCCATAAAAGATATGAAAGGTTCAGATCTAGATGAGAGGACACTGCTTGTCATCAGGCCCTCCTTCTAGCACCAGAAATGTTGATGGTGCTAGACCCGCCAACATGTCAAGGGGATCTCCCCAGTAAGAAGTCCCAATTAGACCTCAGACCATTTGGTGTAGGAGTCGTAGCAGTGGGTCGTAGGGTAATTCCTTGATCACGGTGTCGCACAAAAGCAAGTATAATAACTCTGTCAGCGGCAAGGGTGTGACTGATGTAGTGAGTCAAGGAAGGTGTATGATAGGTTCCAACACTTAGAAGGGTGAAGGAGGTGAAGGTGAGTTCTAGGTTGAAAGGGATCAGTCCCAACTCGTCTAGGAAAACACAACACATAGGACATGCACAGCTTCCGGCGGAGTAGTCCACTCGGATGCAGAAGTCACATCATACAAGGTAAGATAACACATATAAAACTAATGGATCAATCTCAAATGAGTGTGATGGTTATTATAGCAAGTTTCAAGTGAGAGTACTGTCTAATGTCTAGCAGAGAAGTCAACACAGAAAATGACACCATTAACAACATATGCAACACATTAACAACAATATTCATATAATTGCATGTGAATCAGTTCATACACAAGTACGTAAGTTAAACAACACATATCATTAAAGAAACCGGAGCAGTCCAACTACAATAACAACATATGCATGAAAATGTGTTGGCTCTTATTATATAAAGAAGTGTAAGTCACAATCATACAATACATCCATGTAAACCTGCTAGCCCCAACAGTGGAACGTTACAACCACATCTGCCTGCTCCTCCAAAGAGATGTACTAGCTCTGTGTAGTGGAGAAGCCAAGGTGTGTTACAATATTGTCCAAGCCTTCTTCAAAATAGCCTTAGTAGAAGCTTGGCTGACCAAAAATCTTATACAATGAGTTATGAGGGACTATTTATAGCAAAGGGTGGGGTAACCCTTGATATTCCCCTTTGTAACAATTCAACTATCCTCATGACTCTACACCTACTCTATGATTGTTACATCCAACTGTTGACACTTGATTTACACTTGACATGACTCAATATTACAATGCACATGTACTCATGTGAGACAACATGGCTTGAGCAAGCCTTGCAAGACATCACTGACACTCAGTGCACTGTGGTGAGACTAACTCTTTGACATGCGTGTGATGGTGAAGCTGGTGAGTTGATGCCAAGCTTGGTCATCCGTGATGGTGTGCATGTACCTCATGGTGACATCTTGCTGAAGTGAACTCTTGCCTCCATTGCAACCAGTGAATTGGTTCGATCCCTTCATCTAACTTGTCTACTAACATGCACATGGTATTCTTGGGTATGGTCGAACCGGAAACACACTAGTGCATAGTGTCTATGCTGATCTTCAAGTGTGTGCTGGTGGTCATGCACATCAACTTGCCGAAGTACATTTTCAGCTCCAATTGGACTTGCTTCTTGTCTTTGCCTTGGTGAGTGTGTTGAATGGGTTGGATTGCATGTGTGCACACAATGACATGCATGTTGTTGAATCCCTTACATGTGATCAACAACACTCCTCACCATGTCTACTCTGTGTCAGCTGTTGGGATGGATACTTAACTTGTACTAGCGTAGTTTCATCTGTGAGTGCATGTTGCGCCCACTGCTATTCATGTTCCTGTTGCAACTCATTCGTCTATCTGCGCAGCTTCATGTTCTTCCTTATTTGCTGCTTCAGCACATGTAACTCCTTCTTTATTCCATATTCTACCTTCGCGTGATCTTCATGTCGCATCGTCACTTCATAGCCTGAGTCTCCAAAGTTTCTTTCAGTATCAGTGGATCTTCTTGATCGTGCAACTTTGTTCTGCCTCTGTTTATCAACAACCTTCCTCTTACATTCACTGCATTTGCCACCCTCCAAAATTGAACGTATGGTTGCAGAAATGCTAGAGGCTGGTATAATTCAACCAAGTCAAAGTTCTTTCTCTACTCCAGTAGTATTAGTGCACAAGAAGGATGGATCATGGTGCATGTGTTTGGATTATAGGGAGCTCAACAAGCTCACTATTAAAGATAAGTTTCTAATTCCTGTCATTGATGAATTACTAGATGAATTGCATGGATCAATTTACTTCACCAAGTTGGATCTTCGTTCAGGATATCATCAAATCAGAATGAAGACTAAAGACATTCTGAAAACAACATTTAGAACTCATGAGGGTCATTATTAATTTTTGGTCATGCCTTTTGGCCTTACCAATGCACCTTCAACATTTCAAGGTTTGATGAATTCCATTTTCAAACCATTGCTTAGAAAATTTGTGTTAGTATTTTTTTGATGATATACTAATCTACAGCAAGTCTTGTAAGGATCATGTTGAACATGTTGACATGGTGCTACAACTATTGGAGGAGAAACAATTATATGCAAAAAGATCCAAATGTTCCTTTGGAGTACAAGAGATGGAATATCTGGGTCATATTGTATCTCATGAAGGAGTTAAGGTAGAACCTAGCAAAATTAAAGCCATTAAGGAATGGAAAATCCCCACATCCATAAAGCATCTGCGAGGATTTCTCAGGTTGACAGGGTATTATCGCAAGTTTGTTAAGAATTATGGGAGAATAGCAGCACCTCTAACAACATTATTGAAGAAAGATGCATTTTCATGGACTCCAGAAGCAACAAAGGCCTTCGAACATCTTAAAGAGGCAATGTGCCAAGCACCGGTCTTAGCTACACTAGACTTCACAAAAACATTTATTGTGGAATGTGATGCTTCAGGAAATGGAATTGGTGTTGTTTTAATGCAAGATGAAAGACCCATTGCTTTTGAAAGTCGTCCAATCAAGGGAAAGTTTTTACACAAAGCTATTTATGAGAAGTAAACATTGGCAATACTCCATGCACTTAAGAAATGGCGACCCTAACTAATGGGAAGACACTTCAAGGTAAAAATAGATCATGATAGCCTTAAATACTTTTTAGAACAAAGATTATCCTCTGAAGAGCAACAAAAGTGGGTCACGAAGATGTTGGGTTATGACTTTGAAATCATCTACAAAAAAGGGAAGCAAAATGTGGTGGCAGATGCACTCTCAAGAAAGGATGAGGATGTGGAAGCATTGTTGTGCGCCTTTTCTATTATCCAACCAGATTGGATAAACGAAGCAAGGGAGGAATGGAAGAATGACGAAGAAGTGTGGGCACTTATTCGAAAGTTACAACAAGATTCCAGTACATATTATATATTTAGCTAGAAAAATGATTCTTTATGGTACAAAGATCGCTTATACCTCTGTATGAATTCCCAACTAAAACAAAATATTCTTATGGAATTGCACACTTCTCCCTTAGGAGGGCACTCAGGATTTTTAAAAACTTACCACAGGGTTAAGAAGGAATTTTTTTTGGGATGGTCTTAAATTGGATATTCAAAAGTTTGTGGCAGAATGTTTGGTTTGCCAACAAAATAAAGTTGAAACAATTAAGACCCTGGGTCTATTACAACCTTTATCCATTCCAAGCCAACATTGGGAGGAGGTTTCAATGGATTTTATCACAGGTTTACCCAAGTCTGAGGGAAAGAGTGTCATCATGGTGGTAGTTGACAGACTTACGAAGTATGCACACTTTTGTGCATTATCACATCCATTTATAGCCAGTACAGTATCTACTGCATTTATGGAAATAATTCAAAAGCTACATGGAAACTCAAAGATTATTCTAAGTGACAGAGATCCCATTTTCACTGGAAATTTTTGGACAGAATTATTTTCTTGTCTTGGTACTCAATTAGCTCATAGCTCATCTTATCATCCTCAATCTGATGGGGAAACTAAGATAGTAAACAAATGTTTGGAAGGATATCTTCGTTGTTTTGTATCTGATAAACAGACACAATGGGTCAAATGGTTGCCTCTGGCTGAATGGTGGTATAACACTTCCTTCCATACAACAACAAAAATGACCCCATTTATGGCACTTTATGGATATCAGCCACCATCCACCACATCATATTTAAGAGAAAATTCCAAGGTTCAAGCAGTGGAACATCACATCAAACATCAACAACAAGTCCTCCAACTCTTAAAGGATAACCTCGTGTTGGCACAGAATAGAATGAAACAACAGGCAGATCAACATCGCAGTGAAAGAAATTTTGATGTAGGTGATTGGGTATTCCTACGGCTACAACCATATAAGCAAATGTCCCTCAAGCAAGCTAAGAAGGATAATAAATTATTACCAAAGTATTATGGTCCGTACAAAGTGTTGCAAAATATTGGTACTATGGCATACAAATTGGAGCTTCCTACAGCTTCTCGATTGCACCCAGTTTTCCATGTTTCATGTTTAAAGAAGGTTATAGGCGACAAGCTCCCAGTTCAAACAATATTTCCAGAACTTGACGAGGAAGGAAAAACTATATTGGAACCAGAAAAAGTCACAGAAACAAGAACTCGACAGCTACGAAATCGATCAATTTCGGAGTATCTTATCAAGTGGAAGAACTTATCCGCTGAAGATTCCACATGGGAGGATGAGAATTTTATACAGAAGCATCCAAAACTACTCAAGCGTTGAGGACAACACTTTTTTGAAGGAGAGGGGCATGTTGGGTCCCTATAATACTAGTGATTACCCCATTAATATTGTATTTGCATCCCTTATTAATATTGTTGTGCCCCTATTATCCCCATATTGTTATTACTGTGCCCCATAGAATCCCTCTATTGTTATTTTTGTGGCTTTATATTATTATTGTTAGGTCGGCTGGGTTATATTATGACTCCTTAGACTCCTATATATAGAAAGGAGGTTTTGTCATTTGAATCATCCAAGAATTGTTCATTTATGTAATGTAAAGGAGGTTGCCCCCTCAAAGAGGCTGAATTCTAAGGCGTTGATCTATCTTTTCTATCTTTTCTTGAGCTGGTTTCATAACAACTTGATGAAGCAAGACAAAGTGCTATGTAAGGTTGGTAGGGAGGCTCCAAAATAGGCTAAGGCAAAATTTTGGAGGGTGGTTTTAGCTTCTACAACAAGTTGCAATGTCGACAATCAATAAGAAATTTGTATATTCTTTGTATTCCACAAACAAAATTAATGCGTGAGCTTTAGTGTCCCAAGACCTATATTTTTCAAGCATTTATTGTAGATAGGGATCTGGATGATGACTCGTCTCAATTGGCATTAAAACTCTTTTTCAACAAGGACATCTATAGTGCATGTTCTATTTAAATATTCTTGCCATCCGAGGTACCAGTTGTGAAACGGTGGGTTGTTCAACACTTTTATAATGTCACACGCCCATGTGAATATTGTAAATTGAAAGATCAAGCGACAAAGATAAGAAACCACCAATATAGTTTACATACTCAAATTGACCACACACTACACAAAAGGTTTTTTTTAATTAGCTACATATTGTCTTAAATTTATGGACAAAAGGCTTGGTAATGTAACTTCAAACCAGATAGCATGCAAAATAAACTTTTGGTTTGTTGTGAAAAGCTAATATGTCCATTGTCCACAATACAAGCCCTTTGATGGTTATCACAAAATATGTTTTCCAGAGGGAGACACCTATTTAATCATCTTCAAACTACATGCCAAATTTCTACTTCATTTGGCCCACCAATTCCAATCTATACTTTTAGTGATTGTTGGGTAGTTCAATTCATAGTATTCTGATTATGTAACTCACGCAGGTAGTGGCATTTTTTGTTGGTCATCCCCTGAAGGAGAGGAGAGTACATTAAATCTACTTGCAACTCATACAGCCTCATCCATGTCGACATCTGCCACTGCCATATCAAAAAAAAAAAAACATGTATGATACAAATTATAGAAAATAAATGCGGATATAAATTGTCCATAATCATGGTGTACACCGATCATGAAATTGGTTATGATGATCCTAGTATAGGTTACCACATGGTCAGAATTCCTTAAAAAGCATGGTAGCATGCAGTGCACACTAGAGACATGGAGACATGGTTGCATGCATTCCACAGTTGGGGTTTAATTTATGCCTACACATATAAATATAATAATAATAATAAGTAACATAAATAATAATTAAAATAAAAGGAAAAGGAAAATACTTGTCACCTGAAACTTGCATGCATTTCACCTGTCATAGATATTTTTTCCTGTCAGAGCAATTAAAAGAAGCCATCGATCTATCATAACTGGCCTTCTTATTTGACAGGATTTACTGAAATTGGCACACCAATAAGAAGTAATGAGGGATCTGGGATAGACCCAACTTGGATTTGAATGTAGTCCCTAACTTTGATTTGAATTCAGGCTCTGAGCTCATGGACATAGATGCTCGAGAGGAGCAACAAAATAATATATACAAGGAATGCAAACATAAGTGTGATAATGCATCATGTGCTACAATGGGGAGTATATATAACAACTCTTAGGCATTCTGCTTCAAGTTTTATCTTGGCATTGTCAATGGCTTGGAATCCTCCCAATCCAATATTTGGAGGTGCACTTCTATCCGCAGATGGGTCGATGATCAGTACTGACCCATCACAAACCTGCAACGAGATGAAGGCAAAGAAGAAGAAGCATAAACAATTGTCAAAGGCTAATTTAAGAAAAATAATTCATGTGAATTTACCTGAACAAAGCAGTTGTGGAAGTGAAGCCTGAGAAGTCTGGGAGAAAGCCCTTTGTTGGCCTTTACATGCTCTTCTATGGTGGACCTGACAATATCCTCTGCTCTGGGACAAGTCTTGCAATAGAAGCCAACTTCGTTCCCTGGGCTTCCACTGTCACCCACGTGGAGAGTATGGTTTCCACAATGATTAGGAAAATAAGAAAACACCTCTGTATCTGAACCATTATAACTGTGATTGTTGTTATTGATTGATAAATGTTGGGAAATGGAAGATTGAATTCGAAAGCGCACATACTCTACAGAGCGAAGAAACCAAGTACGCACCTCATTTAAGGAAATTTGTGGATAAA
This sequence comes from Pinus tabuliformis, assembly GCA_031772625.1. Classification (NCBI taxonomy): domain Eukaryota; kingdom Viridiplantae; phylum Streptophyta; class Pinopsida; order Pinales; family Pinaceae; genus Pinus; species Pinus tabuliformis. The sequence continues at coordinate 289,809,415 of CM062808.1, read as the reverse complement.
ATTTTCCAACACAGATGCATGAGGTGAGGTAAGAAGTAAAGTGAAGGCATGCAATTTGGAATGGTGGTGAATGGAATGTTTACAATATTATGTAATTGGAGAATTTGTTGCTTTTTGGAACCTTCAAAGCTCGAGAGTTTAGATGCTAGAGATGAGAGGATGACTTTGAGGCAGACACACATTTTGGGAATTATTTTTCTCTAGAGGAGCACCGAGTTTTCCGTCCATCTGAGGCAACATAATTTTTGAAGAGAAAGGAACTTGAAGGAGGTTCGCATACATACAAAACTGGACTAAAGCAACAACCACGATGGAGATAAAAGGTTGTTTATTTTTGTGTAGGAGTCTTGTCATCCATTATGTGTTCCTTGGCCTAGTATGTTAAATATTTATTTCTGTGTAGGAGTCTTGTCATCCATTATGTGTGCCTTGGCCTGGTATGTTAAATGATCACTTTTCTTGCCCTTTGACATTTATGATGACTTCCTCATTCTTGTAGAATACTGGTTAGAACTTAGAATTGGTTATGTGTGCTTTGATTCATAGAATGGGCTACTGAAACTTATATTTATTATGAAAAGTTTGAAAATTTGCAAGTAATTCCTTTTTTTTCTTGCCTTTTCAGGAAGGATCCTCCCTTAAACCTTGTTAACACTGCGAATTAGGACCCTTTTCAGAAAGAGTCCTACTAGCAAAATACTAAAACTTATATTTATTTTGGAAAGTTGGAAACATTTCACATAATGCCTTTTTTTCTTGCCTTTTCAGGAAGAATGCTCCCTTCAACCTCGTTGATGCTGTGGATTGGGAGCCTTTTCAAGAATCTTCCTCCCTTCAACCTCATTTATGTTGTGAATTAGGAGGTCTCTTCAATTTTCACTAAAATTCATTGCCTCTTCCCTAGACCCTAGCGAAATTGTGTGCTTGAAACACAATCGTTGGATTCACAAAAGTATAGGTATGGCTCCTAATAAACTGTCACATCAATCTACTCATAGATTGTGTGACTATGATGATTGGTATCTTATGTTTGCCAATACTTGTTTATAAGAAACACTATCCCTTCAAACTTCCCATCCACAACATAGTTTCTTTCTGGCCTGTTGTTCAAATTTCTTTATTCCACCATCTACTTTACTTTGCACATCATAATCTTCTATGTGCCTTGTCGCTAAGTCGAGAAGGACGATGTAAAAAATCACTCACCCAACTAAGAAGGGTGTTTGGTGGAAAGGCGATACCAAGTGGGTGCCATATTCTCAAGAGGAAGCAAGAAAAATTCTAAGAGCAAAGAAGAATGTGGACTCAAATATTACTTTAGTCTCTGTTAAATCTACAAAGTACCCTTCAGGAAGTATTTATGCCATAGACTTGGTGGCCATAAAGCAAACCAATGTAAACAGTGGCTTCTCCAGAGATATTAAAATAATCAGTTCTAGCCCTACTGATGATCAGGTGAGTATATAACCTGTAGCTCTGTTGGTTAATGATTTATGTGGGATTTTATTGAGTGTTCTCTTAGGAACAATTTATCTTTGTATCTTGAAATAGAAAGATGTATAGTGTGATGAAGAAGATGAATTAGTCACATTCTCTCATCCTCTCAAAGCTCAAGTGATTAACCAGAGTAGGGACTCTGATGAGACTGTGATGATGGTGCCTTCTGTCATTGTCGACAGTAGGAAATTGACTTCTCAATGTCTCCTGGAGGATGAGTGCAATCTGGTTCTAAAGCTTCCCAGGGCTACTAGACATGCTCAATTGTATCTCATCAATTCCCTCAGTAAAAAGGTATGCATTCATAAATTATGAAACATATGAATCAAAATATTGAATTCAACTGTGCAATTTATTCTTATTTTAATTATTTGGGTTGTGTAATTATGAAACATATGAATCAAAATCTTGAATTCAACTGTGCAATTTATTCTTGTTTTAATTTTTTAGGTTGAGTAGTGATGAGCCCCAGTATTTCAGTAAGGAAGACACAACTCCTAGGGTGACCAACTTTACTTTATCAACCCAGGGTTTGTACAAACTTGGAGGTGATAGTGTTATATGAACAACAGATGCAACGATCTACTCTTGTCACTTCTCAACTAGGGTGATAAACCACTAGGGTTTTTCAAACCAATCTTCTATTGACTAGAAGAAGGTTGACCACTGATAGTGAACATAAATCTATCTTTAATGTAGAAAGTAAATGCTTGCCTATGTTAAGGAAATGAAAGTGTTGAATAGAAAGTGCTATGAAATGACATGAAATTACCTAGCTAAGAATTAACACACATTACTTACAGAAGAGACCTAATTTAACCTTGCATTATTATATCATCTAGTTATATGGACTAAGTAAGCATGTAAATGACACTAACATTGCTAAGACTGATGTATGCATGTACCAGCTAAATATTTGCAGAAAATAGTCTTTTGGTTTTCAATTTAGAAATGTAAATGTTAAGCTAAACAAGTTGACCTTTAGCCGGGGAGGAAGGTATGGGAAAATTTATCAAAAATGGCATTGATGGGTATGGAGGTCAAGTTGAAGGCCTATCCTATGCTTTGATCATCATTTCTGCCCAAAACAGTCTAAAACAGGTTGCTATAGGCTGTAGTTAGTACAGGATTTCTTGTAGTTACTATAGGATGTCCTAGTTTACTATAGGAAACTTAGCTAAAGGTTGTAGGAAGGTAGGGAAGGTGAAAGGAAGTTTTGGGAAGGTATATGATGGTGAAATAAGGTATGGGGAAGGTGCACACTACCCAAGGATCAACCCAACTCTTCAGGGTGGTTGGATTTTCTCAAGGTGGTTGTCCATGGTGGCTACAAAACAGAAATTTGAATTGGTGGAGGTAGGGTTTGGTGAGAGGTGGAGAAAACTTAGATGAGTTTGGTAGAACGAGTTCCTCCCTGTAGATCAGCAACTCCTGCAACAAAACATATTCACTTCTTCATTTATGCACAACTTTATGTAAATGTGGAAAATATGAGTTGAATTTAAGAAATTGAATTATTGATGGCTAATGGATTAAATCTATGGAATGGAATTCTTTCTAATCTATAATAAACTAAAGAAACCAAAATGATAATTGCAGGTGCTTCTAAGAAATAATTAACAATGATCTACTCAACAAGAAATCCTAAGCTATCTAATAACCAAAAGATAAATATGTTTTTGGGGCTGTGGGAGTAGGTCCCTCAAAACATGATCCCATGAGGGAGATGAGGATGAGGCCATTGTCACAAGATTTTCTAAAGTCTTTTCTTTCACTACTGTAACAGTAATCTACTTCTCCAACTAATGGAATAAAAACTAACCAATCATGCAAAGACTTGTAAATTAAACAAAACATAGATAACTTCAACAGCTAATCTATGATTCTAATCTAAGGATACATGTACAAAAATAGGAACCTTTGCTATTAGGGTTCGGCCCTAACCCAAGAGCTTCAGCCCTCTGAGTCAACTCAGTGTTGGAACAAAGAAACCCTTTTTATTATCACCAAAATATCAAAAATAACATGAGAATAATGGTCACAATATCTTAAGCTCAAAATTGCCTCTTAGCTACAATAAAAGGTTGAATCCTAATGAAGGCATAGGCCTTCTTATTTATACAACTGAATCTACCAACAACTTCCTTAAAATTAGGGAGGCTTGGGTCCCAAACTCAAGATTGACTTGTCTTCAACTATCACTGGCTTGGTTGCTAATGAACTCAGTGGGTTGGGCTGCTTGTAACTCTGAGTTGATGAAATCTGGTGGATGAATCTTCGATTGATTGAGGAGTTAAGGAGGGAGGCCCAATATCCTAAAATCCCTCTTGCTTGTCTACTTCGAGTTCCTACACTTAAACTACCCCAAAACTGCTCCAAATCCTACAATTAATGCATATTAGGCCACATGACATAACATCTCACCTTTACCCTTCTCACCAAGAAAAATATAACAAAATATGTAAAAAAATGTGAGAAAGATTGATTTTAATAAGCTGGAGAGTGGAATTAAGGTCCATATAATTTACCTATTAATGAGCCTCATCATCACCCCCTACTGAAAGTGTTGCTCATCCTTTGAGAAACTTAGTCTTTGTCCATATATTTCATAGCTCTTGTGGCCTCTTTAACATCCTAGGCCTCTGTTGATGGAGTTTCCTCTTGTGGATAAAACCCTGCATGTTTCTCTATTTCCTCCCACTGCTTTCTTTCTTCTTCCTCCTTTCTACCTTCTAGCATACCCAATAGTAAGGGTGGCCTGAGTTTCAAACCAATCCAATTGATTTTTAGTCTATGCAGTGCATTCTTATATAATGGGGTCCTTTCTAGTGCATTTCTCATTCTTTCAAGGGAATGATACTTCGTGATCCTTAGGTTGTATTGTAGGGTGCCCCATCTCCTTTGGTATGCTTGCTAGCTTTCATTCACTAGTAATCTCAAGGTGTTCTCAAAATGCATAATTTCTTGCTCTTGTTTAGCTAGGTATCTTGGTGTAAGTTAGGGATCATTGGTGATGATGTTGTGGGTACTAATGAAAACCATTGAATTTATCTATTATGCTTTGATGTAAGTGGACTCCCTTTCTTCTCTTTCCAACACCCTCCACTTCCTTAGCCCTGGCCTCCTCATGACTCATCCATGATGCAAAGGCCATAGTTGTAATTTGCCCAACTTTGCATTAGGGTCCCACACATTCAAGTCTATTAAGGCCAAGTTGTGCAAGTAGAATTCAGATATCTTGGAATTATGATCTAGGGTTCTCCTGTCACATAATTTAATGAACTACCTATTGTATTGGAAAGGCATAGTCCCTTGTTGTGCTAGTGTCTTTATCTGCAATTGTAGCCATTGATCTTTGAGGTATAGGGCATATGATTTTGATGGCATCCTACACTAGAGTGCCTCCATGGAGAGGCTTATCATGGTGTCCAATTGGCTCTCTCTTTCTTGTAACTTCCTCCTTAGCCATGTGTTTTCTGCCTCTAGTTGAGATCTCATAATATGTTCCTTGTCTCTTATCTTACTCAACTCTTTGCCTATCTCTAGTAGTTTCTCTTCCATATGGCCCACATCCTCTACCTTCTTTTATTTGGAGATTTTCATCTAGTGATGTGTCCTTCCTCTCTCTTTCTCAAGCTCAATGAAGATAGGGATGGCAAATTTCTATGGTATTACTATGCCTCCCTCAATCAATTTGTAATAAGAGCTCAGATTCGGCTGCGGGCTAGGTTCCTGCAGCTCTTGGGACTCTCCCTTAGATGTCTTTGGAGAAGTTTCCCCCTCCTACACTTGTGTTGCTGCTTCCTTGCCTTCCCTATGTCCTTGTTGTCCTTCCTGCTACTTTTTTTGTGTTTCCTGTAGTGCTGACAGAGTTTCCTGTAGGATTGTCTGAGGATCCTATAGAAGGCTTTTTCCTTTCTGAAATGGGGTCAAAGGTTCCTTGTATTTCTTTTCTGATTCTAACCTGGTGACAGGCCTCCTAACATAGGTGATGGGAGACTTTGGGGAAGCTTGTTTTGATGTGCCCTCTTCACCTTTTATTTCTAGGGAAACTAGCTTTTCTTGCTCTTTTGGTGAGTCCTCAATTATGATTGGAGTCTTGGTGGGTGTTTGTGGTTTCCCTTGTTTGATCCTAGTGCTCCTCCTTGTTTTGAAATAGAGGGGAGTCTGCCTTTATCTTTTCCCTTTTGACTTGATAAGTGTGCTTAGGGTAGTCAAGGCAGCAACTGCCTCCCTCTCAGTGGGTTCAGGAGACAACCTTGGAGATTCCTCCCTTTCCTTGGTGTGTTCCTCAGGGCTTGCTTCTTCCTTTTGTTCTTTCTCTTCACTTTTCTCCTCTTCTCCTTCTTCTTTTTCTTCTTCTTCCTTTGTTTTCTCTATTTCTACCTCCTCTGGTTTTTCTTCTCCCTCTTCAGGTTATTCTTCATCTTCTTCTACCTCCTCTTCACAACTAGAAGTATTGTCCCTATCATATTCAAGGGCTTTTATTTCAGTCACAACTATTGAAAAGTGTGCAACAAGAAATGTAAAAATAGAAATTGCTAAAAATAGAAGTTTGGCCAATGAGCATTTTGGCCACCTTGGCTGAGAGGTGAAACTACTAAAAATAACATCTTCTAAAATACCATTTCTGGGTCCCTTCCTATTTATAGCAGTCCGTGGTCTATCTATAGGAAGTAAATTTAAATTTGGTCTTACCAACAGTTTGGAATATTAATCAATTAATTCCCCATGAGTTAATTAGTTAAGGAAAAGAAAACTTGAAGTCTTTGTGAGAACATGCAATTATTTCTCCACTAATTGGGGAATGTGTCCTTGATTTGCTCCATTGATTGAGGAAATACGGATGAGTTCTATATTGAGAGGATCAGTTGACTTAATTTAACTTAGTCAAGTTCAGTTAGATTAATTTAACAAGTTGTTAAATTAATGAGATATAGTATGTTGATGCTTGCATGCATGTGACAATTGTTATTTTCAGATAACTGTGTATTCACTCATGGATAACTAATGCATGTCAGTTTTGTCAGAGACCTAGTTGAGATCAGATGTGGGACAATGTACTATCAGATGCTAGGATATTTCTAGTAAGTATTCCTTGCATGGGGAAGGAAGCTTCTTCCTTCTATGACTGCATAGTTGGACTTGAGGTGACAGCATGTATGATCAGGCCAATTTACATGTGTTTTGTAGTTGGACCCCAATCAAAATTGCGCAAGGAAATAGGAGCTTGGAGGACTTTTGTAGCCTATATATTCAGGCCTAGGTAGTCCATGACCATGATCATTAGAGTACATAGAGATCAGGATAGCTTTTGAGCTAATTCTTTTTGTATGTTGTTGAGGATTTCCACTTGATTGATAATACAGAGATGGGGTTTTAGGCTGGTGCTTTTCCTGGATAAATTATTCTGTGTTATGTGAGATTTATTTCTTCTTATCAATTATATGTGTTCATTCTTGATGTTGCTCATGGTTGATTAGCTTCCACAAAGTTTATGGTAGATGTAGATCTAGTATTATGCTTTAGTACATTGCATATATCAATTGGATCTGCAGGTGAAATCTCTACATGATATCAGTGAGCTAGCTGATTTGTAGAGAAAATTCTACATGGTATCAGAGCACAGTTGATCAAGGAAGAACAATATACAAGAAGGAATTTAAAGTTTATTATTCAAGATTTAGATCTCAAGTTCTTATCACATCTATTTCACCAATGGCATTCTATGGTTTGAGGCTTGAGTATGCCCTTGATGGCAGCTCAAACTATATAGCTTGGAAGGATCACATGGAGGTAGTATTGGAAGATAACGGCCTTAAGGACTTCATTGATCAAGAAGTCCCTAAGCCTACTAATGCTACTCAACTGGCGGAATGGAATAAGTGTGTGGCTAGAGCTAGGAGAATTCTCTTGGAGGGAGTGCGAGATCACATTGTCTGAAGCCTCCATGGGAAGGAGACTCCATTTGCAATGTGGAAAACATTGAAAGATTTATATCAAAATAGCAATGATCAGAGGAAGTTGGCACTGAAGGACAAACTTTGAAAGATCAAGTGTGAAAAGGATGAGACGATCTCTATGTATATGACCAAGCTCATCACATGCAAGGATGAGCTTGCAAGTGTAGGGGCCGTGATAGCTGATGATGATATGGTGAGTCTAGCACTCCTTGGCCTTCCTAAGAGCTGGCATAGAGACCAGGACTCGATTAATGGAAGGGAGAAACTACTAGATTGGGAATGACTATCGTCGGATTTGATGCAGGAGGAGATCAGACGGAGCACCAGAGACGGTTATTCATCCATGGAGGATGAGGAGAACTGCGCCTTATTGAGTAAGCCAAAGAAGGGAAGGAGAAGGTTTCTCTTTTCGAATTCAGTTCTTCCAATGGTGGCGAGAAGGTTAACAAATCGAAAGTGCGATGCCTTCATTGTCATGAGGTGGGCCATTATGCTGCAAATTGTCCATAGAGGAAATCCAAGGAGGGATTCGGGGAAGGATCTGAAGGTGAGGCACTTACTTCACAGTTTGAGTTGGATTTCACACTCTTTGCATGCATGGTTTCATCCATGGTGGGAAGTGATTGGTTTCTTGACGATGGAGTTTCTTTCCACATGACCGGCGATAAGAGTTTGTTCAGTACTTTGGAGGAGAAAGATCTCCAGATACTCATAGCGATGGGTAATGATGAGAAGTATAGTGTCTCAGGTGTAGGCACGGTTATTTTTCAGAGGGAGCATGGATCTCGCCTTACCTTGACTGATGTCAAGTATGTACTAGGACTGAAGAGAAACTTGGTGTCGATCACGATGTTGGAAGATAGAGGCTATGATGTAGTCTTTAGTAAGGGAAAGGTTTTCCCTAGACACATCATCACTAGACAGGTGAAGCAGATCGGTTCACGGGTCAAGAACCTGTATGCTCTTGAGGTTCAAGATGCATGCAAATCCTTGAGTAGCAAGGCAATTGATGGAGACTTGGTGGTTGAGAGGGAGAGTATATTACCTCTCAACATGCAACGCCAGAAGAAGTCTCAAACAATTGTGGAGGATCCACGATTGGTGAAGCAGATTCAAGAGGTTATGGAGCAGCCACAACTAGAGAAGCTGAGAGGAGATTGAGTAGAGACATCTACTCATGCAGAGACCTCTAGTATGGGGAAATTTCGAGCCAGGTGGGCAGAGGGATCACATGCATCCATACCTCTAGGTGGGAGGAGGGGTGATGTGGAGTGACAGTCCCAAGAAGGCTAGAATAGGGGCAGGATCCTTGAGGTACCCAACCTCTTTGATTCGACTTTACTATAGGAGCCCCGATGTGGAGTAGGAGGAACTGGCTGATTGGGTAGAGACATATGCAGATGGAGCGGCAGAGAGAGCTATAGTGCAGGGAATTCTAGGACAGCGTAGAGCATGCAGGCTGCAGCAATGTGAGAGGCACAAGTGTGTTGCACAGTGCAGGGTAGCACAGAGAAGGGTGCAACGGTGCGAGATGCATGGAGATGTTGCAGTAGCATAGAGATCAGAGAGGGAGCACTTGTCAGCAGTAGGTAGAGCTTCAGCATCAAACTATGTTTCTAGCCCAACAGAGAGGTCAGTTGGGAGTTTTCTTGTTTCGAGTGTTGCTGGAGCAACCGCACTTGGTAGATGTGTTGCATGCAGAACATTCCATAGTTACAGGATCATGTTTGAGAGGAAGCCTTTCTTGTTGAGAGGGAGTGTTGAAAAGTGGCAACAAGAAATGTAAAAATAGAGATTGTTAAAAATAGCAGTTTGGCGAATGAGCATTTTGGCCACCTTGGGTGAGAGGTGAAACTGCTAAAAATAACATCTTCTAAAAATAGCATTTCCGTGTCCCTTCCTATTTATAGCAGTCCCTAGTCTATCTATAGGAAGTAAATTCGAATTTGGTCTTACCAGCAGTTTGGAATATTAATTAATTAATTCTCCATGAGTTAATTAGTTAAGGGAAAGCAAACTTGAAGTCTTTGTGAGAACATGCAATTATTTCTCCACTAATTGGGGTGATGTGGAGCTGATTCTTTTTGTATGTTGTTCAGGATTTCCACTTGATTGATAATACAGAGATGGAGTTTTAGGTTGGTGCTTTTCCCAGATAAATTATTTTGTGTTATGTGAGATTGATTCCTTCTTATCAGTTATATGTGTTCATGCTTGATGTTGCTCATGGTTGATTAGCTTCCGCAAAGTTTATGGTAGATGTAGATCTAGTATTATGCTTTAGTACATTGCATATATCAGTTGGATCTGTAGGTGAAACCTCTACATGATATCAGTGAGCTAGCTGATTTTTAGAGAAAATTCTACAACAACCTCTATGTCCATGTCTCTAAATGTGGACCATAAAATGGGGATTCTTAGCTGGCTCAAGGCATCCTCTAGTATTAGCTTAATAAGTCCATAGTGTGCCAATTGCTGATGTTTTCCCTCTTGGACCTTTATGCTCATGTCTATTATTGATTGTGGCAATAATTATGGTACATTGAGCCATAGATTATACTAAGCCTCCCTTCACAAGCGATATATTTGAGAATATGATAGCTCACCTCATTCCAAGGGTAGGGAAGGCTTTCCCTTATCCCAATTTTTTCCTCAATTGGCTCTTGATCCCTTAAGAAGAAGTTTTTCTTTGCAAAAGTGCTTGTAGCCTTATCCTCCTTTCTCCATGGCATCCCTTGATGAAGTGCAGTGATTCTACTAATTACTTCAGAAGTAATTGCAATTTATAGCCCTCTTACCACAGTAGTAGCATTGATTCTATCTTGAGGGTTAAGTTCATTGGAAATTTCTTGAGCCACATCATCATCATACCCTTTGAGCAGCTCAAATAATCCCACCAGTTATGTCTTCTAAATATTTCTACCTCAGGGGGATGAAGATGTATCCTAGATGTCTTTGTGGGTTCCCTTTTGTTAAACCCTCCTGTGATGTATCTTTTCTGGTTTCTTGACTGTAGGGAGTTTGGTAGGCTAGCCTTAGTTTCTAGGGTGACTAAGAGTTTATAATAGTGGTGGATGGTTGCAATTTCATTCTATTTCCACACAACTTTAAAATTTTTCACAATTCTTTTAAAACTCCTAGGCCCACTGTAATCACTTTAAAAACTCATATTTCTCTGTTCTTGGCTATCAATTTAAAGCATAGGAGATATGGGCCACCTACCTTTCAGTATGATTCTTTAGATGAGGATAACTTCTGAGCAGCTAGACCCTAGGCACCACCTTTCAGCGTTATCTGTGAATTTCCAATGTTTCCTGTAGCTTCTTGTGTTTCATGTAGTTTTGTTTCCTGTAGGGTGGATGAAATAGTTTCACCTCCTTGATGGCTCTCCAAGGTGGTCCTAGTCTTCTCTGATCTCGAAATGAACAAATGGTGCATGAGAGTTTGGAATATTTGCTATTTATGGTTGATTCCTTGGAACATTGTATTGTCTGGCAATGTACAGGATTTCCTCTTTGGAACCATTAGCCCACCGTTAGTTATCATGCAGCCTCCCCTCGTAATCATTAACCACTCTCACACAACTCAAATTCACCACCTTTATTCTTCTTTATGTGATATTTCCATGTGTCATGCTAACTAGGAGTTCACTTTTTGTTTTCAAGCTGAGGGTGGCCAAGTTAATTGGCCACCTCCAACTTATAAAATCAAACTTTTTCATATTCCTACACTTTTATGATACCATACTTAGGGAAGAATTCAGATGAGGTGCCATACATGTGCCTTCCTTCACTTGGTTGATGCATGTTGGAGGGTGATTCTGTTGTGCTTCTTTTTTCAGCTAAGTGCTTTTCCTTAGTCACTTTTCTATATATTTCCTCCTGTTGATGTGGTTGTCTTCTTTATTGTTGTGTTCAGGTGCTTGGTCTCTGCTGCTGATGCTCAGATATGGATAAGAGTCATAGTGTCTGTAGGGGTGTTATATATCTCTTCTTTCTTGGGTGTTGAAGGATAATACATTGAGAAACTATTGTTGTAAGAACACTGGCTGCTACAAGGTTTCCTGTAGTTACTGTAGGAAATCCTGTAGCTTCCTTTTTGATCATTTTTTTTCTTTTTCTTTTCACTTGGAGGAGGAATGGGTGGTGATGTAGGAGTGGAAGGATGGAAATGGAGGAGATGGAGTGGTAGGTGAGCGCGACTAATGATGGCATGACCCTTGGACTCTCTTTTTCTATTTTTTTGTATTTTGTATTTTTATTTTTATGAGTGGCCTTTTATGGACACAGAGGTTGATATGGTCATGAGATGGTGTTGGGTGAGAGGTGGTGAGGTGTATGGTCCCTTATTTAAACCTAGAACAGGCCTTCATCGTCATTTTATAATCCAAATTTCATTCCTGTAGTGTTTCAAGACATCTTGTAGTACTACAGAAACTCCTATAGTAACTACAAGAAACCTTGTAGAAGCAAAAAAACTGCATAAAAACTGGTTTTTGATGCTTGGAAGTGAGGATGTATGATGCAGACATAGTAGGCATGGGGTATATGAAGTGGATGGAGGAAGAATGGGGTGATGCTTGGATTTCTATCCCTTGAACTCTAAGTCCTTTGTTTCCTTCAAAAACCTACAAAAATCATAGAATCTTATTAGTGGGCAGGTTTGAGGTCCCTCCCATGGCATTTTTTTTTCTTTTCTCTTTTTCTTCCATTCTTTTTCGAAAGACACACATGTTTCCTCAAAGGAGGTTTTCAACCTGTTTTCCTGCCTTGGGCACCTCAAGGGAGGTTTTCACCTGGGGATCTTTTTATTTTCCTTTTTTTCACTATTGAGCTACCTCAGGGAGGTTTTCAACCCAAAATTTTGCCTCAGGTAGCTCATATAGATTTTCACCTAGGTCCCTTTTTGTTTTTTCCTTCCTTTTTTTTTTCTTCTTTTTTCAAAAAAAAGAAAAAAAAGTCTTCAAGATTTTGGTGAGCTGGAAGCTAGTACACGTTCAAGCACATTCAATTCCTTACTGATGGTACTGATGAACTCTTCCCTTGACAATGGTTTTTTATAGGCTTTCAATCTGTATACATTGACAAGCAAGGGGATACCTTCTTCATCAATGGTCCTTATTTGTGCAACCCCATTTTCATGGCACTTTTCTATCAGATATGGGCCCAACCACCTGGTCATCAATTTTCCTTTGAAGTCCTTGAACCTAGATTCATATAGAACCCAATCACCTTCTTGAAAAAAATTGCCTTTGATGTTTTTGTCATGCGAGACCTTTCTTTGTACTTGAGTAACTTTTGTGTGTAAGAGGGCATGCATCCTGAATTCATCTAAACTATTGAGTTGGAGTAGCCTCTCTTGTTGTGCCTTTCTAAATCCAACTATGCTATCATTCTCAAAGTGTTGTACTCAAACTCAATGGAGATAAGAGCCTTCTTCCCATATACCAAGTCATAAGGGGTGAAGCCAATGGTTGTCTTCCAGATTGTATTATAGGCCCAAGTGGCCTCCACTAGTCTGACAACCTAATATTTTCTATTACTACTCACAAACTTGGTGAGAAGTTCTTTCAATGCTCTGTTGGTAACCTCTACTTGTTCATTGGCCTAAGGATGATAAGAAGTTGACTTCATGTGCTTGATCTTATGCTGCCTCAACATATTTTCAATAAGGTGTGAGGTGAATTGAACTCCCTGATCAGTGACTAGCTCTCTACATTACCCAAACTTGTAAAATAAAATCTCCCTTAAGAACTCAACCACCTTCTCTTTTGTTTCTACGTTGACAGCCTTGGTTTCAACCCACATTGTCAAATAATCAGTGCACACAATTATGTACATTTTATGCCCTGATGGTGGATCAATGGGCCCAATGAAATCCATGCCCCACTTTTCAAATGGCTCAAGAGTCACTTGAGGTTGCAAAGGAATTTCATCCCTGGGAGTAGGTTTCCCCATTCTTTGGCACTAGTCACATCGAATGGTGTATCTTCTTGCATCTTGGTGGAGAGTGGGCCAGTAGTAGCCAACTTGTAGTACCTTGAAGGTTGTCCTCTTGGCTACAAAGTGACCTCCACAAGGCCCATCATGACAGGCCAGAAGGATGTCAAATACTTCCTCCTCCCTGACACATCTCCTCAAAATTTGATCTAGGCCTAGCTTGAAGAGATTGCCCCCAATCCAAGTGAATGGGGTGATTTTTCTTATAATTCTTCTCTTTTCCTTGGAGGACATATTTGGAGGGAATTGTGCAGCCACTAAGTAGTTGGCTATGTCAGAAAACCATGGAGAGAGAATTGAAATATAAAATAAATTCTCATCTGGCAGTTGATCATCAACCATTCCTTCCTCACCTACAATAAAAGCAAGTCTAGACAAAAAATTTGCAACTACATTTTCTCTACCAAGATTATCAATGATAGTTATATCAAACTATTGTAATAAAAGGAACCATCTAATAATTCTGACATTTGTTGGGTGTGTGTTATATTCTTTCCATGACTACCCCATGGATGTGGGGCGGTAGAACCCTCTGTACATTGCGTCAGGTGCAGTAGGGTGGTCACAGGGAGGGTGGATGCCCCCTTACCAAGCGGTATGCGGGGGGGTGGTAGCCCCCCTTCACAGGGTCAGGGCAGCGCCCTGAGAATTTTTTTTTACCCTATATTAGGTGGGCAGATCTACGTATGGTTTTTTGCATGGATTTCACACATGGTTTTGGGCATGATAGTTTTCTTTCCATGGTATTTTATAGATCCGGTGAAGGGAACCATGGTTATGTTCTAATGTAGGGTTAATTGATTGGGGTTTATGGATGCTTCAGCATGTATATATGTATTGTAACATTGAAAGGGATATAATGAAAAATCAATCTGGTAGTTCCAGTTTTGGGATCCAGGGGAATTTTTTGTGTATATATGTTTTATGTTTTATTCTCTTGCCATTGTTTATTTTTTGTTTTTTAGAATTCGTATGCGGGTAATTTCTGTACGGGGTTAAAACCTACATTTTATATCGGAGTTGTTTTGACTTCAAGGGGCCGCCTTTGCTACTGAGGGGTTTTTCTCAAGCCTTTGGTAGACCCTATTCAGTGGGAGATCGGTGGGATCGATTCTTGTGGTGAAAGAAGATGGCGAGCAGTGGAAAGATAGAGATTGAGAAATTTAATGGTCAAATTTTTTATTTGTGGAAACTCAAGATGGAGGATCTGTTGGTGGATAAAGATCAGTGGATCATGGTATATATGGGTACTAAGCCAACAACAATGTCAGCCAAAGACTAGGTGAAGTTGAATCAGAAGGCAAAGAGCACAATACGATTGTGTGTCTCAGATTTAGTATTGCTGACTGTATCAGGGGAAGCTTCGACAAAGGCTTTGTGGGACAAGTTAGGGACTTTGTACCAATATAAGCCTCTGGTGAATAAATTGCTCCTACAAAAAAAGTTGTATAACCTAAGGATGAAAGATGGAGACTCGATGATAGAACATATGAACGCCTTTAATACTGTTGTAAGCTAGTTATTATCAGTTGATATTAAAATTTCAAATGAAGATAAGTGCATTAGTTTGTTGTGTTCTCTACCAAATTCGTGGGATAGTCTGGTTGCTGCAATAGGTAGCAGTGCAACTACCTTGCAGTTTGATGAAATAGTCTCATCTTTGTTGTCGAAGGAGATGAGACGAAAAAATATGGAGGGCTAGAATGGTGATGCCTTGTCTGTTCAAGGACAATCCCAGAATAGAAACAAAAATAAGTCCTCGAGTGGGAGATCTAAATCTAGAGGGAGATCTAAATATCTAGGAAAACTTGTAAAGGTGTGTTGGAAATGTAGAAAGGAAGGAAACTTCAAAAGGGACTGTAAATCTAAAGCTCCTGAAAAAGGAAATGGATCTGATGATGGCCCTTTTGCAAAGGTGAAAACCACCTCAGATGGAGTTGGGGATGTGTACTTGGCATCTTCTTCAAGTACACATGTAGATAATGAGGTATGGTTGATTGACTTAGGTGCATCTTTTCACTTCATTCCTCATAGAGAGTGGTTTTGCGAGTATGAGAAATATGATGGTGGTGATGTCCTCTTAAGGAATGACAAGAAGGCTAGAATCATTGGTCGTGGAAAATTCAAGTTGAAGTTGCAAGGTGGAATGATTAGAACACTTTCAAGTGTTCTGCATATTCCTGCATAGACCAGAAATATGATTTCTGTGGGCAAGATAGATGATGCAGGTGTAAAAATAGTGTTCGAGAAACATATCTACAAGATGGTTCGGGGAGCACCAGTATTGATGCGGCGAGTTCATATTGGAACTCTGTAAAAGCTTCAAGGTAGCACTGTTAATGATGAGTGTAACAATTTTGTGGTTCCTGAAGGTGTAGTAGAAAATCTAGTGGTCTCTGGAGAAAATATCATGCTATGCCATCAAACGCTTGGACATATTAGAGAGAAGGGCCTTCGAATAATTCATGGTAATGGTATGGTAGAAGGTATGTCTAATTTCTCTCTAGATTTTGATTTTTATGAAATTTATGTATATGGGAAGCAGAATTGGGTGACTTTCCCCTCTCGTGCTAAGATGGTGAAACAGATATTAGAGCTTGTGCACAGTGTCGGTTCCATCACTAGGTAAGTCTATGTACTATGTATAATTTATAGATGACTTCTCAAGGAACATGGATATACTTCCTCAGGAAGAAATCTAAATTCTTTGAAAGGTTTAAAGAATTTAAGGCTCTGGTGGAAAACCAGACAGAGAAGAAGATAAAAGTGTTGAGGACAGATAACAGTGGAGAGATTTGCAAGAAGTAATTTGAAGAGTTTTGTAAGAAGAGTGGTATAGCACGACAAAAGACTACTCCATACACACCTTAGAAAAGTGGAATTTCATAAAGAATGAATAGGAAATTGATGGAAAATGCAAGAAGCTTGTTTAGTGTTGTCGAGTTAGGACAAGAATTCTTGGTAGAGGTAGTGGAGACTGCTGTTACTTGGTCAACAGATCACCTTCATCAGCGTTGAAAGATAAGACTCCACAAGAGGTACGAACTGGTAAGAAACCTTCTTTTTCACATCTGAGGGTACTTGGATGTAATGCATATGTACATGTTCCAAAGGAGAAAAGAAAAAAGTTGGAGAGTAAATCTGAAAGGTGCATCTTTATTAGGTATAAGGATGGTTTAAAAGGTTATGAGCTTTGGAACCCAGAAACAAGGAAGGTTGTGGACAGCCGAGATGTAGTGTTTAGAGAGGTGAAAAATGTTATTAAACATGAAGTCCTAACAAAGGAACCTGAGAAGATAGAGTTTGAGCTAAATGAGGAAGAATCAAACTCTACAGTAGAAGAGGAATCAGAAAATGAAGAGCCACAAACTCCAACTATGAGAAGATCAGTTAGAGAAAGAAGACATCTAGAAAGGTATAGTCCATATTTCTATTCAATTTTTTCTTTATCTATTACTGATGATGATCCTAGAACTGTGAGGGAGGCAATAGATTCAGAGGATGGAAAACTCTGGAAAGAGCCCATGGTTGATGAAATGACATATTTGCACAAAAATGAGGTTTGGGATCTGGTGGAGTTGTCGGCTGGAAAGAAATCCATTGGCGGAAAATGGGTGTTTAAAAATAATATGAGGGCAAAAGGCAAGGGGGAGAAATACAAAGTTTGGTTGGTAGCAAAAGGTTAGTCCCAGGTGTCGGGAATTGATTTTGGTGATATTTTTTCTCTCGTTGCCAAGTTAGCTTCTATTATATTACTTTTATTTGTTGCATCTGCTTTTGATTTTAAGGTAGAATAGATGGATGTGAAGACAACATTTCTTCACAGGGATTTGGAAGAAAATGTCTACATGAAGCAACCTAAAGGCTTTGTGGTGAAGGGTAAGAAAGAATTGGCATGCAAGCTAAAAAAAGTCTTTGTATGGGTTAAAATAGTCACCAAGGATATGATATCAGAAACTTTATACATTTATACAGGGAGTTGGCTTCACCATAAGAAAAGCATATCACTATGTGTATTTTAAATTAATTGGTGATCGTGTTATTTATCTGGTCTTGTATGTGGATGATACGTTGCTGGTTGGACATGACAAAGAAATTATCCAGGATTTGAAGACCCAATTTTCCTCCAAATTCAACATGAAAGATCTTGGTGCTAAAAACTATATTTTTTGCATGGAAATTAAATGATATTGGGTAAAGAGGAAGCTCTGATTAAACCATAGGAAGTATGTTGAGACAATACTGCAAAGGTTTAATATGCAAGATAGTAAACCTATTGGGTGTGGAGCCTAATTATCTTCTTCATTCAGAGGTATCACCGCATTGGACCCTAGTTCGTAATGTGGTGGAAATGCCCCCCGTAATATTTGCGTTGCAAGGGTGGTCCAAGGGGGGCGCTGCAATATTTAGGAGCCCCCCTGGCAGAGGATCGAAGTAGCACCCCCAAAGCTAAAAATAGATGAAAAATTGCCTTGTAAAATGTTGTAATTTTGTAGTCGATCTGGGTCGTTCATTAGGTGGAGATCTGACAGTAGAAGTTATGTTTAAATTAGGGTTTTTTTCCCTATAAGGCAACCGCTCGCTATATATGAGGGAATTTTATTGCATCTATGTAAATCTATATTCTGAGTGAGAAAGAGAGAGGATATTGTGTGAGAGCGAAGAGGGTATTACAACAGATCTGCTATAGGTTGTATCTCTTCAGTTTTTTGGATAATATAAAAGGAAGGACTAGCTATTTCTCCGTGAACGTAGCCCAAATTGGGTGAACCACGTATATCTGTGTCTCTCTTTTTTTATGTGTTTTCTGTGTTTATATTTCTGCAATATATTTTATGTGTTCCATTTCTCTGTAGTATATAATTTTCTGACAAAACCGGTGAAGGTTCTTATTCCTGTAGGTGTGAAGTTATCTATTGAATAGTGTCGCAAAACACAAGAAGAGCAAGAGGACATGTCCCATGTTCCATATGCAAGTGAAGTTGGTAGCCTGATGTATCCAATGGTTTGTACTAGACCAGACATTACAAATGTAGTGGGAGTATTGAGCAGGTTTATGTCCAAACCAGGGAAGGAGCATTGGACAACAGTGAAGCAAGTTTTCAGGTATTTGTGTGGTAGTAGTGATTATGGTTTGTGCTACCAGGTAAGACCAGGATTGGACAGAGTTTTGGACATCCATGGCTTTGTTGATGCAGACTCGGATGGAGATCTGGATCAGAGAAGATCTACAAGTGGGTATGTGTTTAACCTATTCGGAGGTGCAGTCAGTTGGATGAGTAAGAGATTTTCTATACTGGCACTTTCAACTATAGAGGAAGAATACATGGCAACCACTCATGCAAGAAATGAAGCATTTCTTTGTAGAGATTGTGTTCAAGTATGGGGTTAGTACAACAAGCTATAAGGATAGACTATGACAGCCAAAGTGAATTTTCCTTGGCAAAGAACCCTTCTTATCATTCAAAGACAAATCACATTGATGTTTAGTATCACTTTGTGAGGGATATGGTTGAGGACAAAAAGATGTTGTTGGTAAACGTGGACACTGTGAAGAATACTGCAGATGCGTTGAAAAAGTCTATGAGCACTGAGAAATTCTCTTGGTGTAGAGAAACCATGGGCATTACAGGGCTGGACCAATGACTAAAGTGTTAGGATATTCCGACACATAGGATATAGTTAAGTTCAACTTGGTCTAGTGTAGAGTTAGGTATAGAGTTAGGTAAAGTGTGTTTCTTTACCGTTGTACATTTTGTAACTTACAATCCGACGGTCACGCTATGTAGTGATCCGACGGTTCATTCTCTCCTCGGTATTACCGACACTTGATCCATGGCTTGACACCCGATTGGTCCATGAGTTCTATTTAAAGCGCATGGAGGGTCATTGTTCGGGTAATCTGTGCATGAGAGAAGCTTATGTAAATTTTCATTCTTTGATTAATAAATTGCCTGTAGTACCCACGTTGGGACAGGCCGTGGACTGTTTCCCTCTTTGAGGGTTTTAACCACGTCAAAAATACTGGTGTATTGATCTGTGATCTGGTTGTGAGCGGTGTCCTTTTGGTATTCTTTCTGAGGAACTTACCCTGTAAATTCCTACATGGTATCAGAGCTATTTGAGGGCCGCGTCCGTTGGTGATCCAAATCTGAAGCCG
Organism: Pinus tabuliformis; assembly: GCA_031772625.1. Classification (NCBI taxonomy): domain Eukaryota; kingdom Viridiplantae; phylum Streptophyta; class Pinopsida; order Pinales; family Pinaceae; genus Pinus; species Pinus tabuliformis. The sequence goes on along the minus strand of CM062808.1, from coordinate 289,789,796 downwards.
GTAGAACTGCATGCGGCTGTCGTTTCCTAGATCTGTTGTTTCTGACTGCTTTCGGGCAGAGAGGACTGCTCTGTTGCGTTCGGAGCATCTGTTCCAGTGAGGAACCCCTTTCGTTTCACGCGAAAAGGTTTCCGGTAGCCCTAGCTGCGTCATTTTTCAGATCGGGAGGTATACAGTGTTTTTTTGCAGTTTACTGTTATTTTCTCTCTGCTTATTTCGGTTTCGGTTTATTTAGCCTTTTTTTTAACCGGATCTATACCTTTCATTTCTGCGTATGCTCTTTGCCCTGCGACTCTGTGCGATCTGGGCAAATCAGAAACAGAAAGGAAGGATTTTTCTCATGCGTATGCTCTTTTCCCTGCACCTTAGTGTGATCTCGGAAAATCAGAAACATTGAGAAAAATATTTAGTTTTTCGGCTAAAGCTAACTTCGAGCTGCAAGGTTCATTTTTCTTTGCATATTCGTATTGGGTTTTGTGTTTTTTGTTTTGTAGGGAAAAAGAGCTTTCTCAAGGCAAGCACGCAAACCAAGCCCCCCCCCCCTCTCTCTCTCTCTCTCTCTCAAATTTTTTGTATAGATCAATTGGTTCAAAGCTATTTTAAGAGAGTAGAGGTCTTGGGTTCAAGTCTCCATTTTGTGGGGGCGGATTTTTTCATTCCTGCACATTCGCGCACTTTGCCGGCAACGTCAACAATTTTTTTTCAAAAAGCCATAACTTCTTCATCCGGAAGCCTTTTTCAGAGCCGTTTTTTTTAAAACCGCCTATTTTTTCGAGATCTATCCATTGGAACACTTACTTTCAGCATCTTCAGCTTCATTTTTTTTTTTTAAATGGAAATTCCATGCCAAGTCATTCTTGACAGCACTAACTACTTCCAATGGGTAGCCTACATGGAAGATTTACTTAGAAGTAAAGGTCTCTTCAGAATAGCCACAGACCAAGAGAAGAAACCAAAAGATGAAGACAAGGCTGCAAAATGGGAAAATAGACAAGATCAAGCACGTGGTTTGATAGGGATGTCTATTTCTCCTGATCTTAGATTCCACATTGCAGAACTTGAGACTCCTCATGAAGCATTAGAAAAACTCGCTAAAGTTTTTGGGATTAAAAATGAAATTAGAGCCCATCAACTTGAAAATGAGTTGCTTACTTTGGATCCTAATAATTTTTCTTGCATTGAAGATTTCTTGTCCAAATTCAAGACCCTTAGATATCTCTTGGAAGGTGTTAAAGTTAAGAAAGAAGATGGTAACCTTATTTATTCCATCCTTACTAAGTTGGGACCAGCCTACTCTGTATTTGTTTCCACTTTCCATTCTACAAGGGAAGCTTTCATTTGTCAAGGAAAAGACTACAAGGCCCCTTCCTTTGACTCCTTTTGTGATTCCTTAATAAGAGAACAAGAAAAACTCTTACACCTTGGTCTTCTTAATCTTGGAAACTCTTCCACGAAAGCGTTAGCCGCCCAGCAGCAACCAAATTCAAAGAATCCTAAGAAGTCATATCCTCAAAAGAATGGTCCTAAACCAACTCAGCCTCAAAATGAAAGATCATTTCAGCAAAATGATAAGACCAATAAAAACAAATGGAAGAAGACTGATAGACATTGTAACTTTTGTAATCGAGATGGCCACTTAGAATCTAAATGCTTTAAGAAGATGGAAGCCTTGGAAGCCGCAATGAAGAAACATAACATCCATGTGGAGCCTACTTCAACTTCAACTTTCGGAATGGCACTTTCTGCATGTCGTTGTCAATCATCTCAGTCTGGTTATGCATTAAATGTATCTTCTTCTTCTTCTCATTCTCATGAGTGGCTCATTGATTCTGGAGCCTCTTATCACATGGCCAAAAACCAAGCCATGTTTTCTTCTTTAAATGATTGTAACACCAAAAATATATATGTTGGTGATGATAGATCTCTTAATGTTGTAGGGACTGGAACTGTTCATCTAGACAATGGTCAGTTTAATGATGTATTATGTGTTCCAACCTTATCCTGCAACCTTCTATCTGTCTATCAGATAACTCATTCAGGTGAAGGTAAAATTGTTGAATTTTCACCTCATGATGTTGTAATCAAGGATCTAAAAGATCCTAAACAGATTCTAGCTACTGGTCTTGCTGATGATTCCACAAGGTTGTATAAGTTTCACAACTTTGGGTCATCAAATCTTCCCTCAGTATTTGTTGCTCATAATGATGAAGTGAGCAAACTTTGGCATGAGCGATTTGGTCACTTAAACTATCGCTCCCTTCAGCATCTATGTAAAGAAAATATGGTGACAGGTCTTCCTATGGTATCTTGCAGAGATGGTGTTTGTTCCGGATGTGTACTCGGAAAACATCATCGGGACAGTTTTGACAAACGTGCCTCTTGGCACGCCTCAGCCCCTTTACAGCTTGTGCACAGTGATTTATGTGGTCCTCTTCCTGTTGCTTCATTCTCTGGCTGCAAGTACTTCTTAACTTTCATTGATGATTTCTCCAGACGCACTTGGGTATACTTCTTAAAACTCAAGAGCGAAGTATTTAACACATTTTTGGCCTTCAAAGCCTTTGTTGAAAAACAATCTGGACATCAAATTCTTAAGCTAAGAACTGATAATGGTGGAGAATATGTTAAAAACACATTCATCAACTTTTGCACCGAAAATGGAATTCAAATGCAACATACTGTTCCATACACTCCACAACAAAATGGTGTAGCTGAAAGGAAAAATCGCACCTTAAAGGAAATGGCTAATTGTATGCTGCAATCTAAAGGACTCAGTCTTAGTTTTTGGGCCGAAGCAATTAATTGTGCAAATTATATAATCAATCGCACTCCTACTAAGGTTCTAGAGAATATCACTCCAGAAGAAGCTTGGAGTTCCATTAAACCAGATGTAAGTCACTTTCGTGTGTTTGGAAGTGAAGCATGGGCCCATATTCCAGATGAAAAGCATAAAGCTTTAGAACCTAAGAGTGAGAAATGTACTTTTGTTGGATATTCTGAAGATGTAAAAGGTTATAGACTTATTCCATTTAAGTCCAAAAATGTTATCATTAGAAGAGATGTAAAATTTGATGAAAATAAATCGGCCTGCGAGCCTAGTCCGGCGGATGTGCCACCTCTTCCTATCTCTTCTACTTTTGAAAACATTTCTTCTTCAGATGATGAAAGCGAGGATGATAATCCTCCCCCACCTTCTCAGGATCCTCAACTTCCAAGATGGGTCCGTGCTACTCGGGATGCAGCAGGTGATCTTGCCGGTGATCCTACAGATCAGCGACGTACACGTTCTCAGTTTGAAAGAGCCTCTTCTTTACTGGCTCAAGCTCCAGTAAATCATGATCCTGACACTTTTGCAGAAGCTTCAGGCCATCCACATTGGGAAGCAGCTATGAATGAAGAATATCATTCATTGATGACAAATGATACATGGGATCTTGTTCCTCTACCAAAGGGACGCAAACTTGTTAGATGTAAATGGGTTTACAGAACCAAGTATGGACCAGATGGGAAAGTTGATAAACATAAAGCTCGTCTCGTTGCTAAGGGCTTTTCACAGGTTGAAGGCATTGACTACACTGAAACCTTCTCCCCTGTTGCCAAAATGAACTCTATCCGCCTTGTTCTTTCCCTTGCTGCCTCTTTAAAATGGGAAGTCCATCAGATGGATGTTAAATCTGCCTTCTTGCATGGGGACTTGCAGGAAGAAATCTATATGGAACAACCCATTGGCTTCATACAAACAGACTCCAGCCTTGTTTGTCGACTTAAGAAATCCCTTTATGGCCTCAAGCAAGCTCCTCAGGCTTGGTATGCCAAAATGGATAGCTTTCTTTTAGAATCTGGCTTTTCTAGGTGTCATTCTGACAATACTGTCTACACCAAGAAAGTGGGCAACTCTCTTATCATCCTTGTTCTTTATGTTGATGATCTTATTCTTACTGGTAGTGATCCCAACCTTATAAACCATGTGAAGTCCAGCCTTAAAAATAAATTTGAAATGACAGACTTAGGACACTTACACTATTTTCTCGGTCTTCAAGTCTTGCAATCCAAGGAGGGTATTTTCCTTTCCCAGTCCAAGTATGCTTGTGATATTCTTCGTCATTTTCACATGGAAGACTGTAAGCCAGCCCCTTCTCCCTTTCAGTCTGGAGTCAAACTTCAGTCTCTTGTACTTCTCCTGAAGTTGATGCTACCTTATACCGTCAACTTGTAGGAAAACTCTTGTATTTAACCCATACTCGTCTTGATCTTTCCTTTGTTGTTGGCCTTGTTGCTCGTTTTATGCAAAACCCCCGTGAAAGTCATTGGAAAGCAGCTAAAAGAATACTTCGTTATGTTCGAGGTACAGTACAGTTTGGGATTCATTACAGTGCCAAAGCAGCTCCTCTGTTAGTTGGTTTCACTGATTCTGATTGGGCTGGTGACCCTGATGATCGGAAGTCTACTGCCGGTTATGTCTTCACTCTTGGTTCAGGACCTATTACATGGGCTTGTAAGAAACAGGCTGCCATTTCTCTTTCATCAGCAGAAGCAGAGTATCGTGGTGCCGTGGAAGCTAGTAAGGAAGCCTTGTGGCTTCGTCAAATCCTATCAGAGTTTGGCTTTGAGCAGCAGCATCCAACCACACTTTGGTGTGATAATCAAAGTGCCATTCAGCTATGCAAAGATCCAGTCCAGCATCAGCGCAGTAAACACATTGAACTACACATGCACTTCATCAGAAAGCTCATTCATGACCATGTTCTTGAAGTGCAATATTGTCCAACAGATGATCAGGTTGCAGACATCTTCACAAAGGCTCTCACAGAGGCAAAGTTCACTAAACTTCGATATATGCTTGGATTCAGGAAGTTGTCACTAAGGGGGGATAGGCTCTAGTGCCTCCTTCCTTCTCCTATTGTGTCATATTTGTAAATCCTTCAATCCTATCCCAAGTTGTTCTTAAGGGGGGATGTTAGGATATTCCGACACATAGGATATAGTTAAGTTCAACTTGGTCTAGTGTAGAGTTAGGTATAGAGTTAGGTAAAGTGTGTTTCTTTACCGTTGTACATTTTGTAACTTACAATCCGACGGTCACGATATGTAGTGATCCGACGGTTCATTCTCTCCTCGGTATTACCGACACTTGATCCGTGGCTTGACACCCGATTGGTCCATGAGTTCTATTTAAAGCGCATGGAGGGTCATTGTTCGGGTAATCCGTGCATGAGAGAAGCTTATGTAAATTTTCATTCTTTGATTAATAAATTGCCTGTAGTACCCACGTTGGGACAGGCCGTGGACTGTTTCCCTCTTTGAGGGTTTTAACCACGTCAAAAATACTGGTGTATTGATCTGTGATCTGGTTGTGAGCGGTGTCCTTTTGGTATTCTTTCTGAGGAACTTACCCTGTAAATTCCTACATAAAGCTCTCCTATGGCCCCTTGTGGAAATAAAACAACAAGTGGGAGAATGTTATGTGTGTTATATTCTTTCCAAAACTACCCCATGCATGGGGGGGCAATAGGGGGGACGGGAGATACCCCTGTACATTGCACCAGGTGCAACAGGGGAGTCACTGGGGGGGGGCAACTGCCACCCCTATCGGGGGATATGCAGGGGGGTGGTAGCCCCCTGCACGAGGTCCGGGGCAGTAGCCCAAGAAATTTTTTTGACCCTATATTAGGTGGGTGGACCTACCTATGGTTTTGTGCATGGATTTCGCACATGGTTTTGGGCATGATAATTTTTTGTCCATGGTATTTTATAGATCCAGTCAAGGGAACTACAGTTATGTTCTAATCCAGGGTTAATGGATTGGGGTTTATGGAAGCTTAGGAATGTATATATATGTATTGTAACATTGAAAGGATATAATGAAAAAAAAAATCTAGTAATCTCGGTTTTGGGATCTAGGGGAAAATATCTGTGTACAGCTGTTTTATGTTTTATTCTCTCGCCATTGTTTATTTTATATGTTTTAGAATTTGTATGCAGGTAATTTCTATATGGGATTAAAACCTACAACATTCACAACATACTTATTCATCAAATATTTAATAGCAGCATGGTCAGTATCTACAAAGTTCTGGAAACTAGTGATGTAATGTCTAAATTTATTCAAGGAATGGACAACCACTAGGAGCTCTTTTTCAGTCACGGTATACTTCAATTCAGCCTTGGAAAAATTTTTGTTGATGAAATAAATGGCATAAGGCAACTTGTCATCTATCTCGCCTAGAGATTCTCCTATAACATTTTCTGAGGCATCAACATGGATGTGGAAAGGAAGAGCCCAATTTGGGCCTTGGAGTATGGATGCAGTAGTCAACTTGTCCTTTAAGGTTTTTAGGGCCTCTTAACATCTTTCTAACAAGAAAAATTCAGAGTCCTTGGTTAATATTCCAAACAAAGGTGAGACTAATTTGTTGAAGTCCTTTCTGAATCTCCTATAGTATCAAACTAAACCCAAGAAACTTCTAACATCCCTCTGCTTTTGAGGAGTAGGGACCCTCTTTATGATAGCAATTTATTGGGGTCCACGAGTAGTCCTTCTTGGGATATTAAGTGATCTAGAACAATCCCTGCATTCATCAAGAACACACACTTCTCAGGAATGAGGGATAGGTTAATTTCAATGCTTTTATTTAATACTTTCCCCAAGTTAGAGAGAGCCTCTAGGAAATAACACCCATAGGGAGTGAAATCATCCATATAAATTTCTACAAAACCATGGACTAGCTCTACAAAGATGCTCATAACTTCCCTTTGAAAAGTGGCAGGGGCATTACATATTCCAAAAGGAAGAACCCTATAAACAAAGGTACCTCAAGGAAAAGTGAAGGTGGTTTTTTCTTGGTCCTTTGGGCTGATATCAATATGATTGTAACCACTGAATCCATCAAGCAAAGAGAAGAAATTCTTTCCTGCAAGCCCATCCAAGACTTGATCACTAAAAGGTACATGGAAATGGTCTCTTTTGGTGGCTTTGTTTAACTCTCTATAGTCCACATAGATCCTCCATTTTCCATTCTTCTTTGGGACCAAAACTAAAGGAGACACCCACTCACTATCTGAGATGGGGTAAATGAACCCTGCACCCAACAACTTCTGTAATTCTTCTTTAACTATGTCTTTGAGGGTTGGGTTCATTCTCCTATGAGGTTGGCGTACTGGCTTTCAAACTTCCTTGATGTAAATGTGGTGCATACACACCGAAGGGTGCACTCCCTTCATTTCCTTATAACTCCAGGAAAAGGCATCCAGATTCTCTCTCAACATGTCACATAACTCATTTTCCTGATGTGCAGAGAAAGAAGGGTTGATTTTCAATGTTTTAGCTCGACCGAATTCTACCATCGTGACATGAGTAGGACTTGAGTCAACTAGGCACAAATCAGTCCAAGGGTTATCTTCAGCTTTCTTTACTAACTCATCAAGGGACATGGTGTTGGGGGGATGATTCTGGAGGATTTGATCAATCAAGTCACCTTCATCAGGTTGCCCCCCTCCTATAATAGCATCTAAGGTACAAATTGGGTAAGATGTGGCAGATTAGGCTTCATCTTCCTCCTCTTCCAACCATAAATGTAAGTCATGCTCTAGAGATGGTCGAGTAGGAGTGTCGCACGGAATGAGTCGATCTTGCGGACAAGATAGACCTTCCTAGAATCTAAAGAAGACCTAATGACAAGCAAACCAACCAGACACTATCTTTCTCTAAATATGCTTTAATAAACAATAGAAAACAAGTGTTTTTAGGGCCTACCTTTGGTCCAACGCAAGCTTGTGGGTGTCCTCGCTCCTTTGATCCAAATGAGCTCCTTTTCGCGAATCTGCAAACACAAACAAGGCAAACAAATTAAATAGCACCTGAAAAACCAATTGCATAAAACATATTTAACATGAAAGTCAAGGAGTCCATGAAACAAATAACATAAGATACTTGTTGAGAAAAATGAGTTTGATTGTATTAATTCAAAAGAAGAAGAACTTTACAACCTTCGCCTTGACGCTGTACAAGCTCCTCCCAGGGTCCAACAAGAAGTCTCCTCTACTTTGACAAGTTTCACTCACTCCCCAATGAAGCCAAAAAGGTATGTGATCTCTCCTCTTAAGCTCAACTAGGAAGTCTTAATTTCACCAGCATTTACCCTCAAAATGTTCAGCTTCTAACCTCCCTAGTCCTCACCCCAATGCCTGTATTTATAGTGCAATGGAGGGAAGTTACTAGGTCCTCCTTCAAAGGGATAGCTCCTTTAGTCAAGGGATTAGCTCCTTCTCTTTTGGGATGCATGAACCACCTCAAAGCGAACAATCCACGTCAAAATTCCTTCTAGAAAACTCTAGAATTAACCCAAAGTGAGTTTTTTAAGATAAAACTTGCACCTTTTGAATTTCACAGGGGTCCGCACCTACACCGTTAGGGACAGAGTGGATAGGTACGCAACTTTGTACACAGAAGGTGCGGGATCGCAGGTAACCATGAGAGAAAGTGCGGAACCAGAGTTACATTGATTTTTAATGTCTTTCTCCCATTTCCAAAGCTTGATTTGAAGAGATGAGGTCTTAGACTTGCTTAGGAGGACAGTACAAGTGATGATAGACCCATACTGACTGTAAATAATCATAGTGACGATATTTTTGTGTAACAAGGAGGGTACAACACCAATTGTTTGGACCAATGCCCATTTTTAATGGTCATGTTCCTAGCCCTGCAACTTATGTAAGCATCAACAGTGGCTAGCCATGGCCTTCCAAGGATAAGAAGATAACCAATGAACTTGGTCTTAGGTTGGAGAACTAAGAAGTCAGCAGGGTATTCCCAGGAATCAAAGGAGACCATCACATCCTCAACAACTCCCTTAGGAGCTACTGTTGATCTGTTTGCAAGCTGCAAGTCTATTGTGGTCTTCCTTAATGATCTTTAGAGATTTAGTTTAAGCATAGTCTCCTTATTCACCATATTGATGGCAGCCCCAAGATCAATCAAGGTATGGGGGACAATGATACCATCGATCTACACATCTACCACAGAACTTCTAGGGTCTCGATACTTCGGGAAGATCACTCTCCCCAACATTAAGTCGGATGGTTGTCCAATGACATTAATGGTAGGTGTCTTTCTTTCTCCTCCCAGAATGTTTGAATCATTTCTCCTTGATCAACTTGTTGTAGATGGGGACATCCTTGATAACTTGGAGGAGTGGGATTTTAGCACACAAGTTTTTCATTTCACCCAGAAGTTCAATCTCTTCTGGGGTGTTTTGGCTAGGATGGATTAATCTCTCAGGAAAAGGAGGTGGAGTCGCTTGAGAAACACTCTCTTCCTTTTCCTCTTCAAGCTCCTAAGGTGGAGATGGAGGTTAATTATTTTGAAGCACACTTCTAGAACTAAGGTTGATTTCTTGAATTTCCACAGCATAGGCAGGGTAGGATGTCTCTCCACTATAAACTTGTTGTGCCTGCTTGTTGTTTGGGTTCGGATTTGGCAGAGTAGGCATCTGACATTTCTTAGGTGGAGCGGGGTGAAGGAGTTGTGCCTGATATGGAAGTGGAAGCAGTAAGGCTAGAGATTGGTTGTATGGGGCCCTCCACCCTTGTGATGGTGTATTCCAATGAGATTGAGGGGGAGCATATGGATAGAATGATTGATTGGCAGGTTTGGAATGGTATTGAGGTGCAAAAGACCAGGGAGAAGGTCTGCACCATGAAGGATGAGTAGGAGGACACCAAGGGGGAATGTATGCATTCTGGTTAGGGTTGTAATATGATTAGGATGTCCCTTGCATGCCTTGTTGGTATGGTCGAGGTCCATGAGGCCTCCTTTGGTTGATATAACAAAGTTGTCCAGTCACACCATCAGTTCCTTGATACACATCTTTCAATCCAGGCAGAGATGGATACTTTTCTATGGAGTGGTTCTCCTCACAAACTGAGAAATCTCTATAACATTCAATGGACATTCATTTCTAGGGTGCCTCCTGGCGCATCTAGTTAAAAAGACAACTAAGGCTCTTTTTGCTTCCTCCTGCTTCCTCTTGAATTGCATGGTGTCCCTTTGCAGATCAAGGGTATGAAACATTTAAATATTAAAGTCTTCCAACATGTTCCCAATTTCAATTTTGATGGATGTGTTGGAGGAGGATGAATTGGCCAAAGCTTGGCTAGCCCTGCCCTTCTTGTTGGCTGCCCTAGAATGATTTTTGAAAATTGTCTTGATATCATCATAAGATGACTGGTAGATGCCCCCCCTGACAACATGTTTAGGGTTTCTAGGAGATCTTCCCTGATCTCTCTAATAAGGACTAGCTCGAGTGATTCAGGATCGAGAGTGCATCTAGCCCTTTTGTAGCTGAGTTGGAACATTTCCTCATAATATTCCAAAAATTCATCATGTCCCAATGTCATTCTAAAGATTTCATCTTTAGTATCTTTGGACCTACAATAATCCATGTACTTGTTGTTGAAGACTTGCTGCATTTGAGCCCAGGTAGTGATGTTGTCCGTAGGTAAACCCATGAACCAGTGCAAGGCTGCAAACTTAAGGGTGGATGGGAAAAACTTCAACTTCTGGTCGTCAAAGGTATAATCATAAGTTCTGCAAATGATAGTAAACTCAAACAAAAAGGTATTAGGGTCCTCTGAGGTTAAACCATGGAAGTGAAGAAGGAAAGAGCGGCTTATGTTTTTCATCCTAGCATCTCCATTAGATTCTCTAATGGGAAAAGCACCCTCAATTCTGTTTTCGGCTCCATTTTCGTTTTTAGTCCCATTTCTATTTTCAGCCATAGTGTAGGTTGGTGGAATGGTTTCTTCTTCTTCTTCTTCCCCAATAGGCTCTTCAAAGATCTTTGTTTTTTCGCCTAATGGGTCCTCTAGCTCACATCCACCGAAGAAGAGGGAAGGTTGGTTGTTTGATGGTGTGGGGGTATTTGGAAAAACAATTCCTAAGTTGTCTCTACTCCTACGAGGCATGAAAGAAATTTATTTTTTTTCTTTTAGGGTTTTTTCAGAATTACTTGCAGAATGGAAAGAAAGCAGAAATTGCAACTATTTTATGAATGGAACTACTTGCAAAATGGAAATAAAGAAGAAATTGCAACTATATGTTGATTGCAAAACAAAAGGAAAGAAGGATGATGCAACTCCTTGGGCAACCAAATTTACTTTATCAACCTGGTGTTTGTACAAACTTGGAGGTGACAGTGCTATATGCACAACCTATGAAACAGTCTATTCTTGTCACTTCTCAACTGGAGCAATAGACCACTGGGTTTTTTCAAACTAGTCTTCTATTGACTAGAAGGAGGTTGACTACTGACAGTGAATGTAAAACTATATTTAATGCAGAAAGTAAATGCTTTCCTATGTTAAGGAAATGAAAGTGTTGAATAGAAAGTGCTATGAAATGACATGAAATTACCTAGCTAAAACTTAACACACATTACTTACAGAAGAGACCTAATTGAACCTTTCATTCTATCATCTTTTTGTATGTACTAAGTAAGCATGGAAATGACCCTAACATTGCTAGGACTGATTTATGTATGCACTAGCTAAATATTTGCAGAAAATATCCTTTTGGTTTTCAATTTAGAAATGTAAATGTTAAGCTAAACAAGCTAATATTTTGCAGGGGAGGAAGGTATGGTAAAACTGGTCAAAAATGGAATTGAGGGGTATGGAGGTCAAGTTTAAGGCCTACCCTAGGCTTTGATCATCATTTATGGCCAAGATAGTCTAAAATAGGTTGCTACAGGGTTTCCTGTAGTTGCTACAAGATTTCCTGTAGTTACTACAAGATGTCCTAGTTTACTACAAGAAACATGGTTGAAAGTTGTAGGAAGGTATGGAAGGTGAAAGGAAGTGTTGGGAAGGTGTATGATGGTGGAATGAGGTATGGGGAAGGTGCACACTACCCAAGGATCAACCCAACTCTTCAGGATGGTGAGATTTTCTCAAGATGGTTGTCCTCAGTGGCTACAAAAAAGAAATATGAATTGGTAAAGGGTAGGGTTTGGCAAGAGGTTGAGAAAACTTAGATGAGATTGGTGGAATGAGTTCCTCCCTGCATATCAGCAACTACTGTAACAACACATATTCACTTCTTCATTTATGCACTACTTCATGTAAATGTGGAAAAGATGAGTTGAATTTGAGAAACTAATTTATTGTGGCTAATGGATTAAATCTATGGAATGGAATTCTTTCTAATCTATAGCAAACTTAAGAAACCAAAATGATAATTGCAGGTTCTTCTAATAAATCATTAACAATTATCTACTCAACAAGAAATCCTAAGCTATGTAATAACCAAGGGCTAGATCTATTTTTGGGGTTGTGAGTGTGGGGCCCTCAAACCATGATCCCATGAGGGAGATGAAGATGAGGCCACTGTCACAAGATTTTATGAAATCTTTTCTTTCACTACTGTAACACTGATCTACTTCTCCAACTAATAGAATAAAAACTAACCAATCATGCGAAGGCTTGTAAATTAAAAAAAACAGAGATAACTTCAACAGCTAATCTATGATTCTAATCAAAGGATACATGTACAAATAGAGGAATCTCTGCTACTAGGGTTGGGTGATCCGTTAATGAAAAAGGTATTGTAGACTACGTGTGAATTTGCTTATGTTACTTAGTGCAACGGATCGAAAATATTGTGAATAACATAAACACATAAACAACTTGGAAACACATTCAAACACATCAACATAACCAAATTTAATAAAGGATTTCACCAAAATTTCTGGCTATGTTTCCTGGTCCTTCCGCTTCTAGTGCTGACCTCTTTAATTTGTCTTCAAATTGTTGTTACAGGTATGAGCTTGAAAACAGAGTCTCAAATAAGAAAATGAACATCACCACTGCATTCAACTCAAGATTTCAAGTCAAACGAGTATAAACTCAACCATATTTGGCCATTGTGACCTCGAGAGCCCCTGGAATGGTCCAAACCACCTTTGTCCCTGCAAAACCACCCTATGTTTGGAAAAAACTGCCTCAGCTTGCATAAAACCACCTCGGACTGCGCACTAGTGGTAGGGCGGGTTCGACACCTGCAATGGTTTATTAAAAAATTGGTGGCTTGGTTAACCAAGTCCCACCCTTCAGCATGTTGGTTCTGTTTTGGTGATATGGTATTGATATACCATATGTAGTTGCAATCTATGGTGAATGTGGGATAATGCGATAACATAAAATCAAAGGATCGGCGGTCGTGGGGTTGACCCCGACCGTCCGGCCTTTTTCCAACAGAGATTCCAACACCAAAATAGATACAAGTTTATCATTTCCATTACCATGTCCCGTCCGATCCAACGGCTATCGCATCACCCATTCATCAACTTTCTCGGCCGATCTCCACCTTCAATCAATCCCGTGTGATCCAACGGCTATCACGCAATCTCGTGTGAATTCTTGCACAACCAATATCAGATCGAGAGCGCATGAGAAAAGTGGTTCTCTCGTGCTACGTGTTGCCCACTAAGGTTAATCGCGTGAAATTGAGGAATATCATTTACCATTTTATAAGCACATGAGATACTGCTTATCGCTTACAAATACTACTCCTCTGTTCTGCTAAGACATGCCTTAATCTGATATCTTCATTTCTTAACTTTATTTTATGTGACTTAATCCTAGCCATCTATCTCCCTCACTCTCGTTCGTTGATCTGTCTGATCCAACGACTGTGCTTCGCTGCTCTGATACCACTTTCATCTGCATTTGAAGAATTTGATCTAGAGGCAAAACCGAATCCATTTTGGATTACTCCTCCCCACTGGATGCTTTTGGTCCACCAAAAGTTGGTTTTAGCTGTCAAGTAAGTGAGGATAAAGTTCCCTCACTTTTCCAATCTCTATCCATCATGCTTTACTTGGATTTGTACCTTTGAGTCCAACTTGAATATACTCAACATCTACCCATTGTGAAGTCCTTATCCTCTTGTCAAGAATTGTGTCCCCCTGTAGCTCATTGAGATACTCGGGCAAAATATCTTCAATGGAAGGTAGCTGACCTTTCTCTTCATGATCTTCAATCAATGAGGGTTCACACAATCGCAAGTTTTCAACATTTACGACATAATAGATTTTCATGTAAGCTGGTAGATCTAGGCGGAAAGCATTTTCACCAATTTTGTCAAGTGTTTTGAAAGGACCATATCTAATCGGTTTCAACTTTTTACCTTCCCTTTGCAGTCTCTCTTTGCTGATGTACAACCAGACTTGATCACCAACTTGAAAACTATGCTCAACTGGATACTTGTCATGTCGTGCCTTATACTTTCCTTGGCTTCTTTCCAGTTGTTCCTGTACTGCCAGCTGAATTTCCTGGATTTGTTTAATGAACTTGGTTGCTTTGTCCACATCACTGTGTCTATCAACTGCTATCTCTTTACCAAAGACAAAATCCAAGGGATATTTTGGTATAAAACCAAAACAAGTCTCAAAAGGAGATCTTTGAGTAGAAGAATGTTTTGCATGGTTGTAAGCATGTTGCACATAACACAAACGCTCATCCCAAAGTTTGGGATGCTTGCTGCAATATCCTCGAAGAAACTGTATCACTGTCATGTTGACCACTTCTGTCTGACCATTTGTTTGTGGATGAAATTTTGTGCTCTTCTTTAACTTTGTGTCCATTAACTCCCATAGACTTGACCAAAATTTCCCGACAAATCGAGAATCTCGATTGGATGCAACAAAAGCGAGTAACACAAAATGAACCCATATATTTTGAAAGAACAACTTTGCAGTTTGTTCAGTTGTGACTTATTTATTACATGGTGTTAAAATACACATTTTATTGAACCTATCCACAACTACATACAAATAATCATGACTCTTTCTAGACTTTGGCAGTCCCCCAACAAAATCCATGGAAACGCTTTCCCAACGACGAGAAGGAATTGGAAGTGGAGTATACAAGCCTAATTTTCTATTACTTCTCTTGCTTGTAGCACACATAATACATCCTTTAATATATCTAGAAACTATCTCATTCATTCATGGCCAATAGTAGAATCTTTGTAATTGTGCAACTGTTTTACTTACACCAAAATGACCTAATATGAGAGAAGTATGTGCTTCTCGAATTATATTAACTCTTTCAGTTTGTGGAATGCATAACTTTCCCAAATTATATAAGAGTTTGTCCTTTATGAAATAATCGAATTCTTCTACCTGCTTTCCATGACTTAAAGTTGACTTAAAGTTGCATATACATCCCTAAAACCTGTGTTTTGAGCATATTGTTCAATGTAACTTTCATGAATTATTGTATTATGCTTAAGTATTGTGGATGCATTTATAATTGGTCTTGATAACAGTTCTGCAACCTTATTATGTATGCCCTTCTTATATCTAATAACAAGATGAAATAACTGTAGAAAACCCATCCACCTATAATGTTGTAATTGTTGCAATTTAGTTTGTGAGTGTAAGTATTGTAGTGATTGATGATTTGTGTGTATGATTGTTTCTTTACCATTATGTAATGTTTCCACTTTTTAGCACTCTGAACTAATGCATATAATTCCTTATCATATGTAGGATAGTTAACCACTGTTGATGTGAATGTCTCAGAATGAAAGCATATAGGCTTTCTGTGTTGCATCAACATTGCCCCCATGGCATATTCACTTGCATCTGTCTCGATCTCAAATGGATGTTGAAGATCTGGCAGTGCTAGTACTGGCATTGTACTAATCCTTTCTTTCAATGTGTCAAAGGCTTTTTGTTGTTTGCCTCCCCACTGAAACACATGTTTCACACTTGTCAAAGCATGTAAAGGAGCTGCAATCAAAGAAAAGTTAGCAATAAATTTTCTCAAATATTGCGCTGCCCCTAAAAATATTCTAACTTCTGTAGCAGTATTGGGCTTAGGCCAATTACAATGACTTCAACCTTAGAGGGATCTATCTTCAATTCACCACCCCCACCAATATAACCCAAATAATTCAAAGGTGTTCTGCCAAATTCACATTTTGACAGTTTTACATAGAGATTTTCTCTTTTCAAAACATCTAAAATTTTCTTTACATGCTTTACATGTTCATCCGATGTTCTACTGAAAACAAGAATATCATCTAAATATACTATTACAAAATCATCAATGAATGGTCTAAATACATCATTCATGACTCGCATGAATGTAGTTGGAGCGTTAGTTAAGCCAAAAGGCATAACCATCCATTCATAGAGTCCTTGCTTTGTTTTGAAAGAAGTCTTCCATACATCCTGTTCTGCAACTCTGATATGATGGTAGAAGCTTCGCAAGTCCAATTTAGAGAAATAAATTGCATCTTTTAACTGATCTAACAAACCATCAATACGAGGAAGAGGATAACGATTTTTTATTTTGATTTTATTTAATGTTCTAAAATCAATGCACATTCTCCACGAACCGTCTTTCTTTTGCACTAACACAATAGGTGATCTGCACAGTGATGTGCTTGGTTGAATACACCCTTGATCGAGCAACTCATGTACCTTCTTCTTTATCTTTGCATTCTATATAGCTGATAACCTGTACATTCCAATGTTAGGTAGTGGAGCATCTTGCTGCAAATAAATCTCATGTTCTATCTCTCGCTTGGGTGGAATCCCTTTAGGCTCTTCAAATAGAATATCATAATTAGAAACAACTTTAACTAGATCTACTTTTTGTTTAGGATTACAACCTTGGAATGCATCAGATTTATCAATACCCTTTACTTTTACAATCATAAGTAAAAATTGTTTACTTGAATTTACAATGCTTTTCATCTGTCCTGAATTTATGAGAGAGAAATTATCTTTGAGTTTATGAGCCCTTACAATATATTCGGTTCCATCCTTCGTGAGCTGATACTTATTTTCAGTTCGATAGAAGATAGCATTTCTATCGTACAAGCTTGGAATTCCTAATACAATTCCACATTTGTCTAATGGGACTATGTCTAACTCAACCTCATCTACAAACTTTGACCCAATAGCAAAATGAAGTTTACATTGTTTCGTAACTTGTAGCTTAATTTTATCACACACCCAACCTAATGGATATGGCTTTTTATGAGGTTTTTTTCTAGACCCAACTTCTTTACAATTTCTTCAGAAATCAAATTAACTTGTGACCCACTATCAAATAATGTATCAATTTTAGTATGCTTGGAATTGACTCTACTACGAAATTGCTCATTTATTTTCTTCTCATCATTATCATTATCAATAGAATGTGAAGAAGTACTTGTAGATGCTTTAGAATCTTTACCTTTTATACCTATAGCTGTAACCATTGTCTCGCCACCTAAATCTGATCCCAAGTCCTTTTGAATAGCAACAACATTATTTCGCTCTTTACTCCCAAACTTCTTATGCTTCAATTCCAGCTGCAATGACCAGCAGTGTGCCTCATCGTGTCCTTCCTTCTTACAATGACTGCGTGAAGGTTTATCCTTCTTCATAGTGTTTGTTTTCTTCTCCTTCCATTTAAGTTTCTTTTTGTCTTTATTCTTTCTTTCAATAGGTTTGGATGATTTCCCAACATCTCGGGATACATTTTTGCCTCTAGATTCTATATGATTTTCTTGAACCGATACATCATCTAAGCTAGTTGGATTAAACATAAGTATGGTATGCCTAAAATAACTATGAAGACCACCTATGTATTTCAAAAATTTATTTGGTGAGTCCAATGATATGCCTAATGTTAAAGCTCTCTTACAGAATTCCTGAGTATAACTTTGAACACTTTGACCTTTTAATTGACGTAGTGTTTGCCAACTCATCATTGCTTGTTGCATATAAGCCAAAGGATTAAATTGCTTTTTAATAACAGAAAAAAATTCATTCCAAGTTGAAATGATTTTACCATGCTTTTTGAGATCTGCTTGTGTCTTGCCTTCCCACCATACAAGTGCGGTTCCTCCAAGTCGAAGGCTAGCAAGCTGGATCTTCTTTCTTTCTGAAACAACTTTCTACACCGTGCAATATACGTCAATATGTCTTATCCAATTATCAAGCTTTTCAACCTTAATTTCTCCATCATAAATTGGCAAATCAAATTTTACATCTAATTTGATCAAAGAGGATTTCTTCTTCTTCTTCTTCTTAGAAGGACTAGATTTATGAGAAGAAGAGGATGATGATGACGATGATGGTGATGAAGGAGGATATGGTGGAGGAAGAATTCCTCCCTTTCCCTTATCTTCTTGATCTTTAGGTGATGAAGTGCCTTCATCTTTGTTCTTCTTAAACTCGCGATATATCTCTTCCGCCATTGCACGTATTGTCATGAAACTATCCAAGGATTGAGATTTTGACCCAAGTGGAGTTTCAGCTGCCATCCTTCTTTGTGAAAAGACCCTTCCAATATCTGGATTTTCCTCAACAAGTTCACCTTCACCTCATCCGAGCCTTAACCTAGTAAGCATTCAAATCTCCACACAAACTTATCAAGCCTTAAAAACCTTGTTGCTCTGATACCACTTGATCCGTTAATGAAAAAGGTATTATAGACTATGTGTGAATTTGCTTATGTTACTTAGTGCAATGGATCGAAAATATTGTGAATAACATAAACACATAAACAACTTGAAAACACATCAACACAACCAAATTTAATAAAGGAGTTCACCAGACTTTCTGGCTACGTCTCCTAGTCCTTCCGCTTCTAGTGCTGACCTCTTTATTTTGTCTTCAAATTTATGTTACAGGTATGAGCTCGAAAATAGAGTCTCAAATAAGAAAACGAACATCACCACTGCGTTCAGCTCGATATTTTGAGTCAAACGAGTATAAAATCGACCATATTTGGCCACTGTGACCTCCAGACCCCCTAGAATGGTCCAAAACCACCCTCTGTTTGGAAAAAACCACCTCGGCCTGCATAAAACCACCTTGGACTGTGCGCTAGTGGTAGGGCAGGTTCGGCACCTACAATGGTCTATTAAAAAAAAAATTGGTGGCTTGTTTAACCAAGTCCCACCCTTCAGCATGTTGGTTTTGTTTTGGTGATATGGTATTGATATACCATATGTAGTTGCAATCTGATAACATAAAATCAAAGGATCAATGGTCGTGGGGTTTACCCCGACCGTCTGGCCTTTTTCCGATGGAGATCCCAAAACCAAAATAAATACAAGTTTATCATATCCATTACCAAGTCTCGTTCGATCCAACAATTATCGCATCACCCGTTCGCCAACTATCTTGGCCGATATCCACCGTTGATCAATCTCACATGATCCAAAGGCTATCGCGCAATCTTGGGTGAATTATTGCACGACCAATGTCAGATCGAGAGCACGCGAGAAAAGTGGTTTTCTCGTGCTACATGTCTTTTGCTAAGGTTAATCGCGTGAAATTAAGGAATATCATTTACCATTTTATAAGCGCATGAGATAGTGCTTACCACTTACGAATACTACTCCTCTATTCTGCTAACACGTGGCTTAATCTGATCTCTTCATTTCTTAACATTATTTTGCACGACTTAATCCTAGCCATCTATCTCTGTCACTCTCATTCGTTGATCTGATTGATCCAACGAATGTGCTTCGTTGCTTTGATACCACTTTCATTTTCATTTAGAGACTTCTATCCAGAGGAAAAACTGAATCCATTTTGGATCATTGGGCCATAACCCAAGAGCTCTAGCCCTCTGAGTCAACTTAGTGCTGGATCAAAGAAACCCTTTTCATTATCACCAAAATGTCAAACATAACATGAGAATAACTATCACAATATCTTAAGCTCAAAATTGCCTCTTGGCTATAATAAAAAGTCGAATCCTAATGAGGCCCTAGGCCTTATTATTTATACAACTAAAGTTACCAACAAATTCCTTAAAATTAGGGAGTATTGGCTCCCAAACTCGAGATTGACTTGTCTTCAACTATCACTGGCTTGGCTACCAATGAACTTGGTGGGCTTGACTTCTTGTAACTCTGAGTTGATGAGATCTGGTGGAGGAATCTTCGAGTGATTGAGGAGTTAAGGAGGGAGACCCAATCTCCTAAAACCCCTCTTGCTTGTCTACTTCAATTTCATGCACTTAAATTAGCCCAAAACTACTCCAAATCCTGTAATTAATGCACATTAGACCACATGACATAATATTTCACCTTTACCCTTCTCACCAAGAAAAATATAATAAAATATGTAAAGAAATGTGAGAAAAGTTGATTTAATAAGCTGGAGAGTGCCATTAAGGCCCATATAATTTACCTATTGATGAGCTTCATCATCACCCCCCTACTGAAAGTGTTTCTCATTCTCTTAGCATCTTAGTCTATGTCCATATCTTTTATAGCTCTTGTTGCCTCTCTGACATCCCAGGAATCTGTTGATGGAGTTTCCTCTTGTTGATAAAAACTTTCATGTTTCTCTATTTCCTCCCACTTATTTCTTTCTTCTTCCTCCTTTCTACCTGTTAGCATACCCAATAGAAAAGGTGGACTGAGTTTTAAACCAATCCAATTGATTTTGAGTCTTTGCAGTACATTCTTATATAGTGGGGTCCTTTCTAGTGCATCTCTCATCCTTTTAGGGGAATGATACTCCCTCATCCCTAGGATGTATGGTAGGGTGCCCCATCTACTTTGGCATGCTTATTGGCTTTCATTCCCTATCAATCTCGAGGTGTTCTCAAAATGCGTGATTTCTTTCTCTTGTGTAGCCAGGTATCTTGGTGCAAGTTTGGGATCATTGGCAATGATGTTGTGGGTGCTAATGACAACCATTGAATTTATATGTTCTTCTCTGATGTAAAGGGGCGCCATTTGTTACAAAGTATTTGTCACACCTCCTACACTTCCATGTGACATACCCTGAAGTGCTCGAAACATGACCATTATGCAGTGTACTCATTCATTTATGCAGCTCAGATCCTTCCTAAGACATTTTTTGGAAAATGCCTTGAGCTTTCCCTGAAAGAAATAGAGCTAAAACCCTAATGTTAGAATCATCATGCTTATGAGACTAAAAACAACGATGATCGCCTGTTGCACTGAACTTGACCCATGATGGAATCGTTATTCTCACTTGTATACCTGCGATGAGGAAATTTTCCCAAAGAGGATGAGAATCTTCGTGATCTATAAGCTTCCAGAGCGACGATCTGGAGATTGTTTGACATAGATGAGGTCGAATTCTCCCAACTTGGCCTCTTGATCTTATCCCTATGAGCTACCTCCTTGAGATAAGGTCCTACTCCTATCTTTGGAGAGATCCTAACTCCCTTTCCCAGCCTATATATTCATCCTCTCCCATTCCCAAATGGTTGGTCTGTTGGTATATTCCTATTTGCACCCTTATGCTAAGATTGTGCCTATATGCTACTCATTTGGCTTAGAGAAGGAGTTCTTGGAGAGCTTAGCTTAGACTTGGATATTCATTCAAGGAGAGCCTATCAACATCAAGGCTTGGTTGTATGCTTCCCTTTATTTTCTATTAATATACAATTGTTAGTTCATTTTCCCTAAATGTGTATTCTCATGTATCATTTAGCTTAACATTTCTTGATAAATTAAGTAGGTTACTTTTGAATATTCTATTTGTAACTGCATGTCTTGTTGTGTCTTGATCTGTTGTGCAAGTGCATAAATGTTGTGAACAGTAGGAACGAGCCCATGACGCAAGTGATCCAAGGTCTTAAACAAAGGATATCAAGATAGCATCAGAATGAGGTAGGCCATATTCTTTGTCTCTCTTTTCAATTGTAACTTAGGAAAGTGTTTGGTAGATTGTCACTTCAGTTGCTACACCCGCTCATTGGGCTAGAGGAATCGTCTCTGTTCACTGATAGGATTTACCTAGACAACAAAATGGTGACTCCACTAGGGAGCCTATGATCCTTTCCATTCAATCCTTCACCTTGTTTTTGTGATGAGTTTGACCAACCGTCCATTCCCAGACTTTTTTACTTGTCTTTAACTATTTTCACTTTCTGGTAATTGCTTGAAGATTCTTAATTTGTGCTGCTCTTGAAGATTTTTTGTTTTTTCTTTATCTTTATCGACCATCAAATTTTTGTCCTTGATAGTCATGATGACATCGCGGATATGTTGATTACAGTATTGATGATCACTTCTTTTCTTTTAATAGGTGCAATGATATCAGAGGTTAAATAAAATTGGGGTTTGTCTTCTTTTTTTAGTATTTTTCCTTTTTTCAGTGGCTTACCAGTGTGATTTTAGTGTCCTTGTCTTGCTTGACATGTTTGTCTGATTACAATTTCCTCTTGATTTGGTTTAAGTGTGTTTGGAGCTTGATTTTCCTTCTAGGGTTTCTAGGACTTCTAGGTCATCCTTCATTCACTCATTGGTCTTCTCTTCAGAGATCAATTACCTTTGTTCAAAGAGTCTTTTTGTGTTTGGACGTCTTTTGAAAATCACTTTTGGTTCTTGGGTATTAAGTTGTTTTCATTAGTGTCGAATTGAGTAGATGCTTTGAAAGTCACTTTAGTTCCATTTGGCAAGCAATAGATTACAAAATTGTTTGTTTTGATTGAACTGAAAGGAAGTATTTTCTTTGAATTTTGTGTTTCGAAAAGTGAAAGTGAAAGTGTTTATCTTTTAAGTAGTTTTCGAAGCATTTGTTGCATTCAAAATCATTAATGTGAAAAATATTTTCATGATTATTGAGTTGTTTTCATTCTCTTTTTCTCTTTTGCACTAGATTACATTGATTGCATTAATGTGAAAAGAAAATCATTTTTACTTTTGGTATTGCATTGCGAAGATGAAAATGAAAGTTAGTGGAAGGAATTTTTGCGTGATGCATTATTGATTGAAATTTCTTCCCTTGATTAGTCTAGCTTTCATTGAAACGAAAATTTTTCCTTTTCTCATATATTTGCATCATATGTGTTCAGGTGACATTATTTTGAGCCTTAAAACTGAAACATAATTGAAGATAAATGTTAAAATCTATCAATTAATCTAAGGATCACAAAACAAAAGTTCCAAGCTCCTTAAAAAATGAAACAAAGGATTTGGAGCAAAGTTCCTTGTCTTCTGTCAAGCTCATTAAAAAATGAAACAAGGAACATGAGGATAGTTCTTTTACTATGTCAATCTCGTTAAACATGAAATAGGTCTCCATTAGAAGAGTTCCTTGTCTTGTGTCAAGCTCCTTAAAAAATGAAACAAGGGATATGGAGCAGAGTTCCTTGTCTTGTCTCAAGCTCGTTAAAAAATGAAACAAGGGATATTGAGCATGGTTCTTTTCATGTGTCAAGCTTGTTAAAAAATTAAAGAAATCCCCTTCTAATTCGAGTCTTTGATTAGATCTCGTTAAATTTCAGTCGAGTCTTTCACTTGATCTCATAAGTGAACCTTCATTCTATCCACCTGTTAGTAACTAGTAGTCTACTTAGGTGAATGAAATGAAGATTGGGGGGAATGTACCTTGAATTGAGTCATTATGTTGGGGGGCAAACAAACTTATCTTAAGCATAGTTTATCTTTGTTTCAAGCTTGTGTAAAAATGAAACCAAATCCAAGCATAGTTTTTCTCATGTTTCAAGCTTGTGAGAAATGAAACCTCCCTCAAGTATACTCAAGCATAGTTTCCCATGTTTCAAGCTTGTGTAAAAATGAAACCATTCCCATTTTACATCTCGTGATTTGCATTTTTATCAGCTGATTTTTTCCAGATGAGCCTTGGTGATACCTTGGGGTTTTTTCTTGTGTCAAGCTCCTTAAGAAATGAAACAAGGAATTGGAGCAAAGTTCCTTGTCTTCTGCCAAGCTCGTTAAAAAATGAAACAAGGAACATGAGGATAGTTCTTTTACTATGTCAACCTCGTTAAAACATGAAATAGGTCTCCATGAGCAAAGTTCCTTGTCTTGTGTCAAGCTCATTAAAAAATGAAATAAGGGATATTGAGCATGGTTCTTTTCATGTGTCAAGCTCGTTAAAAAATTAAAGAAATCCCCTTCTAATTCGAGTCTTTGATTAGATCTCGTAAAATTCCAGTCGATTCTTTCACTTGATCTCGTAAGTGAATCTTCATTCCATCCACCTGTTAGTAACCAGTAGTCTACTTAGGTAAATGAAATGAAGCTTGGGGGGAATGTACCTTGAATTGAGTCATTATGCTAAGGGGCAGGCAAACTTATCTTAAGCATAGTTTATCTTTGTTTCAAGCTTGTGTAAAAATGAAACCAAATCCAAGCATAGTATTCTCATTCTTCAAACTTGTGAAAAATGAAACCTCCCTCAAGTATACTCAAGCATAGTTTCCCATGTTTCAAGCTTGTGTAAAAATGAAACCATTCCCGTTTTACATCTCGTGATTGCCATTTTTATCAACTGATTTTTGCCAGATGAGCCTTGGTTTTTTCATTCTATCGTCACCATCTTTTTGGTCAATCATATGCTTTCACTTGGTTTTTTTACCCTTGCCTAAAGAACATTTGTGATGATTGGTCTTATTATCCAGCCTCTTGACCATTACATGTTTTGAGCAGTTCCATCATTACTGGAACCAGTTGCTATCCTTTTTATACCACTCGTTCCTCCAGGAGGAGTCATCTTTCAGCTCTTTTTTTACTCTTGAAACATGAAAATATTTCCTAGTACTTGTCTTTTCGAACATGTTAAGTTAAATGAATTGACGTCGTCTCAGTATATGTTTACCCCTTTCTCGAGTTGAGATTGACTATTTACGAAAAATGTATACCTTGGTCGACATGGTCAAGAGGTTCTCTCAAATATTGTTTTCTACCTTTTCATATTCGAGATACAAATTACGAAAAGGGACCTGATGGAGTTTTATTTTCCATCTCTTTTTCAAACTCTCTAAATATGAAAAATATAATGAGTTATCATTTCTTCGGACTCGTTAAAAATTAAATGACGAAAGACTTGTCACCATGACGAGCCCAAGTTTATCCTTCCTAGGACTCATAAAACCTATTAGGATGGATTCATCTGAAGGGTGAACTTATACGACAAGCATATGGTATCCTCTTCAAGATTATGTAAAAATAAAGAGGCACTCACTATAAATAGTGGGGACAAAGTGAAATTGAAACATCTCTTGTATAGGAACCATGTCGCTTGTGTGGTCTAAAATGCGGATGCAAATTAGAGTTTAATTTAATGTCAACCCGGGAAGGTAAACTTAGAAGTGCTTATCTAAAATATATAGATCTAGAAAGATTCCTAATTTGTCCAAGATCTTAAAGTCCCCTTACAAGAACATATTCATTAAGATCTCTTTCAATAACTAATCAAACTTAGATCTAACAATTGTTTGAGATCTATGATTCTCTTACAAGAACATATTCTACAAGATCTCTTCCAACATTAGAACATCTAATAAGAAATTAAAAGCTAAAATGAAATAAACCTAGATCTAATAATTGTATGAGATCTTACGGTTCTCTTACAAGAACACCTTCAAATAAGATTCTTCCAATATTAGAACATTTAACAAAACTTGAAAGCTGAAATCAAACAAAAACATAAAATAAATTATAAACAAATAAGCATGCAAGTGAGGCCATGGGGTCCCTCCATAACTCCACAAGCACACCACTTCAATGGAGACTCAGATGTAGAAGCAAAATTGAAGTATGACCCCTTTATTTCAAAATTCTAAGATTACAAAAACTTCCAGATTACAAATGGAGGAGATTGTACTCCTATTTATACAATGGGATGAGTAACAAACTCATAATGATCATCCACTAATCTCTCTTTAGTTCCATAAATCTCGCAACCATTTTTAACTACTTTCCCATTATTACAAAATATGATCCCACAAATCTCTCAATAAATCTCTCACATATCTTGGATAAGATATGCCAACCAAATCCTCCATGATTTTCTCCTTAGGAATAGGATTGCATAATTATCTCCTTAATATGGTGGAGGAGATATTAATTCTTCACATATTTCCTACACATCACAAAACTCACATATTCTTGAGATATATATAAAAATATGTATATTTTCTAATATTTAATCATAAATTCACTTGTAATACAAAAATAAATAAAATGGAAAATAAGAAGATGAAACCCAAATGTATTTATGAAAATGATATGATAAAAGGTTAATGGGGTGATGAAATGTAAGGAATAGTGAAGAAAATGGTGGATGAAAATATGACATTTCTGAGTCCCAACATCCTCCCCAACTGAACTTGTTGCATGTCCTCATGCAACCATGCATGGGTCTCTTTAAGAACATTTGGCATCTTGAACAACTTTGGCTTTACATGATGATGTCTTTAACAATGAATGTTTCCAGGATATGTGAAAGACATGAGTAACAACTTACATTTTCTTATGGTTGGTTCTTCTGTGACAACCATGAATACAAAGAATGTTGGTTTCTATTCTCTTTTCTTCAATAATAATGTAAACACTCACTGGAAATCATAAGCTATCAATGTGCATAAGAAAGCCCTTTTGTAATATTAATGAAGCATGCCAATATTACGTATCAAGCAAAATGCAACAAAGTATCATTGGAAAATAAATGTTGGTGAATGGTAAATGAGAAAAAATGAGTGATAGTGGTGAAGAAATGGAATCATGGAAGTGAATATGTAGTGTGGTGAAGAAATGGAATCATGGAAGTGAATATAGTTCTCCCCCCCCCCCTCAACTGAATTGGTTGCATGTCCTCATGCAACTTGACATGGCTCATGAAAGGAAATGTAGCATGGTGAGGGAATTTTCCAAAATATTCAAGTTAGCATATAAGGAATTGCATGATTAAAGATTAGAAAACAACATACCTCTACTTACCCAAGAATGATGAACTATGCAAGAGGAATGTAGTTGTTGTTGCTGCTGCTGGATCAGGAAAATGTGACTGATGTTGTTGTTACTGGATCCTGGGAAATGAAGGAATCTGAACTGCTGATGCTGAATCATGGAAAAGATAAATGCTGAAAGTGGAACTGTGGTACTCTCATAGATCAGAATTCATGCTGCTGTAACTGCTGAGGGAGTCGTGAAAAAGTGTATAGTCTTCACCTGCTACTAAACTTCTTGGTACAATTCTAATCATGCGAAATAATGTGTCGATGTCGAGCATGAATAGAAATCATTGGATTATCGGCCATTGATGTATGCCGTTAACCAATGCGAGGCAACTCACCATTGATGTCAATGAGTGCCAAGGTACCCGAGTACATCTTGCGAAGTGCGAATGGATGTGTTGAGGTCGAGCCACTTGCAAGATCTGAAGATCAAGGGACATTGATATATTCCCATGATCGTCGGCAAGAGAACTTGCCATTAAGGCATGCAAGCCTCTAGGTACTCAAAAGGAACTCTAGTCTATTTCCCAGATAAGGTGCTGATGTCGATGGGGCAAGACTTGTTGAAAGGTTGGCCTTAAGGAATCCCACATCATTCAACGCGAGTTTGTACAAAAAGATTTGGTAGGACTATAAATGGAAAGAACTCACGGACAAGCAGTGTGGATCAGCATGGCGAGGAAAACAAGACAATGTAATCATGGAAAGGGAATGAGTTTTATTCAAAAGGAAGTAATCATGACGTAAAAGGATCGTTGTGTAGTGGAAAATGTCATGATATGTGCAGTGAAGAATTAGCTCCTTCAAGCGTCCAAAAATGGATGTAAGGAAATGCATGGTGTATGAAGATGAACTCTTTCTGTGAAAAATGGATATGGAAATGTCATGCTTTATGATTTTACAATTGGTGGAATTCAAAATGTGCTTCAAAAAGAGAGGTGCAAGGTAGTGGTTGTGGAGTTGGATTTGTCTTTAGAATTTTTCATGAATTGTAGTCTTTGGAAGACCAATTGTTGTCACAATGTAATCTCCTTATGATCACTTGATTATCCTGTAACCTGTAAAAAAACTTGGCAGAAAGAAAACATAAGTGTGTTCAAGAAGAAATGGCCATTTCCTTCATGATTCTTACGCAAAAATTTCATACCAAATAAAACATATTAAGGACAATCAAAGTGTTGAAATTGACTTAATCATGATATTAAAATCAATCCATTCTTAAAATAACCATTAAAAGTAATACTCCCTGTTTGGGTCAGATGAAATATGCTCAGCAAAAAGATTGGCATTAGAAAGATCTGTTGTGGTCTGCATATTAGTATGTGATATAAAAGCATTCAACAGAAATATGTTATGCCAACTTGAAGCTATTGAAACAAGATAATCATCATTTATAGAATCCTCCAAATGTTTGATAAATCGATCCTCAAAATTTGTTTCCAAATGTTCCATTTTTTTTATTTTCAGACCTGCATGAATTTTGTGAGAATTTTTTTTTTTTTAAATAAAAAAAAACAAAAGAATGAAATTCAATTTTTTTTTTTTTTTAATATGGCTGGATTCAAAGAATGGGCCCACACTTCCATTCCATATGGAATTATATATTCCAATGTAAATCGATCTTTACAACGAATCCTTTCAATAACATTGACCCACACAAATTTACAAGTCTTTATGGCCACGTTGCAACATAATTGAGCTTACCTCCATAAACGCCCTTCAATTTCAATTGCGCCTTCACAATGCTTCCACCTGGTAATCAAACTTTTTAAAGGTCAAAAGCCTTACAATTCTGAAGAGGCTGTGCCTATTACCCATTGCCAAAGTTCCGTTGCTTCTTATACGCAAATTTCCACCGGATCAATTGTATTTCCACCATACATTTGTTTCAAAACTTCTGGACTTAACTATAGGCTTTCACACGGTTTCAATCAATCAAAAAACTATATTTCATTGATGTTTCCACTGCGCTGTTATAACCAGTAGCCGTGGATTGATTTAATCGATCTCAAACTATCCAATTGACCAAGTTCAACGCAGATTTAACGTATTCATTTAATTTAGAAAACAACGCTGCTCATACCTGAAGTTTTCAACGTATTAAATTTCCAGCGCTGCTCAGATCTTCAAACTGTTGTTTCAAAACTGGAATTGGATTGCTTTGAAGCTAAATTATACATGCTTTTAAATTGATTTAACCCAGAAATTTAACGCTCTTTTCTCACACGGGCATTCTGCACCAAAGTTTGAAAATGCTTCTCTACATCGATTTATCAATACTGTATACAAACAAAGATTGGTTTCCAGCAAAACAAATGGATTGCTTCCTTCCAAACATACCTTTCTCTGCTGAAATTGACTTCAAACACATCTTCCTTTGTACTGAAATCGACTTCAATTGTTTTAAATTCATCAATAGCATTTTTAATCGAACAGAATTTCTCAATCGATGCCACTAAAGGAATTGATTCCAGCAACATATAATTCAATACATCTTCAAAGTTTAAAGATACTGCGTCCCTCAGACATCATTAATTCTTGTAAAACCCAGACTCAGTATTTATTTCTTCAAATCGAATTTCAATAACCCTTTATGCAACGATTTTCATAACATATATAATTCCAGAGTTAAAAACAAGAATTGCGCCTCTTTCAACTAGTGATCCACCCACCATTTATGGTAAGAGAAGCCACACAAATGAACAGAGGAGTCGGTTTTGCACAAAATTTGGTGACTTATGGTGTTGCAGTGTGTTTCGCATTATTATGTGTTTTGTTTGTTGTTGATTGTTTTATTGTTTTATAATAATAATAAATTTTATTTTTTATTTTTAAACAAAAATCTAAAAAAAATTAAGATGATTTTTCGCTCATGCAGATCAATTTTCCAGCAAAAGTATTTTTTATTTGAAATAAATCAATAGGTTTTATGATCTTCCTGATCGCACGAAGCGCAGGAAGAGAGCATACTAATCTCTTGATTTATTTTTATTTATGCAGGTTAGCGTGGATGGATAAAACACAATTAAGATCTGCGACAAAACCTTGCATTATCTACACTCTTTCTGCAATGTCACGGGGGCATTTAGACTCTCAGAAGACAAATCTTTCTGATAATCAAGCTCCTGGCTCACCCGTGATACAGAAACAAGACATAGAAATGCAAAGATGTGCCACTGAATTTATTCATGATGATTTATTTTTTTTGAAAACAAAACTAAAAACTTCTAATGATAATGACTTCTAATGAGATCTCATTTTTATTTTTCTAATCTATTATACATTAACTTAAAAGATGTTTTATTTTCTAAGTAAAAGCATGCTTCCAGTGAAGCCATCTACGGACTAAAAATTTGATCATGCTCACATCAAAATTTAAAAATTTTACATTATGCTTTGCAAGCATGTGAGAATCCTGTCTTAGAGTTGGCTCAAGGTTATTGTCCTTGCTCTCCAAGAAGTACCTGTTCAACATTGTCAAAGTCCTCATCCGTAGATGGATTAGTGAGAAATGGGGGGTTTAAAATAAAAGTTGAATTTAAATTATCTATGTGCGAGAATGAAAAAAAAAAGAATGCTCCAAACTTTGAACTCCTTTATGAACCTGTTGTCACCAAGTTCCACAAATTAGCCCATTAAAAACAAATGCATAAAAACAATTACTAAATCCTTCTAGTTGCACTTCCCCGGCAACGGCACCAAAATGTGTGGTCTAAAATGTGGATGCAAATTAGAGTTTAATTTAATGTCAACCCGGGAAGGTAAACTTAGAAGTGCTTATCTAAAATATATAGATCTAGAAAGATTCCTAATTTGTCCAAGATCTTAAAGTCCCCTTACAAGAACATATTCATTAAGATCTCTTTCAATAACTAATCAAACTTAGATCTAACAATTGTTTGAGATCTATGATTCTCTTACAAGAACATATTCTACAAGATCTCTTCCAACATTAGAACATCTAATAAGAAATTAAAAGATGAAATGAAATAAACCTAGATCTAATAATTGTATGAGATCTTACGGTTCTCTTACAAGAACACCTTCAAATAAGATTCTTCCAATATTAGAACATTTAACAAAACTTGAAAGCTGAAATCAAACAAAAACATAAAATAAATTATAAACAAATAAGCATGCAAGTGAGGCCATGGGGGCCCTCCATAACTCCACAAGCACACCACTTCAATGGAGACTCAGATGTAGAAGCAAAATTGAAGTATGATCCTTTATTTCAAAATTCTAAGATTACAAAAACTTCCAGATTACAAATGGAGGAGATTGTACTCCTATTTATACAATGGGATGAGTAACAAACTCATAATGATCATCCACTAATCTCTCTTTAGTTCCATAAATCTCGCAACCATTTTTAACTACTTTCCCATTATTACAAAATATGATCCCACAAATCTCTCAATAAATCTCTCACATATCTTGGATAAGATATGCCAACCAAATCCTCCATGATCTTCTTCTTAGGAATTGGATAAGATATGCCAACCAAATCCTCCCTGATTTTCTCCTTAGGAATAGGATTGCATAATTATCTCCTTAATATGGTGGAGGAGATATTAATTCTTCACATATTTCCTACACATCACAAAACTCACATATTCTTGAGAAATATATAAAAATATGTATATTTTCTAATATTTATTCATAAATTCACTTGTAATACAAAAATGAATAAAATGGAAAATAAGAAGGTGAAACCCAAATGTATTTATGAAAATGATATGATAAAAGGTTAATGGGGTGATGAAATGTAAGGAATAGTGAAGAAAAAGGTGGATGAAAATATGACATTTCTGAGTCCCAACATCGCTCTTGAACATGACACTCATTTGTGTCTCATGTTAGGTTTGGGATATCCTCGCTCAATCACTTGTTTTTCAAGTATGGGTGATCCATTTTGCCTGTCATCTGACTATTCCACTTCGTCGTTATGACCATTGGTCGTATGTTGAGTCTAATGTTGCCACACTCTAGAGTCGTGTTGCCAATATGTTCAAGAGATTTCCTATCTGCA
Organism: Pinus tabuliformis; assembly: GCA_031772625.1. Lineage (NCBI taxonomy): Eukaryota > Viridiplantae > Streptophyta > Pinopsida > Pinales > Pinaceae > Pinus > Pinus tabuliformis. Next base: position 289,758,004 of record CM062808.1, on the reverse strand, counting down.
GTCTATTACCTAGACATTGTCTGACTCTTTGCTACAATCTTGGATCCTACTCATTTCAATCCACTTTATTCCTTGTTTCATGTCGATGATGTGAGAATCATCATGGCCCTCCTTCGATGGGTCACTTCCTGTCGACTTCAGCTCATTATCCAGGAAGATGACTTAGAAACTCCCTTTCAGTACCTTAGAGCTTGCATGCATTAATGGCGAGTTCTTCGCATCCAACACAGGTCTTCATCATTGGCCTTCGAATGGATGATTCCACAAGTGTTCGACTTCAACTTCATTATCACATTCATGGATTGTACTGTAGTAACTTCAGAGCCATTGTCATTATTGGCGGTTTCTCTAATGCCTGTTAATGGTCGAGATCATTGGCTAGTAATCAGGTGGTTTTCTAGCATGTTTGACTTCAGCACATTCCTTCTCATGTTAGAATTTGTACTTTGATCGAGTCGAGATGGAGCACAAGACCCTGAGTCTTGTCTAATATGACTCGGGCTACGTGGAGTTATTATTCATGATTTTACCCATGTTTCTGCTATACGGATGGTTGTGACCATACCGTGGGACTTTACATTTATGATTATCCTTTTATATCAGATGGCTACATCCATACCTTGGATCTTAGATTCACATATGATCCTTCTCATTTGGATGGTTGCAGCCATACCATGGATCTTTTCATATAGTCCTTATCATTTGGATGGCTACGTCCATACCGTGGATTCATGATATCATACATGTATATTTTTATGCGTCCTTGATTTGTAGGTCTCCTAACAATGTTTGTCCTTGTCCTTGAAAAAGCTCGTAAACCATCTCAGCCATCATTTATGATTGGATTCCTGGTGGGTGTTTTGGTTTCACTTGTTTAATCCTAGTGCTCCTCCTTGTTTTGAAATAGAGGGGAGTCTACCTCTGCCTTTTCCCTTTTGACTTAACATGTGTGCTTAGGGCAGTCAAGGCAACATCTGCCTCCCTCTTAGTGGTTTCATGAGATAACCTTAGATATTCTTCCCTTTCCTTGGTTTGTTCCTTAGGGCTTGCTTCTTCTTTCTGTTATTTCTCTTCACTTTTCTCCTCTTCTCCTTCTTATTTTGCTTATTCTTCCTTTGTTTTATCTGTTTCTACCTCCTCTACCTCCTCAGGTTCTTCTTCTCCCTCTTCAGGTTCTTCTTCATCTTCTTCTTCCTCCTCTTCAACACTAAAGTTATTGTCCCTATCATATTCAAGGGCTTGTATTTCAATCACAACCTCTTTGTCGATGTCTCTAAATGTGGACCATTGAATGGGGATTCTTAGTTGGCTCAAGGCATCCTCTAGTATTAGCTTAATAAGTCCATGGTGTTCCAATTACTAATTTTTTCCCTCTTGGAACTTTAGGCTAATGTTTATGATTGACTGTAGCAAGAAGCAGGGTACACTGAGTCTTCTGTCAATGGGTATCTCCTCTCCAAATACCAACTCATGGAGGAGTCTAAATTGATAGCCGTATATTATACTGAGCCTCCCTTCACAAGATATATATTTGATAATATGATAGCTCACCTCATTCCAAGGGTAGGGAAGGTTTTCCATTCTTATCCATTTTTGTCCTCAATTGGCCCTTCATCCCTTAAGAAGAAGTTTTTTTTGTAAAATTTCTTGTAGCCTTATCCTCCTTTCTCCATGGAATCTTTTGACGAAGTGTAGTGATTATGATAATTACTTCAGGAGTAACTGTAATTGACAGCCCTCTTACCACAGTAGTATCACTGTGTTGATGGTCCTAGACCCGCCAACATGTAAGGGGATCTCCCTGGTAAGAAGTCCCAATTAGACCTCAGACTGTTTGGTGTAGGAGTCCCAACAGTGTGTCATATAGCAATTCCTTGACCATGATTTCACACAAAGGGAAGTAAGATAACTTTGTTGGTAGCAAGGGTGTGACAGCTACAGTGAGTCAAGGAAGGTGCATGAGAGGTTCTAACAAATGTGGGTTGAAATGAGTGCGCCCCTTAGCAACCTGTAGAAGTACTCAGATGGGAAGGGAACACACAAGTGAAGATACATCACAAGCTAAAAAGTGAGTCAGCTAGAAATCCAAAGTGATGGTTAACCAATCAACATGTTTCAGAAAGATTCATACATGCTCATACAAAACAATCCATACATGTGTGCGTAAGAAAGCAAATACATATGCCATTTAGAGTAAACAAGATAGCTGGAATACAATACAAAATATGCATGAAACGTGTTGGCTCTTATTATATAAAGAAGTGTAAGTTCCAGTCATATAATACATCCATGTAAACCTACTAGCCCCAATAGTGGAATGTTACATGCACATCCACCTGCTCCTCCAAAGAGATGAACTAGATCCATGCAGTGGAGAAGCCAAGGCGCATTACAATATTGTCCAAGCTCTCTCCAAGATAGTCTTATCGGAAACTTGGCTGACCAAAAGCCTTTACAATGAGTTATGAGGTTCTATTTATAGCAAAGGGTGGGGTGACCCTTGACATTCCCCTTTGTGACAGTTCATCTACCCTCATGACTCTTCATCTACTCTATGACTGTTACATCCAACTATTGACACTTGAACTTCCACTTGACATGACGTTACATTATAATGCACGTGTGCTCATATGAGCCAAAATGGATTGAGTAAGCAATGTAAGACATCACTGACACTCGGTCCGTTGAGGTGAGACCAACTCTTTGACATGCTTGTGATGTTGAAGGTGGTGAGTTGATGCCAAGCTTGGTTATCCGTGATGGTGTGCATGCACCCCATGGTGACATCTTGCTGAAGCGAACTCTTGCCTCCGTTGCAGCAATCGATGCATTGGTTTGGCTCCTTCATCCAACTCGTCTACTAACATGCGCATGGTATTCTTGGGTGTGGTTGAACCGGTAACACACTGATGCATAGTGTCTGTGCTGATCTTCAAGTGTGTGCTGGTGGTCATGCGCATCAACTTTCCAAGGTACATGTTCAGCACCAGTTAGACTTTCTTCTTGTCTTCACCTTGGTGAGTGTGTTGAATGGGTTAGATCACATGTGTGCGCACAATGACATGCATGTTGTGGAATCCCTTGCATGCAATCAACAACACTACTCACCATGTCTACTCTGTGCCAGCTGCTGCGATAAATCTATAACTTGTACGGGAGAAGTTTCATCTGTGAGTGCATGTTGCGCCCATTTTTGTCCCTGTTCATACTGCAACTGATTCATCTGTCTGTGTAGCTTCATGTTCTTCCTTGAGTTGTTGCTTCAACACATGCAACTCCTTATTTGTTCCATTCTCTGTCTTCACATGATCTTCATGTCATGTCGTCACCTCATAGTGTGAGTCTACAAAGTTGCTTTCATCATCAGTGGATCTACTTGAGCTTGCAACTTTGTTCCGCCTCTGTGTTGGCAACAACCTTCCTCTTGAATTTGTTGCATTAATCACATTCATTGCATTTGTTGAATTCGGTATGCTATCGTCAGCTGTTGTTCATGATGCTACTCGATGTGATGCTGATGTTATCATATCTTGATTTCCTTGTCTATGAACAACTTGATATCTTCATGAGTATGTAAGCTCATAAACATTTGATCGATTGCATCTCCAGGTGTGCTCTGAATGGTGTCTTCGACTCTGCTCTCTTGGAAACCATTGTACCTGCAATGCTGAGAGGCAGATGAACACCTACAATACTTGGAGACATGGAAACACTCATGGCAAGAAATATGTCAGTCGAAAACCAATATGAACTTGAGAACTGACTTGCAACATACCTGTGTGACTAACCATGAAGGTTGCACAATTTTGGCCGGGAGGTCGGGAGACTGACTCCCAAGATTGCGCAAGGCACAGTCTGGGTTGCTGGGAGACTGACTGACTACTGGAACTGTGCAATGCATAGTCCAGTCTGGCTGCTGACTGCTGGAATTGCGCAGTGCACAATATCAGCTGGCAATGGTTGAAGGCTCAGTGACTGCATTGTGCAATTTTATGGGCCAGCAACCATTGTCCCTCAGAAATGCGTAAAGCAGTCCTAGAGGGCAGTGGCTGGGTAGAAATGCACATTTCTGGAGAGGGAGATAGAGCCTTCCTTCCCCAGATTGTGCAATGTTGTCTCAGTGAAGGTAGAGTCCGAGCCGAGGTTTCCCAAACTCGTTGATGGGAAGTTGAACATGAATGTGAGTGTGAATGCATGGTGATACTAAGTGTAAGCATAAGTGAATGATCATGCATGCAAATGGTGAATGACAGATTCAAAAAACGGAACAACATGTATGTGGGTGAGGCGAGTCGCTAAATCAGTGACCGTTCATGAAAAACAGCTTCATGCGTGCGATAGTAGTGAGATGTCAACAAAAGTTGAAACGGTGCTAGCACAAGATAGAATGTATCAAAACAATAACAAGTGCTCACTGAAATCAAGTCGACAACGTTCATACGAAGCGAAACACAAAAAGAAACAGAAATGCAACACAAGGCATGGAAAGCGGGCTTACCCCAAAACAACTGAGCTGAATGTGTTAACTGCTCCTAGATGTGATGTGGGATGTTAGAGCTGCAAGGTTTATGTGAGGAATGAACTCTGCAGTGCCCGATTGATGAGTTTTGATTAAATCGAGGCTATGTCGCATGCCACAAATCTAGGGAAAGCAACACTTGGTGGGAGGTTTCTGAAGTGATCCTTGCATGTAACGTCCAACTGCCCAAAAATAGATCCTTGAAATAAGGGATGCCTTTTCATGCTGCCTTGGGATAAGCAGCGAATGCATGCAAGTCAGTTTTTCTCGGTCCCAGAGTGAATCGATCAACTCAGCTGCACATGCAAGAGACTGCCCGATTGCTGGGAGAAAATGCACATTTCTGGCTGGGAGTTGGTCTAGTTGCCCAAGGGATTCGTGCAATTTCTGGGCAAAGCAGCTATATTAATATAAATATTTGCTTCCAGAGTAGTGATTGATTCAGTTATATTCGTTACTGTGTTTTGTGTTTTAGATTTCTAATTGAGGAGGTATGATAACATTAAATTTAGACTGTAAAGTACAAAAAAAATAGTAAGATTATAAGGTATTAAAAAATAATAGTAAGTTTACATGTATATTCAGACATAACTAAGGAGGATGGAGGATGCAGACCGAGCTCAGGAGGAGGCTTTAGACAGATGAGACAAAGCTAAGGATGTAGATCGACCTGAGGAATTAAAATAAAAAGCTACTACAGAATGGCATAGGAGGAATTCGCTGGAGGAATTAGAATGAAAATTCTATTGTTCCACAAAGCCAATTAAAAGGAGCAGAAGAATTGTCTCTGCACATAGTGTAGAGACTGACATAAGGAAAAAACCGACATAAGGAAAACATGGCAAGATAAGGAGAACATGCTGCCAAGAAATTGAGCAATCACGTGTAATCATGCTAGGGACGTGTAATCTATTACATGCTATGGAATTATGGATGTGTAATGGTGGACTTACAGAAACGTAATGGATGTGTAATCTGGAAGACATTCCATGTGTAATCATGCTATGGACTTGTAATCTAGAAGACATTCCACATTCATATCTTCGGAAGTATAGTTAGTAAATATATGACTAATTTACTTTTGTGCGAAAATCTCTAATGAAAATAGTTTAACAATTAATGTTACTTGAGTATGAAACAATTGCTTCACAATACTTTTTTAACCAAAGAGTTTGACCTAATATGTGCCTCTCGCCTTGAGAAGAGGCCAAATAAGAAGTCAAAGTTATTCATTAGCTGAAAAAATATAGTGTCAATCTCTTATAGGGTGGACAAAAAGCACTTATATTAAAACTTTAGGTTTATGTCTTTTGATATCTTTGAGTACTAATATAAAGGATGCATTTCGAGGCATTTCGATTACTATAGTCCCTGTTGCCTTATGGCAAGGACTACTAAGATGATTTTCTATAACAAAGTGTTGTAGCAGCTACAACACCCTCCAAAATTTTGGCATGCATCCAATTTAGGAGCCTTCTTTGTGTTTTTCCTTGATGTTTGCAAACACTCGAGCTCATCCCATGAGCTCGTGTTGAGTCTTTGCACCCTCCTCGCTTGACCATTCATCGAACATCTTTTTGCATGTTGGGCACAATGTCATGCTTGTAGTCATCTTTTGGCCATGCACAAAGTCTGACTTCGTGTGTACAAGTTGTATTTGCTATGTAAGCATATGTTGCACTCACACATGAAGTTGTATGCATTGTCGTGCAAGGGTCATCACGGTCGTTCAACAATCTATCACAAGTGTCACGCTTGTCGCTCACACTATTAGTGAGTCACACTGAATGTATGTTGTCTTGATGGTTTGAGGTGTCTTGTCATCAAGTCATGTTGAGTGTGTGTTCGCAAGGTCATGCATGTACGAAGTCACTCGTTCACACATTGCGCAATTTCAGCCCTTAGTGAACATGTACTACTGCTCATAATTGCGCAGAGCTTGAGGCCACCTCCTAGGCAGTCTGCACTGCACAATCCTGGAATCGATTCGACTGGCTTTCACCCAGAACAACACAAAAGTTTCCCAGCAAGCCATCTCAATCTACGCTGCCCGCAAGAAAATCCACCAAGCGTCCAGCTGGTCAACTAGAGAGTTTGATCGGGCAGTGACCTCGAGCCTCACTCCTTCAAAAAATGCGCAAAAGTTTGCCAAGCATGCCTGCTTCCACTAACTGAAGAAATTGCATAGACAGGTCGAACAAACACCCGCTGCCTCTCACTACACTGGCCTCAAAAATTGTGCAGTTTTTCCATCCAGTCACCCCGTTAGCCGATCTGTTGCTCCTCTTGAAAACTACACAGTTTTCATGATCAGTCTCCCAACTGCCCAACATCCCACTCATCTCAGAAACTGTGCAGGGATGTCCAACAAACCAGCCTCCCAGCTCCACACAATTTTTTTCCAGCAGCCTCCCGCAAACCGCTGTCAGCTCACTGGAGAAATTGCGCAATTTTTGCCAGCAACCCACTGCTACCTCCCCGAAGAAAGTGCACAGTTTTCACTGCCAGTCTTCCTCTGTTGCCTGCACTGTCTCCTTCAAAAATTTACTCAGATCTTCCCTCCAGCCGAGCGAGATCCACCAGATAATCACTACTGATCCAAATTTCCCATCTCAGCCTCCTAGTGACCTCTGCACAATTTTCATGGACAATACCCAAAGCCTGCATCCCGACTTGAAATGTGCTCTACGCAATTCAGAGCCTTGTCCTCTCTCCCGGTCACCTACATCCGAAAGCGAAAAACAATACATCATGGTAGACTAAGAGATTTATGGATTTGATGTCGTCTCATCATGAGTGATTGCAGACAGGTACATGGATGAGACATGGCATGACAACAAATGGGATGAACAAGGAGCGCATGCAATGAGACTTGTTCATGAACGGATGAACACATGGAGCATGCCAAATTACAAGCGAAGGAGAGACATGCACGTGTAACATCAAATGAATACCAAGACCATGCAGAGGTGAAGCTATGATACACCAAAGCGCACATCCATCACTCAACAACACTACAACTTAACATGCATACCAACAGCAACGTGAACATACCAGCTTTGTCGTGTCGAGTCATGTCATGAGTCATCTCGGCCACATCACTATTGTGGGCCATATTGTTGTAATCAATGTAATGTAACATGGAAGTCCAAGAGACCCACATGTAAATCTGAAGAGTCATGTAAGTCAAACAATCATGAGGGAAGTCGAATAGTCACAAGGGCCAGTTTTACCCTTGGCTATAAATACCCCTCATTTGTACATGCAAAAGACTTTTCACCTTGGCTCCTCCCACATAGCCTTGAGAGTTTGTAATATTTTCTTTGAGGAGCGAGCAGTGGCTCCAATGCCCCGCTATCGGGGTTAGTGATGTAATGGTGTACGGATGTGTCTTGGAACTTTCACTTAATTCAGAAGCCTATTAACAGGCCAACACGTTTTCACACATGTATTGTATTCGTTTGTAAGACTATTCTTTGGACACTTGTAATGCATGTTTCTTTAACCTGTATTAAGACAGTTGAACTATTTCGGTTGTTTTAGTACATATGTTATTGGAAATGTGTTGTATCAGTTGCTAACGTTGTCTCGCCCATGTGGGCTATCCCTCCGGACACTCGACAAATTCATTCTTGTAAACTTGTTATAACGCCCATCACACTCGTGTGGACTATCATGAGAAGAACCACGTTGCAGAGTCGCTGTCAAAATAGGGAATGGAAAATTCATACGGTAACTTCCATCACACATACATGGAAGGTGGGACAACATTGGCTAAGGGATCATTTCCATTACCTTGGGCTTTTTTCTGTTGGCACTATTCCCTTATCACATAGATGTTTTTTGTCAACTTTCAAATGCCACTATTTACAATTTGTTTGTATGACTATTATGGGGATTCTCATTTGAATATTTTTCCAATGATGTTTAGAAATTAATGTACTTTTTATTTTTTTTGGCTCTCTTCGCCTTGGATGGTCACTCTAAATATGAAAGGATTTGGTTTCCTTCTTGTTAGCTCATATGTATTCTTGCTTTTATTTATGAACATATGCACTGGGACATTATATAAACCAACGCTTTTTTTATCTGAAAAAAATGACCATCACAAAGATTGTAAAAGATAAAAAATAAAATTATTATTATATATATATATATAATTTTTTTCATAATTTTTTAGAAAAAATACATAGCTATGGTGGTAAATTTACTCAGACCATAAAAGTTATTGGAATCCGGCCATATTTTTTTGAAATAGTCTGAGAGATTGAGTGCTAGAACCCTCTTTTTTTCTGGTGAAAATAGATTCAGCATCATCAAAATCCTCTTGAACAGGGAAAATCTTGAAACTTACAACTGTAATCCAAATTTCCCAAAATTCTTACAAAATTTTATCAAAATCCAGTCAGAATTTCCAACAAAATTAAAATCTCATTACAACTAGCATTTATAAAAAATTATAAAAATGATAAATATAACTTCTAGAAAATGCTATAAATGTCATTAACATAATTATACTTCTTAGCTGTACAATTCCTCAATGCTGGCTAGGTTGAAGTCCTAATAATGCATGTTCTAAGTACACCTTATCACACACGAAACAAAATCAATTCAAATCAAAACGCACAGCATACACCGTTCTGACAATTCTTACTTATCTATATCAATTTAATAACTTTCTATAACTTACAGAACTTGGTATTTTAGCGGCCCGCCAAATGCCTGGCGGCCGATTTCATAACCTAACCGATTAGAAGTCGCCGCCAAAGTAGCTGCCGTCATCAAACCCTCCATCCTAACTCGCATTTCTGCTAATATATCCTATATCGCCAAGAGCTCCGCCAATTAAGTCTCCCCCAAAACCTTCCCCAGATTTATCAGTCTTCCTAGGAGGCTGCTATACTGCAGAAACGATGGGCGGATAACCCTGATAGGTTGGGTAGCCCTAGTAGAGAGGGTATCCCGGATGGTGGGGCGGAGGCGGAGGGGGAGGGTAACCCGGATGGTGGGGCGGAGGCGGAGGTGGAGGGTAACCCCGATGGTGGGGCGGAGGTGGAGGGTAACCCCGATGATGAGGCGGAGGCGGAGGTGGTGGATAACCGGAATGGTGAGGCGGAGGCGGAGGGTATCCCGGAAAGTGAGGCGGAGGCGGAGGGTAACCCTGGTGGTGAGGCGGAGGCGGGTCATATTCTGCTTGGGGCGCATACGATGGCGGAGGGTACTGGTTTGTCGCTGGCGGAGACGAGACAACAGATTCGTGGACTGGGTATGCGACCACGGGCTCCTCCTTCACCGCCTCATATGACTCTGTGACAAACTCCCGCGACTGTTGCTGCGGCTTGAAATCGACCTTTTCGGCCAATCTGACAGAGAGGTTAAGAGCCCCCTTGGGTTTTCCGTTGGGTTTCCGGACCTGGTAGCTCACGAACTGCGCACTGTCGCTGGCAACCTTGTTGCTGTCGGCGGGCTTCAGGAATTCTTTCAAAGAGATGCTGACGCGACCGATTTCTTTCTCGCCGAAGGTTGAGTCGTTGTAGATTTCGATCTCGAGAAGCAGGCGACCCTGCTGCAGAGCGGCCTCGTCGAGGGTAAAGTTCATAACTTGGTTCCACGTGGGATTGGTGCCGTTCTCTTCGTCCACGGGCGTCCACTGCCTGTTTTTGAGATCGCTGGAGATCCATGCGACTGCGTAGGCCTTTGTTTTGCCGAACATGCCCGCGTTGTTCAGATCCCGGGCCGAGATGAGGGTTGTTTCCATGTTACGTGTCGCCATCGCGCCACGATGAATTTCGATACAGAGGAAGAAAACGAAGAAATTTGCAGATTGAAAATGGAGGAAGAATCCGAATGAGTTTGAGATGGGTGGAGTGAATAAATAGGGGCTGGGCAATGTGATTGAGTGGAATAGAGACTTTAAACGTTCTCTCATAACTACCATTCTTATAGCTACAGTAAGCGGTGGAGTGAAAGCTGGTAGGTGGGAAAAAAGTTGGAGTGAATACTGGTAGGTGGGCAACATGGTGATACCTGCAGTGTTCGTCGGGAAAGCTACTTGTGTGCAGAGATGTTGCTTACCCAAATAAACTTTCTTCGAAGAGGCCAAATACGTAAAGAAGGCCTAAGCCGCAAAAATAGGTCTGCTCGAGTAGGTTAAAGTTAATTTAATGGAGTTGTTTATAATGCGATTTTTTGAAGATTCTGGTGACGAAATCCTGCGGAAGAAATTGAGGTTAGATCTTGATTTGTTGCAGTTAAAATGGTTTTTTAACTGCATATTTGGATTCAGCACCCTCGAAAACCCTTGAGAGGCTTTCATTGTGCAGAAACTAGCTATCAAACTTGCGATTCCAATAAATTCCTACCTGATTTCAACTGGAAAAACCCGCCCAAAAAACTTTCAAAAAACCGTATTATAGACAACTGCTAATTTAATTGGAAGTTCACTGCATCTGCAAATACCAGATCTAATATGAGATTCATTTCAACCTCGGACTTCCCCAAAATCATTTCAACTTTTAAAATCAATAGGAATCAGATCCCCATGGAATTATTTTGATAATTTAAAACTCATCGAATATAAAATTAATTTTTATATATATATATATATAACAAATTTATTATAAATTAGAATTGCGGAAGATAAATACATCTAAAAGTATTTTCTAATTTTAAAATTAATGAAATATTTCATATTTTATTTTTCTCATTGAAACCAGTGTTTTTTATTGAAAGTATAGTTATGACTAGATATTTTATTGAAACAAGTGTTTTTTATTGAAAGTATAGTTATGACTAGATATCTTATATAAAAAGAAGTTAAACAACATGTAAGTAGAAAAAGTTTGTTTTACGTCGAGTCAAAACTCTCACCAAGTCATGACTATGTAAAGATGTTTTGGGTGACGCTCGGATGAGATAAAGGTATTTAGTCTTGAATTAAGCTCGGATGACATAAAGATGCTAGTCTCCACTTGAATACTGAGGGCTTAAAGAAGAGATCATTTTGTAAAGTAAGAATAATATTAAAAATATTATTATTTTAAAATTTAGGAAGAAATTGTGGGGTGATAAAGAGTAAAAGGGAAAAAGGAAACTAATATATTATGAGGAGGTGATCATTAGCACTCTTGAAAATCATAAGTATGTCTCTATTTTGACTAATGCTAAAAAAAAATGAACCTTGCTAAAATGAGAACAATTTTTCATGGCTAACATATCAACCATAACTGCGGGGATTTGAAAGTTGAATCTCACATTACTTCAATCAACAATTGAGCTGCCATTGTAAGAAGTTAAATTTATAAAGAGATTTTTATTTTTGTCTGCATATATCTTAATAGCAACTATTATCATTAATAATATAGGAAATGACATATATATAATTTAAAATCAACATAGATTTATTATATTATTTTTTGGTCTTCTAATTAATTTTTTTTAATATTTAAATTGAAAATTATATAGATTAAGAAACAAGTTTAGAATAACTTATTAATGGGTATTGTTTTGTCATTTTTTTATTTAAATATATATCTTATTATTATTTTTTTTCTTCTAACTAATTTATTTTCAATATTTAAATTGAAAATTATATAGATTAAAAATCAAATTTAGAATAACTTACTAATGAGTATTGTTTTGTCATTTTTAGTTTTTATTTAAATAGAATACTATATCTTTATAGTATTATTGTAATATTAATATCAATAGTTTTTAATAAAAATATTTTATTGTTTTTATTAAAAGTAACATCATTTTTAATTAAAAAAATTGTCTTTTTAATTAATTTACTTTTAGCATTTAAGTTGTATTTTATTTTATTATTTTTGTCTTTTCAAATAACTATAAGAAATGATTATTTCTATGTGTTCATATGGTCCTTGGATTTGTATCTCAAACATATCATAAAACATGCTTCTTCATGGAAGTTAGTGTCATTATAACTCCTAATTACTATAGTATGTTAGTTGTCATATAACATAGGATTTGTTCTATGTATCTTTGTGATCACCAAAAACTATATCTTAAATTTGTGTCTCAAGTATATCACAAACCATACTCAACCATAGAAATTAGTGTCATTTAAAAATCTTAATTAGTACCTTATGTTAAATGTAAAAATATAGAAATATACTTAAAACATAAATTAAAAAATCACTATAAATATATATATATATATATATAGAGCATAATAATAACATTATTTTTATCATAATTACAATAAATTTTGTTATTAATTATATAATAGATCAATACTAAATAGCAAGACTACCTATTACACTTATTTTATAACATTAATAATATTATTTCCTCTTCATTTCTATTATATATAATGAAAATAAAGAATAAAAACATAGCCACATTCATGTATATATGAAACTAAAAATATCCACATTTATTTGTAATGTGACTTGTTTTTAGGAGTTGTCTATAATGCGACTTTTTGAGATTCCGGTGACGGAATCCGGCGGAAGAAATTGAGATGAAATCATGATTTGTTGCAGTTAAAATGGTTTTTTAACTGCATATTCGGATTCAGCACCCTGAAAAACCCCTGGGACGGTTTCATTGTGCAGAAATTAGCTATCAAACTTGGATTCCAATAAATTACTGCCGGATTTTCACCGGAAAAAATCGCCAGAAAAGCTTTCAAAAAGTCGCGTTAAAGACTACTGGTTGTTTTTATGGGCCAAAAGGTTTCTTCGGAGGGAAGACTTCCTCCATGTTTCGTCTGCCCATACCCATTTAAACACCGACACGTGTAATTCTATTTTTGTATGGATTTCATCATGCGAACGTCGTGTGTCGAAGTTGAAATACAGTTGTCAATTCCATCACCGCCCTGCATCGGCTTTTCGCCAACCCGGTCCCTCCGTTGGCGTAAGCCTTCGTCAGGCCTATAGCTGTCCCGTAATTTTTTTTTTAATTAGTTATATATATATAATTGTTTTTAATGAGTAAAGTAAAAATGGTTTTTTTAAATATAAAAATTTATTTAGAGATTTTTATGAAAAGATTTTTTAATATTTATTCATTATATTGATTACAGAAAAATAAAACTTTATTATAATTTAATTATTAATTAACTAAAATCCAATGTTTATATTTGCAAATAAGTGGGGTGAAGTTACAAGCAGGTAAATTAGAAAACCTTAGAAACTCTTTCCACAACTTTTATTTACTACATCCTCTTTCTCAGTATCTTTACAAGTGTGTTAGAACATTTTTTAAATTTTCAGTGTAAAATAATATCGGCTAATTTTACATGGCATTAGTATAATTGAGAGGGCACAAAGTGCTGAATTTTTATTTTATATTGCATTAGCATAATTAAAAGGGCACAAAGTGCTGAATTTTTCTCTGACAATTGCATAGATATATTTTTACTAAAGACTTTGATTTTGATGGAAATTTTTAAAAATTTATCCTTTTTCAGGGTTAATGCCTTAGCCTCATTTTTTGTCATGAATTGGTATATATTAGAGTATTTCCAACCACATCAATATCTCTACACAAAAATGAGAATATAATGGAAGAAATAAGAGGCAGTGATTCTTTTGCAAAACTTTGACTATAAGATATTTGTGAATTTGATTGAAAGAGAAGTGTTGATCTTTGGAGGAGTTGAGAGAAACATACATTTAACCATGGATGAAGATCAATAACCAATTGATCTTGACACATAAATATAACACACACATATATATAGACACATAAATATAACATACATTTAACTATGGATGAAGATCAATAATCGATTGGGTATTGAGCCAACAACTCAAAATTATATTAGATATCATTTTGGGATTCAACTTCCTTAAGTAAGTCAGTTTGGATTGATGCTATGTGATTCATTTCACTAGTTTCAATCCCACTTCTTCACCCTTGTGAACATCACCCGATGTAATGAATGTTAAGTGAATTATTCAAAAATCATGAGAAATTAGTCAATTACGATTACCTCTCATGGAAATAGTCAGACATGAATGATTTACTTAATGCAATTGAATCCCAAATTAATATTTAATATAATACACTGCCTAACCCTATACTAAAAAAACTCAAAATTAATCACATGCTTCTTTACCAAAAAAAACTTTTAATTTGGGTGACCACCTCACTCCCCCATCGTCTGAATGAAGAAAGGGCACCTTCCAGTCTCCACACTCTCAATAAGAGAGAAGAAATCTTATTATTTTCATAACCACCTCATCCTTTCACTTGCCGTCAACTAATTAAAGAAAGACCATGACCTTCTAGTCCACACTTTCACGATATATTTCATGGCTTAAAGAAACATGGCTATGGAAAAGAAAGAAGCAAAGTCATTTTCAACTAATTGAAGGCCACCTTCCACTCCACAGTGTGAATAGAAGAAGATACATTGCATGCTATTAAGAAACATGTTGCGAGCCAAAAAAGGAACAGAGTCAAAGTAAACTAGGTTAAGTATTTTTTATTTTTAGTCCGGAGTTAGTTTTTGATATTGTATGAATGTATGATTGGGTTAGGTGTATTTGGCATTCACTTTTTATGGATTATCAATAAGTTTTTAATTGGTTAATTGGTTTATTTTTTTTCAGAGAGAAAATCCACATATGGCCGAAGCCTACAAATATTTTTTACAATCAATATGGCCGAAGCCAGCAGAATTTACGGCCGAAGCCAGCAGAATTAATGGCCGAAGCCAACAGAATACGGCATAGCCGATAGAAATCGCCCAGCGAGGGGTAGCCGCAGGACTCGATCACGGCTGGGGGGTGCGAAAGCCAACCGCCCCAGCCGTCCTATCATGCACGTCATGTGCTGGTTAATTGGTTTATAGTTTTTAATAGAAATTCTATTAAAAAAATTAATTGGTTTATAGTTTTTAATAGAAATAAGTTTAGTGTTTTTTTCGAACAATAGTAATAATTAGTGGTCATTCTCCAATTACTTATTTAACAAATATATTATAATAAAGTTTTTCAATCTTAAATTATAATTATATATATATATATATATATATATATATATATATATTGTCTGACAAATTTTATTATTTCAAAACAAGAGATTACATCATAAAAAAATGTATAGTTTATTCAACTTTCTCACCTAAAATGAATCTTATAAAAAATTATAAGAGACAAACATAACATAGTTTAACTAAAAATAAAGAAATCAGAATACATAAAAAATTATTTTTTATTTCACTAATCATTCACAAATATGATACAATTATATACTTAGATCCCTCCCTTAATGTTTACATGTCAAAATAAAAAAATAACACAAATTACAATATAGAGAGTACATATTAGAACAATCAAAACTGATATGTGTCTCGCTGGTCTTCATCAACAATCATAACCACTCAGGAATCTCGCAAAGACCGCTCTTTCTTCACCATCTCATCTTCGAGTTGTCACTTCAGTTCCATTTAAAACATAAACACCTATTACCATCTTTAATGAACTTGGTATAATTGACGCTTCTCGATCTACCGAAGAACAATCTCAATATTGGACTATATCCAATAGTCAATTATGCAATTGACCTTTCTACATACAAGAATCTCATAAATTGAACTCTAACTAATGCTCTTGAAGCCCGAAGCACAAAAGGACCCATCAACGTATAAGAGACTCACATAATCAAACTAGCCATATGCTCTTAGCACCGAAGAACTGAGAACCACTAATTTAATTATATTCCTTTGTTCATTAATGGGTCTTTTACACACTCAATCACTACTATATTCATATCACTACCAATAACTCTAAAATAAAGAAATCACTCCAGCCTAGAATTTTACAGTCAGCAAACGCCCAACAATTAATAACTCACCATACATGCATGCAGTAGTGGCAAAGGATTTATACCTTTCTTGCCATTGGATGAAGTTGTTGTTTGTAGTGGCGACGACTTTCAATAAGGTGACTCATTCTACCACAAATCGTTGGCATCCTTGCAATAATTTGCTATGATTCGAAGAACACGGATAAATATTTCATGAAGCCGTCAAATGGAGAGCACACCAAGAGGATAGTTTCACTGTAGTAGCCCACAGGTCGCAGTCCTTACTTCTTTATACTTGTAACCATTTTCTATTCATAGAAAGAGAGGAGAGTGACCTCACCTTCCAACTAGGTTTTCTCCTGAAAGAGTTTCCTATGATATATCTTGTGTCAATTGTGGCTTGTGAGTTTTTATTTTGCTATTTTCTATTTTATGCATTATTATAGTTTGCATGCATACACAATAAACAATGATCCATAAATATGAAGATATGTAAACCCTCATAGTGTAGAGTTTAGATTTTCAAGTATAATTTATCAGATCTATTGTGATGAGTTGTCCAGTGGAATATCCATGGAAGTTTACAGATCAAAATGTGTGTTGAGTTTCACAATTTCAATAAGATTATAATAAAGAACCAATATCCTTTATCAAATGTTGATGACTTGTTGAATCAAATTTCAAGATCTACATTTTGAGTTAGATCATTAAGGAATTGGAATGTGATGATGTTTCTTTGGATGCCTATGAAGTTGTTCTTGGTAACCCACATTTATGGGACAAAGTTGTCATTTTCCTCACAAGAGACGATAAATGGAGATCGATGAAGGTAAACTTTACATCATCAACAATTACAAGGATAAGAAAAATATCTCTTTGAATGTTTCTAATCGAGCCAAGAGGTTGATTAAAATTGGCAACAAGTTTTTTATATTGATTGTGAGGCTTGAAGAGGACATCCTTGAAGAAGAAAAACTTGATG
Organism: Pinus tabuliformis; assembly: GCA_031772625.1. Taxonomy (NCBI): domain Eukaryota; kingdom Viridiplantae; phylum Streptophyta; class Pinopsida; order Pinales; family Pinaceae; genus Pinus; species Pinus tabuliformis. Next base: position 289,740,722 of record CM062808.1, on the reverse strand, counting down.
AAGATGATATTACAATAGAGAAAAATAAAGACTTAAAACAACTTCTAGGTAAATATGAGGTGGTCTTGGCAAAGCCAAAAGGGGTGGCCTCTCAAGTAGCTAGTTGAGCATCAGATGTAGTTATAATTAAAGTCATCCTTGCAAATCCTTGGCTTGTTTTGAACCTTTGTGATGGACAATAAAAACATTAATAAGCCCATACAAGAGTTTCTAGATCAAGAGGTGATCAAACATTGTAGGTCCCCTTATGTATCCCCTTTTGTGTTAGTGTCAAATAAGGATGGCACCTAGCAGATGTGTCTATATTTTCATAAATTCAACAATATCATGATCAAGAACCATACTCTCTACCAAAAAATGATGACTTTTTGGATTAAATACAAAAGTATTTTTCCAAGTTGGATCTTAAGTTTGGATATTGTTAAGCGAGGATAGAGGAAGAGAACACATGGAATACTACATGCAAGATAAAAGAAGGGTTGTTTGAATGGCTGGCAATGCCATTTGGACATGCTAATGCACCATACACATTCGTGAGGTTAGTGAATGAAGTTTTTAGAACATTCATTGAATTCTCTATAGTTGTTTACTTAAATATCATTCTCATAATTTACAACAAAACATGGGATGAACATGATACCCATTTGAAGTAGTTGTTGGGCACTCAAACTTAAGAAGTTGTAACTTAACGTGAAGAAGTGTGACTTTGATAGGCGAATGTTTATTTATTAAGGATTCATGATTGGTGGAGATCAATTGAAGACATGACCTAACCAATATCTGTATTGTCAAACCATGACCCATACTAGTGAATATCGCAAAGTTAAGGAGTTTTGGTTCATCTCATTAATGTTTACTCAAGTTTGTCCCACATTTCTTAGGTATTCTTGCACCTTTGCATTCCTTGACAAAAGTAGAGTATGTATTTATTTGGACAAAGGGGCATGGGAAATGCTTCAACATGATAAAGAAAAAGATATGTGAAGTGCATATGCTAGGGCTTCCTAATTTGTAGAATCCTTTTGAGATCAAGGGTGTTGCCCCTAGCTATGCCATGGGGGTTTACAGATGCAAGAAGGAAGACATGTTTCTTTCCGTTAGAAAACGTTTAGTGGCATTTTCTTGAATTATGCTACCATTAACAAAGGGTTGTTTGCTTTACACCAAAAAAGAAAGCATTAAAGATATATTATATTCTAGGGAAGGAAATGGAATCTCCACTAATCACAAACCACTACAATTATGTAGAGTTAAGACAAGTTACAAGAACATAGGTATAATAAGTGGATGCACTATTTGCAATAATTCAACCTTGTCATTAGATACAAGGAGGGAATAAGGTTGCAAATTTATTATATAAACCTTTAAGGCCTTTGATTTCTCTCATGATAATTTGTTTCTACAAACTTTCCATTTGAGGAGTTGTAGATCCAATATGAAGAGGACAAGGATTTCTATTAACTAATGGTCACATTGTAGTGGAGAGAGATAAAGGTTGACTAGTGTTTACAAGAGAATTGTTTTACGAAGATAATAAGTTATGTATTCCAAGGGGTGAATGTTGAATAATATTATCAGAGAAGCATATTTGTAGAGTTTTTGGACCCTTTGGAACAATGAAGGCATGGCTAAATATTCAAATTCATGTTTATTGGCCTTGTAGGTAATTGGATGGGGTGATATTCATTCAAGCATGTGCATTTTATTACATTTTAAAACCCACTAATAGAAGTTGGGTTTGCACGCTTTACTTCCCATCCCTATTCAATCTTTGGAAAACATCTTCATGGGCTTCTTTAGAGGATTGCCAAATAATATGATGAAAATTATTACTTGATCGTAGCAATTGATAGGTTGAATAAGACGACACTATTGGTTCCTCGCAAGTAACCAAGCAATTCTTCAAGAATATGTCATGCATTTTAGAATTCCTATCTCCATCATTTCATACATGGATAACATATGTGTAGTCAATTTATAGAAGGAATTTGGGGTTATATGGATATCTAGTTGAAGAATATAATGATTTTTTGGAGAGTGGAAGAGGAGAATGACCTTTCACCCATAGGTAGAATTTGAAAAATAAGTAATCAATAGAAATTTAGTTCATTTAGAAATGAGGTGTAACATGAACAATCCTAAAGCTCGGATGAGAGTTTGCCCCACATCTAACATCATTATAATCATTTCATTCCTAGCTCCAATGGTAAATCCCCATTAATGATACACTTGTTTTTTTAACCTCATGCACACTTTGATATTTCACTTTCCAAAGATGTTGAAGACAAACTTATGAACCATGGTGATGCAAGAGCATCCAACACCCTTAGTCAAAGGGAGGAATCCAAAGTGGAGCGAAGAGGAGCACGTGGACCAGGGGAGCAAAACAAGGAAAAATCTGTTTTAAAACATATTTAAATATGGAATGGATAAGTCTCTCGAAGACTTGTTATTATTGTAATCTGCCATGCATGCATTATCGAGCTTTAAGGGATTTTGTTGAGAAAATCATGGAGAGATCTGATCGGATCCTTTCAGTGATCCAATCCAATAATCCAATGTTCCTTATATATATGAACCTGTGCATTCAACAAAGGGATATAGAGAGTGAAATAGATAGAAGACTGTGAGAATAGAGTGTTTACAATGTAGTCGAGAGAGACTCTGTGTTAAGGCTAAAATGCCTTAGAAATTGTAACTGTGTTGTGTTAATATAATATATGTGTGTTTATGTTGAAACTGTGCATTTATGTGTTTGTCATGTGGATAGCTTGAATGTTTCCGTGTGCAGGTTTGGTCAACCATCGATTCCTGTAGGATCGATGGCGACCCTATGATATCAAATTCTCGTTGTATATATGCATGTCGCGTGTGAACGCAGGTGGGCAGAGAACTGTGTTTAAAGCACAGAGATTCCATCAAAATGGCGAGAATACACAGGAACTGTTGAAGCTGAAAGATCAACGGTCTAGATCCTTTATCGCATCGGTAGAGCCCTTAGGGTGTTATCGAAACCCAACCATCATCGCAAAGTGATCAGCAATAAGCGATGGATCCTGGACCGTCAGATCGAAAGCCCAGATCGACGGCCCAGATGCGATCGACGATCGCATATCGGAGAGGCCAAAGGACTTGGATAGTGGAACAGCGAAGGGTTGATATGTCAATGGCAATATCGCCAATAAACTAGTCGCTAATCGGGTAGCCAAAGTCTGGAGGAGATTGGAGCTCGGTTGAATTGAAGGAACAACGCAAAGAATAGGCGAACCCGACGACAAATATAGGTTTGGGTATATAGTTTTGAAATCTGAACAAAGGTTTTGGAGCGGGGTTTCTTTGTTATCCTGTGTATTCCCGATATATGTGCTGGCCGGGGTTTTAAGGCTCAAACTCATGTTTGAAAGCTTCCGATAGTGTGTGGATCCCGATAGCTTAAGTGTTCCGATCATTAAGGAAATATTCGAAAATGTGTAGTAAGTCCACGGTTAAAGGCTGAGAGCCTAAAGAAACACTTCCGATAGGCTTAGTGGGCCATAACCCACAGGCCTCAAGATTGATTTGTTAAGGAAAATGGATTTTGGTTAACCCCCAATTTCTCATTTTCCATCAAGTGGTATCAGAGCAGATGAAGATTCTACATGCAAGAGAAGGGAAAGGATTCCAGAAAGAAAGAAGAAGGAGTAGGAGGTACAGTTGATAAAGCTGGAGAGTTATGGTCTTACTGTCGCACAGAGAACGACAGCAGAAGGTGAGAAGATTGCAGCAAACCTAGAGCATGGAGTGCTCATATGGTTCCAGAGGAGAGAACCTGAAGGATGCCAAAAGACTGAGTGAGGAGAGCTTGGTGAGGTATCATGTAGCAGAAGGAGACTGTTACTGCAGAGGTTTGGTTGCAACTCACAGAAGACCATGAAGGCAGTTCCACTAAAGAAGTGAAGTATTAGTGGGTAGAATTGCTAAGGATAAGGAGAAGCATATGACCAAGAGGTCATAAATTTTTGTGCCTCAGGAGTCTGATGTAGGAGCATCCAGCACCCTTAGTCAAAGGGAGGAATCCAAAGCGGAGCGAAGAGAAGCACGTGGACTAGGGGAGCAAAACAGGGAAAATTCTATTTTAAAACAGATTTAAAGATGGAATGGATAAGTCTCTTGAAGACTTGTTATTATTGTAATCTACCATGCATGCATTATTGAGCTTTAAGGGATTTTGTTGAGAAAATCATGGAGAGATTTGATCGGATCCTTTCAGTGATCTAATCCAATAATCCAATGTTCCTTATATATATGAACCTGCGCGTTCAACAGAGGGATATAGAGAGTGAAATAGATAGAAGACTGTGAGAATAGAGTGTTTACAATGTAGTCAAGAGAGACTATGTGCTAAGGTTGAAATGCCTTAGAAATTGTAATTGTGTTGTGTTAATATAATATATGTGTGTTTATGTTGAAACTGCGCGTTTATGTGTTTGTCATGTGGATAGCTTGAATGTTTCCACATGCAAGTTTGATCAACCATTGATTCCTATAGGATCGATGGCGACCCTATGATATCAAATTCCTGTTGTATATATGCATGTCGCGTGTGAGCGCAGGTGGGCAGAGAACTATGTTTAAGGCACAGAGGTTCCATCAAAATGGCAAGAATACATAAGAACCGTTGAAGCTGAAAGGCCAATGGTCTAGATCCTTTATTGCATTGGCGGAACCCTTAGGGTGTTATCGAAACCCAACCATCATCGCAGAGCAATCAGCGATAAGCGATGGATTCTAGACCATCGGATCGGAAGCCCAGATCGACGGCCCAGATGTGATCGACGATCGCATATCGGAGAGGCCAAAGGACTTGGACAACGGAACAGCGAAGGGCCGATATGCCGATGGAGATAACGTCGATACACTAATTGGCGATCGGGTAGTCGGAGTCTAGAGGAGATCGGAGCTCGGTCGAATCGGAGGAACAACGCAAAGAATAGGCGGACCTGATGACAAATATAGGTCCTCGTATATAGTTTTGAAATCTGAACAAAGGTTTCAGAGCGGGGTTTCTTTGTTATCCCATGTATTCCTAATATATGTGATGGCCGGGGTTTTAAGGCTCAAACTCATGTTTGAAAGCTTCCGATAGTGTGTGGACCCAGACAACTTAAGTGTTCCAGTTATTAAGGAAATATTTGAAAATGAGTAGTAAGTCCACGGTTAAACGCTGAGAGCCTAAAGAAATGCTTTCGATAGGCTTAGTGGGCCATAAGCCACAAGCCTCAAGATTGATTTGTTAAGTAAAAGGGATTTTGACTAACCCCCAAAATCTCATTTCCATCACATGGTGATGGACAAGAAAATCTTATCAAGTTTGTGGATAAGATTCAATATATTCATAGTAAGTGGAATAACAATGCGAAAGGCACAACAAAGATAAATGAAGAAGCATGATCAACATAAAGAGTCTCATTGGTTTAAGGTGGGAAACATGGTTTTGCTATACATCAGCAAGAACAATATCAAGAACTAGCTATAAGGCCTAGAAAAAAGTTTAAACATATTCATCATGGTCCATTTGAGATTCTACAATAATTAGGTGGAACAATAACAAGAACTAGCTATAAGGCCTAGAAAAAAAATTAAACATATACATCATGGTCCATTTGAGATTCTACAACAATTAGGTGGAACAATAACAAGAACTAGCTATAAGGCCTATAAAAAAGTTTAAACATATTCATCATGGTCCATTTGAGATTCTACAACAATTAGGTGGAACAATAACAAGAACTAGCTATAAAGCCTAGAAAAAAGTTTAAACATATTCATCATGGTCCATTTGAGATTCTACAACAATTAGGTGGATGTTGTAGCTCTAATCCAAAAATATAAGATAAAGGAAATAACCCAAGAATAACAAGATAGAAAAAGATAGAAATGATTCACTTTATTGATCAAACCCTTAAGGTAGGGCAACACCATACATTCACTCCTTAAGGAAGGAGAACACTCCACAAGCCATATGCCTGTTCATACAATAATTCTTCACTATGCTCCAAGTGGAGTCTCTAGCCTCTATATAAGCCTCATACATACAATACCATGGGTCATTACCATGGTTCCCTCATACCATCAAACTAATACCATGGGCCCATTACATTATTATTAACTACTTGTGGTCCCTTACATGACATGGGTTAACCACCTTATTTATTACTATGGCCCATTCCATTATTACATTATTACCTTGGGTACTTCCCTTGGTACCCCATATTATTCCCCCTAGGTATATAACATTCCACCCCCCTAAGCATGTTTCGTCCCCGAAACATGGGAAGAACACAAATAATAAGATCTACTCAAAAGAGTAGTCCACTGATACCATGCACGTGCATCTAGCCATCTAAGAGAAAGGTGAACCCTCGATCTCGCTGGTGCCTCGCTCGCTTGAGATGGAAGTTGACCATGGCAGCTCTTCTGTGTTGATGTGTAGTAGGTGGATCTAGGCTCCTTGCTATCCATCATACGGGGGTTGTTGTCCTTATGGCTAGTTGGTTGCCATCTTGTTGTTTGTTTTCTTGCGGGGTGATGTGGGTGATGATATGTTGAAGTTTTAACCCACGGTGTCTTTTTCTTTAATTCACCCTGCTGTGGTGCCTGTTGTCGTGGCTTCTTTTCTAATATGACTTCAACCACTGAACCCTCATCAGATGTGTCAGCACTTGTTACCTTTTCGGCTTCAACCTCTGTTTGTGTTTGATTGTCGACCATCAACTGCTCATCATCTGATATGTCAGTCCCTGTAACATCTTCTGCTTCAACCTCCTTGGACTCTACCTGCTTATTAATGGAAATATCCTGTAAGGTAATTTTCTTCTTTTTATACCAGAGCTTCAGGAATTTCTTCTACACATTAATAGTTATAGTACCCACTAATTCCATCCAAGGGTATCCCAAAACAACATCCATGTTATCCATATCTGAAGCATAAAAATCACCATGAAACACATACTTATCCATAAAAAGCTTCAAATCCTTATAAATTTGAACAACCTCATCATCAACCTGTGTATTTTCAATTTGTTTAGCTGGAACTTGCAATTTGTTTGCCAAATTAACATTTATGAAATTATGCTTGCAACTAGGATTTATAGAAACAATGATTTTCTCTTTCTGAATCAATCCATGAACCTGCAATAAGGATATACCAGTAGGAAATAACCCCAAATGTTTCCCCTTATCTTGTTTTCTAGTCTGAGACCATTTGTTCATAAGGAGTTTTTCCATTTCTTCATTTGAGATTTTGGTCAAGGCTATATAGCCCAGTGAGTTCCACGATATGGCGGCCTCTTCTGTGAAAAAAGTCGTACCATAAACTTCCAGTTCTCCTCAAATATTTTCTTTAGGTTTTGTATGAATTCTTCAATAGTAGGGCTATCATCTTTTCCAATAAAAGTTTCCATGAAGAGAGTTTGAAAAAAAAATTCACTTACTTGGCGAAAATTTGAAATGGCACAATTCCTTCAATAATGCTCAGAATCTCTATTATAACCTGTTTTTAGAAATGGAACAATCATTCTACATCTGCCCATGTGGTAGAAATCTTGATCTAGGTACTTGAAATTTCAGATCTGTGCTGCAACTCTTCCGATGTCACCAAAATTTCTGCAAAAAAGAGCTGATTTTAAATCAGCGATATCTCCCTCATCCGGACTCCGATTCGACTGATTTTTTTTTTGAAATTGGGTATTTTTTCCCAAAGAATCCAGATCTGCAATTAGATTTTGCAGATCTTGTACCAGGACGTCTAGATCTGCGCCGCAAAATCGCTGCCCTGAAAATTGTCTGCAACCCCACTGATTTTTAGATCAGTGATATCTCCTTCATCCGGACTCCGATTCAACTGATTTTTTTTTTTAATTCGACTATTTTTGCACAAAGAATCCAGATCTGTAATTATATTTTACAGATCTTGCACCAAAATGTACAGATCTGACCTGCAAAGTCGCCGCCCCCGAAACCCTGCAAAAAAAAAATAAAAAAAAATCTCCACTTTTGTGCCCAAGAAAGTGCTCTGATACCAATTGTTGTAGCTCTGATCCAAAAATATAAGATAAAGGAAATAACCCAAGAATAACAAGATAGAAATGATTCACTTTATTGATCAAACCCTTAAGGTAGGGCAACACCATACATTCACTCCTTAAGGAAGGAGAACACTCCACAAGCCATATGCCTGTTCATACAATAATTCTTCACTATGCTCCAAGTGGAGTCTCTAGCCTCTATATAGGCCTCATACATACAATACCATGGGTCATTACCATGGTTCCCTCATACCATCAACTAATACCATGGGCCCATTACATTATTATTAACTACTTGTAGTCCCTTACATGACATGGGTTAACCACCTTATTTATTACTATGGCCCATCCCATTATTACATTATTACCTTGGGTACTTCCCTTGGTACCCCATATTATCCCCCTAGGTATATAACAGTGGAAATGCTTTAATTAAACATCCCCACATATATGGGAATATAGTTGATTACCAATACATGGAATTTGATTTTTTTTTTTAAACTTTTCTATCTTGAAGAGGGAGAGGAGAGTTTAATAGTGTTGCATATTGTCGAAGACTCAATTCTAGATTCTTTTGTTGAGTTGGAATAGATACCATACTACAGTGGAAGCTTCAAGAGGGTAATATATGAAAGTTAGAGTCCCTAAGAGTTGGGTTAAAAAAGGGATGGCTCTTAGAAAAGAAACCAATAACATCTAGAAGAGACGAAGGATAATTTTATTCACCTTCTTCAAACTTGATAAGTTTTTGGGGACAAAATCCTCCTAAAATGGGATGCTATGAAATTTAGATTGGAATTAAAACAAGAGATCTAGAAGGAAATAAATGAATAATTAGTTCTAAAGTGGAACTTATTTAGGCATGGTCAACAAGTAAGTTACCAATAAAGCTCCAAATAAAAAAGTTATCAACAAAAAAGTTAGCAATGGACAAAAAAAAGTTGTCAACAAGCAAGTCATTAACATGTAAACCATTGACAAAACAAGTTATGGCAAGCAAATTATCGAAAACCAAGTTATTAACAAGCAAGATGTCAATGTTAAGTAAAAATGATGTTGATAAAAATGTCGCTGATAATTAAAGGCTGATAAATAAATTTTCAACAAATATAAATTTAATAAAAATGTTTTTCAATGACTCAAAAAGATATCAACACTTAACGAGAAACCAATTTTTTTTTATTAATAATGAAGAAATACAAATTGAAAGATGAATTTCAAATAAAATAGAAGCTAGTCTTGTGTTCCTGCAGTAAAGAGCAAGTCTTGTCATATGAACAAACTGTGAAGAGACATAATTTATTTATAGTTTATAACATTCTATTTAAATCCGAAATTTATTCCCTACAGATCTCTCATTAAAAAATTGTTGTCATCGATTATAAAACTACACCGAGAGTAATCATAGGGTAGTCAATAAGTTAGGGGTGAGTTTAGATCACATTGATGCTTGGCCACCGGATTGCATATCAATGTTGAATATTGTACATGTCTACGAAGCACTTAATAATTTATGCTGCAACATCATTTTTTAACTGGAGTTACTTGTACTTTTTGTGCGTCGTTTGTGCAAAGCAGCATCGTCAAGGAAGACGGCCAAAAGACACCTTTCATAGGGGATGCAGTGGTTACGAAAACTTTGATTTTTTATTTTTATTTTTAAATGGGTTTTTTAGTTAATTTTTTTTTTTTTTTAATTTAATAGGAATTTATTGAAATTATAAATTTGATGGGTAATTTTGCACAATTAATGTATCTTAGTGTTTTTAAAGATGTTGAATCTATATATACACTCAAAAAACCAATTTAAATAATACAAATCAATATTTTATCTTAAAATTTTCCATCAAATTTTAACACCAAAAAATCCAAAAAATCACATTAAAAACAGTGCCTTTAAAAAAATATTCACTATTTATCTAATCGTTTAAAAAGTATTGGTTATAGCGTTCATCACACCGCAGATGTGACTAGCAGTGTTTATTATTTTATGAATAAATGCACTACTATAGGTAAGAGAGTCAAAATTTATCTTCAAACAAGGGTTTAGGTTTTAAATTTTTTATATAAAAACTGAAATTTATATACATTTCCGAGAGCAAGTAATGGGTGTGTAATTGCCTTTTTCTTAATTGATATATGATGTATTGGGTTTCAATACCCCAAGAGTATGTTCAGCAATTAATTGAACCATTAAGCATTGTGCCGTAGAAATACTAATAATCATTTTTTTCAGTGGGGGAGAGAATTCTCGCTGAAGAATCATAATACATCATATATCGCCGAAGCGAGAAGATTTCATCATACAATATTTATCGCTGAAGCGAGCAGAATACGTCATCATCGAAACAGCAACGCGCAGCTCCTGCAGGAATCGAATGTGACTAGAAAGTGCGAAAGCCAACCGCCCTAACCAACACATCATGCACTCACGTGCAAAAATACTAATAATCATTGTTTATCATTCTTTGATTATTGATGTAGTAATGTGTTTTGACACATGTTGTGAACATATTTATACATGGAGTAGTGTAATTATTTGTAAATTTAAGTATCATTAAAATAGGTAAATTAGTATTATTTGTAGATTTAAGTATTATTCATTTAAAAAAAATGAAAAAAACTAATATCTACGATATAATTAAGTTAAAACCATTAAACCTTTCTTTCTTTTCTAAATGGTGTACAATAAAATCGTCAATAACTTATTTTCTTTTGGTAATTTTTATACTCTTTATGACAGGTTTGTAATTATTTTACAGGGAAAAAACATTGTCTTTTAGTTTTATAAAAATTTTCCCAAGTTTTATAAAGATTATAAAAAAATATTATATTAAATTGATTTTTTTTTAATTCAAAATTATTTTCAGAATTTTTTAAATTTTAAATTTTCATTTTATTGGTTTAGATTTTTAAATTTTAAATTTTCATTTTATTGGTCTAAGTTATTAAATAGACCATTTTTATGGCTTTATTTTTGAATGGTCAACAAAAATTAATTTAAAAAATATAAATTTAAGAAAAATATGTAAAAATGACATGTGTACAATTTGTACAATCGTTATTATATCAATTTGTACTATAATGACATGACATATGTACTATAATTATTATAGTGTACCATCTATTTTTAAAAAAATATTTTTATTTATGTACTTACTTTTTTTATTTAATATTATTTTATAATATTTTTTATATTACAATTGTGGAGCATTAAAGTTGAGTGTGGCCTGATTAATGTCACATAAATCATTTTTTGTTTAAATTGTTATATATATATATATATAGAATTAGATTGCAAAGAGGACTCTTTTACATATATGTTTTTAGATGGGTATTTTATCTATATTTTACAAATAATATTTATTATAAAAAAGATTTGTACTCTAAAATTAATATATTAATTAATAAAATTAATAAGATATATTATAAAGATTTGTACCCTAAAGTTAATATATTAATTAATAGAAATAATTATATTTATTGTATTATAATTAATTTTTAGGTTAGAAAGCCTTCGGTGCCACTGGCGATCATGGTTTTGGGGTTCAACAAAGAGAGTGACAGAGGGTAACAAGTACCTGTGGAAGCATAGGGAGGAGAGAGCTCCACTCCCTCCCACAGTAATTTGGTTTCAAATAGAGGAAGAGGAGGGAATAAGAACAAGCCTCCACAACCCTTGGAGGTCAAGACAAAAAACACTGAAACTCAGAAGGCAGAAGGCAACAAAACCCACGAAGAACAAGGGACCCACGAAGAAGACCGATAGGAGGAGAAAGCGGTAGACAGAGGTCAAGGTACAGAGAATAGAACCAAGATGGGGCCCTGTAAACCCAAGACCATAACTAAACCTCGGGTTGTTCTGAATGATCCAGGTCTGCAAGTGCACAGGGATCACATGGAAAACTATGCCATCATATGCAAATTTATGGGAATCTGGTCGTCAGAGAAAGCGTTGTACACCTGGAAACCAAAGGGGGAGTTAAATATACATCTTGGATCTAAAGGTTTTTTTACAGTGGTGTTCACGAACATGGAGGACAGAGACATGATTTTTGAAGGACCATACTTCTTTGCAGCTGCTGACGATGAACTTTGTGCCAGAACGAGAAACCTTCACTTCGGTACTAGTATGGATCAGACTCTACTCCTTACCTTTAGATTACTGGATGCTAGAATCTTTAAAAGCTATAGGAAATAAATTAGGTCATTTCTTAAATATTTCAGAGGCAACTCTACGAGGAAAATATACCTCCTATGCACGTATATGTGTGGAGATGGACCTATCAGGAGCCCTTCCAGATGAGGTCATTCTAGAAGTCTATGATGAGGAACGGGTTCAAACAATTGACTATGAACATATCCCCTTCAGATGTCACAAATGTCATGAGCATGGACACCTATCTAGAGATTATCCTCTTAATAGAAGGGAGGAATACCTAAACACCAGCAAAGGGAAAGATCAGCCAGGTTTCACCAAAGTAGGAGGAAAAGGAAAAGGAGGGGGAAGGAAGACACAAAAGAACCCTACTGAGAATGATAACAAAACAAGAAGTTACAACAGTTTTGAGATCTTAGGAGAAAAAGAAGTAGATGGAGGTGATCAAAAGAGTACAGAGAATCAGTCAGCAAGGGGGAAAGGAAAAGAGACCAGCATGGAGTTCACTCAGGAACAAAATGAACATACGACGGACCCTTTGAATACCATGGAAATAGAAAAAGACCAGGAAATGACTCAAAGTGAAAGTGGTACAGAGGACCAAGACTTACAGGAGATCCTGGAAAGGGAGAACCTAGAGCTGGAAAAGTTTCTAGAACAAGGAGGAAACCTGGGAATAAACTCCATACCTCAGGAGGATGTGGACAAGGTACAACAGATATTCCTTAACAAGTCACATCAAACAGCTGCAGGAGTAAAAAGAGGACACGATAACCAGGAAAATAAAGGGACTTTCTCAATAGGATTAATAACAGGAAAATTAAAAAAAAATCTAGGCAAGAGGAGGGGAAAGAAAAGACAGAAAGAACTATTGCTGGAGTATGGCAAACTCATGATTGACTCAAGAAGGATGAAAGATCTTTCCAGTTACTCCTTTAAAACCCCACCTCAATGAAAATCACAACCTGGAACATTAGAGGACTAGGGAGTAGAAGAAAACAGAGGAATCTAAGTAACAGGATCAGAGAGGAAAAACCTGACATAGTATTCATATAGGAAACAAAATTCTTAGTGGAGATGATCCACGACAAACATAGAAAATGGTTAAATAAATATGAATACCTTGAATTTAAGGCAAATAAATCTGCTGGTGGCATTCTCACTCTATGGGATCCACAGAAATTTGGTGTGATTGATGCGGAGGCATCCAGACATCACCTTTCTCTGATTTTCCAACCGGTGGGTGATAGGCAACGTTACATGATCACCAATGTCTATGGTCCGCAACCAATGGAGGAAAAACTTCGACTCCTCACAACACTGGAGGATATGAAGAAGAGATACTCAGCTCTACCCTAGATTCTTGGAGGTGATTTTAACATGACAAAATCACTCACGGAGAAGAAATGAGGAACTAGGAAACTTGGTAGGGATTCAATTGCCTTCCAGAACTTCATCACCAATATGAAATTGGTTGATATGGAAACCAGTAATGGAATCTTCACTTGGAATAACAAAAGAGGGGGCCCTACCCAAGTAGCCTCAAAATTAGACAGATTTATTATTTCAGAGGATCTTCTTCTCATGGGAAGTAGCATGACTGCGCTCATCTTACCTTTTGGAGGATCAGATCACTGGCCTATCCAATTGGAAGCTTCTCTATTTGGAAAACCAAGGAACTCCCCCTTCAGGTTTGAGAACGCTTGGCTCACACATTTAGATTTCCTCACAAACATTGAAAAATGGTGGAAGGAAGAGCTACACCTTCAAGGTACAAAGATGTTCCTTCTACACTGCAGGATCAAACACATTAAAGGCAAACTCAAAGAGTGGAATAAAAATGAATTTGGCAATATCTTCAAAGCTAAAGGGGATGTGGAAAAGAAACTAAAGGAAATAAACCATCTTATTATCACAAAAGGCTATGCAGATGAAAGGAAAGAGATAGCAGAGTCACTCCAGCATGAATGGGAAAACAGATGTCTACAAGAGTAAATATTCTAGAGACATAAATCCGGAGTACAATGGATTAAGGGGAAAGAAACACCAAATTCTTTCATAGATCCACCATAGCTCACAAAAACAACAACATAATTGTGAAACTTACAGATCAGCGTGGAATAGAAAGAAACACTCATGAAGAAATGGAAAAGGTTCTAGTCCCAAATTTTTAGAACATTTATAAGGAAACCTTGGAAGACAGATACTAGTTTACGAAAAGATTTACTCAATACATTCCTAAATTGGTTTCTAGAGAAGATAATTACAATCTCAATAGACCAGTAACAGAGGAAGAGATTGAGGAAGTCATTAAAGAGATGCACAATAGGAAAGCACCAGGCCTGGATGGCTTCAATGTGGACTTCTTCAAAACATGTTGGAGGATAGTAAAACAGGATATTCTGGAGGTAGTTGAAGACTCTCGAAGATTTAAGACAGTCGTGAAGGCGTTCAATGAATCTTTCATAGCCTTAATCCACAAACAGGAAAAGGCCACCTCTCCAGACAAATTTAGACCTATAGCTTTATGCAATGTGGTATACAAATAAATATCCAAAGTAATTGCCAACTGTCTCAAACCACTCCTCCCGACCCTAGTGTGAAAGGAGCAAACGGGCTATGTGGAGGGAGGACAAATTCTTAATAACATAATTCAAGCACATGAAGTGGTCCATTCACTCATTACCAATAAACAGGCAGGGATGATAATTCAATTGGACATAGCAAAGGCCTATGACAAACTTAGCTGGGCGTACATAAGAGCAATATTAAAAACCTATGGCTTTGGTTACAATTGGATTAAATGGGTCATGGCGCTAGTTACCACCGCCAGATGTTCAATTCTTCTCAATGGCTCTCCTCCAAAACTTTCAAGCCTACTAGAGGTCTCAGGCAAAGCAATCCTCTTTCTCCTTTCCTTTTCATTCTAATGATGGAAGGGTTAGGGAGAGCAATCAGAGCTGCTAAGGAGGAAGGGAGAATTCAGGGTTTGAGACTCACTCAAGGTGGGGACACGGTGACACATTAGCAATTTGTGGATGATACTATGCTTCAAGGCACACCCACTGTCAAGGAAGCCAGAGCATTTAAGCATATTCTGAGTGAGTTTGCTATGGCAGCAGGCATAGAGGTAAGTCTTACTAAATCAAAGAGTTTCTTTTTCAATACAGATATTTCAATACAAATAAATCTTTCTAGAATTTTAGGATTTCAAAGACAGTCATTTCCCAGTGAAATATGTGGGAGTTCCACTCACCGACAAACCGCTACACAAGGAAATCTAAGAGCCTATTCTAAATAATCTAACAAGTAAGATTAGCAAATGGACAAATATAGCCCTAAATCTAGCAAGGAGGCTGATTCTAACTAAGGCTATCCTCTAAGTATCCCTATCTATATGCTATTAGCCATTCCGGCACCAACTGGTGTTATTACTAACATAAGAAAAATTCAGAGAGACTTTCTCTAGGGAAAAGGTGAAGAAAAGAAGAAATGGGCCCTAGTGGCATGGGACAAGATATTCAAACCAAAGTCCCATGGTGGCTTGGGTCTTCATGACCCAGGAATTCTTAACAGAGTTCTTGGAGCCAAAATCTGGTGGAGATGACTAAAGGAAATACAAGCCCCCTAGGAAAAACTATGGAAGCAAAAGTATGCAATAGATTGGCAGGAGAAGCACCTCATAAGATTGACAGGACAAGTAAAAGGTTCTTCAATTTGGAATAGGGCATGGGAGAACAGGGCCCTAGTCCAAAATCATAGTTTCTGGGAGATCAGAAATGGAAATCTAGCCTGGTTCTAGGAGGTGTAGAGCCTCTAACTTGCACTTGATTATCCATCATTACCTACAGTTTTCCCTCACTCATCTCTCTCTTTTGCCTTATTTTCCTTGTAAACCTACCCAGATCATTACATTTGATGTCTTTAAGAATGATTAAGTGAACTTTCCTAATGTGTGACTGTTTTGTTTAGATTTTGACATATTTACAAAGATTCCGCAGCTGTCTGGCAATTCCACAGCCATTCAGCGATTCCGCAGCCATCTGGTGATTCCGCAGCCTTTTTGTTAATCTCAAGGTTCCACGTGTCATTTTGCAAAACGAACCACATGGGCACATGGCAATAAAGGTGCTCAAGGTTCCTGTGCTATTGGTTCGGTCAGCCACATCATCTACACCTCCGGTCAACGAGGGTCAAGCCACGGTCAACAAAGGCAACTTAAACGGTGTTGCGTAAGCTGTTGGGTCACGTCAATGCAACTGGTGATTTGTCCGTGTTACACAGGTTGTGGGAAACATAATCCAACCCTGGATTCAATTCCCATAACGACCATAACCTCCAGCTCATCCACGAGGCTCATGACGTGTTGCTGAACCTTTATTACGCATGACAGATTAGTTAATTTTCAGTTTCTAGCTTTACGCATTAGGCAACCGTTTAGATGCCTATAAAAACTAGCGTCTGTGTACGCTTAATGTTACTTTTTAGTTGCTGTGTTTTATGAACTTGTTATAATTTTAGTGCATTTCAAGACTCTGTTTTGATAGTGCTGTTCTAGCACTCTTGACTGTAATTTTCTGCATATGGAGTAATAGAAGACAGTGTTGTTCTGACGTTTTCAAATCATTGAGTCTTCTTTGGGTTTTATGAATGGAGGGCCCCCGTTCATGACAGCCCTTGTATAGTATTTTATGTTTATATTCTTGCTATTTCCATATTTTCCATTCAGCATTTCCTTTTCTTTGAAACATGTACAGCTTAATTCACTTTCATTGTCATTTCATTTGCAGCATTCACTTTGACTGATCAGATTTGTTTTTTTGCAAGTTTTTAAACCCGGGATTGTGTGTGTGTTTGTGTATTTGCTTTATATCTAGTGGTAGTTTCAGTTGTCTTATTCATAGTGCTGCCTTTTACTCTGTTTTCTAGTTTAGCTTTTAGTTTAGTTTCTCAAGTTGTATGCTAACTGATTAATGGTCTCTTTATCATAAACTGTTTATCTTTAAGAGAGCAGAATACTAATGAATTACAACTTGTTTTGAAGTAGTCTTGGCTTATATCACTGACTCTCTTTTTCCACTTGTTACACATAACCATGTATGTTGGAAGCAGAATGATGGAGAAAGGCATAGTGGTGTTATAATTTGTCATTTAGAGCTTTATCATTTCTTATACTTATCTTTAGCTACTTCCTAATCGTGTTTTACACAGTACTATGTGTTAGAAGCAGAGAGTTAGGAAGAGATAAACATTATCATTGGTCTTTGAAGTGATTTTCTTATCTTTTTATTTGCAGCAACATGAGTAGTGACTAATGCCATTAGAAAATGGTTCTTTGCTTTCAACTCATTTCAAGTTATTTATTTCTTTCAAGCTTTTCCTTTTCAGCAAGTAGTTAGAAACCACTAATCACACACCCTCACTCATCTAGAATTCACCTTACACACACTATCACTCATCTGTTTATAAAATCATCACTCCATCTTAGGAAGATAAATTAACCACAAACAACACCCCAAACGACAAAAAGCTCTAAGAGGTTGCTTAAGTACATATAGTACACCTTCACTTCATCAGCTTACGAGCCCCGGGTTGACAATTAATGACATCAATTTAGAAACACTAAATTGACTAAACATTTTGGCGCCGTTGCCGGGGAAGTGAAATTAAGTAGCCATATTCTTAGAAAAAAAAACATAAAAATTTCAAGGAAAGAAGTTGATAACCTATCAAAGTATGCTCTCCTCTTGCACTTCAAGGTGATCTGGAGGATCAGAAAAGAGAAAGTTATTGATTTGGTAGTTTCTTGAGTATGCTCTCTTCTTGCACCTAGAGTGAACTGGAAGATCAGAAAAAGAACTATTAACTTGACTTGAAGAAAAATAATAAAAAATGACATGCATAGAGCTAGAGATTCTAGAGGAAGGTTTTTAGCTAGAGCTCGAAGTTCAACTTTTACAAGTCCATCTGCTTCAAGGGATAGACAAGAGACACCTCCCTTATCTCCAACCGACACTCCTAGTCCTAGAATTCCTGGAATTCAAGAGCCAAGAGTTGACTCTCCTACACCTTCTATTGAGTTTGAACCAGGAAGAGACTCTTCTCTTTATCCTACAAAAAGACCAATTGTAATTGAGGAAGTTGAATCATCTGAAGAAGAAGGAGAAATCTCTTCTCATTCACCTTTTGTAGAGGAACCAGAAGATTTTGAAATCCCTAGGAGAACCATCATGGCAGAGGAAGAAGGAGGTGGTAGGGGTAGAGGTAGAGGTAGAGGAGGAGGAGGAAACAACAACAATAATGGAGGTAGAGGTCCCCTTGGAGGAGGAAATAGAGATGGGGATAATTCATTTGGGTTTCCCATTGTTAATGAGGATTCCCGAGCCACTATGAAAAAAATATCACCATCTGTCCTCCCAAATTTCCATGGGTTAAGGACTGAGGACCCTGAAACATTCTTATTTGAGTTTGAAGTGGTGTGTCGAACTTATGACTACCTGGATGACTCTCAGAAACTCAAATTGTTCCCTTCAACACTGAAGGATCAAGCCTTGAAATGGTTCATGGGGTTACTCACTCAATCCATTAGGTCTTGGGATGAAATGAAACAGACATTTTTGGATAGGTATTTGGACTATTGTATGCCTACTAATCACAAGGACGAGGTTTTTAAAATGATACAAAGAGAAGATGAGAGCTTAGAAGATTTACTTGAAAGATTTCAATATAACTTGAAAAGAGCAAAAATGAGTACCTTGGATGAAGAGACCTTAAAAGCCCTCTTATTAAAAGCCATTAGGGATGAATGGATATATATCCTAAACATGATGGGGAAAGGAGATATTTCTCAACTTTCACTCAATGATATAGCAGAACTCTGTATCCATCTCTCAAGAGGAAAATCAAAAACTCAAAAAGGGCCTATAGATCCTTCTCTCCTAAGAGCAAATAAATCTGCAACAGGATCAGTGAGTAGGGCTGAAATCGGCAATATGCTTGATGAATTTAAAACTGACATCTTAGGGAGTCTTAGTGAACAACTAGATACCCTTAAGATTCACAATAAACAAAAAGCAGAAGCTGAGGCTTTGGCTATTTTTTGCCCGAAATGTAGAAAGAAACATGCTTTAAGGGAATGTCCCTTAGATGCACACATTGTAGAAACATGTGTAATTTGCTCAGAAACTCATGAGACCAAGGATTGTCCTTCAATTCCTGGCCTCAAAGCAGTCTTTCAAGAGGATCCAAACACACTTGAATCTCTCTGTTTTATTGCAAGGAGACCTTGGCAAGGGCAACAGAATCAAGGGTTTAACAACTCTATGAATTCTCAATCCCAACCAAATTGGAATCCTTGGCAACAACCTTGGCCTCAACCTCAAAATGCTTTTCAAGCATGGATGCAAAGCATGCAAAATCCTTATGGGAGATTTGCTCAATTCTATCAATATCCTCCATCATTTCAGAATCAGTAGGCTCCACAACTTCCAAATCAAGGTCAACAACTATCATTGCCATATCCTCAACAACAACAACCTCCTCCACAAAATCAAAATTCTCAATTATCGCTTCAATCCCAGCAGAAATCAAATCAACTTCCCTCTCATCCATTACCAAATCCAAATAATAGGAACCCTCAAAATGCTTACATGATGGAAGGTCAACCATTTCCTACCTATATGGTTGTTCCTCTCAATGAAGTACAACTCAGATCAGGTAGAATCTTAGATCAACCTTCTACAAGTGTTCAACAACCAAGCATTTCTGAGGAAGAATCTCTCAAAGTCAATAAGGGTTCTGAAGTATCAATTCAAAACCAAAATATCCAAAAAGAAAAAGAAAAAGAATCAACCTCCACAACTCCCATAGTTGAGCAACCTACACCTTTAGCTACACCTCCTTTTCCTGAAAGATTACAAATTGACAAAGGAGTGGAAAAGAAAATATGGGTGCCTGACTATAGTTTTCTAGATGAATTGAAGAATGTTTGTATCAAGATCCCCTTGTTACAAGCCATTAAGGAAATTCCCATTCTAGCAAAGACAATAAAGGAGTTGAGTTTGAAGAAAACAGGAAAGAGGACCAGAGATACCAAAAGGATACATCTAGTTGGAAAAATTGCAGACATTATGATGGGTAAGATTACCATGCAAAAATATGTGGACCGCGGTAGCCCTATTGTCAAGACTCATATTAATGGGGTTGAAATCCCAAATACTTTGATTGACTTAGGAGCCGCGATCAACATCATGAGTAGACAGACCATGGATCAGTTAAAGCTTCCTAACCTTCTCTTTACACATACTTTGCTGCAGCTTGCAGATAGATCAATCATTAAACCTGATGGTGTATTGGAAGATATTCCAGTCTCTCTAGATTCTTGGGAATATCCAGTTGATTTTATGATTTTAACTCCCAAGAATAATCTAGGAGGACATCCTCTTATTTTAGGAAGACCTTGGCTGGCCACAGCTGATGCTTTCATCAGTTGTAGGTCTGGGGACATGTATATATCAGATGGTAATTCCACCAAGAAATTCAACTTGTATCCTCCAGCAAAGGAAATAACAGAAATAGGAGAAGATGAGTGGGTTGATGATGAGGATACTATTCAACCTGTTCTAACCATCTCTGAAATCAGTGAGGATAGTCAAATTCTAAATACATTAGAAAATTTTGAAATACCTTTAGAATATGACTCTACACAGTTTCAGTTAGATGCAGACATTGAATATCTCTCCTCTAGACAGATGTCTCTCTTCTCAATGGAAGAGTTTGGTAGTTCTACAGTTGAAATCCTTCCAGGAAAAACATTGAACATTAACAAAAACTTGGAAAGACCACAACAAGAAGAATTAACCAAACTGTTGCAAAAACATTCCACTGCCTTTGCATGGGAATACACTGACATGAAAGGAATCGATCCTAAGACTTGTATTCATCACATCTATATTGAAGAAAACAACAGACCTATTAGGCAACCACAAAGAAGGATGAATCCAAACCTTAGGGAAATCGTGAAAGAAGAACTCCAGAAATTGCTCAAGGTAAACTTCATTTACCCCATTTCAGATAGCCAATGGGTTTCTCCCTTGGTTATAGTGCCCAAAAAGAATGGTAAATGGAGAGTTTGCATTGATTATCGAGAATTGAACAAGGCAACCTTAAAGGATCATTTCCCTCTACCTTTTATTGATCAGGTACTAGACACTTTAGCAGGTAAAAAGTATTTCTCATTCTTGGATGGTTTTAGTGGGTATAATCAAATTCAGGTAGCACCTGAAGATCAAGACAAAACCACATTCACTTGTCCTTGGGGAATTTTTGCCTACCGAGTACTCCCTTTTGGATTGTGCAATGCACCCACTACATTTCAAAGGGCTGTACTAGGAATCTTTTCAGATCTGATTCATGATTGTGTAGAGGTATACATGGACGATTTCACAGTTTATGGTAATACATTTGAAGAAGCTTTGGAAAATTTGGAAAAAGTACTGGTAAGATGTAAGGAAACAAATCTTTCTTTAAGTCATGAAAAGTGTTTTATGATGTTTACTGAAGGGATTGTTTTAGGACATCATATTTTAGGAGATGGGATTAAGGTTGATAATCCAAAGTTGAAGTCATCTCTAAGTTACCTGTTCCAAATTGCCAGAAAGATGTTAGAAGTTTTCTTGGGTTTACTGGGTATTACAGAAGATTTATTGAAAACTTCACTAAGATAGCATCCCCTCTTTTCAAATTGCTTACCAAGGACTGTGAGTTCAAATGGGATCCCGAGTGTCAATCTGCTTTTGAAGCTTTAAAGACTAGAATATCTGAAGCACCCATCTTAAGGGGGCCAAATTGGAAACTCCCTTTCCACATTTCTACTGATGCTTCCATTACAACTCTAGGAGCTGTTTTGGGACAAAAGGATTTGATCCCTTATGCCATTTATTACACAAGTAAGAATTTGACTCCCACTGAGTTAAATTATACTGTTACAGAAAAAGAGTTCTTAGCTGTGGTACATGCGATCAATAAGTTTAGACACTACATAACCGGCTATGAAACCTTTGTCCATACTGATCACTCTGCCATAAGATATTTAATGAACAAACCTGTTACTAATGGTAGAGTTACAAGATGGCTTTTACTCTTACAAGAATTCAACATTACTGTGTTAGATAGACCTGGAAAACAAAACACAGTAGCTGATTTCTTGTCTAGAATCCAAAACACTAATGAAGATTCTCCAGTAGAAGATAAGTTTCCAGATGAATACTTGTTTGCAGTGACTACCAAGACTCCTTGGTATGCAGATATGGCTAATTATCTAGTTACAGGGAAGCTACCTCTACACTTATTTCCTAATGAGAAAAGGAAAATCATTCAGGAGAGTTCACATTTTTCTTGGATTTCTAATGAATTGTTCAAAACAGGGCCAGATTGTATAATCAGAAGGTGTGTTCGGGAAGATGAAATGCCTGACATCCTTAAGGCATGTCATGATGAACCATGCGGCGGGCACTTTGCTGACAAGAGGACAACTTATAAAATCCTTTCTCTAGGATATTATTGGCCTTCTCTCTTCAAAGAAGCAAAGCAGTATGTTAGAAGGTGTGACAGCTGCCAAAGAGTTGGGAAACCAACTCCTTCAAATGAAATGCCTCTACAGCCTCAGGTATGCATCGAACCCTTTGAGAAATGGGCTCTAGATTTCGTTGGACCAATTAATCCTCCATCAAAGCAAAAGAAGTATATACTGGTTTGTACTGATTATGTTACTAAGTGGGTAGAAGCCAAGGCATTGCCTTCTGCCACTGAAAATTCAGTTGTTCAATTTCTTTTTGAGGATATTTTCGCTCGTTTTGGTGTCCCAAGGGAAATTGTGACAGATCAGGGCAGCCAGTTTACATCTAAATTGATGGAGAAGCTGATGGAGGAATATAAGATTAAGCACAGAACATCTACTCCATACCATCCACAATCAAATGGCCAAGTGGAATCTACCAATAAAGTTCTTGAAGGCATTATCACCAAGACTGTTCATCTTCATAGAAGAGATTGGGCGGAAAGGCTCCCTGAAGCCTTATGGGCCTATAGAACTACATGGAAGAACACAACAGGACATTCTCCCTATGAACTTGTTTATGGGAAGGAAGTCCTGCTCCCCATTGAGTTCCAAATCAAGACCTTCAAGATGGCAGTTCAATTGGGAATGAGCCTCACAGAAGCCCAAAGACACAGAATGGACCAGCTAAATGAGCTAGATGAAATAAGGCAAGATGCAATTCTAAGGACCGATCTAATTCAGCACCAAAGATCTAAATGGCATGATCGTCATATCAAAGAAAGAAAGTTTCAGAAAGGAGATTGGGCTCTATTGTTTGATTCAAAGTTCAAAGACTTCAAAGGAAAGTTTCAAACTCATTGGCTTGGGCCATATGAGATTGATGAAGTCTTTAGCAATGGAGCAGTTCGAGTGAAAACTATTGATGAATTTCATACTCCTCTTATTGTGAATGGCCATCGCTTGAAAATCTACCAAAAGCCATTCTCAAAAGAAGAGTTTGTCAAGTTGTTTAAAGAAGATTCTGCAATCACGTTGGTGGAGAAGGATTCTTCTCCTCCATCAGCCTAATCTTTGTTTTTAAAAAAAAATAAAAAAATGTAGAAGCCTGAAAACCAATCTCTGATTGACAGTCTTATGCAGAAAACCTGAGGTGAAAATCAGGGTCACCTGACACCTCATGTTTTCCAAAAAAATCTCTCCTTATTCCATCTCATTTCATCATTACAACCATTTCATTCACCATCTCATTTATTTAATCACTCTCACTCCACCTCATTTCTTTCCATCCATCCATCCATTCATTACATTTCATTCCATCAATAAAGTTATTTTTTTAGATAACTAAAGTTGTTTTGTGCAGCCGGAGGGTACCACTGTAGTTTCCGCAGCTGTCTGGCAATTCTGCAGCCATTTAGCAATTCCGCAGCTCTTTGCACCTGCATAAAAGAAACACAGTCTGTTTGAAAAGAAATTTACAGTTTAGAAGTCATCAACAATAAGTGGAAAAAAGTCATGCAACAACAATAAAACAATGAAGGGTTAGTGGCAAATGATCAAAGGCAATCCAAGCGCGGATATGAGGTATGATCTAAATCCTAAACTTACGGTTATCTCATTTTGCAAAGTTTCCGGGTTATGTTTTTTGCCATTTAATGTAATGATTACCAGTCTTTCCCATCATGCGACCAAAAATCCACGTATCCCCCACACTTATCGGTCCTGTTCACCATGATTTTGAAACTCAATTGCGGCTGCTCCTCCATTAAGGTTTTCGTACCTAAGTGACGTAGACTACTGTACTACGTCTCTCTACGTCATAATCCCGCAGCCAAGTGTAAATCTATGACCGAAGTCTAAGGACCTAACCGTTTCTACCCATCATTTCATAACCCTCCTACGCTCGTATCATTCCATTCACGCTGTTTCATTTCCACAGTTCCCTTATTCCGCTGTGCTCACTACGCTGCTACCTTAGCCATACTCTGTTTTACTTCTTCCTCTCTGCTAATTCTGATTATCAGTGAAAGTATGTTACGGCTGTTACATTAGAGCCATAAATTTACTGTGTTAAGGCCACTGTTGAAGCCGTGTAACATTTTTTCCAAAAGTTTTAGAACAGAGCCGTAGAGCTAATGGGTAAACTCTTAAGAGCAGAACCAGAGGGTTCAAAATTTCTGGAGGGATATCCTCAAGTTAAAGAGGCTTTGCAGAAAGCAAACTGGCTCCAATGCATCCAGAAATTCAGAGGTTACCACAAAGAGGTTACGAAGGCCTTTGCACGTTCCTTTAGAGACAAAGACAATCAAGTGGAGATAGGGGACCTAAAGTTTACAGTCACTGAGAGCAGTATAGCACATGCCACTTCACTCCCACAAACTGGAGAAAGATGGTTTAAAAACAGATCAGTACAAGACCAACAGTGGAAGCAAATCTTAAAGAATCCAGGTATGGATACCAGCATTTTTACAAAAGGGATTCCTGTTACTTATGTCAAGGAAGAATGGACAACTTTACTTTTATTAGTGCAAAAATTCTTTGCTTGTGAGGGAAGGTTTGGAGTTTTATATGTTTACCATGCCAAAGTCATGATGCATTTCTTAGGAGATGATATTAACCTTCCATATTTTCTACTCTCAAGTCTTAGAAAAATGTGTTCAATTGTCCAAAGGAACCCAAGAAACATTGAACCACATCTGTATCATCATGGTCTTGTTAAGATGCTAGTTGAGGAACAGTTGAAAGCAAAAAGAGATACCTGGGAGAGATTTCTTGTGAGAAACCATTTCGAAGAGGCAGGAGAAGCCTCTGTGCCTAGAAAGAGTAGAAGAAAAAGAGAAGAGGCTACCCCTGAAACTGTTGTCCAAGAAGAAACTGTCCAAGACCCTGTTGAAGAAGAAAATGTTGCCCATCATTATGAACATGAAATTGACCCTGAACCTGCTGAAGACATTGATCAAACAGCTCAAGAAATCATTGCAGAAACCCTGCAAGAAATTGTACAAGAAGCTGCTCAAAAGAAAAAGGAGAGTAGGAAGAAACAAAAGAAAGATAAAGGAAAATCCATAGCTCAAGAAACCTACCTTACTCCTGAAAATTCCAAGAAGACACTCAGCCCTTAGCACAAAGAATGGCCAAACTCCATGAGACTGCCCTTTCCAAGAAGGTGGAAAAACAAAGGCAAAAGGCACAAAAAGAAAAACAGAACATCACCACCGTGAGAAGGAGCAGAAGGATACAAGACAAAGTGGGGGCCACAAAGGGTAAAAAATCACTCATCATTGACTTGAGCACACCTGAAAAGGTTGCTACAAGACTTGACTTTGAGAAAAGCCCTCCACACGCTGAGTATGTTGAGACTAGTCCTCCACGTGAGGAAAGTCCTTTTGAGCATGAACCTGAATATGAACATGGATCCGAATTTGAGTATGAACCTAGTCCAAAGAAGTCACCAGAGGTTGACCCAGATCAGCAGAAAGTTTATAATTACCTGGAGACGTTAGAACAAGCAGCTGCTGGTCCAAGCACTGTTCAACCTTTGGAGCAGCAAGTTCAATCACTGAAGCAAGAAGTATTTGAGCTGGAGGTACTAAATCGCCACATCAAACAAGAAAATGAAAGACTGAAGGAACAGAGCAATGTGGACAAGATGGTCCAAGATAATACCATGCTTCATATGGGCCTTTGGCAAAAGGAAAACAAAAAGCTCAAGAAGAGATGCAGGAAGTTAAACAGAGCTTTGATCAATTTAAAATTCAGATGTTTGATGAAAAGACCAAGAGTCAATGTGGCCACATAGAGGAAGAAGAGAAGACTAGATGTCTTAGCAGAGGCATCTCAGCAGGTGGATTGAACAATGTTTTCGTTGCATGAGGACATGCAACACCCTCGTAGTGGGGGTATGTAGAGCCTCTAACTTGCACTTGATTATCCATCATTACCTACAATTTTCCCTCACTCATCTCTCTCTTTTGCCTTATTTTCCTTGTAAACCTACCCAGATCATTACATTTGATGTCTTTAAGCATGATTAAGTGAACTTTGCTAATGTGTGACTGTTTTGTTTAGATTTTGACATATTTACAGAGATTCCGCAGCTGTCTGGCAATTCCGCAGCCATTCAGCGATTCCACAGCCATCTGGTGATTCCACAGCCTTTTTGTTAATCTCAAGGTTCCACGTGTCATTTTGCAAAACGAACCACATGGGCTATTGGTTCGGTCAGCCACATCATCTACACCTCCGGTCAACGAGGGTCAAGCCACGGTCAACAAAGGCAGCTTAAACGGTGTTGCGTAAGCTGTTGGGTCACGTCAATGCAACTGGTGATTTGTCCATGTTACGCAGGTTGTGGGAAACATAATCCAACCCTGGATTCAATTCCCATAACGACCAGAACCTCCAGCTCATCCACGAGGCTCATGACGTGTTGCTGAACCTTTATTACACATGACAGATTAGTTAATTTTCAGTTTCTAGCTTTACGCATTAGGCAACTGTTTAGATGCCTATAAAAACTAGCGTCTGTGTACGCTTAATGTTACTTTTTAGTTGCTGTGTTTTATGAACTTGTTATAATTTTAGTGCATTTCAAGACTCTGTTTTGATAGTGCTGTTCTAGCACTCTTGACTGTAATTTTCTGCATATGGAGTAATAGAAGACAGTGTTGTTCTGACGTTTTCAAATCCTCGAGTCTTCTTTGGGTTTTATGAATGGAGGGCCCCCGTTCATGACAACCCTTGTATAGTATTTTATGTTTATATTCTTGCTATTTCCTTATTTTCCATTCAGCATTTCCTTTTCTTTGAAACATGTACAACTTAATTCACTTTCATTGTCATTTCATTTGCAGCATTCACTTTGACTGATCAGATTTGTTTTTCTACAGGTTTTTAAATCCGGGATTGTGTGTGTGTTTGTGTATTTGCTTTATATCTAGTGGTAGTTTCAATTGTCTTATTCATAGTGCTGCCTTTTACTCTGTTTTCTAGTTTAGCTTTTAGTTTAGTTTCTCAAGTTGTATGCTAACTGATTAATGGTCTCTTTATCATAAACTGTTTATCTTTAAGAGAGCAGAATACTAATGAATTACAGCTTGTTTTGAAGTAGTCTTGGCTTATATCACTGACTCTCTTTTTCCACTTATTACACATAACCATGTATGTTGGAAGCAGAATGATGGAGAAAGGCATAGTGGTGTTATAATTTGTCATTTAGAGCTTTATCATTTCTTAGACTTATCTTTAGCTACTTCCTAATCGTGTTTTACACAGTACTATGTGTTAGAAGCAGAGAGTTAGGAAGAGATAAACATTATCATTGGTCTTTGAATTGATTTTCTTATCTTTTTATTTGCAACAACATGAGTAGTGACTAATGCCATTAGAAAGTGGTTCTTTGCTTTCAGCTCATTTCAAGTTATTTATTTCTTTCAAGCTTTTCATTTTCAGCAAGTAGTTAGAAACCACTAATCACACACCCTCACTCATCTAGAATTCACCTTACACACACTATCACTCATCTGTTTATAAAATCATCACTCCATCTTAGGAAGATAAATTAACCACAAACAACACCCCAAACGACAAAAAGCTCTAAGAGGTTGCTTAAGTACATATAGTACACCTTCACTTCATCAGCTTACGAGCCCCGGGTTGACAATTAATGACATCAATTTAGAAACACTAAATTGACTAAACAGGAGGATAATTAGCAGCGGGAGGATAATATCCGCAGTGAAGAATTAGCAGACATTCACACCGATACTATCAACAAAGGATTAAGGAGGGTAAGTGACTATTGGGACCAATCAAGGAACAATGGGAAATGGAGAAGATGGAAACTTCCAGATTGCAGTGGAATGGGCATGATGCATACTCAAGCTATAGCCCTTAAAGGTCTTTTAGAAAAGAGGCAAATCTTAAACTCAACCTTGGACGATCAATTAAGACGGGGAAAGAACAAGGCAGGTCTCTTCACCCTTAAGGAGGCCAAAAGGATAGATTCAGGGATTAACTTTCCAAACATAGATAAGACGTGGAAAGAACTCTGGGATAATCCTAATTGGATGAAAGTCAAACTGTTCAAGTGGCTGGTTCAACAGGGCAAGATTCTGACATGGGATAATGTAATATCCCCAGAATGTTGTAAATATTTTATTTACCATAGTGAAAAACAAACTAAAGGATGATGGTTATTATCTGTTGCATTAATTAATATTTTTATATTAGTGAATGAAAATGAGAAATGATTTCCTAGTGACGAGGATATCATGTAACTTCTGAGGAGGGAAGTTAAAAAAAGGAAATAGTTGCTGAACCCTAACTACCTCCCCTAACCGTGGATGGCTTCCAGGAAAAGGAAGGCAGGGGAGGAAAAATTGTGTTGTAGAGACAGGCAGTGAAAGAAGGGAAAAGAAACTTACTATGTCTGGTGATGATCAGATAGTAAGGGCGTAGAGCACGAGCAACCTGCAAAAGACTGAATGTCTTTGAGCAAGCTAGGGGGGAGATTTGGTCTCGAAAGACAATCTCATGGTCGGGTGGTTTGACTAGCTACAGAATCAGAGGTGATCTCTTCCTCTGGAGTTATTTATTTGGAAGCAATACAGGTATGAGGTACCAACCGAAGACTGTACTAATTTCTGAACCAAATTAGAAGTGTTTTTCTCTGCAAGCAACAGGTTCCTAGGGTTATAACCAAAATAAATATAGTAAGTTCAGATACTTTCTTTATATACAGGACTTCTAATTCTGAAAGGCACAAGTAGAAGTGTAACTGTCAAGGAGAGTTATTCTCAGTTAAGAATTTAATTAACGGTCTCTTTTTAGATAACTTTGTTCTGAATGGAAAGTTGAATTCGATTTAGTTGAACAACTTCATTTCGACAGACTTTAGTATGCTGGTAGAGTGATTCTGTTGCAAAGAAAGAATATAGTTCTATTACCAGTTCCATGCATTAAGGAAAAGAAAGTTAAGACCATAGGGAGGCAAATGAAATAGGCTACCTAGACTAATGAACTTTCAAATATCAAAACTATATGATAACTTATGGACTTTGTAGACAGCTCCTAAATAAAAAAAGAAGCGGAAAGCTTTCTCATATGCAAGACTAAATATAGAATTGATATTAGTAGGCTCATTTGCAAATATTCTAAGGACAAATGTAACATCAAAAAACAAAAAAAGAGAACTGATGATAGTGCCTCTTTCGTAAGCAACTTAAAGACCATAACTAAACTCATAACAGTTGCTTGATGCAAGTAACATAAAGACAATAAAGAACTGTAATAGATGCCTCATTTGAAGTTACCTAAAGACAATGTTAGAGCATAATAACATGTTCTGAAGCAAACAATGATTCTAGGGTGTGCGAAGATGGGTCGCTCTGCCCTGTGATCAGGGTTATGAGCCATGGATGAACCCAAGAAACCCTGAACCAGAGCATAACAGTGGACCTTTTTTGGGTCATAGCGGAACCATTCTAGGAATAAAACCCTCAAGGGTTAAGAACGGAAGGCAACTGATAGGAAATGGATGTGCGAGAGGAAATATTAATGCAGTGACCCTGAGTGAACGGGCACTGACATTTTCAAACCAAAAATTCGCACTCAATAGGATTACGACCAAAATCTAGATGCGGATTAACAAGGGACTTTGTAACTGAAACTCATTATTAATTGTAAAGAACAGAGCTCTATGTTGGCCGAGGCCACTTTTCAACTTCAAAAAAATTATGCATAGTTTCAATGCAAACAAGACCATGAAATGCGAACAGTCTATGTACATGAAATGCGAACAGTCTACATATATATATTCGCTCCAGCTTAAAAGAAAAACCAACAAGGTATTGTTTTTCACAACAACAAAGAGGGTTCGATGCCGTGGCATAATAATCATAGCCATGCACCAAAGTGAATCACATTACACCCGAGAAGAGTTATATACAGTTCCACAACCTGAATACCAGTACAATTACAAAATAATAAACGAGTTGGAGTCTATATATGCCTAAGTAGCTGTAAGCACTGAGCTCGTAAGGGGACACATCACCCTTAAAAACAACTTTATGTAGAATGAAACCCTGGAAGGAAAGACCCTTCGATGAACTTGGGAAAGTCTTCTAAAACCCTTAACCTTAACTCTTCAGCCGAGGGCATCAGGCCGGAACAAATTTCATACCTGGAAACCCTTAAAGCCAATGCTGGAGGAGAGCTATTCCACCAGATGTGGCCGAGAGATTTCATGGGGGTCATCAGACAACCTGCATGGAGTCATAGCCATAAGAAACATGGTTAGTGTGACTATTAACAATAACTGAGACAACAATAGAAAAATTAGGAAACTATTTTCCAATTCGAATATGCCTTACTCGGGGAATGTTGAGACCTTATTGAAGGAGCAACTCTTTCTGGAGCAGCTGGGAGCCCTTGCAATACCCGGTTTATCCTGCAAGAAACATGAAACCATCAATGAAATGATGAATCGAGCAATAGTGAGTGAGTAGTACTCCAGCTAAGTGAGTTAAGATGATGAGTAATATTAGCTTTGCTAAAACGCCATTTACATGAAGGACCCGAGCATTGTTTAATACCAGCAATTTGAGCGAAGATTTGTCATGTCGATTCACTGGAGCTGCTAATGCAAGGGCCAAACCAGAGCAGGCTCCGTAAGGAGCTGCCCAGAAAATGAGAACAATCACAATGCATCCCAGAGAAGAGGTCAAAACCCGCGAAGGTAACCACCGTTGGATCGCGGAAGGCAATCTCCACCGTCGATGAGGTAGGGTTTCCTAGTGGTTGGTGCGACCGGACCACCTGCCCGGGCCACGTACAGGATGGAGCGGGCAGAGTTAATATCACTCGCAGCAGATAAGGCAAGCCACGTGATGGCAGTAGCATAAGAAATAGAATTAGAGTCTGTTTGTTAGCCGCGTGGACCGTCATGCATAAAAACCAAATCTTTGATATTAAACGCTTTAATAATACTAGTACATAGGTGTTATATCAAATCTGGAGCTGCGTGTAAATATGTGCACAGTATGGTGGAGGGAAATATATAGTTGTAACAATTTTTTTTTATGAGCTTTGTAAGTTCCGGTAAATAATTAAGGTAGAGTCATTACAAGTGGTATCAGAGCCAAGTTTCAAAAACTGTGGCCTCTGGAAGAAAAGAAAAGAAAAAAAACATAGACAGATAAAGTGTAATCATTTTATTCCCATTTCTATTTTGCAATTTTTTTTCAAAAAATAAAAATTAAAAATAAAAATACAATTAATGTGTTCACCCTCCTTCTGTTACATTTCTTATGATAAGTACAGGAAAACAGAAGACCACCGATATGAGAAGAGCAGACAGTGTTTCATGTAGGTTTGTGGCGGGTCAGGGACCTGTAACAGGCCCTGAAAATAACCCAGAATTATGGGTACAGCTTGGAGAAGAGGCTCGCAATACGAATCTTGCAATACTAGAGATAGTACAAGAGTTGAAAAATGAAATGGCCCGATTGCGGGAAGATAACGCAAGGTTAACCCTGGAACAGGAAAGGATTATAAAGAGCCTATCTGACAAGCAAAATCAGCAACCACTGAATCCCAGCGCTGAGCAGCAAAGGGTGTCTGAGGAGCGAAATCACCACACAGAACCTGAAGAGTCAGAAGGAAGGGAGGAAGAACGGGAAGAACGATCTGATAATGCTTCCGAGCAGCACACATCAAAAAGGCAATGGATAGAGTTGCAAGGGGAGTTTCATAAGATCAAACCGCCACACTTTGATGGGGAATTGGAGGAAGCAGCCGAGGCATGGTTGATTAATATGAATAAATACTTCCAGCTATATGAGTACGACCACAACCTCAAGGCACGGTTGGCCATTTTCCAATTACAAGGAAAAGCCACCCTGTGGTGGGAAGAAGTTAAGATTGTAAGAGGAGTAAGCGAACAGAATATAACTTGGGAAAAATTTCAAAAATACTTTAAGGAAAGATACCTGACCGAACGTTTCTATGATGAAAAGGCAAGAGAATTCCATGACTTGCGACTGGGACAACAAACCATGGATGAATTTATCACTCGTTTTACTTCATTGCTCCGTTATGTGCCTTATATTCGAGAGGAAAAGGCTAAAGTACAGAGGTTCGTCAGTAGTTTACCTTTGAGCATGAGGGAAAGAATTGAGTTTGATAATCCAAAGACAATGGATGAGGTAATACGTAAAGCCAAGATTTGTTACCAGCAAAGTAAACAAAAAGGAGAAATTCCGGGTAAAAGATGGAATGATAAGAGAAGCAGCAAGTTGGCTGGAAACAATAAAGGGAATCGTGGTAGTGGTAACAAGGGTTTTGCCAAAGGGAAAAACAACAGAAATTTATAGAAGAATTCGCTCAGGTCAAAGCCAACTAATGAGTCCAGAATCAGCGAACAACCTAGAAAGATAGATAGTGAAGGGACAGCAAGGCCTCTGGTGCAATGTTGGGGCTGCGGTGGGCCTCATTACGTTAAAAATTGTCCTCAACGAAAGGGAACCGAACAGGTTTCCCAGATCCATGAAGCATCTACAGTCGGTGATGTAGGACGTAGTTTACCAAGGATTAATGTTGCCCTAGAAGATCGTCAGGTGGAGTACCAGCCGACCATGGTGGAATTTGAAGGTAAGATCTCAGACCTTGCTGTAACTATTTTAATTGATCCTGGAGCTACATTAAGTTATATTAGTCCTAAGGTTGTGGAGCATTGTAGATTGCAACCTGTTAAATTTAAGGACCCTTGGCTAGTACAGCTGGCTACAGGGGCAAAGAGACGAGTGCTTGCTAAGGTAAATAATTGGACAGCCAGTGATGGCTGATTTAAATGTGCTTCCTCTTGGTTCGTATGATGTACTGATTGGTATGGACTGGTTAGAAAAACACTAGTCCATAGTTAACTGTAAAACAAAGACTATATATTACAAAGATGAGCTTGGGGCAAGGCAAGAGATGCAAAGAATTAAGCGGCTAGTGCAAATTCAGCCAATAACCGCCTCTCAGTTAGCAAAATGCATTAGGAAGGGATGTCAGATTTATGCCATCCAAGTGGGTTATGCTAACTCAAAAAATAAAATAGCCACATTGGAAAACATTCCTGTGATACAAGAATTTGCTGATGTGTTTCTAGAAGAGATTCCCGGACTGCCACCTAAGAGAGACATAGACTTTACTATCAAATTGGTGCCAGGGGCAGCCCCGGTATCCCAAGCACCCTATAGAATGAGCACACCAGAATTGACAGAGTTAAAAATGCAATTACAGGAGTTGTTAGACAAAAACTACATTCGCCCCAGTGTGTCTCCTTGGGGAGCCCCAGTATTGTTCGTTAAGAAAAAGGACGGGACCCTCCGCATGTGTATGGATTATTGTCAATTAAATAAATTGCCAATAAAAAATAAGTAACCTCTACCCCATATTGATGAACTTTTTTATCAAGTAAAAGGAGCAACGATATTCTCCAAGATTGATTTGCGATCAGGGTATCACCAAATCAGGATTAAAGAAGAAGACATAGCTAAAACTGCTTTTAGAACACGATATGGTCATTATGAGTTTGTGGTGCTACCCTTTGGGTTAACCAACGCCCCTGCAACCTTTATGTGTTTAATGAACAACATATTTCATCAGTATTTGGATAAGTTTGTGCTAATTTTTATTGATGATATACTAATATATTCTCGAACTATGGAAGAGCATAAGGAGCATCTCAGATTGGTACTGCAAACCCTCCGAGAACACCAGTTATATGCCAAGTTCAGCAAGTGTGATTTCTTTAAGGAACAAATACAATATTTGGGACATATAATCACTAAAGAAGGGATCGCGGTGGATCCCGAAAAGATAAGGACCATAATGGAATGGCCAGTACCAAAGGATGTGGCAGACATCAGATCCTTCATGGGATTAGCAGGTTATTACAGATGGTTTGTAGAAGGATTCTCGAGAGTAGCTTATCCTATCACTTCCTTATAGAAAAAGGGAAGAACTTTTAGATGGACCCCAGAATGCCAAAAGAGTTTTGAGCAACTTAAGCATCTGCTCACCACCGCACCCATTCTAAGCATAGCCGATCCTAGTAAAGATTATGTGGTGTGCACGGATGCAAGCAAGGAAGGGGTAGGAGGCGTGTTAATGCAAGAAGGGAAGGTAATTGCTTACGAGTCAAGGAAATTAAAAGAACATGAGCAAAAATATTCCGCTTATGACTTGGAGTTGGCAGCCATCATTCACACATTAAAAATGTGGCGACATTATCTTGTGGGAAGAAATTTTTTATTATTGACAGACCACCACAGTCTGACCAACTATTTTAGCCAACCCACCTTAAATGCTAGGCAAGCACAGTGGGTGGATTTCCTAAGTGGCTTTGATTTCGAGATCAAGCATTTGAAGGGGAAAGAGAACCGGGTGGCAGACGCTTTAAGTCGAAAATTACAATGTCTTTATGAGATTTCTTGCAGTGAAGGGAAAAGCACCTTCGAAGAAATGATTAAGGAGGCAGCAGAACAAGATATCGCATATCAACAAATAAAACAACAAGTACAACATTCGACCAACAAAGAAAATCAACAAGGTTATGCTATAGATGTTGCTGGAATGTTGTATTATAAGAAAATGTTGTATGTGCCCAATCAAAACAGCATTAAAAACTTGATTTTGGATGAATTTCATAAAAGTCATTATGTCGGACACCTGGGGTATCAGAAAATGATCACTGCGCTCTGAAAAGAATATTATTGGCTGGGTATGAAGAAAGATGTGGCTGAGTACTTGGCACGTTGTTTGGAGTGCCAACAAATTAAAGTAGAACACCAACACCCTGCGAGGTTATTACAACCATTACCCATTCCGGAATGGAAGTGGGAAACCATTTCTATGGACTTCATAACAAGTTTGCCCAAGACAAAGAAAAATAACAACTCCATCATGGTGGTGGTGGACAAATTAAGTAAATCAACACATTTTATACCTGTGCAATCTACTTATAGAGTTGTACAGATCACCCATATTTTTATGCAGAACATATTTAGGTTGCATGGGTTACCAAAAATAATAATTTCAGACCGTGATGTAAAATTTACATCGGCCTTTTGGAAAACCTTGTTTGTAGAATTGGGGACTCAGCTGAATTTCAGTACAGTGTATCACCCTCAGACTGATGGACAAACAGAATGGGTGAACCAGGTGGTGGAAGACATGTTAAGGGCATATGTAATGCAGCAACCAACTAAGTGGGAAGATTATCTGCACTTGGTCGAGTTCGCGTACAATAATGGCTATCATACATCATTGCAAATGAGCCCATTTGAAGTATTGTACGGGCGGAAGTGTCACACGCCCTCAAGCTGGGGTGGACCGGAAGACAGATTGATGTTAGGTCCTGAAATTCTTAAGGAAATGGAGGAAATGGTTAAGAAGGTACGGTCCAATTTAAAAGTAGCTCAGGATAGGCAAAAGAACTTTGCTGACCAGAAAAGGAAGTTTAAAGAGTATCAAGTCGGTGATCATGTGTATGTGAGAATTCGAGCAAAAAAGAGCACATTACAATGGAGCGAGTGCGCTAAGTTGGCACCTCGATTTTGTGGACCATTTCAGGTCTTAGCAAGAATTGGGCCGGTGGCTTACCAGCTCGCTTTGCCGAGTCACATACAAGTCCACAATGTCTTCCATGTTTCCGTGTTAAAAAAATATGTTTATGATCCTAAGCATGTAATCAGATGGCAGGATATACAGGTGAGAATTATCTCCGGTAGATCAGTCTAAATGTTTTCTTTTAAAAGAAACTGATTTAGGATGTTGCATGTTGCAGGTCGAACCGGAAGGAGAAATCTTGGTCGAACCGCTGAACATCCTCGACCAGAGAGAAGTAATGCTGCGGAAACGAGCTATTACCCAAGTTAAAGTGCAGTGGCAACACTTTGGGCCTGATGAGGCCACCTGGGAAGATGAAAAACTCATGAAAAAGGCTTACCCAGGGTTGTTCATAACTGAAAGACATCGGGACGATGTCCAATTTCAGGAGGGGGAGATGTAATATCCCCAGAATGTTGTAAATATTTTATTTACCATAGTGAAAAACAAACTGAAGGATGATGGTTATTATCTGTTGCATTAATTAATATTTTTATATTAGTGAATGAAAATGAGAAATGATTTCCTAGTGACGAGGATATCATGTAACTTCTAAGGAGGGAAGTTAAAAAAAGGAAACAATTGCTGAACCCTAACTACCTCCCCTAACCGTGGATGGCTTCCAGGAAAAGGAAGGCAGGGGAGGAAAAATTGTGTTGTAGAGACAGGCAGTGAAAGAAGGGAAAAGAAACTTACTATGTCTGGTGATGATCAGATAGTAAGGGTGCAGAGCGCGAGCAACCTGCAAAAGACTGAACGTCTTTGAGCAAGCTAGGGGGGAGATTTGGTCTCGAAAGACAATCTCATGGTTGGGTGGTTTGACTAGCTATAGAATCAGAGGTGATCTCTTCCTCTAGAGTTATTTATTTGGAAGCAATACAGGTATGAGGTACCAACCAAAGACTATACTAATTTCTGAACTGAATTAGAAGTGTTTTTCTCTGCAAGTAATAGGTTCCTAGGGTTATAACCAAAATAAATATAGTAAGTTCAGATACTTTCTTTATATACTGGACTTCTAATTATGAAAGGCACAAGTAGAAGTGTAACTGTCAAGGAGAGTTATTCTCAGTTAAGAATTTAATTAACGGTCTCTGTTTAGATAACTCTGTTTCGAATGGAAAGTTGAATTCGATTTAGTTGAACAACTTCGTTTCGACAGAATTTAGTATGCTGGTAGAGTGATTTTGTTTCAAAGAAAGAATATAGTTCTATTACCAGTTCCATGCATTAAGGAAAATAAAGTTAAGACCATAGGGAGGCAAATGAAATAGGCTACCTAGACTAATGAACTTTCAAATATCAAAACTGTATGATAACTTATGGACTTTGTAGACAGCTCCTAAATAAAAAAAAGAAGCGGAAAGATTTCTCATATACAAGACTAAATATAGAACTGATATTATGATCCGAATGGAAAATGGCATCAACCCATGGTACTCATCCACCCATATTATTCATCGACCCATGGAATTTACCCATGGTATTGTAAATAGCATCTGCCCGTGGTATTGTAAAATCCACCCATGGTATTCATTCACCCATGGAATTGACCCGTGGTATTGTAATGGAAAAATACTATAAGTAACAAGTCACATTTTGTAAAATGACAGATTGTCCGCCACAATGTAGCCTTTACAGTTCAAAGGCATGTAGCCACCACATCTCTTCTCAGAGATAAGCTACCATCGCCCTAGATGGTTTATTTCCACTTCTGTTTGTAATCATATTTCAGTATTTTACAGTAATGAAATGAAGTATTATTTCCACTGCATATCTGTCTTTATGGTTATCTCTCTAATTTGCTGTGTTCCTATTTAAATCTGGATCAGTGGGTTTTAATAAAAAGTCTCTTTGTGGTTTTGTTTATTGGGCATTCTGCTATTTTTCTTCTGGAAATTCAAGTTTTCAGATCTTGGGGGTCTCTCCTCCCAAGATCCATTTCAATCTTTTAGATCTTGGGGGCCTCCCTCCAAGATCTGGATCAGTGGTATTGGAGCAGGTTACGATTCCATGGGAATGAGGGTTTCATGCATATTTCAGTCTCAATTTTTTTGCAGGAATTTTTTGGGCGGCGACTTTGCAGATCAGATCTGAAACATTTGGTACAAAATTTACAAAAACAAATACCAGATCTGGATTCCTCTCGAAAAATCACCCAATTTCAAAAAAAAAGGGTCGAATCGGAGTTCGGATGTGGGAGATATCGCTGATTTAAAATCAGCTATTTTATCAGAATTTTTGTGACGACGGAACTGTTGCAGCGCGAATCTGAGATCTCAGAGTGTCCAGATAAGGATTTCCAACTCATGGGAAGATGCAAAATGATCCTTCTGCTTCTAAAAACAGGTTATAATAAATATTCTGAGTTATATTGGCCGAGTTATGTCCATTTTAATTTTGGAGCAGCATTCAGAGTGGGTTTCCATTGGAGACGTGCTCTCCCACCCCACTTTAGTAGGCATCTGCTTCACATTCATCAGTTTCAACATAGCAGCATTCGGCTTGGGTTATTTGGAGACGTGCCCTCCCACCCCAGGCTATGTAGACACCTGCTACTTCATCAGCAACCAACATCATGGTTATGGGTCAACCGCATAAAATCCTTGTCATCGAAGTCCATTTGCTAGGCCGCACACTGTCAGAATCATAGTTGGTCACAAGCATTACAGGGTATCTCTATCCTCGGATCTTCGTTTATCAGGGTTTTGGGTTAACCACATAAAACCCTTATCTTCAATGGCTCTTCATATTCAACAAAGGCTTCGCAGGAGGGAACTTTACGCAATGGGGACCATTGCTTCTTAAGGAGGGAGGAATGATCCGAATGGAAAATGGCATCAACCCATGGTACTCATCCACCCATATTATTCATTGACCCATGGAATTTACCCATGGTATTGTAAATGGCATCTGCCCGTGGTATTGTAAAATCCACCCATGGTATTCATTCACCCATGGAATTGACCCGTGGTATTGTAATGGAAAAATACTATAAGTAACAAGTCACATTTTGTAAAATGACAGATTGTCCGCCACAATGTAGCCTTTACAGTTCAGAGGCATGTAGCCACCACATCTCTTCTCAGAGATAAGCTACCATCACCCTAGCTGGTTTATTTCCATTTCTGGTTGTAAGCATATTTCAGTATTTTCCATTAATGAAATGAAGTATTTCCGCTGCATAACTCTCTTTATGGTTACCTCTGTATTTTGTTGCATTCATGTTTAAATCCAAATCAGTGGGTTTTAATAAAAAATTTCTTTGTGGTTTTGTTTATTGGGCATTCTCCTATTTTTCTTCTGGCAATTCAAGTTTTCAGATCTTGGGGTCCTTTCCCCCAAGATCCATTGCAAGTTTTCAGATCTTGGGGGTCTCTCCTCCCAAGATCCATTTCAATCTTTTAGATCTTGGGGGCCTCCTCCCAAGATCCATTTCAATCTTTTAGATCTTGGGGGCCTCCTCCCAAGATCCATTTCAATCTTTTAGATCTTGGGGGCCTCCTCCCAAGATCTGGATCATATTAGTAGGCTCATTTGCAAATATTCTAAGGACAAATGTAACATCAGAAAACAAAAAGAGAGAACTGATGATAATGCCTCTTTCGTAAGTAGCTTAAAGACCATAACTACACTCATAACAGTTGCTTGATGCAAGTAACATAAAGACAATAAAGAACTGTAATAGATGCCTCATTTGAAGTTACCTAAAGAAAATGTTAGAGCATAATAACATGTTCTGAAGCAAACAACGATTCTGGGGTGTGCGAAGATGGGTCGCTCTGCCCCGTGGTCAGGGTTATGAGCCACGGATGAACCCAAGAAACCCTGAACCAGAGCATAACAGTGGACCTTTTTTTGGGTCGTAGCG
The DNA here is from genome assembly GCA_031772625.1 of Pinus tabuliformis. NCBI lineage: Eukaryota > Viridiplantae > Streptophyta > Pinopsida > Pinales > Pinaceae > Pinus > Pinus tabuliformis. The sequence continues at coordinate 289,700,415 of CM062808.1, read as the reverse complement.
GAACCATTCTAGGAATAAAACCCTCAAGGGTTAAGAATGGAAGGCAACTAATAGAAAATGGATGTTCAAGAGGAAATATTAATGCAGTGACCTTGAGTGAATGGGCACTGACATTTTCAAACCAGAAATTTGCACACAGTAGGATTACGACCAAAATCTAGATGTGGATTAACAAGGGACTTTGTAACTGAAACTCATTATTAATTGTAAAGAACAGAGCTCTACGCTGGCCGAGGCCACTTTTCAACTTAAAAAAAATTATACATAGTTTCAACGCAGACAAGACCATGAAATGTGAACAGTCTATGTACATGAAATGCGAACAGTCTACACATATATATTCACGCCAGCTTAAAAGAAAAACCAACAAGGTATTGTTTTTCACAACAACAAAGAGGGTTCAATGCCGTGGCATAATAATCATAGCCATGCACCAAAGTTAATCACATTACAACCGAGAAGAGTTATATACAGTTCCACAACTTGAATACCAATACAATTACAAAATAATAAACGAGCTGGAGTCTATATATGCCTAAGTAGCTGTAAGCACTGAGCTCGTAAGGGGACACATCGCCCTTAAAAACAACTTTATGTAGAATGAAACCCCGGAAGGAAAGACCCTTTGATGAACTTGGGAAAGTCTTCTAAAACCCTTAACCTTAACTCTTCAGCTGAGGGCATCAGGCCGGAACAAATTTCATACCTGGAAACCCTTAAAGCCAATGCTGTAGGAGAGCTATTCCACCATATGTGGCCGAGAGATTTCATGGGGGTCATCAGACAACCTGCATGGAGTCATAGCCATAAGAAACATGGTTAGTGCGACTGTTAACAATAACTGAGACAACAATAGAAAAATTAGGAAACTATTTTCCAATTTGAATATGCCTTACCCGGGGAACGTTGAGACCCTATTGAAGGAGCAACTCTTTCTGGAGCAGCTGGGAGCCTTTGCAATACCCGGTTTATCCTGCAAGCAACATGAAACCCTCATAAATGAAATCATGAATCGAGCAATAGTGAGCGAGCAGCGCTCCAGCTAAGTGAGTTAAGATGATGAGTAAGATTAGCTCTGCTAAAACGCCATTTACCTGAAGGACCCGAACACTGTTCAATACCAGCAATTTGAGTGAAGATCTGGTATGCCGGTTCACTGGAGCTGCTAACGCAAGGGCCGAACCAGAGCAGGCTCTGCAAGGAGCTGCCCAGCAAATGAGAACAATCACAATGCATCCCGGAGAAGAGGTCAAAACCCATGAAGGAACCACCATCAATGAGGCGAGGTTTTCTAATGGTTGGTGCGATCGGACCGCCTGCCCGGGCCACGTACAGGATGGAGCTGGCAGAGTTAATATCACTCGTAGCGGATAAGGCAAGCCACATGATGGCAGTAGCATAAGAAATAGAATTAGAGTCTATTTGTTAGCCGCATGGACTGTCATGCATAAAAACCAAATCTTTGATATTAAATGCTTTAATAATACTAGTACATAGGTGTTATATCAAATCTAGAGCTGCGTGTAAATATGTGCACAGTATGGTGGAGGGAAATATATAGTTGTAACAATTTTTTTTTATGAGCTTTTTAAGTTCCGGTAAATAATTAAGGTAGAGTCATTACAGATAACCTAAGGAAAAGAGGCTTTGTTGGCCCCTCAAGATGTCACCTATGTGGACAACAAGAAGAAACTACTAATCATCTCCTGAATAGATGCACATTCACTACAATACTTTGGAATTGGGTTGGAAAAGTCTTCGAGCAGATAGACAGACATGTAAATGATATCATTGCCACTTTGAAAAAATGGCGGAATTTTTTTTTAGGTAATGAGATCATTAACTCCGCCTGGGCGCTGACCCCAGGGTTCATAATTTGGAATGTTTGGAAGGAGTGCAACAATAGGATTTTCAAGGATAAGGCAAGCCCGGTGAGCAACATCCTAAAGCTAATCCTCAAACAACTCAAAGAGACTGTTCATATCTTGGGAGGTGTCACTACTGGTAAACCCATAGGACAAAGAGAGGCCAGAATCCTAGAGAAGTTAGAGCTCAAGGTTAATCTCCCTCAGTGTTCTATGCAGATCAACAAGAATACCTCAGCAGAAAAGGCTTCCTGGTAACCCCTTTCTCATGGTTTTTTAAAATTTAACATAGATGGGGCCTCAAAAGGGAATCCAAGAGAAGCAAGTTATGGAGGTGTCATGAGGGATGAGGATGGAAACATACAAGTCATCTTCCACAATTATCTAGGAAAAGCATCCAACAATATGGCTGAGCTCATGGCGATGGAATTATGCTTGGAAATACTACTCAAGTACAACATTCACAATGTCATCATTGAGGCTGACTCGGAATTAGTCATAAATTCAGTAAAGTGGATAAATGTTGGTGCTGCACCAAAGAAAATCTTAGTACATTGGCGGCTTCTGCAAGTCTACCAAAGATTCCAATCACACCTAAGAATGCTGAGAACTCTTAGGTTGGTGCATGTCCGCAGGGAAGCCAACAAAGTTGCAGACTGGCTTGCCAATGAGGGGGTTCGAAACAAGCATATCGACTTGTGCTGCTGGTGGGAGGAGGTAATGGATGATAGGCTGAAGGAGGAATGCTCATCCTAGGCCCTCAGCGACAGACAACAGTATCAGGAAAAATCAAGAGAAATAATTTTACTTCATGACAACGATGAATAAGTTCACTTCAGACGGCTTATCAGAGGATATGCACTGTCGGTTTTCTAAGGGCGCTTCTAGAAACAAAGGCAGTAATCGAGACAGAAGATATCTGATCACAGGAGAAGTGATTCCATGGGAGACGAATGCCACAGAGGCCACCCTTCCGGCTATGTCCTCCTCGGGCAATGCGTGGGAGGTCAAAGGAAGAGATTACTGGGGTCAAAAACTACTCGAGATATACCACCGGCTTCGGGCACCCTCTGACCTGGGAGAGGTTTTCTCGGAGGACAAGCGATGTCATTCAGCAAGCAACGCGTGGAGGTGGATGAACAGTGATTACTGCCTTCATTGCTAGGTAAGCCACGAGCAGATGGGTGATCCGATTTGGTTTGTGGCCGTCAGATCCAGAGAGGGAAGATCAACGGCCACCTTTTGATGTGCAAGTTGGTGGGCCCGAAAGGATAAAACCACTAATGGTTTACCACCTTCATCGGGCGCCATCCAAACCAAAGATGATTTTAATGAAAAGCTAGCGATTCTACTCAGGAAGTAACATGTGGTGGAGGACCAAAAAGGAAAACCGCCTTCATAGCATGATATTCAGCGGGCTTGTAAGCCGCACGATACGGACACCAGCTGTTGGATCAGAAGGAAAAGATCAACGGTCAACGTTGATCATGCAACTTAAGGGCTTTTCTGCGGGCTTTGCCTCAGCGCGGGTTGAATTTTGATTGCCGGGTTGTTAGAAGATAGATCACCGGTGGGTTTTGGGGAGTGGACTTTGGATCCACTTGCCCGCTTTTGGTTCCAGGGCAGTGTAGGCCTTGTTTCGGTTTGATTTATGGAGGGTTTTATGGGTACTTTGGGTTTTCATTCTCCCCATGGGGAAGTTTGCGCCTGTCTGTTGTAACATGTGTAAAATACTTTTTTACCTAAGTTAATAGAAGGTTCATCTCTTGCTTAAGAAAAAAAGAAAATCTAGGTTAGAATTATTATTATTATTACATTAGTTAATAAAATCAATAGGGTGTAATTTAAATGATATAAATCATAGTGTGATTATTATATATATATGAAATTATTCACAATGCATATTTAGTGATGATATTAACAACATAATATTTTATTGAAAACATATGTATCTTATTATTATTTTTTTTGTCTTCTAACTAATTTATTTTTAATATTTAAATTGAAAATTATATAGATTAAGAATCAAATTTAGAATAACTTATTAATGGGTATTGTTTTGTCATTTTTCTTTTTTATTTAAATAGAATACTATATCCTTATAGTATTATTGTAATATTAATAACAATATTTTTATAAAATTTTCTATTGTTTATATTAAAAGCAATATAATTTTTAATAATTTTTTTTTGTCTTTTTAATTAATTTACTTTTGCATTTAAGTTGTATTTTATTTTCTTATTTTTGCGTTTTCAAAAAAGTATAAGAAATTATTATTTCTATTTGTTCATATGGTCACCAGAACTATAACTTGGATTTGTATCTCAAACATGTCATAAACCATGCTTCCTCATGGAAGTTAGGGTCATTATAACTCTTAATTACTATAGCATGTTAGTTGTCATATAACATAGAATTTGTTCTATGTATCTTTGTGATCACCAAAAACTATATCTTAAATTTGTGTCTCAAGTATATCAAAAACCATGCTCAACCATAGAAGTTAGTGTCATTTAAAAATCCCATTAGTACTTTATGTTAGATGTAAAAATATAGAAATATACTTAAAAAAAATAAGTTAAAAAATCACTATAAATATAGACTTTTTTTTGCATAGTAATAGTATTATTTTTATTCTAATTACAGTAAATTTTATTATTAATTATATATAATAGACAAGTACTAGATAACAACACTGCATATTACACTTATTTTATAACATTAATAATATTATTTCCTCTTTCATTTTTATTATATATAATCCGAGAAAAATAAAATCATATCCACATTTATGTATATCTATGAAATTAAAAATATCCACATTTATTTGTAATGTGAATTGTTTTTATTGGCCAAAGGGTTTCTTCGAAAGGAAGACTTCCTCCATGTTTCGTCTGCCCATACCCATTTGAACACCGACACGTGTAATTTTATTTTCGCATGGATTTCATCATGCGATGCGTCGTGTGTCGAAGTTGAAATACAGTTGTCAATTCCATGACCGCCTTGCATTGCCTTTTCGCCAACCCGGTCCCTCCCTTGGCGTTAGCCTTCGTCAAGCCTATAACTGTCCGGTAAATTTTTTAATTATATATATATATATATATATATATATATATAATTGTTATTAATTATTAAAAATGATATTTTTTAAATAAAAAAATTATTTAAAAATAAGTTTTTATGTCATTTTTATTGAATTTTTTAAATATTTATTAATAATATAAATTACAAAAATTTGAATTCAAAGAATAAAACTTTATTTTAGTTTAATTATTAATTTACTAAAATACAAATATGGTTTATGTTTCCAAGTAAATGGGGTGAAGTTACAAGCAGGCATATTAGAAAACCTCCGAAACTCTTTCCACAACATTTATTTACTATATGCTTTTTATCGGTAGCTTTACAAGTGTGTTATACAACTTTTCCTCAGTGTGTTATTTGACAATTTAGGTTTTCCTTACACTGTGTTACCCTGCATTTCTTAGAACTTTAATAGAACTTCAAAATATTAACTACAATGAATCTAAAAAGTGAGAACATACTTTTTGGAAATACTCTCAACTTATTCTACTTCGCTTCGCCAATTAACTTGTGTAAATGGAAATTTATTTCATTAGTCTTTGGTTGTCTGTTACATACCTCGCTACGGGGAAGGGTAGTCCAAGATTTGAACCCAAGACTTCCCGTTCAGTGAGACTTCATTTCCACAGCTACTACCATTCATGCTACCCCATAAGAATGAAATAATTAATAATACTACTAAATGCATTATGTATGATTAAATGTCATAGCTACCCCATAAGAATGAAATAATTAATAATACTACTAAATGCATTATGTATGATTAAATGTCATAGAGTTAGAATATTTTTTAAATTTTTAACATAAAATAATATTTGTTAATTTTACATGGCATTAGCATTATTGAGAGGGCACACAATGTTGAATACTTATCATGATAATTGTATGGATACATTTTTATTAAAGAATTTGATTTTCATCGAAAAACGTTTTAAAAAATTGTCTTTTTTTAGATCAATACCTCAACATCATCTTTTGTCATGAATATGTTAATGCCTCATCATCTTTTGTCATGAATTGGTTATGTTAGAGCATTTCCAATTACATCAATATCTCTATACAAAAATGAGGGCACCATTTGAAGAAATAAAAAGTAATTATTCTTTTGGAAAACTTATTTGTGGATTTGATGGAAAAAATGTTTATCTGTGAAGAAGTTAAGAGAAACATTAAACTAAATAATAACTTAAAAATATTGGCCCAAAATAATTGAAAAAAAAATTAACTTTTTACAAAACCATTTTTTGTGATGTAATTATTTAAACAAATAATGATATTTTAATTTTTAGTCATTTAAAAAAACAATGACGCTAATGTATTTAGGGTGTTTCATATATAAATTTTATAATTTTTTATAATAAGAAAATTATAATATATTTTATTTATTTATTTCAAACATTAATTTTTTTTATCTAATATAATAGAAATAGAAATATAAAAATAAATTACCAACTTCTTTTTTTGTTATCTTTACTTTCATCACAAAGTAATACTTTTAAAAAATCAGTACACTTTAAATGAATGCATACATAATAGGTTTTGTCATGACTGGTTTGTCTAGTTTGTTTCAAATGAACGATCCCATAATAATAAGTGAGTTTTGGTTCTTGCCAAAATCATAAGAAATTAGTATATCTACTTGTAAGTTGTTAGATGTATTCTTGGTATTATAGTGACAACTACGAACATTGATCCAGGATCTTCGTTAAATTAAATCTAGCAATTACCATTTCACCACATGTCTACAAAAAAATAAAAAATGATTCAATAAGCTTATAACTTTTGTTTTTGGTTAAACACCTTGTCTTCTTCGCGTCCCGTCGTCATCGCATTATTTTCATGACCATCTCATCCTTTCACTTACCGTCAACTAATTAAAGAAAGACCACCTTCTCGTCCACGCTGTCACGATATATCTGATGGCTTTAAGAAACATGGTTGTGGAAAAGAAAGAAGCAAAGTCAGTTTCAACTAACTGAAGGCCACCTTCCACTCCACAGTGTGAATAGAAGAAGATATATTGCATGCTATTAAGAAACATGTTGCGAGACAAAAAAGGAACAAAGTCAAAGTAAACTAGGTTAATTATTTTTTATTTGTAGTGAGAGTTAGTTTTTGATATTGTGTAAATCTATGGTTGGGTTAGATGGATTTGGCATTTACTTTTTTTATGGATTATCAATAAGTTCCTAAATGGTTCATAGTTTTTAATGGAAATAATTTAGTTTTTTTTCGAATAATAGTAATAATTAGTGGTTATTTTCTAATTATTTATTTAATAGACATATTATGATAAAGTTTTTTAATTGAGTAAATTTTATTATTTCAAAACAAGAGATTACATTAAAAAAATATATATATAGTTTATTCAAGTCTTTTACCCAGAATGAATTTTATAAAAAGCCATAAGAAACAAATATAAAATAATTTAACTAAAAATAAAGAAATCAGAATGTACACCAAAAAATTATTTTTTATTTCACTAATCATTCACAAATATGATACAACTATACACTTAGATTGAGATTTAACATATGTTAACCATGGACAAGGAGGTTGAGATATTCTTTCAACAAAAAAACTCAAACCAATTCTAAACTTATCATGCAAGCATTATCTCCAATTCCTTCCCTTAATGTTTACATGTCAAAATTAAAAAATAACACAAATTACAATATAGAGAATACATATTACAACAATCAAAATTGATATGTGTTTGGCTGGTCTTCATCAACACTCATATCCACTCAAAAATCTTGCAAACACTGCTCTTTATTCACCACCTCATCTTCGAGTTATCACTTCAACTCTATTTAAAACATAAACGCCTATGACTGTCTTTAATGAACTTTGTATAATTGACGCTTCTCGATCTACCAAAGGACAATCTCGATATTGGACTATATCCAACAGTCAATTATGCAATTGACCTTTCTACATACAAGAATCTCATAAATTGACCTATAAGGAATGCTCTTGAGGCCCAAAGCACAAAAGGACCCATCAACGTATAAGAGACTCACATAATCAAACTAGTCATATGCTCTCAACAACGAAGAACCTAATAGCCACTAATCTAGTTATATTCCTTTGTTCATTAATGGGTCTTTTACACACTCAAGCAATACTATTCATATCACTACCAATAACTCTAAAATAAAGAAATCACTCCAGCCTAGAATTTTACAGCCAGCAAGCGCCCAACAATTAATAACTCACGATACATGGATGCAGTAGTGGTAAAGGATTTCAACCATACATTTCGTGCCAACCGATGAAGTTGTTGTTTGTAGTGGCAATGAATTTCAATAAGGCAACTCATTCCACCACAAATTGTTGTCATCCTTGCAATAATTTGCTATGATTTGAAGAACACAGATACATATATCATGAAGCCATCGAAGAGAGAACACACCAAGAGGAATTTTTCACTGTAGTAGCCCACAGGCCAGAAGCCTTACTTCTTTATACTTGCAACCATTTTCTATTCAGAGAAAGAGAGGAAAGTGACCTCACCTTCCAACTAGGTTTTCTCCTGAAAGAGTTTCCTACGACATATCTTATGTCAATTGTGGTTTGTAAGTTTTTATTTTGCTATTTTCTATTTTCTGCATTATTATAATTTGCATGCATACACAATAAACAATGATCCATAAATATAAAGATATATAAACCCTCATAGTGTAGAGTTTGGATTTTCAAGTATAATTTATTAGATATATTGTGATGAATTATCCAGAGGAATATCCATGGAAGTTTACAGATCAAAATGTGTGTTGAGTTTCACAATTTCAACAAGATTATAATAAAGAACCAATATCCTTTATCAAATGTTGATGACTTGTTGAATCAAATTTCAAGATCTACATTTTGAGTTAGATCATTAGGGAATTGGAATGTGATGTTGTTTCTTTGGATGTCTATGAAGTTGTTCTTGGTAACGCATATTTATGGGAGAAAGGTTTCATTTTCCTCATAAGAGATGATAAATGGAGATTGATGAAGGTACACTTTACATCATCAACAATTACGAGGATAACAAAAATATCTCTTTGAATGTTTCTAATCGAGCCAAGAGGTTAATTAAAATTGGCAACAAGTTTTTTATATTGATTGTGATGCTCGAAGAGGACATCCTTGAAGAAGACAAACTTGATGAAGATGATATTGCAATAGAGAGAAATAAAGAATTAAAACAACTACTAGGTAAATATGAGGTGGTCTTGGCAAAGCCGAAAAGGGTTGCCTCTCAAGTAGCTAGTTGAGCATCAGATGTAGTTATAATTAGAGTCATCCTTCATAGCAGTTATCGCCACCCCATGTCACCTCCACGTCACGTTCACTTCATATTTCCCGTCCAATCATCTGTCGCCTATCCGTTGCCCATCCATTTCCACTCCCGTGCATTTATAACCAAATGTACGTTAGTTAACCCATTGGATAATTAATGAACTTTCAAAAGTTCGGCGCCATCTTCCCACTCCATTTTTCTCTTTAAAAACATTGTGTCATGCATTTCAAAGGTTACACAGTTAACCTCTGCAACCAAGAGTATTCTTCAAGCCTGCCTTCTCAACAACTCAACCACTGTCTGACATTCTAGCAGCCACTTGTCCTGTTTGCAAGCACACCTTCCAGGTCCACTTGTTAGTTACTTGTCTCCACTCTGTTAACTCCTTTTACCATTTTTTAATTTACTTTTCGCAGTTTCATTTGACAAAATGACTCCCAAAGGAAAAGCAATTGCAAAAGTTTCAAATCGTCTAATTCAACCACATATTGATTTCCACCATACTCCATTAGTTGACAAGGATTGCAAAATCATTGAGACTTCTTCTCAATTTGTTTTATTTGAAATTTATTGTTGGTGGTAAGAACACCTAATTGACCAGAGTGATGAAATTGGGCTCTGGGAATCCTAATTACCTCACTATATTTTTCCACAAATACACAGAGCTCTAGAGTTCGTGAGAAAATGCCATGAATCCTATGATCCCAGCCAGAGAGCCATTATCTCACCTACTAGAGAAATCCTCTGTCCTATTAACGTTGATTCAATTGAGAAAATGTTGCAGGCCCCTGCCACTACACCAACTCATCCTTTTTCTCATGAAAACCTGATAGAAGCTTATAACAAATTGGACTTTACCAAGAGATCCCAGACCCTAGAACTATTTTTAGCAATTGGTAGTCCTCTACCAAAGAGAAATCCCCCTTATGATTCATCTATGTTTCCTGATAGAACCAGACATATTACTACTATCCTATCCTATTTGCTTGGTTATCACTCTGATTAATCTGTCAATGAAGCCATCCTTGGTTTCTTATCCATGTTTTCTTCTAATTCTAATCCTACTGTTATTTATGATTTCAGTCATTTCATAGCTAAAACCATACATGAGTAGTTTGTCAAATTTAACACTGAAGAAGTATTCAAGTATGCTTCAGTACTTGTGTATCTGTTTATATATTTTCAGGGGGACAAATTCCCAGTTTCTTTGCAGAAAATTGATGAAGAAGGATCACCACAGTCAGTGATTTTATGGACTTTAATGGGGATGAAGGACAAAGAAGAATTCACATATAAGCAGTTAATAGAGCTGTTTATTCATCCAACCCTTAGCCTTATGAGCAACACTCCATTACCAAGGATCAATGAAGAGGTTGTTAAAGAACTTCATTTCGTAGATCAAGCTGCAACAGGAGATTGGTATTGCTACCAGAACTACACAGAAATCAAGGTTTTTGGCTGTGAGATTCCACCCTACAAACTGCCAAAGTACCTCCTTGTTAGAATCTTTGCACTGGTGTACTTGAGGCAAAGATTGAATGCAGATGAAGTACATTTTTTAGTTGCCAAAAAGAAATCGTAATTTAAGCTCAAAGCTCAAGTTGGTCCCTTCATTTGTAATACCAGGGCAGCAGGGGAGGAAGCTGATAAGATGCTGAAGGAAATGAAATTTTCTTTCAATTTCTCTTGGTCATATGACCCATTGGGAGTCATCTCCAAACTCAGGGTGGAAAATAAGTTCACACCATATCATCATACAGCTAGGCCTGAGATAGAATGGTTCAAGAATTAGTTGGAATGGACAAAGAATACCCTCTAGGAGGATGAGGAGCAGGTAGTCTCTACATCTAATATGCAAACTAAATTTGCACAGGAAAATACAACCAAGAGAGGGAGGGAAGAAAAATATTCACCTGTAACAGAGGCAACAAGCCAAGGCTTTAAGGTTTTTCACAGGAAAAAGAAACAAAGAGTCTATATGAATGTTGATTCACAGTCTGGTGAACAATCTATACAATCTCCAACTCACTCTACCACTTCTCATGAATAACAGATAGTTCAAACTATTGGAGTCATTCTAGAGAATAAATAAGAAGACATCTTCCATGTCTTTAGTGAAATAAAAAGAAAGAATGAGGAATTGAAGTTGAATACTTACACCCAGTTCTGGAAGCATTCTTCCAGCTCTCAAGTAAGGATTCTTTCAGTCTTTGACTCTGAGAAGGGGAAGATGCAAATGGATTTCTTGCAAGCCCAAGTTCCCTAGCCTAGGACTGCAGCACAATATAAAAAACACACTTCTTTTGAGTTCAATGTTCAGGATGTGCATCTAATTGATAAAATTGAGATGCACAAACAAACTAGACGGATGATTGCTTCAACCTTGAAAAACACTACTATGAGATTGTCAAAATTGCATGTTACATTGGCCAACATTCAGTCACAATTAAAGTTGGAGAAGGTCTCCTCGTTAGAAAAGGATACCAAGATTCAGTCCCCAGAAAATCTAGTGCTAAGGATGGGATATGATCCATCAAACATAAATGTTGCAAAGGAGCTCATTAAGAAAAAGAACACTGAGATTGTAGCACTAAGAAACAACTGAAACTACCAGCATCCGAGGATCCAATGGCCAAAGAAATCGAGGAGACAGAGACCCAAATTAAAGTCAGATATGATGAAACTCATCATAGAACAAAATTTGGAAATAAAACAAATGGAGGAGTAGATGAAATTGGTTAAGGAGAAGGAGGAAGCTATCAAGAACATTCAAACTTCAACACTTGTAGTTTCTCTTGCAGCAATTCCCATCACCAGAGTTTCTACTACAACCACTGTATCAGCAACAAGTATAGTAGAAGGAGCTAAATAACTTACTGAAGTTGTTCAGAACTTGTCTATATAGACAGGAGAAACCAATAAATTAAAGGATGAACTCAAAGAATTACGGATTTTGAAGTCTATATCATATAGTACACACACAATTGAAACAAACAGACTTAAAGGCCAAGTGGAAGTGTTGAAGAAAAAGCTCACAGATTCCTTCATAGGAAACAAATTGGGTTTAGAAAAAGAAATTTTGTGCGAAGAAACCATAGAGGCAATCAAGGAGATTTGGCCCTCCATTAAGATAATATTCAACCAAAAAGATCTATTGGAGAAAACTTAGGAAGTAATGGAATCCTTAACTAGGCTGCTAGAGGATATGCCAGAGACTTCCTCTGATATAATCAAAGTTATGAATTCCAAGGATGACTATGAGCTTGAGGAGTTAAGGATAAGTGACAGAACTGCAACAATATTACAAGTAAAGAAGATTATCACTAAAAGAAATCTCAACCTTCAGTTACAAGAAAAGTGCAGCAATGTTAACAACATGGTTCAGAGATTCTTCAACAAAATTGAACCTTTGATCAACAAAGGTTTACCTTCTATGATGGTTATTAATGATAAATTGATGCCAATTGAGGATTATTTCAAGAAGTTAATAGAGGTGGGCACCCATGCATTTTCAGTAGCCAATATCAAAGGATCAGAAACACTAGCTCTCATAGTAAAAAAACTCAGGGATTATTTCTTGATCTGAAAATGGATTGTACTTGTTTAAGGGTGCAAGGTATCCATTCTCAATAATTTCAACTGTGACCTAGACACTCCAAATGACCTCTAAAAATGTATAAACTTCTTATTTCTTATACAGAGATAGACTGTAGGGGCATTCACCGGACATGTCACCTCTAAAAAGAGGATTAATTCCAGAGGCTACCTGGTCCTCTACAGGCTCTGCCTAAAGAAATAACAAAGTAAACACTTAGAAGTCTTTGACATACACATACTTGAAGTTTAAGGTCTTGCGGAATGAGACAAGTAACTTTCTGTAGCTAAACAGGTGATTATGTGTGTATGCAAGTTATATTTATTTGTTGTTTAATAATTTATATCAGTTTTGTTTAGCATACCATCTTCAGCAAATAAAGACATCAAAATGATAAAGCAGTTCACCCCCTCTTGGGCTACATCTGCTGGACCAAGCCTCTCCAACTAGGCTTGTCCTCTTGTATTAAAATTGCTACAAAGGCTAATACAAGAATATGGGTGTCTCAAAGGACAGATCTGACTGTAAATACAAAATCAGAATATAGGAATTAGCGAAACATGCTCTTTTCCAAACAGTAAACAGTGAATTTTGTACCTTATACAGTACTTTCCCCAATTGGCCCTTGTGGCCCTTTACACTTGAATGGAGAATTTCGAGGTGAATATGACCTCAATTGGTTCTAAAACCTCTGCCATTAGACTCAGAAGGTCGAAAATAGCAGACATAGGCTTTTGAATCACCAAAAACGGATGAACATAGCCCCCAAATAGCTCAATCCCTGAAATGGCCCTGAAAGATTCCCTGAAGCTAAACAGTGAGAAGAATGCCTCAGAAGGAAAAACGAGCTGTAGAAATGGATTCAGAAGGTTGGAAAACTTTAGGAATGACCTTCGTTCCACATTCACTAGCTGCAAAATTCCCAATGCAGCTCCCAAATTGATTTTGCCCTAGTGGCTCCTGGAACTTCCATGAAGCTAAAACACCTGCAAATGACCTCAGATGGCTGTGAAACCTGTGCCAATGGCTTCAGAAGGTCGAAGAGACCCAAAATAAATAAAAAAATTCGTCCAAAACGAACTTTCCTAGCCAAAGTTATGGCCATTTACTCCCAACTGCCAGCTTGGCCTAAAAAAACTCCAGTTAACTTTAGTTATGGCCAGTTAGCTCCGCCAATTATGGCGGGTCCGCCAAATTTGGCGCTCCGCCAAAAACTCCGCCAAGACTGCAGTTACATTTAATGTTTTCCTCGGATTTCGTGCTGGCTGTTTGCGGGCTGGCGGTTAGGGCTTAAGCCCCTGGTTCCCGGGTCGTGGTCATATGGAAGGCGGGGCTGGCCCCCTTGGTTTCCCGCCCATCCGCAGTTTTAAATTCAAATATATTTTTCCTCCAAAATCGTTCACATCACGCTCCCATGGCCTAACGGTAAGGCGCTGGGCTTAAGAACTGGAGGTCGGGGGTTCGATTCCCCATCCGACCAAAAACCCTTTTAACACATCCGTCCAAAATAAGGCGCTGGGCTTAAGAACTAGAGGTCGGGGGTTCGATTCCCCATCCGACCAAAAACCCTTTTAACACATCCGTCCAAATGCCTCTGCTGACGTCACCCAGGCCACGTGGCGCCCTCCGGGCCTGCCACGTGGCACTTTCTGATTGGCTGCCAAAAAGGAATATTTCTAGAATATTCCAAAGAATATTCTCAGAATATTCTGTGGATTTTTTTTTTTTTTTTTTTTTTTTTAAATTCAAATTTCTAAAGTTATTGAGCAATTCTTATTTTTGGCATAACTTTCTCATACGGCGACCGTTTTTCGAACCGTTTGCGGCGCCAGAATCAGGAAGACGAGCACTTTCTAGTCGTTTAGGTTCCAATCAGTTCTGAGCACTTTTATTTTTGACCATTTTACGACACTTGGTCCTGAGCTCCTGATCATTTCTTCATCCTGGATGAAATCAAGCATATATTTTTGGTAAAGCCCACTTTTACCAAATACACCGAGATGGATGGAATCTACAGGAGGGTAACAAAGATTTCTATCCCAGATAAGAAATGTCGGGAATAATTAATAGATTTACTCAATTAAGGATTATTGAACAACATTCATCTTTTGAGGGAACATTCAGCCAGCTTCAACCACTTTTCAACTTTTTCAATGATAGTCATCAAACATTGTAGCACCAAAGTAGTGCCAGATCATTAGACAGATTTATTTTTTGATTGTATGAATAATTTATTTTTGTAAAAACAGTTTAGGATATTTTTTGTCCTACTGTTGTATAAATAACTCTCTTCATGAGTTATTAAGGGTTTCACCCTTGAAGAAGCATTTATAGACATCTAATGTAATTAATCTTTCTGGACCATTAATACGAAGCAAAGGATTCTGAATTCTGTTTTGCGCAGTTTGTGTTTCCTGTAAGTGTTTCCAGTGTCATTCATTATGTTTTTCTTCATATACTTGTGTCTTGCAGAGATAACTAGGTAGGAGTAATTGTATTTCAATTTATTCCTATAATCTTTCTGATGTGATAATCTATAAAGAGAATGAATTAATGGACCATTTGTTTAATTAATTCCCTCAAAATTAATAAATCATCAATGTCTTTTGTAAGCTCATGTGTATTTTCTCAAACCTGTAAACATAGTTTAAAGGTTTTCATACTTATGATTATCTAGCTTTCAATTTGAAAATTGTGGCAATCATATTACTTTTTTGTTTTTGCTCATCATCATAAAAGCTATTTCATTGTATAAATATTTATAGCAGCCCTCTGCTGAGATATTGATATTATTCAAGAGGTTAGGCACATCAATTCTATATCTACTTCATCCATTGGTCTCCCAAATTAAAACAAAACCCCCAAAACATTTATCTTAGATGCTCTGGAATAATAGCTAACCATTATTATCTCAAAGCGCCAACATCAAACTGGTGCCGCTACTGGGGACTTGAATTTCATTAAGTTTTCCTAGGGCAATAATATGTATTCTATTCGTTTAAGGTGATTAAAGGTCTAGAAAGGTTAAAATCCTTGACCTGGTAACTCCACTCCCAAACTGGCACCTTTTAAGCACACCACATCTCGTTCAGAGGCTGAATTAGTTGATCCTTTGGCAGGACCTAAAAAAGTTATGAGAAAATCCAGTTCTAAAAGGGGACATCAACCCTCTTCTTCTTCTTCTTCAGTCTTTGTTAGGCCCCTATACTACTAGTGTAACCCCCTTATTGTTATTAGTACAACCCACTTATTATATTGATGTACCCATGTAGTGCCCATATTGTTACTATTGTGCCCCATAGAAGCCCACTATTGTTATTATTGTGCCCTTACATTATTATCGTTATGTCGGCTCTGATTATGTTATGACCCCTTAGACTCCTGTATATAGAAAGGATGTCTTTTCATTTGTATCATCCAAGAATTGTTGATCTATGTAATGTAAAGGAGGTTGCCCCCTCGAAGAGGCTGAATTCTAAGGCGTTGATCTATCTTTTCTATCTTTTTCTTGAGCTGGTTTCATAACATTTGGTATCAGAGATTTAGATTCTAGGTTTTCGCTACTCCAAACAGGTCATCGTGGCATTTTCGCTATAATTTTTTTTTTTGTGATGTTTCAGAAGTTGCAAAAAAAACCCATTTGAGAAGAAATCGTGCTGAACCTTGGGTCCAAATTTCAGAGATTTTCACGCTATATTTGCGGAGATATGATTTGAGGAATTTGGTCTTTTTGCATACTCCTGAATTACATTCCAAACAGGCGACCTGCGGAAAATCATCATAACTTTCTCTCTGGGGATCAGATTGAAATTTCGTAAGAAGGTACAAAAAGAGGACGGATTGTAGTTTCTTGTATGCATTTTTAGATCCAAATGTCGAAACAGTGACTCGTGGCACGTCGTACAAGTTCGCTTTACTGAACTAGTCTATAATCAAGTCACTATGGGAGATTTCGCATAACTCTTCCTTGGAAAATCCAATTTGGATCAGACTGGTGGCATTGGAAAGAGGACACAAAGGGATACTATAGGTTGCAATTTCAGAACTTAAAGATTCGAAAGTATAGAGTTACAGTCGTTTCAAGATCGAGCTCCTAAAATCAAGAAAAAGAAAGATGATGAAGTTTGATGGCAAGGATCCGGTAAATTGGATACGTCAGATGGAGCAATATTTTGATCTACATGGTGTACCACTGTTACAAAAGGTATGTATTGCATATTCATATTTAGAACCGGATCAATTTTTATGGTATGAAGGGCTTTGCTCTCGTAAAAAACTTGTTGCATGGTTAATTTTCACGGAGGAAATGATAGCACATTATG
This sequence comes from Pinus tabuliformis, assembly GCA_031772625.1. Lineage (NCBI taxonomy): Eukaryota > Viridiplantae > Streptophyta > Pinopsida > Pinales > Pinaceae > Pinus > Pinus tabuliformis. The sequence goes on along the minus strand of CM062808.1, from coordinate 289,683,255 downwards.
ATGATACAAAGAGCAACACCTTCTTTAGAGCAACACCACAGCAATTGGAAAGAGTAAAAGGGCTTTGTGACATATTAGAAAGCAAAATTATGGAAACCAGGAAGCATACCCCTCACAACTATAAAGATGGAAGTGTTGTTTCTCCTAGCCTTCCACAACCTACAAGGGTTACACCACAACAATTGGAAGAAAAAAGAGAAAAAGGGCTTTGTTACAATTGTGATAGCAAATGCACTAAAGGTCATAAGTGTGCTGATAAGAAATTATTTTACATAGAATATTAAGAGGAGGAAGAAAAGGATCAAGAAACATCAAAAGAAGAGGATATACGCCAGGACCCCACCCCAGATAAAGAAGAAATGAATCAAACCATATCTTGTAAAGCATTGGCAAGAATTACCACTCCTCAAACTCTCAAGATAGAAGGACATATCAAGAAGAAAAATGTGCAAGAAGTGAAAGATCACATTGAGAAAGAAGAAATGAATCCAACCATATCTTGTAATTCATTGGTTGGAATTACCACTCCTCAAACTATCAAGATAGAAGGGCATATAAAGAAGAAAAATGTTCAAGAAGTGAAAGATCATATCGAGCATCAAGAAATGAATTCGACCATATCTTGTAAAGGATTGGAAGAAATTACCACTTCTCAAACTCTAGAGATAGAAGGACATATCAAGAAGAAAAAGGTTCAAGCAGTAAAATATCACATTGATCATCAACAACAAGTTCTCCAACTTTTAAAGGATAACGCCACTTTGGTGCAAAATCAAACGAAACAACAGGTAGATCAACATCGTAGTGAAAAATGTTTTGATGTAGGTGATTGGGTATTTTTACTGCTACATCTCAATCAAGCTATTTATGAGAAGGAAATGTTGGCAATACTACACGCACTTAAAAAATGGCGACCTTACCGAATGGGAAGACTCTTCAAGGATGACGATGTGGAAGCATTGTTTTGTGCTATTTCTATTATCCAACTAGATTGGATAAACAAAGCAAGGGATGAATGGAAGAAGGACGAAGAAGTATGTCCACTTATTCAAAAGTTGCAAAAGATCCTAATTCAAACAATATTGCCAGAAATTGAAGAGGAAGGAAAAATCATATTGGAACCTAGAGCAGTCACAAAAACAAGAACCCGACGGCTACGAAATCGATCAATTTCAGAGTATCTCATCAAGTGGAAGAACTTACCCACTAAAGATTCCACATGGGAAGACAAGAATTTTATACAGAAGCATCAAGAACTACTCAAGCGTTGAGGACAACGCTTTTTGAAGGAGAAGGGCATGTTAGGCCCCTATACTACTAGTGTAACCCCTTATTGTTATTAGTACAACCCACTTATTATATTGATGTACCCATGTAGTGCCCATATTGTTACTATTGTGCCCCATAGAAGCCCACTATTGTTATTATTGTGCCCTTACATTATTATTGTTATGTCAGCTTTGATTATGTTATGACCCCTTAGACTCCTATATATAGAAAGGAGGTCTTTTCATTTGTATCATCCAAGAATTGTTCATCTATGTAATGTAAAGGAGGTTGCCCCCTCGAAGAGCCTGAATTCTAAGGCATTGATCTATATTTTCTATATTTTTCTTGAGCTGGTTTCATAGCAATCTTGAAGTCTGAAGATTTAGCATCATTTGATCCTTATAGTAACATTCCATCCAATCCATATTACTCCCACCTATCACCTAGGGTTGTTGAACTCTTAAACAGGGGAGTTGATTTTAAATCAGCATTCCTCATTCATTCATTTGAATCTCATCTAGAACCCTCACTACCACCAGGATCACCTAAAACTAAGTCTGACTTGGGTGTTAATTTACTAGAATATAAACCAACAGATTTCATATCTCCTACCACTTATTCATTTCCTCCCACTTTTGGACAACCTGAAGCTTCTACTTCTGAACAACCCGAAGAGACCTTCTTTGTGTATTCAAATCCACTCTTTGAAATAAAGGAGCGTAGTCATCCATAGGTCCAGAAGTTAGTTCTTAAGACTCCTTTGAAATCATTCAGGAGATCCCCTCCTTCACCTTCAACTAGTTCTTCACCCCCTCAATCACCTTCTTCAACCTCTTCTTCATCTTCTTCAACTTCTTCATCCACACAAACACCTCATACACCACCTCCCACTATGGCTTTCCGACCTATTATACATGCTAGATATGCAGCTTTAGTTTTACCTCCTAATCTCAATGCATTCCCAGCTGGATACTTGAAATACCCTCCCAGGTATAATGGAGAAACCGGTCCTTCTGCTGAAGACCATCTTCAAGCCTTTTTCGACTTTGCAAATAACATGAATATTGAACAAGAAAATGTTTACATGATATTGTTTGTACAATCACTTGAAGGAAATGTAAGAATTTGGTTTAGGCAGTTACCTGCAAATTCCATTAGAAATTGGGAAGAACTTACAAATATATTTAAAAACTAGTGGGGTGTTAAAAAAGATCCTCTTTACTTTCTCACTGAGTTTGATGAACTTAAAAGAAATTTTGGTGAACCTGTATTAGATTTTATCAAAAGATTCAATAATCTTTATCATAAAATGCCCCCTGATTGTAAACCCCTTGTAGCAACAACAAAGTCTATATTTTCTAAAGCCTTTGATGATGATTTTTCTGTTATGCTAAGAGAAAGAGAACTTCAAGAACTCTTGAAGATATGCAAACAAATGCTATTGAGGTAGAAGCAAATAGGACTGCTTCAACTTCGTTGAAAGCTAAAGAGGAAAAGGCCCAAAGAAAACTCAAATCAACACCAGAGGCTTCTAGTTCCTCTAAGACTAAAACTGAAGATTCTAAAATAGATGAAATAACTTCTCTTATTAGAAATCTATCTAATAGAATTTCCAAGATTGAGACTCAATGTAGGACAATTCAACAAACAGTTTCTAGACCCCAACATCAAAATCAAGGTCATTATAAAAGAAATCCACAATTACAAATTCTTTAGAGACCTAGTAATAGCATAGGTCATGCTGTGCCAAATTAGGGGGAACTCTTCAGATGGATATGTCTTATGCTATTATTCCAGTTTAGGGGGGAGAACAACTAAGATTATATAGAGAGGCGAGGTTTGTCCACACTGTTTGCAAAAAAGACCAGCCAAGGAACCATCTCATTTATGCAATTGACCAAGATTTTGGTTGCTTTCAACTCTCTTCAAACCAAGTGCATGAAACCCAAGTTAAAAGTGAAGATGTAATTGAAAGTGCAGTCCCAAATCAAACTGATATATGGAAACTATTCTTTGATGGCTCCTGTACAAAAGATGGATCAAGAGTTGGAGTAGTTTTAATATCACCAGAAAAAGAAAACATTACCCAATCATGTAAGCTCAACTTTGAAGTTACAAATAATGTGGCTGAATATGAAGCTTTCCTTTTGGGATTGCAATTAGCCAAAAGCTTAAAGGTTCAAAACTTAAGTGTTTTTACTGATTCAGAACTTATTGTCAAACAAGTGAGAAATATTTTCCAGACTAAACACCCTAGACTTAGGTCTTACCAAAATGAAGTATGGGATTTAGTTGAAAACTTCTTTGATGCTTTTAATTTGACTTATATTCCAAGAGATCAGAATATTCATGCAGATGCCTTAGCTGTTTCTGCTAGTTCATTTAAAATTCCTGATCAGACTAATTTACTCTACCAAATACAAGTCAAGTATAGACCATCTATCCCAGACAATCTAAAACACTGGCAGATATTTGAAGATGATGGACGCTTGAAATCTTTTCTGCAAGTTGTAGATCAATTTTCTATTCTACATATTGATGAAGACAGATCTGAAATAAATGAAAATACAATGAGAATGATACTTCAAATTTCAGTTCAAAAATTGTTGATCATGATATTATTCAATTGTCTAACAATTTTATTCCAAAAGGCTTGATACCTTTAGAAAAGTTGTTTGATCAAAATGATGTCCTTCGAAATCCTCAGTCCATTTCTTTGGAAGAGGACATAGAAGAAATTAACAATGGAACAAATGATGATGTCAAAAGAATCAAAATCTGTGCACCTCTAGACCCTGAGATTAAAACTCAATATCTTAAGTTACTTAAAAATTATAACGATGTTTTTGCTTGGTCCTATGTTGATCTAAAAACTTATGATACTTCATTAATACAACATAAGATCCCTTTGAAGCTAGAAGCAACACCTTATAAAAAAAAATTAGGAGGATTAATCCAACCCTTCTACCAACTGCCAAAAAGGAAATTAAGAAAATGCTAGATGCTCAGATCATTCTCCCTCTTAGATATTCTAATTGGGTTGTAAATTTATTTCTTGTTAGGAAAAAGAATGGAGAAATCAGACTTTGTGTGGACTTTAGAAATCTGAACAAAGTATCAATAAAGGATAATTACCCTTTGCCCAAAATGGATCAGTTACTTCAAATGGTTTCAGGACCACAAAGACTTTCTATGCTTGATGGTTTTTGAGGTTATAATCAGGTGAATGTTGATCCAGCAGACAGGGAAAAGATAGCCTTCACTACACCCTGGGGTACATTTATGTACGCTAGAATTCCATTTGGCTTATCAAATGGTGGAGCAACATTTCAGAGAGCTATGGATGTAGCTTTGATGGGTCAGGTAAACAAGTTCATGGTTATTTATCTTGATGACATTACTGTTTTTCTAAGTCTGATCAGAAACATCTAAAGCACTTGATCAAGGTTTTTGATAGGTGTAGAGAGTTTGGGATATCATTGAACCCTAAAAAGTCTTTGTTTGTTATCAAAGAAGGAAAAATATTGGGCCATATAATCTCAAGCGAAGGAGTGGTAATTGATCCCAAGCATGTGTCTGCCATTGAAACATTGACCTTACCTAGAAACAAGAAAGAAATTCAAGCTTTTCTGGGTAAGATTAATTTTTTAAGGAGATCCATCCCAAATTATGTAGAGATTGTAAAAGATATAACTGACATGCTCTGAAAGGATCATGAAGTTAAATGGATTGTCTCTTCTAGGCATGCATTTGATCAGATGAAGAAAGCTATCTCTGAAGCTCCCACCTTGGCTAGCCCTGATTATACTAAACCATTCAGTGTCTTTTCTTTTGCCTCAGAAACAACCCTTGCTGCTGTTCTATTACAAAAGAATGAAGATTCCCAAGCCCAGGACTACAGTACAATATCAGAAACACACCTCTTTTGAGTTCAATGTTCACGATGTGCATCCAATTGATCAAATTGAGATGCTCAAACAAACTGGATAGATGCTTACTTCAACCTTGACAAACACTGCTATGAGTTTGTCAAAATTGTAGGTTACATTGGCCGACATTTAGTCACAATTAAAGTTGGAGAAGGTCTCCTCGTTAGCAAAGGATACCAAGATTCAGTCCTTGGAAAATCTAGTGCTAAGGATAGGATATGATCCATCAAACATAAGTGCTACAGAGGAGCTCATTAAGAAAAAGAACACTGAGGTTGCAACACTAAAGAAACAACTGAAACTACCAGCATCTGAGGATCCAATGGCCAAAGAAATCGAGGAGACAGAGACCCAAAAGTTAGAGATGATGAAACTCATCATAGAACAGAATTTGCAAATAGAACAAATGGGGGAGTAGATGGAGAAATTGGTTAAGGAGAAGGAGGAAGCTATTAAGAACATTCAAACTTCAACAGATGTAGTTACTCTTGCGGCAATTCCCATCACCAGAGTTTCTACTACAGCCACTGCATCAACAAAAGGTACAACAGAAGGAGCTGAACAGCTTACTGAAGATGTTCAGAACCTATCTATCTAGACAAGAGAAATCAATAAATTAAAGGATGAACTCAAATATTGAAGTCTATATTAGATAGTACATACACAACTGAAACAAACAGACTTAAAGGCCAAGTGGGAGTGTTGAAGAAAGAACTCACAGATTCCTTCATAGAAAACAAGTTGGGTTTAGCAAAATAAATTTTGTGGGAAGAAATAATAGAGGCAACCAAGGAGATTTGGCCCTCCATTAAGGTAATATTAAACCAAAAATATCTATTGGAGAAAGCTCAAGAAGTAGTGGAATCCATAACTAGGCTGTTGGAGGATATGCCAGAGACTGCCTTTGATATAATCAAATTTCTGAATTCCAAGGATGAATATGAGCTTGAGGAGTTAATGATAAGTGACAGAACTACAACAATATTAGAAGTAAAGAATATTATCACTAAAGGAAATCTCAACCTTCAGCTACAAGAAAAGTGCAGCAATGTTAACAACATGGTTCAGAGATTCTTCAACAAAATTGAACCTTTGATCAACAAAGGTTTACCTTCTATGATGATTATTAATGATAAATTGATGCCAATTAAGGATTATGTCAAGAAGTTAACAGAGGTGGGCACCCATGCAGTTTCAGTAGCCAATATCAAAGGATCAACAACACCAGCTCTCATAGTAAAAACACTCAGGGATTCTTTCTTCATCTTGGATGAAATCAAGCATATATTTTTGGTAAAGCCCACTTTTACCAAATACACTAAGATGGATGAAATATATAGGAGGGTAATAAAGATTTCTATCCCAGATAAGAAACGCTGGGAAGAATTAACAGATTTACTCGATTAAGGACTATTGAACAACATTCAGCTTTTGAGGGAATAGTCAGCCAACTTCAACTACTTTTCAACTTTTTAATGATAGTAATCAAACAACGCAACACCAAAGTAGTGCCAAATCATAAGACAATTTTATTTTTGATTGTGTAAATAATCTATTTTTGTAAAAACGGTTTAGGATATTTTTCATCCTACTGTTTAATAAATAACTCTCTACACGAGTTATTAAATGTTGCACCCTTGAAGAAGCATTTCTAGACATTTGATGTAAGTAATCTTTCTGGATCATTAATACGAAGCAAAGGATTCTGAATTCCGTATTGCACAGTTTGTGTTTCCTGTAAGTGTTTCTAGTGTCATTCATTATGTTTTTCTTCATATACTTGTGTCTTGTAGAGATAACTAGGTAGGAGTAATTGTATTTCAATCTATTCCTATAAGATTTTTGAAGTGATAATCTATAAAGAGAATGAATTAATGGACTGTTTGTTTAATTAATTCCCTCAAAATTAATAAATCATTAGCATCTTTTGTAAGCTCATGTGTATTTTCTCAAACCTGTAAACATAGTTTAAAGGTTTTCATACTTATGATTATCTAGCTTTCAATTTGAAAACTATGGCAATCATATTACTTTTTTGGTTTCTTCTCATCATCATAAAAGCTATTTCACTGTGTAAATATTTATAGCAGCCCTTTGTTGAGATATTGATATTATTCAAGAGGTTAGGCACATCAGTTCTATATCTGTTTCATCCATTGGTCTCCTAAATTAAAACAAAACCCCCAAAACATTTTTCTTAGTTGCTCCGGCATAATAGATGACCATTATTATCTCAGAGGTACAACAGGTTCCTTACAAGTAACCAAACAATTTTTCAGGAATATGTCATGCATTTTAGACTACCTATCTCCATCATTTCACACTTGGATAACATATTTGTGGTGTGTTTTGAGAAGGTATTTAGGGGTATATGGATATCTTGTTGGAGAAGAGAATGGCCTTTTGGAGATCTAGTGAAAGAGGAGAATGACCTTTCACCCATAGGTAGATGGAGAAAAATAAGTAATCAATAGAAATTTAGTTCATTTAGAAATTAGGTGTAACACGAACAATCCTAAAGCTAGGATGAGATTTTTCCCCACATCTAACATTGTTATAATCATGTCATTCCTAGCTCCAATTGTAAATCCCCGTTAATGATATGTTTGTTTTTTTAACCTCATGCAACACTTTGATATTTCACTTTCCAAAGATGTTGAAGACAAATTTATGAACCATGGTGATGGACAAGAAAATGTTATCAATTTTGTGGATAGGATTCAATACATCAATAAGAACAATAACAAGAACTAGCTATAAGGCCTAGAAAAAAGTTTAAACATATTCATCATGGTCCATTTGAGATTCTACAACAATTAGGTGGAAATTCTTTGACTAGACATCCCCACATATATGGACATATACTTGATTACCAATACATGGAATTTGATTTTTATTTATTTTTACTTTTTATCTTGAAGAGGGAAATGAGAGTTTAATAGTGTTGCATATTGTTGAAGACTCAATTCTAGATTCTTTTTTCGAGTTGGAATAGATACCATAGTACAGTGGAAGCTTCAAGAGGCTAATATATGAAAGTTAGAGTCCCTAAGAGTTGGGTTAAAAAAGGGATGACTCTTAACAAAGAAACCAATGACATTTAGAAGAGGCTAATATAGAGTCCCTAAGAATTGGGTTAAAAAAGGGATGACTGTTATAAAAGAAACCAATAACATCTAGAAGAAACAAAGGATAATTTTATTCGCCTTCTTCAAACTTGATAAGTTTTTGAGGACAAAATCCTCCTAAAATGGGATGCTATGAAATTTAGATTGGAATTAAAACAAGAGATCTAGAAGGAAATAAATGAATAATTAGTGCTAAAGTGGAACTTATATAGGCATGGTTAACAAGTTAGTTATCAATAAAGCTACAAAGTATTGATAAGAAAGTTATCAACAAACAAGTTAACAACAAAAAAATTAACGACAAAAAAGCAAGTCATCAACGTGTAAACCATTGACCAAACAAATTATGGCAAGCAAATTATCGAAAACCAAGTTATTAACAAGCAAGTTGTCCATGTTAAATAAAAATAATGTCGATAAAAGTGTTGCTGACAATTAAAGATTGATAAATAAATTTCGACAAATATAAATTTAATAAAAATGTTTTTCAATAACTCAAAAAAATATCAGCACAAACCAAAAAATATTAGTAATGAAAAAATACAAATTGAAAGATGAATTGCAAACAAAATAGAAGTTAGTCTTGTGTTCCTGCTGTAAAGAGTAAGTCTTGTCATATGAACAAACTGTGAAGAGACATAATTTATTTATAGTTTATAACATTCTATTTATATCCGAAATTTATTCTCCACAGATCTCTAATTAAAAAATTGTTGTCATCGATTATAGAACTACACCGAGAGTAATCATAGGGTAGTCAATAAGTTCAGGGGTGAGTTTAGATCACATTGGTACTTGGCGACCGGATTGCATATCAATGTTGAATATTGTACATGTCTACGACGCACTTAATAATTTATGCTGCAACATCATGTTTTTAACTGGAGTTAGTTGTACTTTTTGTGCGTCGTTTGTGCAAAGCAGCATCGTCAAGGAAGACCGCCAAAACACACCTTTCATTAGCTGATGCACTAGTTAGGAAAAGAAACTGTATTTAGTGATATTTTTTTTAAGTTTTTTAGTGAGTTTTTTGGTTTAATTTCTCTAAAATTTGGTAGTAATTTATTGAAATCACAAATTTGATGGATAATTCTTGTACAATTGAAGTGCTCTATAAATTTTTCAAGGCACTGAATCCATATATACACTCAAAAATCCAATTTAAATAGCACAAATCAATATTTCACCTCAATTTTTTCCATCAAATTTCGGCACCAGAAAATCTAAAAATCAACTAAAAACAATTCATTTAGGAAAATGTTCACCATTTATCTATATTTTACAAATAATATTTATTATAAAAAATATTTGTACTCTAAAATTAATATATTAATTAATAAAATTGATAATAAGATATATTATAGAGATTTGTACCAGAAAGTTAATATATTAATTAATAGAAATAAATATATTTATTATATTATAATTAACATTTAGGTTATAATTATTATTATTATTACATTAATTAATAAAATCAATATGGTGTAATTTAAATTATATAAATCATAGTGTGATCATTATATATGAAATTATTCACAATGCATATTTGGTGATGATATTAATAACAACATAATATTTTATTGAAAAAATATGCATCTTAATTTTTTTTTTGTCTTCTAAATAATTTATTTTTAATATTTAAATTGAAAATTATATAGATTAAGAAACAAATATAGAATAACTTATTAATAGCTATTGCTTTGTCATTTATCTCTTTTATTTGAATATATATTTTATTATTATTTTTTGTCTGCTAACTAATTTATTATTAATACTTAAATTGAAAATTATATAGATTAAATAGAATACTATATCCTTATAGTATTATTGTAATATTAGTAAAAATATTTTTTATAAAAATATTTTATTTCTTTTATTGTTTATATTAAAAGTAATTTTTTTTGTCTTTAATTAATTTATTTTTAGCATTTAAGTTGTATTTTATTTTATTATTTTGGTGTTTTCAAATAGCTATAATAAATGATTATTTCTATGCGTTCATATAGTCACCAGAACTAGCCCCACGGGGGTAGGCGAGTTGGTAATCACATCGCGGTGAAGTCGTTAGAAAGGCGGCTCCGCACTGAAGGTCACGAGTTCAAATCCCCCGGACTAACCCGGAGCTGTGGAGAGGGGCGGGCGCATGCTCCCAGTGGTTATATAGGTAGCGGTCAGAATCGACCCCGTGTAACGCGAGTCGCGAGGCTGCCCCTGTTGCCGATTCCACTGTATAAAAAAAAATAAAAAAATATAGTCACCAGAACTATAACTTGGATTTGTATCACAAACATATCATAAAACATGCTTCCTCATGGAAGTTAGCGTCATTATAACTCTTAATTCCTATAGTATGTTAGTTGTCATATGACATAGAATTTGTTCTATGTATCTTTGTGTCACATACCCCGGTAACCTCACATGTAAAAGTAGGGAGTTAGAATTTTTTTATACAAATTACCCACAATTAATTATCCAATTTACAACTCCACAATTCATCATTAACCATTAGATATAATCTACATTAGCACATCAAGTGAATTGCAATAAAAGACAGTAAGTTGCTTAACCATTAACCACCATTGTGGTAGTGTAATAACATAAACTGTCTCATGATTCCTTACATCCATTTCATCATTTCCTTAACCATATTAGTTAATCTCATACTTGGACATTTTGGTTGTGCCATCAAATAAAGAACCATCAACATCAATAACTCATCATCATCAAACTGACACAAAAGGAAATCACACCATTTGAACACCAATTTACCCTGGAAACCTCGTAGGGTGAAAACCAACAAACGTTTAATCTCATTTCCTTAACCATATTAGTTAATCTCATACTTAGACATTTTGGTTGTGCCATCAAATAAAGAACCATCAACATCAATAACTCATCATCATCAAACTGACACAAAAGGCAATCACACCATTTGAACACCAATTTACCTTGGAAACCCCGTAGGGTGAAAACCAGCAAACGTTTAATCTTGTTATTAAATGCTCGTGAGGTATTTCACTTCTCACTCAATGGCTTATAAGGGATTCCATCCCTTAACCATTTTTATAAAATCATTACAATGATTTATCATTAAGTTGACACATAACTAGCTGAAAGCTAATACAGTTTCCATGTAATCTTTTACTTACATACCGCCACATGCAACATTCCTTGTGGCTTGATTGTTCTAGCAATCTACGATCGTGCAACTTGTACTCATCTACGTGGACCGTTAATCCTCTTCCTGCCACAACATTAAACATCACTTTTCTTTAGCTCCAACCGCCATCGCTTCCTGTCAATGTTTATCATCAAGCAGCTTTGGCAACAAGATTAGATACCATATTAATCAATCAATAATCAACCTCTAAAAGAGATCTTTTAACATCTACTCATATGCATGAGCAAGCATGACATACTATTTAACTAGTACATACACTCAAGTAAATATTGTTTGACCTCCACAATGTTTATTCACTTTAATGCATAATTCTCTTTAAGAGATCTAACTCTTTAGTTCTACTAACATGTATAACATAATCGTTACATCTTCATACATGTAATAAACTATTATTTCTATGCTTAAGCACATATGTTCTTTTCACATAGTTATTTTTCGAGAACTCAACATAGTCTCTCTAACATACAAAGAACATAACTCCATATCACAATGACTATTCTTTGTGCATACCATAGCTTATCATATTAGCCATTCTTTAATATATGCAACACATATTCCCTTCACTAGAATACTACCATCACTTCATGCAACAAACCACATTCTTCTTTCCTAAAAAAGTCATTATAATCCTCATTTATCTATCTTCCTATATGAGGGTTTCTCAATATTCCATTTCAAGAAATTATTAAAGATATGCATCTTTACACATAAAAATCAAGATACAAAAACAAGGTTTGCTTACCCTTTATGCATCAAAATCAAGAAATCAACACAACTCATCTAACAAGACAATCTCTTCAAGAGATTATTATTTTCAAGAAAGTTAACATGATCACTTTCTCTAAGTACACACAAACTCATATTTCCAAAGTCACAATAGCTACTCTTATATGCATGCAACATGTGTTTTTTCCTAACACAATTATTTTTACTTCAATGCACATAGTCTTTTCATGAACAAGTATGGACTATGGTTCTTGCATGAACACTATTCATGTGTCTTTCAAAAATAGGAAACTCTATTTTTGTTTCAAGAGATCTACTCATAAAAGCCATCATCTTCATACATGAAGTATGCACACTTTCCTAAAAAGAAAACTATAGAAATAAATATCTATGAGCCTAGAAGCACTTCACTAGCTAATTCGATCATGCATGTAATGCATAATTATTTCACATGAACTTAGAAATTAGCTCGTATCGCAATGCCATTAGCATATATCCTTTTTCAAGAAACTTTTATAAAAATACTTATTTTAATTCAAGAAGACTTGGCCACTTTTCACACTATGTCCTCAGGATGTTTATATGCTTCCTCTTCTTTTCTCAAGAAGATATTTTGGTTATATTTAGCAAGGATTTTATTCCAAGAAAATGATGAGAGACAAGCATTTTACACACAAGACTCACATGTAGTCTTTCTAAGAGGAAATACCTATTTTCTTTACCAAGAAAACATACAAAATAATCAATCTTTAACATATTTTCTTTACCAAGAAAACATATCAAATATTCAATCTTTTACTGCATGCACTAACATATTTTCTTTACCAAGAAAACATATAAAATAATCATTCTTTTACCGCATGCATTAACATATTTTCCTACCAAGAAAACATATAATTTAATCATTCTTTTACTGCATGCATCAACATATTTTCCTACCAAGAAAACATATAATTTAATCATTCTTTTACTGCATGCATCAACATATTTTCCTACCAAGAAAACATATAATTTAATCATTCTTTTACTGCATGCATCAAAATATTTTCCTACCAAGAAAACATATAATTTAATCACTCTTTTATTGCATGCATCAACATATTTTCCTACCAAGAAAACATATAATTTAATCATTCTTTTACTGCATGCATCAACATATTTTCCTACCAAGAAAACATATAATTTAATCTTTTTTTACTACACATAAACAAAGAATGTTTCAAGAGATCAACTTATCTCTTTCCTTCGACAACTCTGTTGTAGTCTCCCATTGGAAAACCTTCTGGTAGGTTGGTGGTTGATGAAATCTCTGCCGTAGGCGCTCGCTTCCCAGGTTTAACATTCCAGTTTTCCCAACGAATGTCAAGAAAGTCATAAATCTTTTCACCGTAATTTCCTTCTTGATTTTATCTAAGACCTCCAACCGCTGCACGCATCGCTTTCCTTCCAAAGGATCGGTTTATCAGATAGAAACTATTACAAAAACGTTTGACTTTAGTTGCCACCGGAAATTACAAAACCCTGCACTCTTGGACCGGGTTCGAAACCCATTTCCACGTGAATCTTTATAAAGGCGAACTGAAACCCTTATGCAGTGAGGAGCGGTCTGCCGGAGAAAAATAGACCTCACCATGGCGGGTTGACAATACTGTGGAGCAAGCCATACTCTGGTTGCTGTGCCAAGACCATAAGCCCCTGTCTTGAAGGAAAGCAAGGTAAACGCTAAACTTTCGGGCCATAGCATGCCACAGATGAAGAGCCAGTTTCGCCGAACAGAGGTTGCAAGAATGAGATTCTTCCGCCAAAAAGGAATGTTGCCCCCTCATTCAGTTCACAACTACCAAGAATCAGTTAATAACTGATTCATAAGTTGAAATTACTTTTATGCAGGGGGTAATTATAATAGGGATATTACATACTCCCCCCCTTAACAAGAACACCGTCCCCGGTGTTCATCTCTCATCGGAACTTTAGATTGTACTCATGGTATAACCAAACCACACAAAATGTGATCCTTCCTCTTTTAAAATCAAGGATTTCATTCCAATAAATGACAATAACCGAAATAGTAATGATATAATCATAGGAAAGATCAATAGTCACAAGCATCCATAACTGCAAAATTATGCAAGTTCTAATTGCTACCACTTGGCCCTTATTCAAATTCAAAAACCAAACTCTATATCAACTTACCATTACTTACCATCTACTCTTGAAAATCATGAGCACTTTCATGTAAGCATTTTAATAGTGGTTGGTCAATACCATCAACCCTCCATGGTAAGTAATCCTGTAATATATGACAAACAAATTCATTCACATTAGTCACAATATTCTGAGCCAAATGAACTAATTTTAACTATCAACCAATTGTGCAATGTTAGATGATTTCTAAATCACAATACTTTTACAAGTACATTAAAGAGCTCATCACTGCTCCACAAGCACGCTGAATTAATTCTCACTAAAGACATTCACAAAGTACCAAAAGAGCACCTAGCTCTCCTAATCATTAAAACAATCAATCACTACATCCAGTGAAAATTGTCTTAGCCCCTACTAAGACTTCCACAAGATTAGTAATACAATAAAGGAATTAAAATTTCCAATAACTCCTTATTGAGCACTAAGCTCGTTTCCTGTTAAATGTGCATAACATATTTTACACAACTATATGTAAAATTCATTTTTAACATAACATGTAGCTGATTAGTTAATTCCTTTAGCTATAAGACCACAATAGGCTAAAGAATTCCCAACCCATATGAACTAGTTTCCTCAACCAGATTGAGTCATTTTCACATCCAGACAGTTTCTTTGATAGAGACCTTACCAGGTCTAACATGGAATTCCACTGGCCAACTAGCTCAAGAATTCCAGGGAGAGGAAATCTGGGCAGACAAGTACCATCAACCCCTCCAGGCAGGTAACTGCCATCAACCCAAGGCATTCTAGCCTTTCACAATCCGGGCAGACAAGTACCATCAACCCCTCCGGGTAGGTAACTGCCATCAACCCAAGGCATTCTAGCCTTTCACATCTATCTGCAACTGTCTGGCATGTTAAATTTCTCTGTTATCACTCTTTCCCAAAGTAATTTAGATAATGAACCATATAATCATTATCATTAACAAAACAAACATGCATGTACACCATGCATCTACACTTAACCCTCAACATGGGTCCACAACATCTAGATTGTTAGGAAACACAACTGACATACATGTTGTATGCATTCTGATTTACAATAACACAATCATGCATACCATATAACATGATTCTTTCTCATTTATGATTGCAATTCTTATTGCAACATTTTACATGACGAGTTTTATTGTTGCCATTAAGCTACCACTGCTTAATCCCATTAGCAACATTAGTTATACATATGCATCCTTTAACAAGTATTCACTTCCCTAATCTTTTTAGTTTGCAGCACAATACTATCATGCATAAAAGTATATGCAAATATTCATTACTGTGCTGATAGTTGAGGTAACAATCTAAACATTTCCAATCTCCCACGACCAATACAGGAAGTAACTACCACAATCACTCATTTGCGAATTGTGATAAGCTTAAATCAAATTCAATTTACGCACATAAGTGCTATTAGTTAGTCAAACAGCACTAACCAATCACAACTACCAATCGTCTTAATGAAACCATGGAAAAACTTAATCCAAATTAGTTATGACAATCAAGTCCCGCTACTTGACTCATTGCATGTTTTCAATATCTAAGGGGTTCTTCTAATATCCTTTTAGAACAATTTGTCATCCTATTCAAGGATGTTCCCCATAATTTATATTCATGCATTGCCTCATTAAATTTCGTTCATTGTCACTTTCCTCAATAAGTGTTCAATATTGTTCATAAGTGTAATGAGGGTTCATTATTGTTCTTAAGTGCGACAAAAGTTTTCATGGTCTTTTATCCTCATCAGGAATCCAATGTCATGAAACATAGTTATGCAGCACTTTATTACTTACTACTCAAAACAGTTTAAACACGAATCACACTTATCATGCCAAAAATAGTGTACTGCGTAAATCAATATGTGAATGGTTAAACTCATACCTGAGTTAATGACCACTGACGACGTACCTCAATTTCCTTTCCGCTTACCAATTCCCAAAGACGCTAGTGCTACAACCTTTAGCTCTGATACCACTTGTCACATACCCCGGTAACCTCGCATGTAAAAGTAGGGAGTTAGAATTTTTTTATACAAATTACCCACAAGTAATTATCCAATTCACAACTCCACAATTCATCATTAACCATTAGATATAATGTACATTAGCACATGAAGTGAATTGCAATAAAAGACAGTAAGTTGCTTAACCATTAACCACCACTGTGGTAGTGTAATAACATAAACTGTCTCATGATTCCTTGCATCCATTTCATGATTTCCTTAACCATATTAGTTAATCTCATACTTGGAAATTTTGGTTATGCCATCAAATAAAGAACCATCAACATCAAGGACTCATCATCATCAAACTGACACAAAAGGAAATCACACCATTTGAACACCAATTTACCTTGGAAACCCCGTAGGGTGAAAACCAACAAACATTTAATCTTGTTATTAAACGCTCGTGAGGGATTTCACCCCTCACTCAATGGCTTATAAGGGATTCCATCCCTTAACCATTGTTATAAAATTATTACAATGATTTATCATTAAGTTGACACATAACTAGCTGAAAGCTAATACAGTTTCCATGTAATCTTTTACTTACATACCGCCACATGAAACATTCCTTGTGGCTTGATTGTTCTAGCAATGTACGATCCTGCAACTTGTACTCATCTGCGTGGACTGTTAATCCTCTTCCTGCCACAACATTAAACATCACTTTTCTTTGGATCCAACCGCCATCGCTTCCTGTCAATGTTTATCATCAAGCAGCTTTGGCAACAAGATTAGATACCATATTAATCAATCAATAATCAACCTCTAAAAGAGATCTTTTAACATCTACTCATATGCATGAGGAAGCATGACATACTATTTAACTAGTACATACACTCAAGTAAATATTGTTTGACCTCCACAATGTTTATTCACTTTAATGCATAATTCTCTTTAAGAGATCTAACTCTTTAGTTCTACTAACATGTATAACATAATCGTTACAACATACATGTAATAAACTATTATTTCTATGCTTAAGCACATATGTTCTTTTCACATAGTTATTTTTCGAGAACTCAACATAGTCTCTCTAACATACAAAGAACATAACTCCATATCACAATGACTATTCTTTGTGCATACCATAGCTTATCATATTAGCCATTCTTTAATGTATGCAACACATATTCCCTTCACTAGAATATTACCATCACTTCATGCAACAAACCACATTCTTCTTTCCTAAAGAAAGTCAATATAATCCTCATTTCTCTATCTTCCTATATGAGGGTTTCTCTAGATTCCCTTTCAAGAAATTATTAAAGATATGCATCTTTACGCATAAAAATCAAGATACAAAAACAAGGTTTACTTACCTTTTATGCATCAAAATCAAGAAATCAACACAACTCATCTAACAAGACAATCTCTTCAAGAGATTATTATTTTCAAGAAAGTTAACATGATCACTTTCTCTAAGTACACACAGACTCATATTTCCAAATTCACAATAGCTACCCTTATATGCATGCAACATGTGTTTTTTCCTAACACAATTATTTTTACTTCAATGCACATAGTCTTTTCATGAACAAGTATGGATTATGGTTCTTGCATGAACACTATTCATGTGTCTTTCAAAAATAGGAAACTCTATTTTTGTTTCAAGAAATCTACTCATAAAAGCCATCATCTTCATACATGAAGTATGCACACTTTCCAAAAAGGAAAACTATAGAAATAAATATCTATGAGCCTAGAAGCACTTCACTAGCTAATTCGATCATGCATGTAATGCATAAATATTTCACATGAACTTAGAAATTAGCTCGTATCGCAATGCCATTAGCATATATCCTTTTTCAAGAAACTTTTATAAAAATACTTATTTTAATTCAAGAAAACTTGGCCACTTTTCACGCTATGTCCTCAGGATGTTTATATGCTTCCTCTTCTTTTCTCAAGAAGATATTTTGGCTATATTTAGCAAGGATTTTATTCCAAGAAAATGACGAGAGACAAGCATTTTACACACAAGACTCACATGTAGTCTTTCTAAGAGGAAATACCTATTTTCTTTACCAAGAAAACATACACAATAATCAATCTTTAACATATTTTCTTTACCAAGAAAACATATCAAATATTCAATCTTTTACTGCATGCATTAACACATTTTATTTACCAAGAAAATGTATAAAGTAATCATTCTTTTACCACATGCATTAACATATTTTCCTACCAAGAAAACATATAATTTAATCATTCTTTTACTCCATGCATCAACATATTTTCCTACCAAGAAAACATATAATTTAATCATTCTTTTACTGCATGCATCAACATATTTTCCTACCAAGAAAACATATAATTTAATCATTCTTTTACTGCATGCATCAACATATTTTCATACCAAGAAAACATATAATTTAATCTTCTTTTACTACATATAAACAAAGAAGGTTTCAAGAGATCAACTTATCTCTTTCCTTCGACAACTCTGTTGTAGTCTCCCATTGGAAAACGTTCTGGTAGGTTGGTGGTTGATGAAATCTCTATTGTAGGTGCTCACTTCCCAGGTTTAACATTCCAGTTTTCCCAACGAATGTCAAGAAAGTCATAAATCTTTTCACCGTAATTTCCTTCTTCATTTTATCTAAGACCTCCAAATGCTGCACATTTCCTTCCAAAGGATCGGTTTATCAGATAGAAACTATTACAAAAACGTTTGACTTTAGTTGCCACCGGAAATTACAAAACCCTGCACTCTTGGACCGGGTTCGAAACCCATTTCCACTTGAATCTTTATAAAGGCAAACTGAAACCCTTATGCAGTGAGGAGCGGTCTGCCGGAGAAAAATAGACCTCACCATGGCGGGTTGACGATACTGTGGAGCAAGCCATACTCTGGTTGTTGTGCCAAGACCATAAGCCCCTGTCTTGAAGGAAAGCAAGGTAAACACTGGACTTTCGGGCCATAGCATGCCACAGACGAAGAGCCAGTTTCGCTAAACGGAGGTTGCAAGAATGAGCTTCTTCCGCCAAAAAGGAATGTTTCCCCCTCATTCAGTTCACAACTACCAAGAATCAGTGAATAACTGATTCGTAAGTTAAAATTACTTTTATGCAAGGGGTAATTGTTGAGCTAATTTATGTTCCTAAACTAACACAATTATTTACTATCAATCCGGGTTGTTTATTCTTGGAGGCAAATTCACTATTTGTGAAGATCAAATATAACCAAACTTTGAAAGATAAATGATTAAAAACTAAGAGAAAATATATCTTAAAACTTCGATTCAATCAGCTTAAAAGAGGAAACATTGAAAGAGTTCTTGAACTCAAGAAGTCTACTTCCACCTCAGTTATTACTTAATGAATTAGAGATTATAACCAAAAACTCAAGATGCATAAATCATACATGAAAGAGGCTCTTAACTTAAGAGACACTTAAAGTTTTCCATCATAACTTATTCATCTTAAGATATAAATCTAAATGAAAACAAACTATTTGCATGTAAACAAAAGAGACTAGTTCTGATTCACCATTTCATAGAGAGAATGCCCAACTTGAACACTTGTTTCCCAACTCAATTAGATGATGAATAAACCATTAAAAAATGAAATCAATCACTATTCATAACCATGAAGCAATCTGAAATAAGACTTTGCAAAACTAAAGCTACAATCAACCAGATTTGCAATGAAATGAATCTAGTCTAACTTGGAAGTGTACTTAGCTTGGAGTGGGGGCCCTCCACCCTTGCCTTGCACACTTATGAAGATGATATCAGAAGCTTTATATCAGCCAAACATCCATGTATTTATCAGCAAAATGAGAGTAACACAAGTCTCCAACTTAAGTCTTCAAACCAAAAATATTACAGCATAAAAGTATCATATGTCAATTGTGTTGAGCCATCAAAGTGTGGCTCTTAAATAAGGAGTTCATGAAACCAACTGATCTAAAATCACTATAACAAACATATCTACTCTAATCCACCTATCCAAGTCGAATCCACCTCCCTCATCCCAAGAAATATTACTAATATCTTGGAATCCCAAAACAGCCCTATTTAGATGGGATTTCTGGATGACTAGTCATGATTGACTAGCTCCAAAAAGGCATAATAAAGCTCGTTCTGTTGGAACCAAGCATAGGTGGCTTGGTCCTAGTTCCCAAGATTTCTATTCATGCATCCCATTCGTGCTGAAGTGGCCTGCATCCATATCAACCATGAAGTGATTACGGGAATTTCTGAAATTGCCAAAATTGCACTTAAAATCAAACTTTTATAAAAACTTTAGAAATTGACAAATTAAAGCTAAATACCTGATTAGACATCAAATATTCATTAAAATGAAATGGATGAAGTGAAAATGAAGGATAAATGGATAGTTAGGTAAGTTTCTCAAAGCAAAATAAGATCAAAACTGAAGCCCAACATCTCTCCCATGCTTATGATCAAGCATGTCCCCATGCTTGCTTGCTCCTCTTGGACCTTCTGCCCTCTGAAGTGGATGCTGTACTTGTAGCTGTTTCCCTGTTCACACAATCAGATTCTGATTCCTGTTTTGCCTTTAACATTGTTGCTTTAACCTTTTGTTTTCCATATTTAGCTTTCCACATGTTTTTATCTTTTAACCACTGGAATGCTTGTTTGGAAAGCAATTCATTTCTCCTTTTCAACCTGCTTATTTCTTCTTGTAACTTTTCATTTGTTTTCATTAGTTTTGCATTGTCCTTTTTCTGTGCCTTATTCTCTGATTTTAATTCCTTTTCCACAATTTTGCTTATTTCTATCTGATCTGTTAAGTCTTGGATTTTGGCCAAATGAATTTCCTTTTCAAAATCCTGGGTGGTTTTCATTAATGATTCTCCTGCATCATTATATATGGAATCCCTTTCAAGGGGTTCTTGTGCTATATCATGTTCTTCTGGTTTCCTAGGAGAATAAGCTTCTACTTCTTTCTCAAGATCAATAGAATTTCTATTCCTATGAACAGACATAAAAGATGTTTCAGTCTCATGCATGGCCATATTTCTAGCTCTTGTTCTTGGATATAGGGGAGAATTCATCATGCTTCTACTTTCCTGTTCTACCTTGTCCTGTATATCAATAAGCTGTTCAGTAAAATGATTTTTATGCATGAATTCTTTCCATTCTATTGATTTCACCTGGTATTCCACTAAGATTTTAATTAACCCCTGATGATAGATCTGTGCTGACCTTGGCCTATTTTCTTGTTTCACTGTTTCAATCATTTTTACAAGACTTTTGTACAGGAAATATGGTAAGTTAATTCTATCATCTCCTTTGATATGCTGTAGTAATCTAACATGATATAAATGAGCAATGCTGTATCCACGATCACATGTCAAAAACTTCTGAACAATCAAGACTAGTTCCTTCCATGGTTCATTGAACCACTCCCTGGGTATCCCCTTAGTTCTATCAAATGTCCCCTTTCGGTTCTTTTCAAGGAAGAAAGTCCACCCTTTCTCCTTGAAATGTAAACCTTTGTGATACTTTTCCCCTATCATCGGCAACTCTAAGGCTTTGGACAAGTACTCTTGAGTTACTGGGACACTGATTTCTCCTACTTGAGTTTGGTCTTGACTGAAATTATTGATGAAATCTTTAGTTATCTGATCAGAATAGCCATTAAATTTCTGTAGGAATCCTATCATCCCTGACTGATACAGTTTCTCTACAGTTTCTTTGCTCCAACTCTCTATTTGAAATTTTGGTTCCACCCGGTTTGTCATGATTTCTGTGAACCAATCAATATAATCCTCTGCTGTTACTAACTTCATTTTAACAAAAATTATGACTATTGTTTTTAAATGAAATTGTAGAAGCAACGAGGCTTACCTTCCCCCTCTGACTCAACTTTAATCTGTTTGACTCTGTCCTCTTTAACCTCTGCTGTCTTTCCTCTGCACAAACTCTGTTTCAATTCCCTGTTTAAGGCACACAACACCTGAATATCTTCTATCAATACATTGTTTTCTGTTTGTTTTTGAAAAGTAAATACACATGCAGTAATAACCATGTTTTCTCAATCTCAAAATAACATGTGTTACTGTGTATTTAAACAAAAACTTGAAAAATTTTGCTCTCGGCCTCTCAACAGCTCTTCCAAAACATTCTCTGCCGATTCACAAAGAGAAAAGAATGACTGTGTAATGCACAAATTGCTCTCGGCCTCTCAAGAAATCTCAACAAAATTTAACTGTAATGCAACAAATTGCTCTGGCCTTTCAACAAATTCTCAAAAAAATGACTGTATAAACTAGCAAATTGCTCTCGGCCTCAATCCTTTTCATCATTCATTTTTTTATAAAAATATGACTGTGTAAATACTGCACACAGAGTTATAAGCCTAGAGGACTAATCACAGGCGCTCGGCCTCATATTCCCTACTGCTTATAACAAATGTCAAACAATTTTTTATTTTTTTTTTAAAACGCAGACTATGCAACTCTCGGCCTCAAGGCACAAACAATGCAAATTCGACATTCAACTAAGATTTGCAGTCAATATAGCATATATGCAGGCAATCCCACGCATTTCAATGGCACAAATATATTAAAATTTTAATACATAGGTGCACAGTGAAGCATGAATGCATTTGACTTGTTTTGAATATGCACCCTACAACATTCCTCTGTTTTTATTTGATAATCCTCTCGGCATATACCAATGCGCACTCGGTTTACAGCCCATACACATATAACAGCACTTCAACAATCTGATTTAATGCATTTCACAACGCATATGACTACACTCGGCAATTTAATGCGTCCTCTGTTCTGAGCAAACATGTATCCATATGCATATGACAAACATTCCATGATTTATGCGTTCCTCTGTTGGCAGCCAATGACAATTGCGCACAACAAAATCGTATTAATCATGCATATGACAGAGACTTAGCTCGCAGCAAACAAATGAAGGTTAAATGCAACAATGGTTTAACAAGCAACGCTCATACATATAACAACCCTTAGCGCTCAGCATTCAAACTAACTCTCCGCGTTTGATGCATTAGGTTCCACATTTAACTCAAACTCCTCTTATCGTGTTATGCATGCAACATATAACTTTAAATGCTGGGGGATTGACCATTGTTTCTACACCATAATCTACGCATAAATATCTGTTCAATCTATCCATACGTGCTGCAGACTTGGAGTTATCCCGGTTTTAGTGTTACCTGACTGTCACTGGCCGCGTGGGATGCAAACAAACACTTCAAATCCCTCCTTCCTCGGTCAGTCGAACTGGTGTCAAAGCAACGAAATCTTGTGAGTTAATGGCGAACTCATCCCTATCTACAGTCGCCGAGCGAAATAAACTCGAGTTCTTACCTTGTTTGCTTGCAAAACTCGGCTTCTTCTACTCATACGACTCAGATTTTGCCTTTAAAATCTCCCTCAACACACTCCTTTCTCCTTTTGCTATGTTTCGGCTTCAAACTCGACTTTCTGAGCTCTGGCAATGAGGAATGGTGGTTTGAACAGCGCAGGGAAGGTTTCTTATGACCGTTTCCTCGCTGTACCCTGCGTTCATTTGTTTGGTATACGTGGTTACATGGCCGTCCTCATTGACTCAGTCGCCCGACTGAGTCATGAGGATGGCCGTATGGTTGTTTCAAACGCATACCTTCCGCCGCTCCATCATCTAATACCCACAAACGGTCAGAACACCGTGTCACCACCGTACCTGTGTGTTGGCCTGCGTGGCACTTATGGTCTATCATTTTATTCTTTGCTGCAATGTTTGTTGATTACGGCCACCGTCGTGCATCTTCATTACAACGACCTTTGCATATGGTGTTTCATTACTTGGCTGCCGCACTGCTGTCTGATCATTATCATATGGCTTGTGCACAACTATGCCAATATATACCTTATGCTCCATATGATATGCGCCCAAAGCTTATGGTTGAATTTTATAACCTTTGCACTTTTAACGTTATACCATAGTTTGGTGCTTTTGAAATATATATGCCATAACGCGTTCAAATATATATGCTTTTGAAATATATATGCCATACCATAGTTTCTCTCACCATCGTGTTTGAATGCTTACGGCCTCCACTTGTATCATTACATCCTCCACTTGTATCATTACATTGCCCGTGGCCTTTTATCACTATGTTATATGCTTTTTGGTTGTTTGGATATGCGCATTTGGTTATATATATTCCTTATATCTCCATATTGTATGCGCAATACTTTATACCCAATACCTTTGATATATGCGCATACTATATTCTTTTTGCAACATTATTAGTTTATGCACATTTGAAAAATAGCCTTAGCGCTCATATAACCTATGATGTATATGTTCAATGCTTTGATAACTTTAGCGCATACCTTTATAACATAGCTTTATAATTTTAAAATGACCATTGGGGTCATGTTTACAATTATAATCATTCTAATGCTCTGAGTTCATGTGCAGGTGAAAAGAGTGGTCCCAGTTTGATCCTTTTGCGTTTAAGGAAAATACCTAGGGAAATTTATGTGAATGAAATGGAATATGAATAGGGAATGTGGGGTATATATTGGGAATGAATATCAATGAATATTTGCAGATACTAACTTCAATTAGATCAAAACTAGAAGTTTCTAAAAAAAATTTGAATTTCAAGCACAAAATGGCTATGAATATACTCCCTTGCTGTTGTTTGTATAGGCGGAATGTTGAATGCTGTTTGTACAGGTGGAATGCTGAATGCTATTTGTTCAGGTGGAATGGAATCCAAAATGTTGTGGATAGATGAAAAATAGATTTTTATTACTGCTCCTTGTTTACCATGCTCCATTTCTTGAATTGTTCAGGTCCCTTTCAATAATGTTTCTCTTTTCAGGTCCCTCTGCAATGCTTCTGGTATATTGTGTCGGCTCTGATCTGGTTCTGCTGCAACTAAGTTTGCTTCAGGTCCCACTGAATAATGTTTCATCTCAGGTCCCTCTGCAATGCTTCTGGAATGATTTGATCTGCTGCAACTAAGTTTGCTTCAGGTCCCACTGAATAATGTTTCATCTCAGGTCCCTTCAGGTTCTGCTGCAACAAATTTTCTTCAGGTCCAAAGTGGACAACACAATCCCTTAGCTGTGGCAGCTAAAAGCTTGCTACAAGACTCTCCCTTGTTGAATGTTTGACTTGTCCTCAAGTCAATTGTGGAAAGGTCCTGCATTGAAATTGTGTGAGAGTAGTAAAACAAGAATACATAATTCATAGAGTCCAGTTTTCCCTGGTTTTCCCCTATGAATTCGTGTTTGCTTAGTGCCAGTTGCCTGGTTTTCACCAGCAAACAATTTATTTTTTGTTTTGTTTTTTTTCATATATCTTTTTCTCTTTTTTTTTTATGTTTTTTTTTATATATATATTTTTTTACTATTTTTTTATTCTTTTTCTGAACTGGAAGATGGCAGAGCCATAATTTCCAGTCTTGATTCTTCTACCAGTTGTTTCATGAATGTCTCTTTACTAATAGGCTGATGATAAACTTTCAGCCTATGACCATTTACAACAAATGAGGTGGGGGCCTGGTCAATGGTCTTTATCTTCACTGCTTCGTTATCAAAGATCTCCTCGATTTCATATGGCCCTAGCCAGTGTGTTGTAAATTTCGCTTTGAAATCCTTGAATTTGGAGTGAAATAATAAGGCCCAGTCTCCCTTATGAAATGTCTTTGTCTTTATGTATCTATCATGCCATTTGATTCTCTGTTGCTGTACTAATGTTGTCTGTTCAATTGCTTGTTGACGATGTTCATCCAATTGGTTGAGTTCCATGATCCTTTGTTGCTGTGCTTCAGTCAGGTCCATGCCCAATTCTGCTGCTAGTCTATAGGTTTGTATCTGAAATTCAATAGGCAACAAGGCTTCTTTCCCATAGACCAACTGGTATGGACTAAAACCAGTTGTGTTTTTCCATGTGATTCTGTAGGTCCATAATGCATCCTTCAACTTTTCAGACCAATCTTTCCTATTCTGCTGCACTGTCTTAGTCATGATATTTTCTAAGACTTTGTTTGTGGATTCTACCTGACCATTTGCCTGAGGATGATATGGAGTAGACTTCCTATGCTTTATCTTATATTTCTCTGTCAAATCCCGCACTAACTTTGAGGTAAACTGCGTTCCTTGATCTGTCACTATTTGTCTTGGGACTCCATATCTCACAAAAATTTCTTCAAAGAGGAAGGTAACCACTGTGTCCTCTGTCGCTCTGCTCACTGCTTTGGCTTCCACCCATTTTGTTACATAATCTGTGCACACTAGTATGTACCTTTTTCCACTTGATGGTGGATTAATGGGTCCAACAAAATCAAGTGCCCACTGTTCAAATGGCTCAATGAGGACTTGTGGCTTGAGCGGCATTTCATCTGACATGATGGGTCTCCCTATTCTTTGGCAACTGTCACACTGTTTGACATATGCCTTAGAATCCTTGAAGACTGATGGCCAGTAATAGCCCAGTTGCAGCACTTTATATGCTGTTCGCTTGTCTGCAAAATCACCACCACATCGTTTGTCATGACATGCCCTGAGAATATCTAGTATTTCATCTTCACGCACACACTTTCTAATCATTAGATCTGAACCTGTATAAAACAAATCACCATTCACCCAGCTATACCTAGAACTTTCTCTAACAATTTTCTTTCTTTGCTTGCTAGTGAACTGAGTTGGAAATTTTCCAGATGACAAGTAATTGGCAATATCTGCAAACCAAGGTGTTTTAACTGCTATGGCAAACAGATGTTCATCAGAGAAGTTGTCTATAACTGGATTTAGGTCTTCAGGTGATTGGATGCGGGACAGAAAGTCAGCCACCTGGTTTTCTTTACATGGCCGGTCTTGGATTGTAATGTTAAATTCTTGCAATAACAGGAGCCATCTAGTAATTCGTCCATTAGTGATGGGTTTGTTCATCAAGTATTTTATTGCTGAGTGATCTGTGTGAATAAAAACTTGATATCCTGTAATGTAATGCCTGAATTTGTTTACTGCATGTATGACGGCTAACATTTCCTTTTCAGTGACTGTATAGTTTGTTTCTGCAGGTGTCAAATTCTTACTGATAAAGTATATTGCATAGTTGAACAAATTTTCTTTCTGCCCCAAAGAGGCACCTATTTTAGTGTCTGATGTGTCAGTGGAAATATGAAAAGGCAAAGACCAATCTGGCCCTCGAAGTATGGGTGCCACTGACAGTTTATCTTTTAAAATTTGAAAAGCATTCTGACAGTTATTCGTCCATTGGAATTCGACATCTTTTGCTAATAGTTTAAACAGGGGTTGTGCTATTTTGCTGAAGTTTTCTATGAATCGTCTGTAATAGCCCGCATAGCCCAAGAAACTTCTAACCTCCTTTTGAGTTGTAGGTGGCATTAAGTTAACTAGGACTTGAATTTTGGCTGGATCCACCTTAATTCCGGAGCCGGAAATATGGTGTCCCAGAACTATACCCTCTGTTAACATCATATAGCATTTTTCATTACTTAATGATAGATTTGTTTCGATACATCTCTTCAAGACTTTCTCAAGATTGTTAAGACAATCATCATATGTATTTCCATACACTGTGAAGTCATCCATATAAACTTCTACACATTCATGGACTAGATCAGCAAATATGGCAAGCACTGCTCTTTGAAAAGTTGCAGGTGCATTGCATAAACCAAAAGGCAAAACATTATATGCATAGGTTCCCCATGGGCAAGTAAATGTAGTTTTGTCTTGGTCTTCTGTTGCTATTCTAATCTGATTGTACCCACTAAACCCATCCAAGAAAGAGAAGTATTTCTTTCCAGCCAAAGAATCTAGCACCTGGTCAATGAATGGTAGAGGAAAATGGTCTTTCAATGTAGCCTTGTTTAATTCTCGGTAATCTATACATACCCTCCATTTTCCATTTTTCTTTGGTACAACAACCAGTGGTGAAACCCATTGACTATCTGAAATTGGATAGATGAATCCCACATTTAACAGTTTTTGCAGTTCTTCTTTCACTATTTCTTTCATCATTGGATTCATTCTTCTTTGTGGTTGTCTAACAGGTTTAAGTTTATCATCTGTATAGATGTGGTGGATACATGTGTTAGGATGGATTCCTTGCATATCAGTGTAATCCCAGGCAAATGCTTTTGAGTAATTTTGTAATAATGCAATTACCTGTTGTTCTTGTTTTGATTGCAGCTGGTTTCCAATATTTAAATGTTTTCCAGGATGTACCTCAATTGTTTTGATTATTGGGTTGCTAATTGTGTTTACAGGAAAGATGTCTCCCAAAGAATTCTGCAAAGTTCGAATAGTACATGTTTCCTGAAAACATTGATTCAAAAGTTCATTTGCAGCTTCATATTGAACTTTCCTAAGCTGCTCTGAAATACTTGGTTCTGAGATAAAAAGGCCCATCAGATCTTCATTCTCCTCTTCTTCTCTAAAATCAAAGAATTGATTGATACTTAAAACTGCTTTTGTTTGTTGCTTTTCCTGGGTTTCAAGTATTGATTCTAAAGAAGTGGTTTGTGCAGGTGAATAAAGAGTGACATGCTTCCTCTCATCTCCATGTGAAATTATCATACTTCCAGATCTGCATCCTATGAAGGCATCTGCAGTGGCTAACCATGGTCTGCCTAATATCAGAGGATGTCCTCCCAAGTTTGTCTTTGGTTGCAAGATCAAGAAGTCAATAGGATATTCCCATGAATCCAAGGAAACTATGATATCTTCTAACATTCCTTCAGGAACAACCTTAGATCTATCTGCTAATTCCAAGACTGTTGAGGTCGATCTAATGTTGTTTAATTGCACAGTTTTCCTTGTTTCCATTGTCATTACGTTGATAGCTACTCCCAAGTCTATTAATGTGTTAGGTACAGAGAAATTGTTTATTGATATGGTAACCATTGGGATACCAGGATCAATATATTTTTCTATTACAGTTTGAGTAGACATGAGACTTGCTAATTTACCAATGACTTGGATTGTTGCAGGATCCTTTTTCTTTCTTTCTTTCCTAATGCACAGTTCCTTTATTGTCTTTGCATATATCGATATTTCTTTAATGGCTTTTAATAAATGAATCTTAACATATGCATTTTTTAACTCATCTAAGATATCAAATTCAGGAAGGGTTATTTGATTTTGATTTTGTTGTTCTACCAACCTTTCAGGATAAGGTGGTGTTTGTGTAATATTTGCTCCTTTCTGATTTTGTACCTTAGTTTGTGCTGTTTCAGATGATTCCCCTTGTTCAGCTGGTTCTTCTATAATTGGAGGAGAATCCTTCTTAAGTACTTTTCCAGACCTTAAATGGACATCATCAAGAGGAAGAATTGAATATGCAGGATAATATGTTGTTTCCTCTACTGTATATGCAGATTTGTCCGCTCTATTATTCGGATTTGCCACCGGTTGGGATGGTAATTGTGTTGGTCTGGGTTGATTTGAAGGTAACTGTAACTGTTGTGGTTGTGTTAACAATGGTGGTGGATTCTGCTGTTGGAATGGATATGCAGAATTCTGTTGCGGAAATGGCATGGATGAAGGATATGGTGGGTATGAAAATGGTTGTTGGTACTGTTGCTGGTAATATTGTTGATATTGTTGAGACTGTTGTGGCTGTTGGTTTCCATAACCATACCCTCTCCAACCTTGTGCAGGTTGTTGTTGATATTGTTGTGGAGGCCAAGCTTTCCATGGCATTGGAGGGGTCCAAGGATTATAAGATGGATAAGCATAATTTTGCTGAGGGATTTGTTGTTGATTTGGTTGAGGCATTCTAGGTGGCCATGGTCTTCTTGGTGCAACATAATAGAAACCTTCTGCTCCTTGCATTTCTTCCATTGAATTAGTTTGCAAGTCTTTTAATGTTACACAATTTTCTGTGGAGTGATTGCCTGTACAAAGACCACACACTTGAATGCTATCTAAAGGACAGTCTCTCAAAGGATGTTCTTTTTACATTTTGAACAAAATATTGCTAAGGCTTGTTCTTGTTCTTCTTTCTTTTTGTTTGCCTTTAGCACATCTACTTGTGTCCCTAATGTACTCAAAAGATCTGTTTTGAAATTTTCCAGTAGACTTCCTATTTCAGCCCTTGTTATCCCTCCTGCAGCTGACTTTGCTGCTTTGGAACTCACTTCCCTTCTTCCGGATTTTGATCTTCCTCTAGAATATTTCTGACATAACTCGACAATTTCATCAAATGGAAGATTTGAAATATCTCCTTTACCCATTACATTTAAAATGTCAAGGAATTCATCTCTTATACCTTTGAGGAAGATTGTGCGAACAGTTTCTTGATTTAGGGAATGTTGTTTAGACTTCTGAAGATTATATGCAAACCGTTCTAAATATTCTTCTAGATTTTCATCTTCTTGTTGTGTCATCCTAAACACATCTTCCTTTGAATCTCTAGATCTACAATAAGGCTGATATTTCTTAAGGAAGACAGTTCGCATATCATCCCAGGAGGCTATTGTTTGTTCTCCTAAACCCATAAACCATTTTAAGGCTGTTGCTTTTAATGTTGCAGGGAAAAGACGGAGCTTATGGACATCATCAGTATAGCCATATGTTCTACATAAGATATCGAATTCAAACATGAATGAATCCGGATCTTCTGTAGACATTCCATAGAAGTTTGGCAACACAGAAGGTGGAATGTTTTTCATCTTTACTTCTTCTCCTAGTATTGCACTTGTATCTATTATTGGGAAACCAAAAGTTGATTCTTGGTCAAGTCCATATTCTTGTCTTTTCCTGTCATTTTCTTCCTTCCTATCATTTTCGTGCTTCCTTTCTTCCTCTCTCTTCCTCCTCCATTCTCTTTCTTTTATTTCATTTTCAGCTCTTTGTTCTTCATCATTAAGATGAACGGATCCATGTCCTTCTGCCATTGTTTGAGTTGTTTCAATTTCAGGTGGAGGTTCAAGTTGTGGGAAGATAGGAGGATCGATGGATGGAAAAACAACTTGTTTCCCTTTCTCCTTTGGTTTTCCGGAAGTGGAGAATTTTTTCTTTGCCTCCCAAGCTGACAAAGTTTGCCTTTCAATCAAGGTTAATCTTTGGCCACTTCTTTATTTTTCAATCAGCTCTTCAATGATTGGATTACCAGTAACAGGTGTATGTGATGATCCTATCTCTACTTGTGGGGGGTTTTTGATAAATCTACCTTGAGGATTTCTAACTCTAGGCATAAAGAAACATAATTAAAGAAATGAAATGTAACTAATGTTTTTGTTTATTTTGGATTTTTATCTCTCTATTGACTATGCCGATATTTGCCTCCCCGGCAACGGCGCCAAAATGTTGAGCTAATTTATGTTCCTAAACTAACACAATTATTTACTATCAACCTGGGTTGTTTATTCTTGGAGGCAAATTCACTATTTGTGAAGATCAAATATAACCAAACTTTGAAAGATAAATGATTAAAAACTAAGAGAAAATATATCTTAAAACTCCGATTCAATCAGCTTAAAAGAGGAAACATTGAAAGAGTTCTTGAACTCAAGAAGTCTACTTCCACCTTAGTTATTACTTAATGAATTAGAGATTATAACCAAAAACTCAAGATGCATAAATCATACATGAAAGAGGCTCTTAACTTAAGAGACACTTAAAGTTTTCCATCATAACTTATTCATCTTAAGATATAAATCTAAATGGAAACAAACTATTTGCATGTAAACAAAAGAGACTAGTTCTGATTCACCATTTCATAGAGAGAATGCCCAACTTGAACACTTGTTTCCCAACTCAATTAGATGATGAATAAACCATTAAAAAATGAAATCAATCACTATTCATAACCATGAAGCAATCTGAAATAAGACTTTGAAAAACTAAAGCTACAATCAACCAGATTTGCAATGAAATGAATCTAGTCTAACTTGGAAGTGTACTTAGCTTGGAGTGGGGGCCCTCCACCCTTGCCTTGCACACTTATGAAGATGATATCAGAAGCTTTATATCAGCCAAACATCCATGTATTGATCAGCAAAATGAGAGTAACACAAGTCTCCAACTTAAGTCTTCAAACCAAAAATATTACAGCATAAAAGTATCATATGTCAATTGTGTTGAGCCATCAAAGTGTGGCTCTTAAATAAGGAGTTCATGAAACCAACTGATCTAAAATCACTCTAACAAACATATCTACTCTAATCCACCTATCCAAGTCGAATCCACCTCCCTCATCCCAAGAAATATGACTAATATCTTGGAATCCCAAAACAGCCCTATTTAGATGGGATTTCTGGATGACTAGTCATGATTGACTAGCTCCAAAAAGGCATAATAAAGCTCGTTCTGTTGGAACCAAGCATAGGTGGCTTGGTCCTAGTTC
Organism: Pinus tabuliformis; assembly: GCA_031772625.1. NCBI lineage: Eukaryota > Viridiplantae > Streptophyta > Pinopsida > Pinales > Pinaceae > Pinus > Pinus tabuliformis. The sequence continues at coordinate 289,650,493 of CM062808.1, read as the reverse complement.
CCAAGCTTTCTATTCATGCATCCCATTCGTGCTGAAGTGGCCTGCATCCATATCAACCATGAAGTGATTACGAGAATTTATGAAATTGCCAAAATTGCACTTAAAATCAAACTTTTATAAAAACTTTAGAAATTGACAAATTAAAGCTAAATACCTCATTAGACATCAAATATTCATTAAAATGAAATGGATGAAGTGAAAATGAAGGATAAATGGATAGTTAGGTAAGTTTCTCAAAGCAAAATAAGATCAAAACTGAAGCCCAACAGTAATTATAATAAGGATATTACACTTTGTGATCATCAAAAATTATATTTTAAATTTATTTTTCAAGTATATCACAAACAATTCTCAGCCATAGAAGTTAGTGTCATTTAAAAATACTAGTTAATACTTTATGTTAGATGTAAAAAGATAAAAATATACTTTAAAAAAGTAAATTAAAAAACACTATAAATATAAACTTTTTTTGCATAGTAATAATATTATTTTTATCCAACTTACAATAAATTTTATTATCAATTAACTATAATAAACAAATACTAAGCAAAAATACTAGTTAGTACTTTATGTTAGATGTAAAAAGATAAAAATATACTTTAAAAAAGTAAATTAAAAAATCACTATAAATATAAACCTTTTTGCATAGTAATAATATTATTTTTATCCAACTTACAATAAATTTTATTATCAATTAACTATAATAAACAAATACTAAGCAAAAAAAACAAATACTAAACAACAACGCTACCTATTACATTTATTTTATAAAAAATAATAATAATTTTTATTATTTATAATCCAAAACCAAAATAAATGAAATAAAAACATATCCACATTTATTTATATATGTATGAAATTATAAATATCCGCATTTATTTGTAGCTTGAATTTCTTTTATTGGCCAAAGGCTTTCTTCGAAGCGAAGGCTTCCTCTATGTTTCGTCTGTCCATACCCATTTGAACGCCGACACATGTCATTTTATTTTCAAATGTATTTTATCGTGCGATCGTCGTTTGTCGAAGTTGAAATACAGTTGTCAATTCCATCACCGCCCTGCCTCGCCTTTTCGCCAACCCGGGCCCTCCGTTAGCGTTAGCCTTCGTCAAGCCTATAGTTGTCCTGTAAACTTTTTAACTAGCATTTGCACGTAGTGTTGCAAAGGAAATTCCGTAAGGCATAGTGTGTGGAAGAATATTGAAACGTGAATAGGCTTTTGTGGGCTTTTTTGGAAGCAAGGGTCGATGAATTCGAGTTTTAATTTGAGGGAGTGATGCCTAAAACCGTTGAAATGGAATGTAAGCAGCCATAAATATGCATTGAACCTGTTTAGAGACCTTTGTTTGTAGTTGGTAAAAATTGTGGAGTTAAAGGTGAAGATAAATGAATGAATCCATGCGAACAACAACCAGGCAACCATATTGATTTGGAAAGGGCTATTTAAGAAATCATTATTCAAATGGGAAATTAAATTAATATGCGAAAAACAACCGGGCAACCATATTGATTTGGAAAGGGCTATTTAAGAAACCATTACTCAAATTGAAAATTAAATTAATATGAAGATATATTGAAAACATGTATTATAATCATTAAAGTCAATTGATTTTGTAAACAAAATATGTTAAAACCCATTGACAATGAAATGGTTGTGAGGACATAAACTATCAAAATGGCATTGACCTTGAAACATCCCTTTTTAAGTTTGAAACGGGAAACACAAATAGTTGTGAGGACATGAACTATCAAAATGGTATTTGATGTTGAAACATCCTTTTTTAAGTGTGAAATGGAAAATACAAATAGTGTATTGTAACATCCTTTTTAAAGTTTGAAATGGAAAATACAAATAGTGTGTTGTAACATCCTTTTTAAAGATTGAAATGGAAAACACAAATAGTTGTGAGGAAACAAACAATGAAAACGGTATTTGATCTTGAAACATCCTTTTTCAAGTTTGAAATGGAAAATACAAATAGTGAATTGTAACAAAAGAGGTTCGAGAAGGAATATAATAGTCTAAAGAACATTGTGCTTGTCATTCCATATTTGAAGTTGTACGAAAACATGGTGGAGGTAGCGAAGGCCTGAAGAAGCAGCAATGGACCTGCAAAATTTATATTTTGTTAGAATTAGTAATATGTAAATCAGTTGCAGAAATTTATTAGTAATACTCTGCAGGTGAGTTGTGTTAAAATGAATCTGGAATGAATGGTAATGAAGTTACCTTTGCTATGGGGATCCATATATTGTTAGTGGAAGATGCATGGTGAATAACGACATATTGAACACCATTGGAGGTCAATGCACAGCTGGAGATGCAGTTTTTTTGCTTGCCAATCTACATGTAGTTGTGCAGGTATGTTATTTCTGAGCCCATGTGGCCTGCTGCAAAAGAAAGAAAAGGTTAGAATGAGACGTACAGATAATATAAAGACATTCTAATATTTGCTTATTTACTAATATTGATTAAAGTTTGTTGTTTTTGAAAGATATGAAAAGTATGTTATGAAATAGAATGAGGTAAATAAATGGAGGAAACCTTTTGGTGATGTCAAAGTACGGGTTGGAGCAGATTATCTGGAGGCGGCATTGAACGAAGAATCTCTTCTGCGTGTTTTCTGCGAGCAATGTTTTTGTTGTCCTTCATTTTACTGTAACGATCGAAACTGAATGCAGGGTTAATCCAAAGATCTTGTAGAGAAGGCACTCTTGAAATAGTTGTGAATGTGAGACCTTGACGTTCTGTTTTTCCAATGTCAATTGTTGCTTTTGGAAGTGTCATACCTTGAGATTTATGTATGGTTAAAGCCCAAGCCATCTTCAGTGGAATTTGTGCACGAACATTTCTTTTTACTGCTGGAATATGCAAGTGAGTGGGGTTTCTTTCATCCCAAGGAGGCCCAATGTACTTGGGGAAATCTACGGCAACAAACATTGGAATTTGTGGTGGTGCAGTTGATTCTTTGTAAATATGGTTACAATTTTTCCAAGGGAACCATTAACAAGACCCACTGAAACCCAAAGGTTAGAAGTCAACATAACTTTTTCGCCATTGCATAGCAATACAATTCGCTCAAGTTGCTCATCTTCAGAGGAAAGACTGGAATATGTGTTGTCATATTCAGCAATGGATCGTGCGATAGGAGTGTTTAGAGATTTCATCATTTGCTTATTATGGACCATTGTTTGAGCATTTGTTGGAAATAGATGCATGGAATCATGGAATGAACATATTTCTTCTTCTGATAAAAAGGAATCTGTGCGCGACATGAGTACGTTGTAGTCGTCGATTGTTGGATTTGCATCTCTAATGTTCTGGAGAATGTTCCTGAAAGTAACCTGTGCGATGTCGTTGCCTTGTTGATGAAATATTGTGTCTAATGTGATCACTGTGTTGAAGGTGTTCCACAGTGCGCTTCCGTGGCTCGTCCCTGCATATAGAGGTATGTCTTTGACAGGTGGTAGCTGACCGAGATCACCAACCAATATTATGGAACAACCACCGAAAGGAGTGTTTCTTTGGTGGGGAAATGCCTCGCAAATACGTTCATCAATATGGCTGAGAAGCTTTGGCCCAATGAAGCTCATTTCATCGATTAGTATGTATCTTATATGCTTGAGTTCTTCTTGGAATTTTGCAAGAGCACTACCTTCTAACGGCATAAGATCCTTTATAGGAAGGTGCAAAGAAGAATGGATTGTCGATGCTTGTATGTTGAAGGCAGCAACCCCTGTAGGGGCGAGGAGCGTGATTGGTGAAGGTTCCAGGCTTGCAAGGCCTATGCGCATATCTTTGATGCAATTAATAAGGAGGGATTTTCCCGTACCAGCAGTGCCTTGTATTATCATTCTGAGAGCGGGTAAATAATCGTTCCTAGCAAAATGATTAAAAATAATATTTAGAGCTTTTCTTTGCATTGGAGATAATGTAGTAAGGGTCGGCAGGGTATGTTGATGTGTTTGAAGAATGCGGTGGATGGAGCGGCTATTCTCAATGAATTGTATTGCATTATTTTGTAGATCCAATGGGATAGTGGTATGATTCCAGTTATGGGTGTCATCAAAGCCACGAAGACCAAGCATGTCAAGGTCATTTATGAGAAGCTCATTTGTAGGGTGTAATTGGGAAAATAATTCCCATTCATTTATTTCCATGGTGTCTGTTGGATTGGCTTCATCATAGAAAATTTTAGGGACGAATGTTCGCCCTTTGGCGAAATTAAGGGGTTTTAAATTTTTAGTGGGCGAATATTTTGTATCGTAGTACATTTTTACAAATCACCTCAAATAGTCCACCTTATTTTAAGGGAGAGGGTAAAAAAGGTAAATTTAGCCCTTGAAATTAGGAGTTACAACCTTCCATTCGCCCGTTTTCAAGAATAGGTTTTATTTAAGTTAATCCATTCGCCCATTTTCAAGAATAGGTTTTATTTAAGTGAATCCTATGTGCCAAATACCATATTTATAAAAGAGGTATGGTAAATTAATAAAAATATAAATAAATGAGAAGTATGGTAAATAAATAAAACATTTTTTATATTTACTCCATAAGTCACCTTATATACATGCAAGGGTGTAAACAAATAAAAATATAAGTAAAGTGGAGGTATGGTAAATAAATAAAAATATAAATAAACTAGACGTATGGTAAATAAATAAAACCTCTTTTTATATTTAGTCCATAACCCTCGTTATATTTATGAAGGCTCAAGAAAGAGGTTTTATTTAAGTGAATCCCATGGGCCAAATACTATATTTGTAAAAGAGGTATGGTAAATTAATAAAAATATAAATAAACGAGAGGTATGATAAACAAATAAAAAAAAAATTATATTTACTCCATAAGTCACCTTATATTTACGAACACTCAAATATTTAGGTGAAACCTATGGGCAAAATACTATGGGACAAATACCATGGACTAGATTGTTATTAATACCATGCAAAAAAACATTATTAACCCTAATATTAGTATTAATAAAAATAAAAATGGCACATGGTATTGACCCATGGTATTCACCAAAATGGCACATGGTATTGACCCATGGTATTCCCCTGGAATGTAGCCTATTTAAATGGGGGAATTAAACTAGCATAGATCCATCTTTACTCTGGATCTACTAACCCCCCAGAGGTATCAAATTCGTGATATGAAAACTAGCATAGAGTGAAAAAAGAATGTAGCCTATTTAAATGGGGGAATTAAACTAGCATAGATCCATCTTTACTCTAGATCTACTAACCCCCGAGGTATCAAATATCGTGATATGAAACTAGCATAGAGTGAAAAAATATTTGATCCCTCTGGATATTAATTTTTATAAATTACTAATAGTAATTTTTAAGCTCCAGGTTTATGATAACCCATGGTAATACCAAGATCTTACAAGATTTTATAATTAAGTAAAATATTCGCCATGCCTGGTGAGAGATTCGCCAAAAAATCATATATACATATTATATTATTGATAAAATCGCCTTCCATTTTTCCTATATACCATGGAGATTCGCCAATTTATTAAACTTATAAATTTAGGGGGGGTTCTTAAAATTTTCCCTGGGTTTCATTCATAGTTGAGGTATCATTTGTGACAGATTCAATATCAGATAGTGTGCGGTGTTGATGCCAAGGATTGTAGAATGGGCGAAATGTTTGCCAATTTGCGATGAATTCTGCAGCAGAATCTCCTAAAGGTTTGTATAGCATAAGTTCAACCTTGCAAAAGTTAGCGTAGCAAGGTTTTGTTGTGGATGGTATGGAGGAGTAACGTGGTATGACCCGAACAATTGCTTTTGTAGGCCTTTGTTTCCATTTGTTTGTTTTGCGACGAGGATCATATGACCAGGATCTTGCCAACTCTATTAGTGATGTGGACTCTAGGGTAGAAGGGCGCTGGATATATTTATCTATGAAGTGCGGGGATGTAGTGGAGGTGGTGTCCGTTTGTGGAAGGCACATAAGAATTCTTTGGTTTACATTTAAAGAAATGAATGGCCGACTACATAATGTTAATGGTAATTTTTGCAGCATATGGCAGGTTTCTTGTGCTCCAATGTCACGATCAACAAGGGTTTCTGCAAGAAATTTTCGAAACGCGGATGTTGTTGGGTCAGCAATGGGTGAAGCCAGGACAATTCTACGTAGCATGTCATGGAAGCTTTCAGATTTTTTTCTGCTTTGGATGCATATTTGGCGATATATTTTTGTACAGCGTGTATGGAGAGTACTGGTTGGCAGTCAACATTTGCACACCAAATAGATAGGATGGTAGAGTTATGGCTATTGAGTTGATCGTCGTTTCGAGCAGGGGTGTATGTTTTTTGGCCATTGGAATCAATGAATAAGGCTGATTTTGGATGTAATTCGCACGGTGCTTTATAACGACATTGGAGTGAGGATCCATTTTTTCTTAGGCACGTGCTTTCTGAGAATTTTGTGTGACGTTCAACACAATTGACGAGCTGTTCATAGTCACTGAAAGGATTGGTTCTGAAGATTTGCGGTGTGGACAACAGGCAAGGGTCTTCGGGATTTTTCCAAGCATTTGGTTGGTTTGAAGTCGAAGGAGCACGAGGGTTCCAAGCGGAAATATATTTGTCGAAGAACTGCCTTGCAATATCAACTGCTTCTGTGTCTTCCCAGTTGAGATTCTCCATATCAGGTGCATTTTCTATCCAAAGGAAACCATGGATGTGCGCAGATCCCCTATGTTTCCATTCATACCTAACAAGTATGCGTTTTTGTAAGATAATTTTGCAATAGGTTAGGAATGTTGTTTAGAGTTATTGGAGGAAAAAAAATGCGGTAGAATGCGTACCTGTACCAGTAATATTTTGTATTCAAGTGTTTCTCTAAGGTAATCTCACAAAATGCTGTGAATCTATGGTGCATATATAGTGATGTTAAATGTGGGTTAGAGATAATGTTATCATTTCTCCACTTTTGTTGTTTTCCAATATCAGTAGGAAGACATCCGGGCATGACTGCATGAAGATCAGGCCATTTTGTATCAGCTGCACTTAATGTGAAGAAGAATGTCAGGCAACCGAGTTGAGATATCATGTCCATTAGTTCATTTTTAGCTTTGTGCCAAAATGACCTTGTTCCACGTAAAGAGCTACCGAATCGCATGACTTGCTCTGCCAATTGCTCATCTGGAAATTGTTCTAATCGAATGTTCAGATCTTGAATAGATATTGGAAAGTTATCTGTGATGTTTTTTTTCACAAAAATCGACGCTGTTGCTTGACTGCGATGCCGCATCATGAGATTATATATGTAATAACGAAAGCGTGGGTGGCTTCCAAATCTGTTATCGTAGTAACGTATGAGATGAAGTGCATATTCATGTAACTGCACTGCTTTCATTCTTGGCTGATTTGGCATTGCAGCGCCTGTCGGGAAAAGGGCGGGGAAAGCCATAGAGAGTAGACCTTCTGTGTTGTATTCATTGACTGGCGATAAACCAATTGTTGGCCACTCAATTGTAGTATCAGATTGGTGATTGTGTTACATTTGTAAAAAGAGTGATTGTAGCAGCAATAATCTCTAGACTAAAGCAACGACCCATCTACAGTTGCATCGGCCATTTATGTGAAAATTGAGGTATGCATCATTTAGTTTCGCAACCTCTGATCAGATCAGTGTTTAGATGGGTGTGTGCCAACGTCTATATTAAATTTATCCAGTAACTTATATCCAAGTGGGGTTTAGATGGGTTTGCGTTAAGGTCCATAATCAACGCACCCAATAATCTCATATCAAATCAGGGTTTAGATGGGACTGCGCTGAGGTCTTTATTCCGTCCACCCAATTCGTCATTTAATTCCAATGCACTAATATCCAAAGGAATTGTTGATTGATCCTCCACGTGCATCCGGATTGTAGAGCACAGGGTGCTCAACAACCTCAGCAGATGGATCTGTGCTGAGACCTATATTCAATGCACCGATTGCATGATTGAGATTTAAAGCACTGTTTGCAGCGAGGCTGACACCACTGGTTAAACGTACATATTGTCTTCATGATTCAAGCTATTTGCACATATAGAAAACATAGTACAGGGCTTACTGAAAGCAGAGCAAAGAACAAATCAAACCATAACAGCGTTAAAAGAATAAATCAAAAACCATAAGAGGAAGAATGGCTTACATAAATCAGAAAGCATAAAGAAAGAAGGGCAAGAAACACTGACCGCTAAGAATTTTGCAACCAGAAGAGCAAAAATGCCATGTGTGAAGCAGAAAGTAGAAATAGTGATCTAACAACACAAGGTTGCACTGGCTACGCGGCCCTCAGGCAGGAAGAAAGACACGAAACCAAGAAGAAAGACACGTTTCATCACTGCGAAGACACGTTTCGGTTCAGTGACTGCGAAGAGTCTCATCGCCAGGAGGCCTGGCGTTTCATGGCCCATTGCCAGATCCTCCCTCTCTGTCTTCCAGCTGGTGGAAAAAAACAGATTAAATCAATGGCAGAAAACACCCCAATCGTCTAACACAAGAATCAATGGCTCAGAATCGCACACGTCACATTTTAGGGATGTCTTTCTCAGAGGGAACACCGTACGGCGTAATTAATAATTAAACAAATTTAAATTCATTTTAATTTCAAATTTATTAATAATTAAATAAATTTAAATTTATTTTAATTACAAATCTATTAATAATTAAACAAATTTAAATTCATTATAATTTTAAATGGAGTTGTCTTTACTACAATTTTTTGGAAGTTTTTTTGGTAGATTTTTCTAAAATCAGCAGGATTTTTGGAAGTTTTTTTTGGAGTATTTTTCCAATCTAATTCTAAAATCAACAGGGATTCATTGAAACCAAAAAATTGATAGATAAACCCTGCAAAATAGAAGTACCATCAGGGTTTTTCATGGTTCTAAAACCATATATACATTCAAAAAACTAGTTTAAATAACAAATAAGATTTTACATCAAAAAAATTACCAAATACCAACACTAGAAAGACCAAAAAAAGTCACACTATAGACAACTCTATTTCAAATCTACCTAAAATTGTGACTAATCAAATTTTGTAAGATGCAATTTTTCTTTTAAATGAGAAAATCTTCTACCATTTCAAACATTTTTTCTCTATTCAATTCTATTTTAAAATTCAACCAAAATTACCCTAATTTAGAATTTGACACACAATATTACCAAATTAAACAGACCAAAAAGCAACTATAATTATATTTAGAAAATATTTATTTGTGTAATTTCACATATTATAAACAAAAAGATAATAAACAAACAAATAACGAAGGCTATTTTTTATAATAAAAAAATTAAAATTTCAGTTTTGAATTTGCCTGTTTCTTTTATTTTTCCTTAAATCTAATTTTTTTTCATTTAAGTTACAGCCATCATTCATTTAATCTGTAATGAATGCTCCAGAGTTTGAATGCTCCAGGAATTTCTAGAGTGCTGAAAACCATTTTCAGCATTAAAAAACAATCCAAACGCAGCAAAACACAGTCCATAAGAAAATGGCCGTTCATGGTTAGACCAGCCCTTAAAAGCAGCTCACAGCAATCAATGAAAAGAGGCCAGTAGGAAACCAGCAGAGTGTTCACCAGTTGAAGACGCCGACTCCACTATCGTGAGAAACCTTAAATCACTCCAAAGCACCAACTCCACGCAGGGTTAAGGCTGGTTGTATAATAGGAGCACCAGAATCCAGACCCTTGCCGTTGAGAAGATCAGCAATTGCAGCTACCGATTCGCTGCCTTACAAAATAACGAGCTATCCACCAAACAAAGAAAAATAAAATGAAATAAAATAAAACCTGAAATGCTGGTAGACTCCATGAATCTAAAAAGCAGACACAAGAAGCAATCATGAGTTCCAAAATAGAAAGATTTACCACCGCAGTGAAACTAAAAACGGCAGAGAAAAGCTCAAAGGCCACATTCAAAGCTCCATAGCACTGGTGGCGTCAAAAGACACCATTGAAATCGATTCAAAGAAAACACCCCGCTCAAGCGCTGGTGAACTTGGTGACGGCCTTGGTTCCCTCTGATACAGCGTGCTTTGCGAGCTCCCCTGGAAGAGCAAGCCTTACAGCGGTCTGAATCTCCCGGGAAGTAATGGTGGGCTTCTTGTTGTACCGGGCGAGCTTTGATGCCTCGCTCGCCATTTTTTCAAAGATATCATTGATGAAGCTGTTCATGATCCCCATGGCCTTGCTGGAAATGCCAATGTCAGGGTGAACCTGTTTGAGAACCTTGAAGATATAGATCTTGTAGGTCTCAACACTCTTCTTATGCCTCTTCTTCCCCTTCTTGTCTCCGCTCTCCTTGGGGAGCTTCTTCTCAGCCTTGGGAGCAGGCTTCTTTTCTGCAGGAGTTTTCTCTGCAACAGGCTTCTTCTCAGCGGGCTTCTTCTCTGCTGCCTTGGGCGCCATTGCTGCTGTCACAAGAAAATACTTTGAAAAATGGCACGGACTGTAAGAGCTCTAAACAAACGGAATTACGAAATACTAAGATAATTTAGTATTGAAAACAAGCCAGCGTGCGTTGCTATATAGGTGGAATATTTGTTTTCTTATTGGTTGATTAGTTCGGAAACGGATCGCCAAAGTCTACGCCATCTCAACCGTCCGTTTGAAAGTTGATCCACAGAGATGCTTTTAAATGAGTAGATATGAGTAGACACGTTTCGCTTCAGTGACTGTGAAGAGTTTCCGTTCACTCACTGCGAAGAGTCTCATCGCCAGGAGGCCTAGCGTTTCATGGCCCATTGTCAGATTCTCCTTCTTTGTCTTCCAGCTGGTGGAAAAAAACAGATTAAATCATTCTATGAAAAAAACAGATTAAATCAACGGCAGAAAACACCCCAATCGTCTAACACAAGAATCAATGGCTCAGAATCGCACACGTCACATTTTAGGGATGTCTTTCTCAGAGGGAACGCCTTACGGCGTAATTAGTTTATATATATATATATATATATATAATTAATGGTTTTTAATTAGTAAAATTTATTTAGAAATATTTTTTTAATGTGATTTTTATAGAATGTTGTTTCAATATTCATAGTATAAATCACAAAAATTTAAATTAAAAAAAAAAAAACTGATTATAATTTAATAATTAATTTACTAAAATAAGAATATTATTTATGCTTTCAAATAAATGTGGTGAAGTTACCAGCAGGGAAATTAGAAAACCTTAGAAACTCTTCCCACAACTTTTATTTAGGATATGCTTTTCTCAGTATCTTTACACGTGTGTTATACAACTTTTCCTCAGTTGTGTTATACAACAATTTAGGTTTTCTTACAGTGTGTCATGCTGCATTTCTGACAAATTTGATAGAACTTCAAAATATTAACTACAATGAAGGTAAAAAGTTCGAAAATACTTTCAATTTAGGTTTTCCTTACAGTGTCGTGTTGCATTTATTAGTCCCTGTCTGGGACTATTAGCATTCGATCAGGCGTTGACTGGGTATTAGCTCTTCGGTTGACCATAAATTTCGAGTGTTTAAACAATTTTAACCAACGTTTATCGTTGGCGATTTGGCTTCAAAAAGTTTTAACCAAACTTTCGATTTCACCCTCTTATTGCAAGCGTCTCTTGCCCCGATGTGAGTTTATTGCGGGCAAGTTATTTTATCCTATGTTTTTTCTTGCCCGTGCTTAGACTCTTAAGCTGGATGTTCTAGTTTATACGTAGGCTGGATGTTCTGGTTTATACGTATGCTCGGGCATGTTATCCATCTGTCACTATGTAGACTCGAAGCATGAACATTTGGCGCGGGGTATTTTACCTTCGGTACGGGTGATTACAAACTGTAAGTTCCATTGTGGGTTTGCTCTACACGGTATTATTTCCTCATCATTTCTATATTGGTGCGCTGGTCTACTTTGTAGTTTCCACGGAATGGCTACCTTTGAGAGCACACGGCGTTGGTCCAAATAACTTCGAAGGCTCAGGTAATATAATAGCCTCTGACAGAATTTTCTTGTAAAAATTCCGAGTTTGGCAGGAGTTAACCTTTTCTAAATGCCTCGCTTCCTATTTCTGTTCAGAACTCCACGGGGTTTCTGTGTAGCTCCTCAAATTTTGAGGTATAGAAGTACCATTTTTTTCTGCTCTCGTATCTCATTTAATAGCTTCAGTTTCTTAAAAACCCTAGGTAATAGTTTGGTAATTCCTTAAATTGCAGGTAAGATAGCTATTCCGTCGTCACGACCGTGTTGGTTAACAGTTTTTCGACTGCTATTATTCCAGGTGCTTCGATTATTATTATTTTTTTCGCCTATGTTGTCTTTCAGAGTCTTCGCTTGAAACCCTGCTTGAATAATAGGTTCGTTCCTAGATAGAATCTAGGGTTTCAGAGCATTGGATATCCGCTATAAATGTAATGTAATTGGATTTTAGAAGTAACAGATGTCATAGAACTCAAGAGATACTGCATAATATTATGAGATCCTTTTAAGAACAACTTTGATAGTTTCGTATGGGCTTGTAATTGTGTATATATGTTTTTGCAGTGTTATTGAACAACCTTTAGGTAGAACCAATCATCCTACCTTTCAAACGATGGTAGAATCCAAAGCCATTTTGATATGTTGTATTATCTACGGTCTCGGTCATATTTGTTTAAATACTTCGTTTTCAAAAGGTATCTCCTTCCTCTATCTGCATGTGTTTTATGTGTTGATCATGTTGTTTTTAATCATTTCCCTGGTAATTTGAATTACCTGCTGTCATGTTATAATTTGTTGAATCTCTATTTTCGATAGTTCTTGTAATCAAACTCTCATTAATTTCGTGTTTTCTTACCTTTGTTGAGTATCTCAAATGCCAATTTTCCATTAAGAATTAAGAATTAAGAATAGACTATCATCTCCAGTTAAGATAGACCTATGTTAATATAGACCTATATTTTAATATACATAAATAATAATCAGACTAAATACCTAATTTATTGAACCCTGCATCTAGTAACATGGATTCCCTTTTCTGTTTAATGTGTTGGTTTCATTTTTTTCATGGATATGGTAACACGAGTTTACAGAGTACATAGGCTAGAAGGGCCCGCCCCCCTTAATTTTCGATCTCTTTTACTAAAACAAAAAACTTGATTTAAGGAGATAAATCTATATGAACTATTTGAAATGGCTAATATAAATACCTTTGAGAAATATTTGGCTGGGTAGCAAATGCATTTGATTATAATACGGAGAGCGTATTCAAATTTCCCAGATGTTTCCCTCCTCAATGCCTGCAAATTGACTAATTGTAAGGATTTTTTCGAAACTACTGATATGACACTTTTTATTTGTCAATGATTTTGCTTCTCTAGCAGCTAGACTCGAACCCTTTCTTAGGTACCAGGGATATCCTGAGTGTGGTAGTGATCCAGCATTATTTATCATTCCAACAGGCAGCTGTCTAAGAGCGAGTTGAGTTCAAGGTTAACCCGGGTTCAGGGTTAAGCCTTGTAATGTTGGACATTCAAAAGAGACAGAGGTAAAGATGTAAAGCCGTTGGGTATGCATGAAGGACGAGAGGCAGGCAACTGGTAAAGTTGTGGGCTCCACGACAGTCTACGTGTTTGAAATATGTTTTTGTATTATACCTTATTTTTGCATGTGTGACAAGTGTCTAGTTAAAAGCTTTGTCTTTAACTTGTTTAAAAGTTGTGTCTTTACTTTCTTACGGTTTACCTTGTTACAATATAGTTTGTCTTTGCTTTTATACCTGCATTGGACAATTTCGATCTCTAGACAGTAAGTTTTATCTCAAATATTTCAAATATTTCTATTACATCATAATTCTGGATATGATTTTGCTGAAATCATTTTCATGTTATAGTTATAGTTGGTTATTCATGTGAAATATTCTTATAAACTCATATATTTTTAATTTGAATGTAAAGGTTATTACTCTAACGAGTTTTCTTTCGTAATAATTCTTCTAAACTCGCTATGTAATCTACACTCTTTATGCGCATATACATTTATTTTATGTTTTTTTTTGTAAATGTACATATATTTTATATAACATTCATACTATGTATATACCTTCTAACACATTCGTTTGATTTCGTAAAGTAATATTTTGAAAAGAACCAATTTTTTCTCAAAGATTTATATTACTTCATAGTTCTCGATCAAATTTTACTGAAATTATTTTCATGTTACAATTATAATTGGTTTTTAGTGCATTCTTCTTATAAACTCATATGTTTGTTATTTGCATGTAATGGTCATTACTTTGACGAGTTTTCTTTAGTAATAATTGTTATAAAATCGCTATGTAATCTACACTCTTTATACGTATGTACCTTCTTTCATTTTTGTAAATGTACATATATTTGATATAATATACATAATATATATATATACACCTTCTAACACATTCATTTAACTTCATAAAGTAATATTTTGAAAAGAAAGAACATTAGTTTACTATTTCACGAATTCTGATACCATACAAGTCTAATATGAATCTTTCTATAATTATTTGCTTATACTGCAAGAAATTTCGTTTACTAGTCTTTTGCTCCTTCCCAATAAAATTGAATAAACAATCTTAATCAACTAAACAATATTTTTACAGAATAATTTGTGTACATCGAATTTTTGTTAATTTCCTGTACAGACTCTCAATATTTAGTTTCCTATACATATTCTCAAAGTACATCTTTATTTTATCATGTCATGCTAAAAATAAATCAAGCTTTTCAACAATTTAATGATCTAGAATAAAAATAGAGCAAAAAAATATATTTATAGTTTTTATTTCCTGTATACCTGCAAAAGATTCACATGGGATAAACTACTTTGTTATCGAAGAAGTGTTTGTTATCGAAGAAGTGTTACAGAGTACGCTGAGAAATGTTTGTTGTCTTACCTCGGATGCAGGTCAGCTGGGAAAGAGCAGATCATGAGCTTTGAGAAACTGTTGTGGTAGCCAATACCCATATTTTGTGCAAATTCTCTTTTAAGTCTAGCGTAATCCCACCATTTTCTTAGCCTTGTTGTTTGTTGCCTGGCGCAGTAGAACCACACCTCATTGCCAAACACCTGTGTTGCCAATGACAGGAGTCTTTGCCGCTACTCGATCCAAGTAGGTGTGGATGGGCCACAATGAATCCAAGAATCCCGCCAGCGACTGCATGGTTTATATTATAACTATTATTTTGCAGGTGGAAATGTTTATCTCAGATACTTTTATTTTTTCATTTCCTTAATTAGTGTTTGATTCCATATCCTTCCTGATTTTGACTGGTCATTGCAGAGCATAAGTACGAGATTGTTAAACGATTGCATGCTAGAAAGCACATATGTGGAATGACCGGCGATAGTGTTAATGATGCGCCTGCGCTAAAGAAGGAAGACATAGAAATTGTTGTTGCTGATGCAAATGATGCGAAAAAAGCATACATATAGCCCTTTCAATCTTGCTCAATCCATTTGCTGTTAGGTAATTTGCAATGTACCTGCAGACCCCGGCAGGGACTACCACCACGGGCAGTGGCTCCTTGTTACAAATATGACAGAACTTCAAAATATTAACTACAATGAATGTAAATATTGAAAATATGACAGAACTTCAAAATATTAACTATAATGAATGTAAAATATTGAAAATACTTTGGAACAAATTTGGAAATTTAATTCTGCTTAAAAATCCCTTAAGTAGGTTACCATAATTTGACACTATCGAACAATACACTTTGAAATATCAGCATGCTTGAAAGGTTATTTCTTTATCTTTATGAAAAAAACATGGCATTTCCTCCCAAATTACACGTCAGTACTCTCTGAAAATTCTAAAATTTATGAAATGTGTTTTCTTCTTATCTTGGTCAATTAACTAGTGTAAATGAAAATTTACTTCACTACTATATTCCTAGCTCGGTTGGTGAATTGAAACCATTGGTAATATTGACAGATGCATTAGGTAAGAATATATGTCATAGAGTTAGAACAATTTTTTACATTGCATTAGCATAATTGAGAGGGCACAATTGTATGGATATATTTTTACTAAAGACTTCGATTTTCATAGAACGCTTTAAAAAATTGTCATTTCTGCAGGGTGCAGGGTTAATGTCTTAGCATTGAAAGAAATGAGAGATAATTAGTCTTTTGCAAAAGTGTGTATAAAAACCTTATATAAGCCTCGATATAATGAGGATTTATGAATTATTAAAGTGCAATTAAATTAAGCTCATATATATCGGACAACACTTATATAATGTTTTAATGCATGTACATCTGACCTCGTAGTTAGTGCTGTGTATATGGTTGATGGCATTTAAATTTCACATGGCCCATGGTGCGCTGGTCGTTCGCGACCTAACCTTGGTTATCTGGCCTATGTACTTTGAATCCATGGCACGTGGGTAGATGAATTCGCTACATGCCTCTGCTAGTTGGTATTGATCCTGGTTAACACTTGTCTCATTCTATGCCATCTGATCATGACTGAGAAAATCGACGGTGGGGAGGGTTTAGGGTTTAACCCCCTAACCACTTTTCCGCGTCCAGCAGAGGGTAGCATTAGTTGTTGTCTTCGGCCCTTAGTATCTTGCTGCTCTGCAACCAATTTGTCTGGTGAGGTTTTCGGCCAGTGCAAGGTCCTTCTGCTATTTTCCATGGAGGTTATGGTTAGCCCTGCAAACGCAGGTAACCCCAACAGCTTGACTTTATGCGGTTTTGATTATTTGCATTGTCTGTGTTCGTCTTCCGCATTGGACCTCCGCCTCGTGTCGAAATTGAATGATTGCCACCGCTGTCCAGGGTGGCTCGATGGTCTGCTAATGCTGCGGAAGAGGCTCTGCTCCGACAATCCTTTTTGGGAGGTAAGCACACAAACCAACAGGTTCTCTTTTGAGTATTTATAGTCTCTATGTTCAGTTGCTAAATGACGAGGTGTATTATGTTGCAGATAGGCTGCTCGATGCGGAAACCCTCCAATTCCAAGTAAGAATGACCCTTTTTCTGGCATCGTGCATGTTATAAATCTCGCAGGGTTAAACTCTTACTGATTCCACGTTTTCTTGTGGCTGTATGCAGGTATTTTCCCATATCTGTCCAGTTCACTCAAGCTTGGAATGATCCCTTAAAGGTTTAGGAGCTTACGGCTTCCATGGTCACTTCTAGGTTGAAACATCTTACCTTAGGTGCATGAATATTTAGTTAGAAATGATTAACTACATTGAGATAGAGGGTATACATCGAGTCGAGCTTTCCACCGAGAGTTGCTTACGATTTTGTTTTTTAATTTAATTAATTATATAACAAAGTAGCCAATTACTGTGCACGGCACATGTAATTTTGTTAATATTCAGCACTTGTTCGATTGAGAGGCTTTTGTGGATATTTTCTCTATTTAAACATTGTTGAGTTAAGTTATACACTGGATGGCATTTTAGGGGTTTTTATTCATGTCGTTATATTCAGGCTGTTGAGCCGTTCTGAAATGTGGCACTGTTTCTTTAAGTTATTATTACAGTGAATGTATTTAGTCAAACTCAGTGTGTCTCATTTGAATGACAATGTAGTTGTTTCATCTTTGATTTAATTGTAGGCCGAGATTACCTCTGATTCATTGCTCAGGGTATTAGAAGTTAGCGAGTTTATCTTAGTTCGTTTGACATTTTCAGAATGATTCTTTTAAGGATTGTTTATACAATAAGTCACCTAGATTACTTCTATGAGGGCTTTCTTTTCAGCTCTACAGTAGTCCTGTAGTATTTCACGCGGTTTATTTTCTATTGTGACTCTTGTATCCGTTCGACATTTCCATAACGTTTCCTTTTATTATTATTTTTACAATGAATAAGATAGAATTACCCTATAATGGTTTGTGGTACATTGCTCAGTTTATATTCGACTCTATAGCACAATAAATAGATAAATTCTTCAGTAATCATATAATGTTTCATACAGATTGTTCTACTGCTCATAATAAGAAAATATTCTTAATGATTTAAGAACGCATGCATATTTAACTACTGTATGAAGTTATTTCTCCTTACTTTACTAGTATTACCTGCTACCTTCTTTGCTTTGCCATAACATACTATCTATTGTTTGCATTGTGAATCTGGTAATTTCTATTCTCTGTTATAATGCATTTTTCAAAGAATTTCTTTTCCTAGTTGTTCTTTCATTTAAGAAATTCTTCCAGCATCAATTTGTAATGAACAATTCTATTTTATCATTTACATAATTTTCCACAGTCTAGCATTAACTCGTAATGGATCTTACTATGATACTTATTTGTTCAATATTAGCAAACTGTAATATTCAATCTTTTCTGGAAAGTCTCTCCTCCCAGCCGCGAGCCTAGCAATTACGTCCAGACTCTCCCCCAAGCACTTTCTTGTGTTCACAGTTAAAATAATTCTAGCCATAGTCAAGTACCTTGGGCCTCCGAACTCTTGTCCTGCCTCAAGTCTTGTACCTTTTTACTGACTGTTTTTTGAGAATTCTCCCACTGGTTTATTCCACCCAGCTCTAGGATATCTCCTGGATTCTTTTCCCCCATCTAAATCTCCCTTCAGGGTAGATGGGTAACTGTCTTTTGGTAATTGTTTCTTTTAATTAATGTAAACAATTTCTATTTTTGTTAAAATACTTGGACTCCTAATTACCAATAATTTAGGTAACCAAATATATGTTTCTTGGCCTTCCAGCCTCAGTCATTTATTATTTAACATCATAAGGTAAGAAAACTAAAGTAATAAATGGTAAAGATCAAACTTAGTAACCACAGTAATTTTTATGCATCTTGGGGTGTTACATCTCCCCCCACATGAGGAACACCATCCCTGATTTTCTTTTTGCTTTCAGAAAATAATGTCGGAAAATATTTATGCATAAATTCCACCTCTTCCTAGGTGGCCTCGTCTGGGCCAAAGTGCTTCCGCTGCATTTTAACCTGGGTGATGGCTCGCTTCCGCAAGGTGGTTTCTCTCTGATCGAGAATATGAAGAGGTTCTACCAGAAACTCTCCTTTTGGTTCAACTTGCACAAAAACAAATCATAGTTACATCCTCTTCAAAATAGTCTATCCAAAAGTCATATCTTTCACTTCACCAATTACCTGAATATTTTCCTAGTTAATGATATGCTGAGGATTGTACACATATTTTTTAGCAAAGATACATGGAACACATTGTGGACCCATATGTGGCTTGGTAACGCAAGCTTATAGGCCACCAGCCCAATCTGTTCCAAGACTTGAAAAGGTCCACAGTATCGAGGTGCTAACTTAGCACAACCCCTCCATTGTAAGGAACTTTTCCGGGGCTTTACTCTTAAATATATGTGATCTCCTTGCTGAAATTCTCTGTATGTCCTCTTTTTATCTTCATACACTTTCTACCTATCTTGGGCAGCCCTTAGATTTTGTCGAACTTTCTTAATAGTCTCCTCCATTTCTGCTAGCATGTCAGGACCCAATGCTAGCTTATTAACTGGATTATTCCAATCTATGGGTACCTTGCACTTTCTTCCATACAATACTTCAAAGGGGCTCATGCCCAGTGATTCATGATGTCCATTATTATATGAAAATTCCACTAGGTGGAGATAGTCTTCCCACTTATGTGGTTGTTGCATCACAAACATGTGTAGCATGTCCTCCAACACTTGATTTACCCATTCGGTTTGTTCGTCTATTTGAGGATGGTAGGTAGTACTAAATTGGATCTCAGTACCCAATCCTGAAAAGAGAGTTTTCCAGAATGTGGATGTAAATTTTACATCCCTATCGGAAATCACCACCTTGGTTATTCCGTGCAGACAAAAAATTTCTTTCATAAATATGTCTGCGATTTCCACAGTTTTGTAAGTGGATTTCATAGGTATGAAGTGAGAAGTTTTTCTCAATTTGTCTACTACCACCATAATTGAGTCATGCTGCTTCCTGGTGCAAGGTAAGCAGGTGATGAAGTCTAGAGATATGGTCTCCCATTTCCATTCCGAAATGGGCAATGGTTGCAACAAACCTGTGGGATGTTAATGTTCTGCCTTCACTAGCTGACAAGTACTCAGTAACATCCTTCCTTAACCCAGGTCAAAAATACCCTTTCTTGATGGCTGAAACCAGTTTCTGGTAACCTAGGTGACCAACACATGGTTTCCTATGAAACTCATCCAATATCAATTGTTTAACCAAGTTTTGGTTAGGAACATAAATTATGTCCTTAAAAGTAAGGAGGTTATCGGAATTTATTTCAAAATCTGATTTTTCCTTTTTCAGCAGAGCTTCCTTTGTCTGTTGCCAAAGAAAAGTGTACTCTGAATCTTTGATAGATGCTCCCTTTATGATTTCAGGAATATTTGAGCATACTTGGCTCATTTGGACCTCATAAATACAATGTACTTTTCTGCTCAATGAGTTGGCCACTTAATTTCCCTTCCCTTTAAGATGCTTCATTTCAAAATTGAACTCATTTAAAAATGATGTCCATTTGGCCTGTTGAGCATTTAAGCTAAACTTGTTGAATAAATTTGTAAGGTTGCTATGATCTGTTAACAACAGAAATTTCTTCCCCAACAAGTAATGTCGCCACATTTTAAGTGTGTGCACTACTGCTGTCAATTCAAGGTCATAAGTAGATTATCGTGGTTCATATTCCTTCAGCCTCTGTGATTTGGAAGCAATGACCTTTCCTTCATGTGTCAGCACTCTGCCAACACCTTCTTTACTCACATCCGTGCAAACTATGAAAGACTTTTTTGGATCTGCTACCTTTAACATAGGTGCAGTGGTAAGCAGGTGTTTTAGTCTTTCAAAGCTTTGCTGACACTTGGCTGTCCATTGGAAAGTGCGTCCCTTTTTTTGTAAAGAGGTCATTGGGAAGGCGATTTTTGAAAATCCTTCGATAAACCGACGGTAGTACCTGGCCAAACCCAGGAATGATATGATATCAACGACATTCTTTGGAGCTTTCCATTCCATAATGGTTTTGATCTTTTCCGGGTCTACTACTATTCCATCTGCTGATATAACGTGACCCAAGTATTGAATCTGATCTTTGAAAAAGTCACACTTACTGAATTTAGCATATAACTGATTTTCCCACAGAGTTTGCAATATTATTCTCATATGTTCTTTATGCTCCTCCTGATTCTTAGAGTATATTAGAATGTCATCAATGAAAATCAATACAAACTTATCAAGGTAGGGCTGGAAAATACCGTGCATTAGACTCATAAAGGTGGTTGGGGCATTTGTGAGGCCAAATGGCAACACCACAAACTCGTAATGACCATAACGAGTACAAAATGCAGTCTTGTAAATGTCCTCCTCCTTTATCCTTATTTGATGGTAGCCGGATCTTAAGTCGATTTTTGAGAATACTTTAGCTCCTTGCACCTAATCAAATAGATCATCGATACGTGGTAGAGGATATTTATTCTTGATGGTCATTTTATTTAATTGGTGATAATTGATGCATAATCTCAGGGTCCTATCCTTTTTCCTTACAAAAATTACGATGGCTCCCCAAGGGGACACACTGGGGCGGATATACTTTTTGTCTAGAAGCTCGTGAAGCTGCATTTTGAGTTTTGTTAAATCAGGTACAGTCATGCGATAAGGGGCCCTGGATATAGGGGCTGCACCCAGAATTAGTTCTATGGTGAAATCAATATCACGCTTTGGTGGTAATCCTGGAATGGATTTAGGAAATACATCAACAAATTCCTAAATGAAAAGAATGTTTTCCAAAGAGGTCATCTTATTTGACATCCTTTCCTAATACATTTTCCTAGTTGACTAGTAGTGATAGCCTGATAAGACGTAACTTGGTATTGGTTTTAATTCCTTGGAGTTCCTTCCTTTGGCCTGATTCAGCAATAAAACTGACAGTTTTCTATTTGCAATCCACTAGGGACCAACATTTTTCCAACCAATCCATCCCGATTAAAATGTCATAAGAACCCAAAGGAAGGATATTAAGGTCAATGTAAATGGGTTGCCCTGAAATTGTTATGGGACAACGTTCTATTTTTTCAATTACCCTTCTTTTTGTCCCGGTGGCTAATTGAACTAGCCATGGTTTTGGAAACTTACTGCTCTACAGTTGACACTTTTCTACCACCTTAGGACTAACATAGCTTAAGCTAGCACCAGGATCAAATAAAACAGAGACAGGTTTCTTAGCAATCATACCTTCACATTCGATCATGGTGAGCTGATATTTTGCTTGATGATCATCCAAAGCAGCATTAATTCTAGGCATGTTCCTTGCCACTTCTCCAACCATGGATGCTTCCTGCATATTTGATAGTTGTTCCGTTATTGCCTTATGCATAAAATTTTTGTAATAGTGGGGTTCTCCGCATCCCCAACGTTGTAGTGGCGGTTTTGATTGTTGGTCATTAACAAATTTCATAACTCCCTTTGATTGTCTGTTTTCAGAATATGCAGCTTTGGGTTGATTCCTTGCTGGAAATTTGCTGAGAGATTTTTGCTGTATATTTCTGCCACTAGAGAATTTTGGGTGTCTATTTGGGATCAAGCTTTTACCTTTCCTGTTCGACCCTCCTTTTGGTCCTTAATTTTTTGATTCATTTATTAGTAGAAGATGTGGGCTTTCCACACTGCATCATCCATTGTTTTGGGGTAGTCAAACTCCAGTTTCTCCTTCATAAAATTGGGTAGGCTACTGATGAAGCGTTGAATTTTGGCCTTTTCCTCTTGCATATAAGGCACATAGTGCAACAAGGAGGTGAATCGTGTCACATATTCATCCATGGTTAAGGTTCCCAATCTTAACTCATGAAATTCTTTTTCTTTTTTGTCATAATAACGTTCAATTAAATAATTGTCTTTGAAATGATTTTGGAATTCATTCCATGTAACCTACTCTTTGTCAATTTTCTTCACTTTTTTTATTTCTTCCCACCAAAGGTTAGCCTTACCCCTTAACTGATAAATTGCTAATCATGCCTTCAGTTTATTGGTGTACTCATAAATCTGAAAATATTTACCCATATCAATTAACCATGCTTCTGCTGCCTCTTTAGATTCCCCTTGAAAGAGTGATGGTTTAATCTTTTTAAATTGTCCTTGTAATTCAAATTTATGTCTTTTTGTCTTGCGTTGGTTGGAAACATTATCTAAGTGCCCTTCTTCATCTTCCCCATGTTTTTCTACGAACTCAACATTTTCCTCTCCATGCTGAGCCATTGGGGTCTTCTCCCTATCTTCAGCATTGCAGTTGGGATGTCATTGGTTCTATTGATTGGACAAACTTTTGAGAATTTTCTCCTGTTCTAAACATAGTCGTTCATTATCTGTTCTCAAATTTTTCATTTCAGCACGCAGCTGCTGAACAGTTTCGAGTAAAACCGCATTAGCTTGACGAGATTTCTCGCCTAGTTGTATCCAAATATTAGGATTAACATTCACATACGTTTTTTCTAGCAGGTTGGATGGTCCCGGATTCCTCTGCAACTTGCCCCTTTTTTATTGATGCGGTCTCTATGTTCACACATATATTTACTTAGTTAATTTAAGGAAATCACATCCATTTTGAATATATATATTTTTCCCAAAGAGTCTCAGTGTACGAACCTGAGCTCTGATACCATTTGTAACAAATAAAAACCTTATACTACGAAACATACAAAAAAAAAATATTTACATGACAATACAAGCCTCGATAATGGACCCTATAATGAGGATTTATGAATTATTAATGTGCAATTAAATTGAGCTCATATATACCAGACAACACTTATATAATGTTTTAATGCATGTACATCAGACCTCGCAGTTAGTGTTGTGTATATGGTTGATGGAATTTAAATCTCACATGGCCCACGGTGGGCTGGCCATCTGCAACCTGACCTTGGTTATCTGGCCTATGTACTTTGAATTATGTGGCACGTGAGTAGATGAATTCACTGCATGCCTCCGCTAGTTGGTATTGATCCTGGTTAACACTTGTCTCATTCTATGCCATTTGATCACGACTGAGAAAATCGATGGTAAGGAGGGTTTAGGGTTTAACTCCCTAACCACTTTTCCACGTCTGACACAGGGTAGCGTTAGTTTTTGTCTTTACCCCTTAGAATCTTGCTGCTCTACAACCAATTTGTGTGGTGAGGATTTCAGCCAGCGTAGGGTCCTTCTGCTATTTTCCATGGAGGTTATGGTTAGCCCTTTGAATGTAGGTAACCCTAACAACTTGGCTTTACGTGGTTTTGATTATTTGCATTGTTTGCATTCGTCTTCCACATTGGACCTCCACCTTGTGTCGAAATTGAATGATTTCCTCCACTGTCTAGGGTGGCTCGATGGTCTGCTAATGCTGCGGAAGAGGCTTTGCTCTAACAATCCTTTTCAGGAGGTAAGCACACAAACCAATAGGTTCTCTTTCAAGTATTTATAGTCTCTCTATTCAGCGTTTGTTAAACGAAGAGGTTTGTTATGTTGCAGGTAGGTTGCTTGATGCGAAAACCCTCCAATTCCAGGTATGAATGACCCTTTTTCCAGCATTTTTCATGTTATAAATGTTGCAGGGTTAAAATATTACTGATTCCATGTTTTCTTGTGGTTTTATGCAGGTATTTTCCCCTATTTGTCCAATTTACTCAAGCTTGGAATGCGTCCCTTAAAGGTTTAGGAGCTTACGGCTTCCATGGTCACTTCCAGGTTGGAACATCTTACCTCAGGTGCATGAATATTTAGTTACAAAAGATTAACTACACGACGATAGAGGCTCTGCATTGAGTTGAGCTTTCCACCGAGAGTTGCTTATGGTTTTGGTTTTTAATTTAATTAACTGTATAACAGAGTAGCCAATTACTGTGCACGACACATGTAAATTAGTGAATATTCAACACTTGTTCGACTGAGAGGATTTTTGTGGATATTTTCTCTGTTTAAACATTGTTGAGTTAAGTTATACACTAGATGGCATTTTAGGATTTTTTATTCATGTCGTTATATTCAGGCTGTTGAGCTGTTCTGAAATGTGGCATTGTTTCTTTAAGTTACTATTATAGTGAATGTATTTAGTCAAACTCAGTGCGTCTCATTTGAATGAAAATATAGTTGTTTCATCTCTGATTTAATTATAGTCCGAGATTACTTCCGATTCATTGCTTAGGGTATTAGAAGTTATCGAGATTATCTTAGTTCCTTTGACATTTTCAGAATGATTCTTTTAAGGATTGTTTATACAATAAGTCACCTAGATTACTTTTGTGGGGGCTTGCTTTCAACTCTACAACAGTACCGTAGTATTTCACGCTGTTTATTTTCTATTGTGACTCTTGTAACCGTTCAAAATTTCTAGAACGTTTCCTTTTAATATTATTTTTACAATGAATAAGCTAGAATTACCCTATAATGGTTTGCGGTACATTGCTTAGTCTATATTCGACTCTATAACACAATAAATAGATAAATTCTTTAGTAATCATATAATTTTTCATATAGCTTGTTCTACAGCTCATAAGAAAATATTCTTAATGCTTTAAGAACACATGCATATTGAACTACTGTATGAAGTTATTTCCCCTTACTTTACTAGTATTACCTGCTATCTTCTCTGCTTTTCCATAACATACTGTCTACTATTTGCATTGTGAATCTATTAATTTCTATTCTTTGTTATAATGGATTTTTCAAAGGATTTCTTTTCCTAGTTGTTCTTTCATTTAAGAAATTCTTCCAGCATCAATTCGTAATGAATAGTTTGTTGAGCGATGGAAAAGGTATGTATTTACCATATATTTCTTTATCTTTTCCTTTGAATCATAACTCCTTTACATTCTAAGATGGTAATATGTTAAAGAATTATGATAGAATTAAGGAGATTTTTGATTGATACAAAATAACTAATTATTGTCTTTTTCTATACAAAAAGTGAAGGAAATAGAAAATCACTATTCAGGAGGAAAAGACAGAGTAGAAGCAACTGTTGTCCCTTTGACAGGAAGCCGTCTACAAACAAGGAAATCAAGATTGGAGCGCATGGTCCAGGAAAAGGAAGAGAAAATGCGACATCCACACGAGAAGACAAAATGATAAACTGGAGATCAAAGATATAGCGAATCCCTTAGGATCCTTTGATCCTAAGGGATCATTGCTTCAAGACTTATATATACTCTTGATACTTCCGCCTGGCCATTATAAAAAGGGACAGCACTGGTAGCCCAGGGGGGCAAATATTATTATCAATTTGTAGAACTTACTGTTGTAATCTCAACTTTTATCATCGACTCTCTTTGAAGAGCGATAGCTGTAAACCTTGTCGTATATGATTAATATATAACTCAATCACTATTCCATTATCTGATCCTGGAGTAAACGCAGTAGTGCTTCCCTCGTGGCTAAGGGCCTAGCCCTAGTGGATCCACTTGCTTCTTGAATCACTATTTTACAATTACAGTTGTGTGTGGTTTGATTTCCTTTGCATTTCCTTAATTCACTTTATTCAGTAATCTTTTGTTTCTAAACATTTCACTGAATTGCTCTGTTATATCGAAATCATAATTGGATAGCAAGATTATTATTCACAACTTAAAATGTCATGCTGTTTATTTACAGTTGTGATTTTTTTTCATTTAACTACGGTTCACTTACAATTGCGATTGCTGTTCATTTAACTACAGTTCACTTACAATTACGATTGTTGTTCATTTAACTACGGTTCACTTACAATTGCGATCGATGTTCATTTAACTACCGTTCAATTATAACTGAAATTGTCGTTCCTTTACACATGTGGTTAATTTCCATTATGCTAGAATAAGATTACTGATTCAATTACTATATAGTCGCTGTGTGGTTGCACTTAATTAGGTTTTTTGTTCCTTTATTAGTTAACGATTGCTGTTCAATTCATTTCGGTCAAGATTGCTGCTCAATTCATTTCTGTAGATTAAGCCTTGTTGTTCGACCTTTTCAATAGATTTAGTTGTTGTTCCTTTTCTGCTAATCGAATTGTTATCCCCAGTTTTCACTTTAGTGTGGATAGAAAGATCTACAACTGTAGCGAACATTGACTACTGTTGTCTAAGTTCTCAGATTGGAGATCTTGTCTGTGATTGATTTTCATTTACATCAGTTTACAGGGGAAAGAGTTATCATTACTGAATCCACGACTGATGGCTGCTGAATAAACGATTTAGTTACAGAGCATTTAAGTTTCTTGCCATTACAATTGGATTTTGTTTCTAGCATTCATTTACTTTTGCAAGCACTATACTGCAAACATTACTCTTGAACAAGTGACCGCCTCAGACTGAGTACACTCTTGAGATAAAAAATTGTGCTTGGATTGATAATTAATGTAGGATAAATAGGGGTTAAAAGACACCTTTTATCACTCAACATTTTGGCACCGTTGCCAGGGAGAGTGTAGCCATTTGTTTCTTTTGAAAAGAGAGTAGTGTGAGTACCTGCTAGGAGAGAGTTGGGTTTTAAAAATGGAAGGTAAGAACCTGCGTACGGAGCATGTAACAGCCCTGCTCCCTTGCCCGCTTTCTTGTAGATTTGTTGATTATTTTGGGTAGAAATAAGTATTTGATTTGTGTGCATGACTAAGTAGAAAAAGCCTGAAAAGAATCCAAAACCACTACCCAAACCTGATAAAGCTAAGGGACCAGTGACCCTTGGCCGATTGACCTTTATAGATGATATCATTAAAAAAGCAGAATCTCATCCGTTAGTAGGCCTTAGAAAAGTTGCTTCTAGAAAACCTATTAGCTCCCTTCGAGCCATAAAATCACCATCTGTAGCCTTTGCTGAGGTGCACAACCAAACAGAGGAGAAAAATTTTCAAGAAATTGAGAATTCTAGCCCAAAATTGTTACAAGAAGGGAACCTTAGTAATCTTTGTGAAGGAGGAGGAGAAACAGGGGAAACAAAAGTACCAAGATCTCCTCTTGGAATAATTCAGCCACTAAGTAACCCAGATAAGGGAAGTGATGTCAAAATAATCTAGAACAAAGCTGAAGAACCTGAAGAGCTAAGATCCCCCCAGATATTAGTTCAGCAAGGAACTCTCATCATCCCAGACCAAGGAAGTGTTGTTAAGGCCATTCCTACTCCTTCTAGTCAGCCTAGGAATAACTCCCTAGAAATCCCAGAAGGATATTGGCACATATTTGATCAAATGGCCCAGAACCAACAAACACCTCAAACCTCCACACTGCAATATCCCATTGTAGATACTACAGTTAATGCACCTATGAAGGCCATTCCTCTCTAGCATATTCCTACATTCCATGGCCTAACATCAGAAGATCTAGATGCATTTTTGTTTGAATTTGATGTATTATGCTAGGGGTATGACTATACCACCGATCCCCAAAAGCTAAAATTATTTCCCTCCACATTAAAAGGAGCAGCTTTACGATGGTTTATGGGGTTAGGTGGAGGTGTTATAAATAACTGGGATCAGATGAAAGGTGCTTTTCTAAATAAATATCAAGATTATTGTAGGTCTAGAGAATTAAAGGATGAAATATTTCAGATGGTAGCCATACCTAATGAGACACTAGAAGAATATGTTGAACGTTTTCAATATAATCTTCAGAGATCTCCTTATGCATCATTACCCTTACCTGACAATGTGTTAAAAATGACATTAATTAAATGGATGAAGGAAGAATGGATTGAAACACTAAATACTATGGGAAAAGGTGAAATCTATTAAGAAAATTTTGCTGACATTATTGATTTGTGTATTAGGAGTTCAAGAGGTAGTACAAGGATAAAACCAGCAGAACATGACATGCTCACAAGGGACAACAAGATCTCTGGTGGAGGAGTAACCCGCGCAGAAATCATGAATTTACTGGAGAACTTCACAACTGATATATTGGGGACTCTGATAACACAACTCGACATTATGCAGGCAAAACAAAAGCAAGCAGAAGCGGAGCAAAACCTGGCAATATTCTGCCCTAGATGCAGAAAGAAACACAGCCATAAAGAGTGCCCATTGGATGCAGTTCAAGTCTGCATTATTTGTACAAAAGATCACTCCACAAAGAACTACCCCTCACTCCCAGGTTTGAAAGCAGTGTACAAAGAAGTGGAAGAAGAATCAGAACCAGTGTACCTACTCAATTAGCGCCATCAATGGCAGCCATGACAACTAGGTATGCCCTCTGATCCATCTTCTTCTTTCCAACCTCCACAATATCATTCTCAACAATATAATACAATGTGGCAAAATCAGCCACCCTTTCCAAGTTGGTCACAACAACCATTTCCCTCATCTCCATGGCCAAATCAAACACGCCAAACTAATTGGCCAGACTTTCCCTACTCTCCACCATGTTGGCAAAACAATGCATACCCAACACAATGGTCCCCTTCCACTTCGCAGAGTCAAGCCTGGAAGTTAAACTGGCAAAGACCAATGAATCAGCCAGCTGGAACCATCCCTCTCCCTCAACCCACACTGCTAGCGCCATATACACTACAACAAAACCCCCAGTCCAACTTAAGACTGCAACTCCCAGTCCAACCCAACCCGAACCCTAATAATAAACCGGTTCAATGTGTTCAAATAATCGAAACACCAGAACTAGAAACCGACGTAAGGGAGTGTAACGACCTTCAATTAAGGTCTGGGCGCATAATAGAAACCGAGGGAGATAAAAATGGTCAAGTTGAAAATCCGTTACCTGTAGAGCAACCACTACAAGAAGAGGATGTTGTTAGACAACAAACTCACGACCAAGCAACCACGTCTTCTCCCCCATTCCTAGAACAATTAATCATACCACACCCTATAGAACATCCTGACTTTAATCTTCTGGGAGAACTAAGAAATTTGTGTATAAAAATTCCACTCCTCCAAGCTATCCAAGATATCCCAATATATGAAAAAACCATCAAAGAGTTATGTATAAGAAAGCCGAAGAGGAGAATAACAACTAACCCGACCGTCCAAGTAGTTGGCACCCTATCTGATCTATTATCAGGAGGAGAACCACCTTTCAAGTATGAAGACCCAGGGAATCCTATAGTGACATTGCAAATCAACAGAAAAACCTTTTCAAATGCCCTAGTTGATTTAGGGGCTGTAATTAATATTTTAAAAACCACCACTTGTCAAAATCTTGGCATTACATCAGTGGAACCGACCACCACCTTATTGGAACTGGCTGACCGATCGGTAGTTAGGCCAGAGGGTACACTACACGATGTAATGGTATTTGTAGATTCCTGGGAATACCCTGCTGACTTTCTGATAATCAACCCCAAAAAGCGACTCGATGGACACCCTTTAATCTTATGTAGACCTTGGTTGTGACTGTTGATGCTTACATTGGCTTCCGACAAGGTAGTATGACTATAACTAGAGGGAGTAATATAAAAAATCTAGCTCTATACCCTCCAACCCAGCCAAGTTTAACAATAATGAAAACTAACAAACAACTTGTATCATATCTCACAAAAAACATTAGGTCCCCATTAACCATAGAATATGCCCTCGATTTTAAAGACCAAACAGAGGATGACGTTATTAACAACTTCATTAACCAATCCGAATCTAGATCCCATGTACAATGTCACATGATAGAGGTAGCATTTGACAATGAGCTAGAAGAAGATCCCCTCAAAGACACTCACGATCAATCAATACCCACTACCTCTATTTTAAACAGCAAAACTATAGAGATTGAGCCAGAAAAAACCTTGAACATTAACAAAAACCTGACTCTTGAACAAGAAGAAAATCTGGTCCAACTACTGAGAAAATATAAGGAAGCTTTTGCATGGGATTATCCGGACATGAAGGGAATTGATCCCTAGCTATGTACGCACCACATTTATACAGAAAATGATGCTAGACCTATTCGCCAACCCCAACGAAGACTAAACCCTCACTTGAAAGATATTGTGAAAGTTGAGTTACAAAAACTTTTGGATGTAAAATTTATTAACCCCATATCTGAGAGCAAGTGGGTCTCTTCACTAGTAGTGGTGCCAAAGAAGAATGGAAGGTGGAGGATTTGTGTAGATTACAGAGAATTAAACAAAGCAACCCAGAAATACCACTTTCCCCTTCCATTCATTGATAAGGTATTAGACACATTAGCAGGAAATAAATTCTTTTCTTTCTTGGATGGCTTCAGTGGATACAATCAGATTTAGATCGCCCCTAAAGACCAGGATAAAACTACTTTTCCTGTCTTTGGGGAACATTTGCTTACAGAGTCCTACCCTTTGGCCTATGTAATGCCCCTACCACATTTCAAAGGGCCATCCTCAACATCTTTTCAGATTTAATAAATGAAGGGCTCGGAGTATATATGGATGATTTCACACCATATGGAGATGATTTTGAGCTAGCAGTAGACACATTGGAAAAGGTGCTGTAACGATGTATTGCCACCAAGCTCTTCTTGAGCCATGAAAAGTGCTATATGATGATAACCGAAGGGCTCATCCTAGGTCATTATATCTCAGCAGCTGGAATACAGGTAAATCCGGCCAAAATTCAAATAATTTTGTTAATACCTACTCCTACCACACAAACAGAGGTACGCAATTTTCTATGATTTTCTGGTTATTATAGGAGATTCATAGAGCATTTTTCTCAAATTGCTACACCTCTATACGCACTGACAGGGAATGTTGATTTTATTTGGACAGATAAATGCGACCGTGCTTTTGAGGATCTAAAAAAGCTTGTGTCAATAGCCCCGGTGCTTAGAGGCCCAAATTGGGATCTGCCATTTCAAATTTCATCGGATGCTTCAGACACAACTATTGGAGCAGTCCTTCGGTAGGAAGAAGACAAAAAGCCATATGCAATCTATTATATTAGCAAGAATTTGTCTCTTGCTAAGCTAAACTATACCGTAACTGAAAAAGAGTTTTTAGCTGTAATACATGTTGTAAATAAATTTAGGCATTATATCACTAGATATCCTCTTGTTTTATATACAGATCACTCAGCCATGAAATACTTAGCAAATAAACCTGTTACAAACGATAGAGTAACAAGATGGTTGATTTTATTACAAGAATTTGACGTCACAATAAAAGATCAACTTGGGAAAGAGAATCCTGTAGCTGATTTTCTCTCACGAATGCCGAAGCCAGTGGACGCAACAATAGTCGAAGTTCAATTGCTAGATGAACATTTGTTTGTTGTTACTGTCAAGACACCCTGGTATGCTGATGTTGTAAATTATTTAGCAATAGGCAAATTACCAAAGCATCTAACCCCCAATGAACGAAAACAGATTGTACAACGTAGTACCTGATTTTCTTGGATTGGGGGCTACCTATTTCATACAGGGGTAGATATGCACATCATAAGATGTGTTCGTGAAGGCAAAATATTTGACATAAGCTTGTCATGACGGACCGTGTGGCGGAAATTTCGCAGATCGCAGGATTGGTCACAAGGTTTTGCAAATAGGTTATTACTGGCCCACAATCTTTAAAGATGCTAAGAAATTGGTTCAAGCCTGTGTAGAAATTTTGAATAATATAACATTTATTCACAGAGATTATCATGATTATACACTATTTGCAGAATGCATGCATAATACATAACCTCCTCTACGTTGATCATCAATTTTTGCGGAATTAAAAACAATGAAACATCAATCGAATGCGCACATTAACACAGTATGTAATGGGGAAAGCATACAGCTGAAAACCCCAACTATCTATATATTATAATGATAGAGAACATGTAACAATACATAGTACAATACTCCTCACAAGTACTCAATACTATCTCCACCTGCTACACACAAACTAGCTCAGATATGAATCAAGTCACATGTTCAAATCTCCTCCGCTATTTGCCTGCCTCTACTGCGCAATCTAAGTTGAGAATAGGAATGATCCAAGCTAGTTTTCCTTGTCTTGTATTGCGCAATCCTCATTGGAAATCTCAATCATTGATTGTGCAAATCTCATGCACAGCTATAGTCACAACTGATAGTAGTCTCCACCTCTAACACCTGTCTCCACTAAACTGTCCATGCACTGAGTTAACTGATGTATTCTTTAGTTG
Source organism: Pinus tabuliformis (assembly GCA_031772625.1). Taxonomy (NCBI): domain Eukaryota; kingdom Viridiplantae; phylum Streptophyta; class Pinopsida; order Pinales; family Pinaceae; genus Pinus; species Pinus tabuliformis. Next base: position 289,617,482 of record CM062808.1, on the reverse strand, counting down.
ATTTATGAGTTAATAATTAGTGAATTAATTAATAATTAATTCACATCACTCATCACTAGTGTATTTGGAAATTAGACTAAATACAACTAGTTCAACTAAGTCAAACTGAACACAACTCCATCAACTCCTCAATCAACTCCACCAAACTGAATCACTTGAGTTCTAACTGAAGTCCATCATGCAATAGCTCAACCGACCCATAAGAAAAGCATATTTCCTTCTGGCAGTTGCATGTGCCACATCCGTAGCTCAAATTGAAGTGCTCCAAGAGGATAAGATAATGTTTATAGTCCAAATATTATTAAGAGCTAATAATATTCGACTGTTCTATTTTTAGACCAACAATCTAAAAATAGACTCCGCCCATATGTCTAAAAATAGAATTCCATCTATTTTTACCAACATGATCAATCATCCACAAATAGCATCCTTCAACTCATAGACCATGATCCATATGTCTAAAAATAGACATAGTCTAAAAATAGGCTTTGCGCCAAAATAGCCTGCGGGCCCACTTAGTGAAGGCGACTTCTTTTCACTAAGCTCCATCATCTTGTTGCATTTTCAACACTCCCTCTCAACAAGATATGGATTATCTGCAACCCCTATCCTGCCTCGGTGGTATTCGAATTTTCTCCTGGTGATCTCCTTCGTCAAGATATCAGCATCCTGATCCTTCATGGGAATGTATGAAAGTAACATGATTCTCCGCTACACACAATCTCTGATATGATGGTACCTGATGTCGATGTGCCTGGGTCTATCTTGAAATACTGGATTAGCCGAGAGTTTAATGCAACTCTGGTTATCATAATAAATCACAGTAGGCTCCAAGTGTGACCCGAACAACCTGACTAGGATCTTCCTCATCGATATAGCCTCGCATGAAGCCAAACTTGCTGCCATATACTCGACCTCCGCTGAACTGAGTGCCACAGATCTCTGCTTCCTACTGTACCAAGAAACTGATGTTGACCCGATACTAAAGATCCCTCCAGATGTGCTCTTTTTGTCTGTTGAGCTCCCTGCGCAATCTGCATCCGTGAAGCCACATAGCTTCACCTCATCCTCTTGTCTGTACCACAATCCATATCCCAATGTGCCTTTGAGATAACACAATACATGCTTGCCTGCCTTCCAGAAGAGCTTGGTTGGCTTAACCATAGCTTGTGAAAGCTGGTTAACAGCATATCATATATCGGGTTGTGTATTGACCAGATACATAAGAGACCCCACCAACTGTCGATAAACAGTGGCATCCACTACCTCCGCTGAAGTAGCATCCTCCTTCCTCCAACCTCCAGGAAGAGGAGTATCAATAGGCTTGCAGCCATGCATGTTGAACTTCTCCAGTATCTCCTGGGCATACTTACCCTGAGAAACAAACAGTCCATCACTATGCTGCGAAATTTCCAATCCCAGGAAATAATGAAGGAGGTCCAAGTCCTTCATCTCAAACTCTCTAGCAAGATCCTCCTTGCATGAAAGTATCAACAGCTCATATCCTGTCAAAATCAAATCATCTACATAAAGTACAATGATAAGCAACTTACACTCCACCACAATTTGGTATAGGTTAGGATCCGCCTCACTCTTGGAGAATCCAAGTTCGGTGAAATAACTATCTATTCGTGTGTACCAAGCACGAGGTGCTTGTTTCAACCCATACAACGCTCTCTTGAGCCTGCACACATGCGACTCGCTGCTAAAGATCTCGAAACCTTCATAATGATCTATGTACACCTCCTCCTCAATTACTCCATTGAAGAATGCAGTCTTCACATCCATCTGATGAATGTGCCACCCCATCTGCGCTAAGAGAGTAAGAATCGTCTGTATGGAAGAATACCTTGCGACAGGTGCAAAGGTCTCCTCATAATCGATTCCCTCTATATGTGAGAAGCCTAGGGCAACAAATCTTGTCTTATACTTCTCCACACTCCCGTCAGCTGCCTGCTTCACTTTGTAGATCCATCTCGAACCCACCACTGATTTCCTCTCCGGTCTTGGGACAATCTCCCATGCATTGTTTCTGACAATCGAATCATACTCTTCCACCATGGCATCTACCCATGCGGGATCCTCCACAGCTTCCTCAAAAGAGGATGGCTCAGTCACGACACACTTGCTCACAAGAGCCATGTATCCAGTGTACCGATCAAGTGACTGTCTCTGTTTGCGCTGCGCTGTAGGTGGTCCTACAACCTTCTCTGCATCTTGAGCTAGTCGCTCAACTTCTGTAGTGCGCTTTTGCCCTCTGATGGTTGGTGCTGCATGAGTGGTCTCTTCCACTCCATGAACTTCATCTTGTGGCTGGTCCACATCCTGAAGATCATCCTTAGGAACTAATAGCTCCTCATCTACATGCAAGTGTGGCTCCCTCTCAAGCGAACACTTCATAGCTTTCTCCTCTTGAAATTTGATATCCCGTCGCACAACAGTCTTGCGACTATCTGGAAAATACACATGATAGTTGTGGGGCGTATCAGTGTACCCCACAAATATCCCAACCTCTGCGGTTGGCTCCAGCTTCTTCTTGCCATCCTTCGTTGCATGCATGTAAACAGGAGAACCAAAAATCCTCAAATGGGAAATATCAGGCCTATTACCAGAATAAGCCTCCTCGGGTGTACTCATGCCAAGTATCTTGTGAGGACAACGGTTCTGCACATATACTGCAATATTGCATGCCTCCGCCCACAAGTGAAGGGGTAGGTCCTGATCATGCAACATCGCCCATGCAGCACCCACGATCGTTTTGTTCTTCCGCTCAACAACCCCGTTCTGTTGTGGGTTATGGGGAGCTATGAGCTCTCTTCAAATCCCTTCTGCACTGCAAAAGTCCTTGAACTCGCCAGAGATGAATTCACCACCATTTTCGCTCCTAAGAGCCTTCAACTTCTTCCTCGATTCCTTCTCGACCAGTGCTTTGAACTCACAGAACTTTGAGTATGTCTCTCTCTTCTTCTACATGAAGAAGATCCAACACTTTCGAGAGAAATCATCAACAAAGATCACATAGTACTTGTGCTTTGTTGTTGAAGCTACTAAGAAAGGTCCACACACGTCTGTGTGAATTCTCTCAAGGATCGTCGTGGCACGACTATCCTTCTCGTGAAAGGTGTCTTTCACAAGTTTTCCCAAAGTACACCCCTTGCACTGATCTGACTGCGCAAGAGTGCCTTTAAGAAGCCCAATAGAAATCTGCTACAGTATCTTCAAGGCTCCATGGTGAAGGTGGAATAATCTCCTATGCCACAGCTCACCATCATCCCGGCTCACCAATCCTTCTACCTTGCATGCCATTGCTGCGCAGCCATCTACATGCAATTGATAAAGGTTCCTAACTCGAACCCCTATCTTTCGGGTTTCTCTAGTTGTCTTACTGCGCAGGAAAGCCTTTCACTCGCTGAAAACAACATCATATCCCTTGTCTTCTAACATCTCCACAGAGATAAGATTCTTCTTCAATCTTGGTACATGCATCACTTCCTTCAATACGAAGGGTTTACTAGACTCCCTGTCAAAGGAAATGGTACCGATACCGGTCGCACTATATCTACCATCATCGCCCATCTCGATGTGCACTCCAAGATCTTTCTCATCCAGATCAGAAAACAAATCTCGATCTCCTGTCATGTGAAAAGACGCACCACTATCCAAGAACCATACCGATCCCATCACACTTGATACCAAGCATGCGATTAGTGAAAAATTTATCTCAAACTGCGAGGCTAAGGCCTCTCCCACTGCAGATCGAGCAGCTTGCTTATTTTTCTTCTTCTGCGGACAATTTGTGGCATAACGTCCATGCTGGTGACAGTGAAAGCACTTCACCTTGGACATGTCCTGCTTCTTACCTTTCTCACCGGAATGAGAAGCTTTCTTGTTCTTCCCCTTCTTTGCTTTGGCAGCGAAAGCACAATTTTCTTCATCAGATGCCTTTGATGAAGATCCATCCCTCATATTCCGCCTGATCTCCTCTTGCACAAGATCTGACCAAAGTCTCTCCCATCCTAGCAATTTCTCCCGACCATTGACAGAGTCCTGATAGGAATTCAAACCCTTCGGAAGACCAAGGAGAGCTAAGCTCACCAAGTCCTCATCATCAACAGTCACCCCCACACTTCCTAGCTCATCCTGGCATTGGGTGAACTTCGTGAGATACTTGGGCATACTGTCTCCTTTCTCACACTTAATGTTTATGAGTTTATCCTTGAGCGCCAACTTCCTCTGGTCGCTCTTGCTTTGGAATAAATCTGTCAACGCTTTCCACATCAAGTATGGAGAAGCCTTTCCATGTAGGCTGGATACAATGTGATCCTTCATGCCCTCCAACAGAATCCTTCGACACTTTGTTGTCTTCTTTTTCCAAGCCTCAACATGAGCAGCATCAGTAGGCTTTGGGACCTCAGCCTCTATGAACTCCTTCAACCCATTGTCATCTAACACCACCTCCATCCTGTCTTTCCATGCAATATAATTCGAGCTACCTTTAAGGGCATACTCCAATCGCAATCCGTTGAAAGACATTTCAACTTCGACACCAAGAAAAAATTACTGCAAATTCGAATTCCACCAACTCAAAACTCAACTGATTTTAATCTAAAATTCGTGAGGACAAAGTATTTCTCGTACAGAGATTGACTGTATGGGATTTTACCGGATATCTCACCTTCCAAAAGAATAATGAATCCAGAGGCTACCTGGCCCGATTACAGACTCTGCCTGAAGAAATAAAATGTAATCACTTTCTGAATAATAGATCTGATGATCAACTCTGCTATGATACCATGTAGAAATTTTGAATAATATAACACTTATTCACAGATATTATCCTGATTATACACTATTTGCAGAATGCATGCATAATACATAACCTCCTCTACGTTGATCATCAATTTTTGCGGAATTAAAAACAATGAAACATTAATCGCATGCGCACATTAACACAGTATGTAATGGGGAAAGCATACAACTGAAAACCCCAAACTATCTGTATATTATAATGATAGAGAACATGTAACAATACATAGTACAATACTCCTCACAAGTACTCAATACTATCTCCACCTGCTACACACAAACTAGCTCAGATCTAAATCAAGTCACAGGTTCAAATCTCCTCCGCTGTTTGCCTGCCTCTACTGCACAATCTAAGTTGAGAATAGGAATGATCCAAGCTAGTTTTCCTTATCTTGTACTGCGCAATCCTCATTGGCAATCTCAATCATTGATTGTGCAAATCTCATGCAGAGCTATAGTCACAACTGATAGTAGTCGCCACCTCTAACACCTGTCTCCACTGAACTGTCCATGCACTAAGTTAACTGATGTATTCTTTAGTTGATTTATGAGTTAATAATTAGTGAATTAATTAATAATTAATTCACATCACTCATCACTAGTGTATTTGGCAGTTATACTAAATACAAACTAGTTCAACTAAGTCAAACTGAACACAACTCCATCAACTCCTCAATCAACTCCACCAAACTCAATCACTTGAGTTCTAACTGAAGTCCATCATGCAATAGCTCAACTGACCCATAAGAAAAGTGTATTTTCTTGTGGCAGTTGCATGTGCCACATCCGAAGCTCGAACTGAAGTGCTCCAAGAGGATAAGATAATGTTTATAGTCCAAATATTATTAAGAGCTAATAATATTCGACTGTTCTATTTTTAGACTGGCAGTCTAAAAATAGGCTTCGGCCATATGTCTAAAAATAGAAGTCCATCTATTTTTACCAACATGACCAATCATCCACAAATAACATCTTGCAACTCATAGACCATGATCCATATGTCTAAAAATAGACATAGTCTAAAAATAGACTTTGCGCCAAAAATAACCTGCGGGTCCACTTAGTGAAGGTGACTTCTTTTCACTAAGCTCCATCATCTTGTTGCATTTTCAACAGCTTGTGACAGTTGCCAACGAGCAGGATGCCCTGGACAGTCCGACGAAATGCCTTTAAACCCACAGTTAGTAATCGAACCATTTGAGCATTGGGAGCTCAATTTTGTTGGTCCGATCAACCCATCATCAAATAAGAAAACATATATTCTAGTAGCAACAGAGTATCTTACCAAATGGGTTGAAGCAGAGGCACTTCCAAGAGCTATAGAGGACTCTGTGATTCATTTCATGTTTCAAATATTTTTGCGATATGGCCTCCCGAGGGACATAATCACGGACGGAGGACCACAACTTGTAGGTAATAAAATCGCTGCAACATTAAAAAATTATCACATTCAGCACAAAATTACCACTCCGTATCACCCATAGGCAAATGGCCAAGTAGAGAGCATGAATAAAGTGATAGAGGCAATATTGACAAAAACCGTTGCATCACACAGGCTTGATTGGGCTTCAAGATTGGTGGAGGCCTTATGGGCATACCGAACAACATGGAGAAATACCACTAGCTATTCACCATATCAGCTAGTATTTGGAAAAGAACCCATCTTTCCAATAGAGTTCGAAATACAAACATTAAGAACAACACAGGAGATCGGTCTGAATTTAAATGAGGCCCAAACTAACAGATTACAACAAATTAATGAGCTAGATGAAATTAGGCTCTCGGCTCTTCAACACACTGCATTAATTCAACAGCAGAGAGAAAAATGGCACGATGCCCTGATCAAAAAGAAAATCTTCCACGAAGGAGATTGGGCACTCCTATATGATTCTAGGTTTCAGGATTTTCCGAGAAAACTTCAGACTCGATGGCTTGGACTGTATGAAATACAGAAAGTGCATGACAATGGCACCATTACTTTGACTACTATTGATGGATCTAGACATACCTTTAAAGCAAATGGTCACCGAGTGCGACTGTACCATAAACCGCTTACTCGAGAATCCTTTTACCAACAACTATGGGAAGATTCTGATATGTAGATTCTTGCTGAGGAAAATAATCCTTCCTCGGCATTGGTTCACTAAATAATCCCATTGTTCTTAAATTTTGTACATAAGTTTTTCTTTTCTGCTTGTATAAACTACTTTCTGTACAGAGTTTTGCATTTCTGCATATTTTTTGTTTTTTTTACTGTTCCTTTCCGAAGGAACAACCTTTCCACATTTTTGTTGTTCATTTCTGAAGGAACAACACTTCCACATTTTTGTTGTTTCTTTTCGAAGGAACAACACTTTCGCATTTGTTGTTCCTTTCCAAAGGAACAACATTTATGCATTTTTGCTGTTTCTTTCCGAAGGAACAACTTTTCTGCATTTTTGTTGTTTCTTTCCGAAGGAACAACACTTTCGCATTTTGTTGTTCCTTTCTGAAGGAAGGAATTAGAAAGGAACAACATTTTCACATCTTTGCTATGTCTTTCCGAAGAAACAACATTTCCGCACTTTGCTGTTCTTTTCCGAAGGAACAACATTTCCGCATTTTCGTTGTTCCTTTCTGAAAGAACGACACTTTCGCATTTTGCTGTTCCTTTCCGAAAGAACAAAATTTATGCATTTTTGTTGTTCCTTTCTGAAGGAACAGAAGGAACAACACTTCTGCATTTTTACTGTTCCTTTTCGAAGGAACAACGCTTTCCTTTTCGAAGGAACAACATTTACACATTTTTGTTGTTCCTTTCCGAAGGAATAGCACTTTCGCATTTTGTTGTTCCTTTCCGAAGGAACAACATTTCCGCACTTTTCCTATTCCTTTTTGAAGGAATATCACTTTCACATTTGGTTGTTCCTTTCTGAAGGAACAACATTCCCACATTTTTGCCATTCCTTTCCGAAGGAACAACACTTTCGCTAGATTGTTTTGCTGTTCCTTTTAAAAGAACAACCCTCCTTCACATTTTTATTTTACGTCGTTCCTTTCAAAGGAACAACAGTTTTGATTTTGGATGATCTTAGGCTGTTCCGCCGAAGGATCGGTATTTTATTTCACGTTTGCTTTATTCACTGTCCCATCTAAGGAACAAGAGTGCATTTTTTTGTGTGTGTATTTCTTAAAGAACATCATTTAGAGGATTTTTGTGAATGATGGTTCACTGTTCATGATCCCTTTAAGGCACAGGTATACATTTATACAACAACACAAAAACTAGAAGATATTGAAATCAGCAAACCAAAGAAAAATCGTTCTCTTTAGAGAAATTGCTTTATATCGATAAGAAAAAGAGGAAAGGACACAACTATTTATATCACTTTGTTGTCTTTATTTTCACTAAAACTAATTTGATTGATTATTTTTATCATGTTGGTTATTTCTTAATATTCATAATTCTCTTTGATCATTATTATTAAATAAGAATAAGGGCATATTTTTCTCTATTGAGATGTTTAGACTTCTTCCACCATCCCTACTCTTAAAGAGTGTTGAGCCATCCTTTGTATATGAATAGGGAAGTGCTAAAAAAAAGGAAAAAAGAGAGAAAAAGAGAAAAATATATATCTATATGATTACTAACATGATTTGTTAGATGAAGGATAGGGGGTCTCATCAAGAACCAGCCTACCATGATCATAAGGAAGTAGTGAAGTGGCATTCCCACTATGGCCACCACACCAGGGATATGATCCAATAGGCATATCAGAAAAATAAAAAAGTCCTTGGAACAAGAGGTCTCATCACGAGCCGGCCTGCCCACTTTTCACTCCTTCATGGTGAATGGCATTATGATTCATCTAGTTACCAATCCAGCACAATGGCCTCCATTCTAACATCACATAGCACTTTCCTAGGCATACATAAAGGATTATGGTTCCAAGGGTGAAACAAGCAACTTTGTCAAGGTTATGAACACCTGTGGGAAATAGAGTGGTGGGCTCCAGTATTGCAACAATGATTTTGCAACTCCTAGGACTCCCTTCTTTACTTTTATCAACCCGGTAGTTCGTAACAAACTTGGAAGCGACGGTGCTATATGCACAAGTACTAGCTCTTGCCGCAGGCTGTCACTTGATCAGTTGGCACAAGTTCGCTAGGAGCTTAAGCCAACTTCTATGAGCTCTTAGAAGAAGCTTTTAACTGTGATGGATGAAAGCTAACTCAAAAGAGGCTAGTCTACTTGCAGAAAGGAGATGAAACATGAAAGGAGATGCAAACCCTAGTTTTACCGACTAACCCTATTGGTGAAAGAAAAGAGATGAAAGTTGTTGAAATGGATGCCATTGATTCTTTGAAATGTAAAATGCATGTGAGTAAGCTACTTCTGAAGTAGAATCTAAAAAGAAAACATATTTTTGTATTTTTGAGTAATCTTGCAGAATTATTATGCATGAGCTTTAACTGTTTTTTTTTACTGTGCAGAGGTTGATTGGATAAAGGAAATGGAATCTGCACTTGCAGGAGGTTGGGAAGGTGAGAAGAGGGCCTAAGGGGTCCCAAGCACCCTTCCAGAGAGTTTCACAATGATCAGATCTCGAAAAACTACTCACTTGAACTTCTACAGGAAGTCTACAGGGGTTCTACAAGATGTTCTACAAGAAGGTCTATAGGAAGAGCCAAAAGAGGATTCTAAAGGGTTGGTGTTGGAAAAATGGTAGGAAAGTGGAAATGGAGGATGGATGAGGATTTGAAGGGGTTTAGGATCTGGTAAATGAAGCTAAGGAGTGATGAAGGTGGTTCGATTTGTTCAAGGATGGAGGGAGCAATGTTGCACAAAAATGTAGAAATTAGGTCAAATTGGAAAAGTGTGGCGAATGAAGGGAAGGAACCTGGAATTAGGGGTTGGTGTAGGTTGTATGATGAAGGAAGGATAGGCAGGGACGTATTACAGGTGCTCTGTACACTATTTTCTGAAACTGATCGAACAAAGATGAGAAAGACCAGAGATCTATCTATTTTGACCTAATCTGACCTAAAAACCAGAAACATAATGAAAAAAAGGTTATAGACAGGAAGTCATGCCAAGTAACTATGGAAAGTAAGCAAGAACAGATCTAAACATGCAAGTACAACTGGTATCAACTTTTCCAACTAAAAATCTAACACTAGCATTTGCATAGAAAGGCAAAAGCAGTGTTTTCGTGGCAGCAAGTATGCCTTGGTCTCAGCTCATGGTCCCAAGGAGGGAGAGGTGAGATCAAGGATTGCTTGATGGTCTTTTTGTATATCTTTTCTGTTACCAAACTGTCAAATCAACCTGAAGCATGAAAAGCTATTTTAATCATAAAAAACAACCTAAGTAACAAAGCAAGATATTAACCTAAATAACAGAAATTATTCTATGAATGCAACAAAGAAACATAAAATTACACAAAGGAGGTACTGGCACTTGGGTTGGGCCCAATCCCAAGAGCTACACCCTCCTAAGAAAACTCAGAGCTAGTGCAAAGTGAAATTTATCTCCATTACTCAAAAAATAATCATGTCACAACAATGTTTACAACAAGAGCTCGAAAATGAGCTGAAAGGTAGAGCAACACCAAAGTGTGAAAAACAACTATTCAAGAGCTAAAGTACCAAGGCTTGAAGACTTCCTACTTATGCACCATGAGGGCTCCCAACAACCCTCCTTAACTTTAGGGGCTTGGCTGCTCAAACTGCAGTTAATCAGCCACTTCACAAAATCTGCTCAGCTGCCCCTTGAAATCATCTTTGGTGGGCTGTTGAACTCCGAGCTGATGGTGGAAAACTCAAGGAAGGGGTCATTTAGTGTAGGAGACACCCTTCCTACAAATCGTTAGCCTTGTTCCCTCGTATTTGGCTGTCAATTGGCTCATAAATGCTTTACCTTGGTCCAAAATATGTCCAAAAATCTGCAATAAGCACGTATTAGACTTTGTGGTCAAGTGACTATTCTCATTCGTTCAATTAACATAAATATATTCAAAAGCATGCATAAATATATGAAGAATGGTGGATTATTCGAGAATAATAGGCAAAATGAGCCCAATAAGTTACCCATTTTTGGGGCTCATCATCACCCCCCTACTAAATGTGTTGCTCATCCTCTGAGCAACTAATCCAGCTCATCATCTTTGATTGCTTTGACTGCTTCTCTAACATCCCAGGCTTCCAAGGTGATGTCCTCTTCTCGGTCATGGAACCCTACTTTTCTCTCTACTTCCTCCCATTGCCTATGTTCTTCTTCTTCTTTGACCCCTTCCAGTGGTCCCAAAAGCAATGGAGGACTGAACTTTAGGCTGATCCAGTTGGCCTGAAGATTTGCATTGATTATTTATAAAGTGGTACTCTTGCCAACGCCTCCCTCATCCTTGTTGGGGATTGGTACTCTCTGATTTTCAGACTGTGGGACAATGTGTTCCATCTCCTTTCACAAGCATGAATGCAGTTATCACCCAACAGTCTCTCCATGTCCTCAAAGTGAGCAATGGCCTGGGCTTGCTTTTCAATGTAGTCTGGGAGAACCTGCGGGTTGTTGGCAAGGTGCTGATGGGCATTAAGTAAAGCTAAGGGATCTTCTGGTTTTGCTCTGATCATGAGTGGCTCACTTAGCTCCCTGTTCATAACATTCCGAATCTCTGCTACCTTCTTTTCCTCATGGTTTAACCAAGAGGCCATGGCCATGAGTTTCACATTTCCCAATGCATCATTGGGGTACCACAGATTCATGTTTGGAAGGGCCAAGTCATGTAAATAGAGTTATGATAACTTAGCCTTATATTCTGCTGAGCTACTATCACACAAGTCCATAAACTGATTTAATTCTGAAATGGAATGGTGCCCCTCTGGGCCAAGGTGTTAATTTGAAATTACAACCATTGATCTTTAAGATATAAGGCATATGACTTAGCAGGTTTCCTACATTATAAGGCTTCTATTGCCCAACTGACCATGCAGGCCAATTGGGCCTCTTTCTCTTTCAACTGCTGTTTCAAACTCTGTATTTCTTTTGCTACCTGAGATTCCTATTCTTGCAGTAGCTTTGTTAGCATTTCCACATTAGCTTGTAGCTCTTCCTCTTTTTGCTGTGTCTCAGCTGTGTCCTTGTCTGCTGGAGGTCCTCCTTGCTGCTGCTGCCCTCCCAAAATGGACACCCTATCTTTCTTGTGGACTTCCTGTAGCTGGAATTGTTTTTTCAATAGCTCATTCTCCTCCTGTAGCTTGGCTCTTTTGCAGCTTTCTACATGTCTTGTCATGGCCAGTTCTCCTCTTAATTCTTTTAACTTCTCCTCCATGTTGCCTATGTCCTCAATTCCCTTAGACTTGGCGATTTTCATCCATGTGTGTGTTCTAATCCTCTCTTTCTCTAATTCGAAAAATAACGGTACAGAAAATTTCTATGGGATGATTTTCCCTCCCTCTAGCAGGTTGTAGTATGAGCCCAAGTCAGGTTGAGGGGTAGGTTCACGTATTTCTTCTATTTTTATCTACCTTTGTGATTGTTTAGCTACCTTTTCCTCCAATTTCTCAGTCTTTTTCAACTTGTCTAGAGTTTCCTGTAGAGATGTTGCAGCTTCCTGTAGAGTTGCCTCTGAGTCCAGCAAATTAATTTTCTCTTTCCATGTAAAGGTTTTGGGCTTCCCCTTTCATAAGTAATGGATATTTTGGAAGGAGACTCTTCCTTCTGTTTAGTGGGTGAGTCCTCAATGACAATCGGTTCCTTGGACAGTGGCTGAGGTTTTCTTACTTTGATCCTTGTGCTTTTTCTGGCTTTGAAGTACATGGAGGTTTGCCTCTTTCTTTTCCCTTTTTGTTTTATAGGTGTGCTTAACGTAGCAAGAACAATTGTTGCCTCCCTTGCCAACGTCTCAGGGGATTTCTCTTCCTACTGTTCTTGTTCTTTGCTTCCTGTAGAAATCTCTATGTCCACTGTTTCTGTCTGTATTGCTAATGTCTCAGGGTGTGTCTTTCCCTTTTCTTTCTGGGTGCCTGCTTTGGCTGTGGTAGCCTTCATTCAGACTTTCTCGACCTTTTCATTTCTACTCTGTATCCTCTTTTCCCTTGCTGTTTTTGCTGTTGTTTCTTTCTCTGCTTTAGGCTCAGCAGTCTTGCCAATTTCTTTTTGTTCTTCCTGTGCTTCATCTGTTTTTCCCTTTAATTGAACGTCCTAGGTTCCCTCATCATTGTTCTTCTCAATTTCTTCAATGTGCTCCCCGTCCTCACTCCTGGATGGGGTGATGTTTTCTGCCAAAGTTCTAATGTTATCATCCCTGGACATGTTTCTGAAGATTTCCTAAGATATGGGGATAGTGTAGGTATGTAAAGCATCTTCCACCAATAGTTTGATGAGCCCATGATGGGCCAACTAATCTGGGATCCCTTCATTTAACTTTGTACCACATTCAATTAGGGACTGAAGAAGGAAATATGGGATGCTCAACTTCTTGGCTGGAGGCAAGTCAATCCCATGCCTTAATTCACACAACAACCTGAAATGATATCCATAGATGATGCTAAACCTTCCTTCACATGTGATATACTTCATAATTTGAAAACTAACTTCACTCCAGAGAGGAGGCAAGCTGGTTCTTCTAACCCCGTTTTTATCTTCTACAGGATGCTCTGTGGGCAGAAAAAATGACTTCTTAGCAATTTGGCCCAATGATCTCTCTTCTTTGCTCCAAGGGAGCCCCAATGGTAGACCAGTAACTCCACTGATGAGCTTAGGGGTGAGTTCTAGGGTCAAACCCCTAAAACTAACTATGGCATGTGTTTTTCACTGTGGTCTCAGGGACATTGAAAACTCTTCAGTTATTTCCTCATCATAACCCTAGATTTTGTCAAAGAAGGAGATCCAATTTGCCTGAGTGAAAAGGTCCACCACCTCAGGGTGCTCATGCAACTTGTTGGACTCTGAGGGTTCTTTCCTTATGAATCCTCCTGGCATGGTGTTGAGTGTTCTTTTATGTTTCAACCAGAAAATAAAATGCTCAGGAAAACAACAGTCAATCGCTGCAACAAGGGATAGCTGAATTCGGTTTCTTCTAAACCCAAGAAGGAATTTCTTGTGTATTCAATATCAACTAGCGATAATTCCCTTGTTTTAAGACCACCGTCGCTCAAAATTTGACTGTCTGTTTATGAAAAGGAAAATTTGGTTTTTACAGAATAGAGCATAGGGACACATGTTCTCTTCTCAACATACAAATAGATATGTAAACTCAACGTTTCACACACACAGACTAGTCTCTATGACTGCATATATCCTCCTTGTAGGAGAATTTAAAAAGAAATGTGGAGGAGACTTCTGATGCAGAAAAAATGGGGAAACTCAGTGAAATATGCAAGAAACTTTCACGTTTTTTCAATACACAGGCATACTTTCCTCTTGTTTTTCAAACTGATGCCATTCAATTCACCACCTTGCACAAACAAATTATGCACAAAGAAGTTTTTTTCGAGCCTACCTCGTTTGGAGCTTCAAATTCAATGAAAATTCTGGGTTTCGTTTCTCCACAGAGATGTTCCACCTTTCCTGTAGAACCCTTCCAGTAGAAGGCTCCCGGTTCCTACAGAATGACACTGTGCTTCTGATAGAGCCCGATACGCGGGAGATTTTCGATAATAGGCAGAAAAATTGGTGGAGGACGACTGGTTAACTATTTTTGGAAGTGGTGGATGCGGACTCTAGTCGAGGACATTGTGAGTGTAGAATGAACAGAAGGTGGTGCAGGTTTCATCTGGGCATCTTTTAACTGTGATGTGATTCGTGGTGAGGGGATGAGGTGGCCGGACTGGACCGTTGGTTTGACCTCACAGCCATAATGTTTTTGCGTGTTTCTGACTGCCATCACCTCCTCTTTGATGTTATCCACTGCCACCACTACTAGTCCCAGCGATTTCTCCTGAGTGGACACTCCACACGTGTTGGTTGTCCACCTAATTGGCAATTTTGAATGTAATGGGGTTCATTTGGATTCCATAAGGATTTTTAACTGGCCGAGGGCGGCCGTTGACTGGCCACTGATTCCACTCAATCTGAACCATTCCCATAGTCATGCAGTCTTAAAATATGATTTATGCAATTGAATAACGAGTTTAGGCACTTACTTGCGTGGTCGCATCCGTGTTATGCAGATTTCGGGTTTGGAAGCCATTCCTTCATTTGTTGTTGCTGCATGCACACTGCATGCTTGGTCTCGACTGTTGCTGATGTGAAAATGTTCAGGTAGAGATCTATGCATGCTTCTTCTACCATAATTTGTGGTCCCTGTCTCTAAAGTATGTCTTTCAGAGGGATCAACTGCTACAGGATTCCTGTAGGAAGTCCTGTAGCTGCTTCTCCTCTTGGAATGCAAGCTAGAATGAGCAGGGCTACACTGTTGAAAAGGGTCTCGACTGATGAGGAGTCTAGATGGAGGGTGATAGGTATGGTGAGTGAGAAACTGTTGCTTGATTGGTCATCAATTTTTATTTTTATTTTTATGGAAGTATGAAGAAAAGAGGATTCTGTGTGTGACTGTGTAGGCATATATAAAAATGGGTGCAATGGAGGTGTACAGAGATAGAAAATGGCGACATATGGTGATGAATGGAAATAGGGATGTGGATAGGCCTCATAGGAAGATTCCCAACCTTCAGATTCCCTTCTGAGATCAATTTTGCTCGTCTGTAGGTTCTACAGGATCTTCCTGTAGAAGTCACAAAACTTCCTCTAGAAGGTGAAATCTTGGACCGAATGAGATCAAATCTTAGGGAAGGGTAGTGGTCATGGAGGAATTGATTGTGAGGGATGCATACAACCTGGTGCTGACCTCTGCTTTGTTTTATATGATCCTCCTAACCTGCAATGACCTTCCTGCAACCTGCAATTTATTCAACAGAAGTCAGGTTTGTTTTTTCTCTTTGTTCTTTTTTCCTTCTTTTTTTTTTGTTTTTTTTTTTGTTTTTGTCTGAGACAGTTGGGGCACCTCCAAGAGGTTTTCACCCTCACTGTCTGCCCTGGGCACCTCCAAGAGGTTCACCCAAGGATCTTATATTCTTTTTCTGTTTTTCTTTTTTTTGTGCCCAAAATGTGGGTGGAGTGGAGACAGGGGCCTGCTCCACTACCAGCACTGATTTATTCAGAGTTTCAATGAACTCTTGCTTAGAAAGGGGCTTCCTGTAGATCTTCAATCAATGCCCATTGATGAGCATGGGGATGGCTTCTTCATCAATGGTCCTGATAAGTACTGAGCCATTGTTGTTACATTTCTCCACTGTATATGGTCCCAACCATCTTGTCCTCAGCTTCCCTTTGAAATCCTTATATCTTGAATCATATAACAACGCGCAATCTCCTGGTTGAAATTGCTTCTCTTTAAGGTGTCGGTCATGCCATATTTTTCTTTGAAGTTGGACCACCTCTGAGTGGGGGAGGGCCTGCATTCTCTGTTCATCTAGTCCATTCAGCTGAAGTAGTCTTTCTTGTTGTGCATGGCTGAGATCTAGGTCCATCTGAGCTGCCAACCTCAATGTGTTGTATTCAAATTCTATGGACAACAAAGCCTTCTTCCCGTAGACTAGCTCATAAGGTGTGAAATCTGTTGTAGTTTTCCAAGTAGTGTTGTAGCCTTCTTCTGCTGCTGCTCACCACTATAGTCAAAATCTCTTCCAAAGCCCTGTTAGTGACTTCCACCTACCGATTTGCTTGCGGATGATAAGGGGTGGAAGTTCTATGCTTAATCTTGTGATGAGCAAGCAGGTCTTCAATCAGGTTAGAGGTAAACTGACTTCCTTGATCTGTGACTAATTCTCTTGGGTAGCCAAACTTGTAGAAGATATTTTCCCTCAAACACTCATCCACTTTTTCTTTTGTTGCTGCCTTGATTGCCTTTGTTTCTGCCCACTTTGTCAGGTAGTCTGTGCACACAATGATGTAAGAATTTTGTTTTGAAGGAGGGTTGATAGGACCCACAAAATCCATGCCCCACTTCTCAAATGGCTCGAAAGTCACCTGAGGTTGGAGGGGAATTTCATCCCTTGGAGTCGGTTTCCCCATCCTTTGACATTGGTCACATTGGCTGATGTATCTTCTGAAATCTTGATGAAGAGTGGGCCAATAGTAGCCTGCTTGTAGAATTTTGAAAGCAGTTCTTTTTGCTGCAAAGTGGCCTCCACAAGGTCCATCATGACAAGTTAGGAGGATTTCAAAAACTTCCTCCTCCCTGACACAACGCCTCAAAATCTAATCTGGGCCAAGTTTGAACAGGTTGCCCCCAATCCAAGTGAATGGGGCGCTTTTCCTCATGATCTTGCTCTTCTCTTTTGAGGATAGGTGTGGTGGGAACTGTGCTGAAACTAAGTAATTTGCTATATCAACGAACCATGGAGAGAGTACTGAAATAGCAAATAGGTGTTCATCTGGCATTTGATCATCCACCATCCCTTCTTCACCTGCAAGCAAATCTAGTCTAGACAGAAAATCAGCAACAACATTTTCCTTACCTGGCTTATCAACAATGGTCAAATAAAATTGCTGCAATAAAAGTAACCATCTAATGATATGAGCATTTACATCAGGTTTATTCATCAAATACCTAATTGTAGCATGATTAGTGTGTATGAATGTTTGATAACCAGTGATGTAGTGCATGAACTTGTTTAGGGAATGGATTACAGCTAGGAGCTCTTTCTTGGTTATAGTATAGTTTAATTTTTCCTTGGACAGGTTTTAACTGACAAAATATATGGCATATGGTAGCTTCTCTTCAACTAGTCCTAAGGCTACTCCTATGGCTTTGTTTGAGGCATCTGCGTGGATGTGGAAAGGTAGGGCCCAGTTTGGACCTCTCAAGATTGGGGCAGTTACCAGCTTATCTTTCAACACATCTAGAGCCTCTTGATATTTGTCAGTCCATATAAACTCGACATCTTTCCCCAAAAGACCAAACAATGGAGAGGCTAGCTTACTGAAATCTTTAATGAACTTTTTATAATATCCCGCTAAGCCTAAAAAACTCCGAACATCTCTTACCTTTTGAGGAGGTGGAACCCTTTGGATGATAGAAATCTTCTTGGGATCCACCTGTAATCCTTGCTGAGAAATTGTATGACCTAGCACGGTCCCTTTAGTCATCAGGAATTCACATTTCTCAGGACTGAGGGACAGGTTCATCTCAATACACTTGGTTAAAACTTTTCCCAATTTAGTCAATGCTTCTTGGAAGTTGGACCCATAAGGAGTAAAGTCATCCATATATATTTCCACTAAATCATGAACTAGCTCAACAAATATGCTCAGTAGTGCTCTCTGGAAAGTGGCAGGAGTGTTGCATAATCCAAATGGAAGGATCCGGTAGGCAAAGGTACCCCATGGACAAGTGAAAGTGGTCTTATCTTGGTCTTTCGGGTTGATTTGGATCTGATTATACTCGCTAAACCCATCTAGGAAGGAAAAGAACTTCTTCCCTGCTAGGCCATCTAACACTTGATCTATGAAAGGCAAAGGAAAATGGTCCTTCTTGGTAGCTTTGTTAAGTTCTTGATAATCTACACAGATTCTCCACTTCCTGTTTTTCTTGGGCACAAGCACCAGAGGAGAAACCCACTCGCTGTCAGAGATGGGGTAGATGAATCCTACATCCAACAACTTTTGCAATTCTTCTTTGACAATGTCCTTAAGGGCTGGATTCATTCTCCTCTGAGGTTGCATGATTGGTTTACAATCCTCTTTAATGTAAATGTGATGGGTACAGACTGAAGGGTGGACTCCTTTCATCTCCTTATAGCTCCAAGCAAAAGCATCCAAATGGCAGTTCAATAAGCTATACAACTCCTTCTCCTGAGAGGGAGATAGGGATGAGTTGATCTTCAAGGTTGTTTTAGGGCCAAATTCCACATTCTTAACTGGGAAAGAGGTCGGATCAGCCACACAAAGATCCACTAAAGAATTGGCTTGGGTGTCTCCTACCAAATCCTCTAATTGCAGCACACAAGGAGGTGGATTTTGAATTGAATTCTCAATAAGGTCATCCTCAGTTTGAGGACCTCCCCTGGTGGATTCCACGGTGCACACTGGTGTAGAGTAGACTTCATCCTCATCTTCCTCCTCCAACCAGAGAGGTAATTCATGTTCGAGCAAAGGTTAGGCAGGAGGATATAGGACTAGCTGTTTGGACATTGGCCCATTTTTAATGGTCATGCTCCCAGCTTGATAACTGATGTAAGCATATGCAGTAGCTAACCAAGGCCTTCCCAAAATGAGGGGGTATCCAGTGAGTTTTAACTTTGGCTGAAGGACCAAGAAGTCCGCAGGGTACTCCCAAGAATCAATGGAGACCATGACATCTTCCACAATCCCTTCGGGAGTCACGGTGGAGCGGTCTGCTAACTGCAGTACTGTCAAGGTCTTTCTCAGGGAACTCTGAAGGTTGAGTTTGAGCATAGTGTTCTGGTCATCACATTAATGGCAGCCCCTAGATCAATAAGGGTGTGGGGAATTATGGTGCCATTGATGTGGACATCAACTACAGGACTCCCAGGGTCCAAATATTTTGGACAGATTACTTGTCCCAACATCAGGTCGGAGAGTTGTCCTATGACATTGATAGTTGGGGTATGTCTCTTGCGCCTACCTGGGTGCCTGAAACACTTTTCTTTGATCAATTTGTTGTATATTGGTACGTCTTTGATGGCCTGGAGAAGTGGTATTTTTACACACAACTGTTTAAGTTCTCCCAGAAGTTCAGTCTCTTCTGGTTTTGGTTGCGTGGTTCCAGTTAGTCTCTCAGGAAAGGGTGGAATGGCTTTGGGTTCATTTTCCTATTCCTTTTCTTCATCCTCCTTAGGAGGAGGTTGGCTATCTGGGAGGACCTTCCCAGATCGTAGTTTGATCTCCTGAATCTCCACAGCATAGGTAGGGCATGTTGTCTCTCCAGTAAATACCTACTGGGTCTGTCTGTTATTGGGGTTTGGGTTCGGTTGAGCATGCATTTGGGGTTTTCTTGGAGGAGCCGGAGGTAATGGTTGTGGTTGAGCAGGTGGTGGAGGCAAAATTGCAGGAGGAGAGTTGTATTGGGGCCTCCACCCCTATTGAGGTGCATTCCACTGAGGTTGTGGCTAAACATGAGAATGAAACGAATGAGCAGCATGTTGAGTATGGTATTGAAATGGATATTACCAAGGAGGGGGTGCGGACCAGGAAGGATGAGTAGGGGGACCCCAAGAAGGTATGTGAGTGGATTGTTTGGGGTTGTAATAAGTCTTGGATGTCTCTTGCATCCCCTGTTAGTAAGGTCTGGATCTGAGGATGCTTCCTTGTACATCTGGGACAAAAGATGGCCAGAGCCTTCTCAGCTTCCTCTTTCTTCTGTTTGATTCGGAAAGTATCTAGTTGCATGGAAATGGTTTGTCTCATCTCAATTTTAAGGTCTTCCATATGATTTGTAAACTCATGTTTGGAGAAGGTGGCACTGGCTGATAGTTGATTCCCCCTACCTCTTTCATGGGTTGCCCTAGAATGGTTTCTAAACACAGTCTTTATGTCATCATAAGGTAGTTGGTAGATGTCTCCTCTAGCTAGAAAATGGAGGGTATCTAGAAGGTCTTCAGGGATTCCTCGGAGCAAGACCAGCTTCAGAGATTCGGGGTCAAGCGTGCACCTGGCCCTTTTATAACTGAGTTGGAACCTTTCTTCATAGTCTTCTAAGGATTCATCACTTCCCATGGTCATCCGAAAGATTTCTCCCTTCGTTTCCTTTGACCTACAGTAATCCCGGTATTTGTTGTTAAAGGCTTGCTGCATTTGAGCCCAAGTTGTGATACTGTGTCCAGGTAACCCCATGAACTAGCGTAGTGTTGCATCTTTGAGGGTAGAGGGAAAGGGTTTCAGCTTTTGCTCGTCTTCTGCATAGTCATAAGTTTGACAAAGGACATCAAACTCAAAAAAGAAGGTATCAGGATCTTCAGTGGTCAATCCAAGGAAGTGAGGTAAGGCTGAGGGACTTATGTTTCTCATTTTTGTGTCCCATTGGTCTCTCGGATGGGGAAGGCACCTTCTATTCTCTCCTCATTTCCTCTACCGTTTCTGTTTTCAGCCATGGTCTCAGGAGGAAAGTTTTCTTGCTCTTCTTCTGTTATAGGATCTTCGTAAATCTCTAGAGGTTCACCTATGTGATCTCCTGGATCAATGCTACCAAAGAAGAGAGAAGGGTGACTCAGTAATGTGGTCGGGGTGTTGGGTAGGAACTTTCCTGAATTGTCTCTGTTCCTACTAGGCATGAAGGGAAATTTTTAGTTGATTTTTGTGTTTTTCTCTGCTTGTACCTGTAAAACTAAAATTCATTAAACACTAAATTGCAACTAACTAAAGTAAACCTTGCTGGAATGAAAATTGCGGAATTGAAATGAAGGCAGGAAATGACTAATCTATGCTGCTAAAATGAAATTGCAGAAATGAAATGCTAGGCTACGCTTGCAGAATTGAAATTGTTGAATTGAAATGCTAATCTACGCTTATGGAATTGAAATTGCAGAATGGAAATATTAATCTATGCTTGCAGAATTGAAATGCTAGTCTAGGAAAGCAGGAAATTTCAAATCTAATCTTGCGGAAATGAAATTGTAGAATTGAAATGAAACAACTACTCTACTCTTGCTGAAATAAACTACTTAGCAGAAGGTTGTAGTAGAAGATAGAAGAAAAGCAGCAATCGCAAATACTCTGGCACTTCCCCGGTAATGGCCCCAAAAATATGGTGGGCTCTAGTATTGTATCAATGATGCTGCAACTCCTGGGACTCCCTTCTTTACTTTTATCAACTTGGTAGTTCGTAACAAACTTGGAAGCAACAGTGTTATATGCACAAGTACTAGCTCTTGCCATAGGCTGTCACTTGATCAGCTGGCACAAGTCCGCTAGGAGCTTAAGCCAACTTCTATGAGCTCTTAGAAGAAGCTTTTAACTGTGATGGATGAAGGCTAGCTCAAAAGAGGCTAGTCTACTTGCAGAAAGGAGATGAAAGCTGAAAGGAGATGAAAACCCTAACAAACCCTAGTTTTACCGACTAACCCTACTGGTGCAAGAAAAAAGATGAAAGTTGCTGAAATGGATGCCATTGATTCTTTCAAAGGTAAAATGCATGTGACTAAGCTACTTCTGAAGTAGAATCTAAAAAACACATCTTTTTGTATTTTTGAGTAATCTTGCAGAATTATTATGCATGTGCTTTAACTGTTTTTTTTTACTGTGCAGAGGTTGATTGGCGAAAGGAAATGGAATGGGCATTTGCAGGAGGTTGGAAAGGTGAGAAGAGGGCCTAAGGGGTCCATATCACCCTTCCAGAGAGTTTCACAACGATCAGATCTCGAAAAACTGCTCACGTGAACTTCTACAGGAAGTCTGCAGGGGTTCTACAGGATGTTCTACAGGAAGGTCTACAGGAAGAGCCGAAAGAGGATTCTAGAGGGTTGATGGTGGAAAAATGGTAGGAAAGTGGAAATGGAGGATGGATGAGGATGTGAAGGGGTCTAGGATCTGGTAAATGAAGCTAAGGAGTGATGAAGGTGGTTGGATTTGTTCAAGGATGGAGGGAGCAATGTTGCACAAAAATGTAGAAATTAGGTCAAATTGGAAAAGTGTGGTGAATGAAGGGAAGGAATCTAGAATTAGGGGTTGGAGTAGGTTGTATGATGAAGGAAGGATAGGCAGGGATGTATTACAGGTGTTCTGCACACTATTTTCCGAAACTGATCGAACAAAGACGAGAAAGACTGGAGATCTATCTATTTTGACCTAATCTAACATAAAAACCAGAAACATAATGAACAGAAGGTTATAGATAGGAAATCATGCAAAGTAACTATGGAAAGTAAGCAAGAACAGATCTAAACATGCAAGTACAACTGGTATCAACTTTTCCAACTAAAAATCTAACACTAGCAATTGCATAGAAAGGCAAAAACAATGTTTTTGTGGCTGAAAGTATGCCTTGGTCTCAGCTCATGGTCCCAATGAGGGAGAGGTTAGATCAATGATTGCTTGATGGCCTTTTTACAGGTCTTTTATGTTACCAAACTGTCAAATCAACCTGAAGCATGAAAATCTATTTTAATCATCAAAAGCAACCTAAGTAACAAAGCAAGATCTTAACCTAAATAACAAAAATTATTCTATGAATGCAGCAAAGACACATAAAAGTACACAAAGGAGGTACTGACACTTGGGTTGGGCTCAACCCCAAGAGCTACAACCTCCTAAGAAAACTCAGAGCTGGTGCAAAGTGAAATTTATCTCCATTACTCAAAAAATAATCATGTCACAACAATGTTTACAACAAGAGCTCGAAAATGAGCTGAAAGGAAGAGCAGCACCAAAGTGCGAAAAAAAAAACTATTCAAGAGCTAAAGTACCAAGGCTTGAAGCCTTCCTACTTATGCATCACGAGGACTCCCAATAGCCCTCCTTAACTTTAGGGGCTTGGCTACTCAAACTGCAGTTAATCAGCCACTTCACAAAATCTGCTCGGCTACCCCTTGAAATCATCTTTGGTGGGCTGTTGAACTCCGAGCTGATGGTGGAGAACTCGAGGAAGGGGTCATTTAGTGCAGGAGACACCCTTCCTACAAATCCTCAGCCTCATTCCCTCATATTTGGCTGTCAACTGGCTCATAAATGCTTGACCTTGGTCCAAAAGATGTCCAAAAATCTGCAATAAGCATGTATTAGACTTTGTGGTCAAGTGATTATTCTCATTCGTTCAATTAACATAAATATATTCAAAAGCATGCATAAAACTATAAAGAATGGTGGATTAATCGAGAATAATAGGCAAAATGAGCCCAATAAGTTACCCATTTTTGGGGCTCATCACAAAGCTCTGCTGATGGCATTAAAGTCATACTTTTCATACACCAATAGTCATTATAAACCTCTTACACATGAAAAATTGTTTATAAATCAATCATAATGGTTAAAGTGGATAATCACTGCATAATCATTTTTACTTACATCAACTGTCCTCTCCCCTATTTTTCGCATCATTTCATAGCATTTCCATATCTATTCACGATTCCATCATAAGCCTCGATTTCAGTAATCCGCTGCTTTTTGTAGTCATGTCATGGATATATACACCGTTCCTTTCTTTCTACTGTATGACTATAGTCCAGCACGCTGATCCTTCATTTTTCGGTTGAGGACGACCTATCACATTTCAGGGGGGTGTGGGTGACCTCCAGAATACACCGACATACATGTCAACTCCCTATTTGGAGGTACTATGACTCCATTAGAACTTGGAAATAGCAAGTTTAATGGTATTAATATTTCCCAATACGCACAACTTGTTGTTCCATTATCATTTATGTGTTTTTGCTTTATAAAAATTAACAGTGTGCTAAGCTTGAACAAAATGGGAGGCAGATCAATATGTAGTGAACCACAGGTGTTAATAATCTTCGACACTACACACGAAATTCTAGTGAGAGCAGGATGGATTGCCTACCTTAACTGACTACAATAGTCTCATGAAAGGGTGACCATCGGATTTCTGCAGAATTTGCAGGAAGATCGTTCCATGGTGAGGGGGAGGCAAATAACAATAACAAATGTGGTAATTGCTGAAGTATCGGGATTACCAGCTATTGGACCGATATGGACCCATAAAAATGTGAGACTTTAGGAGGCTATAAATATCTTTCAGGATGAAGGATAGAACCTTACCATCAAAGGAAAAGGAGTCCTGCCTGCAACCCTGGGAGAACCATGGGCAGAATTAACTAGAATTATGCAAATCTACAACACATGTGATGGGAGAAAGGATGTGGTAAGACCATGCCATCTCAAATTATTAGCAGTATTAAAACAAAAATGTGCTATAAATTTTCCCACATATTTAAATTTTTTATTGCATGATGTTGCTCGGAGCATAAGGAAAACTTGTTATACAAAGATGGTAATAAGTCATCACAGCTTAATTCGGCTAATAGTCAGTTATAGTCTCACTCAACAGCAGATTAGTTGGGAAGAATTGATATTCTCAATAGATGGGGAATTGGCCTTACCAGCTCCGAAAAGAAAAAGAACCACAAGCACATCAATTAGACCGCAGAAATGTAGACAATCCGCCAGATTGGGGAGAAGCAAGGGAATGTTGGAAAGTATCCAAGATAACAGTAGACAACCCTTAGATATATATGGCTCAGAGGATGAGAAACCCCCACAACTTGAAGGAGGGAAAAACAAAGAAGAAGAATTAGAAGAAAATATGGAAGAGGAACCGGAAGAGGAAACTAAGCACTCTGGTGAGGAAGAAGGGGAGGAAGTAAAGCCACCCAGCGGAAACCCATTACAAAACCATCTATAAGAAGATGAATTGGCCCAAATTTTGGCCAATATGGGTGAATATATCCAGCACCACAACCCACTCAACCTCGATATTGAGGTAGGACAATCACAGGAACACTCTGCTCACAACAAGAGTGCATCTGAGGAGATGAATGACAAAGAAGAAGTAGAAGTAGAAGCCAGTCGGTAAATAGCAGATCAAACCAGGGTTACCTACCCTGAGAAACCTAATCAGGAGGACGAGAACACTGAAGAAGTGTTCCAAACAGAAAATATGGAAATAAGCCAGGGCGAGGGTACAATCCTTGAAGAACAAAGCCCAGGCCCAAGGAAAGAAACTGCTATTCCTTCGAAGAAGAAGACGAATGAAATCAAAAGGCTGCGAAAGGAATAAAAAAGGCTACTAAATGTAGTAAAAAAACTCATACAATAAATAATGGTCCTAAAAATGGGGAGAATATCAAAAAGAACCCCAGGAACAAGGGATGCAGCCACCCAGACGAAACCCCATAAAATAAAGGCAAAGGGGACTCAAACCGAGCCCATATCCATTAGGGACAACAAGGAACAACATGTGATTATTACAAACGCAGAGGGCCAAATAGAAGACACAACAGTCTGTAATAAAGACGTCCGGACAGAGGAATTATCCTCTAGCGTCACGATCGACTAGACAGTTCATGACAAAGAAACAAGACTGAGGAAACCAGGTGTCACAATAAGAAAATCCGGGTAGATATTCAACTTAAAAGTGTTTTGACGAACAATGAACCTAAGGTAGTAAAACTCCAAGAGGATTTGGCATAGGCCCAATAGACCGTAGAAAAGCTCACAGAAGAAATTGTTCTTGAGGAGAAATATCAAAAGTTACAGCAGCAAGTAAAGAACATCAATGCATCGGAGAACGAGGCCTTCGATAGATGTCGAAGGGCAGAGGAAAAAGTTAAAAAGGTAACTAATAGACTAGACACAGTCATGAGTCAAATGGATACTCTCTGTTCTCTATATACTGATGTTCTAGCATGTAGGGCACCTGCCAAAAATTATGCTTTGTTTTTGTTAGAAAGGTATTTACAGTTAAAAATTAAGGTTGTCAAGGCAGGGGTGCCTATAGAGCTAAAAACTATTGATGATTTTATAAACTATTGTAAACATTATGGGGTGAAAGTCTAGTGATTGCTATGTGAGTTTTATTTGAATGATTTTGTGTTGGAGGATGAAACAGAAAAGAATCTCAGTCCTTTTGTGGGTGATATCCAGTTTTAGGAATTCATATCTTTTGCTGTTAACCAGATAAAGTGGCTTAAAGCCCATAATACCTTTAAGAGACAAGAAAACGGGGCAGACCTTTGGGTAAGGGGTGAATCGAAAAACCCATTACAACTATGGGATAAGCATAGAAGCTTAATGAGAAAGAAGGGTGTGATCCAGACATTGGGACCCATTCACAGAGCAGTTGTCCAACAAGGGGTAGAATACTTCCTATCCATCAAAGACCTTGCCATAGTAGCAACTAAACTCCAATGGAAGACTTCCAATCGGAATGTTCAGGACAGAGAGCCATTCAATTATGAAAATTTTAAGTTAGCTGCTGGTCACCTGGTTACCTATAGTAACCTCATCTTGAGAGAAGGCTCGTATTGGCTAGGTTGTAGGTTTCGAAGTCCAATTATCTAGTATCCTACAGCAGGGTATAAGGCCCTATATGAATTGCCTGAAGGCTAGACAAGGCACATTTTTGAAGTTTTAGCTACACATCATGGTTTTAGACCACTTCATGAAAATCCCTCTCCAGCCTATTCCCTAACTGCCTTGCATGTAAATTACATAGTTTTCATGAGGGCGTGAAAAAGGGTAAGCAAGGGAGTGTGTTGAGTGATGGAAAAGGTATGTATTTACCATTTATTTCTTTATCTTTTCCTTTGAATCATAACTCCTTTACACTCTAAGATGGTAATATGTTAAAGAATTATGATACAATTAGGGAGATTTGTGATTGATAAAAAATAACTAATTATTGTCTTTTTCTATACATAAAGTGAAGGAAATAGAAAATCACTATTCAGGAGGAAAAGACAAAGCAGAAGCAACTGTTGTCCCTTCGACAGGAAGCCGTATCTAGACAAGGAGATCAAGATTGGAGCGCATGGTCCAGGAAAAGGAAGAGAAAACGCGGCATCAGCACAAGAAGACAAAATGATAAACTGGAGATCAAAGATATAGCAAATCCCTCAGGATCCTTTGATCCTAAGGGATCGTTGCTTCAAGACTTATCTATACTCTTGATACTTCCGCCTGGCCATTATAAAAAGGGACAGCGCTGGTAGCCCAGGGGGCGGATATTATTATCAATTTGTAGAACTTACTGTTGTAATCTCAACTTTTATCATCAACTCTCTTTGAAGAGCGATAGCTGTAAACCTTGCCGTATATGATTAATATATAACTCAGTTGTTGTTCCATTATCTGATCCTGGAGTAAACACAGCAGTGCTTCCCTGGTGGCTAAGGGCCCGGCCCTAGTGGATCCACTTGCTTCTTGTATCACTATTTTACAATTACAGTTGTGTGTGGTTTGATTTCCTTTGCATTTCCTTAATTCGCTTTATTCAGTAATCTTTTGTTTCTGAACATTTCACTGAATTTCTTTGTTATATCGAAATCGTAATTGGATAGAAAGATTATTATTCACAACTTAAAATGTCATGATGTTCATTTACAGTTGCGATTGCTATTCATTTAACTACAGTTCACTTACAGTTGCGATTGTTGTTCATTTAACTACGGTTCACTTACAATTGTGATTGTTGTTCATTTAACTACCGTTCAATTATAACTGCAATTGTCATTCCTTTATACCTGTGGTTAATTTCCATTATGCTAGAATAAGATTACTGATTCAATTACTCTATAGTCGCTGTGTGGTTACACTTAATTAGGTTTGATGTTCCTTTATTAGTTAACGATTGTTGTTCAATTCATTTCGGTCAAGATTGCTGCTCAATTCATTTTTGTAGATTAAGCCTTGTTGTTCGACCTTTTCAATAGATTTAGTTGTTGTTCCTTTTCTGCTAATCGAATTGTTATTCCCAGTTTTCACTTTAGTGTGGATAGAAAGATCTACAACTGTAGCGAACATTGACTACTGCTGTCTAAGTTCTTAGATTGGAGATCTTGTCTGTGATTGATTTTCATTTACACCAGTTTACAGGGGAAAGAGTTATCATTACTGAATCCATGACTGATGGCTATTGAATAAACAATTTAGTTACAAATCATTTAAGTTTCTTTCCATTACAATTGGACTTTGTTTCCAACATTCATTTATTTTTGCAAGCACTATACTACAAACATTACTCTTGAACAAGTGATCACCTCAGACTGAGTACACTCTTGAGATAAAAATCATGCCTGAATTGATAATTAATGTAGCATAAATAGGGGTTAAAAGACACCTTTTATCACTCAACACAGTTCTATTTTATCATTTACATAATTTTCTAGAGTCTAGCATTAACTCGTAATGAATCTTACTATGATATTTATTTGTTCAATATTAGCAAAATGTAATATTCAATCTTTTATGGAAAGTCTCTCCTCCCAGTTGTGATCCTAGAAATTATGTTCAGACTCTCCCCCGAACACTTTCTTCTATTCACAGTTAAAATAATTCCAGCCACAGTGAAGTACCTTGGGCCTCCAGACTCCTGTCCTGCCTCAAGTCTTGTCCTATACCTTTTTACTAACTATTTTTTGAGAATTCTCCCACTAGTTTATTCCACCCAATTCTACGATATCTCCTGGATTCTTTTTCCCCATCTAAATCTTGGCTTTCCAACCTCAGTAATTTATTATTTAACATCATAAGGTAAGAAAACTAAAGTAATAAATGGTAAAGATCAAACTTAGTAACCACAATAATTTTTATGCATCTTGAGGTGTTACACTTTGATTATGAGATATCTATGGATTTGATTGAAATAGAAGCGTTGATCTTTGGAGGAGTTGAGATATGTGTGGATTTGATTGAAAGAGAAGTGTTGATCTTTGGTAGAGTTGAGAGAAACATTCAAATAATTACTTAAAAAATAACACAAACTAAACAACAACTTAAAAATATTAATCCAAAATAATTGACATTAGTAAAAAAAAATTAACTTTTTACTAAACATTTTTTTGATGTGAAATAAAATTTTAATAAACTTAAAAAACATATCCATGTTTGTTTTTTTTTCATTCCATTTAACATATAATAATTGTATTTATAAAATAACTTAATTATTTAAACAAATAATGCTATCTTAAGTTTTGGTCGTTTCAAAAACAATAAAGAAAATAAGCAAATTAAAAACATATCTATGGTGTTTTGTTTGTTTGTTTTTTTTTTTTTTTTTCATAGGAAAGAACTGAGTTGATCAACCCCAAAGGGGATCAAGCCCCACAGCGTACTATCTAAGCCTAACCCGAAGGGCGTCAAGGAGAATTGACCCTGTGAGCTCCCGATCGGCGAAGTGCTTTAACAACAGGGATTCGACCGGTTGAGCTAACCCTTGAGGCTACATATCTATAGTGTTTCATACATAGATTTTATGATTTTTTATAATAAGAAAATTAATTAAATATTAAATAATTTGATAATAATGTTATTAATTTTTTTTTTATTATTTATTAAAAAATTCTTTCCAAATATTAATTTTTTTTATTTAAAATCATAAAAATATAAAAATAAACTACAAACTTCTTTGTGCTATATTTACATTTATCACAAATCAGTGCATTAAAAAAAATTAGTACACTTCAAATGCATATATGTTCCCATAATAATAGGTTTTATCAGGTCTAGTTTGTTATAAGTTTTAAAAAGATCGAGTACCCTTCAAATAAATGATCCAACAATAATAGGCATTTTTTTAAGCAAATGGTATATTAACGCATAAATATAACATACATTTAACATCAACTCAAAATTAATGGCATGCTTCTTTAAAAAAGATAAAAAATAAAAAATATCAATGATATAACTTTTAATTTTTGTGACCACCTCACTCCCTGTTGTCGCAACGAAGAAAGGGCACCTTTAGTCACACAATGCCATTGAAAGATAGCAAATTATTCAACAAGATTATGACCTTTTTTGTTTTGGTTAAAAACCTTGTCTTCTTCACGTCCCGTCGTCATCGCATTAGCAGAGAAGAAATCTTTTTATTTTCATGACCACCTCATCCTTTCGATCGCCGTCAATTAATTAAGGAAAGACCATGACCTAGTCCACACTCTCACGATATATTTCATGGCTTTACGAAATATGGTTATGGAAAAGAAAACCAAATTTGACTTCCACTCCAGAGTGTGAATAGAAGAAGATA
The DNA here is from genome assembly GCA_031772625.1 of Pinus tabuliformis. Classification (NCBI taxonomy): domain Eukaryota; kingdom Viridiplantae; phylum Streptophyta; class Pinopsida; order Pinales; family Pinaceae; genus Pinus; species Pinus tabuliformis. The sequence continues at coordinate 289,586,973 of CM062808.1, read as the reverse complement.
TATTGCACTCTATTGAGTAACATGTTGCCAGAAAAAGGAACAAAGGCAAAGTAAATCGGGTTAATCTAATTAAAATAAAACAAGCCTATATTACAGTGTTAATCCACCTTATTGCAAGCACAATCAGTGATAAAGGAAAGACAAAAACAAGAGTCATCAGATGATCAAGATATTGGCTAAGAACTGAGTTTTCTACAAGGATTGGGTTTGTTGGGTTTGTCAGAGATGTAGGTGAAGGAATTCCTAGGTGCTATTCAATACGATCCAATCAACAATCCATCATGTTCACTCTGTAGTCGTTCTGCTTAAGATGGCCATGCCAATGGTTTAATGTCTACAACATATCCCTCATCGACTCTTGGTTATCCATTAACACTCTTCGCAGAAGAAATTACATCATCCAATAAATATCTATGTCCTACATGCAATGCTTCGTCATGTTCCTCATTTTCCTAGTATATGAGATCCACACTTCCCATTCTACTCCGATTGCAGTATCAAACAGTGAAGATCATTGAGATTTAGCTTCCCTTTCTTTCTGGTTCAGTTCTTCTTGCACATGGATGGATATCTAATGTTGTACCTTGTTGCATATCATGTAGCTCTGTTATGTAGGTGAAAATTCCCTCTATGGGCTCGTTCTTCATAATATGCAAATCCCCTTCTCACACGTCCCCTGTCCCTTAGCATGGTTATAATTCCTTTAATGATGAGAGCTAGAAATGATGAGTTGTTATTTGAAAACCAAGTTGCAATGTATAACAAGGTAAAGAGAATAGGGTGCTCCATGGTGAAAATAATTACATACATGTAACACAAAAAATCAACTTTCTCCTCACATTAAGATACAAGAACCACTTATTTCCCCCTACTAAGAGAATTCTCAAGCCTAAAATGAGAGTAAATCTCCTCCTCTCTCTCTCCATTTAAATGAAAGAAAGCACGGGACAATTTCATTCTCAGCCACTATAAATCTCTCAGCTAGAATGCTCCAAATCAAAACCCAGCGACACCAATAAGAAATTGAATTAAGCAACTTAGACAACCTTTTCCACCATCACAGGCCAATGTAGATCTTGAACTTATAGGGCCATCTTTCACCAAAACAAGCCCATAACCTCTAGTTTTTTATAGGTAAGAATTTTCCATACTACCTTGTAACTTCCAATCCCTGCTTCAAGTCCAAATTAATCACAAGGAAACACCACTATTGGGATATACAATGTTCAATTCTTCCAGATTCCTGACTAAAGGAGAGGGTTCTAAAATAAAACTGTACAGAAATGGATTATTGCCATAAATTGCTAAGAAATGCCAGGTATTGAAGTAACAATTTCCTGGGAGAGGTGAATTAGGAGGTCTTCTTACTTTCTTGTTGATCTAATTCAGAATATTAGTTCACAGTGCTAAGATCTTCCTCAGAATATAAACAAAATGCTTTTATTGTGTTTAAGGATTCATCAATTTTTGCAAGTGAAATAAAGGGTTTTTATGTTAATTTTATAAGCAATTTAACATAAACCAGAAATTAAAAAACAACCTAAACATGTATAGAACATCATCAAAAACAAATTACAACAAGAACATGATAAAGGAGTTCACCCCTCCTGGGCTATGTCTCCTTGGTCCAAATTCCAATGGCTTGGGCCTCTCTATTATTCTCAAAAGTGTAAAAATTTGTGTTTACAATGCTCAAATGCTTCTCAAACCTACTCCCAAGAGTCCAGAATCCTCAAAAATGGCTATCTAGCCTCTTTTTGCAACCCATTTGGTGGAAAAATGAAGAATTTATGACTTCTCCTAGTTCTTCCACTATTCGTTCCACAAATTACTCCACATCTAACAGAAACCCACAATTCCACTCCAAAAATCCGCTAGACGAGCGAGAATTTTGGCGAGCGGTGGGCCTTAATCCGTCGAAAACAACTGTCTTATCGCATATATCAATTAGTGGAGTTATGTGGGCTTATGGTCTGTGAACGAAGCGGGCGATTTGTGATTGTGATTCAGCAGACTTGACAGAACTCTTATCTGTAGACTATAACCTTATCGCATTTGGGATATCGCAATCACAATTTGGCAGAGTATTGATGGTCCATATATACAGGACTTTTGTCCTGTTGCAATATATGATTACGATATCGCATCGCAACTCGAACCTTGTCAAGTCCGATTCTATAATGACATGCGATATGCGATATGAGATCGCATCACAACCATGATCTTGTAAGGGGTCGATTCTGTAACACCCCTTTTCGCCAATGTGCGATTGTGATTCTCGCATCGCATCATGGCTTTCTCTGGGGCTGATTTGTAATGCTGACTCGCCTCTGATATGTGATTTGTGAAATGCGGGGACCAGTGGCATCCTGCCACTTGGCGCCTTCTCATCCGTTGAAGGGTCTTGCCACATCATCCAATCCTGCCATGTAAGCAAGTCGAACCTAAACTTTGACTTGCTCTAACTTCTTCATATGAGCTCGCATTTGTTTCATTCACATTGTTGGAATTAGAATGACAAGATCTTCAATCTAAATCTAAGTTTAACAAGATTCTAACACTTTTATTTTTGGGCCTAATTTTGAGCACCTGATCACTCCTCCCCACTCGAAGCCTTTTCAACCCCAAAATATCACTTTCAATTGACCAACAGGTGAGGGTACAATTTCGTCACCTTTCCAATCTTGATCCATTGATCACTGAATTGGAACTTGCGATCTCCACGATTCTTGTCATTCCTTTCTGTACTTGCCTTTAACCTTTTCAAGTTGTTCTTGCACTGTTTGATGTACCATTTGGAGTTGTTCACTCAAATCTTTGTCCTTTTCCATGTTAATATAAGTAGCAACATCCTTCTTACCAAAATGATACAATACATTATGATGCAAATGGTAAAAAAATTTCTCCACTTGATTCCTTTGACTCAAGCTTGAATATACATCTTGAAAGTATGTATTTTTCTGAACATAACTTTGATGTAAAAAAAATGATGCTTGAGGAAAGTAGTTATACAAACTATAGGCCTAGAAAGTACATCAACAAACTTGTCACTTATACCTTTCTTATACCTTTTGACCGAGTGGAATAGTAGAAGAAAACCCATCCAATGGAAGTGCCTTTGTCGCTGCAACTTAAACACTTTATCATTGAAAATTTATGAATGAAAAGAAATGGGCTTACCATATTGCAAAAAGACTGCGCCCATGGCATAGTCACATACAACAACCTGAAACTTAAATGATTGTCTCAAGTCTAGAAAAGCAAGTACTGGAGTTGTACTAATCTTTTGTTTTAAAGCATCAAATGCATGTCATTGTTTGCCTCCCCATTGGAAAACCTTTTGTACCACTGCCAACGAATGCAAATGAACTACAATAGAAGAAAAATTAACAAAATTTCTCCTCCAACATTGGGTTGTTCCCAAAAAATCTCTTATCCAAATGACTATCTTGAGCCTGCCTACATAAATTGTGAGCAGAGCAAAGGCATCTGTGGCTTCACGGGGATGTATGATTCTTTCACCTGTGTCTGTAGAAGCAGATTCAATACCACCACAAACTGTTATGACATCAATCTTGGAGAGGTCTAGCTTCAACTCACCTTCTTCACGTCCCACGCAGACTACCAAAAATCCTTTGGGAACCTAAACACGCTTGGAAGAACCAATTTCACAGCTTAAGTACATCAAAGAAGTTTTTGTAACAGCCCCGAAATAAACATGTAATTAATTAGATTAATCAAGAAATTCATAGTCAACACACATTTTATAAACTAATTAACATCAATTCAGAACTATGAGCAGAGACAACTTACCTGTGATTTCCGGGTTGAATGCTAGTTGAAGTTTGCTAACTGCAACAAAGTCTTGGGGATGGCTCTCCACCCAACCATAGGCTCAGTTGCACAAAATCTTGCTATAACTGGGTACCCCTGAGCCCTCAATCAATGTACTACTGTCAGGGTATCCTTTGTCTCACAACACTATTCTCCTAAGAGAATGGATGGTGGAATCATGGAATGATGGAATGCCTCTCATCTTCCTCCCCATCTATTAAATAGAACAGACATTAGAAGGGGAACCACATGCACACACTCCATGTGTCAACATGAAAATTTACTGCTTTCTTGTTTTATTCTTTTGTTTTTACTTTTTGATAGTTTTACTTATTTTTACTATTTTTCTTGTTTTATTTCTTTTGTTTTTACTTTTTGATAGATTTACTTATTTTTACTATTTTTCTATTTATTCTTATTTATATTTATTTAGAGCATGTAATTAATTTATTATTTTATTTATTGTTTATTATTTATTTAATATTTAATATTTAATATTTTTATTATTTATTATTTATTATTAAGGGACATTACATACTCCTGCACTTTAAGGAACTTCGTCCCGAAGTTAAGTTTTGTTTTGTTTTTTTTTTTTAAGTGACATTACATTTATTTGGTTGTTTGTTACTTCATGTAAAAGTCTCGGCACCCTCTGCTGAACTAGTATAACCAGCAGGCATCGAAAGTTTCACAACACCCGAGAAATCCCAAGGAATCTCTGTTCTTTTTCCCACTTTCGGAATCAGGCATAAGCCTCATCGGTCTGTATCCTAGTCCAAGTCTGGCCCAAGGCTCATGCTTGACTCAGACCTCATTTTCCCCAAGGCAGGCATCCGGTACAGTGATCAATGTCACCGACATCTCGCAAGGTTGGCCCACTCCCTCCACAACTCACTAAGGTGCACAACCCCATGCATCGAAGTCCTTACACCCCTACCAGACTTCGGCATCCCAATACAATACTATGCACCTAGCCTAGAACATTAGGCACTTGGCCTCCTCAAGATGATCCCATAGCCCTTCAAGAGCTATCCATCAAGAGCCACACAGACAAAGGAACCACTGGCATATGTAGTGTTGATTGAGTTTGTCCCCAGCTCATATGGTGTTACTTATTCTCCCTCGTGCGTATGGGCTCGCACGAGATCATCAAATAAACTGACCCTCTCAGCTGATTTGTGGAGTCCTCTTAATCATCACACCTCAACATGCAACCAATGCATTGACTATACCATCATAGTATTATATAAAATAATCCACATGCCAAGTCTTGCATGTCATCATGTAACATTCATCATTGTTAATCCAAACATTATGAATAATAACGAACTGCATGCTTATGCATGTCATAAATTTGTACGCAACTATTACATGCTTCACCTCATGAAATACCATCATAAGTTATAACATCAACATATTTGCATCAAAGACATATCATGACTTCAGATAATAAATGAACCACATGTCAATAAACCTCATATTATAGCATCATAATTCCTATGCCATGTTATGCGTATCATATCCATCATGAGTATTCAACATTAAATACCTATCATCACGTAGTAAATGAATATGTCAATATACCTTGACATAACATCATAATGCCTATGCATATCATCATCATCATAAGGATACATCATCATTATTGTAACAATTATATAAATATGAACCACGTGTGCATGATCACCCTCATACATCATATCGTGAAACATCATCAATATGAGAAACATCTCAATACTTATCAAATATAGAATAATACTCTATAAGAATTCTTATCATGATTCCTTAGAAAAATCAATTTCATTTACTTTACAAACATTCAACTATGAACTAAGATTATTCCACATCCATCTAGGATCTACGTTATCTCATTAGTGTTATTAGTGTAATATTTTCATCAAAATACCAATTACTTTTTCAATAATCATTTCGACTTCTTTCAACTAGGAAGTTGACCATTTACACCATAGGTATAATCATCTAAATACATCGTTAAATTTCACATGAGCCTCATCATCTTGAGTCTTAATCTCTCGTCATATATTCTTCCTTTCCCAAGGAAATTCTGGTGAAATTCATTGTTAATATATTACTAGTTATATAATCATTTTTTAAAATCATCTATCTCACAATTAAAATCCCTTGGTTTTACATCCATTTACCCTTTGGCTTACTGATTCTAATACTGCTATAGGCAATTGCATACAAATACTAGGTCATCATGATTTAATTTTATATCATGCTTGATTTACTTGCATGAAGGTTTGTTGATCCATGTTGACTTATACATACATCACTTAACAATTATCATTTTCATCCACACAAAATATTTTCTTATCTCGTCAAGTTCCTATCTCAGTAAATTCACCCTTCTTTAAGTTGGACAAGAGATTCTTGCTCATTAAATAGTATCTTTATTTTAGATTTTGAAACAGTTGGAAACACTACTACCATCATCATCACTGGTCATTATGAAAATTCTCAACTTCATATCTTCACACCTTTAAACTATGTAGATCATCACTATGACCATTATCAATCATGTTTCTCGGTCCACTCATCAATACCATTAAAAGAACTTTCTTCCTAATAGAACATCCCTCCATTTCCTCCTACCAGATGTTCATAGATATTTTTTTTATTTTTCTCCTAGTCTTAATTTCCTAATATTCCATGTCTACTAGCTTCAAAAATGGAAACTTCTTCATTTCATTTTATTTTATTAAATTGACGTTAATTTCTCACCTCCAGTCATTGTGGTTTCTTTTCCTCCTCTCTTAAAAGCATAACATTGATACACTTTGGAAATGTTGTTATTATTCCCCAACTTGGTAATATCCTATAAATAAATTCATTAAGATGGCTACCAAATGTAATCCGCTTATCATTTCTTGTTTTAAGACATCAACATAATAAAATTGCCTGATCAAACATCTTGTTGTCCATAATTCATGCATATAGTTAGTCACCTATGGAAAACTTTACAATGTGGCTCTCCCTTTAGAGGGAAAAACTATTATAGATGTTGTCATGCACACAACTTATCTCCTCCAATTGATCAATTTTATTACGGATTTACTTTTTTAATCTATTTCATCCTACTTTCAAGGTTCCTTCAAACTGACCTTCATTATTACCATGATTATTCAACTTCATTAGTTGATTGCCAATATTTTCTTCTTTATGTGCATCATCCTTTGATAGGCCTTATAGTGATACCTTTAGAGTACCAAGTTATGATTGTACCAAACTCTTTCATTATGTTCTAAAATAGGTTGCCTCTTCTTATTGATTTCTTACCCTTGTTGTGACACTTCCTCTCAACCACCTTAAGTATCTATCTAGCACCCTTTTTTTTTTTCATTTCTCCTTAGACAACTTTATTCAATATGTGCAGTTAACCTTGAATCATGAAACCTCATGTAACATTATACTCAACATCATAATAGTTAATTAAACTAAACTGAAATCATAGTTTACGATTTAGATGTATCATAAAGTTTAAACAATAAAACATGCTTTAGATGCTCCATAAAAGTATCTGTCTTAGCTAAGTAAGTAATCAATTTACTCATTAAAATCCTTCAATGTAAATTTTGAAGAGTATGATCACACCCATTCACCATCAATCCAAAGCCCCATCTATTAAATAAAGCAAACATTAGAAGGGGAACCACATGCACACACTCCATGTGTCAACATGCAACTTTACTGCTTTCTTGTTTTATTCATTTGTTTTTACTTTTTGATAGTTTTACTGATTTTTACTATTTTTCTTGTTTTATTTCTTTTGTTTTTACTTTTTGATAGCTTTACTGGTTTTTACTATTTTTCTGTTTATTCTTATTTATATTTATTTAGAGCATGTAATTAATTTATTAATTTATTAATTTATTATTTATTATTATTTTATTTATTGTTTATTATTTATTTAATATTTGTTATTTATTATGTATTATTAAGGGACAATACAGTTTTATCCAACATATACTTTGACATCTTGAGAAACAAATGTTCTTGACAAACGACATCAAGTATTTTTTTCTCATACATGACATGTTCATAATGAAATTTTCTGAAAATGAAAATCTCATTCAAATAGACTATCACATCTAGAAATGGCTTCAACACATCTTTCTTTATATGCGTAAAAGTAGTAGGAGCATGACAAAGACCGAAAATCATAACAACTCATTCAAACAAACCTTGCTTAGTTTTGAATGTCGTTTTCCATATATCTCCTTCAAAAACTCTACTTTGATGAAAACCACTTCTTGAATCCCATTCAAGGAAATGCTTACCATTCTTCTCGGGTGCCAAAACAAGAGGTGCACCACACGGTAAAGGAGTAGGTTGAATGATCCTTTTATTCAACAATCCCTGGATTTTCATCTTAATTTATACGCTTTCCATCACTGACATCCTGTACATGCCAATGTTAGGAAGAAGACACTTTTGCTGCAATTGTAACTTAGGTTGGATTCCCCTCTTGGGAAGTAATCCCTTTGATTCCTGAAACATTTCATCAGATTGGTTAACAACGTCAACCAAATCAGTTTTCAAATTTGAATTACAACCATCAAACACTTCATAATCAATATCATTCTTGGGTTTGATCATGAGAAGCACAAAATTCTTGCTCGAATTCACCAGTATTTTCATCTGCCCTGCATTAACAAGCGAAATATTTGTTTTCTTGTTGTGAGCTCTCACAATATATTCTACTCCATTTTTGAATATGTGATATTTGTTTTCATGTCAATGGAAAATAGATTTTCTGTCATAAAGGTATGGGCTGCCCAAAACAATGCCACAGATATCTAATGGCACAACGTCAAGCTCCACTTCATCTATGAATTTTGCAGTGATAGCGAATTTCAGTTTACACTTTCTCGTAACCTGCAATTGCGCATTGTCACATACCCATTCAAGTGGATATTGTTTATGATGTGGAACAATTTTCATATTTAAAATTTTGACAATGTTTTCAAAGATAAGATTGGCTTGAGAGCCGCTATCAAACAACGTATCAATCTTGTTATGTTTCAATATCACCCTTATATGAAACAATTCTATTCTCCTCTTTTCATTTGGAGTTTCATTATGTGAGTTTGAATAACTAGTGCTGGCAATGGATTCCTTTCCTTGAAACCCCATGGCTGTGATTTTTGTTTCATCACCCGATTCAGATCCCAAATCCTCTTCTTGAGTGATTGCAACTGTCTTTTATTTTCCTTTGTTGTTGAATTTCTTTGGTTTCATTTCAGGATGAAGCTTCCAATAGTGAGCTTCATCGTGACCCTCTCTAGAACATTGTTTACATATTGTTTTCTCTCCTTCCTTTTAAATGGATGAATTTTTCTTTCCCTTGAAACCCTTTTCTTTCTCTTTACCCTTAAATGGATTTTTACTACCTTCTTCTAGGGTATTTTTCCCTTTTGCCTCAATTTAGAATTTTCCTGCAAATTATCTCTACCAATCTCCCTCTGAGATCTATTTAGAAAATCCGACTGTAGATTAACTCGATAATACAATATACCAAAGGAAAATACTATAATCTACTTCTACTATCAAACTTTCAGAAGCTTAAAGATCGAGTTGAATCAGAGCTGAACACATATAACCATAAGAAGAATCAATGCACATGAAACACAGAAGAATACTTAGGGGAAAGCCTTAGCTAAAAACCCCACTATTTGTATTATCATACAAGGTGGAAATATCTCAGAATTACACAAAGCTTTAGCTCTCACAGCTAGCCAGCTCTTAGTACAATCCTCCTAGATTCTCACAGGTAATCAAAGATTCTCACAAGCCTTCTCCTTTGACCTCCAAGCCTCCTATTTCCTTGCGTTGTTTCGCCTAGGTGATCCTACTGTTACCAAGTGTAACATTGATCTCACACCCTGTAAAACTGCGCAATCCTCAAGGAACCTTCTTCCTTCTGCATGCATGAGTTTCTTTTATAGGAGAAATCATGCAACTGATAGTACATTGTCCCTGTATTTAATCTTAACTGGTTCTTTCTCAGAATAGGCATGCGTGAGTTAATGATGAGAGAATCTTCAATTATCTAGAGTACACTAGTTGGATGCATGCATGCATTAACTAACTAAACTCACAATTAGTTCCTCAAATAGTTTGGAACTAATATAATTGGACATAACTCAGTTAACTGAGCTAACTAATTACAACTCATCCCTATCTCTTTAATTAAGGGATAATATCCTTAATTTATGGGATAACTCTTGCATGACTTCACAAAGACTTCTAACTTGAAGTTATCCAACTAATTAACTCAAGATGAATTAATTAATTATTTTTCAAGTAGCTGGTGAGACTAAATTTGAATTTGAATTCTCAATTTTAATTTAAGGACAAATTAAAATTGGAATATTCTGAATGCTATTTTTAGCATTTCTTGTTGCTATTCTCAACACTCAATATGAGTGACTTGCACACACACATTATCTAGATTATTGGGATTAAACTTTAAGATAGTATGCCTAAGGTAACTGTGTAAACCCCATATGTACTTCATCAATGTATCCTATGACTACAAATCTACACCTAACATCAGAGACCTTTTTCTGAATTCTTGGGTGTAATCTTGCACATTTTGACCTTTAAGCTGTCTAAAGTTCTACCAATTCATGATGGATTTCTATGTATAAGCTAGAGGGTAGAATTTTCTTTTAATTGCAGCAATAAAATCATTCCAAGAAATTGAGACCTTATCATGTTTTTAATCTCCTCTTGGGTCTTTGATTCCCACCATACTAGTGTTGCACCCTCCATTCTCAAGGAAGCTAACTGAATCTTTATGTCATCCTCTTGAAGGTTTTGAATCCTGCAATAGACCTCCAACTGACGAATCCAATTATCAAGCTTCTTTGCATTCACTTCACCATTATACATGAGCAACTCGAATTTAACATCAATTTTTAAAAAATGTGATTTACCAGTACCTTTCAAAGAATGATGATGAATATGAGTAATGGTTGTGTTAGTGGAAGAGTGTCAAGATGCTTATGAAGAAGAAGATGAAGAATATGGTGGAGAGGGTGGAGGTTTGTATCCATTCCCATTACCCCTTTTTCCATTACCTCCTCCTAAAGAGCCTTCTCCATTGGGAGGTTTGGTACTTTCTCCTTGCAACCTGCTATTCCTCTCTTCATAGAGGACCTTCACCATATTTGTCATATGAAAGAAAGCCTTTCTGAAGGGATTTTCATCTTTTGTCATGTTTGTAGGTTCTCCTTCACGGGACATGATCTCTGGAGTCTCGAATGCAACTTGAGGTTGAACTAGTGTTATAGATTGTGGCAATCTTGCTCTTCTTCCCCTTGACTCAACTTCAGGGCTTCCAACCAGCCCTCCTTCACCTCTTTTGAGTTTTAACCTTGTAAGCATGACATAAACTTGCAAATAATTAAATTCTTCTTTCACAAAGAAAACCTACCTCTCCGATACCAAATTGATATAACTTAGAATATTAGTTTGCAGTGCTAAGATCTTCCTCAGATTACAAAATGCTTTTATTATGCTTAAGGATTCATCAATTTTTGCAAGTGAAATGAAGAGTTTTTATGTTAATTTTATAAGAAATTTAACATAAACCAGAAACTGAACAACAGCATAAACATGTATAGAACATCATCAAAAACACATTACAACAAGCACATGATAAAGGAGTTCACCCCTCCTAGGCTACGTGTCCTTGGTCTAGCTTCCAATGGCTTTGGCCTCTCTATTATGCCCAAAAGTGTAAAACTTTGTGTTTACAATGCTCAAATGCTTCTGAAACCTACTACCATGAGTCCCGAATCCTAAAAATGGCTATCTAGCCTCTTTTTGCAACCAATTTGGTGGAAAACTGAAGAAGTTATGACTTCTCATAGTCTCCCACTATTCATTCCACAAATTGCTCCACATCCAATAGAAACCCACAATGCTGCTCCAAAAATCCTCTAACCGAGCGAGAATTTTGCCGAGTGCTGGGCCTTAATCTGTTGGCATCGATTGTCTTATCGCATATCGCAATCAACGGAGTTATGCGGCCTAATGCTCTATGAACCAAGTGGGCGATATGTGATTGTGATTCAACGGACTCAACGAAACTCTTAACTACAGACTCTAACCTTATCACATGCGGGATATCACAATCGCAGTTCGGCAGAGTATCAGCGGTCCATATATATGGGACTTATGTCTTGTTGCGATATGCAATTGTAATATCACATCACAACCCGGACCTTTCCAGGTCCGATTCTATAGTTCCATGTGATATGCAATGTGCGATCGCATCGCAACCCTGATCCCACCGAGGGCTGATTCTCTAACACCCCCCTTCACTGATATGCATTGTGATTCTTGCGTCGCACCCTAGCTTGCTTTGGGGCCGATTTGTAACATCAACCTGCTTCTGATATGCGATTTGCAAAATGCAGGGACCAATGGCGACCTACCACTTGGCACCTCCTCATTCGTTGAAGGGCCTTGCCACATCATCCAATCCTGCCATGTAAGCAAGTCAAACCTAAACTTTGACTTGCTCTAACTTCTTCATATGAGCTTGGATTTGAGTGTCGTTCGAATCGTTGGAATTAGAATGATGAGATATTAAATCTAAATATAAGTTTAACAAGATTCTAGCACTTTTATTTTTGAGCCTAATTTTGAGCACCTGATCACTTGTGCTTCCCCATCTCTTGATAATTCAATGTTTACTTTCTTTCCTAATTGTTAGGTCGAGTAGGCTTCACGTTTGGTTCAACCTGACTCCCCTAGGCCACTCGAGTGCTGAGCATGATGAAGGCCAATCTCACACAATGTCTATCACAATTACTGTAATCTATCCACAACACAACAATCGTATATAGGGAAACATTTTACAGGCTATGAAACCCTTATAATTATTCCTCTCTATGCTCTCGAACTGGCCCCTTTCTTTGTACAACTAGGATTTCTACATATTTATTTAACTGTGATCATCAGATAACCTCCTCCTTCATGATTTCCAACCTACTAAACATTAATTTCGACTCCCTCACACAAATTTCGTCACCACTCTTCATCGTTTGGCTTCCATGAATTTTCCATATTATCCTAAGAATTGACATCGATGGCATGCTTAATCTAATTCCTAGTACTATGTTGAAGTTCGTACCCTCAATTGCCATGAAATTCCACCTACTTGCTTCATCTCTAACTTTCTCTCACACATGTGCTCTCCTGTCATATGCAACCTTTGATAATGCATTTGGTACAATAATTGGATAGACGGACCATTTCCATATTCCATTAGATACATGGGTCATGCTGTGACATCCCCCTACCTATTGGTTAGGTGGTGAAGTGAAAGCCCTCCCCCCGGATCTTCTCTAGTCACCCCATTTGGGGGAGGAAATTCGCCCTTAACTAGTTTCCAACAAATGTTCTTGATAGGGGTCATTGGAAAACAATCTCAATCGGTAGCCAAAGGTGTAGCCATTTCCAAGCATCCAAAATTTTGTAGCAGATCAACAACCTTATTCCCTATTTATCTTATATGGATCAAGATAAGGGCTCATGAATTAGCGATGAGATTTCTTAACTATTCTAACATGGGTTCCAATATCCAACATCATGAGACCTTATGTATGTGGAATCCTACTTGTAGTCTATAGACCATATTTATAATTATCTAACAGTCCCTCTCTATATAAAGACTTTGGAATCCTTGATTCTAGGAGAATTCCAGACCATTCCTTAACCTTAAAAGGTATAATACATTTTTTTGTGTCAATGCCAATTGTACCCGAGAAAATGAACGAAGGCTTTTCAGTTTGGTCCCTTATAATGTCTTCGTAGTTAGTCGAGCCAAGATTACCCCAAGTTTCTCCATTGAAATTAATTTTAACAAATGGGGTTGAGGATGGGGACCAAAAAAATGGGTTTGGGACAACAAAAGGTGAGGGGGTTAAGATGGATAACTTCCCAGGGATATAGGGAAACCATTTCTATATTATAGTAGCTTTTGCTTCAATTTCCTTCCAGATTTGGGTTCACCATCTTAATGTAAGAATCATTTCCTTCATGTTTTTGACAAAGTTATTCCATATATTCTCCATTGATGATGCACACCCTTTGAATATCCTCCTCTTTCTTTCCTTTCATATGGCCCATAAGAGAAAATCATGGGAGACCCTCTAGATGAAATTTATAATGGAGTTATCAAACACATATAATAGTTTTATGAGGTCTCTCCTAGATCCAATCTGATTTTGACAAGATTTCCTTCATTCTCTGACAAATAACTCAACAGCATGAACATAGGCTAAGTAAGTGTTCCAGGGTTTTGTTTTTCTCCACACATAAAGGAAATTGGGAGGTACCCTAGAGATTCTATTTTTTAATGTTGTCCCATGTGAGAGGCTTGTTCAAGATTTAAAACAAAATAAATATTGAGACTTTGGGCCATAGGTGTTGTTTCCAAATTTTTATCTAGACATGATTCTACCTCTTGATCATGATGTTATGCTTCTAGGTGATAGTTTTCTTTAATTCAAAAGGTTCCTTTAGAACCACATATCCATATGAGTTTATGTTCTTGCATTGAGAATGGGATATACTAGAGTTGTAAATCCTTCTAGAAATTTCACCAAATTGCTTCAGTTGGTTTTTGGTTCTAATTTTTTGGACTCAACCATTTGTGCCATCCTTGGTACAACATATCCTTCGTGCAATAATCTACTACTTTTACTTTTCCTTGGGTAATAATTTGTGTTTTCATATATTCTAATTCCACTTGAATCACCATTTTTGGAAATTGTTTCCATGAGTCTTGCCAAAATAGATTTGTTCTCCCATTCTTAACTTCCCAAAAGCAGTGTTTTTGAGCCATCCCCACTCCCTTCTTAGCTAATATTGAGATCGATGATCCTATGGAAAATACACCCATTATGATTACTTGTTGTGGAGTTATTATAGGGCCATATTTTCATGTCCATATACTTTTCCATAGGTCCCTCCCTCCTTGAATACATCTCCACCAATTCTACACTCCCACCACCATGGCCATTATTGTAGGATCTTGCAATCCCAATCCTCACTTCATTTTTTTCCTACACATTTTATGCCATGCAACTAGGAGCCACTTTATTTCCATCCTTAAGCCACCCTATAGGAAATCTCTTTTAATTCTTTGCAATTCCTAGAGGATAGATATAGGAGTCGTCAACGCTGAACACATATAGATAACAAGCTCAAATTTAAGGAGTACTAGGCAACCTTCCATGTTCAAAGATCTTAAGGTCTATCATGTTAATTTCTTCTACATTATTGTTATAAAGTATTCCCATACATTTGAACAAAAAGATATATCTATTAGAGGGGTTCCAAGGTTCTTAGATGGAAGACTCCTAATCTAAGTTCCCAAGATTCTAGAAACATGCCTTTGCACATTCACAAAAGTATTAAAGAAGAAGGATTGGACATTTTTATTGCATTTCTTAGCCATTCCATTTAAAATGGTCTAATCATATCTAAATGCAATCCATTAATGAATATTTTTCATGGATTTCTTAGGCGTTACCTCCATCACCATAGCCAAATTTTCATGATATATATTTTAATGAACATGGAACTCCTATTGAGATTTTGAAACTCCATTATGATATCTTAGTTTAGATTCCTAATATTTGAGGTTGTTCTAGAGATTCCCTATATGTTCCAAATATTTACTTTATCATTTGCGATTCATATTTCCATGCATAAACAATGTAATGGTTCATTGAGTGCGAGATGCCAAATTTTGTTGCACTGAACATTTAACAACTAGTACCCAAAACATCAATGAATTAGAAGAAAGGATAATCTTTGCAAGACAACCATGTGTGCAAACATGATTATTGGGACTTACACAAAACACCATAATTCAAAAAATAATTTAACAATGTACTTTTCAATCAATTTTAACAATGTTTGTTCGAGAAATTAGCTCTTTTCATTGAATCCAATAAAAAGGACAAGATTGGAACTAATGAAATTAATTCAAAATTATCACATTTATCATTGATGAGGAATTATAACACTTTAAATATGTTAGAAGGTAATTTTTGACGATGCTGAACCTGCCAACATTAGGGGATCTCATCGGTATGAATTCCCAACTAGACCTCACACTATTTGGTGTAGGAGTCCCATCCAGTATGATGGTCTGGTTTCCATTATCTTAAAGATATGCCTTAGCTCTTGCTTGTCACCATGAGAGAGTGGTCTACTTTGTCTTCAAACAACAAGGTTCATGTGCCTGGTGAATGCGAGTGTTACTTGTGTCAAGGTTCTTTCACTGTAGAATTTCCCACTGTAGATCACTTGATAATGCAATATACTAAAGAAAAATACTTGATCTACTTCTACAAACAAACTTGCGGAAGCTTAATCAAATTTTAGCAAGATAAAATAGAGCACATATAACAGAGAATGAGCAATCAATCACACATGAAAATAGAAGAATACTCTAGGGAAAGCCTTAGCTAAAAAACCACGATCTCTATATTATCGTACAAGTGGAAATATGTCTGGATTACACAAAGATTTAGCTCACAAGCTATCCAACTCTCAGTACAATCCCTCTGCTGCTCATAGACAGTCAAAGGCTTATCACAAACCTTCTCCTCTGCCCTCCAAGCCTCCTATTTCCTTGCGCAGTTTCTCCTAGGGTCCAATGCTACCACCTGTGTAATTACCTCACACACTGCTCACCAACCTATGAAATAATTATGCAATCCTGAAGGAGATTAATTCATTCTGCATGGATGAGTTTCCTATATAGGAAAATTCCTCCAACTGATAGTACACTTTCCCTTCCTTTAATCTCAACTAGGTCTTTCTCTGAATTGACATGCATGAGTTATTTATGAGAGAATATTCAGTTATCTGGGGAACACTAGTTGCATGCATGCATGCATTAACTGACTGAACTCACAATTATTTCCTCCAACTGTTTGGAACTAATCTAACTGGACTTAACTTAGTTAACTGAGCTAACTAATTACAACTCATCCTGATCTCCTTAATTAAGGGATAACTTCCTCAATCAAAGGGATAAATGTTGCATGTCTTCACAAAGACTTCATGTTTGAATTTCTCCAACTAATTAACTCAAGATGAATTAATTAATTATTTTTCAAACAGCTGCTGAGATCAAATTTGAATTTGAATTCTCAATTTTAGTTCAGGGACTAACTAAAATTCGAATCTATCCCGAAATTCTATTTATAGCAATGCTATTTCTAGCACTTCCATTTTTCATTCCTTGTTTCTATGTCCAACATTGGTACCTGAAGTGCTATTTATAAAAATTCTATTTTTATCATTTCTTGTTGCTATTTCCAACATTCATATCAGAGAGAGGGAAGGAGTGAGTCTCAGGTCAGACGGGAGGAAGTCCCAACCCTGTCAGAGACACACAACATAATAGGACATGCACAACTTCCGAAAGAGTAATCCATGCAGATGCAGTAGTCACAACACACAAAGGAAGATAACATGTACAACACCCAGTGGGCAGTCCGTGCAAGTGCAATGGTCATTATAGAAGGTTTCGTAAAAGGTTTCGTCTAATGATCAAGAGGTAAACAACATGGGTAGGACAATGTTAATGACGTATACAACATATTTTCATAAATATATGTATTAGAATAGTTGAATAAGTTCAATTGTTTAACACATGTTAAAGCAACATGTATTACAAGTGTTCAAGATAAATCTTACAAGCATTTACAACACGTGTGAAAATGTGTTGACCTGTTAGCAGGCTCATGAAATAAGAAAAAAGTTCCAAGACATATCAGTACACCATTACATCACTAACCCTATAGATAGTGCATTGGAGCCACTGATTGCTCCTCAAAGAAATTATTACAGACTCTTAAGGCTATGTGGGAGGAGCCAAGGTGAAAATTCCTTTTCATATACAAATGGCGGGGTATTTATAGCCAAGGGTGAAACTGGCCCTTGTGATTGTTTGACTTCCCTCATGACTGTTCGACTCTCATGAATTTTTAGATTACATGACTTTTCATATTACGAGTGGGTCTCTTGGACTTACACTTTACATTACATTCACTGACAAGAGTATGGCCCACAGCAGTCATGTGGTTGACATGAATCATGACACGACCTAACATGAAAGTGTTGATATGTTCATGTTTTTGTTGGTGTGCATGTTGAGATGCAGTGTTGTTGAGTGATGGATGTCTTCTTGGTGTATCGCAACTTTGCCTTTGCATGGAAAGGTGTGTGGAGTCCTTGATGGTCATTGGGTTCTCTTAATGTTTCATGTGCACATTTCTCCTTTGTTTGTACTTTGGCATGCTTGACATGTTTGTCCATTTGTGAAAATATGTCCTTGCATGTTTCGTCATTCGTTTGTTCGCGAAACTGTCTTTTCACATGTTTCATCCATTCGTGAAATTTTCTCTTCGCATGTCTCATCTTGTTCATCCCATTCATTGTCGTGTCATGTTTTTTCATGTACCTACATCTGTAATCACTCATGATGGGATGACATCAAATCCATAAAACTCCTATTATACCATGATACATGATCGTTCACTTTTGGATGTAGGTGATTGGGAGAGAGGACAAGGCTGTGAAATTGCGCAAGGAAAGTTTTGAGTTGGGATGCGAGCTTTGGGCACTGCTCATGAAAATTGCACATAGGTTACTGGCATACTGAGATGGACAATTCAGATCATCAGTGACTGTCCACGGGATCTGCCTCTGCTGGAGGGAAGATTTGCACAATTTCTGGGGTGAAGCAGTGTGTGCAGTAGAGGGCCTTGGCAGCAAAAACCGCACAATTCCTGGAGGGAGTAGGTTGTGGGCTTTAGGGGGCTTGGCAACAAAAACTACACAATTCCAGGAAGGATCTAGCAGCAGGCTACAGGATGGCTTGGCAGCATAACCTGCGCAATTCCTCGAAGGAGCTGGCAGTGGGCTGCATGGTTTACTGGAGACAAAAACTATGCAACATCTAGGAGGCTGACCTACTAACCACCTCTACATAGTTTTTGAGCTGAGTGGGATGCTGGGTTGTTGAGGGGTTTTCTCATAAATCTGCTGAAGAAATGAACATGATATACCTTAAGAAATGAACAGCTTAATGTAGAAGAAATGAACATGATAAACCTTAAGATCTTTGAACATGGTAAGCTGACTAGTTGGAAAACCTATGTAATCCTTGAGGGGAGACATGGACAAACATGTGGTGTCTGTCTGACCTGTCTGTGCAGTTGTCTCAATCAGGGGAGCTAGCAAGGTCTCTAGCATCTATGGAATTTTGAGGGGAGTGAGTCCCATGGTGACTGCCCAGTCAAACTCTCTGGTTGACCAGTAGGAGAGTTGGATGATCATCTTGCAGGAAACAAAGATTGAAATGGCTCGTTGGACACTCCTACATTTTTTCGGGTGACAGTCGTTCAAGTTGATTTCAAGGTGGAGGTCTAGCTGTTAGAGGGTGATATGGTCGTTAGAACTTCAGCAAAATGAATAAGTGTGTGAGCGAGTGAATTTTTGCATACACGAACATTGTGAACACACACTCAAAATAACTTGACAATGAGACACCTCAAACCATCAGGACAACATATGCTCAACATGACTGACCAACGGTGTGAGAGACAAGTGCAACGCTTGTGATAGATCGTTAAATGGCCGCGATGATGCTTGCACGATAGTGCATACAACATTATGTGTGAGTAAGATAGATGTGATCATGGCGAACACAACTCAAACACAAACTTCAACATCACCAGAAAAACGTCGCAAGCATGACATATCAATCAACATGTGGAAGACAACAATAGGTTAAACAAGTGACAAGAAGAAAGACATTTAGAAGAAACACATGAGATAACTTTTTGCGTTCGCACACATGCATGTTACTGAGGATGGATGATATGACAATGACAAGAAGTCCTACAAACTCAACTAAGAGGCGTACTTCAGAAGATATTCTTTACTTACCATACTTACCCTCAATATGACCATGCATTTGGTGGAGTTCACATGTGGTCCTGATATTTTCCATTACTCGGTTCCTGTGTCCTTCTCCTGAACTCCTTGGAAGCGATATCATCATGTCACCTTTTCCTATAGTCACTGAGAGGCAGATCTACATGATTTCAACAGACATTGACTACTACTGGAATGCGGCTCTGGGAGGCTCGTCTGCATAGTTTTTGCATGCAAGACAAACAAGACAACTTGGACAACACTGTGCAGTTTTGAGGCTCAATGCACTGCTACAGCATAGGGGTCCTGGGAGGAGACCTCTATGCAATTTCTGAGTGCAGTGTAGTTGGACTGCTTTGTGAATTTCTGGGAAGAAATGCTGGCTGGGGCCTCTGCGGGCTACGGGGTTTCAGCAGGCAAGGGAGGTTGGTGTCTATGCACACTTCAGGGTTTCAATAGACGAGGGAGGAAGCCTGACCATTACAGAAACAAAGCACACAGTTCCAGGAAGCTAGATGAAGCTAGGTTGCTTGGGAAAATGGCTAAGTGCGAGATCAATGAAATGTATGCAAACATTGATAGGACTTGATTGCAATCGCACACAGACACTTAGTAACATAATGTAGAACATCCATAATACATAAGACATACTTTTCTTGATGTAACAACCTTTGTGAGGTGAGTGCATGAGGTGAGTGTGAAACATGTCTATGTGATGACAACCACTCATATGCATACAATTCCCTTGAAGCAAGACAACATTCCCTTGGTAAATATGAAAAATGCTACATAAATATGGGAACACGGAAAACTCTTAATATCAAGGAGGCGAGCTTTAAATCACGAGCTCGCCAACAAACAACCAAGGATAATCAATCGCAAGATTTGAGGTAGGTTCTGAATTTTGCATGCGAGCCAAAATTTTGGAGGGTGTTTATAGCCGTTACAAAACTTGGCGACACACTAGTAGAATTCCAGCACTTTGAATGGACCTTGTTTCGTGAAAAGTGAGTCTAACCCTTCTGGAAGTATTGTTCGATTCTTTGATCATCATGGTTTCTGCACTAGCTTGATTTAAAGATGTAGTCCCTACCATTCTCTTGATTGGTCAGCAAACATTCCAAGCTAGGTTAAACAAGTGACAAGAAGCAAGACATTTAGAAGAAACACATGAGATAACTTTTTGCGTTCGCACACATGCATGTTACTGAGGATGGATGATATGACAATGACAAGAAGTCCTACAAACTCAACTAAGAGGCGTACTTCAGAAGATATTCTTTACTTTCCATACTTACCCTCAATATGACCATGCATTTGGTGGAGTTTGCATGTGGTCCTGATATTTTCACTTACTCGGTTCCTGTGTCCTTCTCCTGAACTCCTTGGAAGCGATATCATCATGTCACCTTTTTCTATAGTCACTGAGAGGCAGATCTACATGATTTCAATGGACATTGACTACTGCTGGAATGGGGTTCCAGGAGGCTCGTCTGCATAGTTTTTGCATGCAAGACAAACAAGACAACTTGGAAAACACTGTGCAGTTTTGAGGCTCAATGCATTGCTATATCATAGGGGTCCTGGGAAGAGACCTCTATGCAATTTCTGACTGCAGTGTAGTTGGACTGCTCTGTGAATTTCTGGGGAGCAATGTTGGCTCGGGCCTCTGTGGGCTACAGGGTTTCAGCAGGCAAGGGAGGTTGGTGTCTATGCACACTTCAGGGTTTCAATAGACGAGGGAGGAAGCCTGATCATTACAGAAACAAAGCTCACAGTTTCGGGAAGCTAGATGAAGATAGGTTGCTTGGGAAAATGGCTAAGTGCGAGATTAGTGAAATGTATGCAAACATTGATAGGACTTGACTGCGATCGCACACAGACACTTAGTAACCCCAATGTAGACCATCCAGAATACATAAGACATACTTTTCTTGATGCAACAACCTTCGTGATGTGAGTGCATGAGGTGAGTGTGAAACATGTCTATGTGATGACAACCACTCATATGCATACAATTCCCTTGAAGAAAGACAACATTCCCTTGGTAAATATGACAAATGCTACATAAATATGGGAACACGGACAACTCTTAATATCAAGGAGGCGAGCTTTAAATCACGATCTCGCCAACAAACAACCAAGGATGATCAATCGCAAGATTCGAGGTAGGTTCTGAATTTTGCATGCGAGCCAAAATTTTGGAGGGTGTTTATAGCCGTTACAACACTTGGCGACACACTAGTAGAATTCCAGCACTTTGAATGGACCTTGTTTCGTGAAAAGCGAGTCTAACCCTTCTGGAAGTATTGTTCGATTCTTTGATCATCATGGTTTCCACACTAGCTTGATTGAAAGATGTAGTCCCTACCATTCTCTTGATTGGTCAGAAAACATTCCAAGCCATGTTAACCCAGTTGTTTCCATTATGAATGAGGGGTATATTGGTGCACAAGTAATATGACAGCTAGAGTTTAAGTTTCATCTCCAGTGTTGCTCTGTTGCCAACAAGCCTAGACAGTACCTTGGCGGAGTAACGCAGGAACACAAGCATCGCTCTGCTGCCAGTGAGCTTGGTCAATGCCCCGACAGAGATACTTGCATCACCTCTCTATGCAGGAATCCTTTCTCTTCTTTTTCCTTATTCATTTTTTCAAAATTTTCAAATTTTTATATTTTCATTTTTCATTTTTCATTTTTCATTTCTCAAAGAACTTTGCATAGGCACTTATTTATTTGAGAGGAGGAAGAGGGATCCCGACTTATTGAGAGAAGAAGAGGTTTTTCCTTCAAAGAAGTATGTTACATATACCTCTGACATACTTGTTAAGTTTTTACCCCTCACCTTACTCTACTTGACTAAGATAACAAGGGTTAACCCAAAACAACCGACTAGATTAGGTGGTACTAGTTAGAGTGCAAGTGTTTTGTTTTCACCAAGACTTACTCTGAACATAACATATTTTCCATCAAGGCATCATCGACTAAAGAAAACAAGTTCGTCATAAAGAAAGGACAGTAGATAACCAGATGTTGATAGTTGTACAAGTCCTCTTAGATTCACCTGGCTTGTCTCAAGAGCCAAACACGATTTCACAAGAGGCTAACCTATGGGTACAGACAAGCGAAGAAAGAAAAAAGAAAAAAGAAGAAGTAATGTGAAGGAAAACAAGTAAGAAAATAAAACAAGCAAGCAAACCAAAGCAAGTAAGCAAGCAAGAAAACATGCAAACTAGAAAGCAAAGCAAATCAAAGCAAGGAAGTAAACACTACTCCTACTCCTATGCTAAACAGTGCATGGGCCTACTTATGTGAAGTGACACTTCCAATGCTGCCACCGGTGCATTGGTTGATCCATGTTGGTGAAGGAATGGTTCACGAGAAATACAATCAAGAGAACCAACAAACATAAAAGATATAAAAATGAAGACCAACACATTCTGAGTTTAAACACGCCCACAGAGAAAAAATGAGTGTAAGTGCATGACATGCAATCCATGGACTTACCATGGTGTTGTCCGAGAATTCATATAGATGTTAGGAATACGCATACTTTTGACTATGACATGCAAGAAAATGAGAGAAACAAAGACAACTTACATCACACACGTCTGCTTGTTGATTAATATTCCTCCAATGCATGAGCGATGGGATTGTGTGGTTCAAGTGGAGGAAGCGAAATATGAGTGTTGGATTGATATTTAGCATATATAGATGAGTGATGAGGAGCCTCAGGTGTTTCGCAAATTTTCTGATCAGAAGTGGAACTAACCTTAGCACAGTGAGGGCTTGACATAAGCATCAGCTTAGGATGAAGTGCCTCAACAGCATGGGGAGTTTCCACTTCGTCAATAGATAAATCATCAGAGACCAATGTCTTAGACAAATTAACAACGAGTGAATCAACATTGTAATCAGGGGAAGAAGTATAGAGATCAAGACAACCATGATAAAAAAAATCCAGGATGTTTGTCGGAATCCTCATGATTTGATGAATCATAGAGAGGGGTATATGAGAAGCAATAATGTTCACCCTCTGCATTTTCGTAAAAAGAAGATGAAGGATCAAGTGGATTTTTAATGAATAATTTGTCCTCTCCGCTGTCAAATGATGTACTGACATTCGGTGTGTTTTGCGAATGATTGGAATTAGATGAATCTGTGGATAGATTAACACAAGGAAAATCAGAGATAACAGAATCACCAATGATGTCAGGAAAAAGAAGATGAGGTGCGGACAGAAGGAGGTCATCCTTCACCGCGGGTTCATGCTCACATTCCGAGTCATACTCATCATGAATATCAGCATAGGTTGTTTGTGCAACACCAACTCTGTCGATGGCTTGATCCTCGTTCACAACAGATGTAGAGTCCGGAACAGAAGAACACAAGACAATGCAATCTGGAGGATGAGTGGAACACGAAGACGGAGGTTGTGCTATCAAAGGAAAGTGACAACCCATGTATTTTTCAACCAAATCTGCATGAAAATTGAGAGAAGTGGTGTTGGCAGGATATGGCAGTTGAACAGATGTGTGTGCATGTTCTCCCACATCACTCTACGGTGGTGAAGCTGTTTGATGAGGGGATGGTAGACAATCACTTGTGACTGTGACTGTTTTCATCTGTATTTGCACAGCTCCATTACCGAAGTATGCTAAGCGGGGCTTCAACTTCAACTTCAACTTGGGATTGACTGATTTGTTAAGACAATATTCGAATCTGTCCCAAAGATATTGAAACTTCACTATATTTTCAGAGCTTGAAACTGCAATAGATGGAAGCGCTACCAAAAATCCATAAGTAATTCTTGCGGAGTCTTCATTGTTTTAACAGTTTTTTGTCAAGAGGTTTTGGATCAAAATGATGCAAAGTAGATTCAATGAGATCACAGAACTGGTCAAGTGAGTGCACGCTACTGGGAGGCAGGTTGTGGCACCATCGTTGTGGGGATTTGCGAAGTGTGCGTGAAAGCAAGAAATTGGCCTCTTCATTAGAGAAGTCATATGCATTATCAATAAATGCATAGAAGTCTTGTAAGTACTCGGGCTAGGCCACTTTGCCTTCACCATCATACGTGAATTCTGACAAGAGATCAAAAAACTCCCTCGTGATGTTGAGATGTTCGGAATAAGAGAAACATCGCAGAGGCATGAGTCTAACAGTATCCATGACAGGTATGTGACGATTCAAAATAGTATGTTAGGGCTCAGCTTGTCATCTAGCCCTCCCTCTAGTGCCAGAATTTTGATGGTGTTGGACCCACCAACATCAGGGGATCTTCTCTGTATGAATTCCCACCTAGACCTTAGACCATTTTGTGTAGGAGTCCCATTTGGTACGATGGCTTAGTTTCCATTATCTTAAAGATATGCCTTAGCTCTTGTTTGTCAGCATGAGAGAGTGGACTACTTTGTCTTCCAACAACGAGGTTCGCATGCCTGGTGCATGCGAGTGTTACTTGTGTCAAGGTTATTTCATAGCAGAGAGAGAGGGTGGGAGTGAGTCTTAGGTCGGATGGGAGGAAATCCCAACTCTCTCAAAGAGACACAACACAACAGGACATGCACATCTTTCAGACTAGTAATCCACATGGATGCGGCAATCAAAACACACAAAGGAAGATAGCACGTACAACACCCATGACAGTCCACATGAGTATGACGGTGATTATAGTAGGTTTCGTAAAAGGTTTTGTCTGATGATCAGGAGGTAGCCAACACGGGCAGGACAACCTTAACAACTTATACAACACATTTTCATAAATATATATATATTAGAATAACTTAATGGGTTCAATTGTTTAACACAAGTTAAAGCAACATGTATTACAAGTGTTCAAGATAAATCTTACAAACATTTAAAACACATGTGTGAAAATGTGTTGGCCTATTAGAAAGCTTTTGAATTAAGTGAAAGTTCCAAGACACATCGATACACCATTACATCACTAACCCCATAGGCAGGGCATTGGATCCACTACTCACTCCTCAAAGAAAAGATTACAGACTCTCAAGGCTATGTGGGAGGATCCAAGGTGAAAAGTCCTTTGCATGTAAAAATGAGGGGATATTTATAGCCAAGGGTGAAACTAGCCCTTGTGACTATTCAACGTCCCTCATGACCTTTTGACTCTCATGACTTTTCAGATTACATGACTCTTTAGATTACAAGTGGGTCTCTTGGAAATCCACTTTACATTACATTCGTTGACAACAATATGGCCCACAGTAGTGATGTAGCCGACATGACTCATGACATGAACTGACATGACAGTGTTGGTATGTCCATGTCGTTGTTCGTGTGCATGTCAAGTTGCAGTTCTTTTGAGTGATGGATGTCTTCTTAGTGTATCATAGCTTCGCCTTCGCATGGCAAGGTGTGTGGAGTCCTCGATGGTCATTGGGTTTTATTGATGTTGCATATGCACATTTCTCCTTTGTTTGTACTTTGGCACGCTTGAAATGTTTGTCCGTTCACAAAAATATGTCCTCACATGTTTCGTCTTTCATCCGTTTGCGAAAATGTCTCTTAGCATGTTTCGTCTGTTTGCAAAACTGTATCTTGGCATGTTTCATCCATTCGTGAAACTGTCTCTTCGCATGTCTCGTATTGTTCATCCCATTTTTCTTCGCATCATGTTTTTTCATGTACTTGTATCTGCAATCACTCATGTCAGGACGACATCAAATCCATAAACCTCCTAGTCTACCATGATGCATGATTGTTCGCTTTTGGATGTAGGTGATTGGGAGAGAGGAAAAAGCTGTGAAACAATGTGAGGCAAGTTTTGAGTTGGGATGTGATCTCTAGGCACTACTCGTAAAAATTGCACAGAGGTCACTTGGAGAATGAGATGGAAAATCCGGATCAGCAGTGACTGTCTATGGGATCTGGGTTGGCTAGAGGGAAGATCTGTACAATTTATGGGGTGAGGCAACTTGTGCAGCAAAGGGCCTTGGCAACAAAAGCTGTGCAATTCCTGGAGGGAGCAAGTTGCGGGCTTCAGGAGGCTTGGCAGAAAAAACTGCGCAATTCCTAGAGGGAGCTCGCAGCGCGCTATGAGATCATGGCTTGGTAGCAAAAACTGCACATTTCCTAGAGGGATTTGGCAGTGGGCTACGGAGTTTGCTGGAGACAAAAACTGTGCAATTGCTAGGAGGTTGATCTGTTGACCACATCTGCGTAGTTTCTTAGCTGAGCGGGATGCTAGGCTACTAAGGGGCTTGCTCAGAAGCATGCGCAGTTTTACGCGTGAGTAGCCGATCGGCTTACTAGTGACTAGCTGGAAAACTTGCACAATCCTGGAGGGGAGACATGGACGGAAATTTGGTGTTTTTCGAACTTGTCTGCATAGTTTTCTCAGTCAACAGAGCAGGAAAGGTCTACAACTTCTGTGCAATTTTTTAGGGGAGTGAGTCCAGGGGTGACTGTTTAGTCAAACTCTCCAGTTGACTAGTAGGAGAGTTGGATGATCATCTTGAAGTTAGTGCAGATTGAAATGGGTTGTTGGACACTTATACGCTATTCTGGGTGACAGTCGGTTGAGTCTATTGCAATGTGGAGGTCTGACTATTAGAGGGTGATCCAGTCGTCAGAACTTCAAAAACATGACTAAGTGTGTTAGCAAGTGAATTTTTGCATACGCGAACATTGTGAGTACACATTCAACATAACTTGACGACAAGACATGTCAAACCATCAAGGCAACATATGCTCAACATGACTGATTGATGGTGCGAGCGACAAGCGTGGTGCTTGTGATAGATCATTGAACGACCACGATGACACTTGCGCGATAGTGCATACAACATTATGTGTTAGTGTGATAGATGTGTTCATGGCGAACAAAACTCAAACACAACTTTCAACTTCACCAGAACGACGTTGCAAGCATGACATATCAATCAATATGTGGAAGACAATAGTTGGTTAAACAAGTGAGAAGATGCAAGACATGTAGAAGAAACACATGAGATGAATTTTAGTGTTTGGACACATGCATGTTACTGAGGACAGATGATATGACAATGACAAGTAGTCATGCAAACTCAACTAAGAGGCATACTTCGGAAGATGTTCTTTACTTACCATACTCACTCTCAAGATGATCATGCATCTGGAGGAGTTCGCATGCGGTCCTGATCTTTTCCAATACCCAATTCCTTGGTCCTTCTCCTCAACTCCTTCGAAGTGATTTCAACATGTCATCTTTTCGTGTAGTCACTGAGAGGTAGATCTGCGTGATTTCAGGGGATAGTGACTATTGCTGGAATGGGGCCCTAGGAATGCAATACAAACAAGACAACTTGGAAAACATTGCGCAGTTTTGAGGCTCAAGGCACTGCTACGGGACAGGCGTCCCAGGAGGACACCTCTGTGCAATTTCTGAGTGCAGTGCCGCTAGACTGCTCTACGCATTTCTACAGAGCAATGCTGGCTGGGGCGTACGCGGGCTACAGGGTTTTAGCAGGCAAGGGAGGTTGGTGTTTATGCACATTGTGTGGTTTCAACAGATAAGGGAGGAAGCCTGATGGTTGCAGAAACAAAGCGCACAGTTTCAAGAAACTAGATGAGGCTAGGTTTCTTTGGAAAATGGCTAAGTGTGAGATCAGTGAAATGTATGCAAACATTGATAGGAATTGACTGCGATCACACATAGACACTTAGTGACACAAGGTAGACCATCCAGAATACATAAGACATACTTTTATTGACACAACAACCTTCATGACGTGAGTGCAGGAGGTGAGTGTGAAACATATCTATGTGATGACAAACACTCATACGCATACAATTCCCTTGAAGCAAGTCAACATTCCCTTGGTAAATATGACACATACTACATGAAGATGAGAACATTGACAACTCTTAAGATCAAGAAGGGGAGATTGAAATAATCATCTCACCAACAAATGACCAAGGATAATCGATTGTAGGATCTGAGGTATTCTCCAAAATTTGCATGCAAGCCAAAATTTTGGAGGGTGGTTGTAGCCGATGCAACAGTAACATATTTAATCAATGTAGGAAATGTGTGAATATTTCATATTGATTTTCCACTTTTTTTATGTTCAATGTGAAAAATTGGAAAGGTGTTGCTATAGATCTTAACCATTGCAATACTCCAACATAGGTTTTAGATTTTACTAGGCCAGTTAAACTATAAAAATATTAGAAGGGTGTAGATGCTTCCTCAAAGGTAGAGAAGAGCTCATATGAAGAATGAATCAATAATATGGTTGAATAAAAAAAGGTTTGATTGGGGGGAAGTGGGTTGGTTCTCTTAATGTCAAGACTATACTAGTATATAATCCAACAAACCAAGCTTTCTTGGAGTTGTCCCCTTCATGGGGGAAAGTGAGACAAACGATGCAATTTATTCTACATATGATGCTTCCCATTCTTGGATAAATATTACTACTAATAAGAAGAAAAAAATTTGTTTGAAAATGGCATGAATTATTCATGTCACATAAGGAACATTTGGGGAAGCTTATTACATTAGAAAATGACAAACCTATAAAAGGAGGTTTGGAAGAATGTGCATATTGCATACGATGTGATTTTTGTTGAATTTTATGTCAAAGAAGCAAAACGTATATATCATAATATAATCCCTCCTATAATTTATGATTGATGACTACTTGTTCTAAAAAAACTTGTAGGTGTTGTTGGTGTCATTACTCCTTGGAACTTCCCACTTGCCATGATACATGCAAAGTTTATCCCGCTCTTTCTTCTAGTTTTAGAATTGTGGTTAGATCATTTGAATTGAATCCTTTGAAAACATTGGCCACCATTGAGCTTGCACTTCAAGTAGGAGCTCCACCAGGTGTCCTAAATATTATGATGAGAAATATTATTGAGATTGGAGACACACTAGTTGCATCTTCATAGGTGCAAAAAAGCACATTCACTAGATCAACAATTGTTGGAAAGAAGCTAATGGTTTTTATTATAGGAACAATGAAAGGGGTCCCCTTAGGGGTTAGTGGAAATGCACCTTGTATAATCTTTGATGATACATATCTTGAGGTTGCAGTAAAAGGGACTTTGGAAGAAAAAATTCACAAAACTAGAAAAAACTTGTGTTTGTGTTAATAGAATATTAATACAAGATGACATTTGCAAACAAATTGCAAGTCTCTTTGTTGATGCAATCTAGGACATGTGATTTTCACATGGATCAGAGGAAGGTGTTATTGAGGGGCCCTTAATAAGAAACGTTTTCATGCGAAAGGTTGAAAAGCATATATAATATGTATCAAATGGAGAAAACATATTGGTTAGGGGTAAACAACATAGACTTGGGTATACATTTTATGAACCAACTGTTCTTGGAGATGCAACTTCTGGCATGTTGAATTCCAGGGAGGATATATTGGGACCTATTACGCGAATTTTCCATTTCAAGAATGAGGAGGAAGATAGGCCCATAAATTTATTCATTCTTATGGAAAGAAATTCGAGTCACATCACAAATATTCTAGTCGCATCAAAACACTCATTCCATAACTTGCTTCCCCTAATTGTGACCTATTTTCATCATAGATTTACGTCCCTTATCACAAATTTCCTCATCATATTTCAACCTTTCTTCATTTCAATCAAAACTTTCCTAATCACATCGCGACTTAATGTCCCTCAATCACATTTTAGCTTTCCTCTTTGCATCACAGCCTAACTCTTCAGATTATGATCTCCCTTGTTCGATCGCGACATCCATCACCACATTGCACCTCTACTATGTGCCTATTCGTCTTTCGTTGGTTGTTGATCAAAGAACACACTGGGGATATCAATATCCCAAAATGTATTTTGCACAAAACTGAACGCAAAATTCTACGTTTTCAAAACATTCCATTCATTGATAATTCATTCTACGACAAACCCATGGATGATTCAAAGAGGGATCTACCACAAATGGGGGTAGTTTTTTAGTATGGAAAATGATGTGATTTGAGAAACTAACATCTCAAAATGTGAATAGAAGTCCAAATCATAACTAGGCTTTATAAACATCTTCATCGATTCCATTGAAATCCCATTGACAGTAACCATGTTAAAATTTGGATTCCACTTGATGGTGGACTTGGGGTAAGGTATGAATTCCTATAATATCAATCCTCTAGAGTGTCTACCATAATCGTATATCTTTGTAAGGAAATCCCTTGCCAAAATAATTAGGTTTTATATAAACTGTTTGTATAAGAGTCTGCATACCTGCATGAGAAGAATTTGATTCTACATAAATTTCTTTTGGTTGGATGCCTAAATTAATCTACTCTTCATGGTGTCCCTTGAATAGCTTGAAGTTCAATATTCATGAAAATAGTACTCTTCCAATCACCATTATGAATATAAAGGCTATGAAAATTGTAAAGAAGTTGGATGATGATATAGGTCGATAGATTATCTAGTGTAAAAAGACTAGCAAGATGGATAGCCTGATGTTCGAATTAAACGTGTATGTTGGACCAGTAAAATTGCTAGTTTATTTACATAGGGAATTCCAATGATCTCTTAAACCACCTTCAATAATGAATTGACATGATCATATTATTATAGATAACTAACAACTACTTTCAAGGAAAGTGATTTGTTTCATGTTTTAATTGCAATATCATATAATCCTATTACAATTTTAAAGTATTGTCTTCAACCCTATTTTACTATGTTTTTTTTTTAAATTAGAAGATGATGAAAATAAGAGGATCTTGTTATGCATGGATGGAATGGTTTTCCATTTGGAATTAATGAAAAGAAAGGGTATAACGGGAGCCATTGATGCATGCATCCAATTACTTCTGTGCATATACACTAGTATGAAAGATTTTCAATTGGGATTTCTGCATGCCTACACCATCCGTTATTTTCCTCCACAACCATCCTAGAATGAAAATATTAAACAATATTATTTAATGGATCAATGCATGCCAGGGCCTTGAATAGATTGACCCATCTAAATTAGTAGACTCATTTAATGTAAAATTTGTAAATCTTATGAAAGATTGTAAAACATTTGCATCATACAATAATATTATTAGGTATCTTACAAGAGGTGGTAATATGCACTTATTTAGGGACTTGAAATCTTGTTCCATTCTTGATGTTCTAGTACCACCATATTCTAAAAATAATGGTAGGCCTTGATGTAGCCAGTCATTAACTAGCCTGGTTTGAAGACTACCAACACTTTGATAATCTTGTTGTGTAGAGAAGAATTGTACAGGGGCCCAAAATTGGTGTTTAGATTTCCTCGGATATATCATATTTCTACTATTTTCCATTGGTTGTAAACGTATATGACTGATGTAATTTTGCTTGAAGGTAGGAAAGGGAGCACATAAATTTTGATCTGTGCATAAGCAAGATATATGGCATAATGTTTCCATGTTTATATTAGAGGTACAAACGATGAAAAGTGATATTATTAAAGTGGAAAATTCAAAGTGGATGCGGGGAATATGGGATCAAGTTGAGGTAGAAGGCTCCAATATTTTTGTTGTTAAACCTTTCTACAAGATCAATGTATAAAAAAACTTCCTTGAAATTATTTTCTGATCTGGAAAAGAGGTTAATGTATTCCATATCAAGGAGCCTATCATCCATTAATGTCAGCTATAGGTGCTACATGTGTTAATGGCATACCCTGTAGCTCCATTGTTTATGTCCATGTACCACCATCCTCAAAAAATAGAATAAAAATAGAGGTAATGATCAGAATCACATTTGATGAAGCTAGGTACAATAACCTTATTGATATTCAAGAAAAGATCCATCATAATTTGTAGAGGAGAAGGAATCTGGAGTCAAACATAATGGTGACAATATTTTCTATGCAGTACTATGAAAGGAAGTCTAAGTTGGAGTTAGTGGTCACCTTAATAGCCTATTTGAAATTTTTTTTTAAATAGATGTGATCTACACCTTAGATGGGAATTAGGTCATTCACTAACACTTCATTGTCATAACATTGAACCTTTCCAAAGCTAAAGATGCTCCACAAGTATATAATACCACCTTTTTAGATTAGCCTAAATCAAGTCATGAATTGAACATTTGCTAATGATTTGGGGTGAAATTTTAAAGTAATATCCTATCTTGCAGTGGAAATTCTTTAATGTAGTTCAGGAATGGTAATATCCTTGAGAATGTTGCTTTTGACAAATGTGGAAGAAATTTAAAAGATACTAAGGTCAACTTGCTAGCAATAAGATCTACAGTTAGAAAGATTTGGCATCTGTTGTTTTAGGAAATTGTATGGGAAAACAAGCCTTTATTTTGACAATAACAAAATTACTGTGAGGTTGATTCGGTGTCATTGCATGGCTCTATGTTTAGTGGTATCTCTTCTAGATTAATGAAGATGATTTGACTCAATATTGTTGGGAACCCAAGTTCATCGCTTAGTGTGTTGGTGTGGTTTTTTATAAGAGCACTATAAAATCAGGAATAACCTATTTATGCCATGGTTGGGAAAGGTACAACATGGAAACTCCAAATGGTTTCCAATAACGTATAGAGATATATTATGTGTCTTGTCAGGTTGGCATAAATGTGGAGTGCTAGTACGGGTCAAAGATCAACCTACATAATAGCTAGTGAAGTAGTAGGAAAATTAATTTCCTTAATAACAAGTGGATGTCAAAGTCATGTTCAAAATTGCATACAAGCTTCTATAATTGTACAACAACAACGAGCATCTTAGGATTTCAAAGAACAATCTCTCTGTCTTCCCTCATAATTTCTCTTTGTTTTATTGTAAATATTTTGTCATAATTATGAAAATGCTAAAATGCTAAAATTAATTTAAGATCCAATAGGTCATGGGAAATTAGAGAATCATCATAAATTAGAGAGTCGTGAGAAATTAAAGAGTCATAAGGAATGTGAAGGGTCACTTCCCCATTTGAATAAATGTCTCCTCTTGCCTTTAAAGAAAGGGATTTTGGCAGTTGATTCTTTTAGCATAGTTGTTAGCACTTAGGTAGTTGTGATCACGCTTGATCTTGGTAGACTTTAGGTTGAGTTATGGTTAGGAAGGGGGCTTATCTTGGATAGGATTTAAGCTACCCACCTTCCACTATTGGATTTTCATGGACCTATATTACATGTATTCGAAGTTGCAACATTATCAATGAGAAGCTCTTCACTTTTGGCATCTATTCATGTGCACTTTCATGGTGGTTGTAATGGAAATTCAGTACTTCTATTATGTGTGTGTATGATTTAAAATGGAATATATGTTGATGAACTAACTCATGGAATATTTCTCTTGTAATTTCTTGAATATTTTCTCTTTTGTTCCATGATAACACTAGTAACTAGTTATAAACTAATTTGCAATTAACTTCTAGCACTTTCTATTCTTATATATCTCAGATGGTTTTAGCTAACTAACTGCTCTTTGAGATGTACTTCTTCTAGTTGTTTTTTGTTATCTTCTTATATCTTAGACTTCAATTTCATCGATTGTGGGTCGATTTCATCCTCATTCTCTGAGTATTTCATAATTTCCCCCATGTTAACATCTATCACTTAAAATCCAAGAGGAAAACAAACATGGTGGCATCTAGGCCCACATATCGTATGGGAATCCTATTTGAAATGGTGTGAGGTCTGACTGGGACATCAACCTGGGGATATCCCCTTACTGTTGGTGGTATGTTTTTCCCCATCAATAATTTTGATGCTAGAAGGAGGGCTAGATGAAAAGTTGAACCTATGGATTTCATGTCATAAAGTTTTATTTTAAAATGACTCCTTCCCAAAACCTTATGTGGGGTTGTTTCTCTGGAAGAGTAAATATTACAATCCCCTTCGTGATAGTCAATCTCTTTTTAGAGAATAAGTTTGATGGCGAGGGAGAAATATCTGCATCTGAACATATCCTTCAACTTCTTGAAATTTGTATCTCAAATAGTGTGTGTCATGAAAATTTCATATGCATACTCTTCACTCTTACGTTTGAAGGTCATGTCATAGCTTGGTGTCAAACTTTACCAACCCCATCTATACATTCATTAAAAAAAATCATTGATGAGTTTTAATCTACTTTTAAAATTTGTAAAAGGATCAATGAGTTTAGGATGAAACCAGGTGAATATTTGAATTTTTTTTTAAATAGATTTCATAATATTTTTTTAGATTTCCTTTGAAATACATGCATTGGGATTATCAGGTTGAATGTTTTCAACGATTGGTTTACATTTTCAATGAACAATTTAAATCTAAACTAAATATTGAAAATTAATCATCAGATGATTCCTGTTGAGTTGTGTTATATCCTTTCCACGTAGTTAATAGGGGGTTTGAGGGGTACCGGTAACCCCACTTTATGGGGTCCGGGGCAGCGCCCTGGAAAATTTTGGTTTTGGACCCTATGTTAGGTTGGGTGGACCCACCTATGGTTTTGTTCATGATTTTTGCACATGTTTTTTTGATGCGATGGTTTTTCGGTCCATGGTATTGGACACGATGATTTTCTGTCCATGGTATTGGATGCAATGGTTTTCAGTCCATGGTATTGGATGCTTTGGCATGTATAAATATCTATTATAACATTGAAAGGAACATAATGAAAAATCAAGCTGGTAGTCCCGGTTTTGGGATCCAAGGGAAAATCTCTGTGTATATGTGTTTTATGTGTTTTGCTCTCGCATTATTTATTTTCTGTGTTTTAGAATTCATATGCAAGTAATTTCTGTACAGGGTTAAAACCTACAATTCCAATGATTCACATGTTGCAAATCAGAAAAATCAGCCAAACATGATTCTAATGATCCACATGATTCTAATGAATTTATGATTCATATGATTTTAATCAGACCAAGGGGTTGATTAAAATTGGCAACCATTTTTTTATGTTGATTGTGAGGCCCGAAGAGGACATCCTTGAAGAAGACAAACTTGATGAAGATGATAGTACAATAGAGAAAACTAAAGTAACAACTTCTAGGTAAATATGAGGTGCTCTTGGCAAAGCCAAAGGGGTTACCTGTCAAGAAACTAGTTTAGCATCAGATGTAGTTATAATTAAAGTCATCCTTGCAAATCCTTGGCTTGTGTTGAACCTTTCTGATGGACAATGGAAACATTGATAAGCCCATAAAAGAGTTTATAGATCAAGAGGTGATTAAACATCGTAGGTCCCCTTATGTATCCCATTTTGTGTTAGTGTCAAATAAGGATGGCACCTAGCAGATGTGTCTAGATTTTCATAAATTCAACAAGATCATGACCAAGAACCAATACTCTCTACCAAACAATGATGACTTGTTGGATTAAATACAAAAGTATTTTTCCAAGTTGAATATTAAATTTGGATATTGTTAAGCGAGTATTGAGGAAGAGCACACATGGAATACTACATGCAAGAGAAAAGAAGGGTTGTTTGAATGGTTGGAAATGCCATTTGGACATGCTAATGCACCATGCACATTCACAAGGTTAGTGAATGAAGTTTT
Organism: Pinus tabuliformis; assembly: GCA_031772625.1. NCBI lineage: Eukaryota > Viridiplantae > Streptophyta > Pinopsida > Pinales > Pinaceae > Pinus > Pinus tabuliformis. Next base: position 289,550,665 of record CM062808.1, on the reverse strand, counting down.
TAGAAATTTTTTTGAATTCTCTATAGTTTTTTACTTAAAAATCACTCTCATTTACAACAAAACTTGGGAGGAACATGATACCCATTTGAAGTAGGTGTTGGGCACTAAAACTTAACAAGTTGTAATTTAGCATGAAGAAGTGTGACTTTGATAGGTGAATGTTTATTTATTAAGGATTCATGATTGGTGGAGATCAATTGAAGACATGACCTAACCAATATCTGTATTGTCAAACCATGACCCATACTAGTGAATATCGCAAAGGTAAGGAGTTTTGGTTCATCTCATCAATGTTTACACAAGTTTGTCCCACGTTTCTTAGGGGTTCTTGCACCTTTTCATTCGTTGACAAAAGTAGAGTATATATTTATTTGGACAAAGGGGCAAGGGAAAGACTTCAACATGATAAAGCAAAAGATATGTGAATCACATATGTTAGGGCTTCCTAATTTGAAGAATCCTTTTGATATCAAGGGTGATGCCCTTAGTTATGCCATGTGGGTTTACCAGATGCAAGAAGGAAGAGAAGTTTCTTATTGTTTGAAAACCTTTAGTGGAGTTTTCTTGAATTATCCTACCTTTAACAAAGGGTTGTTTTCTTTACACCAAAAAATGAAGATTTAAAGATATATTATATTCTAGGTAAGGAAATGGAATCTCCACTAATGAAAAGCCACTACAATTATGTAGATTTAAGACAAATTACAACAACATAGGTATAATAAGTGGATGCACTATTTTCAATAATTCAACCTTGTCATTAGATACAATGAGGGAATAAGGTTACAAATTTATTATCTAGACCTTTGAGGCCTTTGACTTCTCTCATGATAATTCTTTCTACAAACTTTTTATTTGAGGAGTTGTAGATCCAATATGAAGAGGACAAGGATTTGTATTAACTAATGGTCACATTGTAGTGTAGAGAGATAAAGGTTGATTGGTGTTTACAAGAGAATTGTTGTACGAATATAGTAAGTTATGTATTCCAAGGGGTGAATGTTGAATACTATTATTAGAGAATGATACTTGTAGAGTCGTCGAAGACTTTGGAACAAGGAAGGCATGGCTCAATCTTAAAATGCATGTTTATTGACCTTGCAGGTAGTTTGATGGGGTGATATTCATTCAAGCACGTATATTTTATTACATTTTAAAACCCACTAATAGAAGTTGGGTTTGCACGCTTTGCTCCTCATCCCTAGTCAATCTTTGGAAAACATCTTCATAAGCTTCTTTAGAGGATTGCCAAGTAATATGATGAACATTATTACCTGATCATAGAAATTGACAGGTTGAATAAGACGACACTATTGGTTCCTCACAAGTAACCAAACGAATTTTCAAGAATATGTCATGCATTTTAGACTACCTATCTCCATCATTTCATATATCGATAACATATTTGTGGTCCATTTCTAGAAGGCATTAAGGGGTATATGGATATCTAGTTGAAGAAGAGAATGATCTTTTGGAGATCCAGTAGAAGAGGAGAATGACCTTTCACCCATAGGTAGATGCAGGAAAATAAGTAATCCATAGAAATTAAGTTCATTTAGAAATGAAGTGTAACATGAGAAATCCTAAAGCTAGGATGAGAGTTTTCCCCACATCTAACATTGTTATAATCTGTTGGCATTATGATTCAAGTGTTTGTTGTCCTTGATGGCAACTCACTCAGAGGTTGGTACAGATGCTCAGAAGTTGGTACAGGTGATGGCAACTTAATCAGAAGACAGATCCTAGTACAGCTTGCCAAGGAAGTTCATACACGCAGGTTTGTTAAGCCCAAGTCGCGTGTACACGCAGGTTGGCTTCAGAAAAAGCGCGTGTATGTGGAAAAGTACCTTTGGTCCATGGCGGTTAGTCCTTGGAAGTTGTGCCTATGGTTTCGGACCATTGTGTCTCGACGGGCGTGTCGATCCCTAGTTTTGAAGTTGATGGTATTGTGTTTCTATGGTTTTGGCTCTTGGTATTGAACAAGGCCTAAGGCTATATAAGGAGAAGATCACTAGGCAAAGATATTGTGTGGGTGTCTGACGCAGTGAGAGGATCTGGTATTGCTGGTTATCTGTTCGGGACGCTTGGCAAGGGTCGGATCTGACAGCGAAGGCAGAAGTAATCATTTCTAGATCTGCACGCGGGTTGCCTTTGGAGAAAGCGCGTATACACGCGGTTTTGGTACAGTGAAGTAGCGTATGCATGATAAGGGTTGATATTTCAGGTTGCTGCTGATTCTGGTGGTTGTTGCAGAGTTCTAGATTCTGGTTTGGGTTCTGTGTTCTTGATGACAGGGTTTCAGTGATTCGGTATTGGGTTGTTTAATGAATTATGATGCAAGTATAAGTTGATGATTGTATTGCGGTAATGTTTGCTTTGTACTCTTGGATCCAGTATGAAAATGTATGAAACGTGGTCCCTGAAGGTTGTAGGGTCAACACCTACGTACTAGTAAATGGATCAGCTAGTACAAGAGCTGAGGGGGTTGTAGCTCCCTTCCAGAAGTAGTTGGAAAACGAGAGAGAGGGTTGTAGCCCTCTGCAGGTTGTAGCCTGCATACTGGTAAAGGACTGCACCAGTATATTGTAAAAGAAGTTTCTCATTAAAGAAGAAAGAGACGAATTGCAGCAGGTGGTTTTCACCCACATTGGGTTTCCACCTTATATCATGGTGTTCATGTGTGTGGCTCTTGTGTGATGTTCTGTTCTGTTATACTGCACCTGTTTACTGTTAAATTGCTTAATAATGTTCTGATGCATTTACTGAAGATAAGATTAACTGAATCATATGATATCTGCATATACGCTAGTTTCTTTAGACACAGTCGCGTGTACACGCGGATTCACTTAACTGAAGTCGCGTATATGTTTCTGAGTATGAAATTGAAAAGGTTTTATTGATCTGATAATACTGATTCACCCCCCCTCTCAGTATTATTTCCAACATAATCATGTCATTCCTAGCTCCAATTGTAAATCCCCGTTAATGATATGATTTTTTTTTAACTTATGCACACTTTGATATTTAACTTTCCAAAGATGTTCAAGACAAACTTATGAACCGTGGTGATGGACAAGAAAATGGTATCAAGTTTGTGGATAAGATTCAAAATATTCATAGTAAGTGGAATAACAATGCAAAAGGCACAACAAAGATAAATGAATAAGATTGATCAACATAAAGAGTCTCGTGAGTTTAAGGTGGGAAACATGGTTTTGATATACATCAACAAGAACAATAACAAGAACTAGCTATAAGGCCTAGAAAAAAGTTTAAATATATTCATCATGGCCCATTTGAGATTCTGCAAAAATTAGGTGGAAATGCTTTGACTAAACATCCCCACATATATGGACATATACTTGATTACCAATACATGGAATTTGATTTTTTTTTTACTTTTCTATCTTGAAGAGGAAGAGGAGAGTTTACTAGTGTTGCATATTGTCGAAGACTCAATTCTAGATTCTTTTGTTGAGTTGGAATAGACACCATACTACAGTGGAAGGCTCAAGAGTCTAATATATGAAAGTTAGAATCCCTAAAAGTTGGGTTAGAAAAGGGATGAATCTTATAAAAGAAACCAATAACATCTAGAAGAGACAAGGGATAATTTTATTCACCTTCTTCAAAATTGATAAGTTTTTGGGGACAAAATCCTCCTAAAATGGGATGTTATGAAATTTAGATTGGAATTAAAACAAGAGATCTAAAAGGAAATAAATGAATAATTAGTTTTAAGGTGGAACTTATATAGGCATGGTGAACAAGTGAGTTATCGATAAATATGAAAGGTATTCATAAGAATGTTATCAACAAACAAGTTAGCAACAAATAAGTTAAACATTGAAATGGAAGTTGTCGACAAGCAAGTCATCAACATGTAAGTCATTGATAAAACAATTTATGGCAAGAAAATTATTGAAAACCAAGTTATTAAGAAGCAAGTTGTCAATGTTAAGTAAGAATGATGTCGATAATTGTCTTGTTGACAATTAGAAGCTCATAAATAAATTTTCAACAAATATAAATTTAATAAAAATGTTTTTCAATAACACAAAAAAATATCAACATTTTACAAGAAAAGGAAATACCAATTTAAAGATGAATTGAAAATAAATTAGAAGCTAGTCTTGTGTTCCTACTGTAAAGAGTAAATCTTGCCATATGAACAAACTGTGATAAGAAATATTTTATTTATAGTTTATAACATTCTATTCCCAACAAAATTATTACTTAAATCCTAAAATTTATTCCCCACGGATCTCTAATTAAGTCGATAGGATTTTTATGGTGATGTTCTTCCTCATGTTACTGTAGCAAATTCATCGTCCAAAAAGAATATTCCATTCAAGGGTTTGACTTTCACAGTTGTCAAAGAATGCGTGGGATTTCTTTTAAGATGTGTCGACCTCTGGGTTTTTGGGTTCTGTAATAAATTCTTCCCAAACATAGGTAGAGTTGTGGCTTACTCAACCCCAAGTTTACATAGTTGGTGTATACGGTATGGCAGGATTTGGGTGACTATTTCTATAGATTATAGATTTTTGGAGTTGCAGGGTCGCATTGCAAAGGAAATAAATTTAGAGTTGCCCAACAATTATGATATCGATACACAGAAGATGATGTTGTCTGTGTCTCTGGAGAGCAAATAATTTCTTCTAGTGTTAGATGACTTGTGGAATCCTCTTGATCTGTAGGAACTAGGTGTGGCATTTGGCCATAATAAGCACAATAAAGTCTTGTTCTCTACTTGGAGGAAGGATCTGATTCCAACAATGAGAGCAGACAAGTCCATTGAAATACAACCCCTCTCTAGATTATTCATGGACATTGTTTTGAAGAATGGCTTTCAATGATGACATTGTTGCTATTTCTATGGACATACAAGATTTTGGCAGGAAAATGGTATACAAGTGTCAAAGTTTGCCTTTGGAAATAACTATCGTCGCCTTAACAATGTTTGACAAAATAAGTGTAGAGAATTGGGATATTTCTTTAAATTTTATGAAAACCGTAGATCCATCTTTTCCAGATACTTATCCTCACATTAATAAAGAACTCTATGAATGCTTGAGATGGAGTTATGATGTTTTTCCCTCTTCAAATGTAAAAAATTGCTTCCTATATTGTGGTATGTATCCCGAATATTATGAAATCTATGTGGAGGAATTAGTGAAAATATGGATTGTAGAGGGGCTTGTCAGGAGCAAGAAGGAGAGCCATTTAATTGAGATGGCCATAGGGAACATCTATGTTAAACTTTGTGTAGAACATTTATTGTTCCATAACATTCAAGATAAGGAGATCCAGAATGGGTGGAAGCTTCTAGAGCGGCAATGTATAAGAATACACGATGTTAGTCATGATATGATGATCTACATTGGCGAGAAGGAGGAAAAATGTATATTCAAGGCAGGGCATGATCTGCAAAATTTCCCAAAGATTCAGAATGATTGTTACAAGAGGATATCGGCTTCCTTTAATAATATTAGGAAATTTCCCATCGAGTTCACACACCCAAAACTGGTGAGACTTTCGTTAATTTCTAATTGAATTTTATAGGTTCCATAAGGATTTCTAGTCAGCCTGACTTCTCTCAAGGTTCTCGATCTGAGTAACAACGATAGGATAAGTTCAATTTCATCGTTAGTGTGGAAACTGAAACAACTTGAGTATCTCAACTTAACAAATCTCAAGCAGATCCAAGATTTGCCTGAAGAGATATGTCATCTTTCCTCCCTTCAATTTTTAGATCTTTCATACTGTTTGCAGCTACAATCATTGCCATCTAGTATTGTAAAGCTTAAGAATCTCAAGCATCTTAATCTAAGGATTTGTATGAGTTTAAGGATGAATTCCACATGAGATCTCTTAACTTAATTCGTTGAGCACACTTGATGGAGAGGGAGTTACACTAATTGTACTAGAAGAAGACTAAAGAGGAAGCATTTGGAGTTTGAAGAGTCTCAGAAATATGAGAATGTTGAGAATATAGGTAAACTTGGTAAGGGTAGACGTGGAAGAGGGAATAACGTCATTGGGAATGAAAGTGGGAATAATAGGAAACTGGTTAGAGATGAGGCACTTATTTATGGACCTTATACCAATAGTAAGCACTAGAGATTGTGTAATGAACATGGACTTTCTTCCTGAGGACATGCATAAGATGAATAAGCTTCAAAGTTTCATTATCTATGGATACCTAGGGTCGGGTTTGCCAGAGTACACTTGCAAGTTTGAACACCTTGAATACTTAGAATTGTCTCACTGTCCCCATCTAAGGGAGCTCTCTCCATTGGAGCGGTTGCCCAATCTAAAGTCTCTAAAGTTGCGACAGATGCCTAATTTGAAGTGGTTGGGTATAGGACAATTTGGCAGGTCAGATGGATATTCCATGTTAGAGAAGTTAGTTCTCCGAGACTTAGAGAGGTTAGAAATCATTGCGGGACCACAAAATAATGATGATGTGTGCAATATTGCCTAAGCTTCGTGTTTTGAAGATAGTGAAATATTCATCTTTAGAAAGACTTCCCAAGGGAATAGAGAAACTGTGTAGTTTAAGTACAATAGTTGGCACATGGGATTGGTGGGGAAGAATAAAATGGAGTGATGATAATATAAAATCATATCTTCAAAGTTTATTTAGAGTTGCATAAGTACATTAGTGGGCATATAGGTTTGGTGGGGAAGAATAAAATAGGGTGATGATCATATGAAATCATATCTTTGATGTTTATTTAAAGATGCGTAAGTATTATTATTTCAATATAATTTATTTTTATTGCTAAATGTTAACGTACTTTAAATGAAGGTATAACATTTCAAATGCATATGAGCGTTCATTGTAACTTTTTGTTAAGCATTATTGTTATAGGGACCAATCGCTAAGGTTTCTAACTCTGTTGGTTTGTTTGTTTTTTTTTAAAAATAAAATTCGTGTTCATTATGACATTGACAATAAGGTCTTTTTAACTTTTGTGAATTTTACAATAAACTTCGTTTCATTCAAAATGATATTGACAATAACATATTTTACTATTTATATAATAAAGGTAATATTATAATAATACAAAATAAAGTAATTTATAACCAAAAAAATGTTATTATTATTATTATTATTATTATTATATATTTTTACTTATTTTTAAAATGAAGATTATTAGTGTTTATGAAAATTAAAATAATTTATGAGATTTACAAAGTAAAAGTTTATTTGAATTTTTTTAAAGTTTTAAATGGTTTATTAGATTAAGAATAAGAGTTTTTTTGGAATTTTTTAGACTTGTATTTATATGCTAAAAAAGTATTAAAATTAGTGTTTTAAGATCATCATAATTTTGTTGAGCTAAAAAGTCAAGAAGGTTGGTAGTATGACAAATATTTAGAAAATTATATTTAATGTGAGTATAAGTCTAAGAGAAAGTGTTTTTCATCTCAAATCCTCACAGTGTCACATAGGTGACCAACTATTTCAACCTATGGTATTTCAACTATTTTGGGAGTTCACAAATGCTCATTTTTACTCTCTGGTATTTTGCGAGTTAGCAAATGCCCATTATCACTATAAGAGCTCATGACAATTTGTTCTTATTTTAAGGATGTTTATTTTCTTCTTTACACTAACCAAGACATAGAGACTTTTTTTTGTCAAAATTTAGGTTCATCGCCTTTTATAATATCTTAGCTTCATTTTTTTCTTCTAACTCCTTGTCACCCCATAATATCTCCTTAAATTTTGATGTGATTGTATTTTAAATAGTATCTTTGTTATGTAGAATCATCTCCTCCTTTATCCCCCAATGTTCTACTAAGTATCCTTATGTCATTCCAACTTTAACTGAAGGTGACAGTTTTAGTTAGAATTAGAAGCAATTTTAGGATACCTCATCTTCCATGTTGTTTAATCTCTTGTTATACATAGGATATCTAGTCATCGTCATACTTTCAAGGGGTAAAGACTTGCTTTGATGAGGTGGCTAAGATAAAGTGTATTTCATTTAATATTGTATTTCCTATATTATATAGTTAAATATGATTGATAAATTTTTATTTTATTAATTCGATAATTATTTGTATTTCTAAATTAACTTATGTTTTAGTTTTTTTTAATTAAGTACTTTTAAATTAATAAATTTCTTTATTTCTTTAGAAATAATATAAAAATTAAAATATATATTTATATTTATATGATACAAATATTTATTAAATAAATTATTTTATTAATGATGATTAATATTTATTATAACTTTCTAAATTTATGTAAATTTTAAAAAATTTATTAAAGTATTATTTTTTTGGGTTAAATTTAAATTTAACACATATGGTTAAATGAACAATAAGACATAACTTATTCTAAGTCAAATATGTTGGCTATCACATTGCAATGTAATTTCCAGCTTGGAAAAATATTTAAAGTGTAGCGAGGAAAATCCACGTGTCAACATTGCATCGTTAATCCTAAGCCATTGTCGTTCAGGGAATGCCAATATGAAGGGCCTTGAACCCTCATGTTAAAATGGCATCGGACTATGTAATTCCCTTGGCATCCTCCTACCATGGTTGATAGGTGGGTTCAAGGGGCAGTGTGCTTAAGTTCTAACTTCTATGCACACATTTCATGAGTCTATATTTATTGACTTCAAGGGATATTGCCTCTAATTTATAGCTTCCATGCACACACTTGATGAGTCTATATTTATTGACTTCAATAATGTGCACATGTATCATTTTCAACAATTTATTTATATAAAAAATACTAACTAATAATTAATATTACTATGTCTATGTGCCAACTATATAACATGTATTTAGAGATGGATATATACTTATAGTTATAAAATTGACAATAGATTTAATCACTAAAATTTATAGATATACATATTCTACCCATTTCTAATTTTAAATTGATAATAAATTTAATTATTAAAATTTACAAATATACACATTCTACCCATTTCTAATTTTAAACTTATAATTTTTCAAATGAAAATATAAAACTCGTTAATCTATATGAAAATTTAATTTTATATATATTCTATTCATTACTTTACTTAATTTACATAGCATGTCTATCGCTTAATCAATTCATATAATTTTATATATATTCTATTCATTACTTTACTTAATTTACATAGTAATATGTCTATTGCTTAATCAATCTAGTTATAGTTATGTAGTCTTCTAATTTGTCAAATTTGAAACTTTAGCTTGGAGATGTGCCATGTTTAACATAAAAGGACATTGGAAGCTTGTGACGAATACTTTCACCACTTTTGTGCTATTTTTAGCATAAACAGAAAAAACATATATTAAATATTTCACACTAACTAAAAAATAAAAACTAAAACTAGAACTAATTTAGTTTTGTGTTACATTATTTCCCTAATCATTCTCTTTCATTAAAATCAAGTAAGGAAAAAGTTGAAAGAGAAGCTACATTATTTCCCAACCATTTCCTTTTATTGGCCTCCCATCTCTTTTATATATAATTAATTTTAATTTAAAGTGAAAACATGTATAAAAATAGATTTGCATCCAAATAAAAGAGAATGATTGGGAAATAATGTAATTTCTCTTTTAATTTTTTCCTTACTTGATTTTAATGAAAGGGAATGGTTAGGGAAATGACGTAACATAAAAGAAAAGTAGTTTTAGTTTTTAGTTTTTATTTTTTAGTAGGTGTGAAATAGTAATATATGTTTTGTATTTGTTTAAATTAGAAGTAGAATTAGAATTGTATCAATCTACATATATTACTAATGTTGATGATAATTAACATTTATTAAGGTTTAAAATTGATTATATATATATAATATCAAATTTAATGTGGAATTTTATTCCAAAAATTTTTGTTGTCGATTTGTTATCTAACTTCAAGGTCATCGAACTCGAATTCGAAATCGAACAAGGTGACATAGGATGCAACAAGCACACATCAGGTTTAGGAGAGATCGGGGCTATTCCTTGTCCTTCTGACAACAATGGCTTCTAGTTCCTCAGAAGACATGACTTTTCCTATGCTGCAAAGGATAATGTTTAGGGTAGACCCTTTTCCTAGAAGATTTCCACCAAAAGAACATGTTATGGATTATTTTAATATGAAATCATTCCCTATACAAGGACTACTTATGGATAAGATCTCTGAATTTCTTATATGCAAAGCTTTGAACTTTACCAAATGTTGTTTTGAAAGTGCCTGAATCTAATAATATTTCAACTATATATAATTTTTAGGTCTTTTTGAGGCAAGAGCATGCCATACTTTTCATATTTGAAACCTATTCAAGTTTTGGTGGATGAAGATTGTTGGATTAAGTTCCAAGGAATAGAGTTATGACTTTGGTGGTGACATGAATTCATGGGCATTCTTTCATACAGATATTTTAAGTTTGTAACACATTCATGGATTTCAAGCATATGTAGAATGTGAAAAGTGATGGATCTGAATTTTAAACAATTGGTCAACATTTTTTAGGTGTTGCAGTTGGAAATGAAAATTAACTTTATTTGATGGCATTTTACTCAAATGTTGGTTTTATTTACTTCCATATTCCCCACTTCTCCTATCAGCGTTCCTTTGCACCTCTTGGTACAAATGCTAATTAAAAAAATGTTGTCATCGATTATAAAACTACACTGAGAGTAATCATAGGGTAGTCAATAAGTTCAGGGGTGAGTTTAGATGACATTGGTACTTGGCCACTAGATTTCATATGAACATTGAATATTGTACATGTATATGACGCGCTTAATTTATGCTGCAACATCATGCTTTTTACTTGAGTGAGTTGTACTTTTTGTGCATCGTTTGTGCAGAGGAGCATCGTCAAGGAAGACAGCCAAAAGACACCTATCATTAGTGGATGCACTAGTTAGGAAAATGTTCACCATTTATCTACGTTCATCACACTACCATTGTCATATGTGACTAGCAGTGTTTATTATTTTATGCAGACCATTTATCCATCAATGTATTGACCTTAGGAGTTGTCTTTAGTGCAATTTTTTTGGACTTTTCGGTGCTGAAATTTAGCTGAAAAATTTGAGGTCAAATCTTCATTTGTGTTATTTAAACTGGTTTTTGATTGTATATATGGATTCATCACCCTGAAAATCCCTTGGGCAACTTTAATTGTGTAGGGGTTACCATCAAGCTTGTGATTTCAATACATACGTGCCCAATTTTAGAGAAATTAAACTGGAAAAACCCACCAGAAAAACTTCCAAAAAATTTCACTAAAAGCAACTCGATTGACCTTAAACACGCTCTATTACATTGAAAAATAAAGATTCAAAATTTATTGAGGGTTTAGGGCTTAATTTTTTTATTATCAAAAACATAATTTTATATACATTTGATGTTATACATTTCCAAGAACGAGTAATAGGTGTGTAATTAATTTTTTCAACTTTTTTTCGTTCTCGATGATAGGCGGAACGTTTATCTAAAACGTTAAAATCGGTTTATCTAAAATGTTAGACATTTCAAATTTTACATTACTTATTTTTAAAAAGCTCAATATATTATGCTGAAACTTTAATTTTTTTCCTTTCCTATGGTTTTTTTTCTTAATTGATATATGATGTATTGGGTTTCAACACCCAAAGAGTATGCTCTAGCAATTAGTTGAACCACTAAGCATTGTGTCGTAGAAATACTAATAGTCATTGTTTATCCTTCTTAATGTTGTTGTTAATGATATGTATTGGTTCATTGTTGATGTGGTAACGTGTTTTAACACGTGATTGCGAACACATTTATACATGGAGTAATGTAATTATTTTTAAATTTAAGTGATGGGTTAGAAATAAATTTATTAAGAAAAATTATAAATAATCAATTATAAATAAAAATTATAAATATAATGTTTACTATGGGAAAAAATCAAAACAGAGTATTTTACTAGTTTTCTTTTTTTTTTTTGGCTAAAAACTCAGTCAAGTGAACGTTCACCACTCACTTTCGTGGCACATTACAATGAAGTCTTCTCAAGCCTTTTAAAGACTTTATTACATGCAATCCACATGCACAAAACTAGGACCATGTGTCCAAAACCACCACTGTTTGATTGAGCAACTTTGACTCTTTGACTAAGTCAAGTTTACCTAACAACCCCCCCTTAAAATTTGACTTGGGGATTCCCTTGACCAAATTGGGTCAAACCGACCAAGTGAGTCAACACCACTCATCTCAAGGCCCTACCCCTCTCATGGTTTATAACCAGGGTATTTGATAATTTGACGTGCCCCCTATCACCCAGGTACGCATGCCTTATCAATTCTTACATTTGTATTACATGTAATTAAAAAAGTTTTATTGATTCCATTATATTTTTTCTATCTCGACACTTATGTCGTCATCCTCTCAACTTACTGAAACTAATGCTCTCCTCACCCACATATAGCCACATGGCTTCTTGAAGTTGTAGTTTTTTGCCACCTATTATGCAAGAATGAACCCTGCCCATCTCAACTTCCCATATTCCCCATTGCTTCGATGCTTCCACCATGTACATGATCCAATACATCGCCATGCCCAACACCATTGTGCCCATTACCATCCATGCCATCATATTTTCCACCATCAATCCTCCTTTTCTCAATTGTGTGTCGAACTCGACTCAAGGCATTTAGACCTTTACTTCATTTGATCTATCTCCCCTCGTCCTGCAATAAAAAATAATGCAAACGAATTGTCATGACTAAGAAAAATTAAATGATGTCTACGACTAGGGTTTTAACAAATTGAAAACCAATAGTTGAGTGGCTTGCTACACAAGCCTCTTTCCTCCTCTTGGCTCTCCTGTTCACTCAGGCTACTCCTTACTGTAGCTTTAATACCATGTTAAAATTGTCAATAAGAATCAAATTACTAAGAGAAGATTAAAAACAACTAACAACAATTACTAATTATAAACATAATGTTTATCACGGAAAAACCATAATTTGGGGAAAAATAGCTAACATAATATTCTATTAGTCTCTTGGCCAAAAAATTGGTCAAGTTGGCTAAGTGAGCCTTCACCACTCACCTCCTTGACATATTACAATAAAGTCTTTCTAAGTTTTTTAAAGGCTTCATTACAGACAATTCACAGGCATAAAATCGCGGGAAACTGAAACCATGTAGTTGAAACCACCATTATTTAACCGAATAATTTTGATTCTTTCACCAAATCAAGTTTACCAAACAAATATTGCCCCTACACCACTTATAACACATTAATTAAATTATAACACATTAATGTACCATGTTATGGTCCATATAAAAAAATTTACATGGCCATAATTTTTGTTTTTTCCATAATTTTTGTCTTTTTAGTTTTGATGAACCTGAGATATATTGACACACTTATTGTATACCATGCCATTAAGAAATGTTCACACATCAATAGTGGACCTATATATACATGAAGCATTGTTACTTAAATAAAATCAAACAATCAAACTATGAGAAACATGATAAATCATGCATTGTGCATATTATAATAGATCGCATTAGATACAATGCTTATTATTAACATAAGCATACTAGTGTGTCATTTCCTTTGGGGGGCACTAATGTGCCATTGGTTTTCGAGGGCATTGAGGCACCATATTTTTTTCCCCTTGGAAAAATCATAATTTTCATTAATATTAAGGAAAATTAGACATTATAGATGTTATGTGCATATGTAGTTTTAAAAGGTTGTAAGCCTGTCAAAATATAAAAGCAGATATATATATATGTTCTCCACGCAGGGAGACATTTCCTTAGATATGTACTATTTAGTTCTCAAAATTTAAATTACTCTACACAGAGAGTATTTTCTGTAACATGAAGTTGTAGATATATAAGCAAAATAAATATAAACAGGAAAAAAGTCGCATATCATATGATATCAGGCTCCTGGTGAGCTTGTGCAACATGGTCCATATAAGGGCAGTGGTAATACTGGTAGTGCTCCCCATCTCTTTGTTCCTGTATCATCCAGATGTCGCATGGCCGGATTGTTGCATCTTTGGAAAGTTGGTCAGCGAGTGAGTTTCGTTCCCTGTAGATATGACGACATGCAAAACTATCAAAAGATGATATATATCTATGAATCTCATCCAAAATGTGTCGCAGAGTGTAAGCATGACATGTTGATGTTTTGTTTATCCAATTGTAAACAATTTTTTAGTCACTAAACACTTGTAGATTCCTGCAACTTTTTTCAATAGAAAAATGAATGAGATGTTTGGCTGTGATGAGTTTTGCATAGTTGTTTGTGCCTCCTCCAAGTCCCATTTGTATTTGATAGTAATGGGATTCAGTTAAGTAGAGTACGGCACCCCCCCCCCCCCCCAACATCCTTCCTCTTGCACTGATCTGTCAAAATAAGCCCAAGGTTGGGAGTGATCAATGGTTTCAAGAATGATATGTCTAGGTGGTGTGTTATCATCATCTTCAAGTATATTATTGCATTCGGCTAGGATTCGGGCTGAGATGGAGGGCCAGTGAGGGGTGATATCCATAAAGATGATGTGGTTCTTGGCAATCCAAATTTCCTGGCTAATGAGGAGGGGGAGGTTCCTTGCTTTCGGCGAGGATGTTGTTGTCCACCAATTGGCCCAAACCTCCCTGATAGCTTGACCTCTCCATGAGTTAGGTGTAGGGGTATGTGAGAGCGTAGTATTCCAGAGGTCAATAATGATGGGGCAAGTGAGAAATAGGTGATCCACTATTTCTGAGCTGTCTTTGCATAGGCAACACCAAAAGGGCCCATGTTGACCTCTCTTGATCAGGTTGTCTCTGGTCGGGGTTTTGTTTTTCAGAATTGACCACATGAGCAGTCTTGTTCTAGGGGGGCTTTGAGCTTCCACATACCTTTCCACCATGTATCAATATGTTGTGGTCTATGTCTATTGGCAAGGTGAAGATATCCCTCTTTGGGAGAGTACCGGCCATTTTTTGCAATTGCCCATATAATCTCATCCTCCCCTTCCAAGATTCGGATATGAGATTCAGTTAGAGCCATTGTGTATGTCGTCCAGAGATGGTGCCATTGATGTGGTAAGTGCAGGTTGTGGGTAGATTTCCAAGCTTGGTGTAGGAAGGTAGATCTCTCCTGGTCAGCAATGTGACTGATGTGGGTGATGCCAAACTCTTTGAGGTGTTGTATTAGTCCTTCTGGTAATAAATGTGCATTCCTGCATCCTATCCAAGGGTCAAGGCTGATACGAATAGATGTCCCATCATGAATTCTCTAGGTAAGCCTGTCACGGATCAGTGAAAATGATTTCAGTACCGCTTTCCAAATGTTCGAGATCCCTATTTTGTTCCAGCTTGTTTGTCTCAACCAATCCATCAGACTTAATGGATCAATGTATTTTGAGGAGGCTAATTTGGTCGAGAGTTTGCTAGAAGTGATTAATTTCCATCATAGCTTGGCTGCTAATGCTGTGGAGAAATCTTCCAGTTTTTTAATGCCCCAGCCTCCCCATTTCTTTGGTATGGACAACAGATCCCATTTTGCCCATGCAAAAATCCTCCCTATTTGTTTTCCTTTCCAAAGGAATCTGCAGCAGAGATTTTGTATTCTTGTAAGGATGCCCCTTGGGATCCAAGCTAGTGACATCCAACATATCGAGGTGGCCTCATGAACAACTTTGATAAGCACTAGTCTTCCGGCTCTGGAGAGACATTTGTGATGCCATATATTAAGTCTCCTTTCTATTTTAGAGATCAACCATGTCCAGTCAACTATTTTGTAGCCGAGCGGCTTTAGCCTATATCCGAGGTACCAGAGGCCTTCTTCTAGCTATAACAGGGTAAAAGGAAACCTTTGTAGTGCGAACTGGATCTCATGTGGGGAGAAGTCAGATACAATAATGGTGGATTTTGAGTTATTAATAGTCATGCCAGTTGCAGTTTGGAATAGGTTGATAAAGTGTTGTATAGTAGTCAGATCTCCTAATCCCCCATTGAGGAAGATTAACACATCGTCCACAAAGAGGAGGTGTGTTATCGTGCATCTGTCCATGATCCTAATTCCTGTGAGCCTGCCTCTGAGGTGCATATCCTTAATTAGTCTGTTGAGCCCTTCCATAACCAGTAGGAAGAGTAGGGGTGATAAGGGACATCCTTGCATGAGTCCTCTTTTAGAGTGAAAGAAAGGAGAAGCAACACCATTTATCATGACACTAAAGGATATATTAGTGATGCAACACATTATCCATTTTATAACTCCCACAGGAAATCTGAAATGTGTTAGGAGCATTCTAATATATAACCAACTTACCTGATCAAATGCCTTAGATAAATCAGCTTTGAGAATCATACCTTTGATCTTCTTTGTCTGTATTGAGTGCAA
This sequence comes from Pinus tabuliformis, assembly GCA_031772625.1. NCBI lineage: Eukaryota > Viridiplantae > Streptophyta > Pinopsida > Pinales > Pinaceae > Pinus > Pinus tabuliformis. The sequence goes on along the minus strand of CM062808.1, from coordinate 289,534,328 downwards.
TACTTCTTGGGCCATTCCTATAGCTTCATGTATCTGTCAATCTTGTAGGAAGGAAAATTGTTTTGAGGAGATGTGGGTGGAAAGAATGGGATGAAGGAAAGTTGCAATGATTTTGGAGATGATTTTGTATATGCAGTTTCACAGGGATATGGGTCGGATATCATTGACAGTTAATAGATTGTTTGATTTGGGGATGAGGGCGATGAAAGTGGAATTGATGGCCCCATGCATTTGCCTAGATATCTTGCATTCCTCAATGATCTTGAGTAATTCTTCTCCTAGGATCTCAAAAAAATCCAAATAAAACTCCACCAACTAGCCATCTGGACCGGGGCTCTTGTCTCTCTTAAACCATTTCAGGGTGGCCTCCAGTTCCCCAAGAGTGACTTCTCTATTCAGATCCATAGCATCCTCCTGATCGACGAACCGAGGGAAAAGTTGTGCTACTCTTATGACCTCTGCTAGGGTGGCATTGGGAGGAGCCTAATAGACCTGTTTGAAATGTGAGGTGGCGAGAGTGGCCAAATGAGGGAAGGTGTCCACCACAATACCCTGCTCATTTTTCAGTTTCCAGATAGTGTTGATTTCCTTTCTTCCATTTGCAAATTTATGGAAGAATTTTGAGTTGTCATCTCCCTCCTTCAGCCATATTGCTCTGCTTCTCAATCTCCAAGTTTCCTCCCTTTCTTTAAGGATGTTTCCCCTCTTGGTTATTAAGGCGGTGAGCTCATCCCTATGATCATTTGATGGGAAGAGTCCCCCACTTTCATCCTCCATATTAGCAATTTCTATTTCAATGTCTCTTAGATTTTGGTATTCTTGTATCCTCTTGTTATGAGCCCAAATCTTTGATAGCCTCTTTAGTTCTTTTAGGTTGTCGATGAAACCGTTAGTGATGTTCCTTCCGTCAGCAGGTGGGTGGGCCTTCCAAAAGTATTTGAAAAGTCGGATATAGGAATTATCCTTCAACTAGGTGGAGTTGAATTTGAAGGGGGTTCGTGGTTTACTTATATCTCCCTGAATATCAAGCTATATTGGTAAGTGTTCTAATAATCGTCCCGATCCAACCCAATGGTGGTATGTATATCCTCTCTCCAGGAAATGTTGCTTGATGAGGAAGCGATCGAGCCTTCTGGTAAGACTATTCTCCCCACATCTTCTATTCCTACAAGTCGGGACTAACTTTGCAGAGGGGATGTCGATGAAACTGTGGGTTTCTAGGAGGTGTTCGAAGAAGGCTGATAGAGGATCGACTTGGGCATGGTGCCCCCATGACTCAGAAAAACCAAGAGAGAAGTTAAGGTCTCCACCCAGAATGATATTATTTGGTTGCAAGATATTGGATGTCAGAAGATGCTCCCAAAAGTCCTCCTGATTGTTGCAGGGCCCATAGAAATTTATCAGTCTGATATCAGTTCCCAGTTCAGTAGAGAAGGTATTCACCCCTATAAATCCAATGCCACCCTAGGTGCTGATAAACTTTATCGAGCGTGGATTATATCCTAGGGAAATGCCACCAGAGCGGCCATTTACATCTATGGCTTGAAAATTCCATCCGGGAAGCATGGATTCCAGGAGAGGGGAAATAACATCGGCAACACCCAAGGTTTCTTGTAGGAAGACTATATCAGTTAGCTCAGTCTGGAGGAGCCTTCGTAGTGCTAGTTTTTTCTTGGGACTAGCAATCCCTCTACAATTGAAAGAGAGGACCTTCATGGTGGAGACGGCTCTAGGGGATTCTGTGCTCTAAGGACCCTGTCAAGAGTAAGTTGTTTCCCCGTGGCAATCTCCATCCCTACCTATTGTTTAGCTTTTGACAGGGAGGATGGTCTACCTCGAGGGAGTTTCGAAGAGGTGGGGGAAGGTACTAGTCCAATGCCTATAGCATCTAGTGCCCGAAACCAAGAAAGTGAGTGAAGGTGGTATCGGTGGGGGATGGTATCAATTCCATGTTTCAAATCAGATGACACCTCCTCTGGAAAATAAGGGGGGGTACATGATATAGTAGGCGGAGGGGGAATCAGGGGACATTCAAGGTGATTGGGGTGGGATTGCAAGGTAACAGGGCTCTGCTGTGGTCCCATAGCTTTATCATTATATGTCGAAGAAATAGTAAATGTTGTAGAGAAAGGATCAGAATTTGACATACCCGAAGATAGCACGGCTCCAGCGATCGCCTTAGACCTGGTCAGTGGAGGTGAAGGAGGCCGAAGAGGTGTTTTCCCACGCTTTTTCAGTGTTGTCAAGACCGGCATATATCGAGCTGCTTTAGTGTCTGTTCCTCTGAGTGATCGACTTGTGTTTGAGCTTTCATTGTTGGAGATGACTTCCCTGTGTTCCCAGTCTTCAATTTCCCTAGAAGAGGGAAATCTTTGTAGAGGTGACCAACTCTGTGGCATCGTCTACACTAAAAGGGGACCCCCTCGTAGTCAAGGATCTGGGTACGATTGTAATTCCTCCAACGCAAGGTGACTTGCTCCTGCAACCCTCCTCTAATGTCTAAATGTACCAGGATCTGTGCGTAAGCCATAACCCCAGTGGAGAGGTATGATCTATCATAATCTAAGAAGGTGCCCAGGGAGTTCCCAATTCTCCTGAAGATGTCCTCAGTCCAGAAATGGAGCGGCAGACTGGGGAGATGAACCCAAATTGGCCCAGCCCCAAGTTGTTCTCTGTCTGGGTCAAAGAGCGGACTCCACCTCCTTAGCAATACCGGGGCCTGCTCAATATGCCAGAAGGAGGACAATACCCAATTTGTATGTTCTGCTCACATAAAACACAGAGAAAACCAGCCACAGACAAAGGTCTGTATGAAAGGTAGATCAACCAAATGTTGGCCCCATATTTCCACGACCCATTACTTTAGTCTTGCCGCAGAGTAATTCCGTCCCCTAACTCTGCCCACCAGGACTGTCGTAGCCATGTCCATGGTATCTTGCCACTGGAAGTCCTCCCAGTCAATGAAAACCTCTTGCACCTTGGGTTTAACACACCTTAACCCCTTTGAAGGTCTCGGCTCCGCAGCTTCTGCGCATCTCCTTGAGCTCTGTCGAAATTAGGGTTAGCAGGATTAGGGTTAGGGTTTGGGGGAGTTAAGTCAGGGCCAGTAGGGAAGGCGTCTGGGAGAGGGGGGACGTTCGTGTAGCAGCCAGAGGAGGGAACAAGAGCTGAGGTCGAGATGATGGGAGTTAGAAGGGGCAGAGACACTCCCTGGTGAGACTGTGAGGGGTAATGCGAGGCGGCAGAGGGTTGGAGGGATGAGAGTCCGGAAGAACCAGCCGCTGGATCAGGGCCTGTGTTCCTGGCTGTGAAATGTTGGGAGATTGGCGTCAGGGGAGGAACTTTGGAAGGTGGCCAAGAGGAAAAAACTTCATTCAAATCGATGGCCGCACTCGATAGACCCGTGAGCGGTAGAAGCAGAGCAATGAATTCGGTTAATTCTCAGCTGAAAGGGAAGAAAATCTCAGAGCTGGTGTGCTTTCCGAAAATGGATATACCTTCGAGGGGGTCCTCAGAGTAGTCTATTAGGTCGGTCTCCATTGTTGCCCTGGGGGTTATGCCAGTTGCCACCTTTTCTGGAGTAACTGTCATAGGACGGGACCAACAACTATGAATATCTGAAAAATGGTAGGGTTTCAGTCACGATCGCGAGGAGTAAGGAAGGCATGTATCAAATGGGAGGAGTGTAACGGAGTGGATCCAAGCACCTGCTGGGAACGGGCCTAGCCTAGCGAAGGCGTGTATTAGCTGTACTGTAGAGGACCTACCCCGTGTTAGGTTGTAGTCACACCAAGGTTCCCATCCATGACTCTATCCTAGCAAAAAACTCTAGTCATGAAGCCACCATATTATTGATGTGTAATTTTAATATTTTTTTCATGTTAACTATCCTTTTTGCGAGCATGTGAGTGATTGAAGAGGAGATAAGAGAGATTTTAAAAATTCATTGTATATGATTAATGTAATATTTTTATTGGTTATGGAATCTTAAAATATAATGAAGGTTCTACATTAATTGAGGTGAAGAATTGCTTTACAAGAAAACTAATCTAATTTTAGGCTTAAAATTAACACGCCTTTAAGGTTTGGGATTATAGAAAGTATATATAAATTGATCCAAATTAGTTGAGAAGGAAATAGAAGAACACCATCTTGAAGAGATAACACTAAATATAATATTGCAAGCATAATATATAGTGAAAACCAAATTTAATTACTGAATCAACTCGTGAAAAACATTGCAATGTATATTATCTCGAAGAAGAGGGGTGATGACTTTCATTTTAACATAATCCATAATGAAAGTCTTGTTGAGATTGCAACAAGATGATGGAGCTTAGTGAAAAGAGTCGCCTTCACTAAGTGGGCCCGCAGGCTATTTTTGGCGAAAGTCTATTTTTAGACTATGTCTATTTTTAGACATATGGATCATGTCTATGGATTGCAGGTTGTTGTTTATGGATGATTGGTCAAGTTGGGAAAAATATATGGAATTATATTTTTGATCAAAGTGTGAGTGATCACAGTGTGAGTGATTAAAGTCTATTTTTAGACTGGCTATCAAAAATAGAAAAGTCAAATATTATTGTCTCATAATAATATTTGGACTATAAACTTGATCTTATTCTCTTGGAGCACTTCAGTTTGAGCTACAGAGGTGGCACATGCAGCTGTCAGAAGGAAATACGCTTTTCTTATGAGTCAGTTGAGTTGTTGCATGCATGACTTCAGTTAGAACTCAATCAGTTGAGTTTGGTGGAGTTGATGGAGTTGTGTTCAGTTTGACTTGGTTAAACTAGTTGTAATTAGTCTAACTGCAAATAGACTAATGATGAGTTGTTAAACTAATTATTAACTCATGATGCAACTAATGAATACATCAGTTAACTCAGTTTCATGTCAGTGCATGTTCAGTTCAACAGGGAAAGGTGGTAGAGAATCAGATTGCTATCAGTTGTGACTATAGTTGTGCACCAAATCTTGCACAATCAAGGGATTGAGTATGCCAATGATTTTGCTCATGTATTTGCCTAGTATTGTAGCCTTTTCTCACATCCAACAAAGCGTGAGTGATTATTTTGAGGTGAAATACGAGTTTGGCAAGCCATTCTCATCAGTTCTTGAGCAGGTATTGAGCAGTGGAGGCAGGAAAGCAGTGGAATAGATTTGGAGATCAGATCTGAGCTGTATTGTGTGTAACAGGTGGAGCTGGTACTAGATTGCTTGTGATAAGCAATGTACTTTGTAATGTTACATGGTCTCAATCATTAATATGAAGATAGTTGGGGTTTTTAGCGAGATGCTTTCCCCGGGATACATACTCTGTTAATGTGTGAATGCTCTTGATGTTTTATTGTTATTGATGCTACTATATTGATGATCAACGTAGAGGAGCTTATGTATTGTGTATGTATTCCGCAATAGTACATGATCAGGATAATCTCTGTTGAATATGTGTTAAATTATTCAAAATTTCTACATGGTATCAGAGCGAGCTAGATAATTGTAGAAAAAAGTTTCTACATGGTATCGGATCTGTTGATCATCAGATCTACTATTCAGGAAGTGTTTACATTCTATTTATTCAGGCAGAGTCTGTAATCGGGCCAGGTAGCCTCTGGATTCATCCTTCCTTCGGAAGGTGAGATATCCGGTGAATGCCCATACAGTCAATCTCTGTACGAGAAATATTGTGTTCTCACGAATCTTAGATCTGAGGCGGTTGAGTTGGTTGCTGGTGAAATTCGAATTTGCAGCAGTGTTTTCTTGGTGACAACACAACAATGTCTTTCAACGGATTGCGATTGGAGTATGCTCTTGAGGGCAGCTCAAACTATATTGCATGGAAGGACAGGATGGAGGCAGTATTGGATGATAACTGGCTGAAGGAATTCATAGATATGGATATCCCAAAGCCTACTGATGCTACTCAAGATGATGCTTGGCAAAAGAAGATCGCAAAATGTCAAAGGATTCTGTTGGAGGGCGTGAAGGATCACATTGTGTCCAGCCTCCATGGAAAGGCTACTCCATATTTGATGTGGAAATCATTAACAGAATTATTCCAAAGCAAGAGCAATCAGAGGAAGCTGGCGCTCAAAGATAAACTCAGAAACATCAAATGCGAGAAGGGTGACAGTATTCCCAAGTATCTCACGAAGTTCACTCAGTGTCGAGATGAGCTGGGAAGTGTGGGGGTTACTGTCGATGATGAGGACTTGGTGAGCTTGGCTCTCCTTGGTCTTCTGAAGAGTTGGCATTCCTATCAGGACTCTATCAATGGTTGGGAGAAATTGCCAGGATGGGAAAGACTATGGTCAGATCTTGTATAGGAGGAGATCAGGCGGAGTACCAGGGACAGATCTTCGTCAAAGGGAGCTGATGAAGAGAATTGTGCTTTGGCTGCCAAAGCAAAGAAATGGAAGAGCAAGAAAGCTTCTCTGTCTGGTGCGAAAGGCAAGAAGTAGGATATGTCCAAGGTGAAGTGTTTTCACTGTCACCAGCACGGACACTATGCCACAAATTGTCTGCAGAAGAAGAAGAACAAGCACGCTACTGGATCTGCAGGGGGAGAGGCCTTAGCTTCTCAGTTTGAGCTTTATTTTTCATTGATCACATGCTTGGTTTCAAGTGTGATGGGATCTATGTGGTTCTTGGACAGTGGTGTGTATTTTCACATGACAGGATATAAAGATTTGTTCTCTGATCTTGGAGGACAAAGATCTTGGAGTGCATATCGAGATCGGCGATGATGGTAGATACAGTGCGACCGGTATCGGTACCATTTCCTTTGAGAGGGAGTCTGGTAAACCCCTCGTATTGAAGGAAGTCATGCATGTTCCAGGATTGAAGAAGAATCTTATCTCAGTGGCGATGTTAGAAGACAAGGGGTATGATGTTGTTTTCAGCGAGGAAAAGGCTTTCCTGCGCAACAAGACAACTGGTGAGACCCGGAAGATAGGGGTTCGAGTGAGGAACCTTTATCAGTTGTATGTAGATGGATGCACAACAATGGCGGGCAAGGCAGAAGGATTGGTGAGCCGGGATGATGGCGAGTTGTGGCACAGGAGATTGGGTCACCTTCACCATGGAGCCTTGAAGATACTGCAGCAGATCACTACAGGGCTTCCTAAAGGCACACTTGCGCAGTCAAATCAGTGCAAGGGGTGTACTTTGGGGAAGTTTGTGAAATCCGCCTTTCACGAGAAGGATAGTCGCGCCACGACGATCATTGAGAGAATTCACACAGACGTGTGTGGACCTTTCTCAGTTGCTTCGACATCAAAACACAGGTATTATGTGATTTTTGTTGATGATTTCTCTCATAAGTGTTGGATCTTCTTCATGCAGAAGAAGAGCGAGACATATTCAAAGTTCTGTGAATTCAAAGCACTGGTCGAGAAGGAGTCGGGGAAGAAGGTGAAGGCTCTTAGGAGTGATAATGGTGGTGAATACATCTCGGATGAGTTCAAGGATTTCTGCAAGGCAGAAGGGATTCGTAGAGAGCTCATAGCTCCCCATAACCCACAGCAGAACGGGGTAGCTGAGCGAAAGAACAGAACAATCGTGGGTGCTGCACGGGCAATGTTGCATGATCAGGGCCTACCCCTTCACTTGTGGGCAGAAGCATGCAATACAACAGTTTATGTGCAGAACCGTTGTCCTCATAGGGTATTTGGCATGAGTACACCTGAGGAGACTTATTTTGGTAAGAAGCCTGATCTTTCTCATTTGAGGATTTTTGGTGCTAACGTTTACATGCATGTGACGAAGGATGCCAGGAAGAAGTTGGAGCCGACCGCAGAGGTTGGGATATTTGTGGGGTACACTGATATGCCCCACAACTATCGTTTATATTTGCCAGATAGTGGTAAAACTATTGTGCGACGAGATATAAAATTTCATGAGGAGAAAGCCATGAAGTGTTCGCTTGAGAGGGAGCTACACTTGCATGCAGATGAGGAGCTATTAGTTCCTAAGGATGAGCTTCAGGATGTGGATCAGCCACAGGATGAGGTTCATGGAGTGGAAGAGACCACTCATGCAACACCAACCATCAGAGGGCGAAAGCGCTTGACAGAAGCTGAGCGACTGGCTCAAGATGCAGAGAAAGTTGTAGGACCACCTACATCCCAACGCAGGCAGAGACAATCACCTGATCGGTACACTGGATACATGGCTCTTATGAGCAAGTGTGTTGTGACTGAACCATCCTCTTTCGAGGAAGCTGTGGAGGATCCCGCATGGGTAGACGCCATGGTGGAAGAGTATGATTCTATTGTCAGAAACAGTGCATGGGAGATTGTTCCTAGACCGGAAGGGAAATCAGTGGTGGGTTCGAGATGGATCTACAAAGTTAAGCAAGCAGCTGACGGGAGTGTGGAGAAGTACAAGGCAAGATTTTTTGCCCAAGGCTTTTCACAGATTGAGGGGATCGATTATGAGGAGACCTTTGCACCTGTCGCAAGGTAATCTTCCATACGGACGATTCTTGCTCTCTCAGCACAGATGGGATGGCACATTCATCAGATGGATGTGAAGATTGCGTTCCTCAACGGAGTCATTGAGGAGGAGGTGTACATTGAGCAATCCGAAGGCTTTGAGGTCTTCAGCAGCGAGTCGCATGTGTGCAGGCTCAAGAGAGCGTTGTATGGGTTGAAGCAAGCACCACATGCTTGGTACACACGGATAGACAGCTATTTCACAGGACTTGGATTCTCCAAGAGTGAGGCGGATCCTAACCTATACCAGATTGTGGTGGAGGGTAAGTTGCTTATCATTGTACTGTATGTTGATGATTTGATTCTAACAGGTGATGAGTTGTTGATACTGTCATGCAAGAAGGATATTGCTACAGAGTTTGAGATGAAGGACTTGGGCCTCCTTCACTATTTCCTAGGATTGGAAATATGGCAGTGCAGTGGTGGACTGTTTGTTTCTCAGGGCAAGTATGCTCGGGAGATACTGGAGAAGTTCAACATGCATGGCTGCAAGCCTATTGATACTCCTCTTCCTGGAGGTTGGAGGAAGGAGGATGCTACTTCGGGAGAAGAAGTGGATGCCACTATTTATCGACAGTTGGTGGGGTCGTTGATGTATTTGGTCAATACACGACCCAATATATGCTATGCAGTTAACCAGCTTTCACAAGCTATGGTTAAGCCTACCAAGCTCTTCTGGAAGGCGGGCAAGCATGTATTGCGCTACTTGAGAGGCACATCGGGATATGGTTTGTGGTACAGACAGGAGGATGAGGTGAAGCTATGTGGCTTCATGGATGCAGATTGGGAAGGGAGCCCAAGGATAGAAAGAGCACATCAGGAGGGGTCTTCAGTATCGGATCGACAACAGTTTCTTGGTACAGCAGGAAGCAGAGATCCGTGGCACTCAGTTCAGCGGAGGCCGAGTATATGGCAGCAAGTTTGGCTGCATGCGAGGCTATATGGATGAGGAAGATCCTGGTTGGTTTGTTCGGTTCTCATTTGGATCCTACTGTGATTTACTGTGATAACCAGAGTTGCATTAAACTCTCGACTAATCCTGTATTTCATGATAGATCTAAACATATTGACATCAGGTACCATCATATCAGAGATTGTGTGCAGCGGAGGATCATGTTACTTTCGTACATTCCAACGGAGGATCAAGATGATGATATTCTGACGAAGGCTCTCACTAGGAGAAAATTCGAGTACCACCGAGGCAGGATAGGGGTTGCTGATAATCCATATCTTGTCGAGAAGGAGTGTTGAGATTGCAACAAGATGATGGAGCTTAGTGAAAAGATTCGCCTTCACTAAGTGGGCCCGCAGGCTATTTTTGGCGCAAATCTATTTATAGACTATGTCTATTTTTAGACATATGGATCATGTCTATGGATTGCAGGTTGTTGTTTATGGATGATTGGTCAAGTTGGGAAAAATAGATGGACTTCTATTTTTGATCAAAGTGTGAGTGATCAAAGTCTATTTTTAGACTGGCTGTCAAAAATAGAAAAGTCAAATATTATTGTCTCATAATAATATTTGGACTATAAACTTGATCTTATTCTCTTGGAGCACTTCAGTTTGAGCTACAGAGGTAGCACATGCAGCTGTCAGAAGGAAATATGCTTTTCTTATGAGTCAGTTGAGTTGTTGCATGCATGACTTCAGTTAGAACTCAATCAGTTGATTTTGGTGGAGTTGATGGAGTTGTGTTCAGTTTGACTTGGTTAAACTAGTTGTAATTAGTCTAACTGCAAATAGACTAATGATTAGTTGTTAAAATAATTATTAACTCATGATGCAACTAATGAATACATCAGTTAACTCAGTTGCATGTCAGTGCATGTTCAGTTCAATAGGGACAGGTGGTAGAGAATCAGACTGCTATCAATTGTGACTATAGTTGTGCACCAGATCTTGCACAATCAAGGGATTGAGTATGCCAACGAGTTTTCTCATGAATTTGCCCAGTATTGTAGCCTTTGCTCACGTCCAAAAAAGTGTGAGTGATTATTTTGAGGTGAAATATGAGTTTGGCAAGCCATTCTCATCAGTTCTTGAGAAGGTATTGAGCAGTGGAGGCAGGCAAGCAGTGGAATAGATTTGGAGATCATATCTGAGCTGTATTGTGTGTAACAGGTGGAGCTGGTACTGGATTGCTTGTGATAAGCATTGTACTTTGTAATGTTACATGGTCTCAATCATTAATATACAGATAGTTGGGGTTTTTAGCGAGATGCTTTCCCCGGGATACATACTGTGTTAATGTGTGAATGCTCTTGATGTTTTATTGTTATTGATGCTGCTATATTGATGATCAACATAGAGGAGCTTATGTATTGTGTATGTATTCCGCAATAGTACATGATCAGGATAATCTTTGTTGAATATGTGTTAAATTATTCAAAATTTCTACAAGTCTCAAATTATATTTTATCACATCCTCCGACAAGATTCGAATAGGAGGGTTTTTTCCAGAGCGATGGAAATCATCTGCACTGTTAGGGTTGTGAAGCTTGTTGTGGCCATTCCGATCATCATCGAGGACAGGGTCCATGGAGAGCTCTAGGAACAACGTTGGGGGCATCTCAATATATTTCTTTGTCACCACAATTCTCATGGTGTTATACTTTGGGGTGTAGTGGTTTGTGAGGGGAGAGTTGAGATCAATCCCAACCTAAGATCCCCATGAAGGCTTACATGTTGGGTCCAGGCTTCCGATATTCAATCTCAATAGATCGTCATCCATCCAAAAGGTTGGGTTCTTATCTCCTTTTGGATCTACCCGGTAGACAAAAATCCATGGAAGTATGACCCCATCTCTACATGGTGGGTGGTTACAACATGCCGAGAAAAAATCAGGTATGTGATCATCGCCCACTGTTGGGGTAAGGGAGTCATTACACAAGCCATTAAACTGGCAGTGTCCAGGGCATTCTAGGAGTTGCCAGATGTGCAAAGGATTGAAAGGCTCGTCGAAATCCAAAACATAGCGACACAAAGAGTTTTGTACATGGCGTAATTTGTTAAGGAAGTTTTGTTGTCCAGATTTTATCAGGGATATGGTTTCGAAAATCTTCTTGAAAAGGGTTTTTAGAATCTGATTTGTACCAAAGAATCTCGGATCTACAATATTGAACCAGATTTGGAAGTAAAAAAAGAAGAAAGCAGCTCCCAATACCCAAAACTAGATATGTTAATTACATATATAATTAGAAAAACAATGGAAAAGGCGGATCCGAGGATGAGACAATAGAGAAAGGAAATTTTCCAAATTTTCATTAAAAATATAACTAGGAAATCAGTTTTAATGAGAGTTTGGAATGTAGATCAAATACAAAACCTGAAGTAGGATTCAAAATTAGATGGGTATCCCATCAGATCTTCAAAATATGATTTATGCAGGGAAATATTTGCAAGGCGACCACAAGATGCGGGACTATGGAATCAAATGTGATTCAACTATTATCCTTAATATGAGATTACTTGGAGGATGCCCTGGATCTAGTTCCAAAGGTCCAGTTTCTTTCAAGGATGTAGTTAAAGGAAGGTTTGGCTCACAAAAAAAACCTAATATTCCTCCCAATCTCCCTGACCCCTATATTGTGGAACAAATGAACCAGGTGCCGACATTGACAATAAATCTCCTAGAAGTCAATGATCTCTACTTTGTGTTCCATACAAAAGTAGTCATATGCAAATTTAATGGTTTTTGGCCCAAGATGAAGGACTTACATCAATGGATAACCTCTAATTGGACTGAAAATTGTGACATTCACCTATGCTTTAGAGGGTTCTTTATTGTGAAATTTGATATAGAAAAAGATATGGAATTCATCTTATTATATTAATTTGTACTATAATGACATGACATATGACTTAAAATTGAATAATTCACATCAAACTTACATTGATTAGATTACATATATGCATGAAGTGTTGTCTCAAGATAGGTAAACTAACTTGGTCACACAATCACTTGATTGAGAGAATATCTCAACCACACACCAATATAGGAAACATATAGATCTTAACAACTCCTAAGGAATAGGAACAAACTCCTTTATATAGAAAGAGTCAGAACTGAGACAAGTAGGAATTAGTTTTCCAAGTCACCCCCTTAATGAATACTTGTCTCAATCTCAATATGCAAAGTCTAGTTGTGGTCAAACTCGACAAAAGAATATGTCAACGTACATATAAAGGAAAAACCATCCACCGGAATGCATGGGTGCCCAACTATTGCAACCGCTAGTCTACTAGGATGCCCTTCGCATACATGGTTCTGTTAACCATTATAACTGCGTACTTGTAACTGTACCTACAAATCCCCCATCCATAATTGTCATCATGGGTTTTATCAGATTACCCATAACCATGCTCTGGGTTTTATCGGCTTACTCTCAACCATGCCCAGAGTTTTCTAGACTAACCCTAAACCAAGCCTATAGGAATCATTGTCCACTTCACTCTCACACGTGGTTTCTGGCTTCCCACAAACCTACACTACAAAGTGGTTTCCGTCTTACCACAAACTTGCAATCACAAATTGGTTTTAAGATTACCACGAACTTCATGGGGGTACACATGTCTCATTAGGCTTACATTACACACTCGAAATCTTGGAGTTACTAGGTACATACTTTACAAAGACCACTACAAAACATTACATTTTCTTTACTTACAGTTAAGATGTGTGACCCATGATACAACATGCTAATGAGTCTATCCCACATCTCACACTAACTCACACAAATTTTCACTATTTTGTCCACCATCCCGTAACCTCAATTACTCCAACAAATATATGCTACTGCTTTCCAAAACTGTCTTTGTCTTCATTATTCACCATGGATATCGTCATTCAATCTTCGAGTTTCTCCTTATGAGATAATTGTTAGAGTGGTCAATACTAACAAAATCACACTCATATTGAGTTGACCAGACTCAATATGTATCTTGTACAAACTCAAAGAGTTGAAAATTACATTTTCTTTGATGCATGCTTTTGATGGTGAATTTGATTTCTTGAAACAATAGGTAATAACCATAAGCAAAGAAGTTTGTTGGCTTGATATAGTAAAAGAAATCGGGTAAGTGGAGCATCTAGTCACTGTGCTCTTGCTAGGACCACGGCTCATTAAATCGGGACTAAAATTTTCTCCTTGTAAATTCCACCCTGTATGTAGATGATAACTATCTAAGGATTGTTGTGAGGAACTCAATTTATAGCATCTTGTATGTGTTGAAAATATGCAATTCTTGTCTTGGAAACTTTTATTATTCTGGGTGGACCATCTGCGCTTCCATCTTCATATGATTTTTTGTTCGGAGAAATGTTACTTGGGAGCGGGAGCAAAAACAGGAGCGGGAGTGACATTTTCAGAAGCTCCTAGTTTGGGAGTGAATCCCGGAGCGCTTTTTTAAAAATATTTATATTTTTTAATTTTTGATACATATGTGTCAACAAAAACATGTAGAATGATGAATTAGATATAAAAAACATAAAAAAACATAGATTGATCATTGAACCATATCACATCAATCATCTAGAAGTTATAATCTTCATCAACCATGTCCACAAGTTAGTAACATACATATTACAACTGCAACATATTGAGTCTCATGAATCATGATTCATCATATTCAATCTTAAAGTTTCAACTTCAAGCTTTCAAAATTGAAAATTCAATATATAACATTTATCATCATTGATCACCAAAGTTGTACTTGTAAGCTAAGTTTAATTAAACTTTAACCATTACAAGAAATAATATCTTAGATATTTCTAAGTTCTAACTTCTAATTTTTAATATGAAATGAAATGTTATAAAATGAAATATGAATAGTGAAATGAAATGAAACAACTTTAGTCTTTCACGAAGCATCATATTCATAATTCACAATCATTACCAATGAGTTATAATTTCCAACTTCAAACTTTCATTGTCACAATCATATATTTTTTACAAAAAATATCATTATGACATGAAAGAGTCAAGAGTCAAGAGTCAAGGACTCAAGACTCAACAGTTATGAAAACTAATAGAAACTAGGAAAGACAAGTAAACTACAAATCTACACGTGGCCCTTGCCACGAGATTCTCTTGTATAAGTAGGTCGTGGTGGTATTCTAGGAGTCTCCCGCATAGATCGACGAACAGAACTAGAAGGCACATGCCCTCCACGTGAGGGTGTAGATGGAGGTGGCGACAACAAAGGAAAAAGACATGAAAATCGAGCACTGCTACTGGATGGTGGAGGTGGCATGGCTACTACAGTTGCTAAATCTTTATCCCTTATAAGTTCCTCTTCCAGTTCTTCAAGATGTATAGTGCCATCCTCCAATTTGTCATCCTCTGGGTGGTTGTCCCAAATTTTATATGTGGGATTCTCATAAGCCCGATCACAGTAATGACTCAACAACCTCAAGTTGTAGTGCACATAAACCAAGCTTTCTGCTCGGTTTTCATTGAGTCTGTTTATTTTCACATTATGTATGAAGTTGTAGGTGCTCCAACACCTCCCTACAGAAGAAGTATTTACAACCTGTGATAGAACCTTTTTTGCCAATTTTGGCAAAAGTCCCTAACCGCCATATGTTTCCCACCATGTGAGAGAATCAAATTTGTCTCTGTGTTCCATTGCATGGAAGGTACCAAACAAACCAGTGCCACTGAAGTATATAACTATTTCAAGGCGTACAACTGCACATTCCTCCCTATCAGGTATCAACTTTTCTAATGCATTCAAATATCCTCTAGTTACCTCTGCATCTAAATGGGGTTTGGTCCTAATCCCACCCCCTGGTGTAGGTTGGCCCAACCAAGATGTACAGTAGTATTTTGGCGTAAGGATATACGCCAAGAAATGTAGTGGAAGATTAAGTTTATTCCATCGTACACACACACAATCGTGAATCAGTTTGTACAAGTCGGGATCTTTGTTATGAACAATATCTTTTATTTTCCCCAACATGGTATCCATCTGTTCATACACCTCGCCAATCACTGGTTTATCTATACATGCAAACCGAATCATGTGATAAATGGGCTTGGTGAAATCCAATACTTGCCTCACACTTGACCAAAACATACCATCAAGAGTAGCCTCCTCCACTAGTTCAAAACCTCGCCTATCAGCTGTATTTGTAGCCCTTTCCTTTAATACCTGCCAGTGTGGACTTGATACCATGCTAGCCAATGACGCTCTTACCTTCAAAAGGCACCTGAAGGTGAGGTAATAGCTAGCAAATCTAGTCTTTGCAATCTTCAACAACTCCAATCTTGAGTGACTGCGGAAAAGGCCATGGGTATTGCTATGATTTGTAATAAATTTTATCATTTGTTTGCCTCTCTTGTACAAATCACCAATCCGTTTGTATTGTGCATTTTTGTTCTTAACAACATCATGCATCAAAAGGTTCAATGTGTGAACCAAACACCCAGACCAAAATATGTTGGGGTATTTATCCTCAATAATTACTCTCGCTCCCTTACAATTAGGAGCATTATCGGTGATGACTTGGATAACATTATATGGCCCAATACGGTCAATTGTTTCAAGTAATGCTTCTGCAATGTTGATGGCGGTCTTGAAATTGTCTAAGTAATCATATGCATTTAGAAAGATGGCACCACTAATAGACACAGCAAGAACACTTATCAATGGCTTGCCTTTTACATTTGTCCATCCATCAGATACAATGGACACCCCATGCTTAGTCCAAGAACTTGTCATTCTATTCAAAGAATGTGATATTTTTACTTTTTCATGATCAAGTCCAACGGTTCTTGCCTTGTCATACCCAAGGCTCTTGTATCCTTTAGGGGCATCATTTATGGCAGAAACCATTTCGTGCCAATAAGGTGAGCGAAGAACATTGAATGGCATCCCATAGAGAAACCTGTAAACTTTTGAATCCACATCATTTCTACACCCCTCATCAAGGAAATCTAATATGGTTTTGCGCCTTAAATCTGGTGACCGTGTGCCTCCATATCCACTACCTTGGGAGGATGCTGAAGGAGTTCTTTATGCTTGTGATTGTGAGCATGGTTCAAAGAAACCCCTTGATTTTTTAGATTTGTATTGGGCTTCCTCCTCTTCCCTTATGTATTTGGCTCTATATACTGCTGACACAACTGCACAAGTTTTGATTCCTATTTGTTTATCTCCATCCCATGGCCTTTTCCCGCAAAGGTCTTTTCTGGCACGGGTGTATGAACCTGTGTAATTATTGTTGCAATCGGGGTAACGAAATTTAGTGGTTCCATCCCCTTTCCCTGCTTCAGGCCTGTTAACATATTTCCACAATGGGGTTTGGTCTTGTTTAGTTTTTTGAGAGTCATGTTGACCCTCCTCCAGCTCCTCCTCACCGAGATTTTCATCAAATCCACTTTCTCCAGCTTCTTCATCCCCCTCTTTATTTTGGCCCTTCCGTTTCCTACTCTCCAGCACCATAATAACCAGAAAAGGGACTAAGAAGAGGAAAATGCCAAGAAATATAACCAGGTCCATGATGTTTGATATTTGTAGGCTTTTGAATATGCAAAATTTAATGGGAATGGGAATGGTAATAGGAATGAGAAAATTAATTTAATTTATTTAGATTCATGATTTATTTACTAAATAAGTTATATATTTACTAAATTACTAACTAAACTAAACTAAATTACTAAGTAACTAGGAAGGCCTCCCTGTTGCTTGAATCTGAGTCTTTAAGTCTCTTGACGATGGAAAAACACATACACTCTACCAAAAAACACATTTTTATTTACTCTCCATGAACCTCGGCCTGGGAGGGGCCAAGGCCCAGGCCCAAAGGGGCTCTGATACCAACTTAAAATTGAATAATGCACATCAAACTTACATTGATCAGATTACATATATACATGAAGTGTTGTCTCAAGATAGGTAAACTAACTTGGACACACAATCACTTGGTTGAGAGAATATCTCAACCACACACCAATCTAGGAAACATAAATCTTAACAACTCCTAAGGAATAGGAACATACTCTTTTACATAGAAAGAGTCACAATTGAAACAAGTAGGAATTATATTTCCAAGTATATGTACTATAAATATTATAATGTACCAGCTATTCTTTAAAAAATATTTTTATTTCTGTACTTACATTTTTATTTAATATTATTTTATAGCTTGAGTGGGCCTAATGGTTAAGAGCGTGTGTTTCCTCGTAAGAGGTCACAGGTTCAAAACCAGAGGGGGGTGGAGTATGTATGCCTTCGTAGACTTAGCAGTCAAATCGCTGCGCGGAGGTGGGTCCCTTGTCCCACAAACAAGGGGGTCTCATACACCAATTTGGTGTCTGGCTTGGCTGTGACCTTAAAAATGGATATTATTATTATTATTATAATATATTTTTACATTACAATTGTGAAGCATTAAAATTGAGTGTGGCATGCTCTATATATATATATATATATATATATATATATATATGGAATTAGATTGTCAACGAGACCTCTTTTACGTATATGTTTTTAGATGGGTTTTATCTATATTTTACAAATAATATTTATTATAAAAAAGATTTGTACTCTAAAGTTAATATATTAATTAATAGAAATAGATATAGTTCTTGTACTATAATTAATCTTTAGGTTATAATTATTATTATTAATACATTAATTAATAAAATCAATAGATTGTAATTTAAATTATATAAATCATTGTGTGATTATTATATATATGAAATTATTCACAATACACATTTAGTGGTGATATTAACAACAACGTAATATTTTATTGAAAAATATATATATCTTATTTTTTTATTATTATTATTTTTTTGTCTTCTAACTAATTTATTTTTAATACTTAAATTGAAAATTATATAGATTAAGAAACAAATTTAGAATAAGTTATTAATGGGTATTGCTTTGTCATTTTTATCTTTTTATTTAAATATATATATATATATATATGTTTTTTTAATTTATT
The DNA here is from genome assembly GCA_031772625.1 of Pinus tabuliformis. Lineage (NCBI taxonomy): Eukaryota > Viridiplantae > Streptophyta > Pinopsida > Pinales > Pinaceae > Pinus > Pinus tabuliformis. Next base: position 289,515,872 of record CM062808.1, on the reverse strand, counting down.
TTATATCTTCTCACTAATTTATTTTTAATATTTAAATTACAAATTATATAGATCAAGAATCAAATTTAGAATAACTTATTAATGGATATTGTTTTGTCATATTTCTTTTTTATTTAAATAGAATACCATATCCTTATAATATTCTTATAATATTATTGTAATGTTAATAACAATATATATATATATATATATATATATATATATATATATATATATATATATATATATTTATTTATTTATTTTTGTCTATATTAAAAGTAATATAATTTTTATTAAAAATTATTTTATTTTATTATTTTTGTCTTTTCAAATAACCATAAGAAATGATTATTTCTATGTGCCCATATGGTCACTAGAACTATAACTTGGATTTCTATCTCAAACATATCATTAAACATGTTTCCTCATGGAAGTAGTGTCATAATAACTCCTATTACTATAATATGTTTTTTTTTTTCTCCGTAAAACTGCACTAATTTATATTACAAAAAGCCAAAAATACAGCAATATTACAAAGGCCGAAGCCTCGCATCTCCGCAGAGAATTTCCCATGATTATCCATGCTGAACAACAGGCAAAAAGGGACCTGTATCTTTCCTCCAACATAACCAGTATATAATCGACACAACAGGCTTTTGAGCCAACACAGCGGACATAGTTGACACGATGGACCCATATCTGAACACACTTGACACGATGGACTCATGACTGGACACAGTTGACACGTAGTCTAACACAGTGGACACACAAACCTTCGCGGCATACATTGACTCTATGACAAACAAACATACCAAAAAAACAGAGGCGTCTGAACTAATCCTCATCAGTGAGGTAAGGCTCCCCCGTCGCCAAGCCCTTGAGCTTCTTGTCATCCTCTACCTCTTGGTGCGCCATTTTCGGAGCTGGCTCGCTGGGTCCAGCCTCGTCTGCTTGCGTGGGTCGCCTCAAGTCCACTCTGGGAACCTGCATATCCACCCTTGGCACTGTCAGATTGTCCCCAGGCCTCCGGAGGTTGCTGCAGTGCTCCACAATGACTGAAACAATGAGTGTGTTATTTTCCAGTGTGCAGGGGATACGATATCTAACTGCTGGATGCTCCCTGTGATCGCAGCCCGGGATTTCACTCACATCACTTTCAATGCTATGGCTAACAGTGCCTCTCAGGCCTCTGTTCTGCCCAGTAGGATTGTGCACAGAGTCGGAGGGAGAAGTAACGGGCCTCTGGGTAGCAGGGCGACCCCTTGTTCTCCCTCGTCGACTTCCCATCCTAAGTCTCTCAATTGGCATCCTGCAATAGCCCTCCTTAACCAAATTTTCCGTGGAAAGCTTACACCCAGCCAGAGTTTGTTCTGTTGCTTTCCGGAGATGCTGATGCCGCATGGGAGAATGCAGGAAAACAGCTTGGGTTCCAAATTTATGTATCGCCATGTACCTTGTCCGAGGCTGCACATTGAATGGCGCCTAAACCGGAATGGACATCCCAAGAAAAATCCCCTCTGCAATGAATGTCGCTTGAGCCGAACTGAGCCTCCCCATGGCTCCAACCGTTGGCGCCTGAACCGGAGTGATCATCCCAGTAAAAATCCTCTCAGCAATGAATGTCGCGTGAGCCCAACTAAGCCGCCCAATGTCTATACCCTCCTTCACATTTATTACCTTGGCGTGTTGTTTTATGGTGGCTTGTCCGGGCTGCCAGCTGCCCATGTGACAAGCCACCTGCCGATCATGCATGAGATACACCCGCATCCAGGGTATTACTATAATATGTTAGTTGTCATATAACATAATATTTGTTTCATGTATTTTTGTAATTAAGTATTTGTTCCGTGTATTTTTGTGATCACCAAAAACTATATCTTAAATTTGTATCTCAAGTATATCACAAACCATGCTCATCCATGGAAGTTAGTGTCATTTAAAAATTCCACTTAATACCTTATGTTAGCTGTAAAAAATAAAAATATATTTTAAAAAAATGTTAAAAATCACTATAATATAGACATTTTTTACATAGTAGTAATATTAATTTTTTCGTAATTACAATAAATTTTGTTATAAATTACACATAATAAAAAAATACTAAATAATAACACTACATATTAGACTTGTTTTACACTTATTTTATAACCTTAATGATATTGTTCCCTCTAATTTTTATTATATATAATCCAAACAAAAGTGGAGGAAATCAAAACATATCCACATTTATTTCTATATATATGAAATAAAAAATATCCAAATTTATTTGTAACTGTGAATTTTGTTTTATTGGCCAACGGCTTTCTTCGAAGGGAAGGTTTCTCCATATCTCGTTTGCCCGTATGCATTTGAATGCTGACGTGTAATTTTATTTTCGTATGTATTTTATCATGCGATCCGCCATGTTTCAAAGTTGAAGTACACTTGTCAATTCAATCACGGGATGCTTTTTCGCCAACCCCGTCCCTCCGTTGGTGTTAGCCTTCGTCAAGCCTATAGTTGTCTCGTTGTGAATTATTAAAATTTTTAATTAGTTTAAATATATATGTATTTGGAGTTGTCTTTAGTGTTAATTTGATGGACTAAGGTGAAATTTTGATTTGTTTTATTTAAATTAGTTTTTTAATTGTATATATGGATTTAGCATTCTGGAAAACTTTTAGGGTACTTCGATTGCATAGGATTACCCATCAAGCTTGTGATTTCAATAAATTCATGTTGGATTTTAGAGAAATTAGACCGGAAAAACCCAACGTAAAAGCTTCCAAAAAGGCGCACTAAAGACAACTCCTATATTTTTGCTTTAATTATATAAAATAGTAAAAAATATATTTTTTAAATAAAAAACTTATTATAATTTAATTATTAATTTAATAACATGTGAATGTTGTTTATGATTTCGGGTGGGTGTGGTGAAGTGAAGTAGGCAAATTAGAAAACCTTAACCTTAGAAACCTTTCCTACAACTTTTATTTACGATATGCTCTTCTCAGTATCTTTACAAGTGTGTTATTTCACAATCTAGGTTTTCCTTACAGGTGTGTTATGCTGCTTTTTTACAAATTTAATCGAACTTCAAAATATTAACTACAAGGAATGTAAAAAGTTGAAAATACTTTCAAGTAACACAATTTAGGTTTTCCTTACAGTATGTTACACTACATTTATTACAAATATAACAGAACTTCAAAATATTAATTAGGGGACGAACACCATTACTTGTGTGCCTTTCTTTCCATGCTAGAAATCGATGTCGACCCCACACAATTAACCGTACGACACCTATCCTTTGTACGCTCCCACTTGTTGCGATTGGTGGGAATTATAAATTTTTGCAATAAAGGAGGGTTTAGGGTTTCTTCAAGCTCGTTTTTTTTGTGTTTCCCACCTTGTGTTATCTTGTCTATGCCCAGTGTGTGGGCATTTCGCTCTGCCGATGATGGATCTATTCAGCCCCATTTCCTGTTCACTAGGTCTTCCATTGTAGTGTTGCTCAGCTGACAATGTTGTTTGCAGAGGTTGGTTTTGGGTTTATGGTTGTGCCTTTCTCTGTTCACGTGGTCCACCATTGTAGCACTGCTGAGCCGACATTGTTATTTGCAAAGGTTGGTTTTGGGTTTATGGTTGTGCCTATGTTTGTTCAGTCTGCTTCGTGGGGGGTTAAACAATGGCTTTGTGTTTGTTCATTCTACTTCGTGGGGGGTTAACCAACGACTTTGTGGTTGTTTGTTCGACGCTTGTGCTTGTTTGCAAAGGAGCCAGTGGGATATCCGAGCAAGTTTTGTGGTTGACATGCAAGTCAGTCGTCAACTGGTAAATTTATTAGGTTTTGTTTGCAAATTTGGCTGTAATTTTTGTGGGTTTTATCACAAATGTTAATTTTTCTCTGTTTTTGTTGTAAGTAATTTGTATGGCTGACGTTGAGGAGGTCTGGCGATGTTTGGGGAGACATTTGGACATGGTGGTGACTTATGTAGTTCTCCGGTAGGATTCTAAGTCCTACTAGGCACTCTGTATTTTTTAACACTTGAATTTGTTGTTGGGAATTTTGCTCTAGTTGTAGTTTTGCATTTTTCAACACTTGAATTTGCTATTTTTTTTTTTTTTTCGACTTGGGTTTTGTTGCAAGGTTTAGGATTTGGAGAGTTATTGGGTTTGGGTCTTACTGTGCATTCATATATGAGTTTTCCCTATATTGTCGCTGAATCGAAATTGGGGCTTGTATCTGTTTTGACAATGCATTCTGAATGGGTTTTGATTTAGGATTTAAGGGGTTATTGCAGTTTAATTATCCTCTGTACTGCATTCTTCCATATTTCTCTTTCCACTGCTAAGTAATATGTTGTTTCTGTAAACTAATTCGAAAATCAAGAGTCCATGTTTCCTTACTTAAATATTATTTATTTTATTTGATTTTTTCAAATTCGGGGTCTGCGAGTTATGGAATTACAGATGTCTAGTTTAAATTTGATTAAGTTAAACCTCATAGTGTATATAAATTATTCTGGCCTGTTGGATTATCTCAACGAAAGCAATCACAATACACGGTCAGTGACACATACGTCAGTTTCTTGGGCTTTTGAAGTTGATTTCTGAGTTAAGGCTAGTTCAGTTGCTTGGGCTTTGTAGTTCATTTCTTAATTGAGGCCAGAATATGTTTGCAACTTTGCTTTTGCAATAGGATTTGAGATTGATATAATTTTTGTTACTGAAAATTGTTGCAAAATATTCAATTAATATAATGGGAATCTGGAGGAGGAATACAATTATAAGCACAGAGCGAATAAGCATGCCAAGATATTAGTGTTGTTTATCACAAAATATGAGAATTGTTGTTTTAGTACAGTGAATATTATAGTGATTTTTATTATTTTATTAGTTACTCAGAGAGATGAACATGCGATAGCCATGGTAAACCCCTGAGAAATTATCAATTGTATATAAAATGTTCACATCCCACATGCAATTTTAATTTTCTACTACTAGATTATGAGTTTCTTTGTCTCTGCAATATTTAATTTCTACTACTGCACACAAGTGATCTCTGAACCTCATAGTGTATATATTTATATTCTCTTTGGTTCCTCCGAGTTTTTTCTTTTTTGCAATGGGGAAGAAATTCAAAATTTATTAAAATTGATAATGGGTATTGGCAATAGGGATCAAATTTATGACATCAATATGATTTTCCGGATTTTATAGTTTGTTGTGTTTGAAGTAAGGTTCGTTTTGATGGCACTCAAAGTGGATGACAATGAATTTTGAATGGGTTTTGATTTGGTATTTAAGGGGTTATTGCAGTTTGATTAAACATTGTATTGCATTATTCCATCTTTCTCTTTCCACTGCTCAGTAATTTGTTGTTTCTGTAAACTAATTCAAAAATAAAGAGTCCATGTTTTCTGATTTAAATATTATTTATTTTATTTGATTTTTTCAAATTCAGGGCCTGTGAATTATGGAATTACAGATGTATATTTTAAATTTGATTAAGTTAAACCTCATAGTGTATATATTTATATTCTCTCTGGTTCCTCCAAGTTTTTCCTTTTTTGCAATGGGAAAGAAATTCAAAATTTATTAAAATTGATATTGCGTATTGGCAATAGGGCTCAAATTTATGACATCAATATGAATTTTCAGATTTTATAGTTTATTTTCTTTGAAGCAAGGTTCTTTTTTATGACACACAGAGTGGATGACAATGCATTATGAATGGGTTTTTCTTTGGGATTTAAGGGGTTATTGCAGTTTGATTCAGAGCTAATTTTTGCATTGATTTTCCAGTCTAGAATGTATCAAGATTGACACTTTCTTGGGCATGATTTGGGATGGGAAATGTTCATTTAATTATTCTCTTGGCTTTTTGATGCAATATTTTGTTAGGGTCCAACCCTAACCCCTTTATTAATGTAATAAACCCAATAGGGTCGAGTAATAGTCATAGTTACTTAAAGAGTCAATAAAGCCCTTATTAATAATTGTAAGTGGTTGACCCGCATTTAAGAAGGGACCACAGTTAGTTGCAAACGGGCCATACTTAATAAATAAAGTGGTTAACCCATGTTATGCAAAGGACCACTAGTCATTAGGTTGTCGAAGCCCATTTAGCTATAAATAGTTGTAGTTATAAGGGAAAGATCATCGAGTCTTATTTTGTAATCGAGCTCTGCTCTGCTGGAGGTTGCCCCCTTGGAATTGCAAGTGAACATCGCTTTTATCTTTGAATAATAAAATACTTATTGTTTTTCTCATTTTATCCTGTGTTTTGGGTTGTATTTATTCACATATTTGATATTCTGGAATTTCTCGTAGGTCAAGATCATAACAAGTGCTATCAGAGAACTTTCCAGGGCTGGTGGTACCTCCATTTTTGGTAGATTTTTTTTTAGGCCAGAGACATGTTCCGACGTCTTTAAACCACAGGATCTGCCATTGAGCGCATAAACCTGCGTATTTGGAGAGGCATGCACACTAGAAATACAAGAGGTGGTCACGCTTGTTGGACTCCCTTGTAACCCCTGTGGGTACCCCTTCGAGTAGTAGCACATTAGACAGAACTGCACACAGACTGCACTTCCATGTACCCTATAGTATATCAGAAGCCCCCTAGGCTCACCTGAAACCTCGCCTTAGATAAGTCGTCAGTTGTATTGCTGCTATAGTACATTGAGAACAACACTCGGGGAGATTACTCGCACGTATGATAGGGTAGTTGGGAAGTACTGCTAAGGGTATGGTTGATATTCCTTAGTTAGTGCCCTAAAAGATTGTGTCGAGTACTATTGTTGGACCCTTATGTATATTGCGATCTATAGCACCTGACACTCTTTTGTGACCATAGTTCCCTCGACCCTCTGAAGATCGCCCATTTTCTTATTTTCCAAATCAGATCCACTAGTTGGGGTTCTCCTGTTGTAGTACAATTTAGATCTAGCAGTTAGGGTTTTGTTACTGCCGCACCAATCAGATCCACTAGTTGGGGTTCTACCACCACAGTACAATTCTGATCTAGCAGTTAGGGTTCTGTCGTCGCCGCACCAATCAGATCCACCAGTTCGGGTTCTGCTGCCGCAATAAAACACACATTCAACAATTGGGGTTTCGCATGCAAATCCAACCCTCGGCACAATGAGGATTGTTGCTGCTGTATTCTGGGCTAGATTTTCGCAAGACATTGGGCAAGATCAAGTTTTTTGGAACTTGTCACCTTCAATTTTCTGGCAGTCCCAAATTTTCGAAGTGACGTCAAGTGATTGAGATCTATGTATGGTAGAAACTAGAGCTCAGGTCATGGCCAATGAGAAGATTGAGCACCTTGAAACAAGGTTGGATAATTTCCAGGAAGAACTGCAAAAAAATTCACAATTCATTGAACACATCACTAAGAGAACGTCGGGGTTGCATCAGGGGGCACATAATATTGATGAACGCCTTGAAGGAGAATCTAGCCATCATATTCACTTCCATGGAAATAACCAACATTCCCACCCTCAGCCACCCAAGCTAGACATGTATAAATTTGATGGCTCTAATCCGGCAGTATGGGTAGCACAAATGGAACAATATTTCATTGTGAATGAGATCCGCGATGATCCAACTAAACTATGTGTGGGAGCCCTTTACGTGCACCAAGAGAGATGGAAACGGTGGTAGTGGCATGTGAAATGTTATCCCGAGAACATAACTTGGTAGGTGTTCTCAAAATCCCTTTGTGATCACTTTGATATAGAATCTAATTTTTTGGGTCATCTTACTAAGCTCTGACACACAGGCACAATAAAAGACTACATTGCAGCTTTTGAGACATTGTCCATTCAAACAAAAGGTCTAGGAGAAGAATTCTATTTGGAGTGTTTCATTAGTGCTCTCAAAGAAGCCATCCAAGCACATGCTCGGATGCACCACCCACCTACATGGATAGACGCTTGCACAAAGGCTGTCAAAGTGGAACTTTCTTTAGTTGCCCAGTCTACTTGTCCAAATTTCCTAGCCAAGGGATGTTCCACCCAGGCTCAGGGCCTTACCCAAACACTTAAGGTTCAAAAGGTGTGTCCAGTAGAAATGGCTGAAAGAAGAAAACAAGGATTTTTCTACTACTGTGATGACAAATACTCCCTGGGGCATAAATGCAAGGAACCAAAATTCTTTCAAATTGATGTTACTGATCACAACTCATCGGAGGAAGCGCCACCCCTTCGGGGGCCAGAGGATGAAGTTGAGGAAACCTAGTAGTACAATGATCTCACAGCTATGCCAAATGAACCAGTGATCTCGCTACATGCCTTGGCGGGCATTTCTATGCCCCAAACTCTCAAAATCAGAGACTTTCTTAAGCATCGCCTTGTAGTAGTATTGATTGATAGTGGCAACACTCATAATTTTATCCATAAGCGAGTCATCGAAGATGTTCATTGTTTTGTAAGGGCAGTCTCTAATTCCCCGGTCCTTATTGCTGATGGGGGGACAATGAAATGTGAATGTTGCTGTGAAAAAATTAAACTTCAGATGGGAGATTACCACCTAAAGACCCACATGCTTGCGATTAACATGGGTGGTTGTGACATTGACTTGGGTGTTGAATGGCTTCGCACACTCGGCCCAATCATAATGGATTTCCAGGAGTTATATATGAGATTTAAGCAGAATGACCACATTTATACGCTCCGTGGAATCCAGGCAGGTGCTCCTTCTGTCATCAACTCTCTTAGATGGAAAAGTTGCTAAAAAAGGGCCATCATGGAGTCATCACCAAGTTTAATGCCATCCAGGCTATAGAATACAATACTCTTCATATTCATCCTAAGATGCAACATGTGTTAAACTACCACCAGCAGGTCTTTGACAAACCTAAAGAGCTTCCACCCTCTAGAGGGGAACATGATCATAGCTTCACTTTGGTGCCAAGGGCCCAACTGCCGAATGTGCACCCATATTGATATCCTTTCACCTAAAAGAATGAAATTGAAAAAATCATCAAGAAACTCCTTGAAGCAGGTGTTATTCTTCCTAGCATCAATCCTTATTCATCACCAGTGGTCATGGTGCTAAAGAAATATCGGAAATGGCGCATGTGTCTGGACTTTCGAGCCCTCAACAAGCTCACTGTCAAAGACAAATTCCCTATTCCAGTTGTTGATGATCTGCTTGATGAACTACATGGTGCTTAATTCTTTACCAAGCTAGATCTTCCCTCTGGCTATCACCAAATACGAAAGAAAGAAGTAGACATTCCCAAGACTACTTTCTGAACTCATGAAGGACGTTATGAATTCTTGGTCATGTGATTTGGTCTCTATAATGCTCCATCTACTTTTCAAAGCCTCATGAATCACCTACTGAAACCATATCTCCAAAAATTTGTCCTCATTTTCTTTGATGACATTCTCATCTACAACCTAACCTGGGAAAAACATCTTCATCATGTAGACCTGATCTTGCGACTGCTCCAGAATCACAAATTATTTGTCAAATTGTCGAAGTGCTCTTTTGGTGTGGAATAAGTCGAGTATTTGGGACACATTGTGGGTCGTGACAGTGTCAGGGTTAATCCCAAAAAGGTATAGGCAATGCAAGATTGGCCCCAACCAGAAACCTTTGAAGAGTTTGACGGAATTCTTGGGTCTCACCAGCTAATATCACAAATTTGTTTGCAATTATGGTTGCATTGCTAGACCCCTCACTAACCTTCTCATGAAAAAATCATTCCTCTGGATTGATGCAGCACAATAGGTGTTTGTGGCTCTCAAACAGGCCATGTGTTCCACTCCAGCATTGGCACTACCCGACTTCACCAAATCTTTTGTGATTGAATGTGATGCTTCAAGAATTGGTATTGGTTTTGTCTAATTGCAGGAAGGTTGGCCCTTGCCTTGCACCATCCAACAACTGAGTGGGAAACATTTGGGAAAATATACCCATGAGAAAGAGATGATGGCCATCTTACATGTAGTAGATACTTCGCGACCATACTTATTGGGGCGGTGTTTCCAAATCCGCACAAAACATCAAAGCCTAAGATATTTTTTGGAGCAATGTCTATCCTCACCATAGCAAAATAAATGGTTGGCTAGAATGTTGGGATATGATTATGAGATAATTTACAAGAAAGGCAATGAAAATGTAGTAGCGGATGCTTTATCGTGCCAATTTGAGGATGAAAGCACCCTGCTATCAATCTCTCTTCCCATACCAGATTGGATTGAAGAAGCCTGAAAGGAATGGTTTTCACACCCCTCTCTCTCCCAACTCATTAATAAATTGAGAGTAGATCCTAATTCCTCAGTTGGCTACTCTTGGAAGGATGATATTCTTTGCTACAAGGATCGAGTAGTTATATCGCCGACATCCTCCCTCAAAAGTCGCATTTTAGCAGAGTTGCACTCATCTCCCACTGCAAAGCATGCAGGATTTCAGAAGACTTATGCTCGCACTCGTCATTATTTCTTTTGGACGGGCATGAAAACTGACATTCTTACTTTTTTAGTTGAGTTTGATGTGTGTCAATGGCACAAAGGAGAAACAATCAAGTTACCAGGAATCTTATGTAACCATTTCCAATCCCTGCCTCCGTTTGGACAGATGTTTCTATGGATTTCATCACTGGTCTCTCGAAGTCAAGAAACAAATCCGTCATCGTGGTGTTTGTGAACAAACTTTCTAAATATGCTCATTTTTGCACTCTACCCCACCCATTTACCCCCACTTTGGTGGCTCAAGCTTTCATGGACTAGATATTCAAACTGCATGGCATGCTAACATCGATTGTGTCTGATCATGACCTATCTTTCACAAGCAAATTTTGGCAAGAAATTTTCAAGCTACAATGCACCCAAATCCAACTAAGTACTACCTATCATCCCCAAAATGATGGTCAAACTGAAGAAGTCAACAAATGTTTGGAGACATACCTATGGTGCTGCACTTCAGAAAAGCAGCATCACTGGGTATAGTGGCTACCTTTAGCTGAATGGTGGTATAATAATAATTATCATGAAGCCACTAAGATGACACCATATGGAGTAGTGTATGGAAAACTCCCACCTTCACCTATTTCTTATATCCCTGATGCTCTAAGTTACAAGCATTTGATCAACTCCTACATAACCTTGTCGCCATTATAGCTTGTCTCAAAGATAATCTCCATCAAGCTCAGAATCAAATGAAGCAATTGGTAGACCAACATCATTCAGAGTGCACCTTTCAAGAAGGGGATAAGGTATTCCTATGGCTGCAACCATATAAGAAAACATCGCTCAAAGAAAAGGGATGCCAAAAATTAGCTCCAAAATTCCACGGACCTTATCAAATACTTCATCGCATTGGAGCAGTAGCCTACAAGCTGGCCTTGCCACCAACTTCAAAAATCCATCCAGACTTCCATGTACCATGCCTCAAGAAAGTGGCGTGGAAAAATTGTAGAATTCAAACCAATCTACCTGAATTGGATGAGGAAGGTTCACTCTGGCTCCAACCTGAGCAGGTCCTCAATCCTCGTGAAAGACATCTGCGCGGCCACATGATCAAGGAAGTCCTCGTCAAGTGGAAAGACACCTCTCCAAAAGATGCGAAATGGGAACCAGCCACTATTCTTTAGTAATTTTTGTAGCTTCAGCCTTGAGGAAAAGGCTGATTTTGATGGGGTAGGGCATGTTAGGGTCCAACCTTAACCCCTTTATTTATGTAATAAACCCAATAGGGTTGAAAAATAGTCATAGTTAGTTAAAGAGTCAATAAAGCCCATATTAATAATAATAATTGTAAGTGGTTGACCATCATTTAAGAAAGGGACCACAGTTAATTGCAAACGGACCATAATTAATAAATAAAGTGGTTAACCCATGTTATGAAAAGGACCACTAGTCCTTAGGTTGTTGAAGCTCATTTAGCTATAAATAGTCGTAGTTAGAAGGGAAAGATCATCGAGTATTAATTTTTTAATCGAGCTCTGCTCTACTAGAGGTTGCCCCCTCGAGGAGACTAGTGAACATTGCTTTTATCTCTAAATAATAAAATACTTGTTGTTTTTCTCATTTTATTCTATGTTTTGTGTTGTATTTCTTCACATATTTGGTATTCTAGAATTTCTTGCAGGTCAAGAGCATAACATATTTGGCTTTGTTTAGTATAATTTAGTTTTCTTTACATCCTTAGTTTGACATTAGAAGCAATGAGAATATTGCCCAAGTCAACTATTGATAGCTTCATCAACAATATGATGGCTTGATTTCCTATCTTAATTTTTTCAAGTGTAAATTACCATAAGAAAAAACATAATTTTGAAAGTACATATCCTAGATGTGATGTTTTGGATTGACATGTATTTTTTTCCTCGAAATGAGCTATTTCTAATTGTTGTTAATATCTCTGTAACACCTTTTTAAATATTAATGTGAAAACTATTTTTCTTTCTAGTTTGTAATTAGTCTTGGTGCTGCTTTAAAAATTTTGACTGTCATTTATGTGTTGTTAGCTGAGTTATGTAGTGTTTGTGAATGCAGTGGTAATAATCCATTTCCTTTATATTGCGTCTGCTTTTGTTTATTCATTTCTTCTTGTTTAGAGTAAGATTTTTGTTGTTATAGTTTGTTGTCTTTGAAGTAAGGTTCGTTTTGATGGCACTAAGAGTGGATGACAATGCATTCTGAATGGGTTTTGATTTGTGATTTAAGGGGTTATTGTAGTTTGATTCAGAGCTGTAACAACCATGGTGAAAATTCCATGTAAAAATATATAAGCCATGATGATGGGACACATATTCCAAGATGAATGGTGGGAGAAACATCCTAATGGGTGTTGATTTAGTTTATTATGGCTAAGGAAATTGGAAAAGGCAATGACAAATGTTTTGGAAAGGCATAAGGAATTAATTGGCATTTTATTTATGAAAATAGTGGAAATTAGGAAAAAAGGAAGGTAAAAGGTCACAGGTTGCATGTGAGGGGGAAATGAAAGAAAATAATGGAAAATGAAGAAAATAGGGGCCTCATTAATAAAAAAGGCTTCTGAGGATAAGCTCTCTCATTATTCTCTTTCTCTCTCATACTCTTGGATACTTAGAGTTTTCTTGGAGCACTCTTGGTGGGTGTGGAATGCTTGGAGTTTTGGAGCAAGAAGGCAAAGGAAGAGCAGGAATTCGGAAGAGGCTATCGATATCAACAGCTACAATGGGTTTTGCTGGCAGGTAGTGAGTTGCATGTATGTTTCCTTCATGAGTTTTGACATGCATGGCATATGCATGTGGATTTTTTGTTGTGATCTGTCATTGGAATGGAGGATGGTTGGGATTGATAGTGGATTGCCTAGCCTTTCCATTGCTTTGATAGCCATGGTGTTGTGGGTTCATTTTCTTGTTTTCTCATTGGTTCTCATGTTTCCTTAGCTTGGGTTGGGCTATTAGTTCCTGGAAGCCTTGGTTAGACAAACGCTCTGGAAGCCCTGTAATGACTTGGGTTGAGTTACTAGTCCTCAAAGCCCTGGTTGGAAAAATTCTCTTGAAGCCTTGTAATAGCTTGGGTTGACTTACTAGTCCTGGAAGCCTTGGTTGGACAAACGCTCTGGAAGCCCTTGGTGGGTTGAGTTACTAGTCCTAGAAGCCCTAGTTGGAACAACGCTTTGGAAGCCCGGTAAAAGCTGTGGTTTGAGTTACTAGTGTTGGAAGCCTTGGTTGGACAAATACTCTGGAGCATGATGACAGTCGTGGGTTGAGTTGCTAGTCCTGGGAACTGGGTTGGAACAAACACTCTGGAGCCCTAGAAGGCTAGGATAGAGACCTATCTAATGTTGGTTTTGTGATGTCCAACCATGAGGTGGAATCATTGTTTGATGGGTTGAGGTGAATGGCTTATGGAGGCCCTAGATGAGTTTTGATTGATGTGTTCTATGAGATCCCACATTCATGCTTGGAATATGGAATGGGGGTGAATGGATGAAGAGAGATTTGGCCATTCTACGGTCGGGTGGAATGTGGAAGTCCCATCCCAGGTTTGGATTTAATGTCATTAATGAAAGGTGATATCTCGTGGTATTTCTATGAGTATTATGATGGATTATATGTGGTATATGTGGCTGTGATTTTATTGATATTTATCTCCCTATTATGTTGGTTATATGTATACTTTATGACAACAACTATGTATGGCTCTCAACATGTTTTTACTTGTATGTGAATGGAAAATGTGTCTATGACCTAATGGATGAATATGTAGCAAATGGCATGAGGAAACAGTGGTTCATAGCGATTCTTAGATAAGTATAATATCCCTACACTTAATTTTGTTGTTTACACCTGTAGGTTACATGTCGATGATATGTTTGACGAAATTCCTGTCATGGCTAGTAGGGTTTGGTCAAGGTATTGTTGAGCTTATTGCATTTGCTTCATTGTTTCCTTGTACTTTATTAATTTCAAGATATCATTCCATTCTGGGTAGTGGCCTAGGCTTTGGGCCTGAAAAGGTGGATTAATTCTAGGGGCCACTGGAATAGAACTGGAAATTTTGGTCCACAGTCGTTGGCATGCGGACCTATGAGAGAAACTTTGGGTATCTAGTCATTCCGTTACCCATAGCATGAGAGCGACTATGGTCAAAGATGTCCATAACATCAGTGTGACCCAAGGACAGGCTGTCTCAGTGGTTGACTTGTCTCCTGAAGGTTATGTTGATGATGTTGGATGATTGTGTGTGATTTTCTGTAGATTATGCTTCCTTAAGGTTACCTAGGAGGTCGAATCATATCATAGTGGCCTCTCGTCACATGTTTACCCCAGTTAGTCTGTTACTTGGGTAGATGTGGGAGGAGGGTGTTACAAAGTGGCATCAAAACATGGTTGCACTCTCCTTGGGTTTGTGTTGATCATGCTTTCATGTTGGTTGCATATGTGTTCCTTATGCATGTAGTCCATGTGCTTGTTGCATTTACATGGTGTTGATCATGATTCTAGTGATGTCTCCATGTGAAGGTTGAAGGTGTGGTCATGGAATATGTATTCATGTGTGTATGGTTGATTATGCATTGTTATGCACGTCAGTGATCACATATTATCAAGTGCATGTGATATGGTTGTTGTTGTCATGCCTGAGGTCATGGTTTGTGTAGTTGATATGGTCATGCATTGATGACTGGACTCTAGCTAGAATGATGTGCATATGGTTTTGTACTCATGTGTTATATGTATATATGCAGTTGTTACACATGTACGGTCTTGGTTATAGTTATGCATGAATAGTAGGTCAAATATGCCTTGTGAAGTCATGGTATGCAATTTAGGTCATCATGATGCTATTAGTTGTGTTGGGCATGGAATCCCCCCAAGGCATGTTTTGACCAAATCCTTTTGTAAAAGCTCCGCGAATTGCAGGCACGGAGCACGAAATCATAATAGAGTCACAAGGTTGTCCGCCCTAGTTTTTGTAATGTAATGTCGGCTGGATAGACCTACCCATGGTCTGAAGACCATGAGATTGTATAAATAGAGCGAGGCTCTAAGTGTATAAGATAACGAATAGAGAATAGGATAAGAGGATGAGAAGTCTAAGTGGTTGAGTAAAAGTGTAAAGTGTGTCGTTGGGTCGTAGAGTAGGGAAGGCTCTGCAGCTGAGTGCGCAGATGCCTAGTAGTCCGCAACTGAGTGCGCGAACCCCTGAAGCTGAGTGCATAGGGCAAATCGAGTTTGTAACCGTTGGAAGAATCAATAAAGAGAAGTTTACCATATTTCCATGCATATTTTCCTATTTTAATAAATGATTGGCTATAATTTGCAAGTATACTGTTTATTTGCTGCATGAACTTATATGAATGTTTTGTATAACTAATTATAACGTAAGACATCCAAGTACATGAAGGTAATTAATTGGTATAGGAAGGTAAGTAAGATCTCGGGTAATAGCACAGGGCACGACTCTAGTAGCACGGAAGCTCCATGACCCCTGGTTAGGGCTACGCGAAGGTAGCGTATCTGGGCATGACTAACAGGGAAGTGCACGAAGTGACCTACGTGCAGGGACAAACAGTGGGACCAGTCGAACCTCTCAGACATCTCAAGGGTGCGGAAACCTGGTTCTAGCACCCTCCCATACTACAGGTGAGACCTCAGTCCGCGCTCCGCGGACTGTTGCCGAAAGGGCCAGTAGTACAGGGATTTGTTTGTATAATTAACTCTGAACCCAGGTTAGGCCCCAACAAGCCAAAAAATGGTTCCGTTGCAGGGACAGGGATCTACATAGAGATGTCTAATGTCGTATCACTGGAATCCGACAAAGAAAGGAATTGAAGATTGGTTGGATAGGAAGATTCACGAATTCACGGCATAGGAAAACAGGAATCTGTGACTACCAACGGAAGAGTGGTTAGGCTGCTACTTATATATAGAGACCCATGAAATTTTCTTCGTATCCTTCCCCACTGAGTTATACGAGTGGATAGTGAAGCTAACATATAACCAAGGAAGGTATAAACTCGACAGACCTATTTGTGGACTCCAGAATTGGTGCGCAAACTGGAAGTATCACAAGATAAGATCGCGTACGTTGTTGATCACTGGCTCGATCGAATCATAGGAGGATTCATCACCGAATTGATAGTAGATACTTTAGTTAGTTATAGCGAGGCAGAATGATGCTTCCTCAAAGGACCGTGAGGTAAGTATGTTAAATCTTTGAACACTTGGATTAAAATGCTACTGTGTGAAAAACGGGTTATGCGAATAAATTGATGTTTGGGGCTATGCGAAGTGGGAGAATCTATAGAAACTAAGGTAGCATAGAACTAGAAACTAGCCCCTTGATTTCACCTTCACGAGGGGGCGAAAAAGAGCTCGTGAAGGTCTCGCCAAGAAGTGCGATCAATCTGATAAGGTAGATAATTCTGCGCATACCACCCCCACCCACACCACCACCAGTTTCAGCGTCTTCACCCCCGTTTTCGCCCATTCCACCTCCACCACCACTGCGAAGCAGTATGGCAAGCGCGATAAAGCTACCAGTGTTCAAGGGAGTACGGAATGAAGATCTGGACTAGTTTTGGTTCGTGATAAAAGCTGTATGGGAAGCACAGGGAAACATAGATGAAAATATAAAGAAGGCAACATTGGTCAGCGCTCTGCAGGATCGCGCGCTGACCTGGTACATTAAGAATTCCAATGACAATCTGAATGTGGGGATCGTGGATATCCAAGCTGTGCTAAACAAAGAATTTAGCATGCCAAAGTCAGAGGCACAGTCAATCATTGGGTTCAAGGAAATCACAATGCTACCAGGTGAGACCCCGTGGGAGTTGGATAAAAGACTGAAGTGCACAATTCGTGAAGCAAACATGACATTAACAGATGGGAAGCATCGTGAATGGTTTGCAGCATCATTAACGCCGCACCTACCAAATACACTGTCACAACAGAGGCTAAGCACTCAGGCTAAGGCCTTGGAGGTTGCGATAAGATTACACGAGATCCCGATCCAAGATCCCAAACTAGGAGTTTAGCAGATTCACGTGCAATTGAAAAAATTGTGCCTTAAGATGCAGAGATTGAAACAAGACAGGACAGCCTGCCCAGAGATGCACGATGAGGTATGGTGCGTAAAATGCAAGGGCCAGGGGCACGACAAGGACCACTACTTGGTGTTCGTGATTACCTTTTGGGAGGAGGGCCAATGCCACTAAGACCAGAGGCATAAGCAGGACCAAGCGCGGTGCCTGCACTATGGTGCGCGATTTGTCAGATAGGAGGAAATCATGCTATAGATAATTGCCATCTATTACAGAAGTATACGCAGAATTCACAATAGTTGTTCTATAATTTCTGTAGGTCAGTGGGACATGATGAGTGCACCTGTAGAAGTTATGAGCTGATGATGGATCAAACTCCTACCTACACAGTTCAGACCGAAACACGGCTCCTTGATCAAAACACAGGAATGGCATGCACTGGATTTCATGGGCACAGACAAGGCCGAGGTGGAGGGGGACCAGGAAGAGGTCACGAACAGTTGATATGTTACAATTGCGGAGGGCCAGGGCATTATGCTCATGATTGTACAAATCCAACACGACCTTCATGCTTGTATTTTATGTTGTTTGATCATGAGACGAAGGATTGTCCCACACTGATAGCAAGGCTGTGTGATAAAGGAGCACTCTAACCTCCCTCGAATCAGAACCTGCAAATGATGAGGTCTGAGTCACGCGAGGAAGACCCTAATGTAAATATCATGCTCCGGAGTGGAACTACGATAGGGGACGACAAAGGCAAGTAGCCTAAAGAAAGTACCTTGGTTTGCAAGGCTCCAACGAAGGAACCAGAATTTGATTTGGAGTGCACTAAGGAGACCTTCATGTAAGCTAAGAGGAGCTTCATTGATGCCTCCACTTCAGGAAGTAAAGATAGAATGGAGCCAAAAATGGACCCATCGATGCTCACTACATTCTTGGAGACATGCATGAAGCTGTTGCGCGACAACAAGGCTGTAAAGGGGATGCAAGAACTCATAATTAGATGCGCTGGGACTGCGCTAGGAGAACCATGCGTAGTCTGGAAGCTCGGGAAGCACACAATGCGAATAAGAAGGGAGATGAGATTGACCGCGCATATTAGGGAATATGAGATGGACCAAGTGATTCTGGATCTAGGATTAGACGCGAACGTCCTACCCAAGTAGACATGGGAGCGCATGGGCAGGCCTGCGTTGCAATGGTCTCCTATCCAACTGCGAATGGTGAACCAAAAAAAGATCTTACCTATGGGGAGATTACAGGGAATCACAATAGATATCAAAGGAGAAATCGCGCTAGCAGATTTCGAAGTGATAGAGATTGTTCATGACATCAATCCCTACCCTGTGCTATTGGGAATAGATTGGGCCATTGACATGAATGGAGTGATAAATCTAAAGAAGCGCAAGATGATCTTTGAGAAAAAGTCTCTGTGTGTAGTGGTACCTTTAGACCTTGCAAAAGGATCGCGCTACACAGATCCAGTGTGTGACTACAACAACGATGACGATTTGGACTACATCTATAAGATAACTGTGCAGGAGAAAGATTGGGAAAATCCAACTGCGAATGGCCGAATTTGATGGGAGCGCGAAAGCTCCTGCACATCAGATTCTGATGAGGAGATAGAACGATGGCAGAACTAGTTACACAAGGTAACCATGCTCAACTATAACATGATCACGGGGTCGCTGCAATGCGTAGCAACAGAGGTAAGAGATCTGCCTACGCATGATAGGTTAGGCAAGGTGGATGACTTCCTGAACAAATTTGAAAGAGAAGTACTGAAACAACAGCGCTTTGACACTCTGAAATGGGTACTGTGAGCTATGCCCACAAGATGGTGGGGTACGCACCAAAGAAGTTTTGAGGACTCACGCCACCGCAGAATAATGATGCGCACATGGTTTGGGAAGCCTCCGATGTGATTAACAGAAAATATTGTTGGAAGAAATGGCATGCGCACCCACCTATTCAGGTGGATACAGGCATGTGGTGCGAAACCTGCATGAATGCACACAGTCCTCATGGTAGGAGACAAGATCAGTAAGTAGGTGCGGGTAAGGAAATGGCGCGAACAACCCCTCCGGTTGTGACCACGAAGTATGGAACGACCAAGTGCGTAGAAGGATATCCACGCAGAAGCCCTTAACAAAGTGCGCGAAGTGCTGAACAAGGTCCACAATGCGAAGCGGACTGACTGGGAACTATGCATACCAGCGGTTCGATGGGCTTATAGGACTGCGTGCAAGAACTTGACCGTGTAGGCACCACCAAGGCTGGAGTATAAAGAAAATGTTGTAAGCACTATAGTACATGAAAAGCTTAGGTTGCGCATGATAGCACCGGTGGATACGACGGTTCACGGAACCTTGGAAGAAGAAATCCAACAGGGAAATTCTAGGCTCAAAGAACTTAAATAAGAAAGGGTACGATTAAGGAAGAAAAGCGCTCTGGTAGACGCAGAAGTCAAGAACCTGGAAGACGAGATAAAGGAAGATTTTCTCGGTAGAAAGACCATGGTGATAAGGCAAGATGCGCACGATCACAATTACAAGTTTGAGGCCTATCGTTGCGAATTGATCAATCTGATGCCTTGGTTTAGACTGCACATTACTAAGAGAATAGACCAGGGTAGTGCGTTGCAAGTGATAAAGTGTACGATGCCGCCCGTAACAATAAAAGGTGGGTATTTTCCAGGAAACATGATGGATGACAGGATGAAACTTTACGCAGGTGGTGCAACCACCTGACTAGCTGAGGGAATTATAGTCTTAGTGCTCCAGGCAGTTGAAAGGAAGCGCAGGACTATAAACTATTCTGCCTGGGAGCTGCGTAATGTTGGAGCTGTACACAGAAGCAAAGATTCACAAGGTCCGCGATCGCGCACGCAAGGCTGTGTTGCCGTGCAGGTTGGCTAGAAAGTAACCATTGAAGTCACTATTCACGATGGGATGCTTGACATGAGACCAAATGGAGCGGGCGACATGCATTTAAGACGCGATTTATGGGAAAGATTTGGGAAAATCTGCCGCTAAGGGAGCATTAATGAACTGGATCTGTGGGGAATGGTCGAATTCAAATTCAAAAAGCGCTATAAATTACAAGGGGTTTCCTAGAAAAAAACACTTGGTCATTTGTGAATTGAGCTATTGACCAGAGCCCTGTTTGTTTTGTGCCGAACATTAATTGAGCCCCTGAGTTCGCAAGTGATAGATTTCTGGATGGACGAAATGTAGTAGTTGAGGAAGTTATGGAAATAACAGAAATGACTGCTAAAGAGGCCGCGTAGGCCCTGATTGTGGGGGTTGCTCCGGAAGGTGCCAAGATTGTGGTAGAAATCCTGAAATCACCGCGCACAATAAGACCAAGGAAGGATAAACAAGCGATCATTCTCATATGTGTGTCCTCGCAGAACTTGCTACGCACCAATCTGTCAATGGAAGACAAGGGGAAAGCCGTCACCATAGAGACCGACAAAGAAGAAGAAGACCTAGAGGACCTTATCATTAAAGAGGACGAGGACGAAGGCATGGAGAAGGAAACTGAGCTTGCGGACCCCCTGACAAAGCTTCCCCCCTATGTCCCCCCATGGAAAGGGAGGGTTAAAGTGCCCAAGGACCTTGACGAGACCAAGAGCTAGCTCTAGGTCCCGCTCCTCCCAGACAACATTATTTTTTAGGGCACGCACCTGGGATGGGTGCCAAGCTTAAAATTTGAATATTGGGACCTCGCTAACAACAAGAAGTTCCCTCACCTTGAGACCTCGCACCTCATGAAGCCCAAGAAGAACACTGTGGTGGGGTTTATATAATTAGAGCTGCGAAAGCGGTTGCATGGAGTGGAAAAGGCTAAGCTACTTAACCTGCTATGGGCGCTGCATTTCCACCGCGTCCCAATAACAATTTTCGTTATCAGGCAGTTGCTCTGCCTGGTGCATGATGGGTGTTTGTGGCTGGAGGAGCCCATCCCCATCATGACAAACTCGATTCCCCGCATTTCCTGGTTTCCATGCAAAGGAGAGGACCCCGCAGACATCTCAGAAGGGAAGAGAAGTGATTTGGCCATCGCGGAGGCCATGAAGAATAAATACAAGCTAGTGAAGAAGAAAAGGGGCTATGCCATATCCAACATCAATGATAAAGCAGTGAGAGTGGTGACACAAATACTAGCTGGTAAGGTTATGCGCAAGTGTCGCGTGGATGAGGTACCGCGCCAGTGGTAGCACTTGTTGAATAGTGCATGGAGGGGGTCCAGGTTAACTGGTCCAAGTTCCTCTGCAAGGAATTCTTGGAGAATTTCCGCAAAGCTCAAGAATAGGGAAAAATGTTCCACTATGCATGGCTTTTGCTGTCCATAGTGCTTGTGGCAGGGGAATTGACGAAAGATAGTCAATTCCCCACAATTGACAGGAATCTGCTGGAGGCCGTGAAGTATACTTCGCTTTGGGCCACAAAGGATGCCAATAGGATCTGCGATAGTAAATGTTATGGGTGTTCATGGAGATGAACCTCAGAATGGGTATCAACAACAAGCCATGGTTGTTTCCCACTGTCTACAACAGCCTGCAAAGTTTTGCGGAATTTAAAGTGGACATCCATAGCATATACATCAGAGCGCGCAAGGACCCGACCAAGAAATGGAGAAAGATATGCTTTGTAGCCATGGACAATGTCATATTTAATGTACTAGAGACATGGCTGCCAGAGTGGCGCACTCCAGACATCGCGGAGATAGAGAAATCAACGGCACAAAGGAAGAAAGAAGAGGCCAAACTGTGCATTGCACAGTTGGTAGAAAAGAGAAGGAAGGATGCAGCAGAATGATGAGATGCTGCACAGACAAAAACTAAACAGGACAAGGATGCAGTAGCAGCAGCAGTGTAGGAGGCAGTCGCAAAGGCGCGCGAGGGCCAAATGTTGCCTTCACATGGGCAGGAAGTAAAGGAAGAAGAGGGAGGTGCTGACCCACAGACTGTGTCAACACAGTTGAAGCGCCAACACCCAACCGAGCAGACAGGGCCGCGCAAGAAGGTCAAGGCATCGAAGTTGTCTATTGACCCGATCACCCCAACCGAGGGTGATCTGCACGACATTGGCGAGACAGTGCATGATGTCACCTATGAGGCCTTCCAAACTTTTATGTAGGAGAACCAGATTGTGTTGGGGGCCCTCAGAGCGCAGCTGCAAGAGTTTTAGGTGCACGCTCCCTAGGCTGGTACCCTTTCAACTAGCCTGGCAGTTGGAACAACGACATCAGAATAGATGTTGCGTGCTCGAGTGACGAATACCATAGTACTACCACAAGGGGCACTAGTGACAAAAAATGAGGCCGACAGGCCTACGGTTAGTGCGCTGAAAGGTCTCAACATCAACATGGCTACACTCCCTGTGGGAGACCTTATACATTCTATAGGATGGGATAACTGCAGAACTGCGGGCTAGGGAGAGTTGCGCACTGCAAGTCTTCAGTGAGCAGCAAATCAACATGGAACAGTTGAATTTGTAGCACGATGAAGTGGTGTTGTAGAATCGATAGCTGGTATAGGTACTAGATGAAGCTTGCCAAAGCATCTCGGAGCTGGCCATCTCAGCAAACACACCAGTAGAGGTGCACTTCCACATGTTAGCAGTAGGGGTGTGTTGAGTCTTGAAAATGTCATTCATTTCCATTACACTTTCACTATTATGTCCATTATATCACCTCCATTTCACTAATATGCCACCACATTCATCCCACTTTCATTATCATTGGGCCACATTTATGTTTTTCCAATCTTTATTAATTCTAAGCCTTTTAAGTGAATTTTTGGTTAAAAATTAGAAAATAATGTGCATATGCTTATACCTAACAAATGGGTTGAGGTTGTTGACATGTGTAGGTTGAAAGGAGGCTTCTAGAAGACCCTTATGTGGCACTCTAAGGCCAAATTCGAATTTGAGTGGAAAGAATCATGGGATCATGAGGATATGTGTCACATCTCCTAATTGTATTGTAACTCCAAGAAGACATGTGTCTTATCAGTTCCTATTTTGATTACGACTCTAGAGGTAGAGGGAGAGATTCATGGACTCTCATTAATGAAATGGATTCTCATATTTTTGTATAAATAGGAGATCTCTCTCCTTCATTTGTTAGCTTAGAGCTTAGCTTGTTAGTCTTTTAGCTTGTGAGTTCTTTAGCTTGGAGTTTGTAGTTCTTCCTTGATGGCTTTTGAAAGCTTTGGAGTGCTTTGTTGTACTTTGTAATTTTAAAGAATTTGAATAAAGCTTTGATGTTCTCAACATGGAAGGAGATGTGAAGTAGATGTCATGGAGCATATTAGAATGTAAGGTAGAGTAGATTTCATTTTGTAAATTTTGCTTTGATTTCATTATGTCATTTGATTGCTTTCAAGTTGGTAGATTAAATTTTTCATTCATGCAATTTTAATTCATGCAAGTGTGTTCAACCGGTTGATTGTAGGTTAGTAATGCACATAGCTTTTTAATGACTAATGACATGACGGAATCATCTTGTCCTTCTGCTGATTTATTTTTCTGAGTTCTAATTCCAGCATTGTTATTTCAATCAGTTTTGTTTTGCTCATTTACTTTCCTACAATTTAGATATCATATTTCTTAACTTGTTCATGATTGCTTCCCATAAGGTAGATTGAGCTGAAGGGTAAAGGATCAGAAGAGTTGAAGTAGTATGATTAGTTTCCTTTATGCAATTTAATTTCTTGAAATTTAGATACCATATTGCTTAACTTGTTCATGATTGCTTCCCATAAGGTAGATTGAGCTGAAGGGTAAAGGATCAGAAGAGTTGAAGTAGTGTGATTAGTTTCCTTTATGCAATTTAATTTCCTGCAATTTAGATATCATATTGCTTAACTTGTTCATGATTGCTTCCCATAAGGTAGATTGAGCTGAAGGGTAAAGGATCAGAAGAGTTGAAGTAGTGTGATGAATTAGTTTCTTTGCTTTAAGTCTTTGAGTTGCTTTAAGTTCAGTTTTTACTTTCTTTTTCATACAGCAGCAAGGATATTGGGTTTCATAGTCACTAGCTCATTGATTGGTTGTTGCATTCCATTTTGATTGAAGTAGCTGCATATTTACACTTTTGTTCAAGTAATAATTCCATCAATAACATGTTTTAAGATCTTTTGAAGTGCTAAGTTTTGGAAGTTACCATTAGGGACATAGGCCTTGTCTTGAAATCTCTATCCATACTTGTCCTTTAAAAGTATTCTTAATACCTTAGAATAGGATTTCCATTTGCATTAGACACTTTAGGAAACCAACAAAAACAAAACCCAAAAACAAAATAAAATCTATAAAACAACGAAGTAAGAAAAAGGTTAACTAAGCACATATGGTGCACCACACTTCATCAGTTTACGATACCCGGATTGATAATTTATGTAGAGCAATTTAAGACATTAAATTGACTAGACATTTTGGCACCGTTGCCGGGGAAGTGTAATTAGGAGACCTTATTTCTTACATCTAAAAAAAAAAATTAACAATTCTTGAGTATGCTCTCCTCCTGCACTTTGTGTGATTTGGAGGATCAGAAAGAGGATTGTTATGTAGGAAAAAAAAAAAAAAAAAAAAAAAATTAATAATTCTTGAGTATGCTCTCCTCTTGCACTTTGTGTGATCTGGAGGACCAGAAAAAGAATTGTTATGTAAAAAAAGAAAAAAAAGAAAAGAGGAGACAAAATAAACTTCATCATTTCAATTGATTCAATAAAAAAAATGAAAAATGAAAAAAATGAAACTCAACTGCTTTGATAGGTTCAAATTGTCCAAAATTGTCTGGTTATGGTTTGTAGTGGTCTTCAAAACACTGTATCCTATTATAATAAGGTTTTGCAACTTAGCTGCGGAAAGTACCCTGATTCCGCAGCTAGTTGAGAATTCCGTAGTTGTTTCAAGGTTTAGCAGGTTACAAGTGTCCAATGGAGAAATCGACCACATGGGCATCTCTAGAATTGTCCCGACATGGATCCTATCCTAGTCACCCAGCTCAGATCGATGAAAAACCAGCCTAAGACCTCAGTCAAAGTCATGTTTTTAGCATGTTTTTCTTTGAAGACTTTGCTGCCTGAAATTGAAAATCATTAATTCTTCTTATAAAAATTTACAATTTCAGAGAAAAAAAAGAGAGAAGAAAAACAATCTATGGCTATCCTCAATCCTATCTTTCATTGTGGCCTCAATAAATAAATAAAAAAACGAACAAAAAAACAAAAAAATCTGCAAAATCCTTCTCTAGTTGTCTGCCTGACATTTGTAATCAGCAGTAGCAAGTCAATGTTAGTGGAAATCTTAAACACTCATCTATATTCCATCCATTGCTGGAGTATCATTAGCATTGTTACAACTACTATTTGTTATCTCAATCATTCCTTCCATCCCTTAGTCCAGCTGGAGCATCCCTACTGAGACCATACCTATATGGAGATGCCTGCCAAACATTTGTGAGAAAATCAGTGGCCTTCCTTGCATACCAGTTAGTTTGTAGGTATTTATGGTGCAAGACTTTTGCAACAAAATTGTGAACGAAAGAAGACTCTAAAAGCCAAGCTACTTTTCATTTCCATGGTATTATTGATATACATCCAGAGACATGGAAGATCTTACAGCTACTGCGTTAGAGGCAAATCTTCAATGACGTCTTCCTGAAAGTGAACAAAACAACTGTGAATATGTTGCAAAAGGAGTGAAACATATGTGACTTATGACTATCCCAATTTGAAGAATATTAGAGCGCTGATGGCAGGTCTTCAGGTTGCACTGAAGGAAGAGCAAGAAGGCGTATTTTTGCTGAAGAAATCAAAGAAGATACTAAATAATGGTTAAATTTGTTTGTGCTGTGATCGCATATAAAAAAAAAATTCAAAATCAAATTCTACAGGCCGAATGCAGAACAGTAAAAAAAAAAATGTTAACTCAGGAAAAACGCAAAACAACAGAAAAACGTCAAATTTCAAACGCTTGATTTGCCCAAACAGAGACGAATTTGAAGAAAAGAAAACATGGGTTTTTTTTCCAGCTGGGTCAATTAGATAACCCAGAAACTGTTTGAAGAAATTTGTGGCGGTCTGGGAGAAATCCTTGGTTCTTTGGAGCCTCTTTTTGCCTTCCGCGTGTGAAAAAAACAGTGTTTTTTTTAACAAGTTGCGGCCATATTTCAATTTCTTTGAGAAATCCGCTCAGATCCGATTTCCTTGGCTACCAGGTCATCCACCGTGTCACTGAATATGTGAGGGGAAAAAGATTTTTATTAAATGAACAAATAACAGTTCAAACATGTCACGCCTTGGTTGTTTGAGGTAACACGTCTTCCGCCACCCGTCTACCCATTTAACAGTAAGATAATCAAATACGACACTTCTCCAATAGCTATTCCTATGACTCGGCATTTTACTTGCTAAAATATCGGCACAGTGCTAATACTCATGGATCTTGTCTTCATTAACATGTTTAATTTTATCATGACGTGCTTGGCAGTTTGATCATATTTTCAACCAAAAACTCTGCATTGTTTTTCTATCCGCTCTTCACAGCACCTTGGCCTCTAATACGTCTACGATTGATCTCAATCTCATTAGTGCAAAAACACATGTTCAAGACCGTATAGTAGGGGCACATTTTTTCAGTCCTGCGCATGTGATGCCACTCCTTGAAATTGTTCGAACAGAGAAAACTTCACCGCAGATTATTGTTGACCTTATAAATGTTGGAAAGAATATAAAGAAAGTCCCTAGAGTGGTGGGAAATTGCACCGGCTTTGCTGTCAATCGAATGTTCTTTCCATACACTCAATCGGCTCATATGTTGGCAATTCTTGGTGTAGATATTTTAGACAAAGTCATCACAAGTTTTGGAATGCCAATAGGTCCATTCAGATTGCAAGATCTTGTTGGATATGAAGTATCTATTGAGGTTGGACAACAATTTGTTACAGCCTTCACTCCTCCACATTTTTTTTTTCTCTTCCACGCACACAGCCACTCCATTTCACAGTATTTTCTACACTCTATTTTCATTAGCTGCGGAAACAAGCCACTTTTCGCAGCTGATTCAACTTTCTGCAGCTGGCTCAACTTTCCGCAGCTGGCTTAACTTTATGCAGCTGTTTTGTTAAACTCTAGGTTGCAGGTGTCATCAAGCAAAACAAGCCACATGGGTAGTTGGGGGAATGTCAATACATGGATGGTGTCCTATTCATTTGGTCAAATTTGATGAAAAAGACCCCGGTCAAAGGGAAATCAAGTTGAGTGTTATCACTAAGTCACCACATTCAGTCGCCACACTGATTCGTTGCATGTCAAAAAAAAATACTAATTTTGAATCAATGAAATGAACAAGTTATTTTCTCACTTTTCTGAAGGTATTGATTAATTTTGGATTGATGATGAAAAATGAATGGCTAACTTTGTATCCAAGATTTTTAGCTACAGAACCATGCACATTTCGCATCTAAAGTCTAATTCCGCAGCCAGAAAAACCTCATTGTTCAAATCAACCTATCTTTCTCATACAAAATCAGATTTTGATGATTTAAGTATCGTTGGAAATATCTCAACAATATCTACACAATGAGAAATAGATCATTAGAGCTTGAAATGGAAAATAATGAAATAAATTGCTGAAAAGAAGCAACATTCAACTTGGGCACCAATTCCAAAGTAGGTATAAATTCTTTTGATTTTTCCTTTGAGAACTTGTTTCATTAATACAAATTCCTAGTTTTGTGTGTAAATATCATAACTAGAGAGATTGATTACCTCTCTCCTTTGATAATCTTACATTCCATTGCAGAATAAGTATTAGTTTTTTTGCAGGTTCTAGGAGGAAGGACAAATGACTACAAGAGAATGGTGTCTCTCTAAGAGACCAATTTGTTTCATAAGAGGATGATCAACAACAAAGAGGAAATATGCTGATGCAAAATCAGATCCAAACACTTGAAAAACTTTTAGATACTACTGTTTCTATCACATCCATCCATCACATCCATACTTCATAATAAACCATTCACCTCATTTCACTCCATATTTTCCATTTACATTCACATACACTTTCTATATCTTTTTGTCCATTCATAACCCACAAATAAAAGCAAGAGACTCATTCATATGCTTATTGCCCATTACCATTTCTACTCTCCATTGCCATCTTCCATTTTCACCTTCCATTCCTTGTCATTTTCATTCCGCAAATAAGCCCTGCTTCAATGCAAATTATTGAGTCCATAGTCCTTTGAGTCTAAGTTCTTTGTAAAAACACCTTGAGGTTTGCATGCCTTAATGGCAAGTTCTCATGCTGACAAACAATGGGAATACATTAATATCCCTTGTTCGTCAGATCTTCTAGGTGACTCGACTTCAGCAAATTCATTCGTACCTAGCAAGATGTGTTTGGGCATCTTGACTCTCATTGTCATCAATGGTGAGAGTTCTCGTGTTGACTAGTGGAATCCATTAATGGCCACTAAGCCAACAATTTCCTACTATGTTTGACATCAGAACATCTTTTCACATAGTAGGAATTGTGCCAATGAGTTTTGAAGACATGAAGACTATTATTTTCAGCATTTTGGAGCAGATTCAGCAAGTTTTAGTAGAAGCAATAAAAAGTCATCTTATCTCTCTATCCATGACTCCTCTTGTTCAACCACTTGAAGAAGAATATGATCATAAATTTTCAGCCACTACACATACAACTCACCCATTCCAAAGGGTAAGTGAAGGTACGAAATTTTCTAACTTTTGACCATAGAATTCCATAAAAAGTTAGAATGATAATTGTTGGAAAAACATTTCTCTTCCTCATTTCATAAAATTGCCAATACCATCAGTTGGGGGGGGGAATACATTCATATTCATATCTTGCCATGTCCATATCATATTCAGGAGCTCACATACTTCCAACATATATTAATTATTACATTGCTATTATGAGCATACAATGGCTTTTGAAAAAGTGCTTAAAGGATAAATTGGATACAAACAAAATCATGGTTGTCACACAAGAACCAACCATCATGAAATCCAATAAAGATATACTTTGCAACAATAATCAAAATATCATTATGCAAAGTTCAAAGATCAAAATAGAAGGCAACAAAAAAAAAATGTTGTAACACAAGAACCAACCATGTTGCAATTCAAGTGAAACACTTTGCAGAAATATGAAGTTATCAAATGATATCATGCAATTTAGTTAAGTCAAAGCTCAAGGATCAAAAGAGTTAATGTAATATATATTGCATGAGGACATTCAATAGCTTCAGTTGGGGCGTATGTTGAGTCTTGAAAATGTCATTCATTTCCATTACACTTTCACTATTATGTCCATTATATCACCTCCATTTCACTAATATGCCACCACATTCATCCCACTTTCATTATCATTGAGCCACATTTATGTTTTTCCAATCTTTATTAATTCTAAGCCTTTTAAGTGAATTTGTGGTTAAAAATTAGAAAATAATGTGCATATGCTTATACCTAACAAATGGGTTGAGGTTGTTGACATGTGTAGGTTGAAAGGAGGCTTCTAGAAGACCCTAATGTGGCACTCTAAGGCCAAATTCGAATTTGAGTGGAAAGAATCATGGCATCATGAGGATATGTGTCACATCTCCTAATTGTATTATTGGTTGAGGGGAAAGTACCCCTAGGGTCCTTTGGGTCGAGACTCTACCAGATTGAAAATTGCTTATTCAAAGAAACACACACACAGCCATTATCTTTACTGTAAGCAAATTCTAATGTTTAGGGTACGTACCTAAGGTCCTACGTTCGAGAAGGCCTTTAGGGTCCAAACTTTTCTTGGAGTTCCCTTCTTCTCCTTTGACCTGTAAAACAAACAAATCAAAGAACACAGCAGTACATGGACAAATACTTATACACAAACCATCTTCATGCTATAAAGTTAGTTATAAAAATCTTTAAGTAACTACTTGCATAAGAATTCAAGACAAGAATCTCATAAGCACAAAGAAAGATTGTTTCGGGAACCAAGACGTGTTTCTTTATATAAAGGCAAGTAAAGTACATATAACGGAAAGATTTCACCTGAAACACCTTCAGCAGGCTCCAAGCAAAGCTTCCTCCCGGATCCGTTCCAGCCTCAAGCCTCCAACAAGAGATCCTTCCAAGTCTTACTCAATGGTGATATTAAAGATGAATGATCACCAATACACATGGAAACAAGGGTTTCCTATGCAAAATGGGGGAATTGCAGAAAGCACCAAGGACTTCAGACCTGGTCTAAGGGGAAAATCTCAGCATAATAATCTTGCTCTCCCTTTTCTCTCTCCTTTAGGCCTTCCCTTTGATGTCTTTTTATACCATCTCCAAAGTAGTTTTTTAGTTAGGAGTTGGTTGGGAACAGTTGGGCCACGGGCACTAACAAGTGATCAGTAGGTAAAACCCACGATCTCCGCCTGAAAATAAGGAATTATTTATTTTTTTAAGTGTTTTAATACATACACGCGGGTTGGGTATACACAGACCCGCGTGTACACGCATTTAACTCAGGGCAATGTCGCGTATAAGGGATAAAACACTGTTTTTTAAATTTTAGGACCAGGTCTGGAAGGAAGGGTTTCCCTAGGCCATGAGTGCAGCATCACAAACCATAAGAGTGAGATTTGGAGCTATAACAGATGCCCCCTAATATATGAGGTCAGAAGGGGAACATGATGGCCGAAATATATTATGTAAGTACATGGAAAGGAAGTCTGTCGAGAGACCGAGGAGGACTTCACCAGAATTCAGCCTGCCAAGCCACCGAAAGGAGATCAGAAAGAAACACTGTCTGAGGCGGGCATACCCATGCTCAGAAAAAGTAAAGCATGTCCGCATATTAAGTACAAGAGGATCCACTAAGTATACAAGTATAAATGACTAGAAGATACATAATGGATCATCTGATCATGATGAGCAAGTACATGTCTGAATATCACATATAAGACTGTCAATGATGCTGAAAGATGCAACGGATCACTGATATCAAAGACTGATCCCAAAAGGTACCAACTGAACATGATGGAATAGGATGGTACTACACTGCAAACTCAGGTGCCAGCATATAGAATGTCGCCATGACTGACTGCAACATATAAGGTGGAGTGGTATCAACTAGCAGCAACAGGAGCAACTGTCAAGTGAACCAATGAATGCTGATACAACCTGAGGTCTTCACCGACCTCCGTGGTACTTTTCTACACCATGGGAATAAATGATCTAAAGTCGACCATGTGAGAAATCGTTTGATTCCCGGTCATTGATGTATACCGTTAACAAATGCAAGACTGCTCACCGATAATGATAATGAGCATCAAGGTACCCAGTACAATCTAACAAGTGTGAATAGATGAGCTGAAGTCGAACACCTGTAAGAATCTATCGATCAGGAGACAATGATGGTTTCCCACTGTCGATAGTGAAGGATCTGCCACTAATGACTGCAAACCCCAAGGTACTGCCAAATGGACTCTAGATCTTTGCCCTAGAGCAATGAGTCAGAGTCGATAGGGAAAGATCCGCTAGAAGGAAGGCATTAAGGCATCCTCCATCAATCTAGCGCGAGTGTAACCTGTAGGCCAATAATGTGGAAGGAATCGGACGAAAAAGATGTAGTAACCCAACCGAAGTACGTTTCCGGCATACACAAGATGTGGCTAGCGCACGGCAGAAACCCTATGAACCAACCAATAATGAAAGCTGACACAGAGGCGAGGTATCCACCAATAGGGTCAAATGGAAACCAAGGTACGGCACGAATCCCAATGTGTGATAATGTATGCTGATGTCGAACACAAGGGAAACCACTCAGTCAAAGACCCATGATACTGATCGATGCTGAGCACAAGGTGACCTATCAATAATGAAAATAGGGCCAGGGTGTGGCTCTAGGCCTGCCCTCAGAGCAAGGTGTCGTCGTCGATAAGGACAAGACCCGCCAGCAAGAAGTCAATGGGGACCTTCTCAAACCGGGACGAGTAAAGGACCAATATAGCTGATGTGATGATAGACATGATACTGACAACCAGTGATGTCCGACTGAAAAATGAGTCAAGAGACACCGCAGAGAGGCCGACTAAGGCTAACTTCCCTTGAACATAAGCACGACTCAATGTGACTATGTGGTAGCATATGATGACTCTGTATAAGTTCGCCATGCAGGAGGTACGAACGAACCCTCCATATGATTGGAAGAGATAACCAATCGGGGGAGGACTGACTCAATAACAAGGTTATGGCATACCTAAGTCAAACTAAATCCCACCCATGCGGAGGAGACTTTGTTTTGAGTGATTTGTTCAAGGGTGACACGACTGACTCTAGCTGCCAACAATAAATGGAAATAATGTCCCTGTTCCCGCTCTTTTTTTGGAATATTTAATTTTTTGTCTTTTTCTGTTAAGCCGGAAAAAGTATAAAAGAATGCTATGGTACAGTGGAAAGAACGAGTGTCGGTGAAACAAATGATCTAGTTCCTGGGGAAGGAATGTTCCTATGCTCAATGCAGGGAGGTGAAAACTGGTCAGTGACACTTAGAGGTATGTTCCCTCCACGGATCAGGGTATGTCAAGCTGCAGCAGTCAAAGGTATACAAGGTTGATTTTGCAGACGTCATGGTCAAAAGTTGGCTTAAACACGAGTCCAAGTGAAGCCGGCTCTAAGCCAAAAGGTGCAAATGGTCAACATGCAATGCAGAAGTACAACTCGACACACATAGGAGCCTCTAGGGTATAAGGCCAGAATGAAGCGAAGAAGCAAAGAGGAATGAGTCTTCAACGCATAAGTCATGGCGGGACTACAGAGGACTCCTGAGCCTAGGGATGAAAAATCAGCATGAGTGCCAAGCGACAAAAAGGTACTAACTAGGGCACCCATGATAAGGTAGGCTCTACCACACAAGTCATGATACTTCTAAGCAATGAGAAGGTTCTGCACCATGACTTGGTGGGGTCGATCCTAAGGCAAAATGGGAAAGGAAACTGATAAATGCACAATGCAGGTGGAAAAACCTAACCTATATGCCAGTTTCGAGAACCAATACCTGTCAGAATGGACCAACCATAAACTTCCAAAGGAGAAATCTTTCAAGTTCTGTAAACATAAATAAGAACACTAGACGAGAAGTTAATGCATCCCACATATAAACTTCATGTAAAATCTTTGTGTTATAGAATACAAAACTTGAAAATGCGTACCTCATATATACAATATGGTACAGGGAACCACGCAGCCTTGCAGCTTATGCATAATAGTTCTGCTGAACAAACCCCTTGCAGGGCTCAGGCCAAGGGCTCCTTTGGTAGTCATAACTCATGGCTTCAAAGAGTTCCTCCTGTGAAGGCAAAGCAAGATCTGAGAAATCATGAGAACTAGAAGGATCAAAGGAGGGAATTAAAGGGTCCCATGTCCCTATAGGATGAATCTCTCGGTCAACCGCCGGGATCAAGTCCCAAGAAGGAGAATAATAAGTCAAAGGATCCTTCTTAGAAGCAATTGAACATTGAGGATTCAATGCCACATAATTAACCCGTGGTGGGGTAGAGTCTACTTGAACACTTGGAACAAACCAAGGGGCATTCTGTAGTAAAGTCAAATTAGGGTGGTGATTATCAGATGCAAGCTGATCAATAGTGACAATATTCCCGTTATGAGGAAAGCACAGTACTCGAAAGAGTGAAGACACCACAACATTCATAGCATAGACATAATCACACCCAAGTAGCATATTAAAGTCTAAAGGGCTATCAACCACCATCATATCGATTAAAACAGTCTTCCCACCTAAAGTGATAGGCACTTGAGGAAGAACACCCATAGATTCACCAGGCCTTCTATCATAGGCTAACAACTGACTCTGAGCTGTCAACAACTTTGGGGAACCCAAAGCTTTCCAAGTCAAAGAGGATATAATACTTGCAGAGGATCCTTCATCCACCATACATCGATAGACATTTGTGGAATTCACTTTGACCTTTATTTGGAAAGGTGCAGCGGAAGGAAGACGAGGCTCAACAAGACTACCCCAATCAAAGGAAACACTCTTAGAACTTGGAGGGGGAACATTCGAAGAAACCGGAATGCCCCCTATAATAGAAGACTCTGTACTAGAGATCAAACAAACTCTTTTGTTAGGCCCTTCACCCCCCAAAAGAGGAGTGTAATCGGCCAGCGATTGCACTGGCTTTACCACATTTTCAACCGATGGTTGATGGGATTGATGAGAAACCATATCAGAGCTAGGAGTAGAAGTACTTTCAGACTCGGACCATATCCTTTGAACCTCTGGAATACCAGGGCATAAATGAGTAAGATGGTCTCCCTTGCATATCTTACAAGGGAACTTAGGTTTAAAACTTCTACGTCCAGGTTTCTTATCAACCTCCATTCCGCCAACATGAATAGAAGTGGTTTGCGGAGAGTCCTGAACATGACTTGCAGAGGTCGGTGACTCTTTGCTAGTATGACTCGCAGTGACTAGACTCATTCCCCCAGCATGACTTGCAGCGGCTGAAGACTCATCTCCAACATGACTGGCAGAGGTTGAGGATGAAGTGCTAGTGTGACTTGCAGTGACTAGACTTGTGCCCCCAGCATGACTAGCAGTGGCTGAAGGCTCATCTCCAACATGACTGGCAGAGGTTGAGGATGAAGTGCTAGTGTGACTTGCAGTGACTAGACTTGTGCCCCCAGCATGACTAGCAGTGGCTGAAGGCTCATCTCCAACATGACTTGCAGAGGTTGAAGATGAAAGGATAGACTTATTCTTCTTCTTTGACTTCCTTTTTCTCCTTTTTTTAGATTTCTTGTTACAAGAAGGAGGAGAAGAAGGAATCCCAAATTTCTCTTTAAGAGAAGATGAACAATGAGCACCCATGTGATGACCTTGAAATAAAGCATTCAACTGAGAAGCTTCAAGAGCATTTGGAATATTCGGAGTGGACCATAACCAAACGGGTAGTCCAACATTCAACCCAGGAATATTCAAAGTGGCCATAAAGGGAGTACCAACGTTTCCAAAGAAAGGAAAAGCACAAGGATCCCCTTTCGGGAGGGCACCTTGGTCGGTTTCCACGGGAATATTGGCCATATCGAACTGATCCAAAGACCCTTCCGCTACGGGAATATAGAAATAACTCTTCAAGGAATATGGATAAGCAATCAAAACGTTTGCCCTTGAGGAGGCAACTCCACATCTACTGAAAGAAAAACCAAAAGCCTTTCAAGATCGGTAGAGTGGTAAGCCAGGCACTCAGAACACAAAGTCCAAACGTGACTAGACAAAAATACCTAAAGCCAACTATATACAAGGAGCAAAGAGCACACACTATAAAGTCCCTAAAGATACAACCAGTCAAACAACTTCCAAGTATTTCCGCTCCGGGTGATGAGGACCGGACACCAAAATACAAGAAAGTGGAGTCAGGGGCCTTCCGAAGATAGTCTGGGATAATGACAGCCCAGTCCTATCAGCGAAGGTAACAGAGGAAGTTATGCTGACCTCCTAACAACAGCCTGCGCCGGTGCAAGCCCCCAAGCTTCGCAAGGGTGCCCTCCAGTAGTACTGTCGAGAGTGATGCAACGTCAACCTCAGGTGCCACGAGATTCCCCTCCGCAGCCACCTGTGTAGATCCCTAGGAGAGGCAACTATGGGCACCAACTCATTGCAGAAGCCAGGCGGAACAGTCGTGAGGTAAGTTCAGACAAGTAGGAGAGGGGGTATCTCTCTTCACTGTCTTCACAGACCCTCGTGCTTAACTCCCAGATCTGGAGCTTTCCTGGTCTTCCTAACGCTATTGGATTTTCTCTCGTTATTCAGACTCTTGTGTTTGACGTTTTATGTGGCCTTGGAGAGTTAACTCTCCACTCGCCTAATCTAAGGCCCTAAAATCCTAAACTTGTTGATGTAACTGACTAAAACAAAAAGTTCTAGTGGATTTTAATTAGCGCTTGATTTATTAGGCTGTTCTTTAAGTCACAAGGTAATGGCGATGAAACGAGTGGTGTTTTTTGACGCAAAAGAAATTATTCTAACTACATGCACATGCACTTTTTCGTTTTTCGATGAAAAGTAATCTCTACAGGGTTTAGAGGAACTTCAAATAAACAAAGTTTTTTGCTTTCTTTTCAAACTCCACACTCACAAAAGCTAACAAAGCTATGTATGCATAAAAAGGGATGCAAATCTATCCTAATGCAACAACTATATGTGAATGAAAGATTTTAAGACTACTCTGCAAACAAAGAAGGAAAGTCGCTCACTTATCAAATTTGTCTTGCCACTAAAATTCTTAGATAGAATATGATGTGCTACCAATCATTTCGTCCAAACAATAAAAACAAGTTCTAAGATAAACATAAAGCCCTTTCACTTCGCAAAAAAGGAAATCAAATGAAAAGCAAGTTTAAGAAAGCGAAACTTAAAACTTTCAAAAGATTTTCTTTCAAACAACAAAGAAGTCTTTTTCAAGGAATGCTCTCAAAAATACTGACACTAATGATTGAAGAATAGGCAACCAAACACTTTTGCGAATTGACACCTTTCAAATGATGAAAACCCAACAAAAATAAATGTGTTTGAAATCGCTCTTGACAATCAAAAGCAGCAATGAAAGTCCAAAAGATCAAAAGACAAGTCTCAAGAAAGTGATAACAAACAACTTTCCCGAAACGAAGGAGCAAATGGTCACAAAAATGATTTCGTCAAGCAAACAAAAAGGGTCACCAAAGCAAAATGAACACAAAGATTGAATCCAATCTTCCTACTCTGCCAAAACAGAGCAGTCAAGACTCTTAACCAGAAATCTTGTGTGTCAAAAAACAATGACGCTTGCAATCAACGAAAACAAGACTAATACTCCTTATAACTAGAGAGAGTTCAGAACAAGATGCCCCCTGTTAAACAAAGGACAGTTACTGGAATATGACTGCTTCAAACTGACCCAAACCACCAGACAAACATTCAGCAAAAAGAAAATTTATAAATCTTGAAAATTAGATAATATACGCGCCTGCAGTGATGTGCAGAGTGCGTGTACACACGACTGTAACTTAGGAAACCTGCGTATACGCAAGTTCACTTAGTACAACTAGCGTATATACGCTTCTGTAATCAAGCAAAACAACGTATATGAAGATCTTCAAGAAAAATAAAAAAAATACAGACTGAAAAAACTGGAAAAGCTTAGAGTTCAAGAACAGATTAGACAGTCAGAGCCAGCAAACAGAGAGGCTGAGCCTTGATTGGCTTAAAGACTACCCAAACTAGGAACAACAAGAGTGTTGTTCCCCAGCGGAGTCGCCAATTCTGGTTGAGGGGAAAGTACCCCTAGGGTCCTTTGGGTCGAGACTCTACCAGACTGAAAATTGCTTATTCAAAGAAACACACACACAGCCATTATCTTTACTGTAAGCAAATTCTAATGTTTAGGGTACGTACCTAAGGTCCTACGTTCGAGAAGGCCTTTAGGGTCCAAACCCTTCTTGGAGTTCCCTTCTTCTCCTTTGACCTGTAAAACAAACAAATCAAAGTACATAGCAGTACATGGAAAAATACTTATACACAAACCATCTTCATGCTATAAAGTTAGTTATAAAAATCTTTAAGTAACTACTTGCATAAGAATTCAAGACAAGAATCTCATAAGCACAAAGAAAGATTGTTTCGGGAACCAAGACGTGTTTCTTTATATAAAGGCAAGTAAAGTACTTATAACAGAAAGATTTCACCTGAGACACCTTCAGCAGGCTCCAAGCAAAGCTTCCTCCCGGATTCGTTCCAGCCTCAAGCCTCCAACAAGAGCTCCTTCCAAGTCTTACTCAATGGTGATATAAAAGATGAATGATCACCAATACACATGGAAACAAGGGTTTCCTATGCAAAATGGGGGAAGTGCAGAAAGCACCAAGGACTTAAGACCTGGTCTAAGGGGAAAATCTCAGCATAATTCCCTTTGATGTCTTTTTATATCATCTCCAAAGTAGTTTTTTAGTTAGGAGTTGGTTGGGAACAGTTGGGCCACGGGCACTAACAGGTAAAACCCGCGATCTCCGCCCGAAAATAAGGAATTATTTATTTTTTTAAGTGTTTTAATACATACACGCGGGTTAGGTATACACAGACCCGCGTGTACACGCGTTTAACTCAGGGCAATGTCGCGTATAAGGGATAAAACACTGTTTTTTAAATTTTAGGACCAGGTCTGGAAGGAGAGGTTGCCCTAGGCCATGAGTGCAGCATCACAAACCATAAGAGTGAGATTTGGAGCTATAACAATTATAACTCTAAGAAGACATGTGTCTTATCAGTTCCTATTTTGATTACGACTCTAGAGGTAGAGAGAGAGATTCATGGACTCTCATTAATGAGATGGCTTCTCATATTTTTGTATAAATAGGAGATCTCTCTCCTTCATTTGTTAGCTTAGAGATTAGCTTGTTAGTCTTTTCGCTTGTGAGTTATTTAGCTTGGAGTTTGTAGTTCTTCCTTGATGGCTTTTGAAAGCTTTGGAGAGCTTTGTTGTACTTTGTAATTTTGAAGAATTTGAATAAAGCTTTGATGTTCTCAACATGGAAGGAGATGTGAAGTAGATATCATGGAGCATATTAGAATGTAAGGTAGAGTAGATTTCATTTTGTAAATTTTTCTTTTATTTCATTATGTCATTTGATTGCTTTCAAGTTGGTAGATTAAATTTTTCATTCATGCAATTTTAATTCATGCAAGTGTGTTCAACCGGTTGATTGTAGGTTAGTAAAGCACATAGCTTTTTAATGACTAATGACATGACAAAATCATCTTGTCCTTCTGCTGATTTATTTTTTTGAGTTCTAATTCCAGCATTGTTATTTCAATCAGTTTTGTTTTGCTCATTTACTTTCCTGCAATTTAGATCTCATAT
This sequence comes from Pinus tabuliformis, assembly GCA_031772625.1. NCBI lineage: Eukaryota > Viridiplantae > Streptophyta > Pinopsida > Pinales > Pinaceae > Pinus > Pinus tabuliformis. The sequence goes on along the minus strand of CM062808.1, from coordinate 289,476,476 downwards.
TGCTTAACTTGTTCATGATTGCTTCCCATAAGGTAGATTGAGCTGAAGGGTAAAGGATCAGAAGAGTTGAAGTAGTGTGATTAGTTTCCTTTATGCAATTTAATTTCTTGCAATTTAGATATCGTATTGCTTAACTTGTTCATGATTGCTTCCCATAAGGTACATTGAGCTGAAGGGTAAAGGATCAGAAGAGTTGAAGTAGTGTGATTAGTTTCCTTTATGCAATTTAATTCCCTGCAATTTAGATATCATATTGCTTAACTTGTTCATGATTGCTTCCCATAAGGTAGATTGAGCTGAAGGGTAAAGGATCAGAAGAGTTGAAGTAGTGTGATGAATTAGTTGCTTTGCTTTCAGTCTTTGAGTTGCTTTAAGTTCAGTTTTTACTTTCTTTTCATACAGCAGCAAGGATACTGGGTTTCATAGTCACTAGATCATTGATTGGTTGTTGCATTCCATTTTGATTGAAGTAGCTACATATTTACACTTTTGTTCAAGTACTAATTCCATCAATAACATGTTTTAAGATCTTTTGAAGTGCTAAGTTTTGGAAGTTACCATTAGGGACATAAGCCTTGTCTTGAAATCTCTATCCATACTTGTCCTTTAAAAGTATTCTTAAGACCTTAGAATAGGATTTCCATTTGCATTAGACACTTTAGGAAACCAACAGAAACAAAACCCCAAAACAAAATAAAATCTATAAAACAACGAAGTAAGAAAAAGGTTAACTAAGCACATATGGTGCACCACACTTCATCAGTTTACGATACCCGGATTGATAATTTATGTAGAGCAATTTAAGACATTAAATTGACTAGACAGGGTGCGCAAGGCACGGGAGGAAATGACAAAGGTTCAGCTGAATCTGAACCTTCTGATCACCAAGCTGCGGTTAAAGGTGTAGCTGTCCACCCCTCCATAAGTCAGAGAACAATGTGCTAGCACTATTACAGTGGGACTAGACGAGATTAGAAGTGCAGTGCGAGACTGCACTAGCATGTTGGAAGATTCATTTGAGGTCCTCACAAATCTGCAGGAGGACCCCAACATCTAGTGCTTAGAGACAAAGGTGCGAGAACTCCAACAGTAGTATGACAGTGTTAAAGGAACTACGCAAATGGTGGCCCTCACTCGGAGGCTCGTGCAGATGCAACAGGCCAAAGCGGTGAAAGAACAAGTGAATGCGACACAACACAAGGAAGCAGTCCTAAAGGTGCGCGTTCAACCTTGGATCGACAAGGCCTTCACCATCACAGCATAAATTGAAGGCAAGCTCACACACATGGAGGGGATATAGGCAGAGATGGAGAGAAGTACTTCTGACACAATGGTCTGAGAACAACGCATGCAACAGGTCCAGTAGGTAGCAACTCAGTGCATTGCCGACCTTGCAATAGTTTGAGCAAAGTTGGAAGGACTTCATGCAAAGATCTCCGCACCAACAGGGTGACTCGAGGGCGAGTCACGATGTTTATGTTGGGGGCTTGTTGGGCATGGAATCCCCCCAAGGCATGTTTTGGGGCTTAAAGCCCAAGTTTTGAACAAATCCTTTTGTAAAAGCTCTGCGAATTGCGGGCGCGGAGTGTGAAATCATAATAGAGTCATAGGGTTGTCCGCCCTAGTTTTTGTAATCCAATGTCAGTTGGATAGACCTACCCATGGTCCGCGGACCATGGGATTGTATAAATAGAGAGAGTCTCTAAGTGTATAAGATAACAAATAGAGAATAAGATAAGAGGATGAGAAGTCTAAGTGGTTGAGTAAAAGTGTAAAGTGTGTTGTTGGGTCGTAGAGTAGGGGAAGGCTCTGCAGTTGAGTGCATAGAGGCCTAATAGTCCACAGTTGAGTGCGTGGATCCCCGAAGCTAAGTGTGCAGGGCAGGTTGAGTTTGTAACTGTTGGAAGAATCAATAAAGAGAAGTTTACCATATTTCTATGCATCTTTTCCTATTTTAATATATGATTGGGTATAATTTTCAAGTATATTCTTTATTTGTTATGCGAACCTATATGAATGTTTTGTATAACTAATTATAATGTAAGACATCCAAGTACGTGAAGGTAATTAACTAGTATAGGAAGATAAGTATGATATCGAGTAATAGCGTAGGGCACGACTCTAGTAGCACGGAAGCTCCACAAACCCTGGTTAGGGTTGCATGAAGGCAGTGTATCAGGGCGTGAGGAACAGGAAGTGTGCGAAGCGACCTACGCGCAGGGACAAACAGTGGGACCAGTTGAACCTCTCAGACATCTCAAGGGTGCAGAAACCTGGTTCTAGCACCCTCCCATACTACTTAGGGTGAGACCTTAGTCTGCGCTCCACGGAATGTTGTCAAAAGGGCCAGTAATACAGGGATTTGTTTGGCTAATTAACTTCGAACCTGGGTCAGGCCCCAACAAGCTAACATGTTGTTATGATGCTAATGTGTTGTATGTTTAGCATGCAGGTATGTAAGTTAAGGATTGTCATATGATTTAGGTTTATGTAGATGTATTTTGATGTTATGGTTACATTCATGATAAATGTTAGTTGATTATTGTGGTTATATGCACATGTGCGAATAGTCAAGAATGATAGTAATATGTAGTTTTATGCATTGTTGTTGTTGTTTTATATTAGATAGCCTAACGATTAGGTTATATGTTGTCGATGAAGATGATATATAACTTATGGTTGTTATATGTTAGTAACTTGACGATTAGGGTTATTTCATTAAGATCTTGACGTATGTGTATCATGCTAAAATGGATTAGCCTATGTAGATGGTTAGGGTTATGACATTTAGGTATGAGTCGACTTATTGTGTTGCATTGTGTGTTACTAATATAGACCAATCATACATGTGTGATTGTTATGCATAAATGATAAATTCTTATGAGTTATGATGCAGATATGTTAGTTAGTTAGTGTTATGGATATCATGATCTTATTTATATTTGAGTTGACATGTTGTAAAGTTATAGCCTGCTAACTAGATTTACTGTGCAGACAAGATAGCCTCCCCTGAAATACACTAAGGTATGAGTTTTCTTATTTAGTATACTCGGGGCTACATTCTTGATTATGTCATCTATTTGATGTTGATTGTATGGTGTCTATCATGTCATCTAGTTTATTTATTTAACATGGTATGTTTTCAAGTTGGTTGAACGTTTGATGAATTGCATAATATGAGTATGTGTTCAAATGATATTGTTCTAAGATGATTGTACTAATACATAAGATCCGGATTTAAATAGGAACACAAAAAATTATAGAGATAACCATAAACAAAAAGATGTAGTGGAAATAATACTTCAAGTCATTAATGTAAAATACTGAAATATGCTTACAAACAGAAATGGAAATAAACTAGCTAGGGTGATGGTAGCTTATCTCTGAGAAGAGATGTGGCAGCTACATGCCTCTAAACTGTGTTACAATGAGGCTCGAAGGCCTATTTATTGTTGAGAAACAATGGAAAACCCTAAACATCAAAAAACCTAACCCTAGAAGATGAAATGCCAAACTTTGGTCCCTATTTGGGTAAATTGGTACATCAACTTCCCGGGGTCGTAACTTTGGCATACCATCTCTGTTTGACGTGCACAATATCTCGTTAGAAATATCTATCCGATAACTACAACTTTGGGATTCTCAGTTTTCTGAAAAAATGTCGTTTATGGCTTCAAAACGGCTCTGGAAGTTCAGGACTTGAAAAACTGCTAAAAATAGTAAATTGTGCTACAATTAAGGAAACTGAAAAGCTAAAAGAAACAATAGTGGGGGTCCAAGTGGACTTGGTAGGTGGCCACCAATATCCACTTGGATCAATCCTCCCCCTTTAGGAAGCAATGGTCCCGATTGTGTGGAGTTCCTCCATGAGATGAGGAAACTTCTGCTGAACTTGGTCCCTAGTGAGCCACTTGCCCTGGTGAAGGAGTTGGCCTGCTTTGACAACTCAATACAGTTGGATATTCTGCTGGCCAGTGTGCTTAATCTATGTGTCCATGATCCGATCAGTTTCATCTTGTTCCATGCAATTTGGATTTAAATCTATGGGTGTGAGTTGTTCTGCAATGTCGGGTGTGTCCAATAATGGTGGAAAGTATGGTCGAAGGTGGTCCACATTGGACACTAGGTGTAGGCCAAGGAATGGGGGAATGCTGAGCTCAAATGCATTATCTCCCATAGCCTTGGTAATGGTGTAAGGACCATATTTGAGTGGTTTGAGTTTCCGATAGGCTCCGGTAAGGTGTTCCTTTTGCGAATTCAACCAGACTTTGTCGCCCACCTTAAACTTGTGTGGCACCCGATGTTGATCATGTCTCTGCTTGTACTTGGCATTTGATTTCTATATAATGTCATGGAACTGCTGGCGAATATGTTGGATGTGATCAATGAAGTTGTTTGCCTTATCTATTTCATACTAGACATGAACCGAATCTGCGTGAGTAGCTGCAAATGGCATGGCCACATCAATGAGACATAGTGGCCAGAATCCTAAGCCCACCTGAAAAGGGTTGTGGCCAGTCGACCTATGGAGAGCCCAGTTGTAGCTGTGCTGAACATATGGGAGGCTCTCGTCCCATGTGCATGGATTCTTTGAGTTGTACATGCGCAGAATGTGTACAATCATCCTATTGACAACCTCTATCTGGCCATCAATTTGAGGATGGAAGGCTATGGATTTAGTGAGTTTTGTGTCCAACATCGACCAGATATTGGACCAAAATGTAATGACGAACTTGCTATCTAGATCTGAGATGATAGACTATGGGATCCCAAAGTGTACCCACACTCGTTCAAAGAAGAGTTTAGCAGTGGCTTCTGTCGTGGTATTCTTCTTGTAGGGCACCATAATGGCCATCTTCGAGAAACTGTCGATGACCACAAAAACACAGTTGTTTCCATGCTTAATGGAAGGAAGGCCTAACATGTAATCCATGGAGATGGATTCCCAAGGTCGACTAGGGGTAGGCAGCGGGGTATAGAGGCCTTGCTTCTTGATGGTCGGTTTGGCAATGGCGTAGGCAGTGCATGATCTGATGTACTTCCCAACATCCTGTCGAAGATTCGGCCAATAGAAATACTTCTGCAGTACTACCACCATTTTCTCGACCCCAAAATGCCTAGCAGCCTGACTGTAGTGTGCTTCCCAAATCATCTTGGCACGCTCGCTTGAAGGAACACAAAGGTGACCCAGGTGGCATAATAGGGCATCCTGGAGGTGAAAATCTGGAACATGCTGACCCTCCAAGAGTGTATGGTATGTGTGGCCAAATTCTGGCTTGCTTTTGTAGAGAAGTGGCTAATCATAAGTCTCGTGCCCCCAAGAATTGAGCACGGTGGTTAACGCCATGATCGGTGGTCGATTAAGGCAATCTACAACATTATTAGTGTTGCCCTTCTTATACTTGATATTCAAATGGAACTATTGCAGGTATGTGGAACACTTTTGATGGCGATCATTTTGAAATTTCCCTTGGGTCTGTATGAATTCCAGGGCTCGGTGGTCTGTGTGGATGATCGTTTCCTTCCCAAAAATGTAATGCTTCCATTGTCTGCAGGCCTGCATAATGGAATACATCTATTTGTCATAAGTGGGATACTTCCGGACTTTGTTTGAAAGTGTCTCATTGTGATATGCCACTGGATGCCCGTGTTGAGTAAGGACTACCCCAATGGCATAGTTAGAGGCATCTGTCTCAACCTCAATTGGTTGTTGCAAGTCTAGTAATGCGAGCATTGATGTTGAGAAAAGGCAATATTTCAACTCTGTGAATGCCTTCTGTTGAGATTCAGACCAAAAAAGATTTTCTTTCGCTCCTCCTTTGGTGGCTTGACTCAAGGGCCAAGTGATATGAGAAAACCCCAACACGAACATGCGGTAGAAGTTGGCAAGACCTAGAAAGCTGCGAAGCTCTGTTAGAGTGGTTGGAGATGGCCAATCTCGAATGATTTGGATCTTGGCTGGATCCACATGCACCCCTTGTTCATCGATAATGTACCCCAGATACTGAACCTGGGTCATGCCAAAAGTGTATTTCTCCAAATTGACACATAACTTATGTTTCCGCAGTGTTTGGAGAACCTGTCAGATGTGGTGGAGGTGCTCTTCCCAACTCTGGCTGAAGATCAGGATGTCATCCAAGTATACCACTACAAATGAGTTGGTGAATGGCCACAAGATGTCATCCATTAGCCTCATGAAGGTTGCAGGAGCATTTGTCAATCCGAAAAGCATAACCAACCATTAGAAAAGGCCCTCCTTGGCTACACATCGGAGGGTTGGATTGGTACCTGGTGATATCCTAATTTCAAATCGATCTTGCTAAAATATTTTTCCCCCATCAGCTGGTCTAGGAGGTTATCAATATGTGGGATCAGGTACCTATTACAGACAGTGATCTTGTTTAGCACCCAATAGTCAATACAGAGTCTCCAAGTCCCATCCTTCTTTTGTACCAACACGATCAGGCTCCCACAGGGTGATGAACTCGGACGGATGTGACCTTTCTGCAGCAGCTCCTAAATCTACCTCTTGATTTCATCGTTCTCCAAAATGGAGCATCGATAGATGGGTCCACTGGGCAGTGGCACACTTGGGGTCAGATTGATGGAGTGCTTGACCTGATAGTGCAAAGGAACCCCTGTGGGGGACGTGAAGATGTCCTCGTACTCCTCCACAGCCTTGTCCATCTGTAGTTGTCGTGCGAAGGGGCCCTGTCTAGAGGTCGTGGCCACTGTCTTCTTCTTTCCATGAGGGTGTATCATCAAGAAAACAGATTTCCCGATTTTGGAAATGATCTTACTTCATTGTCTTGCAGTAACCAGAGAGATAGCGGTAGGCGGTGCTACCTCCGGTATCCTATACAACTTATTTCCCAAAGTAATAATAATAGCACCAGGCCTTGATTCATACACAACATGTCACTTCCACAATTATGGTTGTCCTAATAATACATCACAAACTTCAAGGGGAGAAATGTTACACAATACCTCATCCGTGAAGGGCTTAATGTTGTATGGAAGGCGACACTACTGGCTCACACGAAGATCTCGTCCTTGGTGAAGCCACCAGATGGTGTACAGTTGTGAATGTGCTATGGTCGGTAAGCCCAGCCGCTTCACAACCTCTATCGAAATGAGGTTCTTTTGGCTCCCACTGTCAACAATGAACTGTAGCAGGGAGCCCTTTACCCACATCTGGGAGTGGAAGATCTGCTCTTCCTCCTCTGGATCTTCGGGTTCCTCCTTTTGGATCTTAATGGTGGCAATGGTGGCGTTGGGCTCTGCATTGATAATCTGATTCCCTTTGTCATTCCCCTTGTCGGGTTTTGACTCAGAGTTGGAACATGCATCTGATTCTGAAACCTTTAGCTCAGCCACTAGTGACTGCTTGGCCCAACACTCACTTGTGTTGTGAGTGGAGTTCTTGTGGAACTCACACCACTTTCCTGTGTCCTTTTTCGGCTTCGCGGTGCTATTCTTTGCTTGTAGCTTTGGCGGGTGTTTCTTGGGCCGCCCCACCTTGGCTTTGTCCTTTTTTCTGCAGTTTGGGGTCACCTTTCCCTTACTTCAGATTCACAGATCCAAAGTCTCACTTCTTCTGTTTAAACTTTTGCTCGACCTTGATGGCATATCGGTATGCCATGCTGAGTGAGTGGATGTTCAGGACTTCTATTTCTTCATGGATGTACGTGTGCAGGCAGCCGTAGTATTTGAGTATCAAATGTTGCTCCGAATCCTTGATACCCAACTTTGTGCGAAGGGTATGGAAAATATTGGTAAACTTTGGCACATCTTGGTCCCTTCCCTACCGCGGCGTGGTCCACTTTATGTATTGATCCTCATAGCTTTCGACAGGGTAGTACTGCTCCTTGATGGCATCCCGGAATGAATCCCAAGTGGGTGTGGCTGGAAATAGTGAGTTTGTACTTTCATCCTTTTGCTCGTAGTAGGTTTCCCACCAGTCCTTGACGTGGGAGGCTGCTTTGAGAAGAGCGAAAATAATCTTTTCCCGTTGGAAAAATCATGAATAGAAAAATAACCCTTTAGCAGATTTAACCATTTATCAACAGCATCTGTGTTTATTTGATCCTTGAATATGTGGATTTCAAAATTAACTTGTACCTTAAACGGTGTGGCATTTCTCGAGTAGCTGTTGGAAGCCGATGCGTCGCCCCTGGGTAGCCGCTGAAGGATCTGGGCAAAGTTGTTCATCATCGCGTTCCTTTGTCACTCGAGCGATTCTTCGAGCAAGATTTTGATAGGATCTCTTGCCCCCTCATCTTTCTTTTCATCCGCCATGGGAGGCCGTCGGGATTTGTGAGGCTGGTCTTGCAAAGGTTCAACTAGTTCAAGCCCTAACTCCTTATATCCCGACCTCGTTAGGGACATGCAAAGAAAAACAGAGAAAAAGCAGACTGCTCTGATACCACTGATCCGGATTTAAACAGGAATGCAACAAATTACAGAGATAACCATAAACATAGAGATGCAGTGGAAATAATACTTCATGTCATAAATTTAAAATATTGAAATATGCTTACAAACAGGAATGGAAATAAACCAGCTAGGGCGATGGTAGCTTATCTCTGAGAAGAGATGTGGCAGCTACATGCCTCTAAAGTGTGTTACAATGAGCCTTGATGGCCTATTTATTGTTGAAAAATAATGGAAAACCCTAAACATCCAAAAACCTAACCCTAGAAGATGAAACGCCAAACTGTGGGCCCCGTTTGGGTAAATTGGTACATCAACTTCCTGGGGTCATAACTTTGGCATACGATCTCCGTTTGATACGTGTAATATCTTGTTAGAAAGATTTATCCGAGAACTACAACTTTTGGAAGAGAAATATTAGTCTATGGACCCATGTTGCACTCAGTTTTCCAAAAAAACATCGTTTAGGGCCTCAAAACGGCTCTGGAAGTTCAGGACCCGAAAAACTGCTAAAATAGTAAATTGTGCTACAATTAAGGAAATTGAAAAGCTGAAAGAAACAATGGTGGGTGTCCAAGTGGACTTGGCGGGTGGCCACCAATATCCACCTGGATCAACATATGTGTTGACAGAGTTGATAGGTACTTAAGTGTAGTAGGTGACAGTTGTAGCATTATGCCTAATGACTATGAGTTGACTATGGATTATGACATGATTGTTAGTCTTGCTAAATGTTGATTTCAAATTGATAGATATGATTGTCTTGATATTTGGAACATGTGGTTGAAATGTGGGATAGTTGCAGGAAACATGTTGGTATTAGTGTGATGAGGTAATAATTGATGTGTTTATATAACTGATAGTTGGGTGGTGTGACAGTATATAGTAAGACTCATTTGCAACAATGTAAAGGTAAAAGAAAGGAATCAGGTAAGAATTCCTTTTGGCTATGTTTGGAAACCCTAATTCCAAACGAATGAGTGCTTTGCATACAAGGATTCTTCTTAACCTTGATTTTGTTTGACATTATGTGGATATGTGCTAGATTCATGAACAAGTATTTGACAGGTATATTAGCTAGTCTTTTGTTGCAAGTGGATCAGTCAAGGGGATTGGAGTCCCTTGAGAGATGGTGAGGATGTGTAGTTATAAGTAATGTGCTTGACACAACAAGGTAAGGTAACCCATGTATTGTTATGTTTATTTATGCACTGACAGTTATGAGTTGATGGCAGTATGATGCAAGGGATTGCATGGCAAAGCAATTGCCACGGAATCTTGAAGAAGGCTCAGGTTGAGCTTTCCTTGGGAACCATGGGGATTGAGTCATGGTGTTTGTTTCTAGCCTTGTGATTTTGGTCTTTTGTTTCTTTGTTGTGCTTGATTCCAGTTTTTTTGTGTCTTGTGCATGTACATGCCCCTTGGGTTGTGGTGTCGTTATTGGTTTCATGGTTTCCTTCTTGGTTGTTACTTGTCTTGCCTTTTATGTTTTGAGTGTCTTGGGAATTGTTTGGGAAAGAGGAAATTTGATGGAGCTTAGGAGAGCTATGTGGTACCTGAAAGGTAATGTAAGATTCAAATGAAGCTCTGTGCATGAGTAAGCACAACAAGGGGTAAGACTATGACAACCAATTGGACTAGTTGGGTCCATTGTTGTAAATGAACACTGGCAGGATAGGCAGGAGAAAGGTAACCAGAAAAGGTATAGTATATGGATGTAAGGTGTTGGATGCCTTGGCTATGTTGGGAACTATTGTTCTCAATGTCATGCATGTTGTGCATGAATAAAGGGATTTCTCTCAACTGTGACCTTGATATCTAGTATTTATGTTGTGATCATGATTTCTGTACGCTAATGACTGTATGCATATATGTATGTATGTATGTTGTTATCTGACAGGGTCATCATGGATCATGACTGTTTTATGCTAATGTCTATGTATATGTATGTATGTTACTATGTATCTATGTCACTCTCTGACAAGGTCATCAGGAATCGTTCTGGTGGAGGAATGATTGCTTACGTAGGCAAATGACATGAAGAGGTTCTTGATTTTATGAGGAATAAATTGGGAAGAGTAGTCATGAAAAATATATGAGCTCAATATCATGTGGTTATGAGTTGATATTATGTGATTATACTATGTCTATGTTATGGACAAATTATACCAAGGGATACATTAGCGAAATGAAAGCAATGTGGTTTGCGGCATGCTAGGATAAGCATGAATAAGACACTAGAAGTAAGGTTACTTGGTAGAGGTAGTGTGGTTTCAGATGTGTGGTATTACTATTGTGCATATGTTGTACATCTTGCATCTGTGATGATTGTGCGCATGTAGTATTGTGCATATGTAGTGTGTATACATGATGTTTATGCAATATTATGTACAAGGTGTTAGTGCAAATAATGTTGTATGAATGTTGCATATTCAATGTTGGTTATATATGGTGCTATGTAAATGTTAGATATATGGTATTGTGTACATATTGTACTGTACATGATGGATATGCGGTGTTATGTACAGATGATGCTATGTACATGTTGGATATGTAGTAATATGTACAAGTAATGTTGCGTGCATGTTGTACAAGTGGTTCTAGGTACATATGGTGTGGTGTGCAAGATTGTACAAATGGCGTTGTGTGCATGTGGTGTTGTTTACATGTTGTACAAGTGGCACTGTGTGCAGATGGTGTTGTGTACATGCCGTGCATGTGGCAATGCGTACATGTGGTGTCACGTACCTTTTGTGCATGTGTTACTATGTACATGTGGTATTGTGTACACGTCGTACAAGTGATGTAGTGTACATGTGGCATTGTGAAGGTGGCGTCGTGTACATGTCATGTTGTGCAAGTGGTGCAGTTTACAGGTGGTAATGTGTACATGTTGTACATATGGTACTAGTGCACATGTGGTATTGTGTGCATGCCATACATGCTATGTTGAGGGCATGTGGTACTATGTATGTGAATTGTGTAGTCATGGTATCGTGACATATGCATTCATTGTGTTGCACTCTATATACGTATTTTTGTTGTGTTGTACACCAGGTGTAGATGTATGAGTTGTGTTGTACATCAAGTATAGTTGTATGAGTTGTGTTGTATACCAGGTGTACGTGTATGCATTTTGTGGCTTCGCACATTGTGTGTGGATGTATGTCTTGTGATGTACATTGTGCACATATACGTACGTACAATGGGTGTAGGTGTATGTGTTTTATGTCAGGTATAGATGCATGCGTTGCATGGTGTTTGTATGGCATGTGTGTGATGCACACTATGTATATGTGCACCTGGTTGAGGAGAAGGCACTAGGTGTTTGTCAGGTGTAGCAATTGATCTAGTCCACGTACGAAATAAGAACAAGGAAAAAGTAAGGATCGATAAAGGATAAGTATCGGTATTGTATTTCAACTTTACTATGCATATAATTTATGATGATTACATGTGATCTATGATTTTGGTTTATCATGGTTACATGTGATTTATGATTTTTATCTATGATGGTTATGTTTTGAGCTAACTAGATGCCATATGTTTATACATGATGTTTTGGTAAAACAATTAGTTTGACTTATTGTGACAAGAAGCGAATGGGATTGAAAATGTACCTTATTGACAAGATACCAATAAGGTATGATGTGAATTTATTTCAATTTATTTTAAATCTAATGGAAGTTATGTTCTTGGTACAGGAATGCATGAACATGTCTGGTTGGGTGATTGAAATCAACTGCAAGAATTTTCAACGACAAAAGGAATTGGACAATGCAGCAATATGCTAGTAAATCATTCAAGAACAGGGCCATTGTGGGACACTGGTACCCAATAATGTCCATTGATTTCCATGAGCATGCTATGACTAGTATGATGGTTTTGAGGCAGGGATATGCCTTGGTTTTTGTACCTTTCGATGTGAGGAAACCTTACCAAGGGATGGACTTCCCAAGATGGGGGTGCTAGCAGAACTTGGAAGGTGAGTGACTGCACGTAAGGGGTTGATCGGATTGGTTGAGGGACTATGTAGCAGAGAAGGGAAGACCTGGGATGATTTTTTTTTTGTCATTAGCATTGTCAGATGGAATCAGATGCACATTGGGAGTGCGCCATGGAACAGTGAGTCAGTAACTGTTCACTGAGAGGACAAGTGGTGCAGGATTATAATGTTGGACATTGGATGCACTTTGATTGTGGCAATGGATTTTTGACTTCTTGGGAAGGAGGTGAATCTTGGTATTACTTGAGGGTGGAGGTGTGAGCCTTTGGATTCCCTTGTTGCAGATGTAGGCATCGTATCTTTTTATTTGTTGGTCGAGCAAATGTGTATATTTGTATATTATTGTAAGTATTGTATCGAGCTAGATTTATAAAGCTCCATAGATAGTATGGTTATTTGCTAGTTGAAGAAAATGTGTATGTATATATGTGGTTATTATTGTAAATATCGTAATGAGCTATGTAATAAAGCTCCAGTAAATGGTATATTTGTCATGTTTCAATATTGGTCATTGTAAATACTGCAATGAGCTATGTTATAAAGCTCCATGGGGAGTATGCTTTGTTTCCAGTAGTCTTGTTGGTTATAGGTGTCACTGAAAATCGAGGATGGTTTTCCCCTAATGGGAAGGGTTCTGTAACAACCCTGGTGAAAATTCCATGTAAAAATATATAAGGCCATGGTGATGGGACATGTATTCCAAGCTGAATGGTGGGGGAAACATCCTAATGGGTGTTTATTCGGTTTATTATGCTTAAAGAAATGACAAAGGTTTTGGAAAGGCATGAGGCATTAATTGGCATTTTATTTATGAAAATACTGGAAATTAGGAGAAAAGGAAGGTGAAAGGTCACAAGTTGCATGTGAGGAAATTGAAGGAAAATAATGGAAAATGAAGAAAATAAGAGCCTCATTAATAAAAAGGCTTTTGAGGATCAATGGGAAAGCTTGATCAATTCAGTTTTGGAGCTCTCTCATTATTCTCTCTCTCTCTCTGTCTCTCTCACACTCATAGATACTTAGAGTTTTCTTGGAGCTCTCTTGGAGGGTGTGGCATACATGGATTTTTGGAGAAAGAAGGCAAAGGAAGAGCAAGAAAGCACAAGAGGGCATCGAGATCAACAACTACATCAGATTTTCTTGCAAGTACCGAGTTGCATGTATGTTTCCTTCACTAGTTTTGGCATTCATGGCATATGCATGTGGATTATTGGTTGTGATCTATCACTGGCATGAAGGGTTGCCTAGATTGATAGTGGATTTCCTAGCCTTTCCATTTCCTAGATAGCCATGGAGATTGTGGGTTTATTTCTTTATTTTGCTTTGATTGGTTCTCATGTTTTTTTAGCTTGGGTTGAGTTATTAGTTCCTCAAAACCTTGGTTGGAAAAATGCTTTGGAAGCCCTGTAATGGCTTGGGTTGAGTTACTAGTCCTAAAAGCCTTGGTTGGAAAAATGCTCTGGAAGCCCTGTAACAACTTGGGTTGAGTTATTAGTCTTGGAAGCCTTGGTTGGACGAACACTCTGGAAGCCCTTGGTGGGTTGATTTACTAGTCCTAGAAGCCTTGGTTGGACAAATACTATGGAGCTTGAAAACATCTGTGGGTTGAGTTACTAGTCCAGGGAGCCGGGTTGGAACAAATGCTCTGGAGCCCTAGAAGGATGGGATAGAGATCGATCGAATGATGTTTTTGGTGATGTACGACCATGAGGTGGAATCATTGTTTTATGGGATGAGGTGGATGGCCTCTGGAAGCCCTCGATGGTTTTTTATTGATGTGTTCTATGAGATCCCACATTCATGCTTCGAATATGGCACGAGGGTGAATGACTAAAGAGAGATTTGGCTCAACCATTCTATGGTTGAGTGGAACGTGGAAGTCCCATCCTAGGTTTGGATTTTGCATCATTAATGAAAGTTTATTTCTCCTGGTATTTCTATGAGTATTATGATGGATTATATGTGGTGTATATGGTTGTGATTTCATTGATATTTCTGTCCCTATTATGCTGGTTATGTATATGTTTTATGACAGCAGCTATGTATGGATCTCATCATGTTTTTACTTATAAATGAATGAACAATGTATCTATGACCTAATGGATGGAATGGAAGTTAAAGTAATAAGGAAACAATTGTTCATGGCGAATCTCAGATAAGTATGAGACCCTTATGTTGGGATCTATTATTTACACTTGTAGGTTGCATATTTACTAAGTGTTTGACAAAATGGCTTTCATAGTTAGGCTTGGTTAGGTCAAGCCCTTGATCAAGTTTTCTGTTAGAGGATTTACCTTGGTGTCGTTTATTATCTTGGAAAGTTTCATCAAATTCTAGGCATTAGTTTGGATACTAGCCTTGAAAAGGTGGCTTAAATATTGCAGTGTCTGACATAGAACTGGCTGAAAAAGATTGTAGTGTCTCCCTTGTAGGCATTGTGGGAGTGACTATAAGGTTCCAGTTGCATGCATGCCTTGTCATGGGAGCAATTTTGGGTTTAGTTCATTTAAATGTTAGGTTAACTCAAGGGTTGTGCACCTAGAGTGGTGGGTTAGCTCCTGGGGGTCTTGAAGCACCAGAAGGAGGTTTTTAAGGTCTTGTTTTGTCGACTCCATTTCCTTAAGGTTACCTAGGAGGTTGAGTCTTATCATAGTGGCCTCTCGTCGCACATTTACCCTAGCTATTTGGTTTCTTGGGTAGATGTAGGAGGAGGGTGTTATAGATTCGTTTAAATATGCAATAAGGCCTTCTACGGAAAGTTTGGGCCACATAGGGCCATGCGGCCAAGGGTTGGGGCTAACCGCTTCCCCCCCTTGGCATAACCACCAAAAATCCAGCATGTGTTTTTGTGGTGCCATATAACTTGGGGCTGGTCCAAATTCCTCTGCGCCTAACCGCTAAATGCTAGGGTGTGACTCGCTGCGGTTTCATGGTAGTGTCGAGACCATGGGTTGGGGCTTAAACTCTAGCCTCCACGATTGTTGGAGCTCCATTACATTGTTGTGGTCTAGTGGGTAATACCTATGGGTGTCGAAAACTTCGGTTGGGGCTAAGCCCAAGCCCTCGGCTCACACCTTCTTGTGGTCCCATGGGCAGTAAGGTGACGGGGGCCCAAGGGCTTAGCCCTAACCCTATCCCAAATACATTGATTGACGAAACTTCAAATAGACCTTTTCTGCTATGTATTAATAAGTAACACCAGCAGTCTGGTGGTAAGGTTATGTGCTATGAGCCTTCAAGTCTTGCTTTCACATTCGATCGGGCCTTTTTCTGACCGTTTCCAAATTTTGTTGACCCCCGAGGTGCCACATGGTAGCCCATGACTGGGCCACGTGGCAACCCATCATTGGCCCAAAAAAACACTCCAACCACTGATCAAATGCACGCAAAAATTAACCAATCACGTGAGGCCACTTGGCAACTTGCCATTGGTCAACAAGGTATAGTTAGCTTGCTTAGTCATCCTGCCCATTCAACGTACATATTGCCCAATGAGTAGTCCTGCATCCAATCTGCAAGTTTTTTACCTATTTGGGAAAATGATCAGAACGTGATATCATGAGCATACGATATCGGTTTTGAGTGATTTAAGTTGCATTAGATTCAGGTCATCGAGATCTATGCTTTGGCACATGTTTTGAACACTTTTAATTTTGAGCACTTTACTAATCCCTTGGATCACTATGAAAGAAGGAATTAGCCACATCATTGTAGGTAGTTTTTGAGACTTGAGTTGAATCATTGGTAGTCACTGTCCTTTGTGTGACCCTGGGTCCTTTGTCTTCAAAGAGTTTATACATGGACTCCCATTAGGATTGTTCAGAGTCCTTAGAATAGACTGTATCATAAAATAAGCTTGGCATAGCAATTTTTCCTTCAGTTCTTTCGATTGGAGGAGTGACAGATTGCTATTGCGCTGCGGTTTTCTTCTTTCCTTTCCCTGCTTTAGACATTTCTTCAATGTTATGGTAGTTGGGGCTAGCATGTAGCAAAAAACACAGGGATGAGCGAAAATATTTTACTCATAGAGGACTTAGCACAAATAATGAGACTTTACAACAACAATCTCTTCTTTAAAGCAAATCTTGATAAAATCGAACTAAAATGAATGAAAGTGTTTATGATTTCAAAAATAATAACTTCACCACTCTCAAACATTAGGTGCGAAATGAAATCACGTGGGATTTCCAAATCAGCATATCAAAGGATAAATATCGAAGAAATGAATTAGAGGGATGCATTGGAAAGTTACGATAATGAGAAATTTTGATGTATGGGGATTCTAATGAAGTAATGATTATTGAAAAGAGGTGCGAAGAAATATCAGGAAACTCATATCAGAGGTTTCATATCGGGGATTTAAGGAAAAAGATTCCGATGTAAAAGTTCTCATAGAGAGATTTAATGGGAATATCAAAGGTGTCAACGATGAGAGATATCCTAAGCAAAGGGCATCAGAGATGTGAGACATTGGAGGAATAATATATCGGAAGAGTAAGATATCAGAAGTTTCACATGAAAAAATTTATGATATTAGAAGCACCGATATAATAAATGACAATCGTGGGTCCAAGGATAATTATAATATTTATTTATAAGGAGTCACATATGACTTATGATAGACCTTAGTAAAATCCCTTTAATGTGATTTTCTTAATAATGCAGTCATTGGGAGGAAGTGATATCAAAGATGGGTTTTTTCGTAACATTCACAAAAGGGAAGTTACAATATAGTAAGGTTCCAATGGATCTTTGACTTTTATGAGAGCGGAATTATCGGGATTTTATGTTTATCATAAATTTTTAAAGGTGGAGCTCCGATATATGGGTTCCGATAAAGGGAAACCTTCAAGCCTATCAAATTTTATAACAAATCCAAAAATGTCCTAACTTTATTGAAATTTGAAGAATTTTATTAAAATAGAAGAAGGGTCCCCATTTTTTATTAATAACTAAGTAAAAATAAATGGGGGGTTGTTGAATACTACAAAAATTGGGAACACACTAGGCGAAACAGTTATCTCTTTAAAAGTAAATGAAATTTTAATAACTAAAGAAAAATACTTAGAAATATCTAAATGCTTGAAATTTAGATTGATTAAGTTTACTTTGAATAAAACAGAACTCATTATTTTGTAAAACTTCAAAACTTGTTATTAATAAGAACCTTCATTATCTTTGTCAGTCATTTTATCAGTTGTAAAGATAAAATAGAGAACTATAGAAGTTTAGCGTTAAGATAGACTTATTTGTCACTGGTAGAGCCACTACTGCCAGCAGGCATCCATAGCCTCGACAAGGTTACCATTTAATCGAATAATACTAGTATCCCATCCACTTATAGTAATATTTTAGAGGTATTGATCTTCTTTTTGAACTTTTCTTTTAGCTGCTTGAAAGTCATTGTCTTGGTTTGGTATCCAGATAATGATAATTCCATTCACAAGTTATAATGATATTGAACAAGTCATCTCGTGATGAGACCTCTTGTCCTATAATTATGCAACCATAAGCCATTATCCTGGCTTGGTGACCAGTTGTGATAATGTCAACATCATTAGTTCCCCATGATCATGGTAAGTTGACTCATAATGAGACCCCTTATCTTTCAAGTTTTAAATATTTTTGAATTACACTCTAAAAATGTAAAATCAGTGGATGGGGAGGTAAAATTACTCCTTAAGAGTTGTGGATGACAATCAAAGTCATAAGATGCTAAAACTTCAAGATAGTCTTTATTTTTTAAAAGAAATTGTACATGACAGATCAAAGGATAACAAGATATTTTAATGTTTCAATTCATGAAATACTCACAAACTAATGGAGATAAACATTTCATATATTGTAATGGATGCAATACTAAACTTCAATGTTATAATTTCTTTCTAAAAACTCCATGTTAATGATGAGAGAACCCAATACGAAGTCAAAAGAGTATTACTCAACTAGCCAAACGAAAGACACTGATATGTACATATGATTATTTACATATTTACAACAGAATATGCATTTTCAAGAAATTTCTTTTTTCAAAACTATCCCATTTACGGGAAGAGCATCTCTCTTACCCTGTAAATCTTGAAGGATAAAAGTTGATGGGCCTAGTTTTTCAATGATCTAAAAGGGGTTGAGCCACCATTTTTGGAATTTTTTGTGTTTACGTTTTTCTTCCTGGACCTCATCCCATTTCATAACTAAGTCACCGATTTCAAAAAATTTATTACTTACTGAACTTGCATCAAACCAAGACTTGACCATTTGCTGATGTTGAGCATGAGTTTGTTTGGATTTATCTCTTCCTTCCTCTAACTTTAGAATTTGAGACATTATTAACTGTAAAGCAAAGCAAGGTTGATCCTCTATTGATTGCACTAGGTCTAGTGAAGGAAAAGCTAAATTAAGAGGCAATATAGCTTCTTTTCCATACACTAAGTGATAGGGAGAAGTGCCTAAAGAGGCTTTATGAGTAATTTTGTTAACCCATAGAGAAAAAACTAGAGCTTTATGCCAGTTCTTTTGATTTTCATCAACAGTTTGCTTAATGATTCTTATGAGGTTTTTATTGGTGGATTATGCCAATCCATTTCCCTGAGGATAGTAATTTGCAGAATATTTGACTTTAAAACCTCACTTGAGTGCAAATTCAGTAATAGCATTTCTAGAAAAATAAGATGCATTGTCGAACATGAGGGCACAAGGAAGTCCAAACGTGGTAATTATATGTTTTTTGATAAAAACGATAATAGTTTCATAATTGACCACCTTCAAGGGTATTGCTTCCACCCACTTGGTGAAATAATCTGTAGCAGTTAAAATATACTTATGTTGTTTAGAAGAGTGTGGAATGATCTCACCTATGATATCTAGTCCCCATTTCTCAAAAGGTTGCTCGATATTAACTGGTTGCAAAGGCAAGGCTGATTTCTTTTCTTTCCCTGAAGTTGTTTGGCAGACTTTGCATTTTCTTACATAAGCATGGGTGTCTTTGAATAGAGTCGGCCAATAGTAACTAGCATGAAGGATCTTATGAGCAGTAGTATCCCTACTATAGTGTCCACCAATTGGTCCATTGTGTAGTTCTTGCAACACTTTTTCTGCTTCAGGTTTCTCTAAACATCTTAGTAAGACAGAATCATAATTTCTTCTAAACAAGACATTATTGACAAGTTGGTACTGATTGGCTTTAAGCCTCAAAGCTCTTTTTCTCTTGTAATTGAGTTCTACTGGAGCATAACCATTTTTCAAATAAAAAATTAAATCAACGTACTCATATTCAATATCAATAGGACATACCTCTGAAACTTGAACATTGTTACCTGAATCTTCTTCAGTTGAACTATCAAAATCTCCAGTTATTAACCTGCAAAAACCTTGACCTCTAACTATTTTAGCTGGCTTTATCTCTAGGTCATATTCTTGCAAGGCAATAACCCAATTAGCTCTCTTTTCTCCTAATTCTCTCTGAATAAGAAATTGTCTAACTATTGGGAAAGGAACAATCACTTTCGTATGTGATTTTAGGAGAAAAGGTCTAAAGTGTTTTATTGACTTAAAAACCGCAAAATCTTGTTTTTCCACTTCTGAATAGTTTAAATCAGCTCCTTGTAGATTAGAACTAAAGAAGGCAATGAGAGCTTCAACTTGTTCTTCATTTGGTTGGGTTAAAACTGTTACATATGATTTTTCATAAGAAAAAGTATATAGAACAAATTCTTTAGAGAAATCGAGTGTTGATAATGAAGGAACATCTATTATGGCTTGCTTTATTGATTCAAAATACTTTCTTTCAGTTTGTCCCCATTTGTAGACTGCCTTCTTTTTAATCATGGTTTGTAAAGGCAAGACAATTTGTGAAAAATCAGGGACAAATCGTTTGACAAAATTGATTTGGCCAAGAAAGGATTGCATAGATTTTTTGTTGTGAGGCAAGGGGATTTCTGAAATAGCCTTAATTATTTCCAGGTCTATGAAAATTCCTTCTTTGGAAACAATAAAGCCTAGAAGCTTACCTTCACTAAGAGCAAAGAATGACTTCTTAGGATTCAAAGAAATTCCAAATTTTTTGCTTCTTTCAAAGATTTGTTTAAGATCATTAAGATGATTATTCCTCTTTTTTTAATAGATTTTAATATCATCTAAATACACAAAAATTTATTATTGATCAAACCTTTGAAAGTGATATCCATAACTCTTTGGAATGTAGCTCTAGTGTTTATCAATCCAAAAGGAATCTTTTAATAAGCGTATGTTCCCCATTTGGTTCTGAATGTGGTTTTTAGTCTATCTTCAGGATGCACAAGAATCTAGTTATAGCCTAAAAAACCATCTAAAAATGACATCAATTCAAAACCTGCAACAGATTGCAAAATTTGTTCCATCGGAGACAAAGGAAAACTATACTTTTCACATGCTTTATTTAAATTACTAAAATCTATGCAAATTCGAATATTTCCATTCTTTTTCTACCTGGAACAAGATTTGAAACCCACTTTGAATGTTTGATTGGGAAAATGATTTTGGCTTTGAGTAGCTTATTTAACTCGATCTTGATTTGAGCTTCAAGATTAGGGTGAATCTTCCTAATTTTTTGTTGAATTGGTTTTACATCAAGCAACATAGGTATAATATGTTGAATGATAGATGTGTCATAGGTTTTTAAATCATCATAACTCCAGGAAAATACATCCTTGTATCTCTTTAACAAATGAATGAAAGCATATATTTCATTTGGTGTAAGTCCAAGGCCTAAATTGATGTTTTGGGGTTTATGATCAGACCCTATATTAACCAATTCGAATCTCAAGGTACTACTCTGGAGTTTGCAATTGGTAACCTTCTTCAAGGAATTTTCAAGTCTTCAAATTTCACTACAGGCTTCGGCAAGGAATTTTCTTTAGAAGACTTAATTAATTGCTTATCATGTTCATGTTCATCAATGATTTTATCTGAATAAGACCCTTTGGAAGTTAAAAAACTTAGGATGTCATTGTCATCATTGAATACACATCAATTAGTTATGTTATCTGGAATGGAGGGGCGAAAAATCAACTCAATTGAAAATCTATCAGGACTAAAATATTCAGGAGGAATGAACTTTGAAGCAACATTGGCTAGGAGATCAACACTAGAATTATGTAATATTGGAATCAGAGTTATATTGAATGCAGTGAAATGAGTAGTTAAATCTTGGATCAAGGATTGATAATGTTTAAGGTGATTAGAAACAAAATGAATATTGTTTCTTACTTTCTTAATGACAATCTCTGAATCGCCATAAAATTTAGATAATTGAAATCAAGACTGATAGCTTTTTGCAAGCCTTGAACCAATGCTTCATATTTAGAAATGTTGTTGGTACAATCAAATTCCAATCTGCATGTAAGCATGGTATTTTCTCCATCTGGGTTTACTAAGATGACTGATGGCTTTTTGCAAGCCTTGAACCAATGCTTCATATTTAGAAATGTTGTTGGTACAATCAAATTCCAATCTGCATGTAAGCATGGTATTTTCTCCATCTGGGTTTACTAAGATGCATCCAACTCCTGCATCATCATTAGATTTTGATCCATCAAAGTAAAGTGCCCAAAACATTTCATCACACTTATTTACAACATTATCTGTAATATTTATACATCTCGATGAATTTATTTGTGAAAAAAATATATCTATGATAAAAAAAAATCAACAAGAAATGAAGAGTTCTAAACTGGGAAATTGCCAAAGAAAGATTCTAGATAGTAATTTCCCAAAATATTGTTTTTGAACACCACTAGTTCATTTTCCTCATCTAAATCTGTCACAGATTACTTCATACGTTTTTCCCTATCATCACGAATTTGATTAGGTGATCCTTTGTAGGGGAGCCAAAGATGTGACCAATAAGTTTCCAAATAACCATGTAGTTTCTCAGACCATTCCCTACTTAAAATAAGGCCATAAAATTCAGGGATGTCTATGACTAATATATCGATTATTTGACAAACTTTTGGATTTGAAGATAGCCTGATTAGGACAAAATTCATCTCTCCTAAGACTTTGACTTTTGTTCGGTGTAATTGGATAATTTGAACTACAAATTTCTAAGGTGTAACATTCAATTTGAGACAGACTGAATAAGGTATGATATTAGATGATGTGCCTGAATCCAATAAATAGTTATGAACATTCTTGTTAAATATTTCAAAAGTCAAGAGAAAAGGAGGAGTGTGAGAATTTGATCTATCTCCAATCAAAATAGCATTACAAGGATCAATCTTATCTATAGGAACATTTGGAGGTTTATGTTTTCCTTTTGAGGCTTTTGAAGTAAAAACAATAGAATGTAATGGATATGTAGGGACAACATTTAATTCATTGATTAGAAATTTATGTTGTTTTAATTTATTAGCCTCATATAAGGAAATGTTAGCTTTTATCTTTTTCATGTCCTCTACAATATTATATTCAATGCTATCTGAAACTATCAAAGTTTTAGATGATGAGGGAGACTTGGAAGTAGTTGGAGCATAATCAGAAGATTGAGTAGAAGTATTTTTTATCGTACCTTTGTCTTTAGTAGGAGTGGGAGAATTTTGATTTTTACTTGATGTAGTAGTATCAACAAGCCCCTTGCTTCTAGTACTTACTAGCAAAGCTTATTCTTCTTCTTCATTCTCTGAAGTGGTCAAGATGAAGTCCCATAAGCCATGAGCTTCAACTATTTCCTCTTCTTGTGCTTCATCAACAGATAGAGATGTTTCTTCTTCTTCGTCATCTTCATCAGATTCTACATTTGATATATCAGTAGGAGGTTGTGATTGTGATGGTTGATTCCTTTTGAAAGGTCGAAAGGACTTCCTTGAAGATTCAACAACTTGTTTCTTGATTTCAACCATCTCATTTGACATTGTTTTCAAAACTTTCTGTAAACCTTCCAAATCAAAAGGATCTTTAGGATCCTTTTTCTTGGATTCATCTTTAAAAGTGACTTTCTTTGGCTACTTTCTTTTCTCAATGGTAGACTTCTTCTCAATATCCTAAACTCTCTTTTCCACAAATAAAGCTTCCTTCATGTGTTGGAAAATCAGAAAGACAGTAAAGATTTTCTCGATCTTGATAATTACTTGTGATGTTTCTTATTATTACAATTCTTTAAATCTTCTTTCTTTAGTTCATCAAGAAATTACCAAAATCAGCGACACATAAAACAATGAACACAAGATGTAGGCACATGCCATGGAAAAAACCCCCTTGAGGGTAAAACCTAGTCAAGGTAATTCTTCCTTTCAATATTATTCTTTGAGACTCTTCACCCTAGACCTTGAATAGACCTTCCCTCCACACCAAGTCAGCCTCCAGAAGATTGACCTCTTCCTAGAAACTTCGATGCAACAACTTGTAGCAGCCAGCAGCTTTCGACAGTAGTCCAACTTGGAAGACTTCATTCTCCCAATCTAGAGCATGAAACAGAGTGAGACCACCACCAATTTTTTTTTTCTCGCTTCTCGTTAAAATCCCCCAAACTCGCATTCACTTTGGCTTCCTGGAAATAGACGTTCCCAGCTATCCACTTTGTACTTCTGCCAAAAAACAAGATTTTTGCACTTCTCCCAACAGATGAGAAGATGAGAAGTGATGCTCCAAATGAGTTTGGTTTCCTTCCTTTTATAGGCTTCTTGTGGCGTTGAATAGGGTCCTGGGCTAACTTGATCTTCCCTTAGGCCGACATGGTGTGGAGGTTCCATAATTCATATTTTACTCAATACCAAACCTTTGTACATGATTCAAAAGCCCAAGAAGGGTCTCTTTAAATGTAAAATAATTCTATAGACTCATAATAAATCCTAGAAGTCCTCAATGGGGACTTTGACCTAAAACATGGTGACCTAAGCATGAAACCCATGTTTTAAAAAGTCACAATAATAATAACAATAATTCTTTACTTTATTTTTTTGACAAGTACATTACATAATGACTCAAGTACATTATTTAAGATCAAACATAGTTACTTTTTCCTACGCTCCCTTTCAACTAGGGAGGTACTCATAATGTAAATATACAATGTATGATCTCAAACTATATGAACCATGAAGAATTTTTAGTCACCATAATGTAATGGAATAGATTTTTGACCAAGGAAATCTATCAAACCAGTCACTCAATAGTTTAGGCACCGCAATGCCATGTACTAGATTCCCGACCAAGGCAATCTATCCATCCAGTCACTCAACAATTTAGGCACCACAATGCCATGGACTAGATTCCTAACCAGGACAATCTATCTAGGTGGGACTAACGTGGACTCAAGCTTTCAGCCCCTCTAGGTACCATCAGGCTTACTTGCTAACCACCAACCCAAAGATCCAGGTATGTATCCAAAACAGAGCTCAATAATCAACACCACATTTCCAACTTCGGGGAGTCAGACATCAGCACAAAGTGGCAACCAAATATCTCCCTAGGCAATGCTTCACTTGCAAAGCCTCAAAACTCCTTGATCCCACAGATCAAGAATGCCCAATCTCTCCCAATCAAACTGATTGGTGACCAACATGCTATAAAATCCTTTGAGATATTCACCTGTACAAAAAAAACCCCAATCAATAACATACTTTCACATGTACATAATAAAATACAAACCTTTGGGGTCTTCCAGGAAACAAATGTTGCTTCTCAACTTTCCATAGTAACCGAATATTTGATAGAATATTCCTCAATCATATTTCCTACTTTACATGTAGCAACATATCCTCTTAAATTCATTCTTCAATTGATACCAATCTATGCCTTCCCTTTCAACCAGGAAGCACCTCTTTATTCAGACTCCCTCTTAATCTTAGGGAGATCTCTTCTATTCATTCTTCCTTTGGGAGATCAACTTATTCTTTTTGACATCGGAGAATATTTCTTGGCTTCCAACCATTTTATCAGAGTTATCATCATCCCTATGATGCTCATCACATCTTCACCAAGTTGAATATTGTGTACTTGCACAACTTGCTTGTCACATCGAGCATATTCACCAAATTGAAGATTGTGTACCTTCACAACTTAAATAGCAAGTACAACTGCATCTATAGAAGCATGATGTTAGCCATATCAAAATCACGTAAGAATTTCAACTTTATTCATATTAGATACCCAAACTTTTAAACAAGAGACATATACTCTTCAAAATATTGCTAGGGACTTTGTTATGCGCCCTAGACTATTTCATAACAACATTTATTCCATCTAGGGTTTCAATATGTATTTCAAAGGCATGACATACCTTATTACAACATATAGAAAACCCTAGAAACTATTCTACAAATATAGATCTTCAAAGTATCTAACTGCAGAAATTCTCACTGTAGATTAAACTGATTATGCAATGTACTAAAGCAAAATACTTAATCTACTTCTACAATCAAACTTGCAGAAGCTTAATCTATTTTGAGCAAGATCAAACAAAACACATATAACAGATAAGAAGATTCAATCACACATGAAATACAAAAGAATACTCTGGGGAAAGCCTCAGCTAAAAACCTCGCTATCTGTATTATCATACAAGTGGAAATATCTCAGGATTACACAAAGCTTTAGCTCTCAAGCTATTTAGCTCTTAGTACAATCCCTCACTACTGCTCATAGACCAAATAAACAAAACATATGCCTTCTCCTTTGTCCCCCAAGCCTCCTATTTCCTTGCACAGTTTCTCCTGGGTCCTCCAGATGTAACTTGTGTGATTCTCACCTCACACATTGCTCTGATCTATGTAGTAACTGCACAATCCTCAAGGAATGAATTCCTTCTGCATGCAAGAGATATTCTCATAGGAATATTCTAGAAACTGATAGTACACTGTCCCTGCCTTTAATCTCAACTGGGTATTTGTCTGAACTGACATGCATGAGTTATTTATGAGAGAATATTCAGTTATCTGGAGAACACTAGTTGCATGCATGCATGCATTAATTGACTGAACTCACAATTAGTTCCAAAAACTATTTGGAACTAATTTAATTGGACTTAACTCAGTTAACTGAGCTAACTAATTACAACTCAAATACAACTCATCCTTATCTCCTTAATTAAGGGATAACTTCCTCAATAAAAAGGATAAAAGTTGCATGTCTTCACAAAGATTTCATGTTTGAATTTCACCAACTAATTAACTCAAGATGAATTAATTAATTATTTTTCAAACAGCTGGTGAGACTAAATTGGAATTTCAATTCTCAATTTTAATTCAAGGAAAAATTAAAATTGGAATATATCCTGAAATGCTATCTATAGAAATGCTATTTTTAGCCTTTCTTGTTGCTAGTTTCAATACTGACAACCTTTAAAAGCATATATGTTAGACTTCTCACTAGAGATTCATACAAATCCTAGATTTTATACAAACAAATCCATCAAAGTCAATCACAATCTAACATGATCAACTTTCTCTAGATTAGTTCTAAACCCCTATATTTTCAATCAACCATTGATCAATCACTATCATGACCACCTACCATTAGGGTTAGTTCACAAACCCTATATTTCCGAGAAATCATCAAACTCAACCAAAAATTCCAATTTCAACAATCTATTCACAAATCTAAAATTATCATATATTCATTGGAGATTTCTACTTCAACTAAGGTTTAACTCCGAAAACCTAAATTTTACAAATTCACCAATCATTACATAAATCTCATATTGTTATATTTCACACTAGACAATGTCACTACTAGGATCTAAACCCTAGATTTTTAGATACCATCATCCTAGAATAGCAGACAAGGACTTCCATAAAATCCTAAGACTCATGACCATCAATGACTAGGTCAACACACATATCTAGGAATTCATAACCACACATAAGCATATCATATGTCCAATAATATTAATACATCTAACCTCAACTAGGCTAGGGATTCAACCAAAAGGACATATCTCTATATGCCTATATTTCATCACCATTCCAATATATTTCGTATCATGAGATAGTAAAACCCAACTTCACAAATATCAATAAGAGTTAGACACATAAGCATATTGATTATACTAGGGTTTGATCAGACAACACACACATACAAAGTACATCAATTATAAGACAATATAAGGGCCTTTCACACACATTCCACCAAACACAAATGAGCTAGGGTTCCAATGTAGAACACACATTCCACTAAACCCCAATGAGCTATGTTTCCAATGTAGAACACACAACAAACCCTACATTACCAAAACTTCAAAATCTTGGGATTTTAGACCTCATCATTCAACCCTAACAATTTAGTATTTCGATATCGCACCAAAATTCCAAACAAGACATCATCAATAAAACTTCAACTAGCATTTCACAATCACCCTAAGTAGCTTTAGGATTTTAGAAATTCACATTAGCATACCCTTTAGTTAGGGTTTCCAGAATTTGTCTAGGGTTCTACATAATCAATCAAGAATATGAGTAGGGTGGGTAGATTTATCAAGAGATGAATCACCCAAACAAGAATCACTAAGATTCAATACAGCTAGTCATGATAGAGTTAGTAATAGATCATCAAATTAATAATCCTTTCAGTCAATGTATTCAAAGCATACCTTTCTTTCTTCAGTAACCTTGTCTTGAGAGATCCTCCTTCTTTCACATGTTTTACCTAACCAAGACAACAAAGGGAGAAAAGTGATTAGTATTTAGTATAATCAAAACTAAATGGGTAGATGAACCCAAAACTGAAAATACATGAGATACTTATCTTTGAGAGTTTTTGGGAGCTCCCTTCAAAGCTTGAGCGAAACCTACAAACTTAAAGCAATACAAAAATTTCTTTTCCAAAGATATGTTAAAAGCCTATAAATTCTAAAACATTTAAAACAAGTCATTTAAAGAAAATGACTTAGTAGTGTAAGTCCCTAATGTCAGATTCTTTAGGCTTGACTTTCTTTGAGTCTCTTTCTTTAGAAAATTTGACTTGATCTCTTGCTCTCTTCTTATTCCTTGGATTCTCGGGGCAGTGACTCTTGTAGTGACCTTTCTTATGACAATGATAGCACTCTATCTCAGACATGTCAACTTTCTTCCTTCGTCCCTTCGATCTGTTTTCTTTATGATGAGAAACATAAGCATTTGATAATTCTTTAGGATTGGCAACCATTGAGATCCTTAATTCTTCTTGACTACATACGGTCCATAATTCTTCAAAGGTGGGAGATACCTTCCAACTATTGAGACCTGAAGAAAAATCACTCCAAGAGGGTGGAAATATTAATATAGCAGTGATCACCAATTCTTTGTTTGGAATAATCTCATCGATGGCTAAGATATCATCTCTGAGTCTAGCTAGCTTTACAAACAAGGTTTCAATAATATCTTCTTTAGTCATCTTTGTATTCCTCAACTCATTCTTTAAACTTGCTACTTGACCATTGTTCTTAATAGTGAACAACTTCAACAAGGATTCATACATATCCTGCGCATGATCAATGTTAGCTATGACTGGGACAATATTGTCTTTTATCGCTTATACCATTAGAGTCATAGCCACCAATTCTAAATCCTTGAATTTCTCTTTGTCAGCATCACTAGCTTCTTTAGTATGCTTCTTTACATATCCTTTTACCAAATCTAGCACCTTATTCTTCTTGAGGATTAGGTCAATCCTCTTCTTCCAGGATCTAAAGTTAGATGCTCCTTTAAGCTTGTTCTCACCCTTGATAGAGTTATACATCTTCCTTGAATATGATAAATTCCTTCCTTGAGAGAGTGCCTATGAATGGATCTGCCTTTTTCTTCTTTCTTCACCAAAGCTCTGATATCATGTTGGAAAATCAGAAAGGCAGTAAGGATTTTCTCAATCTTGATAATTACTTGTCATGTTTCTTATTATTACAATTATTTATATGTTCTTTCCTTAGTTCATCAAGAAATTACCAAAAACAGTAGACCATAAAACAATGAACACAACATGTGGGCACATGCCAAGGCAAAACCTCCCACGAGGGGAAAACCTAGTAAAAGTAATTCTTCCTTTCAATAGTATTCTTTGAGACTCTTCGCCCTAGACCTGGACCAAACCTTCCCTCCACACCAAGTCAACCTACAGAAGTTTGACCTCTTCCCAACAACTTTGACTATGCAGCAACTTGCAGCAGCCAACAGCATTCGGCAGCAATCCAACTTGCAAGACTTCATTCTCCCAATCAAGAGCACCAAAAAGAGTGAGACCACCACCAAAATTTTGATTTTTCTCTTCTCCTTATATTCCCCCAAACTTACATTCACTTCGGCTTCCGAACAATAAAATTCCCACCTATCCACTTCGCATTTCTGCCCAGCAACAAGATTTTTGTACTTCTGCCCAGTAGATAAGAAGATGAGAAATGATTCTCCAAATGTATTTGATTTCCTTCCTTTTATAGGCTTCTTGTGGGGTCGAATAGGGTCCTAGGCCGACTTGATCTTCCCTTAGACCAACATAAGGTAGAGGTTCCATAATTCATATTTTACTCAATACTAAACCTTTATACATGATTCAAAAGCCCAAGAAGGGTCTCTTTAAATGTACAATAATTCTAAAGACTCAAAATAAATCCTAGAAGTCCTCAATGGGGGCTTTGACCTAAAACGTGGTGACCCAACCATAAAACCCATGATTTAATAAGTCACAATAATAATAATAATAATAATAATAATTTTTTTTATTCTTTTGATAAGTACATTACATAATGACTCAAGTAAATTATTGAAGATCGAACATAGTTACTTTTTCCAACATCATGTTATCGAGAAGTGTTGTTTTATGAGCTCTATCTACAAACATGGCGATATTTGAAGGAAGAGTGCTAATGTACCATTCAATATGCACATCAAAACCAAGTTTGGAAGTATCTAGTATTTTATTTAACATTTTGTTAAATCTTGAATTAAAATCCTTAATTTTCCCATTTGGGTTGGTTTTGAGATTTGACAAATCATTGATAAAAGTAGATTTCATTTGATCATCCCCAAATTTCAATAAAAATTACTCTTCAAACATATCCCAATTTGTGATTGATCCAGATGGTAGGGAGAAATACCAAGACCTTGCAGATCCTTCAAATGTGTAAGGGAAAAGTCTGCAAACTACATCTTCTTCTGTAACTCCATTGAGATTGATTGCCAACATAAAATTGTGAAGGTGTTCCTCTGCAGGTAAACCATCATTTGGATTATACTTAGGTAACCATCTCTCTGGGTGTTTAGGAAGAGGATGTAATGGTGGTGTCATTTCAACTGCCCCTGGGTTATTCCATGGTTTGTTTTCCATTCTGGGAGTACTAGGAAAAAGAGAAGTTGCAGTTGATGTAGAGGTTGTAGAAGATTGGACAGTTGAAGAGGTTTCCCCTATAGCACTACTGATTACAATAGCACTAGTTGATTGTGATTGAGGAATGTGAATGGAAGGAATTAAAGGATGATAAGAGGAAGGTAAAGGAGAATGAGAAGAAGTGGGATCGACAGAAGGAGTATGAGGTGGGGAAGATGATGTAATCCCACTAGCTGAAGATTGAGTATCTGGAGTATTTTTATTTTTCCAATGAGTGGGTAATGGAAACTCAAAAGGCTTGATTCCAAGTTTTTCACTTTGAGATCTAGTTAAAACTCCAGAAGATTGTAGAGATGAAGTAACACTTCCTTCAGATAAATCGGTCTGAGCAGGTTTTTCTCCATAAATTGAAATTCCTTCCAATCTATGAATTAAAGTTTTCACTTCAGGGGACTCTACAGGTGATTCTGTAGAAGTTTGACTGACTGACTTTGGGAGTGAGCTAGGAGATTTAGTGACTATTTCAACAACTTCAGATCTAGGATTAGGAGATTTAGAATGGGATCTTGAAGTTGGTGGAGACTTTGAGGGAGACTGACTCTTAGAATGACTTTTGGATTTGGGATGAGACTTTGTTTCCATTCATAGTCTGATGGCCCTCCTTCTAGCGCAAAAAATGTTGATGGCCTGAAATGTCAACATCAACATTGGGGGAAACCACCCAGTCGAGACCTCAGAGAAAATCCTTTTCTATTTGGGAGGATGGCCCCAACTGGAATTACGGGACGAGTTTCCTATTATATGAAATCATGCGAAATGGATTGAATAAAAGCATAATTATTTGATATAACTAAAACTGAAAATAAATATTAACAAACTTATTATCTATCCCGAGAATGTTGCTCGTATATGTGCCTTATAGAGATTTCATAATTGACATGGAAATGTATATTATCATGTAACTATGAAGTTAATGCAGAAAAATGATAACTAATTTAATTAAAAGATTAATTAATTTAGCTTATAAATTCGTCACATATATTGGGATCTTGATGTTCATAGTTATAATTTATGATTCCAATCCAACATATCAATAGTGATAATGAATGATTTCTACAACACATATATAATGAAAAAAATCAAATTTCCATTCAACTCTAAACAAAAGAATAACAAAAGGATAATAGTACTCAATATATCATTGCTCTGCTCATGAGAAAAATGGCGATGGTTCAGCTATATATTAAGAAAAACTTGAGTTACAATAGTGCAACTTAAGCCTTCTTTCAAAAATTTAGAACCTCATCTCATGACTAATGGAGGGGATTTACAGCTTCATGATAAAATATAAATGTAGAAAATATAATAACAACTTCATGCGATTTCAACCAACGTAGCCAAAATAAACAAAAAGGGATAAATTTAGAGTCTTTTGCAACAAATTGTCTAAGCTTGGGAGGAAGATTGTCCTCTAGTTCATTGTTGCAACTCATAGATATCTATCATGTTCTTTAACTCGAGTTGAGACTTTGGTTGTATTCACATTTGGCAAATGAAGATTTCATCCCTCAACGCTGGTAGCATTTGTGTTGTGGTATTTGTTAAACATCGACACATCAACCACTGACTATGTGGTTTGACCAAAAATTGTCAATGATTGTCCAAGTTGGTTTTGATAAGTTGATTGATAACCTCGGCTTGCTTCTTGGAGGATTCTTGCCACATTTTAGTAAGTGGTTTGATATCAGGTAATTGTCCCTCGGGACAACTCGATATGAGACTAGCTTGAAACAATTTATCACTAATTTCTTCAATGAGATTATTTGAAATATCCCTTGCATGAAATATTGTTGCTTCTACTTGCTTGAGGTGAACTTCCCATTCTCTAAAAACAATATCTTTGTGTGATTCTTCAATTTTGGGAAGATTGGCCAATCTTCCATCTGTGCTTTCTTTCCATGTCAAGAAACCGGAAATTTTCTCCTCTATGTCCTCAAAGTAAGTCTTGACATCTGATAGTTGGTCTACCAGGGAACTAGTTGTCTTGCATTGATCATGAATATTTGCCAATTTCTGGCAAAATACAATTTGTTGTTGAGAAAGAAGAGCGTTCAACTCTTTTTCCTCCTTAAACTCAGTTAATTCAGGATTGACACTCAGATTTTCAATCCTTCCCTGCAGCTCTTGAATTTGAGAGTCTTGGGCTTGTAAATCAACATCATACTGAACATTGAGGCAGTTAAACCTGTTATGGAACTTTGTGACATGTCCTTGCACATGTTCTGTGATATTTTGTTTCTCAGTTTCAAGGCCCTGTTCTAATAGAAATATCCTTTCTTCTTTCTCCTTTAGCAACTGTTGCACCTCTATAGCTTTATCCATTGTAGTTGAAGCATAGGCATCCGTGAGTTGGGTAATCCTAGAAAGTTCCTCTATAGGAGTTGCCAAAGATACTTTCCAAAAAACCTAAAAAGATGCATTACGAGGAACTAGAGCCTGATACCGGTCAAGTTTTCATTTCTTCCTCTCCCTCTTGACCACAGTCTTGTGTTGAGGACTGTAAAAGACATCTAATGGAGGAATTTCTTCAACTCTTAACACAACCTCGAAAGAAGGGAAAGTGGGTATAATTTCAACTTCTTTGTCCTCCAAAGGCTTCTCAGGAACCTTTGTTGTTATTAGAGTTTGTTCAAATCTTTTGGAAGTGTCTTGAACCTTTTCTTGTGAATGATTTTTAACAACTTGAGGTTCATCAACCTTAAAATTTAGAACCTAATTGTATTGTTCCCATATTTCTTCTAGCCTAGCATTAAGCATAAAACCTTCTGCTTGAGAAGAAGAGGAGGTGATTGTTTCTCTTGACTGAGAAACACCAAAATAGAGGAAATTTCAACCTAAAAGTGGCCTCATAAGGAAAAATAATAAAATAATAGGAAAATAATAAAATAAGAGTTATGAATTTTGGAGGAAAAAGAAGAAAAACTACTTTTTTTTTTGTTTTTTTTTATTATCTCCTTATAGGTTTACTCAAACTTCAAGTGTAGAAACTCGTTGGATGCATAATTAAATTCCACATCTAACGAGTACCCCTTATGCATACTTTTGAGAAGACCAACATTGATAAGAAATGAAGATACATTTAAAAAGCATGTTCAACAATTTTTTTTAATGTGTCTTCAATTTTTATCAATGTGGGTATTCTCAAAAGTATGCATAATGGGTACTCGTTGGATGAAAAATTTAATATCCAACGAGTGTCTACACTTGAAATTTGATTAAACCTATAAGAAGATAAGCCAAAGATACAATTTTAAAAAGCATTTTTTTAATTTTCCCTCCAAAATATTTACATGTATCTCTTTTCAAATTTAAAGGATTTTGATTAGTTTATGTAGGTTTTAACCTCGTACAGAAATTACCTGCATAAAAATTATAATAATAGAAAATAAACAAAGGTGAGAGCATAACACATAAAACAAATATACATAGAGATTCCCCCCTGGATCCCAGAACTGGGAATCCCAAATTGATTTTTCATTATATTACTTTCAATGTTACAATACATATATATACATGCCGAAGCATTCAATACCATGGACCAAAAACCATCGTGGCCAAAACCATGTGTGCAATGCATGCACAAAACCATAGGTAGGTTCGCCCACCTAATATAGGGTTCAAATTTATTTTATAACACAGCCCAACAGTTTATATATTATGTATGTGAAAATTTCATGGGCGTTTTTAGGCTGAAATTTCCTCTAATGGAAGATTGTGTAGAACCAACATTTACAACATCATCAAGAATTGTCCTCTCTAGAGGAATCTGTAATCAATCCATAGGTAGATTTACTGGCATTGAGCCCTGTATTGAGTGAAATGAACCATTTCTTCTGGAGTTAACTATTTCTCTTCTTGTTTCACAACCATTGAATAAGTATAATCCCTCTCAAACAAATCATCAAACTTATCTGGCTCATGGGAAAATTTCATAATGCTTGATGCAGTTGTAACCTTTTTGACAGTTTGATGAGGGTCATATTGTCTGTTGGGAATAGTGGGGAAACTGAGCTCTTGAATAGCATTAATTTTAATGACTGCATGATTGTAGTTATCCAAGGTATATATACCACACTAGACAGGAAAAACAGGCCACACCTTTTTATTGGATTCCTTCAAAACTTTAGAAATGATATTTCCCAACGATCAGATAGGATATCTCTCTAGAAAGAAGTTTTTCAGGAATGAATATAGGTAACACATGAGGGTGGGATAGACTCCCATAGACTCTAACATAGGTGAACAATTCTTCACTGAACCAATTTCCTACTTGGAGCAAGTTAGTTTCAACTTCTGGAGATACCCATGGAGTCCTTTTATCAAAAATAATTTGGTAGATGGGTAGCATGACTCCATGATAGATTTTGTAGAAATGTGGTAGATATTTGGAATCCCAAAGAATATCATGGTAGATGTGAATAGGGGTTGGGTCTTCCAAAGTCCACTTCCAACCCATAGAGGAAAAGTCCATGGTGAAATACAAGGTGTCCATGATATAAGCATGCATATAAAAGGGGGGAATTATGTTCTCAACTCCATAAGCACAACTCCATAAGAGCAACTCCAAAACTGCATTCTAGCTTGTTATCAGTTGAGCTCCATAAGCAAAAGTACCTTAACTTCAGACAGATTCGCATCTAAATCCATCTTTCCTATTATCAACTTCATAAGCACAAATCCAGAACTGCATTTTGTCCTGTTACCAGTTCATCTCCAGACCACAACTCAAAACTGTAAACATCTGATTTTTTAGTTACACATCGGCTGACTGCAATAGATAAAACAGAGTAAAAAATACATCCATAGTTTGCCTAAAAAATAGACAGTCAAAGGTAATACAATCAAAACTTGCCTACATAACCTGGAGCAAAATATCCAAATGTGTTGGCCAATCTTGTTTCCATGAATGTTTTATTCCCAGGAGCAAGCTTTGCAAGACCAAAATCAAAGAATTTTGTTGGAAGCCTATGATCTAGAAGATTTGAAAACTTCAAGTCCTTGTGAATGGTCGTTTTGTAAGCCAGATTGTGTAAGTACCTTCCAAATCAAGTAATAGGCAATCGATTGTTCAAATTGAGAGGCTCGATCCCATTCTGCTATAAATAGAAAAGGTGTTGCCTTAGCATGCCCTGAGCTATCAATTCATAAATTCGAGAAAGCTTTCATTGGATGGCAGACCTTGCCCAACATACTAATCTCTGCCTTAAATTCTTGAGCCCCTTTTTCTTCACTGGGACCATTGAACCATCCTCGATTTTGGATTTATTAACCAAATCACTGCAAGTTATAGTCAAGGCAGGCACAATTTCACATTCACATTCACACTCACTATAACCATCATAAAATTCTTCAGTTGTATGTTTACCCCACCTCTTTCCTTCTTTTCTCTTTCTATTGAAACAAAAATCCCAGTTACTTACACGCACATAAAGAAACTATTTGTATATACATAGAGACATAACGCAATACCTCTACCTTAACCTGTTCTTCCCGTGACTTGAACACAACATCTGCCAAAACTCTGTAGCTTTCGGCCTCTATGAGAGGCCACTCATTGTCATTTACCTATGCTAGAATGCACAAAATCAATATGCAATATACATTAGACATAGAGCTTATTGCTTTCCAAATTTATTTTTAACAAATATTAAGTAGCTTTCTGATTTTATTTCTATTGAAAATTTCTCAAAAGATACAAGTTTTCTATGCAGGTTAACAGATTCATTTGAACTTAGTCATTAAGAATTTGATGTGTCCCTCTCAAAAAATACCTGATACAAATTAACACAAATTTGTTCCAAAACATTTTAGAACATCAAATACGATTGAGCAGAATTTTATAATCTCTCATTAAGCTAACAACATTTGAATTGTTGCTAGAATCTATTAAATTTGGAAGCTAGGGCCAAACTCCACCTTTGACAACTCATATGATGCAACTGACATTTTTATTGGATTCCTCTTTCCAAGAGGTGTAGGATTGATCTAAAGATCATCTCATTTTGACATGTACAAATGGAATT
Source organism: Pinus tabuliformis (assembly GCA_031772625.1). NCBI lineage: Eukaryota > Viridiplantae > Streptophyta > Pinopsida > Pinales > Pinaceae > Pinus > Pinus tabuliformis. The sequence goes on along the minus strand of CM062808.1, from coordinate 289,439,690 downwards.
ATGAATTTATTTTGTTTATGGACAAATTGTCAAGGTCGGCCAACAATCTAATGTACCTAAGAAGCCCAAAAGACACATCTCTTCACCCTCAACATTGCATATAAATAGTAGATGCATCTACCTCATTTGGACATCATTAATTCTCACACATATATCTCTCTCCTCATCTGATTTGGTCATACTAATTTAGGGCAGCCTTCTTCTCCTCCACATGTGTGAAGTTTGACTGCGATTTTCTATTTTCTGGTTTGACTGAATTGTAGAATGGTTGACCAGCATTGACCAGGAAACAGTTTACATTATTTGACTGCATTTTTCCTTAGAGAAATTTTGTTTGGGAAGGCTGCATTTTTGGGCACATAAATTGAGGCAATCTGAGTTGTTTGACTAGCGTTGACCTCAGGGAATGTAGGTTTAACTCTGTGTTGACCGAGTTTGATTGATATTTTCTTAGGACTGTTTTGGGCTGATTTGGACTACTGTTGGAGGCCAATTTGACTAGGTTTGACTGAGCTGATTTCGTGGTGTAATTCTATTGATTTGACTAGAGTTGACTTTCTAGTTAGGGCATCTTGTTGATTGCAGTTTGACTGGATAGATTTGACTGTGATTGGGAAAGTGAATTTTTTATATTGTACTTTCTCTCTCTACTGAACTTTTGAAGAATAATAAGAAGATTGATCAAAGGGTTCCCCACGTTGGGGTTTATCCCTCGCATGCGCCACATCTTGTGTCTTCTTGTCTTGGCTTGTCTTCTACTGTTTTTATTTATGTTCTATTTGCATTTACTATCATGCTAATGTGATTGCTAATCTAGAAATTGATATTGGGCTAATAAGGAAAATTGAATTAAATTTCTCTTAAGCATATAACATACGGTTGATATCTGAAATTAACAGAATATTTACCCAAACTAACTTCCACCTAATTCATATCACCTACAACTCATTATGCTCAATGTCCTCCTCATCTTCTTCTGGCTCTTTCGCCTCGTAAGTTGTCTCCTCATCATTAGAATCCTTAGAGCCCTCCTCCTCATCATTTGTTTTCTCTTCTGCTTCAAAATCTTCCTTTTCAACATGCTTGTGTTTTTCCCATGTCTCCTATGCAAACTTCTTCACATATTCAGGATCATCACATACTAAAATGTTATTAAATAATGTTCCTGATTTTACTTGCCATAGCTGGATTCCTAATTATTTTAGACTAGGGAAAAAAAAAAGTTATGGATCATCTTTAAAATCTATATTTTCAGTCTTTGTTGCAAACCATTTTCCCTTGTACTTTGGATTCTTGTTTTTCTTTGGCTTCTAGGGTCCTTTGTACTCTGGATTCAGAATGGTTGGAGCTTTCCACTCACCATCCTCCTCATCATCCCAGTCTTTGCCTTTGTGGCACCTGGATATGGAATTTCCTGCATAATGTCATCATATCCCTCAGCCCTTTTGTCTTCTGTATCAAGAATGTATTCTTTGTCTTCCCAGTCTTCTGCCTTTTTGGCATCAGGATCCTTAATTTGTTTTGGTGGAAAAATATCCCAATCAGTGTATAAACTTCCAGAATATTTCTCCTTGTTATCAATGAGAATGCTATAAGTAACAGTAGGGTGAATAATAAAAATATAAACATGAGTAAACGGATTCGTTTCACAAGATACAACCTTCTTCTTAATAGGATGGTTCTTTCCACCATAAGAGAGAATTGCATGAACCTTCTTTTCACTGTAACCACATATGTCTGGACCAAACATGATGTTGTAAGGTGTATCTCCACCAAACTTCTTTTGGTCAACATCACCACTCAATAACTTCACATATCCACCATCGTGGTCAAGTTTTTGCTCATGCTTCATAGAAAATTGAAGAACAAATGTGTTAACCTTGTTGTTAAACTCTAGAAACTCAACCAAAAGGGCAAAGAAATATGCATATGGATGAGTTTGAATCCCTTTTTCATCAGGGTCGTCGTTTCATTTTCCAGTAGTGTGAATCCACTCCCTTGTTGGAACTGCATCCTTCTTCCAATCGAATATCACCAAATGATTTTCCCATCCATCATTGAATCACTCTTAGAGATAAACATGAGCGAAGGATATTGAAGCACAACAAATGAGCAAGAGAGGAGGATATCAAAGCAGAGCACATGAGCAGGAGAGGGCTAGATTGACTAATCCTCTAAATGCCATTTTCAAGGGTCAGACATGAATCTCTACAATTGAAATGTTGGTAAACCTTTAGAAAACATATCTATAAAACTAAAATGCAAGCATACCCATGTCAAACTTTTTGAAGTTGTATGCAGAAACAGTTAAAATTCGAAGAAAAAAGCAGACAGACAATGTCGCTCTCTCGTTGGATATTGTTGCATGAAGAACACAAAGTGGAATAGAAGAAGGTGATGAGTGTTCATTGTGTGACGGGGTAGCCTTGTGAATGAATCATAATAACATAGAAGTAAATAAAAGTATTTCAGTTTTTATTAATTTTCAACACTAGTATTATGATTCTCAATTTACAATTTTGGTCATAATCACATAATTTTAAAAATGTGTTATAAAAAACAATTATCAATTTTGAGCCAAAAACTAATTTTGAAGATTATGCATCATGCTTGGATGATACCAGCTCATAATCTAGTCAATCTATGTGCATATTATACATCATGCTTGGATGATGCCACCTCATAATCTAGTCAATCTATGTGCCCTGTACACTATGATTAGAAGTGAGAGTGACTTCATGTGAATTAAAATTAACCAAATAAAATATAATATACACAAGGAAAAGTAGTGATCTAATTATTAAATATTTTTATCTGTTTTATTAAAATTTTGAATACACTCAAACTTTTATATGATTAAATACACCCACCCATTTGTATGTGACAACTTCAACGGTTAGTGCCCTTTTCGGGGATTCTTATTTTCTCCCAATGAGTGCCTTAGAGGTGATCCAAAATGACTCCTAAGTCTAAGTGTTCCTCACAGAGGAAAAATCAAAGTCCAAGGAAGTTCCTGGAAATAGCCCCATTGTAGAGATCGTCTCGTTCTGAATCTGTTGCAACTTGAATGGGAAAAAAATGGACTTAGTATGTAGAATTTATCGCAGAAAGAAGATGCCCTTTGTTCTTTTGAAAAAGAGGCAAATCTTCAAAAAAATGGCCTAAAAGGCTTTACGGAGAAAAATTGCATCGGAGAAGGTGAAAGACGGACTTAGGCGAAAAGGGGAAGAAATCCCCGACTCCTGATCCCCGACAAATCGGTTCGGAGGAAGGCACATGCACATATAACATAAGGTGAGGACCCCCGGGCCAATGCAATATACCAATCGCCGATATCGGAAGATCGACATTGGTGATGGCATGGGGCTTAATGCGGGACCTCAGTTGGAGCGACTTTGCGATCGTTAAAATTGGCAGATCGGCATCGGCGATGGCATGGGGCGCAAGGTGGGACCCCGAGCTGAGCGACGTTGTGATCACCGAAATCGGCAGATCAGGATATCAGCCATCCCCGATACACAGGGCCGATGCGATGAGTGATGTTGATAAAAAGGCCGGACCCGATGAGATTCCAAGGGCAAATTCCATAATGTTTCAAGTCCGATATGAGCCATTTTTTGGGATTTTCTTTGTATTTGGGATTTTTAACAATAAACCAAAATCCAAAGGAACCCACACCTATGCAACTTGCGAGAACAATTTAAGGGTGGATCCGATGAAATATAAGGAAAAATTCATAATATTTGAAGTTCGATAAATAGTGATTTGGCAGATTTTTCCCATGTTTTACGGTGTTTCTCTATGTAAATAGAGAACACTATTTTTGGGGATTTCAATGCAACGATGGTCCCTCCCATTATAGAATAGGTGGCCACCATCCCTGAAGGCATTTAACAATGATTGCTAATGCTCAGACGGGGATTTGAGCAGACAGAGGCCGAGAACCAGAGAGCCCAGTAAAGGAAACGAACAGACAACGTTGATTGGCTTAAAGCCACAGAATGACAGAAAAGGAAAAAGGGGGAAGCAGTGCTGAGATAGGAGCGTAGAAAGCGAAGCCAATTTAGGAAGCTAAGGCGAACCAGAGCAGAAAGAGCTCAATTGACAGTAGGAGCACCGAAAGCAAAAAGGCAGAAGCGAAAAGAGGTCGAGGGAGAAAAATCAAATGTGCAGAGAAGCCGATGGAGTCACTTGGAGGTCAAGTGAAAAGCCTGAGAGTTGAAGGTTGCAGAAAGCCAAAGAAGCCAGAGCCCAAGAGCCAGAGCCAAGAGCCAGAGCCAGAGCCGAGAGCTTCAAGAGCCAGTGATAAAATGATATCTAAACCCATTATTTTTTTGTAAAACAGTGGAGTAATTTGAGCCAAGAGCTTGTAAAAGGACTTTGCCATAATCCCAGAGAGCCTAGATGAGTTGACTAGAGCTCAAGGAGATGTAGCCCAAGAGTTTTGGGTGAAATCCATATTAAGTTGTTGTCTTATGTGTTTGTTATTTGCTGCACTGTTTGCACTGTTACATGTATTTACATATCAGCATAAACAACAGATTTTAAAGCACATAACAATTAAAATAACCATAAGCATACGCCTATTTTTCAAGCATATTTTACTTCCGCATTAGTTAATCATTTGTGACTTGGGAATATATAAGCTTTGGAAGTGGAAGAGGTTCTTGTAAGTTAAACAAGAAGCCTAAGTGCCCAATTTTCAGATCAGGTGGTATCAAAGCCTGAGTTTTGATTAACCACACCTTCAAAGAAGGTTATATCAGAATGCTTGATTGACAGAGCAGAGATTACTTGTCTAAAAGGTGTTTAAACAGTTATAGGTTGATCGTATGCTTGTTTGCAGACTGACTATTGTTTGAGTTTTTAGAGGTGAAGGGAAAGTTATTGATAGCTCAGTCCAAGAAAGAAGAGAAGGAAGAAGGTATGAAGACATTCTTCTATCCCAAAGGACCTCAAGGGAATCCTTGAAGCACAAGAGGTTTGCTACAAAAGGTTGCTGAATAAAGCACTTTATTAATCTTGTTTGAAGTTCTTTTGTTCATTGGTATAATGACAACTTCTACAAGTGATCCTAAAATTCCTCCTTCATCATAAGACTCTATGATGGAGACTTGAAGCAAAACTTTCTCATCATGATGGACAAGGTGAGAGAAATGTATGAGGATGGAAGAAAGAGCGGCATACTTAGAGATCAGTTGAATTCCATGAAGGAAGAGAAGCAGTTGCTTTCTGACAGACTGCAGGAAATGGAGTGGCAACTTCATATTACAAATATGAACATGAAAAGGATGCATGAGTTGGAGTCACGGATCTTTGTTGCCAAAGAAGCCTTGGTTAGGTATCAGCTTGAAGAAGACATAAAACATTCAAGTTTTTCTTCAAATTCCTCTAAGAATGCTTATATTGGTTCTTTTGAAAAGCATATTAGAGGCATAGGTTCCAAGCTAATGTACAAGATGGGCTATGAAGGAAAAGGCTTGGGTAAGCATGCACAAGGTACTGTTGAACCAATAATAATTGAGGAAAGGCCTAAGTATTTGGGTCTTGGCTATGGAAAATCTTATGGAGAAAGTTCCAAAGCTACCATGAAGACCATTAAAACAGCTCCAAGAAGGAGTTGCATTGCAGGTCTTCAAGAGTGCGAAGATTGTGTTCAGGAGAATTCTATAGCTTGAAACATCACTTGCAGGATGTAGGTGTTCAGAAGCACACACTTGAACCAGAGAGTTGTGGAAACTCTAACAGCCTTGAAGAGATTGATGGTGTTCCAAAGTGAGCCACTTCTTCATTTGCTTCACCTCCTCATGAAGGCAATAAAGGTGAAATAGGCAGGTATAAATTTGGTTCTAAACATGTTCCTTTCGATTTTGCAAAGCATGGTAAATTTCCACATAAGCATGGATAAGAATTGCATGTTCCTTTTGTGGTTTGGATAACCATCATGTTTCTAGATGTTGGAAGGGAATGGCCACATACAGGAAACTTTTGAAGGAAAAGAAGCAAAGAGCCAAAGGTCCATTGGACAAGGCAAATCATGATGTCAAAAGGATGCACATGTGTTGCACTTACTACCATAAGCAAGGGCATCTTGCTGAAAGTTGTTGGACATTGAATCCAACAATGCTTCCACAAAAGCTGAAGAAAGTGGAAAGAGAAGATGGCAGAAATGGATGAAGTTTCCATGGATGATGTGCTTCAGAATGATTCACATGTTGATGCTGATATGTAGACAAAAGAAAAACCTTTGAACTGGATTTGTAAGAAATGGTTAGGGTTCTTTTCCAATTAAGGTTGAATGTCTATTGATGCATCTATTTTCATTTCTTTGATGATGAGATACAAATTGCAGGTTTCTACCAATATGGTGAATGGAAAAAGGTTGAGTAGGAGACTCACTTTGTTGCTGCAACATTATATGTCATTTCAGCTTCAAAAGTACAGTGTGCTTAAGTGAAAGTTGAAGGATGAAATGCATGCATAAGCATGATGTGCATGAACACAGGGATGTTGATGTTTTCCTTATATTTGAACATGTATGTGTAATTAACTTGAAGAGTTGATTGCTTTAATGTAAACATGCATGTAATGTTGACTTGAGGAAAGTTGATTTGGTCTCCAAGATGGAGATAGTGATGAAATGTTTCCTCTTTTGAAAAGAGTCCCAATGGTCTTTTTCTACATGCTTGACTTGAAGGGTCATTTGTTTTAAAGGCATTTTTTGTGGGCTTGTTGTATAGTCCATCATTTGTATGAAGATATAAGACATGGGGGTGTTCACAAGATGTGAAATCTGTTTCTTTTGTTGAAGCAGGAGTTTAGTCCATCCAGTTGTTGTCTATATTCCTGTTGTTGTTAACAGTTGTTGTTGACAGCTTGTTAAAAAGGTACAAATGAAAGTTTTGTGGAGCAGGTGTACTTCACATTTGTGTGAGCCACCTTGGATCAATGATCAAGGCAGAGAAGTCCAAACTACCTTCTGTGACCATCTAAGCAGGAGTTCTACAGGAAGGAAAAGAAGAAGGCAGCTCTTCCTAGGAAGACCAGCCCATCCAGGAAGGGAAGTCATCAGAGGCTTTGGTTCAGAGGCACTATGCAAGGCAAGTGTACGGAGGCTGAAAGAAGAGGGTGAGTCACTCTCATTTACTATTCAGATTAGTATATCAGTCTTTTGGAGACCAAAAGTTCTTTTAGTGGGAAGGCGTGATCCAAAATGGATTTTGGATAGACTCCTATGTCTAAGTGTTCCTCACAAAGGAAAAATGAAAGTCCAAGGAAGTTCCTGGAAATAGCCCCATTTCAGAGATCGTCTCGGTCTGAATCTGCTACAACTTGAATGGGCAAAAATGGACTTAGTATGCAGAAGTTATTGCAGAAAGAAGATGCCCTTTATTCTTTGGAAAAAGAGGAAAATCCCAAACACATATAATGAGGAAATACCTCATTACTATTTATTTTCTCCTAAGCGGCTCTTCTTTTATCATCATTCATAAGCCCTGATGATGGATCCCAGTTGGGATTTGAAACGTTGGCATAAAAATGTTCATATTGTGGATTCTCCGGTAACTGACTCAAAAGAGGAAAATCTTCAAAAAAAATGGCCTAAAAGGCTTTATGGAAAAAAATCGCATCGGAGGAGGTCAAAGGCGGACTTAGGCGAAAAGGGGAAGAAACCCCCAATTGCCGATCCCCGACAAATCGGGTTGAAGGAAGGAACATGCTCGAATAACATAAGGTGAGGACCCTCAGGCCGATGCAATATGCTAATCGCCGATATTGGCAGATTGACATCAGCGATGGCATGGGGCTTAAGGCGGAATCCTGGGCTGAGCGACATTGCGATCGCCAAAATCAATAGATTGGCATCAGCGACGGCATGGGGCTTAAGGCAGGACCCCGGGTCAAGTGACATTGCGATCACCGAAATCGATAGATCGGGAGATCGGCCATCCCCGATACACAGGGCCGATGCGATGAGCGATGCCGATAGAAAGGCCATACCCAATGAGATTCCAAGGGCCAATTCCATAATGTTTCAAGTCTGATATGAGACATTTTTCAGGATTTTCTTTGTGTTTGGGATTTTTAACAATAAACCAAAATCCAAAGGAACCCGCACCTATGCAATTTGAGATAGTGATTTAAAGGTGGATCCAATGAAATATAGCGTGGAATTCATAATATTTGAAGTTTGATAAACAATGATTTGGCAGATTTTCCCCGTGTTTTACAGTGTTTCTCTATGTAAACAGAGAACACTATTTTTGGGGATTTCAACGCAATGATGGTCCCTTCCATTACAGAACAGGTGGCCACCATCCCTGAAGGCATTTATTAATTTTTGTTAATGCTCAGAGGGGGATTTGAGTGGACAAAGGCTGGGAGCCAGAGAGCCCAGAAAAGGAAACGAACAAATAGTGTCGATTGGCTTAAAGCCATAGAATGAAAAAAAAGAAAAAAGGGGAAGCAATGCTGAGACAGGAGCACAGAAAGTGAAGCCAAAGTAGGAAGCTAAGGCGAACTAGAGCAGAAAGAGCTCAATTGAGAGCAGGAGCGCATAAAGCAAAAACACAGAAACAAAAAGAGGCTGAGGGAGAAAAGGTGAATGCGCAGAGAAATTGAGGGAGTCACTTGGAGGTCAAGTGAAAAGCCAGAGAGCTGAAGGTTGCAGAAAGCCAAAGAAGCCAGAGCCAAAGAGCCAGAGCCAAGAGCCAAAGAGAGAGTCGAGAGCCAAGAACCAACAGCCGAGAGCTTCAAGAGCCAAGGATAAAATGGTATCTAAACCCGTTGTTTCTGCGTAAAACAAAGGAGTTGAGCCAAGAGCTTGTAAAAGGACTTTGCCATAATCCCAGAGAGCCTAGTTGAGTTGACTAGAGCTCAAGAAGATGTAGCCCAAGAGTTTTGGGTGAACTCCATATTAAGTTGATGTCTTATGTGTTTGTTATTTGTTACACTATTTTCACTGTTACATGTATTTACATATCAGCACAAACAACAGATTTTAAAGCACATAACAGTTAAAATAACCATAAGCATACACCTATTTTTCAAGCATATTTTACTTCCGCATTGGTTAATCATTTGTGACATGGGAATATATAAGCTTTGGAAGTGGGAGAGGTTCTTGTAAGTTAAACAAGAAGCCTAAGTGCCCCATTTTCAGATCAAGAGGGATGCTCATAACCTGTTCCCCTGATTTGATTTTAGGCAAACTATTTGAATTAAATAAACATTTAATTGCATGGTTACAGATATCGGAAGCTAGGCATAACATAGATATATTGAAAGCTAAACATAACTAACATATTATCTTTGAGGGGAAAAAAGTGTTTGGATAATGAGAAAGAGAGACCTGAAGAATTGAAAGGGTATTATTTCTTAAGGTAACTAGACCATACACAGTATACACACTTAACTGATCACTTGCAGTGTGATCACGAACAAAGCATTAGAGATTGTTGTAGGGGAATTATGCATCTTGGTGAACAAACACTACATGATTATTTTTAACCTCTTGAATTCATAGGGAGATCCTTTTTAAATCGACTTGTTTTTTGTTCAGTTAGTTCATTTCCCCTCCAACCCTTATTTTTAATCTCGAATAGTTTGATAATTTAGATCCATAAAAATAGAATTTTTATATAAGCCCAATACGCAAATTGCCTATGGATCAACTTATGTTTTTTTCTCCCATCCTACTATTGGTTGTGTTTATCTAATTGGTATCTCTTGACGAGTAGTAATATCTTGGTTTATTTTCCCTTTCAAATTGGGCTACAAACAAATTGTGATGTTAAATAATTACACAATCATTGAGTGTTGTGCTTTGTCTCACACACACACACAAATATATATATATATATATATATATTCTTTTTCTTCCAAAGTCATTAGTGATAACATTATGTTATTATGTCTTACCCAACCACCAAGCCACATGTAGGTCGTCCATTGAAGCACTAATTGCATTTAACCTAGACCCCTAGTTTGAGGCCAAATAATAAAGCTAAGCATTTGTATTTCCATATCATTGTACATTAAACATCAACACCATGATGAGTAATCTTGTGCATAAGTTGTGAGTAATGCACTCCTCACAGCCATAACAACTACGATAACCACTATGCAATATGAACTTTGGAGGGTATAAAGAGAAGGCCGAAACAAAGTTTTTAATGTGATGCATTTGCCTTGAAAAGTCCAAAAGTTAACTATAATATTAGAGTTTAGTGAAAAAAATTAAATTTAAATTTAAATTTTTTTGTTATTTAAAATATTTTTTTTTGGGTCCATTACAAGGCATCCATGCAATGCATTCTTTCCGAGCTTTTCTCTTCCTCATAAATATGTTGAAATGACCCTTTTGGCGAGCTTTTTCCCTAATGAAGCGCAAAGCAATAATAATAATGTGAGACCAATTCCATTTGTATCAATTTTTTGTCAAATTTAACAAAATTATAATCAATATTTTATAATTTTTTTAAATTTTAATTATAAATTTATTATATAATTACGCCGTAAGGCGTTTCTCTCTAAAATCAACTATTCTAACTGCTTTCATGTCATAATCTGTGCCATTAGATATTTTGTTAGACGATTAGGTTAAGATGATCCGTTGATTTGAATTGGATGACGGTTGCTAGCTTTCCCAACCGCACAAACTACTCTGGCTTGTGAATCAAACGTGTTTATTTTTCCTTGCGTTTTGTTGGGGATAGTTAATCCGTTGCAACTGCTCTGGAGATGGCCCAACACCACGTAGTTGGACTCCTCACCATCATTGCCAGCGATAGATCTGTGGCCAATTTCATTGCTCGAATTCGAGCGGAGAGCCTCGTCGAGCGTTGATGGATTTTTCTATGGTGTAGCAGCGAGAGGAGCCGGCGCAAATATATTTGTTGGAAATCGGCCCTCCATGATGCCCATTTCCCACCTCCAGAACGCATCGCCATATGATAAGTAGCTCAGCAAATTTCCAAACTAAATTTTTCTCTGCCATTGCGCTTTCCCTCGGTTGTTTCTACTATATGTAACACAATTTTCATGTTATCATTATAAAGTAAGTACGTTCCAGCTGTATATTGTCAACGATATTCCTAGCTTGTTGAATTTTCTTTCTAATGCATGTGTGGAGTTATAATATAAAATGTATTGGCCTATTTTTCATTCTTCATATACTAATGAAATTTAGAATCACAACTTTTCCAATTATCTAATTGTGGATGCAGAAGTGGGTTTGCATTTGAATAAGGAGAAGCAGAAGTGTTCAGCGTTTATAGGTGAATCCTAGGTTGAGTAGATCATTTGAGTAGGTGCTACTTATGAAATAGCTCGAGGCACGCTCATATATATATTTTCTCATGATGTATGATTAAATAATGACAATGTTATGCAGATAGAAGGATATTTATTCTATTTCTTAGGGTACATAATAAGCAAGTTGAAAGTCATGCATGTGTTGCTTGTCTTCTTTCATACAATGTTGATAATTAATTTAGTTATTTCTTAGTTTAAAAACATGACTTAATTCTCGATGTTTTGTGGGTTGAATAATTGTGATTAAGATTGATTAAAAAAATAGCATGTATTGATGTTTTGATGTTTTGTTGGTCGAAAAATAGTGCAGTGAAATCCTTGTTCTCGAAGTTTTAGAAAATACTAGAAAATACCCAAAGACGTTTTAGAAAATACTAGAAAATACCCAAATTAATATCCAATTTTAGAAAATACTAGAAAATACCCAAATTAATATCCAATTGATCCTAAAACCTTCAACCTTATTAAAATGTGTGTATCCTTTACTTTCTTTTCCTACAATGGTATTTTCTATGAACACCTCAACTTTATTAAAATGTGGGTATCCTCTACCTTCTTTTCCTACAATGGTATTTTCTATGAACACAGAAAGAATGACAATGGGATCTAATGATTTTTTATATGTCATGATTCTCCTTGAATTTGACAATGGGATCTAATGACTTTTTATATGTCATCATTCTTCTTGAATTTATGCCTTACGACGTTTCCTTTGCAACATCTGATGCAAATGCTAGTTTATAGTGTCAGTGTAGACAACAATCTCGAGAAGCAGGCGGTCCTGTTGTAGGACGGACTGCGTAGACCTTTGTTTTAGAGAGCAAATTATATTCCAACACTTAAACTACTTTCTTTAAAATAAAATAATATTTAAATATAATATTATATTAATTTTTCTTTAAAATACTTTATAACTTCTAATAGTGTAATAATATATTTATTAAATAAAATAAGAATATTATATTTTAATATAATAATATATCTCAATATTCATTTATTTTTATTTAATAAATAATAATATTATCAAAATATTCGAAACTATAAAATATTTAAAAGAAAATTATTAAGCAAGGGCTAAGCTGCCGCGTAACACTTATTTATTTTATTTTTACATAGTTATTTTATGAAAAAATAATAATATTTATTTATTTAAAGAAAGATAAATTATAATATATGAAATTACTATTGACTTATTGTTTCAAATGATAATGTGTTATGACGATATGATAAATAATTTTATAAATTATTTTTTATGTCCATAAATCATTATATCTTGTGGGTTCATCTTTTTGTAGGTTTTTAATCAAACATATTTAGAGCTCATGCCACCATGTAGAAATATAGAGTTATATCAAAAGTAACAATTATGTTATCATTATAAAATGAAATTATGTTATGATTATATAATGAAATGTGAGTGAAAGTAAGGAATAAGGTTAAATTTTTATTTAAAATGATTAAAAAATATTAAATTTAAGTTAGTGTTAAGGTTTAGAATTTAGTTTATTTAGGTTTTATTGATTGGTAAATTGAGATATTTTGTTAATTGTAAATTTGAATTGTTAAGTATAAATAGATATATTATAAAAAATAGTTGTTCTAAAAATAACTTGAATATATTCCTTAAAAAAATATAAATATTAAAAATAACGTTGTTTTATTTACTTCGTGAAACTGAAACTTAGTGAAACTGAATACTTTGTAGATAACGTTTAGGTAGAGGTTGCCCGTGAAGATTGCTTTGGATGCTGCTTGTCATCTTGCTTATCTCCCTAAGGATTAACAGACATATGTCATTCATCGATATTTTAAGACATCCAATATTTTACTGAAGAATAATTTTCATGCTAAAGTAGTCGATTTTAGTCTTGCTAAGGAGGCTCTAGAGGGTTGTTGAAATTATTTATCTACTTGAGTAATGTGCACTTTTGGGAAAACCTCGTAATAGGGCCTTGTCCAATCCTTAGAGATAAAGATTGGTTGGAAGAGCTTGGAGATCCTAAGTTTGGTGGAAAGTATACAAAGAAATACTTTGTATATGTATGTGCGATAGCAGCTGCTTGCATACCACCTGAAGCAAACCAACGACCAACTATATGGGGGGAGGTTTCGTCTTTAAAAATGGTTCAATGAACTAGTGAGAATCATCATAGTAGAGGAAAAGATGGATTGAATAAAACTCAGACCAACTCCAATCGTCATCCTACTTCAAATAGATGAAATATTGGACCATCATCAATCACTTTTTAGTCAAACAGATCATCATCAATATTTTTTTACCTGGTCCATTTTCTGCCTTAAGCAGAATTGACTATGACAATAATTTATAGTGTTTATAAGCTGACGAAAATAATTCCTAGCTTCATATTCAATTATTTTCTAAAGATAATCATTTTTTTTAGAAAAGTCATCCCCTCTCACATATTCCATAATGAGATAAATCCTCTTCTTACTAACCAAAACCTCAAACAAGCATGCAATATTGGGATGCTTAATAAGCTTCATCTTGCTAATCTCTTGTTTGACCTCTCTGTGTTATTATGGAGAGTATAGTTCCCTCGAAGAATATTGTTATGGTGTAGTGATTGACAACTCACAATGATACTGTTGGGTTGTGTTATATTCTTTCCACGACTAACCTACGTAGTTAAACGGGGGGTTAGAGGGGGGTGGGTAGCCGCCCTCTACGGGGTCTGGGGCAGTGCCCCGGGAAATTTTTTTTTGGACCCTATATTAGATTGGGCGAACCTACCTATGGTTTTGTGCATGATTTTCGCACATGGTAATGGACGCGATGGTTTTTCGGTCCATGGTATTGGATGCTTCGGCATGTATAAATATGTATTGTAACATTGAAAGGAACATAATGAAAAATCAAGCTGGTAGTCCCGGTTTTGGGATCCAGGGAAAAATCTCTGTGCATATGTGTTTTATGGGTTATGCTCTCGCATTGTTTATTTTCTTTGTTTAAGAATTCGTATGCAGGTAATTTCTGTACAGGGTTAAAACCTACAGATACATCCTCAAGACCAACCAAAAATCGATGGCATGAGACACCCCCTTCCTCGTTGAATTTTAACAGGATGGGGGAGCTCAAAGGGATTTGTGCCAATACCACTTTGCTTGATCAAAGTCCAAGATTTTTTGAGAGACCCTCCTATCTGGTTTTCAAAACTGAGGAGAGGGGATTCCTCAAACTCCCAAGTGGTTTTGTTGCCAAGGCCACATGTCCTTCCATCCAAATTTTAAATTTTATTGCATCAAGAAATCCTAAAATATGTATTATTATAAAAAAAATCATTTGATAAAAAAATGGCACTTTTATGTTATATATCATAATAAACAATATTAAAAATTATAAACTTGTTGTCTCAATAATGAATCAATGTACTTTTAACAACTCATTATTATTATTAGTCCCTACCATCTAGCAATGGCATGGGACTATAGTAATCAGAATCCTCTTATAAGCATTAGTTGGCTCATAATTAACCTAAAGTTTTTAAGTTTTTAGTCCCTACATGTTTTTTGCTGTGTGCTTTTTACAATTCAATGGATTTCACCATCTTATTTGGCCTCTTCCCGAGGCGGGGAGGCCAAAACCATAGACTAGGTTGATCGATTTAAATTCTATTTGAAACTGTTGAATTAATGTTGGCATTAATTTAAAACATTAAATGTTATGTGAATGTTTTGCAAAGCCAAGCAGAGTGTTTAGTTGGTTGGGTGGGTGTCTAAGTCATTTAGAGTGGTTGAACTCGCCACCTGTGAATGCATGTTGCTTCCGTGTCTACAGTGGCGTCTATGGGAGATGGAAGCTGGTAAGAACTAGAGGATTCTATAGTTGGCGAGAACGGGAGGATAATACATGTGTTTCTAGTTGTGTTTCTTAGCTTTGTTTCTCGTGTTTCTTCCAGAGGAAAACCAATTGAGGGAACAAGAGGGAACAAGGGAGATTTGGAACCAGGAGAAGCCAGGTTTTGTGTTTCTTCAGGTTAGAAATTTGACAAATCTAAGTGCTTAAGTTGTATTAAAATTCCAACAAATTCTCGTAATTCCTTTAGCTGAGTACAACCACAAAGCTCCAGCCTTATGAGGGATGTATGATTGCTTAAATCCGGAAGAACCTGAAGATTTGTACAGTAATTCAACTTCAGTACTTTTAGATTGTGGGTGCCCTGCAAAAGCATTGTCCATTAACCAATTTAGTAAGTATTTCCCAGTATTTATTTTTGGTAATATGAGAGCTTTTATTCATAGTGGAATTGGAAATTACATGCAAGCAATACAAGCTTTATTTTTTGTTTATATTTTGCTTTCCTAATTACCTTTTCATCAGACAAAGTTGTCCAAATTGCCTCGATGTCTTTGCTGAAACTAAAATCTAGTGCAACTAGTTGCTACATATTCCATTCACATGGTAAGCATTTCAGTGGGCATTTTTCCCATCTTAGCCATTTTATTTCTTGAGGCATTTGTGCAAAGTCTCCCTCAATGAGAGCTCCATCCAATCTCAGCCATTTTATTGCTTGAGGCATTTGTGCAAAGTCTCCCCTAATGAGAGCTCCATCCAACCAACGCAGTCGCAAATTACACATTGTTTTCAAATTGTACGTTTGCAATGTAACTTCTTGCTGAAGGTATGTTAGACACCTGAATAGAGCAGAATTCATACAATTTCATTAGCATGAATCCCAACCTACATGCTACAACAATTTAAAAGCAACATGCTGCCCATATGGCATGCCAAAAATCACCCTAGGACTGAATATGTAAACTATGCAATAGCAACTAGGTGGATGATGAAGAATTTTTTTTAGACACCCCATCTAGAGCAACATAAACTCTGGTAACAGGATCAACCACCCCCTATGTCTTTGCTTGCTTCAATTCCCTTGTCCTCGCCTATGCTGGCGGCTTTGGAGATCTGGCTAACTTGACTGTACTAGTATATATGAGGTTAGGCTTTTATTCATAGTGGAAGTGGAAATTAAATGCAAGTAATACAAGCTTTATTTTTTGTTTATATTTTGCTTTCCTAATTAACTTTTCATTAGAAAAAGTTGTCCAGACTGCCTTGATGTCTTTACTGAAACTCAAATCTACTACAGCTAGTTGTTGCATATTCCATTCACATGGTAAGCATTTCAGTGGGCAGTTTTCCCATCTTAGCCATTTTATTGCTTGAGGAATTTGTGTAAAGTCTCCCTCAATGAGAGCTCCATCCAACCAACACAGTTTCAAATTACACATTGTTTTCAAATTGTTGGTTTGCAATGTAACTTCTTGCTGAAGGTATGTTAGACATCGTACCTTTTCTGTTCCCTGCACAGAGCAGGATTCATACAATTTCATTAGCATGAATCCCAACCTACATGCTACAACAATTTAAAACTATCTACTAGAATTACCATTCAAGATGTTAACATTAATATTTATCATCAATATGGTACTAATCTGACTCCAAGAAACATGAACCAATTATAACATTTGATTTGTTCTAATGGCAATATTTGAATTCGTAGCTTCTACATTTTCAATCAAATTTGAGATTCAGATCACATAAACAAATTTGGAGCTAAGTGAGAGTTCCACTCAGACTTGGAAAATGGAGGGCCAGTCAAAAGCCACCGATAGCCACAGGGCTAGAGGAGGGCCAAATTTCGATTCTGTTCAACCTAAATTCTAGGCATTGCTAAGACAGCAAACCTGCAACAACAACATATGTGAAGACGCAAATAGGGTCTGTTTGAACTTTGATCAAGTAACCTCATCCAAGAATTTTGGACAATGTTCTCTTCAACAACTAATGAAATTAAAGAATCAGGAAAACCAGTAACCAAGTTCTTAAGCTTAAGACCTGCTTGAGAACCATTGATTACAGATGCAAAAATAACTTCAAAGACAAGACAGAAAAAGGATAACAAATCACAATATAGTATATGATACAAGCATACAACAGAAGAAAGGAGAGAGTGAGACATACTGTCTCCAAAACTGTGTTTTTATTAGCCATGAATGCACTGTTTTGTAGCGTCCTCGTAAGCCTTGAAGGCGTTCCTCCATTCTTCTATGGACCCTTTTTCTACAACAATTTCACTTTGCTACGGATCCAACAGTAGTTTCATTCTACAACAATGGATTAGACAAGTGTAAGACATGTAGATGAGGTCACCGCTGGCACATTGCGTGATCCACCCTCGCCACAAGTAAAAAAACATAATCGAAAACCTCGTTTGGGGTGGCTCCAAGCAGGTATGCTCCATCTGGGTTCTATCAATAATCACTCCTGGAAATAACAAGTCTTTCGTGGCAAGGACTTGCTGCCTTCGCAGCCTTTCCTGTTCTTCTATAAACCCTTATTTTTTTTTTTTTACAATAGTAAAAAATTAGTTTCATAACTAACTTAGACAATTAAATTTTGGGGGGAAATAAAAGTCAAAAAAGGAACCAAATGGGAGTTCAAAGATTTTGATATCTAGTAGTTGTGCAATGTATTGATCATTTAGAAACAATTAATGAAGATTCCATTTTTTTAGTAAAGTTGCAGTATGCGCATTTAGTTTTCTTTGTGTATTTATTGTCTCATACTTTGTTTTCTTCTATCAAGATTGATGCATGTAACAACTAGATTCATTTTTTCATAAAAAAATAGCTTGATTCAAGATTAGAAAATTACTTATGTTGTTGATAGTTTCAAATATTCCTTGTGATTTGAGAAAATTACATTCATAAGTGTTCCATCTTTTCAAATAATACACTCATATATTCTGTGTTTTCTTATTTCCTTCATCATTTCACTCTCAACGTTTCATCTTAAATTATGTTTGGCTTAAGTTTTAAAATCTTGTCTCTCCTAGTTTTGCTTCTTGTCATGATACTAATTTTAGGTTCTACAACCCTTAAAGTATAATTTGGCCATTTTGATTGCAATTGAAAAGTCTTTGAGTTAGACTAGTCATCGCATTTATACAGTTCAACTCCAACCAATTTTTCTTAAATTTTTCATGGAGATAAGATGCTTGGGCACTAATTACCTACAGCTAGGAGTTGTCTCCAGGAACACAAGAACTATCTCAACCAAGTCTAGAAAGGCTTCACCAACCTTTCTCTCATCTAACTCATCATCTCTACTATATGATCTCTTCTCCATGTTATATTGTGTCGTTCTACTAATCATTCCATTCTTCTCTTCTATTGGTAAGATTTCCTATGTGTTGGGCATGGAATCCCCCCATAGCATGTTTTGGGGCTTAAAGCCCAAGTTTTGAGTTAATATTGTTGTAAAGCTCCGCGAATTGTGGGTGTGAAATGTATGTTAGAGTCATAGCGTTGTCTGCCCTAAGTTTGAATGTAATGTCGGCCTACCCATGGTCCGTGAACCATGGGATTGTATAAATATAGCAAGGCTCTGAGTTGTAAATATATCATAGAAAGTAAGAGTGAAGTATGAGATAGAAGCAGAGGACAAGTGTTTAAGTGTAGATTGGGTCATAGAGTAGGAGAAGGCTCTGCAGCTAAATGCGTAGAGGCCTAGTTGTCCGCAACTGAGTGTGTGGACCCCTGCAGCTGAGTGTACAGAGTGAAGTTGAGTCTGTAACCAAAGGAACAGAATAATAAAGAGAAATTTTATCTGAAATACGTGTATCTGTCTTGGGTTATTATCTGCTAAATATGAATTACAATTATATTGTTTATTTACTGTGCACACTTGTATGAATTGTGAATATTGTTAAGTATAACTAAAAGCATACAAATAAGCTATGCTAATCTACTCATATAGGATTACTAGTAAGGACTGGGGTAATAACATTGTTCGGCCTCTGAATAGGGCTACGTGAAGGCAACATCATAGGCTGCGAGGTACGGGTAAGTACGTGTAGCGACGGGCGCGCAGGGTCGAACCGCGGACCATTGGAACTCATCAGACATCTCCAGGGTGCGGAAACCTAGTTCTGGCACCCTCCCATACTACTTCGAGTGAGACCTCAGTCCGTGCTCCGCGGACTATTGCCGAAAGGGCCAGTAGTACCATATTTGTTTGGCTAAATCACCTTTGAACCCGGGTCAGGCCCCAACAAGCCAACAAATGGTTTTGTTGCTGAGACCGTGATCTGCATAAGGGATGTCTGATGTCTATCACTGGAATATGATGAAGAAATAAATTGAAGGGTGGTTGGACAGAAAGATTCACGAGTTTGCAGCGCAGGATAACAGGAATCCGTGAGTATAAAAGGAAAAGTGGTTAGAGTTCTACTTATATACGAAAATCCATGAATTTTTCTTTGCATCCTTCCCCTCTGAGTTGTATGAGTGGATCGCGAAGCTAGTAGATAGTCAGGGAAGGTGTAGGCTCGACATACGATTGTGTGGAATCTAGAATTGGTGTGCAAACTAGGAGCATTGGAAGATAAGATCGCACATGCTATGGACCATTGGCTCGATCAAATTATAGGAGGTTTTATCACTGAGTTCATGATAGACATGACAGTCAGCTACAGCGAGGCGGAACGACGATTCCTAAAAGGACCGTGAGGTAAGTACATTAAATCTTTGAACACTTAGATTTAAATGCTATTGTGTGAAAATCGGGTTATGGAAATAAATTGATGTTTGGGGCTACGTGAAGTGGGAGGATCTATAGAAATGAAGGAAATGCAGAGATAGAGAATAGCCCCTTGATTTTGCCTCGGCGAGAAAGCGAGGAAGAGCTCGTGAAAGTTTCACCAAGAAGTGCGATCAGTCTGATAAGGCAGTGAATTCCATGCATAACACCTCCACCTACACCACCACTAGTGTCACCATCTTCACCTCCATCTCCACCCACACCACCTCCGCAACCACCATAGTTCAATATGAAGAGCGTGATAAAATTTTCAGTATTCAAAGGAGTAGGGAACGAAGATTCGGACCAATTTTGGTTTGTGGTAAAAGTTGGATGGGAAGCACAAGGAGTCGTGGCTGAAAATATAAAGAAGAAATGCTGGTAAGCGCGTTGCAGGATCACACACCGACATGGTACATTAAGCATTCTAATGACCATCCAAATGCGTGGATCATAGATATCTAGGCTGCACTGAACAGGGAATTTAGCAAGCCAAAGTTGGAGACACAATCAATTATCAAGTTTAAGGAAATTATGATGCTTCCAAGAAAAACCCCATGGGATCTGGATCGGAGACTGAAGAGTACAATTCGTGAAGCCAACATGACCTTGACATATGGCAAGCATCGCACATGCTTTGTAGCATCACTAATGCCGCATTTAAGGACGACACTGTCACAGCAGGAGTTATCCACCCAGGCCAAAGGTTTGGAGATTGCAATGAGACTACACGAGACCCCAATACAAGATCCTGGCGTGGGAGTCCAACAAATCCATGTGTAATTGCAAAATTTTTGTATGGAAGTGCAGAGTTTAAAACAGGACAGGACAACTCGCCCAGAAGCACGTAGGGAGGTATGGTGCATAAAATGCAAAGGCCAGTGGCATGACAAGGACCATTGTCTAGTCTTTGCGAACTACCTAGCGGTAGGAGCACCAATGCCATTGAGACCAGAGGCACAAGCAGGGCTGAGCGCGACGCCTACATTATGGTGCGTGATTTTTCAGATAGGAGGAAAGCATGCTACAGATAACTGTCACCTATTACAGAAGTATATGCAGACGTCCCAATAATTGTTCTGTAATTTCTGTAGGTTAGTAGGCCATGATGAACGCACCTGCAGAAGCTACGAGATAATGATGGATCGAACTTTTTCATACAGAGTGCAGACCGAAATACGAGCCCTTGATCCAAGCGAAGGAATGGCGTGCGTTGGATTCTAGGGGCACAGAAGAGGTCGAGGTGGAAGGGGACCAGGAAGGGGTCGTGGATAGCTGCTTTGTTACAATTGCAGAGGGCCAGGGGGTTATGCCCGCAATTGTACAAATCCGAAGAGAGCATAATGTTTATGTTATACTCAGTTTGATCATGAGATAGAGGACTTCCCTACACTGATAGCAAGGTTGCGCGATAAAGGGATACTCCAGCCTCCCCCGACTTAGAATTTGCAAATGATGAGGTCTGAGCCACGTGAAGAGGACCTGAATGTAAACATCATGCTCTGAAGCAGTATCATGATAGGAGATGACAAGGGTAAGCAGCCTGAAGAAAGTGTGTGGGTTTGCAAGGCTGCCACAAAGGAACGTGAATTTGATTTGGAGCGCGCGAAGGAGACATTCATGGAAGCTAAGAAGAGCTTCATGGAGGCCTCCACTTTAGGTAGTAAGGATCAACTAGAGCCACAGATGGATCCTTCAATGATTACTACCTTTCTGGAGACATGTATGAAGCTGCTGCATGATAGGAAGGCTATGAAGGGATTGCAAGAGATTATTTTTAGGTGCGTTGGGTCGAGGGAACCACACATAGTCCAGAAGCTCAGAAAGCACACATTGCGAACAGGAAGGGAAATGAGATTGACTGCGCAAATCGGGGAGTATGAAATGGGTCAAGTAATTTTGGATCTAGGATCAGATGGGAATGTGCTGCCAAAGCAGACATTGGAGCATATGGGTAGGCCCACATTGCAATGGTCCCTTATTCAATTGCGAATGGTGAACCAGCAGAAGATCCTACTGATGGGAAGATTGCAGGGAATAACAGTAGACATCGAAGGTGCGAGCGCGCTTGTAGATTTCGAAGTGATAGAGATTGTTGATGACAACAATCCCTATCCCATGCTACTAGGAATAGATTGGGCCACTAATATGCACAGATTGATAAATCTAAAGAAGCGCAAAATGATTTTTGAGAAAAAGTCACTACGTGTAGTGCTACCTTTAGACCCTGCGAAAGGATTGTGCTACACAGAGCCAATGCGCGACGATGAAAGTGATGATGAGTTAGACTGTATCTACAAGATAACCGCTCGAGAATAGGATTGGGTGAATCCTACAGCAGATGACCAGATTTCGTGGGAGAGCAAAAGCTCTTGCACATCATATTTGGACGAGGAAACAGAACGATGGCAGAACTGGTTACATGAGGTAACCATGCTCAACTGCAACATGATGGTAAGATCACTACGCTGCATGACAATAGAGGTAAGGGATCTGCCTATGTATGACGGGTTGACCACTGTGGATGAATTTCTGAACAAATTTGAAAGCACAGTGCCAGAACAGCAGTGGTTCGATGCTCTAAAATGGGCACTGCGCACTACGCCTGCAAGGTGGTGGGGTACACATCAGAGAAGCTTTGAGGACTGGCACGAATGCAAAAATATGATGCGCTTATGATTTGGGAAGCCTCAGATGCAGATGGAAGCCGGGCGTGATGGACAAAACAGCCTGCACACCCACCTTTCCAGATGGATAGAGACATATGGTACGCAGCCCATACGAACGCACACCGCTATCATGATAGGAAATAGGAACAACAAGCATAATGTTATGAAACCAGCTCACAAAAAGATAGAAAAGAGAGATCCACGACTTAGAATTCAGCCTCTTCGAGGGGGCAACCTCCTTTACATTACATAAATGAACAATTCTTGGATGATACAAATGACAAAACCTCCTTTCTATATATAGGAGTCTAAGGAGTCACCATGTAATCCAGCCGACCTAACAATAATAATATAAAGCCACAAAAATAACAATAGAGGGATTCTATGGGGCACAGAAATAACAATATGGGGGTAATAGGGGCACAACAATATAAATAAGGGGTATAACTACAATAGTAATGGGGTAATCACTAGTATTATAGGGACCCAACATGCCCCTCTCCTTCAAAAAAGTGTTGTCCTCAACGCTTGAGTAGTTCTGGATACTTCTGCATAAAATTCTCATCCTCCCATGTGGAATCTTCAGCGGATAAGTTCTTCCACTTGATAAGATACTCTGAAATTGATCGATTTCGTAGCTGTCGAGTTCTTGTTTCTGTGACTGCTTCTGGTTCCAATATAATTTTTCCTTCCTCATCAAGTTCTGGCAATATTGTTTGAATTGGGAGCTTGTCACCTATAACCTTCTTTAAACATGAAACATGGAAAACTGGGTGCAATCGAGAAGCTGCAGGAAGCTCCAATTTGTATGCCATAGTACCAATCTTTTGCAACACCTTGTACGGACCATAATACTTTGGTGATAATTTATTATCCTTCTTAGCTTGCTTTAGGGACATTTGCTTATATGGTTGTAGCCGTAGGAATACCCAATCACCTACATCAAAACTTCTTTCACTGCGATGTTGATCTGCCTGTTGTTTCATTCTATTTTGTGCCAACACGAGGTTATCCTTTAAGAGTTGGAGGACTTGTTGTTGATGTTCGATGTGATGTTCCACTGCCTGAACCTTAGAATTTTCTCTTAAATATGATGTGATGGATGGTGGTTGATACCCATAAAGTGCCATAAATGGGGTCATTTTTGTTGCTGTATGGAAGGAAGTGTTATACCACCATTCAGCCAGAGGCAACCATTTGACCCATTGTGTCTGTTTATCAGATACAAAGCAACGAAGATATCCTTCCAAACATTTGTTTACTATCTCAGTTTGCCCATCAGATTGAGGATGATAAGATGAGCTATGAGCTAACTGAGTACCAAGACAAGAAAATAATTCTGTCCAAAAATTTCCAGTGAAAATGGGATCTCTGTCACTTACAATAATCTTTGGGTTTCCATGTAGCTTTTGAACTGTTTCCATAAATGCAGTAGAAACTGTACTGGCTTTAAATGGATGTGATAATGCACAAAAGTGTGCATACTTGGTAAGTCTGTCAACTACCACCATGATGACACTCTTTCCCTCAGACTTGGGTAAACCTGTGATAAAATCCATTGAAACCTCCTCCCAACGTTGGCTTGGAATGGATAAAGGTTGTAATAGACCCGGTGTCTTAATTGTTTCAACTTTATTTTGCTGGCAAACCAAACATTCTGCCACAAACTTTTGAATATCTGATTTAAGGCCATCCCAAAAAAATTCCTTCTTAACCCTGTGGTAAGTTTTTAAAAATCCTGAGTGCCCTCCTAAGGGAGAAGTGTGCAATTCCATAAGAATCTTTTGTTTTAGCTGGGAATTCTTACAGAGGTATAAGCGATCTTTGTACCATAACGAATCATTTTTCCAGCTAAATGTATCAGAAGTACTGGAATCTTGTTGTAGCTTTCGAATAAGTGCCCACACTTCTTCGTCATTCTTCCATTCCTCCCTTGCTTCGTTTATCCAATCTGGTTGGATAATAGAAATGGCACACAACAATGCTTCCACATCCTCATCCTTTCTTGAGAGTGCATCTGCCACCACATTTTGCTTCCCTTTTTTGTAGATGATTTCAAAGTCATAACCCAACATCTTTGTGACCCACTTTTGTTGCTCTTCAGAGGATAATCTTTGTTCTAAAAAGTATTTAAGGCTATCATGATCCGTTTTTACCTTGAAGTGTCTTCCCATTAGGTAGGGTCGCCATTTCTTAAGTGCATGGAGTATTGCCAACATTTCCTTCTCATAAATAGCTTTGCTTAAAAACTTTCCCTTGATTGGACGACTTTCAAAAGCAATGGGTCTTTCATCTTGCATTAGAACAGCACCAATTCCATTTCCTGAAGCATCACATTCCACAATAAAGGTTTTTGTGAAGTCCGGTGTAGCTAAGACCGGTGCTTGGCACATTGCCTCTTTAAGATGTTCAAAGGCCTTTGTTGCTTCCGGAGTCCATGAAAATGAATCTTTCTTCAATAATGTTGTTAGAGGTGCTGCTATTCTCCCATAATTCTTAACAAACTTGCGATAATACCCTGTCAACCCAAGAAATCCTCGCAGATGCTTTATGGATGTGGGGATTTTCCATTCCTTAATGGCTTTAATTTTGCTAGGGTCTACCTTAACTCCTTCATGAGATACAATATGACCCAAATATTCCACCTCCTGGACTCCAAAGAAACATTTGGATCTTTTTGCATATAATTGTTTCTCCTCCAATAGTTGTAGCACCCTGTCAACATGTTCAACATGATCCTTCCAAGACTTGCTGTAGATTAGTATATCATCAAAAAATACTAACACAAATTTTCTAAGGAATGGTTTGAAAATTGAATTCATCAAACCTTGAAATGTTGAAGGTGCATTGGTAAGGCCAAAAGGCATGACCAAAAATTCATAATGACCCTCATGAGTTCTAAATGCCGTTTTTGGAATGTCTTCAATCTTCATTCTGATTTGATGATATCCCGAACGAAGATCCAACTTGGTGAAGTAAATTGATCCATGCAATTCATCCAGTAATTCATCAATAACAGGAATGGGGAACTTATCTTTAATAGTGAGCTTGTTGAGCTCCCTATAATCTGGACACATGCGCCATGATCCATCCTTCTTGTGCACCAATACTACTGGAGCTGAGAAAGAACTTTGACTCGGTTGAATTATACCAGCCTCTAGCATTTCTGCAACCATACGTTCAATTTCACTTTTTTGGACATAGGGATATCTGTACGGCCTGATGTTTGGAGGAACACTTCCTGGAATCAGATGAATAGCATGATCATGATCACGCATAGGTGGGAGACCTTGGGAGTCTCAAATACCTTGGAATGATTGTCCAAGACTTTTTGGAGATCTGGAGAAATAGATGATTCCAATGTGGAAACATCTAGCGAACATAATTGTGCAATTACACCTCTTTGCTCCTTTTTTAGAAGCTTTGTCATACCATTAGAGCTGATTATCTTTCCTGGTTTCCCTGCAATACCCCTTAATTCAACTTCCTTTCCTTCCAAGAAAATTTGATGAAAAGTTCTTGAAAATTAAAAGCTATTGTACCCAAGGATTGTAGCCATTGGACTCCTAGTACAACATCAGCACCTCCCAT
The DNA here is from genome assembly GCA_031772625.1 of Pinus tabuliformis. NCBI lineage: Eukaryota > Viridiplantae > Streptophyta > Pinopsida > Pinales > Pinaceae > Pinus > Pinus tabuliformis. The sequence continues at coordinate 289,413,509 of CM062808.1, read as the reverse complement.
TGGAATGGAAAGCATTGGGCTAGTCAATACATATTCTCCCATGGATAGCTTGATATTATGGCACTTTCCAGAGCAATTTATTGTTCCTCCATTTGCAATCATCACTTGACACTCTGGTGCTGGATATAGGAAGCAATTCAATTCTTTTGCTACCCTACAATGAATAAAATTGTGGGTGCTTCCTGAATCAATCAACACTATTACCTTTTTCTTCTTGATTTGTCCTTCTATCTTGATGGTTTGAGGAGTGGTAATTCCCGCCAATGCATTACAAGATATGGTCGGATTTATTTGTTCTTCATCTAGGCTTTGTTCCTGGAATATATCCTCTTCTTTTGACCTTTCTTGCTCCTTTTCTTCTTCCTCTTCACAATCTATGTAGAATAATTTCTTCTCAGCACACTTATGACCTTTTGTGTATTTGCTATCACAATTGTAACAAAGCCCTTTTGCTCTTTTTTCTTCCAATTGTTGTGGTGTCAACCTTGTAGGTTGTGGAAGACTATGGGCAACAACACTTCCGTCTTTATAGTTGTGAATGGTATGCTTCCTAGTTGCCATAATTTTGCTTTCCATTTTTCTTGCTAACCTGAATGCCTTCTCTAATGAATCAGGTTCCCAAAGGCGCACATCATGTTGGATATTATCCTTTAAAGACCCTATGAACACATCAATCCTATGCTCCTCTGGAATATCTTTTACCCTTATGTTCAATTTTTGGAACTCCTCAATGTGCTCCATTATTGAACCCTTTTGTTTGAGACTTATCAATTGGCTAAAAAAAGTGTTGCTTTTTGTATCCTCATAATGTGCTATCAATTCTTCCGTAAAAATTGCCCAAGTGATAAATTGTTTACGAGAACAAAGCCATTGATACCATACAAACTGATTTGGTTCCAAATATAAAGTTGCCATACGTACCTTTTGTGTGTTTTGCACATTATTGAGATCGAAGAATTGCTCCATCTGTAATATCCATGTGGCGGGATCCTTGCCATCAAACTTCCTCATATCGATTTTTGGAACATGGTGAGTCTTCGATCCAACATTAGAGTCTATGGAATCATGATTAACATTTCTTTTGTTCTCATCATGAGTTTCCTTTACTACCTTTTCACCATTAGTGACCCTTTCTTGTAGCAACTTCTTCAATTCATCCATCTTATCATCCATGCCATCAATTTTAGCATCCATGCCATTCACCTTAGCTTCCATGCCATCCATCTTAGCTTCCATGCCATCCATCTTAGCTTCCATGCCCTTTATCTTAGATTCCACGCCATTTACCTTAGATTCCACGCCATTTATCTTAGATTCCACGCCACTTATCTTAGCTTCTGTTAGCTTTTGTGAGCGTGACATTTGTTGCACTTGTTCTTGTAATTTTGATATATCATGTAGCATTTCTTCCTCTTCTTCATGAGTCATGCTAGAGCTTTCAGGTTCCTTACTAGGTGTTTGCATTTTCTTTCCTCGGGGCATCAGTTACCGATAATAATGCTTTACTATGCCCTTTGAATTCCGTTAAACCAAGCTTACACAAAAATTAAAAAAAAAAAAACTACACACCTTTTTTCACTTTATAGAAGCCTGATATTGAATCTGATGTATCTCTGTAATTTCGGATCATCCAGTTCTGAAATTGCTACCTGTAGTAGCCTTCTGCGTCCTCTTTCCAATGCCACAAGTCTGAGCCAAATTGGATTCTCCAAGGAAGAGTTATGTGAAATCTCCCACAGTGACTTGCTTTTAGACTGGTTCAGTAGAGCGAACTTGTACGACGTGCCACGAGTCACTGTTTCAACCTTTGAATCTGAAACTCACCCACAAGAAACTACAGTCCGTCCTCTTTCTGTACCTTTTTACGAAATTTCAATCCGATCCTCAGAGAGAGAGTTATGACGATTTTCCCCAGGTCACCTGTTTTGAATGTAATTCAGGAGTCTGCAAAAAGGCCAACTTCCTCAGATCATATCTCCGAAAATATCGCGCTAAAAGCTCTGAAATTTGGACCCAAGGTTCAGCGCCAATTCTTCTCAAATGGGTTTTTGTTGCGACTTCTGAAACGTTACAAAAAAAAAGTTATAGCGAAAATACCACGATGACCTATTTGGAGCAGCAAAACCCTAGAATCCAAAGCTCTGATACCAAATGTTATGAAACCAGCTCACAAAAAGATAGAAAAGAGAGATCACGACTTAGAATTCAGCCTCTTCGAGGGGCGATGTTTGAATGTAATTCAAGTCTGCAGATCATATCTCCGAAAATAAAGCCCCAAAGTTCAGCGAAACTTCTGAAACCAAAAAAAAAGTTATAGGAAAATACCACGATGACCTATTTGGAGCAGCAAAACCCTAGAATCCAAAGCTCTGATACCAAATGTTATGAAACCAGCTCACAAAAAGATAGAAAAGAGAGATGCACGACTTAGAATTCAGCCTCTTCGAGGGGGCAACCTCCTTTACATTACATAAATGAACAATTCTTGGATGATACAAATGACAAAACCTCCTTTCTATATATAGGAGTCTAAGGAGTCACCATGTAATCCAGCCGACCTAACAATAATAATATAAAGCCACAAAAATAACAATAGAGGGATTCTATGGGGCACAGAAATAACAATATGGGGGTAATAGGGGCACAACAATATAAATAAGGGGTATAACTACAATAGTAATGGGGTAATCACTAGTATTATAGGGACCCAACACATAATTAGGTAAGGCAAGTGCGCGAATGACGAAGTATGATAAGACTTAGCATGCTGAAAATCATACATAGGGAAGCCTTTAACAAGGTGTGTGAAGTGTTGAACAGGGTCCACCATGTGAGACACATCGACTGGGACCTGCGTGTACCAGCGATTGTGTGGGCTGTAGGAATTTATAGGGTAAGTTCCTCAGACAGAACACCAAAGGACACTGCTCACAAATAGATCACAGATCAATACACCAGTGCTTTTGATGTGGTTAAAACCCTCAAAGAGGGAAACAGTCCACGGCCTGAGCCAACGTGGCCACTTCAGGCAATTTATTAATAAAAGAATGAAAATTTACATAAGCTTCTCTCATGGACGGGTTAACCTACAAATGACCCTCCATGCTCTTTAAATAGAGATCATGGACCAATCGGGTGTTAAGCCATGAATCAAGTGTCAGTAATACCGAGGAGAGAATGAACCATCGGATCACTACATATCGTGACCGTCGGATTGTAAGTTACAAAATGTACATAGTAAAGAAACACACTTTACCTAACCCTATACTAGACCAAGTTATACTTAACTATTTCCTATGTGTCGGAATCTCCTAACATCCCCCCTTAAGAACAACTTGGGATAGGATTGAAGGATTTACAAATATGACACAATAGGAGAAGGAAGGAGGCACTAGAGCCTATCCCCCCTTAGTGACAACTTCCTGAACTCCAACCATAAATCGAATTTTAGTGAACTTCGCCTCTGTGAGAGCCTTTGTAAAGATGTCTGCAACTTGATCATCTGCTGAACAATATTGCACTTCAAGAACATGGTCGTGAATGAGCTTTCTGATGAAGTGCATGTGCAGTTCAATGTGTTTGCTGCGCTGATGTTGGACTGGATCTTTGCATAGTTGAATGGCACTTTGATTATCACACCAAAGTGTAGTCGGATGTTGCTGCTGAAAGCCAAACTCTGACAGGATCTGACGAAGCCACAAGGCTTCCTTACTAGCTTCTACGGCACCACGATACTCTGCTTCTGCTGAAGAAAGATTAATGGCACCTTGTTTCTTGCAAGCCCATTTAACAGGTCCTGAACCAAGAGTGAACACATAATCTGCAGTAGACTTCCGATCATCAGGGTCACCAACCCAATCGGAATCAGTGAAACGAACCAATAGAGGAGATGCTTCGGCACTGTAATGAATCCCAAACTGAACTGTACCTCGAACATAACGAAGTATTCTTTTAGCTGCTTTCCAATGACTTTCACGTGGGTTTTGCATAAACTGAGCAACAAGGCCAACAACAATGGAAAGGTCGGGACGAGTATGGGCTAGATACAAAAGTTTTCCTATAAGTTGACGGTATAAGGTAGCATCAATTTCTGGAGAAGTACAAGTGACTAAAAGTTTGACTCTAGACTGAAAGGGAGAAGGGGCTGGCTTACAGTCTTCCATGTGAAAATGGAATAGAATATCACAGGCATACTTGGACTGGGAAAGGGAAATACCTTCCTTGGATTGCAAGACTTGAAGACCAAGAAAATAATGTAAGTGTCCTAAGTCTGTCATTTCAAACTTCTTTTTAAGGGTGGACTTCACATGGTTGATAAGGTTGGGATCACTACCAGTGAGGATAAGATCATCAACATAAAGAACAAGAATGATAAGAGACTTGCCCACTTTCTTGGTGTAGATAGTATTGTCAGAATGACACCTAGAAAAGCCAGATTCTAAAAGAAAGTTATCCATTTTGGCATACCAAGCTCAAGGAGCTTGCTTGAGACCATAAAGGGATTTCTTAAGCTGACATACAAGGCTAGAGTCTGTTTATATAAAGCCAATAGGTTGTTCCATATAGATTTCTTCATGCAAGTCCCCATGTAAGAAGGCAGATTTAACATCCATCTGATGGACTTCCCATTTGAAAGAGGCAGCAAGGGAAAGAACAAGGTGGATAGATTTCATTTTGGAAACAGGGGAGAAGGTTTCAGTGTAGTCAATGCCTTCAACTTGTGAAAAACCCTTAGCAACAAGATGAGCTTTATGTTTATCAACTTTCCCATCTGGTCCATACTTGGTTCTGTAAACCCATTTGCATCTGACAAGTTTTCGTCCCTTTGGTAGAGGAACAAGATCCCATGTATCATTTGCCAATAATGAATGATATTCTTCATTCATAGCTGCTTCCCAATCTAGATGGCCTGAAGCTTCTGCAAAGGTGTCAGGATCATAATTCACTGAAGCTTGAGCCAATAAAGAAGAGGCTCTATCAAACTGAGAAAGTGTATGCTGTTGATCTGTAGGATCACCGTCAAGATCACCTGCTACATCCCGAGTAGCACGAACCCATTTTGGAAGCTGATGAGATGAAGGAGGATCCTGAGAAGGTGGGGTAGGATTGTCATCCTCGCTTTCATCATCTGAAGAAGAAATATTTTCAAAAGTAGAAGAGATAGGAAGAGGTGGCACATCTGCCAAATTAGGCTCGTAGGCCGATATATTTTCAGCAAACTTTACATCTCTTCTAATGATAACATTCTTGGACTTAAGTGGAATAATTCTATATCCTTTGACATATTCAGAATATCCAACAAAAATACATTTTTCACTCTTAGGTTCTAAAGCTTTATGTTTCTCATCTGGAATATGGGCCCATGCTTCACTTCCAAAAACAGGAAAGTGACTTACATCTAGTTTGAGCTCCATGCTTCTTCTGGAGTGATATCCTTTAAAACCTTAGTAGGAGTGCGATTTATTATGTAATTTTCATAGTTAATTGCTTCTGCCCAATAATTAAGACTAAGTCCTTTAGATTGAAGCATACAATTAGCCATTTCCTTTAAGGTGCGATTCTTCCTTTCAGCTACACCATTTTGTTGTGGAGTATATGGAACAGTATGTTGCATTTGAATTCCATTCTCAATGCAAAAGTTGATGAATTTGTTGTTAACATATTCTCCGCCATTATCAGATCTTAGCTTAAGAATTTGATGTCCAGATTGTTTTTCAACAAAGGCCTTAAAGGCCAAGAACATGTTAAATACTTCACTCTTGAGTTTTAAGAAGTATACCCAAGTGCGTCTGGAGAAATCAAATGAAAGTTAAGAAATACTTGTAGCCAGAGAATGAATTAACTGGAAGTGGACCACATAAATCACTATGCACGAGCTGTAAAGGGGTTGAGGTGTGCCAAGAGGCACGTTTTTCAAAACTATCCTGATGATGTTTTCCGAGTACACATCTGGAACAAACACCATCTCTGCAAGATACCATTGGAAGACCTGTCACCATATTTTCTTTACATAGATTCTGAAGGGAGCGATAGTTTAAGTGACCAAATCGCTCATGCCAAAGTTTGCTCACTTCATCATTATGAGCAATAAATACCGAGGGAAGATTTGATGACCCAAAGTTGTGAAACTTATACAACCTTGTAGAATCATCAACAATGCCAGTAGCTAAAATCTGTCTAGGATCTCTTAGGTCCTTAATTACAACATCATGAGGTGAAAATTCAACGATTTTACCTTCACCTGAATGAGTTATCTGATATAAAGATAGAAGGTTGCAGGATAAGGTTGGAACACATAATACATCATTAAACTGACCATTGTCTATATGAACAGTTCCAGTCCCTACAACACTAAGAGATCTATCATCACCAACATATATATTTTTGGTGTTACAATCATTTAAAGAAGAAAACATGGCTTTGTTTTTGGCCATGTGATAAGAAGCGCCAGAATCAATGAGCCACTCATGAGAATGAGAAGAATAAGATACATTTAGTGCATAGCCAGACCGAGATGCTTGACAACCACATGCAAAAAGTGCCATTCCTGATGATGAAGTTGAAGTTGAAGAGTGCTCCAAATGGATGTTATGCTTCTTCATTACTGCTTCCAAGGCTTCCATCTTCTTAAAGCATTTGGATTCTAAGTGGCCATCTCGATTACAAAAGTTGCAATGTCTATCAGTATTCTTCCCTTTGTTTTTATTTGTCTTATCATTTTGTTGAAATGATTTTTCATTTTGAGGCTGAAATTGCTTAGGACCCTTGTTTGGTTTAGGACCATTCTTTCTAGGATACAACTTCTTAGGATTCTTTGGATTTGGTTGCTGCTGGGTGGCTAACGCTTTCTTAGAAGAGTTTCCAAGATTAAGAAGACCAAGGTGTAAGAGTTTTTCTTGTTCTCTTATTAAAGAATCACAAAAAGAATCACAGGAAGGGGACTTGTAGTCTTGTCCTTGAGAAATGAAGGCTTCTCTTGTAGAATGGAAGGTGGAAACAAACACAGAGTAGGCTGGTCCCAACTTAGTAAGAATGGAATAGAGAAGGTTACTATCTTCTTTCTTAACCTTCACACCTTCCAAGAGAAGTCTAAGGGTCTTGAACTTGGACAAAAAATCTTTAATGCAAGAAAAATTATTGGGGTCCAATGTAAGCAACTCATTTTCAAGTTGATGGGCTCTAAGTTCATTTTTTATTCCAAAAACTTTAGTAATCTGTTTCAATGCTTCATCAGGAGTATTAAGTTCTGCAATATGTAATCTAAGATCTGGAGAAATAGACATCCCTATCAACCCACGTGCTTGATCTTGCCTATTTTCTCATTTAGCTACCTTATCTTCATCTTTCGGTTTGGTTTATTGGCCTGAGGCTATTCTGTAGAGACCTTTACTTCTAAGTAAATCCACAATGTAGGACCACCATTGGAAGTAGTTGGTGCTGTCAAGAATAACTTGGCATCGAATTTCCATTTAACACAAACTAAAGCTATAGATGCCGAAACTAAGTGTTCCAATGGAAAGATCTCGAAAAAGTAGGCTGTTTAAAAAAAAACGGTTCTGAAAACGGCTTCCGGATGAAGAAGTTATGGCTTTGGATTTCAGAGATCTGTGGTTTGTGTTATTTGAATTTCTGATCGGAGAACCCACAGTAATGGAGTTTTTACACCAACGTTTCGAATCCCAAATGGGATCCATCATCAGGGAAAAGAGAAAGATGAAGAGAAAGATAATAAAAGAAGAGCCAGATGGAGGAAATAAATACTCATGAGGGTAGAATAATAGAGGCAAAGCACAGGTCGGCTGGAAATAAATAATGAAACCTAATTTTAATTTTAATTTTATTTATTGATTTTAATTTTAATAAATTAATCTTATTTATTTAATAACTTTAAAACAAAATCTTAAAACTAAACATTTTAAAATAATCTTAAAATAATATAATTATCTAGATACTAATATATATAATAATATACTAAGTTATGGCTTTTTGAAGAAAAATTTGATGAAGATGTTGACAAAGTGTGGGAATGTGCGGAAATGAAAAATCCGGCCCCACAAAAAGGAGACTTGAACTCAAGACCTCTACTCTCATAAATTAGCTTTGGACCAAGTGAGGTATACAAAAAGTTTGAGAGAGAGAGAGGGGGGGTTGAAGCTTTGGGTTGCGTGCTTGCTTTGAGAAAGCTCTTTTTCTCTACAAAACAGAAAACATAGAACCCAACACGGACATACAAAAAAATGAACCTTGCGGCTCAAAGTTAGCTTTAGCCGGAAACTAAATATTTTCCTCAATGTTTCTGATTTTCCGAGATCACACTAAGGCGCAGCGGAAAAGAGCATACGCATGAGAAAAATCCTTCCTTTCTGTTTCTGATTTGCCCAGATCGCACAGAGTCATGGGGCAAAGAGCATACGCAGGAATGAAAGGTATAGATCTGGTAATAAAAAAGATCTAAATAAACCGAAACCGAAAGAAACAGAGAGAAAATAACTGTAAACTGCAAATAAACACTGTATACCTCCAGATCATAAAAATGACACAGCTAGGGCTACCGGAAACCTTTTCGCGTGAAACGAAAGGGGTTCCTCACTGGAACAGATGCTCCCAACACAATAGAGCAGTCCTCTTGGCCCAAAAGTAGTCAAAAACAGTAGATCTAGGAAACAGTAGTCAGATGCAGTTCTACCGGCTTCAGATTTGGATCACCAACGGGCGCGACCCTCAAATAGCTCTGATACCATGTAGGAATTTACAGGGTAATTTCCTCAGACAGAACACCAAAGGACACCGCTCACAAATAGATCACAGATCAATACACCAGTGCTTTTGACGTGGTTAAAACCCTCAAAGAGGGAAACAGTCCATGACCTGAGCCAACGCGGCCACTTCAGGCAATTTATTAATAAAAGAACGAAAATTTACATAAGCTTCTCTCATGGACGAGTTAACCTACAAATGACCCTCCATGCTCTTTAAATAGAGATCATGGACTAATCGGGTGCTAAGCCACGGATCAAATGTCGATAATACAGAGGAGAGAATGAACCGTCAGATCACTACATATCGTGATCATTGGATTGTAAGTTACAAAATGTACATAGTAAAGAAACACACTTTACCTAACCCTATAGACCAAGTTATACTTAACTATTTCCTATGTGTCGGAATATCCTAACATGCCCCCTTAAGAACAACTTGGGATAGGAATGAAGGATTTACAAATATGACACAAGAGGAGAAGGAAGGAGGCACTAGAGCCTATGCTTATAGGACCATGTGAAAAACTCTGGCCGCGCAAGCACCTCTGAAGCAAAAGTTTGAAGTAGGGGTTGTAATCCTTATGGTGCATGAAAAGTTGAATCCGCGTGTAACAACACCCGTAGATACGAAGTTTCGTGCACACTGAAACGAAGAAATCACACAACTACGAGAAATAGAACATATAAGACTTGAGGAAGAAATCCGACGGGGAAACTTTAGACTTCGCGAACTCAAAAAAAACAGGGTGCGGCTAAGGGAGAAAAGCATTTTGATGGACGCGGAGGTCAAGAAGCTAGAAGATGAAATAAAGAAATAATTTCTTGTTGAAAAACCAGGAATGGTAAGGTAAGATGCGCACGATCATACTAACAAGTTGGAGGACTATCGCCATGAACTGGTTAGTCTGCTGTCGTGGCTTGGACTGCATGTCGCCAAACGAAGTGATCAGGTTAGCATGTTGCAAGTAGTAAGGTGCGTTGTGCCGATCACCACAATGAAAGATGAGGATTCTCCGCGAACCATGGTGGAGGATAGGATGGAGTCCCACACGGGTGGTGCGACCACTTGACTAGCCATAGGGAGAATAGTCTTAATGCTCCAGGTAGCTGAAATGGAGTGCGAGACTATAGAATATTCTACCTGGGACCTGCGCGATATTAGAAATGTGCATAGAATCAGAACGTCACAAGGTTCACGACTGCACATGGAGGGCTGCGCTGCCGCGCGGGTTGGCTGGGAAGTGACTATTGGTGTCACTATTCATGATGGGATATTCGATTTGAGGCCAAATGAAGCAGGCAGTGGGCATTTAAGACGTGAGTCATGGGCAAGATTTGGGAAAATCTGCCGCCATGAAAGCAGTAATGGCCTGAAATTGGGGGGAGCGGTCGAATTCGAATTCGAAAGGCACTATAAAACTCAAAGGGCTGGCTAGCGAACAACACTTGGTCATTTGAAAATTGAGCGCTTGAGAAGAGCACAGAGCATTGAGAGTCGAACGATATTTGAGCCCCTAAGTTTGCAAGTGACAAAATACAACCTAGCTATGATGACAACCACTAAGGATGGGTTGAGAATTGAAGAAGTAACCGAAGGTGAGGCCGCGTAGACCCAAATGGTGGAGGATGTTTCAAAGGGCACCGGGGTGGTGACAGAAATCCCCAAATCACTGCAAACACTGAGGCCCAAGAAGGACAAATAGGCAATGGGTCCAATACGCATGTCCTCGAGGAATCTGTGGCACAACAAACTATCAATGGTAGAGAAGGCGAAAGCGGTCACAATAGAAACAAATGAGGAAGAAGAAGACCTGTAGGCCCTGATCACCGAAGCAGCATAAGAAGAAGAAGACATGGAGGAAGATATCCAACCGTTGCGCTTTGCAACAAAACTACTCGCGTATGTCCCTCTGCAGAAAGGGAAAACCAAAGTAGTGAAGGATCTGGATGAAACGAAGAGTTCACTCCAAACCCCACTCCTCCCAGATGGAATTATATTTGAGGGCACGCACCTAGGCCACGTGCCAACCAAGAAATTTGAAGACTGGGACCTCGCAGATTGTGAGAAGTTCCCACACCTAGAGACTATGAATATGATGAAGCAGAATACTGAGGGGGTGGTGATAATGTTAGACTACGGAAATGGCTACGCGGTGTGGAAAAGGCTGGGTTGCTACACTTATTATGGATACCGCATTTCCACCATGTGCCCATCACCATTTTCATCATCAAGCAGTTGCTCTGCCTCATGCATGATGGGTATCTATGGCTAGAGGAGCCTATTCCCATCACGACAGACCTCATCCACCGTATTTCTCAGCTTCCCTATAAAGGAAAGGATCCTGCGACTATAGCCGGAAAAGGTAGTGATTTGGCTCTTGCAGAAGCCATGAAGGCGAAATATAAGCTGGAGAACAAGAAAGGGGACTACGCCATCTCTAACATCAAGGATAAAGGGGTGCGCGTAGCAACGCAACTCTTGGCCGACAAAGTGATGAGGAAGTGTTGTGCCGATGAGTTTCTGGCGCCGGTGGTCGCGCTAGCTGAGCAGTGTGCGGAGGGGGTCCAATTCAACTGGTCCGAATTCCTCTGCGTGGAATTTTTGACAAACTGTCGCGAAGCCCACGAGTAGGGTAAAACCTTCCACTATGCGTGGTTGTTATTATCCATATTGCTAGTAGCGGGAGAACTGCCAAAGGACGGTCAATTCCCCAACATCGATAGAGAGTTACTGAAGGCCGTGAAGTACACTTTGCTCCGGGCCACAAAGGACGCGAAATAGATTCGTGACACTAAAATTTTCTGGGTGCTCATGGAGGCGAGCATCTGGATGTGGATCAATTGGAGGCTGCGCCTGTCACCTACAGTGCACAATAGTTTGCAGAGTTTTGCAGACTTCAAAGCTAATATACACAACATTTATATCAGGGTGCGAAAGGATCTGGCAAAGCAGTGGACGAAGCTACTTTTGTAGCCATTGATGATGCGATTTTTACTATCTTGGAGAAATGGCCTCTTGAATGGCATGCCCCAGACCTGGCAGAACTGGAGAAGGTGGAAGCCGAGAAGAAAATGGATGATGCTAAGTTGCATGTCACTCAATTGGCAGAGAAAAGGCGGAATGAAAAAGCAACAGCTGAGGTAAGGGCAGCACGTGAAGCGGCACAGAAAGCCGCAAAGCAGAATAAAGCCGCAGAAGCAACAGTAGTAGCGCAGGCAGTAGAGGTAACAATAACACAAGTAAACGAGGGCAAGCAATGTCCTTAGGGCAAGAGGCAGAGGAAACATAAACAACAGAAGGGAGTGCAGACCGAGGGGCCGCGTCCACACAGTTAATGCGTCCACGCATCGTAGAGAGAATGGGCCCAAGGAAGAAGGTCAAGGCCTTGAAGTTGGCCATTGACTCGATCACCTTAACCAAAGGTGATCTCCATGACATCAGCGAGATGGTCTGTGATGTCACAAGTGAAGCGCTTTAGGAGTTCATGCAGGAGAATCAGATTGTGTTGGGGGCCCTCAGGGCACAGCTGCAGGAGTTACAAGTGCTGACCCCTCAAGAAGGTACCCTATCAACACATGTTGCAACAAGAACTTCAACAGCAGAGCAGATGTTGCACGTAAGGATGGCAAATACAATAGTGTTTCGAAAGGGAGCTCTAGGGTTGTCGATTAGCATGATGAAAGGCCTTGGCCTTAATCTGGCTACCCTTCCTTGGGAAAAGTTGTATCAGTTATAGGATGGGATAACGACAGCACTGCGGGCTAGGGAGCGCCACACGATCCAAGTTCTTAGCTAGCAGAAAATAAACATAGAATAGCTCAACTTGCAGCGCGATGAATTAGTGTCGTAGAATCAACAATTGGTGCAGACGGTAGATGACGCTTTCCAACACGTCCTGGAGCTGGCCATCACAGCAGATCTACTAGTAGAAGTGCAGATCCATAGTTTGGAAACTAGAGTCCGCGAGGCCAGAGAAGAGACGACAGAGGTTTAGCTGGAGCTAAATCTTTAGATCACCGAGCTGCGGTTGAAGGAGTAGCCTTCCACTCCCCCGGAAGTCCAAGAATAGCATGCTAGCACTGTCACAACAAGGTTGGAAGAAATTAAAGGTGCAGTGTGTGATTGTACCAACATGTTGGAACAGGCACTTGAGGTCCTCAAGACTTTGTAGGAGGACCCCAACATCCAGTTCCTGGAGATAAAGTTGCGCGAACTCTAGCAACAATACGACAACATCAGAGGAACTGCGCAGATGGTAGTCCTCACTCAGTGGCTTGCAAGGATGAAACAAGCCAAGGAATTAAAGGAGCAGGTGGACGCAGAGCGCCATAAGGAAGAAGTTCCCAAAGTGCACGTTCAGCCATGGATTGATGAGGCCTTCACAATCACGGCGAATATTGAAGGGAAGCTCGTGCACATTCAGGGGATGCATGCACAGATGCAGGGCAACACGCCAGACACAGAGGTCTCAGAAGAATGGATATAGTAGGTTCAACAAACAACAGCTCAGTGCATTGCGAATATCATTACCGTTCGAGAACAGTTGGAGGGACTCCCTGCCAAGATCACCACACTGACAGAGTGACTCGAGGGCGAGTGACGATGTTTGTGTTGTGGGCCTGTTGGGCATGGAATCCCCCCACAACATGTTTTGGGGCTCAAAGCCCAAGTTTTGAGTTAATATTGCTGTAAAGCTCCATGAATTGCAGGTGCGAAATATATGTTAGAGTCATAGGGCTATCTATCGTAAGTTTGAATGTAATGTCAACCTACCCATGGTCTGCAGACCATGGGATTGTATAAATAGAACAAGGCTTTGAGTTGTAAAGATATCATAGAAAGTAAGAGAAAAATATGATATAGAAGCAGAGAGAAAGTGTCTAAGTGTATCTTGCGTTGTAGAGTAGGAGAAGGCTCTGCGGCTGAGTGCACAGAGGCCTAGTTGTCCGCAGTTGAGTGCGCGAACCCCTACAATTGAGTGCACAGGGCAGAGTCAAGTCTGTAGCTGAAGGGAGAGAATAATAAAGAGAAGTTTTATTTGAATTACGTGTATTTGTCTTGGGTTATTATCTACTGAATATGAATTGCAATTATACTGTTTATTTACTGCGCACACTTGTATGAATTGTGAATATTGTTAAGTATAACTGAAAGCATACAAATAAGCTAAGTTAATCAACTCAGATAGGATTACTAGTAAGGACTAGGGTAATAACATTTTTCGGCCTCTGAGTAGGGCTACGCAAAGGCAACATCACAGGCTGCGAGGTATGGGTAAGTGCACGTAGCAACGAGCGCGTAGGGTTGAACCGCGGACCATTGGAACTCATTAGAGATCTCCAGGGTGCAAAAACCTAGGTTTACCACCCTCCCATACTACTTCGGGTGTGACCTCAGTCCGCGCTCCACGGACTGTTGCCGAAAGGGCCAATAGTACCGGGATTTGTTTGGCTAAATCATCTCTGAACCTGGGTCAGGCCCCAACAAGCCAACACTATGTGTTGAAACAACAGACAATTGTATGCTTAAGAAAAGAATAGAATTTAAGTATATCTAGTTTCCTTGGCTAAACATGCATTATCTTAGGCCAACTTGAAGTTGAAGTTCTACTACAGTTACACATCACACTTAGATTTTGGTTAGATAAATCTAGTAAATTTTAATTCAATAATTTTATTTCAATGAACCTTTATTTATAAAAAGAACCTTTGACATTAACAAGACCAAACTTAATCTCTCTCCTAAACCCATTCGTCCCAAGTGTTGAACCTTAAATCGGATACCACTTTGTAACATACCCAACCCCCTAAGTCATGTTAAGGAGGTGGGGTTGTAAATTTTCATTTTCTTTTACTCACAATAGACCCTACTTCTCAGGTCTTCATTATTCTAGATTTTCAAATCTCTTCTATCTAAAACTTCTACACTCCATATCACCTCCATGAGTCTGCCACTTAGCCTCCACATAAATGAAACTACATATTTAGTCCTTGTTAGCATCCACTACATCACGCTAAGTCTGAACACGTTAAACTACCACTCATTCATATTTTTGGGTTTTAAATTTTCTCAATTCATCCAGATCCATATAGAACTAGGACAATCTAAAAGGGTTCATTTCAAAAAACTCTAGATTTTTGGATCCCACATTGCTTGTTATTGTACACACCATGTTAGTTGCTACATTGACTCTTTTGTACCAAGTTTTCCATGTCATGAGGCCATGCTGGCATGCCACATCATTGTGACATCAGCATGCCATGTCATTCAAAGATGATTTATGTTCCATGTGAGTGTGACAAATCAACATGACATGTCAATACTTGCCTACACATAGGGATTAGAGTACTCACATGGACTTCATGTATCCTCCTTGTGGCCTAGTACGATGGCATCCGACATTCGAGTTTTTCTAAAAGTCTAGCTTTGTAACTTTATAGATATCTAATTCCTTAACATTCCTAACATCAAGGTTCATCTACACAAAGTTCCACCACTTGCAGTTTTTCCATTAATCCCATCCTACATTCAAGTTTTAATTTGTTAAATGTCATTTACAAATTCATTTGAATGCCTAGACCTATGGATCTCAACAGAATTTGGATCCTCAATCCCGTCTCTTGATAGATCCTGCTGACATCATCATATCTCATCATAGAATCCAAATCTCAATAGATTGTAGATCCCTCATCTTATCACTTGACAGATCTTAGACTTATCATCTCAGTTAATTCAGGGTTCTATTGATTAGGCTAGTCACCATTGGGCATAATAGGGAACAATACTAAAAACCTTGGGCTAGTATGATTAACATATATCAATTGAAGAAAATGGCACAAGGGGCCCGCTAACTTATGATTTTTCTAACCATACCATTAGTCATTGGAAGAACTTGCATACTCACTCTGATGCCTTGAGTCTAGCTTAGTTTAACATATCATGACTAACAGAAGCAACAAAGACCCCATATAGTAATGGATTGTTAAGCAGGCATAAGGCCACTAAGACCTTCATCCAACCTTACCCTTGTTGTGAATAAGACAACTCTTCGATCCCCAAAAATCAGGACACCAAGTCACCAAGTCATTATGAGAACTAAGATAGTCTCCAAAGGTACTTAAAGCCAATTAAGTGAACACACATTGTAGTTAGGCTCCCCTCATGACTATTCCCTTGGTCACAACCCCTATCATCCATGTGACCTAGAATTGCAGCTAAAATCCTACAATCCCTAAATTTCTAGATCAATCTAAAAATAAGGGAATCAATCCTTGAATTTCAAAACATTTTCTAAGTTCCTAAGCCTATTTCAAAGGGTTGAAACCAACTTTTATTAGGGCAGAGACCCACCCAAAATACTTTTGTAACTACAAAAATATTCTCACAAAATAAAGAAATAAGATTGCGGATGGCCAAATCCTCATCTTGACTCCAACTAAGATGATATTTTCACACTCTTCGGGAATGTAAACTACAAATATCATACTCCAAAACTTTCAAATAGGGAAGGCAACATTTTGGCTTACCGCTTGAGAAACATAGTCACTTAAGACTCCTTGATAACATGTCTACAAACTATCACTTAGGACTATCACAAATAGGGCCTTAACCACCCCTTTCCAAGATCTCCAATTGGGCAAACCTCCCAGTCTACTTACTGTAATCCAGGGATATAAGAAAGCTCATAAATGCCACAAATGGCATGGTTGGGGTAATTCACATAATAAAGTACTTTGAAGAACCTTCAAAAGCTCAATTCAACTATTCTACTTCTCAGAATTACGTGTCTCACATTCATCATAAGAACCATATTTCAAAGAATATCTATGTCTACAAGGTTCGTGCATAAAGAAAATAATAGCTAGTAGCTAAGCACATTTACAATGTGTTCAACTCAAAACTACAAGATTTTTGAGTGAGCATCATAGTAATTTTCAAGAAAAATTTGAATAATATTGTCATTTCATCAAAAGGGGAATAGTTATAATTATCTGAGTTACTAAAGCTCTATTGGAAACTAAATAAGGGAGAGCCTCTCTCGAACCAACCATAGATCCAACTACACTATAGGTTTCTTGCAGTTGGCCATCCTTTTGCCAAATCTAATGCCTTGAAAGGAAGATTCACTTGGGTAATATCAGGTATTCAAATATGGTAGAGAACATGAAGGACACTCTCCTTCATACATGGGAATTTAGTGCGTTTCTCTTTAGCCAATGAGCCAGGGCCTATTACCTTTCACAGAGTTGCCACACTAGCCTATATAGCACAAAAGGGTTTAGGGCATGATATCTTTAACAAAGTTGCCACACTTGCCTACATAACACAAAAGAGTTCCTTCTCTAATCAAACAATATTTCGGTACTTTCCCTGAATGCTTATTGTGCATAGATCTAACCAACTTTCTCATCATTTCCTTTTGGCCGTTTAGCTCAAAATAAAACCTTCAACACTAACTTCATTAACCAATCAAATAAACCACAACTCCACATAGGCTATTGTGTCTTAGAGGGATTTTTCTCTCACTATATTCAAATCTGTGGTCTTAGAATCCACATGTGGTTTTGCTTTATTCCGCAGGTTACTCAAGTTCACATGTACACCTCTCTACAAGTCAGATACCACATTGCTCGTTTTCCTTCTAGTGACCAACCACAATCCCTTGTGAATTTAGGGTGTACTCCTAGCTTCGTGGTCAACTCTGAGGGCTATAGATTGATACTTTTCACATACCTCTAGGTCAATCTTGTGTCTCTCCTATTCCCACTCATAATTTTTTTCCGAAGTGTAAAGCAATAATCTAATCATGTTTGCAGCATCTTGATTTTGGAAACACCGAAACATTTGGGATTTTTTAATTATAAATTGCCCGTTCATTTGAGAAACTGGACATCGTTCTGATCTGAAGACAAATATTATTGTTGACCATATTTTATATGTAAACTTTTGTCAGTAATCTCTCGTGAACCCTCAAACATTTGGGATTTTTTATTGTAAATGCCTCTTCATTTAGGAAACTCTGCATAGAGATGAGTTGAGTAATAAGACTTTTGAACATATTTTATATAAATCAAAAGTTAAATCTAGTATTTACAGTGTCAATTCAGCGGCCTGCCAAATCCTAGCAGCCGATTAGAAATCGCCGCCAAAGTCACCGCCATCACCATAATAACCATCATCAAACCCTGCATCGTAACTAGCATCGCTAATAATATCTCCAAGCAATAGGCCGCCGAGAGCTCCGCCAATTAAGCCTGCCCCCAAACCCATCCCGAGTTTATCATTCTTCCTAGTCGGCTGCTGCGCTGCAGGAACAACGGGCGGGTAACTCGGGTAGTGTGAGTATCCCTGGTTAGCAGGGTAACGCTGGTAGGGAGGCGGAGAGTAACCCTGGTAGTAAGGTGGTGGCGGGGGATAGTCCGCCGGGGCTGGATGGTACTGCTTATTCGGTGGCGGATACGATGACGAGCCGGCCGGTGGGTAGAATGGGTAAGCGGTCACAGGGTCCGCCTTTGCCGCCCCAAATGAACCTGCTGGATAGGCGATCACGGGCTCTGCCTTGGCCGCACCATATGACCCTGCGACTGCCTGCGGCTGCAGTTGCTGCTTGAACTCGGGCTTTTCGGCCAATTTCACAGAGAGGTTGAGAAGTCCCTTGGGTTTTCCCGAGGAGTTTAAGATCTGGTAGCTGACGAACTGCACCGAAGTGGCGCCGGGGTTGAGAAATTCGTTCAAGGGAATGCTAATGAGGCCGATCTCTTTGTCGCCGAAGGTAGCGTCGGCATAGACTGCGATCTCGAGAAGCAGGCGGCCCTGCTGTAGGGCGGCCTCGTCGAGAATAAACTTCATAGCGTGGTTCCAGTTGGGATCGTTGCCGTTGTTCTTGTCCACAGCCGTCCGTTGCCTGCTTTCGTGATCGTTGGAGATCCACGCGACTGCGTAGGCCTTTGTTTTGGAGAGCATGGTGGCCTTCTTCAGATCGCGGGCCGAGATTAGGGTTAGTTCCACGCTCCGTGCCTTCATCGCACCGATGAATTCAGTACAGAGGAAGAAAACAAATGAATTTACAGAGTGAAATTGGGGAAGAATCCAACTGAATTTACAGATTGAAATTGGGGCAGAATCCGACTGAATTTACAGATTGAAATTGGGAAAAGCCGAATGGATAGTAGGTTGGATTATTGATTGAGTGGGATGAAGATTTGAAAGGTAGTTATAGGTACATTGCGCGTTATAGAAAATTCCTCGTGTTGAAAGATATTGCGGAGCCACGCTTTAACACGTGAAATCTCGATTCAACACGTGAAATCTCGATTCTGTTGAAGCTGGTTGGAATTGAAGAGACCAAATATAAAACGGAGACTCTTAATCTACGTGTAAAGTCGCACTTAAAGAAGATTACTCTGTTGTGTTATTGTGTTTTTCACTATCAGTGTACTTTTAACTGTGTTATTGTGTTTTTAACCATACTGTAACAGTTTTAGGTTTTTGTCTTTTAGATTTTGGTGGGGAAAAGTAAATGTGAGATAATTATTTTTTAATATTAAATTTATTTATATATTTAAAAATATTTTAAATTTTTATATTCAGGTTTTTGTAATTCATAATGAATTAAATAGTTTTTGGTAAAAATGATATAAGAGAAATTTTTGGCTAAAACTAACAAGTTTGATTTTTTAAGATCTTATTTCTATGATAAAAAGAAGAGAAAGAAACACGACAAAATCACTATAATTAGACCAACTTAATATGTCAAAAAAATTGGAAATGTAGCAATTATTAAAGAAATTAGAGTAGATGTGAGTAAATATTATATTCTAATACTTACACTACTTTCTTTAAAATAAAATAATATTTAAATATTATATTAATTTCTCTTTAAAATACCTTAGAACATATATTCTAATAATATATTTATTTATTAAATAAGAATATTATATTTAAATATATCTAAATATAATAATATATCTCAATACTTATTTATTCTTATTTAATAAATAATAATATTATTAGAATATTTGAATTATAAAATATTTAAATTTTTTTATTATTAAAAAGTAATATAATGAGCATATAATGAGCGTATACATGGCCTTTACAGTGTTTACAAAATTCTAGAAAAATCAGTGGACAATTTGAACAAATTTAATTTTCCTTCCTTTGTTTGTTTAAAACCGGAAATGATAATAATAAAAAATACTACTTGTGAATTATTTTGGAGACCGGAGAAATGGCGCGCGCAGCTAGGGTTTGCCAGTTTTCAGAAACCAAATAGGCCGCCGACATACTGGATGACCTCGTTGCTGCAACACTGAGCAACCTTGGCTATGGCAAAGGCCCGGTCCACCTGATCTTAGTGGATGGGATTGGCTCGCTCCTCTAGTCCTCCCTCTGGAAACGACTGAAAGGCATCTTTGAACCCCCAATAGAGACTAAGAATGACGGGGGACCTGATGAGTTAATCGTCTTTCCGTATCGGGACCGGCCTACACCAGGGGAAGCCTTACAAAGATCACACAATTTGTTAAGTGCTAGCTCTTGCACTGGGTTTTTCAAAATAGAGTAAGTTGAAGTCGTTTTCTAGTCCATGGATCTAGGCATCAATGGCATACGTGGAATAACAACGTTTGTGCAAGACGATGCAAGAAAGCAGACAATCGCTTGCCGGTAATAGAAACCAGGTATGGAACCCCAGAGGCATAATGACCTCCATAACGGCCACAGAGGACTTCCCCCTACCTGAATCGTGGCACTCCTTATAGATCAGGCCATGGGAAAGTCGATGTGGGTAGCCAGATGGCAGTTCGGATCATACACTGGTCAGATCTAGCCATCTACAGACCATTCACCTCTGTTTACCACCAGCTAGCAGACCCTGCGACAAAAGGGAATGGGAAACCCTCTACGACGATCACGACAGTGCATGAGAAGGTATGGGTCACCTGTCTAGGCGCTCCTTCCACAGACCTACCACTACACTAAGAATAGGATTTGGCAAAGAAAGAACCAGATAGAGCATCGATATGCTTAGATCCGTAAGCTCTAAGCACATGGGCAACAAATCGAGCTCCTTCTCAGACAGATCCACACTCTACTGAGGCGGATCTGATACAAATTTTCATTAAAACACTGTAAGACAAGAATTTTTGCTGGAGGATTTGGAAGGGGAGGAGGATTTAGGAGCTAAGGTATAAAATCCAGAACCACCTCGGTATACCAGCATGCAGGAAAAATTTGATCTACTCAGGCCTCAGTTTACAGGACAACCTCACACTTTAGGATTATGGCATCACCATAGACTCGACCATCATGATCAACCTGCGTCTGTGGGGAGGATGCGTTGGAACCAACTCAAAGAGAACAGGCTCCTTTAAGGATGCAATCAAAGGTAAGGAAAAAGCACAAACCAAACCAGCAACACTGCCCAAGCTACCAGGGCCCTACATTGTAGAACAAAAATCTGAGAATCCTGCTTTCACCATCACAATGCCTGAGGTAAACGATCTGTACACAGATCTCTATTCCAAATCTGTTATATGCAGATTCAATGGGTTTTGGCCTAAATCTGATGTTTTGAACCAGTGGATATATGATGCTTGGTCACCAGATTGTTAAATATACTTATGCCCCAAAGGGTTTTTTATAGTCAGATTCAGAACAGTATAGGAAAGGGAACATATCCTCAATAAAGGACCATGGTTTTGGGGCAATGCAGGACTCTTCATGACCCCTTGGTTTCCATAATTCAACGCCAACACAATGGTGGTATCAAGGATGCCAGTTTGGGTTAGGTTGCATAACCTCCCATTACACTTCTAGCATCACAATGTTTTAATCACCATAGGGAATGCACTGGGAAAGTTCCTAAAGATTGACGAGGATAGACTTACAAGGGGGATATTTTCTTTTGCCAGGATATGCATTGAAGTAGATCTCAACCACGGACTACCTGAAAGCATAACATTGAATTTCAATAATACACAGTGGACACAACCTTTAGACTACGAAAATACAGTCTTCTGATGTTGTGGATGTCCACAAACAGGACACCTCCATAGTGCTTGTCCTCAAGCAAAAAAAACTCCCAAATGGAACAAGAAGCAATAGAAAAATCCAAAATGATGGCAATATACAACCCCCTTGGAGGAAGAAGCAGAATACAAAGTAGAAACAGATGATCAAAAGTCCAGAACAACACACTAAATGAGGAGAAAGACCCCAACAACCCTTTGCAGCAACAAGAATCTAAACTAACAGGAATGGAAATAACCGGCATCAAGTGAACTTATGGATTAGAAGGATCTGATTCTGACAAAGACTCTCCCATACATACAAATGAAAATCAGCGTTCCATTGTAACACTCACCCCCAACGCTGGAGGTTGGCAAAAGGTGGAAAAAAAGAAAGGGAGAAAATAATAGTATTTATATTTTTTTGTTTCCTGTGAATATTAGGAACAGACCATATGCATATGCTTTTTTAGCATCTACAACATGTAATTTTGTCTTATGAATAAAATTACAAGTTTTTCCAAAGGGAAAAAAAAATTACTACCTGCATAGTTGTTGAAATTTGAAAATTATGCCATCAACTTAATGGAATTGTGTGAACATTTTGGATGGTTGATCCATTAAGTTCTTCTAAGAAAATGATTTCGGGTTCCATTTGAAGAGCTTTTTTGGATAAGTTATCTGCAATTGAATTGAGCTCTCAATAAATATGCTAAAAGTTGATTTCCTGAAATTCCTTCTTTTTCTCTTTAATTTTTCTCTTCCATGCTACAAGGTTTAAAACCTCTAGTATTTCTTTACTTGCTAGCCAATCAATTATACACTTGGAATCCCCCTGAATTTGAATGCTTTTAATCTTCTTTATTGTAGTTAATACGATCAATACCCAAGCAACAATTAATTCTGGTTTTGTAATTGTTCCAATTCCTAAAGCAACTCTAAAAAGCATAGCTTTATCCCTCGTCATTTTCATCATTCCTCCCAACCGCCACCCCGCCCTTTCCACAATGGTTCTCTTGTGCCACACCATCAAAGAAATTGATTGGATGTTCTTGGAGCAAACATGGGAAGTCTATTCTTCTCATATTTTTCCAAAGTTGTGGCGAGGAGTATTCGAGGAAGTGAGAAACAATCCTGGCTAAGAGTTATAGAATATTTAAAGTTGCATGTTTGAAGATTATTTTGTTTCTTAAAAGCCAAATACCCGAGAAACAAAGATAGGGAGAGTAAAATGATTTTTAAAATTTCCCACTCATTGTTGTAGTATTTCCTCGAAAAAGGTCTGAACAAGAACTTCCTTAAAGCCCAGGACCATCAAGGTTGAATGCCAATTTTTTTGAGAGATATGGTAGCTAAAGAAGATATGAGTAACAAATTCATATTGAATTCTACAAAGACAACATTTGTTTGGGCCAACAAAACCTCTTTTTTGCAAATTTTTCCAGGTTAGGATTTTGTTTTAAAGCACTGGCTAGGCAAAACATTTAAGCTTATTTGGAATGTTCCATTTCCAAATGCTTTTGGTCCACCATCTAATATCTTGATCCATAGCTGAGTGAGAAATAACTTTGTATGACAAATTTTCTTTAACCTTGCCCATGGTATTGTCCCAACTCCATACCAGTTGCACCTCTAAATTATTCAGGCAAACCCCATTTATATTTAATTCCTTAGTGAAGGAGTTCCTTTCTTTAGCCATGGATTCAACCATGTTTAAATCTAAAGAAGTCAACCATTTACCCTGAGAAGATACATCATTTAAGAAGATATAGCCTTTGGAGGTGAGAGTATGAATCAGGTCTTCTGAAAACTTATAGACATGGGCGCCCCCTATAAAAGGATTCTTTCCCTATATTACTTTTTCTCTATCTCCAATTTTCTAGGCCAACCAGTTGTAGAGATGGGGAAATGAGTCCATGAGTGCCTTTCAGAAAATGGATCCACTATTGTCAGGTTTTTTGGCAACTCCTCTAAGCCAGTCCACTACTAGAAATTTCTTAAGGTATATCTCCTTAATCACTTGGATCCATAGACTACCACCAAACAAGCTTCTCCACGAGTTTTTTAGGGCTAATGCTTTTCCAAGCTAGGAGAGATTCTTGAAGTCCCATCCTCCAAAATATTTTGGTTTGGATAGGGAGGCCTAGATGGAAAGGTCCATTCCTTCTTTGTTTCTTTTACTAGTCCACTGAAAGCTGAACATTCTTTGTCTAGCATTATTTAGAATTAACTTAGGAATTTTGGATATTGCAAGCCAAAAGA
Source organism: Pinus tabuliformis (assembly GCA_031772625.1). Lineage (NCBI taxonomy): Eukaryota > Viridiplantae > Streptophyta > Pinopsida > Pinales > Pinaceae > Pinus > Pinus tabuliformis. The sequence goes on along the minus strand of CM062808.1, from coordinate 289,389,477 downwards.
CGAGGATATTTTCCAACACTGATTTCACAACAATCATTCTTCCCCTTGATGATAACCATTTATAACATGATAGACTAATTTTCTATTCTATTTTTTTGAGAAGCCACTTCCAATCTTCTTTAGGATAACCATTTGGCTTAAGGAAGAATCTCAGATACTTAAAACCAAAATCCATGACAGCCATCTAAAAGGGAAGAATTGATTGAATGGACGTGAGAAGCTCCACATTGGCTACATTATGATAAAGGATATTTTTTGAGCACTAATCTCCATTGTAGTTGCCTCACAAAAAATGTGAATGACCTCATGGAAAATATGCCATTATGAGACATCTTCCCCCCCTCCCCCCACCCCACCAATAGAACATCATCCAGAAATAATGAGTGAGTGATAAATTGTTTGCAAGAGATTTTTATTCCTTTGATGTTTCCTTCCTTCTTTTCTTTCAACAACACAAATCCATGCCATAAGAATGAGTGGAAAGAGTTTCTGATGGGGAAAAGGCTAGCAGAAGTCCTTTGAGGAGTCAAAGAATAAAATCAATCAAACATTGGTTCTTTCATTACCAAACTTGTAGCAACCCTTCAAAGTGGAGATATATGCAAGTGGGTATGTTATGGGAGTGGTGTTAATGTAGGGAGAAAGGCATGTATGCTACCATTATGAAGTATTTCATGGGGAAGTTCTCAACTATCCTACCTATGACAAGGAGCTCTATGCCCTAGTGCAAGCTATGAAAAAGTGGAAACACTATGTGATGGGAAATGAGACAATAATCCACACATATCTCTAGCCACTACAATACCTACATGCCCATAATAATATACAACAAATCCAAGCATTACAAATGGATGGATAATTTTCCATTAGTTTCATTTAGAGATAAAGTAAATGAATGGAAATAAAAAACAATTTGGTTTACATGCTTTCAAGGCCATACACATCATATTTCATAGCTTTGAGAACTCTTATGTACATGTAACATTTTAACCATGTTGCATACAAAGAGGTATATACAAAGGAGGAGGATTTCGAGGAGGTGTTTCAGTAGTTGTGAATCCGAAGTCGTGTGCATTACGGTGACAACATGATTGAATACCATCTCTAGATCGAATTACTTTACAGGTTAGATAAGTTATGTGTTCCCAAAGGTGTACGATTATAGTTGATCAAAGATGCTGACACCTCCAAGGTTGCAGGGAATTTTGGTGTAGGGAACGTGATGGCCAACTTATATAGGTATGTGTACTAGCCCAAGGTGCAAGAAGAGGTAGCTAGGTTCATAAGAGGATGCATTGTTTGTTGTATCAACATTCCTAATAACAAGAAACAAGGTCTATATTATTTATTTAATTTTTTTTTTTTTTTAATGAAGTATTATGTAAACCATGATTTTTTTTTAATTATTTATTTTATTTTTTAGAAGTGTTTTTTGTTGTTGATCTGACCCACTGGGGATTTAAACATTGAATTTCATGGTTTACATAGCACTTCATAACATGGCCATCGCGAATTAAGCTAACCCGATTGGTTAATTTTTTAGGTCTTGTTAGTTTCTATTTTTATTTTTATTTTTATAAATTTTTGTTATTACTTTTTATTTTGAATTTGTTTTCTACTACTTTTATTTTAAGTGTCTTTTTTTGTAGTTTAATGTTATGTTCTCTTAAAAAAATACCCCTTCCCCCTGCCCCCCCAAAAAAGGACAACATTTTTCAATATTTTTTAGAATAAGAAGGTAATTTTTTATTTTTTAAATTGATTTCCTGCCCCCTCCCCTTGGAAAAAATTATTCAGAATTTTTTTCCAAACAATTTTTAATGTAAATTATTAAAAAATTTAATTAATAATTTTAAAAAATGGGGGAGGCAAGAGAAAGAGGGGTTATATATTGCCCCAATGAAGAAATCGAGATCTAATTTACTTGGGGATTGGGGACCGCAACAAATAATCAAGCTGAATTCTCGGGCTTGTGGCAAGGGCTAGAATTGACTATTTCAAAGAAAATACAATTTGTTGGTATTTGGGGACTCAATGATGGTTATCCAATAAGTGAATAAGCTAGCAGAGACATCAAGTAGTGATCAAGCCCCTATTTTGTAGAGGATTAACAAGAAAATTGGAAAAATTGAAGTCATCAAGTTCTATTGTGTTAAAAAACACTTGAATGTCAAAGAAGGTTGCCAATGAAGGTGTCTCCTTAGAACAAGAGATGTCAGCCCATAATAATTAAAATTTCTTATTCAAACCATTTGGCATGATCATTGCAAAATCAACTCCAACATATGCAGGTATGATCATTACACGAATGAATGAAGGAATAAAGGATCATTGGGAGCCCCCCATATGCTCATTAGAGAATTTACTTGGTTGGTGATCCTATCAAAATGTCCAGAAGAAGATCGAAAACTATTCATAATGAAGGTACTGGAAAATCAATACACACTTGGTCACATGAAGTGTATTACTTTGAGGTATAGGTTAACAGGTGGTTCGGAGCCATCCCTAGTAATTGCATCAGGGAGAGGTGGATTGAAGCCTCTAGTTATAAGTTGATTCTAGCATGATTCACTTATAACATAGAAATGTAAGCGATCTTAAAATACAAAGGCAAAGATATAGGTTGGGGAATGATGGATAGGAGCATTAAATTGGGTTTCTAGGCTATTAATGACTGGGAACAGAAGCTCAATATGTTAAGAGAGGCATACACTAATAGCTCATTTCAAAATACTTGCAAACTTTCTCTTCCTTGCGCAGTGGTCTATGTCTGGTTTAGCCATATTTCCAGTGAATTCTCTGATATACAAGCTACATCAAACATGGAAGAGGCCTCATAGTTCTCCACAATGCAGGAGAGAGTTAACATTTCTAGTAAACTTGATTATATAACGGCCACCATGAAGCATATTTTTCTTTTTTGAATATTCAAGGGGAAATGATGGCTATAGAAAATCAAGCTAAAATTCAACTACTTGTCAATCAAAAAATCAGTCTTCTATAAGTCAAATTTGAAAGGATGCAAGTAAAGATGGATATGATGGAACTCTGGCTGGAAAAGCTTGAAGCTTCAATCAAATATAGAATAGAGGAGATCAAGGATGGTCTAGAGAAATGAGAAGAAGGGAGACCTCCTTAGCCTTCCTTTTTTTTTTTGAACTAGAGAGAGAGATTGAGGTAACTGCTGAAGAAATTGTTTAAGAAGGAATGGCAACCATAGACTAGTTTACTACTTTCTCTTTTGATATATGTTTTACAAATATGTATTAGTCCGAGGAGTTTTCTAGAAGATATACAAGTGTAATCAGTTTAGGAATAGAGCAATCAAGAAGTATAGTAGAAAAATAGGTGTTTTCTAGACTGGACAAAATATAGAATCAAAAGAATCCAGCGATTATGCAAAAAGACTTGGCCTTGAAACCAAATTTTTATAAATACAATCATAATTGTTTCATTGAAAAAAATAATTAAATAAAAGTTATGTAATGGCACTTTTAGACTCATAGTTGATTTTTATTTTTTAGTACCAATGGTCAACATTATAATGTCAATTAACTGCTAATTTTATCCTAGACAATAAAATAAAAATTAGACAACTTTGGAAAATGCTTAAAATATAAGCATTAATATAGGGTTTTTCTTAGTCATAATATTTGGTTTTTAATGTCATGGTTGAAAAATGTTTGAATTCTAACCCTAAAAGGGGCAGGGGCAATGCTACATCACACTTTTGCATTTTAAAGTGTCCTTTCATGTCATTTGTAATCATGATATTTGGTCTTTAATGCAATGATTGAAATTGTTTTGAATTTTAATGCTTAAAAAAAGAGAGAGATGATGCTACCATTATTGCATTTCAACGTGGTTTTTCATGTCTTTCGTAATCACGATATTCGATTTTTAATGCCATGGTTAAAGAATGTTGAAATTTTAATCACGAAATGAAAAATGGGTGATGTTGCATCACCAATTTTCAAAATCAACATGAAAATCATGATTTCATGTGACCTCCAAAAATAAGAGAATTTGGTAAAGTTATCGTTAAGTTGGTAAGATTGTTTGCTCCAATTACAAGAGCCTTATATGACTTTTTTAACAAAAAAATGTGGAAAGAAAAGTCCCCGCTAGCATAGAGTAAAAATTATTTAAAAAATACATCGACATACTTAATAGTTAGATGATTTATTCTTTATCTTTCAAACTCTGACTAGAAATTTCTAGGTGTGTAAGTTATGGGGTTGATGTGATAACATTTTTTCTCATAATCACTTAGTCTCTACGTCATGTTTAGTAAGTCTTCTAATTTAAAAACAATTTTTTTTCCTTTTGTAAAGTAAAATTTTCTATCTCTCAAATTCAAGTGAAAACATACATATCATGTGAAGTTTGTTTTGGTCTGCCACTGGGGAAACCAAACGAGATAAAAAACTTTTTTTCAATAAAAATATAATATATTTTTTAATTGTCTAAAAACCAAAAGAAGTTAACTAGCTGATTGAATGAAGCTGGGTTACACTTTTTGGTGAAATGAAGGCGCATTTTGGTGAAAAAAGGATGTTAGATCAGGCAATTTTAAGAGCATATATTATCATCTATTAGGTCATATATTCATTGTACATTCATTTACAAATCAAAACATGATGAGAGCCATATGTCATTGTTGTCATAAGACGTGCTCATAACCAACAAATAATCCCGCTGTATCCCTTAAATGTGAACACCTCAATGATGTACCTACAAATAATGTTGTTGTATCTGCTAGATCTTGCTCTTCCTTGCTTGATCCTTGCTTCCTCTTGCTTTCTTTTCCTTTCTTGATCCAATGCTGAAGAGCTCCAAGAAAACTCTAAGTGTCCAAGAGTGTGAGAGAGAGAGAATAGAGAGAGAGAGCTCCAAAACTGAATTAACAAAAAGCCATGAACTGATCCTTATAAGCCTTTTTATTAATGTGGCCTCTATTTTCTTAATTTTCCATTATTTTCCTTCATTTTGATAGTTTCAAATAGTCCTTGTGATTTGAGAAAATTACATTCATAAGTGTTCCATCTTTTCAAATAATACACTCATATATTCTGTGTTTTCTTATTTCCTTCATCATTTCACTCTCAATGTTTCATCTTAAATTATGTTTGGCTTAAGTTTTAAAATCTTGTCTCTCCTAGTTTTGCTTCTTGTCATGATACTAATTTTAGGTTCTACAACCCTTAAAGTATAATTTGGCCATTTTGATTGCAATTGAAAAGTCTTTGAGTTAGACTAGTCATCGCATTTATACAGTTCAACTCCAACCAATTTTTCTTAAATTTTTCATGGAGATAAGATGCTTGGGCACTAATTCCCTACAGCTAGGAGTTGTCTCCAGGAACACAAGAACTATCTCAACCAAGTCTAGAAAGGCTTCACCAACCTTTCTCTCATCTAACTCATCATCTCTACTATATGATCTCTTCTCCATGTTATATTGTGTCGTTCTACTAATCATTTCCATTCTTCTCTTCTATTGATAAGATTTCCTGTGTTGGGCATGGAATCCCCCCATAGCATGTTTTGGGGCTTAAAGCCCAATTTTGAGTTAATATTGTTGTAAAGCTCCGCGAATTGCGGGTGCGAAATGTATGTTAGAGTCATAGGGCTGTCTGCCCTAAGTTTGAATGTAATGTCGGCCTACCCATGGTCCGTGAACCATGGGATTGTATAAATAGAGCAAGGCTCTGAGTTGTAAATATATCATAGAAAGTAAGAGTGAAGTATGAGATAGAAGCAGAGAACAAGTGTCTAAGTGTATATTGGGTCATAGAGTAGGAGAAGGCTTTGCAGCTAAATGCGTAGAGGCCTAGTTGTCCGCAACTGAGTGCGTCGACCCCTGCAGCTAAGTGTACAGGGTGAAGTCGAGTCTGTAACCAAAGGAAGAGAATAATAAAGAGAAGTTTTATCTGAATTACATGTATCTGTCTTGGGTTATTATCTGCTAAATATGAATTGCAATTATATTGTTTATTTACTGCGCACACTTGTATGAATTGTGAATATTGTTAAGTATAACTAAAAGCATACAAATAAGCTATGTTAATCAACTCATATAGGATTACTAGTAAGGACTGGGGTAATAACACTGTTCGGCCTCCGAGTAGGGCTACGTGAAGGCAACATCACAGGCTGCGAGGTACGTGTAAGTGCGTGTAGCGACGGGCGCGCAGGGTCGAACCGCGAACCATTGGAACTCATCGGACATCTCCAGGGTGCGGAAACCTAGTTCTGGCACCCTCCCATACTACTTCGAGTGAGACCTCAGTCCGCGCTCCGCGGACTATTGCCGAAAGGGCCAGTAGTACTGGGATTTGTTTGGCTAAATCACCTTTGAACCCGGGTCAGGCCCCAACAAGCCAACAAATGGTTCTGTTGCTGAGACCGGGATCTGCATAAGGGATGTCTGATGTCTGTCACTGGAATACGATGAAGAAATAAATTGAAGCGTGGTTGGACAGAAAGATTCACGAGTTTGCAGCGCAAGATAACAAGAATCCGTGAGTATAAAAGGGACAGTGGTTATAGTGCTACTTATATACGAAAATCCATGAATTTTTCTTTGCATCCTTCCCCTCTGAGTTGTATGAGTGGATCGCGAAGCTAGTAGATAGTCAGGGAAGGTGTAGGCTCGACAAACCGATTGTGTGGACTCCAGAATTGGTGTGCAAACTAGGAGCATTGGAAGATAAGATCGCACACGGTATGGACCATTGGCTCGATCAAATTATAGGAGGTTTTATCACTCAGTTCACGATAGACACGACAGTCAGCTACAACGAGGCGGAACGACGCTTCCTAAAAGGACTGTGAGGTAAGTACATTAAATCTTTGAACACTTGGATTAAAATGCTATTGTGTGAAAATCGGGTTATGGAAATAAATTGATGTTTGGGGCTACGTGAAGTGGGAGGATCTATAGAAACGAAGGAAACGCAGAGATAGAGAATAGCCCCTTGATTTTGCCTCGGCGAGAAAGGGAGGAAGAGCTCGTGAAAGTTTCACCAAGAAGTGCGATCAGTCTGATAAGGCAGTGAATTCCATGCATAACACCTCCACCTACACCACCACTAGTGTCACCATCTTCACCTCCATCTCCACCCACACCACCTCCGTAACCACCATAGTTCAATATGGCGAGCATGATAAAATTTTCAGTATTCAGAGGAGTAGGGAACGAAGATTCGGACCAATTTTGGTTTGTGGTAAAAGTTGGATGGGAAGCACAAGGAGTCGCGTATGAAAATATAAAGAAGGAAACGCTGGTAAGCGCGTTGCAGGATCACACACTGACATGGTACATTAAGCATTCTAATGACCATCCAAATGCGTGGATCACAGATATCTAGGCTGCGCTGAACAGGGAATTTAGCAGGCCAAAGTTGGAGACACAATCAATTATCGAGTTTAAGGAAATTGTGATGCTTCCAAGCAAAACCCCATGGGATCTGGATCAGAGACTGAAGAGTACAATTCGCGAAGCCAACATGACCTTGACAGATGGCAAGCACCGCACATGCTTTGTAGCATCACTAACGCCGCATTTAAGGACGACGTTGTCACAGCAAAAGTTTTCCACCCAGGCCAAAGGTTTTGAGATTGCAATGAGACTACACGAGACCCCAATACAAGATCCTGGCTTGGGAGTCCAATAAATCCATGTGTAATTCCAAATTTTTGTATGGAAGTGCAATGTTTAAAACAGGACAAGACAACTCGCCCAGAAGCGCGCAGGGAGGTATGGTGCATAAAATGCAAAGGCGAGTGGCATGACAAGGACCATTGTCTAGTCTTTGCGAACTACCTAGCGGTAGGAGCACCAATGCCATTGAGACCAGAGGCACAAGCAGGGTTGAGCGCGGTGCCTACATTATGGTGCGCGATTTGTCAGATAGGAGGAAAGCATGCTACAGATAACTGTCACCTATTACAGAAGTATACGCAAACGTCCCAACAATTGTTCTGTAATTTCTGTAGGTTAGTAGGCCATGATGAACACACCTACAGAAGCTACGAGCTGATGATGGATTGGACTCCTGCATACAGAGTGCAGATCGAAATACGAGCCCTCGATCCAAGTGAAGGAATGGCGCGCGCTGGATTCCAGGGGCGCAGAAGAGGTCGAGGTGGAAGGGGACCAGGAAGGGGTCGTGGATAGCTGATTTGTTACAATTGCGGAGGGCCAGGGGATTATGCCCGCGATTGTACAAATCCGACGAGAGCATCATGTTTATATTATACTCAGTTTGATCATGAGATAGAGGACTTCCCTACACTGATAGCAAGGTTGCGCGATAAAGGGATACTCCAGCCTCCCCTGACTCAGAATTTGCAAATGATGAGGTCTGAGCCATGCGAAGAGGACCTGAATGTAAACATCATGCTCTGAAGCAGTATCATGATAGGAGATGACAAAGATAAGCAGCCTGAAGAAAGTGTGTGGGTTCGCAAGGCTCCCACAAAGGAACCTGAATTTGATTTGGAGCGCGCGAAGGAGACATTCATGGAAGCTAAGAAGAGCTTCACGGAGGCCTCCACTTCAGGTAGTAAGGATCAACTAGAGCCAGAGATGGATCCTTCAATGATCACTACCTTTCTGGAGACATGTATGAAGTTGCTGCATGATAGGAAGGCTGTGAAGGGACTGCAAGAGATTATCGCTAGGTGCGCTGGGTCGGGGGAACCACACATAGTCCAGAAGCTCGGAAAGCACACATTGCGAACAGGAAGGGAAATGAGATTGACTGCGCAAATCGGGGAATATGAAATGGGTCAAGTAATTCTGGATCTAGGATCAGACGCGAATGTGCTGCCAAAGCAGACATTGGAGCATATGGGTAGGCCCACATTGCAATGGTCCCTTATTCAATTGCGAATGGTGAACCAGCAGAAGATCCTACCGATGGGAAGATTGCAGGGAATAACAGTAGACATCGAAGGTGCGAGCGCGCTTGTAGATTTCGAAGTGATAGAGATTGTTGATGACAACAATCCCTATCCCGTGCTACTAGGAATAGATTGGGCCACTGATATGAACAGATTGATAAATCTAAAGAAGTGCAAAATGATTTTTGAGAAAAAGTCACTATTTGTAGTGCTACCTTTAGACCCTGCGGAAGGATTGTGCTACACAGAGCCAATGCGCGATGATGAAAGTGATGATGAGTTAGACTGTATCTACAAGATAACCGCTCGGGAATAGGATTGGGTGAATCCTACAGCAGATGACCGGATTTCGCGGGAGCGCAAAAGCTCTTACACATCAGATTTGGACGAGGAAACAGAATGATGGCAGAACTGGTTACATGAGGTAACCATACTCAACTGCAACATGATGGTAAGATCACTATGCTGCATGACAACAGAGGTAAGGGATCTGCCTATGTATGACGGGTTGACCACGGTGGATGAATTTCTGAACAAATTCGAAAGCACAGTGCCAGAACAGCAGTCGTTCGATGCTCTAAAATGGGCACTGCGCACTACGCCTGCAAGGTGGTGGGGTACGCATCAGAGAAGCTTTGAGGACTGGCACGAATGCAGAAATATGATGCGCTTATGATTTGGGAAGCCTCAGATGCAGATGGAAGCCGGGCGTGATGGACAAAATAGCCTGCGCACCCACCTTTCCAGATGGATACAGACATATGGTACACAGCCTGCACGAACGCACACCGCTATCACGATAGGAAATAGGAACAACAAGCAGAATCAGGTAAGGCAAGTGCGCGAATGACGAAGTATGATAAGACTTAGCACGCTGAAAATCATACATAGGGAAGCCTTTAACAAGGTGTGTGAAGTGTTGAACAGGGTCCACCATGTGAGACACACCGACTGGGACCTGCGTGTACCAGCGATTGTGTGGGATGTAGGAATTTACAGGGTAAGTTCCTCAGATAGAACACCAAAGGACACCGCTCACAAATAGATCACAGATCAATACACCAGTGCTTTTGACGTGGTTAAAACCCTCAAAGAGGGAAACAGTCCACGGCCTGAGCCAACGCGGCCACTTCAGGCAATTTATTAATAAAAGAATGAAAATTTACATAAGCTTCTCTCATGGACGGGTTAACCTACAAATGACCCTCCATGCTCTTTAAATAGAGATCATGGACCAATCAGGTGTTAAGCCACGGATCAAGTGTCGGTAATACTGAGGAGAGAATGAACCGTCGGATCACTACATATCGTGACCGTCGGATTGTAAGTTACAAAATGTACATAGTAAAGAAACACACTTTACCTAACCCTATACTAGACCGAGTTATACTTAACTATTTCCTATGTGTCGGAATATCCTAACATCCCCCCTTAAGAACAACTCGGGATAGGATTGAAGGATTTACAAATATGACACAATAGGAGAAGGAAGGAGGCACTAGAGCCTATCCCCCTTAGTGACAACTTCCTGAACTCCAACCATAAATCGAAGTTTAGTGAACTTCGCCTATGTGAGAGCCTTTGTAAAGATGTCTGCAACTTGATCATCTGTTGAACAATATTGCACTTCAAGAACATGGTCGTGAATGAGATTTCTGATGAAGTGCATGTGCAGTTCAATGTGTTTGCTGCGCTGATGTTGGACTGGATCTTTGCATAGTTGAATGGCACTTTGATTATCACACCAAAGTGTAGTCGGATGTTGCTGCTGAAATCCAAACTCTGACAGGATCTGACGAAGCCACAAGGCTTCCTTACTAGCTTCTACGACACCACGATACTCTGCTTCTGCTGAAGAAAGAGAAATGGCACCTTGTTTCTTGCAAGCCCATGTAACAGGTCCTGAACCAAGAGTGAACACATAACCTGCAGTAGACTTCCGATCATCAAGGTCACCAGCCCAATCAGAATCAGTGAAACCAACCAATAGAGGAGATGCTTTGGCACTGTAATGAATCCCAAACTGAACTGTACCTCGAACATAATGAAGTATTCTTTAGCTGCTTTCCAATGACTTTCACGTGGGTTTTGCATAAACCGAGCAACAAGGCCAACAACAAAGGAAAGGTCAGGACGAGTATGGGTTAGATACAAAAGTTTTCCTACAAGTTGACGGTATAAGGTAGCATCAACTTGAGGAGAAGTACAAGTGACTGAAAGTTTGACTCCAGACTGAAAGGGAGAAGGGGCTGGCTTACAGTCTTCCATGTGAAAATGGCGTAGAATATCACAGGCATACTTGGACTGGGAAAGGGAAATACCTTCCTTGGATTGCAAGACTTGAAGACCAAGAAAATAATGTAAGTGTCCTAAGTCTGTCATTTCAAACTTCTTTTTAAGGCTGGACTTCACATGGTTGATAAGGTTGGGATCACTACCAGTGAGGATAAGATCATCAACATAAAGAACAAGAATGATAAGAGACTTGCCCACTTTCTTGGTGTAGACAGTATTGTCAGAATGACACCTAGAAAAGCCAGATTCTAAAAGAATGTTATCCATTTTGGCATACCAAGCTCGAGGAGCTTGCTTGAGACCATAAAGGGATTTCTTAAGCCAACATACAAGGCTGGAGTTTGTTTGTATAAAGCCAATAGGTTGTTCCATATAGATTTCTTCATGCAAGTCCCCATGCAAGAAGGCAGATTTAACATCCATCTGATGTACTTCCCATTTGAAAGAGGCAGCAAGGGAAAGAACAAGGCGGATAGAGTTCATTTTGGCAACAAGGGAGAAAGTTGATAAACATGAAGCTGAGGAGCTGAAGGAGGATCCTGAGAAGGTGGGGGAGGATTGCCATCCTCACTTTCATCATCTGAAGAAGAAATATTTTCAAAAGTAGAAGAGATAGGAAGAGGTGGCACATCCGCCGAACTAGGCTCGTAGGCTGATATATTTTCAGCAAACTTTACATCTCTTCTAATGATAACATTCTTGGACTTAAGTGGAATAAGTCTATATCCTTTGACATCTTCAGAATATAAAAAAAAATACATTTTTCACTCTTAGGTTCTAAAGCTTTATGTTTCTCATCTGGAATATGGGCCCATGCTTCACTTCCAAAAAAACAAAAGTGACTTACATCTGGTTTGATTGAGCTCCATGCTTCTTCTGGAGTGATATTCTTTAAAACCTTAGTAGGAGTGCGATTTATTATGTAATTTGCACAGTTAATTGCTTCTGCCCAATAATTAAGACTAAGTCCTTTAGATTGAAGCATACAATTAGCCATTTCCTTTAAGGTGCGATTCTTCCTTTCAGCTACACCATTTTGTTGTGGAGTATATGGAACAGTATGTTGCATTTGAATTCCATTCTCAGTGCAAAAGTTGATGAATTTGTTGTTAACATATTCTCCGCCATTATCAGATCTTAGCTTAAGAATTTGATGTCCAGATTGTTTTTCAACAAAGGCCTTAAAGGCCAATAACATGTTAAATACTTCACTCTTGAGTTTTAAGAAGTATACCCAAGTGCGTCTGGAGAAATCATCAATGAAAGTTAAGAAATACTTGTAGCCAGAGAATGAAACAACTGGAAGTGGACCACATAAATCACTATGCACGCGTTGTAAAGGGGCTGAGGCGTGCCAAGAGGCACGTTTTTCAAAACTATCCCGATGATGTTTTCCGAGTACACATCCAGAACAAACACCATCTCTGCAAGATACCATTGGAAGACCTCTCACCATATTTTCTTTACATAGATTTTGAAGGGAGCGATAGTTTAAGTGACCAAATCGCTCATGCCAAAGTTTGCTCACTTCATCATTATGAGCAACAAATACCGAGGGAAGATTTGATGACCCAAAGTTGTGAAACTTATACAACCTTGTAGAATCATCAGCAATGCCAGTATCTAAAATCTGTCTAGGATCTCTTAGGTCCTTAATTACAACATCATGAGGTGAAAATTCAACGATTTTACCTTCACCTGAATGAGTTATCTGATATACAGATAGAAGGTTGTAGGATAAGGTTGGAACACATAATACATCATTAAACTGACCATTGTCTATATGAACAGTTCCAATCCCTACAACACTAAGAGATCTATCATCAACAACATATATATTTTTGGTGTTACAATCATTTAAAGAAGAAAACATGGCTTTGTTTTTGGCCATGTGATAAGAAGCTCCAGAATCAATGAGCCACTCATGAGAATGAGAAGAAGAAGATACATTTAGTGCATAGCCAGACCGAGATGCTTGACAACCACATGCAGAAAGTGCCATTCCCGAGGATGAAGTTGAAGTTGAAGAGTGCTCCAAATGGATGTTATGCTTCTTCATTGTTGCTTCCAAGGCTTCCATCTTCTTAAAGCATTTGGATTCTAAGTGGCCATCTCGATTACAAAAGTTGCAATGTCTATTAGTCTTCTTCCCTTTGTTTTTATTTGTCTTATCATTTTGTTGAAATGATTTTTCATTTTGAGGCTGAAATTGCTTAGGACCCTTGTTTGGTTTAGGACCATTCCTTTTAGGATACAACTTCTTAGGATTCTTTGGATTTGGTTGTTGCTGCGCGGCTAACGCTTTCTTAGAAGAGTTTCCAAGATTAAGAAGACTAAGGTGTAAGAGTTTTTCTTGTTCTCTTATTAAAGAATCACAAAAAGAATCAAAGGAAGGGGACTTGTAGTCTTGTCCTTGAGAAATGAAGGCTTCTCTTGTAGAATGGAAGGTGGAAACAAACACAGAGTAGGCTGGTCCCAACTTAGTAAGAATGGAATAGATAAGGTTACTATCTTCTTTCTTAACCTTCACACCTTCCAAGAGAAGTCTAAGGGTCTTGAACTTTGACAAAAAATCTTCAATGCAAGAAAAATTATTGGGGTCCAATGTAAGCAACTCATTTTCAAGTTGATGGGCTCTAAGTTCATTTTTGATTCCAAAACCTTTAGTAATCTGTTTCAATGCTTCATCAGGAGTATCAAGTTCTGTAATATGGAATCTAAGATCGGGAGAAATAGACATCCCTATCAACCCACGTGCTTGATCTTGCCTATTTTCCCATTTAGGTGCCTTATCTTCATCTTTCGGTTTGGTCTCTTGGCCTGAGGCTATTCTGTAGAGACCTTTACTTCTAAGTAAATCCACAATGTCGGACCACCATTGGAAGTAGTTGGTGCTGTCAAGAATAAATTGGCATGGAATTTCCATTTTAATAGAAATTGAAGCTATAGATGCTGAAACTAAGTGTTCCAATGGAAAGATCTCAAAAAATTAGGCTGTTTAAAAAAAAACGGTTTTGAAAACGGCTTCCAGATGAAGAAGTTTTGGCTTTTTGAAGAAAATTTGATGAAGATGTCGACGAAGTGTGGGAATGTGCGGAAATGAAAAATCCGCCCCCACAAAAAGGAGACTTGAACTCAAGACCTCTACTCTCACAAATTAGCTTTGGACCAAGTGAGCTATACAAAAAGTTTGAGAGAGAGAGAGGGGGGGGGTTGAATCTTTGGGTTGCGTGCTTGCTTTGAGAAAGCTCTTTTTCCCTACAAAACAAAAAACACAGAACCCAACACGGACATACAAAAAAAATGAACCTTGTGGCTCGAAGTTAGCTTTAGCCGAAAACTAAATATTTTCCTCAATGTTTCTGATTTTCCGAGATCACACTAAGGCACAGCGGAAAAGAGCATACGCATGAGAAAAATCCTTCCTTTCTGTTTCTGATTTGCCCAGAACGCACAGAGTCGTGGGGCAAAGAGCATACACAGAAATGAAAGGTATAGATCCGGTAATATAAAAAAACTAAATAAACCAAAACCGAAATAAACAGAGAGAAAATAACTGTAAACTGCAAATAAGCACTGTATACCTCCAAATCTTAAAAATGACGCAGCTAGGGCTACCGGAAACCTTTTCACGTCTAACAAAAGGGGTTCCTCACTGGAACAGATGCTCCCAACACAAAAGAGCAGTCCTCTCGGCCCGAAAGCAGTAAAAACAGTAGATCTAGGAAACGGTAGTCGGATGCAGTTCTACCAGTTTCAGATTTGGATCACCAACAGACGCGACCCTCAAATAGCTCTGATACCATGTAGGAATTTACAGGGTAATTTCCTCAGAAAGAACACCAAAGGACACCGCTCACAAATAGATCACAAATCAATACACCAGTGCTTCTGATGTGGTTAAAACCCTCAGAGAGGGAAACAGTCCATGGCCTCAGCCAACGCGGCCACTTTTGGCAATTTATTAATAAACGAATGAAAATTTACATAAGCTTCTCTCATGGACGGGTTAACCTACAAATGACCCTCCATGCTCTCTAAATAGAGATCATGGACCAATCAAGTGTTAAGCCACGGATAAAGTGTCGGTAATACCGAGGAGAGAATGAACTGTCGGATCACTACATATCGTGACCGTTGGATTGTAAGTTACAAAATGTACATAGTAAAGAAACACACTTTACCTAACCCTATACTAGACCAAGTTATACTTAACTATTTCCTATGTGTCGGAATATCCTAACATCCCCCCTTAAGAAAAACTTGGGATAGGATTGAAGGATTTACAAATATGACACAATAGGAGAAGGAAGGAGGCACTAGAGCCTATGCTTATAAGACCATGTGAAAAACTCTGGCCGCAAGCACCTCTGAAGCAAAAGTTTGAAGTAGGGGTTGTAATCCTTGTGGTGCATGAAAAGTTGAATCCGCGTGTAACAACACCCATAGATACAAAGTTCCGCGCACACTGAAACGAAGAAATCACACAACTACGAGAAATAGAACATATAAGACTTGAGGAAGAAATCCGACGGGGAAAGTTTAGACTTCGCGGACTCAAAAAAAACTGGGTGCGGCTAAGGGAGAAAAGCGTTTTGATGGACGCGGAGGTCAAGAAGCTAGAAGACGAAATAAAGAAAGAATTTCTCGTTGAAAAACCAAGAATGGTAAGGTAAGATGTGTACGATCATACTAACAAGTTGGAGGACTATCGCCATGAACTGGTTAGTTTGCTGTCGTGGCTTGGACCGCATGTCGCCAAACGAAGTGATCAGGGTAGCATGTTGCAAGTAGTAAAGTGCGTTGTGCCGATCACCACAATGAAAGATGAGGATTCTCCGCGAACCATGGTGGAGGACAGGATGGAGTCCCACACGGGTGGTGCGACCACTTGACTAGCCATAGGGAGAACAGTCTTAATGCTCTAGGTAGCTGAAATGGAGTGCAAGACTATAAAATATTCTACCTGGGACCTGTGCGATATTGGAAATGTGCACAGAATCAGAATGTCACAAGGTTCGCGACTGCGCATGGAGGGTTGCGTTGCCGCGCAGGTTGGCTGGGAAGTGACTATTGGTGTCATTATTCATGATGGGATATTTGATTTGAGGCCAAATGAAGCGGGCAGTGGGCATTTAAGACACGAGTTATGGGCAAGATTTGGAAAAATCTGCCGCCATGAAAGCAGTAATGGCCTGAAATTGGGGGGAGCAGCCGAATTCGAATTCGAAAGGCACTATAAAACTCAAAGGGCTGGCTAGCGAACAAAACTTGGTCATTTGAGAATTGAGCGCTTGAGAAGAGCACAGAGCATTGAGAGTCGAATGATATTTGAGCCCCTAAGTTTGCAAGTGATAGAATACAACCTAGCTATGATGACAACCACTAAGGATGGGTTGAGAATTGAGGAAGTAACCGACGGTGAGGCCGCGTAGACCCAAATGGTGGAGGATGTTTCAAAGGGCACCGGGCTGGTGACAGAAATCCCCAAATCATTGCAAACAATGAGGCCCAAGAAGGATAAACAGGCAATGGGTCCAATACGCATGTCCCGGAGGAATCTGTGGCACAACAAACTATCAATGGTAGAGAAGGCGAAAGCGGTCACAATAGAAAAAAATGAGGAAGAAGAAGACCTGTAGGCCCTGATCACCAAAGCAGTAGAAGAAGAAGAAGACATGGAGGAGGATATCCAACCATTTCACTTTGCAACAAAACTACCCGCGTATGTCCCTCCACGGAAAGGGAAAACCAAAGTAGCGAAGGATCTGGACGAAACGAAGAGTTCACTCCAAACCCCACTCCTCCCAGATGGAATTGTATTTGAGGGCACGCACCTAGGCCACGTGCCAACCAAGAAATTTGAAGACTGGGACCTCGCAGATTGTGAGAAGTTCCCACACCTAGAGACTGCAAATATGATGAAGTAGAATACTGAGGGGGTGGTGATAATGTTAGACTGCGGAAATGGCTACGCGGTGTGGAAAAGGTTGGGTTGCTACAATTATTATGGATACCGCATTTCCACCGCGTGCCCATCACCATTTTCATCATCAAGCAGTTGCTCTGCCTAGTGCATGATGGGTATCTATGGCTAGAGGACCCTATTCCCATCACGACAGACCTCATCCACCGTATTTCTCGGCTTCCCTATAAAGGAAAGGATCCTACGACTATAGCCGGAAGAGGTAGCGATTTGGCTCTTGCAGAAGCCATGAAGGCGAAATATAAGCTGGAGAACAAGAAGAGGGACTATGCCATCTCCAACATCAAGGATAAAGGGGTGCGCATAGCAACGCAACTCCTGGCCGACAAAGTGATGAGGAAGTGTTGTAACGATGAGGTTCTAGCGCCGGTGGTCGCGCTGGCCGAGCAGTGTGCGGAGGGGGTCCAATTCAACTGGTCTGAATTCCTCTGCGAGGAATTTTTGACAAACTGTCGCGAAGCCCACGAGTAGGGTAAAACCTTCCACTATGCGTGGTTGTTATTATCCATATTGCTAGTAGTGGGAGAACTACCACAGGATGGTCAATTCCCCAACATCGATAGAGAGTTACTAAAGGCCGTGAAGTACGCTTTGCTCTAGGCCACAAAGGACGCGAAATAGATTCGTGACACTAAAATTTTCTGGGTGCTCATGGAGGCGAGCATCTGGATGTGGATCAATCGGAGGCCGCGCCTGTCACCTACAGTGCACAATAGTTTGCAGAGTTTTGCAGACTTCAAAGCTAATATGCACAACATTTATATCAGGGTGCGAAAGGATCCGGCAAAGCAGTGGATGAAGCTACTATTTGTAGCCACTGATGATGTGATTTTTACTATCTTGGAGAAATGGCCTCTTGAATGGCATGCCCCAGACCTGGCAGAACTAGAGAAGGTGGAAGCCAAGAAGAAAATGGACGATGCTAAGTTGCACATCACTCAATTGGCAGAGAAAAGGCAGAATGAAAAAGCAACAACTAAGGTAAGGGCAGCACGTGAAGTGACACAGAAAGCCACAGAGTAGAATAAGGCCACAGAAGCAACAGTAGTAGCGCAGGCAGCAGAGGCAACAATAACACAAGTAAACGAGGGCCAAGCAATGTCCTTAGGGCAGGAGGCAGAGGAAACAGAAACAGCAGAAGGGAGTGCAAACCGAGGGGCCGTGTCCACACAGTTAATGCGTCCGCGCATCGTAGAGAGAACGGGCCCAAGGAAGAAGGTCAAGGCCTTGAAGTTGGCCATTGACTTGATCACCTTAACCAAAGGTTATCTCCATGACATCAGCGAGATGGTCTGTGATGTCACAAGTGAAGCGCTTCAGGAGTTCATGCAGGAGAATTAGATTGTGTTGGGGGCCCTCAGGGCACAGCTACAGGAGTTACAAGTGTGGACCCCTCAAGATGGTAGCCTATCAACACATGTTGCAGTAGGAACTTCAACAGCAGAGCAGATGTTGCACGCAAGGATGGCAAATACAATAGTGTTTCCAAAGGGAGCTCTAGGGTTGTCGATTAGCATGATGAAAGGCCTTGGCCTTAATTTGGCTACCCTTCCTCGGGAAATGATGTATCAGTTATAGGATGGGATAAAGACAGAACTGCGGGCTAGGGAGCACCACACGATCCAAGTTCTTAGCTAGCAGAAAATAAACATAGAACAGCTCAACTTGCAGCGCGATGAATTAGTGTCGCAGAATCAACAATTGGTGTAGAAGGTAGATGACGCTTTCCAACACGTCCTGGAGCTGGCCATCGCAGCAGATCTACCAGTAGAAGTGCAAATCCAGAGTTTGGAAACTGGAGTCTTCGAGGCCAGAGAAGAGAGGACAAAGGTTTAGCTGGAGCTGAATCTTTAGATCACTGAGCTGCGGTTGAAGGTGTAGCCTTCCACTCCCCCGGAAGTCCGAGAATAGCATGCTAGCGCAGTCACAACAAGGTTGGAAGAAATTAGAGGTGCAGTGTGTGACTGTACCAACATGTTGGAACAGACACTTGAGGTCCTCACGACTTTGTAGGAGGACCCCAACATCCAGTGCCTGGAGACAAAGCTGTGCGAACTCTAGCAACAATACGACAGCATCAGAGGAACTGCACAGATGGTAGTCCTCACTCAGTGGCTTGCGAGGATGCAACAAGCCAAGGCATTAAAGGAGTAGGTGGACGCAGTGCGCCATAAGGAAGAAGTTCTCAAAGCGCACGTTCAGCCATGGATTGATGAGGCCTTCACAATCACGGCGAATATTGAAGGGAAGCTCATGCACATTTAGGGGATGCATGCACAGATGCAGGGCAACACGCCGGACACAGAGGTCTAAGAAGAACGGATGTAGTAGGTTCAACAAACAGCAGCTTAGTGCATTGCGAATATCATTACTGTTCGAGAACAATTGGAGGGACTTCGCGCCAAGATCGCCGCACCGACAGAGTGACTCGAGGGTGAGTCACGATGTTTGTGTTGTGGGCCTGTTGGGTGTGGAATCCCCCCACAACATGTTTTGGGGCTCAAAGCCCAAGTTTTGAGTTAATATTGTTGTAAAGCTCCACGAATTACAGGTGCGAAATATATGTTAGAGTCATAGGGCTATCCGTCGTAAGTTTGAATGTAATGTATTGTATAAATAGAACAAGGCTTTGAGTTGTAAAGATATAATAGAAAGTAAGAGAAAAGTATGAGATAGAAGCAGAGAGAAAGTGTCTAAGTGTATCTTGGGTCGTAGAGTAGGAGAAGGCTCTGCGGCTGAGTGCACAGAGGCCTAGTTGTTCGCAGTTGAGTGCGCGAACCCCTACAATTGAGTGCACAGGGCAGAGTCAAGTCTGTAGCTGAAGGAAGAGAATAATAAAGAGAAGTTTTATCTGAATTACGTGTATTTGTCTTGGGTTATTATCTACTGAATATGAATTGCAATTATACTATTTATTTACTGCACACACTTGTATGAATTGTGAATATTGTTAAGTATAACTGAAAGCATACAAATAAGCTAAGTTAATCAACTCAGATAGGATTAATAGTAAGGACTAGGGTAATAACATTTTTCGGCCTCTGAGTAGGGCTATGCGAAGGCAACATCACAAGCTGCGAGGTACGGGTAAGTGCACGTAGCAACGAGCGCGTAGGGTTGAACCGTGGACCATTGGAACTCATTTGAGATCTCCAGGGTGCAAAAACCTAGTTTTAGCACCCTCCCATACTACTTGGGGTATGACCTCAATCCGCGCTCCGCGGGCTGTTGTTGAAAGGGTCAGTAGTATCGGGATTTGTTTGGCTAAATCACCTCTGAACCTGGGTCAGGCCCCAACAAGCCAGCACTATGTGTTGAAACAACAGACAATTGTATGCTTAAGAAAAGAATAGAATTTAAGTATATCTAGTTTCCTTGGCTAAACATGCATTATCTTAGGCCAACCTGAAGTTGAAGTTCTACTACAGTTGCACATCACACTTAGATTTTGGTTAGATAAATCTAGTAAATTTTAATTCAATAATTTTATTTCAAAGAACCTTTATTTATAAAAATAACCTTTGACATTAACAAGACCCAACTTACTCTCTCTCCTAAACCCATTCGTCCCAAGTGTTGAACCTTAAATCGGATACCACTTTGTAACATACCCAAGCCTCTAAGTCATGTTAAGGAGGTGGGGTTGTAAATTTTCGTTTTCTTTTACTCACAATAGACCCTACTTCTTAGGTCTTCATTATTCTAGATTTTGAAATCTCTTCTATCTAAAACTTCTACACTCCATATCACCTCCATGAGTCTGCCACTTAGCCTCCACCTAAATGAAACTACATATTTAGTCCTTGTCAGCATCCACTACATCAACCTAAGTCTGAACACGTTAAACTACCACTCATTCATATTTTTGGGTTTTAAATTTTCTCAATTCATCCAGATCCATATAGAACTAGGACAACCTAAAAGGGTTCATTTCATAAAACTCTAGATTTTTGGATCCCACATTGCTTGTTATTGTACACACCATGTTAGTTGCTACATTGACTCTTTTGTACCAAGTTTTCCATGTCATGAGGCCATGCTGGCATGCCACATCATTGTGACATCAGCATGCCATGTCATTCAAAGATGATTTATGTTCCATGTGAGTGTGAAAAATCAACATGACATGTCAATACTTGCCTACACATAGGGATTAGAGTACTCACATGGACTTCATGTATCCTCCTTGTGGCCTAGTACGATGGCATCCTAAATTCAAGTTTTTCTAAAAGTCTAGCTTTGTAACTTTCTAGATCTCTAATTCCTTAACATTCCTAACATCAAGGTTCATCTACACAAAGTTCCACCACTTGCAGTTTTTCCATTAATCCCATCCTACATTCAAGTTTTAATTTGTTAAATGTCATTTACAAATTCATTTGAATGCATAGACCTATGGATCTCAACAGAATTTGGATCCTCAATCCCGTCTCTTGATAGATCCTGCTGACATCATCATATCTCATCATAGAATCCAAATCTCAATAGATTGTAGATCCCTCAACTTATCACTTGATAGATCTTAGACTTATCATCTCAGTTAATTGAGGGTTCTATTGATTAGGCTAGTCACCATTGGGCATAATAGGGAACAATACTAAAAACCTTGGGCTAGTATGATTAACATATATCAATTGAAGAAAATGGCACAAAGGGGCCCGCTAACTTATGATTTTGCTAACCATACCATTAGTCATTGGAAGAACTTGCATACTCACTCTGATGCCTTGAGTCTAGTTTAGTTTGACATATCATGACTAACTGAAGCAACAAAGACCCCATATAGTAATGGATTTTTAAGAAGGCATAAGGCCACTAAGACCTTCATCTAACCTTACCCTTGTTGTGAATAAGACAACTCTTTGATCCCCAAAAATCAGGACACCAAGTCACCAAGTCATTATGAGAACTAAGATAGTCTCCAAAGGTACTTAAAGCCAATTAAGTGAACACACATTGTAGTTAGGCTCCCCTCATGACTATTCCCTTGGTCACGACCCCTATCATCCATGTGACCTAGAATTGAAGCTAAAATCCTACAATCCCTAAATTTCTAGATCAATCTAAAAATAAGGGAATCAATCCTTGAATTGCAAAACATTTTCTAAGTTCCTAAGCCTATTTCAAAGGGTTGAAACCAACTTTTATTAGGGCAAAGACCCACCCAAAATACTTTTGTAACTACAAAAATATTCTCACAAAATAAAGAAATAAGATTGCGGATGGCCAAATCCTCATCTTGACTCCAACTAAGATGATATTTTCACACTCTTCGGGAATGTAAACTACAAATATCATACTCCAAAACTTTCAAATAGGGAAGGCAACATTTTGGCTTACCGCTTGAGAAACATAGTCACTTAAGACTCCTTGATAACATGTCTACAAACTATCACTTAGGATTATCACAAATAGGGCCTTAACCACCCCTTTCCAAGATCTCCAATTGGGCAAACCTCCTAGTCTACTTACTGTAATCCAGGGATATAAGAAAGCTCATAAATGCCACAGATGGCATCGCTGGGGTAATTCACATAATAAAGTACTTTGAAGAACCTTCAAAAGCTCAATTCAACTATTCTACTTCTCAGAATTACGTGTCTCACATTCATCATAAGAACCATATTTCAAAGAATATCTATGTCTACAAGGTTCATGCATAAAGAAAATAATAGCTAGTAGCTAAGCACATTTACAATGTGTTCAACTCAAAACTACAAGATTTTTGAGTGAGCATCATAGTAATTTTCAAGAAAATTTTGAATAATATTGTCATTTCATTAAAAGGGGAATAGTTATAATTATTGGAGTTGCTAAAGCTCTATTGGAAACTAAATAGGGGAGAGCCTCTCTCGAACCAACCATAGATCCAACTACACTATAGGTTTCTTGCAGTTGGCCATCCTTTTGCCAAATCTAATGCCTTGAAAGGAAGATTCACTTGGGTAATATCAGGTATTCAAATATGGTAGAGAACATGAAGGACACTCTCCTTCATACATGGGAATTTAGTGTGTTTCTTTTTAGCCAATGAGCTAGGGCCTATTACCTTTCACAGAGTTGCCACACTAGCCTATATAGCACAAAAGCGTTCAGGGCATGATATCTTTAACAAAGTTGCCACACTAGCCTACATAGCACAAAAGAGTTCCTTCTCTAATCAAACAATACTTCGGTACTTTCCCTGAATGCTTATTGTGCATAGATCTAACCAACTTTCTCATCATTTCCTTTTGGTCCTTTAGCTCAAAATAAAACCTTCAACACTAACTTCATTAACCAATCAAATAAACCACAACTCCACATAGGCTATTGTGTCTTGGAGGGATTTTTCTCTCACTATATTCAAATCTGTGGTCTTAGAATCCACATGTGGTTTTGCTTTATTCCGCACGTTACTCAAGTTCACATGTACACCTCTCTACAAGTCAGATACCACATTGCTCGTTTTCCTTCTAGTGACCAACCACAATCCCGTGTGAATTTAGGGTGTACTCCTAGCTTCGTGGTCAACTCTGAGGGCTATAGATTGATACTTTTCACATACCTCTAGGTCAATCTTGTGTCTCTCCTATTCCCACTCATAATTTTTTTCCGAAGTGTAAAGCAATAATCTAATCATGTTTGCAGCATCTTGATTTTGGAAACACCGAAACATTTGGGATTTTTTAATTATAAATTGCCCGTTCATTTGAGAAACTGGACATCGTTCTGATCTGAAGACAAATACTATTGTTGACCATATTTTATATGTAAACTTTTGTCAGTAATCTCTCGTGAACCCTCAAACATTTGGGATTTTTTTATTGTAAATGCCTCTTCATTTAGGAAACTCTGCATAGAGATGAGTTGAGTAATAAGACTTTTGAACATATTTTATATAAATCAAAAGTTAAATCTAGTATTTACAGTGTCAATTCAGCGGCTTGCCAAATCCTAGCAGCCGATTAGAAATCGCCGCCAAAGTCACCGCCATCACCATAATAACCATCATCAAACCCTGCATCGTAACTAGCATCGCTAATAATATCTCCAAGCAATAGGCCGCCGAGAGCTCCGCCAATTAAGCCTGCCCCCAAACCCATCCCGAGTTTATCATTCTTCCTAGTCGGCTGCTGCGCTGCAGGAACAACGGGCGGGTAACTCGGGTAGCGTGAGTATCCCTGGTTAGCAGGGTAACGCTGGTAGGGAGGCGGAGAGTAACCCTGGTAGTAAGGTGGTGGCGGGGGATAGTCCGCCGGGGCTGGATGGTACTGCTTATTCGGTGGCGGATACGACGACGAGCCGGCCAATGGGTAGAATGGGTAAGCGGTCACAGGGTCCGCCTTTGCCGCCCCAAATGAACCTGCTGGATAGGCGATCACGGGCTCTGCCTTGGCCGCACCATATGACCCTGCGACTGCCTGCGGCTGCAGTTGCTGCTTGAACTCGGGCTTTTCGGCCAATTTCACAGAGAGGTTGAGAAGTCCCTTGGGTTTTCCCGAGGAGTTTAAGATCTGGTAGCTGACGAACTGCACCGAAGTGGCGCCGGGGTTGAGAAATTCGTTCAAGAGAATGCTAATGAGGCCGATCTCTTTGTCGCCGAAGGTAGCGTCGGCATAGACTGCGATCTCGAGAAGCAGGCGGCCCTGCTGTAGGGCGGCCTCGTCGAGAATAAACTTCATAGCGTGGTTCCAGTTGGGATCGTTGCCGTTGTTCTTGTCCACAGCCGTCCGTTGCCTGCTTTCGTGATCGTTGGAGATCCACGCGACTGCGTAGGCCTTTGTTTTGGAGAGCATGGTGGCCTTCTTCAGATCGCGGGCCGAGATTAGGGTTAGTTCCACGCTCCGTGCCTTCATCGCACCGATGAATTCAGTACAGAGGAAGAAAACAAATGAATTTACAGAGTGAAATTGGGGAAGAATCCAACTGAATTTACAGATTGAAATTGGGGCAGAATCCGACTGAATTTACAGATTGAAATTGGGAAAAGCCGAATGGATAGTAGGTTGGATTATTGATTGAGTGGGATGAAGATCTGAAAGGTAGTTATAGGTACATTGCGCGTTATAGAAAATTCCTCGTGTTGAAAGATATTGCGGAGCCACGCTTTAACACGTGAAATCTCGATTCAACACGTGAAATCTCGATTCTGTTGAAGCTGGTTGGAATTGAAGAGACCAAATATAAAACGGAGACTCTTAATCTACGTGTAAACTACGTGTAAAGTCGCACTTAAAGAAGATTACTCTGTTGTGTTATTGTGTTTTTCACTATCAGTGTACTTTAACTGTGTTATTGTGTTTTTAACCATACTGTAACAGTTTTAGGTTTTTGTGTAACAGTTTTAGGTTTTTGTTTTTTAGATTTTGGTGGGCAAAAGTAAGTGTGAGATAATTGTTTTTTAATATTAAATTTATTTATATATTTAAAAATATTTTAAATTTCTATATTCAGGTTTTTGTAATTCATAATGAATTAAGTAGTTTTTGGTAGAAATGATATAAGAGAAATTTTTGGCTAAAACTAACAAGTTTGATTTTTTAAGATCTTATTTCTATGATAAAAAGAAGAGAAAGAAACACGACAAAATCACTATAATTAGACCAACTTAATATGTCAAAAAAATTGGAAATGTAGCAATTATTAAAGAAATTAGAGTAGATGTGAGTAACTATTATATTCTAATACTTACACTACTTTCTTTAAAATAAAATAATATTTACATATTATATTAATTTCTCTTTAAAATACCTTAGAACATATTTTCTAATAATATATTTATTTATTAAATAAGAATATTATATTGAAATATATCTAAATATAATAATATATCTCAATACTTATTTATTCTTATTTAATAAATAATAATATTATTAGAATATTTGAATTATAAAATATTTAAATTTTTTTATTATTAAAAAGTAATATAATGAGCCGTATACATGGCCTTTATAGTGTTTACAAAATTCTAGAAAAATCGGTGGACAATTTGAACAAATTTAATTTTCCTTCCTTTGTTTGTTTAAAACCAGAAATGATAATAATAAAAAATACTAGTGAATTATTTTGGAGACCGGAGAAATGGCACGCGCAGCTAGGGTTTGCCAGTTTTCAGAAACCAAATAGGCCGCCGACATACTGGACGACCTCGTCACTACAACACTGAGCAACCTTGGCTATGGCAAAGGCCCGGTCCTGCTGATCTTGGCAGATGGGATTGGCTCACTCCTCCGGGCCTCCCTTTGGAAACGACTGAAAGGCATCTTCGAACCCCCAATAGAGACTAAGAATGACGGGGGGCCTGATGAGTTAATCGTCTTTCTGTATCGGGACCGGCCTACACCAGGGGAAGCCTTACAAAGCTCACACAGTTTGTTAAGTGCTGGCTCTTGCACTGGGTTTTTCACAATAGAGTTAGTTGAAGTCGTTTTCCAGTCCATGGATCTAGGCATCAATGGCATATGTGGAATAACAACGTTTGTGCAAGACGATGCAAGAAAGCAGGCAATCACTAGCTGATACCAGAAACCAGGGTATGAAACCCCAGAGGCAGAACGACCTCCACAACAACCACAGAGGACTTCCCCCGACATGAATCGTCGCACTCCTTATAGATCAGGCCATGGGAAAGTCGATGTGGGTAGCCAGATGGTAGTTCGGCTCATACACTAGTTAGATCTAGCCGTTTGCAGACCATTTGCCTCTGTTTACCACCAGCTAG
Organism: Pinus tabuliformis; assembly: GCA_031772625.1. NCBI lineage: Eukaryota > Viridiplantae > Streptophyta > Pinopsida > Pinales > Pinaceae > Pinus > Pinus tabuliformis. Next base: position 289,362,583 of record CM062808.1, on the reverse strand, counting down.
CAGACCCTGTGACAAAAGGGAATGGGAAACCCTCTACGACGATCACGACAACGCATGAGAAGGTATGGGGCACCTGTCTGGGCTCTCCTTACACAGACCTACCACCACACTGAGAACAAGATCTGACAAAGAAAGAACCAGATAGAGCATCGATATGCTTAGATCCATCAACTCTAAGCACATGGGCAACAAATCGAGCCCCTTCTCAAATAGATCCACACTCTACTGAGGCGGATCTGATACAAATTTTCATTAGAACACTAGAAGACAAGAATTTTTGCTGGAGGATCTGGAAGGGAAGGAGGATTTAGGAGCTAAGGTATAAAATTCAGAACCACCTCGGTATACCAGCATGCAGTCAAAATCTGATCTACTCAGGCATCAGTTTACAGGACAACCTCACACTTTAGGATTATGGCATCACCATAGAATCGACCATCATGATCAACCTGCATGTGTGGGGTGGATGCACTGAAACCAACTCAAAGAGCACAGGCTCCTTTAAGGATGCAATCAAAGGTAAGGAAAAAGCACAAACCAAACCAGCAACACTGCCCGAGCTACCAGGGCCCTACATTGTAGAACAAAAATATGAGAATCCTGCTCTCACGATCGCAATACCCGAGGTAAACGACCTATACACAGATCTTTATTCGAAATCTGTTATACGCAGATTCAATGGGTTTTGGCCTAAATCTAATGTTTTGAACCAATGGATATATGATGCTTGGTCACCAGATTGTGAAATATAGTTATGCCCCAAAGGGTTTTTTATAGTCAGATTCAGAACAGTACAGGAAAGGGAACATATCCTCAATAAGGGACCATGGTTCTGGGGAAATGCAAGACTCTTCATGACCCCTTGGTTTTCGAAATTCGACGCCAACACAATGGTGGTATCAAGGATGCCAGTTTGGGTTAGGTTGCACAACCTCCCATTACACTTCTGGCATCATAATGTTTTAATCGCCACAGGGAATGCACAAGGAAAGTTCCTAAAGATTGACGAGGATAGACTTACAAGGGGGATATTTACTTTTGCCAGGATACGCGTTGAAGTAGATCTCAGCCAGGGACTACTTGAAATCATAACCTTGAATTTCATTAATACATAGTGGACAAAACCTTTAGACTACGGAAATACAGTCTTCTGATGTTGTGGATGTCTACAAATAGGACAACTCCACAGTCCTTGTCCTCAAGAAAAATAAACTCCCAAATGGAACAAGAAGCAATAGAAAAATCCAAAAGGATGGCAATATACAACCCCCTTGGAGGAAGAAGCAGAATACAAAGCAGAAACAGATGATCAAAAGGTCCAGAACAACACACTAAAGGAGGAGAAAGACCCCAACAACTCTTTGCAGCAACAAGAATCTCAACTAACAGGAATGGAAATAACCGGCATCAATCAAACTCATGGATCAGAAGGATCTAATTATGACAAAGCTTGTCCCATACATACAAATGAAAATCAGCTTTCCATTGTAACAACCACTCCCAACACTGGAGGTTAGCAAAAGGTGGAAAAAATAAAGGGAGAAAATAAGTATTTTATATTCTTTTTGTTCCTGTGAATAACAAGAATAGACCATATGCATATGCTTTTTTAGCATCTACAACATATCATTTTTTCTTATGAATAAAATTCAAGTTTTTCCAAAGGGAAAAAAAAAATTACTACCTGCATAGTTATTGAAATTTGAAAATTATGCCATCAACTTAATGGAATTGTGTGAACATTTTGGATGGTTGATCCATTAAGTTCTTCTAAGAAAATGATTCCAGGTTCCATTTGAAGAGCTTTTTTGGATAATTTATCTGCAATTGAATTGAGCTCTCTCTAAATATGTTGAAAGTTGATTTCTTGAAATTCCTTCTTTTTCTCTTTCATGCTACAAGGTTTAAAACCTCTAGTTTTTCTTTACTTGCTAGCCCATCAATTATACACTTGGAATCCCCCTGAATTTGAATGCTTTTAATCTTCTTTATTGTATTTAATATGATCAAGACCCAAGCAACAATTAATTCTAGTTTTGTAATTGTTCCAATTCCTAAAGCAACTCTAAAAAGCATAGCTTTATCCCTTGTCATTTTGATCATTCCCCCCCTTCCTCAATGGTTCTCTTGTACCACACCATCAAAGAAATTGATTGGATGTTCTTGGAGCAAACATGCGAAGTCTATTCTTCTCATATTTTTCCAAAGTTGTGGTGAGGAGTATTTGAGGAAGTGAGAAACAATCTTGGCTAAGAGTTATAGAATATTTAAAGTTGCATTTTTGAAGATTATTTTGTTTCTTAAAAGCCAAATACCCCGAGAAATAGAGATAGGGATAGTAAAATGATTTTTAAAATTTCCCACTCATTGTTGTAGTATTTCCTCGAAAAAGGTCTGAACAAGAACTTCCTTAAAGCCTAGGACCATCAAGGCCGAATGCCAAATTTTTTGAGAGATATAGAAGTTAAAGAAGATATGAGCAACAAATTCATGTTGAATTCTACAAAGACAACATTTGTTTGGGCCAACAAAACCTCTTTTTTGCAAATTTTGCCAGGTCAGAATTTTGATTTAAAGCACTGGCTAGGCAAAACATTTAAGCTTATTTGGAATGTTCCATTTCCAAATGATTTTGGTCCACCATCTAATATCTTGATCCATAGCTGAGTGAGCAATAACTTTGTACGACAAATTTTCTTTAACCTTGCCCATGGTATTGTCCCAACTCCATACCAGTTGCACCTCTAAATTATTCAAGCAAACCCCATTTATATTTAATTTGTTAGTGAAGGAGTTCCTTTCTTCAGCCATGGATTCAACCATATTTAAATCTAAAGAAGTCAACCATTTACCCTGAGAAGATACATCATTTAAGAAGATATGGCCTTTGGAGGTGAGAGTATGAATCAGGTCTTCTGAAAACTTATAGACACGGGTGCCCCATATAAAATGATTCTTTCCCTATATTACTTTTTTCCTATCTCCAATTTTCCAGGCCAACCAGTTGTAGAGATGGGGAAATGAGTCCATGAGTGCCATTCAGACAATGGATCCACTATTATCAAGTTTTTTGGCAACTCCTCTAAGCCAATCCACTACTAGAAATTTCTTAAGGTACATCTCCTTAATCACTTGGATCCATTGACTTCCACCAAACAGGCTTCTCCACAAGTTTTTTAGGGCTAATGCTTTTCCAAACTAGGATAGATTCTTGATGTCCCATCCTCCAAAATATTTTGGTTTGGATAGGGAGGTCTAGATGGAAAGGTGCATTCCTTATTTGTTTCTTTTACTAGTCCACCAAAAGCTGAACATTCTTTGTCTGACATTCTTTAGAATTAACTTAGGAATTTTGGATATCACAAGCCAAAAGACGCAGATATTTTCCAACACTGATTTCACAATAATCATTCTTCCCCTCAATGATAACCATTTATAGCACCATAGACTAATTTTCTATTATATTTTTTTGAGAAGCCACTTCCAATCTTCTTTAGGATAACCATTTGGCTTAAGGAAGAATCTTAGATACTTAAAACCAAAATCCATGATAGCCATATAAAAGGGAATAATTGATTGAATGGACGTGAGAAGCTCCACATTGGCTACATTATGATAAAAGGGTATTTTTTAGCACAAATCTCCATTGTAGTTGCCTCACAAAAATGTGAATGACCTTATGGAAATTTTGCCATTATGAGACATCTTCCCCCTCTCCCCCCACCCCACCAACAGAACATCATCTAGAAATAGTGAGTGAGTGATAAATTGTTTGTAAGAGATTTTTATTCCTTTGATGTTCTCTTCCTGCTTTTCTTTCAACAACACAAATCCATGCCATAAGAATGAGTGGAAAGAGTTTCTGATGGGGAAAAGGCTAGCAGAAGTCCTTTGAGGAGTCAAAGAATAAAATCAATCAAACATTGGTTCTTTCATTACCAAACTTGTAGCAACCCTTCAAAGTGGAGATATATGCAAGTGGGTATGTTATGGGAGTGGTGTTAATGTAGGGAGAAAGGCATGTATGCTACCATTATGAAGTATTTCATGGGGAAATTCTCAACTATCCTACCTATGACAAGGAGCTCTATGCTCTAGTGCAAGCTATGAAAAAGTGGAAACACTATGTGATGGGAAAGGAGACAATAATCCACACATATCTCTAGCCACTACAATACCTACATGCCCATAATAATATACAACAAAACCGGCATTACAAATGGATGGATAATTTTCCATTATTTTCATTTAGAGATAAAGTAAATGAAGGGAAATAAAAACAATTTGTTTTACATGTTTTCAAGGCCATACGCATCATATTTCATAGCTTTGAGAACTCTTATGTACATGTAACATTTTAACCATGATGCATACAAAGAGGCATATACAAAAGAGGAGGATTTCGAGGAGGTATTTCAGTAGTTGTGAATCCGAAGTCGTGTGCATTACGGTGACAACATAATTGAATACCATCTCTAGATTGAATTACTTTACAGGTTAGATAAGTTATGTGTTCCCAAAGGTGTATGACTATAGTTGATCAAGGATGTTGACACCTCCAAGGTTGCAGGGAATTTTGGTGTAGGGAACACAATGGCCAACTTATATAGGCATGTGTACTAGCCCAAGGTGCAAGAAGAGGTAGCTAGGTTCATAAGAGGATGCATTATTTGTTGTATCAACATGCCTAATAACAAGAAACAAGGTCTATATTATTTATTTAATTTTAATTTTTGTTTTTAATGAAGTATTATGTAAACCATGAAGTATTTTTGTTTTTCTTAAATTATGTCTATTTTTGAAATATTTTCCTCTTATTTTATTTTATTTTTGTTTGTTCTTTATATTTTTATATATATATTTTTTAAATTTTACAAGTTAATTTTGATTTCTTTTTTTGTCCTTTCTATATATTTTTTATATTTGATTTTTTTGTCATGTTTTATTATTCGTTATTATTTTATTTTTTTGTGTTTTTTTATTGTTTTTAATTTTTTTCAATATTTTAATTTTTGTTTTCTTTTGTATTATTTTGTTTTTTTTTTTAATTGTTTTTTTTCAATATTTGAATTTTTGTTTTCTTTTGTATTTTTCATTTTTCTTTTTTCTTTTTTTGCATGGTCCGTGTTGATGCTTGTCTAGCAACCTGATTCCATTATGTGCAATTTGATAGTTGATTTTAAATTTTTCGTTATAATGAATTGAGTGTGCCCCCACAATGTTTCAATTTCATGGTTGGTCTTCAAGTTTTCATTGCAATGGGTCAAGTTCACCTACACCGCTTGTCATTTGAATGGTTGATTTTTAATTTTTTTTTTGCAATGTATCAAGTTGTCTTAGGCTAAGATTTTTAAATAACTATACAATTAGTATTTAAAAAAAAATAATTACTCTTGGTATAATAACTCTTTCATTCATGTGTTCATTTTTAAAGTGTTTTTAGGCATAATTTTTTTCCATAATGTCATGCTTGAAATATTTTGAAAACTTAAGATTGTTTTGTAGTCATAACTTTGGTTTAAATTCCATGGTTTAAAAATTGAAGATTTTAGCACCATGCCTAAAAATTGTTTTTCTTATCACCGTGCCTGAAAATTGTTGAAATTTAGGGTTTTTCAAATATGTGATATTTTAAATTTAATGTCATGCCTAAAAATTATTGGAATTTTAAGGCTTTTCAAAGACGTGATATTTTTTTTAATGTCATAGTTGAAAATCATTGAAAATTTAAAGTTTTTCAGAGTTATGTCATTATTAAAAAATGTTGAAAATATACCCTGAAAAAAAAAATGCGTTATTCCAACATCAACACTTTTCGTTTTTAGGGTGTTTTTTCCGTAAATATTTTTAGTGCTTATTGTCATTTTAAAAAAAATGTTGATAATGTACGCAAAAAAAAGGGTTTTATTCCAGCATCAACAATTTTCATTTTCAGTCTGTTTTTTCATGTTTTTTTGGGGTTTTTGGGCTAGAGTACCTGTTTTGAGGTAATAGTTCCCATTTGATCGGTAACTATGTTAAAGGATGTTAAAGGAAGAATTGGTTGTTTTTTCGTGGATGTAGCCCAAATTCGGTGAACCACGTATATCTGTGTCTCTCTTGTTTTATACATTTTCTATGTTTGTGTTTCTGCAATATTTTATGTGTACCATTGCTTTGTAATATATAATCTTCCAACACTCCATCACAAAAGTATGAAGCGAGTGAAATAATGAATTTTGTATGCGGAACCTATGAGCGACCAATACGAGGTTATATAAAAATAGGATTAGTAATAAAATTAACTAATTAATTAGAATAAACATAATATACTATACTATGAGTTATTTAATTCATTTTATTAGTAAAGATAATGTGGGTAATTGAAATATTTGTAATTAGATGTATTTAGGTTCATATGAATTAAAAATGATTAATTTTGGAAAACTAATAAACATTTTGATTTAAATTAAATTTATTCTATAAATTTATAAATGTCTATAAAAAAAAATTCTAGTTAATACCATAGTACCTCATAGGTTGGATGAGTTTATGTATTTTTAATAAAAAATTATTCATATTTGGTTATATAAAAATAGGTTTAGTAATAGAATTAACTAATTGAATAACTAATTAGATTAAACATAATATACTATATTATGAGTTATTTTAATGAGAGCAAACAAAATATATTTAATTAGATTTATTTAAGTTCATATGAATTTAAAATGATTATTTTTGGAAAAGTAATAAATATTTTGATTTAAATTAGATTTATTTAGGTTCATATGAATTAAAAATGATTATTTTTGGTAAACTAATAAATATTTCGATTATAGTTCCTAGGTTAAAAATATTTTTAAATTAGATTTATTCAGGTTCATATGAATTAAAAATAATTATATCTAACAAATTAATTAATGAATTAACTATCTCTTAGACCAATCAAATATCACTGTTACCCTGTCCCTGTGGTTAATTATAGTTGTTTTTTTCTAATCGTTTGAATGACCTCTCTCTATTTAAGCTATACCTAGATTTGGTTCTTCATCTTGTCTTGATGATGAATCACACTTGTTGGTTCGAAACACGTCGAAAAATGAATTTTGATGTGATTATCGCCGAAAACCTGTCATAAAAATTTGATATGGATCACAGAAGCCTTAATTCAACAATACGAGATATTCTGGTGTAAGTTCTCTGAATACCTTTACAATTGGTTGCAAGGCTATAAAGAAAAGAAAATATTGAAACCAAAGTAGATATCCTCGTAGATGGGCTTAGGTTGACTTGTTTGAGTTACACCGGCTCGATACTGACCTAACTCAGGTCGTCGACTTTTGGGGGCAAACTACTTTAGAAGGGTACATTATCAAGTTTGTTGTAGAAGGCCATATATTCTTTTCCAAGGTTGAGGCCTTGTTCAATTCTGGGTTGTAGGGAAGACTGTTGAAGGAGATCTCATTGTGGGTTAACGTTTTAATGGTAGAAGAGAACCTGTTGGTGATTCAGGGCCAATCCATGGCCACTTAAAGCCTTGATATTGGGGGAAAGATATAATGGGAGGAATTCTACTCAATTGCAAGCTATGAGAATGTTGGAGAGATGGACATGGATGACTTCAGGAAGGCTAGATATTTAAGGGAACAAAGGAGGGTGCGAATAACTAAAGAATGGTGGGAGATAGCTTTCAAGGAGATCCATAGACGACAAAGGGAGATGCACCAAGTAGGAGCGATTTTAAGTGGTCTGGAAGCACGAGGGGGAGGAAGTCTGCTGGAGTTATAGGATGAAGGGGATAGAGATAGAGGGAATCCTAGCCCAGTAGGAGAGGCTAGTACCACCAGGGTGATACAATTTGAAATAGGCAGTAGAGATTTCCCTCTCCCATCAGAGATGGAGATGCAAGATGGATCGAGCCCTATAGGCTAAAAAGAAGGCTCAGATGATGACATGCATATCACTATGAGAAGGTTGTTTTCTGAATACGATGCTCTCCCAAGAATAGTGACTCATTTCCCATCATTTCAGGTAGCATTTCTCCTAAACTTCCCTTGGTACTTTATCAAAACCCTGTTCAATTTTATCTACGCTAGTTAAAGTTATTAAGGTCCAAAAAGTACATAATACCTTTAAAGCTGGTACCTCTAGTGGTAGAAATAGTAGTTGTAGTTTAGGTCTCCAATGATTATCATAACCCAGTTCCTAAGGGTTCACACTTGTCTCACCGGTTCAACCGTGTATGGCTGGTAACATGGTGGATCCTTTACTCAACATCCTAAGTTCTCTAGGAAAGGGAATGAGGATGTCAAACATCATTGGTACTTATGTGAGGTTATCTATAGGGATTTCCAAACTCTAGATGCTACGAAACTGATTGAATTTCAGACCATTCTCCAAGAAAGATCACTGAGATGGTTCATCAAGTGGTCCACTTTATAGCAGAATCAGACAATAGAAGAAGTCTGATGGGAATTTGTTCAAGAATTCAAACTTCCACATACTAACCAACAAGGATTATCTAATGGGAAATCAAGCAAGGATAAGGAGAAGCTTCTTAGGAAATGATGCAAAGGTTTATGAATGCTATTGGCAAGCTGAGTTACCCCATTGACCCGAATTATCAGATGGATTGGTTCATCAAAGCGTTTTTGTCACTCACCTACATGCCACTAACTCAGAAGAAGATTGAAACTCTACAAGACATGCTTGAGCAAGAAACTAGGATTGAGTCCATGGCAGGATACCCACACGAACACCGAGGAGGAATTATTTCCCATGATCCCACTCTCATAGGACTACAACATAAAATCATTGATCTGATAGAGAAGCTGAGGGACATGCAATCATCGCGACTTGTGTGACATAAAATTTGGTGTACCAACTGCCATATTGAGGGGCATCATGCCATGGAATTCCCAAGACTTTGGGGCTTGAGCAGTTCCTACATACTGGCAGGGACTTCCACGTCCTTACCCACTACCGAAGTTACGTAGATGAGTATGCAAGTTTTATATTTAGGGTGAAAATATTTCCATACCTTTCTTAACCAGTAGGGTACAACTATAAATGAATACTGTGAAATCTATAGAACATATGGACATATTCCATGCCTATATCCAATCTTACATGTGTATTCAAATGTCCCAAAGAACACCTCCTTTGAGTTCTGAAACTCATTGACTCACCAAATTGATCAGTGTAGAGCATTAGACAGCCTAATTAACCAATTGGATCATTCTTACTACAAGATCAATGAAGCCTCTTGAGGATAAGGAGGTGGAGGAACAAGAGGGGGGGGGACAGTAGGCAGATTTCTGATTCGTTACTACGGTTGTGATCAAGAAGGGCATGTTGTAAGAAATTGCCCGCTACCTAGAAGACCCTAGTGCTCTCAATGAAAATTCATCACACATGCAACAAAGGATTGCTCAGAGCTAATTTCCGGGTGGGAGGAGCACAACCATCAGAGGGGAGAAAATTTGATTAATGCAAAACCTTGGGAACTCGAACCAACTCCACTGTCAAACATTAACATAGACACAAGGGGGGGAAGAAGACCAAAGTCAACTTTGGAGCCACTGAACAATAAAGGATCATAACGCCTGCCTAATCGAAGCTCTCTTACGATTCCATCTAGCAAAAGTAGTTATACAAGGATTTCACAAAGATTTTTAACTAGCTAATTCCAACTAGTTGGCCCCAAGGAGAACAACCAAAATATTCAAAGGATAGAAGCTCGAAACTGTACAAAAAAATTCCCAATTTTCCCGAAAGGCATACTAAACAGGTCCAGAGAAACAAAAAAAGGATAGGGAGAGAATTTTCTATTGATTCCAATATTGTAGGATTCGGGATCCAGGATACAATGCTATATTTGGGCTCAGATATGAACATTTTACCAAGAAATACCTGCAAAGCCCCGAGAAAACCCAAGTTGGCATTCTCTCTAATTCAATTCTGCATGGAAAATCAATATTTTATCCTCCTAGTCGGATGCTTGGAATATGTAGAAGTCAAAATAATAGGTGAAAATACATGCAAACTTTTAGATAATAGACATCATGGGAGACGAAGATCCCCATCCAACATTGTTGGGAATAGATTGGACCTTTGAAAAATATGCAATGATTGACTTGAAGAGAGAAACCATGACCTTTGAAGTGGATGGAGTTAGGGTGATTCAGCCCTTGTATCCATATTAAGGGCCTTGGTTCACTGAGCCGGTGGATAACAGAGAAGAACCTGAGTTACTGGATCAGTTAGAGTGGGCCACAGTAGGAAAAAGGGAATATTACATCAATACTATCACGGGAGAGTCGATTAGCTAGAGAAATGTTCAAAGCTCCAAAGTTGGATCAGAAGCTGCATGGGATGACTGTTAGTAAATAAAACATGAGATTAACTCTAGGTGATGCACAACAATCCTCTGTACCCACTGGGTTGGCAAAGAGGTACAATAATTCCTTGTTTTTAATGGTATGGGTTCCATTATCAATTTTATCAATGAAGTTGATTCAAACATTTTGGAAGTACATAAAGTGCCCTTGCTAGATGTCACCGTTCAAGTGATGCCTGCAAGGTGGTGGGCCTCTCATCGAAACCATCTCAAGGAGATGGTTAAGTCTGCATTAATAACTAGATTTGGGTATTCAGAAGATTGCTCATCCTGTCTTACTAAGTACGAATGGCATATTGATCCTCGCCAACATCTACAAAATTGTAAAGGCAGGTGGATCAGGGAGGGACTTCCGAAGAATCTTTGGGTGCATACCTTCATCCACACTTTTGGGACGTTCCCCAAAGCGTGGTATGCAAAGGAAGAGGTAACAACCCTCGTTAAAAGTCTAGGTAAAAAAATATTAGACCAAGGTCATGGGACACATATTCCAAGTTGAATGTTGGGCAAGACATCCTAGTGTGGGTGTTCAATCAGTTTATTATGGCTAAGGAAATTGACAAAGACTTTGGAAAGGAAAAATGACATTTTTGGCACATTTATTTATGAAAATAATGGAAATTAGGAGAAAAGGAAAGTGAAAGGTCACAGGTTGCATGTGAGGAGGAAAATGAAGGAAAATAATGGAAATTGAAGAAAATAGAGGCCTCATTGATAAAAGGGCTTTTGATGATCAGTGGGCAGGCTTATTCAGTTTAATCTTTTTGTCAGTTTAGTTTTGGAGCTCTCATTTTATTTTCTCTCTGTCGTACTCTTGGACACTTAGAGTTTTCTTGGAGCACTCTTGGAAAGTGTGGCATACTTGGATGCTTGGAGAAAGAAGGAAAATGAAGCGAAGGAAAGCATAAGAGGACATCGAGATTAATAGCTATAATGGGTTTTTCTTGCAGGTATTGAGTTGCATGTATGTTTTCCTCACTAGTTTTGGCATGCATGGCATATGCACGTGGTTTATTGGTCATGATCTATCATTGGCATGGAGGATTGCCTAGATTGAAAGTGGATTTTTCCTAGCCTTTCCATTTCCTAGATATCCATGGTGTTGTGGGTTTTATCTTTGTTTTCTGGTTGGTACTCATGTTACTTTGGCTGTAGGTTGAGTTATTAGTTCTTGGAGCCTTGGTTGGACAAACAATCTAGATGCCCTGTAATAGATTGGTTTGAGTTACTAGTCCTGGAGCCTTGGTTGGAAAAAAGCTCTGGAAGCCTTGTAACTACTTGGGTTGCGTTACTAGTCCTAGAGCCTTAGCTGGAAAAATACTCTGAAGCCCTTTGGGGGTTGAGTTACTAGTCCTCGAGCCTTGCTTGGAGAAATTCTCTAGAGCTCGACATCAATTGTGGGTTGAGTTACTTGTCTTGGAGACTTGGTTGGACAAATGTTATGGAGCCTGACAATAGCCATGGGTTGAGTTACTAGTACTGGAATTGGGGTTGCAACAAATGCTGTGAAGCCCTAGACATCTTCGGTAGAGACTGATATGGTCCAACTGTGAGGTGGAATCACTGTTTGATTGGTTGAGGTGGTTTGGCCTCTAGAAGCCTTGGTTCAATTCTGATGGATTGTTCCATGAGATCCCACATTCATGCTTGGAATATGGCATGAGGGTGATTGGATGAAGAGATATTTGGCTCAACCATGTCTATGGTTGGGTGGTTAGTGGAAGTCCCAAACCTGGTTGGCCTTTGCATCATAAATATGAGGTTATTTCTCCTTGTGAATTCATGAGTATTATATTGGTTCATATGTGGATTATATGGCTAATGTTTCCTTGGTATTTCTATTGGTATTATGCTGGTTATGAACATGTATTATGATAACGGCTATGCATGTCTTTCATCACGTTTTTATTTGTAAATGAATGAAAAATGTATCTATGGACTAATAGATGATAATACAACTAATATGATAAGGAAACAAAGCCTCATAGTGAATTTCATATAAGTATGAGACCCCTATGCTCAGTTATGTTGTTAAGACTTGTAACTTTCATGTTTGTGACATGTTTGACGAAATTCCTGTCATGGCTACTTGGGGTCAACTCTAGTCCTTGTTGATGTTTTGAAAATGTATCTTTTTTCCACTTTAAAATTTCATTTCTGAAGGTGTCATTGAGTTTTGGGAAGTGACCTGGCCTCTGGGCCTGAAAAAGTTGCACAAATCCCGGAGTCGCAGGAACATCACTGGGAAAAAAGTCCCCAGAAGCTCCCTTTCCCTTGCTGTGGGAACTTCTAGAGCCTTCTAGACGCACCCTTGTCCATATCAAGGGAGTGTCCAGGGGTTTGATGCACTAAAAATTTAGTTGGTCTTAGGGGCTAGTTACTTGAGTGGTTGGGATGTCTCCTGGGAGTTCTTTTGTTGATGTGGAAGGTTTGTGTGATGTGTTATGTCAGTTCCACTTCCTTAACTGACACATAGGAAGTTGAATCATATCATAGTAACTTCTCGTCACATGTTTACCCTAGTTGGCTGGTTACTTGGGTAGATGTGGGAGGAGGGTGTTACAAAGTGGTATCAGAGCATGGTTCACCCTTCATACTGGATGGGCAGTGTATTGGTCATGCATTCATGTTGGTTGCATATGTGTTCATTATGCTTGTAGTCCATTTCCTTTTTCCATTTGCATGGTGTTGATCATGGTTGTAGTGATGTCACCATGTAAAGGTTGATGGTGTTGTTGTGGGATGTCTCGTTGATGAGCCCCAGAAATGGGTAATTATATGGGCTCATTTTGCTTATTATTTCGATTTAATCCACCATTCTGAATATTTTTGTGCATGTTTTTGAATATATTTATGTCAATAGAGTGAATTGGGTTAGTCACTTTGCCATGTAGTCTAATGAATGTTTATTGCAGATTTTTTGGACAATTTTGGACAAAGACAAGGAATTTATGAGGAAATGGAAGCCAAACTCGAGGAAAAAAGGGAAGAGGACTTGTAGGAGGGGTGTCTCCCTCATTAATGACCCCTTTCCTTGAATCCTCCATCAGTATCTCAGAATACAAAGGCCCCCATTGATGATTCCAAGGGGCAGCCGAGCAAGTCAAGTAGGACTGTTGTTATCTTCAATTCTAGGAAGCCAAGTTCCTTAATTTCAGGAGGACTGTTGGGAGTCCCCATTTGTATAGAGAAGAAGACTTCAAGCCTCAGTAGGTTAGCCAATTTTTAATATATTTTTTCACTTTTGTGCAGCATTGTACTTAGCTCATTTTCGAGTTCTTTTTGAGAACAATTTATGTGATGTAACTCTTTTTTTGATAATGAAGATGAACCAAGTTTTGAACTAGCACTGATCTTTTTCAGAGTGCTGAAGCTCTTGGGTTAGGGCCCAACCCAAGCTGCCCAACACCTCCTTTGTGTACTTATCTATTTTTTGTTTCCATTCATGAGTTAATTTCTGCTGCATATACTCATTTTACTTCATTAGATTAGATTGCTTTTGATGGTTAGAATAGTTTTTTTTGCTTCAAGTTGCTTAAGTAAGTTGATGTAGTGACAGAAAAAGATTCAAAAAGGCTAACAACAGGTCTTGATCTCCTTTCTCCCTCCTTGGGACTATGAATTGAGGTCAAGGCACTACTGTTGCCACCAAAAACACAGTTTTTTCTCTTCCATGCAACTGCTAGTGTGATACTTTGATTTGGAAAAGTTGATATTGGTTCAGATTTAATTGCTTAGATCATTTTATGTCATTTCACCGTAGTTCTCTCACATGATTTTCTGTTCATAAGGTACTGTTCAACATTTTTCTGTTTTTAGGTCAGAAATTAGGTTAAGCTAGACAAAACTTTGTTTTTAGTTCTTGCTTTGGTCAGTTTCAAGAAGTAAGTGTGCAGATCTCTTGCAGGACATCCTAGCTCATCATTCCTCCATAAAAAAGCCAACACCAGCTCACTTCTTGTAGATCCCCCAGCTCATTCACCACATTTCGCCAATCTGCCCTAATTTCTGCGTTGTTCTTCCATAAAGTTGCTTTCTTGCCATTTGAACAAATCCAACCATCTCCTTCGTCCCTGATCCTCCTTGACAAGTTATAGACCCATAAAAACCTTCATCCAGCCTTCATTTCCCCTTTCCCATCATTTTTCCACCTTCAAACCTCTAAAAACCACTTTCGGCCTCCTCCTGTAGAACCTCCTGTAGATCCCCTGCAACCTCCTGTAGAATTTCCTGTGAGTGATTTTTCGAAGTCTGATCGCAATGGAAGTCTTCAGAAGGGTACTAGGGGCTTCTTAGGACCTCTCCACACCTTCCTCACCATTTGAAAAAGCCAACTCCATCTTCCTTTGCCACCAAACCTCTGCACAGTCACAACTAGTCAGATCACAAGCATAATAATTCCACATAAAAATACTCAAAAGTACAAAAAGATGGTTTCTTCTCATTTTTCCTTAGAAGTAGCTTGAATAAATGCAATTTACCTTTTTAGTAGTCAATGGCACTCGCTTCATTAGTTTCCATCTCTTTTCTTGCGAAAATAGGGTTAGTGGGTAAACTAGGGTTTACTAGGGTTTGCGTTTCATTTTAGTTTTCATTATCTTTCTGCAAGTAGAATAGCCCCTGTAGAGTTAGTTTCCTTTCATCACAGTTAAAGCTTCTTTTGAGAAATCATAGAAGTTGGCTTAAGCTCTTATCGAACTTGCGCTAGCTGATCAAGTGACAGCCTGCAGTAAAAGCTAGTACTTGTGCATACAGCACTGTTGCTTCCAAGTTTGTTACGAACTACCAGGTTGAAAAAAGTAAAGAAGGAAGCCCAAGGAGCAGCATTATTGCTACAATACTGGAGCTCACCTCTCTTTTTGGCGCTGTTTCCAGGGAAGTGTTAGAGTATTTTGTGATTACTGCTTTTCTTCTATTTTCTACTGCAACATTCTGCTAAGTAGTTTATTTCAGCAAAAGTAGAGTAGTTGTTTCATTTCAATTATGCAAAAGTAGATTAGACATTTCCTGCTTTCATTTCAATTTTGCAATTCTATTTCAGCAAGAGTAGATTAGACATTTCATGCTTTCATTTCATTTCTGCAATTTCATTCCAGCAAGAGTAGATTAGACATTTCCTGCTTTCATTTCAATTCTGCAATTTCATTTCAGCAAGCGTAGATTAGGCATTTCCCGCTTTCATTTCAATTATGCAATTTCCATTTCAGTAAGATTCATTTTAGTTAGTTGAAATTTGTTGTTCAATCCATTTCAGTTTTGCAGGTACAAGTAGAAAAAACAAAAATCACCCAAAAAAAAGATATTTCCGTTCATGCCTCGTAGTAACAGAGATAATTCAGGAAAATTCCTATCCAGCACCCCCACCACATCACTAAGTCACCCTTATCTTTTCTTTGGTGGCAGTGATCCAGAAGAACCTATAGGTGAACCTCCAGAGATATACGAAGATCTTATAACAGAAGAAGAGCAAGAAACCATTCCTCCTGAACCCATGGCTGAAAACAAAAACGTTAGAGGAAATGGGGAAAGAATAGAAGGTGCCTTTCCTATCCGAGAGACCAGTGGGGACACAAAAATGAAAAACATAAGTCCTTCAGCCTTACCTCACTTCCATGGACTAACTACCGAAGATCCTGATACCTTATTGTTTGAATTTGTTGTTCTCTGTCGAACCTATGACTATGCATAGGACAAGTAGAAGTTGAAACTGTTTCCTTCTACCCTCAAGGATGCAGCATTGTGTTGGTTCATGGGGTTATCTGGAAACAATATCACAACTTGGGCTAAGATGCAGCAAGCCTTTAACAACAAATTCCGGGACTACTGTAGGTCAAAGGATACCAAGGAAGAAATCTTCCGAATGACGACGGGAAGTGATGAATCTTTAGAAGACTATGAAGAAAGGTTTCAACTCAATTATAAAAGGGCCAAGTGCACACTTGACTCCGAATCTCTGAAGTTGGTCCTACTCAGAGGAGTCCCTAAAGACTTTATACATACCCTCCATTTGCTAGCTAGGGGAGACATCTACCAATTGCCTTATGATGACATAAAGACTGTGTTTATAAACCATTCTAGGTCAACTAGAAAGAGAGGTAGGGGAAGTCAACCTTTAGCCAATACATCCTCATCCAGTTCATCCCTTAGAAACGAACTTGAGAATCGGCTGGAAGATTTCAAGGGAGAGATGAGGCAGACTCTTGCCGTGCAAATGGATACCTTGCATATCAAAAGGAAACAAGAGGAAGCCGAGAGGGCTTTGGCCATTTTTTGTCCTAGGTGCACTAGAAAGCATCCTAGGAACGAATGTCCATTGCACTCTATAGAAGTGTGTTTAGTTTGTGAAGAAGACCATCCTACGGATCAATGCCCTTCCTTGCTCGGAATTAAATTTGCATATCAAGGGGCTGAAGGAGCCACTGAACCACTTTATTTCATGAACCAAAGGGGGCCACATCGAACCAAACCTTACCAGCAGGGAATGCAAGGGATGTCCCAGACTTATTAAAACCCCAATCAAGCCACTTCCATGCCTTCTTGGGGTCCCCCTGCTCATCCTTCCTGGTCCACACCCCCTCCTTGGTCGTATCCTCCTCAATACCAGGCTCCGCTAGTTGCTCATTCGTTTCACTCTTATGCTCAACCACAGCCTCAGTGGAATACACCTCATCAGGGGTGGAGGCCCAAGTACAACTCTCCTCCCACTCTTTTTCCTCCACCACCTGCTCAACCTCAACCGTTGCCTCCTGCTCCACCAAGACAACCCCAAATACCTGCTCAACCAAACCCAAACCCCAATAAAAGACAGGCCCAGTAGGTATATAGTGGAGAAACATCATGTCTGACCTATGCTGTGGAGATTCAGGAGATTAACCTATGATCTGGGAAGGTTCTCCCAGATAGCTAACCCCCTCCTAAGGAGGATGAGGAAGAAAAATAGGAAAGTAAACCAAAAGTCATTCCACCCTTTTCTGAGAGACTAACTGGAACCACACAACCGACCCTAGAAGAAACTGAACTTCTGGGAGAATTAAAACAGTTATGTGTAAAGATACCACTTCTCCAAGCCATAAAGGATGTGCCCATATACAACAAGATGATTAAGGAGAAGTGCTTCAGGCACCCAGGCAGGTGCAAGAGAGATGCTCCAACTATCAATGTCATAGGACAACTGGCTGACCTGATGTTGGGGTAGGTAATCTGTCTGAAATATCTAGACATTGGGAGTCCTGTAGTCGATGTCCACATCAATGGCACCATAATCCCCCATACCTTGATTGATCTAGGGACTGCCATTAATGTGATGACCAGGGACACTATGCTCAAACTCAACCTTCAAGGTTCCTTGAGAAAGACCACAACAGTATTGCGGTTAGCAGACCACTCCACTGTGACCCCTGAGGGGATTGTGGAAGATGTAATGGTCTCTATTGACTCCTGGGAGTACCCTACTGATTTCCTGGTTCTCCAGCCAAAAGCAAAGCTCACCGGGTATCCTCTCATCCTAGGAAGACCTTGGTTGGCTACTACAAATGCCTACATCAGTTATCGAGCTGGGAACATGACAATCAGGAATGGGCATATGTCCAAGCAGCTAGTCCTATATCCTCCTGCCAAACCTCTGTTAGAACATGATTTACCTCTCTAGTTGGAGGAGGAAGATGAGGATGAAGTCTATTCCGCACCATTATGTACAATAGAGGCTACCATGGGGGGTCCACAAATCGAGGATGACCTTATTGAAAACTTTATTTAGAACACACCTCCCAATGTGTTGCCATTAGAAGAGTTGGTGGAAGAAACCCAGGGAAATCCTGTGGTTGGTCTCTGTGCGGCTGATCCGACCTCTCTTTGAGTGAAGAATGTGGAATTTGGCCTAGAAAGGACCTTGAAGATCAACTCATCCCTGTCCACCTCTTAGGAGAAAGAACTGTGTAAGTTATTGGAAAACCACTTGGATGCTAAATTTCTTGGAGCTATAAGGAGATGAAGGGAGTCCACCCTTCAGTCTGTACTCATCACATTTTCATTAAAGAAGATTGTAAACTAGTCAAGCAACCTCAAAGGAGGATGAATACAACCCTTAAGGACATTTTCAAACAAGAACTGCAAAAGTTGCTAGATGCAGGATTCATCTACCCCATCTCTGATAGTGAATGGGTCTCTCCTTTGGTTCTAGTGCCAAAGAAAAACGGGAAGTGGAGAATCTGTGTAGACTATCGGGAATTGAATAAGGCCACCAAGAAGGACCATTTCCCTTTGCCCTTCATAGATCAAGTGTCAGATGGCCTGGCAGGGAAGAAGTTCTTCTCCTTCCTAGATTGCTTTAGCGGGTACAACCAGATCCAAGTCAGCCTGAAATACTAAGATAAGACCACTTTCACTTGTCCTCGGGGTACTTTTACATACCGGTTCCTTCCTTTTGGGTTGTGCAATGCTCCCGCCACTTTCGAGAGAGAAGTACTGAGCATATTTGCTGAGTTGGTTCATGATTCAGTGGAAATCTATATGGATGAGTTTACCCCTTATGGTTCTAACTTCCAGGAAGCTTTGACTAACGTGGGAAAATTTTTAGCCAAGTGCATCAAAATGAACCTGTCCCTCAGTTCTGAAAAATGCGAATTCTTGATGACTGAAGGGACCATGCTAGGTCATACAATTTTTCAGCAAGGATTACAGGTGGATCCCAATAAAATTTCAATCATCCAAAGGGTCCCACCTCCTCAAAAGGTAAGAGATGTCCGGAGTTTCCTAGGGTTAGCAGGGTATTATAGAAGATTCATTAAGGATTTTGGTAAGCTAGCCTCTCCATTGCTTGGTCTTTTGGGAAAAGATTTTGAGTTCATATGGACTGACAATTGTCAAGAGGCTTTGGATACCTTGAAAGGTAAATTGGTAACTGCCCAAATTTTGAGAGGCCCAAACTATGCCTTACCTTTCCACATTCACACAGATGCCTCGAATAAAGGAATAGGAGTAGCCTTAGGGAAAGTTGATAAGAAGCTTCCTTATGCCATATATTTTGTCAGTAAGAACCTGTCCAAGGCAGAATTAAACTACATTGTAACCGAAAAGGAGCTCCTAGCTGTAGTCCATTCCCTAAATAAGTTCACACACTACATCACCGGCTATCAAACATTCGTACATACCGATTATGCTGCAATTAGGTATTTGATGAATAAACCAAATGTAAATGCTCGTATTATTAGATGGTTACTTTTATTGCAGCAGTTTGATTTGACCGTTGTTGATAAGTCAGGTAAGGAAAATGTTGTTGCTGATTTTCTGTCTAGATTAGATCTGCCTACAGGTGAAGAAGGAATGGTGGATCAAATGCCAGATGAACACCTATTTTCTATTTTAGTAATCTCTCCATGGTTTGCTGATATAGCAAATTACTTGGTTTCAACACAGTTTCCACCACACCTGTCCTCAAAATAGAAGAGTAAGATCGTGAGGAAAAGTGCCCCATTCACCTGGATTAGGGGAAATCTTTTTAAACTTGGCCCAGATCAGATTTTGAGGCGATGTATCAGGGAGGAGGAAGTTTTTGACATTCTCCTTAAACCTGTCATGATGGGCCCTATGGGGGCCATTTTGCAGAAAAAAGGTTTGCCTTCAAAATTCTGCAAGCAGGTTACTATTGGCCCAATCTTCATCAAGATGTTAGAAGATATATCAGCTAATGTGACCGATGTCAAAGGATGGGGAAACCTAGTCCAAGGGATGAGAATCCCCTGCAACCTCAAGTGACTTTCGAGCCATTTGAGAAGTGGGGCATGAACTTTGTGGGTCCCATCAACCCTCCTTAAAAACAGAAATCTTACATCATTGTGTGTATTGATTATCTAACAAAATGGGCAGAAACAAAGGTGATAAAGGCAACAACAAAAGAAAAAGTAGCTGAGTTTTTGAGGGAAAATATCTTTTACAAGTTTGGCTATCCAAGAGAATTAGTCACAGATCAAGGGAGTCAGTTTACTTCCAATCTGATTGAATACCTGCTCACACATCACAAGATTAAGCACAAAACTTCCAGCCCTTATCATCCGCAACCAAATGGATAGGTGGAAGTCACTAACAGAGTTTTGGAAGGGATTTTGACTAAGGCATTGAGCAGTAGTAGAAAAGATCGAGCAGATCGATTTGTTGAGGCCGCCTAGGCCTATAACACCACATGGAAAACCACCACAGGGTTCACACCCTATGAGCTGGTCTACAGAAAGAAGGCTTTGTTGTCAATATAATTTGAATATAACACATTAAGGATGGCAGCTCAGCTGGACCTAGATCTCAGCCATGCACAAAAGGAAAGGTTACTTCAGCTAAATGGATTGGATGAGCAGAGATTGCGGGCCCTTTTCCACTCAGAGGTAGTCCAACTTCAAAGAAAAATATGGCATGACAGACATCTCAAAGAAAAACAATTCCAAGAAGGAGATTGGGCGCTGCTGTATGATTCAAGATATAAAGATTTCAAGGGCAACCTGAGGACAAGATGGCTGGGACCGTACACAGTAGAAAAATGCAATGACAATGGTTCAATCCTGATCCGAACCATCGATGAAGAAGCCATCCCCATGCTCGTCAATGGGCATAGGTTGAAGATCTATAGGAAGCCCCTTTCCAAGCAGGAATTCATTGAGAATCTGAGTAAAACAGTGTTGGTAGTGGAGCAGGTCTCTGCCTCCACTCCACCCACACCTTGAGCTAAAAAAAAAACAAAAGAAAAAAAAGAAAAAACAGAAAACAAATAAAAGATCCCTTGGTGAAAAACTCTTGGAGGCGCCCAGGGCAGGTAGTGAGGGTGAAAACCTCCTGGAGGCGCCCCAATTGTCTCATAACAAAAAAAAATAAAAAATAAAAAAAATAAGAGAAAAAACTAACTTCTTTTGAATGCATTGCAGATTGCAGGAGGGTCACACAAGAGAAAAAAGGCATGGCCAGGCTGCATACACCCTTGATAGCTCATTCCTCCATCACCATTGTCTTTTCCCAGGCCTTGGTCTCGCTTGTTCTGAAAATTTTGCATCCTACAGGAAACTCTGTGCATTCTACAGGAGGCTCGTGTAGAAACTACAGAGAGCCCAAAATCAAGTTCAGAGAAGAATTTGAGGGCTAGAAATTTGTCCAGAAGGCCTGTGGACCTCCCTACCACCATTCATCCTCCTAATTCTCCATTCCATCCATGCACACCCAAATTTCCACTCACTTTTCCTTCCCTGCATAGAAAACACAAAAATTTTGTTTCTTTCGTTGTTACTCCTTTCCTTCAGAACCTTCTGCAGTTGTCTCTTCAGTCCCTGCTCAAGTATCAACCAGAAATTTTAGAGGGAGAAGAAGCTACAGGAAATCCTATAGGATTCCTGTAACAGCTGATCCCTTTAAAAAAAAGCTCCAGAGGCAAGGTCAGTGTAGCCAAGATGTATTCAACGTACAAGGAGCGGTGCTTGATAAAAAATCACCAGCATAAGCCACCAGTTCAGAAGCCATGAGTAGCAGCAGCAACAACAATAAAAAAACAAAGTGCCGAAGTGTGAGCATGCAGAGCATGGTAGCGACTAATAGGTAAATGGCTAAACCCATTCCTTTGTTGCATGAATATTATTTAGGAACTGCACGAACCATTGAGATGGTTGCGATCAAATGAAATTGATGGCCAGCTAACTAGCCACCCTCGTCTAGTTCAAACCACCCTCGTTGAGTTCAAACAAGCTTCATCCAATTCAAACAGCAGTTCAGAAGACACAGTCAGCATGTGTGGTCCATCAACTTGAGAAGAAAAACTCAGAACTGGTAGTAGTGGTGGTGTATAAAGGGAATAATGGAAGTGATGGCAGGTAGGCGACATGAAATACCATAATGGCACTGGAGTAAGAGCAACGGTCCATATGGGGATAACATACCCATCCTGCCAGCTCACCTCATCACCGCAGATCATGCCATCAGCTTAAGTACACTGCGGTTGAAGCCTCCACCACCTTTTTCTTTCATTTGCATCAACGAGTTCTCAATTGCAGCAACTCACCTACCACCTTCAGAACATCGAACCAGTCATTCTCTGCCAGTTTTCAAAACCCTCTTACTTATCGGGCTCTACAGGAGCATTATCGCATTCTACAGGAGTAGGAACACCATCTACAGGAGCCTTTCTACATGAAGGCCAGAGAGCAGCTCTGCAGAGGAAAAATTCAAATTTTTTGCCAAATTTGAGCTCGAAAAGAGGTAGGCTTAGAAACCCACTCTCCATGTGATATATCTATACAAGGTGGTGGGATTAGAAGCAAAGTATTGGGTTGAAAAAGGAAAGGAATGTGAGCACAAAAGTCTACCTGTGTTTTTCTGAATTCTATATAGTCTCTCCATTTTCTTCTCTACACTAAAAGTCTGTCTTTTTCTTCCCCGTATTCTCCTGTGAAAAAAAAGGGATGCAACCATAGAAAATCAAGCCTGTGAAAAAAAACGAATTTGCATTAGGAAGTCTGTTTATTCGGTGAGAAAGAAAAACACTGTTTTATATACTCTCTATTCTGTCAAGATATTGATTTCCTCCAAAAGGCGGAGGAGTAAATTGAGGTTGGAAATAGGGCTTGAAGGGAGGGAAAAATTGCAAATTGATGTTGTGAAAAAATAAGAGCATGAAAAATTCCCTCGCTGGTTCCAGAAAGATAAACCTCAGCTATTCTGTTTCCAGTTTTGAAAAGTTTGCTACCTTTCTCCTCACTTGAGCATTCCTAGTAGTCACTAAAAACCATGAAAGGAGGTTTTATGAGAAAGGAGCCTTTGAACTCCAACAAATTGCATGAACACCCAAAAGTGGTAGCCCTCTTCATTAGGGAAAACTAGATACCTTTCTTTGAGATAATTCATGGGTATGATGAGGAAGTGACAAAAGAATTCTTAATGTCCTTAAGACCCCATTCAAAAACACATGCTACAGTCAGTTTTAGGGGTCTAACCATAGAGCTTACACCAGAATTTATCAGTAGAATCACAGGTCTTCCAGTTGGGCTCCCTTGGAGTAAAGAAGAAAAACCACTAGGACAGGTTGCTAAAAAGACATTTTTTCAACCTGATGAACATCCTGTAGAGGATAAGAATGGGATCAGAAGGACAAGCATACCTCATCCATGGGGTGAGGTCAGCTACCAGATCATGAAATATATCTCCTGTGAAGGAAGATACAGTATAGTATATGGTTATCACTTCAGATTATTGCATGAATTAAGATATGGAATGGATCTACCTGCATCTAGAAAACTTAGTCTGCCATATTTTCTCCTCCAGTATTTGATAGAGTGTGGCACCAAATTGAATGCAGGAGTTCCAAACCAACTGGCCCACCATGGGCTCATTAAGTTGTTGGTGGAGGATGCCCTCCATAAATACACCATCCCTATAGCATGGGAATTTTTCAGGAGTATGACTAGGGAAGATGTCATAAAAACTCTCACAGATGACCTCATTCCATCCAACAGCGAAGAGGAGGAGCAGAAAGAGGAACTTGAAAAGGAAATCCATGAGGAGGCACAAAATATTCAAGTAGAAGAAGAAAAAGAGGAAAAACAGAGAGAAGAAGAGAAAAATGACACAACCACAATTGAACCTAAGGCAGAGAAGGAAACAACATCAAAAGTAGAGAAGAGGAAGAGGACAAAAGCTGAGAAAAAGAAGACCAAGATAGCTCAGAAAAAGACTGCCACTGGAAAGGTAGAAACTCAACAAGAAAAGGAGAAAACACCACTAGAGATAGCAGAAATTAAAACAAAAACAACAGACACAGGCAAAACTGTAGAGGGTGAAGAAGAAAAACAGTAGGAAGAAGTGTCCCCTGAGACACTAGCAAGGGAAGTAGCAGCTGTTCTTGCTGCATTGAGCACTCCATCTAAGAAAAAGGGGAAAATAAAAAGACAAACATCGATGTATTTCAAAGCCCAGAGGAGCACCAGAATCAAGGTGGGCAAGCCCTAGCCACCATCGAAAGAACCCATTATCATTGAGGATGCACCTACTGTGACAAAGGAGGAATCTCCCTCCAAAATCTCCATCACCTACGAGAGAGGGAGTCCTAAGACCTCCACCTGGAAGGAAAGGATCAAATTGATGGACTCTAAAGTAGTCCTACAGGAGGCACAAACCTCTCTACAGGAGACACTAGCCAAGCTCAAAGAAACTGAAAAACTGGAAAGGAAGGTAGAGGAACAGTCCCAAGAGGAAGGTAAGGCAAAAGAAATACCATAGCCTGGACCTCAACTTAACTTAGGCTCCTATTACAATCTTTTAGAGGTTGGGAAGATCATCCCACAAAAATTCGCAGTGCCTTTTTTCTTCAAACTAGAAAAGGAAAGAGTCAGGACCCACACCTAGATGCAGATTGCAAAATTTAAAGGAGTCGAAGATATAGGGCACATGGAAAACAAGTTGAGAGAGATGAGCAGGGTGTTGAGCATGGTAAGGCACACAAGGAGTATTAGAAGAGCTCAACTACAAGGAGAAAATGAACTATTGAAAAAGCAACTACAAGAAAGGGAACCTCAAGGAGGAAGTAAGCTGCCAATCTTGGAAGCACAACAACAAAAAGAGGGACCCGAGGCAGATACTGAGGTAGCAGAGAAACAATAACAGCAAGAAGAACCACAGACAGATAGTGAGACACTGATGAAACAACAGCAAGAAAGAGAATCTCAAGCAGCAACTGAAGTGCTGATTTTGAAAAGGCAACTGCAGGAAAAAGAAGCCCAGTTAGCCTGCATGGCCAGCTGGGTAATGGAGGCATTGCAGTGCAGACAACCAACTAAATCCTATGCACTGTATCTCAAAGATCAGTGGCTCCAATTCCAGATTAAGACATTAGCCCAGAGGGGCACAATCCCATTTCAAGATTATGGTTAGTTTATGCATTTATGTGATCATAGTTTAGCCGAGGATAAAGCAAAGCTAGCAGAATTTTACCTACACAACATGGCACTTCCTGACATGAATTTATGGGATCCAAATGCTGCATTGGGAGACTTACAGCTAATGGCTATGGCTTCTTGGATGAGCCATGAAGAAAAGAGAGTAGTGGAAATTTAGAAAATAATGGCAAAAGAGCTAAGTGAGCCCCTGATGATAAGGGCAGAACCAGTAGAACCATTGGCTCTCATCTATGCCCACCAACACCTTGCATCCAATCCTCAAGTTCTCCCTGACTATGTTGACAAGCAAGCATAGGGTATTGCTCATTTTGAAGATATGGAGAGATTGTTTGGTGATGACTGCCTTCATGCCTGCATGAGAAGGTGGAATACATTGCCACATAGCTTAAGGATCAGGGAGTATCACTCCCCAAACAAAATGAGGGAGACCATGAAGAGTATATAAACACTCAATGCAAAACTTGAAAGCCAACTGGATTGGTCTTAAATTCAATCCTCCACTGCTATTAGGATTGTTGGAAGGAGTTAAGGAGGAGGAAGAATAGAAACAATGGGAGGAAGTGGACATGAAAGTAGGTTTCCATGATAGAGAGGAAGACATCACATCATAGGCTTGGGATGTCATAGAATATGTCAAAGCTATTAAAGATGAAGAGCTAGATTAGTTGCTCAGAGGATGAGCAACCCATTCAACAGGGGGTGATGATGAGCCCCAGAAATGGGTAACTATATGGGCTCATTCTGCCTATTATTTCGATTTAATCCACCATTCTCAATAGTTTTATGCATGTTTTTGAATATATTTATGTCAATAGAGTGAATTGGGTTAGTCACTTTGTCATGTAGTCTAATGAATGTTTATTGCAGATTTTTTGGACAATTTTGGACAAAGACAAGGAATTTATGAGCAAATGGTAGCCAAACTCGAGGAAAACATGGAAGAGGACTTATAGGAGGGGTGTCTCCCTCATTAATGACCCCTTTCCTTGAATCCTCCATCAGCAGCTCGGAGTACAAAGGCCCACATTGATGATTCCAAGGGGCAGCCGAGCAAGTCAAGTAGGACTGTTGTTATCTTCAGTTCTAGGAAGTCGAGTTCCTTAATTTTAGGAGGACTGTTGGGAGTACCCATTTGTATAGATAAGAATACTTCGAGTCTCAGTAGGTTAGCCAATTCTTAATATATTTTTGCACTTTTGTGCAGCATTGTACTCAGCTAATTTTCGAGTTCTTTTTTAGAACAGTTTATGTGTTATAACTGTTTTTTTTATAATGAAGATGAACCAAGTTCTGAACCAGCATTGATCTTTTTCAGAGGGTTGAAGCTCTTGGGTTAGGGCCAAACCCAATCTGCCCAGCACCTCCTTTGTGTGCTTATATGTTTTTTTTTTCCATTCATGAGTTAATTTCTACTGCATATACTCATTTTTCTTCATTAGATTAGGTTGATTTTGATGCTTAGAATAGTTGTTTTTGCTTCAAGTTTCTTAAGTAAGTTGTTGCAGTGAAAAAAAAGATCCAGAAAGGCTAACAACAGGTTTTGATATTCTTTCTCCCTCCTTGGGACTATGATTTGAGGTCAAGGCACTACTGTTGCCACCAAAAACATAGTTTTTGCTCTTCCATGCAACTGCTAGTGTGATATTTTGATTTGGAAAAGTTGAAATTGGTTCAGATTTAATTGCTTAGATCATTTTATGTCCTTTCACCATAGTTCTCTCACATGCTTTTCTGTTCATAAGGTACTGTTCAACATTTTTCTGTTTTTAGGTCAGAAATTAGGTTAATTTAGACAAAACTCTGTCTTTAGTTCTTTCTTTCGTCAATTTCGAGAAGTAAGTGTGCAGATCTCTTGCAGGACATCCCAGCTCATCATTCCTCCATAAAATAGCTAGCACTAGCTCACTTCTTGTAGATCCCCCAGCTCATTCGCCACATTTCGCCAATTTGACCTAATTTCTGCATTGTTCTTCCATAAAGCTGCTTTCTTGCCATTTGAACAAATCCAACCATCTCCTTTGTCCCTGATCCTCCTTGACAAGTTATAGACCTCTTAAAACCTTCATCCAGCCTTCATTTCCCCTTTCCCATCATTTTTCCACCTTCAAACCTCTAAAAACCACTTTCGGCCTCCTCCTGTAGATCATCCTGTAGAACCTCTTGTAGATCCCCTGCCGCCTCCTGTAGAATTTCTTGTGAGTGATTTTTCGAAGTCTGATCGCAATGGAAGTCTTCAGAATGGTACTAGGGGCTTCTTAGGACCTCTCCACACCTTCATCACCATTTGCAAAATCCAACTCCATTTTCCTTTGCCACCAAACCTATGCATAGTCACAACCTGTCAGATCACAAGCATAATAATTCCAAATAAAAATACTCAAAAGTACAAAAAGATGATTTCTTCTCATTTTTCCTCAAAAGTAGCTTGAATAAATGCAATTTACCTTTTTAGTCGTCAATGGCACTCGCTTCATTAGTTTCCATCTCTTTTCTTGCGAAAATAGGGTTAGTGGGTAAACTAGGGTTTGCGTTTCATTTTAGTTTTCATTCTCTTTCTGCAAGTAAAATAGCCCTTGTAGAGCTAGTTTCCTTTCATCACAGTTAAAGCTTCTTCTGAGAACTCATAGAAGTTGGCTTAAGCTCTTAACGAACTTGCACCAACTGATCAAGTGACAGCCTGCAGTAAAAGCTAGTACTTGTGCATACAACACTGTCGCTTCTAAGTTTGTTACGAACTACCGGGTTGATAAAAGTAAAGAAGGAAGCCCCAGGGGTTGTAGCATTATTGCTGCAATACTGGAGCTCACCACTCGTCATGAGCATATAGTTGTATATGCATTTTTTATGCATGCATTTTCATGGTGAAGGTTGTTGTGCATAAGGTCATTGTATGCAATTAGGTCATCATGATGATATTGGTATGTTATGATGCTAATGTGTTGGTCGAGATAGAGTAGGAGATGCATACCATCAAGGTGAAGTTGTAGCGTTGGATCTCGAGGCAAGATCATGTCTTCATATAGGTTTGTATGTTGTGCATGCAGGTATGTAGGTCAAGGATTGTTATATGCATTACGGTTATGTGTATGCCTTTCATTCTATTGACGTTATGGCTACATACATGATATATTCTAGTTGATTAGTGTAGCCATATGCACATGTGTTAGATAATAATCAATGGTAGTAACTTGTGGTTGTAAGAATTGCTATTGTTGTTTTATGTTGGATAACTTGATGATTCGGTTATACACTGTTGATGAGCATGATATATAACTTGTTGTTGTTATATGCTAGTAACTTTATGATTAGGGTTATTACAATAAGATCTAGATGTTATATGTATCATACTAATTTGGATTGGTCTATGCAAATGACTAGGGTTATGACATTCAGGTATGAGTTGATATGTTGTGATATTATGTCATACTAATCTAGACTGGCTATGCAAATGTGATTATTATGTATGAATGATAAATTTTTATGAGTTTATGATGTGAACATGTTAGCTAGTGACTATTATGAATATCATGACCTTATTTATGTTTGAGTTGATATGTCATGAAGTTATAACATACTAATTTGCATTGATTGTGTAGACAAGATAGCCTCACCTAAGATAAATTAAGGTATGAGCTTGCTTATGTCATTTACTTTGTGCTTGAATGTTTGATTATGTCATCTATTTGGTGTTTGAGTGTTGGTGTCTATTATGTCCTCTATTTGTTGTTGAATGTTTGATTAATCGCATGATATGAGTATGTGTCTAAAATATTGCATCAAGAAATGATCTTGTTTTAAGATGGTTTTACTCACACATGTGTTAAGATAGTGGACATGTATTTGAGTGTAATAGGTGAAAGTTGTAGCATTATGTCTAATGACTATGAGTTGACTATGGATTATGACACGATTGTTAGTCTTAGTAAAGGTTGATTTCAAATTGATAGATATGATTGTATTGATATTTGGAACATGTGGTTGACATGTGTGAGAAGTTGTAGGGTAACATGCTTGGCATTAGTATGAAAAGGTAAGGTAACTAGTATGTTGTTATGTTTACTTATGCACTGATAGTTATGTCTTTATGGCAGTATGATGCAGGGGATTGCATGGCAAAAGAGATTTCCATGAAATCTTAAAGAAGACTCAGATTGAGCTTTCACTTGGAGGAACTAGGAACCATGGGGATGGAGTCACAGTGTCCGTTGCTAGTTTTTGTGCTTTCAGTATTTTTGATTTGGTAGTGCTTGATTGCATCTTTGTTATGTTTGTTGCAAGGCCTTTCCACTTTGTTTGTGGTGTTGTATTGTTATTGATTTTCATGGTTTTCTTCGTGTTTGTTTCTTGTCTTTCCTTTTAAGTTTTGAGTCTTCGGAATTTGTTTGGGAAAGAGGAAAGTTAATGGAGTTTAGGGAGATTTGTGTGGTACCCAATAGGTGATGTAGGCATGGATGAAGCTCAGTGCATGTATAAGGGAAGCTGAAGGCAAGCGTATGAAAAATAGTTGGATTGATTGGGTCCATTGAGGTAACTGGATGGTGACAAGGAAATCATGAGAAAGGTAACATAAAAGTAAAGTAAATCGATTTGAGGTTTTAGATGCCTTGGCTATGTTGGGAATTATTGTTCTCAATATTGTGCATATTGTGCATGAATAAAGAAAGTTCTCTTAACCTTGGTCTTATGGTATCTAGTAATTATGTTATAATCATGATTGTTTTATGCTAATGTTTATATGCATATATGTATGTATGTACATTGTTATTTGATAGGGTCATCAAGGATCATGATTGTTTTATGTGATGTTTATATGTATACATGTATGTATGTATGTCGTTGTATGTTAGGGTCACCAAGGATCATTTTTGTGGAGGAATGATTTCTTATGCAGGTGAAGGGCATGAAAGAGGTTCTTGGTCTTATGGGGAATCAAGTGGGAAGAGTAGTCACGAAAAATATATGAGGTTAGTATCATGTGGATATTAATTGATATTGTATGCTTGTATTATTCCTAGGTTTATGTTATGACAGGTAACACTGAAGGATACATCAGCATAATGGAACAAAATGTGCTTCGTGACATGCTAGGATAAGCATGGATTGCAGAGAGACACTGGAAGCAAAGTTGCTTGGTAGAGGAAGTATGGTTTTGGATGTGCAATTCTATTGTTATGTACATGTTGTATATGTAGTATTGTGTACATATGATGTTGTATGCATGTTGTATATATGGTGTTGTGTGTATATTACACATGTAGTGTTGGGTATAGATGGTGCTATGTACATGTTGAATATGAAGTTCTATGTACATATGGTGTTGTGTGCACGTGGTGCTGTGTGCACATGGTGCTATGTGCAGGTGGTGTTGTGTGCATGTCGTGCATGTGGCGTTGTGTACATGTGGTGTCATGTACATGCTATGCATGTGGTGTTGTGTACATGTGGTATAGCGTACACATTTCACAGGTGGTGCAGTGTACATATGGCACTGTTTACATGTTGTGCAGGTGGTGTTATGTACATGTGATGCTGTACACATATTGTGCAGGTGGTGTGGTGAATAGGTGGTATTATGTACATGTTGTACATATGGTATTAGTGTACATGTGGTATTGTGTGCATGTCATATAGGTTGTGTTGCGGCAATGCGGTACTATGTATGTACAATGTGCAGTCGTGGTATTGTGACATGTGTATTCATTGTGTTGTACTATCTATATGTATATGTATTGTGTTATACATCGAGTGTAGGTGATTGTATTATGTGATGGTGAACACCAGATGTAGGCATATGTATTGTGCTGTGTTGTACATTAGGTGTAGGTGTATGTGTTGTATGTCAGGTTTAGGTGCATGTATTGCATGGTGTTGTATGTTGTGTGTGGTTGTATGTGTGTGATGCACACTACGTGTATGTGAACATGGTTGAGGAGAAGGCATTGGTGTTTTTTGGGTGTGGCAACTGATCTAGAGTGCGCATGAAATAAGGACAAAGGTAGAATCTAAGGATTGATTAAAGGATAAGTATTAATACTTTATTTCATTTTTATTATGCATGTGATTTATGATTCTGGTCTATGATGATTACATGCGATCTATGATTATGGTTTATGTTGATTACATGTGACTCATGATTTTTATTTATGATTGTTGTGTTTTGAGCTAACCTGATGTGATATTTTTATACATTTTGATTTGGTAAAAGATGCTAGTTTGACTTGTTGTGACAAGAGGTAAATAGGACTGCAAGTGTCCCTTATTGACAAGCTACCAATGAGGTATGAGGTGAATTTATTTCAATTTAGTTTAAATCTAATGGAAATTATGTGCTTGGTATAGGAAAGCATGAAATTCCTAGTTGGGTGGTCGAAACTGATGGTAAGCATTAGAAACAACAACAAAAGGAATTGGAACATGCAACATTATGCTAGTAAAGTATTCATGAATAGGGCCATTGTGGGACACTGGTACCCAATAGTGTCCATTGATTTCCATGAGCATGTTATGACTGGTATGATGGTTTGAGATAGAGATATGACTTGGTTTCTAGACCTTCCAATGCAAGGAAACCTTGTTGAGGGATGGACTGCCCGAGATGGGGGTGCCAACGGAACTTGGAAGGTGTGTGACTACATAGAAGGGGGTGACTGAATTTCCCGAGGGATAGTGTAGTAAAGAAGAGAAGGTCGAGGATGGATTTGTTTTGGTCATTAGCATTTCCAGATGGAATCATATGCACATTGGGAGTACACCCTGGAACAATGAGTCGGTAACTATCACTAAGAGGAAAAGTAGCATAGGATTGTACCGCTGGGCATTGGATGTATATTTGACTTTGACTGTGCATTTTGGACTTCCTAGGAAGTAGGTGAATCTTGGTATTACTTTGAGGTTGGAGGTGTGAGCCTATGGATTCCCTTGTTGTGGATGTAAACATCGTATCATTTTATTTGTTGGTTGAGAAAATGTGCATGTGTGTAGATGTGTATATTATTGTAAATATTGTATTGAGGTAGATTTATAAAGCTCCATAAACAATATGATTATTTTTTGGGTGAATAAAATGTGTATGTGTGTATACACGGTTGTTATTGTAAATAAAATAATGAGCTATCTTATAAACCTCTAGTAAACAATATGTTTTTCATGTTCTAGTGGTGGTCATTGCAAATACTACAAAGAGCTATGTTATAAAGCTCTATACAGAGTATGTTTTGTTTTCAGTAGTTTTCTGGTTTATAGGTGTGATTGAACACCAAGAATGGTGTTCCCCCAAGGGGGAGGGTTCTGTGACAACCCTGGTTAAAAATCCATGTAAAAAAAATATAAGACCAAGGTCATGGGGCATGTATTCCATGTTGAATGATGGGAAAGTTATCCTAGTGTGGGTGTTCATTCAGTTTATCATAGCTAAGGAAATTGGCAAAGGCAACGGCAAAGGCTTTGGAAAGACAAAATGACATTTTTGGCACATTTATTTATGAAACTAATGGAAATTAGGAGAAAATGAAGGTGAAAGGTCATAGGTTGCACGTGAGGAGGAAAGTGAAGGAAAATAACAAAAATTGAAGGAAATAAAGGCCTCATTGATAAAAAGGCTTCTAAGGATTAGTGGGCAGGCTTGGTCAATGTAAGGTTTTTGTTAGTTCAGTTTTGGAGCTCTCATTCTATTCTCTCTCTCTCATACTCTTGTACACTTAGAGTTTTCTTGGAGCACTCTTGGAGAGTGTCACATACTTGGATGCATGGAGAAAGAAGGCAAAGGAATAGTAGGAAAGTGAAAGAGGAAATTTGGATCAACAACTACAGTGGGTTTTTCTTGCATGTACCGAGTTGCATGTATGTTTTCCTCACTAGTTTTGGCATGCATGACATATGGATGTGGTTTATTCGTCATGATATGTCATTGGCATGGAGGATTTTCTGGATTGACAGTGAATTTGCCTAGCCTTTCCATTTCATGGATAACCATGGTGTTGTGGGTATTATCTTTGTTTTCTAGTTGGTTCTCATGTTCATTTCGCTGTGGGTTTTGTTATTAGTTCCTAGAGCCTTGGTTGGAAAAACACTCTGAAAGCCCTGTAATGGCTTTGGTTGAGTTACTATTCCTAGAGCCTTGGTTGGACAAAAGATTTGGAAGCTCTGTAACATCTTAGTTGAGTTACTAGTCCTGGAGCCTTGGTTCAAAAAACACTATGGAGCCCTTGGTGGGTTGAGTTACTAGTCCTAGAGCCTTGGTTGTACAAATGCTCTAGAGCCCGATAGCAACTGTGGGGTGAGTTACTAGTCCTAGAGCCCTAGTTGGACACATTCTATAGAGCCCAACAATAGTCGTGGGTTGAGTTACTAGTCTTGGAAGTTGGGTTGGAAAAAATGATCTGAAGCCCTGAATAGCTTGGGTAGAGACCGATCTGGTGATGGTTTGTGATGTATGACTATGAGATGGAATCAATGTTTGATGGGTTGAGATGGTTTGGCCTCTCGAAGCCCTGGTTCAGTTTTGATGGATTGTTCCATGAGATCCCAAATTCATGCTTGGAATATGGAACGGGGGTGACTGAACGAAGAGAGATTTGGCTTAGCCATGTTTATGGTCGAGTGGTTTGTCGAAGTCCCAAACCTTGTTGGCCTTTGAATCATAAATATGAGGTTATTTATCCTTGTTAATTCATGAGTATTATACCGATTCATATATGGATTATATGGTTGTTGTTTCCTTACTATTTGTGTTGGTATTATGTTGATTATGAACATGTATTAAGACAGTGACTATGTATGGATCTCATCATGTTTTTACTTTTAAATGAATGAAAAATGTATCTATGGACTAATAGATGATAATGCAGCTAATGTGATAAGGAAATAATGTCTCATAGGGAATCTCAGATAAGTATGAGACCCCTATGCTCACTTATGGTGTTAAGACCTATAGCTTTCATGTTTGTGACATGTTTGATGAAATTTCTGTCATGGCTAGTAGGGGTCTAGTATAGTCCTTGTTGATGTTTTGCAAATGTATCTTTGTTCCTCTATGAAATTTATTTTCTAAAGGTGTCATTGAGTTATGGGCAATGACCTGGGCTTTGGGCCTAAAAAAGTGGCACAAATCATGGAGTCGTAGGCACAACACTAGGAAAAAAAGTCCCCGAAGGCTCCCTTTCCCTTCTTGTTGGAGCGTCTGGAGCCTCCTAGATGCAACCTTATCCATATCAAGGGAGTGTTTAGGGGTTTGATGCACTAGAAATTCAGCTGGTCTCAGGGGCTGATTACCTGAGTGGTTGGGATGGCTCCTAGGAGTTCTGTTACTGATGTGGAAGGTCTATGTGATGTGTTCCACTGATTCCACTTCCTTAACCGACACATAAGGAGTAGAATAATATCATAGTATCTTCTCGTTACATGTTTACCCTGGTTGGGAGGTTACTTGGGTAGATGTGGGAGGAGGGTGTTATAAAAGAAATAAGGAGGCAGACCAATAAATGGGGTTGTATGACAAATCATTTCATCAATGGTTTATCCTTCACCGATAATGATGATTAAAGGATAAAAACTTCCCTAGAAGCAGTTAGGAGGGTCTTGTTCTCGACAGATGAGCTTACAAAGAACTAATCTGATTAGGATGCCTTCGATCACATATATGAATCTGTGGCTTGTGGGAAGATAAATCTTGAACCTGATGGAGAAGATTTAAAGGGGAGTGGAATGTCAAATATGGGTCTGTAACCGCTGGTCCATAGCTATAACCTTTGAAGTTGTAGAAGCACAACATTGGTATTGAAGAGAAGCCTAAATTAGCCTCTATCATGGACTATTGAGATGAGCAGATCATCAAGGAAATATTCGATATCCTAAGAGAGTTTTAAGACATGTTTCCTTCATCTATTGTAGAGCTTAAAGGAATTAAGGGGGAGTTGGGAGAAATGAAGATCATGTTGAAAACAGATGTTAGACCATTGAAGTGTAGAATTTTGTAGAATTTTTCCACAAATCAGCTAGCTCTGATACCATGTAGAACTTTTTCTACAAATCAACTAGCTCCGATACCATGTAGAAATTTCCCACCTGTAGATCACCTGGTAATGAAATGTACTAAAGCAAAACACTTGATCTACTTCTACAAAAAATTTAGCGGAAGCTTAATCAACCATGAGCAACATCAATAAGAACAAATATAACTGATAAGAAGGAATTAATCACACATAATACTGAGCAATTTACCCAGGGAAAGCATCTGCCTAAAACCCCATGTTTGTATTATCATACAAGTGGAAATATAGTCTGGATTACACAAAGCCTTAGCTCGGAAGCTATCCAACTCTAAGTACAATCCCTCTGCTACTTATAGATAGTCAAAGGCTTCTCACAAACCTTCTCCTATGCCCTCCAAGCCTCCTATTTCCTTATGCAGTTTCCTTGGGGTCCAATGCTGCCACCTATGTGAATTGGCCTCTTCACACACTCACCAACCTCTGATCTAACTGCACAAACCTGAAGGAGATAAATCCTCATCATGGATGAGCTTCCTTTATAGGAAAAATATTCATCCAACTGATAGTACACTATCCCTTCTCTGATCTCAACTGGGTCTTTGTCAGAACTGACATGCAACAATTATCCATGAGTGAATCCTCAATTATCTAAAATAATAGTTGTCACATGCATGCAAGCATTAACAAACTATATTTTATTATTTTAACAACTTGTTAAAATAATCTAACTGGAATTGACTAGTTAGAACTAAGTCAACTGATTCTCTCATTATAGAACTCATACTTAATTCCTCAATCAGTGGAAGAAATTAAGGATAAACTCCTCAATCAGTGGGACAACTCATGTGCATGCTCACAAAGACTTCAAATTCGAATTTCCTTAACTAATTAACTCAACTGAATTAATTAATTAATATTTCCAATTGCTGTTAAGACCAAGATTAACTTTACTTCCTATAGATAGACTAAGGACTGCTATAAATAGGAAGGGACCCAGAAATGCTATTTTTAGAACTTTCTATTTTTAGCAATTTCACCTCTCACTCAATGTGGCCAATGACCTCACTGGCCAAACTGCTATTTTTAGACATGCTATTTTTAGCAAGTCTATTTTTAGCACATTCTAAATTTAATTGTTGCACATTTTTTAACACTCCCTCTCAACAAGAAAGGCTTCCTCTCAAACCTGATCCTGTAACTTTGGAATGTTCTGCATGCAACATGTCTACGCAATCCACTTGCTCCAACAACACTTGGAACAAAAATACTCCCAACTGACCACTCTGTTGGGATAGGAGTATACTCTGATGCTGAAGCTCTACCTGTTGCTGACAAGTGCTCCCTCTTTGACATTTGCACTACTGCAACATCTCCATGCATCTCACACCATTGCACACCTCTCTGTGCCACCTAGCACTGTGCAAAACACTTGTGCCTCTCACATTGCTGCAGCCTTCTAGCTATGTGCTGTCCTGGGATTCCCTGCATTGTTGCTCTCTCTGCTGCTCCATCCGTATCTGTCTCTAGCCAATCAGTCAGTTCCTACTACTCCACATTGGGACTCCTGTAGCAACGTCTCATCCAAGAGGTTGGGTACCTCAAGGATCCTGCCCCTCCTCCATGGGACGATCACTCTATATCACCCCACCTCCTACCTGGAGGTATGGCTGCATGTGATCCCTCTGCCCACCTGGCTCGAAGTTTCCCCCTACTGGAGGTCTCTACATGAGTAGATGTCTCTACTCGATCTCCTCTCATCTTCCCCTATTGTGGCTGCTCCACAACCTCCTGAAGCTGCTACACCAATCGTGGCTCCTCCACAATCATCTGAGACTTCTTCTGGATCTGCATGTTGAAAGGTAATATACCCTCCCTCTCAACCACCAAGTCTCTAACCTTTGCCTTGATCCTAAAGGCTTTGCATGCATCTTGTACCTCAAGTGCATACAAGTTATTGGCTAGCACACCAATCTATTTCCACTTTCCCACCCTCACGAAATTTTCTAGAAAAAAGCGTTGATTTTAAATCAACGATATCTCCCTCATCCGAACTCCGATTCAGCTGATTTTTTTTTTTTTTTTGGGTATTTTTCCGCAACGAATCCAAATCTGCTATTTATTTCTAAAAATTTTGTGTAGAAATTTTAAAATCTGCTCTGCAAACTCTCAGTCCAAAACTCAAAACTTTGAAATCTCCTCTCAGTATACTATTCTTGCTTGATCACCTATGCTTTGATACCATGTAGAACTTTTTCTACAAATTAGCTAGCTCTGATACCATGTAGAAATTTCCCACTTGTAGATCACCTGGTAATGCAATGTACTAAAGCAAAACACTTGATCTATTTCTACAAACAATTTAGCAAAAACTTAATCAACCATGAGCAACATCAATAAGAACACATATAACTGATGAGAAGGAATCAATCACACATAACATAGAGGAATTTACCTGGGCAAAGCACCTGCCTAAAACCCCATTTCTGTATTATCATACAAGTGGAAATATAGTCTGGATTACACAAAGCCTTATCTTGGAAGCTATCCAGCTCTCAGTACAATCCCTTTGCTGTTCATAAACAGTCAAAGGCTTCTCACAAACCTTCTCCTCTGCCCTCCAAGCCTCCTATTTCCTTGTGCAGTTTCGTTGGGGTCCAGTGTTGTCACCTGTGTGAATTGGCCTCTTCACACACTCACTAACCTCTGATCTAACTGCACAAACCAGAAGGAGATAAATCCTCATCATGAATGAACTTCCTTTATAGGAAAAATATTCATCCAACTGATAGTACACTATCCCTTCTCTGATCTCAACTGGGTTTCTATCAGAACTGACATGCAACAATTATCCATGAGTGAATCCTCAGTTATCTAAAATAATAGTTGTCACATGCATGTAAGCATTAACAAACTATATTTTATTATTTTAACAACTTTTTAAAATAATCTAACTAGACTTGACTAGTTAGAACTAAGTCAACTGATTCTCTCATTATAGAACTCATACTTAATCCCTTAATTAGTGGAGGAAATTAAGGATAAATTCCTCAATCAGTGGGAAAACTCATGTGCATGCTCACAAAGACTTCAAATTCGAATTTCCTTAACTAATTAACTCAACTGAATTAATTAATTAATATTTCCACCTGCTGTTAAGACCAAGATTAATTTTACTTCCTATAGATAGACTAGGGACTACTATAAATAGGAAGGGACCCAGAAATGATATTTTTAGAAATTTATATTTTTAGCAGTTTCACCTCTCACCCAATGTGACCAATGACCTCACTGGCCAAACTACTATTTTTAGACATTCTATTTTTAGCAAGTCTATTTTTAGCACATTCTAAATTTAACATTTCTTGTTGCACATTTTTCAACATGAAGCACCGACCATATTGATTAAACCCAAGGGTCACGGGGAAGGTGAAGAGGGAAATTGAAAAAATGTTGGTTGTGGGATTTATCTTCCCAGTGGATGAGCCTGAATGGGTCAGTATGATTGTCATCCAGAACAAGAAGGAAGCTAAAGACATCTAGGTATGTGTGAATTACAAAATTTTAAACAGTGTGCAAATCCATGACCCTTCCGTACTCCATTTAGCGACGAAGTCGTCAACAATGTTGTAGGTAATGAGGCCTACTATTTCATGGATGCATTCTCTAGTTACCATTAAGTCTGTATTACAGAGGAGGATAAGAAGAAAAATACCTTCACAACCAAATGGGGTTCCTATGCTTACCATGTCATGCCCTTTGGACTAAAGAATGTGTCAACAATGTTTTCAAGGGTCATAATTGCTGCTTTCCAAGACAAAAATCACAAATTTTTAAAAGTGTACATGGAGGATTAGAAAATATATCATTTATTAAAAGGACACTCCAACCTACTCTGAGTGATAATTGACCGCTGTAGGAATTTGCATATTTATATAAATTTTAAGAAGTGCATTTTTGTTGTCCCCTATGGAACACTCTTGGGGCATATAGTTTGTAAAGAAAGAGTATGTGTCGATCTTGACAAGGTTGCAATAATCCTGAATATGCTTCCACCAACAAGTGTCAAGAATCTAAGGTCAACTCTCGGCCACAAATGGTACTACCACAGGCTCATCCACAACTATGCCTTGATCGCTACACCACTCGAGAAGTTGCTGAAGAAATTTGAGAGGTTTTCCTGGTCTGATGAATGTGACACTTACTTCAATGTGCTAAAATGTAAGATGGAAAGCACACCAATCCAGATTTACCTGGATTGGAGAAATTAATTTCATGTCCATATTGATGCATTAGAAATCAATCTAGGAGTTGTTTTGGACCAGCCTGGACATAGTAACCTCGATCATCTGATTTTCTTTGCCAACATAAAATTTTCCATTGCGAAAAATAACTATACTAGAACTAAGCAGGAAGCTATCGCTATGGTGTACCCACTATATAAATTCTGACACTACCTTCTGGGTGGCCCATTCAAGTTCTTTAGTAACCACTCCGCACTAAATTACCTAGTGAATAAGATTGTGCTTGAAGGGAAGATTTGTAGATGGATCCTACTATTCTAGGAGTTCACATTTGAAGTAATTATAAAGCCAGGGAGGATGAACGTGGAGCCTGATCATCTTTCTTGGTTGGAATCAGGCGAAGCTGGGGGTCAATGATGATCAATTGCCGGATGTTGATCTCTTTCAGGTTAAGGACGTCCTCGACAATTTGGAATACATTGCATTATTTCTAACCATAGGGAAATGCTTGGAAGAGTACACAGAGACACAACAAAGGTACATGGTAGTTCAAGCTGCAGATCATCAACTAATCACAGGATAATTATACAAGATGTGCCTTGATCATATACTGTGAAGATGCCTCCTCGATCATGAGAAGAAGGATGTGCTATGGGAATGCCATTTGGGAGTTGCGGGTGGAAATGTGGATGAAAAAGACATCACAAGAAAAGTGTTGCAAGAAGGACTCTGGTGGCCCATACGTTTCCAAGATGTGAAGGAGTACGCTAAGAAATGCAATTTTTTCCAATGGGTGGGACGAACATCACATCGAGATGAACTTCGTTTATAGCCGATATGAGCACTCCACACATTTGAAAAGTGGGCAGTAGAGTTTTTGGGGCCCATTAATCTACCGAACTGTCACTCCCATGTCAGGTACATTATCACTACCATAGATTACCTTACCATATGGGTCAAAGATGCACCAATTAAAGATTGCACTATAGACAACATCGCTCGGTTCATCTTCAAAAATATTAGCACTCGATTTGGATGCCTCGAGAGCCTCACGACTGACCAGGGGGCCCACTTCATTAATGATATAGTCACCACCTGATTTTGGAACTTCATGGTCCAATACCATAAGAGAAGGCCATACCACCCATTGGAAAATGACATTGTGGAAGCTTTTAACAAAATCCTAGAGAAAGGCCTCAGCAAGATATGTTCTACTAACTGAGATGACTTGTATGAGTGGGAGTGGGTACCAGGTACTTTATGGGCCTACAGTACCAACATAAAGCACCTGCATAAATATATGTCATTCTAACTTGTTTATGGATAATAAGTTGTATTACCTATTGAGTTCATTATTTCTAATATTTTTATTGCGTAGGCCACTCACATATCAGAAGATGAATCAATTTCAAAATGGTTGGACAAGATATGGGAGTTGGATGAAGCCAGATTTCTGGTGGATTTTCACTAGACTATCGAGAAGGAGAGGTAGAAAGCAGGGCACGACCATCACATAAAACAAAATAATTTGCAGTCGAGGAAAAGGTTCTCTTATATGACAGTAAGTTTCCGATCACCTGCCTTTTCAATTTTTCCATCGTCCAGGTCAGTTCCATGTCACAGTCACTGTTAATTCCATAATTTGAATCGAGTATAGAAAATGGTCGTATTAATTGGTTAAAAATTCCAATAAAAAGCATTATGTCAATTATTTCTTTTTAGTTTGCATGGCAACGTTAAGTTCTCCATTGTTAAAGCGTAGGTGGTTGACTTACTCAGTTTGGCTTCTGTGTCAAATTTTCTCGATCCCCAACTTAATATCAAACCCATTGTGCCTATTGTGTATAGTTTTCGAATTACAACCATGATTAAGGTCTCTAAAATTGTTATTCCCACCCCTCCATCTGAGTTCAGAGTCACTATGCTTGAGAATTTCTATGACAACGATGAATAGGCCACACTTGCAGACAACGACTTATTAGATTCTTTCTATTTGCCCACACTCAAGCATAATTTTTTTACAGAGACTATAACCAGACCAAATGGCAACCATTCATCCATAATCAAAGAGGATTTCAAAGGAATACAAAGTTCCACACTACTGAACTTGTGAAGTTTACCAATATTCGACACTTTAGGGGCAGCAATGCAGTGTACTAAATTCCTTATCAGCCAACTACATAGGGGTTCTCTCTGGCTTGACAAAGAATACCCCATACATGTTGGTGACATTCAACAATTAATGGGACTATTTGCTACATAAGTTGTAGTGTCATCTGCATTCTAGATTACTTCCAAGCATGGAAAGAAGATGGGTGATAGCAATTACTACAACAAGTATGCTACTGATCATGGTGGAAAGGGAGCTAATATTGATCCAATAAACATTCTCACTATAAAATTCACTTGTTATATAATTTCTCAAAAAATCATGCACCATTACCCAAAGGGCGAGTGCACTCTAGACACCGTTTCAGAGGCGGAAGCTTGTGAGAAAGGAGAGTAATTGAATTGGTGTAGCTATTTGTTGAATGAACTTTTTGAAGCCTACGAAGATGTGTAACAAAGGGTTACATACTTCATCTATGGATATCTTGTCATTTATCTAGCTATGATGAAGTGGTGCCCTTCGAAAGGCAGAAATCTAGAGCTTGTCTTTGAACATCAACCTCTGGCAATCAGGTACTTACCATGGTGAACTTTAGGGGACCCAAATAACAAGGAAATAAATGAGGGCTTTTTCATAGGATGGTATGAAAATATCCTAACTTCCACCAAAGCCAATCGCAGAATCCCAGTGTAGCTTCTAGATTACTACTCAGATGCAATATGGTTTTGTGTTCACAACAATAACACCTGGATTCACCCTAAAGTTGTCAATCTGGACACGTTCCAGATGCACACTCAACCTTATATTCACTTAGAAGAGGCATTCCATACTGAAGTTTTCTCCTAGCTCGAGGTTGTTGGTGAAGTCCAACACAACAAGAAGATGTATTGTTTTGAAGGAAGTTTTCCTAAACCACTTCTAGGCGCGAGCCCCTCTACCTCCCAGAAGTGATTAGCAGAGGAGATGCTCAACCCTGTCTTCAAGAGGTTTGAGACAACAATGAGATCAGTTTGTGACACAATGGAGGGTCTTGGGTCATTAGTAAGTCCCTTGCCCTTGTTCTTTGAATTTCTTCATGTTATTCTAACTACTAGTTTGTCATTCAGCCAAGTCATTGCCTCACTTCCCTCCATGGAACCCCAATCTACTACTGAACCCACCATACAGGATACTTGTGTGATTACTACCAAGCCACTATCACTTCCCAGGAAACCCGTTACAGTTAACTTTGCCCAGGTCGTCAATATCACCTAAGAGAAGAAACATTCCCTCACCAGCACAAAAATCCTTAAGGAAAACCCATCATCCACCTACACTGTGTTTCCAACGTCACACAACCCATCACCCCACACAACCTCCCCCTTCACCACTATTTCAGACATTGCATCATCCAACAATATTTTCGGTGCCAAGACTGAGATGGAAGTGGACTCCATATTTTGATCCATCACTGACACAAACCAAGATGAAATCATTGTTTACTCTACATCCATGGAGTTGGTTAATACATCTATGTTATCTTTATTACTAGCATTAGGGCCACAAATGACAACAACCAACGTATCCACTCTGATTTCCAGGGCATAGAATTTATGCACACATTTCCTTCGATGACTAACCCCACTCCCCTTTCAACACTACATTTTATTCCAGACCATACTAGTATGCACACCACCAAGAACTTTCAGTGGGAGACTTCAACCCAAGGGCAGTTCGAGAAATCGGTTACCAGTGAATAATCGCTACAAGCTCATTACCCTCTACTTGCTACCATGACACTTGATGACCTCCAAAGTGGGCCATCTTCACAATTATTTACTTTTATTCAATTGGTTGCATGCCAAGCAGAGGCACAACACAACACTTTCATAACCGAGCACGTGAAACAACAAAAAAAACTTCTTCTATTGTGGCTGAGCGAGATCAACTTCTCTAAGAAAATAAAGAGATACAACAATAGATTGATGATATCAACACAAAGTTCCAGGATATTTGGCCTACAATTGCTGAGGTAGTACAAAATGCACTACAGAAATTTTCACCATGCACTCTTTCAGTTTGCTGCGATCACATCAAAACTGCATTACTAACCTTGCCTCAACAAAGAAGGAGCTTTAGAGAACTATCTCCACCAACCAAAGGGTGCTCCTTGTTCCTACAACCCAGTATGCTAGTGACATTGAGTAGAAAATCACTGATGTGGCTTCTTTGAAAGCCTCCCTTCAACAAGCTACTAGGGAAGCTAAAGAAATCTTCGCTCAAGTTCACAACTGGTCGAGGTTCCTTACAAAGAAAAACCAACCGGTTTACATTCTACGCCAATGGGCTCACCAATTATTCAAACAAGCCTTGATCACCCCAGACATCAATTAGAAAAAGGATATTTTTTCACAGACTGGTATGCTCGAAAAGCAGATCCAATAGATTAAGGACGACCTGAGTGCCACAAAAGATCTACTCCGCGACCTTAATCCACTTGCACAGGTCCACTTTCAGAAACTATAGTAGCTTACTACAGAAGTAGAAACTCAGTGGAATGCTCTCCTAACTACAAGACCTGCCCAACCAACAACTAAACTCACTGTGAAGTTCATTAAGCAAGATCACACTCTCACAGATCCATGAAAGTCAACCCTTGTTGAATATACACAATTCAAAACCGCAACCATCCAATCCGTCCCAGAGTTGGGTCCTTCGTTTGAGGGAGAACTTGTTGCACATGAAG
Organism: Pinus tabuliformis; assembly: GCA_031772625.1. Classification (NCBI taxonomy): domain Eukaryota; kingdom Viridiplantae; phylum Streptophyta; class Pinopsida; order Pinales; family Pinaceae; genus Pinus; species Pinus tabuliformis. The sequence goes on along the minus strand of CM062808.1, from coordinate 289,318,222 downwards.
GAGCAAGCCAAGAAGGAGTAACACCAGCAAGAGTCTTGTAGCAGCAAGAAGAAATGGTAGCATCAAAAAAGGATTGACTCAAGGACGAGTCAATCGATTGTGGTTGGGGCATGTTGGGTCCTTTGTTTTGGGGGATTTTTTTTTTGATATTGTTTGATGAAATTTGACCATTGGAAGTTGTAGAGAAAGAAGCTAAATAAAAAGGAAATCCTCCAAGATCTGTCAATAATTGAAGGTTGGCCAATGAAAAATAGGGAGACATTAAGTCACAGCTGAGCCAAAATAGTCATCAAGAGTCGAGGAAGTAGTCATAGTCGAGCAACAAAAGAAACCAAGAAGTAATGGTTGTGGCATTTGAGGAAGAAACCAACAGTTCAGGTGAGTGAAGTGCTTAAAAATTGAATGGAAAGGGAAATAGAGGGGGCAGAAAAAAGGATTGTGCACCAAGATGTTATCGCTGAGTTTATCGGGCTTAACATTGTCCTCTACTTACTTTATTATGAGTTAGTTTATGTTTTGGTTTCTTGTTCCTATATGAAAGGCCTCAGAGCTTGAATGTAATGATGTAATTAAGTTTGAAGCTAATAAAAGAAGTTGCAGGGTTACTTATGGATCTGCATGTGCTGGTTTTATGGGGATCTTTAAATTTTTTATTATGAATGTATGCATATATCCTTTATTTCTTTGGATGCTTTGCTTGTTGCCCTTTTGTGATGGTTATACATCTAATGTTGTGATTTCTATGTTAGGTGGAATTGTTAGTCCTTGCGCAACTCCCCTTGATGCCTGGTTCTAAGTCCTTAACCAAGTAAGGTCTTGGCATGCCTCGAGTGAGATGCCTTATTCCTCTTGAGTAACGTGAAAATGCCAATGTCATGCTAGACTACATCAGATCCTTTGTTGACCCCTGTGCCCAAACCCAGGGTGTCTACCCTTTCATAATTTTCTGCCATCAAATATAGTAATTTGTTTTATAAAATTCATTATACTTAAATAAAATATTAACTAAATTAAATGTCCATAACAAATCTTTTTTATTTAATTAAATTTTATCAACCAATATATATATATAATTTCAACAATGCATCATTGATACATACAATAAATCCATAATGAAAAGTACATTTAAAGTGAACATATAAGTATTTTGATTCTTTTATAATTTGTACCATATTGTTTCATTATGTAGTGTGTCATACCGGAAACATTGTCTTCATGTGATTGCACCTAGTGCATGTAATGTGTCAAAATCAAACATTATATGAACTTGTATTATGGAGTATTTGGCCGGCATGAAGTTTTATTAGTTTTTCAAATAGGTTTATTTCATTTTTTTACATATATTTACATATTTACGCTCTATGAATAAAATGCATTATTTATAAATGGGAAAAAGTGTCAGTTAGATTTGATCACATGTTTCAATTGTGTTTACATGGAACTCAATACTTTCATGGATACTTTATCTAAGAAGTCACTCTATTTAGTTTAGGACTTTAGCCTAGATTATTCTACTTGAGTTTATAAATGGTTTTCTTGTCAATATTCTTTCTATGTCAACATTTTTTTCTTGAATTAGTTTATATGTATTACATGTAGTTTGCAGAGCCATCTCTCATACACCCCCCAATTGTAGCCCATTAGAGTGTTTTGGGATCTTTTATCATTGAAAATTTTAGGGGCTCATATTCGCAGGTGGGGTAATTTTCCATGATTTTTCCAAAAATAAATATTCGCCAATTTCCATTTTTTATAAAAATGATTTTCCCAAATTTTACAATATAAAATTGGTTTACCTTAAAAATCGCCAACATTATATAGGGTATATATAAAATCCTTATAAATTTGAATAATTTTACAAATACATCAATAATTTTTTTATAATTTTCATATTAAGGAGTAGTGAGATTCGCCAATGCTTTTAAACTTCAAGATAATTTTCCATCCTTAAAATTTTCCTTGTCTCTTATACATCATCGGGCTAGATCATGTAGCTATAATAGAGTGTCTGTTCCACTCATAGATCCTTCCTTCGACACCAGTTGGAGTGTCAGAGGCAACGTTATGTCTCTGTTGATGATATTTCTGTGAATAGTGGACCTTGTTCACCTGTTGTAGGTATACATATTGTATTTTAAATCCTCTTTAAACTTTTAATTATGTGTTTAGGTATGGACATTGTCTTTAATTTTTAAATTGCCTTCAATTGATGTGTTTAAATTTAATTTATATGTTGTTATGATTCTAGTTTGTTATATATATTAAACTATTTTTATAATTTGTAGACCCTCAGCAAGGTGAAGATGAGGATCAAAGTTTAGTGTCGATCCATCCATGGAACGAAGTTATAGCTAGTATCACAGTTGAGGATGTTAGGGACCAATAGAGATGGATCACACAAAATATGGATAAAATCTCGGCTAGTTCACCTACTAGGCATATTTTGTCTCTAATATTGTATAACATCAATAGGTTGATTGAGACATACCATAGAATGGGTCATAAAGCCACCTCCTATATTCCATACATAGGTTTACGAGGCTAGAGGTTAGAGGCCCACATACTTGGAAGGTGGTGAAAGATGCCACCAAAAATATTGATATTAATGGGGGGTTTTTTGACATCCCTCCACACTGTAGTGCTATAAATTCTAGTCCGATTCTGCTAAAATATTTTAAGAATGTTCATGCAACCCCTTTTGTTTATGATCAATTCATGGAGCTTGGGACCAGTTCCCACACCATGACTAGGTCCCCATTTACTTTACAAAGCATATATATGTAAAGTTTTTGCTACATATGAAGCCGGATTATGCCAGCACTAGATCTAAGTTTTATGGACCCAACTTGGGACATAGTTATGAACGTGTCAAGGTTCATAGGGACCCTACTCATGTAGCACCACCTCCGAGATTATTTCCACGACCATCTCGAAGCATGGTATTTTTGACGGATCTAGAGCAGTCGTCATAGCTTGGAGCTAAGACTAGGCATACCATTGTAGATATCATGCAAAGGATATTGGTCATTGGACATGTTGCATTGCATGGAGAGATGATCAGACCACCTTCGTTGCTTTGTGAACCACTGATTGCATTACATGATGATTCATATCTCAAGAGTCTAGGGCATAACCAAATTTTGTCATATGCACGTGCATATCATAATATCATCTGTGACACTTGGAGGGTGCATGACCCATGTGACACATACTAGGTACATATATACAAAAATTTTTACTCTTATCATCAAATTATACATTATTTATATTAATAAGTTCGTATCGGATTTCATTTATATTAATAATTTCATGATAACATGCATGCACCACCCAACTACACATATGAGCTTCTGATGTCATCCGAGGGGGAAATTGACCAGCTAGAGAAACCTCCTCCAGTGCATGTTTTCATGGCTCAGTATCCTCCTCCACCACCTCCACCTTATAAAACTCATGGACTAATAGTTGAGGTGAATTTTTTTATTTCTAAGATTTAAACATTTTCTTTTTTTAAGTTACATGTATGCATGCTAAATAATTCATAGACTAATTATAATTTGTCTTTTCCATTGTGTACACAGTCCTAGATGCAAAGGGTTGTTGATGCTGAAGTTACGTGCACACATGAGTGGGATGATGGGTATGGAGGCATTGAGCCACAAGCAGGGGAGCATCGACCCCAGATTGATCAAACCCCCATTCCACCTGACTTCAATTCACACTCGACTGAGTCATAGGTAGGGAGATATTTAAATGCACGGCTCAAAATCATTTATTTCCATGTTGTTTAATTTTTATAAATAATTTTCTAATTAATTTGAAATTTAATGTGTTATTTGCGGTAATACTGCATCGACCCCAGATTGATCAAACCCCCATTCCACCTGACTTCAATTCACACTCGACTGAGTCATAGGTAGGGAGATATTTAAATGCACGGCTCAAAATCATTTATTTCCATGTTGTTTAATTTTTATAAATAATTTTCTAATTAATTTGAAATTTAATGTGTTATTTGCGGTAATACTAGATTATGGACAGTCACTCTGTGCAACGGAACACACATAAGAGTTCTAGAAGTGATACATTCTAGAGTGGATCATAGATAGTTTGTATATTTTCAGGTCCATTTCATAGGGCACATTCACATGTGATGTACATACTTTGTATATTTTCATACATGGACAATTTATAGATGCATGAACATTATTTCAGTTTATGGATGCTTATTATTTCAATTTGTGTATGTTCATGTATAATGTAATTTGTATGTATTTTCATATGGATATTTTATTATCATACATAACTAACAAGATAACAATTTTGACTTCTTAGGAAATAAACTATGAAAATAAGTACAATCTTCGACTATGATGTAAGTCACTATGATACTTACAATGAACTAAAACATATGTTCATGGTTCAATTAAAAAACACAAATAAGATTGAAATACATTTTCAATTCAATTTTAAAAGATGTTGTCAACTAGTAATGTTCAACTAATAAGTTTTATTAAATTTTATTTCTTTTGAGGTCATCTACAAGATCTTAGTCATAACACATGATATAAGGCATATGTATTAGAATTTAATATACCAAAAAATAATTAATGATATGTTTTTAGATAATTTAATGAACTTTTCTAACGTCAAATATTTCAATCAATTATTTAAGGCATTTAATTAAGAACATTCAAGAAGTAAAATTTTACAAAATAACAATTTTGAATTCTAGTTTCATACACTAAGGAAATAAGTACAATATTACTATGATGCGAGTCACTTTGATACTTAAAATGAACTAAAATATATCATCTACATCAATTTAATAATGAATTTGTAGAAAGTGTTTTTTAGTGTAGTCAATGTATGTTAATTTAAACAATTAATGTTATGTTTCTATAATTTTATGCACTTTCCTATCCAAGTATTTCAATCAATTCCTTATCTTAATACATTTAATTAAAAACATTCAAAAAGTAAAATTTTACAAAATAACAAATTTAATTGTTATATTGGCTTGTAGAAAGTGTCTTTTAGTGTACAATCAATGTATGCTAAATTACAATGATTTTAATTTAGATGTCAAGATGTAAACTACAAATAAGTTTTATTCGATTTTATTTCTTTTGAGGTTATCTAAAAGGGCTTAATACTCATATATATATATTTCATTTGTTGCACTTTTTACATTCCAATATGAAGCATGTGTGTAACTCTTTTCATGTTTTATATCAAACTAACACATGACATATTTATAAATAACATAAAAACATTTCAATGTTGTTCATAACCTAGATAGTTAAATTTCCCTTTTAAGTAAAATAATATATCAACTTGGTTGTTACATACTGAAATGGATTTTCTAGAAACCAAATGTATCACATGTATATATATTTCATTTGTTGCACTTTTTACATTCCAATATGAAGCACGTGTGTAACTCTTTTCATGTTTTATATCAAACTAACACATGACATATTTATAAATAACATAAAAACATTTCAATGTTGTTCATAACCTAGATAGTTATATCAACTTGGTTGTTACATACTGAAATGGATTTTCTAAAAACCAAATGTAGCACATGTATATATATTTCATTTGTTACACTTTTTACATTCCAATATGAAGCATGTGTGTAACTCTTTTCATGTTTTATATCAAACTAACACATGACATATTTATAAATAACATAAAAACATTTCAATGTTGTTCATAACCTAGATAGTTGAATTTCCATTTTAAGTAAAATAATATATCAACTTGGTTGTTACATACTGAAATGGATTTTCTAGAAACCAAATGTATCACATGTATATAAATCTATAAAATTTCTTGCATGCTCAACATGAATACTATACACATGACATTTAAAAAATTTAAGATATTTCTTTTTTTTAATTTTAAATCTAAATCTAAATCCCTATTGATTCTAATTTTTAATTAAATTTTAGATCTATGGGGTTGACATAAGGATCGTATCCCTAAAAACAAAACCTCCTTGAAATTTGGTATACTTTAGAAACTTAAGCACCTCAAGGAAACTAAATTTTAATAACATATATGTATACCGTTATGAGTCCATCCAAGATAGGAGAGAAACATTTCTCTATTCAAAATTACAAAATATAAAAGTATTCAACTGTCACATTTATAGATTACAAAAATCATACATTTCATATCTCTTATACTAGATTAGATTACACTTGACTACTATAGACTCGGCTTTAAGGCTTGCCATTTGCATTATCTACTCATCTGGCCAATGGCTCATAGGAATGCGAGTCTCCATAATATGTTCATGGTATGATTTTGTCATCTTCCATCTCCTTGGTACATGTTTCTTGTTTTCATTTCTATGATATTGATTTGAAATGCTATGACTAGATGACTTTACTGACAAAATATACAATCAGGCATAAAATCTCCATAAATGATGTGATCAGTTTGTTTTCAAACCTTTTCAAAACAATGGTCCATCACAACCATGTCACCAATTTGATATGTGAATTGTCCATATTTCTATGGTCTCACCAACCTACTTGTCAAAAGTGTGCATCGCATCAAATAATAGGCCACATTCTTTTCATTTCCTATGGGGGCAGTGACAGAAAAAAACATTGCCTATAACTAAAATACAAAATATGTATTAATTAAATATATTCAAAATTTCAATTTATAAATGAAGCTATTAATAATAGATGGGCCACATACCTTCCTTTACAAGATCAGAGATTCTATCATGATCAAGTGAAACGATGGCCTCTTCATCATCCCTCTCTTGCCATGTTAGAATTGGATGAGGTCCCTTTGGATTAAGAGGGACATATTTCCATCCTTTCATGTACCCATGTTTTTCACAGTGATCAAGTCTACATCCATCAATGCCAATGAAAAACTCACAAAAACATGCTTGTTTTCTTGTCTCGATGGCAAATATTTCTCCCATGTACTTTCTCTTCATTGAGTGTAATTCCCTTGTTCCTTCTACAATATTACAATATCAAGGAATGGATCTATTCACATTGCCAAGTTCATAATTCCATAAAAACCTATGCACAAGCCTTATAGGTTCGTGACCTTCATGTCCTAAATGGGATATGCAATAGTTGACCACCAATAGTGTTGATTTGAGTCGATCTACATCATAACTCATTTGGTGTTATGAAACCAGCTCATAAAAAAATAGAAAAGATAGATCAACGCCTTAGAATTTAGTCTCTTCGAGGGGGAAACCTCCTTTACATTACACAAATGAATGATTCTTTGATGATTCAAATGACAAAAACTCCTTTCTATATATAAGAGTCTAAGGAGTCACAATATAACCCAGCCGACCTAACAATAATAACATAAAGGCACAAAAATAACAATAGAGGGATTCTATGGGGCACAATAATAACAATATGGGGACAATAGGGGCACAACAATATTAATAAGGGATACAACTACAATAGTAATGGGGTAATCACTAGTATTATAGGGATGAATTGCATGGATCAATTTACTAGATAAATTGCATGGATCAGTTTACTTCACCAAGTTGGATCTTCGTTCAGGATATCATCCAAGAATTGTTCATTTATGTAATTTAAAAGAGGTTGCCACCTCGAAGAGGCTGAATTCTAAGGCATTAATATATCTTTTCTATCTTTTTTGTGAGCTGGTTTCATAGCATTTGGTGCATCCTAAGTGCTCGCTTCACACCAACACATGCATCATCATGCTCACCCTTTCCATGTCATGTTTCAAAGTAGCTCCAAGTATGCTAAACTTTTGTCTTATTGTGTAGTCAACTCAACCAATAAAAAGTGTGTGCTGACTTGAACTACCCTACACAACCATCTGACCATATCCAATGCTTCCTAAATTATATGTCATTTTTTTAATTATTCATAAATCATGTCAAATAAATGTTGCATGAGAAATGTGTCATGCTCATGATCATCACTGATGTAAAATTGATACTCCTTAATCACATCGCGTGACTCATCAATGTTATCCCTACCATCAAGGCTGAACTTTGCATGTCTGTACAAAACATGTATGAATATGGACACTTAGTCTGAGTGATAATACTCACTCTGTATCTTTGTCTGAGGAGAAAATGTGTAATTTTCAGCAAAGTCCGCCATTAATAAGATTGTGCCTTACTAGAATACTTCCCGAGAATGCTTAAATTCAAACACTTTCCACCTAGACCTGTGTGAGTGTTTGATATATTTATAGATATGGTTTTGAAACACCCCCATGAATTGTGAAATAGGAATCTCATCCTCAACATAGTTGATCCTCTTAGGTGCCAGAGTTGAAGAAGATGGTTGATTTCCCACAACATACTCATAATTCTTCCATGTGATGGTGGCATCTGACATCTTAGAGTAGTTGGGATTGATAAGAAAGTTCCTATGGAACAATGTCAAATCACCAAATTCAGTGCATCTTCTCGCACCTATACATATTTTCTTGTAATAAAACTCTTCTAGGTCCCTTTTGCACAATATTGATGAAACAAAATTATGCATTGTAGGAGGAGGAGGGTCGTCATGATAATTCTTCTTGCGAAATTCCCAGAAGGTTTCATAATGAAGCTGAAATTCAACATGATATTGGCAACAACATGTGTCATAGATTGTATTAGGCCTAATAAACCATGGCTTCAATTTTTGAAACATTCTTATGGATATCTTCACATGGTGATTTCTTTCCTGAAATTCCTTGAAAAATGCAACTTTTTTCATTTCTACAATGTGATTAGCGTGTTCAACATACTTACATTTAGCTATGCGATGTTGTACGACATGTTTTCTATCTAGAATAGCACGGGAATGGCTCTCCAAAAAATCTACCACAAATTCTCTTATTCATGTTGTAAGTCCGTGTTGGTAAGGTTTCCTCATGATAAGATCCCAACAAGCAAATTCATCACTTTCATTCACTTGAACCTTGAATTGGGTATATTTGTGCAATGTTTTTCTCAAGACATGGAGAAATTTTGACATTTTTACCAACTTTTGTTATTTTTATGTACTTGGTGCAACAATAGTAGTTGTAATTGCCCTGTGTGCAACTCAGAAATCAAGTTTTCTTGATTTTCGAAAAATACTGAATGCCCTTAAAATATTTTCAGTGACATTCATATGTGTCTTCTTTCTTTTAGCATCTTGGACACCCAAAAGCTTTGTTGCATGTTTTAGTTTCTTATGTTTGATCAACCCATGAAGCACTTGAGCTTGTGCAACAACTGAGTTTATCAAAATCTTGTTGAATGATGTTATTGACATGGAATCTAATAGTGCGACCAAGGATATCCTCCCCAAGGTCCTATGTTGTGCTTGCATCCAAATTTTCTACAAACGGTCCACCCCTTTCCAAACCACTGTAACTCCTTGTTATCTTGTCAACTTGAGAGGTATCAATTCATTCTTCTAGTGGTTAATCAGCTTGATGGGGAGAATATTATTGCTCTAGTGGTTGATTAGCTTGACATGGCACATGTTGTTCCCCTAGTGATAGTTGATCAACTTGATATGGCACATGTTCCTCTATTGGTGGACCATTTCCATATGACACATCTTGATCATCATCTGTTTTATCAGCTTGATGAGACACACCTTCTCCCTCATTTTGTTGTTTAATTTCCATCTCTACATAGTGGAATATGTAGAAATTTTGTAGAATTTTTCCTACAAATTAGCTAGCTCTGATACCAAGTAGAAATTTTTCTACAAATCAGCTAGCTCTAATACCATGTAGAAATTTCCCACCTGTAGATCACCTGCTAATGCAATGTACTAAAGCAAAACACTTGATCTACTTCTACAAACAATTTAGCGGAAGCTTAATCAACCATGAGAAACATCAATAAGAACACATATAACTGATAAGAAGGAATCAATCACACATAACACAGAAGAATTTACTTGGGGAAAGCACCTGCCTAAAACCCTATCTCTGTATTATCACACAAGTGGAAATATAGTCTGGATTACATAAAGCCTTAGCTTGGAAGCTATCCAGCTCTTCGTATAATCCCTCTATTTCTCATAGACAGTCAAAGGCTTCTCACAAACCTTCTCCTCTGCCCTCCAAGCCTCCTATTTCTATGCATAGTTTTTCCTGGGTCCTCCAGCTGCAACCTGTGTGATTCTCACCTCACACACAACACTGACCTCTGAAATAACTGCACAAACCTGAAGGAGATAAATCCTCATCATGGATGAGCTTCCTTTACAGGAAAAATATTCATCCAACTGATAGTACACTGTCCCTTCTCTGATCTCAATTGGGTCTCTGTCAGAACTGGCATGCAACAGTTATCCATGAGTGAATCCTCGGTTATCTAAAATAATAGTTGTCACATGCATGCAAGCATTAACAAACTATATTTTATTATTTTAACAACTTGTTAAAATAATCTAACTGGACTTGACTAGTTAGAACTAAGTCAACTGATTCTCTCAATAGAGAACTCATCCTTAATTCCTCAATAAGTGGAGCAAATCAAGGACACATTCCGCAATCAGTGGAGAAATTATTGCATGTTCTCACAAAGGCTTCAAGTTTGATTTTTCTTAACTAATTAACTCATGGAGAATTAATTAATTAATATTCAAACTGCTGGTAAGACCATATTCGAATTTTACTTCCTATTTTAGACCAAGGACTATCTAAAAATAGGAATCCAACTTGAACTGCTAAAAATATAACTTCTATTTTTAGCACTTCCATTTTTCATTCCCTGTTGCCCAATCCAGCATTGATGCCCAAACTGCAATTTTTTGCACTTCTATTTTTAGCAATTTCTTGTTGCCAATTTTCAACACTCCCTCTCAACAAGAAAGGCTTCCTCTCGAACCCGATTCTGTACCTCTAGAATGTTCTGCATGCAACACATCTACCAAGTGTGGTTGCTCCAACAACTCTTGGAACAAAAAAAAACTCCCAACTGACCACTCTGTTGGGCTAGAAACATACTCTGATGCTGAAGCTCTACCTGCTACTAACAAGTGCTCCCTCTCTAACCTCTACACTACTACAACATCTCCATGCATCTCACACCATTGCACCCTTCTCTATGCTAGCATACATAGTGCAACACACTTGTGCCTCTCACACTGCTACAACCTGCATGCTCTGCGTTGTCCTGGGATTCCCTGCACTGTAGCTCTCTCTACCGCTCCATCTGCATATGTCTCTATCCAATCAGTCAGTTCCTACTACTCCACATTTGGGCTCCCGTAGCAAGGTCTCATCCAAGAGGTTGGGTACCTCAAGGATCTTTCCCCTCCTCCATGGGATGATCACTCCAAATTGCCCCACCTCCTACCTGGAGGTATGGCTGCATGTGATCCCTCTGCCCCCCTGGCTCGAAGTTTCCCTTATTGGAGGTCTCTGCATGAGTAGATGTCTTTACTCGATCTCCTCTCAGCTTCTCTAGTTGTGGCTACTCCACAACCTCCTGAAGCTGCTACACCAATCGTGGCTCCTCCACAATTGTCTGAGACTTCTTCTGGCTCTGCATGTTGAGAGGTAATTTACTCTCCCTCTCAACCACCAAGTATCTAACCTTTGCCTTGCTCCTCAAGGCTTTGCATGCATCTTGTACCTCAAGTGCATACAGGTTCTTGGCTAGCACACCAATCTATTTCCACTTTCCCGCCATGACGAAATTTTCTAGAAAAAGAGTTGATTTTAAATCAGTGATATCTCCCTCATTCGAACTCTGATTCAGCCGAATTGTTTTTTTATTTTGGTATTTTTCCGCAAGGAATCCAAATTTGCTATTTACTTCTGAAAATTTTGTACAGAAATTTTCAGATATGCTCTGCAAACTCACGACCCAAAACTCAAAACTTTGAAATCTCCTCTCCTTGATCACTTGTGCTCCGATACCATGTAGAAATTTTGTAGAATTTTTTCTACAAATTAGCTAGCTCTGATACCATGTAGAAATTTTTCTACAAATCAGCTAGCTGTAATACCATGTAGAAATTTCCCACCTGTAGATCACCTGCTAATGCAATGTACTAGAGCAAAACACTTGATCTACTTCTACAAACAATTTAGCGGAAGCTTAATCAACCATATGCAATATCAATAAGAACGCATATAACTGATAAGAAGGAATCAATCACACATAACACAGAAGAATTTACCCAGGGAAAGAACCTGCCTAAAACCCCATCTCTATATTATCATACAAGTGGAAATATAGTCTGGATTACACAAAGCCTTAGCTCGGAAGCTATCCAGCTCTCAGTATAATCCCTCTATTTCTCATAGACAGTTAAAGGCTTCTCACAAACCTTCTCCTCTACCCTCCAAGCCTCCTATTTCTATGCACAATTTTTATTGGGTCATCCTGCTGCAACCTGTGTGATTCTCACCTCACACACAACACTAACCTCTGAAATAACTGCACAAACCTGAAGGAGACAAATTCTCATCATGCATGAGCTTCCTTTATAGGAAAAATATTCATCCAACTGATAGTACACTGTCCCTTCTTTGATCTCAACTAGGTCTCTAACAGAACTAACATGCATCAGTTATCCATGAGTGAATACTTAGTTATCTGAAAATACCAGTTGTCACATGCATGCAAGCATCAACAAACTGAATCTCAATAATTTAACAACTTGCTAAATTAATATAACTAAACTTGACTAAGTTAAACTAAGTCAACTGATCCTCTCAATATAGAACTTATCCTTAATTCTCAATCAGTGGAGCAAATCAAGGACACATTCCCCAATCAATGGAGAAATTATTGCATGTTCTCACAAAGACTTCAAGTTTAATTTTCCTTAACTAATTAACTCATGGAGAATTAATTAATTAATATTCAAACTACTGGTAAGACCATATTAGAATTTTACTTCCTATTTTAGACGAGGGACTATCTAAAAATAGGAATCCAACTTGAACTACTAAAAATGTAACTTCTATTTTTAGCACTTCCATTTTTCATTCCCTGTTGCCCAATCCAACACTGATGCCCAAATTTCTATTTTTAGCACTTCTAATTTTAGCAATTTCTTGTTGCCAATTTTCAACAGAATACAAAATATACTTGTAAGTCAAGTGAATCATCATCATAACAAGTGAATAGTAAATATACACATGTTTATTTAAGAAATCACCATAGGTGGAAGGTCATGATATTATTTGATAGTAGGTAGTAGAAGTTGACATGGACCAAGGGTTCTAAGTTGAAACATGAAAAGAAAAGGGTTTCAAGCTCAGGGAAAGATGAGTCAAAGAAGAGAAAACCAGTAAAAGTATCAGTCCCTGTGTCAACAAAAAAGGGTGATTTAGAATATGATGAAAGGTAAAAGCATTCCTCCTTAGTTAATAAAAATCATTTTAGAAACCCTAGGGTTCTAGTCATTAACCCTAGGGAAAATTTAAATGAAAAACAAGTTGAGACTTGGTAGCTAGATAGATGAAGTTGACATGGATCAAGGGTTCTATGTTGAAACATGGAAAGAAAAGGGTTTCTAGATCAAGGAAATATGGGTAAAAAAAGAGCGCATGTCAGTAAAAGTATTGGCCACTTTGTCAACAAAAATGGTGATTCAAAATATGATGAAAGGTAAAATAATTCCTCCTCAAACCCTAGGGAAAATTTAAAGGAAAAACAGGTTGACATTTGGAAACTAGGTAGCAGAAGGACATGGACCAAGGGTTATGAGTTGAAACATGAAAATAAATTGTTTTCGACCTCAGGGAAAGATGGGTCAAAGAAGAGCATAGCAGTAAAGGTATCAATCCTTGTGTCAACAAAAAGGTGATTCATAATATGGTTAAATTTAGAAGCATTCATTCTCACTAAAAAAAGTCAATTTGGAAACCTTAGCGTTCTAGTCACAAATCCTAGGGAAAAGTTAAATGAAAAACAGGTTGAGACTTGGTAGTTAGGTATAAGTGGTTGACATGAACCAAGGGTTCTAAGTTGAAACATGAAAATAAAAGGGTTTCAAAATCAGGGAAAGATGGGTCGAAGAATAGCACACTAGTAAAGGTATCAGTCCTTGTGTCAATAAAAATGGTGATTTAGAATATGATGAAAGGTAAAAGCATTCATCCTCTTAATTAAAATAAATTTGGAAAATATAGGGTTCTAGTCACATGAACCAAGGGTTATAAGTTTAAACATGAAAATAAAATGTTTTTGAGCTCAGGGAAAGAAGGGTCGAAGAAGAGAGAAGGTCAGTAAAAGTATCGGTCCCTGTGTCAATAAAAAGAGTGATTCAAAAATATGATGAAAGGTAAAAGAATTCAACATGTTTGAAAGGTAAAATAATTTTCATGATGATGTGAATTATATGTAGGATGCACCTGAAGATGATATAATTCCTATGAAACATGTAACTAGTGACAAGCATTCTATCCTGAGAAATAAATCAGTTGGCAAGAAAGGAAAGAAATCAATAACACCTAAGACTTTTGCATTTGTAAGAACACATATATTTTATTTAGGAAAACCAAATGAATCACATACATAAGACAAAGTGAAAAATAAATGGTTAATATTCCCTTTAATTCTAATGTGTGAAAAAATAAACAAAAATGGTTTATCTAAGGTTTTGCCTATAAGAAAAATTACTAAAATGACATAATGTCCTTCCACTCAAGTAGTAATAGGGACTTGAGAAGATTTTAGAATAGGATACTCGGGCCATGTCATAAATGTCATTGACGATGCTTCTAGAAGCCAAAAAACCGACCAAGGTATGGAGAGGGTTATAGTGGCCAAATGTACTAGAGTTATATCAAAAAATAGTCAGCGACACTTCCAGTAACCTAACCAAGATCACCTCAGTTCTATGTGATTCCACACCTCAACCTATAAGGAAATATGCCCTAATATTTGGCCACTAAGTTACCTTTGCTTAGTGGGAATGGATGAATCTCATATTCTGGTTTTCAGTTTTGGACCCAGAATCCCTACCATGTGTCGGGAAATAACATCAAGGTCCATGATAATCAACCACTTAGGCCTTACCTCCTTCACGTATTTCTCTACATGTACCATATTTCTCAATGGATGATGCCAAATTTTAAGCTCCCTAAAAGAAAACTTTATATGATTCAATATGAAAAACAACCATCACGACTTATGTGCTGCCTCTCGCCATGGTCCTAGCATGAACTATAAATTATCTTGTGGCTCTTGTCAAGAATTTAGTGTGTCTAGGTTAAGATTGTTTTTAGAAAGGCTTTGCTTCACTTAGGGTGTGCAAAAAAATATAAGCTCAAATAAATTAGGTACAAATATTCCAGAAAGAGGATACCCTTTATAAGAAATTTAAGTGAGCTTAGTATGTGGGGTGAATGTGTGTGCAAGTGAAATTGTGAGCATACAAAGTGTGAATTGATGTGGATGTGCAATGATCCTTTACAAATCCCTTAATTAAACTATGTGATGTTTGTTCCTTGCAAAAAGAGAAATGATGTGTGGATGATGGGCCACTTCTTTCCTAATTATACCATGTGAGCATATGCTTGTGTGCAAAATTTCAAAGTAAAATATAAAAAATTACTCTACTTGTAATGGTTAGTAAAGCAAATTGGTTAGTAGTGATAGTGTGTGTAAGGTGAATCTAGTGCACATACAAAGTGTTTGAATTGCAAGTATGTGGATATGTGGTTCATGATCCTTTAATACAATTCCCCTAATTACATTATGTGATGTTTGTTCCTTGCAAGAAAAGAAATGATGTGTGGATGATGGACCACTTACTTCTTTCCTAATTAATTTATACTATGTGAGCATATGTTGGTATGCAAAATTTCAAAGTAAATTATAAGCCTCAATTAATCTACTTGTAATGGCTAGTAAAGAAAATTGGTTAGTAATGATGGTGTGTGCAAGGTGAATCTAGCACACATACAATGTGTTTGAATTGCAAGTATGTGTGAAATATGTATTATATAGTTATAATGTGTGATTAAATGTATTTCTATAAATGGGTAATAAAATACAATATTGTCAAATTTTTTAAAGTAATTTGATAGATCATAGGAATATTGTAACAACTCTGGTAAAAATTCCATGTAAATAAAGTTAATAAAGGAAAAATAATAACCAAGGTCATGGGACACATATTCCAAGCTGAGTGTTGGGCAAAACATCCTAGTGTGGGTGT
Source organism: Pinus tabuliformis (assembly GCA_031772625.1). Classification (NCBI taxonomy): domain Eukaryota; kingdom Viridiplantae; phylum Streptophyta; class Pinopsida; order Pinales; family Pinaceae; genus Pinus; species Pinus tabuliformis. The sequence continues at coordinate 289,302,065 of CM062808.1, read as the reverse complement.
TCATTTGGTTTATTATGGCTAAGGAAATTGGAAAACGTAATGGAAAAAGATTTGGAAAGGCATGAGGCATTAATTGAAATTTTATTTATAAAAATAATGAAAATTAGGAGAAAAGGAAGGTGAAATGTCACAGGTTGCATGTGAGGAAGAAAATGAAGGAAAATAATGGAAAATGAAGAAAATAGAGTCCCCATTAATAAAAACGCTTTTGAGGATCAATTGGTACCTTTTGTCAGTTTATTTTTGGAGCTATCTATCTATTCTCTCTCTCTCTCACTCTTGGACACTTAGAGCATTCTTGGAGAACTCTAGCATTGGATCAAGGAAAGCAAAGGAAGTACCAAGAAGAAAAAGGGAAGCTAGGATCAAGTAACTACAACGAGATTATTTTTAGGTATCGATTTCCATGTGTGATTTTCTTGCTAGATTTGGCATGCATGGTACATGCATGTGTGCATTTTTGTTCTCTTGCTATCATTGGCATGGGTTTTTCCAAGTGTGATAGTGTTCTTCAGCCTTTCCTTGTCATTTTTGGATAGCCAATGTGTGATGGGTTCTCTAGTATTTGGTTGAGTTGGATTACCGGATGGTTTCAAAATTGAGTGAGGTGGTCTTTGAAAGGAAAAGCACAAGGCCTAGGAATCCTTGGACTAGAGAAGGTGGGATTGTGGTAAAGCCAAATTTTGTGTGCCTTGGTGGGCCTAGGAATCCTCGACTGGTGAATGGTGCGATATACGGTAAATCTTAGAGGTGTGTACCCTTGATCAAGCCTAGGAATCCTCAACCAGTGAATGGCGGGATATACGGTAAATCCTAGAGGGTGGAGTCTTGATTAGGCCTAGGAATCCTCAGCCGTTGTATGGTGGGATATATGTTAAATCCTAGACACTAGGAGACAAGAAAATTACTCACTATGTTGGTGAATAAATCGGTGGAATCCATGCTTGTTTAGGGCCTATTGATCTAGTGGGGATTGCGGTAAATCCTGAGGATAGTTGGTTTGGTTTGGTTTTGAGTCCCGCATTCATGCTTGGAACATGGCATAGGGGTGATTGGTTGAAAGAAAATTTTGGTTCAACCAATCTATAGTCGAGTGGTTCGTGGAAGTACCATACTTGGTTGGATTTTTCATTCATTAATAATACCTCTTTCTCCTTGGTATTTCATGTGTGAATATACTGGTTCATATGTGATTCTTATGGCTATTATATCCTTGTTATTTTTATTGGTTATATGGTGGTTATGAGTATGTTTTATGACAGACTTGATGTATGGATCTCATCATGTTTTGATTAGTAATTTAAAGTACAATGAATACATGACCTAATAGATGAAAATGCATCCATTGTGATATGGCAACAATGCTTCTTTATGAATCTTAGATAAGTATGAGGCCCTTATGCTTAGATATGTTGTTATGACCTGTAGATTGCATATTTGTGACATGTTTGACAAAATTCCTATGATGGCTAGTAGGGTTCCAGTCAAGTACTTACTTAAGTGTTTGCATTAGTACCTTTGTTTCAATGTCATTTATCCTGCTTGAAAATTTCATGAAGTTCTGAGCAGTGGCCTGAGTCCTGGCCCTGAAAAAGTGGCACAAAATCTGGGTGCATTAGCTCTGGAAAATTCCACAGTCTCTGGCATGCATTGTTGTGGGAGTGACTGGAAAGATTTGTTCACATGTATGCCTTGTTATGGGAGCAAATGAGGTTCTAGGACAATAAAAAGATAAGTTGTCTCAAGGGTTAAGCACCTGGAAGGGTTAGTTACTTCTTGAAGGGTCTGTAGCTCCTAGGGAAGGTTAGTTTGGCTGTGTTTTGTTGACTGCACTTCCTTAATTGTACTTAGGGAGTTGAATCAAATCATAGTAGCCTCTCGTCACATGTTTACCCCATTGGACCAGTTAGCTTGGGCAAATGTGGGAGGAGAGTGTTACAAATATTGTCTCCATTTACTAAGTGAAGCATTTGAACTTTTTTAAAATTAGTTGTTCTTAGAAACAATTTTTCGCTTCTTCAAGAGACTATATAAATGATCCAAATTGGATCCATAAAGAATAATCAAAAGAACCATGGCTGTACCAGGTCAGGACAAACTTCAAAGAATTGAGACCAGCGATCAAAAATACCTCTAAAGTAGTGGCTATTGGCAGCCGGCGTGGAATGACGAGGACGTTGGTCAAAGTACACTAATCGAGGCCCATGGAGACTACGCATGAGGCGAAATTAGCCCCTTGGACGCCCGGATCGAGAAACGGAGGGAGTTTTTGATGCGCAATTAGCGCTAATCATGCATCGCTAGGCAAAAACCTTCGAAAAGGAGGGGCTTCGAGCGCTCGGTCGCATGGGAGCTGGGAAACCCATGGGGGAAAAGGCTAAAGGCTAAGGCGGGACCCGCACTCTAAAAACCGACAGCATTCATCGGGGGCATCCTTGGGCGATAAGTAGGTTCACTGAAAACAAAGCGATTCCACTCAGCGCCTGACGCGTGGCAAGCGGAGGAGAGAGAAAACCGTCGCTGATCGCACGCTAATGGTCGAGCAAGTCAACCGCATGAAATGAGTGGATGGCGTTGGATCTGGGTGATTCAGATCTAACGGTTGATATCGCGCCCGACGGAAAGACCGAATGTAATGAGGGATTAAGCCGCGATTTAAAATAATTTGACGTCTGATTTGACCGCCAATTTGGCGGATGACTCATTCCACGATGTAATTGAAGAACCAAACCAACGAAGCAAACAGGCACAATTTGCAGGAGGACAAGTGGCCGCTCCTTGTGATTCTGATGATGACGCAAGATACGGAACTCCAAGCAAAGATGTAGCAAGCGATCTGATGGAGTTGGAAGAGGAATCGAATAGCCATGAGCTCGAGTGGCTTTAAAGCCATGCATAGACTAGCAAAAGGGACGACGACAGAAGAATAGAGAAAGTAGATAGAGAGAGCAAAAAGCAATAAGAAGACAGAGGGCTGAGCTGACCAAAGACAACGTCGAGCACCAGAGGGCTTGAGAAATTTGAGCCATCCCTAAGAGGGATCTGTCAGGACTGAGCACCACATTGGGCTCCTTCCATTGTAGACCCGAGAGGTCGAAAAGATGGTAAGGACAAGAGTCTGTGTACTCTAGTGGCTTGGGTAATCCAAGAACCACCCTGCCAAGCTGTCCTGTGACAGGAGACTCACATTAAGCTCCTTTTTTGTAATTCTCTACTTTAAGACATAATAAAAGAAGGCCACCACTGAAATCTGGACTAGAGATGTAGCCCTAGAGGATAGGGTGAACTCCTTATTAATTTCTTGTGTTCTTATATTTGCTTACTGTGTTTCTCTGTTGTCTTCCATTTCAAGTGTCTATGTATTTGCAATCTAATCGATCCATTGCTTAAATAACCTAGACACACACCAACACATGAGTCTGTAATACCTCCATTTAATAATTCTTAATTGAGATCACTCATAGGGTGATTATCAGATCAAGTGGTATCAGAGCTCTAGGCTATAAGGTTAGACAAGCTTGTGTTGGTTTAGCCGTTGAATGCTCACTAGATCAAAGCTCAAATTAGGGGAAGGAGAGTTGGTCGAAACTAATCCTGAGATTGGGAGAGTCTACCCTCGGAAGACAATGTCAGAGGAAGGTTCTGTGGGGCCAGACCCTCAATTTATATAAATTTTCCTAGCTATAAAGTCTATGGTAGAAGAAATGTATAAGGACTTCTAATACCCCTGTGCATAATAAGAAAACATCTTTGATTAAGCTAGAAGTTAAATTCGACTTGCCTATATATGATGGAGAGCTAAATGCTGAAAAGTTGGACAACTCGATTAGACAAATTGATGTGTATTGCAGAGTGCAGAACATCGACTCAGGCAAAAGTAAAATTCAGCTAGCAAGCCTATGCCTAGGAGGCACTGCCTTGTTTGGTGGGAAGGCAGAACCCAAGATGACATGAAAAGACATGGTAAGACTATCTCTGTCTGGAGTGACTTTTTTTCTACAATCAAGAAGCAATTCTATCCATTGGCCTACATGCAACAAGCCATGATGAGTTGGAAAACTCTTCGGCAGTTGAAAGGGCAAAGTGTGCAAGGGTACACTCAAGAATTTAGAAAGAGAGCATTGATTCCAGGGATCTCATTAGACTCACCAGAGACTCTTTTGAAGTACATTGGTGGTCTACACAGCTACATGAGGCATACCATCCTCATGTTTAATCCCACTAGTATAGATGAGGTATCTGTACAAGCTACTCATCTATAGGCTAGAGGAAAGAATGGAAATCCAGAAGTTGGGGGACCATCCCAACCCATTGCAAGCAAGAGCAAGGAGAAAAGAAAGCAAAAGTGGAAAGCAAGGAAGGCTAACATTGCGCAGAAAAGCAAAGCTTCATGCACTCATTGTAAAAAGGATGGGCATGATGATGAGCATTGTTGGATCCTGCATCCAGAGCTAAGACCTAAGAATTCCGAGGGCAAGAAGAAGAAGACTGCTACAACTATTCAAAAAGACTTGGGGTCAGACTCGGGAGATGAAACAATCATTGCAGCCACAGGTATAAAAGGTAAGAATTCTAAAGAATCTACTAGTAATTTTGCTCAATCTATTATTGATGAAGAACATGAGAGAAAAAGACATGAGCTTTTCCATATTCGAGTTGTTTCCAAACATCAAAAGATTGATACTTTGTTTGATAGTGGCTCACAAGTAAATTTGATTTCTAAAGCAATTGTAAGGAAATTGGGATTAGCAACTACACCTCACAAGAAACCATACCCATTAGGATGGTTGAATGATAAAGCACAAATACAAGTGACTAGACAGTGCAAACTCAAGTTTTCGTTTGGGTCAGCATTTGTAGATGAGGTTGAGTTAGACATAATTCCTTTGGATATATGTGGAATTGTTTTAGGGAGTCTTTACTTGTATGATAGAAAAGCTATTTTCTATAGAGTTGAGAACAAGTATCTACTTGTTAAAGATGGAATTGAATACTTTGTAAGAGCTCATAAGCTCAAGAATAATTATACTCTCATAAACTTAGGGCAGATGAAAAGAATTATAAATTCATGCAAACAATTCTTACTAATGGTTGTAAAGGAAAAGAAACCTGATAAAACCATTATATTTGAGGGCTATAATTCTAAGCAGCAAGCTGATATAGAAAATATTGTTTTAGAGTATGATGTCCCGTTTCAAGAACCTAAAGGTCTGCCACCCAAAAAGGAAATAATACATGATATTATTTTTCAGCAAGATGTTCCATTGCCTAACATTGGAATGTACACGTTGTCTGCTTTAGAGAATTTTGAAATCAAGAAGCAGGTGCAGGAGTTGCTCGAGAAGGGGTTAATCAGGCCTAGCACATCACCATGTGGGTCACCAATCGTTTTGGTGAGAAAGAAAGACGGCTTGTGGAGAATGTGCATGGACTACCGAGCACTGAATAAGATAACAATAAAAAATCGTTATCCCATTCCTCGCATAGATGATCTTTTAGATCAATTGAAGGAAGCTGTTTATTTCACCAAGCTGGACTTGCACAGTGGATACCATCAGGTCACAGTTGTAGGGAAAGATGCATGGAAGACTGCTTTCAAAACAAAGCAGGGATTGTATGAGTGGCTAGTTATGCCTTTTGGCTTAACCAATGCACCTGCTACTTTCATGAGATTAATGAATGATGTACTTAGGCCTTTTCTTGATGATTTTGTTATTGTGTATCTGGATGACATTATGATTTTTAGTAAAACATGGGAGGAACACTTAAAGCATGTTAAGTAGACCTTAGATGTTTTGAAAAGAGAAAAATTTTATGTTAAAATCTCGAAATGTGAATTTGGCAAAGCATCTCTAAATTATTTGGGTCATATAGTAGGGGGTGGTGAATTGAAAATAGATCCCTCTAAAGTGGCAGTCATTGTAAACTGGCCTAAACCCAAGTCTGCTATAGAAGTGAGAAGCTTCTTAGGAGCAACACAATATTGGAGGAAGTTCATCTCGAAATTTTCCTCAATTGCAGCTCCCTTACCCGCTTTGACAAGATTGAACAAGGTGTTTCAGTGGGGAGGAAAACATCAGAAAGCCTTCAACACCTTGAAAGAAAATATTAGTGCAGAACCTATACTAGCACTGCCTGATCTACAAAGACCATTTTAGATCCAAACAGATGCCAGTGACTATGCCATGGGAGAAGTTTTGACACAACATGGTAAACCCATATGTTATCATTCTGATACTTTTAATTTTGTAGTAGTTAACTATCCTACATATGATAAAGAATTGTATGCATTAGTTCAGAGTGTGAAAAAGTGGAAACATTACTTAATGGGCAAAGAGACAGTAATACATACTAATCATCAACCACTTCGATGTCTACACTCCCAAACTAAATTGTAGCAATCAAGGCACTACAGATGGATGGGTTTTCTAAAACAGTTTCATTTAGTCATCAGATATAAAAAGGGCATACATAACAAAGTTGCAAACATGTTATCTAGACCCATTATAAATGCATCTACTATACTTAAGCATAATTTTGTTCTACATGAAAGATACATTGAACAATATGCTCAAGATATAGACTTTAAAGATGTATATGAAACTTTGAGTCAAGGAAAAAGGGTAGAAGAATTGGATTATCATGTGAAGGATCGACTCTTATATCATTGTGGGAAACTCTACATTCCACAAATGGAGAGAGTAAAGATAATCAGAGAGGCACACACTTCTCTGATATTAGGTCACTTTAGGGTAAGTAAAACAGTTGCATGGCTATAAAGATTTTTTTATTGGCCAAAAATGAGTGAGATAGTTTCTAGATATGAAAGAGGGTGTACTTTGTGTGCTAAAAGCAAGCCCGACAATAGAAAACTAGGCCTGTACACTCCATTACCAATTCCTTCTCACCCTTGGGAAAGCGTTTCCATGGATTTTATTGGGGGTCTGCCTAAGTCTAGAAAAGGTCATGATTATCTGTATGTGGTTGTGGATAGGTTCAACAAAATATGCATTTTGATACCTTGTAATAAGCATATTACAGCTGAACAAACTGCAAAAATATTCTTTGAACATGTATGGGTTCATTTTGGGTTACCCACTTCTATTGTATCTGATCGAGACACCCAATTTTTGGGGAAGTTTTGGTCAAGTCTATGGGAGTTTATGGACACCCAATTGAGGAAAAGCACAACTTTTCATCCACAAACCGATGGCTAGACAGAAGTAGTTAAGAGGATAGTGACCCAGCTACTCAGAGGATATTGCAGCAAACATCCTAAACTTTGGGATGAACACTTGTGTTATGTGAAGCATGCTTACAATAGAGCGAAACATTCTTCTACACAAAGATCTCCTTTTGAAACCTGTTTTGGTTTCACACCAAGGTCTCCTTTGGATTTTGTCTTTGGTAAAGATACCACTGTTGATGGACACAGTGATGTGGACAAGGCAACTAGGTTCATTGAACAGATCCAGGAGATCCACTAGGCAGTATAGGGACAACTGGAAAGGATCCAAGCTAAATATAAGGCAAGGCATGACAAGCATCGAGTGGAGCATAGTTTCCAAGTTGGTGACCAGGTTTGGCTGTATATCAGCAAGGACAGGATGCAAGGTGAAGGTAAAAAGCTAAAGCATATCAGGTATGGACCCTTCAAGATACTTGAGAGGATTGGTGAAAATGCTTTTTTCCTTGATCTACCACCCTACATGCACATCTACTCAGTTGTAAATGTAGATTTCTTGAGATTGTTTGAACCTTCAATGATTGAGGACCCTGAAGAGAAAAGTCTATTGCCTTCTATTGATGACCTGCTACCTGAATATCTGAATGAATTGCTGGAAGACACAGTCTTGGATAGGAAGGTGAGGACAACACACATAGGAGATGTTGAGTACCTCAGAATTGGACTCAAAGGTTTGAAGCCAATTAGTGCAAAATGGATTGAGATTGGACAAGTGAGACAACAATACCCTCACTTAGTCGATGTTTGAAAAACAAACTTTTGGTGGCCCAAAAGATTTTCAATGGGAAGGTCATGATCTGAATTGGATCCATAAAGAATAATCAAAAGAACCATGGCTATACTAGGTCGGGACAAACTTCAAAGAATCGAGAGCAGCGATAAAAAACACCACTAAACCAGTGGTAGTTGGCAACCAGCGTGGAACGACGAGGACCTTAGTGAAAGCGCACTGACCGAGGCCCATGGATACTGAGCAGGAGGTGAAATTAGCCTCTGGGAAGCATGGATTGGGAAACGAAGGTAGTTTTTGATGCGTGATTAGTGCTAATCGCGCATCGTTGGGCAAAAACCTTTGAAAAGGAGGGGCCCCGAGCGCTCGGTCGCATGGGAGCCGGGAAAACCGTGGGGGAAAAGGCTAAAGGTTAAGGCAGAACTCGTGCTCTAACAACCGATGGTATTCATGGGGGCATCCTTGGGCGGCAAGCAGATTCAGTGAAATGGAGCGATTCCACTCAACACCCGATGCGTGGCAAGCAGAGGAGAGAGAAAACCACCGCTCATCGCATGCTAGCGGTCGAGCAAGTCAACTGCGTGAAATGAGTGGATGGCATTGGATTTGGGGGATTCAGATCTAACGGTTGATATCGTGCTCGACAGAAATACTGGATGTAACAAGGGATTAAGCCGTGATTTAAAAGAATTTGAGGTTTGATTTGACCGCCAAGGTGGTGGATGACTCATTCCACAACATAACTGAAGAACCGAACCGACGAAGCAAGCTGGCACAGTTCGCAGGAGGACAAGTGGCTGCTCCCTGTGAGTCCAATGGTGACACGAGATAGGGAACTCCAAGCGAACATGTAGCAGGTGATCCGATGGAGTTGGAAGAGGAATCGAACAACCATGTGCTAGAGTGGCTTTAAAGCCATGCACATACCAGCAAAAGGGACGACGGCAGAAGAACAGAGAAAGTAGACAGAGAGAGCAAAAAGCAGCAAGAAGATAGAGGGCTGAGCTGACCAAAGGCAAGGTCGAGCACCAGAGGGCTTGAGAAATTCGAGCCATCCCTGAGAAGGATCTGTCAGGACTGAGCACCACATTGGGCTCCTTCCATTGTAGACCCGAGAGGTCAAAAAGTTGGTAAGGACAAGAGTTTGTGTACTCTAGTGGCTTGGGGAATCCAAGAACCACCCTGCTAAGCTATCATGTGACAGGAGACTCATATTGAGCTCCTTCTTTGTAATTCTCTGCTTTAAGACACAATAAAAGAAGGCCACCACTGAAAGCTGGACCGGAGATGTAGCCCTGGAGGATAGGGTGAACTCCTTATTAATTTCTTGTGTTCTTATATTTGCTTATTGTGTTTCTTTGCTGTCTTCCATTTCAAGTGTCTATGTATTTGCAATCTGATTAATCCGTTGCTTAAATAACCTAGACACACACCAACACATCAGTCCATAATACCTCCATTTAATAATTCTTAACTGAGGTCACTCATAGGGTGATTATCAGATCAATAAATCCTAAACTAAGAGTGATTCTACAACAAAGTGAAGCATTTCAAGACCTTTTTCAAATTTACTTATTCTTAGCAACAGTTTTGTATTTAATATCATTTTTGGGATTCAACTGCATTAAGTAAGTCATTCACGTATGACCATTCCCATGAGAGGTAGTCGTAACTGACTAATTTCTCATGATTTTTGAATAGTTCACTTAGCACTCATTGCATCGGGTGATGCTCACAGGGGTGAAGAAGTGGGATTGAAACTAGTGAAATGAATCACATAGCATCAATCATCGCTTTCGGGGCTTGCACCCGGTAACCAGGACTTCCCAGGAGGTCACCCATCCCAGAACTCCTCTGGCTCAAGCGCACTTAACTGTGGAGTTTTCCCCATAATCAAGCCCACTTAGCTTGCTACCCCATTTGCAAAACCTTAGCAAGTATTGTGCCTCATGAACCATTCAAGTAGAGATCCCTTGACTCTTTTTGAATTTAAGTATGGGGGTTTACGCAGTGCATTATATTAGATATCATTTTTGGGATTCAACTGCATTAAGTAAGTCATTCACGTATGACCATTCCCATGAGAGGTAGTCGTAACTGACTAATTTCTCATGATTTTTGAATAGTTCACTTAGCACTCATTGCATCGGGTGATGCTCACAGGGGTGAAGAAGTGGGATTGAAACTAGTGAAATGAATCACATAGCATCAATCATCACTTCCGGGGCTTGCACCCGGTAACCAAGACTTCGGAGGAGGTCACCCATCCCAGAACTCCTCTGGCTCAAGCGCGCTTAACTGTGGAGTTTTCCCCACAATCAAGCCCACTTAACTTGCTACCCCATTTGCAATACCTTAGCAAGTATTAGTGCGTAAACCCGCATACTTAAATTCAAAAAAAGTCAAGGGATCTTTACTTGAATGGTTCATGAGGCACAATACTTGCTAAGGTTTTGCAAATGGGGTAGAAAGCTAAGTGGGCTTGATTGTGGGGAAAACTCCACAATTAAGCGCGCTTGAGCCAGAGGAGTTATGGGATGGGTGACCTCCTGGGAAGTCCTGGTTATCGGGTGCAAGCCCCGGAAGTGATGATTGGTGCTATGTGATTCATTTCACTAGTTTCAATCCCACTTCTTCACCCCTGTGAGCATCACCCGATGCAATGAGTGCTAAGTGAACTATTCAAAAATCATGAGAAATTAGTCAGTTACGACTACCTCTCATGGGAATGGTCATACGTGAATGACTTACTTAACGCAGTTGAATCCCAAAAATGATATCTAATATAATGCACTACGTAAACCCCCATACTTAAATTCAAAAAGAGTCAAGGGATCTCTACTTGAATGGTTCATGAGGCACAATACTTGCTAAGGTTTTGCAAATGGGGTAGCAAGCTAAGTGGGCTTGATTGTGGGGAAAACTCCACAGTTAAGCGCGCTTGAGCCAGAGGAGTTCTGGGATGGGTGACCTCCTGGGAAGTCCTGGTTACCGGGTGCAAGCCCCGGAAGTGATGATTGATGCTATGTGATTCATTTCACTAGTTTCAATCCCACTTCTTCACTCCTGTGAGCATCACCCGATGCAATGAGTGCTAAGTGAACTATTCAAAAATCATGAGAAATTAGTCAGTTACGACTACCTCTCATGGGAAAGGTCATATGTGAATGACTTACTTAACACAGTTGAATCCCAAAAATGATATCTAATATAATGCACTGCGTAAACCCCCATACTTAAGTTTTGTATTTCTTCAAAAGACTATATAAATCCAAAACTAAAAGTGATCCCCACTATAACAAGGAAAGTATTATATTTTTGTGTATATATATAATATATCAAACATTTCAATTATTTAAATCCAATGTCAATTATTTATATCTACTCATTTGTATAATAATTTGCAAGGCTGTTGAACTAAATCCTAATAGAAATTAAGTTTAAATTCTTATATAAGACACTAATAAATATGTATTTCAGAGGGAATTATTACTTAAATAATGTAATTATGTGGCAAATATTTTGAATTTGAGAGAATATGATATTCTTGAAAAATCAAGCTAGTGATTACCAAATTGAAGGGCCAAATTTATTTCATGAAAGAAAACAAACTCTATATCTATAAATTTATACAAATTTAATCAACTATAAGATAAATTGTGATTAAAGAACCATATAATACATAAACACACACTCCATGATACAACAAGGAACCTATTCAACTAATTTTTAAATGTTAATACTTGAAAGCCTACTATACAAAATCAAATTAGCTAGAAAAGTTTTTCTTCATTAGAAGCACCACATCATTTAACCTTTTAGAACACGTAGCTAAATTACTATAAACAATAGTAATAAGATTTGTTTTGAAGGAATAACTTATCATAACAATAAATAATTTCACAATTTCAAATAAAAAGTGGAAGAAATGTGGGATGAGAAGGACAATGAAATTGTTGATAAGGTAACAAAAAAAAATCAAGAGATAGAGGTTTTAGTGGATTTAGAGAACAAGGAAGATGCTTTAAGGTCTTATCAACAATGAATGTGCATTGTTATCATTTGTGGTGAAGAGCGAAACAAATGGTTTGAGTGATTTTTTGGGAGAATGTACATGGAAATTTTAGCATAACAATCAAGTAGTGCATGAGGGGTAAGAGGACTTCAAAAACTATATGTTTCTACAAGGAACCTTTTTTATGCACATGCAAAGATGGATATCCAATGTCTTTTATGTTTTCAATTATTTTCATCAAATCTTGACAAAGTTTAAAATAAAGAACTACTCTTTTTTACTTTTGAACCTTATTTTACAATATATTTCACGATTACATGTTGAGAAACAACTAGATGAATTTAATCGACATTAGATTGCCACAATTTAAGAACATTAACATTGTAAACATTTCTAGCATATCATCAATACATGCATGCTAATTTATTTCTTTTGCATTTATTATTTATGAATTTAATATTGATTAATTACATGAGTCTTCCCTAGAAAATTATAGTTATATTCAAAAATACACTCCATTTTGTGCAAGCACGAATCTACACTACACTTTGTATGTCTTTAAAAAACTTGTTATTTTAAAAAAAAAATCTCATAACCTTCATGTGAGAATTGAAAGAAGAAACTTGTGAGGTTTCCAAAGGTAGGGATCATCATTTAAGATTCAAAGAACCATTAAGTGGTATATATGATGATGAATGTTATGAAAGTTTAATGTTGTCATATATGTTTAACAAAGAATGTCTTCTTAGTTCATGCACATTCGAGGTAGGGATATTCTTGCTCCTAGATATTGACCCATTTTCTCTCTTTTAACTCCTACTTGGGATATCAAACATTAATGGAACTAATATTTATATATTTTGGAGTACCTATGTGACAACCATTTTTTCTAATCCCTCTTGTAAATAAATTTCCATGAATTGTAATTCATGTAAATAATATATTGAAATTATGTTCCAATGGTTTTCATTGGTTAAATAACATCCTTAGTTTTTGTGGGTTATCTTAAACCATTGAAATTCAAACGAAGTTCATAATTTGCATGAATTCAAGTGGTTTCAAAAAATTCCAATAAACCACGGTTTCAAGTAATTTTCAATAATTTTCATGATTTCAAGTGGGTTTCAATATTCTGCATGGTTTCAATTGGTTTTAAATAATTTTCATGGTTTCGAGTGGTTTTCTTTAGTTGATGTCACATCTCATTTTTTAACTACAAGTATTACTTTCAATGTTTATTTTATCTTAGTTTTATTATTTCATTCTCCATTTGTTTCTGGCTTTCAATCATAGTTCCTAATGCATACAATATGGAGCAAGTAATATGAGAAGTGAGACAATCTAAATTACCTATATTTGCATGAGTCTCTTGAATTGCATGATCTTCTTGTTCTCTCAATGTTTGACATCTTTTTCTCATCCTTTCTGTAGCTTTCTTTCTGTAGTCTAGTATAGAGGAGATGTGTAGGCATAATGTAAGAAATATGTGCAGTCGTAACGAAGAAAGTTTATCAACATTTTTAAATGTGAGAAAAATATATATATATATATATCGAGAAAAAAAATAATTAAAAAAATAAAAATAAAAAAATCTCGAATATATAAAAAATGTAAAATATAAACCAACCTCAAATAATTTTACCTGACAATGATCTATCTTAGTCATCTTAATTTATAAAAGAAAATTGAACAAACAAAAATTAATAAATTAAATAAAAACAAAGTAGAAAAGCATGGGATTTAACAAGAGGATGAGAAAAATCTAATAGATCAACCAAACCATGGACAATAACACAATCAAATCCAATGAGTAAAAATGATTGGTTTAATAAGTTATAACTCAAGTGATATTTATTTATAATATTTAATTTAATAGAAATTAAAAAAACAAAATGCAGGCTTCTGTGATTCATGATTTATACCACGTATTTTTCGAAAGTAATCACATATAGATTTTAAGGTCGGCACATTTCGAACCACTTACTGTGGTTCATCGAAGAAAAATAAATTAAAAAATCCATCTTTCACTAATATTTTTAAATCAATTAAAAATAATAAAAAATAATTAATATATTAATGTAACCATCAAAATTTAACATAGGAATAATTTTGTTTACAAATTGTGTGCAGTGCATTAAAATAATTACTATAGAATATAAGTATACATATTAATGATTTAATAAGTATATGAGAGACCCACTAAACACTTTAACAATAATTATAGTAAATAATATATATTCAACTATGCAAAGATCCAGTCCAACATCAGCGCAACAAACATATTGAACTGCACATGCACTTCATCAGAAAGCTCATTCATGACCATGTTCTTGAAGTGAAATATTGTTCAACAGATGATCAAATTGCAGACATCTTTACAAAGGCTCTCACAGAGGCGAATTTTACTAAACTTCGATTTATGGTTGGATTATAGGAAGTTGTCACTTGTAGGACTTTACAGGGTAAGTTCCTCAAAGAGAACACCAAATGACACCGCTCACAAACAGATCATAGATCAATACACCAGTATTGTTGATGTGGTTAAAACCCTCAAAGAGGGAAACAATCCACGACCTGAGCCAACGTGAACACTTCAGGCAATTTATTAATAAAAGAATGAAAATTTACATAAGCTTCTCTCATGAATGGTTACCCTACAAATGACCCTCAATGCTCTTAAAATAGAGATCATAGACCAATTAGGTGTTAAGCCACAGATCAAGTGTCGGTAATACCAGGGAGAGAATGAACCGTTGGATGACTACCTATTGTGACTGTCGGATTGTAAGTTACAAAAGTTCATAGTAAAGAAACACACTTTACCTAACTCTACACTAGACCAAGTTATACTTAACTATTTCTTATGTGTCGGACTATCCTAACATCCCCCCTTAAGAACAACTTGGGATAGGATTGAAGGATGTACAAATATGACACAATAGGAGAAGGAAGGAGACACTAGAGCCTATCCCCCCTTAGTGATGTAGGAATTTACAGGGTAAGTTCCTCAGATAGAACACCAAAGGACACTGCTCAGAAACAGATCATAGATTAATACACTAGTATTGTTGATGTGGTTAAAACCCTCAAAGAGAGAAACAGTCCACGACCTGAGTCAACATGGCCACTTCGGGAAATTTATTAATAAAAGAATGAAAATTTACTTAAGCTTCTCTCATGAACGATTACCCTACAAATGACCCTCCATGCTCTTTAAATAGAGACCATGGACCAATTGGGTATTAAGCCACAGATCAAGTGTCAGTAATACCGAGGAGAGAATGAACCATCAGATCACTACATATCGTTACTGTTGGATTGTAAGTTACAAAAGTACATAGTAAAGAAACACACTTTACCTAACTCTACGCTAGACTAAGTTATACTTAACTATTTCCTATGTGTCAGAATATCCTAACATCCCCCCTTAAGAGCAACTTGGGATAGGATTGAAGGATGTACAAATATGACACAATAGGAGAAGGAAGGAGGCACTAGAGCCTATCCCCCCTTAGTGACAACTTAATAAACTCCAACCATAAGTCGAAGTTTAGAAAACTTCACCTTTGAAAGATGTTTGCAACTTGATCATCTATTGAACAATATTTCACTTCAATAACATGATCATGAATGAGATTTCTGATGAAGTGCATGTGCAGTTCAATGTGTTTGTTGTGCTAATGTTGGACTGGACCTTTGCATAGTTGAATGGCACTTTGATTATCACACCAAAGTGTAGTTGGATGTTGCTGCTGAAAGCCAAGCTCTGACAAGATCTGACGAAGCCACATGGACTTCTTACTAGCTTCTACGACACCATGATATTTTGCTTCTGCTGAAGAAAGAGAAATGACACTTTGTTTCTTGCAAGCCCATGTAATAGGTCCTGAACCAAGAGTGAACACATAACCTGCAGTAGATTTCTGATCATCAGGGTCACTAGCTGAATCAAAATCATTGAAACCAACCAATAGAGGAGATTCTTATGGACTATAATGAATCCCAAACTGAACTGTACCTTGAATATAACTAAGTATTCTTTTAGCTTCTTTCTAAATTTTCATGTGGGTTTTTCATAAACTGAGCAATAAGGCCAATAGAAAAGGAAAGGTTAGGACGATTATGGGTCAGATACAAAAGTTTCCCTACAAGTTGACGATATAAGGTAGCAACTTTAGGGGAAGTACAAGTGAGTGAAAGTTTGGCTCCAGACTGAAAGGGAGAAGGGGCTGGCTTACAGCCTTCCATGTGAAAATGGCATAGAAGATCACAAGCATACTTGGACTGGGAAAGGGAAATACCTTCCTTGGATTGCAAGACTTGAAGACCAAGAAAATAATGCAAGTGTCCTAAGTCTGTCATTTCAAACTTCTTTTTAAGGTTGTACTTCACATGGTTTATAAGGTTGGGCTCACTACCAGTAAGGATAAGATCATCAACATAAAGAACAAGAATGATAAGAGACTTGCCCACTTTCTTGGTGTAGACAATATTGTAAGAATGACACCTAGAAAAGTCAGTTTCTAAAAGAAAGCTATCCTTTTTGGCATACCAAGCTCGAGGGGCTTGCTTGAGACCACATAGGGATTTCTTAAGCCGAGATACATGGCTGGATTCTGTTTGTATAAAGCCAGTAGGTTGTTCCATATAGATTTCTTCATGCAAATCTTCATGCAAGAAGGCAGATTTAACATCCATCTGATGCACTTCCCATTTGAAAGAGGTAGAAAGGGAAAGAACAAGGTGGATAGAATTCATTTTGGGAACAGGGGAGGAGGTTTCAGTATAGTCAATGTCTTCAACTTGTGAAAAACCCTTAGCAACAAGACGAGCTTTATGTTTATCAACTTTTCCATCTGGGCCATACTTGGTTTTGTAAACCCATTTGCATATAGCAAGTTTTCGTCCCTTTAGAAGAGGAACAAGATCCCATGTATCATTTGCCAATAATGAATGATATTCTTCATTCATAGCCACGTCCCAATCTAGATGGCCTGAAGCTTCTGCAAAGGTGTCAGGATCATAATTCGCTGAAGCTTGAGCGAGTAAAGAAGAGGCTCTATTGGACTGAGAACGTGTGCGACGCTGATCTGTAGGATCACTGACAAGAGCACCTACTGCATCTCGAGTAGCACAAACCCATTTTGTAAGCTGAGGAGTTGAAGGAGGATCCCGAGAAGGTGGGGAAGGATTGTCATCCTCGCTGCCATCATCTGAAGAAGAAATATTTTCAGAAGTAGAAGGGGTAGAGAGAGGTGGCACATCCGCCGAACTAGGCTCGTAGGCCGATATATTTTTAGAAAAATTTACATCTCTTCTAATGATAACATTTTTGGACTTAAGTGGAATAAGTCTGTATCCTTTGACATCTTTAGAATATCCAAAAAAAAATACATTTTTCATTCTTAGGTTCTAAAGCTTTATGTTTCTCATATGGAATATGGGCCCATGCTTCACTTCCAAAAACAAAAAAAGTAACTTACATCTGGTTTAATTGAGCTCCATGCTTCTTCTGGAGTGATATTATTTAAAACCTTAGTAGGAGTGCGATTTATTAGGTAATTTGCACAGTTAATTGCTTCTGCCCAAAAATTAAGACTAAGTCCTTTAGATTGAAGAATACAATTAGCCATTTCCTTTAAGGTGCGATTCTTCCTTTCAGCTACACCATTTTGTTGTGGAGTATATGGAACAGTATGTTGCATTTTAATTCCATTCTCAGTGCAAAAGTTGATGAATTTGTTGTTAACATATACTCCGCCATTATCAGATCTTAGCTTAAGAATTTGATGTCTATATTGTTTTTCAACAAATGCCTTAAAGGCCAAGAACATGTTCTTTTTTCTATGTAAGACTAATTCTATTAAAAAAACAAAATAAAGTTACAACGAGGCCCCGCCTCTACCTTTGTTTCTAGATTTCATCAAAATAGTTGAAGCTGCCCCAAATTGGGGAAACTAGCTTGACATTGCAAAAATAACCAGCATATAGCCCTTAACTATCATCAACATACATCCATACTTTGAACAACAGAAAAAGATAAATCTCAACATCTCTGGACTCAACAACAGAACAAAAAAATCATTGATCAGACAATCAAACTGCAAAAACATCAACTGACTGGACCAACCCATCATCAGCAGAAGGCAGATCTAGCTCGTGGGTGGCACCAAATGCCACAAGGCGTCACTTGTCATCTTCGTCGTCCGGTGTCTCCTCGACCACGAGGCAGGCGTACTGGTCCCATACTATACCTTTCCCTACCACATCGCTCTTCTCAACACCACCTGGCTACTCCTCTGCATGTTGGGTGCCGCTTGAGTTGCTAGCAAACCCCATTGTCAAGGCAGTGCCTACAGAGCTGCCACCAGCCCGCTGTATGTCACCTTCGTGAGCTTCTCCTCCATGCATTCTGCTATAACTGGAGCTTTGGCCAACGTCCTTCAGTTTTTCTTAGGACCTCGTCCCAAATGCCGAATTCGCACCTCCTGTGAGAGCTCTTCAGATTTTCTTGCTTGCTCCCTATTCAACTCATCTTCTTCAGTGAAGACGATGGTCACATTGGCAGTTATGATGGGTCTATTCAGACGGCTTTGGAACCTGAATTGGGTAACATGAGGGACAGGGCCAGGACGCAGCTGAGGAATTGCAGAGTGGAGCCTGAAATCGTTGGGCGAATCCATGGATGCCATCCCATGCCCCCGCCCACTGCGCGCATGGGGATGTCTAAGCGGTGACCTGGGAGGAGGAGGGTTTCCCTGGTGCTGAGGAGGAGAGGGGGGAGCCGAGCTCTACACTGCCTGAGGGCGAGTGCTGCCACCTCGAGTTCCTCCACGACGACTCCTCATTCGGTGCCTGACCATGCCCGTGAGGTCGGAGAGCAAATTAGCAGGGTAAGCAGTTGGGAGGGGAGACTGGTTATGAAAACAGGGCTCCTGAGAAGGATTTACAGGGCAAAGTTTGGAGTGGGAGAAATGGTGCCCATTTCCAAGATCAATGCAACAGAGGTGCCAGCAACGTCTCCCTGTCGCTATTCTGCTACAAGAGAATTCGGCCTACAGTGGACAGTAGCTAAGGAGTGGTGGATGAATTGAAGGCCCAGGGGCCGCCATTCTAATTTCAATTGTCTTCAGCTCTCGGCCTGAAAGGCCATTTATTGCAACCTGCATGCTGGCCAGGTTTCGTTTGCGATGAGCCTGGGTTAGAACGCGTTTCACTGGTTGACAGGTCCTTGCGCCGGTAGTTCTAATGGTTTTCATTAATGATCTTGGGAAACACTCGCATCCGGGTGGCAAGAACATGTTAAATACTTCACTCTTGAGTTTTAAGAAGTATACCCAAGTGCGTCTAGAGAAATCATCAATGAAAGTTAAGAAATACTTGTAGCCAAAGAATGAAACAACTGGAAGTGGACCTCATAAATCACTATGCACAAGCTGTAAAGGGGTTGAGGCATGCCAAGAGGCATGTTTTTCAAAACCATCTCGATGATGTTTTCTGAGTACATATTCGAAACAAACACCATCTCTGCAAGATACCATTGGAAGATCTGTCACCATATTTTCTTCACAAAGATTCTAAAGGGAGCAATAGTTTAAGTGACCAAATCACTCATGCCAAAGTTTGCTCACTTCATCGTTATGAGAAAAAAATACCGAGGGTAGATTTGACAACCCAAAGTTGTTAAACTTATACAACCTTGTAGAATCATCAGCAATGCCAGTAGCTAAAATCTATCTAGGATCTCTTAGGTCCTTAATTACAACATCCTGAGGTGAAAATTCAATGATTTTACCTTCACCTAAATGAGTTATCTGATATACAAATAGAAGGTTGTAGGATAAGGTTGGAACACATAATACATCATTAAATTTACCATTGTCTATATGAACAGTTCCAGTCCCTACAACACTAAGGGATCTACCATTACCAACATATATATTTTTGGTGTTACAATCATTTAAAGAAGAAAACATGGCTTTGTTTTTGGCCATGTGATAAGAAGCTCCAGAATCAATGAGCCACTCATGAGAATGAGAAGAAGAAGATACATTTAGTGCATAGCCAGACCGAGATGCTTGACAACCACATGTAGAAAGTGTTATTCCTGAAGATGAAGTTGAAGTTGAAGAGTGCTCCAAATGGATGTTATGCTTCTTCATTGTTGCCTTCAAGGCTTCCATCTTCTTAAATCATTTGAATTCTAAGTGGCCATCTCGATTACAAAAGTGGAAATGTCTATTAGTATTCTTCCCTTTGTTTTTATTTTCCTTATCATTTTGTTGAAATGATTTTTCATTTTGAGACTGAAATTTCTTGGGACCCTTGTTTGGTTTAGGACCATTCTTTTCAGGATACAACTTCTTAGTATTTTTTGAATTTGGTTGCTGCTGAGTGGCTAAGGCTTTCTTAGAAGAGTTTCCAAGATTAAGAAGACCAAGATGTAAGAGTTTTTCTTGTTCTCTTATTAAAGAATCACAAAAGGCATCAAAGGAAGGGGACTTGTAGTCTTGTCCTTAAGAAATGAAGGCTTCTCTTGTAGAATGGAAGGTGGAAACAAACACAGAGTAGGCTAGTCCCAACTTAGTAAGAATGGAATAGATAAGGTTACCATCTTTTTTCTTAACCTTAACACCTTCCAAGAGAAGTCTAAGGGTCATGAACTTAGACAAAAAATCTTCAATGGAAGAGAAATTATTGGGGTCCAATGTAAGCAACTCATTTTTGAGTTGATGGGCTCTAAGTTCATTTTTAATTCCAAAAACTTTAGTGATTTGTTTCATTGCTTCATTAGGAGTATCAAGTTCTACGATATGGAATCTAAGGTCTGGAGAAATAGACATCCCTATCAACCTACGTGCTTGATCTTGCCTATTTTACCATTTGGTTGACTCATCTTCATCTTTTGGTTTGGTTTCTTGGCCTGAGGCTATTCAGTAAAGACCTTTACTTCTAAGTAAATCCATAATGTAGGACCACCATTGGAAGTAGTTGGCGTTGTCAAGAATAACTTGGCATGGACTTTCCATTTTAATAGAAATTGAAGCTATAGATGTTGAAACTAAGTGTTCCCATGGAAAGATATCAAAAAATTAGGCTGATTAAAAAGAAATGGCTTTGAAAACGGCTTCCGTATGAACAAGTTATGGCTTTTTGAATAAAAGTTGTTGAAGATGCCAACGAAGTGCAGGAATGTATGGAAATGAATGATAATGTTATATTTAAAAAAATCCGCCCCCTTTCCAAAATTAATCTAATTATCTCAACAAAAAGAAAGACTTGAACTCAAGACCTCTACTCTCATAAAGTAGCTTTGGACCAAGTGAGCTAGATTAAAAGGTTAGTAATTTTTGGAAAAGAGGAAGGGGGGCCTTATTTTTTTAGTCACTGAAGGTTTGGGATGCGTGCTTACTTGAGAAAGATATTTTTTGCCTACAAAACAAAAAACACAAAACCTAACACAGACATACAAAAAAACAAACCTTATGGCTTGAAGTTAGCTTTAGCCGGAAACTAAATATTTTCCTCAATGTTTCTGATTTTCCGAGATCACACTAAGGCGCGTCGGAAAAGAGCATACGCATGAGAAAATCCTTCCTTTCTGTTTCTAGTTTGCCCAAATTGCACAGAGTCATGGGGAAAAGAGCATACACAGAAATGAAAGGTATAGATCCGGTAATAAAAAAACAAAGAGCTAAATAAACTGAAATAAACAGAGAGAAAATGACTAAAAACTGCAAATAAACATTGTATGCCTCTAGATCTTACAATGACATAGCTAGGGCTACCAGAAACCTTTTCGCGTCAAACAAAAGGGGTTCCTAACTGGAACAAATGCTCCTAACACAATAGAGTAGTCCTCGCAACCCGAAAGTAGTCAGTGACAGTAGATCTAGGAAACGACAGTCAGATGTAGTTCTATCGGCTTCAGACTTCGCTCACCAATGGATGCAGCCCTGAATAGCTTCGATACCATGTAGGAATTTACAGGGTAAGTTCCTCAGACAGAACACCAAAGGACACTTCTCACAAACAGATCACAAATCAATACACCGGTATTTTTGATGTGGTTAAAACCCTCAGAGAGGGAAATAGTCCACGACCTGAGCCAACGCGGCCACTTCAGACAATTTATTAATAAAAGAATGAAAATTTACATAAGCTTCTCCCATGAACGGTTACCCTACAAATGACCCTCTATGCTCTTTAAATAGAGATCATGGACTAATCGGGTGTTAAGCCACGGATCAAGTGTTGGTAATACCGAGGAGAGAATGAACCGTCGGATCACTACATATCGTGATCGTCAGATTGTAAGTTACAAAAGTACATAGTAAAGAAACACACTTACCTAAATCTACACTAGACCAAGTTATACTTAACTATTTCCTATGTGTTAGAATATCCTAACATTTTCATCTCAATTTATAAGGAAAATAATAAAAATAAAAATAAATAAATCAAGAATTAAACATTATCATTTATAAATGGATTAATAATTAAAAGTTATGACATTTTTTTTATCAATATTGTGAATTAAGTTCAGGTAAGTCTAATTAATAGATGGAATGGTTGTGTTCAAAGTATTTTTTTGGTCAATTTAATTTAAAATGAAGTACAAATAAAAGTCATATTTTTAAATTGCTTAATTTGAAAGATCATAGGCTTCATGGTTTTTCAGCGTGCATAACTATCCATCTATGCATTCAAAACTGTATTTTAAACAACCAGAAATCACAATCTTATTAGAAATAGTATTGCTAGACTTCAGCGAAAAATCCATTTCATCTATTAATTAGATTACACCAAATTAAATTTAATATAATAATTAGAGTTTATTAATTTACAAGTTTAAATTTCAGCAATTAAAATTAATAATTTAAAAATATAATAAATACTTATTTGTTATATTTTTTTCAAAAATTTCAAAAATTACTATTAATAATTATATTAATTTATAAAAATAATATTTAGGAAACAAAAGGCTAGTACTTAATACTTAAGTATATTTAAGGCATGAAATAAAAATTATAAGTTATGTTACTTCTAAGGACAAGCTAGATCCATTTTAAGAAGGATCGAATCTTTTGAGATACAAAACTCTTTTAAAGTGAAAATATATTTGATCATTTTTTGCCCTTGGTATAATTGGAGTTAAGATGGATTTAAGCTAGTTTTAATATTAGAAATGTGAGATATATCATGGAGTAAATGTTCCGATATTTATGATGGATGGATGACTATCAAGATTTTCAAACAATTAAATATTTATCGATGTGTTGATTTTATTGTTAAATGGAAAATTAATTTGTTTATATATCTATCTATATATATATATATATATATATATATATATATATATATATATATATATATATATATCCAAAAGACATTCTCATTTACAATATGGATCACAAAATTATGAGATCTAACAATATAAAATGTTACCAATAATTAATTAATAATTTGATAATTACTAAATCATATAAAAACCACTTAATCAATGCTACAGAAAATTTGTTTACCAAATTAAAATAATAACAATAAGATTATGTCGAGTTATTCATGTTTATAACTTAATCTTCTTATTTTTCAGAAGGAAATAAACACTGGCACCTTTTATTAAAAATAGGTAGTTCCAGTACATGTTCATAATCAAAAGTTCCAAATAACAAAATGAGAACAAGATATATGAGAAGTATTGTCAAAATAGGACCAAACTGCAATTCAAAAAACCAGTGAGGCTAAATTAGTTTGTACCAAGTAACTCTGTCCATATTGCCTCGATTTACTAAAACATAGAAACAAGACTAGTATCCCCAAAGTTATAAAGGGTTCCAATCTGAATAAACAAAAAAAACTAGTTCACGTGTATAATACTAATGATATGTAAAAAAGACCAAACAGTCCCAAAAAAAACCAGACAGTCCAGGAACCAGTTATGGCACATCGAAATTTCCCTCTGCCATCAGCTTGCCCTCCACAAAAAAAATGTTTTGGATTGAGCTAGGAGCAACTACCAAACCTTGCTTTGAGAGGCTATCTGCCATTGTGTTGCACTCCCCATAGATATGAGAAATGATGATATGCTCAAAGGAGCACACCAATAGCTTAATACGATTCATCCATATTGCTAAAGAAGGGGACGAGAAGGTGGAATGCCCTACCACTGCATCAATAGTTGATCTAGAGTCCCATTAAACAAAAAGATTTTGCATTTGAAGTCGCTTAGTTCAAACCAATAGACCCTAGAGTGCAAGTAACTCAACCTTTTGATTTTTACCATACTTGCCAAACCAGAAAATAAGAAAGTGTATGTGAGGATTAATCCTTCGCCACACATCACAACCACATCTACTATCATGAACCACACCATCAAAGAAAATTGCAGAAAAAACCACCTGCAATGGAGGAGATAAAGATGTGGAAAAAATACCACCTTGCAAGGGAATCCCCCCTCTCATAACCAAACCACCTGCAATGGAGGAGATAAAGATGTGGAAAAAATACCACCTTGCAAGGGAATCCCCCTCTGATAACCAAACCAATATTTTAGAGAAAATGTTATGGATAATGGGAGGCTTATTCGAAGATAGAAATATTTCTAGCTTTCCAAATCTACCATATTGTGTATAGAGGTAGAACTTTATATCTCCCTTTCCTGTTAAACCATCACTTGAACCAAGACTCCAATGAATCGAAAGAACCCACCTTGGAAATGTGTACATTCTTCATAATTCATGCCCAAACCTCCACAAACATGGGACTTTGAATAAAGATATGTGTAACACTCTCCTGAGCCTTATGATATAATAATAAGAATCCCCTTTTGTAGATATTGTCCCAGGTGAGAATTTTTTTTTCCATGCCAACCAACAAAAAATGACTAGTTTAAAACGAACATGCGACCTCCACACTTTCCTGTAACAGAAAATGTTATTTATTAGAATGACATAATTTGAAATATGTTGGTAAACCTCTGAGACCACCACCAAACCCTGCTTCAATACATCATTCCACACCAGAGAATCACCTGATTTCTTTTTCATGAAGCCAGCATACTTGAACTCTTGTATGTGGCGATGCCAGGTGGACACATGACCTCTTGATAAACCAATATCATATTCTTTTCCATATCGGATAGGGGAAATTCAAGAAAAAAATATCTCTATTGTGTAAAGCAGAAATAAAATCAATATTGTAAAAAAGGAGATGGAGCAACACCTAAAATGAAATCCAAACCAATCAAAATTTGGTTCCCCTTTCCAAAATACTAGGACATCTAGATTCAATACTCTAAAAAAAACTCAAAAAATAAAATAAATTGTAATCTTTAAAAATCTTAAAAAAACAAAAAAACAATTTGATTAAACCACTCTACTCTATAATGTTAAAAAAACATATTTTTTCAGTACGTAGAAAAAAACATTGTTATTCTGGAAAAACATTGGTAAAAAGTTAATCATCTCACCCGAAGGAAAAAAACCAAAAACCACCATTTGGTTTGTAATAATCCAAGCCAAATCCACCATATACAGATTTTGTCATTTAAGCGGCTGCCAAATCTCTGGCATTCAATTTCCAAAACCAGCCCGTTAGAAATCGCCGCCAAAGTCACTGCCATCCTCATAATAACCATCATCAAACCCTGCATTGAAATATTGAAGATTTTGAATGATATTGTCCTTTCATTAAAAGGGGAATAGTTATAATTATCTATGTTACTAAAGCTCTATTGGAAACTGAAGAAAGGTGAGGCTTTGTCAACAAACCATAGACTCAATTATACTATAGGTGTTTCGCAATTGACTATTTTTGAGCTGCATCTAATGTATTAAAAGAAAGATTTAATGGGCAGATTTCTTTTGCGGCACGAGAATCTCGCTTTGCTAAAACCATAAAATTTTAGTATATCGACTTGCAAGTAGTTGGATGTACTCTTGGTATTATAGTGGCAATTACGAAGATTGATCCTAAGTCTATCATAAATTAAGACTCGCAGTTACCGATTCCTCATAAGTACTAGTAATTGATTAGTTCAATTACCAAATTGGTGAGCTCCAGTATTGTAGCAATAATGCTACAACTCCTGGGGCTTCCTGTCTCTCATTTTATCAACCCGGTAGTTCGTACAAACTTGGAAACGACGGTGCTATATGCACAAGTACTAGCTCTTGTCGCAGCTGTCACTTGGTCAGCTGGCACAAGTCCGCTAGGGCTCAAGCCAACTTCTATAGGCTCTCAGAAGAAGCTTGCTAATCGATGGACGAAAGCTAATCTCAAAGGAAAGCTACTTTACTTGACAAAAATGAACTGAAAGCAAATCAAAGCATGTAAACCTAGGAAACCCTAATTTAACTAGTCTGACCTCTACAATGCAAGGAATGTAAATGCAACTTCTACCAATGTTGTCACTACCTCTAATAAATGAAAATGCATGGATCTAAACTACTTGCATCATGAAAGTTATGTTTTTGTGTTTTTCCTTTAAGTGCGTGGAATGATGGCGATCTTGTGCTAACTAGGGTTTGGTTGTGCAGATGGGATGGAGAAGGAAGGAAAGCGTGGGATAGGTTGGGGAGGCTAGGAGAGGTCCCTCGGGATACTTAGCACCCATCCACAGAGGTTCCTCGCATTCATATGCTCAGCAACCGAGAGAGTGGCCTCCTACAGGATGGCTGTGGAGAATCCTACAGGATACTCTGTTTTCTACAAGATGTCTACAAATGGCTACAGGATGACCTACCGTGAGTGTTTGGAGTGATGGAGGGATGATGAAATGGTAGAGGGAGATGTGTAAGGTAGGAATGAGGCTGGTGATGGCTTTAGAAGTGGAAGAATAGGATGGGAAGTGAGTGTAGGGAGGAGGATGGAAAGGTAAAGGGTTATGTCAACGAAAGGCTAGAGAATGGAAGTACGTGAGGAGTGAAAGACTTTGTGAGATAACAGAGCGGAGCAGGGGTCAAAGAGATGTCTGCATGCGTGATCAAGATGGAGGACAAAGTGATGGAACGAGAGAGAGCAGTGTAAGTGAAACAAATGCTTATGACTGTCACTCAACCAAAAATGCATCAACCTAAACTACCTATGCTTGTAAATTCAATGAGCAGCAATCTAAACGTGAAGGAGAATGTGCATGAAGCTGTGGTAAGGGAGTGTGGTGCAGGTGTGAATCATGTGGAAGCATCTAACATAACGTGACTGTGTTTGCAGCAACCATGGAATAAAGAAATGCGTATTTTTGGTGGTTAATCATGGACTTCACTCCAATCCCAGATGAGACGGCCGTGAGCCTTAACAACCTTTTTGTTGGAGCTCCAATCGATTATATCTATCCTCTGCTACACTAAGCAAGTGGAAACAAATTCACCATAAGCAATCTCCTATCTAACTCATGAAAAAGACCAACTCAACAATCTGTAATTCGAATTGCATGTGTAAATGAAAAGCTCAAAGTGCTGAAATGAAATGGAAACAACACTACAGCAGAGGGGATCTATGGCTCTCAGGTTGGGCCCTAACCTGAGAGCTATAGTCTCCTTAAGAAAAACTCAGAACTAGATCACAAACTGCCTTCTTTATTCATAACTGATATCATGCCAAATTGGCTTACAAAAAGGAACGAAAACTGAACTGTGCTCCAAAATTACAATAGCAATACGAGAGTTTCAACAACCTATCTAAGGCTAAAGCCTCCATACTTATACAAAACGATGATCCAACAAGTATCCTTCATTTTAGGAGCTCGGCTGTCCAACTAGAGTTTAACTGCTGATCCTGTAGGGTGGTCATAATTGCTGTTCCTGTAGAGCAGTTTATAACTGTTGTTCCTGTAGAACAGCTGGCTGCTTTCTAAGCTCGGAGGGGAGATGGATTAGAGCTCGGAGTTCTTGATGGGAATCAAGAGGGATGTCCCTAGAACCATGGACCTCCTCTCCCAAAACCCGCAGTGCCACCTCGTTGTCTCCTTATCTCCTTTTTCGTTGTCTTTTGCTCCCTTTTAATGCCAAAACCTGGAATCATAATGCATTAGTCACGTAGAGAGAGTGCCTACCCTTCCTCCTACAAACAACATGAATAAACTAAGAAATGCATGCATAAGCAATAAAAAATGAATGGTTTGAGCAAGTAGAATAGGCCAAAATGAGCCCAAATTGTACCAAAATTGGGGCTCATCATCACCCCCCAGCTGAACCATTTGCTCATCCTTGAGCAACTTAGTCAAGATCCTCATCCTTCATGGCTTGCACTGCTCCCCTTACATCCCAAGCTTCTGTGGTGATGTCTTCTTGGTCGGTATGAAACCCTGCTGTGTTTTCTACTTTTTCCCATTGTGCCTGGTCATCCTTTTCTGTACTTCCTTCGACCAATCCTAGCAACAATGGAGGGCTGAGTTTAAGGCCAATCCAACTGACCTGAAGTCTTTGCATGGATCTCTTGTAAAGGTCTACTCTTGCCAATGCTTCCCTCATTCTGGTCGGGGTATGGTACTCCCGGATCTTCAAACTATGTGCCAAGGCATGCCACCTACGTGCACAAGCCTGGGCAGCAGTTTCCCCCAATAATCTGTCCATGTCCTCAAAGTGGGCTATTGCTTGGGCTTGCTGGTCCATAAATTTCAAGGAAGCTGTGGGATCATTGGATAACTACTGGCGGGCTGAGATGAGGGCAACCGGATCCTCTGGTTCTGCCCGAATGTACAGTGGCTCCCTCACTTCTCGGCTCATGATCGATTTTTCTTCAGTGGCCCTCTGATCCTCATGATTCAGCCACGAAGCAAACGCCATCAACTGTAGATCGTCCAAGGCGATATTGGGATCCCAAGAGACTTCATTGGGAAAAACCAGATTGTGGATGTAGAATTCTGCTAGCTTGGCTTTGTCCTCTGCTGAGCTAGTACTGCATATTTCAGCGAATTGCTGTGGGTTATGGATCTGCTCAATACCTCTTTGTGCTAGTGTGTTTATCTGGAACTGTAGCCACTGATCCTTTAAGTAAAACCCATAAGACTTTGCAGGATGTTTGCACTGCAGGGCCTCCATGGCCCAACTGGCCATGCAAGCCAATTGTGTTTCCTTTTGTTGCAGTTGTTCCTTTAAGGCCTGCACTTCAATTCTTATCTGTTGTTCTTCTTCCTGTAGAAGTGTCTTTGGCTCTTCAAGATTGGTGATCAGCTCCTTCTTGCCTTCTTGTTCATTTGTGATGCCCTTGGAGGATGTTTCTGCCCCTGCCTTGAGTTCTTGTAGCTGCAACCTTAACTTCTGGTTTTCTTCCTGTAGAAGTGCCTGCTGGCAACTAGCCACATGTTTGGCCATGGTGAACTCGCTCCTGACTTCCCTGAGCTGATCTTGTAGAGGGCCTATGTCCCCCACCCCCTTTTGATTTGGCAATTTGCATCCATGTATGGGAGCGAACTCTTTCTTTCTCTAAATTCAAAGAATAGGGGTACAGTAAATTTTTGTTGGATGATCTTGCCCGCCTCCAAGAAGGTATAATATGAATTCATATTGGGCGAAGGGCTAGGTTCGGGTATATGTTCTCTTGCTGTTTCTTCAGCTAGTTCTGCCTCATCTGCCCCTGGTGATGAGGGTCCTCCTTCTTCTCTTTGTTCGGTTTCCTGTAGTCGAGCCAAGGTATCCTGTAGGACGTTTTCAGCTTCCTGTAGCCTGGTTTTCTCGTCCAACAGGTCCACTCGGTCTTGCCATGTGCTCTTCTTCGGACTTCCCTTTTCGTAGGTAACTGTGACCTTTGAGGGGGATTTTTCTTTGGGAGAATCAGGGGTGTCCTTAATGACAATTGGGCTGCTGGACTGCTTCTGTGGCTTCCCTGTTTTTATCCGAACACTTCTCCGTGCTTTGAAGTAGAGAGGGGGGTCCCTCTTCCTCTTTCCTTTTGGCTTAGGTGGCGTACTGAGGCCAGCTAATACAGCCGCTACCTCTCGGGCTAAAACATCCACCTTCTGCTCCTCAGATTTTGGTTTTGCATGGCTTCCTGTAGAAGCCTGTTTTTGCACTTTTGTGCTTCCTGTAGAAGCTGTTATCGGGCTTCCTGTAGAAGCCTTGGTCTTTGCTTTTGGGCTTCCTGTAGAAGCCTTGGTCTTCTTTCCTGTCGTGGCAGGCGTCTTCACATCTACTTGCTTTGCTGTAGGGGTTTGATCCTTTTGTTTGCTTGTGGGTGCTGAAGGGGTAATTGGGCTGACATGGCCTGCCCCAGCTTTGTCTCTTCTGCTTTTTGACCGTATTTCTCTTGCTGACGGGATGGGGGAGTCAGCTTTTTCTTCAGCCTCCTTTTCTTCAACCCCCGCTTCCTTGTCTTCACTCCTGGAGGAGCCACTATCTTCGATCAACATTTTAATGTCCCCATCTCGTGTTAGATTCCTAAATGACTCCCAGGAGAGGGGAACTTTATATGCGTGCAGTGCATCCTCCACAAGCAATTTTATTAACCCATGATGGGCTATCTGATCAGGGATGCCCTGTCTTAGCTTTGTAGCACACTCCATTAGGGACTGCAGGAGATAATAAGGGATGCTTAGTTTTTTCTCTACAGGAAGGTCAATTCCATGCCTTAACTCAGTGAGGAGCCGGAAGTGATATGCATACACGATACTGAACCGGCCTTCACAAGTAATATATTTCATAATTTGCAGACTGACTTCGTTCCATGGTGGTGACAGGTTGGTCCTCCTCACCCCATTTTTATCCTCAGAGAATTCTTCCTCAGGTGTGAAAAACTCCTTCTTTGCTTGCTGGCTCCACTTCCGCTCTTCTTTATCCCACGGCAGACCCATGGGCAGTTCTGTGATTCGACTTATATGCTCTGGGGTGAGTTGGAGGCTGAGACCTCTGAAGCTTACCGTGGCCAGTGTCAGGGATTTAGGCTTCAAGGCCTGCAAGAATTCCTCGGCTACTTCATCATCGTAGCCTTGTAGCTTATCACAAAAAGGCATCCATTGTGCCCTGGTAAAGAGATCTACCACTGTTGGATTTCTCCTTAATTTGGCGGAATCTGTGGGTTCTCGCCTGATAAACCCACCAGGCATGACGAACACGGTGGTTTTGACCACAGGTGGTAAATACAAAGGGAATTCGGTCTTATAGACAGAGCATGCAATGAATTCACAAAACCACAGTCTAATTATACCTCTATCCTGTAGAAGCGATAGTATGGGCACGGCAATCCAATATTTTTTTTTTTACGACCAGACTGTGAATAATGACCTTGCCACCTTTGAAAACCAATTGCGGAAGGCGTTTCAGGGTTACCTCTTTTCCGCCACCTTTTTTACGTGAAGACTTCACCTTCCTGTAGAGACTGCTTTCCTGTAGATACTGCTTCCTGTAGGACTGCGTTCCTGTAGAAACTGTTCCTGTAGGAGCAGTGCGCAGACTTCGGGGGGACCTATAGTTGGACAGCGGTCGAGAGGTGCCTTACCAGCGTTCAGGTAGCCGAGAGCTTGGCGTATCAACATGCAGAGGTAATCAGAGGAGCTACTCGAGTTTTGAAGTGAGGTTGATGGATATACACGCTTAATCGAGCTGATTAGATTTTGAATCGGCGCATT
The DNA here is from genome assembly GCA_031772625.1 of Pinus tabuliformis. Taxonomy (NCBI): domain Eukaryota; kingdom Viridiplantae; phylum Streptophyta; class Pinopsida; order Pinales; family Pinaceae; genus Pinus; species Pinus tabuliformis. Next base: position 289,270,510 of record CM062808.1, on the reverse strand, counting down.
TCGTGGCGCGGGGGGTGAGCTGTCCCCGCCGGACCGTTGGGTGACGTCACCAATCATCCGCCTGCACATTCGCTTGCTGCCGCATTCATTCCCACAGATCTGCCGCCGCCCTTTTCGGTTAAACTCGTTTCACGGTTGACGGGACTAATCTTCACGTGCGTGCTACGTGTGTCTTTTGTCGTGGCTGCCACCTCATCATCTGACTATCCCTTCACTAGCCGATGTGGCCAGTCAACTGGCCTTACGGCCGCTCAACCATTCACCTTTATGCCATGCAAAACAAATCAAAGTAATATCCATGCGATTTGATGGAGAGAAGGATTAGAACACTTACCTGCGCGCGTCTGCATATGATTTTCAGGTTTTTGGACGACGGATCTACCTGCTGCATGTGGCTTACACAGTCCCGGAGGCTCGTGGTTACAGGATGCTGGCGCTGTGGTGGACGTTCTGGTTGCATGCGCCCGCGTTTTGCTTGCAGATGGCTGGGCGATGAATGGCATCCACTCCTGCAGGTTTGACTGCTACAGGATTCCCGCGGGAGCCTTGCAACAGTCTCACCTCCTTGGGTGCATGCTACATGCTGGCGGTTCTGGCTTCTCGATCACGATCCCAGCGCTTCTGATGCATAACATGGATGTGGTATGGCTCTCGGTGCTTGGTTTTTCTTCGACAGATGTTTTTTCACGAGAACTCATTGCTTTGTTGTGCTGCTGCAGGGATCTTGGTTGCATGGCGACGAGGATGGTGGAACAAGATAATAGCAATGTTCAGGGGGGCCATCAGTGGCATGCATGCATTCAATCCACTCCTCAGTCGCTATATCTTCATTTGAAACACATTTCGGCCGTCGCAACCTTCTACAGGAAGTTTCCTGTAGAACACAGAGCTTCCTGTAGAAATTTTTCACTTTCCTGTAGAAGATCCGCGTCTTCCTGTAGGAAGACTGTCTGTTCCTGTAGAAAACTGTATCTTCTTGTAGAAGATCCAAATCATGATAAAAATTGCACATACCTTGAAAAACATTGTTATTCTTGGAGGAGGTGTTGATGACATCCTTTGATAGCATGATGAAGGCCCCTGGCTTGGAGTGGAGAGGCTTCTTCTCCTCCATAGAACATCTGCATGCAAAACTTTGATTGTGCTTATTGTTTTTTTCTTTTTTTTCTCTCTTTTTTTTTTTTTTTTTTTTTGAAAAGATAGCAGGGGCGCCCCAAAGAGGTTTTCACCCTTGCTACCTGCCTTGAGCACCTCAAAGAGGTTTTCACTCAAGGATCTTTTTTAAACTTTCTTTTTTTTTTTTTTTTTTGAAAGACAATAGGAGCGCCTCAATGAGGTTTTCACCCCTACTGCCTGCCTTGGGCGCCTCAGAGAGGTTTTCACCCAAGGATCTTTATTTTTTTCTCTTTTTTTCCTCTTTTTTTTTCTTCAGGGTATGCCCAAAGTGGAGGCAGAACCCTTCTCTATGACCAAAACAGATTTCTCCATAGTGCTGATAAACTCTTGTCTTGAGAGAGGTCTTCTGTAGATCTTCAATTGGTGCCCATTGACAAGCATGGGAATGGCTTCCTCATCAATGGTTCGAATGAGGACAGATCCATTGTCATGGCACTGCTCCACTACATATGGTCCTAGCCATCTGGTTCTCAACTTCCCCTTGAAATCTTTGAATCTGGAGTCATACAACAAAGCCCAATCTCCCGGCTGAAATTGCTTGTCATGAAGATGTTGGTCATGCCACACCTTCCTCTGAAGTTGAACCACTTCTGAGTGAAGGAGGGCCTACATGCGGTGCTCATCCAGTCCATTCAGCTGCAACAACCTTTCTTGCTGTGCATGGCTGAGATCTAGGTCCAGCTGAGCTGCCATCCTCAAAGTGTTATACTCAAACTCAATGGACAATAAAGCTTTCTTCCCATAGACCAGCTCATAAGGTGTGAAGCCGGTGGTGGTCTTCCAAGTGGTGTTGTAAGCCCATGTGGCCTCAACCAGGCGATCCGCCCAGTCCTTTCTGCTGCTGCTCACCACTTTGGTCAAGATCCCTTCTAATGTTCTATTGGTGACTTCCACCTGCCCATTTGCTTGAGGGTGATAGGGGGTGGAAGTCCTGTGCTTGATCTTGTGATGAGCTAGAAGATCTTCAACCAAGTGGGAGGTGAACTGGCTCCCTTGATCGGTGACCAGCTCTCTTGGATAGCCAAACTTATAGAAGATGTTCTCTCTCAAGAACTCGGCCACTTTTTCTTCTGTTGCTGCTTTGATGGCTTTGGTCTCTGCCCACTTCGTCAGGTAGTCAGTGCACACAATGATGTAGGATCTTTGCCTCGAAGAGGGATTGATTGGACCCACAAAGTCCATGCCCCACTTCTCAAATGGCTCAAGAGTCACTTGAGGTTGGAGAGGCATCTCATCCCTTTGGGTCGGTTTCCCCATTCTTTGGCATTGGTCGCACTGGCTGACATATGTTCTGACATCTTGATGCAGTGTGGGCCAATAGTAGCCTGCCTGCAGGATCTTGAAGGCAATTCTCTTTGCTGCAAAATTTCCTCCACAAGGCCCATCATGACAGGTGAGGAGGATGTCAAAGACTTCCTCTTCCCTTACACAATGCCTTAAGATCTGATCGGGGCCAAGCTTGAACAGATTGCCCCCAATCCATGTAAATGAGGCACTCTTTCTGATGATTTTGCTCTTCTCTTTTGAAGAGAGGTGCGGAGGAAACTGAGCTGAAACAAGGTAGTTTGCTATATCAGCAAACCATGGAGAGAGCACTGATATAGCAAACAGATGCTCATCAGGCATCTGGTCATCCACCGTCCCATCTTCATCTGCAGACAAATCCAATCTAGACAAGAAGTCAGCAACAACATTTTCTCTCCCTGGTTTATCAACAATGGTTAGATCAAACTGCTGCAATAAAAGTAACCATCTAATAATACGAGCATTCACATCTGGTTTATTCATCAAATATCTAATAGCAGCATGGTCAGTATGTACAAAAGTCTGGTAACCAGTAATATAATGTCGGAACTTGTTCAGTGCATGGACCACAGCTAAGAATTCCTTCTCGGTTACAGTGTAGTTCAGCTCGGCTTTGGACAAGTTTTTGCTAACGAAGTAAATGGCATATGGAAGTTTTTCCTCAACTTGTCCTAAAGCTGCACCTATGGCTTTGTTCGAGGCATCAGTGTGGATGTGGAAAGGTAGGGCCCAGTTTGGACCTCTCAAGATTGGTGCAGACACCAACTTGTCCTTTAACTCATTCAAACTCCTCTGACAATCGTCAGTCCACTTAAACTCCACATCTTTTGCCAACAGACCAAACAATGGTGAGGCTAACTTGCTGAAGTCCTTAATGAATCTCCGGTAGTATCCTGCTAATCCCAAGAAACTCCGGACATCCCTTACTTTTTGAGGAGGTGGAACCCTCTTGATGAGAGCAATTTTGTTGGGATCCACCTGCAATCGTTGGGAAGAAATAGTATGGCCTAGCACGGTCCCCTCAGTCATTAGGAATTCACATTTTTCAGGACTAAGGGACAAGTTCATCTCGGTGCACTTGGTTAGGACCTTTCCCAAGTTGGTCAATGCTTCCTGGAAGTTGGCCCCATAAGGAGTAAAGTCATCCATGTATATTTCCACTGCATCATGGACCAACTCCGAGAAGATGCTCAAGACAGCTCTCTGAAAAGTAGCAGGAGCATTGCATAGCCCAAAGGGAAGGACTCTGTAGGCAAAGGTACCCCAAGGACAAGTGAAGGTGGTCTTATCTTGGTCTTCCGGGCTGATTTGGATTTGATTGTACCCGCTAAACCCATCCAGGAAAGAGAAGAACTTCTTTCCTGCCAGTCCATCCAACACTTGATCTATGAAGGGTAGGGGGAAATGGTCTTTCTTGGTAGCTTTGTTCAGCTCACGGTAATCTACACAGATCCTCCACTTCCCATTCTTCTTGGGAACCAACACTAGAGGGGACACCCATTCACTATCTGAGATGGGGTAGATGAATCCGGCATCCAACAGTTTTTGCAACTCTTCCTTGACAATGTCCTTAAGGGCTGGATTCATTCTCCTCTGGGGTTGCCTAACTGGTTTACAATCCTCTTTGATGTATATATGATGGGTACAGACCGAGGGATGGACTCCTTTCATCTCCTTATAGCTCCAAGCAAAGGCATCTAAGTGGCTGGCCAGTAGGCTACACAACTCCTTCTCCTGGGAAGGAGATAGGGAGGAGCTGATCTTTAATGCTCTCTCAGGGCCGAACTCCACACTTTTGACTCTGGGAGTGATAGGGCCGGTTGTACAAAGGTCCACTGAGGTGCTAGCTTGGGCATCCTCCACCAACTTCTCTAAAGATAGTGCACTGGAAGGTGGATTCTGGATCAGGGTCTCAATCCAATCATCCTCGGTAGGAGGGTCTCTTCTATTGGTATCTAGGGTGCACAGAGGTGCAGAGTACACCTCGTCTTCCTCTCCTTCCTCCAACCAGAGTGGTAAATAATGCTCTAAAGAAGGTTGGGCAGGAGGGTATAGGACTAGCTGCTTGGACATGGGACCATTCTTGATGGTCATGTTTCCTGCCCGACAACTTATGTAAGCATCTGCAGTAGCTAACCAAGGCCTTCCCAAGATGAGAGGATATCCAGTAAGCTTGGCCTTTGGTTGCAGAACCAGAAAGTCAGCAGAGTATTCCCAAGAATCAATAGAGACCAAGACATCCTCCACAATCCCTTCGGGAGTCACGGTGGAGCGATCTGCTAATTGCAGTACTGTCGAGGTCTTCCTCAAGGAACCCTGAAGGTTGAGTTTAAGCATGGTATCTCTGGTCATCACATTGATGGCTACCCCCAGATCAATCAAGGTGTGGGGGATAATGGTGCCATTGATGTGAACATCTACTACAGGACTTCCAGGATCTAGGTACTTTGGGCAGATGACTTGTCCTAGCATAAGGCCAGACAGTTGTCCTATGACATTGATAGTTGAGGCATCTTTCTTCCGTCTGCCTGGGTGTTTGAAACACTTCTCCTTAACCAGCTTGTTATATATTGGCACATCCTTGATGGCTTGGAGAAGTGGGATTTTTACACACAACTGCTTGAGCTCACCCAAAAGCTCAACTTCTTCGGGGTTAGGTTGTGTGGTGGTTGTTAGTCTCTCAGGAAAGGGTGGAATAGGCTTTGGTTCACTCTCCTGATGGTTTTCCTCCTCCTCTGGGGGAGGAGGTTGGCGATTTGGAAGAGTCTTTCCAGATCTAAGATTGATCTCCTGGATCTCCACAGCATAGGTAGGGCATGAGGTCTCCCCAGTATATACCTGCTGAGCCTGTCTATTGTTGGGGTTCGGGTTCGGTTGAGCAGGCATCTGAGGTTGCCTTGGAGGAGCAGGAGGTAAAGGCTGAGGTTGAACTGGTGGTGGAGGCAAAATGGCAGGAGGAGTGTTGTATTGGGGCCTCCACCCCGACTGAGGAGCACTCCATTGAGGCTGCGACTGGATATGTGAGTGATATGGATGAGAAGGAGGTTGAGTAGGGTACTGAGGTGGATAAGACCATGGAGGAGGCATGGACCAAGAAGGATGAGCAGGGGGACCCCAGGAAGGCATAGGAGTCGATTGGTTGGGGTTGTAATAGGCTTGTGGTGCCCCTTGCATTCCCTGCTGATAGGGTCTAGATCCTTGTGGCCTCCTTTGGTTGATGAAGTAGAGAGGTTCAGTGGGGGCTTCAGTCCCTTGGTACATGGCTTTAAACCCAGGTAAGGTGGGACACTGATTGGTAGGATGGTCCTCCTCACAAACCAAACACACTTCAACCGAATGCAATGGGCATTCGTTCTTAGGATGTCTTCTTGTGCACCTAGGGCAGAAGACAGCCAGGGCTCTCTTAGCTTCTTCTTTCTTCTGCTGGATCCTGAATGTGTCCAGCTGCATGGCGATGGTCTGTCTCACCTCACTCTTAAGATCTTCTAATTGGTTTGTAAAATCATGTTTGGAGAAAGGGACACCAGTGGAGAGGGGATTTCCTCTACCTGGTTTCCTAGCTGCCCTGGAATGATTTCGGAACACAGTCTTGATGTCCTCATAAGGCAGTTGGTAAATGTCCCCCCCAGCTAACATGTGAAGGGTGTCTAAGAGATCTTCAGGGACTCCTCGGAGTAGAACCAACTTGAGGGATTCAGGGTCAAGTGTGCACCTGGCCCGTTTATAGCTAAGTTGGAACCTCTCCTCGTAATCCTCTAAAGACTCATCATTCCCCATGGTCATTCGAAAGATCTCTCCCTTAGTTTCCTTGGACCTACAATAATCCCTATACTTGGTATTGAAGGCTTGCTGCATCTGAGCCCAAGTAGCGATGCTATTCCCAGGTAATCCCATGAACCAGCGTAGTGCTGCATCCTTAAGAGTGGAAGGGAAAAGCTTCAGCTTTTGCTCATCTTCAGTATAGTCATAGGTTCTACAGAGGACAACAAACTCAAATAGGAAGGTATCAGGATCCTCAGTGGTCAGTCCATGGAAGTGAGGCAAAGCAGAGGGGCTAATGTTTTTCATTTTCATCTCTCCATTGGTCTCTCGGATGGGGAAAGCTCCTTCTATTCTCTCATCTTCTCTCCTATTATCAGCCATGGCTACAGATGGAGTGGTCTCTAACTCTTCTTCTTCTATAGGGTCTTGGTATATCTTCGGATGTTCACCTATAGGTTCCTCTGGGTCACTGTCACCAAAGAAGAGTGAAGGGTGACTCAGTGATGTGGTGGGGGTGTTTGGTAGGAATTTGCCTGATCTATCACGGTTCCTACGAGGCATGAAATGGAAAGGACTTTTCTTTCTTTTGTTTTGAGTGCTTTTGCTTTTTCTTTGGTACCTGCAAAACTGAAACAAAGTGATCTACAACTAACTATATTGCTCAAATGAAATTGCAGAATTGGAAAGCTAATCTAGGAAAGCAAGAAAAATTAGTCTAGGAAAGCAAGAAATATTAATCTAGGAAAGCAGGAAGTGCTAATCTAGGAAAGCAGGAAATACTAAGCTACTTTTGCAGAATGGAAATGAAATAAACTACTGAGCAGAAGTAAGAGTACGAAAGTAGAAGAAAAGCAACAATTACTAATACTCTGACGCTTCCCCGGCAACGGCGCCAAAAAGATGGTGAGCTCCAGTATTGTAGCAATAATGCTACAACTCCTGGGGCTTCCTGTCTCTCATTTTATCGAACCGGTAGTTCGTACAAACTTGGAAGCGACGGTGCTATATGCACAAGTACTAGCTCTTGTCGCAGCTGTCACTTGGTCAGCTGGCACAAGTCCGCTAGGGCTCAAGCCAACTTCTATAGGCTCTCAGAAGAAGCTTTCTAATCGATGGACGAAAGCTAATCTCAAAGGAAAGCTACTTTACTTGACAAAAATGAACTGAAAGCAAATCAAAGCATGTAAACCTAGGAAACCCTAATTTAACTAGTCTGACCTCTACAATGCAAGGAATGTAAATGCAACTTCTACCAATGTTGTCACTACCTCTAATAAATGAAAATGCATGGATCTAAACTACTTGCATCATGAAAGTTATGTTTTTGTGTTTTTCCTTTAAGTGTGTGGAATGATGGCGATCTTGTGCTAACTAGGGTTTGGTTGTGCAGATGGGATGGAGAAGGAAGGAAAGTGTGGGATAGGTTGGGGAGGCTAGGAGAGGTCCCTAGGGATCCTTAGCACCCATCCACAGAGGTTCCTCGCATTCAGATGCTCAGCAACCGAGAGAGTGGCCTCCTACAGGATGGCTGTGGAGAATCCTACAGGATACTCTGTTTTCTACAGGATGTCTACAAATGGCTATAGGATGACCTACCGTGAGTGTTTGGAGTGATGGAGGGATGATGAAATGGTAGAGGGAGATGTGTAAGGTAGGAATGAGGCTGGTGATGGCTTTAGAAGTGGAAGAATAGGATGGGAAGTGAGTGTAGGGAGGAGGATGGAAAGGTAAAGGGTTATGTCAACGAAATGGTAGAGAATGGAAGTACGTGAGGAGTGAAAGACTTTGTGAGATAACAGAGCGGAGCAGGGATCAAAGAGATGTCTGCATGCGTGATCAAGATGGAGGAAAAAGTGATGGAACGAGAGAGAGCAGTGTAAGTGAAACAAATGCTTATGACTGTCACTCAACCAAAAATGCATCAACCTAAACTACCTATGCTTGTAAATTCAATGAGCAGCAATCTAAACGTGAAGGAGAATGTGCATGAAGCTGTGGTAAGGGAGTGTGGTGCAGGTGTGAATCATGTGGAAGCATCTAACATAACGTGACTGTGTTTGCAGCAACCATGGAATAAAGAAATGTGTATTTTTGGTGGTCAATCATGGACTTCACTCCAATCCCAGATGAGACGGCCATGAGCCTTAACAACCTTTTTGTTGGAGCTCCAATCGATTATATCTATCCTCTGCTACACTAAGCAAGTGGAAACAAATTCACCATAAGCAATCTCCTATCTAACTCATGAAAAAGACCAACTCAACAATCTGTAATTCGAATTGCATGTGTAAATGAAAAGCTCAAAGTGCTGAAATGAAATGGAAACAACACTACAGCAGAGGGGATCTATGGCTCTCAGGTTGGGCCCTAACCTGAGAGCTATAGTCTCCTTAAGAAAAACTCAGAACTAGATCACAAACTGCCTTCTTTATTCATAACTGATATCATGCCAAATTGGCTTACAAAAAGGAACGAAAACTGAACTGTGCTCCAAAATTACAATAGCAATACGAGAGTTTCAACAACCTATCTAAGGCTAAAGCCTCCATACTTATACAAAACGATGATCCAACAAGTATCCTTCATTTTAGGAGCTCGGCTGTCCAACTAGAGTTTAACTGATGATCCTGTAGGGTGGTCATAATTGTTGTTCCTGTAGAGCAGTTTATAACTGCTGTTCCTGTAGAATAGCTGGCTGCTTTCTAAGCTCGGAGGGGAGATGGATTAGAGCTCAGAGTTCTTGATGGGAATCACGAGGGATGTCCCTAGAACCGTGGACATCCTCTCCCAAAACCCGCAGTGCCACCTCGTTGTCTCCTTATCTCCGTTTTCGTTGTCTTTTGCTCCCTTTTAATGCCAAAACCTGGAATCATAATGCATTAGTCACGTAGAGAGAGTGCCTACCCTTCCTCCTACAAACAGCATGAATAAACTAAGAAATGCATGCATAAGCAATAAAAAATGAATGGTTTGAGCAAGTAGAATAGGCCAAAATGAGCCCAAATTGTACCAAAATTGGGGCTCATCACAAATTAGAAAGCTAAATCTTAAGTTTAACTTAAGATAGGAAAATCCCTTGTTATTTCAATTAGAAATATAAATCTTAAATTCAACTCAAGATAGAAAACTCCACCTCCCTGGCTTGTCTTAGGCATCAAAATGGCAACTCTCTTCTCATGTTTTTCTCTTTCGCATCAAGATCCATGTTGGCAACTCTCTTCTTATGTTTTTCTGTTAAACATCATGGCTACAGCCACATCAATCCCCAAGCTTTTCGATTAAGCCTTCTAAGTGTGTAAGTTATCGCATTGATGTGGACATTTTTTACATCATCACTTAATCTCTAGGTTATGTCTAATAAGTCTTTCTAACTTATATATATTTAGAGTTTCATTCCATATTATTACTTACTAGAAATACTATAACTTATGAATATGAAGGAGAAATTTGCATATAAAAATTTATCATTAATTATTACATATTTTTAAGTTTAATTATTTTTAATAAATTTATTATTTAGATTAATTTTTTAAATAAAATGTTATTTAAATAATATTAAGATACACTTTGTAAATATATTTGATATATTAAAAAATAATTTATTACAAATATCTATTTATATCTTAATTTTTATTTATATCTATTTATTTTTTAAATTTAATAAAATATAACTAATATTTTGTAAGTTTTTTTACCTATATATATATATATATATATATATATATATATATAGATATAGATATGTATAGATACATATACATATTACCATAGACTTCCTAAGCTAGCTTTAAATTCCAGCCAAAATCATCTAACCACCTAACGCTCAAATGAGGTAGGGCCTGGGTAAACAATTGAGAGATCCACGAGAATATTGCATTGCAAAACATTAATAACATTAAAAATATTGTTACTTCTAAGTTCAAAGAAAAAATGTGGTGTGAGAAAGATTTAGTAGCTAAAAGAAAATTAAGATATTATAAGGAGGTCATCAACACCACTCTAGAAGATCAAAAGTATCTCTCTGTTTTAACTAGCTCAAAGAAGAAAATCACTTCGTCTTAGAGTGCCCCGCCTACAATGAAAATCACTTCCTCTTAGAGTCCCCGCGTACAATGAAAATCACTTCCTCAATTCCTCAATCACTTCCTCTTAGAGTCCCCGCGTACAATGAAAATCACTTCCTCAATCACTTCCTCTTAGAGTGCCAGGCAGGCGTACACTGAAAATCACTTCCTCTTAGAGTGCCATGCGTACAATCCCCTGAAAATCACTTCCTCTTAGAGTGCCATGCGTACAATCCCCTGAAAATCACTTCCTCTTAGAGTGCCATGCGTACAATCACATAGATCTCAGTTTCAGTGTCGAAATCTTTATTGTAATACTGACCTTCCTAACCTTTTAGGATGTGAAAATTACAATGAGCTCGGAAGGCTTCTCTCCAAGCTTTTTGAGTATAAAAATAAAATCTTAAATCAAACAAAATAATTCGTCTTGTTGCTAACCTTCCTAACCTTTTAGGATGTGAAAATTACAATGAGCTCGGGAGGCTTCTCTCCAAGCTTTTTGAGCATAAAAATAAAATCTTAAATCAAACAAAATAATTCGTTTCTTTAGGTCCAATAGACCAATGTTTGGTCTCAGTGGACGTTAACCACCACCACCATCACCACCATCATCATAATCCATTTTTAAAATTGAAAATTAATAGATTAAACATTCAACTCTTTAAAAAAAATTATCCATTCATATATCACCCTCACCTCCTTTGTACAAATTAATAAAGAAGCTCTCCTCGCTTCCCGATTCTTCATGAAGCTCTAATCCAACTAATTCGTCATGATTACAAAACATCTATAAGAAATTAAATGTAAATGAACAGTCTAATTCTGTAGAAAATATTCATGTTGGCAAGATTTTGATTTTGGAAACTTCGAAAATTTCGAAATACAGGGTACTTTTATTATAAATGAAGTTATTTTTAGTGTAATTTTTTAGATTTTTCAATGAATTTTGATTTGTATTATTTAAACTGGTTTTTTGATTGTATATATAGATTTAGCACGTAGAAAAATCTATATAATACTTGGATTATATAAAATTTACCCATTAAACTTATGATTTCAATAAACACCTACCAAATTTTAGAAAAATTAAATCATAAAAACAATTCAATTATAAATTACCCCCTTCATTTAAAAAGTACATCAAAGACAAATATTATTGTTCACCATATTTAATATATAACCTTATGTCAGTATCCCTCATGAACCCTGAAACATTTGGGATTTTTATCCTAAATGCCTCCTCTTCATTTAGGAAACTCTGCATAGAGATGAGATGACTAATATGATTTTTAAACACATTTTACATAAATCAAAGTTAAATCCAGTATTTACAGAGTGTCATTTCAGCACCCTGCCCGGGATTAGAAATCGCCGCCAAAGTTGCCGCCATCATCAAACCCTGCATCGTAACTAGCATCGCTGATAAGATCTCCAAGTAACAGGCCGCCAAGAGCTCCGCCAATTAAGCCTGCCCCTAAACCCATATCCCCAGTTTATTATTCTTCCTGGCCGGCTGCTGCGCCGCAGGGACAACAGGCGGATAACTCGGGTAGGGTGGGTAGCCCTGGTAGGGAGGCGGAGAGTAACCTTGGTAGTAAGGCGGTGGCGGGGGATAGCCCGCCGGGGGTGGAGGGTAGTGGTTATTCGGTGGCGGATGCGGCGAGGAGCCGGGCGGTGGGTAGAATGGGTAAGCGGTCACAGGCTCCGCCTTTGCCGGCCCAAATGAACCTGCTGGATAGGCGATCACGGGCTCCGTCTTGGCCGCACCATATGACCCTGCGACTGCCAGCGACTGCGTTTGCTGCTTGAACTCGGGCTTTTCGGCCAATTTCACAGAGAGGTTGAGAATCCCCTTGGGTTTTCCCGAGGATTTTAGGATATGGTAGCTGACGAACCGCGCCGAAGTGGTGCCGGGGTTGAGAAATTCGTTCAAGGGAATGCTAATGAGGCCGATCTCTTTGTCGCGGAAGGTAGCATCGGCATAGACTGCGATCTCGAGAAGCAGGCGGCCCTGCTGTAGGGCGGCCTCGTCGAGGGTAAACTTCATGGCGTGGTTCCAGTTGGGATCGTTGGCGTTGTTCTTGTCCACAGGCGTGCGTTGCCTGTTTTTGTGATCGTTGGAGATCCATGCGACTGCGTACGCCTTTATTTTGGAGAACATGGTGGTCTTCTTCAGATCGCGGGCCGAGATTATGGTTAGTTCCATGCTCCTTTCCTTCATCGCACCCATGAATTCAGTACAGAGGAAGAAAACAAATGAATTTACAGAGTGAAATTGGTGAAGAATCCGACTGAATTTACAGATTGAAATTGGGGCAGAATCCGACTGAATTCGGGAACAGCGGAATGGAGAGTAGGTTGGATTATTGATTGAGTGGGATGGAGATTTGAAAGGTAGTTATAGCTACATTGCGCGTTATAGAAAATTCCTGGTGTTGAAAGATATTGCAGCCAGGCTTTCACACGTGAAATCTCGATTCTGTTGAGCCTTCTTGGAATTGAAGCACCCAAAAATAAAACGGAGAATCTTAATCTACGTGTAAAGTCGCACTTAAAGACTATTCTGTTGCGTTATTGTGCTTTTCACTATTTGTGTATTTTAACTTTGTTTTTAAAAATAATTGTACACTGTTTTAGTTTTTTTGTTTTTGAGATTTTGGTGAGAAAATCTAAATTTGATTTTTTTTTAAATATTAAATTTATTTATATAATTAAAAGTATTTTAAATAATAAAAATAGCAGTGGTCTATAACGCGACTTTTTGAAAGTTTTTTTGGCGGGTTTTTCAGTTTGAAATCCCGCAGGAATTTATTGGAATCGCAAGTTTGATAGCTAGTTTCTGCACAATGAAAGCGTCCTAGGGGTTTTCGAGGGTGCTGAATCCAAATATGCAGTTAAAAAACCATTTTAACTACAACAAATCAAGATTTAACCTCAATTTCTTCCGCTGGATTCCGTCACCGGAATCTCCAAAAAGTCCCATTATAGACAACTCCATAAAAATATACAATTCATTAGATTTTTTATTATCAAAATTTCAACCACTAAAAAAAATCAAATACTTAAACTACTTTCTTAAAATAAAATAACGAAAATGAAATAATATTTAAATATAATATTATTTCTTAATAATTCCCTTTTTAATACTTTATAATTTTTAATATTTCAATAATATTATTATTTATTAAATAGGAATATTATATTGATGATGGTGATAATTAATGTCTATTAAGACCAATGTGGTCTATCAACTCTTAAGAAAATAAAAATATCTAATTGTGATTCTTCAAGATTTTATTTCTATAATAAAAAAGAAACAAAGAAGTCCTCCAAAATCATTATAGTTAGACTGACTTAATATGTCAAGAAGATTGGAAATGTGATAAATATTAAGGATATGAGAGTTAGAATTTTAAAACACACCTAGTTTTCATACCTCCAAGGTCAATTTTCACAATTTCAACAAAAAAAACCTTAATGGTCTTGTAAAATTGCAAGTTGCCCCTCAAGTTCCATCCATATGAGTAAGTATTATATTCTAATACTTAAACTACTTTCCTTAAAATAAAAAATATTTAAATATGATATAATATTTTATTACTTCTTAATAATTTCTTTTAAAATACCTTATAACTTTTAATATTCTAATAATATATTTATTTATTAAATAAGAATATTATATTTAAATCTATCTCAATATAATAATATATTTCAATATTTATTTATTTTTCTTTAATAAATAATAATATTATTAAAATATTTGAAATTATAAAATATTTTAAAGAGAAATTATTAAAAAATAATATAATATTTAAATATATCTCAATATAATAATACTAGCACAACCACATTTACCGATGTGGGTGATATACATGGATAAGTTTATATCCACCACCCACCACATTAATAACTATTAGTTTTATTTTGTTAAAAGCTAACTATTTATGATTATTAATAACTATATATAAATAATAACAGGAATATTATTTTACATTTTATTTGGTATATTAATATAATATTAGTTATTACATAAAATTTTGCTAATATATTAATAATTATAGTTAAAACTATAATATAATTCACTTATAAGATAATAATAACATTTAGTTATTATTAGCAATATGTATTTATCATCACCATTATGTTATCATCAATAATTATTATTATTTATGAATATATAATTACTTGAAGTATATTAATAATCTTAATAATATTAACTATATATATATATTAAACTATATATATATATATATATATATATATATATATATATTATAAATTTTGGTTAATATATTAATAGTTTTAACTTAAGATAATTTACCTATAATAGTTTTTGGTTATTATTTATAATATTTATTTATCTCTCACCAATATCATGAATAATTATGATGATGATGATAGTGGTTAATGTCCACTGAGACCAAATTGGTCTATCAGACCTATAATTTTCTTAGTTTCTAATTGTCTGGCTCCTCGTCTTTCTTAGTGAGATTGATGCCGTAGCTTTCTTTTTTTTTCTCTACGATCTTCCAACTTCCTTTATCTTATATCTCCTTCATCTCTTTTGGTTCTTGGAACATTGGTGTCTTAGCTTCGCGATCTATTGTGTTCGTCCTCTTGAAGATAGACGAAGAAGAAGTTTGGTCTAGGAGATCTACTTTGTTGTTAAATGAAGATTTTTTTTGTACAGTATTCGAATCCTCATAACTGTTGATGCTTGAGGGGTTGTCGAGTTCACCTTTTTGTTGTTGGGTGGGCCTTTCTCCTTGCTTATCTTGAGAGTTGTTTCTTTCTTGCCTGATTTCTTGTGATTCAGAATTTTCTCTAGAGTATTCTTCTTTGATGACATTGTAGTGTTCTTTTTGTGCTCCTTCCCACCATGTAGATCTGTGGTGGTTTTTTCTAGAAGAATTTTTCTGCGAGGCTTTTGGGCAATTTTTGGCTAGATAGCTCGTCTCAAAGCAGGATCGACATCTGAAGAGGACACTTTCATAATCGAGTGTCTGGTTCCACACATTTTCTTTACTTGTTAGGCTTATTTCATCTGGGAATCCGGTGCTGAAGTCCATTTCCACAAAGATGCATGCATAGGTGGTTCTAGCATATTCCTCTGTTTCTGGGCACTTGCAGTAAAATTTCCCAATTGCATTTCCAATGGATTATAGCGAGGAGAGATTCCAGAGATGCAAGGGTAGGCTTGGCAATCTCACCCAAACTGGTGCTGAGGTTATGAATGTTGTTGAGGGATCGAATGATGGGTTCCATGGCTTCATGAATAGGCTTGAGTTTTCCCAAAACCAAGGGATGGAATCCAGAATACATTGTCTACTTTCAGGATTTTCAAAATCTACTATAAAGAAACCCTAGCATAGGAGTAGATATTAATTTCATCAGAAATGACAGGCTTCCATACCTCCAAGATCTAGTTGTCGAGAGCTGTTAGCCATGGCAAAAAACCATTGAACCAGCAGATTAGGGCACTTTCAGAAAACTTTAAAGCCTCATCGAGTGAGGCCTGGACCACCTGGAAAGTGGGAGCTGGGGCTTCACTGACGATATGGGCAGGAGCTTTCCCTCCAGAAGCGGACAGAACTGAGCCAGTAGCTATTTTCGCGAAGCTAGGAGCCATATTTTCCCATAGAAAGCCGAGACCCAGCCATAGAGAAATAAGGTAGAAGATTAGATCTAGGTCTAGTCGCAGAATATTAGATCTAGAACCCAGCCGCAAAGAAATAAGGAAGAATATTAGATCTAGATCTAGATCTAGCTGCAGAAGATTAGATCTAGAACTCAGCAACAGAGTCTTAGTAAGCCTTTTAATATGCAAGAAACCCTAGTAGGAAAAATCTTGCTTTTAGTACCGAGAATCAAATCCTGCTCCAGATAAAAATAAATCACCGACTTTCGCTTCATGAACCACTCGATCCGGAGATGCCCATGTAAAATAACAATGAATCAAAAAATAAGATCTCTGCATTCAAAGACCTTTGAAGATTTTCGTGTTCGTCCTGCTTAAACCACGACACCTCTTGCCATTAACGATTCTGTTAGGTTGCAAGCATATACAGAAGTGGAGGAGGACTTGCTCACAGATGAATTGAAATCTATTTTCGCAGATCTGAGATCGGTGATCCTAGGAACGAGCCCCGTGGCGAATCAGATTCAAGCTCAGTCAACAAGAAAAATGAGACCTTACGAAGAGCACCACATAGAAGCGATCGCAAGAGGAACAGATGCTTCGTTAAGGAATGGCGTACATTATGGAGAATGCCGAAAGAATAACGCTGCCAAAAAAAGAAAGCTACCAGAAAAATGACACTAAGATTTTTCAGAGCGTCGTTTTCTCAATCGAATTTTCGCAGATCTGAGATAAAATGAGACCTTACGAAGAGCACCACATAGAAGCAGATCAAGAGCCATAGATTTTTTATATATTTATTAATATAATTGTTAATATATTTTGTATATTTACTTAAAGTAAAATAAAAATATAAAAAATATATAGATCATATATTACACTAAAAAAATACTATACTATTACTTACAAATAATAATAGTATAATAAATTCAAGGGATTTTTAATATTATAAATTCAAGGAATTATTAATATTATAAACTCAAGGAATCAAAAATCTAACATACTAATATTATAAACCAAAAGGATTAATAAACCCAAGGGATAAATATTATAAACATAAAGGATTAACAAACCCAATGAATCAAAATTAAAAACACATGGGATTAATAAACCCTCAAAATAAACATTTTAAACCCAAGGGACTAATAAATCCATGGCATTATTCATATTATAAAACCAATGAGTTACTAAACCCAAGGGATAAATATTATGAACCTAAAGGATCAACAAACCCAAGGGATCAATATTAAAAACCCAAGAGATTAATAAACCCTAGGAATTAATATTTTAAACTCAAGTGATTAGTAAACCAAAGGGATTATTAATATTATAATCCAAGAGATTAAATTATAAATCCAAGTAATCAATAAACCCCAGGGATTGTTAATATTACAAGCCCAAAAAATTAATAAACCAAAGGGATTCATTTTATTTTATTTTTTAAAAGAAACAGGTAGCATTTTCATTATATAAACTTGAAAGCATTAGGTCCCGTACAAAATTAAAGAGCATGCTCGCTGCAATATTCATCATTTTACATTGAAGTAGGGCCTTCTTGCTACTAGATTTATTTACATATAAGCTTTGTATGTAGCTATAACTACAAACTCTCTAAGAAACTCCGCATTATTCTATACTTCGACATAACATAAATATAACATTAAAATGAAAATCCATCCGCTGCTACTGGGGTCGATTTCTTCTCCCGAAGCTTCATCTGCTATCATTGTCAATTATTTAGCACCATCCACTCCAGTATATAGGTCTCGATCAACAACAACGACCACAACACTAGCATCGTTGGGGACCATAGCTTCCTCGAACCTGAAAACTTCCTTTAGAACCCCGACTGTAGTATTTTCCACTTTTATTTTAATATTTTCCACCTTCTGCTACACACTCAACATGTCAATGCATACACCTTTCATTGTCTTCTGCAGGAGCTCTATATCCTAGCCCAGTCCTGATAATTATGCGTAAAGAACTACCATGTTTTCATTTATCTGCTTCATAATTTCCTTAATCACTTGTTTACATGAACTGTTTACCAAACTCTCGATGCCTCCACCACTGTCGTTACCTCACCCTATGCCTCCTGATCTCGAGCCTCCACCACTGCCATGACATGTAGATGCCATCTTTGTAGCAATCTAGCTCTGAATAATCGTTATCATTTGGTTTACCAATGGCAACCAACTGCAATATATAATGGCCTGGTGAAACCCGACATTCTTCCTGGTCTTATCCTTCATAAATGTTAATCGATTCAGAATCATGTCAAAGCAGCTACCCTCCATTTCCTCCACTGCCAGAATTAACCAGGAACAATTTGTGATGGTACCAACCTCCCCTGCGGATGTAACTATATTGCAGCTCCCAGTGAGTAACCAAGACCTCGATGCCCACCTGTCCTCACACATGAACTTCATACTAATGTTGCCACACCTGTGCCTTAACTCTTTACCTACCACCCCAACTCCCAATGCACTACAAGGGACCATCGAGGAATTAACCATATTTACTGTCGACTTGATACTCTGAAGACCCGTACCCCAATAGTACAGCGTTGACCTAGAGCAGTTAATACAGTTAAGGGTATATGACATTTTTCAGTGCTGTAGTCTAACGTGACTGCTTTTTTCCCTAAAATTCATGGAAATTCTAGCCATATTTTGAGAAAATCTGGCATGAATTTTTGTAAATCCAAGTTACAGTTGTTAAAATTCAAGATTTTAGGTGCCCCAACTATTTTTGATGGCGTTGAATCCATTTCCACCATAAAAAACATGATTCAAACACTTCCTCTACAAGATTTTTTGAAATTTTTTTGCCCAGATTCTAGCCACTTTTAGCCTTCTGGGCAATTCCTATGCTTCCGTAGATGACTCATTTTTTAACGACTTGGTTGATACTTAATATAACTTTCTCTAGAGGCACCCCAACATTGGCTTGACCATCCGTCAAGTGCTTGTTGGCCCACAACACATGGAAAAAATCCACCTTTTCAATTCTTTTTTAATAAATAATTCTCAGTGTTTAAGGAGGTTTCATCTTTGAGAAGGTTCTCATTCTTGGAGTGCTTCACACATTTTTGAATAATCATCATATAGTCACCAAATATAGTCAATATTTTGATATCATTAGCCACACTGATATTCATACCCTACCAAAGCGAGAGGGCTTCGACCCTATTATTTGTCGTGATGCCAAGTCCCCATGCAAACTTTATTTCTATTTTTTCTTTGAGGTTAACAATTACCCCTCCCTCTCCAACCTCCCTGGGAATGGAAGGGATAAATATTATATACCTAAGGGAATAATATTAAACCCTAGGACTAATAGATAACCCCTAATATTAGGGGTTAGTAAACCCAAGGTATTATCAATATTATAAACCCAAAGGATTAATATTACTAGACGAAATAATTAGAAAGCTCAAGGGATTAATGTTATAAACCCAATGGATCAACTAACCCAAGGGATTATTAATACTATAAACCCAAGGCATTACTGTTATAAACACAAACGATTAATAAAACCAAGCGATTAATAAACCCAAGGAATCAATAAACTCAAAAAACTAATATTAAAAACTGAAGCAATTAATAAAGCCCAAGAATAATTATTTTAAACTCAAGGGATTAAGAAACTTAAATGATTAAATTATAAACCCAAGGAATTCTTAATATTATAAACCGAAGAGACTATTAAACCTAAGGGTTTAATACTAAATGATCGACAAACCCAAGGAATCAATATTAAGAACACATGGGATTAATAAACCCTAGGAAGTAACATTTTAAACCCAAGAGATTAATATAACCATGAGATTATTAATATTATAAACCGAACATATTAATAAAACCCAAGGATAAATATCATAAACTCAAGAGATCGACAAACCTAAGAGATCAATACTAATTAATTATTATTATGATGATTATTATGATTATTAATATTACTATGATTACTAATTAATATTATTATTTAAATTTAATATCATTAAACATGATATAATATAATATGAATAATAATATATTTATTAATTAATTAATAATTTAATAAATAATAATATCATCATTTAAATTTAATATCATTATTAATTAACAAATATTAATAATAATTAATGCATTCACTCGATTAAATATTGATAATAATCAATTAATAATTTTAATAAATAATTATTAATGAATTGAATAATAATAATAATTTATTTATTTATTTAAAATTAATAATCAATTAAATAACATTATTTAATTAATTATTACTATTAATTCCCTGGATGCGGGTGATAGTGCGGATGGGACGGGAGTTTAACGCTGCCCACATGCCAGCCATGTGCCATCACGAGGCAGACGTTTGGGCTCAAGCATGTATCTGTATGAGTGGAAGCAGGTATAAGGTCATTCAACAGAGGAGAGTTAATGCCCTGCACGGCTATTCGGCTCGCTTGGAGGTTGCAGTTATGGCGGACGCATTCCAAGGTCAGGTCGTTGTGATTAAAAACCATGTCTATGCTTCGGGACAGGGTATGTTTCTAGTTTTTCCTTCAGGAAGGTTTATGCAACCTCAGGTGCTCTACGCAACTCCAAGCAACTGCCTCTCCGTCTGGGCCATTACGCTGTCTATCTGGGTCATTCCGCTGTCTGTTTGCATTTCTCACGAGAAGGATTTGTATCACACTCTGGAGCCAGGTCTCATCCCTTCAGTCCCTGCAAGGATGGTAAGGCCCTGACAGCACATGCTCAGCCGTCGAGGCACCTCCAGGGGAGGAACTTCGCGCACTCCTGTTGCTGATACTTCTACCCACTGCTGTCATTGCCATGGAATTCGCTCCACTGGAGCTAACCCCCTTCAATCTAGTCAATTCATGGATGCTGGTGCTCTGAACTCTGCTTCCTTGCCCGCCTTCGGCTCTGCCATTTTTAACTTCAGTAGTTCTATGAACAGCCCCCGGATCAGTGCTCATGTATCGGTTCTGTTTATTGAAACTTCCCAGGAAGACAATGACTCTCTGGATAATCGTGGGAAGATGCATGTTGATAGTCCGGAGAAAGAAACAAAGGATCCTGCTGCAGACCTGGATCAGAAGGCGAGAACCAGCGAAATAGAAGACATCCATATGGACACTGCTCCCATTGCTACGGAGGTGGAGGCTTACGGATGGTGCCAGGTAGTGGAGGAGAAGCTGGAAGAATAGAGATACCCTCGCTCAAGGTCTACATGGCTCTTCCGTCTGGTCTTTTGGATTCTATCGCTGTTTGTGTTTGCTTAGTTTCATTATGTATGCATTTTGTCTATGTTCGAAATGGGGTTCAAGCACCTTTGTTGATGGTCTGGGTTATGTCTGTCTCCCCTGCGCGGGATCAATTGGATTTTCGGTTGGGGCCCCTGCGAGGGATATCTCTTTTTGAATGGTCTAGTCCTTTGGACCTTGCAGTCTCAGCTGTTCCAGGTTGACACCTCAGGTGCCTGGTTCTTTTTGTTTTGATCTGATGTAAATTTTTGGCTTCTGTATATAATATATTAGTATAGTTTTACCGAGAAAAAAAAATTATTACTATTAATTATTAAAAATTATATATATATATATATATATATATATATATGTATTTATTTAATTAACTAAAATTATATATATATGTATATGTATTTATTTATTTATATTATTATTAATAATAATAATATTAACCATAATATTATTAATTGAATAATAATTTATTAAACAATGAACCATGAACCTAAGGCATTTGTGTAAACGCGTAGTCTAACGAGGCGGAGGAGTTGCCTGGAAAGTTACAGAAATTCCGATTATATTTGGAGAAAATCCGGTAAGGATTTTTGTAAATCCAAGTTATAGTTGTTAAACGTCAAAATGCTGAATCCATTTCCACCATCAAAAACATGATTCAAACAGTGCATCTACAAGATATTTTGAATTTTTTTTACCCGGATTCTGGCCACTTTTGGCCGTCCGGGCAATTCCTCTACCTCGTTAGATGACTCCTTTATGTAAAAACTAAGGATTAAAATTATAATCCTTATGAATAATATTATACTATAGGAATATGAACCCTTAGATTAATAACCTCAAGGGATTGATATTATAAACCCAAGGTATAACCACTAAAAAGCCAAGACATTATAAACCCAACAAAATAATATTAAGCCCAAGGGATAAATATTATAAACCCAATATATATATAAACGCTAACATAAATATTATAAACCCTAAAATAAAGATGGTTGACCACAATTATAAACATAAGAAATTTATACTAAACCCTAGGATTAATATTATAAAGCATGTGAATAATATTATACCCTAGGAGTATGAACTCATAGATTAATAAACACTAGGTATTGGTATTATAAACCCAAAGGAATAATAAACCAAAAGGTATTAATTCTAAAACCCCAAGCTATTATAAACCTAAGGCAATAATATTAAACCCAAGAGATTAATATTATAAACCCAAAGCATATAAACTCAAAGATAAATATTATAAACCCTAAAGTAAACATGGTTGACCATGGTTGACTGTGGTTCATTTTCATATTGAGAAAATACTTTTAACAATGCGACGTTTGACAATGGTTGACCATTCTTGAGCATGATTTATTTTTATGTCGAGATAATCTTTGTGACAATTCGACATTGGACCGTGGTTGATTTTCATATTGAGAAAATCTTAGTCAAAATATGACATTGGAACATGGTTGACCATGGCTAACCATGATTATAAACCAAAAGGATTTATATTAAACCCAAAGAATTATATTATAGACACTATGAACAATATTACACCTTAGGAATATGAAGCCTTAGATTAGTAAACCCAACAGATTGATATAATAGATGTAAGGGAATAATAAATCCAAGGGATTAATACTAAAAAACGAAGGGAATATTATTTAACACAAGCAACTAATATTATAAACCCTAAGATAAATACTATAAACCCTGAAATAAAGATGGTTGACCATGGTTGGTTTTCATATTCACACAATTTTCTTCACAATGCGATGTTGATCGTTGTTGATTTTCATATTAAGACAATCTTTTTCACAATGTGACATTGCACCATGGTTGTCTAAGGTTGACCATGAATATAAACCCAAGGGATTTATATTAAAGCCCAACATTAATATTATAAACCTTATGAATATATTACGCCTTATGAATATGAACCCTTAGATTAATAAACCTAAGGGATTGATATTATAAACCCAAGGGAATAATATTGAACCCAAGGGATTAATATTATAGCCCCAACATAAATACATCCTAAGATAAATATTATAAACCCTAAAATAAACATGGTTAACCATGGTCCATTTTCATATTGAGACAACTTTTGTTGCAATGCTACATTCCACCATGGTTGATTTTCATATTGACAAAATCTTTTTCTCAATATGGCCTCGTACCATGGATGACCATGGTTGACTGTGATTATAAACAGAAGGGATTTATATTAAACCCAAGGAATAATGTTATAAATCCTATGAATAATTTTATACCCTAGGAATATGAACCCTTAGATTAATAAACTCAATGGATTGATATTATAAGCCAAAGTAAATAATAAACCTAAGAGTTTAATACTAAAAAGCAAAGGGTTTATAAAGCTAAGGGAATAATATTAAACCCAAGGGATTAATACTATAAATCATAAGTATATAAAACCTTAGATAAATGCTGTAAATGCTAAAATAAACATGGTTGACCATGGTTGATTTTAACATTGAGACAATCTTTGTTAGAGTGCAATGTTGGACCCAAGATGACCATTGTTGGCCATGGATGATTTTCATACTAAGACAATATTTGTCACAATATGACAATGGACCATGGTGATCATGGTTGGCAATGGTTGACCATGGTTGATTTTCATATTGAGACAATGTTTGTCATAATGTGATATTGGACCATGGTTTATATCTATATTGAGACAATATTTGTCACAGTGCGACATTGGACCATGGTTGATCATGTTAATATTATTAAACCAAATGGACTAATATTATAAACTCTAGGTATATAAACCTTAAGATAAACACAATAAACCCTAAAATAAACATGGTTGACCATGGTTTACCATGGTTGGTTTTCACATTGACACAATCGTTTTCACAATGTGATGTTGGACCAAGGTCGACCATTGCTGACCATGGTTGATTTTCATATTGATACAATCTTTGTCGCAATGTGATAATGCAACATGGTTGTCCATGGTTATCCATGAATATAAACCTAGGGGATTTATATTAAAGTCTAGCATTAATATTATAAATCTTATGAATAATATTATACCCTAGGAATATGAACCCTTAGATTAATAAATCCAAGGGAGCGATATTACAAACCCATGTGAATAATATTAAACCCAAGGGGTTAATATTATAGACCCAACATATATAAACCCTAAGAAAAATATTATAAACCCTGAAATAAACATGGTTGACCATGATCCATATCATATTGAGACAACCTTTGTCGTAATGTGATGTTCCACCATGGTTGATTTTCATATTGACAAAATATTTGTCACAATGTGACATTGAACCATGGTTGACCATGAATATAAATCCAAGGATTTATATTTAACCCAAGGATTAATGTTATAAACCCTATGAATAATTTTATACCCTACGAATATGAACCCTTAGATTAAGAAACCCAACAAATTGATATTATAAGCCTATGGAAATAAAAAACCCAAGGGATTAATACTAAAAAACCAAGGTTTGATAAACCTAAGGGAATAATATTAAACTCAGGGGATTAATATTATAAACCATAGGAATATAAACTCTTATAGAAATACTATAAAGCCTAAAATAAACATGGTTGACCAATGGGAATTTGAACCCATAGATTAATAATCCAAGGGTATCGATATTATAAACCTAATGGATTAATTCTAAAAATCCAAGCTATTATAAACACAAGGCAATAATATTAAACCCAAGTGATTAATATTATAAATCCAAAGCATATAAACCCAAAGATAAATATTATAAACCCTAACATAAATATGGTTGACCATGGTTGACTATTGTTCATTTTCATATTGAGAAAATCTTTGTCACAACGTGCCGTTTGAAAATGGTTTACCATTCTTGAGCATGATCGATTTTTATATTGAGACAATCTTTGTGACAATGCGACATTTGACCATGATTAATTTTCATATTGATAAAATCTTAGTCACAATGTGACATTGGACCATGGTTGACCATGGCTAACCATGATTATAAACCCAAGGGATTTATATTAAAACCAAGGAATTATATTATTAACACTATGAACAATAGTACACCTTAGGAATATGAAACCTTAGATTAGTAAACCCGACATATTGATATAATATACGAAAGGAAACAATAATTCCGAGGGATTAATACTAAAATTTGAAGGGAATAATATTCACAAGGGAATATTATTAAACCAAAGGGACTAATATTATAAACCCTAAGATAAATACTATAAAACCTAAAATAAACATGGTTGACCATGGCTTACCATGGTTGGTTTTCACATTCACAAAATCGTTTTTACAATGTGATGTCGGACCTGAGTCAACCGCTGTTGATCATGGTTGATTTTCATATTGAGACAATCTTTGTCACAATGTTACATTGCACCATGGTTATCCAAGGTTGACCATGAATATAAACCCAAGGGATTTATATTAAAGCTTAGCATTAATATTTTAAAGTTTATGAATAATATTACACCCTAGTAATATGAACCCTTAGATTAATAAACCCAAGGTATTGATATTATAAACCCAAGGGAATACTATTACACCTAAGGGATTAATATTATAGACCCAACATAAATAAATCCTAAGATAAATATTATAAACCCTAAAATAAATATGGTTGACCATGGTCTATGTTCATATTGAGACAACCTTTGTCGCAATATGACATTCAACCATGGTTGATTTTCATACTGACAAAATATTTGTCACAATGTGACCTTGGACCATGGTTGACAATGGTTGACCATGATTATAAAAAAAAGGGATTTATATTAAACCCAAGGATTAATGTTATAAACCCTATGAATAATTTTATACCTTAGGAATATGAACTCTTAGATTAATAGACCCAAGGAAATAATAAACCCAAGGGATTAATACTAGAAAACCACGGGTTTACAAACCTAAGGGAATAATATTAAACCCAAGGGATCAATATAATGAACCATAGGTATATAAACCCTTGGATAAATACTGTAAACCCTAAAATAAACATGGTTGATTTTAACATCGAGACAATATTTGTTAGAATGCAATGTTGGACCCAAGATGACCATGGTTGGCTATGGTTTATGTTCATATTGAGACAATATTTGTCACAATGTGACATTGGACCATGGTTGATGATGGTTGATAATGGTTGACCATGGTTGATTGTGATATTGAGACAATGTTTGTTATAATGTGACATTGGACCATGGTTGATATCTATATTGAGACAATCTTTGTCACAATGTGACATTGGACCATGGTTGACTATGGTAATATTATTAAACCCAAGGGAATAGTATTATAAACTGTAGGTATATAAACCCTGAAATAACCATGGTTGACCATGGTTTACCATGATTGGTTTTCACATTAACACAATCCTTTTCACAATGTGATGTTGGACCAAGGTCGACCACTGTTGACCATGGTTGATTGTCATATTGAGACAATATTTGTCACAATGTGATAATGCACCATGGTTGTCCATGGTTGTCCATGAATATAAACCCAAGGGATTTATATTAAAGTCTAGCATTAATAGTATAAGCCTTATGAATAATATTATACCCTAGGAATATGAACCCTTATATTAATAAACTTAAGGGATTGATATTTCAAACCCAAGGGAACAATATTAAACCCAAGGGAATAATATTATATACCCAACATATATAAACCCTAAAATAAACATTTTTGACCATGGTCCATTTTCACATTGAGACAACCTTTGTCGCAATGCGACCTTCCACCACTGGTTGATTTTCATATTAACAAAATATGTGTCACAATGTGACATTGAACCACGGTTGGCCATGATTATAAACACAAGGGATTTATATTAAACCTAAGGATTAATGTTATAAATCATATGAATAATTTTATACCCTAGGAAATGAACCCTTATATTAATAAACTGAATAGATTGATATTATAAACCTAAGGAAATAACAAACCCAAGTGATTAATGCTAAAAAACCAAAGGTTGATAAACCCGAGGGAATAATATTAAACTCAAGGGATTAATATTATAAACCATAGGTATATAAACTCTTAGATAAATACTATAAACCCTAAAATAAACATGGTTGACCATGGTTGATTTTAACATTGAGATAATATTTGTCAGAATGCAACGCTAGACCAAGGATGGTCATGGTTGGCCATGGTTGATTTTCATATTGAGACAATCTTTGTCAGAATATGATATTGGACCATAGTTGATGATGGCTGACAATGATTGACCATTGTTGATTTTTATATTGAGGCAATGTTTGTCATAATGTGATAATGGACGATGGTCGATATCTCTATTGAGATAATATTTGTCACAATGCGACATTGGACTATGGTTGACTATGCGATATCTCTATTTGTCAATATTTGTATATTCATGTTTGGAATATGGCACAAGGGTGATTGGTTGAAAGAAATATTTGGTTCAACCAATCTATAGTTGAGTGGTTTGTAGAAGTCCCATACCTGGTTGGATTTTTGATTCATTAATAATAGCTCTTTCTCCTTGGTATTTCACGTGTAAATATATTGGTTCATATGTGATTCTTATCGCTATTATATCCTTGTTATTTCTATTGGTTATATGGTGGTTATGAGTATGTTGTATGACAAAATTGATGTGTGGCACTCATCATGTTTTGATTAGTAATTGAAAGGACAATGAATACATGACCTAATAGATGAAAATGCATCCCTTGTGATATGGAAACAATGCTTCTTTACGAATATCAGAAAAGTATGAGACCCCTATGCTAAGATTTGTTGTTATGACATATAGATTGCATATTTGTGACATGTTTGACAAAATTCTTGTCATGGCTAGTAGGGGTCTGGTCACGTCCTTACTCAAGTGTTTGCATTAGTACTTTTGTTTTAATGTCTTTTATAATTCCTGAAAGTTTCATGAAGTTTTGGGCAGTGGCTTGAGTCCTGGCCTTGAAAAAGTGGCACGAAATCTACGTTCGCTCGCTCAGAACTATCTAGAAAAGTCCACAGTCTCTAGAATTCATTGTTGTCGGAGCGAATGGAAAGCTTTGGTCACATGTATGCCTTGTCATGGGAACGAATAAGGCTCTAGGACAATAAAAGGATAATTTATCTCAGGGGCTAAGCACCTGGAAGAGTTGGTTACCTCCTGAAGGGTCTGTAGTTCTTGAGGATGGTTAGTTTGGTTGTGTTTTGTCGGTTCCACTTCCTTAATTTTACTTAGGGAGTTGAATCATATCATAGTAGCCTCTCCTCACATGTTTACCCCAGTGGACCACTTAGCTTGGGTAAATGTGGGAGGAGAGTGTTACAAATATTGTCTCCATTTACTAAGTGAAGCATTTGACCTTTTTCAAATTTACTTATTCTTAGCAGTAATTTTTTATTTCTCCAAAAGACTATATAAATCCCAAGATCCCCACTATAACAAGGAAATTATTACATTTTTGTACATATTTATATAATATAGAAAACATTTCAATTATTTAAATTCAATGTGAATTATTTAAATCTTCTCATTTGTATAATAATTTGAAAGGTTGTTGAACTAAAGACTAATAGAAATTAAGTTTAAATTCTTATATAATACACTAATAAATCGTATTTTAGAGAGAATTATTACTTAAAGAACTTAATGATTTGGCGAATCTTTTGAATTTGAGAGAATATGAGATTCTTGAAAATTATGATAGTGATTACCAAATTGAAGGGCCAAATTTATTTCACGAAATAAAACAAAATCCATATCTAAAAATTTATACAAATTTAATCAACTATAAGATAAATTGTGACTAAGGAACCATACAATACATAAATACACACTCCATGATACAACAAGGAACTTGTTCAACTAATTTTTAAGTATGTTAATATTTGAAAGCCTACTATAGAAAATAAAATTAGTTGGAAACATTTTTCTTCATTAGAAGCACCATATCATTTAATGTTTTAAAACGTGTAGCAAAAATTACTATAAACAATAGTAAGAAGAACTTTCTTAAAGGAAGAACTTATCATAACTATAAAGAATTTCACAATTCCAAATAAAAAGTGGAAGAAATGTGGGATGAGAAGGACAATGACATTGTTGATAAGGTAACAAAAATAAATCAAGAGATAGAGGTTTTAGTGGATTTAGAGAACAAGGAAGATGCTTCAAGGTGTTATCAACAATGAATGTACATTGTTGTCATTTGTGGTGAAGAGTGGCACAAATGAATTGAGTGTTTTTTTGGGAGAATGTACATGGAAATTTTAGCACAACAATCAAGTAGTGCACAAGGAGGGGTAAGAGGACTTCAAAAACTATGTTTCTACAAGGAACCTTTTTTATGCACATGCAAAGATGGATACCCAATGTCTTTTATGTTTTCAATTATTTTCATCAAATCTTGACACAATTTAAAGTAAAGAACTCCTCTTTTTTACTTTTGAACAATATTTTGTAATATATTTCGTGATTACATGTTGATAAACAACTTGATGAATTTAATTGACATTAGATTGCCACAATTTAAGAAGATTAACATTGTAAACATTTCTAGCATATCATCAATACAAGTGTGCTAATTTATTTCTTTTGCATTTATAATATTTATTAATTACATGAGTCTTCCCTAGAGAATTATAGTTATATGCAAAAATACACTCCATTTTGTGCAAGCATGAATCTACACTACACTTTGTATGTCTCTAAAAAACTTGTTCTTTTTAAAAAATTCACATAACCTTCACATGAGAATTGAAAGAAGAAACTTGTGAGGTTTTCTAAGGTAGGGATCATCATTTAAGATTCAAAGAACCATCAAATAATATATATGATGATGAATGTTATGAAAGTTTAATGTTGTTATATTTGTTTAACAAAGAATGTCTTCTTAGTTCATGAAGTAGGAATATTACTGCCCCTTCTAGATCTTGACACATTTTATCTCTTTTAACTCCTACTTGAGATATCAAACATTAATCAAACTAATGTTTATAGGTTTTGGAGTACCTACATGGCAACCATTTTTGCTAATCCCTCTTGTAAATAAATTTCCATGAATTTTAATTCATGTAAATAATATATGGAAATTATGTTCCAGTTGTTTTCTTTGGTTAAATAACATCTTTAGCTTTTGTAGTTTATCTTAAACCATTTCAATTCAAACGAAGTTCATAATTTGCATGAATTCAAATGGTTTAAAAAAATTCCAATAAACCATGGTTTCAAGTAATTTTCAATAATTTTCATGTGGTTTTCAATAGTTTGCATGGTTTCAAGTGGTTTTCAATAATTTGCATGGTTTCAAGTGGTTTTCAGTAATTTGCATGGCTTCAAGTGGTTTTCTTTAGTTGTTGTTGTTACATATCGTTTTTTAACTACAAGTATTACTTTCAATATTTATTTTATCTTAGTTTTATTATCTCATTCTCCTTTTGTTTTTGGTTTTCAATCATATTTCCTCATGCATATAATGAGAAGTGAGACAATCGGAATTACCTATATTTGCATGAGTTTGTTGAATTGCATGATATGACGTATTTTTCTGATCCTTTTTGTAGCTTTCTTTCTATAGTCTTGTATAGGGGAGATGTGTAGGCATAATGTAAGAAAGTTTATCAACATTTTTAAATGTGAGGAAAAATATATATAGAAAAAATAAACAAATTAATTAAATGAAATATCGAATATATATATATATATATATATATATATATATATATATATATATATATATATATATATATATATATATATAGATATATATATATATAGATAATGTAAAATATAAACCAAACTCAAATAATTTTAGCTAACAATTATCTATCTTAGTCATCTTAATTTATAAAATAAAATTGAACAAAAATAATAATAAATTAAATAAATTTAAAATACAAAAGCATGAGAAAGAAAATTTAACAAACAAAAATTAATTAATTGAATAAATTTAAAGTACAAAAGCATGGGATCTAACAAGACCATGAGAAAAATCTAATAGATCAACCAAACCATGGACAATAACAAAATCAAATCTAAAAATGAATGATTTAATAAGTTATAACTTAAGCGATATTTATTTATAATATTTAATTTAATAAAAATTAAAAAATAAAAATGTAGGCATCTGTGATTCATGATTTGTACCATGTATTTTTCGTAAGTAATCACATATAGATTTTAAGGTTGATGTGTTTCAAACCATATTTCACTAATATTTTTAAATCAATTAAAAATAATGATAAAATAATTAATATATTAATGTAAGGTAGTTAATTTTGACCATCAAAATTTAACATAGTAATAATTTTATTTACAAATTATGTGCGTAGTCCATTAAAATAATTACTATAGAATATAAGTATATATATTAATGATTTAATAAGTATATGAGACACCCACTAAACACTTTAACAATAATTATAGTAAATAATACATATAAGAATTTCCATCTCAATTTATAAGCGAAATTAAAAAATGTATAAATAAATAAATCAATAATTAAGCCTTATAATTTAAAAATGGGTTAATAATTAAAAGCTATGACAATTTTTTTTTTTTTTAATCAATATTATGAATTAAGTATAGGAAAGTCTAATTAATAGATGAAATGGTTGCGTTAGAAGTATTTTTTTGGTCAATTTAATTTAAAATGAAGTACAAATTTTTAAAAGTCATATGCTTAAATTGTTTAATTTAAAAGATAAAATGCTTCTTTTTCAGGGTGCATAACTATCCATCTATGGATTCAAAAGTGTATTTTAAACAACAAGAAATCACAATCTTATTAGAAATTGTATGGCTAGATTCTAGCCAAAAATCCATTTCATCTATTAATTAGATGACACAAAATTAAATTTAAGATAATAATTAGTTTTTATTAATTTACAGGTTTAAATTTCAGAAATTAAAATTAATATTTTAAAAATAATAATAAGTACTTATTTGTTATTTGTTTTTCAAAAATTTCAAAAATGACTATTAATAATTTTATTAATTTATAAAAATAATATTTAGGAAACAAAAGGCTAGTACTTAATACTTAAGTATATTTATGACATGAAATAAAAAATATAAGTTATACTATTTTTAAGGCCAATCTATATCCATTTTAAGAAGGATCAAATATTTTGAGATACAAAACTCTTTTAAAGTGAAAAGACATTTGATCATTTTTGGCCCTTGGTGAGTTAAGATGGATTTATGATGGTTTTAATATGAGAAATGTGAGATGTATCATGGAGTGAATGTTCCGATACTTATGATGGATGGATAACTATCGATATTTACAAACAATTATTTTTTATCGATGTGTTGATTTTAATGTTAAATGGAAAATTATGAGATCTATGAATATAAGATGTTGTCAAAAATTAATTAATAATTTAATAATTACTAAATCATATAAAAACCACTTAATTTACGCTACACAATTTTTTTTACCAAATTAAAATAATAACAATCAAATTATACCAAGTTATTCATGTTTAAAACTTCTTCTTCTTTTTCAGAAGGAAATAAATAGTGGCACTTTCTATTAAAAATAGGCAATTCCAGTACATCTGCATAATCAAAAGTTCCAGATAACAAAACGAGAACAAGATATATGAGAAATATCATCAAAATAGGACCAAACTGCAACCCAAAAAACTAGTGAGGCTAAATTAGTTTCTACCAAGTAACTCTATCCATATTACCTTGATTTACTAGCACATAGAAACAAAACTAGTATCATGAAAGTTATAAAGGGTGCATTCTGAAAAAAAAAAAAAAAAAAAAAAAAAAAAAAAAACTAGTTCACCTATGTAATAAAGAGTGTCGTACTAATGATATGTAAAAAAGACCAAATAGTCCAAAAAAAGACCAGATAGTTGAGGAACCAGTTATGGCGCATTGAAATTTCCCTCTGCCACCAACTTGCCCTCCATAAAAAAATTGTATTAGATTGAACTAGGAGCAACTACCAAACCTTGCTTTGAGAGGCTATCCGTCACTGTGTTGCACTCCCCATATATATGAGAAATGATGATATGCTCAAAGGAGCACACCAATAACATAATACGATCCATCGATACTACTAAAGAAGGGGTCGAGAAGGTGGATCGCCCAACCACTTCATCAATAGCTGATCTACAGTCCCATTCAACAAAAATATTTCACAGTTGAAGGCGATTAGTTGAAACCAACTGACCCCAGAGTACAAGTAACTCAACCTTTTGATTCGTACCATACCCTCCAAACTAGAAAATAAGAAAGTGTATGTGAGGATTAATCCTTAGCCATGCACCATAACCACATCTACTATCACGAACCACACCATCAAAGAAACTTGCAGAATTAAAAACACCTACAATGGAGGAGACAAAGATGTGGAAAAAATATCATCTTGTAAGGGAATCCCCCCTCCGAAAATCCAATGTTTTAGATCAAATGTTGTAGATAATGGGAGGCTTGATTCGAAGATAGAAATATTTCTAGCTTTCCAGATCTACCATACTATGTATATAGGTAGGACTTTATATCTCCCTTTCCTATTAAACCATCACTTGAACCAAGACTCCAATGAATCAAAAGAACCCACCTTCGAAATCTGTACATGCTTCATAATGCACACCCAGAACTCCACAAACATGGGACACTAAATGAAGAGTTGTGTAACACTCTCCTAAGCCTTATGCCATAATACACACCACCCTAGAGCTAAGAATCCCATTTTGTAGATATTGTCCCACGTGAGAATTTTGTTTTTCTAGGCCAACTAGCAAAAATTGACCACTTTAAAAGGAACATGCCACCTCCACACTTTCGTGTACCAACAAATGTTATCTATTAGATTGACATAATTTGGAATATGATGGTAAACCTATGAGTCCACCACTGAAGCTTGCTTCAATACACCATTCGACACCAGAGAATCACTCGATTGCTTTTTCATGAAGAAAACATACTTGAACTCTTGTATGAGGTGATTCCAAGTAGACACATGACCTTCTGATAAACCAATCTCCTATTCTTTTCCATACTTGATAGAGGAAATCCAAGAAAAGGATGCCTCTATTGTGTAAAGTAGGAATAAAATCAATATTGTAAAAAGGAGATGGAGCAACACCTAGAATGGAATCCAAACCAATCAAAATTTGGTTCCCCTTTCCAAAATACTAGAGCATCTTATTAAGTAGCCATTTTCTTACCTTTATGAAACTCGTCCATATATAGGAGCCTTTTTTAATCCCAGCCACGCTCCTTTTGTACCAAAAAGAAAAGGCTTTACCTTTTAAGGACTTCTCTACAATAATCACTTGTCATATACCCCTACCAAATATATACTGCCATAGAGATTTAGTTAATAGAGCCCAACCAAACCTCTTGAAGTCAAGAATACCTCATCCACCAACATCTTTCCCCTTAGATATAGCATCAAAATTTACCAAGTGAAATTTTTGGTGTCCCTTAGTCCCAGATCAGAGAAAGTAAGCAATGATAGCTTTGATTCTATTAATAATAAATGAGGGAAGCCAAAAGAGATGAATCCAATATATGGATAGCTATTGTAAGACCAATTAGATCAAGATATACTGACCACCAAAAGATAGCCAACGATGTTTCCATAGAGAAAGGAACTTATGAAACTTCTCCACCATCCATCCCCAATCTGAGATCCTGTAGTTACTAGGCATCAATATAAAACCCAGTTAAGACAAACTGCCCTCAATGGGAGAGACCTAAACATTAAACAATCTAGCAATACAAATAATAACTTCTTGATCAACAAATGAGAATCCTAGTATAGATTTGTTACTATTCATAATCAAACCCAAGGTCACTCCAAATCTAACCATGATATCGTAAAAGGTCAAACACAGCTCCCATGATACCATTCCAAAGGTTAAAGCATCATCAACAAAAAAGAGGTGTTTAATAGAGCCTGAGCGAGATACGTGTAAACCCTGAAATGTACCTAGAGTATGTGCCTCCTTAAGCTTTAGACTAAGAGCATCCATGAGAAATATGAATAATATAGGAGACAAATAGCATCCATGATGAAGACCTTTACTAGCTGAGAAAAGTTTGATGGATATCCAATTTCTAACACCGCAAAATTTGTTAAAGGCACACATGCCATTATCCGAACTATACTATCCATTGATAATCCAATTTTTAAGAGGATCATGCACAAATATTCCAAATGAATACATTCATATGCCTTATGTAAATCCAATTTCATAATTATAGCATCTTCCTTGGAATGAATAGAGTGTAGACATTCCTGTGTCATGGTCACCATGTCATGAATCTGACGACCTGATAGGAAACTAAATTTCTTCGACGAGATATAGTTTGATAATACTTGCTTAATCTTGCTTGCAATAACTTTAGAGAGAAACTTATATGTAATATTAGAAAGAAAAATCGACCGAAAATATGAGAAAGCGATAGGGTGTGAGGACTTGGGGATAAGTGCAATAAAAGTTGAATTACTTGCATCTGAAACCCTATCACATGTATAGGATTCTTCAACCATATTCAGGAGGTCCGAACCTATATGATCAAAGAAGTGAAGAAAGAGATCAATTCTCTAGCCATCTGGGCCCGGGCTCTTATCTTTGGTTAATTATTTGAGAACAACCAAGATTTCTTCCAGCGCGACATGTCCGTACATAGCTGCAATAGATTCATCTGAAAACATACACAAGCATTTTTCAATACCCAATAACAGGTCAACATAATCCACCTTATTACATGCCAAATATAAACGTTCAAAATATTTATAGCCTCCTTATTGTCAGTTGTGTGTACACACACCC
Source organism: Pinus tabuliformis (assembly GCA_031772625.1). Taxonomy (NCBI): domain Eukaryota; kingdom Viridiplantae; phylum Streptophyta; class Pinopsida; order Pinales; family Pinaceae; genus Pinus; species Pinus tabuliformis. The sequence goes on along the minus strand of CM062808.1, from coordinate 289,234,511 downwards.
CTCCATCCTTTCCATCTCCCATTTTGCATTTTTGTGCCTCCTTTAATTAGCAAAGTGATGAAAGTATTTTGTATTGTGATCACCCTCTCAAATCCATATAGAATGACTTTTAAAACACCAAGAGGCCTTCTAAAAATTAAGGACCTCTCTCTTTTTCTCTTCTAGATCCTGCATCTTATTCATTTGAAAAGCTAATGGGGAGAGAAGGTCCATATGTAAATTGAGGAATTCCATTTCAACTACTGTCCGTTCTAAATCCTTCCGTTCTAAATCCTTTTTCATTTTTCTTTTCTGAAACTATCTCCACTTATGAACTTTTCTCTTTAGAGTATTTAATTACTTCATAATCAAATCCATGTCAAATGCAATATCCTTTACTTCATAATCAAATCCATGTCAAATGCAATATCCTATAAGCCCAGTAAAACATATATCCCTCACAAAATAACCTTGAGAACCTAAAATCATTTAAATACCTCTTCCCCAAACTGTACATAATTCTAGGATGAGATGAGATATGTTATTTTGACTATGTTTTAATTATAATCTTTTATTACTATCTCCAATGAAACAAAATATAATATTTTATTACTGTTGGTAAAACATTTAAATTTCTTTAAATGTCTTTTATCAAAATATGAATATTTTTCAAAAGACATTAAAAAAATATAAATATTTTTTATCTTAGCATGTTTTGTTAATTTAATTGTATTTTAAGACATAATGTAATTAATAAATAAAATAATTTGTTTTTGGAAAAATCATTTAAATTTATGTTAAATCTTAATTTTTTATTATTTAAAATGTATAGTGGAATACATAAATAAATTCAAAACTCTAAATAAAAACTGAACAAATAACATATATTATACTTTTTAAAAATATTTATCACATTTTAACAAAATTAAACCCAAAAAAAACAAAAACAGACAAACAAACTACTCTATAATTTAATCTGCTCCATGATATAATCAAACTACCTCATTAAAATACTATAATCAAAATACCTCATTAAAATACTATATAATAAATTTTGTTTGTTAAAATTTTCAATCATATAATGCACAAAATTTAAATGTTGCAAAAAAAACATCGTTGTTCTGGAAAAACATTGCTAAAAAGTTAATCATCTCACCCAAAGAAAAAAACAAAAAACCACCATTTGGTTTGTAATAATCCAAGCCAAATCCACCATATACAGATTTTGTCATTTGAGCGGCTGCCAAATCTCTCGCACTCGATTTCGAAAACCAGCCGGTTAGAAATCGCCGCTAAAGTCACTGCCATCATCATAATAACCATCATCAAACCCTGCATCGTAACTAGCATCGCTGATAAGATCTCCAAGTAACAGGCCGCCGAGAGCTCCGCCAATTAAGCCTGCCCCTAAACCCATCCCCAGTTTATTATTCTTCCTGGCCGGCTGCTGCGCCGCAGGGACAACGGGCGGATAACTCGGGTAAGGTGGGTAGCCCTGGTTGGGAGGGTAACCCTGGTAGGGAGGCGGAGAGTAACCCTGGTAGTAAGGCGGTGGCGGGGGATAGCTCACCGGTGGTGGAGGGTAGTGGTTATTCGGTGGCGGATGCGGCGAGGAGCCGGGCGGTGGGTAGAATGGGTAAGCGGTCACAGGCTCCGCCTTTGCCGCCCCGAATGAACCTGCTGGATAGGCGATCACGGGCTCCGTCTTGGCCGCACCATATGACCCTGCGACTGCCAGCGGCTGCATTTGCTGCTTGAACTCGGGCTTTTCGGCCAATTTCACAGAGAGGTTGAGAATCCCCTTGGGTTTTCCCGAGGATTTTAGGATATGGTAGCTGAGGAACCGCGCCGAAGTGGCGCCGGGGTTGAGAAATTCGATCAAGGGAATGCTAATGAGGCCGATCTCTTTGTCGCGGAAGGTAGCATCGGCATAGACTGCGATCTCGAGAAGCAGGCGGCCCTGCTGTAGGGCGGCCTCGTCGAGGGTAAACTTCATAGCGTGGTTCCAGTTGGGATCGTTGCCGTTGTTCTTGTCCACAGGCGTGCGTTGCCTGTTTTTGTGATCGTTGGAGATCCATGCGACTGCGTACGCCTTTATTTTGGAGAACCTGGTGGCCTTCTTCAGATCGCGGGCCGAGATTATGGTTAGTTCCATGCTCCTTGCCTTCATCGCACCCATGAATTCAATACAGAGGAAGAAAACAAATGAATTTACAAAGTGAAATTGGTGAAGAATCCGACTGAATTTACAGATTGAAATTGGGGCAGAATCCGACTGAATTTGGGAACAGCGGAATGGAGAGTAGGTTGGATTATTGATTGAGTGGGATGGAGATTTGAAAGGTAGTTATAGGCGCATTGCGCGTTATAGAAAACTCCCCGAGTTGAAAGATATTGCGGAGCCACGCTTTAATACGTGAAATCTCGATTCTGTTGAAGCTGGTTGGAATTGAAGAGCCCAAATATAGAATGGAGACTCTTAATCTACGTGTAAAGTCGCACCTAAGGACTATTCTGTTGTGTTATTTTGTTTTTCACTATTAGTGTATTTTAAGTTTGTTATTGTGTTTTTAACTATAACTGTACTCTAACTGTTTTAGGTGTTTTAAGTTTTTTGTTTTTGAGATTTTGGTGAGTAAAACTAAATTTGAATTTTTTTTTTTAAACATTAAATTTATTTTTATAACTAAAAAAATATTTTAAATAATAAAAATATACCATTCAAGGGATTTTTTATTATCAAATTTCCAACCACTAAAAATCTCAAATACTAAAAATCTCAAATACTTCAACTACTTTCTTAAAATAAAATAACTAAAACGAAATAATATTTAAATATAATATTATTTCTTAATAATTTCTTTTTAATACTCTATAATTTTTAATATTTTAGTAATATTATTATTTATTAAATAATATTATATTGATAATGGTGATAATGAACTTCTACTAAGATTAATACGGTCTATCAAACCTTAAGAAAATAAAAATATCTAATTGTGTATTTTTAAGATCTTATTTTTATAATAAAAAGGAAGAGGAAAAAGCGCTCCAAAATCACTATAGTTAAAGTGACTTAATATATCAAGAAGATTAGAAGTGTGGTAAATATTAAGGAAATGAGAATGAATATGAGCAGGGTTGGAATTTCGAAACAGATCCACAATTTCAACAAAGAACCTTGATGGCCTTCTAAAATTGCAAATTACCCCTCAAATTCCATCCCTATGAGTAAATATTATATTCTAATACTTAAACTACTTTCTTTAAAATAAAATAATATTTAAATATGATGTAATATTATATTATTTCTTAATAATTTTTAAATCCATCTATCTAACTTCGTAGGGTAGCAAATCCTTCTATCTAACTTCGCCTGAGAATAAGAGAGGTTGAGCTGAAGACCGCAGCCCTTCCATATGCAGAAACTATAGAAATGACAAAATCCCAGATCTTAGGGAGACCAAAAAACCGGTCAAGACAGATGAACCACCGGTCACGACGGATGAGAATTAACATCAACATAGAATTACTGAGGGGGCTTCCCGAACCTGCTCGCTGTGTCCAAGGCCTGTTCCAGAACATGGCTGTCCGCTCTCGCTTGCAGGGATTGATAGCTGCGACATTCCGCCTGATTCTCTTGCTGCGGTCCGCTAGTCTGCCGAGCTTCTGGACTGAGCGTCTGCCTGAGGAGCTTAATAAGCACCGTCATCTTCTTGGACAGAGAATCTACTACCTCATGCACCGCCGTGATTTTGAAATCCAGAGCTTCATAAATGCCATATAAACTTTTCATCTGGGCCTCAGGGATGACCTGGTCACTTTGAGGCAGCTTCTTACTGTCTTCCCTCGAATCCAGAGCACGCGCCAGCAGGGTTTTTACTCGCCAGCTTTCCGCCTAAGTACGCACAAACTGTGTGGCCCGTTTGGTTACTGTACCAGGATCCTGAAGCCAATCAACCTCCTGCGCTATATCTTCCTCAGACCGCTTTCGCTCTTCTTCCTTCACAGAAGCCTCCAGGTCAGACAATTTGCGCTTGTTCTTCGACGCGGTTCTGGTCTCGTACATTTCCCTCGCTGTCTTGAGCTCCATGTTCGCAGTGATGCTGCGGCAGCCGTCACCTTCCATACTTAGCTTAACACTTGCGACGTGAGAACAGGCACAGAGAGCCGAACGTAAATGAACCGGAACGATGCACTGAAAAATGCTGATGGTGCCTTTGCCTCTACTCGCTGTTAAATAATTGTTCTGGAGGATATTGCCCATGACTACCCGATCCTCCCGAAACGACGTGGATGTACTAACATAATTGTTACTGCATAGAGCTGTGTTTTCCGTGTGATGTATCAAAACCTTGACATAAATGTTGTCTCTTCTCTCTCTAATCAGAAAGTGCCAAGTGTTCGCCAACTTGCTGTGGTGGCGACGGTGATCGTTGCGGCACATCATTTTAGATTTGTTTCCTTTATTCCCCTTCTGTTGCCATAAACGCACCGGAATTACCTGTCCTTCTGCCCTCTGCCAACTTTTAATATCCGTAGCCACTCCAGCGTGCCCCATCATAGAAAAGCGTGGAAGCCGAGCACCTTCCGGTTAAGCTCGGTTGGCATTTTCCATGTCTTGTTTGGCCAGCTAGATGCATTTCTCCTTCAGGTCTAGACAGTTCACATGCTGCCAAAAGCTGTCCCATTCCCTATTTTGGTTGTCGATGCCATGATTTGCTAGGTGGTCCGCTATTGCATTCGCCTTGCGTCTCACCACCTGGAAGACTAACCCTCTGATACCACTGATTAACTCGGCTATGTTTTCTCTCACCTTTGCTAATCTCCAATGTTTCATTGCTTTGCTCGCTTTGGTTCCGCCATAGATTTTCTTTGCCATAAAAATTACCAGGGCTGAGTCGCCTTCCACCACCGCTGTGCAATTCTGCATGTCTTTTAGAATCCGTAGTCCCTGTTCTAAGGCTGCAAACTCCATTTCATTGTTCGTCCCTTCTCCCAGAGCTTTGCAGTAAATATGAAGAATGTCTCCTTCATGGTTTCTTATGATGCCTCCTATACCCACCATCCCAGGGTTACCTCTGGACGCGCCATCAAAATTCAACTTCAGCCAACCAACCGGCGGATATTTCCAACTGTTGGACTCAGAATTTGGGTTCTGCTGGCTTCTCGATGTGGGCATGCTCTGGTTGATGTCCAGCTGGAAGAGTTTTAAAATGCGTAAGTCACTAGACGAAGGCTGCTCATTAGGTTCCACTTTGACTTTCACTTGAATTAACTGTCTGATATTTATCATAATAGTATCTGTGGAATGCTCTGTATTTCTGTATTCATCTTGGAAAATTCTCCTGTTACGCTCCTTCCATATGGTCCATGTTAAGAAACCTGGCATAACTTTCCAAATGTTGTCGACTCTAGGATTCTTTGAGTAATTATTCTGCCAATTTTGTATGGTATCTTGGATGGACTCCCGATTTCTGTTAGAATTTAGCAAAATACCCTCCGCCCAATTCCATAAATGACATGCCCAGTCACAGGAATTGAATAAATGGTTTATTGTTTCTTCCTCTGCTAGGCACATTGGGCATCTGGAAGGCCCATGAAAACCTTTATTGCGTAGATTTTCCCACGTCAAGGTTTTTTTCCTCATTAAAAGCCAGAGGAAAGTTTTGATTTTTGGCCAAAACAGGTTGTCCCACACTTTATGACTCCAAGGAGTTACCTCCCTCTGCTCTGCATTTTCTATCATTTCCCTGGCTTCCTTGAGTGAGAAGTTTCTACTGCCTTTCATTCCCCATCGATGCTGGTCCTTTTCTTCCGTATTCCTTATCTTCCTTTTGAGAAGTTGATCAATTAGATGCTTTGTGCTTTCATTTTCCCCATTGCTGTTGTCGAAGTTGAAGTTTATCCATTCTCTCCAGTTAGGATCCTTGCCATTCTGGTTCTAGTACTGTTGGACTTTGTATTGGCCTTCTTGTTGGCATTTTTGCTTGAGAAGAGCGAGCTCTGGCTTTTCCAGTTTTGGGAGTTGTTGCCAACCATCTTCCCAATAAAGAGCTGAATGCCCATTTCGAATTTCCCAAAAACTGTTTTCCTGCACCAAGTTGCGATTTTTCCTAGCAAGACTCCATATGGGGGAACCCTCAGGGACCTCCTGAAGTCTGATAAGATCCTGATTGTTGCACTTTGGGGTATATTTCTCTTTCCAATGTCTTGCCTAGGGAAGATGGGGCTCTTTTAACCATCTCCACCAGAGTTTTGCTCCACAAGTCATGTTGATGATTGAAGGATCCACCAGATTTAGGCCTCCCAAAATTTTCAGTTTGCAGAGTTTGTGTCATGCCACAAGCACCCATTTTTTCTTTTCCCCATTCCCGTTCCATAAAAAGGATCTTTGGATTGTTATAATTTGTTGAAGGATGCCCTTGGGGGACGGCAGCATGGAGAGTAAGTACTGCGGGATAGCCTGTAGAACCGCCTTGGTGAGGACTAATCTCCCAGCAAAATTAAGTGCCCTGTGCGTCCAGTGCTTACACCTTTTCTCTAGGTTAGCCAAGATTTTCTCCCAGTGCACTTTTTGCCAGGGTTTAAGTGTTAGAGGTGCTCCTAGATATCTTGATGGTAGACAACCTTTTCTGAAACCAAGTAAATTAGAGAGATGCTTCTGGATAGCTGGATGGGTGTGAAAGAAAAAAATCGCGGACTTGGAAAAATTAATTTCCATTCCCGACGCCTTGCTGAATAGATCAAGGATTTTCTTAAACGCCAGAGCCTCTTTCACCGTGGGGGTTCCATGTAACATAGTATCATCCACAAATTGTTGGTGTGTGGTAGCTGGAATGGATTGGAGAGGCTAAAGTCCCTTGATCTTCCATTCCCTTTTCGCTTTGGCTATGAGTCTGTTGAGTCCTTCCATGAGGATTACGAACAGGAAGGGGGAGAGAGGGTCTCCTTGTCTGATTCCACGAGTGGGTGAAAAGGGTGCCAAGGGGGATCCATTGACAAGGATCGAGAACCTGGAGGATTTAATGAGGGCTAGAATCCAATTGATCCATTGCTTGCAAAAACCGAAGGCTTTTAGAATGGCTTCTAGATATTGCCAGCTAACTTTATCATAGGCTTTCGATAGATCAAGCTGCATTAACATCCCTGCTAATTTTCTAGTTTGAAGAGTGTGGATCATTTCTTGAGCTAGAAGAATATTATCTAATATCTGTCTCCCTTCGACATACCCCGATTGCTCTTCTGATATGAGGCCAGGAAGAATTGGCTTCAGTCTATTAGCTATAACTTTCGATATGATTTTATAAATGACATTACATAGAGCAATTGGTCTAAACTTCTCAGGAGTGTTTGCTTCTTCCATATTTGGGATAAGCACTGTGAAGGTGGAATTAAGAGATTTGAGGATGGATCCAGATCGCCTAGAGTCCTCTACAACTTCCCAAACTTCATGTTTCACTAGGTTCCAGCAAGCTTTGTAAAAATTGATGGTGAAACCATCCGGTCCCGGGGCCTTATCACTTGGCATGCTTCTGACTGCTTCTTCCACTTCCTCTAGGGTGATTTCTCTACTGAGGGCTGAGTTCTGATCGTTGGTAATAGTTTTGGGAATGGCCGTAATGAGCTCCTTTATAGCATCCTCTCTGTTTGCTTGCGGTTCTTGGGCAATAATGCTGAAATGCCTAGTGAGTAGAGCCGCTATGTCTTGGTGATTTTTTAAAGTTTCCCCATTCTCATCCTTGAGTTCTAGTATTTTATTCGCACTCCTGTAATCTAGAGTAGATCTGTGAAAAAATTTGGTGTTCTGCTCACCCTCTTTTAGCCACCGTATTCTGGATTTCTGCTTCCAGAGAGTTTCTTCCTGCTGACAGCGTGTATGCCACTGATGAGTCAAAGCTTTTTCCTGCTCTACAGACTCCTCGCTATTGTGCCCTGAAGCCCAAGCTTTGTGTATTTGTTCCAGTTTATCTTCTATTAAGGTTTTCTCCTTAAAAATATCTCCAAACTCCATAATATTCCATTCTTTTATTTTGGCTTTAGTGTACTTTAATTTCTTCTGAAGAATAAACATTTTGGATCCCCTTCCAATCATAGGTTCAGACCACCATTTCTCCACTAGATTGAGGAAGTTGGGGTGTTCCAACCAAAATTTTTCGAATCTGAAAGGTTTATTCCTTGGAGTGCCATGGATAGCTGCTATTAAAGATATTGGCCAGTGGTCAGATCCTCCACTTGGAAGGATGTCTGAATCAACTAGAATACCATCCATAATGATGCTCTCAGAGATGAGGAATCTATCCAGACGAGAGGCAATCAGCCTGTTGCCACCTTGTCTGTTATTCCCTGTAAAAATGCCACTCTTTGGTGGGATATCCACTAGTTTAGCATTATCAATGAAATTTGTAAATAATTCCGCATCCTTACTGAGTTTTCTTATTCCCCCTTTTTTCTCCAGAAGGGTAGTTATCATGTTAAAGTCACCCCCCATAATGCATTTGGAATATGGATGCCTAGAAATCAAACTTAACAGAGAACTCAAAAAGGTTATTTTACCCTCTATCTTTTGCGGTCCATAAACATTTGTGCATAAGAAGGATTCGGAATTACCTGTGGGTTGGGCTTCCACGGCTATGAATGCTTTGGTTGCTTCTGCTGAGAGGACTTGAATCATCCTCGAGTCCCACATAGTGACTAAACCTCCTTCTCGTCCTTGACTCTCTACTTCCATATACTCTATGTGATTGCCGAGCTTCTTACTGATGTTAGCCATGCTAGTATTGCTGCATTTAGTTTCTTGAACGAATATGATGTCCGGTTTTTCTTTCTGAAATTTTCTTTTCAGAATTCTCTGCTTTGCTTGGCTGTTTAGCCCTCTTGCATTCCATGAAATGATTTTCATGATTAACTAGAAGAATTATTGGTAAGATGGGAAGGCATTTAGAGCCTTCATCTTCCCTGAGTTTATCATTATTATCCCTAGCTCCTGCAGAGCCTCACCACTTGTTCTTCGGCCTCTCTTCTTCCTTTGCTTTGAGCTTGTTGAGTTGTAGAGCAGACTCTTTGGGTGGTTCCCAGCTCCTTTTGCTATGCCTAGCTTTCTACTTTGTCTTTCTAACTCCGCTTTCTGCCTTGCTATAAATAGATCATTGACCTTCCTGATCTCTTCTTCCGGTACATTTTCTATGCCTCGTGCTTTCCAGTTCTCGGCCATGACTGGTAGGTTCATCCCTTCCTGTGCTAGAACCTCCTCCAACTCTAAGTCATCGCTTCCTCCATCGCTGGTAAGCATGTCTGTATCCTCCTCTGGCTCTTCTATTTGTCCCTTCATTTGGACTTCTGTGCTAATAATGCCTTCTTCTGTTTCTTTTATAGTTTGCTCGGCTTTTCCTATTAGCCCTTCATTTGAAGTTAGAACTTTATTCAAATCCTCTGAGTCTGTATCTAACTCTAAGATTTCAAAAGTGTTACTGTGGTGACCTCGTTCTGTTTCTATTCTGTTTGTTCTTCTTCGGTTGGCTCTTTGTCTTATCTTTGGTTTTACAAAGTTATCTCTGCCTCTGTTTGCTTGCTCTGTCTTAGTAACTTCTTCTTGTTTATTCAGAGGGCATTCCCTCATTAGATGTCCATGCTCATGACATCTTCGACAACGAAAAGGAATCTGTTCATAGTCTATTGCTTGGAAGTAATCCTCATCCCTGTACTCTAGCCATAAACCCTCATGTAGAGCACCTGATACATCCATTTCCACGTAGATTCTTGCACACGAGGTGTATTTTCTTTGTATGGTCGCTTCTGAGGCTTTGATAAAGGTGCCCAACTGATCCCCAATTTGTTTCAGAGCAGATAGACCCCAATAGTCTATGGGAAGAGAAAACAAGCGGATCCATACTGGTACCTGAGTGAAGGTTTCTTTTTCTGGAACAAAATTTGGTTTCCATGGTCGCATGTAGAGACCGGCTGAAGCTAAGAAGTACGGGCCTCCATCAAAAATTCTATCCTTGTCTTCTAGGTTGGTGAAAACTACAGTGAAGAAGCCCTTTGCTCCTAAGTGTAGTTTCACATCGCCCTTGGGTTTCCATTGCTGTCGTATCCATTGACATAATGCTCTTTCAGTTGGCCACAAGCCCATAAACTTACAAATGACTGCATGTTCTGCCATGTGCTCTCGATATGCTTGGATCTCCGGATCAGTTATGACAACTCTAAGGGTATCTGCTTTTTTAGGTTTGCAGGTTCTGCTTGCTGTTGGGTTGCTGCTGGGGTTCGAGCTGGTTTCCCCTTCCGTTTCTTCTTTCCCCTGGGAGCCTACCTTTTGTTCCCCCTTTTCCTTTGACTGTTTTTCATTATTACCTGTAAATTTTTGTCGTGTAGTGTCATTTTTTCCACTGTTCTCCAAACCCTCATTTCCTTTTCCTTTGGCTTGTGGGTTGCTGCTGGGCTCCCTAACCTCTCCTTGTTTTTTCTCCTTATTTTTCCCGCTGTTCTGCTTGAGCCTGTCATATCCTGAAATTCTGACTCCTTCATGCGCTGTCTGATTCTGCTTCTGCATGACTATTTGTTTAAAGGTAGGGGTCCCAATGGACCCCTCGTTCACCATCTGGAGGGTTAGTTCTTGTCCCCTTCTGAGTAAGACCGCTAGCCTCGATCTATTCGCTTCCAGCTCTGTGTCTGTAACAGTTGCTCAGAAACCCTGACCTAGGAATGCCGCCCTACCTTGTTATGATCCTCGACTCTGGTCTCAGTGGACATTGCTGATCATCATCATCATCAATTCATCAATAATTATTATTATTTATGAATATAATTATCAATATATTTTATATAATTACTTGAAATATATTAATAATCTTAATAATATTATGATGATGATGATGGTGGTGGTGGTTAATGTCTGTTGAGACCAAACATTGGTCTATTAGACCTAAAGAAACAAATTATTTATTTTGATTTAAGATTTTATTCCTATGCTCAAAAAGCTTGGAGAGAAGCCTCCCGAGCTCACTATAATTTTGACATTGTAAAAAGCTAGGAAGCTCAGTATTGTAACAAAGATTGTGAAACTGAGATCTAATGTGGTTGTACGTGGGGCACTCTAAGAGGAAGTGGTTTTCATCGTCGATGTTCCTATTCTCACATATATGGCAGATCCTTTCCATCCATGGTGTTTTAGGAACTGCCCAATGACCTGTTTCAATATGGAGCTCATGAGAATTCGTTCTAATCTTTGTTATATTAATTTTCTTCTTTGAGCTAGTTAAAATAGAGAGATACTTTTGATCTTCTAGGGTGGGGTTAATGACATTTTTATAATTACTTAATTTTCTTTTAGCTGCTAAATCTTTCTCACACCACATTTTTTCTTTGAACTTAGAAGTAGCAATATCTTTAATGTTATTAATGTTTTGCAAAGCATCATTCTAGCTGATCTCCCAATAGTTTAACTAGGCCCTTGTGTCTTTATGCCACCGCTGATTGAGCCTTAGGTGGTTTTGGCTGGAATTTAAAGCTAGCTTAGGAAGTCTATGATCTCTATGTCACTGATTTTGGGCTTGTACAGTAGAAACCTAATCATAGCTAGGCTCTCAATAGGGGAAAGACCTATCCTACATCGATGTCACTGATTTTGTGCTTGTACAGTAGAAACCTAAGCATAGCTAGGCTCTCAATAGGGGAAAGACCTGCTTCTATAAGGAGAATAGGATAGGGTGTATTACTTTTAATTTTTAGGTTATGAGTTATAAAATGCTTCTGGATTTGCTCAATATTTCTCCATGATTCTATGGAGATGCTGCAACCCCAAACCTCACAGCTATATAAGATAACAGGAGTGACTAAAGTTTCAAAGAGGAACTTTTTTTTATCCCACATTACGAGGTTTTTTGTTTTACAATTATTATCAAGACCAAAATAAGCTTTCCACCCCCCATTAATCCTTTTCTCAATGCTATGGTTCCAGTTGAGCTTGTGATGAATATCAATTCCTAGGTACTCGTAAGAATACACTTCCTCCAAGTTATTATTGTCATACATAAAATTAGCGTAAGTGTCCTTCTTGGATTTGATAATCATAACTTTTGTTTTGTCAGTGTTAACAGTCATACCCATGGTAGAGCAGAAATCCTTAAGAAGCCTGAGTTGCTTATCAAGATCAGATGGGTACCTTGCGAAAAGAACAATATCGTCAGCATAGAGAAGAAGGATGATGACTATCTCAGCTAAGATCATGCCATCACATCCTGCTTCCTCTAAATAGCCTTCGAGCTTATCGATGTAAATGCCAAATAGGGTAGGGGAGAGGGGGCAACCTTGTTTAACTCCGATGCTACACTTAATATCTTTCGACCACCCCTCATTGCTCTTTAGCTTGGCAATTACGTTCTCGTATAACCTTATAGCGGCAGCTCTCAACTCGAGAGGAACCTTTAGCTCTTCTAATCTATTCCAAAGGTTGTATCTAGGAACCATATTGAAAACCTTTTTAAAGTCCACACAGCAACAAAATAAATTGGATTTATCATTACGAATTCCTCCGCAATGATCCTAAGTGTAATGAGGTGGTCTGTTGTTGAGTGATGCCTTCTGAAACCTACTTGGCCTTTAGCCCACTTACCTTCACTTTCAAGCCATATTCTTAACTTCTTTTCCAAAATACTACCATATAACTTGGCTAAGAGAGGGCTGATCATAATTGTCCGATAATTAGAGGGGTTATTTGTATCCCCACTTTTAAAAATAGGAATAATGAGGCTCTCAGTCCAAGGTTTAGGGAACCCTTGCTTGGCTGCTTGATTGAAAAGCTTGTGGATGTGGGGGATGAGGACAGGACCTCCAATTTTTAAGATTTACACCTGGTAATCTTCAATGTCCTTAGCTTTCCCATTAGTGAGGCGATTAACCCCAAACTTAATGTCTTCTAAAGAGAAAACTTCTTCGTTGTGAGCAGGGTTTCCAAATTATCCATGACATTTGGAGATTCATAGAGCTTTTAAAGATAGGAATTCCAATCGTGAAGAGCAATTTTATTGTTATCTTTAGTCTTCCTAGTCAGAATCTACCTCCAAAATTTCTTAGGAGCTACCTTAGAGAGGTGTAAGAGATTCTCCTGTCTTTGATGAATGTACTACCTCTTTTTCCTTTCAGTTAGCACTTTGTACATTTTTATCTTGTCCATTTTAAGAGATTCATCAACAGCTTCCTTAATTGATCTCCTCGCACTTTTACAATCTTTGTCATACCATGGATTGGTTTTGCTATTTCTTTTATTATTTGAAACTTCAAATGAGAACTTGTTAATAGAATATGAGAGGGTTGTAGTAAAATTATGATAGAGGTCTTCTACGTTGTCTATACTAGATAAAGGAAGCAAATTAGTTTTCAATTCATTTATAAAGAGATCATTTTTATTTCTGTCAAATATTAAGTTCTTTTGGCTGTAAGTATTATTTTCTGTGGGAACTCTATGCATGAAAAAATTGAGAGTTATAAGTAAAGGCCTATGATCAGAGTTAGGTTCGTGGTCGTTTAAGATGTCAAAATTTATTATTTCGTTGTATAATGGGAGATCGGAGATAACGTAGACTACCACGCTGCTACCAAGTCCATGGATGTAGGTCATCTTGTTGGAATTGGGCCACTTCTTTAGAATGTTGCAATTTATGAGATCCTGAGCACTACAAATCTTGACTAGCTCCGACCCAAATAAATTTTCCCTAAGGTCTTTAGAGCTCCTTTTGTACCTACTAGCTAGAGTAGGGTCTTCATCTAACCAAAGAGGATTAGGGTTGGAATGATTGCTTAGAATAATAGCTTGGTTGTTTGAAGTTCGAGCATTAAAGTCACCTATTGAAAGGATATTACCGTTATTCCTTAGGCTAGAAATATCATTCTCTAAACCATTGTAACGGTTAGTTTTATCTAGATTCTTCTTCTTATAGAAGTTAGAATTGATGGGGGGAAATAACATATTGCTATGTAGGACTTTTTATTATTAATGTCATTGATATCTATCCAACTATATTGGTTGTGAGGGTCGTTTTTATAAATCCTATCATGGGGGGAGATGTTCTTCTTAATGTAAAAGTCTATTCCCCCAATGCCTCTATGGGAGGATCGCCTGTTCTAAGTAGACCATAGCATAAAGCCATCTATGTTAGGGACCTTAGATTCTTCGTGCTCCCAAGTTTCAACAAGCAAAATAATATCAACATCGTTTGAAATCCAACTTAGCTTGGGGCCTTTGTTCCATGGGAAGCCCCGATAGTTCCAAGAAAGGATCCGGAGCATGTTTAATTGCTATTGATTACTATCATTTTGGTTTCTATCTTGAATAAAGGCTTTTCTATTTCTAATTATTGCCCATTTTGCTTCCTTTCTAGCTTCCTTTACCTTTTGAACCTCCTTTCTTAATTCTGCTTGATCTTCTGGAATGAGATCTTCATTTATGAATATTCCTGTTCCTTTTAGACTTGAGTTTTTACTAAGTATGTCGTACTTATGATCAGTGGAGCTCACATTTATGCGGATTAGTCTTCCTTTATTTTCGGTTAATTTCCGCAACCTTGTTGCTTCTGTGAGACACACAGTTTCAATTTGTAATCTATTATGTAATTCTGTCTGGGCTAAGGTGAAAGTATCCCCATCTACTTCCTCTTTTAAACCAAATATTATAAGGTTCAAGGCCCTTTTGTTATGTTCGTGGTCTAATTATATTAATTTTTTCATTTCATCTTTAATTTGTTTGGTATCTAACTTAGCTACCACATTATTTAGGGTAAGGCGGCTATTAACTTTTTCTTCTAGTTCTTTAATCATGTCTTTCATTTTAAGACTATCTAAAGTATCAGTAACTCCTTGCTGGGATGGTTGGTTAGTATCTTGGTTTTTTTTTTCTATAACCTGCAATCTAGTCTCCATTGCCTCCATTTTATTCTCCAGTAGTTCTATTTTATTTCCTATTTGTTTTTGGATCATGTTTTCAAGAGATGAAAATTTATTTTCCAACATGGCTTCTAACTCTTTTTGTAGCTTGGCTTCTCTTTCTTCTCTACATTTCTCTAAAGACTCTATATACTCATAAAGGCCTTGTAGAGTAACTGTGCTAGGTCTACCCTTGGTAATCTTTGGTAACTGTGGTGAAATATTCATACTTGAAATTATATGAGAAAATATGTATTAGAAAAGGAAAAAGATAAGGAATTTGTGCACTGATATCAGCAAAACTGACTGCAGATCACCCGTGCCCACTACAGCCCGCAGACCGGAGATGCGGGCCTCAGAACCGTGTTTAAATGCCGAAGAATATATGCGAAGAATGTGAGAAAGTGTATATATAGAGTACATGTTTAACTCTTTAACTATATATACATTATATATTGAACTATAATATATTATACTATTACTTGGATATATATATATATATATATATATATATATATATATATATATATATATATATATATATATATATATATATATATATATATATATATATATATATATATATATATATATATATATATATATATATATATATATATATAATTTGGTTAATATATTAATAGTTTTAACTTAAGCCATAAGATAATTTACCTATAATAGTTTTTTATTATTATTTATAATATTTATTTATCTCTCACCAATATCGTGAATAATTATTATATATTTATTAATATAACTATTAATATATTTCATATATTTACTTAAAGTAAAATAAAAATATCAAAAATATATAGATAATATATTACACTAAAAAAATATTATACTATTACTTACAAATAATAATTGTATAATAAAATCAAGGAATAAAAAATCCAACATACTGATATTATAAACCAAAAGTATTAATAAACCCAAGGGATAAATATTATAAACATAAAGAATCAGCAAACCCAATGAATCAAAATTAAAAACACATGGGATTAATAAAACCTCGGAATTAACATTTTAAACCCAAGGGATTAATAAATCCATGGGATTATTAATATTATAAAACCAATGAGTTAGTAAACCCAAGGGATAAATATTATGAACCTAAAGGATCAACAAACCCAAGGGATCAATATTAAAAACCCAAAGGATTAATAAACCCTAGGAATTAATATTTTAAACTCAAGTGATTAATAAACCAAAGGGATTATTAATATTATAAATCCAAGAGATTAAATTATAAATCCAAGGAATCAATGAACCCTAGGGATTGTTAGGTAAGCACCCACGGGGGATTTGAACTAGTGACCTATCGCAAGGAGTGCCTTAACAGTGCACCCATTCACCATCAATCCAAAGCCCTATTGGCAATAGGGATTGTTACTATTTCAAACCCAACAAATTAATAAACCCAAGGGACAAATTTTATTTTATTTTTTTAAAAGAAACAGGTAACGTTTTCATTATATAAACTTGAAAGGGCTAGGTCCTGTACAAAATTAAAGAGCATGCTCTCTACAATATTCATCATTTTACATTGAAGTAGGACCTTATTGCTACTGACTTTATTTACATATAAG
The DNA here is from genome assembly GCA_031772625.1 of Pinus tabuliformis. Classification (NCBI taxonomy): domain Eukaryota; kingdom Viridiplantae; phylum Streptophyta; class Pinopsida; order Pinales; family Pinaceae; genus Pinus; species Pinus tabuliformis. The sequence goes on along the minus strand of CM062808.1, from coordinate 289,218,024 downwards.
ATTTGTACATAGCTATAACTATAAACTCGCCAAAAAAAATCCACAGTATTATATACTTAGAAATAACATAAATATAACATTAAAATGAAAATCTAACTGCTGCTACTGAGGTCGATTTCTTCTCCCGAAGGTTTTTCCACTATCATTGTCAATTATTCAGCACTATCCATTCCAGTATCAAGGTCCCGATCAACAGTAGCGACCGCAACATTGGCATCGTTGGGGACCATAGCTTCCCCGAACCTGAAAACTTCCTTTAGAACCCCAATTGTAGTAATTTCCACTTTTATTTCAATGTTTTCCACCTTCTGCTACACACTCAATGCATCAATGCATAGATATTTCATTGTCTTTTGCAACAGCTCCATATCCTAGCCCATTCCTGATGATTGTGCGTAAAGAATTGCCATGTTTTCATTTATCTCCTTCATAATTTCCTTAATCACTTTATTACACGAACTGTTTACCAAACTCTCGATGCCTCCACCATTGCCATTACTTGACCTTGTGCCTCCTGACCTTGAGCCTCCACCACTACCATTACATGTAGAGGCCATCTTTGTAGCAATCCAACTCTGAATAATCACTATCCTTTGGTTTACTGACCACAACCAACTGTAATATATAATGGCCGGGTGAAACCCGACATTCTTCCCAGTATTATTCTTCATAAATTTTAATCGATTCAAAATCATGTCAAAGTAGCTACCCTCCATTTCCTCCACCACCAGAATTAACCAAGAACAAGTTGCGATGGTACCAACCTCCCCTACAGATGTAACTATATTGTAGCTGCAGTGACAGAAACCAAGACCTCGATGCCCACCTGTCCTCATAGTTGAACTTCATACTAATGCTACCACACTTATGCCTTAACTCTTTACCTACCACCTGAGCTCCCAATGCACTACAAGGGACCATTGGGGTTTTAACAATATTTATTGTTGACCTGATACTCTGAAGACACATACCCTAACATTATAGTGCCGACCTAGAGTAGTTAATACAATTCACGGTATATGACATTTTTTAACGCCGTAGTCCAACGAGACTGCTTTTTTGCCCTGAAAGTCATGGAAATTCCAACCATATTTTGAGAAAATCCAGCATGAATTTTTGTAAATTCAAGTTACAGTTGTTAAACTTCAATATTTTAGGTGCCCCAGAGGTTTTTGATGGTGCTAAATCCATTTCCACCATAAAAAACATGAGTCAAACACTTCCTCTACAATATTTTTTGAATTTTTTTTTGCCCTGATTCTGACCACTTTTAGCCTTTTGGGCAATTACTACGCCTTCGTAGATGACTCCCTTTTTAATGACTTGGTTGATACTTAATACACCTTGCTCCAGATCCACCCCAGCGTTGCCTTGACCATCTATCAAGTGCTTGTTGGCCTGCAACACATGGAACAAATCCACCTTTTCAATTTTTTTTAATTAATAAATAATTTTCACCATGATTGAGGAGGTTTCATCTTCAAGAAGGTTCTCATTCTCGAAGAGCTTCACTCATTTTTGAATAATCATCATATAGTTGCCAACTATAGTCAATATTTTCATATCATTAGCCACACTAATATTCAGACCCTGCCAAAGAGAAAGGGCTTTGGCTTGATTTTCGTCATGATACCAAGTCCCTATGCAAACTTTATTTCTATTTTTCTTCAAGGTTGGGGTTGGTTCCAAGTGTTAAAGGTTCAAGCCAATTTTGCTTCAGTTAGGTCATGTGGGCCATTTTTTGGTAAACGCAAGGAATATTGGTTTACCTTGTAAAATATGTAATGTAACTATTTTGGTTAATAGAAAGGTCCACTCTTATTTGACCAAAAAAAAAAAAAAAGACAATTACCCATGCCTCTCTAACCTCTCTGTGAACCGAAGGGATAAATATTATAAACCTAAGGGATTAATATTAAACCCTAGGACTAATATTTAACCCTTAATATTAAGGTTTAATAAACCCAAGGTATTATCAATATTATAAACCCAAAGGATTAATATTACTAGCCCAAATAATTAGAATACTCAAGGGATTAATGTTATAAACCCAATGGATCAACAAACACAAGGGATTATTAATATTATAAACCCAATGGATTACTATTATAAACACAAACGATTAATAACCCCAAGTGATTAATAAGCCCAAAGAATCAATAAACTCAATAAACTAATATTAAAAACTCAAGCAATTAATAAACCCTAGGAATTGATATTTTAAACTCAAAGGATTAAGAAACTTAAAAGATTAAATTATAAACCTAAGGAATTCTTAATACTATAAACTGAAGCGACTACTAAACCTAAGGGTTTAATATTATAAACCCAATGAGTTATTAAATACAAAGGATAAATATTATAAACCTAAATGATTGACAAACCCAAGGAATCAATATTAAAAACACATGGGATTAATAAACCCTTGGATGTAACATTTTAAACCCAAGAGATTAATATACCTATGAGATTATTAATATTATAAAACAAATGTATTAGTAAACCCCAGGGTTAAATATCATAAACTCAAGAGATTAATACTAAATAATTATTATTATGATGATGATGATGATGATTATTTATTTTTCTGCGTAAATACTAATTCTATTAAAAAAGAGAAAAATATATACATGGAGGTCGAGACCTCAAAGGGGGCAGAGGCCAACCCTCAGCCAGAGATTCTGAGACATACATATCCTACTATCTACCATTGCCAGATTACAAACTTCAAAAACTTGATTTGTTAGACAATGACCCACTAAAAAATACTTCTGTTATGAGTCTAACATGACATAGCTGTCATCGTCAGAGGCTTTACTAAGATGCATGCTATCATGCCCGTCATGAACAAAAGAGGCAAAATAGAACTCATCAAACCTAGAGTTGTTGCTGCAAGCTAAGAACAGGTTGGCTAGCGCCAAAAACTAAACAAGAACTGAAACCAGACACAGGACCAGAGACCTAGAAACAAAGACACATAGTGAAAAACAAACAGAGCGAAGGCAAGAATGCCACCTGTCGGTGATGAACCAGCCTTAATCTGCATGTTGCGGAGAGTCGGGCATGTCCTTATCCACCTGGCTAGACGAAGAAACCCACGTGACGAAGCCATTGTCTTCAATTCCTTCGATACCTCCTTCTGGAGGAGTTACTAGGTTGAGAATGCTGCCTGCACAATGAGTCGGTCCACAGGCAAGAATCTCGTGCTGTGTTGAATCGGCTGGATGCAGAGGCGTTTCAGAAACAGGGGTGTCATCCTGCATGTTGTCTGCATTAAACACCACCCCAGCCATCTCCCCCTGAAGGACGTTGTCTTCTTGAGATTGAGAGGTGGTGGTGTGGGCTGAGCTGTTGGGATTGTCCTCTTCCTCAGCAAGAATAACTATGATACTAGCAGACAAAATTGGCCTATTGAGCCTGCTATGGAAAGTGAACTGGGTAGTTTGAAAGGAATTGTGCGGGAGAGGTCCAACGTGACCAGAGGGCGGTGAGGATGGGGAGGCCGAAGTAATGGGGATGACATTCTGAGGAGCAGACCGAGAGGTTCTGCCTCTGTTACCGGTGTTACCTCCTCGGCGAGAGACTCCTCGATGGCCAGGCATTCTTAGAATGACAGACCAGTTGAGAAAGGGAAGATGGCGGAGCTGACGGGAGAGAGACTGAGCACAGAGGAACCCAGCAATACCAAATAGCCAGGTGAGCTTCCAAACAATCTGAGCTAGGCAGGGGTGTGGGAAGAACAACGGGCGGAGGTGAAAAGAACCAGGAGCAATGGCATGAACCAAATATCGAGCCATACATAAAACCTTGAGCACGAACTCTCGAACCAGGCACACATTAATGCTAATCTGTGCGACCAACATTCTGTCCAGCAGCCGATTAAATGTGCATGCCATGGAGATCGTCCGCCAACCAGGTGCAGGGCCAGCTGCCTGCCTTGTTCGAACCCTCATAAATGTTGTTTATTAACACCCTCATCCAGGTAATGATGATGATTATTATTAATATTACTACGATTACTAATTAATATTATTATTTAAATTTAATATTATTAATTAATAATATTTTTTTTTTTTTTTGCTAAGTAAGATTAATCTATTATTTACAAAAAGAGAATATTGTTACATCATTTGGGTCCTGATAATCATCGTGCCCGAGAGATAGGCCGAGTGAGCATGACTAGTCCAAAACTGTGAGCTGAGATACGATATCCCGCGCAGGGGAATCAGGAAGAAACATTTGGGACTTGACTAAAATATCGACACATGAACATACCACTGATACATGCGTTTATCACTGATACATGAAACATACCACTGATACATGCGGTTATCACCGGAACATGAAACATAACAGTACATCCGACACAAAAACAAACACATATGAGCAGACAAACAGAACCAAAACTGAATCTTGTCCAGATGACCAAAAACCTGAAGAGGACTTGTGACATGGGATTAAACATCTGGGGGTTCTTCAGCAATCCTGCAGCCACCTTCATCCATTTCCGTCCCTTCCATCTGAGCTGGATCAGTAGTTATTGTATTGACAGCGCTGGCAGGCGGTGAAGTCCCGTAGTGCATTGCAGGAGGGGGTTCAGGGGAGAGAGGCAGAGTGTTACCAGGCTCGCCTTCATCCTGGGTATCTTCCAGAAAAAGCACGGAGACATGAGCAGTAATTCGGGGTCGACTGAGAGCACAGTTAAAAGTGAAAGTGGCAGAGCCGAAGGACGGCGAGCCGGTAGAACCTGGAGAACTTGGATTGATAAATTGACCTGGTCTCATGACGTTTTCAGATCTCAGAGGGTCTGGAACCTGCTCCTTGCCACGGCCGAAGCCCCTACGGCTTAACAAACGCTGGCGTGGTCTCGTCATAGCTATCCAGAGATTGCGGACAGCAAGATGAAAATAATCAACCGCAGGCGGATATCCACAAGTTACTTTGAGAGAATTACCTGTCACCGAAGGAAGATTGGGCGCAACAGTGGGGATTCCGCTACCATCAGCGAGCTGTCCTCTACCGCGGCCGCCTCCTTCAGCTACGAAAGAGTTCTTCTCCCCAACCATAAACCAGAAACAGCAAACAGAGCCAGACCAACCCAAGACCTTTGCATAACCAAAACCCAGAATGTATCTGAATGTCATGAAGCATAGTAGCATTTCGCTGCTGCCCGAATTCTTAAATAAACAGGCGCTGCTCCCTCGATCTTCACCCGCCATTACTGTGGCTATCAGGGTGGTTGCAGGCGGGTAATCCTCAGCGCGTGCGGAGCCAAACTTCTGATTAATGGCGAGACCCTTCATTCTGTCTGCCTTAATGCTTGCCTCGCTTAATGTCCCTTCTTTCCATCCGGTGTTCCGTCCGGCGCGCATGCTGGACATGTGCCCTTCACACCTCGCCGTCCTCCATCTCATCACATTAATGGCAATGCAGAGCACCCGCATCCGGGGAATTAATAATTAGTTAATAATTTAATAAATAATAATATCATCATTTAAATTTAATATTATTATTAATTAACCAATAGTAATTAATACATTCACTCACTTAAATATTGATAATAATCAATTAATAATTTTAATGAATAATTATTAAATAATTAAATAATAATAATTTATTTATTTATTTATTTTAAATTAATAATTAATTAAATAACATTATTTAATTAATTATTACTATTAATTATTATAAATTATAAATATTGCTTTTAAATATTGTTAATAATAATAATATTAACCATAATATTATTAATTTAATAATAATTTATTAAACAATGAACCATGAACCTAAGGCATTTTTGTAAAAATTAAGCCTAAAATTATAGGCCCTACGAATAATATTATACCATAGGAATATGAACCCTTAGATTAATAACCTCAAGGGATTGATAATATAAACCCATGAGATAACCACTAAAAAGCCAAGGGATTATAAACCCAACGAAATAATATTAAGACCAAGGATAAATATTATAAACCCAATATATATAAACCCTAACATAAATATTATAAATCCTAAATTAAAGATGGTTGACCATGATTATAAACACAAGAAATTTAACCAACTAATATGGGGAAAGAATACCGAAGGAAAATTTAACCTCAAAGAAGCTAAACAAGCAGTAACAAGATTTAACTATCTAAACCCTGATCAAGTTTGGAAGAATATTTGGCAGAGCCCCCACTGTATGAAAATAAAATTATTTATTTGGCTAGTTTATGAAAGGAAAATATTAAATTGGTAGAATCTCCTGAAAAAAGGCTTCACTGGACCATCCAAATGCTACCTTTGTGGCTCACAAGAGGAGACGATGAATCACCTTCTCAACCTCTGCCCTTTCACCTCCACCATGTGGGAATGGGTGGCCTTAATCTTTAGGTACACTGATAGGGATAGACTCAGCATCTCCAACACTTTGAAGAATTGGAGGAAATTTTTCTCAGAGAATGAAATCATTAATAAAGCCTGGACTCTGGTTCCAGGCTTTGTTATCTGGAATGTTTGGAAAGAGCGCAATAGTTGGATCTTCAAGAACAAAACAAGCAAGCTCTAGCACATAATTGACCAAATTTTAAGGCATCTCAAAGACACAGTTAGTAGCTTGTTGAGGTCACTTCCTAAGGACCCTCCTCTGCCCCAAGATGCGAGTATTCTACTACATTTGGGTCTCCAGTCTATAAGCCCACAGGGCATAATCAAGGGTGTGAGCCAAACAAATGTAGATATAAATATTTGGAAGCCTCCTCCACATGGTTTCTTAAAGGTTAATATAGACGGAGCTTCTAAGGGCAACCCAGGGTTAGCTGGTTTTCGGGGTGTTATAAGAGATGAATAGGGTCAAATAAAGAAGATCTTTCATGGCCACTTGGGGAAGGCCACTAATAACATGGCGGAACTCATGGCCTTAAACTAATTCTTGGAAATCTTGGTGGATTCCAATTCACATAATGTCATCATTGAAGCAAATTCGGAATTGATTATTAGAGAAGCCAAGAAAATATGTAATGGTACATCACCGGATAAAGTGTTGAAACACTGGAGGCTATTGCAGGTCTTTCACCTTATCTACACCCACCTACAAACCTTAAAAACTATAAGCTTTTTCCATGTGAAAAGAAAAGCTAACATGTTAGCTGATCACTTGGCGAATGAAGGAGTGACTAATAAGGAAAGTGACACTTGGTACGTTTGGGAATTCTTAACTGCAAGTAAACTATTAGAGGATTGTCTCTCTTAGGCTGCCAAAGATAGGGAGCAATGGATTGACAGGCTGGATCGAAGAGGATCAGGAGACAGGTAGGAGGATAGGGAAGTCTAAACTATTTTCTTGTTGTTTGGCAGAAGTCCGAAGATTGTGTGGGCATCAGTGTTCCATTGGATTTGAGGGGAAGATTGAGATCAGTGGAGGATGACCAAGGATGTAGTGGTGTGAGGACTGATTCTGGAAGTGTTGCAAGTTTAATTGACCATCGATCACTGTATGGATCGATGGTGACTCATTGATTAAAGAAATATTGTTATCTATGAGTGTCTGTGTGTTAAATGGAATATGGCAGTTAAACTGGGGTTTAAGCACAAATCTAGCGATCGACAAAAGATCAACAGTGCAAGGTAGAAGGAACGAGAACCATCCAATGGGATAGTTCGATAGTCCTCGCTTGACGAACAACATGAAAATTAATTCACACGGAAATGGTTTCTCGAACCTCAAGTGGTATTTCGGGTGGGGTCTAAGTGCTAACCAGTTTTTCGAGAAACGCCTCCAATTCCACTCTTTAAGTGACACATAGTAGCGAGGAGGACAGAGAAAACCGCTTTTTGGGTGGTTAATCCTCGTGCCACTTGTCACCCAAAATCAGCGTCGACTGTTGGATCCACGAAGGGTAGATCAACGGTGGAGGTTCGGTCGTGCTAGTGGTTATTCAGCGTTCAGAGGAAGGAGGTGGAGTTGGAATTATGATTCGCCCATATGCGATTTTGTGTTTCGACATTAGTCGTTGGATCATTGAATGAGATGGATGACAATTTTTTATGGTCGCGAATGTTTTATTTTTGATGTCAAACCTTATGGGTTGCGGGTCAGATTTTGTGTATTTCCTATGTAATAGAGTGAATGGTTCCGAGTTTTAGAGGTTTAAAGCCAATAACGCTTCTGATAGGTTATGTTAAACCATTTTGTGGTAAACAAAAGGACTTTGGTTTACCCTGTAACATATCTAATGTACTTTTTTGGTTAATAGAAAGCTCCATTCTTACTTGACCAAAACAAAGAAAACACAAGAAATTTATATTAAACCCTAAGATTAATATTATAAAGCCTCTGAATAATATTATACCCTAGGAATATGAACTCATAGATTAATAAACACAGGAGATTGATATTATAAACCCAATTGAATAATAAACCAAAATTTATTAATTCTAAAACCCCAAGCTATTATAAACCTAAGGAACTAATATTAAACCCAAGAGATTAATATTAGAAATCCAAATCATATAAACTCAAAGATAAACATTATAAACCCTAAAATAAATATGGTTGACCGTGGTTGACTGTGGTTCATTTTCATATAGAGAAAATATTTTTCACAATGCGACGTTTGACAGTGGTTGACCATTCTTGAGCATGATTGATTTTTATGTCGAGGCAATCTTTGTGACAATGCGACATTGGACCATGGTTAATTTTCATATTGAGAAAATCTTAGTCAAAATATGACATCAGAACATGGTTGACCATGACTAACCATGATTATAAACCCAAAGGATTTATATTAAACCCAAAGAATTATATTATTGACACTATGAAAAATATTACATCTTGGGAATATGAAACCTTAGATTAGTAAACCCAACAGATTGATATAATAGATGCAAGGGAATAATAAATCCAAGGGATTAATACTAAAAAACAAAGGGAATAATATTCACAAGGGAATATTATTTAACACAAGGAACTAATATTGTAAACCCTATGTATATAAACCCTAAGATAAATACTATAAACCCTGAAATAAACATGGTTGACCATGGTTTCTTTTCACATTCATAGAATCTTTTTCACAATGCGATGCTGGACCTAGGTTGACCATTGTTGATCGTGGTTGATTTTCATATTGAGAAAATCTTTGTCACAATGTAACATTGCACCATGGTTGTCCACAGTTGTCCATGAATATAAACCCAAGGGATTTATATTAAAGCCTAGCATTAATATTATAAACATTATCAATAATATTACACCTTAGGAATATGAACCCTTATATTAATAAACCCAAGGGATTGATATTATAAACCCAAGGGAATAATATTAAACCCAAGGGATTAATATTATAGACCCAACATAAATAAATCCTAAGATAAATATTATAAACCCTAAAATAAACATGGTTAACCATGGTCCATTTTCATATTAAGCCAACTTTTGTCGCAATGCTACGTTCCACCATGGTTGATTTTCATATTGAAAAAATCTTTGTCTCAATGTGCCCTTGGACCATGGCTGGCCATGGTTGACCATGATTATAAACACAAGGGATTTATATTAAACCCAAGGATTAATGTTATAAATCCTATGAATACTTTTATACCCTAGGAATATGAACCCTTAGATTAATAAACCCAATGGATTGATATTATAAGCCAAAGTAAATAATAAACCCAAGAGATTAATAGTAAAAAAAAGGGTTTATAAACCTAGGGGAATAATATTAAACCCACAGGATCAATACTATAAATCATAAGTATATAAACCATTAGATAAATAATATAAGCCCTGAAATAAACATGGTTTACCATGGTTGATTTTAACATTGAGACAATCTGTGTTAGAGTGCAATATTGGACCCAAGGTAACCATGGTTGGCCATGGATGATTTTCATATTGAGACAATATTTGTCACAATGTGACATTGGACCATGGTTGATGATGGTTGACAATGGTTGACCATGACTGATTTTCATATTGAGGCAATGTTTGTCATAATGTGATATTGGAGCATGGTTGACATCTATATTGAGACAATCTTTGTCACAATGCAACATTGGACCATGGTTGACCATGGTAATATTATTAAACCCGATGGACTAATATTATAAACTCTAGGTATATAAACCCTAAGATAAACACAATAAACCCTGGAATAAACATGGTTGACCATGGTTGGTTTTCACATTGACACAATCGTTTTCACAATGTGATGTTGGACCAAGGTCGACCATTGATGACCATGGTTGATTTTCATATTGATACAATCTTTGTCACAATGTGATAATGCAACATGGTTGTCCATGGTTAACCATGAATATAAACCTAGGGGATTTATATTAAAGTCTAGCATTAATATTATAAACCTTATGAATAATATTATACCCTAGGAATATGAACCCTTAGATTAATAAACCCAAGGGATTGATATTACAAACCCAGGTGAAAAATATTAAACCCAAGGGATTAATATTATAGACCCAACATATATAAACCCTAAGATAAATATTATAAACCATAAAATAAATATGGTTGACCATGATCCATTTCATATTGAGACAACCTTTGTTGTAATGTGACGTTCCACCATGGTTGATTTTCATATTGACAAAATATATGTCACAATGTGATGTTGAACTATGGTTGACCATGATTATAAACACAATGGATTTATATTAAACCCAAGGATTAATGTTATAAACCCTATGAATAATTTTATACTCTAAGAATATGAATGCTTAGATTAATAAACCCAACGGATTGATATTATAAACCTAAGGAAATAAAAAACCCAAGGGATTAATACTAAAAAACCAAGGGTTGATAAACCCAAAGGAATAATATTAAACTCAATGGATCAATATTATAAAGAATAGGTATATAAACTCTTATATAAATACTTTAAATACTAAAATAAACATGGTTGACCAATGGGAATATACACCCATAGATTAATAATCCCAGGGTATTGATATTATAAACCCAATGGATTAATTCTAAAACCCTAAGATATTATAAACGCAAGGCAATAATATTAAACCCAAGTGATTAATATTATAAACCCAAAGCATATAAACCCAAAGATAAATATTATAAACCCTAACATAAATATGGTTGACCGTGGTTAACTATGGTTCATTTTCATATTGAGAAAATCTTTGTCACAATGTGTTGTTTGAAAATGGTTTACCATTCTTGAGCATGATTGGTTTTTATATTAAGACAATCTTTGTGACAATGCGACATACGACCATGGTTAGTTTTCATATTGAGAAAATCTTAGTCACAATGTGACATTGGACCATGGTTCACCATGGCTAACCATGATTATAAACCTAATCGATTTATATTAAATCCAAGGAATTATATTATTAACACTATTAACAATAGCACAACTTATGAATATGAAACCTTAGATTAGTAAACCCGACATATTGATAGAATATACGAAAGGAAATAATAAATCTGAGGGATTAATACTAAAACTTGAAGGGAATAATATTCACAAGGGAATATTATTAAACCAAAGGGACTAATATTATAAACCCTAAGAAAAATACTATAAACCCTAAAATAAACACAATTGACCATGGTTTACTATGGTTGGTTTTCACATTAACACAATCATTTTCACAATGTTATGTTAGACCTGGGTCGACCACTATTGATCATGGTTGATTTTCATATTGAGACAATCTTTGTCACAATGTTACATTGCACCATGGTTGTCCAAGGTTGACCATGAATATAAACCCTGGAAGGGATTTATATTAAAGCTTAGCATTAATATTATAAATCTTATGAATAAGATTACACCCTAGGAATATGAACCCTTAGATTAATAAACCCAAGGGATTGATATTATAAACCCAAGGGAATACTATTACACCTAAGGGATTAATATTATAGTCCCAACATAAATAAATCCTAAGATAAATATTATAAACCCTAAAATAAATATGGTTGACCATGGTCCGTGTTCATATTGAGATAACCTTTTGTCGCAATGCGACATTCAACCATGGTTTATTTTCATACTGACATAATATTTGTCACAATGTGACCTTGGACCATGGTTGACAATGGTTGACCATGATTATAAAAATGAGGGATTTATATTAAACCCAAGGATTAATGTTATAAACCCTATGAATAATTTTATACCCTAGGAATATGAACTCTTAGATTAATAAACCCAAGGAAACAATAAACCCAAGGGATTAATACTAAAAAACCAAGGGTTTGCAAACCTAAGGGAATAATATTAAACCCAAGGGATCAATAAAATGAACCATAGGTATATAAACCCTTGTATAAATATTGTAAACCCTAAAATAAACATGGTTGATTTTAACATTGAGACAATCTTTGTCAGAATGCAATGTTGGACCCAGGATGACCATGGTTGGCCATGGTTTATTTTCATATTGAGACAATATTTGTCACAATGTGACATTGGACCATGGTTGATGATGGTTGACAATGGTTGACCATGGTTGATTTTGATATTGAGACAATGTTTGTCATAATGTGACATTGGACCATGGTTGATATCTATATTGAGACAATCTTTGTCACAATGCGACATTGAACCATGGCTGACCATGGTAATATTATTAAACCCAAGGGAATAGTATTATAAACACTAGGTATATAAACCCTATGATGAACACTAAAATCTGAAATAACCATGGTTGACCATGGCTTACCATGATTAGTTTTCACATTGACACAATCCTTTTCACAATGTGATGTTGGACCAAGGTCGATCACTATTGACCATGGTTGACTTTCATATTGAGACAATATTTGTCACAATGTGATAATGCACCATGGTTGTCCACGGTTGACAATGAATATAAACCCAAGGGAATAATATTATAGACCCAACATATATAAACCCTAAAATAAACATTGTTGACCATGGTCCATTTTCATATTGAGACAACCTTTGTCGCATTGCAACGTTCCACCACTGGTTGATTTTCATATTGACAAAATATGTGTCACAATGGGACATTGAACCATGGTTGGCTATGACTATAAACACAAGGGATTTATATCAAACCTAAGGATTAATGTTATAAATTGTATGAATAATTTTATACCCTAGGAAATGAACCCTTGGATTAATGAACCGAATAGATTGATATTATAAACCCAAGGGATTAATACTAAAAAACCAAAGGTTGATAAACCAAAGGGAATACTATTAAACTCAAGGGATCAATATTATAAACCATAGGTATATAAACTCTTAGATAAATACTATAAACCCTAAAATAAACATGGTTGACCATGGTTGCTTTTAACATTGGGACAATATTTGTCAGAATGTGACGTTGGACCAATGATGGTCATGGTTGACCATGGTTGATTTTCATATTGAGACAATCTTTGTTAGAATATGATATTGGACCGTGGTTGATGGTGGTTGACAATGATTGACCATGGCTGACTTTTATATTGAGGCAATGTTTGTCATAATGTGATAATGGACCATGGTCGATATCTGTATTGAGACAATATTTGTCATAATGCGACATTGGACTATAGTTGACCATGGTTTCACAATAGTTGGTTTTCATATTGAGACAATTTTTTTCACAATGTGAAATTGGACCATGGTTGACCAAGATTATAAAAGCATGAGATTTATGTTAAATTGTCGGATTAATATTATAAAACTCATAATTATAAACTTTAGTATTGAAGCCAATATTATAAACCCTATTCTTAAATCCAATATTATAAAACGTAAACTTAAACCTAATGTTATAACCAAAATGGTTGATCAATATGGTTGAGCATATTTAACCAAATTTCACCATTATAACATTACAAATATTATTTTTCTAAACATTATTAATATTATAATGATGCTAAACTTATTTTAATAAGGAGATTAAAATAAATAATATATTTATGAAAATTTAATATGAAAATTTAAAATAAAATACCATATTTATTAAAATTTAAATGTAGAAATTAGTATTATTGTTAAATATATTATTAAAAATAAAACCTAATATTAGAACTTAAAATTTAATATTAAAAACTAATATTGTAATGTGACATTGGACCATGGTGGATTATGGTTGATAATGATAGAGAATGGTTGATTTTCATATTGAGACAATGTTTGTCATAATGTGACATAGGACCATGGTTGATATCTATATTGAGACAATCTTTGTTAGAATGCGACATTGGACCATGGTTGACCATGGTTTCACAATTGTTGTTTTTCATATTGAGACAATTCTTTTCACAATGTGAGATTGGACCATGGTTGACCAAGATTATAAAAGCATGGGATTTATATTAAATCGTAGGATTAATATGATAAACCTTAGTATAAAACCCAAAATTATAAATCCTAATATTGAACCCAATATTATAAGTCTAATATTAAACCCAATATTATAAAACCTAAACTTAAACCTAATATTATAACCAATATAGTTAAGGATATTTAACTAGATTTCACCATTATAACATTACAAACATTATTTTTCTAAACATTATTAATATTTCTATATTCAAGCTTCTATGATCCATAATGAATTAAGCAAAGTCTTTCGGTAGAAATCACATAAGAGAATTTTTTGGCTGACGCGTTTCGAACTAACAAGTGTGGTTCATCATGAGGACCAGATGATGAACATTGACCTGGGCTTGATGATGAACCACACTTGTTGGTCCGAAACACGTCGGCCAAACAAATTCTCTTACGTGATTTCTACTGAAAGACTTTGCTTAATTATTAATATTATAATGATGTTACTAATAATATCATTTCCAATATTAATTTGTTATTATTAATGATATATATTAATATTAATATTTTAAATAAATAGCATCAATGTTATATAATAAACAATAATAATATTTCATATTAATATTAATAATATTTATTGTGAAACTATAAACAATAATATATAATAATATTAATATTAATAATTTATATTATATAAAAATATATTACCTAATGTAAAACTTATTTTAATGAGGTTAAAATAAATATTATGTTTATTAAAATTTAATATGAAAATTTAAAATAAAATACCATATTTATTAAAACTTAAATGTAAAAATTAATATTATTGTTAAATGTATTAGTAAAAATAAAACCTAATATTAGAACCTAAAATTTAATATTAAAAACTATTATTGTGTTAGTTTGTTGAAGTTTATTTCATATCACTTTGTATGCATTTTTATTTACTGTGACATCTTAAATGACGACGAGACTGACTCTGATCATACGCCTTTACTTATAACTCTCAATTTTTCATGCATAGAGATCCCATAGAAGATAATACTTATAGCCAAAAGAACTCAATCTTTGATAGAAAAAAAAAAAGATCTCTTTCTAAATGAATTAAAAACTAATTTGATTCCTTTATCTAGTATAGACAACATAGAAGAGCTCTATCATAATTTTACTACAACCATCTCATATTCTATTAACAAGTTCTCAATTGAAGTTTCAAGTAATAAAATAAATAGCAAAACCAACCCATGGTATGACAAATATTGTAAAAGTGCAAGGAGAGCAATTAAGGAAGCTGTTGATGAATCTCTTTAAATTGACAAGATAAAATTATACAAAGCCCTAACTAAAAGGAAAAAAAGGTAGTATATTCGTAAAAGGCAAGAGAATATCTTACACCTCTGTAAGGTAGCTCCTAAGAAATTCTGGAGGTAGATTCTAACTAGGAAAACTAAAGATAATAATAAAATTTCTTTACATGACTAGAATTCCTATCTTAGAAAGCTTTATGAATCTCCAAATGTCATGGATAACTTTGAAACCCTACTCAATACAAAACAAGTTTTCTCATTAGAAGACATTGATTTTGGGATTAATTGTTTGGCTAATGGGAAATCTAAGGACATTAAAGGTTACCAGGCAGAAATCCTAAGAATTGGAGGTCTTGTCCTCATCCCCCACATCCACAAGCTTTTCAATCAAGTGGTCAAGCAAGGGTTCCCTAAACCATGGAATCAAAGCCTCATTATCCCTATTTTTAAAAGTGGGGATACAAATAACCCCTCTAATTATCAGACAACTATGATCATCCCTCTCCTATCCAAGTTATATGGTATTATTTTGGAAAATAAGTTGAGCATATGGCTTGAAAGTGAAGGTAAGTGGAATAAAGGCCAAGTGGGTTTTAGAAGGCAACACTCAACAACAGACCGCCTCATTACGCTTAGGATCATTTTGGAGGAATGCCGCAATGATAAATCCAATCTCTTCTGTTGCTTTGTTGACTTTAGAAAGGCTTTCGATACGGTTCCTAGAAACAATCTATGGAATAGATTAGAAGAGCTAAGGGTTCCTTTTGAGTTTAGAGCTTCCGCTATATGGTTATACGAGAATGTAATTGCCATGTTAAAGAGCAATGAGGGGTGGTCGAAATATATTAAGTGTAATATTAGAGTTAAACAAGGTTGGGCCCCCTCTCCCCTACCCTATTTGGCACTTACATCTACAATCTAGAAGGTTGCTTAGAGGAAGCAGGATGTGCTGGCACGATCTTAGCTGGGATAGTCATCATTCTTCTTCTCTACGCTAACGATATCATTCTTCTCGTAAGGTGCCCATCGAATCTTGATATGCAACTTAGACATCTTAAGGATTTTTTCTCTACCATGGGTATCATCGTTAATACTGACAAAACAAAAGTTATGATTGTCAAATCCGAGAAGGACAATGTTGGCTTATTGGGCCCAAACCCAGGTTCGGAAGAGTTATTAGCCAAACAAATCCCGTAGCTACCAACCCTTTCGGAAATAGCCCATGGAGTGTGGACTGAGGTCTCACCCGAGTTAGCAGGGGAGGGTGCTGGAACCAGGTTTCCACACTGTTGGGATGTCTTGATGTGGTCTAGAGGGGTCATGCATTGTTCTGTGGCCTCGTGCCACTCTACTTCCGTGTAGATCCGGAACCAAGAAAATCCTTAATACTTATTATTACTGAGTTTGTTATAGATCAGATCTACTTCTTATAGTCTTTAAGCAAACATTTAATAGAGCTAACCAGAGCACCGACCCAGAAATGTTATAGATTTGCATAAAATTAGAGCATAAGCATAAGCGCACAGATCAAACAGATATATAACCTAAAAATTAACGAGATCCACAATATTTCAGAATCAATACAGTATTTCAGAACCAACTTATCTTTATTCAACTCTTTCACCAATACAACCAGATCTACCCTGCGCACTCAGCTGCAGGGGTCCACGCACATAGCTGCAGACTCTACTAGGCCTCTGCGAACACAGTTGTAGAGCCTCTATCTATCTACCAATACCCTTGACTCGGACTTACAGACACATAAAATATTGTCTTTACACAACCATAACACCAAGATTCCTCCAAAACATGAACTGCCTTCTACCCTTAGAGCCTCGCTCTATTTATACATTCCCATGGTTTGCAAACCATGGGCAGGCTGACTTACTTCCTATTATTCTATACCATTTCTTGGGTGCACAACCCTTTGACTCAACCTATTACATTTCGCACTCCGCATATTTTGGAGATTTACAATATTATTATCCCAACTTATAAGATTTAAGCCCCAAAACTGTTACACAGGACCACCGCTACCCAATAGGCCCCCAACACAATCATCGTGACTCGTCCCGAGTCACTCATCAGTGTGGTGATATGCACTGCCTAGGCTCCGTAGTTCACCTTCCTGTGAGTGACGCACTTCGTTCTGCTGCGTCTTCTTGGTCTCCTGCAACGCTTCTTCCAGCTCCTGCTCCATTGTCTCTACCAATTCACATAACCAATAATGCTCATTCTGCTCTGCTCGGTTAACACAGAACACCCCCTCATAGGATTTTAGCTCTAGCTAGGGTGCTGCATACGGGAACTCCTCATTCCAACACAACCATTTTCCAATTTCGTATCTTTTATTTGCCCTGTCTGCTGCAGCTTGTGTTGCAATTTTTCAAGACCATTGCTACTGTCCGTGAGATCCTAGTCTTCAAGGTGCATCAGAAACGACTTGTTAACTACAATTCCACCATTTGTCTCCATATTTACAACCTTTCCCTTATCTTTTATGGTTCACTGACTAGCCCATGGGTGAGGCAGCAGCATCCAGACCAATTCTGCTTCTTGTCTACAAATCTACGGCACATCCCCTATCGTCAATTCTAAACTCTGCGTGTAGGTAATGAATAGTTTCATAGCAGCAGGAAGGCACAATAGATTATTGTTCTCAGAAGCACAGCTCGTTCGGTGGATGCCCCCCGTGATTTATAAGTGTTTCAAAATTTAAATTCGTTGGCTCCCGCCTTTTCTGGTGCCCTCATGTTAAGCCTGCGATAGATCCTTCCACAGATGGCTCATATCCTGTCTCTTAATTACCCACCACCCACTCCCTTTTGCCATAACTCAGACATCTTGTCATGAATAGTGACAGCAATGATCACCTCTCTGCTTGTCAATGCAGCAGTGCAACCCTTTCCATGCAACCGCGACCCTTGTGATAGACAAAACCTAGGTGCACACTGGTTGTCATGCGGCTTCCCCTTAGACTACTTTATCGTCCTGCACTCTCTTTCAACTGGCTGGAGCGATGAGACTGTTCTTCAGGAGGCTAGTCAGGCGGTCGGCCCACCCATGTAGAGCTTCAGGTGACTGCCATTTACTCTTCCCGGGAAGGGGTCTTCATTAAGCTTGGCAAGCTGGACCGCACCTCCATCTGTAACTTCTTTGACTACATAGGGTCCCAACTAGTGCATCCAGAGCTTTGTAGGGAATTTATCAAACTTGCTATGGTAGAGTAATACTAGATCATTTTCTTTGAACATGTGCATCTTGATATGGCGATCATGCCAAGCTTTTTCCCGCTGCTTCTGTACCTACTAATGGAATCCTGCCAGAAGTCGTTCCTCCTCAAGTTCTTCCAGTTGCGCGATCCTTTCTTCGAAAGCCGCGCAGTCTACCATGCCTATCATTGCTGCTATTCGCAAGCTGGGTACAATGTACTCCATTAGCATGACGACTTCCTTTCCATAGACTAACCTGAAAGGGGTCTGGCCCATCAAATTCTTGCACGTTGTTTGATATGCCCATAGCATAGCGGGTATGCACAAATCCCAATCATTTCAGTACACATTACAAACCTTTGTCAATGCAATCTCCAAGATCGTGTTAAAAGCTTCAATGGTTCCGTTTGCCTACAGATGATATGGTGTGCTTTGCTGATGATATATCTAGAACTCCTTAGTGAGCACGCTTATAGTTTCATTTAGGAAGTACGTTTCGCGGTCGCTCATTAGGATTTTTGGACATCTGAACCTTGTTAACACATTCTCAAACAAAAATTTCATAGCTGTAGCAGCCATTCAGTCCTTAATCGGTTGTGCTTCTGCCCATCGAGTCAAGTACTCGGTCATGGTGATGATATAGCGTGCCTCATCTTTCCTGGAGGTGTGGTAGGCTCCACAAAATCAATTGCCCATTTCTTGAATGGTTGCAGTGTCATCTCTGGCTTGAGCAACATTTCATCCCTTCGCAAAGGTTTCCCAATTTGTTGACATACGTCGCAGGCCTGACAGTACGCTTTGGAGTCTTGATGGAGAGTTGGCCACCATAGTCCTACGCGCAGAATCTTCTGTGCTGTGGCATGTCCCGCATAATGTCCTCCTACAACCCCCCCATGTGCTTTGGTAAGAATCTGTCCTCACTCAAATTCCGGTACATAACGACATAATACTTCATCGTTGCCCATTTTGTAGAGGTGCCCTGTAATGATAGTAAATTCTGCTGTGCGTATCACCAATTATTTCTTCTACTAAACTGAATACCCCTGCGACGTGGTTCTAGTGGTTAAGAAGTGGATGATATCCTCGAAGTGGCTGTCCACGACATGCACTGCATAGAGTTTTGCATCAGGTATCCCTTCCTCTAGGTTTGTGGGTTCTTCACCATTCTCAATTCAGGACAGGTGATCTGGGCCTGCGTTTAGACGTCCTGGCTTTATGATGACTTCAAAATCATATTCCTGAAATAATAACAACCATCTACAAATGCACCCCCCCAACATAGGCTTATTCACTAGGTATTTGAGCGCAGAGTGATCAGTATACATCTTAAAGTGTCCTCCAAGTAGGTAGTGGCAGTATTTCTGGAGCGTGTACACCATCGCCAGTCCCTCCCACTCTGTAGTGGAGTAGTTCTTCTCAGCTTTAGATAATCTTCGACTTGCAAACATGATCAGGTGATCAATTCCTTTCACTCCTTCCTATGTGAGTACTGCGCCCAACACGATACACGATGCGTCAACATGCACGTGAAATTCGATGTCCCATTTTGGAAAGACCAAGATAGGAGTTGATGCCATATTTTCCTTGAGCGTTTCCAGACTTTTTTTACATTCCTCATTCCAGCAATAAGTAGTGTCCTTTTTCAACAATTGTTCCATCGGTGCCATGATTTGCGCATAGCTCTTGATGAACTTTCGATAGTAACCAGTGTGTCCCAGTGTGGCGCACAGCTGCTTGACACTTCGCGGCGCTTGTAGATTGAGTATGACAGCAATCTTTGCTGGGTCCACCATGAGGCCTTGCCTACAGACCACATGGCCGAGCAAGTTCCTGAAGGGGATGAGGAAAGTACACTTCTTTAGGTTTAGCGCAATCTGGTGTCATCGGCACGTATCTAGCATTAACCGTAAGCTCGCAGTATGTTTCTTAACTAGCCCAAATACAGTCCAATCATCAAGATATACCTCTAAGAACTTATGTATAAATTCCTTGAATGCAACTACCACGACGCGCGAGAATATCGTCAGCGCGTTCTTTAGTCCAAAGGGCATCACTGTATACTGAAAACAGCCCCATTCAGTTGTGAAAGTCATTTTACTCCTATCCTTCAGTGCAATCTTGATCTGATGGTACCTCGAGAAACCATCCGTGAAGGAGTAAGCTTCCTATCCTCCCACATTTTCGGGTACTTCATCTGTAAATGGCATCGAGAATGGATCGTTGACACATGCATCGTTAAGCTTCCTGAGATCCACACAGATGCAAATCGCTCCCTTCTATTTCTTCTCCTGTATAACCATAGGACTTACCCAATTAGATTCCTCCATTGGTTCAATTATTCCTACTGCAAGCATTTTTTCCAACTCTTCACGAACCTTTTCTTTATATTTTTGATTCAACTGATAAGGCCGCTGCTTGACTAGCTTCGTGTCCAACTTCAGAGTTATCTTCATCATTCCTAGGTCGCCGAGGATCCCTTTTAGCTCCATGATTTTGGTCTAGAATAAATCTTGATATTCTCGCAATAACTCAATGACCTTCTCCATCGTGGCATCATCCCAATAGTCCCCGAAAGTTGCATACTTGGGCTCCTCCTTCTTACCAATGTTCACTTGTTTTGTTTTCAGTGGTGCAGTGATGTCAGGGTCCTCAATTGTTGGTCCGCGAAACTCGCGACTCCCCTTTGTTTTTGGAATATTGTTGTTTCTGGGGTCATCCTTCTCATCTTCTATCTGTACATTGTAACATTCTAGGGTTTGGCTCAACTGACGTGACCAATCCTATGTCACTATTTCTTCTGGTTCTAGTGGTACCTTGAAAATGGCATCCTTCACCACTTGCAATGCATCATCAACAGTGTCCATCCATTGGTCCTCAAACAAGAATGTTAATAAAAACCCTTCGCGCAAGATATCCCATTTGCCTATACCATGTAGGATTTCTGTTTCGGTGTACTAGTTCCTTGGGATGATGTCCAGGGTGTGATAAAATAAGTGTACCCACTTTGGTTGAGGCTCTTCTCCATAGGCCTGGGTCCATCTAGTAAGATTCCTGCGTGGTCATCACACCCATCATACTTTTCAGTTATTCATAGTTCTGGCTTACCAAACCTTATTTGCATCATTCGCTTGCAGTCATTCCAGTCTTCAAAGGTTCCTTCATGTGTTCCCCACAAACGTGTAGGCGTCGCGCGTAATGCCCATTTCAACATATCGAACCGCTGGTGCCCTCATAGCATGCTTTCAAACTTGATCAGGAATTCATCTACTGTGTTCAACCCATCATACATCGGCAGTTCATGATCCTGAGCTCTTATGCAATACAATGACCTAGTCATCATATTGCAATTTAGCATTGTTATTTCGTTCAGCCGATTATGCCACCGCTTGTCTTCCTCATCTGAATCTGTAGTGCAGGACTCTACATGCTCCCACGATATTCTGCCTTCTGCAGTTGGATTGACCCAATCTTGATTGCGTGCAGTAATCTTATAGATACAATCCAGTTCATCATCACTTCCTTCGTCGTGCACGGGTTCAGTGTAACGCGGTCCCTCAGCTGGGTCTAGTGGAATTACTACACAAAGTGACTTCTTCTCAAATATAATTTTCCGCTTCTTTAAATTAATGACCCCATTCATATCTGTGGCCCAGTCTATCCCTAACAACGCAGGGTAAGGGCTACTTTCATCCACGATTTCTATTACCTCAAAGTCCGTTTGTGTGCTCGCGCCTTCTATATCTACGGTAATTCCTTGCAATGTTCCCATGGGCAAGACCTTCTGTTGGTTCGCCATCCAGAATTGAATAGGAGACCATTGCAGTGTGGGCTTGCCCATGCGTTCCCTAGTCTATTTAGGTAGCACATTTTCATTTGAGCCTAAGTCCAGAATGATCTGATCCATCTCATAATTGCCAATTTGTGTTGTTAATCTCATTTCCCTTCCAGTACGCAAAGCATGTTTCTCCAATTTTCGGACCACACACGGTTCACCCGATCCTACGCACCTAGCTATCAATTCTTATAAGCCTTTAACCACCCTATTGTCATGAAGAAATTTCATGCATGTCTCTAGAAAGGTAGTTAGCATCAAGGGATCCCTTTCCAGCTCGGGTTGATCCCTACTACCTGGGGTAGAGACGTCCGTGAAGCTCTCCCTAGCTTCTAGACATGTCTCCATGTGAACCCCTGTGTCTTCCTTGGTTCATTTCCCTTTATCCTCCCCTGTGGCCACACCACTTCTAAGAATTATATTCACGTTGGGGTCTTCTTCGCATGGTTTACACCTGATCATTTGGACATTCTGCGTCGTTGTGGGTTGGGTTGCCATTTTCTCATGGATTTGTGCTATCAGTGTGGGGCAATCTATCATTTCCTGATCGAACTGCTCATAGTAGGGGCACGATATTATGGTCGAATTAGTACAATCTCACACGTAGTGTCCTGGTCCTTCGCAGTTGTAACAGATTAGCTATTCGCGGCCCCTTCCAGGCCCCATTCCTCCCCGTCCTCGTCCTCGCCCTTAGAACCCACCGCGTGCTATCGCCACAGCTGGATCCTAACCTCGCGCCTTGATCTGCATCCTGTAGGCCAGTGTTCGATCCATCAATAACTCATAACTACGGTAGTCCCATTCATCGTGGCTCATTGATCTGCAAAAATTGCAAAATAACTGCTGGGGGTTTGGGTAAACTTTTGTAGTAGGAGATAATTATCCGTGTTGTTCTTTCCTCCCACCTAACAAATTGCACACCAGAGTGAGGGCACTGCGCTTGGCCTCACTTGTGCCTCTGGTCACAATGACGTTGGTCCCCCCATTATTAAGTAGTTTGTGAATATCGGATAATGATCCTTATCGTGGCCCTAGCCTTTACACTTTACGCACCACACCTCCTCACGTAATTCTTGCCTAGGTGCCTTCTCCTATTTCAGATTCTTCATTTCCAAGCATAGGTTTTGTATTTTCATGTGGATTTGCTTAAATCCCAACTCAGGATCATGTATTGGAGTCTCATTCAAACTCATTGTTGTTTCTAACACTTCAGCTTAGGTTGAGATCTTTTGTTGTGATAATGCTGTCCTCAGGTGTGCTGTCAAAGATGCCACAAACCACGTGCAGTGCTGCGCATCTGTTAGCATCATGTTAGCCTCTCGGATCGTACTCTTCAGTCTCTGATCTAGATCCCAAGGGGTTTCACCAGGTAGCATCGTGATTTCCTTAAACCCAATAATCAACTGCATCTCTGATTTCGGCCGACTAAACTCATTTTTTAAAGCATCCCAGATCTTTGCTATTTTTGCATTGGGGTAATCGCTAGAGTACTTAATATACCGAGTTAGTGCCCAATCTTGTAGTGCACTCACCAGGGTAGCCTTTTTAATATTATCGTCCGTAACTCCGTGCGCTTCCCACACTACCCTTACCACAAACCAAAACTGTTCTATATCTTCACTCCCTACTCCTTTTAACACAGGAAACTTAATCATGTTCACCGTGTTGAACTTCTGGTTTGCGCGCAAGTGTGTTAAGGGCACCTACGAACTCATACTACTTCTAATCCAATCAATCTTCACTCTCATTTTCTTCATAGGATTCGAAGCTACCGACATCAAAACACCCCTTAGGCAGATCCCGGTCTTGGCAATGGAACCATTTGTTGGCTTATTGGCTCCAAAGCTAGGTTCACAAGAGTTATTAGCCAAACAAATCCCACAGCTACCGGCCCTTTCAGCAACAACCCATGGAGCGCAGACTGAGGTCTCACTCGAGGTAGTAGGGGAGGGTGCTAGAACTAGGTTTCTGCACCATTGGGATGTCTGGATGTTGTTTGGAGGGGTCACGCACTATTCTATGGCCTCGCACCACTCTGCTTCTGCGTAGATCTGGAACCGGGAAAATCCTTAATAATTATTATTACTGAGTTTGTTACATATCAGATCTACTTCTTACAATCCTTAAGCAAACATTTAATAAAGCTAACCAGAGTGCGCACCCAGAAATGTTATAGATTTGCATAAACTTAGCGCATAAGCATAAGCGCACAGATCAAACAGATATATAACCCAGAAATTAACCAGATACACAATATTTCAGAATCAACACAGTATTTCAGAACCAACTTATCTTTATTCAACTCTTTCGCCAATACAACTAGATCTTCCCTACGCACTCAGCTGCAGGGGTCCGCGCACATAGTTGCAGACTCTACCAGGCCTCTGTGCACACAGCTGTAGAGCCTCTATCTATCTACCAACACCCTTGACTCAGACTCACACATGTAGAAAATATTGTCTTTACATAACCATAACACCAAGATTCCGCCAAAACATGAATTGCCTTCTATCCTTAGAGCCTTGCTCTATTTATAGATTCCCATGGTCTGCGGACCATGGGCAGGCCAACTTAGTTCCTATTATTCTATACTATTTCTTGGGCGTACAACCCTTTGACTCGACCTATTACATTTCGCGCTCCACATATTTCAGAGATTTACAATATTATTATCCTAACTTATAGGCTTTAAGCCCCAAAACTTTTACGCGGGACCTCCGCTAGCCAACAAACAATTATGCTAATTTTATGTATGACAATAGTAACTTGGAGGAAGTGTCTTCCTACAATTACCTAGGAATTGATATTCATCAGAAGCTCAACTGGAACTATAGCATTGAGAAAAGGATTAATGGGGGCTGGAAAGCTTATTTTGGTCTTGAAAATAATTGTAAAACGGCAAACCTCGTAATGTGGGATAGAAAGAAGTTCCTCTTTGAAACTTTAGTCACTCCGGTTATCTTATATGGATGTGAAGTTTGGGGTTGTAGCATCTCTAGAGAATCCTGGAGAAAGATTGAGCAAATCCAGAAGCATTTTATAACATATAACCTCAAAATTAAAAGCAACACACCCTATCCTATTCTCCTTATAGAAGTGGGTCTTTCCCCTATCGAGAGCCTAGCTATGACTAGGCTTCTATTATACAAGCACAAACTCAATAACATAGGAGACCATAGACTTCCTAAACTAGCTTTAAATTCCATCCAAAACCACCTAAGGCTCAAGCGAGGCTAGTATAAAGACTCTAAGGCCTGGTTAAACCACTGGGAGATCAACGAGAATGTTGCATTGAAAAAAATATTGTTACTTCTAAGTTCAAAGAAAAAATGTGGTGTAGAAAGATTTAGCAGCTAAAAGAAAATTAAGATATTATAAGGAGGTTATCAACCCCACCCTAGAAGATCAAAAGTATCTCTCTATTATAACTAGCTCAAAGAAGAAAATTAATATAGTCAAGATTAGAACGAACTCTCATGAGCTCCATAGTGAAATGGGTCATTGGGCAGTTCCTAAAACACCATGGATGGAAAGGTTCTACCATCTCTGAGAGAATACGAACATCGATGATGAAAATCACTTCCTCCTAGAGTGCCCAGTGTACAACCACATTAGATCTCAGTTTCAAAATCTCTGTTGCAATACTGACCTTCCTAGCCTTTTACGATGTCAAAATTATAGTGAGTTCGGAAGGCTTCTCTCCAAGCTTTTTGAGCATAGGAATAAAATATTAAATCAAACTAAATAATTCATTTCTTTAGGTCCGATAGACCAAAGTTTGGTCTCAATGGACATTAACCATCATCATCATCATCGTCATCACTAAAGGCTTTTTGTTATATTATTTATTAAATGGATGAATTTCTTACTGTCCACTATTATTTATTAAATTGCAAAAAATGAATTGTTTATTATTGTTGGATATTCAATTTTTTTATAGTTATATTTTATTTTTATTTTTAATTATATAAATAAATAATGTGAGAACCAATGACATGGATGAGTATTAATTAAAATTAAAATTTAAAATCTAATATTAAAATCTAATATCTATTATTATAATATTATAATATTAATATTAATATTAAAACCTAATATCTATTATTATAATATTATAATATAAATATAAAATGAAATATTTGTGATTGAGGTAGGTTTAAAGCAAAACAAATATGGTGGTATAAAATATTCACTTGTTACTTGGTAAATGTTTGTTCCATATCACCTCACATCGAAGTCATGTGTTTTATGCATAGATTCCTAATCAACTCTTTATGAATAATTGTATTAAATTTCAATTCATCTAGTTCATGTTTTGTTGAAACTGACAAATTCTTCATTGTTGAAAATTAGCTTCCAAGTTTCACTTTTTTTTTTTTTTTATATATAGTAAATTTGGCAAATGTCATAGTAAATTGGCATAATCTTAAAGCACTTTGTCAATCTAATGTGGAATTGCTTAATTTTTTCCTTGGACTTTTCAAGATTATTGATTATATAATGTGCATCCTCCTGCATTTTGAAAAATGAATTCAATGCTTAGATAAAGAGGCATGAGGGAATTTGATATACAAATGTATTTATTAAATAATTAGTATATAATTGTATACACATTGATAATAAATTGATAAAGGGGCATGAGGGCATTTAATATACAAATGTATTTATTAAATAATTAGTATACAATTGTATACACACTGATAATAAACTTTATGAGGAACCATGGAAACTACCTATATTAAGAATTAATAACCATATATCTCTCCAATAACCCCAAAACTATAATGACAGTACATATATGAAATTTGTACTGGATATATCATATTCAAGGGCACTTGGGTTTGTTTCCATGTGTCTTCAAGCTAGCATAACATGACAGAGACCATGGTTTCTATATGTCTCAGGAGGAATGCATTTGCATTTGGCACAACATGTACATACTATATAGTGGGATGGTTCCTTTTCTTTGCATGCTTCCTTGGCCATTCTAGAAAGCAATTAGCGATGCCTAGGATAAAATAAAAATTCATAAAAATAAAATAAAACAAGAACATTTATACCAACAATAAGCCTTAAAAATTTTCTTAGAAGTCACAGCCACATTTACCAATGCATTAGAAGAGCTATAATTAGAGCAACTACATTACATGAAGAGAGAAATATTATCTTCTATATCATAATATTATATTTTAAATGGAAAACTTCTATTATTTTCAAATTTATATCAAAATGTTAAAATTCAGTAATAAATGCAAAAACAATAAACTAATTAAAATATATTATATTAATTAATTTCTTTTATGGACATCATTATTTCAAACAATTGAAATCAATGTCTTCTATCCACAATTTTTAAATTGAAATCCAACATATGTTAGTATTTAAGAAGTATCACTAACCCTTGTGTGATAACAGTTTGAAAAAGTGATATCTAAAATTTATAAAAGTTAACTTAAAGGTTTGTACTGCTATCATAGACTATAAGAGAAGTGAGGCGAATAGAAATACTGAAAGGCTAAAGCATAGGATCTTCATATAGTTTGGTATCAAAAACCATAATTACCACTTCAAAGAGTGAATAATAGTAATCTATGGTAATGGTAAATTAAAAAAAAAAAGGACATTTATGTTCACCCAAACTATACCATCCCAAGCAATATGACTGTCAGTCATTGGCATTTATCAGTCAATTGAAGGGGTTTTGCATTTTGTCAACAACATTCATATTAAAAAAATCATAATTAATAACCCCATCTGAAATATTCGAATGAACTATTTGGATTCTAATAAAAAGAAATAAGTGATGCCTAGGAAGAGAGTTGAATTCCTAAAAAGAAATTAAAACAAGAAACATTAATAGCAACAATAAGCCTTAGTAACTTACTTGGAAGTCACAACATAAAGCTAAAACATCAAGAAAAATAACAAACCAATCCCAATAATTGTTGTACCTCTTCTATGTTAAAATTCGTCGCACAACAATCTCGTGGTTTTGAAGGAGATTGTGTTAATTTACCAAGAGTATATTGTATTTGAATGAACTATCTTCTCCATATTTCCATCTACTCCCTTCATTGTCTGGTTGTTCAACAATATTGGCATCATAAGAGTTACATCTAGCAGCGACTACATTCCTGGAAATGACTACACTGCTGAAGAGGCAAATGATTTTGAAAATGTTTGTTTTGATGAAACAAATATGAAAAGTGTTAACAATGTTATTATGAATAAATAAATAGAAGAATTTCACAATAAGGCCCTAAGAAAAATTATTAATAACAACCAGCTGGTTATTGTCAACAAATCTACTCTTGGAGTTCCACTATTTGAGTAAAACCATTAAAATTACCTAGTTGCATTGAAACTATAGCCATACCATAAACCAAAATGTTTAGGAACCAAATGTTTCTGAAATTTAAATATGTTGGGAAGGGGTAGATTAATGAATTTAGTGATTCGATGGAGTGGCCAGAATGGGTTACATGACTCATTTTTTAGCACCAACAGAAGAACATTACATAAGCGAAGGTTCCACGTTTCTAACAATACTAGAATGTTTCATATGTGCAAAGACATCCAAATTAGACAATTGACATGTGGCAGGAGAAAAGTTTTTTTGTGCTAATAGAATCATTAGGGGAATTTTTAGGTCTAAAATGGGCCTCCTAAGAAAAATGTACAGCCAAAATAAAATTTATAAGAACCAATAGGATTCAAGATGATTATGTCAACCATGGTGGATGATTCACCATTTTTGGAGTAAAAAAGTAAAAAGATTAAAAAATAATAAAATAATAAAACTATTTTTTCAACTCATATTTTCAACTTATCTCCCTAAGGTTTTACTCATAATTTGAGTGGGAGTACTCATTGGATGAAAAATTTGATTCCTTATCCAAGGAGTACGCATGTTGCATACTTTTGATGGACCATGCTACACGAAAAATGAGAAATACATGAAGAAATGTGATTGCAATCACATTTTTCATGTATTTTTCATTTTTCGTGTAGTAGGGTCCATAAAAAATATGGAACATGGGTAATCCTTGGATGAGAAATAAAATTTTTCATCCAACGAGTGTTCCTTCTCGAAATTTGAATAAACCCATAGGCATATAAGTTGAAAATACGAGTTGAAAAAATATTTTTTTCATTTTTCTCTCTAAAATTTGATGATGTAATCTAATCTTATTTTATTATTTCCACTATTATTTTATAATTTCCTTAGGGAGGCTCATTTTAGACCTCATAATTTCCCTAATGAGCATTGCATAACCTGAGGTTCCATGTTGCTAACAATGCTAGAGTGTTTCATAAGTACAATTATACATTCAAATTAGGCATTAGACATGTGGCAGGAGAAAACATTTCTCATACAATACCCCTATTCAACACCGAAGCCACGTTTCAAGTTTATGCATGTTTTAAAAAGAAATTTAGTGAATTTAATTTTCATTAATCTTCATACCTGGTCAAGTACTAATGGCACAATAAATTTTTAATCATAATTGGGTAAAAAATTAATTTAAATAGGGTTTAAACACTTGATTTAGATATGCAAGGAAGTTACAACTTTTAATTTCATTCATTGATATAGTGGTTACGACGAGAATATACCAGCATATTTCAATTTCAACCATTCGAGCAATTTTTTTTTAGCAAAAGGATTTAAGTGGCCAATTCCAATAGGGCGGATGCCTATTAGCGTATATGTGTGTGTGTGTGTGTGTGTGTGTGTGTGTCTATCTATATATATATATATATATATATATATATATATATATATATCTGTGTGTGTGTGTGTGTGTGTGTGTGTGTGTGTATCTATCTATCTATATATGTATATATATGTGTGTGTGTGTGTGTATGTATCTATATATATATATATAGATAGATAGATAGATAGATATAATGTGCTTATAATCATGATTGTAATTTCCCTGATATATAAAGGGGTCATTCATATAAAGCTTAAAGCTGGCTGAAAAATTCAAATTTGTTGTGAAGAAAAACTTTTTTGTTATTTAAGTAAAATTATATATATATATATATATATGAATATGAATTTCCACGATCTTGGGTCTAGGATAAACTATTAAAATTTCTGACACTACCAAACCAAGAATCTCAATGATACTACTTTGCACAGTGGAATATAAACAACAATAAATCACATATGCACAGAATATAGACAAATTTTTACATTTTTCAACCCAACTTTGTTATATTAAAAAACATATAATACAACAGTCTAGTTCTCCCGTACCAGGGATAATGGCCTTCATACATCCACTAGTACAAGAATACAAACTAGGGCATGGTTCTAGTACATCGAAAACCAATCTGCCCTCAACAAGATACTCTGACCATCCAGATGATGTAGAGCTCCACAAAGCTGCCGTGGTTGTACCCTATACCTTCTCAATCCTTCGACTCCCGATCTATAATTCCTGCCTCTATCAATGATCCAATTCAATCTGACCACTGAACCCTAGCTATCCAATCTTCTCACTAGTTGATTGTTCATCCATCAATACATCAACACATCGAGACTCCTATCGGGTTGTTCACAACTCCACATGTGAACAACTATCAACAGTCCACTACTGCTCCTCAGCTACTTAGGGACTTCAACCCACTATGGTATTCCTGTGCTGGACTGATGAAGACCAACATAGGGCACATAGGGATGCCATCTATCATTGTAAGATGTACATCTCCCACAATGAACACGGGCTAGGAGGACTTCCCATAATTTGCTGTAGAAGTCCTTTTCCACACACAATTCTCAGGCTCCACAAACTTCTCCTAGTTGATAAGACCCTTGAGCTCAACAACTGACACTCTAACACCTACCTTTTTCCATCAGGGTGTTGCGCACTGGGCTCCAACTTGGACACTATCACGCTGTCCTCCAGCAAACCGTAAGTGCCCAATCCACGTTCACACTTGTTCCACTCTCACACTTCCCTCCAATAATCCATGAGTGACGAAGTCCACACTGTAGCTTCTGCACCTAGTTAGGGCATCCTCACACCTAGGAGACCCTTACACACCAATGCCCACAGACTTCTCCAACTTTGCGCTTTTTTCTACAATATAGGAGCTATTGCATAAATCTAGGCTTCATATGTTCGTGGAATGAGTTTTGATTACTGGTTATGGCTTCCATTGAAACCTACAACATCCCACTAACCCAACCAAAGCACACTTAACTTGTCACGGCTTCTTCCCTTTACCAAGTCTAGAAACTTTCTCTCCTAGATGACTGCTCCTACACCCATTTTAATTTTGTTTAGCCCTCTAAATAGTTCATTAAGGACCACATCTAGTTCACCATAAGTCTATCACCTTCTTGGACTAATTCCCATGCCACATCGAGTCGAGAACAACTCTTTTTTCACACCTTTTGTTGGGCATGGAATCCCCCCAAGGCATGTTTTGGGGCTTAAAGCCCAAGTTTTGACCAACTCCATTGTAAAGACTCTGCGAATTGTGGGCGCAGAGCGCGAAGTCATAATAGAGTCACAGGGTTGTCTACCCTTGTTTTTGTAATGTAATGTTGGCTTGATAGACCTACCCACGGTCTGTGGACCATGGGATTATATAAATAGAGCAAGGCTCTAAGTGTAGAAAGAGGCGAAGGAATAAAAAGAACAGAAGCATGACGATTCTAAGAGAGTGATTCATAGTGTAAAGTGTGTCTTTGGGTTGTAGATTAGGAGAAGGCTCTGCAGCTAAGTGCGCAGAGGCCTAGTAGTCCAAAGATGAGTGCGCAGACCCCTGCAGCTGAGTGTGCAGGGCAGGTCGAGTCTGTAACTGTGGGAAGAATTAATAAAGAGAAGTTTTACCATATTTCTATGTATCTTTTCCTACTTGATGTATTATTGGGTATAATTTGCAAGTTTACTGTTTATTTGCTGCACGAACTTATATGAATGTGCTATATAAATAAATATAACACAAGGCTTCTATTTACGCAAGGATAACTAACTGGTGTAAGAAGGTAAGTAAGATCTTGGGTTTGATTTAGGGAAATAGTGTAGAACGTTGCTCCAGCAGTACGGAAGCCCCGTAGCCCCTAGTTAGGGATGCGCAAAGGCTAGGGAAATGCGCAAAGAAACCTGTGGGCAGGGACTAGCAGTTGGACCAATTCAACCTCTTAGACATCTCAAGGGTGCAGAATCTTGGTTCCAGCACCCCCCATACTACTTTGGGTGAGACCTCAATCCATGCTCCGTGGACTGTTACTGAAAGGGCTAATAGTACAGGGATTTGTTTGGCTAATTAACTCTGAACTTGGGTCAGGCCCCGACAAGCCAACAAACGTTTCCATTGTCAGGACCAGGATCTGCATAGATATGTCTGATGTCGTATCACTGGAATCCAACTAAGAAAGGAATTGAAGATTGGTTGTATAGGAAGATTCACGAGTTTTTGGTGCAAGAGAACAAGAATCCATGACTATTAAAGGACGAGTGTTTAGACTACTACTTGTACATAGAGATCCATGAAATTTTCTTCGCATCTTTCCCTACCAAGCTATACGAGTGGATCACGAAGCTAGCAGATAGCCAAGGAAGGTGTAAACTTGACAGTCCTATTGTGTGGACTCTAGAATTGATGCAAAGCATCGGAGGATAAGATCGCACGTGTTGTTGATCACTAGCTTGATCAAATTATAGGAGGATTCATCACTGAATTCTCGATAGATACTTTAGTCAGCTATAGTGAGGCAGAGCGATGCTTCATCAAAGGACTGTGAGGTAAGTACATTAAGTCTTTGAACACTTGGATTAAAATTATACTCTGTGAAAAGCGGGTTATGCAAATACATTGATGTTTGGGGTTACGCAAAGTGGGAGAATTTACAGAAACGAAGATAGTGCAGAACTAGAAACTAGCCCCTTGATTTCACCTCCGCAAGGAAATCAAGAGGAGCTTGCAAAGGTCTCACCAATAAGTGCAATCAATTTGATAAGGTAAGGATTCTGCACCCACACCACTGCTAGTTTCACTGTCTTCACCCCCATCTTCACCCATACCACCTCCGCCACCACCGCGAGTCAATATGGAAAGCGCGCTAAAGTTGCCAATATTCAAGGGAGTAGAAAGTGAAGATCCAGACCAGTTTTGGTTGGTGATAAAGGCTATATGGGAAGTGCAGAGAGTCACAGATGACAATATAAAGAAGGCAACGTTGGTCTCCACTATGTAGGATCATGCGTTGACCTGGTACATTACAAATTCTAATGACAATCTTAATGCAGGGATCGCGTATATCCAAGGTGCACTCAACAAAGAATTTAGTAGGCCGAAGTCAGAGACGTAGTCCATCATTGGGTTCAAGGAAATCATGATGCTTCTAGGTGAGACCCCTTAGGAGTTGGATAAGAGACTGAAGTGTACAATTCGTGAAGCTAATATGACCTTAATGGATGGGCAACACCGCACATGGTTTGTAGCATCACTAACACCATACCTAAGGAATGCACTGTCACAAAAAAGGCTAACAACTCAGGATGAGGTCTTGGAGATCGCAATGAGGCTGCATGAGACACCAATACAGGATCCTAACCTAAGAGTTCAGCAGATCCATGTGCAGTTGAAAATCTTGTGCCTCGAGATGAAGAGTCTGAAACAAGACAAGATAGCTCGCCCAGAGGTGTGCAATGAGGTATGGTGTGTTAAATGCAAGGTTCAGGGGCATGACAAGGACCACTACTTGGTGTTCACGAATTACCACGTGGGAGGACGACCAATGCTGTTGAGACCAGAGGCACAAGCAGGACTGAGCGCATCGCCTACATTATGGTGCGTGATTTGTCAGATAGGAGGAAAGTATGCCACAGATAACTGCCATTTATTGCAGAAGTACACAAAGAATTTGCAGTAGTTGTTCTATAATTTATGTAGATTAGTGGGACATGATGAGCGCACCTGTAGAAGTTATGAGCTGATGATGAATTAGACTCCTACCTATAGAGTTCAGGCCGAAACGTGGCCCCTTGACCAGAATGCAAGGATGGTGTGAACTGGATTTCAAGGGCGCAGACAAGGCTGAGGTGGAGGAGGACCAGGATGAGGTCGCAGACAGTTGATATGTTACAATTGTGGAGGGCCAAGACATTATGCCCACAATTGTACGAATCCAACACTTCCACCATGTTTATATTGTACATTATTTGATCATGAGATGGAGGACTGTCCCACATTGATAGTGAGGTTGTGCGACAAGAGAGCGCTCCAACCTCTCCGAACTTAGAACCTACAAATGATGAGGTATGGGCCACGCGAGGAAGACCGTAATGTGAATATTGTGCTCCGAAGTGGAATTACAACAGGGGATGACAAAGGCAAGAAACCTGAAGAAAGTACTTGGGTTCACAAGGCTCCATTGAAGGAACCAGAGTTTGATTTGGAGCACACTAAGGAAACCTTAATGGAAGCCAGGAAGAGCTTCACTGATGCCTCCACTTCAGGAAGCAAAGATAGATCGGAGCTAGAAATGAACCCCTCAATGCTCATGACGTTCATGGAAACATGCATGAAGCTTTTGCGCAATAGCAAGGCTGTAAGGGACTGCAGGAACTCATAAATAGATGCGATGGGACCACACTAGGAGAACCACGCATAATCTGGAAGCTCAGAAAGCACACGACGCGAATGGGAAGGGAAATGATATTGACTGCATAGATTGGAGAATATGAGATGGAACAAGTGATTCTGGACCTAGGGTCAGACGCGAACATTCTGCCAAAGTAGACATTGGAGCACATGGGAAGCCCTATGCTGCAATGGTCTCCTATCCAACTGCAAATGGCGAACCAGCAAAAGATCCTACCTATGGGAAGATTGCAGGGAATCACAGTGGATATTGAAGGAGCAAGTGTGTTAGAAGACTTCAAAGTGATAGAGATTTTTTATGACAACAATCCCTACCCCACGCTATTAGGAATAGATTGGGCCACTGACATGAATGGGGTGATAACTCTGAAGAAGCACAAGATGATTTTTGAGAAAAAGTCTCTGCGCGTAGTTGTACCTTTGGACCCTATGGAAGGATCACGTTACGTGGAACCCGTATGTGACTATGAAAGCAGTGACGATTTGGACTGCATCTACAAGATAACCATGCGAGAGCATGATAGGGTAAATCCCACCGCGGATGGATGAATCTCATGGGAGCGCAAAAGCTCCTACACATTGGATTTTGAGGAGGAGATAGAGCGAAGGCAGAACCAGTTACACCAGGTAACCACACTGAACTACAACATGATGACGAGATCGTTGTGCTGCATATCGACATAGGTAAGGGATCTGCCTACTTATGATGGGTTAAGTGAGGTGGATGACTTCTTGAACAAATTTGAAGGAGAGGTGCCAGAACAACAATGTTTCGAAGCTTTGAAATGGGTACTGCACACTACGCTGGCAAGGTGGTGGGGTACGTACCAAAGAAGCTTTAGGGACTAGCACGAATGTAGGAGAATGATGCGTATACAATTTGGGAAGCCCCAGATGTGATTAATAGACAATATTGCTAGATGAAACTATCCAAGCACCCACCTGTCCAGATGGATATAGGTATATGGTTTGAAACCTCCGTGGATGCACACAATCTTTGAATTAGAAGACACGATCAGTAAGCCTGTGCGGGCAAGGCAATGATGCGAATGAACCCTTCGGTTGGAACCACAGAGTATGGAAAGACCCAATGCACAGATGGTTATCCATGCAAAAGCCTTTAACGAAGTATGCGAAGCGTTGAACAAGGTCCACAATACGTAGCAGATTGACAGGGACCTGTGTGTACCAATGGTTTTGTGCACTTATAGGACCACGTGCAAGAAACTGATGGCATAGGCACCCCTGAGGCTAGAGTATGGCGCAAACGTGGTAATCCCCATAGAACATAAAGTTCCTAGTCCTTGCATGGCAGCACTTACAGATCTGACGGTTCGCAGAACCTTGGAAGAAGGGGTAGCGCTACTGAACAAAGTAGAGTACTTGGGACCTGACAAGGAAATCCGATAGTGTGACCTTAGGCTCCAAGAACTTATGAATGATAGGGTGCGATTAAGGGAGAAAAGCACTCTGCTGGAAGTGGAAGCCAAGAAGTTGGAGGATGGGATCAAGAAGGATTCTCTTGATAAAGAACATAGGATGACAAAGCAAGGTGCAAACGATGACATGGAAAAATTTCAGGACTATTACTGAGAATTTATCAGCCTGATGCCTTGGATTGGACCACATATCACTAAACAGATCATCCATGGTGGCGCGATGCCGATGATAAAGTGCACAACGTAGCCAATAACAATGAAAGATGGGTATGTTCTAGGAAAACTGATGGCTGACCAGATGAAACCCTATACAGGTAACACGACCACCTGAATAACCATGGGAAGTAGAGTCTTAACACTCTAGGTAGTTGAAAGGAGGCATGAGACTATAAACTACTCTGCCCAGGAGCTGCACGATGTTGGAGCTGCGCGCAGGAGTAAAGTGTCACAAGGTCTACGACTGCGCAAGGGGGGCTGGTCTGCCACGCAGGTTGGCCAGAAAGTGACCATTAGAGTCACTATTCACGATGTGATGCTCGACTTGAGACCAAATGGAGTGGGCAGTAGGCATTTAAGACATGATTTATGGGCAAGATTTGGGAAAATCTACAACCAAGGGAGCATTAATGAACCAGATTTTGGGGGAATGGTCGAATTCAAATTCAAAAGGCACTATAAATTACAAAGGGCTGCCCAGCAAACAACACTTGGTCATTTGCGAATTGAGCTATTGTATACCCCACGGATTCTGAGAAGAACCCTATTTCACCTGTGTAGAGCATTGATTAAGCCCCTCATTACGCGAGTGATAGATTTCTGGATGGACATGATGGAAACATCTGAGGAAGTTATGAAAGTTGTAGAGATGACAACCGAAGAGACTGCGCAGGCCCTGACTGTGGGCGATTCCCCTGAAGACATCGGGATTGTGGTGGAAATCCTTAAATCACCGTGCATGCTGAGGCCGGAGAAAGACAAACAGTTGATGATCCCTGTGCGTATGTCCCTGCGAAACCCGCTGCGCACTAGGTTAACTATGGAAGAGAAAGGGAAAGTCGTTAACTTGGAAACCGATGAGGAGGAGGAAGACTTAGAGGATCTTATCATTGAAGAAGATGAGGACAAAGGCATGGAGGAAGAAACTGAGCCTGTGCATAGTCCAACAAAGCTACCTGCCTATATCCCCCCATGGAAGGGGAAGGCAAAAGTGCCCAAGGATCTCGACAAGATAAAGAGCTCGCTCCAGACCTTGCTCCTCCTAGAAAACATATTTTTTGAGGGCACGCACCTAGGACGAGTGCTTAGCTTGAAATTTGAAGACTAGGATCTTGCTGACCATGAGAAGTTCCCTCACCTGGAGACCGCACAACTCATGAAGCCCAACCAGAACACTGTGGCGGGGGTTATCGAATTGGAGCTGCGAAAGTGGTTATGCAGAGTGGAAAAGGCAGGGTTACTAAACCTGCTCTGGGTGTCACATTTCCACGTGCCCCGATAACAATTTTTGTCATCAGGCAACTACTCTGCCTGGTGCATGGTGGGTGTTTGTGGCTAGAGGAGCCCATCCTCATCACAAACCACTTGATTCACCAAATTACCTGGCTTAGATGCAAAGGAGAGGACCCCACAGACATTTTAGAGGGGAAGAATAGTGACTTGGCCATCGCGAAGGCCATGAAGGAGAAATATAAGTTGGCAAAGAAGAAATGGGGCTACACAATATCCAGCATCAACAACAGATTTGTCAAATTTGTGACCCAGATACTGGTAGGTAAGCTCATGCAGAAGTGTCGCGTGGATGAGGTACCCCCGTCGGTGGTGGCACTTGCTGAGAAGCACGTGGAAGGGGTCTAGTTGAACTGGTTCAAGTTCTTATGTAAAGAGTTCCTAGAAAATTGTTGCGAGGCCTAAGAACAAAGAAAAATGTTCCACTATGCATGACTCCTACTGTCCATAGTGTTCATGGCAGGGGAATCACCAGAGGATAGTTAGTTCCCCACAATTGACATGGATCTACGAGAGGTCGTGAAGTACACTTCACTGTGGGCCACGAAAGACGCGAACCGGATCTGAGATAGCAAGATATTCTGGGTGTTCATGGAAATGAACATTAGAATGGGAATTAACCACAAGTCGTGGTTATCATCCACTATATACAATAGCCTGCAAAGTTTTTTATAATTTAAAGCAGACCTCCACAACATATATATAAGAGTGCGTAAGGACCTAACCAAGAAATGGAATGCGCTACCCTTCATAGCCACAGACGATGTGATTTTCAATGTACTGGAGACATGGCCACCGGAGTGGTGCACCCAAGACATAACGATGGTGGAGAAGTCTGCTACGCAGAAGAGGAAAGAGGAATCCAAACTGCACATGGCATAGTTGGCAGAAAAGAGAATGCAAGAAGCAGTAGCAACGAAAGCACAGGAGGCACAAGACGCTGCATAGATAGCAGCAGAATAGAAGAAGGCCATAGCAGTAGCAGCATAGGAGGCAGCCGAGAAGGCGCGCAAGGATCCAAAGTCGCTTTTGCATGGGCAAGCAACAAAGGAAGAGGAGGGTAGTGTGGACCCACAAACAACATCAACATAACTGAAGCGCCGGTGCCAGAGTGAGCATTTGGGGTTGCGCAAGAAGGTCAAAGCATCAAAGCTGTCTATCGACCCGGTCACCCTTACAGAGGGGGATCTGCATGACATAGGCGAGACAGTGAGTGACATCACCACCGAGGCCCTCTAGAACTTTGTGGAGGAGAAACAAATTATGTTGGCAGCCCTCCGAGCACAGCTTCAGGAATTGCAGGTGTGAATTCCTTAGGTTGGTACTCTTTCGACCAGCGTCACAGTAGTAACAACTGCAGCCAAGCAAATGCTACACACTCAGATAAAAAACAAAAATGCTACCAGAAGGGGAATTGGTTACAACAAATGAGGCCGACAGGCCTACCATTAGTGCACTAAAAGGTATCAGGATCAACATGGCTGCACTCCCATGGGAGACACTATAAGTTGTACAGGATGGCATTACTGCAGAACTGCGGGCTAGGGAGTGTCGCGGGTTGCAAGTACTAAGCAAGCAAAATATCAACATGGAGTAGTTGAGCTTGCAGCGTGACGAAGTGGTTTCGTAGAACAAGAATATGGTACGGGTACTGGAAGAACCCTGTTAGATGGTCCCTGAGTTGGCCATCTCAGCAGACACACTAGCAGAGATGCGCATCGATAGACTAGCAACGTGAGTGTGCGAGGCATGAGAAGAAATGACTAAGGTTCAGCTACAGCTGAACCTTCAGATAGCAGAGCTGCGGTTGAAGGTGCATCCGTCCACTCCTCCAGACGTAAGAGAACAACACGCTAGCACTATTACATCGGGGATGGAAGAGATTGGCAATGCAGTAAGGGATTGTACCAGAATGTTGGAGGAGTCATTTGAGGTCCTCACAAATATATAGGATAACCCCAACATCTAGAACTTAGAAACAAAGGCGCATGAGCTCCAGAAGTAGTATGATAGCATCAAAGGGACTGCGTAGATGGTGGCCCTCACTTAGAGGCTCGTGCGAATGTAACAGGCCAAAGTGCTGAAAGAATAGGTGGATGCAGCACGGCACAAAGAAGCAGTCTTGAAGGCACGCGTTTAGCCTTGGATCGATGAGGCCTTCTCCATCACAACAACAATTGAAGGAAAACTTGCACAAATGCAGGGGACGCAGGAACAGGTCTAGGGAAGTAGTTCTGACACCACGGTCTTAGAACGATGGGTCTAGGATATTTAGCAAGTAGCTGCACAGTGCACTGCAGACCTTGCAGTGATTCGAATAGAGTTGGAGGGACTCTGCGCAAAGATAATTGCACCAACATAGTGACTCGAGGGCGAGTCATGATGTTTGTGTTGGGAGCCTGTTGGGTGTGGAATCCCCCCAAGGCATGTTTTGGGGCTTAAAGACCAAGTTTTGACCAACTCCATTGTAAAGACTCCACGAATTGTAGGCACGGAGCGAAAAGTCATAATAGAGTCACAAGGTTGTCTACCCTTGCTTTTGTAATGTAATGTCGGCTTGATATACCTACCCATGGTCCGTGGACCATGGGATTGTATAAATAGAGCGAGGCTCTAAGTGTAGAAAGAGGTGAAGGAATAAAAAGAATAGAAGCATGATGAGTCTAAGAGAGTGAGTCGAAGTGTAAAGTGTGTCTTTGGGTCGTAGAGTAGGAGAAGGCTCTGTAGCTAAGTGCGTAGAGGCCTAGTAGTTTGCAACTGAGTGCGCAGAGACCTAGTAGTCCACAGCTGAGTGCGCAAAACCTTGCAGCTGAGTGCGCAGGGCAAGTCGAGTCTGTAACCATGGGAATAATTAATAAAGAGAAGTTTTACCATATTTCTGTGTATCTTTTCCTACTTTATGTATCATTGGGTATAATTTGCGAGTTTACTATTTATTTGCTATGCAAACTTATATGAATGTGCTATATAAATAAATATAACACAAGGCTTCTATTTACGTGAAGATAACTAATTAGTGTAAGAAGGTAAGTAAGATCTTGGGTGTGATTTAGGGGAATAGTTTAGAACACTTCTCCATCAATGCAAAAGCCCCACAACCCCTGGTTAGGGCTACAAGAAGGTGAATCTATCAAGGCGCGAAGGCCAGGGAAGTGCGCGAAGAAACTTGCATGTAGGGACTAGCAATTGGACCAATTCAACCTCTCATACATCTCAAGGATGCAGAAACCTAGTTCCAACACCCCCCCCATACTACTTCGGGTGGGACCTTAGTCCGCGCTCTGTGGAGTGTTGTCAAAAGGGCCAGTAGTACAGGGAGTTGTTTGGCTAAGTAACTCTGAACCTTGGTTAGGCCCCGAGAAGCCGACACCTTCAAATTTATCCCTCACTATAGAATCTATCACTTGGTTTGAGCATCTAACCATAAGGTCTACCCCTCCTCTTTGAATTCCATAGGCTACATAAAACAATCCAACACTGGTCAAAACATCGACCCAACATAAGACAATTTCTGCTCCTAATCTGTTATATCATTGTTTTCCTTAACTTTTTTCAGTGAGGGCACTTTGCATGCATCAATCACCCTAAAATACGCACTCTTAATCCATACAAAAACTATGGCTTCCCTTCAAAAACATAGTTTGTCCCTATGCTTGAGTTTTGGGCACTAATCATCCCTCAAACAACCCTTCGCATGCCTTTCTTGAGGTGCTGAGGCCTACAGCCTATCACACCAATCCTCAAGGCTTTGCAGTCTGCCTAAAACAAATATGCATGTCCCTTAAGATGTGTCCAAACAGATCTGTGTTCCACCTTTGCTTGCTCAACCTACCTGTGGAAGAAAACCAACCCTTCAATAATCACGTAGAGGCTTCTAACCAACCCTTCTTCCTTGCTAAAGTGACCTCTCTCCTATGACCCAAATAGAGGTGATTCTTTACCCTTCTATGATCTCCTTTCTCTCTTAGGCGTTTTCTTATGTATCACTCATGGATGAATAAAATGCCTCCACAACACCTTGTATTAATACACATCTAAGGGCTCCTCCAAAATGTCACAATGGGGCTTGAACAATTGTCACTTAGCCTATTAACTCCATGACAACTAAGACACACATGTGAAAAACCAAATCATAAATTCAAAATTTCATATCTCCATTTCTAGAACTTAGAATCAGATGATTCTCATTTCATTAGATTCATCTCACCGAGAGCTATCATCCTCATCCATCACATGTCGAAATGTGCTCATGGTTTTGATCTAAATCCCGATGGGTTAAAACCCCAAGCTTGGGTTCTAAGCCCACAAGCCTACTTGTGGAAATTTTCCCTCAAAATCCCAAACACTAGGGTTTGGAATACAACCCAAGCTACATAAAAATCAATACTCCCTCTTAGCGACACTATCCCATCTGGCATCCATCACTGCATCATACCATGTAAAATGAACCCAACAATCTCAGTAGTATATATGCCTCATCATATCTAAAATTGAAGATCCCAAACCACCATAGTGTTGCTCCCTTTGAGGTTAGACTCCCTCTGAGCCTACACGATCTCCACTGGCTCAATCCTGCAAGAACTCATTCTCCTAGATCAAATATCCCTCGTGAAAATCCCACCAATCTCGGATATACAACATCACGATCTGATGAAGACTCTAGCCTATCAATATGTAGTCCATCACATGAAGCCATCTCAATCAACCTGATCTTGTCCATGCCAAAGGAACCCTCAAGTTTTCCCAACCATCCATGACAAATTAACGAAAGTCGATGATCAACAATTTTCCCTACAACAATTTTTTTTCACCAAGATCACCACCAATCCACCATAACTCCCAACCCATCTCACCATGTAACCTATCAAGACCACATCTCCATCTCTTTAGTTGAACCTTCTACTCCACGATATAGATGCTGACAACTCCTTTTGAGTTGCTTCATTGCGCACACTCCGATTCACTGTCCCTCTAAGTAGCTCAGACATGCTCTGATACCATGTTGAATTTCCACGATCTTGGGTCT
Organism: Pinus tabuliformis; assembly: GCA_031772625.1. Lineage (NCBI taxonomy): Eukaryota > Viridiplantae > Streptophyta > Pinopsida > Pinales > Pinaceae > Pinus > Pinus tabuliformis. The sequence goes on along the minus strand of CM062808.1, from coordinate 289,174,808 downwards.
AGGATAGAATATTAAAATATCTGACGCTACCAAACCAAGAATCTCAATGATACTACTTTGCACAATGGAATATAAACAACAGTAAATCACATATGCATAGAATATAGAGAACTTTTTACATTTTTCAACCCAACTTCATTATATTAAACAACATATAATTCAACAGTCCAGGGCTCCCATACCAAGGATAATGGCCCTCATACATCCACTAGTACAAGAATGCAAACTGGGGCTTGGTGTCAGTACATCAATAGCCAATCTTCCCTCAACAAGATAGTTTGACCATCTAGTTGATGTAGATCTCCTCACAGCTGCCTTGGTCATACTCTGTACCTGTGCAGCCCTTCGGCTCCCGATCTGCAGCTCTTGCCTCTATCAACAATCCAAGTCCATCTGACCATTGAACCTCGACTATCCAATTTGCTCACTAGTTGATCGTTCTTCCATAAATGCATTAACACATTGAGACTCTTGTTGAGTTGTTCACAACTCCACTTGTTCACAACTCTCAACTTCCCATTGTTGCTCCATAGCTACTCAGGGACTTCAACCCACTATGGTCTTCTTGTGCTGCACTGATGAAGACCAACATAGGGCATGGAGGGATGCCGCCTATCACTATAAGATGTCCATATCCGGTAATGAACATGAGCTAGGTGGACTGCCCATCATCTACTATAGAATTCCTTCTCCACAACACAAGGATCATGCTCCACAAACTACTCCTAGTTGATCAAACCCTTGAGCTCAACAACCGCCACTCTAGAAACTACCTTTTCCCATCAAGATGTTTCACATCGGTCTCCAACTTGGACACTATCACGCTATCCTCCAACAAACCATAAGTGCACAATCCACGTTCACACTTGGTCCACTTTTACGCTTCCCTCCAATAATCCATGAGTGACCGAGTCCACGCTATAACATCTACACCTAGTTAGGGCATCCTCACACCTAGGAGACCCTAACAAACGATTGCCCATAGACTTCTCCAAATCTACCCTTTGTTCTGTAATAAAGGAGATATTGTACAAATCTAGGCTTCATATCTAATGCTCTTCGTTAATGTTCATAGACTTAGTTTTGATTACTAGTTAAGGCTTCGATTGAAACCTACAACAGCCCACTAACCCAACCAAAAATCACTTAATTTTCTTTGGCCTCATCCATTTACCAAGTTTGGAAACTCACTCTCCTAGATGACTGATCTTGCACCCCTTTTAGGACTATGGCTAGTTCACCATAGGTTTTCCACCTTCTTGGACTAATTCCCATGCCACATATAGCACATAACAACTCTTCTTCCACACCTTCAACATGATCCATCACTGTAGAATCTATCACATGGTTAGTGCATCTAACCATCATGTATTCCCCTCCTATTTGACTTTCATAGGCTACATAAAATGATCCAACACTGGTCAAAACATTGACCAAAAATAAGACAATTTCTACTCCAAATCTATTGTATGATTGTTGTCCTTTACTGTTTCTGGTTAGGGCACTTTTCATGTCGCAACCACCCTAAAGTACCCACATGAAGTCCATAGAAAAATTGCGTCTAACCTTCACAAACATACTTTGTCCCTACGATGGAGTTCTGGGCACTAATAAGCCTTCAAACAACCCTTTGCATGCCTTTCTTGAGGTGTTGAGGCCTGCGACCTGTCACACCAGTCCTCAAGGCTTTGCGGCCTATCTAAAATAGAGATGTCTATCCCTCAAGATGTGCCAAAACAGATATGTGTTCCACCTTAGCTTGCTTGACCTGCCTATGGAAGAAAACCAACCCTTCAATAGTCATGAAGAGGCTTCTAACCATCCCTTCTTCCTTGTTGAAGTGACCTCTCTCGTGCAACCCAAACAGAGGTGCTTCTTTACCCTTTTACGAGCTCCTTTCTCTCTTCTACATTGTCTTTATGTTGCACTCATGGATGGATAAAATTCCTCTACAACACCTTATATTTATACACATACAAGGGCTCCTCCAAAACGTCACAATGGGGTTTGAACAACTGTCACTTGGAATATTAACTCCAAGTTGACCTAGACACATATGTGCAAAACCCAATCATAACTTCAAAAATTAATATCTCCATTTCTACAACTCGAAATCAGATGATTCTCATTGCATTAGATTTGTCTCACTAAGATATATCATCCTCATCCATCACATGTCAAAATGTGCTCATGGTTTTGGCCCAAATCTCGATGGGTACAAAATCCCAAGCTGAGGTTCCAAGCCTACAAGCATACTTGTGGCACTTTTCTCTCCAAATCCTGAACATGCTCAGAGTACCTCCCAAGGTACACAAAAATAAATAAATAAATAAATATATATATATATATATATATATATATATATATATATATATATATATATATATATATATATATATATATAGATAATGTGCTTATCGCTTATCATGACTGTAATTTTCTTAACATATGAAGGGGTCGTTAATATAATAACAGAGAGCTTAAAGCTGGCTACTATTTTCAAAGTTGTTGCAATAAATGCTGGAGAAAATTGAATCCAAAAATGAGCAGGATACATGGCCCTTATAGTGCTTACAAAATTCTAGAAACTGTAAGTGGACAACATAATCAGTGAAAAATCAATGGACATCTTGAACAAATATAATTTTCCTTCCTTTGTTTGTTTAAAATTGGAAACGATAATAATCAAAAATATTTCTTGCATGGCTGTTGAAATTTGAAAATTATGCCATCAACTTAATGGAATTTTGTGAACACTTGGGATGGTTGATCCATTGAGTTATTCTAAGTAAATGATTCCAAGTTCCATTTGAAGGGATTTTTTGGATAAGCTATCTACACTTGAATTGAGCTCTCTGTAAATATGTTGAAAGTTGATTTCCTAAAATTCATTCTTTTTCTTTAAATTTTCTCTTCCATGCTACAAGGTTTAGAACCTCTAGTTTTTCTTTACCTTCCATCCAATAAATTATACACTTGGAATCCCAGGCTATAATTTGAATGATTTTAATCTTCTTTATCGCAGTGAATAACATCAACACCCAAGCAACAATTAATTTTGGTTTTCTATTTGTTCCAATTCCTAAACCAAATCTTAAAAGCATAGCTTTATCCCCTGTAATTTTGATCATTATCCCCTCCAAAATGGTTCTCTTGTGTTGCACCATCAAAGAAACTGATCAGATGTTCTTGGAGAAAACATGGGAAGTGTATCCTTCTAAGATTCATTCAGAGTTGTGGCGAGGAGTATTCGATGAAGTGAGAAACAATCTTGACTAAGAGTTATAGAATATTTAAAGTTGTGTTATTGAATATTATTTAGTTTCTTATAAGCCAAATACCCCAGTAAACAAAGATAGGGAGAGTAAAATAATTTTTAAAATTTCCCACTCAATGTTGTAGTATCTCCTCGAAATATATCTAAACAAGAAGTTCCTTAATGGCCAAGACCATCAAGGTATAACACTATATTTTCTTAGAGATGTGGTAGCTAAAGAAGATATGATGAACAAATTAATCTTGAATCCTACAAAGGCAACATTTGTTTGGGCCAACAAAACCTCTTTTCTACAAATTTTGCCAAGTTAGAATTTTGTTTTGAAGCACTAGCTAGGCAAAACATTTAAGCTTATTTGGAATGTTCCATTTCCAAATTATTTTGGTCCACCATATAATATCTTGATCCATAGTTGAGTGGGAAATAGCTTTGTATGACATATTTTCTTTAACCCTGCCCATTGTATTGTCTAACTCCATACCAGTCGATCGTATGAATTATTCAGGAATATCCCATTTATATTTAATTCCTTAATGAAGGAGTTCCACTCTTCAACCAGGGATTCAACAGTATGTAAATATAAAGAATTCAACCATTTACCCTGAGAACATATATCATTTAAGAATATATAGCCTTTGGAGGCCAGAGTATGAATTAGGTATGCTAAAAACTTATAAACACAGGCGACCCTTATAAAAGGGTCCTCGTCCAATATTAGTTTTTTACCATCTCCAACCTTCCATACCAACTAGTTGTAGAGATGGGGAAAGAGTCCATAAGTGCCTTCGAGACAGTGTGTTAGGCCCCTATACTACTAGTGTAACCCCTTATTGTTATTGGTATAACCCACTTATTATATTTATGTACCCATGTAGTGCCCATATTGTTACTATTGTGCCCCATAGAAGCCCACTGTTGTTATTATTGTGCCCTTACATTATTATTGCTATGTCGGCTCTGATTATGTTATAACCCCTTAGACTCCTATATATAGAAAGGAGGTCTTTTCATTTGTATCATCCAAGAATTGTTCATTTATGTAACATAAAGGAGGTTTCCCCCTCGAAGAGGCTGAATTCTAAGGCGTTGATCTATCTTTTCTATCTTTTCTTGAGCTGGTTTCATAACATTTGGTATTAGAGCTTTGGATTCTAGGGTTTTGCTGCTCCAAACAGGTCATCGTGGCATTTTCGCTATAACTTTTTTTCTATGATGTTTCAGAAGTCGCAAGAAAAACACATTTGAGACGAAATCGCGCTAAACGTTGGGTCCGAATTTCAGAGCTTTTCGCACGACATTTGCGGAGATATGATGTGAGGAAGTTGGTCTTTTTGCAGACTCCTGAATTACATTCAAAACAGGTGACCTAGGGAAAATTGTCATAACTTTCTCTCTAGGGATCGGATTGAAATTTTGTAAGAAGGTATAGAAAGAGGACGGACTGTAGTTTCTTGTATGCATTTTTCAGATCCAAAGGTTGAAACAGTGACATGTGGTACTTCATACAATTTCTCTCTTCTGGAAAGGTCTATAATCAGGTCATCTTGGGAGATTGTGTATAACTCTTTCTTAGAGAATCCAATTTGGATCAGACTGGTGGCATTGGAAAGAGGACACAGAGGGCTACTATAGTTTACAATTTCAAAACTTAAAGATTTGAAAGTACAGAGTTACAATCGTTTCAAGGTCGAGCTCCTAAAATCAAGAAAAAGCAAGATGAGGAAGTTTGATGGCAAGGATCCGATAAATTGGATACTTCATATGGAGCAATATTTTGATCTACATGGTGTACAATTGTTACAAAAGGTATGTATTGCATCTTCATATTTAGAACCAGATCAATTTTTATGGTATGAAGGGCTTTGTTCTCGTAAAAAACTTGTTACGTGGTCAATTTTCACGGAGGAAATGATAGCACATTATGAGGATACAAAGAGCAACACCTTCTTTAGAGAAACACCACAACAATTGGAAAGAGGAAAAGGGCTTTGTGACATAATGGAAAGCAAAATTATGGAAACCAGGAAGCATACCCCTCACAACTATAAAGATGGAAGTGTTGTTTCTCTCAGCCTTCCACAACCTACAAGGGTTACACCACAACAATTGGAAGAAAAAAGAGAAAAAGGGCTTTGTTACAATTGTGATAACAAATGCACTAAAGGTCATAGGTGTGCTGAGAATAAATTATTTTACATAGAATATGAAGAGGAGGAAGAAAAGGTTCAAGAAACATCAAAAGAAGAGGATATATGCCAGGACACCACCCCAGAGAAAGAAGAAATGAATCAGACCATATCTTGTAAAGAATTGGCAAGAATTACCACTCCTCAAACTCTCAAGATAGAAGGACATATCAAGAAGAAAAAGGTGCAAGAAGTGAAAGATCACATCGAGAAAGAAGAAATAAATCCAACCATATCTTGTAATTCAATGGACAAAATTACCACTCCTCAAACTATCAAGATAGAAGGACACATCAAGAAGAAAAATGTTCAAGAAGTGAAAGATCACATCAAGCATCAAGAAATGAATCCGACCATATCTTGTAAAGGAATGGAAGAAATTACCACTCCTCAAAAGATAGAAGGACATATCAAGAAGAAAAAGGTTCAAGCAGAGAAAGATCACATCGAGCATCAAAAGCAAGTTCTCCAACTTTTAAAGGATAATGCCACTTCGATGCAAAATCAAACGAAACAACAGGTAGATCAACATCGTAGTGAAAAATGTTTTGATGTAGGTGATTGGGTATTTTTACTGCTACATCTCAAGCAAGCTATTTATGAGAAGGAAATGTTGGCAATACTACATGCACTTAAAAAATGGCGACCTTACCGAATGGGAAGACTCTTCAAGGATGAGGATGTGGAAGCATTGTTTTGTGCTATTTATATTATCCAACCAAATTGGATAAACAAAGAAAGGGATGAATGGAAGAAGGACGAAGAAGTATGGCCACTTATTCAAAAGTTGCAAAAGATCCCAATTCAAGAAATATTGCCAGAAATTGAAGAGGAAGGAAAAATCATATTGGAACCTAGAGCAGTCACAGAAACAAGAACCCGACAACTACGAAATCGATCAATTTCAGAGTATCTCATCAAGTGGAAGAAATTACCCGCTGAATATTCCACATGGGAGGACAAGAAATTTATACAGAAGCATCAAGAACTACTCAAGCGTTGAGGACAACGCTTTTTGAAGGATAGGGGCATGTTAGGCCCCTATACTACTAGTGTAACCCCTTATTGTTATTAGTATAACCCACTTATTATATTTATGTACCCATGTAGTGCCCATATTGTTACTATTGTGCCCCATAGAAGCCCACTATTGTTATTATTGTGCCCTTACATTATTATTGTTATGTCGGCTCTGATTATGTTATAACCCCTTAGACTCCTATATATAGAAAGGAGGTCTTTTCATTTGTATCATCCAAGAATTGTTCATTTATGTAACGTAAAGGAGGTTGCCCCCTCGAAGAGGCTGAATTCTAAGGCGTTGATCTATCTTTTCTATCTTTTCTTGAGCTGGTTTCATAACACAGTGTATCCATTGTTGTCATGTTTTTAGGAAAATCCTCTAAGCAATCCACCACTAGCAATTCCTTAAGATACTTCTCCTTAATCACTTGGCTCCATATAATTCCACCAAACAAGCTTCTCCACAAGTTTTCTAGGGTTAATGCTTTGCCAAACTAGGGGAGATTCTTGAAACCTCATTCTCCAAAATATTTTCGTTTGGATAGGGAGGCCCAAATGCAAAGTTTCATCCCTTCTTTGTTTCTTTTACTAGTCCACAGAAAGTTGAACATTCTTTGTTTTTTAGAATTGATTCAGAAATTTTGGATATCGCAAGACAAAATACGAGGATTTTTTCCAACATTGATTTCACAACAATCATTATCCCCCCCAATTATAACCAGTTATAGCACCATAGACTAATTTTATGTTCGATTTTTATGAGAAGCCACTTCGAGTCCTCTGTAAGATAGTGATTTGGCTTAAGGAATAATCTCAGGTACTTAAAACCAAAATCCATGACAACCATCTATAAGGGGAGAATTGAATAAATGGATGTGAGAAGATCCATGTTGGCTACATTATGGTAAAAGGATGATTTTTGAGCACTAAAATCCATTCCAGTTGCCTCACAAAAAATGTGAATGACCTTATGGAAAATCTGCCATTCCGAGACAACTCTACCCACTACCAACATAATGTCATCCACAAATAGTAAGTGAGTGATAAATTGTTTGCAATAGCTTTTTATTCCTTTGATGTTTCCTTCCAAATTTTTGTTCAACAATACAAATTCAAGCCATAAAAATGAGTGGAAAGAGCTTCATATGGGGAAAAGGCTAGTTGAAGTCCTTTGACGAGTTAAAGAATAAAATCAATCAAGCATTGGTTCTTGCATTACCAAACTTGTAGTAATCCTTAAAAGTGGACACAGATGCAAGTGGGTATGTTATGGGAGTGGTGTCAATGTAGGGAGAAATACATGTATTCTACCATTATGAAGTATTTCGTGGGGAATTTCTCAACTATCCTACCTATGACAAGGAGATCTATGCCTTGGTCCAAGATGTGAAAAAGTGGAAACACTATGTGATGGGAAAGGACACAATAATCCACACATATCTCTATCTAGTACAATACCTACATTCCAATAATAAGCTACAAAAGATAATGCATTGCAAATGGATGAATTTTTTTACAATAGTTTAATTTAGAGATAAAGTAAATGAAGGGAAACAAAAAAAATTGGTTTACCTGCTTTCACGGCCACACACATCATATTTCATAGATTTGGTAACTGTTATGTACATGGAGCCTTTTAACCATCATGCATACAAAGAGGTATATACAAAGGAGGAGCATTTGAAGGAGTCGTTTCAGTAGTTGTGAATCCAAATTTGTGTGCACGACGGTGACAACATAATTGAATACCATCTCTAGAATGAATTACTCTATAGGTTAGATAAGTTATGTGTTCCCAAAGGTGCACGACTGTAGTTGATCAGAGAGGCTGACACCTCCAAGGTTGCATGGAATTTTGGTGTAGGGAAGACAATAGCAAACTTACATAGGTATGTGTACTAGCCCAAGGTGCAAGAAGAGGTAGCTAGGTTCATAAGAGGATGCATTGTTTGTTGTATCAACAAGCCTAATAACAAGAAACAAGGTCTATATCATCCCCTACCTATACTCACTCATCCTTGGGAAAGCATTTCCACAGACTTTGTGGAAGGTTTACTAACAACCAGGAAGGGACATGATTACATGTTCATGGTAGTTGATAGGTTCATCAAGATATGTGTTGTAATACCCTATAAAAAGACTATCAATAGGAAAGAAGAAACAAACTTGTTATTTGGTTAGATTTGGGTACACTTTGGAATACCAGGGAGAATCGATTCATATAGGGACACAATATTTCTCAGTGCATTTTGGACTAGATTATGGGAGAATATCAAGACAATTTGAAGAGGTCTACATCATTCCATTCACAGATGGATATGAAAATAAAAGTAGTCAATGAGACTTTGGGGTGAATTTTGACGAGTAATAATTAGAATCATTTGAAGACATGGGATGAAAATATGGCGTGTTTACAGCTCATATAGCATAGTAGTCCACACTTCAACTAGTAAGTCCTCATTTGAAACTTGTTTTGGATATTTTCCGCCTTCAACTTTGGATATTGCATATCAACAAGAAGGAGGAGTGAGGGATTCTCTTACAAAGGATACCTTAAGGGAAAAGAAATTTATTGAGAAGGTTATGCAAATCCATTTGCAAGTATAGGAGATGTTGTAGAATTCACAGAAAAAATACAAAGTTAGGCATGATCAACATAGAATAGAGAAATTATTTAGAGTGGGAGATAGAGTATGGTTATAGTTGAATAAGGAGAGGCTACAAGGTCTTGGTAAGAAATTCAAGGCTCTGTGATATGGTCCCTTTAAGATACTAGAAAAGGTTGGAGAGAATGTTGATAGACTCAATTTACTCCCATACACATCATCATCCCTAATCCACCACAACCTCATAGGAACAATTTCTACCATGACTACAATGTTATTGGTGATGAAGTTGTTGATACTCCTCAAGTTATCACTACCCATCTGGTTAATTCTTAGGCTGATCCACAACCATTACAATGAGCTGAATAACCACATGTTTGCATTTTGAAGTGTAATAATTAAGTTTCCCCAGCTTCACAAAGGCCACCTCCTAAAGCTCTTACGCAACAATAAAATATTGTTGTTCCTCCCGTTCACAATCAATTAAACAAACATCAGAAGTACTTCAAGGATCATCCATGGCTAAAACTGGATCCTACCAAGGGATGTTTTAGGGGAGAAATTTCGCCAACTAGTTATTTTTTGGACATTTTATGAAAAAATCACCTGTTCAGTTAAAAATTCTCGTAGTTTTACATATATATGATTAAATTGATGATATTCACTAAAAAATTTATAGTTTCAATAGTAAATTACAAGTTTTTAATTGAATATTTTCCTACATTCTATATGTACGATTTTTCAAACTAGAATTATTGCATATAATGCTCTACATAGCAATAATATTTGAATCCTTCAACAATACCATGGATCCTACTAACTATTGTGCTCATCACCAATGATCTAGGCATAGTATAGAAGAGTGTTTTTGCATGTGTCAGATAGTCATGAATTATAGTAACCTGTGGTTGTAGGCATTTCTATTGTTGTTTTATGTTAGATAACTTGATGATTAGGTTATATGTTATTGATGAGCATGATATATAACTTGTTGTTATATGTTAGTAATTTGATGATTAGGCTTATTACATTAAGATCTTGATGTTATATGTATCATACTAATTTGGATTGGTCTATGCAAATGGTTAGGGTTATGACATTCAGGTATGAGTTAATATGTTGTGATATTATTTCATACTAATATAGAATGACTATGCAGATGTGATTGTTATGTATGAATGATAATTTTTTATGAGTTTATGATGTGAACATGTTAGCTAGTGACTATTATGGATATCATGACCTTCTTTATGTTTGAGTTGATATGTCATGAAGTTATATCATGCTAATCTAGATTGATTGGAAAGATAGCCCCCCCTAAGATACATTAAGGTATGAGCTTGCTTATGTCATCTACTTTGTGCTTGAATGTTTGATTATGTCATCTATTTGGTGTTTGAGTGTTGGTGTCTATTATGTTGTCTATCTGTTGTTGAATGTTTGATTAATCGCATGATATGAGTATGTGTCTATAAGATTGCATCAAGAAATGATAATTTTTTAAGATGGTTTTACTCACACATATGTGTTGAGATAGTTGACATGTACTTGAGTGTAATAGGTGACACTTGTAGCATTATGTCTATGAATTATGACATGATTGTTAGTATTGGTAAATGTTGATTTCAAATTGATAGATATGATTGTCTTGATATTTGGAAGATGTGGTTGAAATGTGTGAGAAGTTGCATCGTAACATGTTTATCATTAGTATGTTGTTATGTCTAATTATGCACTGACGAGGGAAGGTAACTAATATGTTGTTATTTCTTATTATGCACCGATGGTTATGTGTTTATGGCAGTATGATGCAGGGGATTGCATGGAAAAAGATATTGCCATGAAATCTTAAAGAGGGCTCAAGTTGACGTTTCACTTGGAGGCATTAGGAACCATGGGGATGGAGTCATGGTGTTTGTTGCTAGTTTTGTGCTTTCAGTATTTTTTATTTGGTTGTGCTTGATTGCATTTTTGTTATGTCTGGTGCAAGGCCTTGCCACTTTGTTTTTGATGTCATATTGTTGTTGATTTTCATGGTTTTCTTCTTGTTTCTTTCTTGTCTTGCCTTTTATGTTTTGAGTCTTGGGAATTGGTTTGGGAAAGAAGAAAGTTAATGGATTTGAGGGAGAGTTTTGTGGTACCTTATAGGTGATGTAAGGCCTAGATGAAACTTAGTGCATGTATAAGGGAAACTAAAGGCAAGTGTATGGCAACTAGTTGGATTGGTTGGGTCCATCTAGGTAAATGGACGGTGATAGGAAAATCATGAGAAAGGTAACATAAAGGGTAAATTAAATGGATTTCAGGTTTTAGATGGGTTGGCTATGTTGGGAACTATTTTTCTCAATATTGTGCATGTTGTGCATGAATAAAGGGAGTTCTCTTAATCTTGGCCTTATGATATCTAGTAATTATGTTGTGATCATGATTGCTTTTTTGTAATGTTTATATGCATATATGTATGTATGTACATTGTTATCTGATAGGGTCATCATGGATCATGATTGTTTTATGTTGATGTTTATATGCATACATGTATGTATGTATGTTGTTGTCTGACATGGTCAACAGGGATCATTCTTGTGGAGGCATGATTGCTTATGCATGTGAATGGCATGAAGAGTTTCTTGGTTTATGAGGAATCAAGTGGGAAGAGTAGTCATTAAAAATATATTAGGTCAATATCATGTGGATATGAATTGATATTGTATGCTTGTATTGTGCTTATTTTTATGTTATGACAGGTAACACTAAAGGATACATCAGTAAAATGAAAAAAATGTGCTTTGCAGCATGCTAAGATAAGCATGGATGTCAGAGAGACATTGGAAGCAAGGTTGCTTGGTAGAGGTAGTATGGTTTTGGATGTGTAGTGTTATTTCTAAGTATATGTTATGCATGTTGTATATTCAGTGATTGTACCTATGATGATGTGTAATGTTGCTTATGCAATATTGTGTACACATGATGTTGTATGCCTATTGTATATATGGTGTTGTGTGTATATTACATATTCATTTCTAGGTATAGATGGTGCTATGTACATGTTGGATATGCGCTGTTGTGTACATATAGTGTTGTGTGCATGTTGGATATGTGGTGTTGTGTACATATGATGCTATGTACATATGGTGTTGTGTGCATGTTGTACATATGGTACTATGTGCATATGATGTTGTGTGCATGATTGTACATGTGGTGTTGTGTGCACGTGGTGCTGTGTACATGTTGTAGATGTGGTGTTGTGTGTAGGTGGCGTTGTGTGCATGTGGTGTTGTGTACATGTGGTGTTGTGTGCATTTGGTGGTGTACATACCATGCTTGTGGTGCTATGTACATGTGGTATTATGTACACATTTTACAGGTGGTGCGTTCTACATATTTTTATTGTGTACATGTTGTGTAGGAGGTGTCATGTACATGTGATGTTGTGCATACGTTGTGCAGGTGGTGCTATGTATAGGTGATATTGTGTACATATTGTACATATGGTACTGGTGTACATGTGGTATTGTGCATCTCATACATGTTGTGTTGCGAGCATGTAGTACTATGTATGTGCATTGTGTAGTCATGGTATCATGATATGTTTATTCATTGTGTTGTACTCTATGTACATATATGTATTATGTTGTACATCGAGTGTAAGTGTATGTATTGTGTGTTCTTGTACATCAAATGTAGACACATGTATTGTGTTGTGTTGTACACTAGGTGTAGGTGTATGTGTTGTATGTTATGTGTAGGTGCATGTATTTCATGGTGTTGTATGCCATGTGTGGTTGTATGTGTGTGATGCACACTATGTGTATATGCACATGGTTGAGGATAAGGAATTGGGTGTTTGTCGGGTGTGGCAACTGATCCAGTGTGTGTATGGAATAAGGACAAAGGTAGAAGCTAAGGATTGATTAAAGGATACATATCATTATTTTATTTTAGTTTTATCATGCATGTGATTTATGATTCTAGTCTATGATGATTACATGTTATTTATGATTATGGTTTATGATGGTTACATGTGTTTTAAGATTTTGATCTATGATGGTTGTTTTTGAGCTAAATGTGATATGTTTATACATGATGATTTGGTCAAAGATTCTAGTTTCAATAGTTGTGACATGAAGCGAATAGAATTGCAAGTATACCTTATTGACAGGCCACCAATGAGGTATGATTTGAAGTTATTTCAATTTATTTTGAATGTAATGGAAATTATGTGATTGGTACAAGAAAGCATGAAATGCATGGTTGGGTGGTCAAAATTGATGATAAGCACTAGCAACAACAACAAAAGGAATTAGAACATGCAACAATACGTTGGTAAATCATTCATGAGTAGGGACATAGTGGGACACTGGTACCCAGTAGTGTCCATTAACTTCCATGAGCATGCTATGACCGGTATGATTGTTTTAAGACAGGGATATGGCTTGGTTTTTGGACCTTTCGATGCGAGGAAACCTTGCCGAGGTATGGACTACCTAGGATGGGGGTGCCAACGAAACTTGGGAGGTGTGTGATTGCATGGAAGGGGGTGACTGGATTTCCCGAGGGACTGTGTATTAGAGAAGAGAGGGTTGGGGATATATTTGTTTTGGTCATTAGCATTTCCAGATGGAATCAAATTCACATTGAGAATGTGCCTTGGAACAATGAGCCAGTAACTATTCACTGAGAGGACAAGTGGTGCACGATTATAATGCTAGACATTGGATGCATATTTGACCTTGCAGTGGATTTTGGACTTCTTAGGAAGGAGGTGAATCTTGGTATTACTTTGAGGGTGGAGGTGTGGCCCTCTGGAATCCCTTGTTGCAGATGCAGACATCATATCCTTTTATTTGTTGGTTGAGAAAATGTGCATATGTGTGTCTTATTGTAAATATTATATCAAGCTAGATTTATAAAGATGCATAGATTCATTGGGCGAAGAAAATGTGTATGCGTGTATATGTGGTTATTATTGTAAATATTGTAATGAGATTTGTTATAAAGCCAAGTAAATGGTATGATTGTCAATGTGTTTCAGTAGTGGTCATTGTAAATACTGCAATGAGTTGTGTTATAAAGCTCCATTGTTAGTATATTTTCTTCAGCACTCTTGTTGGTTATAGGTGTCATTGGACACCAAAGACACTGTTCCCCCAAGGGGGAGGGTTCTATAACAACCCTAGTTAAAAATCTATGTAAAAATATATAAGACCACAGTCATGGGACATGTATTCCAAGCTGAATGGTGGGAAAAACATCTTGGGGGTGTTCACTAGGTTTATTATGGTTAAGGAAATAGGAAAAGGAAATGGAAAAGGATTTGGAAAGGCAAGAGGGATTAATTGGCATTTTATTTATGAAAATAATGGAAATAAGAGAAAAGGAAGGTGAAGGGTCACATGTTGCATGTGAGGAGGAAAATGAAGGAAAATAGTGGAAAATGAAGAAAATAGAGACATCCTTGATAAAAAGGCTTCTAAGGACTAGTGGGTAAGCTTTTTCCTCAGTCTTGGTCAGTGTAAACTTTTTGGCAGTTCTGTTTTGGAGCTCTCTCTCTCTCATACTCTTGGACACTTAGAGTTTTGTTTGAGCACTCTTGTAGGAATATGGCATACTTGAATTTTTGGAGCAATAAGGCAAAGGAAGAGAAAGAAAGCGCAAGAGGACATCGGGATTAATAGCTACAATGGGTTTTTCTTGTAGGTACCGAGTTACATGTATGTTTTCCTCACTAGTTTTGGCATGCATGGCATATGCATGTGGTTTATTGGTTATGATCTATCATTGGCATGGAGGAATTCCTAGATTGACAACGAATTTTCCTAGCCTTCCCATTTCCTAGATAGCCATAGTGTTGTGGGTTCATTTCTTTGTTTTTCTGGTTGGTTCTCATGTTTCCTTTAGCTTGGGTTGAGTTACTAGTTCCTGGAAGCCTTGGTTGGACAAACGCTCTGGAAGCCCTATAACAAATTGGGTTGAATTATTAGTCCTAGAAGACTTGGTTGGACAAACACTATGGAAGCCCTTGGTGGGTTGAGTTACTAGTCCTGGAAGCTGTTGTTTGACAAACACCTTAGAATCCCAGCAAAAACATTGGGTTAAGTTACTAGTCCTGGAAGCCTTGGTTGGAACAAATGCTTTGGAGCCATGGAAGGCTTGGGTAGAGACCAATCTGGTGATGTTTTGTAGTTTCTGACCATGAGGTGGAATCACTATTTGATGGGTTGAGGTGGTTTGGCCTTTGGCAGTCCTGGTTCAATTTTGATGGATTGTTCCATGAGATCCCACATTCATGCTTGGAATATGGCACGGGGGTGACTAGTTGAAGTGAGATTTGGCTCAACCATGTCTATGGTCAGGTGCTTCATGAAAGTCCCAAACCTGGTTGGCCTTTGCATCATTAATAGGAGGTTATTTCTCCTTGTTAATTCATGATTATTATACTGGTTTACATGTCAATTATATGGTTTTTGTTTCCTTAGTATTTATGTTGTTATTATGTTGGTTATGAACATGTATTATGACAGTGGCTATGTATGGACCTCATCATGTTTTTACTTGTAAATGAATGAGCAATGTATCTATGGCCTAATAGATGAAATTGCAACTAATTTGTTGAGGCATCAATGCTTCTTAGCAATTCTCAGATAAGTATGAGACCCCTATGCTCAATTCTATTGTTAAGACCTATAACTTTCATGTTTGTGACATGTTAGATGAAATTCCTTTCATGGCTAGTAGGGATCCAATCTAGTCCTTGTCAATTGTTTTGCAAATGTATCATTGTCCTGTGCATAAATTCATTTATGAAGGTTTCATTGAGTTTCGGGCAGAGACTTGGGCTCTAGGACTGAAAAAGTGGCACAAATCCCAGAGTCATAGGCATGGAATTGGGTAAAAAAGTCCCTGGATGCTCCCCTTCTTTGTTGTGGGAGTGTCTGGAGCCTCCTAGACACACCTTGGTCCATATCAAGGGAGAGTCTAGGGATTTGATGTATTAAAACTTCAGTTGGTCTCGGGGGTTGGCTACATGAGTGGTTGGGATGGATCCGAAGAGTTTTGTTTCTAATGTGGAAGGTTTGTGTGACATGTTCCTCTGGTTCCACTTCCTTAACTGACACATAGGGACTCAGATCATATCATAGTAACTTCTCATTAGATGTTTACCCCGATTGGTTGGTTACTTGGGTAGATATGGTAGGCGGGTGTTACAAGAATCGCTTTGTAAAATGATGTTGACCTAGTCATTCATGGCATCTGATGCAAAAGGCAGATATGGGGGCTTATATTTGGGTTTTAAAGATAGTAGTATCAAGATTTTAAACCCCTAGGGATCAGATATGATTCTGGGTGTAGAGGTATATTCATCATATCTATGCATGGATCTCTCCCTTATCAACATTTATGGTTTGTGCCATGATAGGGCCTCTTTCTGGAATTCTCTTTTATCTAAATATTTTATGAAGGCCTCAAATCTGGTGGTGGGAGGGGACTTCAATTTCTCCCTAGGAATGTCTGAAACCTGGGAGCCATTAGCTCAAGCCGACCCCTTGGCAAGTTTCCTTTTGAATAAGTTGATGGTTGGTAAGCTTATTGATGTTGCTTTGATTAAAATAAGACCCATCTAGAGGAACACGCACTCGGGTGAGGCAAGGGTGGCTAAGAGATTGGATCATTTCTTGATGAAGGAAGATCTAGTAAACCAAATCTCCCTCTTTAGACAATGGGTAGGGGCAAGAGGTGAGTCTAACCACTTCCCAATCATCTTGGAAATGAAAGGGACCAGTAGGAAGCTTGGCTCCCCTTTTAAATTTAACCCTGCCTAGCTCAATGAACTCAACTACAATGATTTAGTTAAAGCCACATGGATTCCTCAGGTCCCTATCCAGGGCTCCTCCTTAGCTTAGTTATTTATGGAAAACCTAAAAAGAATGAAACAGGATACAATCACTTGGGAAAAAGAAAAAATTATTAGGGAGGAGGCCAAGCTAAAACTCACTAAAGAATCTCTTGAAATCATATGAGACAGAAGAGAAAAAGGCAAGGGTAAAATAACTGGAAACTCAAAAATAAAGATCCTTAATGATATAGAACAACAGTGGAGACTTAAAAGTAGAGCTATATGGCTAGCATCTGGGGACGAAAATTCCAAGTTCTTTCAAAATTGTGTAAGAGGTAGAAAGAATATGAATGAAATATGTGAAATGAAACAGAAAGATGGTGGTATAGCTAAATATTTTGATGAGATTGTGTCATTAGGTAGAGATTATTTCAAAGGCTTGTTTAGAGTCCCAGAAGAGGCTTCAATTGCAGAAGTAATCTAGATTTCTCAACTTTTCCCTAGATATGTGGAGGAAGAAGAAAACAGATTACTAATGGTACCTATCTCAAAAGGAGAAGTTGAAGGAGATATTAAGCCAATGCAAAAAGATAAGAGCATGGGACGAGATGGCTTGATAGTCAATTTTTTTCAAAAAAAAATGAGCTACTAGGGAATGAACTTACATGGGTGGTGGAGGAATCTAGAACCAAAGGTTATGTATATGAGCCATTCAACTCCACTTTCTTGGCTCTAATTCCCAAATCCGATGATCCAATTTTTTTTGAGGATTTCAGACAGATCTCACTTTGTAACTACCTCTATAAAATCATGGCCAACATCATTTCTCTCAGCCTAAATCCAATCCTCTCTAAAAATATTTCCAGGAACAATTTGGCTTTCTTGATGATAGACAAATCGATGAAGCCATAGGTGTTTCTTAGGAATCTATGCACAACATCAAAAAGAGCAAAAGAAAAGGTTTGATAGTAAAAATTGATCTTTCAAAGGCTTATGAAAGAATAAATTGGTTATATTTGTGCATCTTTCTTGCTCATCAAGGTTTTGGAATTGGTTTATCAATTGGGTCATGGGATGCATTACAAATTTGAGATTTGCAGTCGTAATTAATGGCGCAACATTCCCTTTTTTCCATAGTCAGAGAAGACTCAGATAGGGGTGTCCATTGTCCCCGCTACTTTTCTTACTGGTGGTTGAAGGAATAAGGCAGTTGATCCTTGCAACTAAACGAAGAGGAGAGGTAAAAGGGATTGAGGTAGCCACAAATATTTTTGTCACCCACCTCCTGTTCATAAATGACATCCTCCTTTTCAATGAGGGATATAGAGGTGATATTCAAAAGCTAAAATCCTCACTCAATGTTTTCCTTAAAGCTACTGGTATGTGTATTAATGTTCAAAAGTCATCTTTAGTTCATGAAGGTTTCTCTGTGGCTGAAATCAATAGAGTACGGATGGTTCTATCTTTCAAAGCAAAGCCTATGATGGAAAGTTTTAAATATTTGGGTTTCCACCTCAAGCCTGATTCTTACAAAAATCACGACTGGAAGTGGCTACTATCCAAGATTGAAAAACACATGACACACTCAAGTTTTAAGTGGCTATCGAGGGTAAGAAGGCTAATATTTATAAAATTTGTTCTTGTTGCAATATTGATTTACTAGATTTCCCTAACTTGGGTCCCCAAAGGCATTCTAGCCTAGATTAGGAAGTTGTGTGGTCATTTTTGATGAGATGGATCTAAGGAGGAAGCGATTCTTCCTTGGGTATCCTGGGATAAAATTTCCCTCCTAAAGGCCTGTGGTGGATGGGGAATAAAGGACTTTCCACTTTTTGCATCATATCTTGCAGCAAGATTTGGATGTTGCATATTATCAATGGATAACCTATGGATTGCTATGGTAAAAAGGAAATATATTGACCCTTCTCCCAATGATGAATGGGTGAGTACGATACACAAGAAAAATCAAAGCGTATACGTTTTTTTTCTAGTTAAGACTAACCTAAGTACCCACGGGGATTTGAACGGTGGCCTATCCAAGGAGTACTTAACAGCGCACCCATTCATCGTCAATCCAAAGCCCCGTGGGCATCAAAGCGTATACGTTATCTGGAAGGCTATTGTGGAATATTTTAGCATTATAGAAGATGAACTTGTGTGGCATTTTGGAAATGGGGAGAAACTCATAATAGATATCGATCTGTGGGTGGGTTGTAGCGAAGGTTTTGTTCTTCCAAGGGATATAACAAATTTTCTAAGTAATCATGGTATTATCGTCTTGAATTAGGTTGCATATGATTAAGTTTCTTCGATATAGCATTAGGGTTGGAAATATGCTAATGATATCCACTTAGAATCCCAATGGGGAGATGACTGGGAGGTCTATACTAGAGAATTACAACACACAAATGTTAGGATAAGGGATTGCCCAGATGAACTCAGATAAGTTCATGCGCCCTCAAGTCTTTACTCTCCAAAATGTGGATACAGTTATGAAATGGACGAGAGAGTTTAGGGGGTGAAAGCATGGTGGTAGAAACCACTATGGAAACTAAAATGCTCGCAAAGTCAAGACTTTTCTTCTGGTGTCTTCTTAGAAAAATGTTCCCATATGGGATAACCTTGATAAAAGGAACAAACATG
Organism: Pinus tabuliformis; assembly: GCA_031772625.1. NCBI lineage: Eukaryota > Viridiplantae > Streptophyta > Pinopsida > Pinales > Pinaceae > Pinus > Pinus tabuliformis. The sequence goes on along the minus strand of CM062808.1, from coordinate 289,155,239 downwards.
GACCTGGATGGTGCATACTTTGTAAAACATCAGAAGAATCATAATACCATTTGTTCTTAAATTGTCCTTTCATTATAAGAATATGGTAGGCCTCTTTGAGCCTCCTAGAAATTAGACAAAATTGGAGAGGTTCAAGTATTACTTAGGCCTAGAAGAATTGGTGGAACTCAACAAGAGATGAAAATTTGAGAAACGTTCCACCAATAATTACATGGGGCATATGGTTGGCAAGGAACAAAGGCATCTTTTGAGACACTCCCTCATCTCCATCCCTTATTGCTTCTGAGTGTGCTTCAATATACTCTTTAATCCCACTCTCATAATCAAATAAGCTCCCTCGGATTATCAGAGAGGAACAAATAAGCCCACATATCCCTTGGGCTTATTTCAATGGTGCATCTGATGCACAAAATAGATGTGGGTCAGGACTGATAATTCACATAAATTCTCAAAAAACATTAAAAGAATCATTTGGACTGTGTTCAAGATCAAAGAGCTTCACAGAACTCCAATCACTGAAATTATTATTTCGCTGGATTCAGGAAATTGGAATTGATACAATTCAGTTTTTTGGCAATTCCTTAAATGTTATTAATTGGTTTAATTAATTTCAGAGATTCCAAAATCACATTTTGATTCCACCCATTGAAGAAATTTTACAAATTAAAATGGATTTTGATTCTATATATTTTTTCCACATATATACAGGGAGCGGAACTTAGAGGAAGATATCCTTTCTAAGGATGGTCTGCAATAGGATTTGGGCACATGGTACATAACATAGTTAGAATATGGGAGGATCTATGTGTCAAATTAGCACTCGTATATCAAATGATGCTTATTTTTTAACATATTGGCAATCTTTCTCTACTTTTTCAGTTTACTTTTGATGCAGTGTTATCAATTGTTTCTTTATAGATGTATTGTCACTACTAGTACAATTATTTTTTGTGGACATACTTGCTACAATTACATATAAATAGTTATTTTTTTTGGATGTTTTCTCCAGTTTGGTTTTTTTATTATTTGCATGGTCTGAGTAACTGCTTTTACTCAGGTTCTCTAGGTTTTTACCCTTTTTGGACTCACAAATTCATAAATTCTTATGACATCTATAGCAAAAAATTTTATTGACTTAATACAAAGTTCTATTTTTCTCCAGAAAAGAAAACATATACTTTAAATTTAAACACATCAATTGAAGACGATTTAAAAATTAAAGACTGTAGGTTTTAACCCCGTACGAAAATTACCTGCATACAAATTCTAAAAAACACAGAAAAATAAACAATGTGAGAGCATAACACATAAAACACATATACACAGAGATTTCCCACTGGATCCCAAAACCGGGACTACCAGCTTGATTTTTCATTATATTCCTTTCAATATTACAATACATATTTATACATGCCGAAGCATCCAATACCATGGACTGAAAACCATCATATCCAAAACCATGGACTGAAAACCATAGGTAGGTTCGACCAACCTAATATAGGGTCCAATTTTTTTTTTCGAGGGCACTGCCCCAGACCCCATAGAGGGGTGCTACCCGCCCCCCTCAAACACCAGGGATAGGGGGCTGCTGCCCCCCCTGTGACCCCCCCAGTGTGCAATTGGCGCAACGAAGGGGGGGCTCCGCCCCCTCTCTAACCCCCCAGTTCACTATGTAGGTTAGTCATGGAAAGAATATAACACAACCAAACATTCTCCCACTTGTTTTTTTCTTTCCACAGGGGGCCACAGGAGAGCTTAGTCATTTCTCCAGCCCTAAAATGCCCATTTTTTTCTACAACAGTAGAACTTCTCAGAGCTCACGGATTTTGTCAATGCATCTATAGTATTCTTCAAAGTGTCCACCTTTACCAGCAATACCTTTTTGTCTTCTATCATATCCCTCACAAAGTGATACTAAACATCAATGTGCTTTGTCTTTGAATGATAAGCAGGGTTCTTTGCCAAGAAAATTGCACTTTGGTGGTCACAGTCTATTCTTATAGCTCCCTGTACTAACCCCATACTTGAACACAATCTCTGCAAACAAACTGCCTCCTTTCTTGCATGAGTGGCTGCCATGTATTTTGCCTTTGTAGTTGATAGTTCCACTACAGATTGTTTCTTACTCATCCAACTGACTGCACCTCCAAGTAGGTTAAACACATACCCACTTGTAGGTCTTCTCTGATCCAGATCTCCAACCCAGTCTGCATCAAAAAAGCCACGAATATCCAACACTCTATCCAATCCTAGTCTTCCTTGGTAGCACAAACCATAATCACTAGTGCCATGCAAATACCTGAAAACCTGCTTCACTGTTGTCCAATGCTCCTTCCCTAGTTTTGACATAAACCTACTCAATACTCCCTCTACATGTGCAATGTCTAGTCTAGTACAGACCATTGCATACATCAGGCTACCAACTGCACTTGCATATGGAACACGGGACATATCCTCTTCCTCTTCTTGTGTCTTGGGACACTGTTCAACAAATAGCTTTACACCTACAAGAATAGGAACCTTCACCAGTTTACTACCCTGCATATTAAACCTCTATAGTATTGTCTCGACATACTTCCTCTGGTTTAACCAAAGCTTCCTCTTTGCCTGATCTCTTTTAATTTCCATGCCCAAAATATAGTTTGTAGCACAAAGATCTTTCATGTCGAATTTGGAGGACAATTGGGTCTTCAAATCCTAGATAATTTCTTTGTCATTTGCAACCAGCAACATATCATCCACATACAAGACCAGATAAATAACACGGTCACCAATTAATTTAAAATACACACAGTGATCTGCTTTGCTTCTGGTGAAGCCAAGTCCCCATATAAATGTATCAAATTTCTGATACCACATCCTTGGTGATTGTTTTAACCCATACAGAGACTTCTTTAACTTGCATACCAGTTCTTTCTTACCCTTTACCTCAAAGCCTTGAGGTTGCTTCATGTAGATCTCCTCTTCCAGATCCCATAAAGAAATGTTGTCTTCACATCCATCTATTCTACCTCAAAATCAAAAGCAGTAGCAACAGATAAAAGTAACCTAATAGAAGTTACCTTGGCAAAAGGAGAAAAAATATCACCAAAACCAATTCCTAGCACCTGGAAATAACCTTTTGCTACCAACCGAGCTTTGTATTTCTCCACCTTTCCTTCTGCATTTGTCTTCTTCTTGAACAACCATTTGCTGCCAATGGGTTTCCTTCCAGCCTGTAACTCCACCAGATCCCAAGCCTCATTTTTGAGCAAATATGCCATTTCATCAACCATGGCCTCTTTCCAGTGTTTTCCATCCTCTGAATCTGCTTCTTCCTTCACAGTTATGGGATCATCATCAGTAATAGATAAATAAAAATTTGAATAGAAAGTAGATGGAATATACCTTTCTGGCTGCCTTCTTTCTCGAACTGATCTTCTTACACCCAGAGTTTGTGGCTCTTCATCTTCTGGTTCCTCCTCTGTTGTAGAGTCTGATTCTTCCTCCTTTAGCTCAAACTCTATCTTCTTGGGTTCCTTTCATTGGACTTCATGTTTAATAACATTTTTTACCTCTCTGAACACCACATCTTGGTTATACAAAACCTTCCTTGTTGTTGGGTTCCAAAGCTTATAACCCTTTAAACCATCCTTATACCCAATAAAGATGCACTTCTCAGATTTACTTTCCAACTTGGTTCGTTTCTCCTTTGGAACATGTACATATGCATCACATCCAAATACCCTCAGATGTGAAAGAGACAGTTTCTTACCAGTCCATACTTCTTGTGGAGTCTTATCCTCCAACACTGATGAAGGTGATCTGTTGACCAGGTAACATGTTGTCTCCACTGCCTTTGCCCAGAATTCCTGTCCTAACCCAGCACCACTGAGCATGCTTCTTGCCCTTTCCATCAACGTCTTGTTCATTCTTTCTGAAACTCCATTTTGCTGAGGTGTATATGGAGTAGTCTTCTGCCATGCTATACCACACTTCTTACAAAATTCTTCAAATTCCTTACTACAAAACTCTCCACTGTTATCTGTCCTCAGCACCTTTATCTTCTTCTCTGTCTGGTTTTCCACCAGAGCCTTAAATTCTTTAAACCTGTCAAAGACTTTAGATTTCTTCTTAAGGAAATATATCCATGTATTCCTTGAGAAGTCATCTATAAATGATACATAGTACACAGACTTACCTAGTGATGGAACCTTCACAGGTCCAAACACATCACTGTGCACAAGCTCTAATATTTGTTTCACCCTCTTACAACCAGAGGGGAAACTCACCCGATTTTGCTTCCCATATACACAATTTTCACAGAAATCAAAATCCAGAGAGCTATTACTCATACCTTCTGCCATACCTTTACCATGAAGTATTCGAAGGCCCTTCTCTCCAATATGTCCAAGCCTTTGATGCCACAGCATGGTCTTCTCTCTAGAGACCACTAGATTTTCTGCTCCACCATCAGGAACCACAGAACTGTTGCACCCATCAACAACAGTGCTACCTTGCAGCTTGTACAGAGTTCTAGTCCAAACTCCTCGCATCAATACCAATGCTCCCTGAACCATCTTGCATGTATCCTTCTTGAACACTATTTTTACACCTGTATCATCCAACTTGCTTACAGAAATCAAATTTCTGGCTAATGCAGGAATATGCAGAACACCCAGAAGTGTTCTAACCCTTCCACCTTGCAACTTCAACTTTACTTTTCCGCGACCAATGATTCTAGCCTTCCTATCATCCCCTAAGAAGACATCACCACCATCGTATTTATCATACTCGCAGAACCACTCTCTATGGGGAGTGAAGTGAAAGGATGCACCTGAGTCAATCAACCATGCCTCATGATTTACATGTGTACTTGAAGAAGCTAAGTACACATCCCCACCTCATCTAAGGTGGTTTTCGCCTTTGCAGAAGGAGCATCATCAGATCCCTTTCCTTTGTCAGGAGCTTTAGATTTATAGTCTCTTTTGTAGTGCCCTTCCTTTCCACATTTCCAGCACACCACCTTTACAGGTTTTCCTGGAGATTTAGATCTCCCTTTAGATTTAGATCTCCCACTTAATGACTTATTTTTGTTTTTGTTCTAGGACCGTCCTTGTACAGACAAGGCATCACCATTCTGGCTCTCCATATTTTTCCGTCTCATCTCCTATGTCAGCAAGGATGAGACTATTTCATCAAACTGCAAGGCAATGCATTACTACCTATTGCAATAACCAAATTATCCCACGAATCTGGTAGAGAACACAACAAACTAATGCACTTATCTTCATCTGAAATTTTGATATCAATAGACGATAATTGACCTACCATAGTATTAAACACATTCAAATGCTTTGTCACCGAGTCTCCATCTTTCATCCTTAGGTTATACAGCTTTTTCCATAGGAACAATTTATTCACCAGAGACTTAGATTGGTACAAAGTCCCTAACTTGTCCCACAAAGCCTTCACCATAGCTTCCCTTGATACATTCAGCAATACTAAATCTGAGACACACAACCGTATTATGCCCTTTGCCTTTCGATCCAACTTCTTCCATTCTTCATCGGACACTCCCGTTGGTTTAGTACCCAGATGTACCGCGATCCACTGATCTTTATCCACCAACAGATCCTCCATCTTGAGTTTCCACAACTCAAATCTCTGACCATCAAATTTCTCGATCTCTATCTTTCACTGCTCGCCATCTTCTTTCACCACCAGAATCGATCTCGCAGATCTCCCACTGAACAGGGTCTACCATAGGCCCGAGCGAAACTCCTCAGCAACAAAGGCGTCCACTTGAAGCCAAAACATCTCTGATACCAAATGTAGGTTTTAACCCCATACAAAAATTACCTACATACGAATTTTAAAAAACACAGAAAAATAAACAACGTGGGAGAATAACACATAAAAACATATACACAGAGATTTCCCACTGGATCCCAAAACCGAGACTACCAACTTGATTTTTCATTATATTCCTTTCAATGTTACAATACATATTTATACATGTCGCAGCATCCAATACCATGGACCGAAAACCATAGGTAGGTTCGCCCAACCTAATATAGGGTCCAAATTTGTTTTTCCTAGGGTGCTACCCTGGACCCTGTAAAGGGGTGCTACCGGTCCCCCTCAAACCCCCTGGATAGGGGGGGCTTTTGCTACCCCCCTGTGAAACCCCCGCTGTATAGTCGGCACAATGAAGGGGGGGCTATGCGGTCCCCCCCCCACCCCCCCAACCCCCCAGCTCACTACGTAGGTTAGTCGTGGAAAGAATATAACACAACCCAACAAAGACAATTACAAGACATAAACAAATAAAGTTTTAAGAAGTTTTAAAATGCCATATGTATACCTGCAACAGGTGAAGAAGCTCCACTATTCGTAGCAAGATCATCAATAGAGACAGAAACACTGCCTTTGATAGTCTGACTAGTGTCAGAGGGAGGATCTATGAGTGGAACAAACATTGTATTATGACTACATGATCTATGCCAACCTTGTATAATAGATCCCCGAACACTCTGATGGGCTACGGTTGGGGGGTGTATGGCTAATGGCTCTTCAAACTACATATAATACATATAAACTAATTAAAGAAAAAAATGTTGACATAAAAAGAATGTTGACAATAAAACCATTTATAAACTCAAGTCAAATAATCTAGGCTAAAGTCCTAAACTAAATAGAGTGACTTTTTTGATAAATTATCAACGAAAGTATTGAGTTACATGTAAACACAATTGAAAAATGTGATCAAATATAACTTACACTTTTTCCCATTTATAAATAATGCATTTTATTCATAGAGAATAAATATGTAAATATATGTAAAAAATTGAAATAAACCTATTTGCAAAACTAAGAAAACTTGATACCAACCAAATACTCCATAAGACAAGTTCATATAATGTTTGATATTGACACATGACATGTGCTAGGTGCAAGCACATGAAGACAATGTTGCCGATACGACACACTGCATAATTAAACAATATGGTACAAATTAGAAAAGAGTCAAAATGCTTATATATTCACTTTAAATGCAATTTTCATCATGGATTTAATGTATGTTATCAATGATGCATTGTTGAAACATGAACACACACACACACACACACACACATATTCTATGTTGCGTTATATAGTTAAATAAAAATATAGGAAATGTAAGTTACAAAATTATTACTCAATTTAATAACGGTGGGAACTGAGAGATATATAGTTGTCATATCATTATATTAAATAATTCTACAAAGATGAGTAATGGAAATTTGAAGGAAAATTACAGTTTATAGATCAAATTGAATCTTAAAAAGTTGTTGAGCATCACCCATCTTATGTTATGATGAAGAGCACATTATGTTAAATAGTTATAAAGCTATGTTAAATGTTATATGTGTGTGTGTGAGAGAGAGAGTGAGAGATGTTATAGGTATATATTTATTATATATAATTATATAGTTATGTTACATGCTATGTTATGTTATTTAATTATATATAGATATGTTGTATATATATAATATTTATAGTTATGTTATACCTTACAACTTCATATATTTATATATATTGGTTAATAAAATTTAATTAAATAAAAAATGTTTGTTTTGGACTTTTAATTTAGTTAATATTTTATTTAAGTACAATTAATTTTATAAAACAAATTACTTTATTTGTTGGCAAAAAATTATGAAAGGGTAGAGACCCTGGGTTCAAGCACAGGGGTAAACAAAGGATCCGATGTAGTCTAACGTAATGTTGTCATGCTCACATTACTCAAGAGGAATAAGGCATCTCACTTGAGGCGTTTCGTGACCTTACTTGGTTAAGGAATTAGAACCAGATATCAAGGCATGTTGTGCAAGGACTAAAAATTCCACCTAACTTAGAAATCACAACATCAGATATATAACCACCAGAGAAGGACAACAAGCAAAGCATCTAAAGAAATAGAAGACATATTCATACATTCATAATAAAACTTTTAAAGAGCCCCATAAAACCAACACATGGATATCCATAAGTAACCTTGCAACTTATTTTTATTAGCTTCAAACTTCATTACATTCAAGCTTCGAGGCCTTTCAAATAGGAACAAGAAATCAAAATATAAACTAACTCAGAATTTGGTAAGCACAAAACAATTCTAAGCCCAATAAACTCAACGACAACATCTCGGTGCACAATCCGTTTTTATCCCTCCTCTCTTTCCCTTTCCCTTCAGTTTTTAAGCACTACGCGCACCTAAACTGCTAGTTTCTTCTTTGGATGCCACACCCATTCCTTCTTGAATGATTCTATGGCTCGACTATGACTGTTTCCTTGACTATTGATAAATATTTGGCTTGGCTATGACAACATGTCTCCCTATTTTCCGTTGGCCAACCTTTAGTGATTGACAGATCTTGGCAGATTTCCTTTTTCCTCAGTTTCTTTCTTCGTAACTTCCCATTGGTAAAATTTGTTAAAACATATCAAAAAAATATGTCCTCCAAAACGAAGGACCCAATAGGCCCTGACCACAATCGATTGAATTGTCCTCAAGTCAATCCTTTATTGATTTTGTCATTTCTTCTTATTGTTGTGGGGACTTTTCCGGTGCTACTCCTTCTTGGCTTGCTCCTTCATGGCAACATGTCCTCCTTCAAATGAAGGACTGGACTCTAGGATGAATTGGATGGCTGTGATTTTGAATAGTGTATATTCAGCAAGGACTGACTGTCATGGATCTGTGAGAGTGTGAGCTTGCACAATGAAGTGCACGATGAGTTTAGTTGTTGGTTGGGCAGGTCTTGTAGTTAGGATAACATTCCACTGAGTTTCTTCTTTTGCAATGCACTTCTATAGTTTCTAGAAATGGACTTGTACGGGTAGCTTAAGGTTGCAGAGAATATCTTTTGCGGCATTCAAGTCGTCCTCAATTTTCTAGATCTACTTTTCAAGCATATTCGTTTGTGCAAAAATATCCTTTTTCTAGTTACGGTCGGTGGTGATCAAGGCTTGGTTGAATAACTGGTGAGCCTATTGGTGTAGTGTAAATTGGTTAATTTTTATTTTCAAGGAACCTCAACCAATCATAAACTTAAGTGAAGATTTATTTATCTTCCCCAGTAGCCTATTGAAGGGACACTTTCAGAGAAGCCATATCAGTGATTTTCTACTCAATGTCACTGGCATATTGGTTATTAGATCAGGGAGCACCCTTTGGTTGGTGGTGATAGTTCTTTGAAGCTCCTTGTTTGCTAAGTCAAGGTCAGTGCATGTAGTTCGGATGTGATTGTAACAAACTGAAAGAGTGCAACCTGAAAAGTAATATGGCGCATTTGGTACTACCTCAATAATTGTAGGCCAAATATTTGGAACTTTGCACTGATATCATAAATTTGTTTTTGTAGCTATTTATTTTCTTGGAGAAGATGATCTCGCTCAGCCACAATAGAAAAACGTTGTTGTTGTTGTTGCTCATGCTTAAGTGTCAAAGTGTTGTGCAGTGCCCCTACTTGGCATGCAATTGGTTGAATAAAAGTAAATAATTGTGAAGATGACTCACTTTGGAGGTCATTAGGTGTCATGGTAGTAGGTGGAGGGTACCATGCTTGCATCGGTTATCCACTAGTAACTGATTTATCAGATTTCCCTTGGGGCAAAGTCTCTCACTGCAATGTCTTGGTGGTGTGGTTATTGGTATGGTTTGGAATAGAATGTAGTGGTGAAAGGGGAGTAACATTGGCCATCAAAGGAAAGGTGTGCATAAATTTTGTGCCCTGGAAGTCAGAGTGGATAGGTTGGCTATTATAATTTGTGGCCTTGATGCTAGTAAAAAAGATAACATAGATGTATTAACCAACCTCCTGGAACTAGGGTAAAAAATGAGTGCATCTTGGCTGGTGTCAGTGATGGACTAGATTACGGAGTCAACTTCCATCTCAGTATTGGCACCGAGAAGATTGTCGGATGGCGGAATGTCTGAAATAGTGGTGGAGGGGGAGTTTGTGGGGGGTGATGGGTTGTATGATGCCAAGGACATAGTGGAGGTGGACGACAAGTTTTCCTGAAGGATTTGTGTGTTGGTGAGGGAATGCAGTTCCTCTTTGGTGAGGTCGGCGACCTGGGTAGAGGTAATTGTAATGGGTTTCCTTGGAAGTGATGGTGGCCTACTAGTAATTAGGCGAGTATCCTATATGGTGGGTTTAGTAGTAGAGTGGGGGCCCATGGATGGAAGTGAGGCAATGATTGGGCTGAATGTAAAAGTAGTAATTGGACTAACATTACGAAATTTAGAGAATAAGGGAAAGGGACTTACTGATAACTCGAGACCCTCTAGAGTGTTACAAAATGATATCATTATTTTCTCAAACCTCTTGAAGACAAGGTTAAGAATCTCATCCACTAATCACTTCTAGCAGGAAGAGGGGCTCTTGCCTAGAAGTATTTTAGGCAACATTCCCTGAAAATAATACATCTTCTTGTTGTTCCGGACTTCACCAACGACCTTGGGCTAGGACAAAAATTCAGTATGGAATTCCTCTTTTGAGAGAATGTAACGCATATCACGCATCTAGAATGTGTCTGGATTGAAAACTTTAGCGTGAATCCTGGTGTTGTTGTGGAAAAACCCAAACCATATTACATGTAAGAAGTAATCTAGAAGCGACATAGGGATTTTGGGATTGGATTTGGTGAAAGATAACATCTTTTCATACCATCCTGTGAAAGAGGACTAATTGATTTCCTTGTTGTTTGGGTCCCCTAAATTCCACCATGGTAAGTAACTTGGTGCTATATGTTGATATTCGGAGATAGGCACTAGCTCTTTTCCTTCTAGAGGGCACCACTTCATCATAGCCAAAGAAATGACAAGATATCCATAGATGAAGTATGTCACCCTTTTGTACACATATTCATAGGCTTGAAAAAGTTCGTTCAATAAATAATTGCACCAATTCAACTGTTCCCATTTCTCACAAGCTTTCTCTACTGAAATGGTGTCTAGAGTGCAGTCACCCTTTATGCAATGGTGCATTATTTTTCCAGCAATTATATAACAGGTGAATTTGATAGTGAGAATATTAACTAGCTCAATATTGACTCCATTTCCACCATGATGAGTAGCATGCTTGTTGTAGTAATTGGTATCACCCATCTTCTTTCCATGCTTGGAAGTAGTCTGGAACAGAGATGACACTACGACCCCTGAAACATATAGACCTGTAAATTGTTGAATTTCACTAACATGTATGGGGTATTATTTGTCGAGAAAGAAATAACCCTTATGCAGTCAACTGATAAGGAATTTAGTACACTACATTGATGCCCCTAACATTCGAACATTGACAAACTTCGTAAGTTCAGTAGTGTGAACCTTTGTATTCCTTTGAAATCCTCTTTGATTCTGGATGAATGGCTAACATCTAGTCTAGTTAGTCTCTGTAAAAACTTCGCCCTTGAGCGTGGAGAAATGAAAAGAATCATACAGGTCATTGTCTACAAGCATGGCCTATTCATATTTTTCATAGAGATTCTCAATCTTAGTGACTCTGGAGTTAGATGGAGGGGTGGGAATAACAATTTTAGAGACCTTAATCATGGTTGTAATTCAACGACTATACACAACAAAAACAAGGCATTTGAATTTGGGTTGGCAAACAGGGGAATTCAACAGAGAGACTACACTGATTAATTCAACCACCTACACTTTAACAATGGAGAACTTAACATTTCCATGCAATCTGAATAGAAAGACTTGAAATGATGTTTTTTACTAGAACATTTAACTAATTAATATAGCAACTTTCTATACTTGATTCAAATTTTGGCATTAACGAGGATTATGACATGGACCTAAACTAGATGATGCAAAAACTGAAAAGGTGGGTGATCATGATGGTTAATTATGATGAGATGATGGGAAATTACAAAACGTTGATAACCAGATTGTGTTAGGGATATTATGGGATATATTTAACCCAAATTTGAAAGGATACAGGGAATTATTACTAATTATGGTGGATAAGATGATTTCCACATATGATTCCCCGACCACAATCAGTTGTGGAGAATAACAACCCTGGTCAAAATCCCATGTAAAAGTTAATAAAGGAAAAAATTAGACCAAGGTCATGGGACATGTATTCCAAATTGAATGGTGGGAAAAAAATCCTATTGGGTGATCATTTCAGTTTATTATGGCTAAGGAAATTGGCAAAGGAAATGGCAAAGGATTTGGAAAGGCAAGAGGCATTAATTGGCATTTTACTTATGAAAATAATGGAAATTAGGAGAAAAGGAAGGTGAAAGGTCACACGTTGCACATGAGGAGGAAAATGAAGAAAATAGGGGCATCATTGATAAAAATTATTATGAGGATAAGTTTAAAAGATTTTATTCTCAAACTTGGCTAGTGTTACCTTTTATCACTTTAGTTTTGGAGCTCTCATTCTATTCTCTCTCTCTTGCACTCTTGGATACTTAGATTTTTCTTGGAGTATTTCAGGATTGGATCAAGAAAGGAAAAGGAGGAAAAGAGGAAGGAAAGATAAAGCAAGGAAGAGAAGGAACAAGCAACTACAACAAGATTCTTTGTAGGTATCAATCTGCATGTGTAGTTTCCTTGCTATATGTGGCATGCATGGTGTTTCATGTGTGTTCTTAGTCCTAATTCTTTCATTGGCATGGGTTTTCCCAAATCTTCTTGTGTTTTCATCCTAGCCTTTCCATTTCTGGATAACCATGGTGTGATGGGGTTCTCCTATTTTGGTTGACCTAGATTTTCAGATGGATTCGAATTTCAGTGAGGTGGATCTTTGAATAAGAGAACACATGGCCTAGTAACCCCTGAATAAAACTGTGGGTTGTGGTAAAGCCAGATTTTTTGTTGCCTTGGTGGGCCTAGGAATCCTCGACTGGTGAATGGTGCGAAATTTGGTAAATCGTAGAGGTGGGTTCTCTCCATCAGGCCTAGTAATCTTGGGATGGGATATACGGTAAATCCTAGAGAGTGGAGTCTTAGTTAGGGCCTAGTGATCTAATGTGGATTGCCGTAAAGCCTAGAGACTAGGAGATAGGAAAATTACTCATTATGTAGGCGGATAAATCCGGTGGCATCCATGCTTGTTTTGGCCTAGTGATCTTGTAAAGATCATAGTAAAGACTGTTATCACATGTTTATTGTTTTGGCCTAGTGATCTGGTGTGGATTGTGGTAAATCCTAGTTTCTATTGATGAGGGTGAGGTGTTTTAACCTCATGATTCGCTGGTTGGTTATTTTGGTTTGAGTCCCACATTTATGCTTGGAATATGGCATGGGGGTGATTAGCTGAAGAGAGATTTGGTTTAGCCAATCTATGGTCAGGTGGAACGTGGGAGTCCCATATCGGGTTGGATTTTGTATTCACTAATAAGAGGTTCCTTCCTTGGTATCTTATGTGTAAATTTACTGGTTTATATGTGGATTCTATGCATGATGTATCCTTTATATTTCTTTTGTTATTATGTTGGTTATAAGCATGTACTATGATAGTGAAGATGTATGTCTCTCCTCATTCTTTTATTTGTAAATGAATGAACAATGTATCTATGACCTAATAGATGAAATTGTAGGTAATGTGTTGAGGCATCAATGCTTCTTAGCGATTTTCGAATAAGTATGAGACCCCTCTTCTCATATATGTTGTTTAAACCTGCAGATGACATATTTGTAACATGTTTTACGAAATGCCTGTCATGTCTAGTAGGGGTCAAGTCAAGTCCTTATGCAAGTAGTTGTATTTTTATCATTATTTTGTTGTTATCTTTCAGTTCTAAAAGTCTCATGGAGTTCTCGACAGTGGCCTAGGCTCTGTGCCAAAAAACATGTCACAAATCCCAGAGTTGTAGGCACAAGACTGAGGAAAAAAGTCCCCAAATGCACCCATGCCTTACTGTGGGAGAAAATGGAGCCTTCTAGATGCACCCTTGTCCATATCAAGGGAGTGTGTAGGGGTTTAATGGTCTAAAAGTTCTGTGGGACTCAGGGACTAGTCATGGGGATGACTTAGAAGGCTTATAGGATTCCCGTAGTAGGTATAGAAGGTTTTTGTTGTGGGTTTCCATCGATTCCACTTCCTTGAGGTCACCTAGGAGGTTGAATCCCATTATAGTGACCTCTCATCGCATATTTACCCAATTGGTTGGTTACTTAGGTAGATGTGGGATGAGGGTGTTACAGAGTGGTATCTGAGCGGGTTCCACTCTCTTTGGGCTATATCTAATACCACAAAGTGGTATCAGAGCATGTTGTGTTCTCTTTGGGCTACATCTGATACCACATAGTGGTATGAGAGTGGGTTTTGTTCTCTTTGGGTGGTGTCTAGTTTCCATTCTTTTAAGTGATTTTTATATACCACAAAGTGATATCAGAGCATGGTTCACTCCTTAGACTGGATGGGGAAATTTTTTTTCATGCATGCATGTAGGATGTATATGTTCTTGTTGTGTATGTATGGTGGTGTTCATTGTTTCCATTGTGTTTCCATGTAGGATTTGATGATGTTGTTATCGGGATGCATTTTTCATGAATGCATGTTGATTGTATATGCATTTTTTATGCATGTCAGTGTCTATTTTTTTATGCACGCATTATTACAGGCATCGTTTCCATGCAAGAGGTTGTTGTAGGTGTTGTCCCTTAAGAAATCAATTTCTTGGCTTTGTAGAAATTGTGCTTAAGACATTAATCTTTATTGTTTATGTCATGGAATTGCATGTTGTATTCTCAAATGAAGGACCTGAAAGACCTGGTTTTTAACCCTCAATACTTAAGTGATATGAAAGTCTCAAAATTCCATTTGATTTCTGAATATAAATGTCGAATGAAGAATGCTTGGAAAAGTAAGAAACAATATGTTGTTTTGCACAGAAACTATTATTTGTGACACTTAGGGAAGTTAAAGACAATATGTTGTTTTACACATAAACTACTATCTGTAACCTAGAAGAATTGCAGAGGTAGGAACTTCAAGTATAGGAGCACTCTTTTAAGGAATTTTAACTTCATTCACATAAGCAAACAAAGACCTGCAGCTTCATTACCATACTTAAAGGAAAGAAGACATATGATGACACATAACTGAGAAGTCACAAAATCATACCCAACAATGTATGGAAAACTTCTGATTCTTTCATTAATCAATAGTTTTATCAAGAATATAGTGGCCTAGTCTCCAGGTTCTTCCAAAATTCAAACCCTTTCTCTGTAAATTTTCTTCTTTTTATACATTATGAGACAGTTGGTAATCACCAAAACTGTCAAACTTCTTAACTATCTCCTAATTGTCGAAAGTAAAAGTTATTACAAAATATTACAGTGGAGGGTAAAAGACACCTCATTCTCCTAAAGAAAACAAAATAATGAGAGGTAACAGAAATTAGAAGGTGATGGATGTTCGCTATTCGAATCTGTGGCTTGAGTATGTGGTCTGAGTTTTATTCTGCAAGCTGTAACCCTGTAGATGTCCTGATGATAGTTAGACTGTTTTAACATAGCAAACTGCAACTTTATAAGAAATCTGTGCATGGACTTTCGAGTTATGGGCCCACGTACATATCGGAAGTGTTGTGATTGGAAAAAAAGCAAGGAAACTTGACCAATCACCATTGCCGAAAACCAAAGGAATTAAGCCCCAATTCATTACATATCAGGTCCACCTGAGTCGTTAACCCATGTGCACATTTGAGCATGATCACTGTTTGATCACCCATTCAATGGACGGTCTGATCCTTCAGAACTCAATGAGACTTTAAGCCTGTTGAACAAAACCTTATTGCGTCCGCCTTTTCCACAAGCCTTTGACTTCCCCATGGACCCGATAGGAAACTAAACTGCAATTAAAAGATTTCTTGGGTCCGAAATTTAAAATAAAACCCGTTCACTTTTCGGTGCGATCATAGAAAATTTTAGGGGTGAATGTTCGCCCTTTGGCGAAATTAAGGGGTTTTAAATTTTTAGTAGGCGAATATTTTGTATCATAGTACATTTTTACAAATCACCTCAAATAGCCCACCTTTTTTTAAGGGAGAGGGTAAAAAAGCTAAATTTAGCCCTTGAAATTAGGAGTTACAACCTTCCATTTGCCCATTTTCTAGAATAGGTTTTATTTAAGTGAATCCTATGGGCCAAAGGCCCAAATACCATATTTATAAAAGAGGTATGGTAAATTAATAAAAATATAAATAAATGAGAGGTATGGTAAATAAATAAAACATTTTTTATATTTACTCCATAAGTCACCTTATATACATGCAAGGGTGTAAACAAATAAAAATATAAGTAATGTGGAGGTATGGTAAATAAATAAAACATCTTTTTATACTTACTCAAAAGGTATGGTAAATAAATAAAAATATAAATAAACTAGACGCATGATAAATAAATAAAACCTCTTTTTATATTTATTCCATAACCCTCGTTCTATTTATGAAGGCTCAAGAAAGAGGTTTTATTTAAGTGAATCCTATGGGCCAAATACCATATTTGTAAAAGAGGTATGGTAAATTAATAAAAATATAAATAAACGAGAGGTATGGTAAACAAATAAAACATTTTTTTATATTTACTCCATAAGTCACCTTATATTTACGAACACTCAAAAAAATGCGTTATATTTAGGTGAAACCTATGGGAAAAATACTATGGGACAAATACCATGGACTAGATTGTTATTAATACCATGCAAAAAAACATTATTAACCCTAATATTAGTATTAATAAAAATAAAAATGGCACATGGTATTGACCCATGGTATTCACCAAAATGGAACATGGTATTGACCCATGGTATTCACCTAGAATGTATCCTATTTAAATGGGGGAATTAAACCAGCATAGATCCATCTTTACTCTGGATCTACTAAATCATGATATGCAAACTAGCATAGAGTGAAAAAATATTTGATCCGATCAAGAGTAAAAATGGATGTTGTAATTTAATTTATGTTAAACATTTTAGCTTGGTTAAAATAAAAAATAAAATAAAAATAAACTATTAATTTTATTAATTTTTATAAATTACTAATAGTAATTTTTAAGCTCCAGGTTTATGATAACCCATGGTATTGACCCATGGTAATACCATGGTATTCATGTGAGCATAAACTATTTAAAGGGGAAATTCTATCATCTTAGATCCATCTTAATTCTGAGTCTACCAAGTGCTCAGAGTGTGGAGTTAAGATGGATATAGGTTGGTTTTTATGATAATGAAGATATTAAATAGACTTAGGAAATTATATTGTAAAAACATCTTAAGGTGAATGGTTAAAGCATAGACATTGGACAAGTATATTTGTATACTTCTGTTTTAAACTGAAACAAGTCCAGGGCTAAAAGGAATGGATTGATTGCACTAGTCATCCTTCTATAACTTTCCAACATATGCTGGAGTAAACAGATTGTAATTTGGGTAATTTTTCTAATTGCAAACAGGAACATACTTGTGTATTGGCAGGGTGGTTACGAGGTCCCTAGAAGTGATGAATTTGAATTTTTCTTGGTTTTATATATAGCATTAGGTTTTTTCTCATGCTTTCTGTGAATGGCACGAGTGAATTTTATCCTACACCCACTAGGTTATCGATATGTAATTTCGGTAATTTTGATTTCAAAAAATATTTTAAAGGAATGCAATGATTTCATTTGTGTATTCAATAAACACAAGATTTTATAATTGAGTAAAATATTCGCCATGCCTGGTGAGAGATTCGCCAAAAAATTATATATACAGATCATATTGTTGATAAAATCGCCTTCCATTTTTCCTATATACCATGGAGATTCGCCCATTTATTATACATGTAAATTTAGGGGGGTTCTTAAAATTTTCCCTGGGCATGATATCCATCAGATCTATTGCCTTCAAGTGGACGACCCTGATTAACTGAGGTTTTGAACTCCATTTTATAATTTATCACGTGTGATTTTGAATTAACCCTCGCACTTGTGAACTGCACGATTACCATTTGATATGATGCCTGTTGATCGGACGACTCAGATCTTCTCCTGGATTTCTCATGCTAAAGAGCCATCAATAATATAAAATAAAACATTTCTTTCGGATTTCTGCATCTTCTTTTATATCTGTTAAAACATAATATTTTCTTTTCTTTTTATTTTTGCGCTAAAATTGAAAATTAAAGTAAAATGACAATGGATGCTACAACGTTTGGCTCCACCTGGGGATAGTGCTTTTGCCACAGAAGCACTAAGAACCACAGATCAGTTCCTTCACCTTGGGCATGGAGTCACTATTGCTTAGCCAATTTAAATTCTATGAAATTTTTACAATGAATTCACTCCGTTTTCTACAATGACAGAATGCTTGTGCTTTAGAACTGGAAATAATGTTTGAGGTAGTGCCAATTGATAGGCAAATGTAAAGATTCACCATCAAGACTCTCCAGGAATAATGTATTATTTTCCCTTGCTTCTATAATTCTGAATGGGCCATACCAGAGAGGATCAAATTTCCCATGTTTTCCCTTATCTTCTCTTCTAGTATCCCACCTTAATACCAGGTCTCCTAATTTAAAATCAATTTCCTTGGCCTTTCTGTCAAAAATAAACTTCATCTTTGATTGATACATAATCAAATTATCTCTTATCTTATCCATTCTTTCACTCATTTCCACTACCTTATGCATCCTTCTTATCAAAGCATTGGGCTCTTCTTTTGCCTCCTGAATCATAACAATCACAGGCTTCAGAAGCTGACTAGGGAATAGAGTCTGAGTTCCATGCACTAACTCAAAGGTGATTTTTCTGTAGACGTTCTTGTAGTCACTCTGACAGCCCATAGAGAAAACTTTAATTTATAATCCCAGTCTTACTGATTCTCTACAATAGTTTTCTTAGGGATCTTCATGAATGTTTTATTAGTGGATTTAGCCAATCCATTTCCTTGTGGATGATAAGCTGTTGAATGAGATAAAATAACATTATACTTCTGACAAAAAGCAACAAACTTGCTTGAACTAAAAACTTTGAGCATTGTCTGTTATGACTTTGACAGGTCATCCAAATCTGCTGAAAATATTTTCCTCTAAGAACATCATCACCACCTGGTCATTTTCCCTTTTAGTAGGTATAGCTTCTACCCACTTGGTGAAATAATTAGTAGCTGTGAGAACCCACTTGTGATGTACACTTGAAGGTGGGTTAATTTCTCCAACAAGATCTAGTCCCCATTGTCTGAATGGTTCTTGTATGAAGATTGGGATCAAAAGAAAGGGAGATAACCTCTTCTTCTAAGCAAAAAGCTGACATTTCTGATAGATCTTGACAAACTTATATGTGTCACCAAAGAGGGTGGACCAATAAAACCCTACTTGGAGAATTTTATCTGTAGTAATTTTTCAACTATAATTTCCACCACATAACTTCTCATGATAATATTTAATGGTTTTTATAAATTCATCCTCTATTAAACATAACAATAGAATTCCCACAAGATCTTTCCAATACAATCTGCCCTCAACAATCACATATCGTTGTGCTTTGATCTTTAATGCTCTATATTTTGTTCTATCCAAAGATTGAGGACAAGAGAGAAAACATAAATAATGGATATGTGCTTGTACCATTCTGAACATAAAAACTTATATTTGATCTTCATACATGGATTTGATTTTTCTTCACCTTCTTCAATTATCTCCTCATTTGCAGGTCTTAGTAAGTTGATTCCCAATGCCTGAAAATTTGACTCTGTCAACATCTTTGCCAATCCCTGCCATCTTACCAGCTTTGTGGGCATTATTTCCAGGGCATACTCTTGAATTTTGGCTATCCACTTTCCTCTTTTTTCTTCCACATCACTCTAGACTAAGACATCTTTTACTGAAGCATTTGGCACATAAGTAATGATCTGTGACTGCAACACATAAGTCCTGAAGGCCTTTACAACTTTTACCAAAGCATATACCTATTTTTTGAGAATATTGTACTTTAGTTCATCATCTCCGAGAATCTTGCTAAAGGAAGCAACTGGCTGCTCCTTTTCTTCATCATTTTTCTGTAACAAAATAGAAGTGATGAAAATGAAAAAACTTGAAAAGGCTTTTGATAATTAGGGCTAAATAAAGTTGGAGATACTTGTAATTATTCTTTAATCCTGGAGAATGACTCTCTGGCTTCCTTGGTCCAGTGTACCTCATTATCCTTCTTCAACATATTGGTAATTTCTTTTACAATTTCAACATAATTGGACACGAACCTCCTTAGAAAATTTATTTTTCCCAGAAATTTTTGAATGTCTTTCTTACTCCTGGGCAGGGATTTTTTCTACACAACTTGCACCCTTGCTGGATCTATCTTCACTCCATCTCTAGAAACAATGTGCAACAGTTTTCCCTCTTCTAGAGCAAAAATAGACTTCTTAGGATTCAACGAAAGCCCAGATTTTCTACATTTCTCAAAAGTCTATTAAGATGATCGAGATGCTCCTCATTAGACTTAGAGAAAATAGTGATGTCATCCAAGTATATCACTGCAAACTTATCTGCCAAAAATTCAATGTCCATTTCCCTATGAAATGTTGCACCTGCATTCATCAACCTAAAAGGCATTCGAGCATACATAAAGGTTCCCCAAGGAGTTTTGAATGAAATCTTTTTCTGATCTTATTTATCAACAACCACTTGGTTATACCCAGAGAACCCATCCAACATTGACATTCTGAATGATAATGTTACCTTCTACAACAAATGATCCATTTTAGGTAACAGATAGTTATCTTTTAAGGAAGCTCTATTGATATTTCTAAAGTCCACACATAGCCTTATTTCTCCATTTTTCTTCCTCAAAGGCACTAAATTGGCCACCTAGTTAGAGTACCTGAGTGGAACTATTATCTTGGCATCAAGCAACTTTTTGACTTTTTTCTCAATCAATGGTAAAAGTAGAGGGTTTATCTACTTGAGTTTCTGCTTAAATGGTTTAATCCCCTCTTTCAAAGGAATTTTGTGTTGAATAATGCTTACATCATATGTTTTGAGATTCTCATAGGACCAAGCAAAAACATCAATATAGTCCCTGAAAATCTTAATATATCTCTCCTTATAATTAGGTGGAACCCCATTAAATAATTTGACTGACCTAGGCTCCTCCTGGGTTCCAATATTGAGATCTTGAATATGTTCATCCAGTGGAATTTTCTCTAAGCTGACAGCTACATCATTGGAGTTAAAAAGTATTTCAAGAGGGACAAGCCCCCTTAGCAGAATATTATCTTTCAATTGAATAATTTTTTGATTAACTATAGAATTTTTCAAACCACTTACTTCTGCACCTTCTGTTGCTTCATCTTCATCTTGAACAATCTCTGCCCTGAAATTATTCAACCATAGTCAAGAATTCCTTAATCTGCTGATCATCCTCAAATATTTGCCAGTGTTTTATATTATCAGCAACAGAAGGCCTATGCCTCATTTCAACCTCATATCTTAGCTTTGGATTAATAGGACGCCTAAAAGTACTAGCAGCCACAGCCAAAGAGTCTACTAATTTGTTCCCATCTCTTGCAATGAACTGAATGTTGAAAGCTTCAAAGAAGTTCTCAACCAAATCCCACACTTCATTTCTGTATGCCCTAAACCTAGGGTGTTTTGTTTGACAATGGTTCTTTATTTTGCTTTATAATCAGCTCTGAATCTCAAAATACAGAAATTAACTGGACTCCCAATTTTTTTTTTTTTTTTTTTTTTTTTTTTTTTATGTTTGTAAAGCAATGATCAATGATTCATATTCTGCCACATTATTTGTTTCCACAAACTCCAATTTGAAAGAAAAAGGGAACATATTACCTCCATGTGCAATTAGAAGGAAACCAACACCTGTTCCTTCTTTAGAATAGGCTCCATCAAAGAAGCACTTCCACACCCCTTCTGTTTGCAGCTCTGTATTTACACTGGCTGAAGTAAGTTGCCTCTGGTTATCTTCAGCCAACTCTACATTGTCATGCAGCATGAAGCAAGAAAAGTCATCTTTCTCTTGGCTATATACAGGTGAATTACTTGCTCCATTTTTTGTGATTGTTTTTACAAATTTGGTTTCTCTGTACAACCTCCTTTCTTCTCCACCAAAAATTGGTATGACAGCATAAGTAAAATATAGTTTCAAAACACCACCCAATTTAGCCCCCCATGACCTAGATAGCAACATTCCAAACCTAGCAGGGATATCTTCTACCACTACATCCATTACCAAGATTCTAGCTGGGATTTGGGCTAGTGACACCACCATATCTTTAATGACCCCCAGACACTTGACTTTATTTGAATCAAAAGAATACAAGTCTCTGTAAGATTTAGTACCTTGTAGGTTTAGTTGTTTCATCACTGATAATGGCATAAGAAGTTCCTGAATCAAACATACAATTGTGCAAGAGGAAATTGTGAATCAATAAAGAAATGTAGAAAGGAGGTGTTGAAGAATCTACCTCCTCCACATGTGGACCAAAAACCACTACTGGTTTATCTTCTTGCAAATTCACAGTGTCATTTATATTTACATTCTCTTTTAGATTGATAAACTCAACAATCTCTCTTTGATAAACTGGTGTTTTAACCAACTCTGTGAGGGACACTTGAATTCTAATTTTTTCTAATTCTTTAGTTAGAATAAACACATGAGCCTATTTAGTATTCCTTTCATTTTCATCTTCACTTTTCTTCATGACTGAAATATCTTGTGGAGTCGCCTTTTGCAAGGGAGCTGGAACTTGCTGCTCACCTTCATCTTCTTTACCTCTAGATCTTTTCCTTGATCTCAAGTCATATTTCTTATGTAATTCTGCCTGCATAAAATTAGAAAACTGCTTCCAATATTCATCAATTTCATTCTCATCATAAATAGCATCTGTTTCAGTATATTCATATTCTTCTCCCTCAACACCTAGTTCATCTTCATCTACTGCATACAATGTGGAAATCTGATCATCATGGTCCCTGGAATGCTCTAGTACTTCATCAGGATCTGCCTCTAAGTAAAGTGGTGCCTAAACCTGATATTGATCTTTTCTCTCCTTTTGCAAGATTTGCAGAGGTTTTCTTCTATATTGAGGATTAAATTTTACGTTCTGTTGTGATTGCCTCTGAGAATCCTTACTCTCCAACTCTAATTTAATCAACTTATTAGACAACATTTTAATTACATTACTCATATCCTCTAATGTTTGACTTTGAGAGGATTCCATTTTAGCCTTTCCCTTATCTTGGATAGGTTGTGTCTCTGGTGCTTTACCTATAGCCACTAGATTTACTTCTATCTCTAAGGCATCAGTTTGGATCTAATCAAGGGTTGCAGATCTTCTCTCCCTCAATGTGAGTCCAAAATCTAATTTGAGAGCCCCTGCAAAATTTATTTTTTGCACCAGCAGGAGGGGGCTTAATCTCCACTGGAACACTATTGTACAATTTATTGAACCTTCTGATGAATTCAACAACACTTTCATCATATTTCTTCTTAATAGCATTAAACTCTATGAGTGAATACCCATGGTCACTTTTCTCTCCCCATCTCTGGGTGAACAGGTGCTCCATCTCTTCCTGTGTAGGAATAGAGTTATTAGGAAGACCTTTAAACCATTTTCTTGATTCTCCATCCAGGGATTGCACAAAAACTCTTAAAACAACATCCAGATGCTCAACATTTAAATTTTTTGAAAAATTAAAAAATACTGCTATATGATTCTCTACTGTTTGTTCATCCTCCCCTATGAAACGAGGAAGAATCTTCAAGTATTCTTGAGGCATTTGATTCAACTGTTGTGGAAACTGAATAGGTGCATACCTATTCATCAGGAATGCAGATGCTACCATTTTTTCTCTTGAACTTACTAAACCTTGAGTTTTAGCATATGTAGAACCTGACTGAGGAGTAAATGGAGTATGAGAAGGTGGCAAGATAGTTATAGGTTCAAGTTGAATAACTATAGCAGACACTGAGAAAGAAACAGACTCTAAAGACTGTTCTTGACAATTGGGTTTTTGAAATGAAGTAGATGTAAAAGGTGACTCTTGGTCAATAAAAGATGAATGTTTGGATGAAAAATGAGTTGAATTGCTGCCAGGTGCAAACAGTGTAGGACTTGGTGTAAATGGAGTTTTAGGCCTTTCAACCCTCTCAGAAACTAGCCTCTCAGGGTTTTAAAGGGACTGAAATTTTTGCTGTGAGGTATCTGACCTTGTATGGGGCCTCTTTAGAGCCAGAGTTATTGATTTCTGTTCAATACAGCTAAATATTTCCTCCTCAAAGAACAACCAAAGGAAAATATTAAAAACCCAGGGAAAAGTGTTATTGCTTCTCTCCCTGGAAACGATGCCAATTAATGTTGTCCCTTAAGAAACCAATTTCTTGGCTGTGTAGAAATTGTGCTTAAGAAATTAATGTTTATTGTTTATGTCACTTAATTGCATGTTGTATTCTCAAATGAGGGACCTGAAAGACCTATTTTTTAACCCTTAATACTTAGTTGATATGAAAGTCTTAAAATGCTGTTTGATTGTTGAATATAAATGTTGAATGAAGAATGCTTGGAAAAGTCAGAGACAAAATTCTTTTTTGCACAGAAACTATTAATTGTGACACTTAGGGAAGTTAAAGACAATATGTTGTTTTACACAGAAACTACTATCTGTAACCTAGAAGAATTGCAGAGGTAGGAACTTCAAGTATAAGAGTGCTCTTTTAAGGAATTTTAACTTCATTCACGTAAGAAAACAAAGACCTGCAACTTCATTACCATACTTAAAGGTTAGAATACATATGATGACACATAACTGAGAAGTCACAAAATCATACCCAACAATGTATGGAAAAATTATGATTCTTTCATTAATCAACAGTTTTATCAAGAATACAGTGGCCTAGTCTCCAGGTTCTTCCAAAATTTCAACCCTTTCTCTGTAAATTTTCTTCATTTTATACATTATGAGAGAGTTGGTAATCACCAAAACTATCAAATTGCATAACTATCTCCTAACTGTCAAAAGCAAAAGTTATTACAGAATATTACAATGGACGGTAAAAGACACCTCATTCTCCTCAAGGAAACAAAATAATGAGAGGTAATAGAAATTAGAAGGTGATGGTTGTTCAATGTTCGAATCTATGGCTTGAGTATGTGGTCTGAGTGTTATTTTGCAAGTTATAACCATGTAGATTTCCTGATGACAGTTAGACTGTTTTAACACAACAAACTGCAACTTTACAAGAACTTCGTGCGTGGACTTGTGGGTTATGGGCTCACGTACATATCGAAAGTGTTGTGATTGGCCAAAACGCAAGGAAACCCGACCAATCACGTCGTCGGAAACCAAAGGAATTAAGCCCCAATTCATTACATATCGGGTCCACCTGAGCCGTTAACCCACACACACATTTGAGCGTGATCACCGTCCAATCACCCATTCAATGGATGGTTCGATCCTTCGGAACTCAATGAGACTTTAAGCCTATTGAACAAAACCTTATCACGTCCGCCTTTTCCACAAGCCTTTGATTTCCCCACAGACTCGATAGGAAACTAAACTGCGATTAAAAGATTTCTCGGGTCCAAAATTTAAAATAAAACATGTTCACATTTCAGCGTGATATATGTTAGATCTGTTGCCTTCAAGTGGATGGCCCTCATTAATTGAGGTTTTAACTCCATTTTGTAATTTATGGCGTCCGATTTTGAATAAACCCTCGTGCTAGTTAATTGTGTGATTACAGTTTGATCTGCCGCCTACTGATCAGACAACTCAAATATTCTCCTGGATTTCTCACGTTAAAGAGCCATCAATAATATAAAATAAAACGTTTTCTTCGGATTTCTGTGTTTTCTTTTATATCTGTTAAAACATAATATTTGATTTTCTTTTCATTTTTGTGCTAAAACTGAAAATTAAAGTAAAATGATAATGGATGCTACAATAGTAGGCATTTCAGGTCATCGCGATTCTCTTAGTATGTTATGATGCTAATGTGTTGGTTGAGGTGAAGTAGGACATGCAAATAATTAGAGTGAGGTTGCGGCACTAGACTTCGGGGTAAGAGAAGATCTTCATATTGGTTATCTATTTGGCATGCAGGTATGTGGTTAATGGTTTTTATGAGAATTAGGGTTACTTATATGCTTTCCATTCTATTATTGTTATGGTTACATGTATGATAGATGCTATTTAATCAATGGGATCATATGCACATGTGTCAGATAATCATGAATGATAGTAACACGTGGTTATATGCATTTCTATTGTTGTTTTATATTAGATAACTTTATGACTATGTTATATGTTGTTGATGGGTATGTTATAGGTTAACTTGTTGTTGTTATATGCTAGTAACTTGATGATTAGGGTTACTACATTAAGATATTGATGTTCTATGTATCATACAATTTTGGATTCGTCTATGCAAATGGTTAGGGTTATGACATTTAGGTATGGGTTAGTATGTTGTGATATTATGTCATACTAATCTAGACTGATGGTGCATATGTGATTTTTATGAATGAATGAAAATCATTTATGAGTATATGATGTGAACATGTTAGTTAGTTTTTTTTATGGATATCATGACCTTATTTATGGTTGAGTTGATATGTTGTGAAGTTATATCATGCTAATCTAGCTTGATTGTGTAGACATGATAGCCTCCCCTGAGATACATTAAGGTATGTGTTTGCTTATGTCATATATTTGTTGCTTGACTGTCTGATTATGATATCTATTTGGTGTTTAAGTGTTTGGTGTCTATTATGTCGTCTATTTGTTTTATCTAACATGGTATGTCTATAGTTTGTTTGAATGTTTGATTAATTGCATAAAGAAATGATATTGTTTTAAGATGGCCATACTAAGACATATGTGTTGAGACATCTAATATGTACTTAATTGTAACATTATGTATTATGACTGATGAATGTGAGTTTATTTTGATTATGACATGGTTGTTATACTTGGTGAAGGTTGATTTCCAAGTAATAGATATGTTTCCTTGATCCTTGGAACATGTGATTGACATGTGTGAACAGTTGCCGGAAACATTCTTGGTATTAGCATGACAAGGTAATAATTGATTTGTTTATATAACTATCAATTGGGTGATGTGATAGCACATAGTAAGGCTCAGTTGCAACAAGGTAAAGGTAAAAGAAAGGGATTGGTTGAAAATTTCTTTGGTTATGTTTGGAAACCACAATTCCAAACGAATGAGTGATTTGCATACAAGAAGTCTTCTTAACCCTAATTTGCTTGAAATTATGTGGATATGTGCTATATTCATGGACATGTATTTGACAGGTATAATAGCTGGTGTCTAGTTATAACTAGATCTATTAAGGGAATTGGAGTCCCTTAAGACATGGCATAGATGTGTTTAGATACAAGGCAACGTGCTTGGCATAACAAGGTAAGCTAACTAGTATATTATTATATTTATTTATACAATGATATGTGTTTATGGTAGTGCGATGCAGGGAGTTGCATGGAATATGAGACTACCATGAAGTCGTGAAGAAGGCTCAACTTGGGCTTTCCCTTCGAGGCTTTGGGAACCTTGGGGATTGAGTCATGGTGTTTTTTTCTATTCTTGTGCTTTTGATATTTTGTGATTTGTTGTGCTTGATTGTAGCTTTGTTTACATCTAGTATATGGACATAACACTTTGTTTATGGTGTCGTATTGTTATTGGGTTTCATGGTTTACTTCTTTGTTTGTTGTTATTGACTTTTATTTTTGAGGGTATGGGGAATTGGTTGGGAAAAGAGGAAAGTTAGTGGAGCTCTGGGAGAGATGAATGAAATCCAATAGGCAATGAAAGAATGGTATGAAGCTTGTGCATGTATAAGGGCAACTGAAGGCAAGCATATGGCAACTAGTTGGATTGGTTGGGTCCATTGAGATAAATGGACGGTGATAGGACAATCATAAGAAATGTAACAACAAGGGAAAAGTAAATGGATTTGAGGTTTCAAATGCCTTGGCTCTGCTAGGAACTGTTGTTCAATATTGTACATGTTGTGCATGAATAAAGGAAGTTCTCTTAAAATTGGCCTTATGATATCTAGTAATTATGTCGTGATCATGATTGCTTTATGCTAATGTTTATATGCATATATGTATGTATGTACGTTTTTATTTGACAGGTTCATCAGGGATCATGATTGTTTTATGTTTATGTTTATATGTATAGATGTATGTATGTATGTATGTCATTGTTTGACAGGGTCACTAGGTATTGGATTTGTGGGACCTAATCCAGGTTCAACTTTAGTCAGCCAAACAAATATATACACTACTAGCCCTTTCAGCATCAACCCGTGGAGTGCGAACCAAAGTCTCACCCGAAGTAGTATGCGAGGATGTTGGAACCAAGTTTCTGCACCATAAGATGGTTGTGATGTCGGTTTATACCCCCTAACCTTGCTTTCGTGCAAGTTCCTAAGCCTTAGGGCTCTATTAATCTACCCTTCATTCCTCCCTTTAGTACCCCCGTGAAGGTGTATGATTGACCTTCGCGTAGACCTAACCCATGGTTCAGGTGCTTTCATGCAGCTATGACAATGTATTGTATAAGTTCCCAAGTTATCTCAAGTGTTTTACTTATCTTGCCAATCAATTACAGTTAGCGTCACGTAAACTGATATATTTACTTGCTTTCAATTGACAGATTTAATCACATACATTCGCGGATCAAATAAACATTGTAAGATAAACCCAGATCACTCCATCCTGTAGTAGGTGGAGTGCTTCGCCAAGAAGCACTTCCAAGTTCAGCCCTACTCCCTTGAGGGCGCTGATAGTGGGCCTATTAGCTACATTTTCTATGGTCATTGCTCCATCTGGCAACACTATAGCTCGGGAGTCCTTCACACGCAGCATCCCGACAGCTTCTGAAGTATCGATGGTGAGGCTAGTGGACACCGTGCCAGCCTGTGATGTGTGGATCTATAGCTCATGCAAACCTGTCTAGATGGCCCCCAATACTTGCTGTTGTTGCTGCTCGAACTGCTGTAGTACCTCCAAGTGACATCCCGCACTATATCTCCAATGTCATTCAATTCTCCCTTTGTTAGGGTGATTGGGTCTAGCGACATCTTACTGGCCTTCAATTTATTTTGCGGCCCAAATATTTCCTATCCCCTTGGACGCTTGATATGGTACGACACCGTTGTTAGCTTATATGGTCCTGACCTAGGTTCAGAGGTGATTTAGCGAAACAAATCCCAGTACTATTGGCCCTTTCGGCAATAGTCCATGAAGCGCGGATTGAGGTCTCACTCGAAGTAGTATGGGAGGGTACTTGAACTAGGATTCTGAACCCTGGGGATGTCTGATGAGCTTCTAGAAATCTGCGGTTTGACCCTGTTGCTACGCACATCTATTAGTCCCTCGCAACCTGTGATGCTGCCTTCACGCAGCCTTACTCAGGGCACGATCCATATTATACCCAAGTTCCTTATTATTTATCCTATTATTACCCGTTTACTTAACTTATCTGTGTAAGACTAGTGATAATTAACAGTATATCCAACAATCATATAAGTGCGCTTGATAAACAAAACTGTATAAATGTATAGAATGCAATACACAAGCAAATGCATAGAAATTGGAATCAACTTCTCTTTATTATTCTTCGTTCAAGGTTACAGACTTGACACCGCCCTACTCACTTAGCTGCAGGGGTCTGCACACTCAGCTGCGGGCTCTTCTGGGCCTCTACGCACTCAGCTACAGAGCCTCTTCCTACTATTATGATCCAATACACTTAGACTCTTACTCTATGCTCGGACCATCCATTCATTCGCTCTCCTTAGCTATATTTACAACTTAGAGCCTCGCTCTATTTATACATTCCCATGGTCCACGGACCATGGGTAGGTCAACATGACATTACATTACATTACAAAACTTAGGGTGGACAACCCTATGACTCAACCTATACTTCACGCTTTGCGCCCGCAACTTGCAGAGTCTTACAATACATCTAACCAAAACCTGGGCTTTGAGCCCCAAAACATGTTGTGTGGGGATCCAATGCCCAATAGGCTCCAAACACAAACATCGTGACTCGCCCTCGAGTCACTCTGTCGGCACGGCAATCTTGGCATGGAGCCCCTCCAATTGGTTAGAACAGCCTGAATGTCGGCAGTGCCCTACACTGCTACCTACTGAACCTGCTCCATTCTTGCCTTTGAACTCACTGTGTCTGAATTGTGTCCTTACCTCTATACCAGCATCTACTGCATATGTTTATAGTCCCGCACCCTTGTATGGCTCCTCGGGTTGTGAAGACTGTACTTTGGCCGGTTAGTCAGATAGTCGGCCCACCCATGTAGGGCTTCAAGTGGCTGTCATTTACTTTATCGGGGAAGGGTTATCCATTTACTTTGACTAGCTAGACTGCACCTCCGTTTATGACCTCCTTAACCATGTATGGTCCCAGCTAGTGTATTCTAAATTTGCCCAAATTTTTTTCGAACTTACTGTCATACAACAACACTAAGTCGTTTACTTTGAAGGTGCGCAACTTGATGTGGCAGCTATGCCAGGCCTTTTCATGTTGCTTTTGTACCTGTTGATGAAATTCAACCAGAAATTGTTCTTCGTCGAGTTCTTCTAATTGCGTGAGCCTTTCTTCCAGAGCTTCATGGTGCGTCATGCTTGTGAGTGCTGCTATTCACTGACTAGGTATGATGTATTCCATTGGCATGACAGCTTCTGTGCCATAGACTAACTGGAAAGGTGTCTGTCCCATTAGTTTCTTACATGTCATCCTGTAAGCCCATAGTACAGTAGGTATGCACAGGTCCCAGTTGTTTCACTGCGCATTGCACACTTTGGTCAGCGCAGTCTCCAGTATTTTGTTGAATGCCTCTATTGTCCCATTAGCTTGTGGGTGGTACGGTGTACTTTTCTGATGATACACCTAGAAATCTTTTGTGAGCACACTGATGGTTTCATTTAGGAAATGTGTTTCATGATCACTCGTTAAGATTTTTGGATAGCCAAATTGTGTCAACACATTTTTGAACAAAAACTTCACAGATGTGGCTGTCATACAGTCCTTGACTGGCTGCACTTCCACCCATCGTGTCAGGTACTCCATTGCGGTGATGATGTAGCAAGCGCCCATATTTCCTTGAGGTTTGATTAGTCCCATAAAGTTGATTGTCCATTTTTCAAACGGATGCAGTGTCATTTGTGGATTTAATGGCATCTCATACCTTCGTGATGGTTTTCCCATCCTTTGACATATATCACAGGCCTTACAGTGTGCTTTCAAATCCTGGTGCAGGGTTGGCCACCATACCACTACGCGAAGAATATTCTATGCGGTTGTGCATCCTGCATAGTGTCCTCTTGCAGCGCCCCCATGTGCTTCCATGAGGATCTGACCTCGTTCAAATTCAGGTATGTATCTTCGCAATATCTCATCGTTGCCCATTTTGTAGAGGTACCCCGTGGTGACAGAAAAGTCCATCGTGCACACCACCAATTCCTTCTTCTATTGGACTCAGTATTCCTTCAGTGCAGTCCCTATTGTTAGAAAATGGATTATGTCTTTGAAGTGTCCATCCATGTTGTGCACTGTAGAGAGTTGTGCATCATGTAGTCCCTCCTCCAAATTTGTTGGTTCCTCACCCGTCTCAATTCGTGACAAGTGATCTGATCCT
The DNA here is from genome assembly GCA_031772625.1 of Pinus tabuliformis. Taxonomy (NCBI): domain Eukaryota; kingdom Viridiplantae; phylum Streptophyta; class Pinopsida; order Pinales; family Pinaceae; genus Pinus; species Pinus tabuliformis. The sequence continues at coordinate 289,123,557 of CM062808.1, read as the reverse complement.
ATGTTTAGGCGTCCTGGCTTGACTATGACCTCAAAATCATATTCTTGAAATAATAAGAGCCATCTGCATATGTGCCCCCCCAACACAGACTTATTCACTAGGTATTGCAACATGGAATGGTCGGTATACGACTTGAAATGTCCTCTAAGTAAATAGTGTTGGTACTTTTGGAGCACGTACACCATTGCTAACCCTTCATGCTTGGTGGTGGAATAGTTCTTTTCTCCTTTGGACAATCTTCGACTTGCAAGCACGATTAGGTGATCCATGCCCTTCGTGCCCTCCTGTGTGAGAATGGCTCCTGGGGCAACAAATAATGCATCAACATGTACATGAAATTGCACAACCCATTTTGGGAAGACTAGGATTGGAGCGGAGGCCATTTTCCCCTTCAGGACATCCAAAATCTTTATGTAATCATCATTCCAGCAATATGTAACATCCTTTTTCAATAGCTTTTCCATCGGCACTGTAATTTGGGCATAACTTTTTATGAACTTCCTATAGTATCCGCTGTGTCCCAAAGTAGCGCACAACTGTTTAACACTTTGCGGTGCTTCCAAATTTAGAATAACGACAATATTCACAGGGTCCACCATCAGTCCTTGTTTGTAGACCACATGTCCCAGTAGGTTTCCAAAAGGAATGAGGAATGTGCACTTTTTAAGGTTTAGGACAATCTGGCGTCGGCGACAAGTATCCAACATCAACCGTAAGCTTGCTACATGGTGCTTAACTAATCCAAAGACAATCCAATCATCTAGATAGACCTATAAGAACTTTTGGATGTATTCTTTGAATGCAGCCACAACGAAAATATTGTTAGCGCATTCTTCAGTCCAAATGGCATAACAGTGTATTGAAAGCAGCCCCATTATGTTGCGAAGGTCATTTTGCTCCTATCTTCTGGCGCAATCTTGATCTGATGGTACCGTGAGAACCCATCCATGAATGAGTATGCTTCTTTACTGCCAACATTCTCCAGTACTTCATCTGTGAATGTTGTCAAGAATGGATCATGTACACAGGCGTCGTTCAACTTTCTGAGGTCCACGCATATTCTTATTTCACCCTTCTGTTTTTTCTCTTGTACTACCATAGGACTCACCTAGTCAGATTCTTCCATTGGTTCAATAATTCTGGCTACAAGCATTTTGTCTAATTTGTCATAAACCTTTTCTTTATACTTCGGATTCAAGTGGTAAGGCCGCTGCTTAACTGTCTTTGCATCGGGTTTTAGGGTGATCTTCATCATCCCTAAGTCACCAATGATCCCTTGTAAGTCTGTAATTTTGGTTGGGAACAAGTCTTGGTATTCGCAAAGTAACTCAACAACCTTATCCACCATGGCATCATCCCAATAGTCCCCAAGAATTACGTACTTCGGCTCCGCCTAATGTTTACCTGCTTTTCTTTTAATGGCGCGATGATGTCAGGATTCTCAATTGATGGTCCTCAAACCTTGTGACAGCCTTCTGTTTCCGGAATATTAATATTTCGTGGGTCCTCATCATCCTCCTTAACATTTACATTGTAACACTCTAGCATGCAGTTCAGCTGTGTCGCCCATTCTAGTTGATGTTCCTCCATTGGCTCCTAGGATATTTTGAGGATAGTTGCTTTTACTGCTTGTAGCGCATCATCAAAAGTATCTGACCAACGATCTTCAAACGTGAAGGTTAGCAGGAATCCTTCACACAATATATCCCATTCGCTCGTGCCATGGCAAAGCTCTGTCTCAGTATACCAATTCATGGGTATAACATCCATAGTATGATAGAACAATTGCACCCATTCAGGCTGTGGTTCTTCCCCGTAGACCTTGGTCCATTTCGCAAGGTGTGTACATGGATCATTCTGTCTGTCATACTTGTCTACTAGCTATGTATGTGGTTTCCCAAATCGTAGGCACATCATCCTTCTGCATCCATGCCAATCCTTAAAGCTTCTCTGATGCGTACCCCACCATCATGCGGGCATTGCACGCAGTACCCACTTTAGAGCATCGAACTGCTATTGTTCTAGTACTGTGCTTTCAAATTTGTTCAAGAATTCATCCACCACTATCAATCCATCATATGTAGGCAGATCCCTTGCCTCTGTAATCATGCAGCATAGTGATCTAACCATCATGTTGCAATTAAGCATTGTTACCTCGTGCAGCCGATTCTACCATCGCTCTACCTCTTCGTCTAAATTTGAAGTGTAGGAGCTTTCGCGCTCCCATGAAATTCTTCCATCTATAGTCGGATTCACCCAATCCTATTCTCATGCAGTTATCTTGTAAATACAATCGAGATCATCATCACTATCATTGTTGCGCATCGGTTAAGTGTATCACACTCCTTCAGCTGGATCTACCGGTACTACTACACGTAGTGACTTTTTCTCAAAGACCATTTGCGCTTCTTTAGATTTATGACTCCATTCATATCAGTAGCCCAGTCTATTCCTAGTAGCGCGAGATAGGGATTACTATCATCAAAACTCTCTATCACTTCAAAATGCTCTTGCGCGCTCGCACCTTCAATATCTATTGTTACCCCTTGAAATCTTCCCTTGGGCAAGATCTTCTGTTGGTTTTCCATTCATAATTGAATAGGAGACCACTGTAGCGTAGTTCTACCCATGCATTCCCATGTTTGTTTTGGCAATGCATTCACATCCGATCCGAAATCCAGGATTACCTGATCCATTTCATGCTCGCCGATTTGTGCAGTCAACCTCATTTCCCTTCCTATGCACAATGCATGCTTTCCCAGTTTTTAGACCAAGCGCGGTTATCCTGACCTTGTGCACCTAGTGATAAGTTCCTGTAGTCCTTTCACTACCTTGTTGTCATGTAGCAGTTTCATGCATTTCTCCAGAAAGGAAGTGAGCATTGAAGGATCCATCCCTGGCTCTAGTTGATCCTTACTACCTGAAGTGGAGGCCTCTGTGAAGCTCTTCTTAGCTTCCATGAATGTCTCCTTTGCGCATTCTAAATCAAATTCAAGTTCCTTTGTAGGAGCCTTGTGAACCCACACACTTTCTTTTGACTGCTTCCCTTTATCATCCCCCATGGTCGTACTACTCCTGAGCATCATGTTTACATGTGAGTCTTCTTCGCACGGCTCATATCTCATCCTCTGCAAATTTTGAGTCGGAGGGGGCTGGAGTACCCCTTTTTCCCACATCCTCGCTATCAATGAAGGGCAGTCTTCTACCTCATGATCAAACTGAGTACAGTACAAACATGATGTGCTTGTCGAGTTTGTACAATTGCGGGCATAGTGCCCTGGCCCTCCGCAATTGTAACAAATTAGTTGTTCGCGAATCCTTCCTAGTCCCATTCCGCCTTAACCTCGACCGCACCCCTGAAATCCAGTGCGCTCCATTCTTGCACTTGGGTCGAGGAATCACGTTTCGGTCTGCACCCTGTAGGTAGGAGTCTGATCCATCATTAGTTCGTAGCTTCGTCAGGTGCGTTCATCATGGCCTACCAACCTACATAAATTACAAAACAATTGCTGGGATGTCTGTGTATGCTTCTACAGTAGATGACAATTATCTGTAGTGTGTTTTCCTCCTATCTAACAGATCATGCACCATAATGTAGGCGCTGTGCTTGGTCCTACCTATGCCTTAGGTCTTAACAGCATCGACCATCCTCCTGCCAAGTAATTCGCGAACACTGGACAATGGTCCTTGTCATGCCCCTGGCCTTTGCATTTTATGCACCATACCTCCTCGCATGCCTCTAGCCAAGGTGTCCTATCCTATTTCAAACTCTGCATCTCCAAACACAGATTTTACAGTTGAATGTGGATTTTTTGGACTCGCAACCCAGGGTCTTGTATAGCAATCTCATGCAATCTCATTGCCATCTCCAAAGCTTCGGTCTGGGTGGAAAGTTTTTGTTGTGATAGTGACGTCCTTAAGTGCGGCGTTAGTGACGCTACAAACCATGTGTAGTGTTGTCCATATGTCAAAGTCATATTCGAATCATGAATCATACCCTTCAGCCTTTGGTCCAAATCCCAGGGGGTCTCGCCTGGGAGCATCGTAATCTCCTTAAACTCGATAATTGATTGTGTCTCCGATTTTGGCCTGCTGAATTCCTTGTTCAGCGCGGTCTGGATTTTTGCGATTCCTACATTGGGATGATCGTTAGAATGCTTGATGTACCATGTTAATGCGCGATCCTGTAGCATGCTAACTAGTGTAGCATTTTTGATATTGACATCCACGACTCCTTGTGCTTCCCATACCGCCCTTACTATGAACTAGAACTGGTCCTGATCTTCATTCCCTACTCCTCTGAATACCAGTATTTTGATCGCTATCACCATACTGAACTATGGTGGTGGCGGAGGTGGGGTGGGTAGAGATGGAGGTGAGGCGGGTGAGAGGGGTGGCGGTGTAGGTGGAGGTGGTAAGCGTGAAATGCACTGCCTTATCAAACTAACTGCGCTTCTTGAAGAAACTTTCACGAGCTCCTCCTCTCTTTCCCACAAGGGTGAAGTTAAAGGACTAGTTTCTAATTCTTCACTACCTCCGCTTCTATAGATCTTCCCAGTTCGCGTAGCCCTAAACATTAATTTATTCGCATAACCTTCTTTTCACACATTAGTATTTTAATCCAAGTGTTCAAAGATTTAATATACTTACCTCATGGACCTTTCAGGAAGCATTGCTCCTTCTCACTGTAGTTGATGGTCGTAGCTACCGCGAACTCAGTGATAAATCCTCCTATAATTCGGTCGATCCAATGGTCCACAGCTCGCGCGATCTTATCCCCTGATGCTTCTAGTATGTGCACTAATTTCGGAGTCCACACGATTGGTTTGTTGATCCTGCACCTTCCCTGACTGTCTACTAGCTTCACGATCCACTCATATAGTTCTGAAGGAAAGGATGCAAAGAAAATTTCATGGATTTCTGTATACAAGTAGCACTCCAACCACTATTCCTTAGATACTCGCAGATTCCTATTTTCCTATGCCGCAAACTCGTGAATCTTCTTGTCCAACCACTCTTCAATTTAATTCTTTGTTGGATTCTAGTGGCACGACATTAGACATCCCTTATGAAAATCTCGGTCTCGGCAACGGAACCATTTATTGGCTTATATGGGCCTGACCCAGGTTCAAAGGTGATTTAGCTAAACAAATCCTAGTAGTACTGGCCCTTTCGGCAACAATCCGTGGAGCGCAGACTGAGGTCTCACCTAAAGTAGTATGGGAGGGTGCTAGAACCAGGTTTCCGCACCATGGGGATGTCTGATGAGCTTCTGGCAGTCAGCGATTTGACCCTGTCGCTACGCGTATCTATTAGTCCCTCGCAACTTGTGATGCTGCCTTCGCGTAGCCCTTCTTCGGACGCGATCCATATTATACCCAAGTTCCTTACTATTTAACCTATTATTACCCATTTACTTAACTTATCTGTGTAAGACTAGTGATAATTGACATTATATCCAACAATCATATAAGTGCGCTCGATAAACAAAATAGTATAAATGTAGAGAATGTAATACACAAGCAGATGCACAAAATTTGGAATCAACTTCTCTTTAGTATTCTTCGTTCAAGGTTACATACTTGACACCGCCCTGTGCACTCAGCTGCAGGGATATGCACACTCAGTTGCGGACTCTTTTAGGCCTTTGCGCACTCAGCTGCAAAGCCTCTTCCTATTTCCAGGAAAGCTAGTGTCTTTTCGATCTGCTAGTCCCACTAGGATTGGTAGCTATCCTAGAAACAAACAATCAAAGCAATTTGCAATTTCCTTTATGTATGATAGATAAGAGAGAAGCAAAGGGACCAACTTGGATCTTCCACTTGACTCCTTGCTTGATTTCTCTCTCCCTTGATAGAGCTTGCACCTCTTCTCCTACTTATCCTGCTCAGTGAATACTTGTAGAAATAAGGTAACAAAACACCATCAAAGCATCTCGATCTATTATATCATAAACAATGCAAAATCGGAAATACATTGAACATACAATGGCATTCACAAATACATGATTGTATGGAGGAAAACTCAAAGAACTTTATTAATAATAGAAGGGAGAATTACAACCCAGTTGTCTGATCTAGCATCATCCTCCCAGCATCAAAGCCCTCTTCACCTCATGAAAGGCAAGATCACCCAACAATACAATGCCCTTTCTTAAAGACAAACTATCAACACTTCCTTACAAATTACCAAATTCCAGCCCCCTAGATATCTCAAATGAGGGATCCATTAATAAATGTCTGCAAGGGTGTGAGTCATCTCTAGGTTTTTGATTAGTGTCATTCCACTTGTTGTTCTTGGTTCCACTTGGAGATTTCCTAGATCTCTTATTCATCCCTGGGCGAATTCAGAGAGGCAAGTGTCATAGGAGAAGTTTCTAGCAGATTCCATGAGCATCCACTTAGCAAACTGTCTCAGACATTTGTCCATCCTCACTCATCACACCCCACAAAAGGCCTCTTCAGTATGCATCGCACCTGGCTAGTGCAGGAGTCAGTATGCATCAGACCTTGACAATGGAGCAGTCAGTATGGTCTAGTTATGGCTAGTTCTAAGTGGTTTTTCAGGTGGAACTTTTGGGGAATGATGTAATCAGTTACCATGATCCTTTAGGGTATGAAACAACACTTTCAGGGGTTAAAGAGACCTTTTTTTATCGACATATAATATTGGGGTTGTAGTGCCCAAATATGTCTATAACAGTTGCCCCCTAAAGAATGAATTCGCAAATCTTTTGATGTCGGGTGAAATGCTTTATCATGAGGATCCGAGGTATTCAAACTGGAAGGTGACATGTATAAGATACAACACAGTACATCATCATCATATTATTTTCATGATCTAGCTGAGGTGGGCATTCCCATGCTCAGCTTTATAAATTCATTTTCATGTACATAGGACAGATAATCGTTTGCAGATGCAGACTGGTGATTCTTCATATGAAGAGTCATCTTCCCTGGCTTATATGACTATCTGCACAGCTTCTGTGTACATTTGATGTCTTTATATCCCTGAATTATCGCATCCCAGATGGATGAAACTAGATCTGGGGTCTTCAAACTCGTTCAATCTCCACCCGATGTACAAGTCGATCCATGTGAAAAGATGTCCTGAAGTCGAACATGGAAAGACATCGCCTGATTACCAGCCAATAATGTAAGCTGTTACTAGGCATGAGAGGAATCACTGATAATGATAATGACCCTCAAGGTACTACAACACAATTCGCATGGTGTGAATATGTGATCCAATGTTGAACACCATGCAAAATCTTTCGGTCAAAGGCCACTGATTAAACTTGTCGCCGGAAGTGAGAAACTTGCCATTGAGGCATGCAAGTTTCAAAGTACTGAAAGGGTTGTTTCTAGGTCAAATTCTTGGATAATGAGCTAATGTCGACAAGAAGTGACCCATTGTAGGAGGGCCTTAATGTATCCCACATCTATGACATGAAATGAAGCAAATGATTTTCTAGAGGTGAAAATGATCTGATGATATAAGATTCAGGAATGGCGGTTATGAAAAATGGAGGGTGAAGGTATTGCGACAGATGAGGCATTAACTGGATGGTGAATTCTCTGAATGTCTTCTCTTGAAAATATCGGTGACACTGAGATGGATTGGTGGCGTTAACCCCAAAAGATGGATGGTATGGAGGACCAATGGTGATATGACTGGTGAACGAAATAACCCAACCCGACTCAATCATGGTTATGGAGTGAAAGTGTCATGTTCAAGAGCGACTTGCTACCATAAAATTCTTCAAGTTTTCTTCCCCTTTTCCCCATTCATTGCTGACTAGTACCTCTTTATTTTTGTCAATCCTGAGGAGGATAACATATGCTTGTTATATAATTTGTGCTTCGGGAAAACCTGTCGCTATGTTTTAGCGAGTCTAGCGACAGCGAAACTCGTTCTTGTCTAGGTGGACAAGTTTGTCGCTATTGTTTTAACAAGTTTAATGACAAAGACAACTCGGTCCTTTTCATGTTTAGAGAGTTTGAAAAGGGATGAAAAGGAGACTCCAACATTTATTTTTCATAGCATAATCCCTTAAGTCCGAAAAATATTAAAAAATACAAAAGGGATGACTTTTTCGATCACTTTAGTGAGCCGAAAAAGACAAGCACTCGAACATTTTCATGAGATAATCCCCCAGGTCTGAAAAGTTTAAAATATACAGGAGGGATGGCACTTCCAATCACTTTAGCGAGCTGGAAAGGCCAACAGCTCGACAATATTTTCATATTTAACGAGTCTGAAAAGAGTTTAAAGGAGACTCATTTTTTAGGAGCGAGTGGCATTTTAGGGTAGCTACTGGTTTCGGGTAAGCTTGGAACTTCTCAAAACATGGTGATGTGAAGAGGGTGGCTAATAGGACCACTCGTTGCAGTTGTTTCTCAAAATGGTAAACAATCAAGAGGAAGTGTATGATCGGCAAAAAGAATGGAGGTGATGGCAGGAACACAACCAAGGTTCAAAAGATGATGTAGTGGCAATCACGAAGGTTATTTACCGAAGGTGGGTTCATTTTTTAAGGAGCTTGAACTATGGGGGAACATGTGCTCAGTTGGTAGGTTTATTTTTTAACGAGCTTGAACCTTGTGGAAACATGACTCATATTAATGGTCAGAAATGTTCAATTCACCATTTAGCACATTAGATTCTTTCATAGGTCATTCAACCTACTCAATCACTCCACCAAATTGATTAGAAATACATATATATGCATGATAAATGAATGAAAACTAACATTTTACTTGAAGTACGTGAGTAGTAAACATAAAAAGTAAATTTACCTTTCATTTTCATTATTTCATTTTGAATTTGGGATTTTGGAGCTCTAGAGTGGTTTTCCCCCTCAAATTTCACCAGTTGATTATGAGAGATCCAGTGGACTATTCTCCATGCCATCAGGACCAGGTAGGAACTAACCCTGAGCTCTTCATTTTCATTCCATCCTTTCTTGATTTTGAGCAAGTTTTCCCATTCTTCTAGGCCCTTGGGGTTTGAAGAATTCATTCTCTCATCATCGCACCTATTCTTCATCGAAAGGAGCAATGCATACTGAGTTGTACACTGGCCAGTCAGTATGCATCTCACCTTGCCCAAAGGCAAGGTGCAATGGGCGCAAAAGGGAAACTTTGTAGAGTGATTTTTCATGAACTTTTTGCCTACTTTTGCTCAAATTTGGATCCTAACTTATCTTTTGTCTATGTTTCAGATATTTTTTGGATCAATATGGTCATCACATGGCATGAATGTGAACATGAAGAAGAGGATATGATTGCCTCACACGATCAGGGTACAGTTACTGCATTACGAAACTGTGGTTTGCTCAAATTCTTCTGCATATCCATCATGAGGAAACAAATCAGTTTGTTGCAATATTTTCTTGACGCTTGGGATCCGATCAACCAGGTATTCCAGATCAGAGGCAAATCTATCCCATTGATAGTCGAGGATATTTACTTTCTGACGGGGTTATTGAGACGGGGTGCCCCTCTTTCACTATCAGGGTTTGCCTATGGGGGCGAATCCGTGAGAGATTATATCCATCAGTTCTGTAGAGATGGCAAGATCAATATCTGAGATGTCACTTATCGTCCCTTGAGGACCATCTTATTTACCTTTGCTAGATTGGCTAGTAGCGCGGCTCTTCATTTGGCAAACAGATCTTACATGCAGTATGCCTTGGAATGCCTGGAACCAAAAGTGTTCAATTGGTGTGAGGCGGTACTCCCTGTCATAAAAGAACAACTCTCCAAAGTAAATAATGGAAGATCCAAGAATTTTGGCTATAGTTCCATATCGACTGCTTTTGCCTTGGAGAGGATTGCACTGATGCAGCCTCAGTATTTTTCACTAGGATTGCTAGCATCGAGGGAACCACGGATGCAGAGATGGGTTGATCTTATGGCCAGACATGATGGTTAGTCAAAAATTTCTTTCTCTGTTGCCTTATTTGAGTGGTTCGACCGTCCGGAGATGGTCTTTGCAGAGTATCCATATGTCGGGATGGATTTCTGAGGTGACCCGGATTTGGCGCTACCAACTGGCGAGAAGTGGAGTGCGATAGGTAAAATGATTTGACCACATCTTTGTTTATCAGTTTTATAATGCTTTTGTGCTTTAAAATGTTATCAAGACTAATTGAACTCATATGTGTGTGCAGATATTGGGCCAGTGCGACCAGCGGCACGCCCATGGGCAGCAGCTAACGCTCCAATAGGAGAGGCTATAGGGAGGGCCATCCTTCGAGATCTGGACATATCGGAGACCCTGGCAGTGCTGCAGGATCAGGTCGAGGGCCTTACTCTTGGTATTCAAGATGTTAGGACTGATGAGTTACCCTTGAGGTTACAACACCACACTACTGGTGTGTCGAGTCGATGGACCCAACTCTTGTGCATGATTGCACAGGCGGTGACATGTTATCACCAACACCATTAGTCTAGGATGCTTTTCTGCATTCATTTTGATTTTCTTGGTCATGTGACTGATTTTGTCTTGGACAAAAAACATTTTGTAGAAACTATAAACAGTTATATATTTTTTTATTTTCGGAGTTTTATTCTGGTTAGTTATGAAATCCTGATGCAAATATTAAGTAAAATGCGTTCTTTACAAATGTTGCAAATGTGTATCTAACACATAGTTTGCTAATGAATCAGTTAATGTGTTTAAATTTCTAGAAATATGTTGATATTGAATGGAATCAAACTGTCTTTCCAAAATCTTGACTCTTAGGAACATGCAATAAATAGCTGGGTTTCGAATAGAATAAACTCCAGTAAGTTGTAGAATGACAAGTTGTGAATCTAGCTTGACAACAAGTCAGCGTATACCATGTGAAATGGCATCAGAGAGAATTTCAATCAACGCGCTATATTCAACGATGTTGTTCATCGACCGACCAATACATATCCCCCTGAAACTCACTAACTCACTGCTTGGAGTGAAAATGGCCGAGGTCGCAAAAGATAGATTCCGCGTACTATGACTAGCTTCGTCAACATACTTAACAAATGGTTCGAAAAAGTATGACATCTGCAATCAAATGAAAAGTGGATTACCTAACCAAAATGATAAGTTTAAAGGAAAACAAAAATGTAACAAAAGTATATATACAAAGAGTGTACTACACTTAATCAAGCATAGTAACGCTTAAGATACAACCTGTTTCGGGGCTGTGACAGTGGAATCCCATCATAATGGACCAGTGCGTAGGCTCCTTTTGTCTATACTCGTTTAACAATGTAGGGGCCCATCCATAATGGTTCGAATTTGCCTGCTCCCAATTTGTCAGAGTCCTGATCGTAAAGCAAGACCAGGTCACCTTCTGAGAAGACACAAGGCTTAACATTTTTGTCAAATTGCGCATTGACACATTTCTTATGTGCTTCATTAGCCAGCACGGCATCACGATGGGTTTCATCCAAGTGGATTAGTTCCAAGAAACGAGCCTCTTCCTCCGAAATTTCAGGAAGTAGATCAATTACGAGCTTGAGAGACGAAATTTCTCACTGAATTGGTAAGAGAGCTTACAGACCATACACCAAGTCAAAAGGCATAAATCTGGTTTCATTTCTCACTGAAGTCCTATATGGCCACAGAGCTAAGTACAGGATTAAATGCCAATTCTATTTGTGGACTCCAATCATTCTCTGCAGCATGCTCTTAAGGACTTTGTTGATCGCCTCAACCTGTCTATTAGCCTGCGGATAATATGGAGTAGAACTATTGTGGGATAGTCCTAATTTGGTAGTCAATTCAATCATCATGTGATTGTGAAAATGCGATCCATGATCTATGACTATAGCCTGTGGAACACCGAATCTAGAGACTACATGACTGAAAAAGAAGAGAGCAGTGGTTTCATTGCTGTTGTTTAATATAGGCATTGCCTCGACCCATTTTGTAAAATAGTCGACAAAGACTATAATATACTGATGCCCCCCAGCCAAGGTGGGGTTACATGTCATGAAATCAATACCCCATTTAGTGAATGGCCCAACAACAACTATTGGATGCAGTGGTGTAGGTGGTAATCTGGTTTTATGATAAAAAATCTGACAAGCATGGCAACTTCTAATTGCAATTATGCAATCCTTGAATACAGTGGGCCAGAAGTAACCAGCTCATAAGATCTTTTGTGTAGTAGCTTAACTAGATAGATTCCCCCCACACGCACCTGATTGACAGTCATTCAGTACCTTTTTAGCTTCCTCATGCGTGAGGCACCTTCGCAGAACTGTATTGACACCACGACGGTAAAGTGTATCACCGACGATCATGTAGTCTGGCTTGGTATCGAATACACCGTTGTTCAGAGCGAGAGGTGTTAGGCCTAAAGGTTTGGGTTTGGAGATAGACTAGTGTATCTCCGTACCACGGATCACTTGACGATATCAGAAATAGGGTTTCATCCACGATTGATGCTTTAGATGTTAAATCATTGGATGACAATGGAAGGTCACAAAGTAACTCCACGAAGACGAGAGACTTCTTTGATTTGGATTTAGTGAATTCCATATCAAACTCTTGCAAAATGGCTATCCACTTGGAATATTTTCCCCCTAGTAATTGACGCAACAGAATGTAGGTCATAGGGTTGCAATCTGACAAAATGGTAGTTTTGAGAAAGAGAATATAGTGTCAAAATCTCTGTACAGCTTGAACAACTGCTAAAGCCAGCTTTTCAACATAGGAGTACTTGCTTTCTATATCATTTAAGTTGCGGCTTAAATAATACACAAGATGTTCTATTCCGTTGTCTTCTTGCACTAAAACCATGGCGATGGTTGTATCTATAGCTGCGAGATACAGGTTAAAGTCTTTTTGATAGTCAGGAGCATACATTAATGATGCTTTTACTAGGGAACCTTTTAAAGAATCAAAGGTAGCTTGCATAACCTGATCCTAGTTGAAGGGTACTTCCTTTTTCAAAATATGTGTATAACCTTTAGCATTTCGGCATAATGTTGAATGAACCTCCTCAGAAAGTTTGATTTCCCTTGGAGTTTCTGAATCTGAAGCAAATTTGAAGGTGGAGGCATGTCAAGGAATACCTGAACCTTACATGGGTCGAGTCGAATTCCATCCTTAGAAACTACAAAACCAAGTAATCAACCAGAACCAACACAAAACACACACTTGTGCAGATTGAGTCGTATCTTGTAGTGTCGGCAACGTAGAACTATGGCTCTCAAATGCTGCAGATGATCAGTCCACTTTCACGAATGAGCCGGTAGATCGTCGAGATACGGTTGAACGATGTGCTTGATGTCATGGAAGGTGTAGTTCATTGCCCTCTCAAAAGTTTCCCCTGCATTCTTCAAACCAAAAGGTAGTTTATAGTATGTGAATGTGACCCATGGACATATAAATGCAGTCTTCAACTAGTCTTGTGGGCATATATTGATTTGGTTGTACTTGGAAAATCCATCGATGAATGTGTTATCTCAAAATCAGACCCTGATAGGCTGCTGGTCAGGTTGACTCTAAGTAACTATTTCAAACCTACTTTAGGCTGAGGCCTAGCCTTCTCAACCTGAGAGGGCTCTCTCTTGATGGATTAATGATTTTGATTAAAGATAAGATGGCTAACTCTTATAGAACAACTGTGAAAAATATGAATGCTGGAAACACATTAAACAACTATCCATTGGGCTTAAGGAGTCAACAACACCTCAATATAACAATGAACTTAACCTTACATAGAAGTCAGGGCATTCAACATTTAGACATTCAGAACATCAACTCATATGGGACCACAAGGTTTATAAATGTATACAGGAAATCAGAGCACATTCAGTGAATTCTGAGTGATTATACATCTATACCACTGTAAGAATTAAGAAAAGGACAACATCACATATTCTGAACATAAGAAATCCTTCATGAATCCTGAGAAGTAAAGTCAAAATTATATTACTGAAAATGAGTCTTACATAAGCCAAATACAAGCTTTGTTATAAAGTTTTCCAACCCTGATTACATTTCTGTTTCAGCTATATATAGAGCTCTTATTCTAACTGATCGAGATTCCTCCTCCAGCATGAGGGGAATTCGAAAACTACTTCTAATGACACCTATTAACCCTTTAACTAACTAATAAATACCACAAAGTGTTGACTGGAGTTTTTTTAGAGATCTAAATCAACTATGACTCTAACTCCATATTACATGCATGATGGCTTTAATTAAGATGATTCCTCGTTCTTTGACATCTGGTTCCCTTCTAGTTTAGTTGTGATGGTCTTCAAGGCTCCATGGTTGTCTTCAATGACACATGTTTTCCAATGCCCTGAAAGATAAGAAACTACCCCTGTTTACTGGTCTTTAGTTTTCCCCAAAATATTCGAATGCAAATAAGCATGTCCTTTATCCTTTAATTACCCAAAATGTAGCAGACTGCCACGTCCTTGATGCGTTGTAAGCTTTTTCCCATGTACATGTGTGCAGGCAAAAGTTTCTTGTAAATTGTTTGATATATCCTGAACTGTGGTAAATGTGCTCACTTTACGGCAAAAATTTAAAGTTGGATTTGAATATATATTTTCTCCACCTGTCTTGACCTGGTTGACTGTTGATAGCTTCAGATGATGCCTTGTATGCCTTTTAGACGTTTCCCTTTCAAAATTCCCGCTTATAATTCAAAACTGCTTGATTTACGTTGAAATCATCACTTTCAGCAGTTTCGTAGCGCGCTACGAAACTGCTGAGTTATTTAAAACAGCTTGTTTTTAACCTGAGACCTTTATTAGCCAAGTGCTTGATTTCCAAAAACTTCTTTAGACTTTCCACAGGTCGAATAGGAATTTATATTTCTTCAGAAAGATAAGATCAAGCAAACTTGTCAAAATTTTTTGAAACAAAATCTTACTTGAAATGAAAACTCATTTAGTAGGTCCTTTAAGCTGGCTTAGCTGTGCCTTCAGATCTTCAATTTGTTTCTTCATAGCCTTATTCCCAGCTCTCAGTTGCATATTGATTCTTCTGATGTACTTGGCTTCTTTGATTGCTGGTACTGTCCAGGTGTGAAATTGTGAATGGCCATCAACCATTGAATCCAGCTGGGTTTCTACAGTTGCATTCCCTTCCCATAGAGTTTTATAATACTTTGCGTGTATGACTGCATGTCTTCTAACGGCTTTCTTCAATTTGGCAATCTCATACTTAGCTGATTCTAATTGGCTCTTCAGGGCTGCTATATTATTTTCTTTAGGTGTAATGACCGTTTTGCCTGCATTTTTCTGTGTCTCTTCCCCTGTTTCCTCTGTTCTTGGCAGTACTTCCTGTACTTGTTGGAATCTCCTTGTCATAGGTCTTCTAGGTTTGAAAACAAACTCTTCAGCTGGCTCATCAAATTTAAGCCTTTTGGAGGCCTTGGCTTTCTTGGTACTTTCTTGTTCTGACTGTATCAACTCAATTTGGACTGGTAGAGACTGCTCAATGTCAATAGCCTGTAATAAAGCATTTAAACTTCCCTTGGACACTGGACCTTCTTCGACTGCTACAGCTTTACCTTTTTCCTTATTCATCTGGCTTCTTGTTCTTATCCTTGAGACTACTTCAGATGTGCTTGTTTCAGGTACAGTCTTTTTACCATGAGCTTTTTCCTTAGTTGATTGCTGAGGTTGATCTTGGATGACAAGTGGCTTCACTTGTTTTCTTACTTGTGACTTTGGAACTCTTTTAGCTCTTGCTTCTGTTTGGAGCTCAGCTATTGTAAAATCTCTAGTAGGTGGAGGAGTGAGGCCAGTCTGGCTTTTGAAGCCAGCCATAAAAATGAATGAATTCCAATCTCTGTCTATCTTTTGGAGTCCATCTAAAACCAGTAGTTTGATCAAACCATGATGAAACAAAGAGGTTTCACAATCCTCTTTCCTCAGCTCTACCTTATCACACATCTTACTCAAACTACGAAACAGATAAAAAGGTAAGTCTATGGAGACCTTCCCGGTGAAATGCAAAAGGAGTTTAAAATCGTAAGAGTAAACCTTGTTATACCTTCCTTCACAAGTCAGATATTTCTGTATGCAGGTGAGTAAATGAGCATAATATTCTTTGACATAACTCCTGGGCACTGCCTTACTTAAATCTTCATTTACAAATTCATCCTTCAAAAACTCCTTGCAAGGATTCATGTCAAACTTGAAATTTTTAAACCATTGCTCTTGTCCTTGTGGGATCTCTATCACAGTAGATATCACTTCTGGCGAAACCTGCAATTCTATCATGGCTACTTTTGAATTCAAGCCTGTGAAGTTAAGTGCAAATTCTTTAGTTACCTGTGCGTGCCCTCCTTGTAACTTTTTGCAAAAATTCCAGCACCCGGCCTTTTTGAATGCTTTCTCCACCTCTTTATTTCTCAGCGTTATATCTAAGCCTTCAGGCTCAGTGCTAAGACATTTGCCGGATCTGTGCTCCTTTTTCTCCATTGATTCTTCCAAATCTTCGCAAACAATAACTACTAGCTCTGGTTGGAATTGTAATTCAGCTTCTATTTGAATTCAGCCTCGCTTGATTATCTTTGCAGTTGAATTTTAAATTTTGCCGTTTAAAATCTTTCAAGTTGTAATCTTGCAGATTTGTCATTTCATGCAAGACTTACGACCATCATTAAGTTTTATGCACGGTGGTCTTTCTTGGAAATGGTGATTCATGCGTATCAACAGATCTAGTGGTGGTGATAGTGGCAATGAGTGGTGAAATGTGATAAGAGGGGTACATGAGTTGACATGAGAGGACACGGCCTATGACTCACCTAACGGATTTGATATTTCGGGAAAGATTCGCTGCGAAATGTACGAATCCATGATTTCGCAGCGCGGTCAGTTTTAAATTTGAATGATGCGCTGCGAAACTGCCTAATCATGATTTCGCTGCGAAATTACAAAAAGACACGGTGGCTGACATAAGATAACAGGTGGCTATAAAAAAATGGTAGATGGAGGGGAACTAATGGGAGCGGAGAACAACTTGACTCAAAAACTCTTCAAAACTTCAGATTCTAAGGGAAGAAAATTAAAACAAAAATGAACTAGCACTGACCTTTGTCATTGGGCTAGGATGAAAAGTTACATATATCAATTTTAGTTCTAAGTGATAACAGAATGAAAAAATCTCGCATCTGACACATTCATCAATTATCTGGTCGATGAAGGGTGTAGGGTAGTTGTCCTTTAGACACACTTATTTACATCCCTATAATCCACGCACACTCTAATTGTTCCTTGCTTTTTCATCACATGAACAATATTCGATACCCAATCAGTGAGAGGAACATGGTAAATGAAACTAGCATGCAAATTTTTTTCAACTTTTACCTTAATGGCAGTGGCTTTCTTCGAGTGAACCAGTCGAAGTCGTTGTCTTACTAGTTTTACATTTGGATACATCTTGATCTCATGTTCAATGATGCTTGATTCAATGCCTGGCATTTCTTTGTATGACCATGTAAAGACATCTCTGAATTCACGAAAGAGAGTGCAGTAAATTTCCAGTTTTGATGAAGAACATGAGTTGCCAACATGAATATTCTCTACAACATTAGGTTTGGTCGAGATATTAATAGCTATACTTTCTTCAATATTGGATAGATTTCACTCGGAATCCATTGTATTTACAGTATTTGATAGAAAACCAAAGGCTGAAGGATGATTAAGGTCGCTTGAATAATCTTCATTGTTATCTTGAAGGTGGGAACGATGGTGGTAATCTTCCCACGGCGTCTCTCCTATCACCATAGATTGAATGATTCCTTCGTCTGTAGAATGTATACGAGACCAAGGATCAAAAGAGGTACCATTCTCTAGAGACCTATCTATCCAAACACTCACTGAGTGTTGATTTCGGTTCGCCGCCCAGGCCTAGAAAATTGATTTCTACAAATATTCTATGGGGCTTGGGGACGACACCCACTACAACAAAACCCTGTGATTAGCGTCCCTTTTTTCTTCCTTTTTTGCATATAGAGCCCATTTTTGGTGCTATTTGGGTCAATTTATCAAATATGGTGCAAAAATTGATGCAAAGTTTTCACCGAGTTTTTCACCAAGTTTAGCACCAGGTATTGTAATAGGTTTTTCATTAGGTTTTACACCAAGTTTTATGCCATGTTTTATGCCAAGTTTTGTGCCATCCTTTGCACCATGTTTTGCATCAAGTTTGGCACCTAATTTTGTTTCACCAACTTTTGTATCATTTATTGCATCCACTTTTTGTGCCTACACTTGCATCCACTTTTTCATCATCTCTTGCATTCTCTTTTGCATAATTTTTTAAATCATTTTTTCCATCCATTTTAACATCATTTTTTGCATCCCCTTTGCGTCAAGATTTGCATCAGGCTTTTTGTCTCATATTGCATCTACTTTTGCATTGAATTTTGTTGCATCAACTTTTGCATCATATTTTTCATCCATTGTTGCACCCATGTTTACGTCCACTTTTGCATCCCTTTTTGCATTTATATTTCATCTTCATTTGCTTCTTTTTTTGCATCTATCATTACATCCACTTTTGTTGTGACACTATTTGTATCATGTTTTGTACTTACTGTTGTACCCATGTTTGCTTCCAATTTTGCATCCATCTTCGCATCCACTTTTGCATCAAATATTGCATCTATTTTTTCATCCACTTTTGTGTTGGGTTTTGCATCTCATTTTGTATATTATTTTGCATCTACTTCCATTGCATTCATATTTCTCATCCAATTTTGTTTCTACTATTGCACCTATGTTTGCATCCACTTTTGCATCCCTTATTTCATCTTGTCTTGCATCCAAGTTTGCATCTTTTTTTGTGTTTTTTATTGCATCCACTTTCTCATCCACTTTTGTTGTGCCATATCTTGTGCCTATCATTGAAACCCACATTTTCTTCCAATTTTGCATCCTCTTTTGCATCCTCTTTTGTGTCCAAGTTTGCATCAAATATTTTTTATGTTTTTTCATCCCATTTTGCATCTACTTTTACATCCACTTCTGATGCGTCCAATTTTGAATCTAATTTTGTGTCCACTATTGCACCCATGTTAGGTCCATGTTTACATCCATTTTTTAATCCAATTTTGCCTCCTTTTTGCATCCAAGTTTGTGTCTTTTTTTTTTTTCATTGTTGTATCCACATTTATTTCACAACAATTCATGCTAAGTTTTATGCCTACTATTACACCCATGTTTTCTTCCACTTTTTCATCCATGTTTGCATCCTATTTTGTGTCCAAGTTTGCATCAACTATTGCATCTACTTTTTCATCCACTTTTGTGTCAATTTTTTTGTCTTGTTTTGCATCTACTTATGTTGTGTCCACTCTTCATCCAATTTTACATCTATTGTTGCCCAGATTTTTTTTTTTGACTTTTGCATCCATTTTACCACACTCATATATTTTTTGCATTGATGATATTTCTTATGACATTAACAATTATGAACAACTGATGACAATGTCAATAATTATGACGATGATGATATTGAAGATGATGATGATGACATGAATTGTGATTATTATGATAATCAAAATGATGATAAAGATTATGGGGGTTATAATGACAATGATGGCGGTGATGATAATGACCTTGGACAATCTTCCCAATTTTTAAATGTTGTCATGGTCATAATCATAATCATTATCTTTAGAGTCATCTTCCAAGTCATCATCATTTGATCATCATTATCATTATTTTCATCTTGGTCATCATCAACAAAAATAATGGCATGAATGATGATTATGATGTTCATGACGAAGTTGACAACAATGATGATAGAAATTACATTAATTATGATGATGGGGATGATGAAAATTATAATGACGATGATAATGGTAGTGATGATGATCATCATCGATCATCTCTAAAAAATAAAGTTGTCATTTCTCTTGCATATATCATGTGTCCTAACAACCCTTTTTGAGCACTCGTAATATTTTTTGGGTTGATGATATTTCTTACGACACCTATAATTATGAACAATTGACGACAATGTCCATAATGATGATGATGACATGAATGGTGATTATGATGATAATGCAATGATGAGATTGATGGTGGTGATGATGATGAAACTCCCTCTAAACTAGGGAGATACTCATAATGAGACAAAAAAGTACTCTCAAGTTGAAATATTCATATAAGAAGGGATTTGGATTGATAAGCATCAACGATGATTTACATCATCATAGCCAACATTTTCAAAATAGAAAGGCCTTGACTAACAAGTTATATCTCTCCATTAGATCATAGCACAATGTTGGGAGGCATAAATTTGGACACCTCTGCCTCTTTAGGCACTTACCGCACTAGGATGTTCATCATGCATGTCCTCGCATGATCATTTACTAATCCATTGTCATAATATTTGACACCAATAAATGTCGATCCTCATGACTATTCTTATCTTGGATTAATGTACTTTACTTATGGCAATTAGTCCTAGTCAAAGCACAAATTCTCAAAGAGTATTGGCCCTAGATGTTTATCTAATCCACCATTCTCCATACTAGTGTCTTTAGTAGGCTTACGACTGTTAGTCTTGGCCATAGTACATGACAAATGGATAATATGGTGTCAATGCTCACTCCCTCTCAACCAGGGAGGAGACATCCACAAGCATAAGCGTTTCTCAAGAATACCCATCATTTTCATAGGGAATAACATCATTAATTTGTTTTCATCGCATGATGCCTTTATGATTAAGCATTCATAGATTTGTGGCAAAATATTTCCCATTTTTCCATTTGTGATGAAAGAAAATCAAAAAGTGAAATCCAAAATCATTAAAGATACACTATAATGATTTATCTAAGTCTAACTCTAAGGTTAAAGTGAAAATTTATGTAAATATTATATCTATGAGTTGTTCAAAACTTATGAAAACCTTATTCCCTAAGTCTTATATATAAGAAAAATCAAAAGAAAGAAAAATAAGGCCCAATGAATGGTAACTCATGTATTCACATCCTCTTTGGAAAACATATGAATATATACACTCCTAGTCACACTTGATCGCATGTTTGTAATGGTTAAATTATGAAGTCCTCTTTTCCCCTTTCTTTTTCACTTCATCATCTAAGCACCTAATTGAGGATCTAGGGAGTTTTTCTTGCATAAGGGTTTCATGTCTACTCTTGGTTTACTTATGTCACACTACGGTCAATCATGTGACAGAGTGAAATACTTAAGTTTGTGGAGTTATTAGAACATTGTATTAAGTTAGTCACCACACACACATGTATTACATGTCATTGATCCACATGTGTGGGTTGGAGACTCATTGCTTGAGAACTTTAATGGATACTACTTTAGGGCCTTGATGGTATATCTTCGAAAATCTCTTGGTAAAAATTTTGATTCATCCTTTCTTTTCCTCGAGACACTTGATAATATTGAAGTCACTCCCAATAATCCACGGAGATGGGGAGTATAAATTACTTGTGCTGGAAATAGAATTGAGAAATAGAGGTTTTCTATTTGTGATATTGGAGTCATAGACATTCGATACATGGTAGTAGTCCTCGATGTCAATTAACTAAAATTATATTGTCATATGTGAAAAGAGGTAAACATAATGGTAACCTTAATGTCCTGATCATTCCAAATAATAGCCATTCCACCCAAGTATATCTAATCATCAACCACTACTACTTTGAAATTCCTCCCCCATTTTCTAATTATATGAGGTAGAACCTCACTTAATATTTTTATTTCTTATATCAACATTATTGATGGGTTCTTTGCATACCATTTTTATTTTAGGAGTATTTGTTTTCCTTTACTATTGAGATCCCTCATGTTCCATGAGACTATTTTCACGGAGAATTTACACAGAAAGGAAGTATAATGTGACTAAAAAAAACATGTTCCAAGATTTAAGTTATTGGACAATGCCACTTCATGACTCCTATATTTCCTTAACCTGGGACTGAATGGTGAACTTGATAGCCTTAAGGGAAATTAACCAATGAAAATCTCAAAAAGAGGTGACTTTTGACTTTATCACATACAAGTTAATATACTAAAAAAAATATCCATAAAAATTTCATCAATCAATGAATCTTTAAAAAAAAAATATCCAAAACAATTTCATCAAGCAATGAAGCATTACATTATAAATTATAATCTATAAACCTTTTGGGAACTTTTTGCTAAGCCATGTTCAAAACCAACATATTTAATATTAATATTTAACAATAATATGGAAAATAACACATTTTCATAAATTAAATAACATGTTATCAATCCTAAGAAACGTCACTAACATAAAACTAAAAAGCATGCAGCTAATGGGAGTGACCACTCAAGGCCACCATAAGACAATTAATCTATTAAGACAAGGATTAATGGGGAAAGAAATCTAGAAAGGACAAAGGAAAACCTATTTTAACTTTATTGTTTTATTAGGTGCAAGGTGAACATCTCAAGATATAATGAAGAGAAGAATTAATTTTATTGCATTAATAAAACCCAAGCACATTCTATAACTTAGCAAGGAAGAGATGTATAATACCCATCTCAACGATACAACACATGGCATTAAGTTACTTTTTTATATATAATTTAAACTTATATCATAAAATCACAAATTTAGCATGAATGGATGTTTAAAATCCATTTTTATAAAAAGAAAAATATAATTTTTGTTATAAAAAAAAAAAACTAAACTTAAGAAAATATATATATATTAATTTAAAATATTTTTTAGAATCTTTTTGAACACTTCCCTTTGTTCTAAGAAGCAAACATAATAATAGAAATAAGGACGGACAAAAAATATTCCTTTCCTTGGTAAGTGTTTCCCAGCATTCATTCCACTCACTCAAGTTATTTCATAAAACAGAGATAAGTGTTATTTCATGCTCTTTTGGAAAAGCCTATTGAGCTTCTCTTATGATATATCTATTCCTTGATGGATTCCTTGATATATTGATCAAGTTTTGATTCCTTGGAGATTACTTAGAGCAAAGAAAACATGAGTACTCTTAATTCCAAGTTCAATGCCTCTAAGGGTGGACACAAGGCAAGGGAGGGGTTGCTATCGTGGTCATAACTCCAAGTTCATTGTCTCTGTTGGTGGACCAGGCAAGGGAGGGGGTTGTGGTCATGATCGTGGTCATGGAGTTTTCTCTTTTACATTATATTTATGGAGTTCAAAGCAATTTGAATGGAATCATTGTCCTCACTAGGTATAATGGATTAAGTGTGATAATGGATAAAATGAAGTAATTAGTTGTGAGCATTTCTTCTTGAATGAACATTAGGATGATCCATATTATTATAGAGAAAATTACATGCATTAAAAACAACTCAATATTTCATGTGACATTCATATTGTATGCGACTTATTTTTCATTAAAAATAATTTACTTTTTCATGTGACATTCTTTTTTTGTTAAAGTTTCTTCTATTTCTAATCTAAATTACAATTTTAATTTGAAATAAAGCTTCCAGTAAATATTAATTTACCAATTCTACATGGAAATCATAAGAAACATTCACAATATAATATGAAGAACAAATGGGCACCTACTTCATATGCATTAAGAAATGCTTCTACTACTTAATGTGAATTACAAGTGTAATCTTAGTTGGATCTCCAATATATCTTAAGCCATATTTTCATTTTATTTTTAGTACTATTAAATGTTATTATGTACTACCTCATTTTATTGTTAGCATTGTAATAAAAATATGCATTTTACTATAGAATTAGTACTAACATGTAATATTGATTTTTTTTTCCAGAACGTTATAGGTAATGACCACGAAGATGATGATATAGACTATGCTTAGATTACATCATATATAAGAGATGATGATGATGAGGATGGTGATGGCATTAGTGATGATTACGTGGATGATATTATGTAGATGGTCGGGATGATGATGGTGGAAATGATCATGAGGATGAGCTTGACTATGATTTTCGTGGTGTTAGCTAGCCATGCGTTATTTTTTATATTTAGTTGGATGTCTTAATATGATAATCATACATTTGAATTTTAGTTTATTTGAATAATGATGATGATACTATCGGTACTATCTTGTTACCTTATGAATATGTTGAAAATTGTTTACAATTTTTTTATGAAGAATTATTGTGTATGATGAGATTCCTATTTTTTTATGGATGTTGTTAATTTACCTTAGCATAATGACATCTGTGAAACATTTTTATTTGGTAATATTACATTGACTTTTAGTTGATTTGATTAAATATGATGATGATGTAGGAATTTACAGGGTAAGTTCCTCAGACAGAACACCAAAAGGACACCGCTCACAACCAGATCGCAGATCAATACACCAGTATTTTGACGTGGTTAAAACCCTCAAAGAGGGAAACAGTCCACGGCCTGAGCCAACGCGGCCACTTCAGGCAATTTATTAATAAAAGAATGAAAATTTACATATGTTTCTCTCATGCACAGATTACCCTACAAATGACCCTCCATGCGCTTTAAATAGAATTCATGGAACAATCGGGTGTCAAGCCACGGATCAAGTGTCGGTAATACCGAGGAGAGAATGAACTGTCGGATCACTACATATCGTGACCGTCGGATTGTAAGTTACAAAATGTACAACGGTAAAGAAACACACTTTACCTAACTCTATACCTAACTCTACACTAGACCAAGTTGTACTTAACTATTTCCTATGTGTCGGAATATCCTAACATCCCCCCTTAAGAACAACTTGGGATAGGATTGAAGGATTTACAAATATGACACAATAGGAGAAGGAAGGAGGCACTAGAGCCTATCCCCCCTTAGTGACAACTTCCTGAACTCCAACCATAAATCGAAGTTTAGTGAACTTCGCCTCTGTGAGAGCCTTTGTGAAGATGTCTGCAACTTGATCATTTGTTGAACAATATTGCACTTCAAGAACATGGTCGTGAATGAGCTTTCTGATGAAGTGCATGTGCAGTTCAATGTGTTTGCTGTGCTGATGTTGGACTGGATCTTTGCATAGCTGGATGGCACTTTGATTATCACACCAAAGTGTAGTCGGATGCTGCTGCTGAAAGCCAAACTCTGACAAGATCTGACGAAGCCACAAGGCTTCCTTACTAGCTTCTATGGCACCACGATACTCTGCTTCTGCTGATGAAAGAGAAATGGCAGCTTGTTTCTTACAAGCCCATGTAATAGGTCCTGAACCAAGAGTGAACACATAACCGGCAGTAGACTTCCGATCATCAGGGTCACCAGCCCAATCGGAATCAGTGAAACCAACCAATAGAGGAGCTGCTTCGGCACTGTAATGAATCCCAAACTGAACTGTACCTCGAACATAACGAAGTATTCTTTTAGCTGCTTTCCAATGAATTTGACGGGGGTTTTGCATGAACCGAGCAACAAGGCCAACAACAAAGGAAAGGTCAGGACGAGTATGGGTTAGATACAAAAGTTTTCCTACAAGTTGATGGTATAAGGTAGCATCAACTTCAGGAGAATTACAAGTGACTAAAAGTTTGACTCCAGACTGAAAGGGAGAAGGGGTTGGCTTACAGTCTTCCATGTGAAAATGACGCAGAATATCACAAGCATACTTGGACTGGGAAAGGGAAATACCCTCCTTGGATTGCAAGACTTGAAGACCGAGAAAATAGTGTAAGTGTCCTAAGTCTGTCATTTCAAATTTCCTTTTAAGGCTAGACTTCACATGGTTTATAAGGTTGGGATCACTACCAGTAAGGATAAGATCATCAACATAAAGAACAAGGATTATAAGAGAGTTGCCCACTTTCTTGGTGTAGACAGTATTGTCAGAATGACACCTAGAAAAGCCAGATTCTAAAAGAAAGCTATCCATTTTGGCATACCAAGCCCGAGGAGCTTGCTTGAGACCATAAAGGGATTTCTTAAGTTGACATACAAGGCTGGAGTCTGTTTGTATGAAGCCAATGGGTTGTTCCATATAGATTTCTTCATGCAAGTCCCCATGCAAGAAGGCAGATTTAACATCCATCTGATGGACTTCCCATTTGAAAGAGGCAGCAAGGGAAAGAACAAGGCGGATAGAGTTCATTTTGGCAATAGGGGAGAAGGTTTCAGTGTAGTCAATGCCTTCAACCTGTGAAAAACCTTTAGCAACAAGACAAGCTTTATGTTTATCAACTTTCCCATCTGGTCCATACTTGGTTCTGTAAACCCATTTGCATCTAACAAGTTTTCGTCCCTTTGGTAGAGGAACAAGATCCCATGTATCATTTGCCAATAATGAATGATATTCTTCATTCATAGCTGCTTCCCAATCTGGATGGCCTGAAGCTTCTGCAAAGGTGTCAGGATCATAATTTACTGGAGCTTGAGCCAGTAAAGAAGAGGCTCTCTCAAACTGAGAACGTGTGCGTCGCTGATCTGTAGGATCACCGACAAGATCACCTGCTGCATCTCGAGTAGCACGAACCCATTTTGGAAGCTCAGGAGCTGAAGGAGGATCCTGAGATGGTGGGGGAGGATTGTCATCCTCACTTTCATCATCTGAAGAAGAAATGTTTTCAAAAGTAGAAGAGATAGAGAGAGGTGGCACATCCGCCGGACTAGGCTCGCAGGCCGATATATTTTCATCAAATTTTACATCTCTTCTAATGATAACATTTTTGGACTTAAATGGAATAAGTCTATAGCCTTTGACATCTTCAGAATATCCAACAAAAGTACATTTTTCACTCTTAGGTTCTAAAGCTTTATGCTTTTCATCTGGAATATGGGCCCACGCTTCACTTCCAAAAACACGAAAGTGACTTACATCTGGTTTGATTGAACTCCATGCTTCTTCTGGAGTGATATTCTTTAAAGCCTTAGTAGGAGCGCGATTTATTATGTAATTTGCACAGTTAATTGCTTCTGCCCAAAAACTAAGACCAAGTCCTTTAGATTGTAGCATACAATTAGCCATTTCCTTTAAGGTGCGATTCTTCCTTTCAGCTACACCATTTTATTGTGGAGTATATGAAACAGTATGTTGCATTTGAATTCCATTCTCAGTTCAATAGTTGATGAATGTGTTTTTAACATATTCTCCGCCATTATCAGATCTTAACTTAAGAATTCGATGTGCAGATTTTTTTTCAACAAAGGCCTTGAAGGCCAAAAAAGTGTTAAATACTTCACTCTTGAGTTTTAAGAAGTATACCCAAGTGCGTCTGGAGAAATCATCAATGAAAGTTAAGAAATACTTGCAGCCAGAAAATGACACAACTGGGAGTGGACCACATAAATCACTATGCACAAGCTGTAAAGGGGCTGAGGCGTGCCAAGAGGCACGTTTTTCAAAACTGTCCCGATGATGTTTTCTGAGTACACATCCGGAACAAACACCATCTCTGCAAGATACCATAGGAAGACCTGTCACCATATTTTCCTTACATAGATGCTGAAGGGGGCGATAGTTTAAGTGACCAAATCGCTCATGCCAAAGTTTGCTCACTTCATCGTTATGAGCAACAAATACTGAGGGAAGATTTGATGACCCAAAGTTGTGAAACTTATACAACCTTGTAGAATCATCAGCAATGCCAGTAGCCAAAATCTGTTTAGGATCTTTTAGGTCCTTGATTACAACATCATGAGGTGAAAATTCAACGATTTTACCTTCACCTTAATGAGTTATCTGATATACAGATAGAAGGTTGTAGGATAAGGTTGGAACACATAATACATCATTAAACTGACCATTGTCTAGATGAACAGTTCCAGTCCCTACAACATTAAGAGATCTATCATCACCAACATATATATTTTTTGTGTTACAATCATTTAAAGAAGAAAACATGGCTTTGTTTTTGGCCATGTGATAAGAAGCTCCAGAATCAATGAGCCACTCATGAGAATGAGAAGAAGAAGATACATTTAATGCATAGCCAGACCGAGATGCTTGACAACCACATGCAGAAAGTGCCATTCCTGAAGATGAAGTTGAAGTTGAAGATTGCCCCAAATGGATGTTATGCTTCTTCATTGCTGCTTCCAAGGCTTCCATCTTCTTAAAGCATTTTGATTCTAAGTGGCCATCTCGATTACAAAAATTGCAATGTCTATCAGTCTTCTTCCCTTTGTTTTTATTTGTCTTATCATTGTGTTGAAATGATTTTTCATTTTGGGGCTGAAATTGCTTAGGACCCTTGTTTGGTTTAGGACCATTCTTTTTAGGACATGACTTCTTAGGATTCTTTGAATTTGGTTGCTGCTGGGCGGCTAACGCTTTCTTGGAAGAGTTTCCAAGATTAAGAAGACCAAGGTGTAAGAGTTTTTCTTGTTCTCTTATTAAAGAATCACAAAAAGAGTCAAAGGAAGGGGACTTGTAGTCTGTTCCTTGAGAAATGAAGGCTTCTCTTGTAGAATGGAAGGTGGAAACAAACACAGAGTAGGCTGGTCCCAACTTTGTAAGAATGGAATAGATAAGGTTACTATCTTCTTTCTTAACTTTAACACCTTCCAAAAGATATCTAAGGGTCTTGAACTTGGACAAGAAATCTTCAATGCAAGAAAAATTATTAGGGTCCAATGTAAGCAACTCATTTTCAAGTTGATGGGCTCTAATTTCATTTTTAATCCCAAAAATTTTATTGATTTGTTTCATTGCTTCATCAGGAGCATCAATTTCTGCAATATGGAATCTAAGATCTGGAGAAATAGACATCCCTATCAATCCACGTGCTTGATCTTGCTTATTTTCCCATTTAGCAGCCTTATCTTCATCCTTCGGTTTCTTTTCTTGGCCTGAGGCTATTCTGAAGAGACCTTTACTTCTAAGTAAATCCTCAATGTAAGCCAACCATTGGAAGTAGTTGGTGCTGTCAAGGGTAACTTGGTATTGAATTTCCATTTCAATGGAAACTGAAGCTAAAGATGCTGAAAATAAGGGTTCCAATGGATAGATCTCGAAAAATTAGGCTGGTTTAAAAAAAACGGCTCTGAAAACGGCTTCCGGATGAAGAAGTTATGGCTTTTTGAAAAAAAGTTATTGAAGTTGTCGACGAAGTGCAGGAATGTGCGGAAATGAAAAAGTCCGCCCCCACAAAATGGAGACTTGAACCCAAGACCTCTACTCTCTTAAAATAGCTTTGAACCAATTGATCTATACAAAAATTTGAGAGAGAGAGAGAGAGAGAGAGAGAGAGGGGGGGGGGGGGGGGGTTGATGCTTTGGGTTGCGTGCTTGCTTTGAGAAGGCTCTTTTTCCCTACAAAACAAAAAACACAAAACCCAACATGGACATGCAAAGAAAACGAACCTTACGGCTCGAAGTTAGCTTTAGCCGAAAAACTAAATATTTCCAAAAATGAACCTTGCGGCTCAAAGTTAGCTTTGGCCGAAAAACTAAATATCTTTCTCAATGTTTCTGATTTTCCGAGATCACACTAAGGTGCAGGGAAAAGAGCATACGCATGAGAAAAATCCTTCATTTCTGTTTCTGATTTGCCCAGATCACACAGAGTCGCAGGGCAAAGAGCATACGTAGAAATGAAAGGTATAGATCCGGTTAAAAAAAAGCTAAATAAACCGAAACCGAAATAAGCAGAGAGAAAATAACAGTAAACTGCAAATAAATACTGTATACCTCCAAATCTTGAAATGACGTAGCTAGGGCTACCGGAAACCTTTTCGCGTGAAATGAAAGGGGTTCCTCACTGGAACAGATGCTCCCAACACAACAGAGCAGTCCTCTCGGCCCGAAAGTTGTCAGAAACAATAGATCTAGGAAACGGCAGTCGAATGCAGTTCTACCGGCTTCAGATTTGGATCACCAACGGACGCGGCCCTCAAATAGCTCTGATACCATGTAGGAATTTACAGGGTAAGTTCCTCAGACAGAACACCAAAAGGACACCGCTCACAACCAGATCGCAGATCAATACACCAGTATTTTGACGTGGTTAAAACCCTCAAAGAGGGAAACAGTCCACGGCCTGAGCCAACGCGCCCACTTCAGGCAATTTATTAATAAAAGAATGAAAATTTACATATGTTTCTCTCATGCACGGATTACCCTACAAATGACCCTCCATGCGCTTTAAATAGAATTCATGGATCAATCGGGTGTCAAGCCACGGATCAAGTGTCGGTAATACCGAGGAGAGAATGAACCGTCGGATCACTACATATCGTGACCGTCGGATTGTAAGTTACAAAATGTACAACGGTAAAGAAACACACTTTACCTAACTCTATACCTAACTCTACACTAGACCAAGTTGTACTTAACTATTTCCTATGTGTCGGAATATCCTAATAGATGATATTACCATTTTTATCTTGTTATTTTATATATATTGAAAACTATCAACATTATTTTGATGGAGAATTATTATGTATGATGATATTACTATATTTTGATGGATGTTGTGAATTTACCTTAGAATAATGGTGTTCATGAAATATTTTGATATGATAATCACACATTTTGATCTTAGTTGATTTGATTAAAGATGATGAGGATATTATTAGTATTACCTTGTTACTATATATATGTGTTGAAACCTATCAATGCTTTTTTATGGATAATGATTATGTATGATGATATTACTATTTTTGGATGTAATGTTGTGATTTTACATTGGAATAATGATACCTACGATAAATGTTGATTTAGTAGTAATATATGTATATTGAAAGTTGTCAATGAATTTTTTATGGATAATTGCTATATATGAGGATACTGCTATATTTTTTATGAATGCTATCAATTACCCTTAAATTTGTTTACAAATACTAAGTTATGAGTTTGAATTGTGATATATTCTTAAATGTGTTATACATGAAAATACCTCCTCATCATCTTGAAGGAGAATACTATGTTGTTGGTTGAAATACCCCTTTCTCCTAAACTATATAAGCCTATAATACAAGTTATGTACCATGAGGACCACAGTATCCTAGTCTATAACAAGTTGTCCTCCTCATCTAAATTTTGTTACCAAAATTCTCACATTAGAGGAATTTTCAACTCAAAAAATAACCACCTAAGAAAAAATTAAGAAACTAATAAAATAATGCCATGTAGACAATTTTTTAATATATCATTTTTATTATTCTTTTACCATAATTACCCAAATAAATGTCACATTTATCAAAATAACTGTATATGTATTTTATATTTAAATTAATATATTAGCACAAGATTTAATAAAATAAAATAAAATAAAAAAAAAAAAATTAAATTCAAAAAACAAATTCAAAATTTAAAGGAAATTTAAATTTAAATTTAAATTACCAAAATAAACATCACTTTTATCAAAAATAACCGTCTACATGTATTTTATATTGAAATTAATTTATTAACACAAGCTTTAAGAAAATTTAAATTTAAAATATAAATTTAAGTTACTCAAATAAATGCACTTTTATCAAAATAACCATATATTTATATTTTATATTTAAATTAATTTATCAATACAAGATTTAATAAAATTTAAATTAAGAAAGTAAATTTAAAATTTAAATTAAATTTAGGATTTAGGATTTTATATTTAAATTTATTTATTTAACAGATCGTGATTTACCCTTCATTAAAAATATTCTCCATATTCTAACTTTTATAGATTAAGATATTAATTTTATTTTTAATATTTAATATAGTTTTGGGTCACTTGGGCACCATTCACAGTTAAATTAGGTAAGTTATATTATTAAAAAAAATCCACTGCCTAGTCACACTTGTATGTCTTTTAAATTTTAAAGGATTTTGATTGGCTTACACATTATGACATGGAAATTCAATGTTAACATTTTAAAATGAAAATTCCGAGGAAAAAAGCTTGAGTTAACTAGAATTTGACACTCTTGTTCACTTTTGGAAACTCATATGGTGGAATGTGATCTCTTTATCCTCATATTTAGATTTTTCCTAAAAAATAAAAGCATACAAAAGTGGGAAAGAGCCATAAAGCATGGGGAAGCTTTTTCCTAAGCACAAAAGCATCTAAAAAGTGGAAAATGCCATTTTTATATGAGGAAACATTATTCACCCAAAAGCTTTTGCCAAAATTGAACTAATGAGGAATTTGGGAAATCTTCATAGCCTTCACTTTCCTATATATTGGAGGCTTGGCCATTGAGGAAATGATGGGAATTCATATATTGTCATGCTGCTGAGATCTATCTTGAGAGGGAGATTTTTGGAGCTAGGAGTTGGGGGAGGTGTTGTTGTAACTACATCTGATGGTTGTAACTTTCCTCCAACTCCTTTATTAATATAGATTAGTTGTTCTTCCTTCCATATTCTACTATTCATTCTTTACTTATCCTATTTAACTAATGAATGTATGGGATTTTGGTTTATATTTATTTATTCAGTGATATTTATATGTTTATGATAGTTTCAATTATCAATATATTATGTTGTGAAGTTTTCTTTGTTCTCTCTCTTGTGTGTAGGACCAAGATTTGGAGCTATCTAGGAGCACTTTCTAGCTACACTAAAAACTCCAACAAGACCTGCATGCAAGGACTCACATGAATTCATTCTTCTTTTCTTAATCTATACCCTACATCTTGATCTACGAAGAATTCTGAGCCTTAGAACAACCTTTCTCTTAATTAGTCTATCTTAGGTTTCTGGGATAAACTGAGAGGGTTTTATGTTCATCTAACTGTGCATTAAATCCTACACCAAAATGATATTTAGAAACCGTAATATATTTCACTATGTAATAAAATTAGTGAAATGGAAGTAAAAGTAAAACTCTAAACAAGAAGCCAAAAGTGGATGTAACAATCGATGCATTGGGAGTAGAATTGGATGTTAAACTAGCCATCAAAACAAGATGCAAACAATGAGACAAAAAGGGTTTTAAAATAGAATTAAAAAAGGGTACAAAACTAGACACAAAGAAGGGAACAAAATAGGGCATACAAAAAGATACCAAATTGGGTGCAAACAAGGATGCAAAAATGGAAACCAAAATGAGGATGCAAAGAATGGTATAAAATTAAGATGAAAAATTGGGTGCAAAAAAGATGTAAGAAAAGACACAAAACAAGAAGCAAAATGGGACTAAAAAAGGGTGAAACTAAGGATGCCAAAAATGATGCATAACTAGATGAAAAGTCAAACTAAAATTGAGATGCAAATGTGGACACAAAATGTGGCAGAAAAAAAGATGCAAAATTAGACACCAAAAAGGATGCAAAATTGGACATAAAAAATGGTGAAATTTTGGACACAAAAGTAGAAAACATGGCGTAAAAATGGGCATAAAAATGGCTCAAATTTGCATGTAACATTGGATGCAAAATGAAGTGAAAAAAAGGATTCAAAACTTGGTGCAAAAACAAATGCAAATGTAGACTAAAAAAATGGCTCAAAATTGAACGTAACATTAAACACAAAATGGGATTCAAAGGTGGACGCAACACATGGTCCAACATAGGGTGAAAATTTAGATGCTCAAAAGGATGCAAAATTGGATTCAAGAAATGTTGTTAAAAATGATGCTAAATTGGATGCAACAAATGATGCAAAATTAGGTGCAAAATAGGATGCAAAAAAGGGAAACAAATGAAATGAAAAAGTGGATAAAAAATTTGGCACTAAATTAGATTCAACATATGGTGCAAAATTAGATGCAAAAAATGGTGTAAAAAAAGGCAGAATAATTGGTGCAAAAATAGTTGTAAAAATAAGTAAAAAATTAGAAGCAAAAAATGGCATAAGACTAGATGCAAAAATTGGCACAAACTTGATGCAAAAAAAGGCACTAAATCAAATGCAAAAGATGATGTAAAACTCAATGCAATTACGAGACAAAAATAGAAGCAAAGAATGGCACAAAATAAGAAGCAAAAAATGATGCAAAAATAGATGCAAAAAATGGCACAACACTAGAAGCAAAACCTGTTGTAAAACCAAATCTAAATCTTGGTGCAAAATATGATGCAAAAAATGATGCAAAATTTGGCATAAAAAAGGATGCAAAATTTGGCACAAAAAAGGACGCTTTAAAATTTTTATAATAGAGCCAAATTTAGCACCAGGCTTCTCATCCCAATGGAGAGAAAAATACACTAAAATCTGGTGCTAAATCTGGCGTAAATTGTCTGTTTTGTTGTAGTGACCTCGCAATGATCCACACTATCAAAATGGTAAGAGTTCTTCTTAATATTTGATGATGTAGAAGATATCATATGACATTGTCCATTGTGGCCACTTCCGCCAAATTACTTGGAGGCGAGAAGGAAAAAGTACCCATTAAGGAAGGGACTTTTAGGAGACCTACTCCGACATGTTGAAGCGATTGAGAACTTCCATGGATCAATGGAATGCTTCCAATAGCTTGTGAACCATTGGGGAAAAAGGTTAGTTGTTCAACGATTGTAATTCCACCTTGGAAGGGAAATGCAATATTTCTAAAATATGTTGACACAACGGCAGCCATAGCATAAACCCAGGGCCTTCCTAGCAAGATATTGTAGTCAAGGTTTCGATCAATAACCTCGATTTCAATTTCTACTGTCTTGTCCCCTAGTTCAACTTGTAAGTTACTTAATATCCCAAACGGTGTGTATGTTCTTCCATCGAACGCTTTTAATGTCGTTAATGATCGTGACAAGGGTGGTGAGCCTAAAGTTTTCCAGCAACTCATTGACATAATACAAGTAGAATCCCCCTCATTAATGATTGTTCGATGAACAATTTTATTGAGGGATTTTACCTGTATAGGGAAATCGAGTTGTGCTGGTAACTAAGGTTCATATCCTTTATGGTTAAAGGCCACAAGATTGGAATCCGCTAGGTCAATCCCACCTATTGCTGATAACAAATCCTACTTTTGGGAGGGGCAATTTTGCAGTACTTCAATTGGCGACATGGTGGATGGCGATTGAGCCAAATCCTCCACTATATTATAATTCTATGTTGCTCAAGCACGAGGATTAAATATCGATTTATGTACTACTCCCTTTGGTGGCTTTATAGTTAGTTCAAGAATGATGGTCAGAACAACTTTTGGGGAAGTTGTTGTCGAACTACTGGGTTGATCTGTAGCCTTGTTGTTCGACGATGGTGGATTCCCGTAATCTTTATTCCTTGTCAATATCAAAGCATCATTTTGCTGTTTTGAGATGGATGGCATAAGCACTTGGGATGGGGAAGCTTGATCGATAGCAACTAGATTGGTTTCTGGGCTCAAAAACGGATTAGTCAACACCACTGAGGTATTTGAAGTTTTTTAAAATTTCACAATCTCAGCTCGATGTGGACAATCTTTCATACAATGCTCGTCGTCGCATATGAAACATGGTTGACAAGGTTTCTTTTTCCCAGTAGGGTTTTCAGAAGATTTTTCAGGAGGTGAATTTTCCTGTTTCTTCTTATTATTTTTCCCTTTCTTCTTACCCCGTCGCTGCTTTGGATTTTTGCCCTTGTCAGATGACACAACATTAATCTCTGAGGCAATAGGTTCTTCATTTGCCTTTTGACTAGAAACTGCAAGGGCTTTTTTAGATGGAGCCTTTACGGTTTTCGTGCTTGTGGTACCGATCACACCATCACCAGCGTGAGAGTCCCTATTTGATTTAGGAGGGGAGGAACAGAAAATTCTGGTCTAAGAGCATCAGGAATTTTTTCGTAGAGTGTGCCAGACTGAGTATAGATCAAGTCTAAATATTGTGCATGAGCAATGACTTGCTCTTCAGTGACAACTCCTCCCTTAGCCACATCCTTAGTAATAGAAGGCAATAATGACTTAATAAACCATTCAGCTAGAAGCTGATCAGGAACATATGTCTTTACCATTCGACGATGACATCAACACTCATGAATATGATCAGATATGTGAGTGGCCGTGGTTTGTTTAAAGTTGTTAAGGAGTTCTGTCCCTATTTCATACATTATGGGTAACTGAAAATGGGTTAAAAATGTAGTGGCAAGGGTGTTGAAGTTATCGAACGAAGCTCTAGGCAATTCAATATACCATTTTGCTACCGAACCAATGAGCGTTCTTTGAAAAAGGCGAAGCCTAATCGAATCATCATTTAGGGTGTTAGATGAACACCACAAATGAAAGGTCATTACGTGATTCAATGGATCTTCACCTGGATTTCCATTGAATTTAGGAATATCGGAGGGAATTTTATGAGGAATCACTGGCCACCAAGGGGCATAAGCAATTGGATCATTAGTCAACCGATTCAAATCTGATAATTCTAGAGTTGCCACAAAAGGCAACAATTAATTCAGGTTAGACGAAGCATACCCAGGATAAGATGGAATCACCTGAGAAGTAGGTCTTTGCATACCAACATAATGTACCTGATGTTGGTAACTTTGATAAGGTTGTTGGACATAACCATTATAGTATGGTTGTTGATAACCATTTTGGAAAATGTGGTTCCTACAAAGCTTTGTTTCTCAGGTCCTCGGTAGGTTTGCTGGAATTGTGGTTGTTGATATTGTACCAGCCATGGTTGTTGGACCATTTGCTGTTGCCCAATACTGGAAGATTGACAAAGATATGGAGTGATCATACCTGTTTGGGCCTCAGTCATTCCAGGTAAGGAAGCACTAACCTGAGGTTGTGATTGCGCTGTAGAGACAATAGGTTGTTGTATTGCAACCTGAGAGACTTGAGGTTGACATACAACAGGAAATGCTTGCACTTGCGACACAGTTACAATAGCAGGTGTAGTGGGAACATTCGACACAGGTTGGGTCGGTTGCATTGAATATACAACCCTTGGTTATTGAGGCAGTATTGGTACCGTTGGATGTAATTCCAGTTTGACCTGAATTTTGTTGTATATTCTCATATGGTTGTTCTCTATGAGGGAACAATGAAAAAGCATACTGCCCATATGGCGGTAGTCTAGTGTTCAAAGGATATATCCTTCTTTGAAGACTGGACTGCCCAAATTGATCTTGGCATGCAGGATCAATTTGCTGAGTTTCAACATAAGAAATACTAGATGGGATTCCATATGAACAAATAGGAACAGACCATGTCATCGAAACAGTCCTTGAATGGACTCCAGCTAGTGATTGGTAACTATTCGGGATATATGGTATACCAACAAACATTGTAGGAGCAACAACAGGAAGCTCTGTTGTACCTGTATCAGATGATACAGTCCTAGATGTTGATGGTTGTTCTGACATATTTAGTCTATCTAAAAGATTTTCTAGCGATTCGATAGGAACTTGCGATGAAGGATGATTAAAAGAACTAACTTCAAAAGTAGAAGGATATAAGTGAATCCCAGTTTCAAAATGCAATGGGGTACTGGATGGAACATCCTCTACTATCTCTTCTATTGTAATTAGTCTAGGTGGAAGAGGTAGACCGTCAGGTCCATAAAATACTTCTAGAGCTGAAGAAGGTATTACTTCTACAGTGATAGATACCGGAGGGGTGACACCTTCTAAATTCTAGAACTCAACTTCCAGATGTTCAGGTAAGTGAATTTCAGTCTCTATATCAGCTCTATCTAGAGCTATTTTAGGTATAGAAGTGTCTACCATTACACTAGGATCAGTTCTAGTGTCCTCTTGCAACTGCAGACTTCCTTCTCTAAAGGCAGATGTACCATAAATGATTGGAGTAACTATAGTCTCTGATGATGTTGAAACACAAGTTTCAAATAAATCAGGTGAATTGGACTCAGATAAACGAGATCGTTTTGCCCAGAATGGTTTCGTTTCGAGAGTAAAAAACGGTTGACTCACTAGTCTCCGTGAACGATGGGGTTTTGATTGACTTTCTTCCACAATTATGGATTACTAGATCAACTAAAAGTTAAAGGGGAAATAATGTTATTCCAAATTTAAATAAATTTTAATGACGCTTTGACACAACTTTGCTTTTTCAATTTTTAAGAGTCATGAAAAAGCTAAAGATGACTCTAGTCCCCTTCAATTTTTAATGAGCTTGAAGTGACAAGTGCTCAGATGGACCTTTTCTTTTAAGGAGTCGAAAAGGAACAAAAGTGACTACTTTGGAGATCTAGACAAAGGGATTACCAAACCAATCGCAAAACTGAAAAATACAACTTGGTGACAAATTAAAGAGAAATTACCAAGGACTTATGTATGACAGTCAATCTTCCTGAATGTCGTGTTCAGTGCATTGTAATCGATTGGGCGGCAAACATGGCTTCCTGTGTATAAAGGATATAAGCCTATTGTGGTCTTCCAATATATACTCGACGGTACGGGGAGCACAAGTCTGTGCTAGCACTTGTCGTATCGAAGAGGAGGAATCACCCAACCTTCGATGAAAACGATAGTTACTAGATTTTACGATGCTAGAACACGTCTCTAGCATAGACCTCTAGATGTGTTACATTAGGTTCCAAAGCACTGTTAAGTTCATTGAAATTTATTTAGATTTGATCTTGCTTAAAAGTTTGTCTTTCAAGGCTCACCGTGTGATGTAGATGTAAAATTCTTAAATATGCAATCTAAAATGATAAACAATCGTTGTTTATTTTTAGCAATGAAAATCCTAGCTACTAAGGAAAGAAGATTACAATTCTTTCAAATAAAGAGCAAAGAGCACACACTAAATGCACTTTTCCTAAATCATTTTTCGCACACAATCTAAATGCAAATGAAAATTCATGTATTTGTTTTTCGTTCCATTTAATTTGAAAAATGCCAAAAAGGAAACTAAGTATAGATCTGAAATATTTTCTTCAAAGCGACACTTCGACAATTTATTTTTCAAAATAGAAAGGAAGATTTAACAACAATTTTTTATTTCGAATAGAGAATGATTTCGTCACTTCAAGATATCAATAAATCAAATCAAATACATGACAAAAATTTCAATCGATTATCCAAGGAAGGAAGACTCAACGACACTTCATTTTTTGATACAAAACGACAGTTACGACACTTTTTTGCACCAAAATGACAGTTCGACTTAACCGACTTTTCGACAAAGGATTGAAAATGATGGAAAAATACATAAAAATATTTGTCAATCCTAATAAATGGAGGTTGAACTATGTAAAGCAAGGAGGCTTCAGTAATGAGATACTGTTCATAAGCAGCAAAACAATTGAATAGATCTGAAAACAAGGACGAAAAACCCAAATTTCAAGGAGAGAAATAGGACTACTCAGTCATCGCACATGTGCTTCACAGAAACAGGGATGCATCTCACCTACTACACTTGGGAAGTGTGATGCAT
This sequence comes from Pinus tabuliformis, assembly GCA_031772625.1. Lineage (NCBI taxonomy): Eukaryota > Viridiplantae > Streptophyta > Pinopsida > Pinales > Pinaceae > Pinus > Pinus tabuliformis. The sequence goes on along the minus strand of CM062808.1, from coordinate 289,084,411 downwards.
ACTGGCTTCTAGTGATAGACAGTGCGATGGGCCAGGGAATGCAACTGAGGTGGGTTTTGGCTCAAATTTGCAGCTGAATTCAATGAGTTAAGTTGAGATATTATGGATAGTAAAGAACAAAGTACAGGGGTATGATCTTGGAAGGTTATTGATCTACCAACAAGGTATCTAGAATGCTTGTAAGTAAGATGTTCAAATCATAAACTAAACTGGAGATTGACTGAAGCAGCATTCATCTACTTTGCAATTGTAGAGCAAGAGCAGTTCGAAGGCTATTTGACTAACTTCAGGCTCCGTCTATAATTTATAAAACAAACAATCAACAACAACAAAAACAAAATATTCAATCCCCAATGGAGTCACCATTTTGTTTCCGTGAAAACTAGTGTCTTTTCGATCTGCTAGTCCCACTAGGATTGGTAGCTATCCTGGAAACAAACAATCAAAGCAATTTGTGATTTCCTTTATGTATGATAGATCAGAGAGAAGCAAAGGGACCAACCTGGATCTTCCGCTTGACTCCTTGCTTAATTTCTCTCTCCCTTGATAAAGCTTGCACCTTTTCTCCTACTTATCTCGCTCAGTGAATACCTATAGAAACAGGGTAACAAAACACCATCAAAGCATCTCGATCTATTATATCATAAGCAATGAAGAATCAAAAATACATTGAACATACAATGGCATTCATAAATAACAACATTCACAAATACTCAATTGTATGGAGGAAAACTCAAAACTTTATTAATAATAGAAGGGAGAATTACAACCCCACTATCTGATCTGTCATCATCCTCCCAGCATCAAAGCCCTCTTCACCTCATGAAAATAAAGATCACCCAACAATACAATGCCCTTTCTCAAAGACAAACTATCAGCATTTCCTTACAAATTACCAAATACCAGCCCCCTAGATCTCTCAGATGAGGGATCCATTTATAGATGTCTGCAAGGGTGAGTCATCTATGGGTTTTTTATTAGTGTCATTCCACTTGTTGTTCTTGGTTCCACTTGGAGATTTCTTGGATCTCTTATTTATCCCTGGGCGAATTCAGAGAGGCAAGTGTCATAGGAGAAGTTTCTGGAAGATTCCATGAGCATCCACTTAGCAAACTGTCTCGGACATTTGTCCATCCTCGCTCATCGCACCCCACAGAAGGCCTCTTCAGTCTGCATCACACCTGGCTAGTGTGGAAGTCAGTATGCATCGCACCTTGACAGTGGAGCAGTCAGTATGGTCCAGTTTTGGCCAATTCTGAGTGGTTTTTCAGGTGGAACTTTTGTGGAATGATGTAATCAGTTGACCATGATCCTTTAGGGTATGGAACAGCAATTTTATGGGTTAAAGAGACCTTGGTTTATCAACATATAAGATTGGCATTGCAGTGCCCAAATATGTCTATAACACTTCCTACTACTACGACCCAATACACTTAGACTCTTACTCTATGCTTGGACCATCCGTTCATTCGCTGTCCTTAGCTATATTTACAACTTAGAGCCTCACTCTATTTATACAATCTCATGGTTCGTGGACCATGGGTAGGTCAACATGACATTACATTACATTACAAAACTTAGGGCGGACAATCTTATGACTCAACCTATACTTCGCACTTCGTGACCACAATTCACAAAGTCTTACAATACATTTGATCAAAAACCTGGGCTTTGAGCCCAAAAACATGTTGTGGGGGGATCTGATGCCCAACAACCATCTGTGGGCCCACTCCATGTTGCTCTGTCTGCTCATCCATTTCTTCCTCTATTTCGGGCAAGGGCTACCTTGCACCTTTGTCAAAGCCATGCTCTATTCCACCTGTCTGTTTTTCCACCTGTTGTGCGGCGTCGCGCTCTGCCTGGGCCTTATTAGCAGCCTCCTTCTTCCTCTTCTTGGCCAGCTAGGCCATCTGAGCTTGGCCTCCTTCTTTTTGCACTGTATGGCGAACTTGCTCGATCCCACCACTCAGTCTAACGTAGTAAACCACTCTGCCGGCCAAAGATCAAGAACTCCATCAATCATGTCGTCTGTTGTGAACTAAGGCAAGTAATGCCACTTCTGCTGAGGGTCCTTCCATGCCTTGATTGATACCCAATAAAAGTCTACCTTAAACTCCACGTACTCTTGCAATTTGGCAAACATAGTAGGCAACAATCGTAGCTTGCGATTGATAGCCATGCGTATATTCATTTCCATCAAGATCCAGAAGATCTTTCTATCCTTGATGCACTGAGCATCTTTGGTTTCCAACAACGAAGCGTACTTCGCTGCTTCTAGCAGGTCTGGCACAACTAAGGGAAATTGGCTGTCTTCAAGTAGCTCCTAGGCTACTAGTACAATGCATAGCAAGAGCCACGCATAGTGGAAAGTCTTGCTGAGCTCTTGTGCCTCATGACAGTTCACAAGGAACTCACCGCAGAGATAGCGTGCCTAATTAAACTGAACTCCTTCAGCGCATTGGGTCGCTAGAGTGACAACAAGTGTCGTCACTTCTTCTGCACGACACTTCCTCATAACTCTTCCTGCCAAAATCTGTGTAGCCACCTTGACCACAGTATCGCAGATACTTGAGATGTCATAGCCTCACGGATTCTTCACGAGATTGAATTTCTCCTTCATGGCCTCCACGATGGCTTGCTTGCCACCTTTTCCTCCATGTTGGGTGTGGAGCCTGATTAACTTCTGTATTCAAAGGCTTCAGCCAGATGTATACCCCAGGAAGACTGTACACCCCTCCATGTGGGAGGGTGCGGAGGGGGACTTGTCCCCCCACTGGGGGTCCGGGGGGGTAAATCCCCCCTGACTGGGGGGTTTAGGGGCCAATGGTCCCCCAGCGGGGGTTTGGGGGTAGTTCCCCCGAAGCTAAAAATAGATGTAAAATTTCCTTGTAAAAGTATAGTAATTTTTAGTCAATCTGGGCCATTCATTAGGTGGATGATTTGACAGTAGAAGTTATGTTTAATTTAGGGTTTTTTGCCCTAGAAGGAAACCCCTCACTATATATGAGGGAATTGTATTGCATCTATGTATATCTGTATTCTGAGTGAGGAAGAGAGAGGAGATTGAGAGCGAAGAGGGTGTTACAGCAGATCTGTTGTAGGTTGTATCTCTTCAGTTTACTGGATAATATAAAAGGAAGGACTGGTTGTTTCTTCGTTGAAGTAGCCCAAACTAGGTGAACCATATATATCTGTGTCTCTCTTGTTTTATGTGTTTTTTGTGTTTATATTTCTGCAATATTTTATGTGTTCCATTGCTCTATAATATATAATTTTCTAACAACTGGTATCAGAGCCGAAGGTCTATTTGGTTGATAAACTCGTAGGAGAGAAGGGTTCCTGGTTCGAGTGGGAGTAATGGCGGAAGATGGTAGGTTTATGGTTGAAAAATTCAACGGCCAAAACTACCAGTTGTGGAAGATGCAGATGGAAGATTATTTGTATCAAAGAGATCTGTACCTACCATTGAGTGGAAAGACAAAGAAGCCGATGAGTATGATAGAAAAAAAATGGGATATTCTAGACAGAAAGGCACTTGGAACAATACGGCTGTGCATGGCAAAGTTGGTAGCATTTAATATTTCTAAGGAAATGACAATAAATGGTTTAATGTCGGCATTGGCCAAACTATATGAAAAACCCTCGACCTCATATAAGGTATTTCTTATTAAGTGTTTATTTAATATGGAGATGTCAGAAGGTGGTTCTGTTGTAGACCATTTAAATGATTTTAATACAGTTACAAGTCAGTTGAGTTTTGAAGGGGTAAATTTTGATGATGAAGTTAGGGCTCTGTTATTTCTGTGCTCATTGCCAGAAAGTTGGAATGGTTTAGTTATGGCCATTAGTAACTCTGTCTCTGGATCTAGTACTTTAAAGCTTGATGATGTTTTTGGTGCAATCTGTTAGCCGGATAAATCGTTCTTGCAGACAAGACCGATCTCCCTAATATCAACAAATATCTAGCGACAAGCAGAACAAGCAAATCTACCTTTCTCTAAATATATTGCGATTTATAAATAAAAACCAAAAGGTGTTTTAGACCCTACCTTAAGTCCAACGATAGTTTGTGGCAGCCACACTTCAACCATCCAAATGAGTTTCCTTTTGAGAACCTGCAATCATAAACAAGCACACATCAAATAACACCTGCATAGCTAATATAATAAATCATATTCATCATGGTGATCAAGGAATCCATGAAATAAACCATAAAAGACAGCTTATTGAGAAAAATAAACTTGATTGTATTAACTTTGAACAAAGAAGAATTTTACAACCTTTGGTGCCTTGACGTTGTACAAGCTCCTCCCAGGGTCTAGACAAGAATCTCCTCTACTTTGACAAGCCTCACACTCTTTCCAATGAGATCAAAAGGTATGTAATCTCTCCTCTCAAGTTCAATTAGGAAGACTAAATTCCAACAGCATTTACCCTAAAAAATATTTAACTTTCAACCTCCTCAGTAACCAACCCAATGCCTCATTTTATAGTGCAAAGGAAGGAAGTTATAGGTCCACCTATGAAGGTATAGAGTCCTCCTTCAAAGGGATAAGGTCCTCACATCAAGGGGTTAGCTCCTTTAGGTATGGGATGCATGCACCTTAAAGGAGCGAACTTTCCACCTCAAGATTCCCTCTAGAAGCTTCCAAAAATAACCCAAAGTGAGTTTTTGAGAATGTACTTTCTCCTTTTTGACTTTTACATGGGTCCGCACCCATTACATAGAAACAGAGCGGTCAGGTACGCAGGGGACACGACCAGTGGGTGCGGGACCACAGGTAATGCTAGGAGAAAGTGTGGAACCAGAGTTTTAGAGATTTTTAAGGGCTTTCTCTCATTTTTCAAGGCTTGACATGAAGAACTAAGGTTTAAGAATTGCAAAGGAGGAAAGTATGAGTGGTGATAGACTCACACTGATTGCGGAATGTCATGGTGACAATATTTTGTGCAACAGATTGCCCCTTAAAGTGCGAAGTCTGTAATAGATGAGGATAGTATTTGTCATCTAAGAAGAGTGAAGTAATTTATCATTTCAAAGATCATCTTGTGGACACGCTGGTTGGAACCTATAAAAACATTCAATACAAAATATATATGTGTGATCATATTATCGCTGAGGTAGGCATTCCCATACTCAGATCAAAACTGACTAGAAAACTAACTAAACTGCTCTGATATAGGAATTATCTTGTAATACATCACAAGTATAGACATATGTAGACACAGTATGGGCACAGCCATCTGTTTATGAATAGTCCACTATATAATGAATAAAAAAATTCCTCACAGCCTAGATGGTGGAAACTAGATCCAGGGTCTTGATTTCTGCTTCCTGAACTAGTATGATTCTATCCATGTGAATGAATGTTTCGAAGTCGAACATGGTAGAAACCACTTGATTACCAGTCAATGATGTGAACTGTTAACAAGTGTGAGATAAACCACCAGTAATGTCAATGTGTTATATACCTAGGGGGGATAATATGGGGTACCAAGGGAGGTACCCAAGGTAATAATGTAATAATGGGATGGGCCATAGTAATAAATAAGGTGGTTAACCCATGTCATGTAAGGGACCACAAGTAGTTAATAATAATGTAATGGGCCCATGGTATTAGTTGATGGTATGAGGGAACCATGGTAATGATGCATGGTATTGTATGTATGAGGCCTATATAGAGGCTAGAGACTCCACATGGAGAGATATGAAGTGAAGGATTATTGTATGAACAAGCATATGGCTTGTGGAGTGTTCTCCTTCCTTAAGGAGTGAATGTATGGTGTTGCCCTACCTTAAGGGTTTTGAGATTAATAAAGAAGCATTTATCTATATTTGATCTTGTTATTCTTGGGTTATCTCTATTATCATAATATTTATGGGTCAGATCTACAACACAATGGCTCTCAAAGTACTCAGTACAATCCATGAAATGTGAATATATGAGCTGATGTCGAACATGTCACGGAATCCTTTGATCGAAGGTCAATGATACAACCTGTCGTCGAAGGCGAGAAACTTACCATTGAGGCATGCAGATTCCAATGTACTGACAATTTCTAGATCATCTTTCTAGATAATGAGCTGAAGTCGATAGAAAGTGATCCGTCGTAGGCAAGCCCACAACACGAAATCATGGATCAAGTTTGAAGAAATATATTAGGCAAGGACTAACTCAGGGATGGTCAAGATGGATGACAGATATTTTGCGGATGAATGGTTTATTTGAATTGACCTCTTGAACACATAACGACACTGCAGATGGTTTGGTGACAATTGACCCAAAGCTAATACCCAGAAACTGAGTGAAGACTTTCAATATGGTTTGATTAACTATTAGGCAAAGGATTTCCCAACCCAGGTGAACAAAAAGTGTCATGTTCAAGAGTGATTGAATGCTTTTCTGAGACACAAAGTATAACAAACAGGTTCATTTTTCTCTCTTTTCCCCCACCATTTCTGGCAAGTACCTCTTTATTTTTGACAAGCTTGAGGAGGATAACATTTGCTTGATTATAAGCTCACCCTTCGGATGAGTCCAACTTAGTTTAAAATTCGAACCCTAAGAAGGAGTGGTTCGTTCCTGTTTGAAATTGAACAGGTCCTTTACTATTAAATTTTAACGAGTCCAGTATAAGAGAAACTTGGCGTTTTTCAGTTTTAAGGAGTCAAAAGAAAAACTTAAGAAAACTCCATGGTTGTCCTTTTTCATAAATTTGTGTCTCCCAAGCCTGAAAAGGTATAAAATAATACTTGAGAAAACCACTTGACCATTACGATCAAGGAGTACTTTTCATAATTAGTGTCTCTGATCTGAAAAAGTAAAAAACCGATCAATGACACATCATTTTATAACCAATATCAAACCTGAAACGACAAAAGTCCAGCAATCTTTTCATGTTTATGCGGTTAGAAAAGAGCTGTAAGTGGACCGTCCTTCTAATTTCATTTTAACAAGATTAAAAAGAAAAACTCAGCAATCTTTTCATATTTTACGAGTCATAAAAGAGCTTAAAGAGGACTCTAAAGTTTTTTGTTGAAAATGATCAATTTTCCCTGAAAAAGCTGATATTCTGCACAAAAACTCAAACATTACTCATACCTGTTTAAAATAAATAAAAATGCATCAAAAAGTTACCTTTTTAAAGTGAAAAATAAAAAAATTCAAAATTCATTTATTCAAAAAATATTATAAAAAGGACTTTTGTAAATTCATTTTTATCGTTTGACTTCAGAGTGAGAAAAGAGAGCTTTTGGGTAAGAAACTTCTTGTGAAGATTGCGGAAAATCCATCTGTTGGAAATGAAAACCGTCACATCTAGGTAATCCACATCACTTTAATCTTGCATTTCAACTGTTTGAATTTTGATTTTAGGCTTCCATTTTGATTTTCTAGAGAAAAATTAGTTTAAAAGACGCTTGCGGGGGTCCGCAGGCACATGATGCGAAACTTGCGGACCTCGGCTTTTTCCTACAAAGGAAAGAGCCAGGGGCCCGCACCTTCTGCTTGGGAAGAGTGCGGACCTACGCACTGTCCCTAACTAGAGAGTGCGGACCCCGCGACATAGGTTTTAAAACTTCAATTTTTTCATTTCCGCCAAAAACATTGTGAACTAAAATGTTCTAATCCACCTTTATACAATGTAGGATATACACAATGCTCATTTGGAGGGAACTGGAACAGCTGCAATTAATCATCAACCATCAATAGATGCATTGAGGGCATGCAGGCTATTTAAATTCTGGGCCATACTTGGCATGAGGGCCCAAGTAGACTTTTTGTAGTGGCTGGTGGACAGATGGAATATACAGAACTAGTGTTTCATTATTGGTGGCCACCGGCTTGAAATGGAGTTAGAGGACATTTACTTCTTGACTAGTTTTCCCAAGAGAGGTGAACAATTATCTCTATTCAGGACTAGGCCAGGTGGCCAGTCTGTCGATAGTCTTCGACTAGAGTTTTGTAATGACCAAACAAAGGACAAAGGGATTGATATCAAACTATCTCCCATCTTGAACTCAAAGTGATTGCATTTACTGTCACCAGACTCTGTGGAAGCACAACGCTGCATGTAGCTACCGAATCCCAAATGCGAACGAAAGTAGACTGTTATCGAGGCACCATCTTCAACTGGTGCGAAGCTGTGTTGGCGAATGTAAAAGGCCAACTAACTATAGCAAAGAATGGGCAACTTAAAAACTTTGGATATGGTTTCTTAGTTGTGAGCTTTGGTCTAGAGAGGGTCCCGATGTTGGTCCCACAGCAGCTTGTCGTTGGAGTTGGACATCCCCGAGAACATAAGCTAATGCGCTGGGTTACAGTTATGGCCCGTCATCCTGAGGAGGGTTCAGAGGTTGTTCGATTTCCTCCTGAGTATTTCCGTTGGTTAGAGAACTAAATTTTCGCGATTCAAGATTTTCCTTATGCTGGGATGGATTATCGTGGTGATCCAGACATGACTCTTCCACCAGAAGAGCAATGGGATGACTCAGGTAAAATCATTCTCAACATTTTCTAAGTTTTAATTTTTTTTGTTTTTAAATCGTCCAAAACTAATAGTAAAAAGTTTCAAATGCAAATGTGGGTCCACGGCGACCAACCACTCTCCAGCCCTATGAGAGGAGACACCCAGCTACAGTGGTACTGGCCCCATAGGACGAATCTATAGAGACCTTGACCGAATTGGAAAATCATCTAGAGCATTTGACAGTAGATATTCCAGAGACTAGCATAGATGATATTCCACTTAGGTTACATCACTATGTGATTGGGGTCCCAGGACCTTTCAGGAGGTTCCTTTGTAGGGTGGCTCGAGCAGTGGTTTCTTATCGTGATCATCATCAATGATAGGATGATCACTTTTGTAGACTTGATACGACATTTTTGCTTTTTGTACTATCATTTTTGCCGATCATAAGGTGTTTTTAAACCTATGATCGAAGATGATGTATATTTGACACACTTCTATGCTATGCTATATCACTATTACTGGCTATCTTGTAAAACATGTTATGGAATGTTTTTAAATTTACTGTTTGATTATTACAAATGTCTATTTAACATTCGAGAAGCAATTGCATCTACTAATGTATTTAAATATCTTGGAATATACTGATATTCAATGTAGACAAATTCACGTTCCAAGAGACAAACTCTCAAAAATAATCTTAATAACACTGGATTTATAATGGCATAAACTCTATTAAGCTACAATACAATGAGTTCAGATTCTAACCTAACAATCAAACTCTGAATCCCAAATGAAATGGATTCAGATAATAACTCAATCACTGCACTATACTCTGCAATGTTGTTTGTTGTTTGACCGAGGCTTACCCCATGCATAGATACCAACTCATCAGTGTGTGAATATATAATCCAAGATGCGGAATAAATGTTCCGTGTATAACGACAAGCACCATCAGCAAAACCAATGTATGTTTGAAGAGACGTGGACATCTGCAATATGAAGAGTAAAATCAAGATAAGCAGGAATAATGATAAAAACACTCTCTAAACTAAGCACACTTTTCTAATCTAAAACACACCAGCTAGAAAGAAACTAATCTAACTAAAATCTCCACACCTAGATTTAAGCATAATATCTCTTCAGATAAAGACCATTTCTGGGTTTACCCAAAGAGACACCGTCAAAATCAACCAATTCATAGGCCCCTTTTGCTAGCTTTCGCTTAACAACATAAGGACCATGCCACATAGATACAAATTTTCCAGCCCCTAGCTTATCGTTTTCTTGATCGTATAGTAAGACTAGGTCTCCTTCCGAAAAATTACGAGGTGTAACATTTCGATCGTATTGAGCTTTAATTCGTTTGGCATGAGTTTCGATTGCTAATGCAGCATCACGTCGATTCTCATCTAGCTGAGCTAAGTACAACAAATGTTTCTCCTCTTCGGAAGTGGCTGGGAGTAACTCTATGGCTATTTGCAATGACGGAATTTCGCATTCAATGGGTAACACAGCTTCCAGACCATAAACCAGTTGAAAAGGAGTGAAACCAGTTGATAATTTTACTGAGGTTTGATATGCCCAAAGCGCTGAAAATAACATGTTATGCCAATTCGACCTATGAATACCAATGATTCGTCAAATCATAATGACTAGAACTTTGTTGATGGCCTCAACCAGACCATTAGCCTGCGGGTAATATGGGGTAGAACTATCATGATGCAGGCCAAGTTGATCTGTTAGTTCAGTCATCATGATGTTTCGAAAATGACTCCCATGATCAGTAATAATCGCTTAAGGAACACCGAATCTAGTAATTATATGATTGAAAACGAAAATTGTAGCATTTTTTCCATCTACTGAAAATGTAGGCATCGCCTTGGCCCACTTAGTAAAATAATCTATCACAAGGATGATATACGCATGCCCCTTGGCCGAGTGAGGGTTACATGTAATAAAGTCGATACCCCACTTTGCAAAAGGGTCGACGACAATTAGAGGGTGGAGAGGAGTAGGTGGAACACGCATTTTCGATCAAAAATTTGATAATTGTGGCATTTTCGGACCACATAAATACAATCTTTAAATAAAGACGGCCAAAAATAGCCAGCGCGGAATATCTTTTGGGTTGTGGCATACCCAGATATATGACTGCCACATGCTCCAGAGTGATAGTCATTTAGAACCTTTTCAGCTTCTTCATGAGTTAAACAACGTCGGAAAACAGAATCTGCCCCATGACGATAGAGTGTATATCCAATAACTTTGTAACGTTGGGATTGGAATCGTATTTTTTGTCGCTGAGATTGTAAAATTTCAGGCCGAAAAGATTGGGTTTGTAGATAAACAATGATATCTCCATACCATGGATCAAGAGTACTGATAAGAAACAAGGATTCGTCCGCAATGGGCTCTTCCACCACAATTTCAGTATCAACACACGGGAAGTCACACATTAGTTCCGCAAATACCAAAGATTTCTTTGACTTGGATTTTTCAAATTCCAAGTCAAGTTCCTGCAGGATAACAATCAATTTGGAATACTTGCCCCCTAGCAATTGTTTGGTCAAAATATAGATCATAGGGTTACAGTAAGAAATTATGGTAGTTTTGCATAGTAAGATGTAATGACGAAATCTTTGGACAGCTTAAACAGCTGCCAAGGCCAATTTCTCAGCATGCGAATATTTAAGCTCAGTCGAATTCAAAGTTAGACTAAGATATTAAATCACATGTTCACTATTGAATTCATCTTCCTGAACTAAAACCATTCCGATGGTGGAATGAGAAGCGGCGAGGTACAAGAAGTAATCATGGTTGTAGTTGGGAGGATGCAATAACGGTGCATGGGTCAATGCGTGTTTAAGTGCATCAAAAGATTTTTCAATTATTTCATCCAAAAAGAATGGAGTATTCTGTTTCAACAACCTGGTAAAACCCTTTGTTATCTCGGCGTAGTTAGGAATGAAACGACGTAAAAAGTTTGCTTTCCCTTGCAAACTTTCGAGTTGGCGAAGAGTCGAAGGAGGAGGCAATTTGACAATAGCTTCAACCTTCGAGGGATCGACACGAATGCCAGCTTTTGAAACAACGAATCCCAGTAAACAACTCGTTTCTATACAGAAAACACATTTGTGTGGATTCAACCTAATTCGATAATGCCTACATCTCATAAAGATTGCTCGTAAATGAATGAGATGATCAGCTCTATGTAATGAATGGGAAAGTAAAACATCGAGATAGGGCTACACAATGTGCTTGATGTCATGAAATGCGTAAGACATAGCTCTTTGAAAAGTTTCTCTGGTGTTCTTTAATCCAAAAGGTAATTTTCAATAAGCAAGCGTCCCCCATGGACAAATGAAAGCCGTTTTTGGTTGATCAGCAGGGAGTATGTTAATTTGATTGTAACCAGAAAAACCATCCATAAAGGAGAAAATTTCACTACTGGCACAATCATCAATGATTTGATCAATATAGGGAGTTGGATAATTGTCTTTGGGACAAGCTCGATTAATATCCCTATAATCGATACATATTCTTATCGTTCCTTGCTTTTTGTTAACAAGAACAATATTTGATACCCAATCCATTAAGGGAATTGGATAAATGAAACCTGCTTTAAGTAATTTCTCAACTTCTGCTTTAATAGCAGCAACTTTTCGTGGATGTATCTAATGCAAATGTTGCCGGACAGGTTTAGCATCCAGGTAAGTTTTGATTTCATGAACAACAATTGCTGGATCGATTCCTGGCATCTCTTTGTATGACCAGGCAAACACGTCACGGAATTCTTGAAATAGGGATTTATAAGTTTGGAGTTCATTTTCCATACATGAAGCACCTATATGAATGTTTTCAATAGTTCCAGGTTTAACTGAAATGTCAATAGGAACCATTCGAGAAATATTTCCCAAATTTAACTCAGAATCAGGATGTTGCAATGGATTCTATGGTTCTTTGACATAATGTTAGGCCCCTATACTACTAATGTAACCCCTTATTGTTATTAGTACAACCCACTTATTATATTGATGTACCCATGTAGTGCCCATATTGTTACTATTGTGCCCCATAGAAGCCCACTATTATTATTATTGTGCCCTTCCATTATTATTGTTATGTCGGCTCTGATTATGTTATGACCCCTTAGACTCCTATATATAGAAAGGAGGTCTTTTCATTTGTATCATCCAAGAATTGTTCATTTATGTAATGTAAAGGAGGTTTCCCCCTCGAAGAGGCTAAATTCTAAGGCGTTGATCTATCTTTTCTATCTTTTCTTGAGCTAGTTTCATAACATTTGGTATCAGAGCTTTGGATTCTAGGGTTTCGCTGCTCCAAACAGGTCATCATGGAATTTTCACTATAACTTTTTTTCTGTGACGTTTCAAAAGTTAAAAAAAAACCCATTTGAGAAGAAATCACACTGAACCTCGGTTCCGAATTTCAGAGCTTTTCGCGCTATATTTGCGGAGATATGATCTGAGGAAGTTGGTCTTTTTGCAGACTCCTGAATTACATTCCAAACAGGTGACCTGGGGAAAATCATCATAACTTTCTCTCTGAGCATCGGATTGAAATTTCGTAAGAAGGTATAGAAAGAGAACAGACTGTAGTTTCTTGTAGATATGTTTCAGAGCCAAAGGTTAAAACAGTGACACGTGGCACTTCATACAAGTTTTCTCTTCTGGAAAGGTCTATAATCAGGTCATATTGGGAGATTGTGCATAACTTTCTTGTAGAATCCAATTTGGATCATACTAGTGGCATTGGAAAGAGGACATAGAAGGATACTACAGGTCGCAATTTCAGATCTTAAGAATCTGAAAGTATAGAGTTACAGTCATTTCAAGATCGAGCTCCTAAAATCAAGAAAAAACAAGATGAGGAAGTTTGATGGCAAGGATCCGATAAATTGGATACTTCAGATGGAGCAATATTTTGATCTACATGGTGTACCACTATTAAAAAAGGTATGTATTGCATCTTCATATTTTGAACCGGATCAATTTTTATGGTATGAAGGGCTTTGTTCTCATTAACAACTTGTTACGTGGTCAATTTTCACGGAGAAAATGATAGCACATTATGATGATACAAAGAGCAACACCTTTTTTAGAGTAACACCAAAACAATTGGAAAGAGTAAAAGGGCTTTGTGACATAGTGGAAAGAAAAATTATGGAAACCAGGAAGCATACCCCTCACAACTATAAAGATGGAAGTGTTTTTCTCCTAGCCTTCTAAAACCTACAAGGGTTACACCACAACAATTGGAAGAAAAAAGAGAAAAAGGGCTTTGTTACAATTGTGATAGCAAATGCACTAAAGGTCATAAGTGTGCTGAGAAGAAATTATTTTACATAGAATATGAAGAGGAAGAAGAAAAGGATCAAGAAACATCAAAATAAGAATATATACGCCAGGACCCCACCCCAGAGAAAGAAGAAATGAATCAGACCATATCTTGTAAAGCATTGGAAAGAATTACCACTCCTCAAACTCCCAAGATAGAAGGACATATCAAGAAGAAAAAGGTGCAAGAAGTGAAAGATCACATCAAGAAAGAAGAAATGAATCCAACCATATCTAGTAATTCATTGGTCGAAATTACCACTCCTCAAACTATCAGGATAAAAGGACATATCAAGAAGATTAATGTTCAAGAAGTTAAAGATCACATCGAGCGTCAAGAAATGAATCCAACCATATCTTGTAAAGGATTGGAAGAAATTACCACTCCTCAAACACTATAGATAGAAGGAAATATCAAGACGAAAAAGGTTCAAGCAATGAAATATCACATCGAGCATCAACAACAAGTTCTCCAACTTTTAAAGGATAACACCACTTTGGTGCAAAATGAAACGAAACAACAGGTAGATCAACATCGTAGTGAAAAATGTTTTGATGTAGGTGATTGGGTATTTTTACTGCTACATCTCAAGCAAGCTATTTATGAAAAGTAAATGTTGGCAATACTACATGCACTTAAAAAATGGCGACCTTACCGAATGGGAAGACTCTTCAAGGATAAGGATGTGGAAGCATTGTTTTGTGCTATTTCTATTATCCAACCAAATTGGATAAACGAAGCAAGGGATGAATGGAAGAAGGATGAAGATATATGGCCACTTATTCAAAAGTTGCAAAAGATCCCAATTCAAACAATATTTCTAGAAATTGAAGAGGAAGGAAAAATCATATTGGAACCTGGAGCAGTCATAGAAACAAGAACTCGACAGCTACGAAATCGATCAATTTCAGAGTGTCTCATCAAGTGGAAGAACTTACCCGCTGAAGATTCCACATGGGAGGACAAGAATTTTATACAGAAGCATCAAGAACTACTCAAGCATTGAGGACAACGCTTTTTGAAGGAGAGGGGCATGTTACGCCCCTATACTACTAGTGTAACCCCTTATTGTTATTAGTACAACCCACTTATTATATTGATGTACCCATGTAGTGCCCATATTGTTACTATTGTGCCCCATAGAAGCCCACTATTGTTATTATTGTGCCCTTCCATTATTATTGCTATGTCGGCTCTGATTATGTTATGACCCCTTAGACTCCTATATATAAAAAGGAGGTCTTTTCATTTGTATCATCCAAGAATTGTTCATTTATGTAATGTAAAGGAGGTTGCCCCCTCGAAGAGGTTGAATTCTAAGGCGTTGATCTATCTTTTCTATCTTTTCTTGACCTGGTTTCATAACACATAATCAGTAGTAAAAATAGATGAAAAATCATTTTCAAAATGATCAAGCTCAGGTAAAAACGAAGATCGATGATGAAGATCTTCCCATGGTAAATCATCAACAGACAAAATTTCACGAATCTGCTCATCAGTATGAACAAGCTTGGAAAACGTTGTTGAACCTGAGGTTGATATTGAAAGTGATTCTCCATGGACCACATCCATTAAATCAATTTCGATTGAATAAGGGTCGGAAAACGAATGTACAGCCTGATATGCAACTTCATAGGGACTCAAAGGCATTGCATCACCAAATGAATCCACCTCAGACTCGAAAGGTATGATCCAAGGATCATCCAAAACAATAGTGTTTGATGAAACCATATGAATGGTTGCAGTAGAAAGAGATACATTTGGAGGAGAAAAGGAAACAGTTCCTAGTAAACCAGAATCTTTAACTAATCCTACCCCAGCATCCTTATAAGGGATAGTTGTTTTGCCAACATGTTGGATACTTTCAGAAGAGCCTGGGTCGGATGAAAAGTAAGTCAGCTGGTCTATGGTTACGATCGTTCCATTATGAGGAAACTTTAGAAGGTGAAAGACCGATGAAACAATAGCAGTCATAACATAAGACCAACAACGACCCAAGAGAAGGTTGTAATCTAGAGGGGCATCAACCACTTCCACATCTAGATTAACAGTTTTGCCTTCAACCCCTATAGGTAAATCCTATAGAATGCCAAAAGGATGGAACCCACAGCCATCAAAAGCCTTTAGAATCGTCAGGGATTGATTGAGTGTAGAAGAACCAAGCGATCTCCAACATTGGATTGACAAAATACACGTAGAAGCTCCCTCATCAATTACAGTCCTAAAACAAGGACTGTTTTTGACTAACACTGGAATCTGGAAAGCCATTTGATGAGGTAGGCGAGGCGTACTATTTTCTAAATCAAAGATTATAAGGTTCAAGTCCTAAATATCAACAACTCCTATGGCCGACAATAGCAATCTACGCTGTGCTGGGCATGATTGCAGCACCTCCAAAGCCAACATTGTTGAAGGGGAAATAGCTAAGTCTTCAACAATGTTATAATTCTGAGCAGCTCTCGCGTGCGGATTGAAAGCTGACTTTCAAAGTATACCTTTAGCAGGCAGTTTGATTACTAAGTCTGGGTTAGGTTTCTCAATCTGTAGCAGATCAAAACCAGGAGTTGAAGTTGACGGGTTTGAATTAGAAGATTCTATTTCCTTACCACCAACAGGACTTTTACTACCATAATCTGGCGATTTCATTGCAATCCTAACATGGGACATCATCATTATGGGTTCTTCCGAGGCACTTGAGGAAGAACCGATCATCTTACTATCTTGACTAGGAAAAGGATCCTTCAAGACAGTAGGCATTTGAGAACCTTTGATGATTTTCACAACCTCAGTGCGATGAGGGTAGTCTCTTGTAAAATGCTCTTCATCACAAATGAGACAAGGATAGCGAGGTTTACGTTTCTCGTCAATAGATTCAGTTTTATCTGATTTCTCTTTCGAATTTTGTTTATTTTTCTTCTTCTCTTTCTTTTTATCGCCGGATTTTGATTTAGCCGTAGATGATTCTACGACATGAATATCGGTGGGAATTTCAGCGGAAGAGTCTCCTATCAGGGAATTTGGTAAAGTTATAATAGGAGAAGAATTCTTTAAAGATTTCTTCTTACTTTTGGTGTTAACTGAACCAATCATACAATCAGCGGCATGAGACCCTCAAGGAGTTGCAGTTATTTGATTTTGTTTTGGAAGGTCGGGGATGTTTTCATGTAAAGTACCTAACTGCGTATAAACGAGGTCAAGGTATTGAGCTTGAGCAATTACGTGCTCCTCAGTAACAACTCCTGCCTTAGCTACATCCTCAGTGATTTTAGGTAATAATGATTTAACAAACCATTCTGCTAAAATTTGATCTGGAATAAAAACTTTCACTAAACATCGTCGATGTCACCATTCATGAATATGCTCTGAAATATATGTGGACGTTGATTGTTTTAATGAAGTTAATAATTCCGTGCAATTGTCATATCTGACAGGCAACTGAAAATGAGTTAAGAACGAAGTGGCTAATTGACTAAAATTATAAAAAGAGGCTCGCGGTAACTCAATGTACCACTTGGTTGCAAGACCAATCAGAGTACGTTGAAAAATACGTAAGCGAATTGAATCATCTATATTGGAATTAGATGCAAACTAGAGGTGATAAGTCATCACATGGTTTGACGGGTCCTCTCCTGATTTACCTTCAAAGTTTGGGATATCACTAGGCAACTTATTCGGCATTGGCGGCTAAAACGGAAGATAATACACGGATCATTTGTAAGGCGTGACAAATCAAGCAAGTCCAAAGTTGCAATAAACGGTAACTGATGATTAGGGTCACGAAAACCTAGGGTCATAAGACTAGCCACAGGAGGAGGATATCCACGATAACTTGGAATTGGAATTAAATTTGGGATATTATATCCTCCCGAAAAACCAGGATTAACTGGACCGTACTAGGGTTGTTGAGGTTGCTGATAAGTATATCCAGGGTACGGTTGATACTGGTAAACTAGGCTTTGCATAGCAGGACTGAATTGGTACTATCCCTGGTACGGTTGATAAGTGAATTATGGTTGACTTATGACAACTGTACTTGGAACAGGTTGTCCTACAGGCATCTGCACTAAAGTCTGAATTGTGGGTCCAGACTGAGCTAAAGATGCTTGAGGAGTTGATGCATGAACAGTAGAAACCGGAGTTGTCGATACTCCAGAAGTAGGTGGGGTAGATTGCACAGAAGCTGCAGTAGTTGCAGCAGTTGTTTGAGGCAGAGTTCGAGGTGAACTAGGCCCAGGCTGATGAGCTACACTAGGTGTAGAAGTTTGAATAGTAGATTGGAAAGGTTGCTGGGTTGAACCAGAAACCAAAGGTTGTCCAAATTGAGATGACAACTGCACATTAGGTTGCAAAATCTATTGAGATTGAGATGGATCCCACACCATGTTCATTCCAGGGTATGGACCCATACAAGGTTGAGCATATTGAGGACGATAACCTGGTTGAGGGTAGGGCTGATAATTCAAAGGTACATTTCCAACTCCTTGTACAAATGATTTTCCAGAAGTTGGTTGGAAACCTTGGGTTGGGTACTAACCTTGAGGTTGATAACCTTGAGGCACGTACTGAAATTGGGGTTGATCTTGAGGTATATATTGATACTAGGGTTGACATTGAGGTATACACTGAGTCTTGGGTTGACCTTGAGGAATGTACTGTCCCGAAGGAATGTACTGTCCTTGAGGTTGCCCCCGAGGTGGTAATTGAGTACCTTGAGGTTGCCCCCAGGTGATAATTGAGTACCTTAAGGTTGCCCCCCAGGTGGTAACTGACTACCTTGAGGTTGTGGATTTGGAATAGTACCAGACATCATAAGAATTTCTTCTACGCTCAATGGTTTAGTTCCGTTATTAGCAGTTGCTAGCCCATGTTCAATGGGTTGAGGAGATGCTCCTGAAAAGGTACCAGTGAGTGACTGATACCCAGAAGGAACAGAAGGATCGCCATATAAAAATGCTTTCGGAGATTGGGAAAACATGGATGACTGTCTCGACATATTCAAAGGAGGATAATAACCTCTAGGCATTGGATGAAAAGGAATTCGAGGTGGTGAAAAACTAAGACCCGGATTTTCTAAAAAGTTGGTCAATGAGACATACCAAGCGTCCCTCCTAGGTGGACTGTAGAAAATTGATTCATGCTCCCTAAGTTCTAAAGTTGGTTGATTTTCAGGGAGACTTATATCTTCCTCTGGACTAACAAGTTCTTCAATAGAAATGAGTCCCGAAGGAAGATTTTGGGTAATGATCCTTCCTACCCTGGGTGAACCAGTACCACTAGAAGTTGGAGAAGTAAATCCTGAGGATGAAGTAGCAGCAGATTCAATTTCAGGCTCAAAAATTTTTGGTTCTTCAGCTAATTCACTAGTAGAAGATATACTACCAGTAACTTCGGAAAATGAAATTGGTTCAGAAATATACTCTATTGCTTGAACTTGATAATCAGGATGAATAACTAAAGAAGATTCTCTATCTTCTGGTGACCCAACTCTACTGTCACTAGGAGTTACAAGAGCTCGTAGCCCTTCAAGCTGGCTTGGTGAATACTCAGGAGGTTGCCCCCGAAGTCTACGGGATTGTCTCGGTAATTCAACCACGATTAAAAATTTTAATTACTTCACACGCAAACAAATAAAATCTCAATAAAACCACCTAACATCTCTAAAGAAACAAACAATTGAATCACACGCCTAAAAATCTAGGAGTTCAAACCACACACAAACAGTAACTTTCCGTACCAAAAACAATAGTTGGCGATGAAATCCAATGTCGCAGAATTCAATACAGAAATGGCGGTTGGAGCAGTTACCCCAACAACCTGCTTAATGAAACAGACTGGCACAAGTTTCTTCACAAAACCCTCTCGAGTGAAGAGAACCCCCCAAAGAGTCCAAGCGAGTCTAGTCGACGTCTGCTCCAAGTACAGTGGGATCTTCCCTCCACCGTCACCTTAGGAAAGAATCCTATAGATTATGGTCACTATGGTTACCAGCAGAGACAAATATACCTGGGGGAACAGTCTACGATCTGATACACATGCAACGACAGAGTAACAAAGCTCAATCCCCTTGAAGGCTCCTTGACATAATCCAAGGTTTACCAACAAGTTACCCCAGGCTCCTCGACAATGGTCAATCCGAAGTTTACCATTTTTAATACGTATATATCTTCTATTGTTCCCAATGAGGAAGGATTGATTACCTCACTGGTTCAGATATGATCTCGTGCTTGACTCCTTTAAGAGGAGCTTCCTAGAGCATAGATGTAACAATTGGAATTTATTTCCTATCGCAATATATAGCTACTTGTTTGTTTTAACTATCTTGGAGAGTTAATTACTCCCTACTCCAAGATACTAGCCTAAGCTATGTTGGTGATAAGAGCCCTAGAAATAAAAAGATTGCTAGATCAATTTTACTTTAAGCGTTATTTTTATAGGTTGTTTCTTAAGTTAATATGAATGGAGATGAAACTTTATGGTGTGAAGATTCGACTCCAAAACACTAAAAATGCACCTAAGATGATAAACAATTCTTTTTCTTCAATGAATTTCTAGCTAAAGAAAGAGTTGAGAATGCAATTCTTTGAAAAACAAATCTTTCTTCAACACATAAATGGAAAGAAAAGCTTTTTGTTTTTTCAATAAACTCAAAAACGAGACTACTAATTATGCTCACGGAAAATCTTTTTTCTTTTTCAACACTCAAAAACTACAGAAAACAATTTCTTTCAAAAGAGATTCTAAAATTTCTAGAAAACACTCAAAACTATGAAAAACTATGCTTGAGATCTCAAAATTTCTAAAAACCTAATTGAAGTAAAAGCTTTACAAATTTCTTTTTGAGGATGTTTTACTTAGTTATTCAGCAAACTAAGGACTAATTCATTCAGAATAACAAATTAATCAAAAAACACTCAGTTATGTTTTCTTTTTAAAAAAATGAAATTCAAAAGCTTTCAAACAAGTTCGTTCAAAGCTTTGCTAAGAGAAAAAGAGATCTATTTCTCACTAGAGGAAGATTTCGCAAATCAGTCGGACTCATCAAGAAGACACAAATAACCAGGGTAATATGAGGTTTCTTAGGCCTCTAATCTCTGAGTTACTACAAAGGCCAAGCGAAAATCAAACCAGGCACACAAAACATCTAGAAAATCACCTAAAACCAAAATGCCAATGGAATTCACTTACAAGAATTTTCTGACAGGACACATGCAGATCTGGGCAGAGGCTAAAAACCGTAAACAAATCCTAAGCTTAACTGGATGAAAATATTTTAGGTTTTTGAAAAATTTGACAGGGTCCGCAGGTTTCCGGTGTAACCAAATGCAGTACCGCTCTATGTAGTAAAGTAACAGTGCGGGATGTCCGCACTGTGTTACAAACAGAACATGCGGTCCTCTTTCAAAAACGTGAAAAACAAGAAACAATTCAGAATATAAAACCTACCCAACCCACACACATCAAGAAAAAAACCAGAAATAAGAAAAAGTTTCTCAAGTCAAAGTAAAAGTAAAGGCAAAAAGACCAAAATTCAAGTCCCCAACGGAGTTGCCAATTTGTCGGCCGGATAAATCATTCTTGCGGACAAGACCGATCTCCCTAGTATCAAAAGATATCTAGCAACAAGCAGAACAAGCAAATCTACCTTTCTCTAAATATATTGTGATTTATAAATAAAAACCAAGGGGTGTTTTAGACCCTACCTTAAGTCCAACGCTAGTTTGTGGCAGCCATGCTTCAACCGTCCAAATGAGTTTCCTTTTGAGAACCTGCAATCACAAACAAGCACACATCAAATAACACCTACATAGCTAATATAATAAATCATATTCATCATAGTGATCAAGAAATCCATGAAATAAACCATAAAAAACAACTTATTGAGAAAAATAAACTTGATTGTATTAACTTTGAACAAAGAACTTTACAACCTTTGGTGCCTTGATGTTGTACAAGCTCCTCCCAGGGTCCAGAAAATAATCTCCTCTACTTTGACAAGCCTCACACTCTTCCCAATGAGATCAAAAGGTATGTAATCTCTTCTCTTAACCTCAATTAGGAAGACTAAATTCCAACAACATTTACCCTCAACAATATTCAGCTTTCAACCTCCTCAGCAACCAACCCCATGCCTCATTTTATAGTGTAGAGGAAGGAAGTTACAGGTGCACCTATGAAGGGATAGAGTCCTCCTTCAAAGGGATAAGCTCCTCACATCAAGGGGTTAGCTCCTTTAGGTATGGGATGCATGCACCTTAAAGGAGCGAACTTGCCACCTCAAGATTCCCTCTAGAAGCTTTCAGAAATAACCCAAAGTGAGTTTTTGAGAATGTACTTGTGCCTTTTTTACTTTTACAGGGGTCCGCATTCATTACACAGAAACAGGGCGGTCAGGTACGCAGGGGACATGACCAGTGGGTGCGGGACCACAGGTAATGCTAAGAGAAAGTGTAGAACTAGAGTTTTAGAGATTTTAAGGGCTTTCTCTCATTTTTCAAGTCTTGACATGAAGAACTGAGGTTTAAGACTTGCAAAGGAGGAAAGCATGAGTGGTGATAGACTCACACTGATTACAGAATGTCATGGTGACAATATTTTGTGCAACACAATCCTTAGCAAGGAAATGCAAGGGAAAAGATCCGGTGAGACATCAGGTAATGCTTTGACTGCAAAGACTAGGGGAAGAAAAACAGAAAGAGGAAAGAGCCCAAGATATCGCAGTAAGTCAAGAAAAGGAAAATCCAAGTCCAGATCAAGGATAGTGTGCTGGAAATACAGGAAGAAAGGACACCTGAAGAAATACTGTAGATCTCGAAAAGGAAAATAAGGAGATGCACAGCAAGAAAACAATCATGAAGAAAATGTGACAGATGACGTGTTACAAGATTCTTTGATTCTTTCTTTTGAAAATATTATTGATTCTTGGGTGGTAGATTCAGGGGCCTCATTCCATGCCACACCTGATAAGAAATATTTTCATGACTATGTTCAAGGAGATTTTTGACAAGTCTGTTTGGGTGATGATAAACCCTGTAAAATTGTTGGAATGGGTAAGGTTCTTGTAAAATAGCAGAATGGAAACCAATGGCTACTAAAGGAGGTAAGGCATGTTACAGATCTGAAGAAAAATCTGATTTCAACAAGGCAGTTGGGAGGTGAAGGTTGTGTAACTACTTTCACAGATAAAACCTGGAAGGTCACTAAAGGATCCTTGGTAATAGCGAAAGGAGAAAAGGTTGGTACATTGTATTTATGCAATGGTATTTCTAATTCTATTAATGCGTTAACCTCTACAGGAGAAGATACGACATTGTGGCATCATAGGCTCACGCACATGAGTGAGAAGGGGATGCAGATTTTTCACTCAAGAAATTTGTTGCCAGGTTTGAAGCATGTTGATTTAAAATTTTGTGAGAATTGTGTTTATGGAAAACAAAAGAGAGTCAAATTCCTTAGAGTTGGGAAAGAAAAGAAGAGCGAAAAATTAGAGCTTGTGCATACAGATGTATGGGGACCTTCTATCTCTTGGTGGCTCTTGTTATTATGTTACTTTTATTGATGATGCAACCAAAAAAGACTGGATTTATTGTATTCGAAATAAATCTGATGTATTTGATACTTTCAAGAAATGGAAAGCTTTGGTTGAAAATGAGACAAGGAAAAGGTTGAAGTGTCTCAGATCAGATAATGGAGGTGAATATTGCAGCAAAGAGTTTGATAGGTACTGTTCAGAGAATGGAATTTGCAGAGAGAAGATAGTTCCAGGAACACCACAAGAAAATGGTGTGTCAGAAAGGATGAACAGAACAATCATGGAGCGTGCAAGGTGCATGAGATTGCATGTAGGATTGCCTTTACAATTTTGGGTAGATTCTATAGATATTTTTGTTTGTCTAATAAAGAGAGGGCCTTCAAGTTCCTTGGATGGTGGTAGTCCAGAGGAGGCATGGACAGGTAAAAAGGTAAACTACTCCGTTTTGAAGACTTTTGGTTGTGAAGCCTTTGTCCACATTAACAAAGAAAATAGAACAAAGCTTGAGGCAAAATCAAAGAAATGTACCTTTATTGGATATGGTGTTAATGGTTTTGGTTATAGCTTATATGATTATGAAAATCACAAAATCATTAGGAGCAGAGATGTAATATTCAATGAAAAGGTCTTGTATAAGAATTAGTTGCAGGAAAAGAAACAGGAAAAAGAAAACAAAGAATACATAGTGCTTGACGATATCACAGGAAAAGTGATGGTGCCTAAAAATCATAATGATCAATAGCCAGAACAACAACCATAACAATAACAAGCACTTCAAACACCTGAAAGTGGTGTTAGAAGATCTACCAGAATAAGTAGACCCCATGAATGATACTCTCCCTCATTATATTATGTATTGTTGACTGATTCTGGTGAACCAAAATGTTATGAAGAAGTAGTGCAGGTAGAAACCAGGAAGAAGTGGGAGCAAGCCATGAAAGAAGAGATGAAATCCTTAGCACATAACCAGACTTGGGACTTAGTTAGGTTGCCTGCAGGTAAAACAGCATTGCAGAATAAATGGGTTTACAAGCTGAAGGAAGAAGATGGAGGAAAACAGAGGTACAAAGGTAGACTTGTAGTGAAGGGGTTTGCACAGAAGAAAGGTATTGATTTTGATGAAATATTTTCTCTCGTTGTTAAAATGACTTCAATTAGAACTATTTTAAGTCTAGTAACAGCTGAAGGTTTGCATCTTGAGCAGTTGGATGTAAAGAAAACCTTTCTCCATGAGGATTTGGAGGAAGAGATATATATATGCAGCATCCACAAGGATTTGAGGTAAAAGGGAAGGAGAAACTAGTGTGTAGGTTGAAGAAGAGCTTGTATGGCTTAAAATAGGCTCTAAGGTAGTGGTATCTAAAATTTGACAGGTTTATGTCTGAACAAGGTTATACTAGGTGTCACTTTGATCATTGTGTTTATCTCAAAAGGCAAAATGATGGAAGCTATATTATATTGTTATTGTATGTAGATGACATGCTTGTTGCAAGTTCTAACATGCGGGAGATAAATGTGCTCAAAAGAAAATTGGCAAACTCATTTGCAATGAAGGATTTGGGTGCTGCAAAACAAATCCTTGGTATGAGAATAACTAGAGACAAGAAGAATCACAAATTAACATTCTCTCAAAGTGAGTACATAGAAAAGGTGTCGAAAAGGTTTAATATGGAGAATGCAAAACCAGTTAGTATACCTTTGGCTAGCCATTTCAAATTAAGTAAGGAGCCGTGTCCCAAGACTCGGGAAGAAATGGCTCATATGTCTAAAGTTCCATATGCATCAGTAGTTGGAAGCTTAATGTATGTAATGGTCTACACAAGGCCTGATATTGCACATGCAGTGGGAGTTGTAAGTAGGTACATGAACAATCCAAGAAAAGAACATTGGATGGTGGTGAAGTGGATTCTCAGGTATTTGAGAGGTACCACAAACCAAGAATTATGCTTTGGTGGTTCAAACATTGCTCTACAGGGATATGTTGATGCAGATATGGCGGGTGATAGAGATAATAGGAGGAGCACAACAGGGTATGTGTTTACTGTAGGTGGAACAGCTGTCAGCTAGGTTTCAAAAATCCAAAGTGTTGTTGCACTTTCGACAACAGAAGCAGAGTATGTTGCTGCCATAGAGGCTAGTAAAGAAATGATTTTGTTACAAAGGTTTCTGGATGAATTGGGCAAGAAGCAGGAGTTGGGTAGGTTATACAGTGATAGCCAGAGTGCCATACATCTTGCAAAGAACTCTACATTTCATTCCAAGACTAAATATATACAACTCAAGTACCATTTCATACGGTCAGCATTGGAAGATGGACAATTGAAGCTGGAAAAGATACACACTAGCCAGAATCTTGCAGATATGTTAACAAAAGTTGTAACCAGGGAGAAACTGAGAATATGCTCAGTTTCAATTAGTCTTCAAGTATGATGAAGAAGATTAGAAAAAGCTAGGTCCTTGTCTAGCAAATGAAGCAGTGGTGGAGTTGCTATAATCAGTCTCCAAGTGGGAGATTGTTAGGTGTGGAGCCTGATTATCTTCTGTATTCAAAGGTTTCAACCAGATGTATTCCCTAGGAAGACTGTACACCCCTCCATGCGAGGGGGACTTGTCCCCCCCCGTGGGGGTCTGGGGTGCTAAATCCCCCCCAGCTGGGGGGTCCGAGGGCCAACAGTCCCTTGGTGGGGGTTCAGGGGAAGCGCCCCCGAAGCTAAAAATAGATGTAAAATTGCCTTGTAAAAGTCTAGTAATTTCTAGTCAATCTGGGCCATTCATTAGGCAAATAATCTAATGGTATAAGTTATGTTTAATTTAGGGTTTTTTGTCCTAGAAGGCAACCCCTCACTATATATGAGGGAATTGTATTGCATCTATGTATAGTTATATTCTGAGTGAGGAAGAGAGAGGAGATTGAGAGCAAAGAGGGTGTTACAGCAGATCTGTTGTAGGTTATGTCTCTTTAGTTTACTGGATAATATAAAAGGAAGGACTGGTTGTTTCTCTGTCGATGTAGCCCAAACTGGGTGAACCATGTTGTTGTTGGGAAAAGTATCTAATACGGAATGACCCTATCCCACTCTAAGGGTGATAGTTCCTTAGCAACAATCAAAGCAAAGCTATCTAAGATTTCTTCTTTATGAGATGTAAGAGAGGGGAGAAAGAGATCCACTAACCGATGTCTTCCGCTAATGGTTGATCCAATCTTCTCTCCTTGCTGCTTGCTCCCAGCTCCTTGCTCTTTCACGGGCCCAGCTACACCAAGATCCTGCAAAGTGACAAGAGAGGGAAACTACAAGAAGCATACATTCATAACTGATTCAAGGATTAGAATAAATCAAATACACAAGTATAACAATACATCATTGAGACACATGCATATAGAAGAACCTCAAATGCTTTATTAATGGAAGAAAGTAATGTTCAGGAAGTGATACAACCATAAGAGGCCCAATCCAGCATCACCTTCCCAGCAGAAAGAAATCTCCTCTTCACCTCCTTCAAAGCAAATCACCTCAATAGTTCTAGACTCAAACCAACAGCAATTCTTTACATTCACAAGATTCCAGCCTCCTGATCTCATAGGAGAGAGATCCTTATATAGAGTTTTGGAGAGAGCATGAGTCAGCTTGAGGCTGGTATGAAGCTGACTAGTGTCCTCTCTTACTCCAGTTCTTCTTCAGTTCTTGAGTCCACTTGGAGGTTCTTGCTTCCACTTGGAGTTTTAGAACCTCTTACTCATCACCAGTCGAATTCCTTGATCCAAGTGTCATTTTGGAAGCTTCCTGGGCACTGACACATTGAGGAATGAGACTTCCACTTGTCAAATCTCGCTCGGCGCAGGTAGCCTTTGTTGGAGTTGACATTCAACGCAGGTAGCCGATGGAGCAGTTGACATTCAGCGTAGATGCTCAGTGGAGCAGTTGACATGATCCAGAATTGCCTTGTTTTTGAGTAATTTTCAGTCGAGAACTTATTTGGATTGCTGTGGTTTGTCGGCCTTGTTCCTCTAGGGGTAGGAACAACATGTTTAGGTACTTTGGATCCCTTAGATTATGGACATTTCATGCTTCATGTTGTTAGGCACAAAAATGTCTATAACAGTTGCCCCCTAAAGTATGAGGTCGTTTATCGGGTGAAATGCTTTATCAGGAGGATCCGAAGTTCATTCAGTCGCTGGAAGGTGACCTGTAATAAGATACAATACAATACATTATTTTTCATACTGCGTTCATGATCTAGCTGAGGCGGGTATTCCCATGCTCAGCTTTATAAATACATTTTTCTGTACATAGAACAGACAATCGTCTGATGGTAGACTGATAATTTTCCGCTGAAATTATCATCCTATGAGTAGGATGATCATCTGCTGCACATGTCAATGTCTTTATTTCCTGAATATATATCGCAGCCCGGATGGATGAAACTAGATCCGGGGTCTTCAATCTCGTCCGATCTTCACTCTAAGTACAAGTCGATCCATGTGAGAATTTCTTGGAGTCGAACATGGAAAGACATCGCTTGATTACCAGTCAATGATGTAAACTGTTAACAAGCGCGAGAGGAATCACCGATAATGATGATGACCCTCAAGGTACTGCAGTACAATTCACGTGGTGTGAATAGAGGACTTGGCGTCGAACACCACGCAAAAATCTTTCAGTCGAAGGTCATTGATGTATACCTGTCGCCGGAAGTGAGAAACTTGCCATTGAGGCATGCAAGCTTCAAAGTACTGAGGGGGTGTTCCTAGATCAACTTCTTGGATAATGAGCTGATGTCGACAAGAAGCGATTCGTCAAAGGAGAGCCTTAATGAATCCCACATCAGTGACACGGAATGGAGCTAATGATTGTGATGAAGGTGAAAACGATCTGTGAAATATGATTCAGGGTGGCGGTCATGAACGGGTGAAAGATGATGTATGGCAGTGGATGGGACACGGTTGACTCTTTCTTAACAACATCTCTTGAACATATAACGACACTGATGCGATGGATCGGTAGCATTACCCCAAAAGTGGATGGTATGGCGAGACCATGGTGATGTGACCAGTGAATGGAACAACCCAACCCGATGCGGTACGGAGGAAAAGTGTCATGTTCAAGAGCGACTTGCTACCATTAAAGCTTTGAGTTTCTCCTAATTTTTCCCCAGTCATTTCTGACCAGTACCTCTTTATTTTTGTCAAGCTTGAGGAGGATAACATATGCTTGTTCTATAACCTGCCCTTCGGGCAAGCCCATCGCTATGTTTTAACGAGCCTAGTGATAGGGAAACTCGTTCTCGTCTAGAGACAAGTTTGTCGCTATTTAGTGATTTTAACGAGTCTAGCGACAAAGACAACTCGGTCCTTTTCATTTTTAGAGAGTCTGAAAAGGTACGTAAAGTTAACTCCAAAGGTCCTTTTTCGTCATCTAATCCCTTAAGTCCGAAAAAGTATAAAACAATACAGAAGGGATGAATGTTCGATAGTTTTACCGAGCCGAACTAGGCAAGCGCTCGATCTTTTTGTGCAATAATCCCTCAGGTCCAAAAAGATTAAAATCTAGAGGAGGGATAGCTCTTCCAGTCGCTTTAACGAGCTGGAAGGCCAAAACTCGGCAAACTTTTCATATTTTACGAGTCAGATGAAAAGAGCTCAAAGAAGACTCGTATTTTGAGGAACGAGTGATAAACAGGGATAGCAGCAGATTCCAGGTACAGGTTGGAATTTTCCAATCACGGCAGTGTCACAAGGATGGCTAGGTGAAATCACTCTTCGCAGCTGTTCCTCAAAATAGGTAAACAATCAAATGGAGGTGAACGATCGGCCAAATGAAAAGTGGAGGTGACGGTGTAAACACGACCAGGGCTTTTATGGCAGACAAAGTTTACATACACAATGGTTATTTACCGGGATGGTTTCATTTTTTAAAGAGCTTGAATGCGCCAAAACACTGCTCAAACTTATGTTTATTTTTTAACGAGCATGAACTATGCGCTAAAACTGCTCGGATCTTGCGTTTATTTTTTAACGAGCATGAACTTTATGCTAACACTGCTCGATTATACCAGTCATAAGATAAGAATGTCTCCTCGGAGATCGCTATTTTTTATGGAGCTTCATCTCACCATGCTTTGCTCCGGATCCTTTCGTTATACAAGTTTGGAAACGGCTAATCCTACGAGTTTAAAGGGTTAGACCTACAGGTTTAAAGGGAGGACCTAAAAATTTAAAAAATAAATAGTCGCCCCTTGCTTGCACTCCAAAATGTTTGCATGCCCCCAGGTATAAAATACAATTTCAAGGTTGCCCCTCCTCCTTCTCACCTCTGCTTTTCTTTGGGTGTTCACAGCTACTTGTCGTCTTGCTAGTTCAACTTTCAATAGATTCTTTGCAAGATCGCAAGAGAACAGCTACTTGCGACAAGAGAGTAGCTACTTGCGACAAGAGAAGAACACTACTCAAAGACAAAACATTTGTGTTACTGAGGGAGGCTTACCTCTTTCTTGTTACCCAAAGATTGTTTCATTTGCACAGCAAACAAGACACTTCTTTGGCGATGTCTACCGAAATAGACAACGGTGAGAGACTCCGTCTGTCAACTCACATAACTTTGACAGAAGAATCTTTTTCTAGAATAACCCTCTTCCAGCATGGGCGGGGTACAGACTAGTCATATTCTCCCGCGGAAACCTACCTTATACCTGAGGTTTTCTCTGCCCGAAGCAGACCAGGACGCATGCCCCCTGGGTTCCAGTCACATCTTCCGAATCACTCGCACTCATCGGGAAGAAGGACTGGGGGTGGAGACATTTCTTGATTGAATAGACCATTCAGGGTTGGTATGTGACTATTTGCGATGCGTGATCCCGGAAATGAAAGTTGGTCTATGAGCTTGACCATTCTTCCTTCGTGTGGAAAACACATTACTCTAAAGAGTGAGGAGACTATTGCTCCCATGCAATATATATAGTCTCGTCCAAGGAGTAGGTTATAATCCAAGGGTCCTTGAACGACCATCACGTTCATTTGAACGGCCTTCCCTTTCAATGTAATGGGAACATTGGGGAGGATCCCTAATGGTCGACTGGTTCCTTTATCAAAGCCCGATAGATTTCTCATCTCAGGCAAAAGCGCTGGGGAACCCAGTGCTTTCCATGCAATAGAGGAAAGGATACTCACAGATGCCCCATCATCAATGATAGTGCCGGCCATTACCATTCTGTATATTTGGATGATAATTCTGAATGGTATACTGGCTGGTAACCGGGGTCTGCCTAGTTGGTTCCAGTCAAAGGACACAACTAGGTTGCTTGGTGGTGGGACCGAATACACGGCCGGATATGACCCTAATGATGTTCCTTCCTGCGATAAAGGAATGGGTGCATTGCCCTGATGCTCATCAGACTCGGTGTTGATGAAAAGAATTTGGATGGTGTCATCCTTATTCTCTTCAGTGAGGGTGTCAGCTGAAGATGAATATTCAATGACGGTGTCATTTAAAGATGAAACTTCTGAAGGGAGAACCGGGTCAACTGCCGTTTTGACCTTTGGACTTTCGTCCGGTCTGGATTCAGTAGGTTCATTTT
Source organism: Pinus tabuliformis (assembly GCA_031772625.1). Taxonomy (NCBI): domain Eukaryota; kingdom Viridiplantae; phylum Streptophyta; class Pinopsida; order Pinales; family Pinaceae; genus Pinus; species Pinus tabuliformis. The sequence goes on along the minus strand of CM062808.1, from coordinate 289,053,480 downwards.
CAATGACTGACGCTTCAGCTGACCACTTGAGCGGGCCAGCTGTATTCTCAACCCATGAAGGACTTGGCACGAGTTTTTTGTATCCAGGAGGAAGTCGTAACGGTGAAACCGGACGGTCTTCCAAAACTCTCTTCGCTTCGTCTAAGAAGGGACAACGGTGGATGGCGTGATCGCCTTCACACAGTCTACAGGGGGATCTTGCTCCTCCTCTTTGTCTTGAACCTTCACTTTCGCTGGTTGACGGTAAGCATTCAACATGGCTATCAGAGGTTGATTCTCCCGAACTGTGCAAACGAGGGGACCAGTCCCTTAGTATCCAGGGAATACAGGGACAATCTCTATGGAAGTGGTCTCCTCTACATATGACACATGGTGATTTAGGCCCGGTCTGTGCTGTGTGTGGATTTTTGTCAGATGCCTTTTGCTTTCCCCCAGTCGCCTTAGGCTCCTTCTTCTTCTTCTCTCTCTTCTTCTTCTCCTTCTTCTCCATGGGAGCTTGGCTTTTGCCGGCTCTACCTTGCGAAGAGGAAGGATTGGATGAAGAGTCATAGGAAGTAGAAGGCTGGTGGGCAGCTCTAGACTGATCTAACTGTTGACTCGACTGTTCAGGAAGCGTGGTGTTCTGAACTACACTGGTTGAGAATAGCCAGATTGGCAGGCCAATTGTCAGTCCTGGAAGCGACAATGTGGCCATGTGGGGCGCACCAACTTCTCCCCAAGAGGAGAAGGGACTAGGATTTCCTTCATGGGGAATTCCTTGGTTGGTGTGTTCCATGTTCTCAACCTAAAGATCAACGCAGGAATAGGAGGTGATTATGTTCTGTTTAAAATAAATTTTTGACGACGCTTTAGACACAACTTGCTTTTTCACTTTTAAAGAGTCGAGAAAAAGCTAAAGATGACTCTAGTCTCCTTCGATGTTTTAACGAGCCCGAAGTGACAAATGCTCGGATGGACTTTTTCTGTTATAGAGTCTGAAAAAGGCCAAAAGAAACTGCTCTGGAGTTCTAGGCAGAGGGTGTGCCAAACTTTTCGCAAAACCACAGAATACTTTTTACGGTACGGGTGGTCGATCTTCGTGAATGCTGTGTTCACTGCATTGCGATCAGTAGGGCGGCCGACACGGCTTCCTAAGGATAAAGGTTTTATTCCTATAGGGGTCTCCCAATATATACGTGATGGTACGTGGGAGCACAATCCGTACTAGCGCTATCGTCCCTCAGGAGGAATCACCCACCTTCCACGAGATCGACAGTCACTAGGCTTAATGACGCCGGAACACGTCTCTAACCTGGACCTCTATGTGTTTGCGTTATGTTTCAAAGCGTTGTTATGTTCATTCAATTTATTTTAGGTTGATCTTGTTTAGCAGTTTGTCTTTATGGATCACCACGAGATGTATAGTACAACTCCTAAATGCAGTCTAAAGATGAGAAGCAAGCTTTTCTATCTTTTCAACATATGAAAATCCTAACTACTGAGGGAAAAGAAAGACATCATCTTTTCACACAGAGCATAGAGCACACAATAATGCACTTTTTCCTAAATCAACATGCAAGCTTGTCAAAATGCAAATGCACAATGCAGGTATTTCTTTTCTCTTTCTTAATGTTGATGTATTACAAAAAGAAAGCTGTTGTATAACTTTGAATTCAATTTCAAGTGAAAGCAAACAAGCTTTTGTCCAAAATCAAAAGACACCTTAAGATTTACTTGTTTCAACACTAGAAATACATAAATTCAAACCATATGACGAAAGCAAAAGCTCAATCAGCTATGAACAGCAAACAAACTTACTCCTAAGATCAAAACGACACTTATGACAGGTCTAGATCTAAGAGGCCACAGCAAGACTAGTTCACTTTCGTAACGGGAAACTGTAAATGATGTAAGAAATACACAAAGAACAAATACAGTTTCTTTATACAACCGAGGCGGAATAGAGGCAAGGAAAGGTGGTTTCAGATAGGTACATTGACTGATAACAGGCTGCAAAAACAAGGATGAAAACTGAGCAAAAGACACAGGGAACCACAGCTGCACAAGGCAAGGACTGTTTCAGCGCAGGTCTAACACAGAGGTTTTGACATTCCGCGCAGGTAGCCTTCATGGGAGCTGCGTTGAAATGCAGAACCTCTTCACTGGGTCTGCGCTGAAACCAGAACGAGAATTGTTCCGGGGTTTTGAGCTACGATTTGCAGTTAAAATCACAGTTTTTGGCCAAATCAAAGCTATCAATCAAGTACACACTAAAGGATGATTCAAAGGAGGATGAAGATCTATCACTAAGAGCTGTTAGGAGTCCTTGTGGATCAGCTCTTCAAATCATAAACAGGCCCAGAAACTGAGCTAGAGTAGCTGCCCTCTACTTTGCATTTGAAAGATCCAAATGCAGTTCGATTCGGTACTCCCTGTGTTTATGAAATGAATAGAAAAAACACAAACAAACCAACAAGATACGATCCCCAGTGGAGTCACCAATTTGTTGTTGGGAAAAGTATCCAATACGGAATGACCCTATCCCACTCTAAGGGTGATAGTTCCTTAGCAACAATCAAAGAAAAGCTATCTAAGATTTCTTCTTTATGAGATGTAAGAGAGGGGAGAAAGAGATCCACTAACCGATGTCTTCCACTAATGGTTGATCCAATCTTCTCTCCTTATTGCTTGCTCCCAGCTCCTTGCTCTTTCACGGGCCCAGCTACACCAAGATCCTGCAAAGTGACAAGAGAGGGAAACTACAAGAAGCATACATTCATAACTGATTCAAGGATTAGAATAAATCAAATACACAAGTATAACAATACATCATTGAGACACATGCATATAGAAGAACCTCAAATGCTTTATTAATGGAAGAAAGTAATGTTCAGGAAGTGATACAACCATAAGAGGCCCAATCCAGCATCACCTTCCCAGCAGAAAGAAATCTCCTCTTCACCTCCTTCAAAGCAAATCACCTCAATAGTTCTAGACTCAAACCAACAACAATTCTTTACATTCACAAGATTCCAGCCTCCTGGATCTCATAGGAGAGAGATCCTTATATAGAGTTTTGGAGAGAGCATGAGTCAGCTTGAGGCTGGTATGAAGCTGACTAGTGTCCTCTCTTACTCCAGTTCTTCTTCAGTTCTTGAGTCCACTTGGAGGTTCTTGCTTCCACTTGGAGTTTTAGAGCCTCTTACTCATCACCAGTCGAATTCCTTGATCCAAGTGTCATTTTGGAAGCTTCCTGGGCACTGACACATTGAGGAATGAGACTTCCACTTGTCAAATCTCGCTCAGCGCAGGTAGCCTTTGTTGGAGTTGACATTCAACGCAGGTAGTCCATGGAGCAGTTGACATTCAGCACAGATGCTCAGTGGAGCAGTTGACATGATCCAGAATTGCCTTGTTTTTGAGTAATTTTCAGTGGAGAACTTATTTGGATTGCTGTGGTTTGTCGGCCTTGTTCCTCTAGGGGTAGGAACAACATGTTTAGGGACTTTGGATCCCTTAGATTATGGACATTTCATGCTTCATGTTGTTAGGCACAAAAATTTCTATAACACACGTATATCTGTGTCTCTCTTGTTTTATGCATTTTCTGTGTTTATATTTCTGCAATATTTTATGTGTTCCATTTCTCCGTAATATATAATTTTCTAACACTCCAAACATCATGGCTGGATTTTCCCCTGTATAGGGCAACAGTTTGATCCTATGGATCAACCTATTGGTGATGGGTATCAGATCCTCCAACCATAGACACCCATCATGCACCAAGAAGCTACTTGATGACCAATACTATAATGGGTGTGCGATTATAGTGCGGCACCCATAGTAGTTTGAGTAGACCTTCCTTGTCTACACCGTTGAACCACTTCCATGGTTCCAACGTAGTCATCCTGGTGGTTGTGTGAATAACAGAGTACATTAGCTGTTATGTCGCTAAGTGAGGGAACTTCTCAGTGTCAGCTAAGTCCCAATCTTCCAGTTTCAATAGCAGAACCCACCCCAAGCGTGGTCCTTCAAAGAAAATATCATCTGGAAGCAGATGTATGTGTAAGGTGACCAAAAAAATCCCTACACTACTGGCCCTTTCACATTGACCCATGGAGCACGGATCGAAGTCTTACCCGAAGTAGTATGGGGGATGCTAGAACCAAGTTTCTGCACCCTGAGATGGTCATGATGTCGGTTTATACCCCCTCCTCCTGATTTTATGCAGGTCACTAAGCCTTAGGGCTCTATTAATCTACCCTTTATTCCATCCTTTAGTACCCCCATGAAGGTGTATGATTGACCTTTGCACAGCCGTAACCCACGGTTCAGGTACTTTCGCGCAGGTGTGAAAATGTATTGTATAGGTTCCCAAGTTATCTCAAGTGTTTTACTTATCTTACCAATCAATTATAGTCAGCATCACATAAACTAATATCTTTACTTGCATTCAATTAATAGATATAATCATATACATTCGCGCATCAAATAAACATTGTAAGATAAACCTAAATTGCAATATAATCAGATGCATTAACAGAGACTAAATACACAGTAATTGCAGAATACTTCTCTTTATTAGTATCTTCCAGTTTAATATAGACTCTATCCACCCTATGCACATAGCTAAAGGGGTCCACGCACTCAACTGTAGACTTTCGAGATAGGCCTCTATGCACTCAGCTATAGACTTTCGGGCTAGGCCTCTACGCACTCAGCTACAGAGCCTCTACCTATGCTAAGACCCGAAACACTTAGACTTCTCTACCAAGACTTCCAAAGCTTAATTGATTCTAACTACCTAGAGCTTACTTACTTAGCTCCTTTTTATACAATCCCATGGTTCACAGACCATGGGTAGATCTTTACAGCCAACTTGACACTTTACAAAATAAGGGCAGAAAATCCTTTATGACTCTTGACACCTTCACGCTCCATGACCACAAAATGTGGATAATTTACTACTTTATTACAAAATTGTTCTAAAACATGGGCTTTTAGTCCCAAAACTGCTTTTGGGGGAACTTGTTCCCAACAGGCCCCCAATAAAAACATGGTGACTCGCCCTCAAGTCACTATACGAGCATGGAGATCTCGGCACGAATACCTCCTAGCTCGACCTGTATGACGGCAACCTCGGGGTGCACTGCGCGGCCGCCTGCTTCACTTCTTCAACCAACTCCCCTATCGTTGGTCCTAAATTGTCAGCATGAAGCTTCTACTGAGTCACTTCCATACTAGAAAGACTGCCTTCAATGGAGGCCATGACCAAATAAGCTTCATCCAACCAAGGCTTCAAGCACGCCTTCAGAACTGCCTCTTTGTGCTCCGCTGTATCTACCAGTTCCATCAATGTTTTGGCCTCCTGCAGCTTCATCGATCTCTGTGTGAGAATGATGGTGCACGTTGTTCCTTTTACCTTGTCATAGCACTGTTGCAGTTCTCGCGCCTCTATCTCCATCTGCTGTACATTAGGATCCCCTTGCAGACTGGTTAGGACCTCGAACAACTGTTCAAACAACCGTGTGTAGTCTGCTATTGCACTGTCTACTACCGCTATTGCCTCTATGATAGCAGTTGTGCGTTGTTCCTTTACTTCCAGCAGAGTTCAAGGATGGGCCTTCAACTACAAATCTGTAATTTGTAGGTTCAGCTCCAGCTGAACCTTAGCCAACTTTGTGCGAGTGTCGCGCACCCCTGTAGCCAACTTGTAGACTTGTTCATCTACCTCCACATCCTCAGGAATGCCCAATTCAGGGACCATTCAGCAGGCTTCCTTCATGACCTTAATCATGCGCTGATTTGTGTTAGTAAGTTCCACCATGGAAGTGAGGGTGGTGTCTCGTTGCAGGACCATTTGCACATTATTGATCTTATGCTCACTGATCACATGCACAACACACTATTCGAGGGCCCTCAGCTGCGCAATCACTCCATCCTATAGTAGGTGGAGTGCCCTGCTAGGAAGCACTGCCAAGTTCAGCCATACTCCCTTGAGGGTGCTGACAGTGGGCCTATCAGTTTTGTTTTCTGTGGTCAGTGCTCCATCTGACAGCACTATCACTTGGGAGTCCTTCACACGCAGCATCTCGGTGGCTTCAAAAGTACCGATGGTGAGGCTGGTGGACACCATGCTAGCCTGTGATGCATGGATCTGCAGCTCATGGAAACCCGTCTAGATGGCCCGTAATACTTGCTATTTCTACTCAAACTGCTATAGTACCTTCACGGTGACATCTTGCACCGTATCTCCAATGTCATTTAAATCTCCCTCTATTAGGGTGCTTGCATCCAGTGATGTTTTACTGGCCTTTGATTTCTTTCATAGCCAAATATTTTCCTATCCCCTTAGACACTTGATACAGTATGATGCTACTTGCGGGTCCACTTTGTGCAGCTCGGTCTCCTCGTCCGTTTCTTCCTATGTTTCTGGCGAGGGTGACCTTGCACCTTTGTCAGAGCTGCGCTCTGCTCCACCTATTTTCTTTTCCACTTGTTGTGCAGCATTGTGCTCTGCCTAGGCATTGTCAGCTACCTCCTTCTTCCTCTTCTTAGCCAGTTGCACCATCTTGAGCTTGGCCTCCTCCTTTTTGCATTGCGTAGCAGACTTGCTCGACCCCACCACCGAGTCTGAGGCAGTGGACCACTCTGCTAGCCTATGATCAAGAACTGCATCAATCGCGTTGTCAGTTTCCAAGTAAGGCAAGTCATGCCACTTCTACTCAGGGTCCTTCCATGCCTTGATTGATACATGCTAAAAGTATGCCTTGAACTCCACGTACTCTTGTTGTTTGGAAAACACAGTAGGCGACAATCATGGCTTACCATTGATAGCCATGCATATATTAATTTCCATCAATATTCAAAAGATCTTGTTATCCTTTATGCGCTAAGCATCCTTGGTCACCCACAACGAAGTGTACTTCGCTGCTCCTGGTAGGTCTGGTGCGACTGAGGGGACTTGACTGTCTTTAAGCAGCTCCCAGGCTACTAGCACAATGGATAGCAGGAGCCACGCGTAGTGGAAGGTCTTGCTAAGCTCTTGTGCCTCACGACAGTTCACAAGGAACTCACTACAGAGATAGCGCGGCCAATTAAACTGAACTCCTTCAACACATTGGGCTGTCAGAGCGATGACAAGTGCCGACACTTCATCTGCACGACACTTCCTCATAAATTTCCCTGCCAAAATCTACATGGCCACCTTGAATGCAGGATCGCAAATACTCAAGATGGCATAGCCTCGTGGCTTCTTCACGAGCTTAAATTTCTCCTTCATGGCCTCTGCGAGGACCTGCTCACCACCTTTTTTGCCAAACATCATTGCCAGATTTTCCCCTGTATAGGGTAGCCATGTGATCCTATGGAACAACTTATCAGTGATGGGTATCAGCTCCTCTAGCCACAAACACCCATCATGCACCAAGCATAGCAAGTGCTTGATGACCAATATTATAATGGGTGTGTGATTGTAGTGTGACAGCCATAGGAGGTTGAGCAGACCTGCCTTGTCTACACCCCTGAGCCACTTCGATGGTTCCAACACAGTCATCCCAGTGGTTGTGTGAACAATGTGGTACATTAGTTGTTCTTTCGCCAAGTGAGGGAACTTATCAGTTTCATCTAAGTCCCAATATTCCATTTTCAATAGCGAAACTTACCCCAAGCGTGGTCCTTCAAACACAATCTCAACCCGTAACAGAGGTATGTGGAAGGCCACTGATCCAAAATGGATTTTGGATAGACTCCTAAGTATAAGTGTTCCTCATAGAGGAAAATGAAAGTCCAAGGAAGTTCCTGGAAATAGCCCCATGATAGAGATCTTTTCATTCTGAATCTACTGCAACTTGAATGGGAAAAAATGGACTTAGGATGCAGAAGTTATTGCAGAAAGAAGATGCCCTTTGTTCTTCGGAAAAAGAGGCAAAATCCCCTAAAATGGAAGAAAAACCTTATAAAGGGAAATCGCATCGGAGAAGGGTCCAAGAGGTGGACTTAAGTGGAAAGGGAAGAGACCCCTGATCTCAGATCTTTGATATATCGAGTTGGAGATAGGCCTGTGTTCGATGGCACGACCCCAGGTAATGCGATATTACAATCACTGATATCGGCGGATCGACGTCGGCAATGGCATGAAACAAGGAACAGATCCCTGGGCCAATGCGACTTGTGATTGTGATATATTGCATCGCAATGTCACGTCGCAGTGATATAAAGGGGCGATAACATGCCGGACCCGACGGATTTATAAGCACGACTTTATAACATTTGAGTTCCACCATAAAGGAACTTTCCTATGTATAATCACGTTTTAGTGTAAAAACCAAAGTACAAGGGAAAGACGCTCGAAGCGATAAAGCTAGACCTGAAGGGGAATTATAGGTGCAATTAATATGATTTGAGTTTCATAAGTGGGATTTCGGGTGGGCCTTAAGCGGTAAATGGTATTAGGACAGCTCTGCTTGCTCCCATACAATGAATGACACGTGGCTGGCGGAGGAGAGAGGAAAACTGCCTTTTCGGGCGAGTAACCTTTGTATTCCTAAGCCACCCGAAACTACATGTTGACCATTGGATTGGAGATCACCCAGATCGACGGTGGAGCTTTTGAAAGAGACCCAAGGCAGACTCGATGCGATGTTAGGGCGAATGTGATAATATTTCAAGTCCGATAGAAAGAGTTCTGTTGGGTTTTTCACGCATTTCCTGTGTATTTGGGATTTTACCCAAAATGCTTATGCAATGTGATATACTTCCTAATGGTAGACCCGATAGGGAATTTAGGGGCGATTGAATGGGATTTCAAGTCCGAAAATCACGCCCGATAATGTATTTTTCAGAAATCTCTGTATAATGAATTTTTCTCAGTTTTTGGGGTTTTGCCTAAGAGAAGGTTGCAAAACCTCTATAACCGCTCCAGATCCTCATGCCACGCTGCAAGCGAGCACTTTTATAGGCAATGATGCATTTTGAAGCCACAGAGCCACAAAGCCAGATGGCCAGTCGAATTTACAAGGAGCAGGGAGGTCGTAAAGGCACAGAGAGATGATGATACGAAGAGAAACGGCTGGGGTAGCCGAAAAAATCAGAAAAGCACCTCAAATGAGCTAGAGAGCACGATTGAGGAAAAGAGGCTAGCAAAAGCTAAAGTGAAGAGTAGCTGAGGGAGCCTTGGAGTCACTTAGAGGTCAAATGGAAAGCCAGAGAGCGGAAAGTTGCTAAGCCAATTGCTTGGAGGTCAAGCAGACTACTAAGAGCTCAGAGAAGCCAGAGCCGAAGAGGCAGAGGCAGAGGCAGAGGCAGAGGCAGAGCCAGAGCCAGAGTCAGAGCCAGAGTGCAGAGCCAGAAAGCCGAGAGCTTCAAGAGCCAGGGATAAGATGGTGTCTAAACCCATTGTGTTTTGTGTAAACCAATGGAGTTGAGCCAGGAGCTTGTAAAAGGACTTGTACCATAATCCCAGAGAGCCTAATCGAGTTGACTAGATCTCACAGAGACGTAGCCCAAGAGTTTTGGGTGGACTCCTAATTAAATTGATGTCTTATGTGTTTGTGTTATGGCTGCATTGTTTACTGTTATATGTATGTTATATCAGCATAAAAAATATAATTTCAAAGCATATAAATAGTCAAAAATAAACACAAACATACACCTATTTTCAACCACATATTAATTCTGCATTTGGTTAATCATAAAGACTTGGGAATAATTTAAGCTTTGGATGTGGGAGAGGTTCTTGTAAGTTCACAAGAAGCCTTTAGTGCCCAATTTTCAAATCAGGTGGTATCAGAGCCTAGGATTGGTTGACAACACCTTCAAAGAAGGTTGTATCAGAATGCTTGATTGACAGAGCAAAGATTGCTTGTCTGAAAGGTGTTTAGATAGCTAGAGGTTGATTGTATGCGTGTTGCAGGAAGGACAAGAAGGGAGAAGGGCTAAAGGCATTCTTCTTATCCCAAAGGACCTCAAGGAAATTCTTGAAGCACAAGAGGTTTGTTGCAAAGGGTTGCTGAATAAGCTCTTTGTTAATATTGTTAGAAGTTGTTTTTTTCATTGGAATAATGACTACTTCTACAAGTGAGTCCTCAAATTCTTCTTTCTTCACAAAAGTCTTTGATGAAGACATGAAGGAGGATTTGGCCACCATGATGGATATGGTGAGAGAAATGTATGAGGATGGAAGGAAGAGTAGCATACTTAGAGATCAGTTGAATTCCGTGGAGGAAGAGAAGTAGTTGCTTTCTGAAAAATTACAGGAAATGGAGAGGCAACTTCATAATGCAAATATGAACCTGCAAAGGATGCATGATTTGGAGGCATAGCTCTTTGTTACACAAGATTCCTTGGTCAAGTATCAGCTTGAAGAAGAGGTAAATAATTCTAGTTTGTCTCCAATTTCCTCTAAGAATTCTTATATTGGTTCTTTTGAAAAACATACCAGAGGCATAGGTTTTGATATCACCCAAAAATAAAATAAAATAAACATCATTGTGTCAACTCTGCTTTTGGTCATGATTTCAAGGAGGTCTAAAGGTCATTTTAGTCTTGATAATCGGTAGGTGATAGGTTAAGAGTCTCATTTTCATATCCAAATAAAGTTAAATCAGCCTTGTTCCATGCCATAGAAGTCTCACATGTTGTTTAGAACCCATATCTTTCACCATTTTGAAAAATGTGTTAAAAAAAGAGCATACATAGGAATCTGCAATTTCGTAGTGTAGCTAGTTCAAAAAAGGTGATTTGCGCTACGAACACAAGCAATTTCGTAGCGCACTATGAGGCAAAAACCTTGTTTTTTTGTTTTTAGTAGTTAACTTCCAAGGGGTTTCTTCAGCAATTGCAAACTCGTTTTTAAAAACTGAAAGAGGTTTTTCTTATAAACATTCTTATCTACAAAACCTCCTCCATTTTTTTAACAGCTATCAAGGATCAAGATATAGGAGCTCAGGAGTACAACCTTCCTTTTCAGGAAAAACAAAGTTATTTTTATTGGTTGATGAAGTGGCTGTTGCTTTCCACTCCATCATTTTGTCACATTTCTCTCCACATTCGAATATCATTCCTTAAAAATGTTATCCAATCTCCTCTCTATCATTTAATTTTCAACCTTTCCATGTATCAGTTAGCTGTCACCTTTGGAAAGATAACTTTTTGACAAATAGCTTGCTGTCCAAAAAGTTCTTTACAACTGTCATATTTTTAAGAGGGTAGTTTGGGTTATAAAGTGAAATTGCCATGAAGATGAAAGGATAAAAATACGGCTATCATGAATGACCTCAGCTTCACACAAGCTTTCATCCAAATAGGTTACATGTATTTCTACCAGGAGCTACAAGGGGATTTGTGTGTTCCTTGGACTGTTTTGAGCCATTGGTTTCAAAAGGAATTTGCAGGCAAATGAAGATGAGTTTCAAAAATATGAAGGAGGTTTTTTCTAAGCACATGACAAGGAACAAAAACCTCTTTCAAATTTCTTCCAGGTGCTACCAATATGGATATTTGAAGTTTCCTTCGAGACCTATTTGCAGAATTCTGAATTTTCCTGTTTTATACATGATTTTATAATGCAAATTGTGGACAACTGAAGCTGGTTGTCAAAAAACTGAGAGGGGTTTTTCTTACAAACATTCTTATCTACAAAACATACTCCATCTTTTGTAACAACCATCAGGGATAAAAATATATAAGCTCTGTCTCAACACCTATTTTTCAGATAAAAACAATGTAGAAAATGATAAATTTATAGGTGAGTCTTTCATTAAGGTGAAGACCAAATTTTGAAAAAGAACATATTATAAGGTTAAGTTGTTTTTATTTTTGGTGATCATATCAGTCTTTATGAAATATTGAAAATTCCCAGACTGCAGATTTTGAAGGCCATGTTGAAAAAAGAGCATACACAGCAGTTCCATAGCGCGCTACAAAACTGCTGAAGGTGATTTCTTAGCACTTTATAGATGCATTTCGAAGGTAAGGTTTGATCAAGTCCAAGTTTTGATGATTGCTGGTAGACATATGAGGATAATTAATAAATTTTCATATGGCAGTGATGCAGAATGGTTCAAATAAGTATTCCATAAATGATATTAAAGTTGTGCTACGAAAAAAAACTATTTTAGCAGCACAGTCATGTTTCATTCTCTTTTTCATCTATTCGAGAGTTCTTTTCTTGCACAGGTTGACAAATTAAGTTTTTATGGATTATTAATGCATGCCACATGTACACTAGCAAAACTACTTGAAGATAAGCATAAAGGATTAAGGGCCTTAAAAGGAGGAACTCTGTCTCCTAGTTTTAAGGACAGTTAGGTCATGACTCAGCAGGTTTTGCAACAGCCCCGTGGACATCATCAAGCTCGAAGACATGGGTTGATAGTTGATTAAGGAATGTATTGAAGTCATAGATAAGGTTGTTGAAAGCATGTTTTAGGAGTTTCACTCCTATTTGTATTAGGACTCTTAAAGACAACTAGCTGTCAAATTGTAATTAAGTAGTTTGTTTTGTGAATGGAAAGGTGTCTAAGTTAGGAATTCAAATTCCTCTAAAGGTGGATCATAGTATCCAAGGATGTAAAACTCTATATAAAGCTTGAGAATCGAATTCCTCAGGGGGGTCGATATTTCATTAGCAAAAGAAGGTTGTGTTATTGTAAGAAACTGTGGTTTTTCATACTTAATACAAAGCTCAGTTTAACTACTCAAGATTCACAAGGAGTTTATGTGTCTGATGTTCTGATTGCCTTGTTCAATTACTTATTTGCAGTGGTATGATCTTGTGATACTTAGAATTCATTGGAAAATACTCTAACTTCCTTCACATGGTTGTAAACTATGTTGACTCATTGTGTTACTGTTTTATTTACAAACCTAAACTCTAAGTGCCTTGACTTCCATGTTTGTTGATCATGTTGTTTTGTTGAAGACTATCTTGACTCCATATCCCAATAGATATTTGCTAATATTTGATTCAACCAGTCAACCAGTTATACATTTGTCCATTTTATTTCTAGAGTTAGCCATCTAATCATTAATAAAAAATATTAAACCTATTGAGAGAGCCCTCTCAGGTTGAGGAGGCTAAGCCTCAACCAAAAGATTGGTTTGAAAGAGTTACTCAGAGTCTACTTGATCGACAACCTACCAATGTAGGATTTTGTGATAACATTTTGGTGTGTCTACTGGGAGCCTGAAGATTAATCATTTTTAAAATCAAGAAGCTGAACTTCTGAAGGTAGCGGGAGCTCAGGAAGCTGTTTGAGGCTGCATCTACCTTGGAAACTCCACACATCAAATAAAAAATGGAATGTGACTCCACTGCTAGAATATCAGTAGCTTTATGAAGTTGCAAGATGAGTGCCATTGCAAGAATGAATGCCAGGTATGCCCCTATGAATTGGTCTCATCTCCCTGGTTTTCCAAATCCTATGCCAAAGGTCGAATGGTTAGATGATCTTCCAATATTCAAAGATGAAAAGAAAGACAATGCTACTCTTCATTTAGTTAGGTTCCATATGCATGTACACAGTCTTAAGGTTCAGTGCCCTGAAGATTGTCTCATGAAGATGTTTATGACTACTTTAGAAGGAAAATCATGGTCTTGGTATAAAGGTTTGGAAAATGGTTCAATATATTCGCTTGCTAATTTCCATGATGTATTCTATGAGATGTATAAAGAGTGTTATCCCTCCTTATTGCTGGCCAAAGAATGTTGTAAACATTCTGTGAGTTTTATTCAATATTTGGAGGATTGTTATGATGATGATGAATTCATGGATGAAGAAATTTTAGAGGCTCTTCATAACAATACATTTCAACACCAAGAAGAAAGGATAACATCCCATGAAATGCAACATGAAAATCAGCAGGGGTTTACTTATGAAAACCATGTTACATCCTCTGAGATTAATGTAAAGATGCAGCAAACTTGCCAGTCTTTTGATCATAAAGAGTATGAAAATCATTGCAAACACCAAGAAGAAATACTGGAAGATAGCTTTTATAACCCTCAGGCAGAGGAAAAGGTTGATTTTTTATGTCATACTTTGCAGCAGCTTACATCAAAGAATGATCATAATAATGAGGAAAATTACATTGTTTGTGGGAATCATTCAGAAAAGCAGTTGGATAGCATATCAAAGGAATCTTGTGTGGCTGAGAATCAGTTGTCTGAAGATATAGAATGTTATGATGATCATCAAACTAATCATGTCTTTTTTGACCCTATAGCTGATTACATGGAAAAGATTTACTGTTCAGATTTCCAGTTATATTTTCATCTTGAAGATCAGTTACATCTCATGTTGCCTCGGTTATTTTAGTATCATGTTTATTTTTGCTTCAAGCACAGTCAAGAGATTCAAGTGTCAGATCAGATCAATGACTAGCTTCATTGGAAGTTTCATGTTACTTGAGCTACAAATGGAGGTTGCAAGTGATAGGGTAGGTAGGAATGTGCAAATAAGCTCAGGGTAGGTTGACTGAGCATTTTTTAATAGGTGCAGTTTGAGTTCATCTTTTAGAAATTATTAAAGCTTGAGGAGAAGATTGGGCAAAATTTCAAAGTTTTATTCTAAAGGATGGATAGCAGCACTAGAGCTACCGGTTCTTAGTGTACCATTGGGGCACACTATCCCTAGTGGAGCCACTCTTATCACCCAAAAATTTTCAAAAAAAAAATCATTGTGTCAACTCTGCTTTTGGTCATGATTTCAAGGAGGTCTAAAGGTCATTTTAGTCTTGATAATGGGTAGGTGATAGGTTAAGAGTCTCATTTTCATATCCAAATAAAGTTAAATCAGCCTTGTTCCATGTCCTAGAAGTCTGACATGCTGTTTAGAACCCATATCTTTAACCATTTGGAAAACTATGTTGAAAAAAGAGCATACACAGGAATTTGCAATTTCGTAGTGTAGCTAGTTCAAAAAAGGTGATTTGCGCTACGAAAACAAGCAATTTCGTAGCGCACTATGAGGCAAAAACCCTGTTTTTCTATTTTTAGTAGTTAACTTCCAAGGGGTTTCCTGAGAAATTTCAAACTCGTTTTTGAAAACTGAAAGAGGGTTTTCTTATAAGAATTCTTATCTACGAAAACCTCCTCCAATTTTGTAATAGCTATCAAGGATCAAGAGATAGGAGCTCAGGAGTGAAACCTTCTTTTTCAGGAAAAACATAGTTATTTTTATTGGTTGATGAAGTGGTTGTTGCTTTCCACTCCCTCATTTTGTCACCTTTCTCTCCACATTCGAATATCATTCCTTAAACAAGTTACCCAAGCTCCTCTCTATCATTTACTTTTCAACCTTTGCATGTATCAGTCAGTCGTCATCTTTGAAAAAATAACTTTTTGACAAACAACTTGTTGTCCAAAAATTTCCTTACAACTGTCATATTTTTAAGAGGGTAGTTTGGGTTATAAAGGGAAATTGCCGTGAAGATGAAAGGATAAAAAGAAGTCTATCATGGATGACCTCAGCTTCACACAAGCTTTCATCCAGACAGGTTACATGTATTTCTACCAGGAGCTGCAAGGGGATTTGTGTGTTCCTTGGACTATTTTGAGTTGTTGGTTTCAAAAGGAATTTTCAGGCAAATGAAGATGAGTTTCAAAAATATGAAGGATGTTTTTTCTAAGAACATAACAAGGAACAAAAACCTCTTTCAAATTTCTGCCAGGTGCTACCAATTTGGAGATTCGAAGTTTCCTTTGAGACCTATTTGCAGAATTCTAAATTTTCTTGTTTTATACATGATTTTATAATGCAGATTCCAGATAACTGAAGCTGGTTTTCGAACAAATGAGAGATGTTTTTCTTATAAACATTCTTATCTAGAAAAACCTCCTCCATTTTTCTAACAGCCATCAAGGATCAAAAGATATAAGCTCTGTTGCAACACCTATTTTTCAGATAAAAATAGTGCAAAAAATTATAAATTTATAGGTCAGTCTTTAATTAAGGTGAAGACCAAATTTTGAAGAAGAACATTTTATAAGGGTAATTTGTTTTGATTTTTGATGATCATATCAGTCTTTATGAAATATTGAAAATTCCCAAACTACGGATTTTGAAGGCCGTGTTTAGAAAAGAGCATGTCTGATCAAGGCCAAGTTTTGATGATTGCTGGTAGACATATGGGGATCATTGATAAAGTTTCAGATGGCAGTGATGCAGAATGGTTCAAAGAAGTATTCCATAAATGATATTAAAGTTGTGCTATGAAAACAAACTATTTTAGCAGCACAGTCATGTTTCATTCTCTTTTTCATCTATTCGAGAGTTCTTTTCTTGCATAGGTGGACAAATTAAGTTTTTATCGATTATTAATGCATGCCACATGTACACCAGCAAAACTGCTTGAAGATAAGCATAAAGGATTAAGGGCCTTAAAAGGAGGAACTCTGTCTCCTAGTTTTCATGATAGTCAGGTCATGACTCAGCAGGTTTTGCAACAGCATCGTGGACATCATCAAGCTCGAAGACATGGGTTGAAAAATGATTAAGGAATGTATCGAAGTCATAGATAAGGTTATTGAAATCATATTTTAGGAGTTTCACTCCTATTTGTATTAGGACTCTTAAAGACAGCTAGCTGTCAAATTGTAATTAAGTAGTTTGTATTGTGAAAGGAAAGGTGTCTAAGTTAGGAATTTGAATTCCTCTAAAGGTGGATCATAGTATCCAAGGATGTAAAACTCTATATAAAGCTTGAGAATCGAATTCCTCAGGGGGCTTGGATATTTCATTAGCAAAAGAAGGTTGTGTTATTGTAAGAAACTATGGTTTTTCATACTTAATACATAGACCAGTTTAACTACTCAAGATTCACAAGGAGTTTATGTGTCTGATTTTATTATTGCCTTGTTCAATTACTTATTTGCAGTGATATGAACTTGCAATACTTAGAATTCATTGGAAAATGCTCTAACTTCCTTCACATGGTTGTAAACTGTGTTGACTCATTGTGTCACTATTTTATTTACAAACCTAAACTCTAAGTGCCTTGACTTCCATGTTTGTTGATCATGTTGTTTTGTTGAAGACTATCTTGACTCCATAGCCTAATAGATATTTTCTAATCTTTGATTCAACCAGTCAACCAGTTATACATTTGTCCATTTTGTTTCTAGAGTTAGCCATCTAATCATTAATAAAAAATATTAAACCTATTGAGAGAGCCCTCTCAGGTTGAGGAGGCTAAGCCTCAACCAAAAGATTGGTTTGAAAAAGTTACTCAGATTCTACTTGATCAATAGCCTATCAAGGTCGGATTTTGTGATAACAGATTCCAAGCTAATGTCCAAGATGGGCTATGAAGGAAAAGGCTTGGGTAGACATGCACAAGTACTGTTGAGCCAATAATAGTTGATGAAAGGCCTAAGTATTTGGGTCTTGGCTATGGACAAGCTTATGGAGAGAGTTCCAAAGCTGCCATGAAGACCATTGAAACAACTCCAAGAAGGAGTTACATTACAGGTCTTCCACCTCAAGAGTGTGAAGATTGTATTCAAGAGGAATGCAATAGCTTGAAACATCATTTGTAGGATGCAGGTGTTCAGAAGCACACACTTCAACCAGAGAGTTGTGGAAACTCTGAAAGCCTTGAAGAGATTGATGGTGTTCCAAATGGAGCTACTTCTTCATTCATTTCACCTCCTCATGAAGGAAATAAAGGTTAAAGAGAAGGGTATAAATCTGGTTCTAATCATCTTCCTTTAAATACTACAAAGCATGATAAATTTCCACATAGATATGTGAAAAGAATTGCTTGTTCCTTTGGTGGTTTGGATAACCATAATGTTTCTAGATGTTGGAAGAGAATGACCACATACAGGAAACTTTTGAAGGAAAGGAAGCAAGAAGCCAAAGGTCCATTGGACAAGGCCAATCATGCTGTCAAGAGGATGCACATGCAGTGCACTTACTGCCATAAGCAAGGGCATCTTGCTGCAAAATGTTGGACTCTGAATCTAGCAATGCTTCCACAAAAGTTGAAGAAAGTGGAAAGAGAAGATGGCAAAAATGGAAAGGAATATTCCATGAATGATGTGTTTCAGGATGATTCACATGTTGATGTTGATGTGTAGACAAAGGTAGTACCTTTGACAGGGATTGGTAAGAAACAGTTAGAGTTCTTATCTAATTAAGATTGCATGTCTTTTTGCATATATTTGCATTTCCTTGTTAATGGAATGCAAGTTGCAGGATTTTACCAAGATGGTGAATGGAAAAAGGTTGAGTAGGAGACTCACTTTGTTGTTGCAACATTATATTTCATTTCAGCTTCGAAAGCATAGTGTGCTTAAGCGAAAGTCGAAGGATGAAATGCATGCATAAGCTTGATGTGCATGAACACAGGGATGCTAATGATTTCCTTGTTTTTTAACATGTGTGTGTAATTAACTTGAAGGGTTGATTGCTTTTACATGCATGGGATGCAATGTTAACTTGGGAGAAGTTAACTTGGTCTCCAAGATGGAGATGATGATGAAGTGGTTCATCTTTTGAAAAAGAGTCCTAATGGTATTTATCTACATGCTTGACTTAAAGGGTCATTTGTTTTAAAGGCATGTTTTGTGGGCTTGTTATCTAGTCCATAATTTGTATGCAGATGTAAGATATGGAGGTGTTCACAAGATGTGAAATCTGTTTCTTTTGTTGAAGCAGGAGTTTATGCCATCCAGTTGTTGTCTATATTTCAATTTTTGTTAACAGTTGTTGTTGACAGCTTGTTAGAAAGGTACAAATGAATGTTTTGTGGAGTAGATGTACTTCACATTTTTTTGAGCCACCTTGGATCAATGATCAAGGCAGAGAAGTTCAAACTACCTTCTATGACCATTTCAGTAGGAGTTATGTAGGAAGGCAAGGAGGAAGACAGTTCTTCCCAGGAAGACCAGCCCATCCAAGAAGGGAAGTGGTCAGATAATTTGGTTCAGAGGCACTATGCAAGGCAAGTGTGTGGAGGCTGAAAGAAGAGGGTGTTGTTACTCTCATTTACTATTCAAATCAGTATATCAATATTTTGGAGACCAAAAGTTCTTTAGTGGGAAGGCGTGATCCAAAATGGATTTTAGATAAACTCCTAAGTTTAAGTGTTCCTCATGGAGGAAAATGAAAGTCCAAGGAAGTTCCTGGAAATAGCCCCAGCAGAGATCTTTTCATTTTGAATCCACTGCAACTTGAATGGGAAAAAATGGACTTAACATGCAGAAGTTATCGCAGAAAGAAGATGCCCTATGTTCTTTGGAAAAAGAGGCAAAATCTCCTAAAATGGCAAAAAGACTTATAAAGGGAAATCACATCGAAGAAGGGTCCAAGAGGCGGACTTAATCGGAAAGGGAAGAGACCCCCGCTCTTTGATCTCCGATATAGCGGGTCGGAGATAGGCCTGTGTTCGATGGCAGGACCCTAGGCAATGCGATATTGTGGTCGCTGATATCGGCAGATCGACATCAGCGATGGCATGAGACAAAGGACGGACCCCCAGGCCAATGCGACTTGCGATTACGATATATCACATCGCAATGTCATGTCACAATGATATAAAGGGGCGATAACATGCCGGACCCAATGGATTTATAAGCATGACTTTATAACATTTGAGTTCCACCATAAAGGGACTTTCCTATGTATAAGCGCATTTCAGTGTAAAAACCGAAATACAAGGGAAAGACGCCCCAAGCGATAAAGTTAGACTCGAAGGGGAATTATAGGCATAATTCATATGATTTGAGTTCCGTGAGTGGGATTTCAGGCAGGCCTTAGGCGGTAAATGGTATTGGGCTAGCTCCGCCTGATCCCATACAATGAACGATGCGTGGTTGGCGGAGGAGAGAGGAAAACCACCTTTTCAGGCGGGTAACCTCCATATTCCTAAGCCACCCAAAACTGCATGTTGACTATTGGATCGGAGATCACCCAGATCGATGGTGGATCTTGTGAAAGTGACCCAAGGTGGACCCGATGTGATATTATGGTGGATGTGATAATATTTCAAGTCCGATAGAAAGAGTTCTATCGGGTTTTTCACGCATTTCCCATGTATTTGGGATTTTACCCAAAACGCTTATGCGATGTGATATACTGCCTAATGGTGGGCCCAATAGCGATTTTATGGGTGATTGAATGGGATTTCAAGTCTGAAAATCACACCCGATAGTGTATTTTTCATAAATCTCTGTATAAAGAAATTTTCTCAGTTTTCGGGTTTTTGCATAAGAGAAGGTCCTGAAACCTCTGTAACCACTCCAGATCCTCATGCCACGCTGCAAGAGAGAACTTTTACAGGAAATGATACATGTTGAAGCCGCAGAGCCATAGAGCCAGATGGCCAGTCGAAATAACAAGGAGCAGGGAAGCTGCAAAGGCGTAGAGAGATGATGATACGTAGAGAAATGGCTAGGGTAGCCAAAAACCCGAAAAAGTACCTCAAAGGAGCTAGAGATCATGATTGAGGAAAAGAGGCCAACAAAAGCTGAAGCGTAGAGCAGCTGAGGGAGCCTTGGAGTCGCTTGGAGATCAAGTGGAAAACTAGAGAGCAGAAAGTTGTTGAGACAGTCGATTGGAGGTCAAGCGGACTGTTGAGAGCTCAGAGAAGCCAAAGTCAAAGAGCTAGAGCCAGAGCCGAGAGCCAGAGTGAGAGTGCAGAGCCAGAAAGACGAGAGCTTCAAGAGCTAGGGATAATATGGTGTCTAAACCCATTGTGTTTTGTGTAAACCAATGGTGTTGAGACAGGAGCTTGTAAAAGGACTTATATGATAATCCGAGAGAGCCTAGTCGAGTTGAATAGAGCTCACAGAGACGTAGCCCAAGAGTTTTGTGTGAAATCCTAATTAAATTGTTGTCTTATGTGTTTGTCTTATGGCTGCATTATTTACTGTTATATGTATGTTATATCAGCATAAAAAATAGAATTTCAAAGCACATAAAGAGTAAAAAATAAACAAAAGCATACACCTATTTTCAAGCACATATTAATTCCGCATCTGGTTAATCATTAAGACTTGGGAATAATTTAAGCTTTGGAAGTGGGAGAGGTTCTTGTAAGTTCACAAGAAGCTTTAGTGCCCCATTTTCAAATCAGGTGGTATCAGAGCCTAAGATTGGTTGACCACACCTTCAAAGAAGGTTGTATCAGAATGCTTGATTGATAGAGCAAAGATTGCTTGTCTGAAAGGTGTTTAAATAGTTAGAGGTTAATTGTATGCGTGTTGCAGATTGACTATTGTTTGAGTTTGTAGAGGTGAAGGGAAAGCTATTGATAGCTCAGTCCAGGAAGGACAAGAAGGAAGAAGGTCTGAAGGCATTCTTCTTATCCAAAAGGACCTCAAGGCAGTCCTTGAAGCACAAGAGGTTTGTTACAAAATGTTGCTAAATAAGCTCTTTGCTAATCTTGTTAGAAGTTCTTTTGTTCATTGGCATAATGACTACTTCTACAAGTGTGTCCTCAAATTCTTCTTTCTTCACAAAAGTCTTTGATGAAGACATGAAGGAAGATTTGGCCACCATGATGGATATGGTGAGAGAAATGTATGAGGATGGAAGGAAGAGCAGCATAGTTAGAGAGCAGTTGAATTCCGTGGAGGAAGAGAAGCAGTTGCTTTCTGACAAATTGCAGGAAATGGAGAGGCAACTTCATATTGCAAATATGAACCTAGAAAGGATGCATGAGTTGGAGGCATAGCTCTTTGTTGCACAAGAAGCCTTGGTCAAGTATCAGCTTGAAGAAGAGGTAAATAATTCCAATTTGTCTCCAATTTCCTCTAAGAATGCTTATATTGGTTCTTTTGAAAAACATACCAGAGGCATAGGTTCCGAGCTAATGTTCAAGATGGAATATGAAGGAAAAGGCTTGGGTAGACATGCACAAGGTATTGTTGAGCCAATAATAGTTGAGGAAAGGCCTAAGTATTTGGATCTTGGCTATGGACAATCTTATGGAGAGAGTTCCAAAGTTGCCATGAAGACCATTGAAATAGCTCCAAGAAGGAGTTGCATTGTAGGTCTTCCACCTCAAGAATGTGAATATTGTAATCAGGAGGAATGCAATAGCTTGAAACATCATTTACAAGATGTAGGTGTTCAGAAGCACACACTTCAACCAGAGAGTTGTGGAAACTCCGAAAGCCTTGAAGAGATTGATGGTGTTCCAAATGGAGCTACTTCTTCATTTAATTCACCTCCTCGTGAAGGCAATAAATGTCAAAGAGAAAGGGATAAATATGGTTTTAATAATCTTCCTTTTGATTTTGCAAAGCATGATAAATTTCCACATAGATATGGGAAAAGAATTTCTTGTTCCTTTGGTGGTTTGGATAACCATAATGTTTCTATATGTTGGAAGAGAATGGCCACATACAGGAAACTTTTGAAGGAAAGGAAGCAAGAAGCAAAAGGTCCATTGGACAAGGCCAATCATGTTGTCAAGAGGATGCACATGCAGTGCACTTACTGCCATAAGCAAGGGCATCTTGCTAAAAAATGTTGGACTCTGAATCCAGCAATGCTTCCACAAAAGTTGAAGAAAGTGGAAAGAGAAGATGACAGAAATGGAAAGGAAGATTCCATGAATGATGTGTTTCATGATGATTCACATGTTGATGCTGATGTGCAGACAAAGGTAGGAAGATTCCATGAATGATGTGTTTCAGGATGATTCTATAAGTGAGAATCTTTCACATATTCATATTTGTTCCATGCATCTTAGTCATTATAACACATGCATAACCAACAGAAATCTTTCCAATGCTTTCCTAACAACTACTTGAAACCAAAATAAAGAAGCTTTTAACTAGCTAAATAGAAGAATGAATAAAAAATGTGGATCTTTCTATATTTTTAAGAAAGAAAGAAAACTTATTTCCTAAAAAAAAAAAAAATCTTTCAGGACACCTATCTTGCTAACAAAATGCAGTAGCAGATCCTCTTTCAGTCCATGAGTAGACTTCCTATCCCCTTGGGTTTGCAGACCCAACTGGAAATCAAGATTTTGGGAGACTAACGTTCTCTAGCAGTGGCCACAGAGAGTTACTAGGTCCACTAACGCATTGTGTGTGCAGACACAATGCTTTACAAAGCACTGTGTAGTATGCTAACATGCATTAGTGTGGGAAAATAATTCAAAACAGGGCTTCTTAGATTAGATTCAATGATGAATATATGTAGGCAGGATGCAGCAAGGTTTTGGTGGGTCAGAAAGGGAATGCAGAAGTATAGGGAGGTCTTAGAAGGAGGATGAAACTAAGATCTGTCTGGGTAAACCGGGAACTAGATGTATAGTCCCTAGCGGAGCCGCCAATTCTGCTGCAGGATAAAATGCACGGTGTATGGAGAATGGAGATACCCTCAAAGGTCTTCCCAAGACCTTTGACAGATTGTAAGATTATCTGCAACCATCACAAAGTTACATACATGCTCATAAACAATAACTAACTATCAAAGTAGGACAAATAGATTACCTCAAGCCTCCGTGTAGATTTGCTGAAGAGCACAACGCAGTTAGGTGGAAGTCCCTTGAGTTGGCTCCAGATCAAGTCCTACACATAGAAGAGGCAAGTATAATCACAACATACAACTCTGATAACTAATACATGAATACATAAAAGAACATCTAGTTACACATAACTAAGCTAATCATGCTAAAAGGTATTGAACACACAACTAAATGAATGATAATACCAACACCATGGAGTAGACATTACAACTACAGTTCTATATTAATGTCAGAAGAGTGATTACAACCATTTGTTGCATCAGCCTTCCCTTACCCCTCCAAATTCTCTCTCTCTCTCCCTTCTTACCAACTTCTTCTGATTTGAGACAATGCTCAACCATCAAGTATGCTATCCTTTCAAATGATCTGACCTCTATCACCATAGCCCTAGCTTTGCTTATGTAGCAATTGAGTTAGGGTTGCCAAGTTCCTCCATGAGTTCCTTAGGGTAAAAGCAGTGAAGTTGCCATGCTTTTCAACTCTTTACCATTTGCCTCCTTCATTAGGATTAGAAATCCCCCATATAAGTCGAACTTGAGATGTTTCCTTTCTTTTCTTGAGTAGATTTAGGAGAAAATATCTAGATATTTATGAGTCAATTCACTCCTTTGACCCTTAGAACTTCATTAGGGTCCACTAACACTGTTCCCGAACTAGCAACTAGAGTTAGTTGGGTCACTAATGCACCCTTAGGCTTGCTGAGAAGCTTTATAAAGCAGGTTGTCAGTGCATAGCCAACGTTAGTGTGGAAATAAGGCATGTGATCTTGGTCTTTGCTTCAACTATCATGTCTTTCCCCTTTGAGCTGATGAGGGGGTCAATTTGCTGTATGACAACCTAGGTCTTCTAATATTCCCTTTAGATCCATAAATTTGGTATGGAATAAATCCTAGTATTTGCAAAGCAATTCTGCAACCTTATCCATCATCGTGTCGTCCTGGTAATCTACAATCTTCGCGAATTTTAGCTTTACCTCTGTACCAATGTTTACCTGTTTCGTTTTCAGCGGCGCAGTTATATCATGATTCTCAATTTGCGGTCCTTAAACCTGGCGGTGGCCTCTGTTTCAAGTATGTTAATATTTCGTGGATCCTCATCCTCTTCTTCAGCAATTACGTTATAGCATTCTAGCACGTGACTCAGCCAAGTATCCCAATCAGGCTGAATCAGATCCTGTGGTGAAGTAAAATTATAAGTGCGGACACAAACAAATTCTTCTAGCCCAATAATAGGTCTAGCCACAACAAATACATTCTACGGAAGATTTTCTTAGGTTAGAACCAATTAAGAGGGCCTACCTCTTAGTCTGTTTATCCCGTTTGATGATGTCCTTGCTTTCTCACTCCAGCTATCTCTCACTTCCTTCTTCAAACACCTGAAACAAGTAAACAACAACAGACAAAAACTATAATAATAGACAAATTTTAATTCAACCTACTTAACAAGTCAAGAAACATTAAGCCATGAATATGTAGGATGACAAATCATATAGGAAATCAATCGATAGTTGCATATATTAATATCAAAGAGATATTAGAACCATTGTCTTGACGTTGCAGTCATCCTCTAACAAGACCAGGTTCCCACACACTTATGCTAGCACTCCATGATGGCCTCAATCCACAATAGTTTTAAGGATCTTTCCTTTAGGCTTCACTCCAAACCAAATCACACTTCTCCCTCACACAAATAGATAGATACAACTAGTAATAGCTTGATGTTTACTCCAAACCAAAATAGCACTAGCGCACCAACATCAACACTAGCTTGTGCTTGGGAAGAAGGGAGGTTTATATAGGATGAATGGATGGGAGATGGATCCTCTTCTCATGGGAGAAGGACTTATCCCTTGAGGTAGTTCTATCATTATAGGGGAAATGAGCCCAAACTGACATCCTCGACCCCATCTGGCCAAACCATTTACTAGACTTCCATTACGAAGCTTCTAGAGATGGAAGCTTCGGCTCCTAATTTAAAAAACTTTCAATAACAGGACCGACATAGCTGGAACATAGCTCGGTCAATCTAGTCAGTGCTAGGGATAGTGCTAATCTCTACACATCGACATGAGGAATACAAGGGCCATTAGCGTCGATCTTGTAAACTGGGAAAAACAGAAGTTTCAAGGGAATTGATCTGCTCATGAAGAGGGACACAATGGGAGTTTCTTCATGAAGGAAAAGCGTGTGGGGCTCACTATAGAGGTCCTCAAGGATCAAGGAACGGGGAGTATAGGGATAGTGACAAAATGTTGTGTAATAGATGCCCCCTAAAGCTTGAAGGCTGAGCTAGAGTGAGGGATGAAGTGCTTTATGAATCAGTGTAAGGAACCAGTCTGCCATCAGAAAACTTGCAAGAAAGTACAGATACATATACATAGCTTATAACTCTGTCAAAAGATAAATGTGTTGGCAATATGAAACAGGTGTTGTCCTTAATGGCAACTCACTCAGATGAAAGATCACAGTATAGAAAGTTAACAACAAAGAATTATAGATCAGACTACAAAGAATGAAGAAAGAGAGGTATACACAGGTCCACCATGACCAAGGTGCATATACATGTAGGTTCACTGAACACAAGTAGCGTATACGTAAACACTCACTTTCACAGAAGGAAAAGTGTGTATATCTTGGAAAACTAAGTTTTTGGTCCAAGGTATTTGGTCCATGGTATTTTGATCCATGGTATTGGCCCAAGGTATCTGGTCTGAGGTATTGACCCTAGGTATTTGATCCAAGGTATTGGTCCTAAGTGGTTTTGGTCCATGGTATTGAGAAAGGCCTAAAACTATAAAATGAGGAGAAAATCATTAGGCCAGGTGTGCAAGTATCGAATATCTAATGATGTGTATGATCTAGTATGCAGGTTATTGGCTTATGGTATTGTGCTTGATCTGAACCAAGGATGAACCTTAGTAGTTGGTGAAGGATAAGATCTAATGATGGATCGGGATCTTAAGGCTTGAAATGAATTATCATTATGGGGTTTGATCATTTATAGTCTAGATCTGAATACTAACGCATGTGTTGTTCTATAAATATTATGATTTGGGTATAACTTAAGTTTGGAATATCTCAGAATTATGAATTAATATTTGTAGATGTGTACGCTGGTTGGCTTTGATAAAAGCTTCTATACACGCAGGTTTGACACATGGAAGTAGTGTATACCTCATAAAGTATGTTTAAGTTGTTTCTGTTTTCTGTTGCAGAATTCTGGGTTCTCATTTTGGTTCTGGTGACTGTATTCTGGTGACAGTATGCTGACTGATCAGATTGTCTGTCAAAGTGATTGATTGATTCAGTTATGGGTGATTCAGAAAATGATGTTTGAGTTTTAGTAATTGGTTGACGCAGATGTATTTGATGATTGAATTGTAGTTATAATGTTGTTGAAGGATCCAATCTGAAAATTTGTGAAATGTGGTCCTTGGAGGAAGAAAGAAGAGCGTAGCCTTCTGTAGGTCGCAGCCTATGTACTAGTAAACATATCGGCTAGTACAAAAGTTAGGGGGTTGTAGCTCCCTTATAGTAGAAGTTGGAGAATGAGAGAAGGTTGTAACCTTCTGCAGGTAGAAGCCTGCGTACTGGTATAAGTCTGCACCAGTACAAAATTGTAAAAATATTTTCTTATTATTAAAAGAAGACAGAAACGAAAGCAGCAGGTGGTTTTCACCCACATTGGGTTTGCACCTTATATCTTGGTGTTCATGAGTGTTGCTTATGTGTGATGCTTTATTCTTCTTTTACTGCACTGTCTAATAAATTTCTGATACACTGGTAAAAGTTCAATGCATGATAAATTCGGTAAATAAAAAGTTCTACGCATATATGCTGGTTGCTTTAAGTACAGTCACATATACATGCTAGTTCACTTAGCTGAAGTAGCATATATAAATCTGTTTGGGAAATTAAATTATTGATCTGATAATACTGATTCACCCCCCCTCTTAGTATTATTTCCAGCAATTGGTATCAGAGCAGGTCCTTCAGAAGAAGCTTGATCACTTGAAGGGAGATCCATCATCATGAGTAATCAAGAAAGCATGGGATCCATCAAACCCCCAATCTTTGATGGGAACAAATTTGTTTATTGGAAGATAAGAACCAAAACCTATCTACAATCACTTGGAACGAATGTCTGGGAAATCGTGGAAGGAGGATATACAATTACATCAGCAATTCCTACAGATACAGCAGGTAAAAAGCAATATGAAACCAATTCCAGGGCTGTGAATACATTATTGGGAAGTCTGTCATAATCAGAGTTTGTCAAATTTATGTAGCTCAAATCAGCCAAAGAAATATGGGACAAAATCGTTCTAAGCTACGAAGGAGACTCTTAGGTAAAATGTGTTAAACTGCAAACTCTCATAATTCAATATGAAACTCTTAAGATGCATAATGATGAAAGTATATCTAGTTACTTCTTACGTATAGATGAGGTTGTTAATTGTATGAAGAATCTGGGTGAAGAGATAAAGGAATTTACCTTAGTTGAGAAATTTTTAAGATCCTTGTCTGCTAAATTTGAATCAAAAGTATTTGCCATAGAAGAAAAATAGGATCTATAGACTATCACTATGACACAGCTTCACATAATCTTGACTCCCTTTGAAATGAGAAAAGGAGGCCCATTAGATATGAGAGAAGCTGCATTTAAAGCTTCAGCAAAAGGAAAGGAAGAACTCAATGAATCAGGACATATTTTAGAAGAAGAAGATAAAGTAAAATTTTTCAAGAAGCTTCAACGGAGTTCCGGAAGGTTTAGAGGTAAATTTCCTTTCAAATTTTTTGCTTGTGGTAGAGTCGGTCATTACGCTGTCAAATGTCCTCATAAAGATAAATATGATAAAAGGAAGGAATCTACAAAATGGAATAGAAAACAAAATGTAAGTAAAAAGAGTTACTATACTCATGAAGATAGCGATGGTTTATCAAATAGTGATGAAGATGAAAATAGTAATGACTATAGACTTCTAATGGCTTATGACGATGATAATTTTTGGGATGCTTTAGAAAACAAAATCTCTCAATCTTAGATTTGCTAAAGGATCAAAAACCTTAAATGAAATTATCAAAGTGCATCATTTTCCTCTGATAAAGACAGGTCATGGATATACTGAAGGAGCATCTTAATCACAGAAGCCATCAACCTCCACTAAAAGCTGTCTTGATGCAACAAAGAACAATGAATAGTATGACAATCGTCAGTAAAGGCATAAAGAAGATCACCAGGTAAATTAGGCTCAATTTAATTCAAGTATGAAAAAAAGCCACAACCAACCTCAGGTAAATCATACTCAATTTGCTTCAAAGATGAATATCAATAGAAACTACAATCACCTAGTTAATAGATTCGATAATCGCGGGAACTTCTTTAATGGTCAATGTTTCTCATGTCATAATTTTGGACACAAAGCTATTCAATGTGTTACTTACAAAACCATCATGACTAGAGAAGCATGAAATCAAAGGAATGTGACAGGGATCAAGAAAAGTTCCTATAATAACTTTTCTCTTCTTGAAAATGAAATAGAATGCTCAATCTATAATAGCTTTGGCCATGAAGAATCTGAATGCAGGAGTAAATTTCGGCAAATATCTCAAAAGGAGCAAACTCCATTAAATCCCAAAATATGGAGAAGGAAAGAACCTCAAACAAAAAGATGTGGTATAGCCTTGTATATAGAAGGACAAGAAAATCAGTGGTACATCGACAGTGGATGCTCGAAACACATGACAGGTGACAAAGAAAAACTTCACTCATATAATGCCTTAGAAAAGGGAAAGAATGTCTCATTTGGAAATGACACTCCTGCTATCATAAAAGGTAAAGGCTCTGTTTTCTTGAAAGAAAAGGTTAAAGCTGGGAATGCTATGTATGTAGATGGTCTAAAGCATAACATGTTGAGTGTCAGTCAAATGTGTGATCAAGGAAATGAAGTGGTGTTTCGATCAAATGGATTTTTGTTCATGATCTTGATATGGGAGAAACCGTGATCAAAGGTACAAGAACTCCAAACAACTTATACATACTCAAGGGAGGACAACAATAGTGCTATCTAAGAAAAATGATGAAAATTGGCTATGGCATAGAAGATTGGGACATCTAAGCTTTTCTCAAATAAGAAAAGCGTGTAGATTCCAAGCTGTTCGTGATCTTCCAAATATCAGAATTCTTGAAAATACAATATGAAAACCATGTCAATTTGGTAAGAAAACAAGATCTCACTTCATTGAAAAAGAAGGGTCAGCTAGTAAGCCTCTTGAACTTGTTCATAATAATTTATGTGGAACATCAAGGAAAAAGTCACCTCGTGGAGAAGAATACTTTATTTTGTTAATTGATGATTTTTCCAGAATGTGTTGGATAGGTCTTCTAAAGCATAAATATGAAGCTTTCGAAAATTTCAAAGCCTTCAAAGCTTTGGTTGAAAATGAATCAGATCGCAAAATCAAATGCCTCAGATCTGATCGAGGAGGGGAATTTACCTCGAGTGAATTCTTTGACTTTTGTGAACAACATGGAATAAAAAGGCAGTTCTCCAAAATGGAGTGTAGAAAGAATGAACAGAACTATTCAACAAATGGCTTGAGCTATGCTAGATGAATCTGGAACTCTTGCAACCTTCTGGGGTGAAGCTACATTTGCCACCACAACTATTCTCAACCAAGCAAATGTTCGGGTAAACAACACTCAAATTCCACATGAACTTTGGTATGGTAAGACTCCTACATTAAAATACTTTAAAGTTTTTGGAAGCAAATGCTATATCAAAAGGACTGATGAAAAACTTGGTAAGTTTGAGCCCAGAGCAGACGACGGTATTCTTCTTGGTTACTCTTTCGAAAGTAAAGGATATAAATGTTACAATAAAATACTTGCGAAAATTGTTGAAAGTATTGATGTTGTAGTTGATGAAGCATGCAAAAATCCTAAAGAGATAAAAACCGAAGATTATGACAATGAAGAAGATGGGGATTATTTTTCCGCATCAAATCATAATGATTCTAAAGAAGAAACCAATGAAGCACCAGAAGAAGAGATAACAGTAGAAGAAAAGACTCCGTCCATGTATGTTTAGAAAAATCATCCAGAAACTCAAATTTTAGGGGAAAAAGAGGGAGGTGTACAGACAAGAAAAACTATTATTGAAACCTCAAGCTATCTAGCATTACTATCCTCCACCGAACCTCAAACTGTAAATGAAGCATGCAAAGATGAATATTGGGTCAAGGCCATGAATGAATAACTTGAGCAAACTGAAAAGAATAATACTTGGGAATTAGTTTCTAGACCTCATGATAAGAATATCATAGGAACTAAATGGATATTCAAAAACAAGCTGAATGAAAATGGAGAAATTATTAGAAACAAGGCCATACTTGTTTGTAAAGGATATGCTCAACAAGAAGGTATAGATTTTGAAGAAAATTTTTCACCTATTGCTAGACTTGAAGCCATAAGGATGTTTATTGCTCTTTCTGGTTTTCAGAAATTCGAAGTATACCAAATGGATGTAAAATCTGCCTTCTTTAATGGAGACTTAGAAGAAGAAGTCTATATTGAACAACCAGAAGGATTCATTCTTGGAAATGATGCAAAACGTGTATGTAGACTCAAAAAGGCTCTATATGGTCTAAAACAGGCTCCAACGGCCTGGTATTACTATCTTGACAAATATCTCCACCAACAGGGTTTTTCAAAGGGGTCAACAAATAGCAACCTATATAGAAATATTGACACTGATAAATTGCTAATAATTGTTGTTTATGTTGATGATATAATCTTTGGTAGCAATGAAGAATCCATGAGTCAGAATTTTGCTTCAGTAATGCGGCAAGAATTTGAAATGTCCTTGCTTGGTGAGCTTACCTATTTTCTTGGTCTACAAGTTCAGCAAAATAAAGATGGTATTTTTCTTTCACAAACAAAATATCTCAAACAGATCTTGAAAAAGTATGGCATAGAAGATTCTAAACCAGTATGTACCCCAATGGTAACAGGATGCAGTATCAGCTCAAATGATGAATCAACAACAGTACGTCAACCAACTTATAGATCCATGATTGGCAGTCTACTTTATCTAACAGGTACCCAACCTGACATCATGCATGCAATAGGAATAGTTGGAAGATTCCAAGAAAATCCAAAGGAATCACACCTTCAGGTAGTCAAAAGGATTTTCAAATATCTTCAAGGAACACAAAACTTTGGTTTATGGTATCCTAGAGATAGAGATCTTACTCTTCATGCATATACAGACGCAGATTGGGCAGGAAATGTTGATGAAAAAAAAGCACTAGTGGTGGTGCATTCTATATGGGTTCTAGGTTAGTGTCTTGGTTCAGCAAGAAACAAAGTTCAATTGCATTATCTACAGTTGAAGCAGAATATGTGGGTGCTACATCTTGCTGCACACAACTACTTTGGATGATGCAAACCTTGCAAGACATTAAGATCACATGTACTCCACCCATCTCCATTCTATGTGATAATACAAGTGCCATCAGTATCTTAAAGAATCCAGTGATGCACTCCAAGACCAAGCACATACTCATAAAATATCATTTTCTACGTGAACAAGTGCCTAGAGAGACATTTGAATATCTCAGACAAAAGCTAGGAGTAGTTGTTGCACCATCCTGCTGTTAAATCCTATTTTTCAGAAAAAGGTTGTTATATGCGAGTTTCATGAAGTGTAGTCATGTATATACGTGAGTTAGAAGTTGTACAGTCGCGAATATGTGGTTTGAAGAAAAATGCAGTGGGACAGACTCAGAAAAACTGATTTGATATGTTTCAGACAATTATCAATTATATTTTTTGTCGTGATGATAGATGACTATAGTTTGTGGATGTTATTTAGAAGTGCTTTTTGATCCTCCCAAGTTGTTAATAACTTGATGTATATTTGATTGATGATGATGCCTTGATACTTCTTACTAACATATGCAATGATAAGATCTGAGAGTGAACAGGTGGAACAGGTTCAGGGGGAGAACATGCTATGCTTCTAATAAAGCATTGTTGGCATTATGTTTAGAAGTCTTTGGTACCTAATCAATGATGATAATGCTTATATGGTTTGCTATGTTACAGTTAATATTTGCCCATGATAAAATCTTAGATGATATTTGGGATCGCATAAGTTGGTATTCATATTAGATTTATGGATGATTGTAAATGACTTTTTGATGATGCATAAAGTTCATATGGTGCAGATATGATGTAGGATTCCTATAGTTCCTGGCTCTCACATGGTTGAGGATGATTACTTAAGTTGCATATTGATAAATATTGTTGGTTGGCCAAAAGAATGGGGTTATTGTAGGTCTCATGAAGACATAGCTATTTGAAGATATGGATATTCGAAGACATGGCTTACTTAGTCACATAATGATGATGAGTTCTTACTTTATGATGATAGGTTGATACTCACATATGTTGATTATCATGGTTGATGATGTGGGATGTTCCCTAGTGATGATATAATGAAGGTTCTTGTGGAAAGATTACGCAGTTCTTGATAATGATGATATGATCATAGATGATGTCTATGGTGTTTTCACATACATATGATATGATATGAGTGTTTTTGTGCTACCACTTGGAGACATGACTTATGCTTAGTAGATTCATGAAAGGTTATGATAAGGTTCTTTCTACTAAGAAAATGAAGCAAGTTGATCTTGATGAGATCAAGAGGATGAGTTGATATATGCAGACATACTTTGTCACAGGTTGATGATATTGACACTGTCATATCTTGGGAACTAATGATGGACATATACAGGTTGTTGGTCTGGATGTTGTCGATAGATACTTTTGGAGTAGATCATACATGGTGTATGATAGTTGGCGTTGACTATCATGGTCTTGTTTAGATATTTGGTCTCTGTTATAAATGTCATGTATATCATTCGATGTAAAGGTCATATAAAGACCCATGATGTAATAATTTCTCTCGTAGTCTTTTGATTGAGACCTTTTTGGTCATATGATGTAATTTTTATCCCCACTTTGCATGGGATCGACGATGTAATTTGTATCATGTATATCCCCACTTGGTTGGGAGGATGAGTCAAATTTGGTATAACCCCACTTGGTTGTGAGATGGATGTATGTATGAGTCATTTTTCATAGGAAGGTCATACTCACTTAGTTGAGTTATAGAGTCATGTTATTCTTTTAGAAAATATTTTTGTAGACTCTACATATGCTCAGGGGGAGCATAGAAGATATAGTGCATCTCAGCATGACATACAAAGGGGATCTCAATCAGATAATTTAGCATGTACTTAGGGGGAGCATGCACAACATAGTGTATGTCAAAAGGGGAGAATATCTTGGTCCACCATTTGCCCTTGATGTCAAAGGGGGAGAGTGACTTGGTGTTGTTGTTGCCATCAAGTCCAAAGGGGGAGATTGTTGGCATTATGATACAGGTGTTGTCTTTGATGGCAACTCACTCAGATGAAAGATCACAGTACAACAGGTTAACAACAAAGAATTACAGATCAGGCTACAAATAATGAAGAAAGAGAGGTATATGTAGGTTCACCATGACCAAGGTGCGTATATACGCAGGTTCACTGAACACAAGTAGCGTATACGTACACATGCACTTTCACAGAAGGAAAAGAACGTATATCCTGGAAAACTAAGATTTTGGTCCATGGTATTTTGATCCATGGTATTGGTGCAAGGTATATGGTTCGAGGTATTGACCCTAGGTATTTGGTCCAAGGTATTGGTCCTAAGTGGTTTTGGTCCATGGTATTGAGGAAGGCCTAAAACTATAAAAGGAGGAGAATATCATTAGGCCAGGTGTGCAAGTATCAAATATCTGATGAAGTGTGAGATCTAGTATGCGGGTTATTGGGTTATGGTACTATGTTTATTCTAAACCAAGGATGAACCTCAGTGGTTGGTGAAGGATAAAATCTAATGATGGATCGAGATTGTAAGGCTTGAAATGAATTATCATTATGTGGTTTGATCATATATAGTCTAGATCTAAATATTGATGCATTTGTTGTTCTGTAACTGTTATGATCTAGGTATAACTTAAGTCTGGAATAGCTGCAGAATTATGAATTAATATTTGCAGATGTGTACGTTGGTTGGATTTGATAAAAGCGCGTATAAAAATAGGTTCGACACATGGAAGTAGCGTATACCTCATAAAGTATGTTTCAATTGTTTCTATTGCAGAATTCTAGGTTCTGATTTGGGTTCTGGTGACAGTATGGTGACTAGTCAGATTGACTGTCAAAGTGATTAATTGATTCAGTTATGGGTGATTCAGAAAATGATGTTTGAGTTTTAGTAATTGGTTGATGCAGATGTATTTGATGATTGAATTGTAGTTATAATGTTGTTGATGGATCCAGTCTGAAAATTTATGAAACGTGGTCCTTGGAGGAAAAAAGAAGGTCATAGCCTTCTGTAGATCGCAGCCTACATACTAGTAAACATATCAGCTAGTACAAAAGTTAGGTGTTTGTAGCTCCCTTCTAGTAGAAGCTGGAGAATGAGAGAAGGTTGTAACCTTCTGCAGGTAGAAGCTTGCGTACTAGTATAAGTCTGCACCAGTACAAAATTGTAAACAGATTTTCTTATTATTAAAAGAAGACAGAGATGACAACAGCAGGTGGTTTTCACCCACATTGGGTTTCCACCTTATATCTTGGTGTTCATGTGTGTTGCTTATGTGTGATGCTTTATTCTTCTTTTACTGCACTATCTAATAAATCTCTGATATACTGGTTAAAGTTCAATGCATGATAAATTGGGTAAATCAAAAGTTCTGTTATGCCCCTATACTACTAGTGTAACCCCTTATTGTTATTAGTACAACCCCCTTATTATATTGATGTACCCATGTAGTGCCCATATTGTTACTATTTTGCCCCATAGAAGCCCACTGTTGTTATTATTGTGCCCTTACATTATTATTGTTATGTTGGCTCTGATTATATTATAACCCTTAGAATCCTATATATAGAAAGGAGGTATTTTCATTTGTATCATCGAAGAATTGTTAATTTGTGTAATGTAAAGGATGTTTCCCCCTTGAAGAGGCTTATTTCTAAGGCGTTCATTTATCTTTTCTATCTTTTTGTGAGATGGTTTCATAACATTTGGTATCAGAGCTTTGAATTCTAGGGTTTCGATACTCCAAACAGGTCATCATGGCATTTGCGCTATAACTTTTTTCTGTGACGTTTCAGATGTTAAAAAAAACCCCATTTGGGCTGAAATCGTTCTAAACCACAGGTCCAAATTTCAGAGCTTTTCGTGCTATATTTTCAGAGATATGATCTGAGGAAGTTGGCATTTTTGCAGACTCCTAAATTAAAATCCAAACAGGTGACCTAGGGAAAATAGTCATAACTTTTGTTTTTTGCATCAGATCAAATTTCCTAAGAAGTTATAGAAAGAGGACAGACTATAGTTTCTTGTGTATATTTTTCAAATCATAAGTTCAAAACAGTGACACGTGGCACTTCCTACAAGTTCGCTCTTCTGAAAAGGTTTATAATCAAGTCATCTTGGGAGATTGTGCATAACTCTGCCTTGGAGAATCTAAATTTTATCAGACTGGTGGCATTGGAAAGAGGACACAGAGGGCTACTGCGGATCAAAATTTTAGAACTGGATGATCTGAAATTATAGAGATACATCAGAGGAGATACATCAGAGGCCAGATCGAGCTCCTACAAAGTGAAAAAGGTGTGTAGATTTTTTTAAATTTTTGCTTAAGCTTGGTTTGAAAAATTATTTTGAAGGAATTCAAAGCGAATAGTAGAGCATTAGTATCAATAACTGATGCCCCAAGGAAAGAAAATGCAAACACCTAGTAAGCAACCTAAAAGCTCTAGCATGACTTATGAAGAAGAGGAAGAAATGCAACATGATATATCAAAATTACGAGACCAAGTGCAACAAATGTCACTCACACAAAAAGTAACAAAATCTTAGATGGATGGTTTATAAAAAGATGTAGAAGCTAATATGATGACGTGGAAGCTAAGATGGATGATTTGAAGATAGATGTGAAGAAATATTTGAAGACAAGCATGGCAGATTTGAAGACAGATTTGACAAATTTTCTACAAGAAATACTTACTAATGATGAAAGGGTAGTAAAGGAAACTCATGATAATAACAAAAGAAATGTTAATCATGATTTCATAGACTCTAATGTTGGATTGAAGACCCACCATATTCCAAAAATCTATATGAAGAAGTTTGATGGCAAGGATCCCGCAACATGGATATTACAGATGGAGCAATTTTTTCATCTCAATAATGTGCAAAATACACAAAAGGTACGTATTGCAACTTTATATTTGGAACCAAATCAGTTTGTATGGTATCAATGGCTTTTCACTCATAAACAAATTATCACCTGGGAAATTTTTACGGAATAATTTACAACACATTATCGAGATACAAAAAGCAACACTTTTTTTAGCTAATTGATAAGTCTCAAACAAAAGGGTTCAATAATGGAGCACATTGAGGAGTTCCAAAAATTGAACATAAGGGTAAAAAATATTTTAGAGGAGCATAGGGTTGATGTGTTCATAGGGACTTTAAAAGATAATATCCAACATGATGTTTTCCTTTGGGAACCTGATTCATTAGAGAAGGCATTCAGGTTAGCAAGAAAAATGGAAAGCAAAACTATGGCAACTAAGAAGCATACCACTCACAACTATAAAGACAGAAGTTTTGTTTCCCCTAGCCATCCACAACCTATAAGGTTGACACCACAACAATTGGAAGAAAAAAGAGCAAAAGGGCTTTGTTACAGTTGTGATAGCAAATACACTAAAGGTCATAAGTGTGCTGAGAAGAAATTATTCTACATAGATTGTGAAGATGAAGAAGAAAAGGAGCAAGAAAGGTCAAAAGAAGAGGATATACTCTAGGAACAAAGCCTAGATAAAGAAGAAATGAATCTGACCATATCTTGTAATGCATTGGCTGGAATTACCACTCCTCAAACCATCAAGATAAAAGGACAATTCAAGAAGAAAAAGGTAATAGTGTTGATTGATTCAGGAAGTACCCACAATTTTATTCACCGTAAGATAGCAAAAGAATTGAATTGCTTCCTATATCCAACACCATAGTGTCAAGTGATGGTTGCAAATGGAGGAACGATAAATTTCTCTAGAAAGTTCCATAATATCAAGCTATCCATGGGAGAATATGTATTGACTAGCCCAATGCTTTCCATTCCAATGGGAGGTGTTGATGTTGTACTAGGAGTCCAATTGCTACAATCCTTGGGTACAATAGCTTTTATTTTTCAAGAAATTTTCATGCAATTTACTACGGAAGGAAAGGAAGTTGAATTAAGGGGTATTGCAGGGAAACCGGGAAATATAATTAGCTCTAACAGTATGACAAAGCTTCTAAAAAAGGAACAAAGAGGTGTTTTTGCACAATTATGTTCGCTAGATGTTTCCACATTGAAATCATCTATTTCTCCAGATATCCAGAAAGTCTTGGACAATCATTCCAAGGTATTTGAGACTCCCAAAGGTCTCCCACCTATTCGTGATCATGATCATGCTATTCATCTGAATCCAGGAAGTGTTCCTCCAAACATCAAGGCGTACAGATATCCCTATGCCCAAAAGAGTGAAATTGATTGTATGGTTGCAAAAATGCTAGAGGTGGGTATAATTCAACCTAGTCAAAGTTCATTCTCTGCTCCAGTAGTATTGGTGCACAAGAAGGATGGATCATGGTGCATGTGTCTGAATTATAGGGAGCTTAGCAAGCTCACTATTAAAGATAAGTTTCCCATTCCGGTCATTGATGAATTACTGGATGAATTGCATGGATCAATTTACTTCACCAAGTTGGATCTTTGTTTAGGATATCATCAAATCAGAATGAAGACTGAAGACATTCAGAAAACAACATTTAGAACTCATGAGGGTCATTATGAATTCTTGTTCATGCCTTTTGGCCTTACCAATGCACCTTCTACATTTCAAGGTTTGATGAATTCCATTTTCAAACCATTCCTTAGAAAATTTGTGTTAGTATTTTTTGATGATATACTAATCTATAGAAAGTCTTGGAAGGATCATGTTGAACATGTTGACAGGGTGCTAAAACTATTGGAGGAGAAACAATTATATGCAAAAAGATAAAAATGTTTCTTTGGAGTACAAGAGGTGGAATACTGGGTCATATTTTATCTCATGAAGGAGTTAAGGTAGACCCTAGCAAAATTAAAGCCATTAAGGAATGGAAAAGCCCCACATCCATAAAGCATCTGCGAGGATTTCTCGGGTTGACAGGGTATTATCACAAATTTGTTAAGAATTATGGGAGAATAGCGGCATCTCTAACAACATTATTGAAGAAAGATGCATTTTCATGGACTCCAGAAGAAACAAAGGCCTTCGAACATCTTAAAGATGCAATGTGCCAAGCACCAGTCTTAGCTACACCGGACTTCACAAAAACCTTTATTGTGGAATGTGATTCTTCAGGGAATGGAATTGGTGCTATTTTAATGCAAGATGAAAGACCCATTGCTTTTGAAAGTATTCCAATCAAGGGAAAGTTTTTACACAAAGCTATTTATGAGAAGGAAATGTTGGCAATACTACATGCACTTAAGAAATGGCGAGCCTACCTAGTGGGAAGACACTTCAAGGTAAAAAGGGATCATGATAGCCTTAAATAATTTTTATAACAAAGATTATCCTTTGAAGAGCAACAAAAGTGGGTCACAAAGATGTTGGGTTATGACTTTGAAATCATCTACAAAAAGGGAAGCAAAATGTGGTGGCAGATGCACTCTCAAGAAAGGATGAGGCTGTGGAAGCATTGTTGTGTGCCATTTCTATTACCCAACTAGATTGGATAAACAAAGCAAGGGATGAATGAAAGAAGGACGAAGAAGTATGGCCACTTATTCAAAAGTTGCAAAAGATCCCCATTCAAACAATATTGCCAGAAATTGAAGAGGAAGGAAAAATCATATTGGAACCTGGAGCAGTCACAGAAACAAGAACCCAACAGCTACGAAATCAATCAATTTCAGAGTATCTCATCAAGTGGAAGAACTTACCCGCTGAAGATTCCACATGGGAGGACAAGAAGTTTATACAGAAGCATCAAGAACTACTCAAGCGTTGAGGACAACACTTTTTGAAGGAGAGGGGCATGTTAGGCCCCTATACTACTAGTGTAACCCCTTATTGTTATTAGTACAACTAGTGCCCATATTGTTACTATTGTGCCCCATAGAAGCCCACTATTGTTATTATTGTGCCCTTACATTATTATTATTATGTCGGCTCTGATTATATTATAACCCTTAGACTCCTATATATAGAAAGGAGGTCTTTTCATTTGTATCATCAAAGAATTGTTCATTTGTGTAATGTAAAGGAGGTTGCCCCCTCGAAGAGGCTTATTTCTAAGGTATTCATCCATCTTTTCTATCTTTTTGTGAGCTGGTTTCATAACAAGTTCTCTGCATATACGTTGGTTGCTTTAAGTACAGTCACATATACATGCTAGTTCACTTAGCTCAAGTAGCATATACAAATTTGTTTGGGAAATTAAGTTATTGATCTATTAATACTGATTCACCCCCGCTCTCAGTATTATTTCCAACAACATGAATCGTGGCATGGATGCAACCATTAGAGAATGATCATGTAATTGGATCCAAGTATGGGCATAGCCATATGTCAAAGAGGATCATAATGAAACCAAGGTATGGTCGTAGCCATCCAATAATGAGAAAGATCACACATGATAACTCATGGTCTAGTCGCAGCCAACCATTTGAAAGAGACATGCATATCATTGTAACCATGTCACATCACTCTGCAACATGGACTTTTGCGATCTGAGTCCAGGGTCATGCGCTTCAACATGACCCAATCAAAGTACAAATTCTAGCATGTGAATAGATGTGTTGACATCGAATATGCTAGAAACTCACTTGATTACCATTCAATGATGTAAAATCTTAACAAGCGTGAGAGAAACCACCAATAATGATAATGGTCCTCAAGGTACTATCAACACAATCCACAAAATGTGAATAGAGGAATTGAAGTCGAGCACCCATGAAATCACTTGATCGAAAGCTAATGATGTAAACTTGTCATCGAGTGTGAAGAAATTGCCATTAGGGCATGTAAGCTCTAAGGTACTGGAAGGGAGTCTATTGGTCAACTTCCTGGATAATGAGTTGAATTCGACGAGAAATGACCATGTCGAAGGAGGGCCATAATGTTTCCCACATCATCGACACGAGACGAAAGGATGCAAAATGATTTTGGATGATACAGAGAATCAAAGGTAAGTGTAACTACAGAAGGACAACTCTTGAACATATCGGTGACACGAATGGAAGTTTGACAGCTTTTGGATCCATAGGATCGGCAGTCATGATGACGTGGCAGATATCAAATTGAAGGAAAAAATGAATGGCCCAACCCAGGAAGGTCAATGATAAAAGGGAGGATATCCCAACCTGACACGAAGCAGAAAGTGTCATGTTCAAGAGTGATCTATCGACGCAACTAATTATATTTCAAAATTTTCCCCCACCATTTCTGGTAGGTACCCCAATTATTTTTTAATCGCAAGCTTGAAGGGGATAGCATATTCTTGCATTGTAAGTTCATCCTTCAAACGAATTCGACCTAGTAAGTTTAACAAGCCCTAGGAAGGAGAAACCAATGTTTGTCATGGTGACGAATCTGATGTCATTTAGTAATTTAACGAGTCCGACAAAGGTGTAACTCAGTATCTTTTTCATGTTTAGAGAGTTTGAAAAATACATGGAAAAGAAAACTCCACAGGGTCCCTTTTTGTACATTTGTGTCTCTCGAGCCCGAAAAGGTAGAAAACAATACTTGAGAGAACTGCTTGACCATTTCAGTCAAGGAGTACCTTTTTCGTAAATAGTGCCACCTAGCCTGAAAAAGGGGTAAAATTATACTGGGCACACGACATCTTGTATATGTTAACCAGTTCAAAACGATAAGGGCTCAGCCATCTTTTCTCTTTTAAAGGGTTAGAAAAAGCGTTGAAAGTAGACCCCCCATTTTATTCTCTTTTATGAGTCAAAAGGGAAAAACACTTGGCAATATTTTCATATGATTTTAACGAGTCGAGAAAAGAGCTAAAACATAACTCGTCATCATCATTGAACATCCATCACTTGTCACTGCACAAAAAATGTAAAGTGAATTATCTAGTTCTTGAGGCAAAATAGGTCAAAATATTTACAAAAACTTGATATTTTCATGAAAAAACAAATAAAAAGGAGAAAAGTAAATATATTTTTACGATTTACCATTTTATATTTGATGTGAAAACTTTTTACTCACTTTTTCCCTAATTTTTCCGGAGCAGATTGCGGGAGATACAGGAGGTCAATCAATGAGCCGCCAGTTCTAGGTAACATCTAAAGCCTTGAGCTCCATTTTCATGTCCTTTATTTCTATTTTTAACCATTTTTTTAGTTTTTTGAGGGGGTTTTTGAAAAAACAATTGTCCTTGGTCAGCGCGACTTCCTGACATAGAATCCACCGACCGAGGGTGATTAACAAAGCCAGTCGCACCATTTGGCACAACTGTTGTTTAAACAAGCGCGTCAACACCATGAATACGACAAAACCCTATTTCCTCAAAAAATCTCCATTTAAACTAAAATTTTATGGGCCAAGCATGATTGTTGACTCTAATTAATGGCTTTTATAGGAAAGACATACTAAAAATGGTGCACTGGAAAGAACGGGAACATGAGGATGTTGACACCCAGGCAATGAATGACCCAAATTTCCTGGAAGCTTTGAGGGCTTGCGGGCACCTCAAATTATTTCTCACACCAGGGATGCGAGCCCAACCCGAGTTGCTTCGCTACCTGATTAGTCTTTGGGACATTAATTGGGAGATGTTTGTCATTGGTGACCGAGAGCTGGAGTTGGAAACTTCAGATATATACTTCATCATTGGACTATCTCGCAGAGGGGAACCCGTGAGCTTGTACGGGTCACGACTCATTGGGGCAATCATATCTTCCTTGCTTGCTGAACACTGCCCTGAGGTCCTGAAATTCAAAAGTGGGAAGATAGAGATTTCCAGTGTGCAAGATCTGACACTAAGAGTGCTTCTGTTGACTATGAACGGAGAGGCAAGATCCTAGGCAGAACATGAGACTAGGAAGTTGAAGTTCCTTTATGCTATCGACTGTACAACTCCTATGATCTTCAGCTGGGCAGAGGCCATGAAGACCAACATCAAACACCAGCTGTCCAAAGATAAGGCGGGGAATCTGAAGTAATTTTGCTTCGAATCTGTACTTGTGACCTTCTTCTTCAAACAGGTACCACTGTTCCAGTATTAGTTGACTGGGTTAGATCCTCCTATACCACGCGATCCGCGGATGGCTCATTGGAGTCGTTTGATGCCCAGGATCACTGGGGATTAGCACATGTCATACCGACCTGCATTCTTTTCATGGCTACGATGACAGAAGATCGTCATGGAGGACTTGGCATAAAGTGGCACCAATTTCTGTGGAGATCTAGATATGGCCTTACTAGATGGAGAGGACTTCAATGATGAAGGTAAAAAATCAAAATTTTTAATTTTTAGATTTTTTTAATTGTTTTTGGTATATATGTGCTTATAAAATTTCTCTTGTTAATGCAGATGTTGGACCAGAGCGGCCTGCTATGATGTCCCCAATAGCAGGCATTTCCCTCGCCCTATCGATGTTGTCGCTCCTTATCAGGAAGGGAGTGAAAACGGGGAGGAGATTGTGAGGAACCTTG
Organism: Pinus tabuliformis; assembly: GCA_031772625.1. Classification (NCBI taxonomy): domain Eukaryota; kingdom Viridiplantae; phylum Streptophyta; class Pinopsida; order Pinales; family Pinaceae; genus Pinus; species Pinus tabuliformis. The sequence continues at coordinate 289,010,161 of CM062808.1, read as the reverse complement.
AGGGGTTGACTCGTGGTATCCTGGAGTATGCTCAGGTAGAAGACATTCCTCATTAGTACTAGAGACACACGGTGGGAGTCTCGGATCGGATCCGGCGATTACTGACTCGTGTTGCACGAGCTGTATCATGCTACCATGATGACTATGTTTATTAGTTCCTAGGTCCAGCACTTACATTTTTTGAGGCCTGCGTCCAACAGATATATGACGCCTATGAGCCGTCGATGTTATTTTAGACACATATTATTTTTTGGGGTTCTGATGTATCAAAGATTATCACCATATATATATGCTATATTTTCTTGTTTGTTATGGTACAAATGGTTGTTTTTATCTTTTCACATGTTTCGTAAATGTCTATCCAACAAATGATTAGCTAATGCATCTGTCAATGTATTTATGGTCTAGGAATATGATGATATGTAATGTAATCAAAATGTCTTTCCAATAGAGGATACGGAGATAGATTCTCAATATTTGAGGGTTTCTGATGGAATATTGCCCGTTTAGTTGAATGATCAGGTGCTCATGTCCTAAGTGTCGTAAAATGCTCACAATTTAAAGTTCTTAGAACTGGTTCAAAGTTAAATGATTGGAAAGTTCGCGTCTTCCCGATTCTGGTGCCGCAAACGGTTCGAAAAATGGTCGCCGTATGAGGAAGTTATGGCAAAAAGAAGAATTTGTCCATAACATTAGAAATTGTAATTTTTCAAAAAAAAAATAAAAAAGGAATATTCCGCCGGGCACGAAATCCGAGGCAACCACCAAACATTAAATGTAACTGCAGTTAAGTTGGCGGAATTTTGGCAGGAGCGCCAAATTTGGTGGACCCGCCATAATTGGCGGAGTTATCTGGAGTTAACTAAAGTTAGCTGGAGTTTTTCTAGGGAAAAACTGGAGAAACTTTAAATGGCCATAACTTTGGCTAGGAAAGTTGGTTTTGGACGAATTTTTATTTTTTTATTTTTTTTTATTTTGGGTATTTTCGACCTTCTGAAGCCATTGGTGTAGGTCTTACAGCCATCTGAGGTCATTTGCAGAGGTTTTGGAGCCGTGAAAGTTCTAGGAGCCACCAAGGCCCAGTTTTGTGAAGACTGTATAGGGTTGCAGGTATCCATTGGAGGTGATCCAATAGTCAATCCTGAAGGATTCAAGTGTTTTGAATCCATTTTTATCATCTATTTCTCCTATAGATGCTTCTATTCAGATGTATTTTCAATTTGAGCATTTAATAAAAACAAGGACAAGCCCAGTTGGGAGCTTTGGACCTAGCAGACGTAGCCCTGGAGGGGGTGAGCTGCTTTATCAACTTCTTTTGCATTTGTGGTTGATTTATTTTGCAGAAAAAAATTCATTTTAATGTGTTAAACAATAAAATGAAATAACTCTGCTATGCTTAAATGGGTCATGAACAACTGAAAATTTCATGTGTTTTCTTTCTGCAAGACATGGAAATCTTTTAAACATGTTTAATTCTGAATTGAATACCTTTCAAACAAATTTCAAGTAGTTTCAAATTCAGATCAAGTTGGTATCAGAGCTCAGGGTTTTGTGCAAAGATCTTCTAACTGTCTTGCAAAGTATTGATGCTTTCTAGGTTGAAACTTAAAAGAGGGGAAGGACAGTTGACTAGAGAACGAGAGAATCCTCAGTCAAGGAAGGCCAGAGAGCCATCACCTCCACCTTCAATTTCACCCTCAAGAGTCTCAGCAGAAGCTTCAAGGATGTCTGAACATGAAGGAGAAATTCCTATAGAGACAGATCCAAGAGAAGAAGAAAGAGTCTTTAGAAAGGCTTTCTTAGACCTTACTGAAATGGTGAGGATATTGTACCAAGAAAGAAATGAGAAATTGGCTGGAGAAGGGTCCAAACATCCACATGAAGGAGAGGGCTCTTCAGGAGGTAAGAGGATGATGATCATTCCAAGAAAGGACATGGAGGAAATGGTGATCCACCACCCCCATCTTCACCTTCTTCCTCTTCATCCTCGTCTTCTTCTGTTCATAAGCATAGATCCTCTGGAAAAAGTCCTTTTTTGAAGCTTGATGTAAAATTCGAATTACCTATGTTTAATGGTGAAGTGAATGCAGAAAAGCTTGACAACTGGATTAGGCAGTTGGAAGTTTACTTGAGGATCCAGAATATGCATGATGATGCCACAAAGATTCAGTTGGCTTCTTTGAGAATGGATGGAGTAGCATTGGTCTGGTGGGAGGCCAAGACTAAAGACGAGATCAAGAAATTTGGTAAGGTTACCTTAACATGGCCTGAATTTCTGTTAGCCATTAAAAAACAGTTTTATCCTCTTGCTCACATGCAGAAGGCCATTATGAATTGGAAAAATTTCAGACAACTTAAGGGTCAGAGTGTCCAAGACTACACCCAAGAATTTAGGAGAAGAGCTCTCTTGTTAGGGGTAGATTTGCAGACCCAGGAAACCTTGCTGAAATACATTGGTGGTTTTTATAGCTACCTTAGACACACCATCTTGATGTTTAACCCTACTAGCCTGGACGAGGTTTGTGTCCATGCTACCCATTTAGAGGCAAGGGGAAAAAACACATTTGAAGAGGGTAGAAACAAGGCCCCCAAGGGGAAAAACAAAGAGAAAACCTCCAAGGGAAAGGGCAAAAAGAATGCATTTGTCAAACAGGAGAGTGAGAAAGTGATCTGTAAACACTGTTCTAAACTAGGCCATGAGGAGAAAAACTATTGGAAATTATATCTTGAAAAAAGACCTCACTTTAACAAATCCAAAGGGAAACAGAAAACTGCTGCTACTACATCTACACCACAAGATTTAGGGGAAGATTCAGGTGATGAAACCAAAATTACAGCCATGGGTTTGAAAAACTTGAAGGGAAAAGAAGTTGAAACTCAAGCCAGCACTAGTACCTCAAACTGCCATGTACAAGCTCCTAATGAGGAAGAAAGAATTGAACTGTTTCATGTGAGGGTGATTTCAAAACATACTAAAATTGACACACTTTTTGATAGTGGGTCACAAGCAAACCTTATATCAGAGGACTTGGTCAAGCAGCTTAAACTTGAGACCGTTCCACATCCAAAGCCATATCCACTTGGATGGATTTGCAAGGATGCAAATTTACAAGTTTCAAGAAAGTGCACATTGCGCTTTGCAATTACTGCACATTTTATTGACACAGTTGAACTTGATGTGGTACCTTTTGATATAGCAGGAATTGTTTTGGGAAGTCCTTACTTGTTTGACAGGAAAGCTATCTTTCATCGCCATGAAAACAAATATCATCTATTCAAAGATGGCAAGGAGTTCATTGTTAGAGCTCATCGCAAGAAGACAAATATAGCGATGGTGAATGCAGGACAGGTAAAAAGGCTGGTCAATTCAAGTAAGAATTTTGTTCTTCTTATGATTAAGCCCAAGGTTGATGTGAATCATGAGTCATTTGACAATTGTGATCCAAAACTTAAATCAGATCTGTATGATGTAGTTGATGCATATCATGAGATGTTTCAGGAGCCAACAGGTTTGCCTCCTAAGAGGGAGATTCAGCATGAAATCCATTTGCATCCAGATTGTCCTCTTCCAAACATAGGCATGTACCGCATGTCTATTATGGAGAATGTTGAAATAAAGAAGCAAATCAAGGACTTGTTGGACAAGGGTTTCATAAGGCCAAGTACTTCGCCATGTGGGTCACTGATTGTATTGATTCCAAAGAAAGATGGCACTTGGCGTATGTGTGTTGATTTCAGGGCCTTGAACAAGATAACGGTAAAGAATCGTTACCCACTCCCAAGGATAGATGATTTGCTAGACCAGCTGAAAGATGCTTGATATTTCACTAAGCTAGACTTGTGCAGTGGATATCATCAAGTAAGAATTGAAGAAAGTGACATTTGGAAGACAACCTTTAAAACCAAACAAGGACTCTTTGAGTGGCTTGTGATGCTGTTTGGTTTGTGCAATGCACCTGCAACTTTCATGCGGGTAATGGATGATGTCTTGCGTCCTTTTCTTGATGATTTCATTATTGTCTACTTAGATGACATCTTAATTTTCAGAAAGTCTAGAGAAGATCATGTCATGCATGTTAGAAAAGTACTTGATGTTTTGAAGAAGAATCAGTTATTTCTTAAAATGTCAAAGTGTGAATTTGGAAAGACTTCTTTGGTTTATTTGGGGACACATAGTAGTAGGAGGTGCTTTGAGAATTGATCCTGCTGAGATTGAGGCTATTGTGAAGTGGCCTACTCCCAAATCCATAACAGAGGTAAGAAGTTTTTTGGGTGCAGCTCAATATTGGAGGAAGTTTATCTCTAACTTCTCTTCTATAGCAGCTCCTATGCATGCAGTGACAAGTGTGAAGCATGCTTTCCAATGGGGAGGCAAGCAGCAAAAAGCTTTCGAATCTTTGAAAGAGAAGATTAGTTCAGCTCCAGTCCTTGCATTACCGGATTTGAGACAACCATTTGAGATACAAACCGATGCTAGTGATTATGCTATGGGTGCAGTTCTTCTACAACATGGTAAGCCTATTGCTTTTCATTCTGAAATTTTTAATGGTGTTGTTGTAAATTATCCTACATATGATAAGGAGTTGTATGCATTGGTACAAAGCGTCAAAAAGTGGAAACACTACTTGATTGGCAAAGAAACTGTTATACATACCGACCATCAGCCCTTACAGTACTTGCAATCACAAAGCAAGTTACAACAGTCACGACACTTCATATGGATGGGCTTCTTGCAACAGTTCCATTTGGTAATAAGGTATAAGAAAGGTACTTTGAATAAGGTTGTTGATATGCTTTCAAGGCCTATTATTGGTGCTGCTACTTTACTTAAGAATACTTCCATTGTACATGATAGTTACATAGAACAATATGCATCTAATGATGACTTTAAAGATGTGTATGCTAACTTGAGTAAAGGGAATCATGTAGAAGAAAATGACTATCACATGCATAACAATTTGCTATTTCATTTGGGCAAGTTGTGTATACCACAGGGGGAGAGGATAAATGTCATAAGAGAAGCTCATTCTTCTCTTATTGCTGGCCATTTTGGTGTGAGCAAAATAGTTGCACATCTACAGAGGTATTGCTATTGGCCTCGCATGGTAGATTCTATTTCAAGGTTCATAAGAGGTTGTTCATTATGTGCTACAAGCAAGCCTAGCAATAGGAAGCTTGGGTTGTATACTCCTTTGACGGTACCTTCTAGACCATGGGAGAGCATCTCTATGGATTTTGTAGGAGGTTTGCCAAAATCTCGAAAGCAGCATGATTATTTATATGTAGTAGTTGATCGTTTTCAGCAAAATGTGTATACTTATGCCTTGTAAGAAAACTATAACTGCTGAACAAACTGCTGAATTATTTTTTCATCATGTATGGATTCACTTTGGTTTGCCTACTTCCATTATTAGTGACAGGGATTCCAGATTTGTGGGGAATTTTTGGTCCAACCTATGGGAGATGATGGACACAAAGTTGAAGAAAAGTACTGCTTTCCATCCGCAAACAGATGGACAAACCGAAGTTGTGAACAGAACCATTGTGCACCTCTTGAGAGGTTATTGCAGCAAGCATCCCAAGCTTTGGGATGAACATTTGCACTACATACAGCATGCTTACAATCGTGCCAAGCACTCTTCCACAAACACCTCACCGTTTGAAGCTTGTTTTGGTTACTTGCCAAAATCACCTCTTGATTTCATTCTTGAGAAAGATGTTGCCATTGAGGGACATAGTGACATTGACAAAGCTCGTTCATTCATTGAAAGAATTCAGCAAATACATCAGCAAATTCAAGAACAGCTTGAGAAGAGTCAAGGCAAGTACAAGGAAAGACACGACAAGCATAGAGTCAATCACAAGTTTCAAGAAGGAGATGAGGTATGGCTGTACATTAGTAAGGAAAGGATGCAAGGAGAAGGTAAAAAGCTGAAGCCTATTCGTTATGGTCCATTCAAAATCCTCAAGAAGGCTGGAAATAATGCTTTTCAATTAGATTTGCCTTCCTACATGCAAATGTATTCTGTTGTCAATGTGGAGAACATGAACCTCCTTTGATTGCTGATCATGAAAATGTTGTTCAGCTGCCATCTATAGAAGATTTCTCGCCAGAATTCTTAGATGAGCTGAAAGAAGATACAATCCTTGACAGAAGGACACGCACTTCAAGGAGGGGCAGTGTAGATTATGTTCGGGTTGGTTTCAAAGGCAGCAAACTGAACAAGGCAAAGTGGATGGAGGTGGACAGAGTGAGGGAGCTGTACCCTCACCTCTTTAATAGGTAGTTGAAGGCTTTTGGGTCCAAAAGCTTCCCACTGGGGAGGCGTGATCAGGTGCTCATGTCCTAAGTGTCGTAAAATGCTCAAAATTTAAAGTGATTAGAACTGGTTCAAAGTTGAATGACTGGAAAGTTCTCGTCTTCCCGATTCTGGCGCCGCAAATGGTTTGAAAAACGGTCGCCATATGAGGAAGTTATGGCAAAAAGAAGAATTTGTCCATAACATTAGAAATTGTAATTTTTAAAAAAAAAATTAAAAAAGGAATATTCCACTGGGCACGAAATCCAAGGCAACCACCAAACATTAAATGTAACTGCAGTTAAGTTGGCGGAATTTTGGCAGGAGCGCCAAATTTGGTGGACCCGCCATAATTGGCGGAGTTATCTGGAGTTAACTAAAGTTAGCTGGAGTTTTTCTAGGGAAAAACTGGGGAAACTTTAAATGGCCATAACTTTGGCTAGGAAAATCGGTTTTGGACGATTTTTTTTTTTTTTTTTTGGGTATGTTTGACCTTTTGAAGCCATTGGTGCAGGTCTTACAGCCATCTGAGGTCATTTGCAGAGGTTTTGGAGCCGTGAAAGTTCTAGGAGCCACCAGGGCCCAGTTTTGTGAAGACTGTATAGGGTTGCAGGTATCCATTGGAGGTGATCCAATAGTCAATCCTGAAGGATTCAAGTGTTCTGAATCCATTTTTACCATCTATTTCTCCTGTAGATGCTTCTATTCAGCTGTATTTTCAATTTGAGCATTTAATAAAAACAAGGACAAGCCCGGTTGGGAGCTTTGGACCCAGCAGACGTAGCCCTAGAGGGGGTGAACTGCTTTATCAACTTCTTTTGCATTTGTGGTTGATTTATTTTGCAGAAAAAAATTCGTTTTAATGTGTTAAACAGTAAAAGGAAATAACTCTGCTATGCTTAAATGGGTCATGAACAGCTGAAAATTTCATGTGTTTTCTTTCTGCAAGACATGGAAATATTTTAAACATGTTTAATTCTGAATTGAATACCTTTCAAACAAATTTCAAGTAGTTTCAAATTCAGATCATTGAAGGATGACAAGTTGTGAATCCATGTTGACAACCAATTCTCTGATGCCTAGAGCGATGGCTTCTGACAACAGTTTGATGACCATATTGTATTCAGTAATGTTGTTAGTTGTACAACCTAGATAGATACCTTGAAGGTCGATCAACTCACCATTAGGGTCATAAATAGCCCATGCCGCGAATGATAGGTTTCGGGTACTATGACAAGCACCATTAGCAAAACCAATGTGGGGAGTCGCAGACATCTGCAATGCAAGAAAAGCATAGTAAACAGGAAAGCTGTTTGAAAACTATCACACAAAACCACGCTGCACAAAAATGAATGACACACTAATGTACACAAGTAACCATGCAAGATGACCTAAGCATAGTACTTCTTGAGGTAAAGCTCATTTCAAGGCTTATCGAGAGGATTTCCTTCATAATCAATAAGCTCATAGGCTCCTTTCTACAAAATGTGTTTCACGATGTAGGGCCCATGCCACATAGGTTCGAACTTGCTTGCCCCCAGGTTATCATTAGCTTGGTCGTATAGTAAGACCAAATCACCCTCAGAGAACGTGCGAGGGGAGACCAACTGACCGAAATGGGATTTGACTCGTTTATTTTATGCTTCGATGACCAAAGCGGTGAGATGGCGAGTCTCGTCCAGTCATTCTAAAGATAAGAGACGTTCCTCTTGAGGTGACATTTCAGGGAGAAGTTTAATAGCTAACTTGAGTGAAGGAATCTCACATTCGATCAACAATGCTAGTTCCAGGACATAGACTAGCTAGAATGGTGTGAAACTAGTTGCACCTTTGGTTGAGGTTCGATAGGCCCACAGAGCTGGAAAGAGCATGAGATGCCAATTTGAGTTGTGCATCCCAATAGTACATTGAAGCATTGTGACCAAGACTTTGTTCATGGCTTCAAATTGGTCATTGGCTTGAGGGTAATATGGGGTCAAGCTATCATGGCCCAAGCCCAATGTAGATGTTAGCTCAACCATCATGTAATCTCTGAAATTGGAGCCATGGTTTGTGACAATGGCTTGAGGTATGCCGAACTTGGAAATAACATCGTTGAAAAGGAATTGAGCCATCATCTTACCATCTGGAGAGTATGTAGGCATTGCTTTGGCCCATTTGGTGAAATAATCCACAATGACGATAATATAGCCATGCCCCCTAGCCAAACGAGGGTTTCATGTCATATAATCAAGGCCCCATTTGGCAAAACGACCAATGGTAATGACAAGGTGTAGGTGAGCGAGTGGGGCATACATCTTGTGTTGGTAAATTTGGCATTCGTGGCATTTGCGAACAACAAGAATGCAGTCTTTAAAGATAGATGGCAAAAAATAACCAGCACGAAGGGTTTTCTGAGCTGTAGCGTAACTAGACATATGACAACCACATGCCCCAGAGTGGAAATCATTGACAACTCTTTCAGCTTCCTCGATCGTAAGGCATCGGTGAATAACTAAATCGACACCAACATGGTATAAAGTATTACTAATAATACGGTAGGGTTGGGAGTGATGCCGAATCCTGCGGTGATCATCCTTGTTCAATGCGGACCAGAACGTGGACGTGTTGAGATACATGATGATATCACCGTACCACGGATTGAGGGTGCTAATCAGAAAGAGGGTCTCATCTGGAAGTTGTTCATCTGCACCAGCAAGGAGAGACTTGGAGGGAAGGAGAAAATCATTTCGGTGAAAACAAGTGACTTCTTAGATTTGACCATAGCAAAGACCAAATCAAATTCTTGCAGGATCACAATCCATTTAGAATATTTTCTCCCCAGCAACTGACGAGTCAGGATATAGGTCATGGGGTTGCATTCAGAAATCACTGTGGTCTTGTGCAAAAGGATATAGTGCCGAAAGTGTTGAATAGCTTGGACAACAGCCAAAGCCAACTTCTTGACATGTGCATAACATGTTTTAGTGTCGAGGAGATTCCGACTAAGGTAGTAGATCACATGTTCATTGCCTTCATCGTCGTCTTGGACCAAAACCATAACAATGGTGCTAGGGGCCACGGCTAGGTAAAGGAAGTAATCTTGATAATAGTCTGGCGGATGCAACAGAGGATCATTTATGAGGACAGTCTTGAGATCGTCAAAATAATTTTGGGCCACCTCATCCCATACAAAGGATGTTCCTTGTTTTAGAAACCGAGTGAATCCTGTAGCTAGCTCGGCGTAATTGGGTATAAAACGATAGAGAAATTTGGCCTTTCCTTGCAGGCTCTGGAGTTGGTGCAGTGAAGATGGAGGGGGTAAATTTACAATGGCCTTGACTTTTAGCGGATCAAGGCAAATACCCTCCTTGGAAACGATGAAATCGAGGAGTCATCCTGATTCTATGTAGAAAACAAATTTGTATGGGTTTAACCGAATGTTATAGTGTCTGCAGTGTAGAAAAATCTGCTGAAGATGGTCTAGGTGATCTTGGCGCTTATGAGAATGAGCAGGAAGGTCATCCAAGTAAGGTTGGAAAATGTTGCAAATATCATGAAACACATAGGACATCACCCGTTGAAACGTGGCTCTAGCATTTTTGAGGCCTAAAGGGAGATTCTTGTATGTGAATGTACCCCATGGACAGATAAAAGCTGTCTTTTCTTGATCAGCTGGTACGATGTTGATCTGGTTGTAACTAGAAAAACCGTCCATAAAGGAAAAGATTTCGATACTGGCACATTCATCAATGATTTGATCAATGAAGGGAGTAGGATAGTTGTCTTTAGGACATGCACGATTGATATCTCGATAATCGATGCAAACGTGGATCGTGCCTTGTTTTTTAGTCACTGGGATAATATTGGACACCCAGTCTATAAGGGGGATGGGATAGATGAACCCGGCTTTGAGAAGCTTTTCAACTTCACCCTTAATAGCGGTGGCCTTCAGGGCAAAGCCATTGGCGAACGGGCTTTGTGTGTGGATACATTGGTATTTCGTGCACTACAACGCTAGGATCAATGCTGGGCATTTCTTCATAGGACCATGCAAACACATCATGGAATTCCTGAAATAGACGAGTATATGTCTTGATTTCATCTAGATAACAAGATACCCCAATATGAATGTGTTCAACAATACCGAGGTTGATAGATATGTCAATCGGCATCGTTTGGGTAATATTACCCAAATTTCCTTTTAACCATACTTCATGAGTAATAATCAGTGGTGGAAATGGAGAAGAGGACTCCTCGAAAATGTTAGACATGATCATAAGGTGAGGCAAGAACAAGGAGTGATGATGAGTATCGATCCAAGGTGGTTCCTCGAGAGACATGACTTCCATGATACCTTCATCAGCAAGGAAGGTCTCAGTTAAGGGATCAGGCGATTCAAAAGTGCCAAGCCACAGGGATTGAGAGTACGTGTCGAGAGAGGTCTTTGACATAAAAGAATCAGAGGATTCAGAGCTTGAAGCCGAAACAATTTCCATGTAATTGACTTTGGCGGGGCTAAGCGGCATAACCTCACCCCAGGTATCAACAAAATTTGGGGAAGGTATGACCCAAGGATCAAATTTAACTGAGATCATGCTGACAGAGGCAACATGAGGAGGTGGGAGTGGAAAAATTCCCATTAAGGCAGAATCTTTGAAAAGACCTGCCCCCACACTCTCATAGGGAGCACCAGTGTGTTTAATGTATGGAACATTTCCATCTGAAGAGGAAGAGGTAAAGAAATATAGCTGCTCGAGAATGACAATCTTCCCTTGATGGGGAAACGAATCACATGAAATAAGGAGGCTATGCAATGCATGGCATGGGTCCAACTTCGGCCAAGTAGAAGATTATAATTGAGATTAATGTCAATAATTTCTACTTTGACTTGCACTGTCTTGCCTTCCATGGCGATGGCAAGGTTAGGTAAGACACCGAAGGATCACGAATCATGCCCATTGAAAGCTTCCAAAGTGTTCGGAGATTGGTTCAAAGTATGGGAACCAATAGCCTTCCAACATGCGGTCAACATGATGTAGGTGGAAGCACCTTCATCGATGACAGTTCGGTGAATGGTATTCTCATTGATGATTACCTAAATAAGAAAGGCAATCTAATGAGTGAGATGTGGAACATGGTTCTCTAGATGAAAACATATGAAATTGGAATCATTGGGATCGATGCCCCCGATACCTGATAGCAAATATTTTTATTGTGATGGGAAACTTTGGAGTACCTCGAGAGCCGACATGGCTGATGGTGCCTGAGCCAAATCCTCAACAATATTGTAGTGTTGAGTAGCTTGGGCGTTGGGATTATATGAGGACTTCCGCAGCACACCTCGAGAGGGTGGTTGCATAGTGGAATCAGGGTTAGGGCACTCAATGTGAAGAGGGTCAGAACTAGGGGTAGAAGAAGAAGGTGCGACTTCTCTCTCTTTCCCAGTTGTCGAAGCAGGAGTTTGATAGTCATTCAATCTACTAGCCACATTAATAGGCGTACTCATCATGAACACTTGAGATCTGGAGGAAGCAGGTTGGGGTTGATCTACCTTTTGGGTCTGCTAAGACGAAAACAACTCCTTGAGGACAGCGGGGGTCCCTTTGAGCAAGCGACTAACTTCGGATCGTCAGGGACAATCCTTAGTGTAGTGATCTTCCTTGCAAATGAGGTAGGGATACTTAGGTTTCCATTGTGAAGATTTTCCAGCAGACGATTTAGGAGGACCCTTTTTCAGGGCATCAACTTTACCCTTGCCTTTGCCTTTCTTCTTTCCTTTCAAGGATTTGTCCGCTGCAGTAGACTGGACAACATGGACCTCTAAGGTTTTACCAGGGCCAGGTGGATTCTGGGATGAACTATTAGGAACAACATTTGAGATTGACTTCTATTTGGAAGAAGATTTAGTAGGGGTCTGGGATACTGAACCAATAACTCCATCAATGGGAGGTACAACTGGTGACTTTGATGTTGCGGGATCGGATGATGGCCGTGGGGAATTGGCTAATAACTCGTATAAAGTCTCAGATTGAGAGTAAACTAGATCCAAGTACTGGGCATGAGTGATGGCCTGCCCTTCAGTAATGCATCCACCCATAGCTATATCGTGAGAAATTGGGGCCACGAATGATTTGCTGAACCATTAAGTGAGCAACTGATCAGCAATCTCGAATTTGATCAGGTGACATCTACGTCTCCATTCATGGATGTGATTAGAGATGTGTGTCATAGTATCTTGCTTAATCGATATGAGAAAATAGGTGCCAGTTTCATAGCGAACTGGCAACTAAAAATGCATGAGGAAAGCCATGGCTAAAGAGTTAAAGTCATGGTAAGTACTTCAAGGTAGCTCGATGTACCACTTCACTGCAGCACCCATGAGGGTTTGTTGGAAAAGACAGAGACGAATGGAATCATCCACGTACGATTTTGACGAGCACCAGAGGTGATATGTCATCACATGGGCCTAAGGATCTTCTTTAGCTTTTCCATCAAACTTTGGACAATCACTTGGTATCTTGGATGGCACCGGAGGCAAGTACAGTAAATGAAGGATCAGTTAATTCATAAGGCAAGATACATCTAGCAACTCGAGTGTAGACAAGAATGGAAATTGGGTGTTAAAAGGCATGGGAGGTTGATAAGTGGGTCCATATGGAGGAGCCCACCCCTGCTGGTAAGTATTTTTTCACCACAGTGGGGGATTTTGGCCATATGGCATCTGAGGATACCCCCATTGCAGATTACCTTGACCATAGAGAGGATTTTGACCTTGAATACCTTGGAACTATCCGGCCATAGGTTGATGGTAAGCAATGTATGGGTTAAAAGGCTGTTGAGCATGTTGACCTTGGACATATGGGTATGGGACATGTTGTCGTTGAACATATGGGTGATGAACCTATTGTCTCTGAACAAGGGGGTTTTGGACCTACTATCTATTATCACTAAGATTTTTTCCTTAGAAGTTATCAAAGAAGGAATAGCCCGAGATAACCACAAACCTAATATTTTAGACTCAGGTTGTAGCCAACCTAAGTCCAGAGAGGGCTCTCTCTTTATAATTTAACTTTGTTTAAATAATATTTCAAGCTAGTTCTTAATGTTCAGGATTGTTTGTTTTAATTGGGTGGTGGAATCAAGAAGACAAATGGGTAGAGAAAATATTTAGGCCATTGGGCTATGGAGTCAATCAAGAAAGGCTTAACTGGATTTGATCTATTACAGAGGTAAGAGTCCACAAAGCAGGCTAGCACAACGAGAGCAAATCTGCAAGTTCAAAATGGCTGAAAGTCCTAACCATGGCTAAGGGAAATGAAGAATCCTTAACCAGGATTGGGATGAAGAAAGGAAGGATGGCCAATAGCAAAGGGCAACGAAGAATCATCAACTATGGGACAAAGGGGGGGGTAAACTACAGAAGTAAGGGGGCAATTAAGAATCCCCAGAAGATCACTGATCTGGGGTTTCCTTTAGTATCAAACTTTTTGAGGGTAATTGGAAACCTATCAGCTTGGTCATACAAGAATAAATGATACAGAACTGAGGAATATTTAAACACTTTTTCATTTTCCAACCTCATGAATTGATCATGCATTCTGTCAGCAATAAACTTTGCATAGTCAAATACAATGGCTAGCGGTTGGTCAAGAGAGTAGGTTGACATGATGGATATTATGATCTCATCAACATATTCACTAGTGGTGTAGCCTAGTATACTGGAAATCATATCTATAACATCTCGACCAAGGCTGGAGAATATGGTCCATAGATAAGGAGGAGGGTCCTTTGGGATATACTTTTTCTTCTCTGATAAAAATCTAGAATAACTAGGCCAGTTTGTTTGAAGTAAGTGTAGGGTATCTATTCAGCATATCTCCAATGGAAAGAATGGTTAGGCTTTGGCTTGGCTGCAATTAGAGCATCTGGTTAATGGATTGAGCAGTGATAGTGAATAGAACAGACTGGTCAGGAGTTCTTACTGCCCTTTGGATAGGATCATAGTTCATGTGGCAGCAATGTACAATCTTTTGGAACACATGCATTCTGGGGAACTGGTACTTAGGCAAACCTGATTCCCAAAGTCCAATAGAGTCTGCTTGGTTTAAATATTGGTCTCTATATTTGCAGAATAGGTTCAAAGGGGATTTGGAGACAGAGGCATCTTTAATCTGGAAATCCTTGTCTACAAGGGGAAGGTGGTCTAAATCCTTGTGAGGAGTTGTAATGGGCATGACATTCAATGCAATTTGGGCTTCCATCCTTGGTTCTTGTGGATTCAAGGATGGGGCAAAGGGTTTCAGGAAAATTGGGAACAATTGGTCTATTTCAGAGTATTTCAGGACAACCAGGTGGCTTAATTAACCAAATTACTTAATATTTAAAAAAATTTAGCTCAAGTTTGGTAAGAAATCAAGGTTTATCAGTAGGAATGGGGTAAATACCTGGTGTCGGCTATTTGAATGGAGTAATGGTGGTTGTGCACTGTTTGCAGGAAGCATACGGGTCTGCAAGGTGGTCTAGAGTTCAGCGGCTACAGAAAGTTGATGGTTGATAGTAGGTTTGCAGTTGAACGTGCTCTGTGCTTTGCATGGAAACCAGAACATCCTTTTCACGTTAAAAACAAAAACAATGAGTTTTTTGGCTTTATGTGTAAAGTCAATGATATTGGCAGGTGTAATGGGAAAACGACAGTTGGCGCCAATCGGGGAAAGTGACAGTTTGTCGCGTAGCGGAAGCGGTAAGCGGGATCCATCACACCGATTTTGGGGAAAAATGGTTTTGGGGGAGGCCACCTGATGCCATTCATTGGGTGCCACATAGCGGTGGGATGAATAGTGAAATCGCTCACATCGGGTGGGTAAAGGTCGGCCTTTAGAGGTCGCCCGCTATGAGTGTTAGCCATCCGATCAGAATGGGTTAGATCGTATGGTGATCAGGGGTATGATTTGATCGGATGGAGGGGCCCGACAGGATATTAACTGCGGGTCAGGGAGGCTTAATGACGTCGGGGGCGATATGATTAGAGGAACAGGTTATTAATTAATCACAGTTTGATTAATTAACCCCTTTTGGTTTGGCGGAGGGTTATGGAACTTAATTAGTCACAGATCGACTAATTAATCCATTTAACTAATTTATTTAATAAGGTTTATATTTCAAACCATTGGGGCGGGATTATTAATATATGGGATTTTAATGAAACATATGGGAAAGGGGGTTTTCTTTGGGAATTACATATAATAAAAATTAAGAGTTAATATGGAGTGAAAGCAGAAAAGAAAATGCACTAAGTATAATGTTTTGATATTTATGTTTATATCCATATCTATACATCATTACTTAGGCTAAATGCTTTTTTATGGGTATTTTGTGGGAAAAAAGGGGTTTTGTAGGGTTAATTACTTTCCCTAGGTAAATGATGATTTCACCTTAGGAAAAGGGATTTTTAGGTGAAATGAATGTTGGTAAGAGTGTTTTAGTACTTAGACCCTATAAGTTATTGGGCCAAGGGTCTGGTCCCTCCAGAAGTCAGAGAAATGCTTTGAGCCCCTTTAACTTAAGGTTTTAGGTACTTTGACTTTACTTATGGGAAATTAGTGAAATTAATGGTAAAATGAATGAGGAAAATTAATCATTTGACTTTGTAAATGTTCCATTATCATCCATACTTTTAGAAACTTGATGATGAAAGTAAATGATATGATTTTATCCAATCAATCACCATAATTCTGCAACCATCCAACTACTTACCCATCTACTCATCCTACCATTTTTTCTACTCTTTATTAGGGTGCACTTGAGCTGGAAAACCCTTATGAAAAAAATTTCTTTTCTTTTACAATGGAAATCTATCTAAGTCTATCCTTATTGCATCCAAGGGCTCAGATTAAACTATTGAGTTCCTTTTATTTTCTCTACCTATCTACTTATCTACCAAGATTACACTGTTTGGTCAAATTTTATTCTCCATCTCTAAACATGAAATTCAAAACATGGAATAACTAAGATTAAACTATTTGATTACCATGGATTGTGGCCTGAATAACAAGCTGCACACAATCATTATTATGCAGAAAAATAAATAGAAGCGGCATTTGGACTTGAACACTTTCATGGTCTCTTTCTTTTTAATTAGGGTTCATTTTTCATCTTTTTTGACCTTTTTCATTCTTTTTGTCCTTTGATCTTTCTTTTAGGACATACCCTCATTACATTTTTAAATTTTTTTGATTTTTTGAATATGCAAAACATTTGCAAAAAGCAAAGGTATGTACATATTACAAATTTTAAATCTCATCCATTCATAAGTTATGACTCCTATTGGTATAGGAACCTAATAGCGGCTCCACTTGGGGATGGTATTTATTGGTGAAATATGAAGAACTAGTAGATCAATGGCCTTCTGAATTGTTGTGATTCTTCTCTGCAATTTCCCTTTTACTTTGCTACTTTGTTGATACTTATGATAGTACACTTTTGAAGCTTAGGGCCTTCTCTTCAGGTTTCAACTCAAAAAATTACCATCCAAACCACACTAAACTTTTGTAAAGGATATAATATGTACAAGTGATTAGTGAAATTAGTGACTGGGATCTATGTAGTGCTTTAGCATTTGACCATTAACTGGTCCTCCTTCTACTTCTACACCATCCAATTCTTTGAGAAAATAAGCATTATTACCTCTGAAAGCATAAATAATGTAAGGACCTTTCCATAGGAAGTAAAGGTTCCCATGTCTCCCTTTATCTTCCCTTCTTGAGTCCCATTTCATGACTTTATCCCCTAGATAGAAATATTCTGCCTTGGTTCTCTTATCAAATGCTTTCTTGATTTTCTCCTACACAACTTGGGACTTGATGTAGACTTGTTCTCTAGTTTTCTGCAAATGAATAGTCTGGTTGATCCTTCTCTGAATATCATTGGGCTCAACTTGTGCTTCTTGGAGTAACTTCATCACTGGAGTTCCCAAAGAAGATGGGAAAACAGCCTCCATTCCATAGACTAGTTGATAGGGACTGGTGCCAATAGATTTCTTTGTGGTCAGTCTATCTGCCCATAAAGCATTCACTAATTTCTTTTTTCAGGTCTTCTTATTGTCTTCCAATAGTTTTTTTATGATGTTTACTAAGCTTTTACTGGAAGACTCTGCAAGTCCATTTCCTTGGGCATAGTAGGTTATGGATTGACCAAGGGTTATGTGATATTTGTTGCAAAAATCAATCATCCTTTTTGATTTAAAGGTTACAACATTTTCTGTGATGATTTTAGTGGGACAACCGAATCTGGATAGAATGTTGGCCTCAAGAAAACCTATTATGACAGTATCGGTGGCTTGTCTTGAGGGTATGGCTTCTATCCACTTTGTAAAATAATCTGTGGCAGTTAAGATCCATCTATGATGGGTAGAGGAGGGAGGATGAATTTCACTAATGAAGTCAAGACCCTATTGTTGAAATGGTGTTTGAGTAGATATAGGTTTCAAAGGTAATGGAGGTAGTTTTCTTTTCCCTTCAAAAATCTGACATTTGTGGCATGAGGTCACAAATTTCTTAACATTAGCAAACATAGTTGGCCAGTAAAAACTAGCCCTCAAGATCTTATCATCTATTGTCTTCCAATAGAGATGTCCCCCACAGTCACCTACATGAAACTCTTGCAAAATTTTATTAGATTCCTTCTTTAACAAACAATTTAGGAAGATGCCTTCATGATTTTTCCAAAATATAGCATTATCAATTATGCAAAACTTTAAAGATTTCATCTTTAAGAACCTACTTTTAGTTCTGGATAGCTCTGGAGGAGCTTGAAGGTTTTGTAGAACATATATTATGTCAGCATACCAAGGTGAGTCTGTAAAGGCTTGGCTGATCTATGGAGTCATCTCCTCTTCGTTATCCAGTTCTGAAATGAAGCTTATGTCTAGGGCCTGACTGTTTGATTTAGCCATAAGCGTAGCCAAACTTTGGCCTTTGATCAATTTTGTAGGTTTTATTTCTAAATCATACTCTAATATGGTTTCTATCCACTTCCCTCTCTTTCCATCAAGTCCATCCTGTGTCAGAATGTCCTTGACTACAGCATTGTGAACATATGCTATTATATGAGAGTACAAGATATAAATTCTGAAATCTTTAATTTCTTTAACCAAAGCAAAAGCCTGCTTCTCCATTATGTTATACTTTAAAGGTGCGTCTCTCAAGTCTTTACTAAAGAAGGCTATTGGTTGTTCAAAACCCTGATCATTTTTCTGCAAAAGGATTGCAGCAATTGTGTGTTCTAAAGCAAAGAAAATATGATAAATTCCCTATCAAACATTGGATTGATGAGGACTGGTGTTTGTGTTAAGGCTAGATTTATATATTCAAATGAACTTTTAGCCTCTAGAGTCCGTTTAATATTTGAATCTTTCTTTAACATGTTGTTTAGTAATCTAATTAACTCAAGTAAATTAGAGATAAATCTCCTCAAAAAGTTTATTTTACCTAAAAATGCTTGAAGCTCTTTGATGTTACTGGGATGGGGTATCTGCAAAATGGCTTCAATTCTTGTTGGGTCAATCCTGATACCATCTTTGGAGATAGTGTGACTTAGTAACTTCCATTCTTCCAACCCAAATAGTGATTTTTTAGGATTCAGAGAAATTCCATATTTCCTACATTTAGTAAAGCCCTCCCTAAGATGATCCAGGTGTTGTAGATCTAATTTACAGAAAACTGCGAGGTCATCAAGGTATATTACCAGGAAATCATGGATTTCCTTAGCAAAGGATATATCCATTGCTCTTTGAAAGGTGGCCCCTGCATTTTTCAACCCAAATGGCATTTTCACATACATGAAAGTGCCCCATGGAGTAGTGAATGCAGTCTTTTCCTGATCATCTGGGTGGACTAGGATTTGGTTATAATCGAAGAACCCATCTAGTAGTGAGATTCTGCAGGAACCTACTACCCTCTGTAATATGTGATCCATTTTTGGAAGAGGATAGTTATCCTTAAGTGAAACTTTATTCAAATTCCTAAGGTCTACACGCAACCTAATTTCACTAGTTTTCATTCTATGGGTACCAGATTGGAAACCCAGTCTGAGAACCTGATAGGTGCAATAATCCCAGCTTCATACATTCTTTTGATCTCCTCTTCAATAGAAGGCAGTAGAATAGGTTTAATTCTTCTGAGTTTCAGTCTAAAAGGCTTTTGAACTTCTTTTAAGGGAATAGTGTGTTATATTATGCTAGTATCATAAGATTTCAGGTCCTCATAACTCTAGGTAAAAACATCGTGGAATTCCTTCAGCAGTTCCATATATTTCAGTTTTTTATTGGGAGGTAATGATTTTGAAAGTTTTATCAGTTTGGGATTTTCTTCAAATCCTATATTACATTCCTCAATGTCTGATTTCAAGGGTTCCATTTTAGGCTTTTTAGGAATATCGTTAGAATCAAATAAATCCTCCAAAGGAGTTAATCCTTTGGGTAAAAAATTGTCTTTAAGGTTTATGACTTCAGTTTCTTCATCAATTCCTTCATCGATCTCCATTTTTTTTAGGTTTCAAATATCAAATTTTATGAACTTTGTGGGATGCAATCTATCTATCTGATTAGCTTCTAGTTTGTTAATTTCTACTTCATTAGAGCAATCAAAATCTACTGTTGTGTCTGTGTCTATGTTACCATTCACAAATTCCTCATCTAAAGTTAGAAAATGGTTAATTTTATGATCATTATCAAACACTTTCCAGTTCTTTAAGTTGTCAGGAATAGCAGGTCTATGCCTAACCTCAGCAGTGTACTGATGGTTGGGCTGAAAGGGCAACTTACAAGTACTAGCAAACATGGCTAAGCTGGGAGCTTGCATGTTTTGTTTTCTTGGAATAACAACAAGTTTGGTTTCTAAAAAGATATTTAGTATTTCTATCATTGTTCCTCTATAAAATCCTAGCCTAGGATCCTTATTCATATAAACAACTTTAATTTGTTTGATTACCAGCTTATAATCTCCCATAATAGAGACTTTTATGGCTCCTAGCCTTTTGCTTCAGAACTAACAGAAGTGCTTCATATTCGGCTATGTTGTTTGTACATTTAAAGTTCAATCTGTAGGCATGACCTTCTGCATGATCATTTTCTAAGTTATAAATCCATACACCTACTCCTGCACCTAGTTTGTTGACTAACCCATCAAACTCTAGATGCCATAGGATTTCATGCTCATAATTTTCATCTGGGGTAGTGGAATCCTTCTTGACTAAGGTATCTAGGTCATCTTTTTTATTTGAAATCTCATGAATTTGGACATTTTGATTTTCTTTTAATACTGCAATTTATTTTGGTTATGTTGTTATGCTGTTTGAAGTGTCTTCTTGATTAGTTTCAGCATTATAAAGTATGAAAGAATCAATATCAAAATGTACTGAATATATAGGAAAGTTTTGAGGTCTTTCTTGGGTACTCACTACATACTTCATTATAGTATCTCTATACAGTTTCTTAGTGTTATAGACATTTTTGTGCCTTACAGCATTGAGCATGAAATGTCCATAATCCAAGGGATCCAAAGTCCCTAAAAGAGTTGTTCCTGCCCCTAAAGGAACAAGGTCAACCAATGACAGCTTCTCCCAGAAGTTCTCCACCAAAAACCACTCAGAAACAGTCAATTCATGATCAATTCAGAGACTCCACTAGCTTCCTGCGTTGAAATGCAGAGGCTACACTGGCCAGGTGCACTGCAACGCAAGTGGAAGCACTACCAAGGTGCACTGAGCGGGAAATGACAAATGGAAAGCTCATTCAACGAGGTGGAAAGACCCTGGAAGCTTCCAGAATCTTCTCCAATGACACTTGCCTCAATGAATTCGACTAGTGATGAGTAAGAGGCTCTCAACCTCCAAGTGGAAACAAGAACTGACAGAGAGAAGGCACAAGTCAAAACATAAGCTGACTCATCCTCTCTGCTTACATCTATATATGGATCTCTCACCCAGAGGTTCAGGAGGCTGGAATTTTGTACTTTGTAGAGAATTGCTATTGGTTTGAGATTGAGATTAGTACATTGGGTGATTTATGCTTTGTTGGAGGAGAGGAAGGGATTCCTTTGCTGGGAGGTAGATGCTAGATCGGGACTCACTTGGTTGTATCTCCTCTTTGACTTTATTATCATATCAATAAAGCTATTTGAGTTTCTCCTATATGCTTGTATATCAATGATATTTTGTTATATTTGCATGTTTAGTTTATATCTGATCCTAAACTAGTTACGAATGTAAATCTATGTCTTTTGTGTAGTTTTCCTCTCTTGTGTTCTTGCAGGAACTCGACGAAGCTGGACCAGTGAAGGAGCAGGCAGCGGGAAGCGAAAAAAAGAGAGAGTGATTGGATTGACAAACTAGCGGAAGACACTGGTTAGTTACATCCTTCTTCTCTATTTACATTTCATAAAGAAGAATACTCAGATAGTTTTCCTTGTTTGTTGCTAAGGCACTATCACACCTTAGAGTGGGATAGGGGCATTGCGAATTGGATACTTTTCCCAACAACAAATTGGTGACTCCACTGGGGAGAGTATCTTGTTAGTTTATTTGTGTTTCTATTGTTGTTCATCTCATAAACTCAAGAGTGCCGAATCGAACTGCATTTGCTATTTACAAATGCAAAGTAGAGATCTGCTACTCTAGTCCATTCACTGGGCCTGTTTATGATCTGAACACCTGATCCACAAGTGCTCTAACAGCCTTTTGTGATAGATCTTAGTCCTCCTTTAAATCATCCCTCTAATTGTACCTAATTGATAGCTTTTATCTGGCCAAAAAACTGTAGATTAAACTGCAACCTGTGACCCAGAACCCAGAAACAATTCTCGTTTCTGCTTCAGCGCAGACTCTGTGAAGAGGTTCTACATTTCAACGCAGGTCCCGTGAAGGCTACCTGCGCTGAAGTTCAATTTCTCTGTGCTGAGGGTGCGCTGATCAGCCTTTGCCTTGTGCAGCTGTGGTTCCCTGCTTCCTTTTGCTCAGTTTTATCTCTGTTTTTTGCAGCCTGTTATCAGTGTGTGTACCTATCTGAAACCCCTTTTCTTTTCCTCAATTCCGCCTTAGTTGTATAAAGAAGTTGTATTTGTTCTTTGTGTATTTGTTACATCATTTGCAGTTTCCCATTACGAAAGTAAACTAGTCATACTGGCGCCCTTAGATCTAGACCTGTCGTAAGTGTCGTTTTGATCTTAGGAGTGAGTACCAAGGTTCTGAGCAGCAGATCTTTGCGAACAGTGGACAGCTGTACATTCAAAACGGTCAAAATCAACCAATTTACAGTGGTCATGTCCACCAACCGTATCAGTCATACCAGCATCAATTACATTATGCTGGTATGCAAAGGCCAACTGCTCAGGCAATTCCATTGTATCGTGGGTATGCTTCACCTAACCTGAGTCAA
The DNA here is from genome assembly GCA_031772625.1 of Pinus tabuliformis. NCBI lineage: Eukaryota > Viridiplantae > Streptophyta > Pinopsida > Pinales > Pinaceae > Pinus > Pinus tabuliformis. The sequence continues at coordinate 288,987,451 of CM062808.1, read as the reverse complement.
CAGTTACCATTCGTGGCAACTTTAGAGTTACCCGATTTACACCGGTTAACAAACGATCCAATTTCTTACGCCCCTTGGTGGCCGGCGATTCCTCATAAACTTCCATCAGACATTCCTAAATTTAATGGAAATCCAGGTGAAGACCCATCGAATCACGTGATGACATTTCATCTATGGTGTTCATCAAACACCCTAAACGATGATTCGATAAGGCTTCGCCTTTTTCAGAGGACGTTAACGGGTCCAGCGGCAAAATGGTATATTGAATTGCCTAGAGCTTCGTTCGACAATTTCAGCACCTTAGCCACGACTTTCTTAACTCATTTTCAATTACCGATAAGGTATGAAACGGGAACGGAAATCTTAACCAACTTCAAACAGACAACGGCCACTCACATATCTGATCATATACATGAGTGGCGACGTCGTCGTAGGATGGTAAAAACGTACGTTCCCGATCAGCTATTAGCTGAATGGTTTATCAAGTCGTTACTTCCTGCCATAACGGAAGATGTGGCGAAGGGGGGAGTCGTAACGTAAGAGCAAGTTATCACTCGTGCGCAATATCTAGACTTGGTCTATACTCAGTCCGGCACGCTCTATGACAAAATACCTGACGCCCCTAGACCGGAATTCTCAATTCCTCCTCCTCCTAAATCAAATAATGACTCTCACACCGGCGATGGCGTGATTGGCACGACAAACGCAAAATCGACAAAGGCTGCATCCAAGAAAGCCCGTAAGATTTCAGATCAAAATGCAAAAGATGAAATTCTTGCTTCGGAAGTAAATGCCGTATCAGCAGATAAAGGCAAAGAAACCAAACAACCAGGAAGCAAGAAGAAGCAAAACAAAGGGAAGAAGAAGAAACAGGGTGAGTCATCTCCTGAAAAAACTTCTTCAAACCCTCCTAGAGATAGGAAACCACCCCCCTTTGGGTGTCAAATATGTTATGAGAATCACTGGATGAAAGAATGTCCATACAAAGCTGAACTTAAAAGATTCTTTAAGAGTTCGCAAACCTCAGCTGTGTTAACTGACCCGTTTCCAAATCCAGGCACAAATCTGGTTGATAATGGAAATGCTTCCCCGTCGCAAGTGCTAATGTTGTCGATTTCCAAGCAACAAAATGATGCTTTGATTTCGACAAGGAACAAAGATTACGGGAATTCGCAGCTGTCGAACGACAAAGGTAAAGATCAACCAAGTAGTTCGACAACAACTTCGACAGAAGTTGTACCACCCATCATTCCTGAATTAACAATAAAACCGCCAAAGGGAGTAGTACACAAGTCAACATTTAATCCTCGTGCCAGAGCAGCGCAACATTATAACATAGTGGAAGATTTGGCCCAATCGCCATCCGCTATGTCGACTCTTGAAGTACTACAAAATTGTCCATCCCAAAGGTAGGCTTTGTTATCAGCCATTGGTGGGGTTGATCCTAAGGATTCCAATCTTGTATCCTTTGACCACAAAGGATACGATCCTCAGTTACCAGCTCAACTAGCTTTCCTTATTCAAGTGCAAGCCCTCAACAAAACTGTTCATCGAACAATTATTGATGAGGGGGCATCTACATGTATTATGTCAATGAGTTGCTGGAAAACTTTAGGATCTCCAACCTTGTCACGATCTTCGACGACATTAAAAGCATTCGACAGAAGGACATATACCCCATATAGTATCCTAAATAACTTAAAGGTTGAACTAGGGGGGAAAACAGTAGAAATAGATGTTGAAGTCATCGATGGGAATCTTGATTACAACATCCTACTAGGAAGACCATGGATCTATGCCATGGCAGCTGTTGTGTCGACCTATTTTATAAAGATTGCATTTCCCTTTCAAGGAGGGATTACAATCGTCGACCAAAAAAACTTCCTCCCCAATGGTTCACAAGTTACAGGAAGCATTCCCATGATCCATGGAAGCCCCCATTCGCTTCAGAATATCGGAGTAGGCCTACTAAAAGATCCTATACTAATGGGAACTTTCGCTTTTCCACCTCCAATTGATTTGGCGGAAGTAGTGTCGATAGGAACCTGCAATACGATATCTTCCACGAAGATCTCAGAAAACGATATCAACATGGATCATGCATTGGTTTTGCCTCCAAGCCCAATAGAAATATTGTAGCAATCAATGTTTCTAGCATGGGAGGCAAACCCAAATCAACGCTCGTCAAGCGTTTGGGTAGATAGGTCTAGAGAATATGGAACCCCTTCAGATCCTTGGTCGCGAGTGCATGGAACTGACAAAGGAATTCTACAATCAATGATGATTGAAGGGGCCCCATGGAATGATCACCACCATCGTTCCCTTCTTCCTGATTATGAAGAAGATACTCAAGATGACCTTTATCATCCTTCAGTTTTTGAATTCCTATCAAATACTATAAATACGGTGGATTCCGAGCGAAACTTATCCAATATTGAAGAGACTATAGCCATAAATATCTCGACTAAAACCGATGTTGTAGAGAATATTTATGTCGGCAAAGGTTGTTCTTCTGGAAATATATAACACTCTTTTTCGCGAATTCAGAGATGTCTTTTCTTGGTCATATGATGAAATGCCAGGCATTGACTCGAGTATCGTTGAACACGAAATTAAGATGTATCCAGATGTCAAACCGGTACGACAACGGCTTAGGCAGGTGCACCCCAAGAAAGCCGCTGCCATTAAGGCAGAAGTTGAAAAACTTCTCCATGCTGGTTTCATCTACCCGGTTCCTCTAACCGATTGGGTATCGAATATTGTCCCTGTTATGAAGAAACAAGGGACAATTAGAGTGTGTGTTGATTATAGGGATGTAAATCAAGCTTGTCCGAAAGACAACTACCCTACACCCTTCATCGACCAGATAATTGATGAATGCGCCGGATGTGAAATCTTTTCATTCATGGATGGATTTTCCGGGTATAATCAAATAAATATCCACCCACGAGACCAGTCAAAGACTGCATTCATTTGTCCATGGGGCACATTCGTATATCGGAAATTACCCTTTGGTTTAAAGAACGCAGGGGTGACGTTTCAGAGGGCAATGAATTATGCCTTCCATGACATCAAGAACATCGTTCAACCATACCCCGACGACCTTCCGGCTCATTCGCGAAAGTGGACTGATCATCCGCAGCATTTAAGAGCGATATTTCTACGTTGCCGACACTACAAGATACGACTCAATCCGCACAAATGTGTGTTTTGCATCAGTTCTAGTCATTTACTTGGCTTTGTAGTCTCCAAGGATGGGATTCGTCTCGACCCTTGCAAGGTCCAGGCAATCATAAATTTGCCTCCACCTTCAAATTTGCTTCAGATTCAGAAACTCCAAGGGAAAGCTAACTTTCTGATAAGGTTCATTCCAAATTACGCCGAACTTGCTAAAGGTTATACACGTCTTTTGAAAAAGGAGGTACCCTTCGTCTGGGATAAGGTTGCGCAAGCTTCCTTTGATGCTTTAAAAGATTCCTTAATAAAAGCATCATTAATCTACGCCCCCGATTATCAAAGAGATTTTAACCTGTATCTGGCTGCAGCAGATACAACCATCGCAATGGTTTTAGTTCAAGAAGTCGATGGAATTAAACACCCTATATATTATTTAAGTAGAAACTTAAATGATACAGAAAGCAAATATTCTTATGTTGAAAAACTAGCGCTTGCAGCTGTTCAAGCGATACAAAGATTTCGACACTACGTCCTCTTTCGGAAAACTACCATTCTGTCAGATTGCAACCCCATGACTTATATATTGTTGCGACAGTTGTTGGGGGGGAAATATTCAAAATGGATAGCGATCCTTCAAGAGTTTGATCTGGAATTTGTAAAATCCAAATCAAAGAAAGCTCTAGTTTTCGCCGAATTATTGTGCGATCTCCCATCGTCATCCAACGATGAAACATCCAAAGAATCAATCGTGGACGAGAATTTGTTTCTGATATCTACAAGCAATGAATGGTATGGAGATATAATAATTTATCTCCAAACCCAAAAGTTCAGGCCTAACACCTCTCACGCTGAACAGAAACGTATACGATACCAAGCGAAGGACTACATGATCGTCGGTGATACGCTTTACCGTCGTGGTATCGATACAGTTCTGAGAAGGTGCCTCACCCATGAGGAGGCCGAAAAAGCCCTGAATGAGTATCATTCAGGCGCGTGTCGGGGGCATCAATCTGGATATGCAACAGCACAAAAAATCTTACGAGCAGGATACTTCTGGCCAACCATGTTCAAAGATTGCATAACCGCAGTCAGAAGTTGCCATGCTTGTCAAATTTTTGATAGCAAAACCAGAAGACCACCCGCACCTTTACAGCCAATAGTTGCTGTTGGGCCTTTCGCCAAATGGGGCATCGATTTCATGACATGTAACCCCACCTCGACCGGGGGGCATGGGTATATTATAGTCGCCGTTGACTATTTTACCAAATGGGCCGAGGCGATGCCTACATTAGATAACACTGGTGAAATAACTGCCCTTTTCTTTTTCAATCATGTAGTCGCCAGATTCGGCGTACCACAGGCTATAGTTACGGATCATGGATCGCATTTTCGCAATCACATGATGGTTGAATTAGCTACCAAGCTAGGGCTATCTCACGACAGCTCTACCCCGTATTATCCGCAAGCCAACGGACAAGTTGAAGCGATCAACAAAGTCCTGAAGCGTATGTTGCAAAGGATGATCGGAGTTCACAAAAGAAGGTGGCACCTAATCCTGTACTCAGCCTTGTGGGCTTACCGGACATCGGTAAGGAATGCGACCGGGTTCACACCTTTCCAACTGGTATATGGCCTGGAAGCAGTCTTACCAATCCAGTGCGAAATCTCGTCTCTTAAACTCGCAATTGATCTCCTCCCCGGAACTTCAGAGGAAGAGGCCCGTTTCTTGGAATTAATCCATTTGGATGAAACCCGTCATGATGCCACTTTGGCTAACGAAGCCCATAAGAAACGAGTCAAGGCACAGTTCGACAAAAATGTCAAATCCCGTGTCTTCTCAGAAGGTGACTTGGTCTTGCTTTACGACCAAGAATCCGATAAATTGGGAACAGGTAAATTCAATTCTTTATGGATGGGCCCCTATATTGTTAAACGAGTGTTAGCGAAAGGAGCCTACGAGTTAATGGATTATGACGGAATTCCACTGGCGCAACCTCGTAATGGGTTGTACCTTAAACGTTACCATGCTTAAATAGTAACCAATATGCTTTTGTTGTATTTTGTTTTCGCTAAAGTGGTCGTTTTGGTCGAGTAATCCACCTTTTTACATTTATTGTAGATGTCAAACCTTTTGGAGACATGTGTGGGATATGCCGACGGAGCGAGTCGTAGTTCGCGGAACCTGTCCTCCGCAGCCTGGGCCATTTTTGATCCAAGCAGCGAGTTAGTAAGTTTCAGAGGTGTATGTATTGGTCAATCAATGAATAACATCGCTGAGTATAGCGCGTTGATAGAACTGCTCTCTGATGCCATCACCCATGGTATACGCCGACTGATCGTCAGGCTAGACTCACAACTCGTAATACTACAACTCAATGGTATATATTCCGTCCGCAACCCAGCTATTTATCACATGTTCCTAAGAGTTAAGATTTTGGAAAGACAATTTGATTTAATTCAATACCAACATATTTCCAGAAACTTAAACACATTAACCGACTCATTAGCAAACTATGTGTTAGATAGACATTTGCGACATTTATAAAAGGAAACACATCATCAATGTTATACATGTGGATCATATAACTCAACCAGAATAAAACCCCGAAAATCAAAATATATATATATCGTTGTTTATGGTTTACATATAGTGTTCTGTAACCAAGACAAAATCGGTCACATGACCCAAAAATTCAAAATGCTAGGGGGCACCCTAGTCTAGTGATGCTCATGATAGCACGTCACAGCCTGTGCGATCATGCGTAAGAGACGAGTCCATCGTCTAGGCACACCAGTAGTATGCCGCTACAACTGTAGAGGTAACTCGTCGATCCTCACATCTGGAATACCGAGAGTAAGGCTCTCAACCTGCTCCTGTACGGCTGTGAGGGTCTCGGCCACATCAAGGTCACGAAGAATAACCCTCCCGGCAGCCTCTCCTGCTGGGGCAGCGGCTGGCACTCTCGGGCGAACTACTGGACGAACAGGACCAACATCTGCATGCACACATGAGTTTGATTAAAGTCTTGATAGAATAAAGCACAAGAACACTATGAATAAAAACAGTAAACAGTGATATGGTCGAAGTTTTTTTACCAATAGCGCCCCACTGCTCGCCATCCGGCAGTACCAAATCCGGATCACCCCGAAAGTCCATGCCAACATATGGATACTCGGAATAGACCATCTCCTGACGCTCGAACCACCTGAAGAAGGTATTAGAGAAAGAAATCTGAGATTGACCAGCATGCCTAGACATGTGATCAACCCATCTCTGCATGTGTGGTTTAGTAGGAGAAGGCAAGTCAAGTGCAATGTACTGTGGCTGCATCAGTGGTATCTTCTCCAAAGCAAAGGCGGTCAAAATAGAACCAAACCCAAAGTTCTTCAACTTCCCGTCCTTTACCTTGGTCAACTGACTTTTCATCTGAAGAAGTACTGCATCACACCAGTTGAATATTTTCGGTTGGAGGCACTCCAAGGCATGCTGCACATAGGATCTGTTGGCTACATGAAGAGACGCACTACCGGCCATCCTACCAATAGTATACAGGATAGACCTAAGGGACCTGTCAGCAACCTCACGGATAATGATCTTGCCGTCTTTACTCGGCTGAGATCCTTCCCTGCAATACTGGCGGACATAATCTCTCACAGAGTCACTCCCTCGGGCCGAACCTGACAAAGAAATGGGGGCACCCCGCCTCGACAAGCCAGTCAAGAAGTAAATGTCTACTGCGGTCAAGGGGATAGATTTGCCCCTAATCTGGAATACTTGGTTGATAGGATCCCAAGCATCGAGCAAATACTGCAGTAGGTTGATCTGCTGTCTCATGCTAGAGATGCGGAAGAACTTCAGCAGGCCACAGTTCCGCAGCGCGTTCACCGTGACAGGATCATGTAGGGCAATCATGTCCTCTTCTTCATGTTCTCGTTCTCGCCATGTAAGGGTCATTTTGCTCCAATATCTCTGAAAAACAAACATGAGAGGAGTTAGATCCTGGTTTTGATGAGAAACTGGCAAAAATTTTCATCAAAAACTATGCAACAAAACCCTTTTCTGCGCCCAGCGCACCTGCCCAGTGTTCCACCTGCGTTGAAGGTCAAACTGCCTTCATACTGCTTGACATTCAGCGCAGGTTTCGAGTGCACAAGGTGCGCTGATGGCAGAGCGACCCCATCAAACCCCAGGGGCTCAGAAAAACAGGAAATGAAGCACAGAATGCAGAAAGGAAACCATGAAATGAAAGAGCTCAGGTTTAGCTCCTACCTGGTCCAGACGGCGCCGAGAATCGTCCACAGAATCTCCCGAAATCAGCTGATGAAAATCAAGGGGGAAGAGGCACCTCCAAAGCTCCAACAAACCAAGTTCAAATGAAATGGTAAAATGAGAGGTAAAAACACTTTTTAATTGTTTTTTACGCAGTTCAAAGCGAAATATTAGGGTTTTAACCTCATTTTCGAGCAAATGTTATTCATTTCTAACTAGTTTAATGCAGCAATTGAGGGTACAGTACTATCTTTGAAAAAGGCAAAGCTTTATGGTAAAAAATCAAAACTAGACCATGTTATCGAGCAGTTTTAGCACATAGTTCATGCTCGTTAAAAAATAAACATAAGACCGAGCAGTGTTTTTCCATGTTTAAGCTCGTTAAAAAATGAACTACCCTCCGGTAAATAACCACCGTGAATGTAACATTATCAGCCATTAAAGCCTTGGTCGTGTTTGCACCGTCACCTCCACTTTTCCATTGGCCGATCATTCACCTCCATTTGATTGTTTACCCATTTTGAGGAACTGCTGCGAAGAGTGATTTCGCTAGCCATCCTTGTGACACTGCCGTGATTGGAAAATTCCAACCCTTACCTGGAATCAGCTGCTACCCGTTTTATCACTCGTTCCTCAAAAGACGAGTCTTCTTTAAGCTCTTTTCATCTGACTCGTAAAATATGAAAAGATTGCCGAGTTTTGGCCTTCCAGCTCGTTAAAGCGACCGAAAGTGCTATCCCTCCTCTAGATTTTAATCTTTTTGGACCTGAGGGATTATTGCACAAAAAGATCGAGCGCTTGTTTTGTTCGGCTCGTTAAAACTATCGAAAACTCATCCCTTTTGTATTATTTTATACTTTTTCGGACTTAAGGGATTAGATGACGAAAAAGGAATTCCGGAGTTATCTTTACGTCCCTTTTCAGACTCTCTAAAAATGAAAAGGACCGAGTTATCTTTGTCGTTAGACTCGTTAAAAAAGATTAATAGCGAAAAATTTGTCTTTAGACGAGAACGAGTTTCACTATCGCTAGGCTCGTTAAAACATAGCGATGGGTTTGCCCGAAGGGCAAATTATAGAACAAGCATATGTTATCCTCCTCAAGCTTGACAAAAATAAAGAGGTACTGGTCAGTAATGACTGGGGAAAAATTGGGAAGAAACTCAAAGAACCTTTATTGGTAGCAAGTCACTCTTGAACATGACACTTCCACTCTGTGCCTGAGTCGGGTTGGGTTGTTTCATTCACCGGTCACATCACCATGGTCTCGCCATACCATCCACCTTTGGGGTAAATGCTACCGATCCATCACACAAGTGTCGCCGATATGTTCAAGAGAAGTCATCCAGAGAAGTCAACCGTGTCTCGTCCACTACCATACATTATCCTTCATCCTTTCATGACCGCCACCCTGAACCATATATCATCAGATCGTTTTCACCTCTATCAAAATCATTTGCTCCGTTCTGTGTCACTGATGTGGGATACATTAAGGCCCTCCTTTGACGGATCGCTTCTTGTCGACGTCAGCTCATTACCCAAGAAGTTGATCTAGGAACACCCCCTTCAGTACTTTGGAGCTTGCATGCCTCAATGGCAAGTTTCTCACTTCCGGCGACAGGTATACATCAATGACCTTCGACCGAAAGATTTTGCGTGGTGTTCGACGCCAAGTCCTTTATTCACACCACGTGAATTGTACTGCAGTACCTTGAGGGTCATTATCATTATCGGTGATTCCTCTCGCGCTTGTTAACAGTTTACATCATTGACTGGTAATCAAGCGATGTCTTTCCATGTTCGACTTCAAAACATTTCTCGCATGGATCGACTTGTACTTAGAGTGAAGATCAGACGAGATTGAAGACCCCAGATCTAGTTTCATCCATCCAGGCTGCGATATATATTCAAGAAAAATAAAGACATTGACATGTACAGCATTACAGCATAGATAATCATCCTACCAGAAGGATGATGATTTCATCAAAATCATCAGTCTACCGTCAGACGATTGTCTGTTCTATGTACAGAAAAATGAATTTATAAAGCTGAGCATGGGAATTACTGCCTCAGCTAGATCATGAAAGCAGTATGAAAAACAATGTATTGTATTGTATCTTATTACAGGTCTCCTCCCAGCATTGGAAGAACTTCGGATCCTCCTAATAAAGCATTTCACCCGATAAATGGCCTCATACTTTAGGGGGCAACTGTTATAGACATTTTTGTGCCTTACAGCATTGAGCATGAAATGTCCATAATCCAAGGGATCCAAAGTCCCTAAAAGAGTTGTTCCTGCCCCTAAAGGAACAAGGTCAACCAATGACAGCTTCTCCCAGAAGTTCTCCACCAAAAACCACTCAGAAACAGTCAATTCAGGATCAATTCAGAGATTCCACTAGCTGCCTGCGTTGAAATGCAGAGGCTACACTGGCCAGGTGCACTGCAACGTAGGTGGAAGCACTACCAGGGTGCGTTGAGCAGGAAATGACAAATGGCAAGCTCATTCAACGAGGTGGAAAGACCCTGGAAGCTTCCAGAATCTTCTCCAATGACACTTGCCTCAATGAATTCGACTAGTGATGAGTAAGAGGCTCTCAACCTCCAAGTGGAAGCAAGAACTGACAGAGAGAAGACACAAGTCAAAACATAAGCTGACTCATCCTCTCTGCTTACATCTATATATGGATCTCTCACCCAGAGGTTCAGGAGGCTGGAATTTTGTACTTTGTAGAGAATTGTTGTTGGTTTGAGATTGAGATTAGTACATTGGGTGATTTATGCTTTGTTGGAGGAGAGGAAGGGATTCCTTTGCTAGGAGGTAGATGCTGGATCGGGACTCACTTGGTTGTATCTCCTCTTGGACTTTATTATCATATCAATAAAGCTATTTGAGTTTCTCCTATATGCTTGTATATCAATGATATTTTGTTATATTTGCATGTTTAGTTTATATCTGATCCTAAACTAGTTACGAATGTAAATCTATGTCTTTTGTGTAGTTTTCCTCTCTTGTGATCTTGCAGGAACGCGACGAAGCTGGACCAGTGAAGGAGCAGGCAACGGGAAGCGAACAAAAGAGAGAGTGATTGGATCGACAAACTAGCGGAAGACACCGGTTAGTTACATCCTTCTTCTCTATTTACATTTCATAAAGAAGAATACTCAGATAGTTTTCCTTGTTTGTTGCTAAGGCACTATCACACCTTAGAGTGGGATAGGGGCATTCCGAATTGGATACTTTTCCCAACAACACTTGGGATGTCCAAAGACTGATATGGTAGCATAGGACATGTCCAGTTGTAGATATCCCTGGAGTTTGGCACCCCAAGATCTAGACAACAACATACCATACTTATGGGGTATATCAGCAACAACTATGTCCATAAATATGGTCTTGGCAGGGTATTGAACTAAGGAAACACACAAATCTTTTATAAGCCCTAAGCACTTAACTTGTCTTGAATCAAAGGAAAACAGATCCTTGTAAGGCCTGGTGATATCCAAGTTAAGTTTTTCCATTACAGAATTAGGCATAAGATTATGTGAGTCCGCAGAGTCTAGCATGGAATTATGTAGGCTAATGTAGAAGGGTGGTATCCCTCCTTCAACTGGCTTTCCATTAACATCTGGTCTGAAAATTAACTTAGGTTGGTCATCAAATAGATTCACAGAGTCTTCATTCTCACAGAAGTTTAAAGATTTACTAATTTGAGATCTGTAAGTTTCATGTTTAACCAATTCTGTCAGAGGCACTAAGATTTTAAGCTTGGCCACCTCTGCTCCCAAATTGAAAGGCAGAGGGGATTTATCTGTTTGAACATTTGAAATTTTAGAGCCAAAGTTCTTAGTAGTCTTTTCTTCTTTTTCATTGTTTAGATTGTTTTCAATTGGATTTTCTAATATGATTTCTGGAGGTTGTTCCACTGTTCCCTTGAGGGGGACTGAAGTAGAAGGTTGCACTTTAGCAGGTTGGTTAACAATTACATATTCAATGGTGGGACTAGGAGGATTTTGATTTGTTCTAGAAGGGATTTGTAAGGTTTTTGTAAACTGAGGATTCTGATTTGTAGCTTTTACTTTCTTAGGCTAGTTAGGCATTGCTTTTTTATTCTGATCAGGAACATCAGTGTTCTTCTTGGTTCTTAAGTTGTACTATTTATGTACCTCAAAAATAGCAGAGTCATACCCTTGCTTATAGTCAAAGGATTCTCCTGTTTGGGTCTGCAACTGTTGAAGCATATATAAGATCATCTTGAGTTAGAAAAATAGTTTCTTCATCGTCTAAGCCCATAAGGTTGATTTGGGTGTCTATCTCAAGGTCCTCTTGGTGGGAAGATTCAGCATAATTTTCCTGAAAAGGTGGTCTAATGTTCTAATCGGGCCCATTTTTACCAGTGTTCTAGTTTTGGTTTTTCCTAAAGTTTGCATTCCTTATTGGATTAGCCTGTTGGTTATCCCAGTGAGGTTTCCTTTCAATGACTTCTATTAATTCCATCAACCTTTCCATTCCTTTAGCTAAAGCATCCATCTTTCAAAAGTGTTCTTCTCTCGTTTCTAACCCTAGCTCTTTTGGATAGCAGATTAGCTTCTACGCTAACTGCTACACTTTTCATATCTTCAAGTGTAGGGGGATTCCTTTCTCTAAGTTGAAAAGCCATATTTGTGTCAAATCCTTCTGGAAACTTAATTAGGGCTAAGCTAGGTGGAGGCCTAAGGTAAAGAGGGATTTAATTATACACATTGTTAAACCTGGTGCAATAGTCCTGAACAGTTTCGTTTGGTCCCCTTTTAAGGCTTTCATATTTAGATAAAATTTGAAGGGGGTTCTTTTTCTTCTCCCACCTATTTAAGAATTATTGATAAAGAACTTCTAAACTATCTATGCTCTCAGGGGGCAAAGCTCTAAGCCATGTTCTCACTTCTCCAACTAGACTTTGGACAAACATTCTCATTTGGACATCTCCTATGTCAATTTCATGGAGTTCAAAATAATCTGTCATGTTCATAGTGTGATGTTGTGCTATATAAGTTCCAGTGCCATCAAATGAGGTAATTTTACTCTGATAATCTACTGGTAAGGCACCTTGAGGAGCAGGCATCACAAGGGGGGCATATCTGAGGGCCATAGCTCTAAGTTGTATAGGATTGAGAATAGGAGTTGGGGTAACAGGAGGATTTGGGACAACAAGGGGAGTTGGAGTAACAGGGGTAATGGATGTTTGAGGGGTAGTGATGGGTTGATGACGGCGTGAAGGTATGAATGGAGATGAGTGTTGATCTTCAGAGGTATGGGGAAACAATGGTGAGCTAAAAGATGTGGAAGCTGACTCAGAAAGTTTAGGTAGTATATCAGTGGTAAGGGATGACTGAGGGGAGTTTAGAAGGTACTGATCAATTAACAAGTTGGCTCGTTGGACCTCAACTTCTCTAGTGAATTCTGGATCTAGGATTGTGTCTACAAGTTCACTCTTAGACTTTGTTCTAAATAGAGAGAGATCAAAATACTCGTCAAAAAAGATATCTTCAATGAATAACCACTCAACAGGGCATGAATTGGACCTAACAACAAGTCTAGGGCTTGCTGAACTTTCCTGTCTTCTGATGATTCTCGGAATAAGGTTGGGATTTTCAAATACAGGGGGAGGATTTGGATCAGGGTTGGCCTTGGTATAGTGAGTTCTCCCTGAAGCCAGATTTTGAGTTTTTTATGATTTATTTTGTTTTTTTATATGAAATAACTTCTAATAACCCTTTAAGATGCTTAAAAATAAAAATTTGAATTCCTCAAAGGTTTATTAAAACTGAGGGTTTTGAATCCCCAGTATGTTCGCCACTATGTTATCACTTAGATTTTTTTCTTAGAAGTTATCAAAGAAGGAATAGTCCGAGGTAACCACAAACCTAATCTTTTAGACTCAGGTTCTAGCCAACCTAAGTCCAAAGAGGGCTCTCTCTTTATAATTGAACTTTGTTTAAATAAGATTTTAGGCTAGTTCTTAATGTTCAGGATTGTTGGTTTTGATTGGGTCGTGGAATTAAGAAGACAAATGGGTAGAGCAAATATATAGGCCATTGGGCTATGGAGTCAATCAAGAAAGGCTTAACTGGATTTGATCTGTTACTGAGGTAAGAGTCCACAGGGCAGGATAGCACAGTGAGAACAAATCTGCAGGTTCAAAATGGGTGAAAGACCTAACCAGGGCCAAGGGCAATGAAGAATCCTTAACCAAGATTGGGATGAAGAAAGGAAGGATGGCTAGTAGCAAAGGGAAACGAAGAATCATCAACTATGGGCCAAAGTGGGGGTAAACTATGGAAGTAAGGGGGCAATTAAGAATCCCCAGAAGATCACTGATCCGGGGTTTCCTTTAGTATCAAGCTTTTGGAGGGAAATTGGAAACCTATCAACTTGGTAGTACAAGAATAAATGATACAAGACTGAGGAATATTTAAACACTTTTTCATTTTCCAACCTCATGAATTGATCATGCATTCTGTCAGCAATAAACTTTGCATAGTCAAATATGATAGCTGGTGGTCGGTCAAGAGAGTAGATTGACATGATGGATATTATGATCTCATCAACATATTCACTGGTGGTGCAGCCTAGTATACTGCAAATCATATCTATAATATCTCGACCAAGGTTGGAGAATATGGTCCATAGACAAGGAGGAGGGTCCTTTGGGATATACTTTTCTTCTCTGATAAAAGTCTAGAATAACTGGGATAGTCTATTTGAAGTAAGTGTAGGGTATCTGTTCAGCATATCTCCATGGAAAGAATGGTTAGGTTTTGGCTTGGCTGTAATTGGAGCATCTGGTTAATGGATTCAGCAGTGATAGTGAACAAAATAGACTAGTCAGGAGTTCTTACTGCCCTTTGGATAGGATCATAGTTCATGTGGTAGTAATGTTCAATCTCTGGGAACACATGCACTCTGGGGAACTAGTACTTAGGAAAACTTGATTCCCAAAGTCCAATGGAGTCTACTTGGTTTAAATATTGGTCTCTGTATTTGTAGAACAATTTCAAAGGGCATTTGGAGACATAGGTATCTTTAATCTGGAAATCCTTGTCTTCAAGGGGAAGGTGGTCTAAATCCCTGTGAGGAGTTGTAATGGGCATGACATTAAACGCAATTGGAGCTTCCATCCTTGGTTCTTGTGGATTCAAGGATGGGGCAAAGGGTTTCAGGGAAATTGGGAACAATTGGTCTATTTCAGGACCACTAGGTGGCTTAATTAACCAAATTACTTTGTATTTAAAGAAATTTAGCTCAAGTTCGACAAGAAATCAGGGTTTATCAGTCAGAATGGGGTAAATACCTGGTGTCAGTTGTTTGAATGGAGTAATGGTGCTGGTGCACTGTTTGCAGGAAGCATACAGATCTACAAGGTGGTTTGGAGTTCAGCGGTTGTGGAATGTTGACGGTTGATAGCAAGTTTGTAGTTGAACGTGCTTTGTGCTTTGCATGGAATCCAGAACGTCCTTTTCATGATAAAAAACAAAAAACAATGAGTTTTTTGGCTTTATGTGTAAAGTCAATGATATTCGCAGGGTGTAATGGGAAAACGACAGTTGGTGCCAATCAGGGAAAGTGACAGTTTGTCACGTAGTGGAGGCAGTAAGAAGACGTAGTAAGTGGGATACATCACACCACTTTTGGGAAAAATGGTTTTGGGAGGAGGCCGCCCGATTCCATTCATTGGGTGCCATGTAGCAATGGAGTGAACAGTGAAACTGCTCACATCAGGCAGGTAAATTTTGGCCTTCGGAGGCCGCCCGATATGAGCGTCGACTGTTGGATCTGAATGGGTTAGATCGTATGGTGATCGAGGGTGTGATTTGATCGGGGAGTTAATGGAGGGGCCCGATGGGATATTAACTATGGGTTAGGGCAGCTTAATGACATCGGGGCCGATATGATTGGAGGAACAGGTTATTAATTAATCACAGTTTGATTAATTAACCCCTTTTTGTTTGGCGGAAGGTTATGGATCTTAATTAGTCACGGATCGACTAATTAATCCATTTAACTAATTTAGTTGATATGGTTTATATTTCAAACCATTGGGGCGGGATTATTAATATATGGGATTTTAATAAAACATACGGGAAAGGGGGTTTTCTTTGGAAATTACATATAATAAAAATTAGGAGTTATTATGAAGTGAAAGCGGGAAAGAAAATGCGTTAAGTATAATCTTTTGATATTTATGTTTATATCCATATCTATACATCATTACTTAGGCTAAATGCTTTTTTGTGGGAAAAAAGGGGTTTTGTAGGGTTAATTACTTTCCCTAGGTAAATGATGATTTCACCCTAGGAAAAGAGAATTTTAGGTGAAATGAATGTATTATGGGGGAAATGAATGTTGGTAAGAGGGTTTTTAGGACTTAGACCATATAAGTTATTGGGTCGAGGGTCTGGCCCCTCCTGAAGTCAGAGAAATGCTCTGAGCCCCTTTAACTTAAGGTTTTAGGTACTTTTGACTTTATTTATGGGAAATTAGTGAAATTAAAGGTAAAATGAATGGGGAAATTAATCATTTGACTTTGTAAATGTTTCATTATCATCCATACTCTTAGCAACTTGATGATGAAAGTAAATGATATGATTTTATCCTATCAATCACCATAATTCTGCAACCATCCAACTACTTACCCATCTACTCATCCTACCATTTTTTCTACTCTTTATTAGGGTGCACTTGAGCTGGAAAACCCTTATCAAAACATTTTATTTTCTTTTACAATGGAAATCTACGTAAGTTTATCCTTATTACATCCAAGGGCTCAGATTAAACTGTTGAGCTCCTTTTATTTTCTCTACCTATCTACTTATCTGCCAAGATTACACTATTTGGTTAGATTTTATTCTCTATCTCTGAACATGAAATTCAAGGCATGGAATAACCAAGATTAAACTGTTTGATTACGATGGATTGTGGCATGAATAACACGCTGCACAAAATCATTATTACACAAAAAAATAAATAGTAGTGGCATTTGGACTTGCACACTTTCATGGTCTCTTTCTTTTTTATTGGGGTTCATTTTTCATCTTTTTTGACCTTTTTCATTCTTTTTGTCCTTTGATCTCTCTTTCAGGACATTCCCTCTTTACATTTTTTTATTTTTTGACTTTTTGAATATGGAATTTTTTTTGAAAAAGCAAAGGTATGTACATATTATAGGTTTAAATCTCATCCATTCATAATTTATGACTCCTATTGGTATAGGAACCTAACACTGTCCTTGGGCATAACGTTGATACACTTGTTGCCCTTGGACATAGGAATTATGTACCTGTTGCACTTGACCGATAGGATTCTTAACTTGTTGACCTTGGACATGAGAAGTTTGAGCCTACTACTGGAGGACTTGACCTTGACCCTGCCCCTACAAGGGTTGACCCTGTTGATATGTATACAAGGGTTGTTGCTACCTTGGTTGGTTTTTTTGTTGCAAGGGTTGACCTTGCGGTTGCAAAATTTGTCCCTGGGGCTGCAGAGGTTAGCCCTCTGGGGACATGGATTGAGAGGTGTGCAGAGCATATTACATCTTCTGTTGCGTTGTTTGTTGCAACTGTTGAAAGGGTTGACCTTGAAGTTGTTGCAGTTGACCTTGCTACTGGATCATTTGCTCTTGTAGTTGTGCAGAGAGCCCTTGCTACAAAAAAGGTTTCCCTTGTGGTAACAAAGGCTACTCTTGTTGTGTTAGAGGTTGTCTTTGCTGCTACAAGGGTACTTGAACAGTGCCTAGGAAATTTTCGAACTGAATTTGGCCATGGCCAAGCTAGATGTACTACCCAGATTTGAGGGTGTAAGGTTGATTAACCATTCCTTGAGAACCATATAGAACGTAAGGATTTTGGTATTGGACCTGAGCCCCATAGCACTGCTGATACTGAAAATTTCTCGATCCAGATGGACCAACGCGATTCTGAACCTGTTGGTACTGGACATTGCTTGATCTAGTAGGATCAACAAGGTTATGAATAATACCAAAAGAAGGATATTTTATACCAAGCATGTGATCTTGTCAGCCACTGACATTAGTGGCACCTAACACCATAGAAACATTCAGGTTTTGCCCCCCAAGCGGTGGCACAACTTGGCTACTTACTAGAGGGATGGAGGAACTGACAGAGACATTCTTTGAAACTGCTGGTTGTGCCTAACAGGTAACTGGGATTGACGATACAAGGGTATTCAGAATAGTGGGTTGCACTAGGACTGAGGTAATAGCCTGTTGGGAAGCTGTGTTAGTAATGAACAGACCTGAAGTAGGCATGGTACCTGATGCCCAAACAGGGTTATGGTAAAGTGATGAGGCACTAGGTGTACCTGAAACCAACTGTGCCAAAGACACATAGTTGGGTGGAAAAATAGCGAGAATATCCCCTGAATAGGGGAAATCCTCATGAGGAAAAGGCAATTCTTCCCCCTCAATAGTGTGTGGAGTAGAAACTTTGGACTCATCTGGACAAGTGACTGAAGCATCGCCTTCAGGTTCCATGTCTGGAAACAAACGATGATGAATGGTCGAATGAGTACGAGGGGAGAGTTCCAAAGGCACACCCAGCTGGTTGTACGGACTGTAAGGATTCTGCAATGATATCACAACAAGGTCTTACAGAGGATTTAGAGGGTAGATAACCAGTCCAAGCTAACTGTTGGTGATCAGCAAGTTCTCTGGAGTTTGAACGGGATTGTCCAGATATTCTGGGCCAAGACTAGCAAGCAACCTAGTATCGAAAGTAGGCAGAGGATGAGATGACAAAGGTTGAATGCTTAGAACAATTCCGAGTTCAACACCTTGGTCCTCGAGTGACTTTAGTAACTCAAGAAATGGCTCCACAGACAATATTTTAGACAGAGGAGAAGTAGAGGAACTGGGTGAACCAGAAGGTTCAGCCATGATGACATTGTCTTAGTCGACAGAAAAATTAACTTCAAGGCTTTAAAATGCTCCTTTAAGGAAACTCGCGATTTGGTCTCAAAAAAGACTAACAGGGTGTTTTTGGATAATGGGAATTAAATTATTAAGACACATAAAAGACCGATTCTCTTTCATTTTTTAAGAGCTGAGAAAGAAACAAAGATGACTCTATCGCTTTCAATTGGAAACAAGCTCAAAAGGACAAGTGCTCGAAGGGTATTTTAAGTTTAATGAGTCAAAGAGATCAAATGACCACTATGGATGATCCATGTAAATAGGATTACTAGGCAACCGTGAACTGCAGAATACCTCCCAACGAATCGAGAAGTACGAGCAGACAATCTCCCTAAATTTTGTGTTCAGTGTATCACGTTTGCAAGGCGGCCGACACAGCTTACTAAAAATAAAAGGATTGCAGCCTAGAGGGGTCTCCCGTTATATACTCGATGGTACGGGGAGCACAAATCTGTACTAGCGATGCCTAATGCCAAAGCTAATGACAACTGTGAGGTTTAAAGATGTCGGAACATGTATCTAGCCTAGACCTTCTAGATATGATCATTAATGTCAAATTTTCCTTAGGTTAATTGAATTCATTTTAAAGTTTTTCTTGTGTTATGTTTTAGTTTTCAGGTCTTAGCGATGCGACTCGAAAAAACTTAAATGCAACTAAATGAGACAATACCCTTTCAATTCGATGAAATTCCTACACTAGAGAGGTTAGAAACTACTCAATCAAATGAAAACAATCAAGTAACTAAAAACGAAATGATCTTTCACTACCTTACTTTTTTGAAAAATAAACTAATGAAAAACGGATTCCAATTCCTAATTTCATGACAAACACTTATCCATTAGTCCTTTCAAAAGAAAAATAGTTCTCTTCCTTTTTCAAATGTTGATGCAATTCTAGTCTTTTAATGATGCAAGCTATTTTAGCACAATGATGCAACAATCTAGAATTTGATACTTTTTCCTTGAAACAACGAAACAAACTTTTCGCATATAATTCTTCAGTGAAAAAGTGCTCGAGATAATAAGCTCTTCAAGCAGATGAAAACATGAAAAGAGAAACTCATTCAGACTGATGAAACAATGACTTCACCAACCACAAGACAAGAAACATGATCCATGCCGGAAAAGAAATGTTTAGACAAGGAAACAAAAACTTTTCAAACTTGTGTAATAGAGGTCAAAGTCGTAAAAAGACCAAAAATGAAATGCAAGGAGTAAGTACACCTACAACCTGACTTACTGAGTTCACAAACCGTTGAATGGATGACAAACTAGATGCCCTAGTGTTGCTGACCTCTCAATGACTCAATCAATCAAGCAGAAAGATGATAATTCAACAAGCAAGCACAAGCAAATGAAAAGCATCTTTCTAGTTCAGGAGAAAATGGTCCAAAAGGCTTACGGGGTCAAAATCACAAGAGTAGAATACATTGGCCAATATTGGGGTCAGGCCCTAATCTTCACTTACAGGCATTAGCATGACTACCTAACTGACAACAAGCGCTAGAGGCTGGTTGGCGAGACTATTTCCCAGAAACTCACGTTGATTGGCGTGACTGTCAACAAATTAAGCAAGCTGATCGAGGGAGCTAAGGAAAAAAAAGTGAAATAGGGACCAGATCTGCTACTATGAATTTTAGACTCAGGCTAATAAGCAGGATAAAAGAAACATAATCAAAGGGAAAAAGTGGAACTAGAAAAGTTCTGTAGAATTCATGAAATCCAAGACAAACAAAAGGATTGGGATCTCCAGTGGAGTCGCAAATTTGTGGTGAATTAAAATTATAAGTGCGGACACAAACAAATTCCTCTAGCCCGATAATGGGTCCAGCCACAACAGATACATTCTATGGAAAATTTCATTAGGTTAGAACCAATTAAGAGGGCCTACTGCTTAGTCCATTTATCCCATTTGATGATGTCCTTGCTTGCTCACTACAGCTATCTCTCGCTTCCTTCTTCAAACACCTGAAACAAGTAAACAAAAATAGACAACAACCATGATAATAGACAAATTGTAATTCAACCTACTTAACAAGTCAAGAAACATTAAGCCATGAATATGTAGGATGACAAATCATGTAGAAAATCAATCAATAGTTGCATATATTAATATCAAAGAGAGATTACAACCATTGTCTTGACGTTGCAACCCTCCTCTGACAAGACCAGGTTACCACACACTTATGCTAGCATTCCATGATGGTCTCAATCCACAATAGTTTAAGGCTCTTCCCTTTAGTGTTCACTCCAAACCAAATCACACTTCTCCCTCACATAACTAGATAGCTACAACTAGTAATAGCTTGTTGTTTACTCCAAACCAAAATAGCACTAGCACACCAACATCAACACTAACTTGTGCTTGGGAAGAAGGGAGGTTTATATAGGATGAATGGATGGAATATGGATCCTCTTCTCACGGGAGAATGGATTATGCCTTGAGGTAGTTCCATCATTATAGGGGAAAGGAACCCAAACTGGCATCCTCGACCCCATCTAGCCAAACCATTTACCAGACTTCCGTTAAAAAGCTTATGGAGCTAGAATCTTTGGCGCCTAATTTAAAAAACTTTCCATAACAGGACCAGTGCGAATGGAACATAGCTCAGTCGCTCCAGTCGGTGCTAGGGATAGTGCTAATCTCTACACATCGGCGCGAGGAAGACAAGGGCCATTAGCGTTGATCTTATAAACTAGGAAAAACATAAGTTTCAGGGGAAATGGTGCAAAAGAGAATTGATTTGCTCATGAAGAGGGACACAATGGGAGTTTCTTCATGAAGGAAAAGCATGTGGGGTTCACTATAGAGGTCCTCCAGGATCAAGGAACTGGGAGCATAGGGACAGTGACAAAATGTTGTGTAACAGGTACAAAGGATCTTACGGTATCCTAAAGATTGTTGCTTTCACCTCTTGTAGTGCCTTGTCAATACAATCAAATCTGTCTTTAAAGTTGAAAGTCGTTATGAATCCTTCACGTAGAATATCCCATTCACCTGTACCATGGTGAACCTCTGTTTCTGCATGCCAATTCATCGGGACGACATCTAGGGTGTGACCGAACAAGTGCACCCATTCAGGTTGGGGCTTCTCTCCATAAGCATGAGCCCATTTGGCCAAGTGTGAGTGTGGATCATCCTGCCCATCATATTTGGCTTTTATTCATACCTTCGGCTTCCCAAAGCGTGTTCTCATCATCCTCCTACATTTTCACCAATCATCAAAGCTTCCCTTGTGCGCACCCCATCATCTTGCAGGTGTAGCACACAATGCCCAGTCCAACACCTGGAAGCGCTGCTTTTCTGGTACCTCCCTCTCAAATGCATACAAAATGATATCTACATCATTCAGGCCATCATAAGTGGGCAGATTTCTTACCTCTGATGACACAGCACAGTGACTGGATCATCATGTTGCAACTCATTGTAGTTACTTCATGCAACTGATTATGCCAGCACTCTAATTCTTCATTAGGGTCGGAGGTGTAGGAACTCTCGTGATTCCATGTAATTCATCCATCTGCTATTGGATTCACCCAATCTTGGCCTCACACTATTATCTTATAGATACAGTCCAAATTGTCATCACTCTCATAATCGTGAACTTGTTCAATATAGTGTGATCCTTCAGTAGGATCTAGGGGTACTATTATGCGTAGCGATTTCTTCTCAAATATCATCTTTCACTTCTTTAAGTTGATTACCCCGTTCATATTAGTAGCCCAATAAATTCCAAGGAGCACAGGATAGGGGTTGCTATCATCCACAATTTCTATTACTTCCAAGTCGGTTAGTGCACTTGCGCCTTTAATATCTACAGTCACCCCCTGCAACTGCCCCATGGGGATGATCTTCTACTAATTCACCATCCTTAGCTGAATCAGAGACCACTAGAACACTGGTCTCCCCATCTGCTCCCAAGTTTGCTTCGGTCGGACGTTTGCGTCTGAACCTAGGTCCAAAATAACCTAATCCATTTCATACTCTCCTATATGTGCAGTTAGTCTCATCTCCTGTCCCGTCCTTGTTTTATGCTTACCAATCTTTTGTACTAAGTGCGGTTCACCCGGAGTGCTTCTGACACATTTATTTATAAGCTCCTGTAACCCCTTCACAGCCTTCCTATCACGTAGTAACTTCATGTAGGTCTCTAGGAAGGTTATAAGCATAGAAGGGTCCATCTCCTGATTAGGCTTATCCTTGCTCCCTGAGGTGGAGGCCTCAATGAAGCTCTTCTTCGCTTCCATGAATGTTTAATGTGCGCACTCCAAATCAAACTCAGCCTCCTTCGCTAGAGCTTTGCGAACCCATGTGTTGTCTTCGGGTTGTTTCCCCTTGTCACCTCCTATTGCAATTCCACTTCGAAGCACTATATTCATGTTTAGATCCTCTTCGCATGGCTTAGACCTCATCATTTGCAGGTTCCGAGTCAGCTAGGGTGGTAGTGCCCCTTTGTCACATATCCTTGCTATCAGCGTAGGACAATCTTCCGTCTCATTACCAAACAAAGTGCAATACTTTCATGACGGACGTGTTGGGTTAGTACAATGGCGGGCATAGTGTCTTGGCCCTCCGCAATTGTAACAGTTCAACTGTCCCCGACCTCTGCTAGGTCCTCCTCTGCCTCGACCTTGTCCGTGCCCCTAAAAGCCTCTTCACGCCATCCCTCAGGCAGGCGCGTTTCTGCCTATACCCTATAGGCAGGTGTTCTATCCATCATCAATTCATAGCTTCTACAATTGCATTCATCATGCCCTACCGACCTACAGAAGTTGTAGAACATTTGTTGCGATGTCTGTACAAACTTCTGCAGCAAATGACAATTATCTGTGGCATGTTTTCCTGCTACCTGACATATAGTGCACCATAATGCAGGCCCCTTGCTTGGTCTTGCCTGAGCTTCCGGCCTTAGAGGCAATGGTCCTCCTCCTTCAATATAGTTCACAAAGACTGGGAAATGGTCTTTGTCATGCCCCTGACCTTTGCATTTCAGGCACCATACCTCTTCGCGCACCTCTGGTCGAACTGTTTTTTCCTGCTTCAAACTCTGCATCTTAAGGAAAATATTTTTGAACTGTGCATGGAATTATTGAACCCCCCTATTTGGATCTTGTATCAGTGTTTCATGGAGTCTCATTGCAATCTCCAAGGCCTCTACCTGAGTCGTTATCTTCTGTTAGGATAGCGCAACCCTTAAGTGTGGCAAGAGCAAAGCCACAAACCACTCGCGATGTTGTCCATCTATTAAGTTCATGTTAGCTTCTCGAATTTTACACTTTAGCCTCTAATCGAGTTCCCAAGAGGTCTCGCCTAGTTGCATCACAATTTCCTTGAACCCCACAATAGATTGTGCCTCAGATTTAGGCCTACTGAATTCCTTATTCAACGCAGTCTAGATGTCTACCACTCCAGCATTTGGGTTATCATTAGAGTACTTGATGTACCAGGTTAGCGCACGATCCTGCAGAGCACTAACCAGTGTTGCCTTCTTCATGTGATCATCTATAACGCCCTAAGATTCCCATACATCTTTCACAAAGAACCATAACTAGTATAGGTCCTCATTTCCCAATCCTTTGAAGAAAGGAAACTTCACTGAATTTTCCATACTGAACTGCGGTGGAGGTGGAGGCGGTACAGGTGAAGTCGCCGGTGATGGTGGCGAAGTTGGAGGTGGTGTGGGTGGAGGTGACAGTCGTGAGAATCCTTGTCTTATTAGCTGAATAGCACTTCGTGGAGAAGCCTGCGTTACTCCCTCTTCATCACCTACGGAGGTGAAATCATTGGACTATATTCAGGACCCTTTCTTCCTTCATTATATGTTTTTCTGTTTCCCGTAGCTCCAAACATCAAGGTAGTTGCATAACCCATTTTTTGCACAATAACATTTTAATCCATGTATTCAAATATTTCAAGTACTTACCTCGCAAACCTTTGAAAAAGCGTCGCTCTTCCTCATTGTAGTTGACTGAGGTATCAACCCCAAATTCAGTCACAAATCCTCCTATGACGCGATCGAGCCAGTGATCGACAGCACGAGCGATCTTATCCTCAAATGCTTCCAACCGTTGTACTAGCTCCGGGGTCCAAACAATAGGACCATCAAATTTCCACCTTCCTTGGCTATCTGCTAACTTCGTGATCCACTAGTATAGCTCAACTAGAAAGGAGAATAAGAAGATCTTGTGGATCTATGTATATAGATACCTGTCCAGCCACTATTCCTTTGTCAGTTGTGGGTTTCTATTCTCCCATGCTGGGAATTCGTGGATCTTCCTATCTAATGAGTCTTTGATATCTTTCTTAGTTGGATTCCAGTGATACATCATCACACATCTCTTATGGAGATTCTAGTCCTGGAAACTGAACCATTTGTTGGCTTGGAGGGGCCTGACCCAGGTTCAACATTAGTTAGCCAAACAAATCCCTACACTACTCACCCTTTCAGCATCAGCCTATGGAGCGCGGACTGAAGTCTCACCCGAAGCAGTATGGGGGGATGCTGGAACCAAGTTTTTGCACCCTGAGATGGTCGTGATGTCTTTTTATTCCTTCTATTCCTACTTTTGTGTAGGTCACTTAGTTTTAGGGCTTTCCAGACTAGCCCTTTATTTTGGCCTTCAGTACCTCCACGAAAAGGTACAATTGACCTTCATGCAGCCCTAACCTATGGCTCAAGTACTTTTGCGCTGCTAGGGTAGCGTACTGTGCAGATTCCCAAACTAGTTTAAGTGTCTTACTTATCTTATTAAACAATCATAGTTAGCACTACAAAAACAAATGTTCTTACTTGTGTTCACTTAGCCAATGTAATTATAGACATTCGCACATCATATAAGCATTATAAATGAAGTTCATACATAACATGTCAAGATGCATTAACAGGGAACAAAGACATAGAATTAGTAGAATGCTTCTCTTTATTGATATATTCAGATGATTACAGACTCTATCTGCCCTATGCGCACAGCTGCAGGGGTCCACGCACTCAGCTGTAGAGCCTCTACCTACATTACGACCCGAAACTTAGACTTCTTAATTCCAAGCTATGACTATCTTTTTGCACTATTGAACTTCTTAGAGCTTACTTACATAGCTCTTTTTATACAATCCCATGGTCCACGAACCATGGGTAGATCTTTTACAGCCGACTTTACTTTACAAAAATAAGGGTGGACAACTCTTTATGACTCAAGACACCTTCGCGCTCCGCGACCACAAAATGTGGAGACTTTACAATTTTATTATCAAATTCAACCCAAAACATGGGATTTTAGCCCCAAAACTGTCCTTGGTGAATCCCATTCCCAACAATTACCCCGTTCATGTCAATAGCCCAATCAATGCCAAGAAGCATAGGGTAGGGGTTGCTATCATCCACAATTTCTATTACTTCAAAATCAGCTAATGTACTTACGCCTTCAATATCTACAGTTACTCCCAGCAACTGTCCCATGAGGATGATCTTCTACTGATTTGCCATCCTTAACTAAATCAAAGACCACTACAGCGCGGGTCTCCCCATCCGCTCCCAAGTCTACTTTGGAAAATCATTCACGTCTGACCCCAGATCCAGAACAACTTGATCCATTTGATACTCTCCTATCTGCGGGATGAGTCTCATTTCTCGTCCTGTTCTTGCCTTATACTTACCGATCTTTTGTACCATGCATGGTTCACTCGGAGTGTTTCCGGCGCATCTATTTACAAGTTCCTGCAACCCCTTTAAAGCCTTGATATCACATAGCAGCTTCATACAGGTCTCTAGAAAGGTCGTAAGCATAGAAGGGTCCATTTCCTGAACAGGTTTATCTTGGTTCCCTGAGATAGAGGCCTCAGTGAATCTCTTCTTTGCTTCCATGAACGTTTCACGTGCGCACTCCAATTCGAATTCAACCTCTTTTTCTAGAGCTTTGCGAACCCATGCATTGTCTTCAGGCTGTTTCCCCTTATCATCGCCTATTGTAATTCCACTTCGAAGCATGATTTTCACATTTGGGTCCTCTTCACAAGGCTCAACCCTTATCATCTGTAGGTTCTGAGTTGGCTATGGGTTAGTGAATTCGTGGGCATAGTGTCTGGGTCCTCCACAATTGTAACAGATTAGTTATCCCTGACCTCTGCCAGGTCCTCCTCCACCTCGGCCTCGTCCGCGACCCTGAAAGCCTATCTGCATCATCCCAGTGCTTGGCCAAGAGGCCACATTTCTGATTGAACTTTATACGTAGGTGTTATGTCCATCATCAATTCATAACTTTGGTAGTTGTGCTCATCATGCCCTACTGACCTGCAGAAGTTTCAGAGCATTTGTTGCAGTGTTTGTACAAAATTCTGCAGCAAATGACAATTATCAGTCGTATGTTTCCCTACTACCTAACATATAGCGCACCACAACAACGGCCCCGCGCTTGGTACTTCTTAGGTTTTCGGCCCCAAAGGCATCAGTCCTCCTCCTAAAATATAGTTTGCAAAGACCAGGCAGTGGTCTTTGTCATGCCCCTGACCTTTACATTTCAAGCACCATATCTCTTTGCGCACCTCCAGTCGAACTGTTCTGTCCTGCTTCAAACTTTTCATTTTGAGGCAAAGATTTTACAACTGTGCATGGATATGCTAAACCCCAAGATTCAGATCTTGCATCGATGTTTCATGCAGTCTTATTGCAATCTCTAAGGCCTCTGTCTGAGTCGTAATCTTCTGTTGTGATAATGCAACCTTTAGGTGAGGCAGGAATGAAGCCATGAACCACTTGCGGTGCTGCCCATCTGTTAAGTTCATAATAGCTTCACAGATTTTACACTTCAATCTCTGATCTAATTCCCAAGGTGTCTCACCTATTTTCATCACCATTTCCTTGAACCCCACAATCGACTGTGCCTCAGATTTAGGCCTACTGAACTCTTTATCTAGTGTGGTCTGAATCTCTGCCAACCCATCATTTGGGTTATCGTTAGAGTACTTGATGTACCAAGTTAGTATGTGATCCTGCAAATCACTAACCAATGTTGCCTTCTTCATGTGATCGTTTGTGATGCCCTGAGCTTCTCATATAGCTTTTACGACGAACCAGAACTGGTCTTGCTCCTCATTTACCAAGCCCTTAAGTAATGGCAGCTTCACTGAATTCGCCATGTTGAACTGGGGTGGAGGTGGTAGTCATAGGAACCCTTGTTTTATCAACTGATCTACACTTCACGGAGAATCCTACACTACTCCCTCTTTGTCACTCAAAGGAGGTGAAATCAGTGTACTATATTCAGGACCCTTTCTTCCTTCATTCTTGTAAGTCTTTCCACTTCACATAGCTCCGAATATCAAGGTAGCTGCATAACCCATTTTTTGCAAAATAACGTCTTAATCCAAGTATTTAAAGACTTCAAGTACTTACCTTGCGGACCTTTGAAAAAGCGTCGCTCCGCTTCGTTGTAACTAACTAAGGTATCGACTGCAAATTATGTCACAAACCCTCCTATGATACAACCGAGCCAATGATCAACAGTGCAGGTGATCTTATCCTTAGAGGCTTCCAGTCTCTTTACTAACTCTAGGGTCCTGACAATTGGATCGTCAACTCTCCACCTTCCTTGGCTATCTTCTAGCTTCGCGATCTAATCGTATAACTCAACTGGAAAGGAACAGAAAAATATCTCATGGATTTCTGTATATAGGTATCTATCTAGCTACTATTCCTTTGTCAGTCGCGGACTTTTGTTCTCCTACGTTGCGAATTCGTGGATCTTCCTATCCAACTAGTCTTCAATCTCTTTCTTAGTTGGATTCCAGTGATACGACATCACACATATCTCATGCTGATTCTAGGTCCCTGCAACAGAACCATTTGCTGGCTTTGTGGGTCTTGACCCAGGTTTAGCGTTAGTCATCCAAACAAATCCCTACACTACTGGCCCTTTCGGGATTAACCAGCGGAGCACAGACTAAAGTCTCACCCAAAGCAATATGGGGGGATGCTGAAACCAAGTTTCCGCACCCTGAGATGGTTGTGATGTCAGTTTATACCCCTTTCCCATGCTTTTGCGTAGGTCACTAAACCTTAGGTCTCTATCAATCTACCCTTTATAACACCCTTCAGTACCCCTCTGACGGTGTACGATTGACCTTCATGTAGCCCTAACCCACAGTTCAAGTACTTTCGCGTAGCTATGACAATGTATTGTATAGGTTCCCAAGTTATCTCAAGTGTTTTACTTATCTTGCCAATCAATTACAGTTGGCATCGCATAAAATGATATCTTTACTTGTGTTCAATTAACTGATATAATCACATACATTCGCACATCAAATAAACATCGTAAGATAAACCCAGATTGCAATATAATCAGATGCATTAACAGAGACTAAATACAAAGTAATGGCATAATACTTCTCTTTATTGATATCTTCTAGCTTAATACAGACTATATCCACCTTGTGCACATAGCTGCAAGGGTTCGCGCACTCAGCTGTGGACTTCCACCCTAGGCCTCTGCGCACTCAGATGCAGAGCCTCTATCTATGCTAAGACCTGAAAACACTTAGACTTCTCTACCAAAACTTCCAAATCTTAACTATTCTAACTACCTAGAGATTACTTAGCTCTCTTTACAACTGACTTGACACTTTACAAAATAAGTGTTAGGATATTCCGACACATAGGAAATAGTTAAGTACAACTTGGTCTAGTGTAGAGTTAGGTATAGAGTTAGGTAAAGTGTGTTTCTTTACTATGTACATTTTGTAACTTACAATCTGACAGTCACGATATGTAGTGATCCGACGGTTCATTCTCTCCTCGGTATTACCGACACTTGATCCGTGGCTTAACACCCGATTGGTTCATGATCTCTATTTAAAGAGCATGGAGGGTCATTTGTAGGTTAATCGTTCATGAGAGAAGCTTATGTAAATTTTCATTCTTTTATTAATAAATTGCTTGAAGTGGCCGCGTTGGCTCAGGCCGTGGACTGTTTCCCTCTTTGAGGGTTTTAACCACGTCAAAAGTACTGGTGTATTGATCTGCGATCTATTTGTGAGCGGTGTCCTTTGGTGTTCTATCTGAGGAACTTACCCTGTAAATTCCTACATGGTATCAGAGCTATTTGAGGGCTGCGTCCATTGGTGATCCAAATCTGAAGCCGGTAGAACTGCATCCGACTACCATTTCCTAGATCTACTGTTTCTGACTGCTTTCGGGACGAGAGGACTGCTCTGTTGTGCTGGGAGCATCTGTTCCAGTGAGGAACCCCTTTCATTTCACGCGAAAAGGTTTCCGGTAGCCCTAGCTGTGTCATTCTCAAGATCTGGAGGTATACAGTGTTTATTTGCAGTTTATAGTTATTTTCTCTCTGTTTATTTCGGTTTTCGGTTTATTTACCTTTTTTATTACCGGATCTATACCTTTCATTTCTGCGTATGCTCTTTGCTCTGTGACTCTGTGCGATCTGGGAAAATCAGAAACAGAAAGGAAGGATTTTTCTCATGTGTATGCTCTTTTCCATTGCGCCTTAGTGTGATCTCGAAAAATCAGAAACATTGAAGAAAATATTTAGTTTCCGGCTAAAGCTAACTGCGAGCCGCAAGGTTCGTTTTTGAAAACATTTAGTTTCCGGCTAAAGCTAACTTCGAGCCGCAAGGTTCTTTTTTTTGTATGTCTGTGTTGGGTTTTGTGTTTTTTGTTTTGTAGGGAAAAAGAGCTTTCTCAAAGCAAGCACGCAACCCAAAGCATCAACCCCCCCCTCTCTCTCTCTCATTCCCGCACTTCGTCGGCGACTTCATCAAATTTTTTTCAAAAAGCCATAACTTCTTCATCCGGAAGCCGTTTTCAGAACCGTTTTTTTTGAAACAGCCTAATTTTTCAAGATCTTTCCATTGGTACACTTAGTTTCAACATCTATAGCTTCAATTTTTTTAAAATGGAAATTCCATGCCAAGTTATTCTTGACAGCACCAACTACTTCCAATGGTGGTCCTACATTGTGGATTTACTTAGAAGTAAAGGTCTTTACAGAATAGCCACAGGCCAAGAGACCAAACCGAAAGATGAAGACAAGGTAGCTAAATGGGAAAATAGGCAAGACCAAGCACGTGGGTTGATAGGGATGTCTATTTCTCCAGATCTTAGATTCCATATTGCAGAACTTGATACTCCTGATGAAGCAATGAAACAGATTACTAAAGTCTTTGGAATTAAAAATGAACTTAAAGCCCATCAACTTGAAAATGAATTGTTTACATTGGACCTCAATAATTTTTCTTGCATTGAAGATTTTTTGTCCAAGTTCAAGACCCTTAGACTTCTCTTCGAAGGTGTTAAGGTTAAGAAAGAAGATAGTAGCCTTATCTACTCCATTCTTACTAAGTTGGGACTAGCCTATTCTGTTATTGTTTCCACCTTCCATTCTACAAGAGAAACCTTCATTTCTCAAGGACAAACCTACAAGTCCCCTTCCTTTGATTCTTTTTGTGATTCGTTAATAAGAGAACAAGAAAAACTCTTACACCTTGGTCTTCTTAATCTTGGAAACTCTTCTAAGAAAGCGTTAGCCGCCCAGCAGCAACCAAATCCAAAGAATCCTAAGAAGTTGTATCCTAAAAAGAATGGTCCTAAACCAAACAAGGGTCCTAAGCAATTTCAGCCTCAAAATGAAAAATCATTTCAACAAAATGATAAGACAAATAAAAACAAAGGGAAGAAGACTGATAGACATTGCAACTTTTGTAATCAAGATGGCCACTTAGAATCCAAATGCTTTAAGAAGATGGAAGCCTTGGAAGCAGCAATGAAGAAGCATAACATCCATTTGGAGCAATCTTCAACTTCAACTTCACCTTCAGGAATGGCACTTTCTGCATTTGGTTGTCAAGCATCTCGGTCTGGCTATGCACTAAATGTATCTTCTTCTTCTCATTCTCATGAGTGGCTCATTGATTCTGGAGCTTCTTATCACATGGCCAAAAACAAAGCCATGTTTTCTTCTTTAAATGATTGTAACACCAAAAATATATATGTTGGTGATGATAGATCTCTTAGTGTTGTAGGGACTGGAATTGTTCATCTAAAAAATGGTCAGTTTAATGATGTATTATGTGTTCCAACCTTATCCTGCAACCTTCTATCTGTATATCAGATAACTCATTCAAGTGAAGGTAAAATCGTTGAATTTTCACTTCGCGATGTTGTAATTAAGGACCTAAGAGATCCTAAACAGATTTTTGCTACTGGCATTGCTGATGATTCTACAAGGTTGTATAAGTTTCACAACTTTGGATCATCAAATCTTCCCTCAGTATTTGTTGCTCATAATGATGAAGTGAGCAAACTTTGGCATGAGCGATTTGGTCACTTAAACTATCGCTCTCTTCAGAATCTATGTAAAGAAAATATGGTGACAGGTCTTCCAATGGTATCTTGCAGAGATGGTGTTTGTTCCGGATGTGTACTCGGAAAACATCATCGGGACAGTTTTGAAAAACGTGCCTCTTGGCATGCCTCAGCCCCTTTACAGCTTGTGCATAGTGATTTATGTGGTCCACTTCCAGTTGCTTCATTCTCTGGCTACAAGTATTTCTTAACTTTCATTGATGATTTCTCCAGACGCACTTGGGTATACTTCTTAAAACTCAAGAGTGAAGTATTTAACATGTTCTTGGCCTTTAAGGCCTTTGTTGAAAAACAATCTGGACATCAAATTCTTAAGCTAAGATCTGATAATGGCAGAGAATATGTTAAAAACACATTCATCAACTTTTTCACTGAGAATGGAATTCAAATGCAACATATTGTTCCATATACTCCACAACAAAATGGTGTAGCTGAAAGGAAGAATCGCACCTTAAAGGAAATGGCTAATTGTATGCTCCAATCTAAAGGACTTAGTCTTAATTATTGGGTAGAAGCAATTAACTTTGCAAATTACATAATAAATCACACTCCTACTAAGGTTTTAAAGAATATCACTCCAGAAGAAGTATGGAGCTCAATCAAACCAGATGTAAGTCACTTTCGTGTTTTTGGAAGTGACGCATGGGCCCATATTCCAGATGAGAAACATAAAGCTTTAGAACCTAAGAGTGAAAAATGTATTTTTGTTGGATATTTTGAAGATGTCAAAGGATATAGACTTATTCCACTTAAGTCCAAAAATGTTATCATTAGAAGAGATGTAAAGTTTGCTGAAAATGTATCGGCCTGCGAGCCTAGTTCGGCGGATGTGCCACCTCTCCCTATCTCTTCTACTTTTGAAAATATTTCTTCTTCAGATGATGAAAGCGAGGATGAAAATCCTCCCCCACCTTCTCAGGATCCTCCTTCAGTTCCTCAGCTTCCAAAATGGGTCCGTGCTACTCGGGATGCAGCAGGTGATCTTGCTGGTGATCCTACAGATCAACGGCGTACACGTTCTCAGTTCGAGAGAGCCTCTTCTTTACTGGCTCAAGCTTCAGTGAATTATGATCTTGACACCTTTGCAGAAGCTTTAGGCCATCCAGATTGGGAAGCAGCTTTGAATGAAGAATATCATTCATTATTGGCAAATGATACATGGGATCTTGTTCCTCTACCAAAGAGACGAAAACTTGTTAGATGCAAATGGGTTTACACAACCAAGTATGGACCAGATGGGAAAGTTGATAAACATAAAGCTCGTCTTGTTGCTAAGGGTTTTTCACAAGTTGAAGGCATTGACTATACTGAAACCTTCTCCCCTGTTGCCAAAATGAACTCTATCCACCTTGTTCTTTCCCTTGCTACCTCTTTCAAATGGGAAGTCCATCAGATGGATGTTAAATCCGCCTTCTTGCATGGGGACTTGCATGAAGAAATCTATATGGAACAACCTATTGGCTTTATACAAACAGACTCCAGCCTTGTATGTCGGCTTAAGAAATCCCTTTATGGTCTCAAGCAAGCTCCTCGAGCTTGGTATGCCAAAATGGATAACTTTCTTTTAGAAAATGGCTTTTCTAGGTGTCATTCTGACAATACTGTCTACACCAAGAAAGTGGGCAAGTCTCTTATCCTTCTTGTTCTTTATGTTGATGATCTTATACTGACTGGTAGTGATCCCAACCTTATAAACCATGTGAAGTCTAGCCTTAAAAGGAAGTTTGAAATGACAGACTTAGGACACTTACATTATTTTCTTGGTCTTCAAGTCTTGCAATCAAAGGAAGGTATTTCCCTTTCCCAATCCAAGTATGCCTGTGATATTCTACGCCATTTTCACATGGAAGACTGTAAGCCAGCCCCTTCTCCCTTTCAGTCTGGAGTCAAACTTTCAGTCACTTGTACTTCTCCTGAAGTTGATGATACCTTATACCGTCAACTTGTAGGAAAACTTTTGTATCTAACCCATACTCGTCCTGACCTTTCCTTTGTTGTTGGCCTTATTGCTAGGTTTATGCAAAACCCACGTGAAAGTCATTGGAAAGCAGCTAAAAGAATACTTCGTAATGTTCGAGGTACAGTTTAGTTTTGGATTCATTACAGTGCCGAAGCATCTCCTCTATTGGTTGGTTTCACTGATTCCAATTGGGCTAGTGACCCTGATGATCAGAAGTCTACTGCAGGTTATGTGTTCACTCTTGGTTCAGGACCTATTACATGGGCTTGCAAGAAACAAGGTGCCATTTCTCTTTCTTCAGCAGAAGCAGAGTATCGTGGTGCCGTAGAAGCTAGTAAGGAAGCCTTGTGGCTTCGTGAGATCCTGTCAGAGTTTGGATTTCAGCAGCAGCATCTGACTACACTTTGGTGTGATAATCAAAGTGCCATTCAACTATGCAAAGATCCAGTCCAACATCAGCGCAGCAAACACATTGAACTGCACATGCACTTCATCAGAAAGCTCATTCATGACCATGTTCTTGAAATGCAATATTGTTCAACAGATGATCAAGTTGCAGACATCTTTACAAAGGCTCTCACAGAGGCAAATTTCACTAAACTTCGATTTATGGTTGGAGTTCAGGAAGTTGTCACTAAGGGGGGATAGGCTCTAGTGCCTCCTTCCTTCTCCTATTGTGTCATATTTGTAAATCCTTCAATCCTATCCCAAGTTGTTCTTAAGGGGGGATGTTAGGATATTCCGACACATAGGAAATAGTTAAGTACAACTTGGTCTAGAGTAGAGTTAGGTAAAGTGTGTTTCTTTACTATGTACATTTTGTAACTTACAATCCGATGGTCACGATATGTAGTGATCCGACGGTTCATTCTCTCCTCGGTATTACCGACACTTGATCCATGGCTTAACACCCGATTGGTCCATGATCTCTATTTAAAGAGCATGGAGGGTCATTTGTAGGTTAACCATTCATGAGAGAAGGTTATGTAAATTTTCATTCTTTTATTAATAAATTCCCTGAAGTGGCCGCGTTGGCTCAAGCCGTGGACTGTTTCCCTCTTTGAGGGTTTTAACCACGTCAAAAGTACTGGTGTATTGATCTGCGATCTGTTTGTGAGCGGTGTCCTTTGCTGTTCTGTCTGAGGAACTCACCCTGTAAATTCCTACAATAAGGGCAGAGAACCCTTTATGACTCTTGACACCTTCACGCTCCATGACCAAAAAATGCAGAGACTTTACAACTTTATTACAAAATTGTCCCAAAACATGGGCTTTTAGCCCCAAAACTGCTCTTGGGGGAACCGTTTCACAACACGAGGGATCATTCTTGTGGAGGAATGATTGCTTATGCAAGTGAATGGCAAGACGAGCTTCCTAGCTTATGAGGAATCAAGTGGGAAGAGTAGTCATGAAAAATATATGAGGTTAGTATCATGTGGATATGAACTAATATTGTATGCTTGTATTATGCCTATGTTTATGTTATGATAGGTAATGTTGAAGGATACATCAACGGAATGAAAACAATGTGCTTTGCGGCATGCTAGGATAAGCATGGATGGCAAAGAGACACTGCAAGCAAGGTTTCTTGGTAGAGGAAATGTGGTTTTGGATGTGCAGTGATACTATTGTGCATATGTTGTATATGTCGTACATGTTGCATCTATGATGTTGTATATATATAGTGTGTGTACATGTTGTTTATGCAATTTTATGTATGGGGTGGTACAAATAGTGTTGTATGAATATTGCATATGCAGTGATGGGTATAGGTGGTTCTATGTACATGTTGGAAATTGATCCAGGTGGATATTGGTGACCACCTTGCTATTCCACTTAGACCCCCAGTTAGTTTCATCTGTTTCCTTGTTCATTTTAGCATTTACTATTTTTAGCATTTTTTTGAGTCCTGAACTTCCGGAGCAGTTTTAACCCCCTAAATGGCGTTTTTTTGGGGTCTGCGGCAAACCTAAATTCATGGGTAGTGGCTTGTGATGAAATCTGTAGTACTTGAAGAGACCTTTCCAATAAGGTATTGTATGTGCCAAACGGAGATAGTATGACCAAGTTACAACCCTAGGAAGTTGGCTGCCCAACTAACCCCAACGGGGCCCACAAACTCTTGGTGTTACATCTCCTAGGGTTAGTGTTTTGGGTTTTTTGGGTTTTCTCATGTTTTCCAATAATAAATAGGGCTTTGAGCCTCATTGTAACATAGTTCAAAGGCATGTAGCCACCACATCTCTTCTCAGAGATAAGCTACCATCACCCGAGTTATCTTATTTCCATTATGTTTCTAAGCATAGTTGAATATTTTTCTATTAATGAAATGAAGTGTTTTGCTATTGAATATCTTTGTTTATGATTATATATGTAAGTTGTTACTTTCCTGTTTAAGCTCGGATTAATGGTATCAGAGTGGTTTTCTCTTTCTCTGGTTTTCTTTGCATGTCCCCAACAAGGTCAGGGTATAAGAAGTTAGGGCTTAATCTCCTTGAACCATTGCAAGATCAGCCTCACAAAACCCGACGACCTCCCATGGTGGAAGAAAGAAAAGATGAGGGGCCAGGAGACCCTTTCAAAATGTTGCTTGAGGAAGCTCTCAAGTGATAGAGGGACGTGATAATGGATAAAGTTTCCCATATCCTTCAACAATTACTCACAGGCAATGCATCTTCATCCAACAGCCACTCTAGAGGCGCCACTCCTTTTAAGGTAAAAGTTAACTTCGATATTCCCATATTTGAAGGCCTAATAGATGCAGTTGCCATAGATAAATTGTTAAATTTGTTGCAAGGATATTTTTCAGTTCATGACTATTCCAAACGGGAAAAGATTACTTTTGCACTGCTCAAAGCCGCCCCACATGTCAAGGACTACTAGGAAACATACTGTGAATAAAAGGACGAGAGTGAACCCTTGTTGTTTTTAGCTACACCCACTTGGAATTCTTTCTGAGACACCATCAAGGAACAATATTACCCTATTGGGAGCTATGAAGACAAATACATAAAGTGGACCATGTTATGGGAAGGGACCAAGATGTGCCAAAGTTCACAAATATTTTCCATACCCTTCACACGAAGCTGGGTATTAAGGATACTAAGTGGAATTTAGTGCTCAAGTACCATGGCTATCTAATCTAGGAGGAAATGGAGTTCTTGGACATTTCCTCGCTTAACACGGCGTATCAGTACATTGTCAAGGTTGAATAGAAGTTTAAATAGAAGCGGGTCTTTGGATATGCAAATCCAAAGAAAGGAAAATACACCCCCAAACCACAAAAAAAAGGACGAATCCAATGTGGGGATACCTAAGACATCTTGTTGAAGTGCAAGCAAAGAACAACACCACGAAGATGAAGAAGGACACAGAAGAATGGTGTGAGTTCCATAGAGCTCCACTCACAATACAACTGAGTTTCAGGCCAAGCAGTCATTGGTGACTGAGCTGAAGATTTCCGAATCAAATGCAAATTCTGACTCTGAATCAAAACCTGATAAGAAAACTGAAAAAGGGAAGTAGATCATCGATGTGGAGCCCTATGCCACCGTGGCCACCGCCAAGATCCAGAAGATTGAGCCTGAAGATCCAGAGGAGGGGAAATGCCTCTTCCACTCACAAATGTGGGTGAAGAGTTCTCCATTGTAGTTCATTGTTGACAGTAGGAGCCAAAAGAACCTCATTTCAATAGAGGTCATGAAGTGGTTGGGCCTAAAGACTACAATGCATCCACATTTGTAAACCATCGAGTGGCTTCACCAAGGATGAGATATTCACGTCAGCCACTAGTGTCACCTTCCCTACATCATCAAGCCCTTCATAGATGAGGTATTGTGTGATATTTCTCCTCTTGAATTTTGTGATGTATTGTTAGGAAAACCATACTTGTGGAAGCGACATGTTGTATATGAGTCTAGACCTTGCTCTGTGATTATTACTTTGGTTAATAATTTGAATATGATACCGGAGGTAACCCCACCTACCACCATCTCTTTAATCACTGCAAAGTGGTGTGGTAAGATCATTTCCCAGACCAAGAATTTTTTTTCCTTATGATTTGCCCCAAGGGAAAGAAGAAGGTTCTAGTCATGGCTTCCAGGAAGGGATCCTCTGCACAGCAACAATAGATGGACGAGGTTGTAGAGTAGTACAAGGATATTTTCGCCTCACCCACAGAGGTACCTCTCCACTATCAGGTCAAGCACTCCATTGATCTGATCCTGGGTGCGCCGCTACCCAATGGACTGATTTATTGACGCTCTATTGTGGAGAATGATGAATTCAAGAATAAGATTTAAGAACTATTGTAGAAATGGCGCATCAGGCCAATCTCATCACCTTGTGGGAGCCTGATTGCATTGTTAGAGAAGAAGGATGGGACATGGAGGCTTTGTATTGACTATCGGGCACTAAACAAGATCATTTTCTGGAATAGGTTCCCAATACCACGAATTGATGACCTTCTGGACCAGCTCAAAGGGGCTAACTATTTCACAAAGATTGAGTTGAATTATTGTTACCACCAGGTGCCTACCGAACCCTCTGATGTGTGGAAGACTGCCTTCAAATCCAAGGAGGGCTTTTTTGAATGGTTGGTCATGCTGTTCGAATTAACGAATGCCTCGAAAACCTTCACGAGACTGATGGATGAAATCTTGCGACCCTTGACCAATGCATTCATGGTGGTGTATTTAGATGACATCTTGATCTTCAGCTAGAGTTGGTAAGAGTTCCTCCACCATATTCCTTATGTCATTCAAACTCTGTGACAACACAAGTTGTGTGCTAACTTGGAGAAATGCACCTTTCGCCTGACCCAGGTTCAATAGTTGGTATACATCATTGATTAGTAGGGTATACATGTGGACCCATCCAAGATACAGGTCACTCGAGATTGGCCAGTGTTCCAGGTGGATACTGGTGGCCACCCACCAAGTCCACTTGGACACCCACCACTGTTTCTTTCAACTTTTTAGTTTCCTTAATTGTAGCAAAGTTTACTATTTTTAGCACTTTTTCGGGTATTGAACTTCCAGAGCCATTTTGAGGCCCTAAACAACGTTTTTTCGGGAAACTTAGGAGGAAACTGATGTTCCTCTTCCCAAAGTTGTAGTTCTCAGATAGATCTTTCTAACGAGATATTGTGCACGTCAAACGAAGATCATATGCAAAACTTATGACCCCAGGAAGTTGATGTACCAATTTACACAAATGGGGCCCACAGTTTGGCATTTCATCTTCTAGGGTTAGGTTTTTGGATGTTTAGGGTTTTCCATTGTTTCTCAACAATAAATAGGTGTTCGAGCCTCATTGTAACATAGTTCAGAGGGATGTAGCCGCCACATCTCTTCTCAGAGATAAGCTACCATCGCCCTAGCTGGTTTATTTCCATTTCTTATTGGAAGCATATTTCAGTATTTTACATTAATGAAATGAAGTATTATTTCCGCTGCATATTTGCGTTTATGGTTATCTCTATAATTTTTTGCATTCCTGTTTAAATCCGAATTAGTGGTATCAAAGCGTTCTGCTTTTTCTTTGTTTTTCTTTGCATGTCCCCAACGAGTTCGAGATATAAGGAGTTAGGGCTTGAACTAGTCGAACCTTTGCAAGACTAGCCTCGCAAATCCTGATGGCCTCCCATGGCAGATGAAAAGAAAGATGAGGGGGTAGGAGATCCTATCAAATTCTTGCTCGAAGAAGCCCTCGAGCGACAAAGGAATGCAATGATGGACAAATTTGGCTAGACCCTTCAGCGGCTACCCAGGGGTGACGCATCGGCTTCCAACAACTACTTTGGAAATGCCACACCATTTAAGGTACAAGTTAATTTTGAAATCCCCATATTCGAGGGTCAGCTAGATGCAGACACCATCGATAAATGGTTAAATATGCTAGAGGGTTATTTTTCTGTTCATGATTTTTCCAGTCGAGAAAAGATTATTTTCGCTCTTCTCAAAGTAGCCTCACACATCAAGGATTGGTTGGAAGCCTATTGCAAACATAAGGATGAAAGTACAGGCTCACTATTTTCAACTGCACCCACTTGGAATTCATTCTGGGATGCCATCAAGGAGTAGTACTACCCTGTCAGAAGCTATGAGGATCAATACATAAAGTGGATCATGTTGGAGCAGGGAAGGGACCAAAACGTGTCGGAGTTTACCAATATTTTCCATACCCTTCGCACAAAGTTGGGTATCAAGGATTCAAAGCAGCGTTTTGTACTCAAATACCGTGGCTGCCTGCACATGTACATCCAAGAAGAAATAGAATTCTTGAACATCTCCTCGCTCGGCACAACATATCAATATGCCATCAAGGTCGAGCAAAAGTTTAAATAGAAGAAGCGAGACTTTGGATCTGCGAATTTGAAGTAAGGGAAAGGTGCCCCCAGACCATAGAATAAAGGAAAAAGCCAAGGCGGGGCAGCCCAAGACAACCCACCAAAGTTGAAAGCAAAGAACAGTGTCGTGAAGCCGAAAAAGGAAACGGGAAAGTGGTGTGAGTTCCATAAGAGCTCCACTCACAACACAAGTGAGTGTCAGGCCAAGTAGTCACTAGTGGCGAAGCTAAAGGTTTCAGAATTAGATGCATGTTCCGACTCTGAGTCAAAACCCGACAAGGATAATAACAAAGGGAAGCAGATTATCAATGCTTAGCCCAACGCCACCATTACACCACGAAGATTCAAAAGGAGGAACCCGAAGATCCAGAGGAGGAGGAGGGTCTCTTCCACTCCTAGATGTGGGTAAAGGGCTTCCCACTACAGTTCATTGTCGGCATCGGGAGCCAAAAGAACCTCATTTCAGTAGAGGTCATGAAGTGGCTAGGCTTACCAACCACAACACATCCACAACCGTACACCATCAGGTGGCATCGCCAAGGACGGGATCTTCGCATGAGCCAACAATGTCACCTTCCATATAACATCAAGCCCTTCACGGATGAGGTATTGTGTACATTGCTCCCCTTGAAGTTTGTGATGTATTATTAGGACAACCATACTTATGGAAGTGACGTGCTATGTATGAATCAAGGCCCTGTGCTATTATTGATACTTTGGGAAATACGTTGTATAGGATACCGGAGGTAGCACCGCCTACCGCTATCTCTTTGGTTATTGCAAAACAATGCAGTAAGCTCATTTACAAAACCGGGAAATTTGTTTTCCTAATGATACGCCCTCAAGGAAAGAAGAAGATGGTGGCCACGACCTCCAGAAAGGGCCCCTCCACATGACAACTAAAGATGGAAAAGGTTGTGAAGGAGTACGAGGACATCTTCACCTCCCCCATAGGAGTTCCTCTGCACCGTCAGGTCAAGCAATCCATCGATCTGACCCTAGGTGCGTCGCTCCCCAATGGGCCAATCTATCGGCACTCCATTCTGGAGAACAATCAAATCAAGAGGCAGATTTAGGAGCTGCTGCAGAAAGGTCACATCCATCTGAGTTCATTGCCCTGTGGGAGCCTAATCGTGTTGGTACAGAAGAAGGATGGGACTTGGAGACTCTGTATTGACTATCGGACGCTGAACAAGATCACTGTCCATAATAGGTACCCGATCCCATGGATTGATGACCTCCTATACCAACTAAAGGGGGGAAAATATTTCAACAAGATCGATTTGAAGTCAGGATATCACCAAGTACAAATCAAACCCTCCGATGTGTGGTAGACTGCCTTCAAAGCCAAGGAGGGCCTTCTCAAATGGTCGGTTATGCCTTTCGGATTGACGAATGCTCCTACAACCTTCATGAGACTAATGGATGACATCTTGTGGCCATTCACCAACTCATTTGTAGTGGTATATATGGTTGACATCCTGTTCTTCAGCCAGAGTGTGGAAGAGCACCTCCACCACATCCGACAGGTTCTCCAAACACAGCAGCAACACAAGTTATGTGCCAATTTGGAGAAATACACTTTTGGCATGACCCAAGTTCAG
This sequence comes from Pinus tabuliformis, assembly GCA_031772625.1. Classification (NCBI taxonomy): domain Eukaryota; kingdom Viridiplantae; phylum Streptophyta; class Pinopsida; order Pinales; family Pinaceae; genus Pinus; species Pinus tabuliformis. The sequence continues at coordinate 288,945,746 of CM062808.1, read as the reverse complement.
TATCTGGGTTACATTATTGATGAAGAGGGGGTGCATGTGGATCCAGCCAAGATCCAAGTCATTCAGGATTGGCCATCTTCAACCACTCTGACAGAGCTCTGCATCTTTCTAGGTCTTGCCAACTTCTACTGCAGGTTCTTGTTGGGATTTTATCATATCACTTGGCCCTTGAGTCAAGTCAGTAAGGGAGGAGTGAAACCAAAATTCTTTTGGTCTGAATCTCAATATAAGGCATTCACAGAATTAAAAGATCGCCTTTGCTCGACACCAGTGCTCGCATTACCAGACTTGCAACAACCATTTATGGTCAAGACAGATGCCTCTAACTATTCCATTGGGGCAGTCCCTACTCAACACGGGCATCCAGTGGCATATCACAGTGAGACACTTTCAGACACAGTCTAGAAGTATCCCACTTATGAAAAGGAGATGTATTCCATTGTACAAGCCTACCGACAATGGAAGCATTACATTTTGGGGAAGGAAACGGTCATCCACACAGACCATCGACCCCTACAATTCATACAGACCCAAGGGAAATTGTAGAATGATCGCCATCAGAAGTGGTCAACATACCTGCAACAGTTCCATTTGAATATCAAGCATGAGAATGTCAGCACCAATAATGTTGAATATTGCCTCAATCAACCACCGATCATGGCATTAACCACCGTGCTCTATGCTTGTGGGCATGAGACTTCTGATTCGCCACTTCTCTACAAAAGTGACCTAGAATTCGGCCACACATACCAGACACTCTTAGACGGTCAGTATGTTCTAGATTTTCACATTTAGGATGCCCTGTTATGCCACCTGGGTCACCTTTGTGTTCCTTCAAGCAAGCGTGCCAAGATTATTTGTGAAGCACACTACAGTTGGGCTACTGGGCATTTCAAGGTCGAGAAAATGGTGGCAATACTATAGAAGTATTTCTATTAGCCAAATCTTCGACAGGATGTTGGGAAGTACATCAGATCGTGCACTGCCTGTGTCATTGCCAAACCAACCATCAAGAGGCAAGGCCTCTATACCCCTCTGCCTACCCCGAGTCGACCTTGGGAATCCATCTCCATGGATTACATGTCAGGCCTTCGTTCCACTAAGCATGGAAATGACTGTGTTTTTGTCATCGTCGACAGGTTCTCGAAGATGGCCATTATGGCGGCCTGGAAGAATAATATCATAGCAAAAGCCACTGCTAAACTCTTCTTTAAAAGAGTGTGGGTACACTTTCAGATCCCACAGTTTATCATCTTAGATCGTGACAGCAGGTTCCTCAATACATTTTGGTCCAGTCCTTGGTTGATGCTGGACACCAAACTCACTAAGTCCACAACCTTCCATCCTCAAACTAATGGCCAGACAAAGGTTGTCAATAGGAAGATCTTACACATTTTGCACATGTACAACTCAAAGCATCCACGCACATGGGAGGAGAGCCTCCCCTATGTTCAACACAGCTACAACTAGGCTCTTCACAACTTTACTAGCCACAACCCTTTTCAGGTGGGCTTGGGATTCCAGCCACTATGTCCCATTGATGTGGCCATGCCATTTGTAGCTACTCACGCAGATTCGGCTCTGTCTAGTCCAAAACAGATATGGAAAATAGCTTCATTAAGCACATCCAACATATTCTCCAGCAATTCCATGACATTTTGGAGAAATCAAATGCCAAGTACATGCAGCAACGTGATCAACAATGGTTGCCACACAAGTTTCAAGTGCGCGACAAAGTCTGGTTGCATTTGCAAAAGGAACGCCTTACCGGAGCCTATCAGAAACTTAGACCACTCCGATATGGTCCTAGCACCATGACCAAGGCTGCGGGAGACAATGAATTTGAGCTCAGCATTCGCCCATTCCTTGTCCTGAACCCAGTGTTCAATGTGGACATCCTTCGGACATACTTTCCACCATTACTAGACATGTCCGACATTGTAGAACATCTCACACCCATAGAGTTAAATCCAAATTACATGGAATAAGCTGCAACTTATTGGATCATGGACACATAGATCAAGCACACTTGCCAGTAGAATATACAACTATATCGAGTTGTCAAAGCATGCCAAATGCTTCACCAGTGCAAGTGGCCCACTGAGGATTAAGTTCAACAGAAGTTTCCTCATCTCATGGAGGAACTCAACGCAATGGGAGCCATTGCCTCCTAGGGGGGAGGAATGATCCAGGTGGATATTGGTGGCCACCCACCAAGTCCACTTAGATCCCCACCATTTTTTCTTTCAATTTTTCAGTTTCCTTAATTGTAGCATAGTTTACTATTTTTAGCAGTTTTTTGGGTCCTAAACTTCCGGAGCCATTTTGATGCCCTAAACAACCTTTTTTGGGAAAACAGGGAGTAACATGGGTCCATAGATTGATGTTTCTCTTCCAAAATTTGTAGTTCTCGGATAGATCTTTCTAACGAGATATTGTGCGCGTCAAACGAAGATCGTTTGCCAAACTTATGACCCCAGGAAGTTGATGTACCAATTTACCCAAACGGGGCCCATAGTTTGGCGTTTCATCTTCTAGGATTAGGATTTTGGATGTTTAGGGTTTTCCATTGTTTCTCAACAATAAATATGCCTTTGAGCCTCATTATTACACAGTTCAGAGGCATGTAGCTGCCACATCTCTTCTTAGAGATAAGCTACCATCGCCCTAGCTAGTTTATTTCCATTTCTATTTGTAAGCATATTTCAGTATTTTACATTAATGAAATGAAGTATTATTTCCTCTGCATCTTTGTGCTTATGGTTATATCTGTAATTTTTTGCATTCCTATTTAAATTTGGATCAGCCAGCCCCAACCACTCTAATAGAGCTCTGCCGCATTTTTTGTCTTGCCAATTTCTACCATAGGTTCATGTTCGGGTTCTCTAATATCTCTTGGCCTTTAAGTCAAGTCAACAAGGGTAGAGTGAAAGAAAAGTTTTTCTGGTCAAAAATCCAACAAAAAATGTTCACCGGGTTGAAGAATCACCTCTGTTGTGCACCAGTGCTCACATTACTAGACCTGCAACAACCATTTGAGATTGAGATAGATGCCTCCGACTATGCTATTGGTGCAGTTCTTACTTAGCATGGGAATCTAGTTACTTACCAAAGTGAGACACTTCCATAAACAGTCTGAAAGTACCCCACTTATTACAAAGAAATGTATTCCATTGATTAGGCCTATCATCAATGGAAGCATTACATTCCGGGGAAGGAAACTATCATCCACATAGACCACAGACCTCTACAGTTCATACAGACATAAGGGAAGTTGCAGAGTGATCACCATCAGAAATGGTCTAGCCATCTACAACAGTTAAATTTGAACATTAAGTATAAGAAGGGAAGCACTAATAATGTCATTGATTACCTCAGCCAACCACCAGTCATGGTGCTGATCACTGTGCTCAACTCTTGTGGGCATGACACATCGGGGTGGTCGCATATTTACAAAAGCGATCCAAAATTCGACAGCATATACAAAACACTCCTAGAAGGGAAGCAAGTTACAAATTTTCACCTTTAGGATGCACTGTTATGCCACCTGGGAAACATATGTGTTCCTTCATGTGAGCGTGCTAAGATGATTTGGGAGGCACACTACAGTCGGTTCGCTGGACATTTCGAAGTAGAGAAAACGGTGGAAGTACAATAGAAGTATTTTTATTAGCCCAAACTTCGTCAAGATGTTGGGAAGCACATTATATCCTATATTGCTTATGCCATTAACAAACCAACAATCAAGAAGCAAGCCTTGTATACTCCTCTACCTACTCCTAACCGGCCTTGGGAATTTGTCTCCATGGATTACATGGCAGAACTTCCTTCTACTAAGAACGACAATGATTGTGTTTTCGTGGTCGTTGATAGATTCTCTAAGATGGCCATCATGGAAGCCTACAAGAAGAGTATCATAGTAGAGGCCACTGCTAAGCTCTTCTTTGAGTGAGTGTCGGTACACTTTGGGATCCCACAGTCCATTGTCTCAGATTGGGACAATAGATTCGTTAGTGAATTTTTTTCAAGTCTTTGGTCGATGCTGGATACAAAACTTACTATGTCCACGACTTTCCATCGCCAAACTGATAGCCAAACAAAGGTTGTCAATAGGATGATTGTACACATTATGTGCATGTTCAACTCAAAGCATTCACACACTTGGGATGAAAGTCTCCCATATGTCCAACACAACTACAACAAAGCTCTCCATAGTTCAACACACCACAACCCCTTTCAGGTAGGGTTGGGATTTCAACCATTATTCCCCATTGATGTGGCCATATCATTTGCAACCACTTAGGTAGATTCAACTCATGTTCAGTCTAAAACTGAAAGGGTTAACAACTTCATTGAGCACATTCAACACATCTGCTAATAGGTCCATGATATTTTAGATAGAGCCAATGCTAAGTACAAGCAGTGCCATGATCATCGTCGAGTGTCGCACAAGTTCTAGGTGGGCAACAAAGTTTGGCGACATTTACAGAAGGAGCACCTTGCTGGACCCCACTATAAGCTTCACCCATTCCAATATGGGCCATACACCATCACCAAGTCCATCAATGACAATGCTTTCAAGCTCAGCATCCCAATGTTCCTTGGTATGCACCCAGTGTTCAATGTAGGTTGCCTTCGGCCATACATTCCACCATTGTTGGATACATATGACATTACAAAACAACTCACACCAACAGAGCTCAACTGAGAATGCATGGAACAAGAAAAAACTGATTAGATCATGGACACACAAATCATGAACACTCACCAATAGAGGATACAATTATATCGAGTTGTCAAAGTAGGCCAATACCTTCACCAGGACAAGTGGTTCACCAGGGACTAGGTTTAACAGAAATTTCCTCACCTCATGGAGGCTCTCTATGCAATGCGGACCATTGCTTCCTAAGGGGGGAGGAATGATCTAGGTGGATATTAGTGGCCACCCACCTATTCCACATAGCCCCCCTAGTTGGTTTCATCTGTTTTCTTATTCACTTCAGCATTTACTATTTTTAGCAGGTTTTTGGGTCCTGAAATTCTAGAGCAGTTTTGACCCCCTAAACGACATTTTTTTGGGGTACATGGCAAGCCCACGACCATGGTTGGGGCTTGCGGTGAAACTTGTAGTACTTGACAAGACCTTTCCAAAAAGGTATCATATGCACCAAATGGAGATAATATATCCAATTTACAACCTTGGGAAGTTGGCTACCCAACTAACCCCAACGGGGCCCACAAACTCTTAGTGTTACACCTCCTCTGGTTAGAGTTTTGGTTGTTTAGGGTTTTCTCATGTTTTCCAATAATAAATAGGTCCTTGCACCTCATTGTGACACAATTCATATGCATGTAGCGGCCACATATATTCTTAGAGATAAGCTACCATCGCCCGAGCTATCTTATTTCCATTCTGTTTGTAAGCATAGTTCAGTATTTTTCTATTAATGAAATGAAGTTTTTTTCAACTGCATCCCTATGTTTATGATTATATATGTAAGTTGTTGTGTTCCGGTTGAAGTTCGGATCAGTGGTATCAGAGTGGTCTTCTCTTTCTTTGTTTTTATTTGCATGTCCCTAACGAGGTCAGGGTATAAGGAGTTAGGGCTTGGTTTGGTTGAACCATTGCAAGATCATCCTCACAAAACCCGATGACCTCCCATAGCAGAAGAAAAGAATGACAAGGGGGTAGGAGATCCTTTCAAAATGTTGCTCAAGGAAGCCCTCGAGTGAAAGAGGGACACGATCATGGATAACTTTGCCCAGATTCTTTAATAGCTACCCACAGGCGATGCATCTTCATCCAACAGCCACTCTAGAGGCGCCACTCCTTTTAAGGTACAAGTTACTTTTGATATTCCCATATTCGAAGGCCTGATAGATGAAGACACCATAGATAAATGCTTAAATCTATTGGAAGGATATTTTTCAGTTTAGGACATTTCTAATCATGAAAATACTACTTTTTCACTTCTCGAAGCTGCCCCACACGTCAAGGACTGGTAGAAAACCTACTGTGAATAAAAGGACGAGAGTGAACCCTCATTGTTTTCAGTCGCACCCACTTGGAATTCCTTCTAAGTTGACATCAAGGAATAATATTACCCTATTAGGAGCTATGAAGACAAATACATAAAGTGGACCACACTACGATAGGGAAGAGACCAAGATGTGCCAGAGTTCACAAATATTTTTCATACCCTTCGCATGAAGATGGGTATCAAGGATATTGAGTGGCATTTTGTGCTCAAGTATTGCAACTGTCTACACAAGTACATGCAAGACGTGATGGAGTTCCTACACATTTCCTCAATCATCATGTCATATCAGTATGTTGTCAATATTGAGGAGAAGTTTAAACAGAAGAAGCGGGACTTTGGATCTGTAAATCCAAAGCAAGGAAAAGGCGCTCCCAAACCACAGAGCAAAGGACCAAGCCAAGGCAGGGATACCCAGTACAACCCAGCTAAGCTACAAGAAAAGAACAACATCAAGAAGATAAAGGAAACAAGAAAATGGTATGAGTTCCATAAGAGCTCCACCCACAATAAAAGTGAGTGTCGGGTCAAGCAGTCACTGGTGGTCAAGTTGCAGGCTTCCGAATCAGACATAGGCTTTGATTCTGAATAAGGACCTGATAAGGGAACTGTCAAAGGGAAGAAGATCATTGATGTGAAGCCCAGTGCCACCATGGCCATGAACAAGATCCAAAAGATTGAGCCTAAAGATCCAAAGGAGGGTGAACACCTCTTCCACTCACAAATGTGGGTGAAGGATTCTCCCCTGCAGTTCATTGTCGACAGCGTGAGCCAAAATAACCTCATTTCAGTAGAGGTCAATTGGGCCTAAATAATACAACACATCCACAATCGTACACCCTCGGGTGGCTTCAATATGGATGATATCTTCGCGCCAACCAGCTTTTCCACCTTCCCTACAGCATCAAGCCATCCACAAATAAGGTAATGTGTGACATTGCTCCTCTTGAAGTTTGTGATGTATTGTTAGGACAATCATACTTGTGGAAGCAACATGCTATATATGAGTCTAGACCATGCTATGTGATTATTACTTTGGCTAATAAGTTGTACAGGATACTGGAGGTAGCCCCACCTACTGCCATCTCTTTGATCATTGCAAAGCAATGCAGTAAGACCATTTCCTAGACCAGGAATTTTTTTTCCTTATGATTTGCCCCCAGGGAAAGAAGAAGGTTATGGCCACATCTTCTAGGTAGGGCTCCTCTACACAGCAACAACAGATGGACAAGTTCATGGAGGAGTACAAGGATATTTTCGCCTCACCCATAGTGATACCTCTACACTATAAGGTCAAGCACTCCATCAATCTGACCCCAGGCACGCTGCTACCTAATGAACCAATCTATCGATGCTCTATTGTGGAGAATGATGAGATCAAGATGTAGATTGAAGAAATATTTAAGAAAGTTCACATTAGGCTAAACTCATCACCTTGTGGGAGCCCGATTGTATTGGTATAGAAGAAGGATGGGGCCTGGAGGCTATGTATTGACTATCGGGCGCTGAACAAAATCACTATCCGGAATAGGTAGACAATCCCACGGATTGATGTCCTTCTAGACTAGATCAAAGGGGCCAAATATTTCAGAAAGATTGACTTGAAGTCAGGTTATCACCAAGTGCATATCGAACCACCCGATGTATGGAAGACTTCTTTCAAATCCAAGGAGGGCCTTTTTGAATGGTTGGTCATGCCATTCGGATTGATGAACGCCCCTCCAACCTTCATGAGACTGATGGAAGACATCATGCGACCCTTCACCAATGCATTCATGGTGGTGTATTTAGATGACATATTGATCTTCAACCAGAATTGGGAAGATCACCTCCACCATATTCGATAGGTCCTTCAAACCCTGCGACAACACAAGTTGTGTTCTAACTCAGAGCAATTCTCCTTTGGCTTGACCCAGGTTCAATACCTAGGATATATCATTAATGAGTAGGGTATAGATGTGGACCCATACAAGATACAAGTCATTCAGGATTGGCCATCCCCAACCACTCTAAAAGAGCTTCGCAACGTTTTGGTTATTGCCAATTTCTACTGTAGGTTCGTGTTGGGGTTCTCTCATATCACTTGGCCTTTAGGTAAAGTCACTAAGGGCGGAGTGAAAGAAAAGAATCTTTGGTTGGAAACCCAACAAAAATCATTCTCTGAGTTGAATAATCACCTTTTTTCTTCACGAGTGCTCACATTACCAAACCTGCAACAACCATTTGAGATTGAGACAGATCCCTCCGACTATGCTATTGGTGTGGATCTTACGCAGCTTGGGCATCTAGTGGCTTACCACAGTGAGACACTTTAAGACACAGTCCGAAAGTACCTCACTTATGAAAAAGAAATTTATTCCATTTTGTAGGCCTGCCATCAATGGAAGAATTACATTTTGGGGAAGGAAACTACCATCCACATAGACCACCGACCTCTACAGTTCATACAGACACAAGGGAAGTTGCAGAATGATCACCATAAAAAATGGTCGAGCTATCTACAATAGTTCCATTTTAACATTAAGTATAAGAAAGGAAGCACCAATAATGTCACTAATTGCCTCAACCAAACATCGGTCATGGCCTCAATCACTGTGCTCGAATCTTATGGGCACGAGACATTGGGTTGGCTGCATCTTTACAAGAGCGATCCAAAATTTGGCAGCATATACTAGAAACTTCTGGAAGGGAAGAAAGTTCCAAATTTTCACCTTGAGGATGCATTTTTATGCCACCTTGGACACATCTGTGTTCATTCAAGTGATCGTGCCAAGATGATTTGGGATCCGCACTACAATGAGGTCACTAGACATTTTGGAGTAGAGAAAACAATGGTGGTATTGTAGAAGTATTCTTATTGGCTGAAACTTTGTTAGGATGTTGGGAGGTACATTAGATCCTGCACCGCTTGCGACATTGCCAAACCAACCATCAAGAAGCAAGGCCTATATACTCCTCTACCTACTCCTAGTCGACCTTGGGAATCTGTCTCCATGGATTACATGTTGGGCCTTTCTTCTACTAAGCACAAAACTGATTGCGCTTTCGTGGTCATTGACAGATTCTATAAGATGGCCATCATGGCGGCCTGCAAGAAGATATCACAACAGAGGCCACTGCTAAGCTCTTATTTGAGGGAGTTTGGGTACAATTTGGGATCCCACAGTTCATTTTCTTAGATTAGGACAACAAATTCATAAGTGCATTTTGTTCAAGTCTCTGGTTGATGCTAGATACAAAACTTACCAAGTCCTCAACTTTCCATTCCCAACCTGATGACCAAATAGAGGTTGTCAAAAAGATGATCGTACACATTCTATACATGTACAACTCGAAGCATCCACACACATGGGATGAAAGTCTCCCCTATGTCTAACACAGCTGTTGTTGGGAAAAGTATCCAATTCGGAATGCCCCTATCCCACTCTAAGAGGTGATAGTGCCTTAGCAACAAACAAGGAAAACTATCTGAGTATTCTTCTTTATGAGATGCAAATAGAGAAAGAAGGATGTAACTAACTGATGTCTTCCGCTAGTTTGTCGATCCAATCTCTTTCTCTCTTTCGTTCGCTTCCCGCTGCTCACTCTTTCACTGGCCCAGCTTCACCCAGTTCCTGCAAGATCACAAGAGAGGAAAACTACACGAAAGATATAGATTCACATTCATAACTAGTTTAGGATCAGATATAAACTAAATATGCAAATATAACAAAACATCATTGAAATACAAGCATATAGGAGAAACTCAAGTAGCTTTATTGATATGATAACAAGGTTCAAGAGGAGATACAACCAAATGAGTCCCGATCCAGCATCTACCTCCCAGAAAAAGAATCCCTTTCTCTCCTCCAACAAAGCATAAATCACCCAATATACTAATCTCAATCTCAAACCAACAGCAATTCTCTGCAAAGTACAAAATTCCAGCCTCCTGAACCTCTGGGTGAGAGATCCATATATAGATGTAAGCAGAGAGGATGAGTCACCTTATGTTTTGACTTGTGGCTTCTCTCTGTCAGTTCTTGCTTCCACTTGGAGGTTGAGAACCTCTTACTCATCACTTGGTCGAATTCATTGAGGCAAGTGTCATAGAGGAAGATTTTGGAAGCTTCCAGGGTCTTTCCACCTCGTTGAATGAACTTTCCATTTGTCATTTCCCGCTCGGCGCACCCTGGTAGTGCTTCTACCTGCGTTGCAGTGCACCTAGCCAGTGTAATCTCTGCATTTCAGCGCAGACAGCTAGTGGAGCCTCTGAATTGATCCTGAATTGACTGTTTCTGAGTGGTTTTTGGTGGAGAAATTCTGGGAGAAGCTGTCATTGGTTGACCTTGTTCCTTTAGGGGTAGGAACAACTCATTTAGGGACTTTGGATCCCTTGGATTATGGACATTTCATGATCAATGCTGTAAGGCACAAAAATGTCTATAACAGTTGCCCCCTAAAGTATGAGGCCGTTTATCGGGTGAAATGCTTTATTAGGAGGATCCGAAGTTCTTCTAATGCTGGGAGGAGACCTGTAATAAGATACAATACAATACATTATTTTTCATACTGCTTTCATGATCTAGCTGAGGCGGGCATTCCCATGCTCAGCTTTATAAATTCATTTTTCTGTACATAGAACAGACAATCTTCTGATGGTAGACTGATGATTTTGATGAAATCATCATCCTTTTTGGTAGGATGATTATCTGCTGCAATGTTGTACATGTCAATGTCTTTATTTTTTCCTGAATATATATCGCAGCCCGGATGGATGATACTAGATCCGGGGTCTTCAATCTCGTCCGATCTTCACTCTAAGTACAAGTCGATCCATGTGAGAAATGTTCTGAAGTCGAACATGGAAAGACATCGCTTGATTACCAGTCAATGATGTAAACTGTTAACAAGCGCGAGAGGAATCACCGATAATGATAATGACCCTCAAGGTACTGCAGTACAATTCACGTGGTGTGAATAAAGGACTTGGCGTCGAACACCACGCAAAATCTTTCGGTCGAAGGTCATTGATGTACACCTGTCGCCGGAAGTGAGAAACTTGCCATTGAGGCATGCAAGCTTCAAAGTACTGAAGGGGGTGTTCCTAGATCAACTTCTTGGATAATGAGTTGACGTCGATAAGAAGCGATCCGTCAAAGGAGGGCCTTAATGTATCCCACATCAGTGACACGGAACGGAGCAAATGATTTTGATGGAGGTGAAAACGATCTGATGATATATGGTTCAGGGTGGCGGTCATGAAAGGATGAAAGATAATGTATGGTAGTGGATGGGACACGGTTGACTCCTCTGGATGACTTCTCTTGAACATATCGGTGACACTTGTGTGATGGATCGGTAGCATTTACCCCAAAGGTGGATGGTATGGCGAGACCATGGTGATGTGACCGGTGAATGAAACAACCCAACCCGACTCAGGCACGGAGTGGAAGTGTCATGTTCAAGAGCGACTTGCTACCAATAAAAGTTCTTTGAGTTTCTTCCCAATTTTTCCCCAGTCATTTCTGACCAGTACCTCTTTATTTTTGTCAAGCTTGAGGAGGATAACATATGCTTGTTCTATAATTTGCCCTTCGGGCAAACCCATCGCTATGTTTTAACGAGCCTAGCGATAGTGAAACTCGTTCTCGTCTAAAGACAAGTTTGTCGCTATTGATGTTTTTTAACGAGTCTAACGACAAAGATAACTCGATCCTTTTCAATTTTAGAGAGTCTGAAAAGGTATGTAAAGATAACTCCAAAGTTCCTTTTTCGTCATCTAATACCTTAAGTCCGAAAAATTATAAAACAATACAGAAGGGATGGATTTTCGATAGTTTTAACGAGCCGAACAAAACAAGCGCTCGATCTTTTTGTGCAATAATCCCTCAGGTCCAAAAAGATTAAAATCTAGAGGAGGGATAGCACTTCCGGTCGCTTTAACAAGCTGGAAGGCCAAAACTCGGCAATCTTTTCATATTTTACGAGTCAGATGAAAAGAGCTTAAAGAAGACTCGTCTTTTGAGGAACGAGTGATAAACGGGTTAGCAGTTGATTCCAGGTAAGGTTTGGAATTTCCAAATCACGGCAGTGTCACAAGGATGGCTAGTGAAATCACTCTTTGCAGCTGTTCCTCAAAATGGGTAAACAATCAAATGGAGGTGAATGGTCGGCCAATGGAAAAGTGGAGGTGATGGTGCAAACACGACCAAGGCTTTAATGGCTGATAATGTTACATTCACGGTGGTTATTTACCGGGTAGTTCATTTTTTAACGAGCTTAAACACGGATTGAAACACTTGCTCGATCTTATGTTTATTTTTTAACGAGCATGAACTATGCGCTAAAACTGCTCGATTTTAAGTTTATTTTTTAACGAGCATGAACTATACGCTAAAACTGCTCGATAACATGGTCTAATTTTGATTTTTTACCATAACTAGCTTTGCCCTCTGAAAGGTCGCCCCTGCGTTCTTTAAACCAAAGGGTAATTTTCGATATGCGAATGTGCCCCACGGACAAATGAATGCAGTCTTTGACTGGTCCTGTGGGCGGATATTTATTTGATTATACCCAGAAAATCCATCCATGAATGAAAAGATTTCACATCCGGCGCATTCATCAATTATCTGGTCGATGAAGGGTGTAGGGTAGTTGTCTTTCGGACAAGCTTGGTTTACATCCCTATAATCGACACACACTCTAATTGTTCCTTGTTTCTTCATAACAGGGACAATATTCGATACCCAATCGGTTAGAGGAACCGGGTAGATAAAGCCAGCATGGAGAAGTTTTTCAACTTCTGCCTTAATGGCAGCGACTTTCTTGGGGTGCACCTGCCTGAGCCATTGTCTTACCGATTTGACATCTGGATACATCTTAATTTCATGTTCAACGATACTCGAGTCAATGCCTGGCATTTCATCATATGACCAAGCAAAGACATCTCTAAACTCGCGAAAAAGAGCGTTATATATTTCCAGTTCTGAAGGAGAACAACCTTTGCCGACATAAATATTCTCTACAACATTTGTTTTAGTCGAGATATTTATGGCTATAGTCTCTTCAATATTGGATAAGTTTCGCTCGGAATCCACCGTATTTACAGTATTTGATAGGAATTCAAAAACTGAAGGATGATAAAGGTCATCTTGAGTATCTTCTTCATAATCAGGAAGAAGGGAATGATGGTGGTGATCATTCCATGGGGCCCCTTCAATCATCATTGATTGTAGAATTCCTTCGTCGGTTCCATGCACTCGCGACCAAGGATCTGAAGGGGTTCCATATTCTCTAGACCTATCTACCCAAACGCTTGACGAGCGTTGATTTGGTTTTGCCTCCCATGCTAGAAACATTGATTGCTACAATATTTCTATTGGGCTTGGAGGCAAAACCATTGCATGATCCATGTTGATATCGTTTTCTGAGATCTTCGTGGAAGATATCATATTGCAGGTTCCTATCGACGCTACTTCCGCCAAACCAATTGGAGGTGGAAAAGAGAAAGTTCCCATTAGTATAGGATCTTTTAGTAGGCCTACTCCGATATTCTGAAGCGAATGGGGGCTTCCATGGATCATGGGAATGCTTCCTGTAACTTGTGAGCCATTGGGGAGGAAGTTTTGTTGGTCGACGACTGTAATCCCCCCTTGAAAGGGAAATGCAATCTTTCTAAAATAGGTCAACACAACAGCTGCCATGGCATATATCCACAGTCTTCCTAGTAGGATGTTGTAATCAAGATTCCCATCGATGACTTCAACATCTATTTCTACTATTTTCCCCCCTAGTTCAATCTTCAAGTTATTTAGGATACCGTATGGGGTATATGTCCTTCCGTCGAATGCTTTTAACGTCGTCGAAGATCGCGACAAGGTTGGAGATCCTAAAGTTTTCTAGCAACTCATCGACATAATACATGTAGATGCCCCCTCATCAATGATTGTTCGGTGAACAGTTTTGTTGAGGGCTTTCACTTGAATAAGGAAAGCTAGTTGAGCTGGTAACTGAGGATCGTATCCTTTGTGGTCAAAGGATACAAGATTGGAATCCTTAGGATCAACCCCACCAATGGTTGATAACAAAGCCTACCTTTGGGATGGACAATTTTGCAGTACCTCAAGAGTCCACATAGCGAATGGCGATTGGGCCAAATGTTCCACTATGTTATAATGCTGCGCTGCTCTAGCGCGAGGATTAAATGTCAACTTGTGTACTACACCCTTTGGCGGTTTTATTGTTAATTCAGGAATGATGGGTGGTACAACTTCTGTCGAAGTTGTTGTCGAACTACTTGGTTGATCTTTACCTTTGTCGTTCGACAGCTGCGGATTCCCGTAATCTTTGTTCCTTGTCGAAATCAAAGCATCATTTTGTTGCTTGGAAATCGACAACATTAGCACTTGCGACGGGGAAGCATTTCCACTATCAACCAGATTTGTACCTGGATTTGGAAACGGATCATTTAACACAGCTGAGGTTTGCGAACTCTTAAAGAATCTTTTAAGTTCAGCTTTGTATGGACATTCTCTCGTCCAATGATCCTCATCACATATATGACATGGATATTTTTGTTTCCTATTTCCAGGAGGGTTTGAAGAAGTTTTTTCAGGAGGTGGCTCACCCTGTTTCTTCTTCTTCCCTTTGTTTTGCTTCTTCTTGCTTCCTGGTTGTTTGGTTTCTTTGGCTTTATCTGCTGATATGGCATTTACTTCCGAAGCAAGAATTTCGTCTTTTGCATTTTGATTTGAAATCTTACGGGCCTTCTTGGAGTTGGCCTTTGTCGATTTCGCGTTTGTCGTGCCAATCACGCCATCACCGGCGTGAGAGTCATTATTTGATTTAGGAGGAGGAGGAATTGAAAATTCTGGTCTAGGGGCGTCAGGTATTTTGTCGTAGAGCGTGCCAGACTGAGTATAGACCAAGTCTAGATATTGCACACGAGCGATAACTTGCTCTTCCGCTACGACTCCCCCCTTCACCACATCTTCCGTTATGGCAGGAAGTAACGACTTGATAAACCATTCAGCTAATAGCTGATCGGGAATGTACGTTTTTACCATCCTACGACGACGTCGCCACTCATGTATATGATCAGATATGTGAGTGGCCGTTGTCTGTTTGAAGTTGGTTAAGATTTCGGTTCCCGTTTCATACCTTATCGGTAATTGAAAATGGGTTAAGAAAGTCGTGGCTAGGGTGCTGAAATTGTCGAACGAAGCTCTAGGTAATTCAATATACCATTTTGCCGCTGGACCTGTTAACGTCCTCTGAAAAAGGCGAAGCCTTATCGAATCATCGTTTAGGGTGTTTGATGAACACCATAGATGAAATGTCATCACATGATTCGATGGGTCTTCACCTGGATTTCCATTAAATTTAGGAATGTCCGATGGAAGTTTGTGAGGAATCGCTGGCCACCAAGGGGCGTAAGCAATTGGATCGTTTGTTAACCGGTGTAAATCGGGTAACTCTAAAGTTGCCACGAATGGTAACTGTTGATTCAGGTTAGGTGAAGCATACCCAGGGTATGATGGAATTGCCTGAGCAGTTGGCCTTTGCATACCAGCATAATGTAATTGATGCTGGTATGACTGATACGGTTGGTGGACTTGACCACTGTAAAGTGGTTGATTTTGACCGTTTTGAATGTACGGTTGTCCACTGTTCGCAAAGATCTGCTGCTCAGAACCTTGGTACACTTGTTGGAATTGTGGTTGTTGGTACTGCACCAGCCACGGTTGTGAAGCCATGTTCTGTTGTGCTATACTAACCGTCAGACCAAGATGTGGGGTAATTGTACCCGTTTGGACCTGTGTCGCCCCACCAGTTGGCGATTGTGGTTGAGTCACAGGGTCAAGGGGCTGTTGCATTACAACCTGAGAAATCTGAGGTTGACATACAACAGGCATCGTTTGAACTTGTGACACTGTTACAATAACTGGTGTTGTCGGGATGTTCGACATAGGTACACATTGTTGCATAAAATACACAACTCTTGGTTGCTGGGGTAGTATAGGTACCCAACCACTTGTCGTAACTCCAGTATAACCTGAATACTGTTGAGAACTCCCGTATGGATATCCTCCCGGAGGGGGTAATGAAAGGGCATACTGCCCCCCATACAGTGGTAATCCGGAACTCAAGGGGATTGTTTGCCCTTGGGGACTGGATGGCCCAAATTGACCTCCAAATGGATCAATTTGTCGAGTCTCAACATAAGAGTTGCCGGATATTATTCCGGAGGAACAAACAGGAACGGACCACACTGTCGAAATAGTCCCTGGATGGACTCCTTCTAGTGGTTTTGAGCTAGTCGGGACAGATGGTACGCCGGCAAACATTGTCGGAGTGACGGCAGGGAGTTCTGCTGTCGTTGTGTCATTCGACACAGTCCTAGATGTTGATGGTTGTTTAGACATTTTGAGTCTATCCAATAGATTGCCTAGCGATTCTACAAGAACTTCCACTTGTGGTAGACTAACTTCTGATGTCGAAGGAAATAGAGTGACCCCGACTCCAAAATGCGTTGGAGTACTTGCTTGCGGATCTTCTACAATTTCCTCTATCGCAATCAAACCAGGTGGAAGTGGAAGACCGTCAGGTCTGTAAAATATTTCTGGTGCTAAAGAAGGGGTTGAATCGACAGCGACAGATGCTTGAGGAGCAAGACTCTCTGAACCGGTTGCAGATGGAACTGGTTCAGTAACGCAAGTATTTGCTCTCAGACTAGGATCAGTATCACTGTCCCTCTGTGGCTGTTGAACTTCTTCTATAGAGGCAGGGTTTCCAGAAATGTTTGGAGTAACCGGAATCTCAGATGTTGTTGGAACACTTGTTCTAACTTTGATAGGAGATTTCGAACCGGTTAAACGAGTTCACTTTGTCCGTACTGTTTTCGATTCCGGAGACAAAGACAGTTGACTCGTAAGCCTCCGCGAACGACGGGGCTTCAATTGACTTTCTTCCACGATTGCGGATTACTCAATCAACCAAAATACAAAAAAGGGGAAAGTGTGTTTCCGAATTAAATGAATTTTTAGACGCTTTAGACACAACTTGCTTTTTCAATTTTAAAGAGTCGAGAAAAAGCTAAAGATGACTCTAGTCTCCTTCGATGTTTTAACGAGCCCGAAGTGACAAATGCTCGGATGGAATTTTTCCATTATAGAGTCTAAAAAAGGCCAAAAGGAACTGTTCTGCAGTTCTAGGTAGAGGGTGTGCCAAACTTTTCGCAAAACCGCAGAATACTTTTTAGGGTACGGGCGGTCAATCTTCCTGAATGCTGTGTTCAGTGCATTGCGATCAGTAGGGCGGTCGACACGGCTTCCTATGGATAAAGGTTTTATTCCTATAGGGGTCTCCCAATATATACGCGACGGTACGTGGGAGCACAATCCGTACTGGCACTTATCGTCTCTCAGGAGGAATCACCCAACCATCAGTGAGGCGACCAGTGACCAGGTTTTACGACGCCGGAACACGTCTCTAGCCTAGACCTCTATGTTGTGCGTTATGTTACAAAGCGTTGTTAAGTTCATTCAATTTATTTTAGGTTGATCTTTCTTAGAAGTTTTCCTTTTTGGATCACCACGAGATGTATGATACAATTCCTAAATGCAGTCTAAAGATGATAAGCAAGCTTTTATATCTTTTCAACAATGAAAATCCTAGCTACAAGGGGAAAAGAAGGACACCATCTTTTCTCAAAGAGCATAGAGCACACAGTAATGCACTTTTCCCTAAATCAACATACAAACTGTCAAAATGAAAATGCACATATGCATGTATTTGTTTTCGCTTTCTTAATATTGATGCCTAAAAAGAAAGCTGTTATATAAATTTGAATTCGATTTCAAGCGAAAACACAAACAAGTTCCTTTTTCGAAATCAAAAAGACGATTACGACACTTTATGATTTACTTGTTTCGACTCTTTGAAATGTATAAATTCAAACCAAAAGACAAAAGTAAAAGCTAAATCAACTGTGAATAGCAAACAAACTCACTCCTAGGATCAAAACGACACTTTTGACAGGTCTAGATCTAGGGGCGACAGTATGACTAGTTTACTTTTGTAATGGGAAACTGCAAATGATGTAACAAATACAAAAAGAACAAATACAGTTTCTTTATACAACTGAGATGGAATTGAGGCAAAGAAAAGGGGTTTCAGATAGGTACACTGACTGATAACAGGCTGCAAAAAACAGAGATAAAACTGAGCAAAAGGAAGCAAGGAACCACAGCTGCACAAGGCAAAGACTGATCAGCGCACTCCCAACACAGAAGATTTGACATTCAGCGCAGGTAGCCTTCACAGGACCTGCGTTGAAATGCAGAACCTCTTCACAGAGTCTGTGCTGAAGCAGAAACGAGAGTTGTTTCTGGGTTCTGGGTTACGGTTTGCAGTTTTTTCTACAGTTTTTGGCCGGATAAAAGCTATCAATTAGGTACAATTAGGAGGATGATTTATAGGAGGACTAAGATCTATCACAAAGGGCTGTTAGAGCACTTGTGGATCAGCTTCTCAGATCATAAACAGGCCCAGTGAGAGGGCTAGAGTAGCTGATCTCTACTTTGCATTTGTAAATAGCAAATGCAGTTCGATTCGGCACTCTTGAGTTTATGAAGTGAATAGCAATAGAAACACAAATGAACTAACAAGATACCTTCCCCAGCGGAGTCGCCAATTTGTTGTTGGGAAAAGTATCCAATTCGGAATGCCCCTATCCCACTCTAAGAGGTGATAGTGCCTTAGCAACAAATAAGGAAAACTATCTGAGTATTCTTCTTTATGAGATGCAAATAGAGAAAGAAGGATGTAACTAACTGATGTCTTCCGCTAGTTTGTCGATCCAATCTCTTTCTCTCTTTCGTTCGCTTCCCGCTGCTCGCTCTTTCACTGTTCCAGTTTCACCCAGTTCCTGCAAGATCACAAGAGAGGAAAACTACACGAAAGATATAGATTCACATTCATAACTAGTTTAGGATCAGATATAAACTAAATATGCAAATATAACAAAACATCATTGAAATACAAGCATATAGGAGAAACTCAAGTAGATTTATTGATATGATAACAAGGTTCAAGAGGAGATACAACCAAATGAGTCCCGATCCAGCATCTACCTCCCAGCAAAAGAATCCCTTTCTCTCCTCCAACAAAGCATAAATCACCCAATATACTAATCTCAATCTCAAACCAACAGCAATTCTCTGCAAAGTACAAAATTCCAGCCTCCTGAACCTCTGGGTGAGAGATCCATATATAGATGTAAGCAGAGAGGATGAGTCACCTTATGTTTTGACTTTTGGCTTCTCTCTGTCAGTTCTTGCTTCCACTTGGAGGTTGAGAACCTCTTACTCATCACTTGGTCAAATTCATTGAGGCAAGTGTCATAGAGGAAGATTCTGGAAGCTTCCAGGGTCTTTCCACCTCGTTGAATGAACTTTCCATTTGTCATTTCCCGCTCAGCGCACCCTGGTAGTGCTTCTACCTGCGTTGCAGTGCACCTAGCCAGTGTAATCTCTGCATTTCAGCGCAGACAGCTAGTGGAGCCTCTGAATTGATCCTGAATTGACTGTTTCTGAGTGGTTTTTGGTGGAGAACTTCTGGGAGAAGCTGTCATTGGTTGACCTTGTTCCTTTAGGGGTAGGAACAACTCATTTAGGGACTTTGGATCCCTTGGATTATGGACATTTCATGCTCAATGCTGTAAGGCACAAAAATGTCTATAACAACAGCTACAATAGATCTCTCCACAACTCAACAGGTCACAACCCCTTTCAAGTAGGGTTGGGATTTCACCCATTATGCCCCATTGATGTGGCCATACCATTTGCAATGACTTAGGTAGATTCAGCTCACGTTCAGTTCGAAGCTGAAAGGGATAACAACTTCATTGATTGCATTCAACACATCCACAATAGGTCCATGATATATTGGATAGAAACAATGCTATGTACAAGAAGCACCATGATCAATATCGAGTTCTGCACAAGTTCCATGTGAGCAACAAATTTTGGCTACGTTTGCAGAAGGAGTGACTTGCTGAACCCCACCACAAGATTTTCCCACTTCGATATGGGCCATACACCCTCACTAAAGCCATTGGTGAAAATATTTTCAAGTGCAACATCTAACCGTTCCTTTGTCTACACCTAGTGTTCAATGTAGATCACCTTCCACCATACTTTCCACCATTGTTGGACACATCTGACATTGTAGAACAACTCACACCAACAAATCTCAACCCGCATGGAACAAGACAAAACTGATCAGATCATGGACACATAGATCAAGAAAAATCGCAAATAGAGGATACAATTAGATCAAGTTCTCAAAGCAGGCTTACTCCTTCACTAAGGCAAGTGGTTCACAAGGGACGAGGTTCAACAGAAATTTCCTCACCTCATGGAGGCTCTGCACGCAATGGGGACCATTTCTTCCTAAGGGGGGAGGAATCATCTAGGTGGATATTGGTGGCCACAAACCTATTCCACCTAGACCCCCCAATCAGTTTCATGTGTTTCATTGTTCATTTAAGCATTTACTATCTTTACCAGTTTTTCATGTCCTAAACTTTTGGAGTTGTTTTGACCCCCTAAATGGCATTTTTTGGGATCCATGGCAGGCCGAAAAGCATAGGTAGAGGCATGCAGCAAAACCTATAGTACTCGGAGAGGCCTTTCCAAAAAGGTATTTTACGTGCCAAATGGAGATAATATGACCTTGAGATGTTGGCTGCCCAACTAACCCCAACAGGGCCCACAAACTCTTGGTGTTACATCTCATGGGGTTAGGTTTTTGGTTGTTTAGGGTTTTCTCATGTTTTCCAATAATAAATAGAATCTTGAGGGTTATTGTCAAAAAGTCCAGAGGCATGTAGCTGCCACATATCTTCTCAGAGATAAGCTATCATCGCCCGAGCTATCTTATTTCCATTCTTTTTGTAAGCATAATTCGATATTTTTCTATTAATGAAATGAAGTGATTTTGTACTGCATCTCTATGTTTATGATTATATAGTTGTTGCGTTGCTGTTTAAGTTTGGATCTGTGGTATCAAAGCGGTCTGCTCTTTCTCTATTTTTCTTTGCAAGTCCCCAACGAGGTTAGGGTATAAGGAGTTAAGGCTTGATTTGGTTGAAAAATTGCAAGATCAACCTCACAAAACTTGATGACCTCCCATGGAAGAAGAAAAGAAAGACATCGGGGTAGGAGATCCTTTCAAAATGTTTCTCAAGGAAGCCCTCGAGTGACAGAGTGACGTGATGATGGATAAATTTGCCCAGATCCTTCGACATTTACCCACATGCGATGCATCGTCATCCAGCATCCACTCTGGAGGCACCACTCCTTTTAAGGTGCAACTTAACTTCAATATTCACATATTCAAAGGCCTGATAGATGTAGAGGCCGTAGATAAATGATTAAATCTATTGGAAGGATATTTTTAAGTTCATGACTTTTCCAATCGGGAAAATATTAGTTTTGCAGTTCTCAAAGCTGCCCCACATGTTAAGGATTAGTGGGAAACCTACTGTGAACAAAAGGATGAGAGTGAACCCTTGATGTTTTCAGCTGCACCCACTTGGAATTCTTTCCGAGACACCATCAAGGAACAATATTACCCTGTCAGGAGCTATGAATACAAATAAATAAAGTGGACCATGCTACGACAAGGAAGGGACCAAGATGTGCTAGAGTTTACAAATATTTTCCATACCCTTCACACGAAGATGGGTATCAAGGATACTGGGCAACATTTGGTGCTCAAGTACCACGGCTATTTACACAAGTACATCTAGGACGAGATGGAGTTCCTTGACATTTCCTCGCTCAGCACGGCGTATCCGTACACTGTCAAGATTGAGCATAAGTTTAAATAGAAGAAGCGAGACTTTGGATCTACAAATGCAAAGCAAGGAAAAGGTGCCCCCAAACAATAGAACAAAGGACCAAGCCAAGGCGAGGCTACCCAGGATAGCCTACCGAAGCCGCAAGAAAATAACAACACCACAAAGATGAAGAAGGATGCGGGAAACTGGTGTGAGTTCCATAAGATATCCAATCACAATACAAGTGAGTGTTGGGCCAAGCAGTCACTGGTGGCCGAGCTGAAGGATTTTGAATCAGACACAGGTTCCAACTCTAAATCAAAACCAGATAAGGGAACTAACAAAGGGAAGCAGATGATTGATGCAGAGCCGAGTGCCATCGTGGCCACCACCAAGATCCAGACGATTGAGCTTGAAGATCCAGAGGAGAGGGAATGCCTCTTCCACTCACAAATTTGGGTGAAGGGTTCTCCATTGTATTTCATTGTCGATAGAGTAAGCCAAAAGAACCTCATTTTAGAGGAGGTCATGAAGTGGCTGGTCCTAAATACTACAACACATCCATATCCATGCACCATCAGGTCACTTCACCAAGGAAAAGATCTTTGCATCAGCCAACAATGTTGCCTTCCCTATAGCATCAAGCCCTTCATGGATGAGCTACTGTGTGACATTGCTCCTCTTGAAGTTTGTGATGTATTGTTAGGAAAATCATACTTATGGAAGCGACATCCTGTATATGATGCTAAACCTTTCTCTGTGATCATTACATTGGCTAATAAGTTGTACAGGATACCGAAGGTAGCCCCGCCTACTGCTATTTATTTGATCACTGCAAAGTAATGCAGTAAGATCATTTCCTAGACTAGGAAATTTGTTTTCCTTATGATTTTCCCCGAGGGCAAGAATAAGGTTGTGGCCACAGCTTCCAAGTAGGGCTCCTTTGCACAACAACAATAGATGGACAAGATCGTGGAGGAGTACAAGTATATTTTTTCCTCATCCATAGGGGTACCTATACGCTATCAGGTCAAGAAATCCATCGATTTGACACCGGGCGTGCCGCTGCCCAATGGATCGATATATGAATGCTCTATTATGGAGAACGATGAGATGAAGAGGTAGATTTAGGAACTATTGTAGAAAGGGCACATCAAGCCATGTTGATCACCTTGTGGGACCCAATTGTATTAGTACAGAAGAAGGATGGAACCTAGAGGTTTTGTATTGACTATGAGGCACCGAACAAGATCACTGTCCGGAATATGTGATCAATCCCGCGGATTGATGACCTTCCAGTCCAGGGGCCAAATATTCTAGAAAGATTGACTTGAAGTCAGGTTATCATGAGGTGCCTATCTAACCCTCTAATGTGTTGAAGAGTGCCTTCAAATCCAAGGAGATCCCTTTCAAATGGTTGTTCATGCCAGTCAAATTGACGAATGCCCCTGCATCCTTCATGAGACTGATGGAAGACATCTTACGACCCTTCACCAATGCATTCATGGTGGTGTATTTAGATGACATCTTGATCTTCATCCAATGTTGGGAAGAGCACCTCCACCATATTCGATAGGTCCTTCAAGCCCTGTGACAACATAACCTGTGTGCTACCTTGGAGAAATACACCTTTGGCCTAACCTAGGTTCAATATATATGATACATCATTGATGAGCAGGGTATACATGTGGACCCATCCAAGTTACAAGTCATTCAGGATTTCCTAGCCAAATCACTCTAACAGATCTCTGTAGCTTTCTGGGTCTTGCCAATTTCTACTGTAGGTTAGTGTTGGGGTTCTCTCATGTCACTTGGCCTTTAAGTCAAGTCATCAAGGGTGGAGTGAAAGAAAAGTTTTTCTTTTGTCGGAAACCCAACAAAAATAATTCTTCGAATTGAAGAATCACCTCTGTTCTACACTGGTGCTCACATTACTAGACTTGCAACAACCATTTGAGATTGACATAGATGCCTCCAACTATGTTATTGGTGCGGCTCTTTCTCAGCATGGGCATACAGTGGATTACCATAGTGAAAAACTTTTAGACACAGTCTGAAAGTACCCCACTTATGACAAGAAATGTATTCCATTGTGCAGGCTTGCCGTCAATGGAAGCATTACATTTTGTGGAAGGAAATTTCATCCACATAGACCACTAACCTATACAGTTCATACAGACACAAGGGAAGTTGTAGAACGATCGCCATCATAAATATTCCACCTATCTACAATAATTCCATTTAAACATTAAGTATAAGAAGGGAAGCACCAATAACATCATTGATTGCCTCAGCCGACCACCGATCATGACGCTAACCACTGTGCTCAACTCTTGTAGGCATGAGACATCAGGGTGGTCGCATATTTACAAAAGCTATCTAGAATTTGGCAGCATATACAAGACTCTCCTTGAAGGGAATAAAGTTCCAAATTTTCACCTTTAGGATGCACTGTTATGCCACCTGGGACACATCTGTGTTCCTTGAAGTGAGCATGCCAAGATGATTTGGGAGGTGCAATACAGTCTAGTCGCTAGACATTTCGGAGTAGAGAAAACAATGGCGGTATTGGAGAAGTATTTTTATTGGTCGAAACTTCATCAGGATGTTGGGAAGTACATTAGATCTTGCACCGCTTATTCCTTTCCCAAACCAACCATCAAGAAGAAAGGCCTATCTACTCTTCTACCTACTTCTAGTTGGCCTTGGGAATCTATCTCCATGGATTACATGTTGGGCCTTCCTTCTACTAAGCATGGAAATGATTGCATTTTGGTGGTCATCGACATATTCTATAAGATGGCCATCATGGCAGCTTGCAAGAAGAGTATCACAGCAGATTCCGAAGTGCATTTTGGTCAAGTCTCTCGTCGATGTTGGATACAAAAATTACTAAGTCCATGGCTTTCCATCCCCAAACTGATGGCCAAACAGAGGTTGTTAATAGGATGATCATACACATTCCATGCATGTACAAGTCAAAGCATCCATGCACATGGGATGAAAGTCTCTCCTATGTCCAAAACAGGTACAACAAAGCTCTCCACAGCTTAACAAGCCACAATCCCTTTCTGGTAGGGCTGGAATTTCAACCATTATGCTCCATTTATGTGGCCATACCATTTGCAACCACTTAGGTAGATTCATCTCACTTTCAATTCGAAGCTGAAAGGGCTAACAACTTCATTGAGTTCATTCAACACATCCACCAATAGGTCCATGATATATTGTATAGAACCAATGCTAAGTATAAGAAACACCATGATCAACATCGAGTGTTGCACAAGTTCTAGGCGGGTGACAAAGTTTGGCTATATTTATAGAAGGAGCACCTTTCTGGACCCCACCGCAAGCTTCTTCCACTCTAATATGGGCCATACACCATCACCAAGGTTGTCGGTGACAATGCCTTCAAGCTTAGCATCCTACCGTTCCTTGGTTTTCACCTAGTGTTCAATGTAGATCGCGTTCAGCCATACTTTCCACCATTGTTGGATACATATGACATTGCAGAACATCTCACAGTAACATAGCTCAACCCGGACTGCATGGAACATGCCACATGTGATTAGATCATGGACACATAGATCAAGAATACTTGCCAACATAGGATATAATTATATCGAGTTGTCAAAGTAGGCCAACTCCTTCAACAGGGCAAGTGGTTCACCAAGGACCAGGTTCAACAAAAATTTCCTCACTTCATGGAGGCTTTGCATGCAATGGGGACCATTACTCCTAGGGGGGAGGAATGATCCAGGTGGATATTCGTGGCTGCCCTCCTATTCCACCTAGACTCCCCAGTCAGTTTCATCTGTTTCCTTTTTCATTTCAGCATATACTATTTTTAGCAATTTCTCGGATCTTGAACTTCCGGAGCTATTATGACCCCCTAAACGATGTTTTTTTGGGGTCTGCAGTAGGCCCATAGCCATAGGTAAGGGCCTATAGTGAAACTTGTAGTACCCGGTGAGACCTTTCCAACAAGGTATCGTATGCACCAAATAGAGGTAATATGACCAAGTTACAACCTTGGGAAGTTCGTTGCCCAACTAACCCTAATTTGGTACTATGTACATGTTATACATATGGTACTGATGTACGTTTGGTATTGTGTGCATGTCATACATGTTATGTTGCGGACCTGTGGTACTAGGTATTTTCATTGTGTAGTCGTGGTATCGTGACATGTGTATTCATTTTTTTGTACTATGTGTACGTATATGTTTTTTATTGCACACCGTATGTAGGCATATGTATTGTGTTGTGTTGTACACTAGGTGTAGGTATATGTGTTGTATGTCAGGTGTAGGTGCATGTATTTCATGGTGTTGTATGTCATGTGTGGTTTTATGTGTGTGATGCACACTGCGTGTATGAGCACGTGGTTGAGGAGAAGGCACTGGCTGTTTGTCAAGTGTGGCAATCGATCCAGAGTGCATATGGAAAAAGGACAAAGGTAGAAGCACAGGACTGATTGAAGGATAAGTATCAAGTATGTCATTCAGTTTTTATTATGCATGTGATTTATGATTCTGGTCTATGATGATTACATGTGAACTATGATTCTGGTTTATGATGGTTACATGTGATTCATGATTTTGATTTATGATGGTTTTGTTTTGAGCTAGCCTGATGTGATATGTTTATACATAATGATTTGATAAAAGATGCTAATTTGACCTATTGTGACATGAAGTAAATAGGATTGCAAGTGTACCTTATTGACGAGCTGTAAATGAAGTATGATCTGAATTTATTTCAATTTATTTTGAATCTAATGGAAATTATGTGCTTGGTACAAGAAAGCATGAAATTTGTGGTTGGATGGTTGAAACTGGCGACAAGAATTAGAAACAACATCAAAAGGAATTGGAACATGAAACTGTTTGTTGGTAAAACACTTCAGGAGTAGGGCCATTGTGGGAAACTGGTACCAAATAGTGTCCATTGATTGCCATGATCATGCTATGACCGGTATGATGGTTTTGAGGCAAATATATGCCTTGGTTGTTGACCTTCTGATGCAAGGAAGCCTTGCCAAAGGATGGATCGCCCGGGATAGGGGATGCCTGCGGAACATGGAAGGTGTGTGACTACACGGAAGGGGGTGATTGGATTGCCTGATGGACTATGTAGCAGAAAAGGGAAGGCTGGGGATATATTTTTTTTTTCGTTAGTATTTCCAAATGGAATCAAATGCACATTGGGAGTTTGCCCTGGAACAATGAGTCGGTAACTGTTCACTGAGAGGACAAGTGGCACAGGATTATAGCACTAGACATTGGATGGGGATTTGACCTTGCAGTGGATTTTGGACTTCCTGGGAAGGAGGTGAATCCTAGTATTACTTTGAGGGTGGGGGTGTGAGACTTTGGATTCCCTTGTTGCGGATGTAGGAATCATATCCTTTTATTTGTTGGTTGAGAAAATATGCATATGTATATATGTGTGTATTATTGTAAATACTGTATTGAGCTAGTTTATAAAGCTCCATAGAGAGTATGGTTATTTATTGGTTGAAGCAAATGTTTATAATTATATGTAGTTATTGTAAATACCGTAATGAGCTATGTTATAAAGCTCTAGTAAATGGTATTTTTTTCATGTTTCAACAGTGGTCATGTAAATACTGCAACGAGCTGTGTTATAAATCTCCATGGGCATTATGTTTTTCTTTTAATGGTCTTGTTGGTTGTAGGTTTCATTGAACACCAAGGACAATTTTCCCCAAATGGGGAGGGTTCTATAACAACCATGGTCAAACTTCCATGTAAAAGTTAATAAACGAAAAAATAAGACCAAGGTCATGGGACACGTATTCCAAGCTAAATGGTGGGCAAAAACATCCTAGTGGGTGTTCATTTCGGTTTATTATGGCTAAGGAAATTGGAAAAGGCAATGGAAGAGGCTTTGGAAAGTCAAGAGGCATTAATTGTTATTTTATTTATTAAAATAATAGAAATTTGGAGAAAAGGAAGGTGAAAGGTCACAGGTTGCATGTAAGGAGGAAAATGAAGGAAAATTAATGGAAAATGAAGAAAATAGGGGCCTCATTGATAAAAAGGATTTTGAGGATCAGTTGCCAACCTTTTTTTCTCAGGATTCATCAGTGTTACCTTTTGTCGGTTCAATTTTGGAGCTCTCATTCTATTCTCTCTCTCTCGCACTCCTGGACACTTAGAGTTTTCTTGGAGAACTTTCGAATTGGATCAAGAAAGGAAAAGGAGGCAAAGAGGAAGAAAAGATCAAGCAAGGAAGAGAAAAATAAAGCAGCTACATCAGGATTCTTTGTAAGTATCTATTTGCATGTGTTGTTTCCTTGCTATATTTGGCGTGCATGGTGTTTCATGTGTGTTGGTTCTGCTTCTATCATTGGTATGGGTTTTTCCAAGTGTGACAGTGTTTTCAGCCTAGCATTTCTATTTCCGAATAACCATGGTGTGATGGACTTCTCCTATTTTGGTTGAGTTGGATTGCTAGATGGATTCAAAGCTGAGCGAGGTGGATCTCTAAATAAAAGAACACATGGCCTAGTAACCCTTGAACCAGAGTGTGGGTTGCGATAAATTCGATGTTTTGTTTTGCCTTGGTGGGCCTAGGAATCCCCGACTGGTGAATGGCAAGATATACTATAAATCCTAGAGGTGGGTGCTCTGCATTGGGCCTAGTAATCCCTGGATGTTATATACAGTAAAGCCTGTAGAGTGGAGTCTTGGTTAGGGCCTAGTGATATGGTGTGTTTTGCAGTAAATCCTAGAGACTAGGAGACAAGAAAAATCCTCACGATGTAGGTGGAGAAATCCAATGGCATCCATGGTTATTTGGCCTAGTGACTCTGGTGGAGATCATGGTAAAGCGTATTATTACATGTTTATTATTTTGGCCTAGTCATCCAATGTGGATTACGATAAAGCCTGGTCTCTATTGATGAGGGTGAGGTGGTTTAGCCTCAGGATGGCCTAGTTGGTTCTTTTGGTTTGAGTCCCACAGTCATGCTTGGAATATGGCACAGTGGTGATTGGCTAAAGAGATATTTGGCTTGGCCAATCTATGGTCAAGTGGAACATGGTAGTCCCATACCAGGTTGGCTTTTTCATTCATTAATAAGAATTTCTTTCCTTGGTATCTTATGTGTAAACGTACTAGTTTATATGTGGATTCTATGGTTGATGTATCCTTGATATTTCTATTGTTATTATGTTGGTTATAAGCATGTATTATGATAGTGATGATGTATTTCTCTCCTCATGTTTTGATTTGTAAATTAATGAACAATGTATCTATGACCTAATGGATGAAATTGGAGGTAATGTGTTGAGGCATCAATGTTTCTTAGCAATTCTCAAATAAGTATGAGACCCCTATGCTCAGATCTGGTTTTTAAACCTGTATATTACATATTTGTGACATGTTTGAAAAATTCCTTTCATGGCTAGTAGAGGTCCAGCCAAGTCCTTGTGCAAATAATTGCAGTTGTATCATTATTCTATTGTTATCTTTGAGTTCCGAAAGTTTCCTGGAGTTCTAGATAGTGACCTAGATTTGCCCCCCTAAAAGTGGCACAAATCCTAGTCACAAGCACAGGACTGAGAAAAAAAGTCCCAAGATGCACCCATGCCTTGTCATTAGGGGAACTTTGAGGTCTAAAATGGTCCTCCTAAGGAAATTCTAAACTAATAGTAGAAATAATAAAATAAGATTACATTACATCATCAAATTCTAGAGGGAAAAAAGAAAAAACTATTTTTTTCAACTCGTACTTTCAACTTATCTTCCTATGGGTTCACTCAAATTTCGAGTGGCAACACTCCTTGGATGAAAAATTTGATTCGTCATCCAAGGAGAACCCATCTTGCATACTTTCAATGGACCCTACTACATGAAAAATGAGAAATACATGAAAAAGATTTATTGCAATCACGTTTTTTCATGTCTTTCTCATTTTTCATGTAGCACGGTCCATCGAAAGTATGCAACATGGGTACTCTTTGGATGAGGAATTAAAATTTTCATCTAATGAGTATTTCAACTCGAAATTTGAGTAAAACCTTAGGGAGATAGGTTGAAAATACGAGTTGTAAAAGTAGTTTTATTATTTTATTATGTTTTAATCTTTTTACTTTTTTACTCCAAAAATGGTGAATCATCCACCATGGTTGACATCATCATCTTGAATCTTATTGGTTCTTATAAAGTTTATTTTTGTTGTAAATTTTTCTTAGGAGGCCCATTTTAGACCTCAAAATTCCCCTAATGTGTGGAAGCCATTGGAGCCTCCCAGACGAACCCTTGTCCATATTAAGGGACCGTACAAGGGTTTAATGGTCTAAAATTTCAGTGGGACTCAGGGAATGGTCATGGGAATTACTAGGAAGTCTTGTGGGAATCCTATAGCAAGTATAGAAGGTCCTTGTTGTTGGTTTATGTCGATTCCACTTCCTTAAGGTCACCTAGGAAGTTGAATTCCATTATAGTGGCCTCTCGTCGCATATTTACCCAGTTGGCCGGTTACTTGGGTAGATGTGGGATGAGGGTGTTACATGGAGGGTTTCATTAAACTAACTAAAATACCTAACTTAAGTAAATTTATTCACGACTAACATAATTGACGGAACTGACATGACTGGCTCAACTAAAATAATAGACGCAACTAATGTAACTGACATAACTGAAGTAACTAATGCAACTAATGTAACTGGTGTGACCACAAAATTAACTCACCAACTCTACCTAAACCTAACTATGATCCCATTTCAGAGATTACATCAATTTCTTCATTTGGAAATGGAAGGGTGTTAGGCATGATTTTTTTACCCAACTAGGCAATAGGACTCTGTCCAGTTGCATGAGTTTCACAACTTTAGGCTCTCTTACTTCTTCAAGAATGAATGGTCCTAACCAATGCATTCGTAGCTTTCCAGGATGTTTTAGAAACTTATTGTCGTATAAGAGAACATTGTCCCTGACTACAAAATACTTATTTTTTATGTGTTGGTCGTGCCATGATTTCTGCCTCTCGTTCTTGACAGTCTGGTGAAAATCCTCCAGGAATTTTAGTTCATCCAACTCCCATAGCTTGTCCAACCATTTTGCAATTGATTCATCTTCTAACATGTGAGTGGACCAAGCAATAAAACTATTAGGAATAATGAACTCGACAGATACTACGAATTCTTAGCCATAAACAATCTAGAACAACGTATATTTGTGCAGGAAATTTACGATGGTATAGTAGACCCATAAATTACCCAATACCAACTCATATAAGTTGTCAAGATTGGCAGAACATATCCTAGTGAGGCCTTTCTCTAGGATTTTGTTAAAATCTTCCACAATTTTGTTTTCTTATATGTGTTATGGGATGATCTTATGGTGTTGGACCATGAAGTTCCAAAATAGGGTGGTGACTATCTCATTAATGAAGTGGGTCCCCTGGTCACTTGTGAGGCTCTGGGGGCACCCAAATTGAGTGCTAGTATTTTTGACGATGAACCAGGCGGCGGTGTCTACGGTGTAATATTTAACTAGTGCATATTTGACCCATATGGTAAGCTAATTTGTGGCAGTGATTAATGGACCCCACAAAGTCTACCTCTGTTACACCAAACAAATCCCTCTTCTGGAAAAGAGCGATCTCCCTAGATCCTTGATGGAAACTAGAAATAAGAAAGACAATTGAGCTGACTCTTTCCTTAAGTTGGACTTGTTTGAATTATAAAAATTAAGGCTAATGGATGAGCCTCTTATCTGTTTCACAAAATTTTCGACAAAGATCCCTTATTGTGATTTGATGCAGCTCCTCAATGCTTAATAAGACATGCAATAATAGACCATAAAAGGATCAAAATGACATGCGAGAAAATAATCCAAACAAAACATAACCTAATGATCAAGGAAATTAGGAATTTAATTTGCCTTAATAAACATTATAAACAATTATAAACCATTCATCATTCCAATAAGACAAATCAATGGGAGAAATTACCCATTTGTATTGATCAAAGATAAAGAGTAGCCTTACAACCTTCACCTTGATGCCGTGAGGTCCCTACTAAATTCCTTCAATATCCTCCTTAGATGACAAGCTTTCCAATATCAATCTAACAACATAAGTTTTCCTTCTATGAGTTCTAACATTCTCAATCCCTCTACCCTCTAGTCATTTCATAGGCCAAGAGGAAGACATTTCAAATCCAAAAGACGAGGATGGGACTCCTTCATTGAGGGATTAGGTTTCCATGAGAAAATGGATTAAGATGCACCATATGAGGGTTATAGTTTGAATAGTCATCACCTGGAAGCTTTCAGTTGGGAAATATTCAACCAACTATGTTTCTATAATGTACTTTTTTATTTTAACTTTCTTGAATTCACCTGCACAGGTTTATAGTGGTAGACATAGCATAGCATTTCACTATTCTCGGAGTTAATTCCAGTGAATGCATAGGAAAATATAGTGAATCAACACAGGTGAAACTCAACAAGGTGTGACAACCATTCTCCCCAAATTTCTCATCTACATCAATATATTTTTGGTTGTTTAACTTCTAAGGGAGTTCATTAAAACATGTTCATAGATGGTAAAAGGACCCATAAACTGATCAAGTGTCATGGCGACAAATTGACATGTAACATATTGTCCCCTAAAGTGTGAAGTCTGTTAATAAGTTTAAATATTGAAACACTTTATCATTCCAAGGATTGGATCAGAGACAATGGTCAGAAACCTGTCGGGAATATTCAAGGATTACAATGCAAATGTATATTGATAATCATCATTGAGGTAGGCATTCCCATACTCAGTGTAAAGTGAACTCAATGAACAAGTATGAGAAAACCAAAATCATATAGATAATAGACATAGCATGGATGCAACCATTTGTCATAAATGGGTCTACATAATCATGAATATAAAATCTCCTCTCAACCTGGATCAGTGAAACTAGATCGAGGGGCCTGATTTCCATCCCTTGATACACAGTACAAATCTAACCACATGAGTGAATGTTTCGAAGTTTAACATGCTAGAAACCACTTGATTACCGGTTGATGATATGAATCGTTAATGAGTGCGAGAGAAACCATCAATAATGAAAATGGTTTTCAAGGTACTTCTAGTACAATCTATGAAGTGTGAATAAGTGATCTGAAGTCGAACACTCATCGAATCATTCGATCGAAGGCCAATGGTGAGAACCTGTCGTCGAAGGCAATAAATTTTCCATTAAGGCATGCAAGTCTCAAGGTACTCGAGGTTTCTAGATCAACTTCCTAGATAATGAGCTGAAGTTGATAGGAAGTGACCCGTCATAGGAAATTCTATGAAATGAAACACAATGTCAAGTTTTGAAAATAGTTTGTAAGGACTAACTCAAGGATGGCCGATTCAATCGAAGGCTAGAATTTGCAAAGGAACTTGAACTGAGGTTGAACTTCTCTTGAACACATAACGACATGAAATTTGACTTGGCATCATTTGACTTACCGATAATACCAAAAACCATGAAGAATTTGAATGAAGTTTGACTAATTGTAAAACAAATGGATTTCCCAACCCGGACATGAATGTGATAGAGTGTCGTGTTCAAGAGTGACATGCTACTTTTAGAAATGAAAAAGTAAAATGTCACCTTTTCCCAATTTTCCCCCACCACACTGGCAAGTAGCTCTTGTTTTTTTACAAGCTTGAGGAGGATAACATATGCTTGGACTGTAAGCTCATCCTTTAGATGAGTCCATTGAAGTATTTTTAACGAACCCTAAGAAGGAATGGTTCGGTCCCATTAAGCTTAACAGGTCCTATACTGTGTAGTTTTTATGATTCCAGTAAAGGAGTAACTCGATGTCATTTTCTTTTAAAGAGTTTGAAAAAGACACAAAAAGGAAACTCATTCAATTCTTTTACCATAAAATTTTAACGAGGCCGGAGAAAGTAAAGCTCAACATTTTTCAGTTTTAGAGTGTCAGAAGAAAAACATAAATAGATTCCATCAAGTTCTTTTTTGTAATTTTTAGTCCCTTAGGTCTAAAAAGGATACAATAATACAAGAGAGAACTCTATTGACCATGTTAGGTCAACGAATACCTATTTCATAATTAGTCCTAACTCAGTCCATAAAAGGGGTAAACTTATACTAAGTAGATGGTTGTTCATTTACTTTTACGAGTTCAAACAAGCAAGTATTCAACAATCTTTTCATTTTTTTTAAAGTTTGGAAAGGGCTTAAAAGAGGACTCTATGATTTTCATTTTTCGTAATTTTTTAAGAGCATGAAAAGTGATAAAATTCTGCTAAATAGTCAAAATGATTTATCCTCACTTTGTAACCTATCTTACATATTTAAACTCAATAAATCACTATAACTGCTAAAAAATATCAAATTTTCCCTCCTGAAAGGTTTTAAATATAAAATAATAATTTTTAGCTTAAAAACCCTATAAAAGTGGGAAATGTAAATTATTTTTCACTATTTACATTTTTACCATTTGAGAGTAGAGAGAGGAGTTTTTACCACCAGACTTCCAAGACTGATTCTAAGCTAACCAGTGGACTAGATCGCAAACTGCTTCTTCCAAGTAGAATATCTCTTCTTAACATAGCTTTTCATCCATTTGAATTTCTATTTTGAGCTTTCAGTTGATTTTTTGGGGTAAGGTAGTTATGTCAAAAAATGTGCCCTCGGCCCTGCACTGATTTCCTTCAGTTGGGCCAATGCAGGCAGGTAAAAGTTTCCATATGGAAAATCGTGGCCTACACGGATTTTTTTTCTGAAAACATCTGTGCAGATGCGCCCTGTCTGAAAAATGGTGATAACACAGGTGATGAGGGTTTATTTTTTTGAAATATTCAGGCCTAAAAAAACGTGAGATTATTTTCAAAAACAATTCTAACCTTTTTAAAATGGTCATTTCAGGCTAATTGATTGTTCAAAATGGAGTGGAGATAAAGAGAGCATGAATCCAATGATTTGGCAGCTTTGGCAGATCTATCTACCATGTACGCTCTAAGAACTTGTGGCCTCCTGAAATACTAGCTCATTCCTAGGATGAAATCTCAGGTATATCTAATGACATGGCTGGTAAGAACCTCAATTAATGTCCACGAACAATGTTTTGTGATTGGAGATCATCGCATTACCATTGATACTATTGAGATCTATTTCTTGACTGGGTTGCCTCGTCGTGGATAGCGATACTACTAATGGGTATTTACAACGCTTTTGCAAGGGTGCACCACCCAAGGATGACAGAATTGATATTCATACCATCAAGCTCTTGCCCTTGAGGACCATTACTTTCACTTTTAGCAAGCTATGTGGCAGCACTACCCTTCATTTAGCCACGCAGGGACAGATGTAGGTTGTCGTGGAATGCTAGGAATCCATGATGTTCAACTGGTGCGAGGAAGTGGTGGTAAACATGAAGGGGAAGATGACAAAATGCAAGAATTGGAAACTGAAAAATTTTGGTTATGGTGCCATTGTTATTGCTTTCACCCTAAAGATGATTCTTTTCTTTGGCCGCAACAAATTCTAGAAGATGAGGGGGAGCCTAGGGATCTACACATGATGAGGTGGGCTGCATTGATGGCACATCGTGGAGGCGATGGACTAGTAGTGAGGTATAATCGTAATTTTTTTTACTATTAGGCTAGCAAATCGTTTCGATTAAGGACTTCCCATATGCCAAGATGAATTACATAGGTGATCCTGATAACCCACTTCCATCCAAAACTCAGTGGGGTGATCTAGGTGAGAGTTTTTCATTTTGAAATGTTTTCAATTGTTTAAATTTTTTATGTGTTCTTGTATTCAAAGGATAATTATCCGAAATGCATGTGCAGATGTGGGGCCAAACCAAACAATAGGGCTGAGACAATTTGACAGATGAGGCAAGCACACTATAGTAGTTGTGACAGCTAACCTGGAGGCAGTAGAGAATCTAAAAAAGCTGGAATATAACCTACAGAGGTTGACTTTTGATATCCCATAGACTAGGACGAATGACATTCCTCTTCGATATCAGAGACATGCAATTTGGGTTCCAGGTCGATTTAGACGATTACTGCGTCGAGTTTCTCGTGCTATCATTTTCTATCATGAGCATCATCATGCTTAGTTGTTCTAGTTTCTAGGACCACATTTTTTATTTTTGGTGTCATCGTATTCAGAAAATAAAAGGCCATGATGCCTTATGTCCTCGGATGGCATATTATGTAGACACTTTTATACAAACTCTATTTTAATGAAAAAATATTACTTTTGCCTACAATTCATCTTCATCAATGTATGAATGAATATTGTTTTTAATTTACAAATGTCACAAATATCTATTTAACACATGATTAGCCAATGCATCTGTCAGTGTGTTTAAATATATTGGAATTTGTTGATATTCTATATAATCAAATTGCCTTTCCAAAATGCAGACCAGTAAAAACATTCTTAACATTGTTGTACTCCTTACTGTATAGACACTGTTTAAATGTAATACTATGAGCTGTGAATCTAAGCTAACAACCAAATGTCGAATACCAAATGTGATGGCATCAGATAATAGCTCAATGATTGTACCATATTCTACTATGTTATTTGTTTTTTGACTGAGGCATAATCCATGAATAGAGACTAGCTCATCAGTGGCTGAATAGATAACCCAGGCTGTGGAAGATAAATTCTGAGTACTATGAATAGTGCCATCAACAAAGCCAATGTAAGTCTGAGGGAATGTCGACATATGAAAATCAAGTGAAAAAAAAGATAAGCAGGAGGAGTAGTAGACAATGTGAAAAACATTAACTATCACACATACCTAAAAAATGGTAAATAACATACAAATTTGCACCAAAATTTTATGCATAATATTTCTTTAGGTAAAGACCATTTTTGGGCTTTCCTAATGGAATACCATCATAATCAACCAGATCATAGGCTCCTTTAGCTAATACACATTTTGTGATGTAAGGGCCATGCCACATGGGTTCAAACTTTCCTACGCCTAACTTGTCATGAGCTTGATCATATACCAAGACTAGATCTCCTTCTGAATATGAACGAGGATTGACGTTTTGATCAAATTGAGATTTGATGCATTTTTGGTGAGCTTCGCTAGCCAGTGTTGCATCACGGTGGTTTTCATCTAAACGTGCTAAAGTTACAAAACATTCTTCGTCAATAGAGGTAGCAAGCAGTAATTTGATAACTAGTTTTAGGGATGGGATTTCACATTCAATGGGTAACACAACTTCCAAACCATAAACAAGTTGGAAAGGAGTAAAACCTGTCAATGTTTTTGCAATAGTACGGTAAGCCCACAATGCTAGAAAGAGCATGGAATGCCAGTTTCCTTTATGAATACCGACTATTCATTTAATCATATTGCTTAAAAGTTTATTGACAGCTTCGACCTGACCATTAGCTTGTGGATAGTAAGTAGAGCTATCATGGCATAGGCCAAGCTGTGTGGATAGTTCAACCATCATAAATTTATGAAAATGACTACCATGGTCTGTAGCAATAGCTTGTGGGACATCAAACCAAGCAATCACATGATTGAAAATGAAAACTATTGCAGTTTCACCATCATCTCTATATGTAGGCATCGCCTTGGCCCATTTCGTAAAGTAATTGACTGCAAGGATGATATACCCATGCGCCTTGGCCAAGTGAGGGTTACAGGTAATGAAATTGATGCCCCATTTGGAAAAGGGACCGACAGCTATGACAGGGCGAAGATGAGTTGGAGGTTCTCGCATTTTGTGATCATAATGGCAATTATAACTTTTCCGGATTGCAGTAATGCAATATTTAAACATTGAAGAACAAAAATAACTGGCACGTAATATATTTTGGGTAAGAATACTTAGACATATGACCACCACATGGTCTAGAACAGCAACCATTTAATGTTTTTTTGGTGTCTTGGAGAGTCAAGCAACGTTGAAATATAGAATCAGTACTGTGACCGTAAAGAGTGTCACCAATAATATTGCATTGTTGGGATTGGTATCGGATCTGACGATGATCAGTTTTAGATAACTCAAGCCTAAAACTTTGTGTTTGGAGATATATAATGATATCTCCATACCACGGATCTAGCATACTAATAAGAAAGAGAGATTCATCAACAAAGGATTCTTTTGCTACATTTTCTATATCAATATGAGGAAAGTCACACAATAGTTCAGCGAAAACCAAAGGTTTCTTTGATTTAGATTTTTCAAATTCTAAATCAAACTTTTGTAATAAAATTACCCATTTGGAGTATTTTCCCCCTAGATATTTCTTAGTGAGAATATACATCATAGGG
Source organism: Pinus tabuliformis (assembly GCA_031772625.1). Classification (NCBI taxonomy): domain Eukaryota; kingdom Viridiplantae; phylum Streptophyta; class Pinopsida; order Pinales; family Pinaceae; genus Pinus; species Pinus tabuliformis. Next base: position 288,907,571 of record CM062808.1, on the reverse strand, counting down.
TTGCAATCTGAAATGACAGTTCTTTTTCGGAGAGGTATATAGTGACAGAATCATTGAAAATTTTGAACAACAGCCAAGGCTAGCTTCTCCACATGTTTGTATTTAATCTCAGTTTTAGTGAGATTTCTATTCAAATAATAAATCACTCTTTCACTGCTAGAATCATCCTCTTGGACTAACACCATGCCAGTAGTGGCATCAGACGCAACTAAGTACATAAAGTAATCTCGATGATAATCAGGTGGATGCCGTAACAATGCATTGGTCAGTACATGCTTTAATGAATCAAAATCTTGATCGGAAAGCTCATCCCAGAAAAAAGGAATGCACTTTTTCAACAGTCAAGTACCCTGGGTTAGTTTGGCATAATTTTGGATGAATCTACGCAAAAAGTTTTCTTTCCCTTGTAAAATTTGGATTTATGTAAGGCTAGAAGGAGCAGGCAAATTCAGAATTTCCTCCACCTTGAGGGGGTCAATACAAATGCCCTCTTTCAAAACGATGAAACCTAGAAGCTAACCTGATTGTGCACAAAAGACACATTTTATGGGTGATCCTACCTTTTCATTAAATGCGCTGACAGGTCATCTAAATAGGATTGAACAATATGCTTGGTATCATGGAATGCATAACACATTACTCGTTGAAAAGTTGTGCCAGCATTTTTCAGGCCAAATGGGAGTTTGCGATAAGAAAAATTTCCCCATAGGAATATAAATGTAGTTTTAAACTAATCGATAGGGAATATTTTTATCTAATTGTAGTGAAAAAATCCATCCATGAATGAAAAATTTCATTCCCAACACAGTCATCAATAATTTGGTCGATATACGGTGTTGGATAATTTTCCTTGGAACAAACTTTATCAATATCTCTGTAATCAACACATACTCGAATAGTTCCTTGTTTTTATTAATAGGTACAATGTTTGATACCCAATTAGTCAAAGGAACAAGGTAAATGAATCCTTCCTTCAACAAATTTTCAACCTTAGTTTTGATAGTGACAATTTTTTGTGGATGTATAGGACGTAATCATTGTCTAATAGGCTTAACATCTAGATAATTTTTTATCTCATGTACAACTATGCTTGGGTCCATTCCTAGAATTTCTTTATATTACCAGGCAAAGATCTCACAGAATTCCTGAAATAGGGCTTTATATGTTTGAATATCTTCTAAGGAACAAGAAGCTCCTATATGGATATTTTCAGTTATCCCTGGTTTCACTGAGATATCTATGGGTATCTTTGCTAACATGTTCCCTGAATTCTATTTAGAAATGGAAAAAAGGGTAGATATGGGACTTTGAGGATCACTAAGAGTCTCAGATGAAAACATAGATGAGAAATTATTCTCAATTTTTTCAAAGGATGGCAAGAAGGTTGAATGATGATGAGTATCATTGCACGACATTTTGTTCAAGGTCATAAATTACATAATCTCTTCATGTTAAGTTATGGTATGTTGTATGCTTATAACAATTTACTTCTTTTTCCTATTATATTCCACCGATTAGCAATCACATGTACATAAAGCAAAGTGCAGATAGAACATGAAACGATCGACAGAAAACAAGCCAAGACAAGAGACACAAGATGTGGCGGCTAGCCAGGGACAAACCCCACAATGTGTGGGGAAACCCTTTGATCAAATATTCTTTTATCTTCAGTAATTCAGCAGAGAGAAATAGTACAATAAATCTGATTCATATCAGTAGTAGCAAACCCTAGATCAGTAGCATCAGCATTAGCGGCTTCATTATCAAACTAGGGTAGACCATATCTCACAAACCAACAGTCGGATTGACTTCATTCCACCACCAAAAGTTTCAGCTTCCAGAGGAGGTTCAGATGAACCTACAGTGAAGTTCATATGAGGAGATCTTCTAGGCCACGCAAGTCAATATTTACTTCTGCAGTTGCAACTTCAAATTCAACAGCTTCCGGCTTCACATGTGTGAGAGAGAGAGACCCATTTCAGCGCAGTAGAGAAGAGACTCATATCTGCGTAGTAGAGAGAGGGAGATGTGATGAGATGAGTGAGTCCAAATGAGGAAAAGTCCTCTTATATTTATACACAACGTTGGTGGGTGAATAGATGCAACTGTTGGGCTTCTGAGCCTACATGAGTTGTAGGTCGGCTTGATAATAATTCTATAATCAAAATAAATTCATATCTCCATGAATACTTATCGGAATCGGATGATATTTATATCAATCCTACACCTCTCGACGAGAGGAATCTAATAAAAATATTATTAGCCATGAATAAGATGACCCACATGAAGTTTTTCCCTGGTTGCCAATTTTAACACTCCCTCTCAACCATGGAGAACTTCATCTGCAATCTGTCTATCGGTCGTTACTATTCATCCATCAAATGCACTGCCTTGTACAGCCTGACCCTTGCCCTTCTCTGCTCTATTTTTCCTGTTCTGCTTTGTCTTGTTCTGCCCTGCACTGATCTGTACTATTTTGTTCTATTCTGCTCTACTCTTGCATTGTTATGTTCTACTCTGCTTTTGTCGGAATTATGAAGAAGAAGAAATGATCGAGGATGTATCATACTGACTCAAAGTCAGTCTCAGAGTATGTACCACTGGTCCCAGACCAGTCTCAACCAACCCAAAGTTAGCGTCATAGTGAGTACAACTCCAATGGTCCCAGACCAATATCATCCTCCACTGACTCAAAGTCAGTCCCAGAGTATGTACCACTGATCCCAGACCAGTCTCAACCGACCCGAAGTCAGTGTCATAGTATGGTACAACTCCTACCACTGGTCCCAGACCAGTATCATTGATCCCAGATCAATGGAGGTCATCCTAGCGTACGGAGTACGATAGTTACAATGATGCGTCCATCGGTACTACTATGGTCCCTAACTTCATTTCCCTGCTCATTGATCAGATGAGAGGTACTTCCCATGAGTCCCAGACTGCATGGGTAGGATGCCTCAACAGGAGAACTAATCAATCCTGTCCTCACAGGAGAACACATCAATCCTGCTACAATTGCCATGGAGAACACATCAATCCAGGCCTCACAGGAGAACACATCAATCTTGCTACAATTGTCATGGAGAACACATCAATCCAGGCTGCCATGGAGAACACATCAGTCCAGGCCTCACAGGAGAACAAATCATCCTACTACACAGGAGAGCGAATCATCCTGTTCCACAAGAGAGCGAATCATCTTGTCCCACAAGAGAGCGAATCATCTTGTTCCAGTGTGAACCACTAGGGGAGGGTGAGTCACCCTGTGGTCATATGTTGCTCCAGTAGGAACCACAAGCCCTCAAAGCTCCCAGAGCTCAATGTATGCAACACGCAGGACCCTTGTACAAGGGTTTCTTGTCGACTCCAAGTCATTTGGGAAAATCACAGATTAGATCTTTCCTCGGGGCTTTGACAAGGTGTATCAACCTGTACATCATCTTAATGTGATGGAGCTTCCTTGCTCATCGACTTACCATATCCCAGATGATGTCTATCTGCTAGAGCAATTGACGAATAAGGGATTCCTCAATAATCGAATCCCACCTCTGGTTGTTACAGAGAATCACAATGGTATCCAATGTAAATCCAAACAGCTCACTGAAGAGCTTTCACAACCAGACTACCTCACATGAGGTTATGCTAGCAACAATATATCCTGCTTCGGTGGTGCTCAAAGCCACCGACTTTTGCTTCCTGCTCATCCAGGATATCGAAGCAGATCCCAAGGTGAAACAGTACCCGGAAGTGCTCTTACGGTCCACCACACTGCCTGCCCAATCAACATCAGTATATCCAAGTAGTCTCACATCTCCGGCAGTGTATCTTAATCCATGAGAGATTGTGTCCTGAAGACATGTCAGAAGATTCCTGGCATCAATCCAGTGAGGCTCAACCAAATATGAGCTCATAATGCTAACTGCAAAACATATGTTCGGATGGAGGTTCACCAAGAACATCAATGCGAATGAGTTTTTGAAACTCAGAGGCATTTCCTATGTCTGGTCCGACATCACTACCATATAACTTCTAAAAGTTAAGATCCTCGAAGTAGTCACAGGCTTGCAGTCCAACATACCGAATCTTTCCAATATATTTACCACATATTTTCCTTGAGATGGGAAAATTTCCCTTGGCTTCTGCCACACTTCAAGTCCTTGGTCCTTCATTTCAAATTCAGAAGCCATCTCCCTCTTACATTTGTGAATGAGAGGGTTTGCACCTGTTAGAAAGAGGTCATCCACATGCAACACCAGTATGAGAGGCTTGTCATCTTCAACCTTAAAGTAAAGGTTAGGATCAGCTTCACTCCTAGTGAATCCAAGCTTCATCAAGTAGCTATCGATCCTCTCATACCATGCTCGGGGTGCTTGCTTCAGCCCATAGAGAGCCTTCTTGAACCTGCATACATGAGATTTTCAATCATAAATCACAAATCCTTCAGGTTGCTCCACATAGACCTCTTCTTTGATAGAACCATGCAAGAACGTGGTCTTAACATCCATTTGATGTAGGTTCCATCCTTGTGAAGCCACAAGGGCTATGATCAAGTGGATGGTCGTATATCTAGCAACAGATGCAAATATCATAGTCTATACCTCCCTTCTGGGATAAACCACGAGCAACAAAATGAACCTTATACTTTTCCATACTTCCATTTGCTGCATGCTTTATCTTTTAAAGCCATTTTGAAGGAACAATTGTCTTGTCTAGGGTCTGGGAACTACTTCCCAGACATCATTCTCCATAATAGACTCATATTCTATGGTCATAGCATCCTTCCATAGTTAATGCTTGATGACATCTGAGAATGATGAAGGTTCATTTTGTATGATCGTGCTCATGATGGTCAGGTGTCCCTGATATTTGTTAAGTTTCTTACTTTGATGGAAGGTTCCTTAGGGTGCAACATGTCCTTCAGCATCATCAAGTATCCCCCTAAGCCATGAAGGCCTCTTCCTAGAAGAGGAAGGCTCATGTGGATGAGGATCAATCGGATCCATGGGTTCTTCTACATCAGGCATTGATTCATCATCCTTTTCTTTTCGGTTCCCTGGTGTCGGCTTCTTGAGAGCTACTCAAAGTCAGCAGATTGTCCACCTTGCTGAGAGCCATATCTTTGTCAAAGGTGACATCATGACTAATCACGACTTCCCTTTGACTGGTGGTGAACATTTCTTCAGGAGTTTACGAACCCAATGCTTGATGAGGGCATCGATTTTGTACATATACGACGGTGATTATAGTTTCAGCCCATAGAAACTTTGGAAGTCTTTGATCATGTAGCATGGCCTGGACAGCTTCCATCATCGTGTGGTCCTCCCTTCCCACCACACCATTTTGCTCAGGAGTATGTGGTGTAGTAGTCTCCCTCTTAATGCCAACCTCAGGTATGCCTGATTAAACCAATTGTAATATATCGAAGGTCTTGCTTTGGCTTGAGGGGAATGGTCCCCTTTTGAGCTTTCCTTTGGCACATCCCAGACATACACCTTCTTTCTCTACTTGGAATTCGGGCATCCCTGTTACCATCTGTCTTACACCGAGTATAGCTTTATAATGAAGGGGGGCAAACCTCTAATGCCAAAGTTCGGACTAAAGAGATGTGTCATAATACATGACATCTGGCAAACTTCCATCGACCTGATATAATGAATCAACACTAAACCCAAGAGTAAAGGCATCTTTAACATTATTTTTCCATATACGTACCTTGCCATCGCTGAAGGTTACCTTATAGCCTTTGTCTTCCATTGCCGAGATGGATACCAGGTTCTTTTTGAGATCAGGTACATATAATACATCTTGTAAGTGAATCGTATTACCTTGATTCAGTTTAAGAGAAACATTGCCTACACCTTTCACTGGGTATTTCATGTCATCTCTAAGGACAATTTCCAGGTTCGTTTCTTTCTCTACCAGATTATAGAGTACTTATTTGTAACCAGTGAAGTGTCTTGAGGCACCACTATCAATGAGACAAATTCCCATTGATTCCGAAGGAGCGGAGGTAGATAGAGCAGCTGGTAGATAATATTAAGCCTGCTTATCGTCAACAGTGTTAGATTCATACCTGGAATTTCTAGCCTTCTTGAATGGTTGCCCTCTTCCTTGATTTCCCACATTCCTTTTTCCTTTGTTGTTGAATTTTCCATTCCTTCGATTACCATGAGAGGGATTTTGATCATCGTCACGGTGAGAGTCCTTTCTATCAGGGCATTCCCTTGCATAGTGACCTACTTTACTGCAAATGAAACATTGTCCTTTTCTTCCACCCTTAAATCCAGCCTTTCTTTTCGATTTAGACCCAAAATTATTTCTTTTCTTAGCATGAGAAAAGCAACAGGAGGACCTTTAGGCAAGGGCATTTCCTGCTCTGCTACCCTTGTTTGTTCTTGAATGCATCTAGCCATTAATTCTTCGAAACTAGGAATTACATTATTGTTCAGAAGAGTAGTCCTGAACACATACCGTTCAGACGGTAATCCTCCGAGAGTTGTGAGTGCCATTTCTCTGTCAGTAATGGTTTCCCCAATGGATAGAAGATCGTTCTTGATCTCAGTGATTCTTAAGAAGTATGCTTGCATACTTTCATCTTTACCCTTCTTGATTTTCCTCAACTTATTTCTAAGAAACAAAACTTGATTTGCATCATTAACTTTAAATAAACTCACCAGTCTGTCGTAGATTTCCTTGGAGGTGTCTAGATCAGAGATGTAGGCCACCAAGCGCTTGTCGATAGAGTCCCGGATGATCTTCTTTGTTTTGACTTCTCCATTTTTCCATTTGTTCCAGGCAGCAGCAGATGCATTTGATGAAGGCTCAACAATATTGCCTCTTACATGGTCCAGCACTCCTTGATCTTCAAGGGTTAGATCGATAGACATCTTCCATTCGTGATAGTCAGCTTTCTCATGGAGCTTTTCTTCGGCAGGAAAGAGTGTTGAGGACCCCATAGTTCTTTTAGGATAGCCTTGTCAATCTTCTCTTCAATGATTGCTCTTGCTCTTGCTCGGGCTTTGTCTTCTCCTCACCTCTGATACCATGTTAAGTTATGGTATGTTCTATGCTTATAACAGTTTACTTCTTTTTCTTATTATATTCCACCGATTAGCAATCACATGTACATAAAGTAAAGTGCAGATAGAACATTAAACGATCGACAGAAAACAAGCCAAGACAAGAGACACAAGATGTGGCGGCTAGCCAGGGACAAACCCCACAATGTGTGGGGAAACCCTTTGATCAAATATTCTTTTATCTTCAGTAATTCAGCAGAGAGAAATAGTACAATAAATCTGATTCATATCAGCAGTAGCAAACCCTAGATCAGTAGCATCAGCATTAGCGGCTTCATTATCAAACTAGGGCAGACCATATCTCACAAACCGACAGTCGGATTGACTTCATTCCACCACCAAAAGTTTCGGATTCCAGAGGAGGTTCAGATGAACCTACAGCGCAGTTCAGATGAGGAGATCTTCTAGGCCACACAAGTCAATCTTTACTTCTGCAGTTGCAGCTTCAAATTCAACAGCTTCCGGCTTCACATGTGTGAGAGAGAGAGACCCATTTCAACGCAGTAGAGAAGAGACTCATATCTGCGCAGTAGAGAGAGAGAGATGTGATGAGTTGAGTGAGTCCAAATGAGGAAAAGTCCTCTTATATTTATACACAACGTTGGTGGGTGAATAGATGCGACTGTTGGGCTTCTGAGCCTACATGAGTTGTAGGTCGGCTTCATAATAATTCCATAATCAAAAATAAATTCATATCTCCATGAATACTTATCGGAATCGGATGATCTTTATATCAATCCTACACCTCTCGACGAGAGAAATCTAATAAAAATATTATTAGCCATGAATAAGATGACCCACATGAAGTTTTGCCCTAGTTGCCAATTTTAACACTTCATCGGTTAAAAAGTCCTTGTTTTAATATGTTAATAAGTTGGAAAAGGACTAGATTGCCTCATAAGCCAACTCAAAAGGGCTATGAGGTGTCTCACTACCATATACAACTATTTCTAACTCTGAAAGGTACTTTCCACTGATCTCCTGATTCGAAAGTACTTGATGTAATCATGTTAATTTGGGCATCATTATGAAGGAAATTGGGTGGAGGGAATGAAAAAGTTCCCATCAGAGATGAGTCTTTGAGAAGACCAACACCAACTTCTTCATATGGACTCGTTGATTTTCAAACAAAAGGCACACTACAAGTGGAATTAGGGTCTGAGGTATAGTAGGATAATTGGTCTACCTTCACAATTATTCCTTTGTGAAGAAACATGATCATCCTAAAATATGATGAGACTACTGCCGACATGGCATAAGTCCAGCTACAACCAAGAAAAATGTTATAGTCAAGTTGAGCATCAACAACTCAACATCTATTGAAACTATATTACCCTCTAATTCAGTTGGTAAATCATTTGAAAGACCATAAGGACAAAAACCTCTTCCATCAAAGGCTTTGAAGGTTATGGGAGATTGATTGATTGTTGGAGAACCTAAAGCTTTCCAATAGGAAATAGACATAATACATGTCGATGCTCCTTCATCAATCACTGTTCGAAAAACTTATCAAGTTTTGACATGAATTGGTACCTGAAAATTCAATTGGTGTGGGAGATGCAGGACATGATTTTTGAGATAAAAAACAATCAAATTAGATTCATGAGGATCTATGACTCCAATGGCTAAAAATTATAACCTCCTTTGTCCTGGAAAAGTCTTTAGCACTTCAGGAGCTAACATTACCGAAGGTGAAATAGCCAAATCTTCAACGATGTTATACTTTTGAGAAGCCCTAGCATGAAGGTTAATGGCTGAATTTCGAAGCATACATTTAGGAGTGGATGAATTATCATATGAGGGATTTTTTTCAATATGTAATGGTTCAGAAGAAGGAGGAGTAGATGTGGAAGTTTGACCAGCTGGACTGGAGTCATCTCCATCTTCAATATGACTCTTTGATGTGTAATCTTTAGATCTCGTTGCTTCCATAACTTCGGAAGACATCATCATGATATCCGTCGATGCGGATGAGGTGGATTGGTCATGAGAAACCATTTTTCCATCTTGGGGAGGAAAGGGGCCCTTCATAACAACAAGAGTGGATTAAACTTTGACAAATTTAGAAACTTTGGCACGATGTGGGCACTCCTTGGTGTAATGATCTTCATCAAAAATTAGGCAAGGATAACATGGCTTCTTCTTTTCATCAGATGGTTCGTTCTTGTTTGATTTATCCTTAGACCAATTGTCTTGTTTAGCTTTCCCTTTTCCCTTTTTCTTATTTCTGGATTGCTTACCTTTGCAGGTAGATGATTCTATGGCATTAATGTTCAAAGTAATTTCAGGAGAGGGATCTTCTTCAAGTGAATCAGATAGAGCTAAAATCTGAGTTTTCTTAGAATTTTTCTTTTTACTCTTAGATTTTTGGTTCACAAAACTAATCATGCCATTAGGGGCATGTGATCCTATAAGGGCTAGATTAGTTTGACCAGGGTGGGGTAAATCTAGGATCTTTTCATACAAAGTACCAGAATGAGTATAAACAATATCAAGGTATTGAGTACAAGAAATTACTTTATCCTCAGTTACAACAACTCATTTGCCAACATCTTCATTTATTATTGGTAAAAGAGATTTTATGAACCATTCGGCCAAAATCTAGTCCGGAATGTAAACTTTAACCAGGCGATGTCTTTGTCTCCATTTATGAATGTGATTTGAGACATGGGTAGATGTTGACAGTTTTAAAGAGGTCAAAAGTTCAGTTACATTATCATATCGAATGGACAACTAGAAATGTGTCAAAAAAATTTTAGCAAGGGCGTTAAATGTACTAAAGGAAGATGGTGGAAATTCTACATGCCATTTGGCTACCGAACCAGTTAAAGTTCGTTGAAAAAATTGTAATCTATAGAATCATCGATTAATGAGTTTGAGGCGCACCAAAGATGATAGGTCATAGCATGGTTTGATGGGTCTAGGCCCGACTTACCTTCGAAGTTAGGGATGTCATCGGGAAACTTAGTAGAAATAAGTAGCCAAAACGGTAAATAAATAAGAGGATCATTAGTTAACCAAGAGAGGTTAGGAAAATCCAAAGTTGCAAAGATAGGCAACTGGTGGTTAGGATCCTGACATGGATACTGATAACCCTAAGGGACAAGTCCTATAACTGGAGGAGGATACCCAAGCTATCCTAGAATAGCCTGAGTAGTTGGAATCTACATACCTCCTGGACATCCAGGATGAGCCACCCGGTATTGTAGTTACATAGGTACTTGAAATGTATGACCTGGGTATGGTTGATTCTAAAAGGGAAGACTCTAACCCATTTTACCTTGAATGAACTATCCTTGAAAGGGTTGATTTTGCAAAGGTTGACCTTGGAGAAATTGAGTTTGAAAAGGTGGACCTTGAACAAACTGACTCTGGGGTTGACCTTGGAAAGGTTGCCCTTGAAACAACACTTGCATATATGGGACATTAGGTTGTACGACAAGTATTTTGGGCATGGAAGGAATTGCAGGAATAGATTTAACACCAGATACCTGAGGGATAGACTAAACAAGGGGTTGCACCATTACCTGTGACGTAAGTGGGGCAATTACTTGTGATACTCCTGGAATGGGAGTTTTAGGTGACCCTAAACCTAGATTCTGAACAGTCGTTGGTATAGCAGACTAAACCAAGGTTTGAGGAGTACTCAGGATAGGATGTTGGATGTTGGGTGTGAAGCCTGATTATCTTCTGTATTCAAAGGTATCGCCGCATTGGACCCCAGTTCTCCGTAAAATATTCATTGCAGGGGGGGTCCACGGGGGGCGCTGCGACCTTTGCGAGGCCCCCCCTGGTGAGGGGATCGGGGGCAACCCTCGAAGCTAAGAATAGATGTAAAATTGCCTTGTAAAATGTTGTAATTTCATAGTCAATCTAGGCCATTCATTAGGCAGAGATCTGATGGTAGAAGTTATGTTTAATTTAGGGTTTTTTGCCCTAGAAGGAAACCCCTCCCTATATATGAGGTAATGGTATTGCGTCTATGTATATCTATATTTTGAGTGAGGAACAGAGAGGATTGAGAGCACAGAGGGAATTACAGTGGATCTGATGTAGGTTGTATCTCTTCAGTTTGCTAGATAATATAAAAAGAATGACTAGGTGTTTCCCCATGGATGTAGCCCAAACTGGGTGAACGACGTATATCTATGTCTCTCTTGTTTAATGCATTTTCTGTGTTCATATTTTTGCAATATTTTATGTGTTCCATTGCTCTATAATATATAATTCTCTGACAACTGGTATCAAAGTTGAAGGTCTTTTTTGGCTGATAAACTCGCTAGAGAGAAGGGTTCCTGGTTCGAGTGGGAGCAATGGCGGAAGATGATAGGTTTAGTGTCGAAAAAATTAATGGCCAAAACTACCAATTGTGGAAGATGCAGATGGAAGATTATTTGTACCAGAGAGATCTGTACCAACCATTGAGTGGAAAGCAAATAAGCCAATGAGTATGACAGACACAGAATGGGATATTCTCGACAGAAAAGCACTTGGAACAATACAGTTGTGCCTAGCGGTGTCGGTAGCGTTTAATATTTCAAAGGAAACAACAACAGAGGGTATAATGTTGACATTGGACAAACTATATGAAAATCCCTCAGCCTCAAATAAGGTATTTCTTATGAAGCATTCATTTAATATGAAGATGTCAGAAGGTTGATCTGTTGCTGATCATTTAAATGAATTTAATATAGTTACCAGTCAGTTAAGTTCTGTAGGGGTAACTTTTGATGATGATGTTAGGGCTCTTTTATTTCTGTGCTCATTGCTAGAAAGTTGGAATGGTTTAGTTATGGCCATTACTAACTCTATCTCTGGATCTAGTACTTTAAATTCTGATGATGTTTTCGGTGAAATCCTTAGCGAGGAAATGCAATGGAAAATCTCTGGTGAGACATCAGGTAATGCTTTGACTGTAGAGACTAGGGGAAGAAAAATGGAAAGAGGAAAGAGCTCTGGATATCGCAATAAGTCAAGAAAAGGCAGATCCAAGTCCATATTAGGGATAGTGTGCTGGAAATGTGGAAAGAAAGGACACCTAAAGAAAGACTGCAAGTCTTGAAAGGGAAAAGAAGGAGATGCGCAGCAAGAAACTAATCATGAGGCGAATGTAACAGGTGATGTGTTGCAAGATGCTTTGATTCTTTCATTAGAAAATATTATTGATTCCTGGGTGGTAGATTCAAGGGCCTCATTCCATGCCACACCTGATAGACAACATTTTTATGATTATGTTCAAGGATATTTTGGACAGGTTCGATTGGGTGATGATAAACCCTGTAAAATCATTGGAATGGGTACAGTTTTCATAAAACAACAAAATGGAAATTAGTGGCTATTGAAGGAGGTAAGGCATGTTCTAGATCTAAAGAAAAATCTGATTTCAACAAGGCAGTTGGGAGGTGAAGGTTGTGTAACTACTTTCACAGACAAAACCTGGAAGGTCACTAAAGGATCCCTGGTAATAGCGAAAGGAGGAAAGGTTGGTACATTGTATTTATGCAATGGTATTTCTAATTCTGTTAATGCATTAACCTACAGGAGAAGATACATCATTGTGGCATCATAGGCTCAGGCACATGAGCGAGAAGGGGATCCAGATTCTTCACTCAAGAAATTTTTTTCCAGGTTTGAAGCATGTTGATTTAAAATTATGTGAGAATTGTGTTTATGGAAAACAGAACAGAGTCAGATTCCTTAGAGTTGGGAAAGAAAATAAGAGTGAGAAATGACAGCTTGTGCATACAGATGTATGGGGACCTGCTCAAGTATCATCTCTTGGTGGATCTCATTATTATGTTACTTTTATTGATGATGCAACTAGAAAAACCTGGTTATTGTATTCGAAATAAATATGATGTATTTGATATTTTCAAGAAATGGAAAGCTTTGGTTGAAAATGAGACAGGAAAAAGGTTGAAGTGTCTCAGATCAGACAATGGAGGTGAATATTGCAGCAAAGAGTTTGATAGGTACTATTCAGAGAATGGAATTCGCAGAGAGAAGACATTTCTAGGAACAGCACAAGAAAATGGTGTGTCAGAAAGGATGAACATGACAATAACGGAGCATGCAAGGTGCATGAGATTTCATGCAGGATTTCCTTTACAATTTTGGGTAGATGCCGTATATACTGTTGTTTATCTAATAAACAGAGGGCCTCCAAGTTCCTTGGATGGTGGTATTCCAGAGGAGGCATGGACAGGTAAAAAGGTAAACTACTTTTTTTTAAAGACTTTTGGTTGTGAAGTCTTTGTCCACATTAATAATGAAAATAGAACAAAGCTTGAGGCAAAATCAAAGAAATGTACCTTTATTGGATATGGTGTTAATGATTTTGGTTATTGCTTTTATGATTATGAAAAACACAAAATCATTAGGAGCAGAGATGTCATATTCAATGAAAAGGTTTTGTATAAGGATCAACTATAGCAGAAGAAACAGAAAAACGAAAACAGAGAATACATGGTGCTTGACGATATCACAGGAAAAGTGATGGTGCCTGAAAATCATAATGATCAATAGCCAGAACAACAACCACAATAGCAACAAGCACTTCAAACACCTAAAAGTGGTGTTAGAAGATCTACCAGGATAAGTAGACCCCCTGAATGATACTCTCCTTCATTATATTATGTATTGTTGATTGATTATGTTGAATCAGAATGTTATGAAGAAGCAGTGCAGGTAGAAACCAGGAAGAAATGGGAGCAACCCATGAAAGAAGAGATGGACTCCTTATCACATAACTAGACTTGGGACTTAGTGAGGTTCCCTGCAGGTAAAACAACATTGCAAAATAAATGGGTTTACAAGTTGAAGGAAGAAGATGGGGGTAGAAAAAGGTATAAAGCTAGACTTGTGGTGAAAGGGTTTACACAGAAAAAGGTTATATACTTTGATGAGATATTTTCTCATGTTGTTAGAATGACTTAAATCAGAACTATTTTAAGTCTAGTAGCAACTGAAGATTTGCATCTTGAACAGTTAGATGTAAAGACAGCCTTTCTCCATGGGGATTTGGAGGAAGAGATATATATGCAACAACCACAAGGATATGAGGTAAAAGGGAAGGAGAAACTAGTGTGCAGGTTGAAGAAGAGCTTGCATGGCTTAAAACAGGCTCCAAGGCAATGGTATCTAAAATTTGGCAAGTTTATGTCTGAACAAGGTTATAATAGATGTCACTTTGATCATTGTGTTTATCTCAAAAGGCAAAACGATGGCAGCTATATTATATTGTTATTGTATGTAGATGACATTCTTATTGTAGGTTCTAACATGCAGGAAATAAATGTGCTCAAAATAAAATTGGAAAACTCATTTGCAATGAAGAATTTGGGTGCTACAAAACAAATCCTTGGTATGAGGATAACTAGAGATAGGAAGAATCACAAATTAACATTGTCTCAAAGTGAGTACATAGAAAAGGTGTTGAAAAAGTTTAATATGTAGAATGCAAAACTAGTTAGTATACCTTTGGCTAATGATTTCAAATTAAGTAAGGAGGAGTGTCCCAAGACTTGGGAAGAAATGGCTCATATGTCTAAAGTTCCATATGCATCAGCAGTTGGAAGCTTAATGTATGTAATGGTCTGCACAAGGCCTGATATTGTACATGTAGTGGGAGTTGTAAGCAGGTACATGAAATGGCAATGAAGTGGATTCTCAGGTATTTGAGAGGTACCATAAATCAAGCATTATGATTTGGTGGTTCAAACATTGCTCTACAGGGATATGTTGATGCAGATATGTCGGGTGATAGAGATAACAGGAGGAGAAAAACAGGGTATGTGTTTGTTGTAGGTGGAGCAACTATCAGTTAGGTCTCAAAACTGCAAAGTGTTGTTGCACTCTCAACAACAAAAGTAGAGTATGTTGCTGCTACAGTGGCTAGTAAAGAAATGATTTGGTCACAAAGGTTTCTGGATGAATTAGGTAAGAAGCAGGAGTTGGGCAAGTTATACAGTGACAGCCAGAGTGCCATACATCTTGCAAAGAACTCTGCATTTCATTCCAAGACTAAACATATATAGCTCAAGTACCATTTCATACAGTCAATGTTTGAAGATGGACAGTTGAAGCTAGAAAAGACACACACTAGCCAGAATCCTGCAAATATGTTAACCAAAGTTGTAACCAGGGAGAAACTGGGAATCTGCTCAATTTAAATTGGTCTTCAGGTATGATGAAGAAGATGAGAAACAACTAGTTCCAAAGTGGAGTCATTGTCTATCAAATGAAGCAGCGGTAGAGTTGCTATAATCAGTATCCAAGTGGGAGATTGTTGGGTGTGGAGCTTAATTATCTTCTATATTCAAAGGTATCGCCACATTGGACCCTAGTTCGTAATGGGACAGCAAAGTCGCCCGTAAAATATTCACTGTAGGAGGGTCTGGGGGGGTGGCTGCGACCTTTGGGAGCCCCCCCCCCGGTGGGGGGATAGGGGGCAGCGTCCCTGAAGCTAAGAATATATGTAAAATTTCCTTGTAAAATGTTGTAATTTCATAGTCAATCTCAGTCATTCATTAGGCAGAGATCTCATTGTACAAGTTATGTTTAATTTAGGTTTTTTTGCCCTAGAAGGCAACCCCCCGCTATATATGAGGGAATGGTATTGCGTCTATGTATATCTTTATTCTGAGTGAGGAAGAGAGAGGAGATTGAGAGCAAAGAGGGAATTACAGTGGATCTGTTGTAGGTTGTATCTCTTCAGTTTGCTGGATAATATAAAAAGAAGGACTGGTTGTTTCTCCGTGGATGTAGCCCAAACTAGGTGAACCACATATATCTGTGTCTCTCTTGTTTAATGTGTTTTCTGTGTTTATATTTCTACAATATTTTATGTGTTCCATTGCTCTGTAATATATAATTCTCTAACATTGGAGTGGTTTTTGGGTAGGTGTCGATGGATTAACCTGGGCAGTTAGTTGGACTTGAAAAGGCATACCTTGAAAAGGTAATTGTTGTGTAGCTTGTCCAATAGGTTGAACAGGTTGATACATGGGCACTTGAGAAGAAATTGGAATTGATTGTTGATTTAATGAAGGGTTCCAGATTGTATTCATTCCAGGGTAAGGCATTCCAATGGCAGGTTGAGTCATAACAGGTTGACCAAAACCGCTTTGAGGCATTTGAGCATATTTTTGATAACTTCCGGCAGGGGGCTGCCCCCTAGCTATAGGGTAAGATCCACATAAAGGTTTTCCTCTGGGTGGAGGATACGATGGTTTCCCCCCAGGAGGGTAATAACCACCTGTTGGGTTGATTTGAGGATTATCAACATTACTGGAAATCATATTAATAAATTGTTCATATGTCAGACCTTCATTAGTAGGATTAATTACACTAGTTGACATGTTTGAAGATGAGTTTGTGTAAGAATATCTTGAAAGAGATCCAGCAAGAGAGTGATATCCAGGCGGTAGCAAACCACCATATAATGTTGACTCGGGAGAAGTAGAAAACATAGATGTGTCTAATGAGGTACATCTAGAAGCCATCATAGACTAATCAAAACCTAGTATGGTAGAGTAAGGAGTCATGTATCATGGAATCCCTTATCCTAAAATGTTCAAGGGTGTGAAATACCAAGGGTTAGGGTGAAGAGATCTAAACAAAAGATCTAAAATATATTATGGTTCACTGGAAGAAACTATTCATTCTTCCTCATCATCTGAAACAATTTCTTCAATGCTAATGAGACCAGGAGGGAGACTATCAGTAATAATAAGTTTCACACATGGTGAGTGTGGAGGATCTAAAATATACATTGTAGTAGGTGTATAAGACTTAGGTTTAGAAATATTAGAATCAAGTTCATCAATATCTAGTTCAGAAATGGGATTTGTTCAGTTTGAATGGGTTTAGTAAATTGTAAATCATTTCCTCCTGAGCATGATACTAATTTCTGAGTTTGATCTAGTTCAGTTTCTATCACTTCAAGGCCTAAGATAGTAGATGTTTCCAGTTAATTAACTTCAGTTCCTTTTACATCAGAGTCTATAATAGTAGAAGTTTTAGTTTCTTCTACAGTTTCGGATCCCGGTGATTTAGATTTTTTGGCTTTTATCTTTTCTAACTGACTCGATGTATACTCAGGGGGGTCCCGGAGTATCCTACATGATTGTCTTGGTAAGTCACACAATATCTAAATTACACCTTAAGTCTCTAAAAAGTAAAAACAACATAGAAAGTAACACACACTAAAATTCTAGGAGTTCAAACCATACAAACTAATTCTTCACAGAGATCACTAATTACTAGCTGGTGATGAAATCCAACATCGCATGACCAAGGTGTAAATCTTTATAGAAATGAGCATTTGGAACTAGTTACCCTGACAACCCACTTAATGAAATAGTCTAGTGCAAGTAACTTTGCTATAAACCATCTCAAGCAAAGATTACCCTCCAAAACATCCAAGTGAGTCTAGTCAACGTCTGTTCCAGGTACAACAAGACCTTCCCTCTACCATCTCATTAGGTAGAGCCCTAGGATTATAGTCACTAAGTTTACCAAATACAACAATTTTACCTGGGGGACAATCACAGATCATACGTACATGTGAGGGTAGAGTAACAATCTCAATCTCCTTAGCTCCTCCACATGATCAATCAGAGGTTTACTTTCAAGTGATCCCAAGTACCTTTTAGTACCGTTCTAATATGTGCAAATCACTATATATATGTTGATGAAGTGGGTACGATCACTTCACCAGTTTTGACATGATCTCGTGCTTAACTGATGTACAAGAAGAGCTTCCTAGAGAAAAGCATAAATAACCGGATTTTCTCTCCCTAACTCAAGATTCTATTATTCGTTTGTAGCTTTGGAAAGTTTGCTTCATTTCCTTTTCCAAATCCCTACACCTAAGCTACTGTAGGTGGTAAGAGCCCTAAAAAATGTTAAATTTTAGATGAATTTCAATTAACATTTCATTATTAAGTTCTTTATTCAATAGGTAATGAAGGTGAAACTCATGATGTTATGACATGACTCAAAATCTTCATGCACTAAAAAATGAAATGGCAACTTTTAAATTCGATGAAATCCTATTTAAAGGAAATAAAGAGTTTCTTTGATTTTTCCGAAATGAAATGCAAAACTCACAACTTTTCCAACTTTCCTAAAACAACCAATTTCATCTTAATGCAATGAAAATGCAAAAAACAAACCAAGTTCTAGATTTCCCTAAATATCAAATAAACCAATATACTCCTCATCTTTTATCACTCGAAACTTTCAAGTACACAGAAATCAATCAAGAGAGTTGAAGAAAACACATTTTCCCTATGACTGCTTTGATTTAATGATAACAACAATGTAATTGTGAGAAATTACCAAAATTGAAAGCAACAATTTCCTTTATCAAACCAAAATGACCACAATTTCTTCACAAAAACACTAGATCTCAAGAAACCCTAATTTGCAATTCAACATGAGTTTGATCACAAATAAGCAAAAAATTAAGGTTAACTAGTGTATTTGACAAAAAAAAATAAGAATATCACAAGCAGAAGGACAACCTATCTTGTTTTTATCAATCGGAAAACCAGTCAGACAAAACCCTAACCAATTTTGTTAAAGAGACCTAATTCTCAAAAAACATTAACAAAGCATTCAAATGAGTTTAGAAGAGACATAAAAAAGTCTAAAAAAATATAATGACACTTCCAAAAAGTCAAAGTCAGGTCTGGGTTGAAGAAAAAGCCAAATTTTCAAAAATTCTCAAGGCCTGTGCAGGTCAGCAATACAAAATAGAGCGTATGTGCCCGGTTGCTAAGGCGAAACAGGCGCAGAACTGTGCTTTGTTAGCAAACAAAAACAACACAGGTCTCATAAACCCAAGAAAACATAAAAAATCAAGAAATCAACCAAACAGATATAAAATGTCATTAATTCATAAGGACTCAGTTCGAGATAAATTAGAAGAATCAAAAATAAAAACTAAGTAAAAATACAAGAACAGAGACGTTCCCCATCGGAGTCGCCAATTTGTTACACCAGACATGTCCCTCTTGCGTACAAGAGTGATCTCTCTAGATCCTTGACAGAAACTAGAAACAAGAAAGACAATTGAACTAACTCTTTCCCTAAGTTGGACTTGTTTGAATTATAAGAATTAAGGCTAATGGATGAGCCTCTTACCTGTTTCACGAAACGCATGATGAAGATCCCTTATTTTGATTTGATGCAACTCCTCAATGCTTAATAAGACATGAAATCATAGACCATAAAAGGATCAAAATGACATGCGATATAATAATCCAAACAAAACTTAAGCTAATGATCAAGGAAATTAGGAATTTAATTTGCCTTAATAAACATTATAAACAATTATAAACCATTCATCATTCCAATAAGACAAATCAATGGGAGAAATTGTTCATTTGTATTGATCAAAGATAAAGAGTATCCTTACAACCTTCGCCTTGTTTCCTTGAGGTCCCTCCAAATGCCTTCAATATCCTCCTTAGATGACAAGCTTTCCAATATCAAACTAACAACATAAGTTTTCCTTCCCTGAGTTCTAAACTTTTCAGTCCCTCTACCCTCTAATCATTTTATAGGCCAAGAGGAAGAAATTTCAGATCCAAAAGAGGAGTATGGGACTCCTTAATTGAGGGATTAGGTTTCCATGAGAAAAGGGATTAAGATGCATCATATGAGGGTTATATTTCGAATAGTCATCACCTAGAATCTTTCAGTTGGGAAATAGTAAACCAACTATGTTTCTAGAATGTACTTTTTTATTTTTACTTTCTTGAATTCACCTGCATAGGTTTATAGTGGCAAACCGAGCGCATCGTTGCAATGTTCCCATAGTTAATTCCAGCGAATGAGCTGGAAAATCTAGTGAAATCAGTGTAGGTGAAACTTAACAAGGTGTGACAACGATTTTCCCAAAATTTCTCATCTACTTCAGGATATTTTTGGTTGTTTGACTTCTAAGGGAGTTCATTAAAACATGTTCACAGATGGTAAAAAGACCCATAAACTGATCAAGTGTCATGGTGACAAATTGACATGTAACAGATTGCCCCCTAAAGTGCGAAGTTTGACAAATAAGTTTAAAGATTGAAGCAATTTATCATTCCAAGGATTGGATCAAAGACAATGGTCAGAAACCTACAGGGAACATTCAATGATTACAATGCAATTGTATATTAATAATCATCATTGAGGTAGGCATTCCCATACTTAGAGTAAAGTGAACTCAATGAACAAGTATGAGAAAACCAAAATCAT
The DNA here is from genome assembly GCA_031772625.1 of Pinus tabuliformis. NCBI lineage: Eukaryota > Viridiplantae > Streptophyta > Pinopsida > Pinales > Pinaceae > Pinus > Pinus tabuliformis. The sequence continues at coordinate 288,887,241 of CM062808.1, read as the reverse complement.
ATAGATAGTAGACACAGCATGGACGCAACCATTTGTCATAAATGGGTCTACATAATCATGAATATAAATTCTCCTTGCAACCTAGATTGATGAAACTAGATCTAGGGTCTTGATCTCCATCTCTCGATCCACAGTACAAATCTAACCACACGAGTGAATGTTTCGAATTCTGTTAAGTTATGGCATGTTCTATGCTTATAACAGTTTACTTCTTTTTCTTATTATATTCCACCGATTAGCAATCACATGTACATAAAGTAAAGTACAGATAGAACATTAAACGATCGACAGAAAACAAGCCAAGACAAGAGACACAAGATGTGGCGGCTAGCCAGGGACAAACCCCACAATGTGTGGGGAAACCCTTTGATCAAATCTTCTTTTATCTTCAATAATTCAGCAGAGAGAAATAGTACAATAAATCTAATTCATATCAGCAGTAGCAAACCCTAGATCAGTAGCATCAGCATTAGCGGCTTCATTATCAAACTAGGGCAGACCATATCTCACAAACCGACAGTCGGATTGACTTCATTCCACCACCAAAAGTTTCAGCTTCCAGAGGAGGTTCAGATGAACCTATAGCGTAGTTCAGATGAGGATATTTTCTAGGCCACGCAAGTCAATCTTTGCTTCTGCAGTTGCAGCTTCAGTTTCAGCAGTTTCGGGCTTCAAACTAGGGCAGTTGATATCTTGCAAACCGTTCGTCGGATTGACTTCATTCCACCACCAAAAGTTGCGGCTTTCAAAGGAGGTTCAGATGAACCTACAACACAGTTCCAAAGAGGAGATCTTCTATCCGACGCAAGTCAATCTTTACTTTTGTAGTTACAGCTTCAAATTCAACAGCTTCCGGCTTCACATGTGTGAGAGAGAGAGACCCATTTCAGCGCAGTAGAGAAGAGACTCATATCTGCGTAGTAGAGAGAGAGAGATGTGATGAGATGAGTGAGTCTAAATGAGGAAAAGTCCTCTTATATTTATACACAACGTTGGTGGGTGAATAGATGCGACTGTTGGGCTTCTGAGCCTACATGAGTTGTAGGTCGGCTTGATAATAATTCCATAATCAAAATAAATTCATATCTCCATGAATACTTATCGGAATTGGATGATCTTTATATCAATCCTACACCTCTCGATGAGAGGAATCTAATAAAAATATTATTAGCCATGAATAAGATGACCCACATGAATTTTTGCCCTGGTTGCCAATTTTAACACTCCCTCTCAACCATGGAGAACTTCATCTGCAATCTGTCTATCGGTCGTTACTATTCATCCATCAAATGCACTGCCTTGTACAGCCTGACCCTTGCCCTACTCTACTCTATTTTTCCTGTTCTGCTTTGTCTTGTTCTGCCCTGCACTGATCTGTACTGTTTTGTTCTGTTCTACTCTACTCTTGCATTGTTCTGTTCTACTCTGCTTTTGTCCGAATTATGAAGAAGAAGAAATGATCGAGGATGTATCATACTGACTCAAAGTTAGTCTCAGAGTATGTACCACTGGTCCCAGACCAATCTCAACCAACCCAAAGTCAGCGTCATAGTGAGTACAACTCCAATGGTCCCAGACCAATATCATCCTCCACTGACTAAAAGTCAGTCTCAGAGTATGTACCACTGATCCCAGACCAGTCTCAACCGACCCGAAGTCAGCGTCATAGTATGGTACAACTCCTACCACTGGTCCCAGACCAGTATCATTGATCCCAAATCAATGGAGGTCATCCTAGCGTAGGGATTACGGTAGATACAACGATGCGTCCATCGGTACTACTATGTTCCCTACCTTCATTTCCCTGCTCATTGATCAGATGAGAGGTACTTCCCATGAGTCCCAGACTGCATGGGTAGGATGCCTCGACAGGAGAACTAATCAATCCTGTCCTCACAGGAGAACACATCAACCCTGCTACAACTGCCATGGAGAACACATCCATCCAAGCCTCACAGGAGAACATATCAATCCTGCTACAATTGCCATGGAGAACACATCAATCCAGGCTGCCATGGAGAATACATCAATCCAGGCCTCACAGGAGAACAAATCATCCTGCTACACAGGAGAGCGAATCATCCTGTTCCACAAGAGAGCGAATCATCTTGTCCCACAAGAGAGCAAATCATCTTGTTCCAGTGTGCACCACCAGGGGAGGGTGAGTCACCCTGTGGTCATATGTTGCTCCAGTAGGAACCACAAGCCCTCATAGCTCCCAGAGCTCAATGTATGCAACATGCAGGACCCTTGTACAAGGGTTTCTTGCCGACTCTAAGTCGTTTGGGAAAATCACAGATTAGATCTTTCCTCGGGGCTTTGACAAGGTGTATCAACCTGTACATCATCTTAATGTGATGGAGCTTCCTTGCTCATCAACTTACCATATCCCAGATGATGTCTATCTGCTGGAGCAATTGACGAATATGGGATTCCTGAATAATCAAATCCCACCTCTGGTTGTTACAGAGAATCACAGTGGTATCCAATGTAAATCCAAACAGCTCACTGGAGAGCTTTCGCAACCAGACTGCCTCACACGAGGTTATGCTGGCAACAATATATCCTGCTTCGGCGGTGCTCAAAGCCACCGACTTCTACTTCCTGCTCATCCAGGATATCGAAGAGGATCCCAAGGAGAAACAGTACCCGGAAGTGCTCTTACGGTCCACCACACTTCCTACCCAATCAACATCAGTATATCCAAGTAGTCTCACATCTCCAGCAGTGTATCTTAATCCATGAGAGATTGTGTCCTGAAGACATCTCAGAAGATTCCTGGCATCAATCTAGCGAGGCTCAACTAAATATGAGCTCACAATGCTAACTGCAAAACATATGTTCGGACGGAGGTTCACCAAGAACATTAATGCGAATGAGTTTTTGAAACTCAAAGGCATTTCCCAAGTCTGGTCCGGCATCACTACCATATAACTTCTAAAAGTTAAGATCCTTGAGGTAGTCACAGGCTTGCAGTCCATCATACCGAATCTTTCCAATATATTTACCACATATTTTCCTTGAGATAGGAAAATTTCCCTTGGCTTCTGCCACACTTCAAGTCCTTGGTCCTTCATTTCAAATTCAGAAGCCATCTCCCTCTTACATTTGTGAATGAGAGGGTTTGCACCTGTTAGAAAGAGGTCATCCACATACAACACCAGTATGAGAGGCTTGTCATCTTCAACCTTAAAGTAAAGGTTAGGATCAGCTTCACTCCTAGTGAATCCCAGCTTCATCAAGTAGCTATTGATCCTCTCATACCATGCTCGGGGTGCTTGCTTCAGCCCATAGAGAGCTTTCTTCAACCTGCATACATGAGATTTTCGATTATAAATCTCAAATCCTTCGGGTTGCTCCACGTAGACCTATTCTTTGATCGAGCCATGCAAGAACGCAGTCTTGACATCCATCTGATGTAGGTTCCATGCTTGTGAAGCGGCAAGGGCTATGATCAAGCGGATGGTCGTATATCTGGCAACAGGTGCAAATATCTCATCATAGTCTATACCTTCCTTTTGGGAGAAACCTCAAGCAGCAAAACGAGCCTTATACTTTTCCGTGCTTCCATCTGCTGCATGCTTTATCTTGTAAAGCCATTTGGAAGTAACAACAGTCTTGTCCTAGGGTTTGGGAACTACTTCCCAAAGATCATTCTTTATGATAGACTCATATTCTTCGGTCATAGCATCCTTCCATACTTGATGCTTGACGGCATCTGAGAATGACGAAGGCTCATTTTGTATGATCGTGCTCATGATGGTCAGGTATCCTTGATACCTATTAGATTTCTTACTTTCATGAAAGGTTCCTCGGGGTGCAGCATGTCCTTCAGCATCATCAAGTAACCCCTTAAGCCATGAAGGCCTCTTCCTAGAAGAGGAAGGCTCATATGGAGGAGGATAAATTGGATCCATGGGTTCTTCTACATCAGGCACTGATTCATCATCCTTTTCTTTCGGTTCCCTGGTGTCGGCTTCTTGAGAGCTCCTCAAAGTTGGAAGATTGATCACCTTGCTAAGAGCCATATCTTCGTCAAAGGTGACATCATGACTAATTATGACTTCCCTTTGACCGGCTACATAGATTCTATAGCCTTTAGTATTTTCACCATAGCCCACGAAAATTCCCTTCTTTCCAGATGCTCCCAATTTATTTCTTTTCTCTTTCGGCACATGAAAGTATACAGGGCTTCCAAAAATTTTAAAATGAGAAACATCAGGTTTCTTACCGGTGAATTTTTCTTCAGGAGTCTTGGAACCCAATGCTTGATGAGGGCATCGATTTTGTACATATACGGCAGTTTTTGTAGCTTTAGCCCATAGAATCTTTGGAAGTCTTTGATCATGTAGCATGGCCCGGACAGCTTCCATCATCGTGTGGTTCTTCCTTCCCACCACACCATTCTGCTCAGGAGTATGTGGTGTAGTAGTCTCCCTCTTAATGCCAACCTCAGGTATGCTTGAGTAAACCAATTGTAATATATCGGAGGTCTTGCTTTGGCTTGAGGGGAATGGTCCCCTTTTGAGCTTTCCTTTGGCACATCCTGGACATACACCTTCTTTCTCTACTTGGAATTCGGGCATCCCTATTACCATCTATCTTACATCGGGTAGAGCTTTATAATGAAGGTGGGCAAACATCCGATGCCAAAGTTCGTACTAAAGAGTTGTGTCACAAGACATGACACCTAGCGGACTTCCATCGACCTGATATAATGAATCAACACTAAACCCAAGAGTAAAGTCATCTTTAACATTATTTTTCCATATACATACCTTGCCATTGCTGAAGGTTACCTTGTAGCGTCTGTGTTCCATTGCCAAGATGGACACTAGGTTCCTTTCGAGCTCAGGTGCATTTAATACATCCTAGAATTTCTAGCCTTCTTGAATGCTTCTCCTCTTCCTTGATTCCCAGCTCTCCTCTTACCTTTGCTATTGAATTTGTCATTCGTTTGATTGCCATCAAAGGGATTTCGAGTTGCACCACTACATATTGTACCATGCTTCTCTAATCATGATTATCATCATGCTGCCCATGTCCATGATTTTATCCATCATAATGTTGCGCAAACTAGTGTGCATCATCATCATGCTATCCTATATGTCCATGATCTCATGTTGCCCTTTATGTCCATGATCTCATTCATCATGATGCTCATGATCTCATACATAGTGACTTGCTTTATCGCAAATGTAACATCGTCATTTTCTTCTAGCCTTAGGTCCAGCCTTTCCTTTTGATTTAGTCCCGGAATTATTTCTTTTCTTTGCATGAGAAGAAAAGGCAACAGGAGGACCTTTAGGCATGGGCATTTCTTGCACTTCTTCCCTTGTTTCTTCTTGAATGCATCTAGCCATTAATTCCTCGAAACTAGGAATTACATTATTGTTCAGAAGAGTAGTCCTGAACACATACCATTCAGATGGTAATCCTACGAGAGTTGTGAGTGCCATTTCTCTTTCAATAATGGTTTCCCCAATAGATAGGAGATCGTTCTTGATCTCAATGATTCTTAAGAAGTATGCTTGCATACTTTCATCTTTACCCTTCTTGATTTCCCTCAGCTTATTTCTAAGAAACAAAACTTGATTTGCATCATTAACTTTAAATAAACTCACCAGTCTATCGTAGATTTCCTTGGAGGTGTCCAGTTCAGAGATGTAGGCCACGAAGTGCTTGTCGATAGAGTCCCGGATGATCTTCTATTGTTTTGACTTCTCCATTTTTTCATTTGTTCCAGGCAGCAGCGGATGCATTTGATGGAGGCTCAACAATATTGCCTCTCACATGATCCAACACTCCTTGATTCTCAAGGGTTAGATCGATAGACATCTTCCATTTTTGATAGTCAGCTTTCTCACGGAGCTTGTCTTCAGCAGGAAAGAGTGTTGAGGACCCCATAGTTCTTTTAGGATAGCCTTGCCAATATTCTCTTCGATGATTGCTCTTGCTCTTGCTCGGGCTTTGTCTTCACCTCAGCTCTGATACCATGTTAAGTTATGGTATGTTCTATGCTTATAACAGTTTACTTCTTTTTCTTATTATATTCCACCGATTAGCAATCACATGTACATAAAGTAAAGTGCAGATAGAACATTAAACGATCGACAGAAAACAAGCCAAGACAAGAGACACAAGATGTGGCGGCTAGCCAGGGACAAACCCCACAATGTGTGGGGAAACCCTTTGATCAAATCTTCTTTTATCTTCAATAATTCAGCAGAGAGAAATAGTACAATAAATCTGATTCATATCAGCAGTAGCAAACCCTAGATCAGTAGCATCAGCATTAGTGGCTTCATTATCAAACTAGGGTAGACCATATCTCACAAACCGACAGTCGGATTGACTTCATTCCACCACCAAAAGTTTCGGCTTCCAGAGGAGGTTCAGATGAACCTACAGCGTAGTTCAGATGAGGAGATCTTCTAGGCCACGCAATTCAATCTTTGCTTCTGCAGTTGCAGCTTCAGTATCAGCAGTTTCCGGCTTCAAACTAGGGCAGTCGATATCTTGCAAACCGTTCGTCGGATTGACTTCATTCCACCACCAAAAGTTGCGGCTTTCAAAGGAGGTTCAGATGAACCTATAGTGTAGTTCCAAAGAGGAGATATTCTAGGCCACGCAAGTCAATCTTTACTTCTGTAGTTGCAGCTTCAAATTCAACAGCTTCCGGCTTCACATGTGTGAGAGAGAGAGACCCATTTCAACGCAGTAGAGAAGAGACTCATATCTGCGCAGTAGAGAGAGAGAGAGATGTGATGAGATGAGTGAGTCTAAATGAGGAAAAGTCCTCTTATATTTATACACAACGTTGGTGGGTGAATAGATGCGACTGTTGGGCTTCTGAGCCTACATGAGTTGTAGGTCGGCTTGATAATAATTCCATAATCAAAATAAATTCATATCTCCATGAATACTTATCGGAATTGGATGATCTTTATATCAATCCTACACCTCTCGATGAGAGGAATCTAAAAAAAAATATTATTAGCCATGAATAAGATGACCCACATGAAGTTTTTCCCTGGTTGCCAATTTTAACAAATTCAAACATGGTAGAAACCACTTGATTATCGGTTAATGATATGAACTGTTAACAAGTGCGAGAGAAACCACCAATAATGAAAATGGTTTTCAAGGTACTTCCAGTACAATCTATGAAGTGTGAATAAGTGATCTGAAGTCGAACACTCATAGAATCATTCGATTGAAGGCCAATGATGAGAACCTATCATCGAAGGTGAGCAACCCTCAATTAAGGCATGCAAGTCTCAAGGTACTCAAGTTTTATAGATCAACTTCCTAGATAATGAGCTGAAGTCGATAGGAAGTGACCCGTCGTAAGAAATCCTACGACACGAAACAAAATGTCAAGTTTTGAAAATAGTTTGCAAGGACTGAGTCAAGGATGGCTGATGCAATTGAAGGCTAGAATTTGCAAAGGAACTTGAACTGAGGTTGAACTTGGCTTGAACACATAATGACATGACAATTGACATGGAATAATTTGACTTACCAATAATACCAAAAACCATGAAGACTTTGAATGAAATTTGACTAATTGTAAGACAAATGGATTTCCCAACTCGGACATGAATGTGATGGAGTGTCATGTTCAAGAGCGACATGCTACCCTTAGAAATGAAAATGTAAAATGACACCTTTTCCCAATTTCCCTCCGCCATACTAGCAAGTACCCCTTTGTTTTTTACAAGCTTGAGGAGGATAACATATGCTTGGACTATAATCTCATCCTTCAGATGAGTCCATTGAACTAATTTTTAATGAACCCTAAGAAGGAATGGTTCGGTCCCATTATGCTTAACGGGTCCTATACTGTTTAGTTTTTACAAGTCCAGTAAAGGAGTAACTCAATGTCATTTTCTTTTAAAGAGTTTGTAAAAGACACAAAAAGCAAACTCACTCAGTTCTTTTACCATAAAATTTTAACAAGCCCAGAGAAAGTAAAGCTTGGCATTTTTCAATTTTAGAGAGTCAAAAGAAAAACGCAAGTAGACTCCATCAGTTTTTTTATTAATTTTTAGTCCCTTGAGTCCGAAAAAGGATAAAATAATACAAGAGAGAACTCTATTGACCATGTTCTGTCAACGTATACCCTTTTCATAAATAGTCCTAACTTAGTCCATAAAAGGGGTAAACTTATATTGAGTGGATAGTTGTTCATTTACTTTTACGAGTTCAAACAAGCAAGTACTCGGCAATCTTTTCATTTTTAAAAAAGTCTGAAAAGTTTTTAAAAGAGGACTCTATGATTTTCGTTTTTCATAATTTTTTAAGAGCATGAAAAGTGATAAAAGTTTGCTAAATAGTCAAAATGATTTATCCTCACTTTGTAACCTATGTTACATATTTAAACTCAATAAATTGTTATAACTGCTCAAAAATATAAGATGTTCCCTCCTAAAATGTTTTAAATATAAAATAATATTTTTTTAGCTTAAAAACCCTATAAAAGTGGGAAAAGTAAATTATTTTTCACCATTTGCATTTTTACCATTTGAGAGCAGAGAGAGGAGTTTTTACCACCAGACTTCCAAGATTTATTCCGAGCTAATCGATGGACTAAATCGCAAACTACTTCTTCCAGGTAGAAGATTTCTCTTTAACTTAGCTTTTCATCTGTTTGAATTTCCATTTTGAGCTTTCAGTTAATTTTTTGGGGCAAGGTTATGTCAAAAAATATGCCCTCAGCCTTGCACTGATTTCCTTCAGTCGAGCCAGCGCAGGCGAGTAAAATTTTACCTATGGAAAATCGTGGCCTATATGTATTTTTCTGGAAAAATTTGTGCAGCTGCGCCCTGTCTGCAAAATGGCGGCAACACAGGCAGTGAGGGTTTATTTTTTTGAAAGATTCGGGCCCCAAAAAGCATGAGATTGTTTTAGAAAATGATTCTAACCTTTTTAAAATGGTCATTTCAGGCTAATTGATTGTTCAAAATGGAGTGGAGATAAGAGAGCATGAAGTTAATGATTTGGTAGCTTTGGAAGATCTAGCTACCATGCAAGCTCTAAGAACTTTTGGCCTCCTGGAACATTGGCTCATTCCTGGGATGAAAGCTTAGGTAGATCTGATGACATGGCTGGTAAGAACCTAAAATGGCTAGGAACAATGTTTTGTGATCGGAGATCATCGCATTACCATTGATACTGATGAGATCTATTTCTTGACTAGGTTGTGTTTTCATGGATAGCGATACTACTGATGGCTATCTACGACACTTTTGCAGGGTTGCACCACCCAAGGATGGTAGAATTGATATTCAAACCATCAATTTCTTGCCCTTGAGGATCATTACTTTCATTGTTAGCAAGTTGTGTGGCAACACTGCCCATCATTTAGCCACACGGGCACAGATGTAGACTGTTGTGGAATGTTAGGAATCCACGATGTTCAACTGGTGTGAGGCAGTGGTGGTAAACATGAAGGGGAAGCTGACTAGATGCAAGAATGGGAAACTGAAAAATTTTGGTTATGGCACCATTCTTATTGCTTTCTTCCTAGAGAGGATTCCTCTTCTCCAGCCATAGCAGATTCTAGCAGATGAGGGGGAGCCTAGAATTCCGTGCATGATGTGGTGGGCTGCATTGATGGCATGTCATGGAGGTGATGGACCAATAGTGAGGTATAATCTTGATTTTTTTTTCTGTTAGGCTAGGAGATTTTTTCGGTTAAGGACTTCCCATATGCCAAGATGGATTACAGAGGTGATCTTGATATCCCACTTCCAGCCGAAACTCGGTGGGGTGATCTAGGTGAGAAGTTTTCATTTTGAAATTTTGAAATTTTTTGAATTTGATATGTGTTTCTGTCTTCAAACAATAATTATCCGAAATTCATGTGCAGATGTGGGCCCAAACAAAACAACAAGGTTGAGACAATTTGACAGACGAGGTGAGCACGCTATAGTAGTTGTGACAGCTAACCCGTAGGCAGTAGAGATTCTAATAGAGATGGAACATAACCTACAGAGGTTGACTTTGGATATTCCAGAGACTGGGATGGATGAAATTCCTCTTCGATATCAGAGACATGCAGTTGGGGTTCCAGGTCCATTTAGATGATTAATGCATCGAGTTTCTCGTGCTGTCATTTTATACCATGAGCATCATCATGCTTAGTTGTTCTAGTTTCTAGGACCACATTTTTCATTTTTGGTGTCGTTATATTCAGAAAATAAAAGGCCACAAGGCCTTATGTCCTCAGATGACATATTTTGTAGACACACCTTTATAAAAACTCTATTTTAATGAAAAAATACTACTTTTTCCTACAATTCATCTTGATCAATGTATGAATGAATATTGTTTTTAATTTACAAATGTCACAAATGTCTATTTAACACATGATTCACCACACTTCAAGTCCTTGGTCCTTAATTTCAAATTCAGAAGCCATCTCCCTCTTACATTTGTGAATGAGAGGGTTTGCACCTGTTAGAAAGAGGTCATCCACATGCAACACCAGTATGAGAGGCTTGTCATCTTCAACCTTAAAGTAAAGGTTAAGATCAGCTTCACTCCTAGTGAATCCCAATTTCATCAAGTAGCTATCGATCCTCTCATACCATGCTCGGGGTGCTTGCTTCAGCCCATAGAGAGCCTTCTTCAACCTGCATACATGAGATTTTCAATCATAAATCTCAAATCCTTCAGGTTGCTCCACATAGAGCTCTTCTTTGATAGAACAATGGAAGAACGCGGTCTTAACATCCATTTGATGTAGGTTCCATCCTTGTGAAGCCACAAGGGCTATGATCAAGCGGATGGTCGTATATCTGGTAACAGATGCAAATATCATAGTCTATACCTCCCTTCTGGGATAAACCACGAGCAACAAAATGAACCTTATACTTTTCCATACTTCCATTTGCTGCATTCTTTATCTTTTAAAGCCATTTTGAAGTAACAATTGTCTTGTCTAGGGTCTGGGAACTACTTCCCAGACATCATTCTCCATAATAGACTCATATTCTATGGTCATAGCATCCTTCTATAGTTAATGCTTGATGACATCTGAGAATGATGAAGGTTAATTTTGTATGATCGTGCTCATGATGGTCAGGTATCCCTGATACTTGTTAAGTTTCTTACTTTGATGGAAGGTTCCTCAGGGTGCAGCATGTCCTTCGGCATCATCAAGTATCCCCCTAAGCCATGAAGGCCTCTTCCTAGAAGAGGAAGGCTCATGTGGATGAGGATAAATCGGATCCATGGGTTCTTCTACATCAGGCATTGATTCATCATCCTTTTCTTTTCGGTTCCCTGGTGTCGGCTTCTTGAGAGCTACTCAAAGTCAGCAGATTGTCCACCTTGCTGAGAGCCATATCTTTGTCAAAGGTGACATCATGACTAATCACGACTTCCCTTTGACTGGTGGTGAACATTTCTTCAGGAGTTTAGGAACCCAATGCTTGATGAGGGCATCGATTTTGTACATATACGGCGTTGATTGTAGTTTCAGCCCATAGAAACTTTGGAAGTCTTTGATCATGTAGCATGGCCTGGACAGCTTCCATCATCGTGTGGTCCTCCCTTCCCACCACACCATTTTGCTCAGGAGTATGTGGTGTAGTAGTCTCCCTCTTAATGACAACCTCAGGTATGCCTGAGTAAACCAATTGTAATATATCGAAGGTCTTGCTTTGGCTTGAGGGGAATGGTCCCCTTTTGAGCTTTCCTTTGGCACATCCCAGACATACACCTTCTTTCTCTACTTGGAATTCGGGCATCCTTGTTACCATCTGTCTTACACCGAGTATAGCTTTATAATGAAGGGGGGAAAACCTCTAATGCCAAAGCTTAGACTGAAGAGATGTGTCATAATACATGACATCTAGCAGACTTCCATCGACCTGATATAATGAATCGACACTAAACCCAAGAGTAAAGGCATCTTTAACATTATTTTTCCATATACGTACCTTGCCATCGCTGAAGGTTACCTTATAGCCTTTGTCTTCCATTTCCGAGATGGATACCAGGTTCTTTTTGAGATCAGGTACATATAATACATCTTGTAAGTGAATCGTATTACCTTGATTCAGTTTAAGAGAAACATTGCCTACACCTTTCACTGGGTATTTCATGTCATCTCCAAGGACAATTTCTAGGTTCGTTTCTTTCTCTACCAGATTATAGAGTACTTCTTTGTAACCAGTGAAATGTCTTGAGGCACCACTATCAATGAGCCAAATTCCCATTGATTCTGAAGGAGCGGAGGTAGATAGAGCAGCTGGTAGATAATATTCAGCCTGCTTATCGTCAACAATGTTAGATTCATACCTGGAATTTCTAGCCTTCTTGATGTTGCCCTCTTCCTTGATTTCCCGCATTCCTTTTTCCTTTGGTGTTGAATTTTCCATTCCTTCGATTACCATGAGAGGGATTTTGATCATCGTCACAGTGAGAGTCCTTTCTATCAGGGCATTCCCTTGCATAGTGACCTGCTTTATTGCAAATGAAACATCGTCCTTTTGTTCCACCCTTAAATCCAGCCTTCCTTTTCGATTTAGACCCAAAATTATTTCTTTTCTTATCATGAGAAGAAAAAGCAGCAGGAGGACCTTTAGGCAAGGGCATTTCTTGCTCTTCTACCCTTGTTTGTTCTTGAATGCATCTAGCCATCAATTCTTCGAAACTAGGAATTACATTATTGTTCAGAAGAGTAGTCCTGAACACATACCATTCAGATGGTAATCCTCCGAGAGTTGTGAGTGCCATTTCTCTGTCAGTAATGGTTTCCCCAATAGATAGGAGATCGTTCTTGATCTCAGTGATTCTTAAGAAGTATGCTTGCATACTTTCATCTTTACCCTTCTTGATTTTCCTCAACTTATTTCTAAGAAACAAAACTTGATTTGCATCATTAACTTTAAATAAACTCACCAGTCTGTCGTAGATTTCCTTGGAGGTGTCTAGATCAGAGATGTAAGCCACCAAGTGCTTGTCGATAGAGTCCCGGATGATATTCTTTGTTTTGACTTCTCCATTTTTCCATTTGTTCCAGGCAGCAGCAGATGCATTTGATGAAGGCTCAACAATATTGCCTCTTACATGGTCCAGCACTCCTTGATCTTCAAGGGTTAGATTGATAGACATCTTCCATCCGTGATAGTCAGCTTTCTCATGGAGCTTGTCTTCGGCAGGAAAGAGTGTTGAGGACCCCATAGTTCTTTTAGGATAGCCTTGTCAATCTTCTCTTCAATGATTGCTCTTGCTCTTGCTTGGGCTTTGTCTTCTCCTCACCTCTGATACCATGTTAAGTTATGGTATGTTCTATGCTTATAACAGTTTACTTTTTTTTCTTATTATATTCCACCGATTAGCAATCATATGTACATAAAGTAAAGTGCAGATAGAAAATTAAACGATCGACAGAAAACAAGCCAAGACAAGAGACACAAGATGTGGCGGCTAGCCAGGGACAAACCCCACAATGTGTGGGGAAACCCTTTGATCAAATATTCTTTTATCTTCAGTAATTCAGCAGAGAGAAATAGTACAATAAATCTGATTCATATCAGCAGTAGCAAACCGTAGATCAGTAGCATCAGCATTAGCGGCTCCATTATCAAACTAGGGCAGACCATATCTCACAAACCAACAGTCGGATTGACTTCATTCCACCACCAAAAGTTTCGGCTTCCAGAGGACGTTCAGATGAACCTACAACGCAGTTCAGATGAGGAGATCTTCTAGGCCAGGCAAGTCAATCTTTACTTCTGTAGTTGTAGCTTCAAATTCAACTGCTTCCGGCTTCACATGTGTGAGAGAGAGAGACCCATTTCAGCGGAGTAGAGAAGAGACTCATATCTGCGCAGTAGAGAGAGAGAGATGTGATGAGATGAGTGAGTCCAAATGAGGAAAAGTCCTCTTATATTTATACACAACGTTGGTGGGTGAATAGATGCGACTGTTGGGCTTTTGAGCCTACATGAGTTGTAGGCCAGCTTGATAATAATTCCATAATCAAAAATAAATTCATATCTCCATGAATACTTATCGAAATCGGATGATCTTTATATCAATCCTACACCTATCGACGAGAGGAATCTAATAAAAATATTATTAGCCATGAATAAGATGACCCACATGAAGTTTTTCCCTAGTTGCCAATTTTAACACTTCATCGGTTAAAAAGTCCTTGTTTTAATATGTTGATAAGTTGGAAAAGGACTAGATTGCCTAATAAGCCAACTCAAAAGGGCTATGAGGTGTCTCACTACCATATACAACTATTTCTAACTCTGAAAGGTACTTTCCACGGATCTCCTGATTCGAAAGTACTTGATGTAATCATGTTAATTTGGGAATCATTATGAAGGAAATTGGGTGGAGGGAATGAAAAAGTTCCCATCATAGATGAGTCTTTGAGAAGACCAACACCAACTTCTTCATATGGACTCGTTGATTTTCCAACAAAAGGCACACTACAAGTGGAATTAGGGTCTGAGGTATAGTAGGATAATTGGTATACCTTCACAATTATTCCTTTGTGAAGAAACATGATCATCCTAAAATATGATGAGACTACTGCCGACATGGCATAAGTCCAGCTACGACCAAGAAAAATGTTATAGTCAAGTTTAGCATCAACAACTCAACATCTATTCAAACTATTTTACCCTCTAATTCAGTTGGTAAATCATTTGAAAGACCATAAGGACAAAAACCTCTTCCATCAAAGGCTTTGAAGGTTATGGGAGATTGATTGATTGTTGGAGAACCTAAAGCTTTCCAATAGGAAATAGACATAATACATGTCGATGCTCCTTCATCAATCACTGTTCGAAAAACTCGTCAAGTTTTGACATGAATTGGTACCTGAAAAGCCAATTGGTGTGGGAGACGCAGGACATGATTTTTGAGATAAAAAACAATCAAATTAGATTCATGAGGATCTATGACTCCAATGGCTAAAAATAATAACCTCCTTTATCCTGGAAAAGTCTGCAGCACTTCAGGAGCTAACATTACCGAAGGTGACATAGCCAAATCTTCGACGATGTTATACTTTTGAGAAGCCCTAGCATGAAGGTTAATGGCTGAATTTCGAAGCATACATTTAGGAGTGGATGAATTATCATATGAGGGATTTTTTTTCAATATGTAATGGTTCAGAAGAAGGAGGAGTAGATGTGGAAGTTTGACCAGCTGGACCGGAGTCATCTCCATCTTCAATATGACTCTTTGATGTGTAATCTTTAGATCTCGTTGCTACCATAACTTCGGAAGACATCATCATGATATTCGTCGATGCGGATGAGGTGGATTGGTCATGAGAAACCATTTTTCCATCTTGGGGAGGAAAGGGGCCCTTCATAACAACAAGAGTGGATTAAACTTTGACAAATTTAGAAACTTTGGCACGATGTGGGCACTCCTTGGTGTAATGATCTTCATTAAAAATTAGGCAAGGATAACATGGCTTCTTCTTTTCATCAGATGGTTCGTTCTTGTTTGATTTATCCTTAGACCAAGTGTCTTGTTTAGCTTTCCCTTTTCCCTTTTTCTTATTTCTGGATTGCTTACCTTTGCAGGTAGATGATTCTATGGCATTAATGTTCAAAGTAATTTCAGGAGAGGGATCTTCTTCAAGTGAATCAGATAGAGCTGAAATCTGAGTTTTCTTAGAATTTTTCTTTTTACTCTTAGATTTTTGGTTCACAAAACTAATCATGCCATTAGGGGCATGTGATCCTATAAGGGCTATATTAGTTTGACCAGGGTGGGGTAAATCTAGGATCTTTTCATACAAAGTACCAGAATGAGTATAAACAATATCAAGGTATTGAGTACAAGAAATTACTTTATCCTCAGTTACAACAACTCCTTTGCCAACATCTTCATTTATTATTGGTAAAAGAGATTTTATGAACCATTCGGCCAAAATCTAGTCTGGAATGTAAACTTTAACCAGGCGACGTCTTCGTCTCCATTTATGAATGTGATTTGAGACATGGGTAGATGTTGACAATTTTAAAGAGGTCAAAAGTTCAGTTACATTATCATATCGAATGGACAACTAGAAATGTGTCAAAAAAATTGTAGCAAGGGCGTTAAATGTACTAAAGGAAGATGGTGGAAATTCTACATGCCATTTGGCTACCGAACCAGTTAAAGTTCGTTGAAAAAATTGTAATCTATAGAATCATCGATTAATGAGTTTGAGGCGCACCAAAGATGATAGGTCATAGCATGGTTTGATGGGTCTAGGCCCAACTTACCTTCGAAGTTAGGGATGTCATCGGGAAACTTAGTAGAAATAAGTAGCCAAAACAGTAAATAAATAAGAGGATCATTAGTTAACCAAGAGAGGTTAGGAAAATCCAAAGTTGCAAAGATAGGCAACTGGTGGTTAGGATCCTGACATGGATACTGATAACCCTAAGGGACAAGTCCTATAGCTGGAGGAGGATACCCAAGATATCCTAGAATAGCCTGAGTAGTTGGAATCTACATACCTCCTGGACATCCAGGATGAGCCACCCGGTATTGTAGTTACATAGGTACTTGAAATGTATGACCTGGGTATGGTTGATTCTAAAAGGGAAGACTCTAACCCATTTTACCTTGAATGAACTATCCTTGAAAGGGTTGATTTTTCAAAGGTTGACCTTGGAGAAATTGAGTTCGAAAAGGTGGACCTTGAACAAACTGACTCTGGGGTTGACCTTGGAAGGGTTGCCCTTGAAACGACACTTGCATATATGGGACATTAGGTTGTACGACAAGTATTTTGGGAATGGAAGGAATTGCAGGAATAGATTTAACACCAGATACCTGAGGGATAGACTAAACAAGGGGTTGCACCATTACCTGTGACGTAAGTGGGGCAATTACTTGTGATACTCCTGGAATGGGAGTTTTAGGTGACCCTAAACCTAGATTCTGAACAGTCGTTGGTATAGCAGACTAAACCAAGGTTTGAGGAGTACTCGGGATAGGATGTTAGATGTTGGGTGTGAAGCATGATTATCTTCTGTATTCAAAGGTATCGCCGCATTGGACCCCAGTTCTCCGTAAAATATTCGTTGCAGGGGGGGTCCACGGGGGGCGCTGCGACATTTGGGAGGCCCCCCCTGGTGAGGGGATCGGGGGCAGCGCCCTCGAAGCTAAGAATAGATGTAAAATTGCCTTGTAAAATGTTGTAATTTCATAGTCAACCTGGGCCATTCATTAGGCAGAGATCTGATGGTAGAAGTTATGTTTAATTTAGGGTTTTTTCCCTAGAAGGAAACCCCTCCCTATATATGAGGGAATGGTATTGCGTCTATGTATATCTATATTTTGAGTGAGGAAGAGAGAGGATTGAGAGCATAGACGGAATTACAGTGGATCTGATGTAGGTTGTATCTCTTCAGTTTGCTAGATAATATAAAAAGAATGACTGGGTGTTTCTCCGTGGATGTAGCCCAAACTGGGTGAACGACGTATATCTATGTCTCTCTTGTTTAATGCGTTTTCCATGTTCATATTTTTGCAATATTTTATGTGTTCCATTGCTCTATAATATATAATTCTCTAACAATTGGTATCAGAGTCAAAGGTCTTTTTTGGCTGATAAACTCGCTAGAGAGAAGGGTTCCTGGTTCGAGTGGGAGCAATGGCGGAAGATGATAGGTTTAGTGTCGAAAAAATTAATGGCCAAAACTACCAATTGTGGAAGATGCAGATGGAAGATTATTTGTACCAGAGAGATTTGTACCAACCATTGAGTGGAAAGAAAATAAGCCAACGAGTATGACAGACACAAAATGGGATATTCTCGACAGAAAAGCACTTGGAACAATACAGTTGTGCCTAGCGGTGTCGGTAGCGTTTAATATTTCAAAGGAAACAACAACAGAGGGTATAATGTTGACATTGGACAAACTATATGAAAATCCCTCAGCCTCAAATAAGGTATCTCTTATGAAGCGTTCATTTAATATGAAGATGTCAGAAGGTTGATCTGTTGCTGATCATTTAAATGAATTTAATACAGTTACCAGTCAGTTAAGTTCTGTAGGGGTAACTTTTGATGATGATGTTAGGGCTCTTTTATTTCTGTGCTCATTGCTAGAAAGTTGGAATGGTTTAGTTATGGCCATTACTAACTCTATCTCTGGATCTAGTACTTTAAAGTCTGATGATGTTTTCGGTGAAATCCTTAGCGAGGAAATGCAATGGAAAATCTCTGGTGAGACATCAGGTAATGCTTTGACTGCAGAGACTAGGGGAAGAAAAATGGAAAGAGGAAAGAGCTCTGGATATCGCAATAAGTCAAGAAAAGGCAGATCCAAGTCCAGATTAGGGATAGTGTGCTGGAAATGTGGAAAGAAAGGACACCTAAAGAAAGACTGCAAGTCTTGAAAGGGAAAAGAAGGAGATGCGCAGTAAGAAACTAATCATGAAGCGAATGTAACAGGTGATGTGTTGCAAGATGCTTTGATTCTTTCATTAGAAAATATTATTGATTCCTGGGTGGTAGATTCAAGGGCCTCATTCCACACCACACCTGATAGACAACATTTTTATGATTATGTTCAAGGATATTTTGGACAGGTTCGATTGGGTGATGATAAACCCTGTAAAATCATTGGAATGGGTACAGTTTTCATAAAACAACAAAAAGGAAATTAGTGGCTATTGAAGGAGGTAAGGCATGTTCTAGATCTAAAGAAAAATCTGATTTCAACAAGGCAGTTGGGAGGTGAAGGTTGTGTAACTACTTTCACAGATAAAACCTAGAAGGTCACTAAAGGATCCCTGGTAATAGCGAAAGGAGGAAAGGTTGGTACATTGTATTTATGCAATGGTATTTCTAATTCTGTTAATGCATTAACCTACAGGAGAAGATACATCATTGTGGCATCATAGGCTCAGGCACATGAGTGAGAAGGGGATGCAGATTCTTCACTCAAGAAATTTTTTTCCAGGTTTGAAGCATGTTGATTTAAAATTATGTGAGAATTGTGTTTATGGAAAGCAGAACAGAGTCAGATTCCTTAGAGTTGGGAAAGAAAATAAGAGTGAGAAATTACAGCTTGTGCATACAGATGTATGGGGACCTGCTCAAGTATCATCTCTTGGTGGATCTCATTATTATGTTACTTTTATTAATGATGCAACTAGAAAAACCTGGTTATTGTATTCGAAATAAATATGATGTATTTGATATTTTCAAGAAATGGAAAGCTTTGGTTGAAAATGAGACAGGAAAAAGGTTGAAGTGTCTCAGATCAGACAATGGAGGTGAATATTCCAGCAAAGAGTTTGATAGGTACTATTCAGAGAATGGAATTCGTAGAGAGAAGACATTTCCAAGAACACCACAAGAAAATGGTGTGTCAGAAAGGATGAACGTGACAATGATGGAGCATGCAAGGTGCATGAGATTGCATGCAGGATTTCCTTTACAATTTTGGGCAGATGCCGTATATACTGTTGTTTATCTAATAAACAGAGGGCCTTCAAGTTCCTTGGATGGTGGTATTCCAGAGGAGGCATGGACAGGTAAAAAGGTAAACTACTCTTTTTTAAAGACTTTTGGTTGTGAAGTCTTTGTCCACATTAATAATGAAAATAGAACAAAGCTTGAGGCAAAATCAAAGAAATGTACCTTTATTGGATATGGTGTTAATGATTTTGGTTATTGCTTTTATGATTATGAAAAACACAAAATCATTAGGAGCAGAGATGTCATATTCAATGAAAAGGTTTTGTATAAGGATCAACTATAGGAGAAGAAACAGGAAAACGAAAACAGAGAATACACAGTGCTTGACGATATCACAGGAAAAGTGATGGTGCCTGAAAATCATAATGATCAATAGCCAGAACAACAACCACAATAGCAACAAGCACTTCAAACACCTAAAAGTGGTGTTAGAAGATCTACCAGGATAAGTAGACCACCTAAATGATACTCTCCTTCATTATATTATGTATTGTTGATTGATTATGTTGAATTAGAATGTTATGAAGAAGCAGTGCAGGTAGAAACCAGGAAGAAATGGGAGCAACCCATGAAAGAAGAGATGGACTCCTTATCACATAACTAGACTTGGGACTTAGTGAGGTTCCCTGCAGGTAAAACAACATTGCAGAATAAATGGGTTTACAAGTTGAAGGAAGAAGATGGGGGTAGAAAAAGGTATAAAGCTAGACTTGTGGTGAAAGGGTTTACACAGAAAAAGGTTATATACTTTGATGAGATATTTTCTCATGTTGTTAGAATGACTTCAATCAGAACTATTTTAAGTCTAGTAGCAGCTGAAGATTTGCATCTTGAGCAGTTAGATGTAAAGACAGCCTTTCTCCATGGGGATTTGGAGGAAGAGATATATATGCAACAACCACAAGGATATGAGGTAAAATGGAAGGAGAAACTAGTGTGCAGGTTGAAGAAGAGCTTGCATGGCTTAAAACAGGCTCCAAGGCAATGGTATCTAAAATTTGGCAAGTTTATGTCTGAACAAGGTTATAATAGATGTCACTTTGATCATTGTGTTTATCTCAAAAGGCAAAATGATGGCAGCTATATTATATTGTTATTGTATGTAGATGACATTCTTATTGTAGGTTCTAACATGCAGGAAATAAATGTGCTCAAAATAAAATTGGCAAACTCATTTGCAATGAAGAATTTGGGTGCTACAAAACAAATCCTTGGTATGAGGATAACTAGAGATAGGAAGAATCACAAATTAACATTGTCTCAAAGTGAGTACATAGAAAAGGTGTTGAAAAAGTTTAATATGTAGAATGCAAAACTAGTTAGTATACCTTTGGCTAATGATTTCAAATTAAGTAAGGAGGAGTGTCCCAAGACTTGGGAAGAAATGGCTCATATGTCTAAAGTTCCATATGCATCAGCAGTTGGAAGCTTAATGTATGTAATGGTCTGCACAAGGCCTGATATTGTACATGTAGTGGGAGTTGTAAGCAGGTACATGAAATGGCAGTGAAGTGGATTCTCAGGTATTTGAGAGGTACCATAACTCAAGCATTATGATTTGGTGGTTCAAACATTGCTCTACAGGGATATGTTGATGCAGATATGTCGGGTGATAGAGATAACAGGAGGAGAAAAACAGGGTATGTGTTTGCTGTAGGTGGAACAGCTATCTGTTAGGTCTCAAAACTGCAAAGTGTTGTTGCACTCTCAACAACAAAAGTAGAGTATGTTGCTGCTACAGTGGCTAGTAAAGAAATGATTTGGTTACAAAGGTTTCTGGATGAATTAGGTAAGAAGCAGAAGTTGGGCAAGTTATACAGTGACAGCCAGAGTGCCATACATATTGCAAAGAACTCTGCATTTCATTCCAAGACTAAACATATATAGCTCAAGTACCATTTCATACAGTCAATGTTTGAAGATGGACAGTTGAAGCTGGAAAAGACACACACTAGCCAGAATCCTGCAAATATGTTAACAAAAGTTGTAACCAGGGAGAAACTGGGAATCTGCTCAATTTAAATTGGTCTTCAGGTATGATGAAGAAGATGAGAAACAACTAGGTCCAAAGTGGAGTCATTGTCTATCAAATGAAGCAGCGGTAGAGTTGCTATAATCAGTATCCAAGTGGGAGATTGTTGGGTGTGGAGCTTGATTATCTTCAATATTCAAAGGTATCACCACATTGGACCCTAGTAGGTAATGGGACAGCAAAGTCGCCCGTAAAATATTCACTGTAGGAGGGTCTGGGGGGGTGGCTATGACCTTTGGGAGCCCAGCGTCCCTGAAGCTAAGAATATATGTAAAATTTCCTTGTAAAATGTTGTAATTTCATAGTCAATCTCAGTCATTCATTAGGCAGAGATCTCATTGTACAAGTTATGTTTAATTTAGGTTTTTCTGCCCTAGAAGGCAACCCCCCGCTATATATGAGGGAATGGTATTGCGTCTATGTATATCTGTATTCTGAGTGATGAAGAGAGAGGAGATTGAGAGCCAAGAGGGAATTACAGTGGATCTGTTGTAGGTTGTATCTCTTCAGTTTGCTGGATAATATAAAAAGTAGGACTGGTTGTTTCTCTGTGGATGTAGCCCAAACTAGGTGAACCACATATATCTGTGTCTCTCTTGTTTAATGTGTTTTCTGTGTTTATATTTCTGCAATATTTTATGTGTTCCATTGCTCTATATTATATAATTCTCTAACATTGGAGTGGTTTTTGGGTAGGTGTCGATGGATTAACCTGGGCAGTTAGTTGGACTTGAAAAGGCATACCTTGAAAAGGTAATTGTTGTGTAGGTTGTCCAATAGGTTGAACAGGTTGATACATGGGCACTTGAGAAGAAATTGGAATTGATTGTTGATTTAATGAAGGGTTCCAGATTGTATTCATTCCAGGGTAAGGCATTCCAATGGCGGGTTGAGTCATAACAGGTTGACCAAAACCGCTTTGAGGCATTTGAGCATATTTTTGATAACTTCCGGCAGGGGGCTGCCCCCTAGCTATACGGTAAGATCCACATAAAGGTTTTCCTCTGGGTGGAGGATACGATGGTTTCCCCCCAGGAGGGTAATAACCACCTGTTGGGTTGATTTGAGGATTATCAACATTACTGGAAATCATATTAATAAATTGTTCATATGTCAGACCTTCATTAGTAGGATTAATTACACTAGTTGACATGTTTGAAGATGAGTTTGTGTAAGAATATCTTGAAAGAGATCCAGCAAGAGAGTGATATCCAGGCGGTAGCAAACCACCATATAATGTTGACTCAGGAGAAGTAGAAAACATAGATGTGTCTAATGAGGTACATCTAGAAGCCATCATAGACTAATCAAAACCTAGTATGGTAGAGTAAGGAGTCGTGTATCATGGAATCCCTTATCCTAAAATGTTCAAGGGTGTGAAATACCAAGGGTTAGGGTGAAGAGATCTAAACAAAAGATCTGAAATATATGATGGTTCACTGGAAGAAACTATTCATTCTTCCTCATCGTCTGAAACAATTTCTTCAATGCTAATGAGACCAGGAGGGAGACTATCAGTAATAATAAGTTTCACACATGGTGAGTGTGGAGGATCTGAAATATACATTGTAGTAGGTGTATAAGACTTAGGTTTAGAAATATTAGAATCAAGTTCATCAATATCTAGTTCAGAAATGGGATTTGTTCAGTTTGAATGGGTTTAGTAAATTGTAAATCATTTCCTCCTGAGCATGATACTAATTTCTGAGTTTGATCTAGTTCAGTTTCTATCACTTCAAGGCCTAAGATAGTAGATGTTTCTAGTTAATTAACTTCAGTTCCTTTTACATCAGTCTATAATAGTAGAAGTTTTAGTTTCTTCTACAGTTTCGGATCCCGGTGATTTAGATTTTTTGGCTTTTATCTTTTCTAACTGACTCGATGTATACTCAGGGGGGTCTCGGAGTATCCTACATGATTGTCTTGGTAAGTCACACAATATCTAAATTACACCTTAAGTCTCTAAAAAGTAAAAACAACATAGAAAGTAACACACACTAAAATTCTAGGAGTTCAAACCATACAAACTAATTCTTCACAGAGATCACTAATTACTAGCTGGTGATGAAATCCAACATCACATGACCAAGGTGTAAATCTTTATAGAAATGAGCATTTGGAACTAGTTACCCTGACAACCCACTTAATGAAATAGTCTAGTGCAAGTAACTTTGCTATAAACCATCTCAAGCAAAGATTACCCTCCAAAACATCCAAGTGAGTCTAGTCAACATCTGTTCCAGGTACAACAAGACCTTCCCTCTACCATCTCATTAGGTAGAGCCCTAGGATTATAGTCACTAAGTTTACCAAATACAACAATTTTACCTGGGGGACAATCACAGATCATACGTACATGTGAGGGTAGAGTAACAATCTCAATCTCCTTAGCTCCTCCACATGATCAATCAGAGGTTTACTTTCAAGTGATCCCAAGTACCTTTTAGTATCGTTCTAATATGTGCAAATCACTATATATATGTTGATGAAGTGGGTACGATCACTTCACCAGTTTTGACATGATCTCGTGCTTAACTGATGTACAAGAAGAGCTTCATAGAGAAAAGCATAAATAACCGGATTTTCTCTCCCTAACTCAAGATTCTATTATTCGTTTGTAGCTTTGGAAAGTTTACTTCATTTCCTTTTCCAAATCCCTACACCTAAGCTACTATAGGTGGTAAGAGCCCTAAAAAATGTTAAATTTTAGATGAATTTCAATTAACATTGCATTATTAAGTTCTTTATTCAATAGGTAATGAAGGTGAAACTCATGATGTTATGACATGACTCAAAATCTTCATGCACTAAAAAATGAAATGGCAACTTTTAAATTCGATGAAATCCTATTTAAAGGAAATAAAGAGTTTCTTTGATTTTTCCGAAATGAAATGCAAAACTCACAACTTTTCCAACTTTCCTAAAACAACCAATTTCATCTTAATGCAATGAAAATGCAAAAAACAAACCAAGTTCTAGATTTCCCTAAATATCAAATAAACCAATATACTCCTCATCTTTTATCACTCGAAACTTTCAAGTACACAGAAATCAATCAAGAGAGTTGAAGAAAACACATTTTCCCTATGACTGCTTTGATTTAATGATAACAACAATGTAGTTGTGAGAAATTACCATAATTGAAAGCAACAATTTCCTTTATCAAACCAAAATGACCACAATTTCTTCACAAAAACACTAGATCTCAAGAAACCCTAATTTGCAATTCAACATGAGTTTGATCACAAATAAGCAAAAAATTAAGGTTAACTAGTGTATTTGACAAAAAAAAAATAAGAATATCACAAGCAGAAGGACAACCTATCTTGTTTTTATCAATCGGAAAACCAGTCAGACAAAACCCTAACCAATTTTGTTAAAGAGACCTAATTCTCAAAAAACATTAACAAAGCATTCAAATGAGTTTAGAAGAGACATAAAACAGTCTAAAAAAATATAATGACACTTCCAAATAGTCAAAGTCAGGTCTGGGTTGAAGAAAAAGCCAAATTTTCAAAAATTCTCAAGGCCTGCACAGGTCAGCAATACAAAATAGAGCGTATGTGCCCGGTTGCTAAGGTGAAACAGGCGCAAAATTGTGCTTTGTTAGCAAACGAAAACAACACAAGTCTCATAAACCCAAGAAAACATAAAAAATCAAGAAATCAACCAAACAGATATAAATGGTCATTAATTCATAAAGACTCAGTTCGAGATAAATTAGAAGAATCAAAAATAAAAACTAAGTAAAAATACAAGAACAGAGACGTTCCCCAGCAGAGTCGCCAATTTGTTACACCAGACATGTCCCTCTTGCGTACAAGAGTGATCTCTCTAGATCCTTGACAGAAACTAGAAACAAGAAAGACAATTGAACTAACTCTTTCCCTAAGTTGGACTTGTTTGAATTATAAGAATTAAGGCTAATGGATAAGCCTCTTACCTGTTTCACGAAACGCATGATGAAGATCCCTTATTTTGATTTGATGCAACTCCTTAATGCTTAATAAGACATGAAATCATAGACCATAAAAGGATCAAAATGACATGCGATATAATAATCCAAGCAAAACTTAAGCTAATGATCAAGGAATTAGGAATTTAATTTGCCTTAATAAACATTATAAACAATTATAAACCATCCATCATTCCAATAAGACAAATCAATGGGAGAAATTGTTCATTTGTATTGATCAAAGATAAAGAGTAGCCTTACAACCTTCGCCTTGTTTCCTTGAGGTCCCTCCAAATGCCTTCAATATCCTCCTTAGATGACAAGCTTTCCAATATCAAACTAACAACATAAGTTTTCCTTCCCTAAGTTCTAAACTTTTCAATCCCTCTACCCTCTAATCATTTTATAGGCCAAGAGGAAGAAATTTCAGATCCAAAAGAGGAGTATGGGACTCCTTAATTGAGGGATTAGGTTTCCATGAGAAAAGGGATTAAGATGCATCATATGAGGGTTATATTTCAAATAGTCATCACCTGGAAGCTTTCAGTTGGGAAATAGTAAACCAACTATGTTTCTAGAATGTACTTTTTTATTTTTACTTTCTTGAATTCACCTGCATAGGTTTATAGTGGCAAACCGAGCGCATCATTGCAATGTTCCCATAGTTAATTCCAGCGAATGAGCTAAAAAATCTAGTGAAATCAGTGTAGGTGAAACTTAACAAGGTGTGACAACGATTTTCCCAAAATTTCTCATCTACTTCAGGATATTTTTGGTTGTTTGACTTCTAAGGGAGTTCCTTAAAACATGTTCACAGATGGTAAAAAGACCCATAAACTGATCAAGTGTCATGGTGACAAATTGACATGTAACAGATTGCCCCCTAAAGTGCGAAGTTTGACAAATAAGTTTAAAGATTGAAGCAATTTATCATTCCAAGGATTGGATCAAAGACAATGGTCAGAAACCTACAATGAACATTCAATGATTACAATGCAATTGTATATTAATAATCATCATTGAGGTAGGCATTCCCATACTTAGAGTAAAGTGAACTCAATGAACAAGTATGAGAAAACCAAAATCATATAGATAGTAGACACAACATGGACGCAACCATTTGTCACAAATGGGTCTACATAATCATGAATATAAATTCTCCTTGCAACCTAGATTGATGAAACTAGATCTAGGGTCTTGATCTCCATCTCTCGATCCACAGTACAAATCTAACCACACGAGTGAATGTTTCAAATTATGTTAAGTTATGGCATGTTCTATGCTTATAACAGTTTACTTCTTTTTCTTATTATATTCCACCGATTAGCAATCACATGTACATAAAGTAAAGTACAGATAGAACATTAAACGATCGATAGAAAACAAGCCAAGACAAGAGACACAAGATGTGGCGGCTAGCCAGGGACAAACCCCACAATGTGTGGGGAAACCCTTTGATCAAATCTTCTTTTATCTTCAATAATTCAGCAGAGAGAAATAGTACAATAAATCTGATTCATATCAGCAGTAGCAAACCCTATATCAGTAGCATCAGCATTAGCGGCTTCATTATCAAACTAGGGTAGACCATATCTCACAGACCGACAGTCGGATTGACTTCATTCCACCACCAAAAGTTTCGGCTTCCAGAGGAGGTTCAGATGAACCTACAGCACAATTCAGATGAGGATATTTTCTAGGCCACGCAAGTCAATCTTTGCTTCTGCAGTTGCAGCTTCAGTTTCAGCAGTTTCCGGCTTCAAACTAGGGCAGTCGATATCTTGCAAACCGTTCGTCGGATTGACTTCATTCCACCACCAAAAGTTGCGGCTTTCAAAGGAGGTTCAGATGAACCTATAGCGCAGTTCCAAAGAGGAGATCTTCTAGGCCACGCAAGTCAATCTTTACTTCTGTAGTTACAGCTTCAAATTCAACAGCTTCCGGCTTCACATGTGTGAGAGAGAGAGACCCATTTCAGCGCAGTAGAGAAGAGACTCATATATGCGCAGTAGAGAGAGAGAGATGTGATGAGATGAGTGAGTCTAAATGAGGAAAAGTCCTCTTATATTTATACACAACGTTGGTGGGTGAATAGATGCGACTGTTGGGCTTCTAATCCTACATGAGTTGTAGGTCGGCTTGATAATAATTCCATAATCAAAATAAATTCATATCTCCATGAATACTTATTGGAATTGGATGATCTTTATATCAATCCTACACCTCTCGACGAGAGGAATCTAATAAAAATATTATTAGCCATGAATAAGATGACCCACATGAAGTTTTTCCCTGGTCGCCAATTTTAACACTCCCTCTCAACCATGGAGAACTTTGTTGGGCCATGAATACGACCACTTTGTAACACTTATTTCATCCATTTTTACTCTTCTCTATTATATCATCTATTATAATTTATCATTTAAATCCATTTTATAAATGATTTATGCTCTCATGGATGAATATTATTTATTCTCTTTTATTTCTAATAAATTGATGATTATGCGTGATTTTATCAATGATAGTTTTAATAAATCAGTTGTAACATTATTCACCATTTTTAGCCTCCAAGATAATTTCCAGATTGAAGACTTGATCACTAAAAGTGCCAACTCAGAAATTCGCTGGAATAAGAAGTGATGGTTTTGCGGTTGAGATTCTGAGAAAATTAAGCAGACTCTGGAAGATCTGGAACATGGGTTTTGTCCAGAACGGGCCCAATTAACTTTAGTAAAGAATGGTTTGCCCAAATTCAGCTTGTACTGAGAGAAACGCAGGGTTCTTTGAGCACGATTTTCTCAGATTTGTTGTTGCGGTCGTCCTCCAAATCTCAGCTGCAAAGCCAAATTCGTCTTGCTCTTGTTGAAAGCTGGATGGAAATATATCTTCTTGTTTATCAATTGGTTGGAAACAATCTAATTTTGTAATAGAAATCATGTTGTACTTATCTTGATTGTAACTGCTCTCTGATCTCTCTTTATTTAAATCACAATAGAGATCAGAGAGGGGGTGATTTCAGGGTGATTTCAGGGTGATTTCAAGGTGATTTCAGAGGGATTCGAATGATGGAATTGAAGGTGAATTAGAGATTCAGAATTGAGGATGGCAGAGAGAATGGATAATGGCTGAGAGATTGAGAGATTTCTTGTTGTAATCCACTGTAACTCTGCTTTGATATTTTAATATAAATCTAGTTGCCAATTCATCTTTGATCCTGAAGTAACCCAGCAGCATCCGCTGGCGGCTAAGGGCCCAGCCTCTGGTGGAGTACGTTGCTGCTGTTGTATTATATCTTTATGCTTCATGTGTGGTTTGATCTCTTTTCTTTTACTCTGTTCAGTAATCTGACGCACTTTACCATTTTACATATCGGCTCTGTTATACTTGATTGAATATTATTGTTACTTACAACAGGGAATGCTATGCATCACATTATTGTTTATTTTGGAAAATCATATAGCATTGTTGTTCCTTACAGATTACAAGTTAACTGCGCTGTATATTCCTGAATTGGTACTAACGTATGATTTATTCTTAAATCATGACTGATGTTTATTCGGAAGTGCCGTTCTATTATTTCATGGCCGTGATTCATGCATATTGTATCAAAGCTCAGATTACTGTCCCTTTTAATGATAAGTGTGTTTTGTGCTTGATTTGGATTGTTGTACATTCATATTTGATTGCTGTTCCATTTACTGCTATTCCATTTTAGATTTGCTGTTCCATTTTACTTTCTGCCATTCCATTTACTTGCATTTGCTGCTTTGGTGTGAGAGAAGGTCTAAGGCTGTAGTGAGCCTCAGCAGTCACTGCCTAGCTCCCAGACCTATGGTCCATGCTCTAATTTCCTTTCCATCAGTTTCTAGAGGGATGGGTTATTGCTACCGAACCTTCGACTGATGCAATGCTTGGTGTGATTTAGCCTTTTGAAGTAGTTAAGTTATAGACATGCAACCATTTACTTTGTTGTTCATTTCTGTTGATTAATTGCAATAGTTTGCTTTTAAAGAGTTTTCATAGTTTACTTTCAATGGCAACTTTAGTTCAATTTCGATTTCCTTTTGATTGCTTTCAAGCAGCACTGTCAACTGTAGAGAACATCGGTTATTGCTTCCTCATTCCCAGATTGATTGTCTTGTTCTAGTTTGATTTTAATTGCATCAATTTCTAGAGGAATGAGTTATTGCTACTGTATCCTCAATTGATGGTTGTTTGAATGAATGATTTAGTTTAGAACATTTCAGTTTCTTGTTGTTCCAATTAAATTTTGTTTCCAGCTTTCATTTACTTTTGTATTTTAAGCACTATACTACAAAACATTACTCTTGAGTAAATAGACGCCTCAGACTGAGTACACTCTTGAAATAAAAAGTCGTCCCTGGGTTGATAATTAATGTGAAGGTAATTAGGAGTTTAAAAGACACCTTTTTATCGCTCCACAAACTTCATCTGCAATCTGTCTATCGGTCGTTACTATTCATCCATCAAATGCACTGCCTTGTACAGCCTGACCCTTGCCCTACTCTACTCTATTTTTCCTGTTCTGCTTTGTCTTATTTAGCCCTGCACTGATCTGTACTGTTTTGTTCTGTTCTGCTCTGCTCTTGCATTTTTCTGTTCTACTCTGCTTTTGTCCGAATTATGAAGAAGAAGAAATGATCGAGGATGTATCATACTGACTCAAAGTCAGTCTCAGAGTATGTACCACTGGTCCCAGACCAGTCTCAACCAACCCAAAGTTAGCGTCATAGTGAGTATAACTCCAATGGTCCCAGACCAATATCATCCTCCACTGACTCAAAGTCAGTCTCAGAGTATGTACCACTGATCCCAGACCAGTCTCAACCGACCCAAAGTCAGCGTCATAGTATGGTACAACTCCTACCACTGGTCCCAGACCAGTATCATTAATCCCAGATCAATGGAGGTCATCCTAGCGTAGGGAGTACGGTAGATACAACGATGCATCCATCGATACTACTATGTTCCCTAACTTCATTTCCCTGCTCATTGATCAGATGAGAGGTACTTCCCATGAGTCCCAGACTGCATGGGTAGGATGCCTCGACAGGAGAACTAATCAATCCTGTCCTCACAGGAAAACACATCAATCCTGCTACAATTTCCATGGAGAACACATTAATCCAAGCCTCACAGGAGAACATATCAATCCTGCTACAATTGCCATGGAGAACACATCAATCCCGGCTGCCATGGAGAACACATCAATCCAGGCCTCACAGGAGAACAAATCATCCTGCTACACAGGAGAGCGAATCATCCTGTTCCACAAGAGAGCGAATCATCTTGTCCCACAAGAGAGCGAATCATCTTGTTCCAGTGTGCACCACCAGGGGAGGGTGAGTCACCCTGTGGTCATATGTTGCTCCAGTAGGAACCGTAAGCCCTCAGAGCTCCCAGAGCTCAATGTATGCAACATGCAGGACCCTTGTACAAGGGTTTCTTGCTGACTCTAAGTCGTTTGGGAAAATCACAGATTAGATCTTTCCTTGGGGCTTTGACAAGGTGTATCAACCTATACATCATCTTAATGTGATGGAGCTTCCTTGCTCATCAACTTACCATATCCCAGATGATGTCTATCTGCTGGAGCAATTGACAAATATGGGATTCCTGAATAATCAAATCCCACCTCTGGTTGTTACAGAGAATCACAGTGGTATCCAATGTAAATCCAAACAGCTCACTGAAGAGCTTTCGCAACCAGACTGCCTCACACGAGGTTATGCTAGCAACAATATATCCTGCTTCGGCGGTGCTCAAAGCCACCGACTTCTGCTTCCTGCTCATCCAGGATATCGAAGCAGATCCCAAGGTGAAACAGTACCCGGAAGTGCTCTTACGGTCCACCACACTTCCTGCCCAATCAACATCAGTATATCCAAGTAGTCTCACATCTCTGGCAGTGTATCTTAATCCATGAGAGATTGTGTCCTGAAGACATCTCAGAAGATTCCTGGCATCAATCCAGTGAGGCTCAACCAAATATGAGCTCACAATGCTAACTGCAAAACATATGTTCGGACGGAGGTTCACCAAGAACATCAATGCGAATAAGTTTTTGAAACTCAGAGGCATTTCCCAAGTCTGGTCCGGCATCACTACCATATAACTTCTAAAAGTTAAGATCCTCGAGGTAGTCACAGGCTTGCATGCCATCATACCGAATCTTTCCAATATATTTACCACATATTTTCCTTGAGATAGGAAAATTTCCCTTGGCTTCTACCACACTTCAAGTCCTTGGTCCTTCATTTCAAATTCAGAAGCCATCTCCCTCTTACATTTGTGAATGAGAGGGTTTGCACCTGTTAGAAAGAGGTCATCCACATACAACACCAGTATGAGAGGCTTGTCATCTTCAACCTTAAAGTAAAGGTTAGGATCAACTTCACTCCTAGTGAATCCCAGCTTCATCAAGTAGCTATCGATCCTCTCATACCATGCTCGGGGTGCTTGCTTCAGCCCATAGAGAGCTTTCTTCAACCTGCATACATGAGATTTTCGATTATAAATCTCAAATCCTTCGGGTTGCTCCACGTAGACCTCTTCTTTGATCGAGCCATGCAAGAACGCAGTCTTGACATCCATCTGATGTAGATTCCATCCTTGTGAAGTGGCAAGGGCTATGATCGAGCGGATGGTCGTATATCTGGCAACAGGTGCAAATATCTCATCATAGTCTATACCTTCCTTTTGGGAGAAACCTCGAGCAGCAAAACGAGCCTTATACTTTTCCGTGCTTCCATCTGCTGCATGCTTTATCTTGTAAAGCCATTTGGAAGTAACAACAGTCTTGTCGTGGGGTCTGGGAACTACTTCCCAAAGATCATTCTTTATGATAGACTCATATTCTTCGGTCATAGCATCCTTCCATACTTGATGCTTGACGGCGTCTGAGAATGACGAAGGCTCATTTTGTATGATCGTGCTCATGATGGTCAGGTATCCTTGATACCTATTAGATTTCTTACTTTCACGAAAGGTTCCTCGGGTTGCAGCATGTCCTTCAGCATCATCAAGTAACCCCTTAAGCCATGAAGGCCTCTTCCTAGAAGAGGAAGGCTCATATGGAGGAGGATAAATCGGATCCATGGGTTCTTCTACATCAGGCATTGATTCATCATCCTTTTCTTTCGGTTCCCTGGTGTCGGCTTCTTGAGAGCTCCTCAAAGTCGGAAGATTGATCACCTTGCTAAGAGCCATATCTTTGTCAAAGGTGACATCATGACTAATTATGACTTCCCTTTGACTGGCTACATAGATTCTATAGCCTTTAGTATTTTCACCATAGCCCACAAAAATTCCCTTCTTTCCAGATGCTCCCAATTTATTTCTTTTCTCTTTTGGCACATAAAAGTATACAGGGCTTCCAAAAATTTTAAAATGAGAAACATCAGGTTTCTTACCGGTGAATTTTTCTTCACGAGTCTTAGAACCCAATGCTTGATGAGGGCATCGATTTTGTACATATACAGCAGTTTTTGTAGCTTCAGCCCATAGAATCTTTGGAAGTCTTTGATCATGTAGCATGGCCCGGACAACTTCCATCATCGTGTGGTTCATCCTTCCCACCACACCATTCTGCTCAGGAGTATGTGGTGTAGTAGTCTCCCTCTTAATGCCAACCTCAGGTATGCCTAAGTAAACCAATTATAATATATCGGAGGTCTTGCTTTGGCTTGAGGGGAATGGTCCCCTTTTCAGCTTTCCTTTGGCACATCCCGTACATACACCTTCTTTCTCTACTTGGAATTCGGGCATCCCTATTACCATCTGTCTTACATCGGGTAGAGCTTTATAATGAAGGTGGGCAAACATCTGATGCCAAAGTTTGTACTAAAGAGTTGTGTCACAAGACATGACACCTAGCGGACTTCCATCGACCTGATATAATGAATCAACACTAAACCCAAGAGTAAAGTCATCTTTAACATTATTTTTCCATATACATACCTTGCCATTGCTGAAGGTTACCTTGTAGCGTCTGTGTTCCATTGCCAAGATGGACACTAGGTTCCTTTCGAGCTCAGGTGCATTTAATACATCCTAGAATTTCTAGCCTTCTTGAATGCTTCTCCTCTTCCTTGATTCCCAGCTCTCCTCTTACCTTTGCTATTGAATTTGTCATTCGTTTGATTGCCATCAAAGGGATTTCGAGTTGCACCACTACATATTGTACCATGCTTCTCTAATCATGATTATCATCATGCTGCCCATGTCCATGATTTTATCCATCATAATGTTGCGCAAACTAGTGTGCATCATCATCATGCTATCCTATATGTCCATGATCTCATGTTGCCCTTTATGTCCATGATCTCATTCATCATGATGCTCATGATCTCATACATAGTGACTTGCTTTATCGCAAATGTAACATCGTCATTTTCTTCTAGCCTTAGGTCCAGCCTTTCCTTTTGATTTAGTCCCGGAATTATTTCTTTTCTTTGCATGAGAAGAAAAGGCAACAGGAGGACCTTTAGGCATGGGCATTTCTTGCACTTCTTCCCTTGTTTCTTCTTGAATGCATCTAGCCATTAATTCCTCGAAACTAGGAATTACATTATTGTTCAGAAGAGTAGTCCTGAACACATACCATTCAGATGGTAATCCTCCGAGAGTTGTGAGTGCCATTTCTATGTCAATAATGGTTTCCCCAATAGATAGGAGATCATTCTTGATCTCGATGATTCTTAAGAAGTATGCTTGCATACTTTCATCTTTACCCTTCTTGATTTCCCTCAGCTTATTTCTAAGAAACAAAACTTGATTTGCATCATTAACTTTAAATAAACTCACCAGTCTATCGTAGATTTCCTTGGAGGTGTCCAGTTCAGAGATGTAGGCCACGAAGTGCTTGTCGATAGAGTCCCGGATGATATTCTATTGTTTTGACTTCTCCATTTTTTCATTTGTTCCAGGCAGCAGCGGATGCATTTGATGGAGGCTCAACAATCTTGCCTCTCACATGATCCAACACTCCTTGATTCTCAAGGGTTAGATCGATAGACATCTTCCATCCGTGATAGTCAGCTTTCTCACGGAGCTTGTCTTCAGCAGGAAAGAGTGTTGAGGACCCCATAGTTCTTTTAGGATAGCCTTGCCAATATTCTCTTCGATGATTGCTCTTGCTCTTGCTCGGGCTTTGTCTTCACCTCAACTCTGATACCATGTTAAGTTATGGTATGTTCTATGCTTGTAACAGTTTACTTCTTTTTCTTATTATATTCCACCAATTAGTAATCACATGTACATAAAGTAAAGTGCAGATAGAACATTAAACGATCGACAGAAAACAAGCCAAGACAAGAGACACAAGATGTGGCGGCTAGCCAGGGACAAACCCCACAATGTGTGGGGAAACCCTTTGATCAAATCTTCTTTTATCTTCAATAATTTAGCAGAGAGAAATAGTACAATAAATCTGATTCATATCAGCAGTAGCAAACCCTAGATCAGTAGCATCAGCATTAGCGGCTTCATTATCAAACTAGGGTAGACCATATCTCACAAACCGACAGTCGGATTGACTTCATTCCACCACCAAAAGTTTCGGCTTCCAGAGGAGGTTCAGATGAACCTACAGCGCAGTTCAGATGAGGAGATCTTCTCGGCCACGCAATTCAATCTTTGCTTCTGCAGTTGCAGCTTCAGTTTCAGCAGTTCCCGGCTTCAAACTAGGGCAGTCGATATCTTGCAAACCGTTCGTCGGATTGACTTCATTCCACCACCATAAGTTGCGGCTTTCAAAGGAGGTTCAGATGAACCTACAGTGTAGTTCCAAAGAGGAGATATTCTAGGCCACGCAAGTCAATCTTTACTTTTGTAGTTGCAGCTTCAAATTCAACAGCTTCCGGCTTCACATGTGTGAGAGAGAGAGACCCATTTCAGCGCAGTAGAGAAGAGACTCATATCTGCGCAGTAGAGAGAGAGAGATGTGATGAGATGAGTGAGTCTAAATGAGGAAAAGTCCTCTTATATTTATACACAACGTTGGTGGGTGAATAGATGCGACTGTTGGGCTTCTGAGCCTACATGAGTTGTAGGTCGACTTGATAATAATTCCATAATCAAAATAAATTCATATCTCCATGAATACTTATCGGAATTGGATGATCTTTATATCAATCCTACACCTCTCGATGAGAGGAATCTAATAAAAATATTATTAGCCATGAATAAGATGACCCACATGAAGTTTTTCCCTGGTTTCCAATTTTAACAAATTCAAACATGGTAGAAACCACTTGATTATCGGTTAATGATATGAACTGTTAACAAGTGCAAGAGAAACCACCGATAATGAAAATGGTTTTCAAGGTACTTCCAGTACAATCTATGAAGTGTGAATAAGTGATCTGAAGTCGAACACTCATAGAATCATTCGATTGAAGGCCAATGATGAGAACCTATCATCGAAGGTGAGCAACCCTTAATTAAGGCATGCAAGTCTCAAGGTACTCAAGTTTTATAGATCAACTTCCTAGATAATGAGCTGAAGTCGATAGGAAGTGACCCGTCGTAAGAAATCCTATGACACGAAACAAAATGTCAAGTTTTGAAAATAGTTTGCAAGGACTGAGTCAAGGATGGTCGATGCAATTGAAGGCTAGAATTTGCAAAGGAACTTGAACTGAGGTTGAACTTGGCTTGAACACATAACGACATGACAATTGACATGGCATCATTTGACTTACCAATAATACCAAAAACCATGAAGACTTTGAATGAAGTTTGACTGATTGTAAGACAAATGGATTTCCCAACTCGGACATGAATGTGATGGAGTGTCATGTTCAAGAGCGACATGCTACCCTTAGAAATGAAAATGTAAAATGACACCTTTTCCCAATTTCCCTCCGCCATACTGGCAAGTACCTCTTTGTTTTTTACAAGCTTGAGGAGGATAACATATGCTTGGACTATAATCTCATCCTTCAGATGAGTCCATTGAACTAATTTTTAATGAACCCTAAGAAGGAATGGTTCGTTCCCAATATGCTTAACGGGTCCTATACTATTTAGTTTTTACAAGTCCAGTAAAGGAGTAACTCAATGTCATTTTCTTTTAAAGAGTTTGAAAAGGACACAAAAAGCAAACTCACTCAGTTCTTTTACCATAAAATTTTAACAAGCCCGGAGAAAGTAAAGCTTGACATTTTTCAATTTTAGAGAGTCAAAAGAAAAACGCAAGTAGACTCCATCAGTTTTTTTATTAATTTTTAGTCCCTCGAGTCTGAAAAAGGATAAAATAATACAAGAGAGAACTCTATTGACCATGTTCTATCAACGTATACCCTTTTCATAAATAGTCCTAACTTAGTCCATAAAAGGGGTAAACTTATATTGAGTGGACAGTTGTTCATTTACTTTTACGAGTTTAAACAAGCAAGTACTCGGCAATCTTTTCATTTTTAAAAAAGTCTGAAAAGTGTTTAAAAGAGGACTCTATGGTTTTCGCTTTTCATAATTTTTTAAGCGCATGAAAAGTGATAAAAGTTTGCTAAATAGTCAAAATGATTTATCCTCACTTTGTAACCTATGTTACATATTTAAACTCAATAAATTGTTATAACTGCTCAAAAATATAAGATGTTCCCTCCTAAAATGTTTTAAATATAAAATAATATTTTTTTAGCTTAAAAACCCTATAAAAGTGGGAAAAGTAAATTATTTTTCACCATTTACATTTTTACCATTTGAGAGCAGAGAGAGGAGTTTTTACCACCAGACTTCCAAGATTTATTCCGAGCTAATCGATGGACTAAATCGAAAACTGCTTCTTCCAGGTAGAAGATTTCTCTTTAACTTATCTTTTCATCCGTTCGAATTTCCATTTTGAGCTTTCAGTTAATTTTTTGGGGCAAGGTTATGTCAAAAAATGTGCCCTCAGCCTTGCACTGATTTCCTTCAGTCGAGCCAGCGCAGGCGGGTAAAATTTTACCTATGGAAAATCGTGGCCTATATGTATTTTTCTGGAAAAATCTATGCAGCTGCACCCTGTCTGCAAAATGGCGGCAACACAGGCAGTGAGGGTTTATTTTTTTGAAAGATTTGGTCCCCAAAAAACATGAGATTGTTTTATAAAACGATTCTAAACTTTTTAAAATGGTCATTTCAGGCTAATTGATTGTTCAAAATGGAGTGGAGATAAGAGAGCATGAAGTTAATGATTTGGTAGCTTTGGAAGATCTAGCTACCATGCAAGCTCTAAGAACTTTTGGCCTCCTGGAACATTGGCTCATTCCTGGGATGAAAGCTCAGGTAGATCTGATGACATGGCTGGTAAGAACCTCAAATGGCTAGGAACAATGTTTTGTGATCAGAGATCATCGCATTACCATTGATACTGATGAGATCTATTTCTTGACTAGGTTGTGTTTTCATGGATAGCGATACTACTGATGGCTATCTACGACACTTTTGCAGGGGTGCACCACCCAAGGATGGTAGAATTGATATTCAGACCATCAATTTCTTGCCCTTGAGGATCATTACTTTCATTGTTAGCAAGTTGTGTGGCAACACTGCCCATCATTTAGCCACACGGGCACAGATGTAGACTGTTGTGGAATGTTAGGAATCCACGATGTTCAACTGGTGTGAGGCAGTGGTGGTAAACATGAAGGGGAAGCTGACTAGATGCAAGAATGGGAAACTGAAAAATTTCGGTTATGGCACCATTCTTATTGCTTTCTTCCTAGAGAGGATTCCTCTTCTCCAGCCATAGCAGATTCTAGCAGATGAGGGGGAGCCTAGCGTTCCGTGCATGATGTGGTGGGCTGCATTGATGGCATGTCATGGAGGTGATGGACCAATAGTGAGGTATAATCTTGATTTTTTTTTCTGTTAGGCTAGGAGATTTTTTCAGTTAAGGACTTCCCATATGCCAAGATGGATTACAAAGGTGATCTTGATATCCCACTTCCAGCTGAAACTCGGTGGGGTGATCTAGGTGAGAAGTTTTCATTTTGAAATTTTGAAATTTTTTGAATTTGATATGTGTTTCTGCCTTCAAACAATAATTATCCGAAATTCATGTGCAGATGTGGGCCCAAACAAAACAACAAGGTTGAGACAATTTGACAGACGAGGTGAGCACGCTATAGTAGTTGTGACAGCTAACCCGTAGGCAGTAGAGATTCTAATAGAGATGGAACATAACCTACAGAGGTTGACTTTGGATATTCCAAAGACTGGGATGGATGACATTCCTCTTCGATATCAGAGACATGCAGTTGGGGTTCCAGGTCCATTTAGATGATTAATGCATCGAGTTGCTCGTGCTGTCATTTTATACCATGAGCATCATCATGCTTAGTTGTTCTAGTTTCTAGGACCACATTTTTTATTTTTGGTGTCGTCATATTCAGAAAATAAAAGGCCACAAGGCCTTATGTCCTCGGATGACATATTTTGTAGACACACTTTTATAAAAACTCTATTTTAATGAAAAAATACTACTTTTGCCTACAATTCATCTTGATCAATGTATGAATGAATATTGTTTTTAATTTACAAATGTCACAAATGTCTATTTAACACATGATTCGCCACAACTTTGTCAGTGTTTTTAAAGATCTCGGAATGTGTTGATATTCGATATAATCAAACTGCCTTTCGAAAAGATGGACCCGTAAAAACATTCTTAACATTGTTGGACTCCTTACTGTATAAACATTGTTTAAATGTAATACTATGAGCTGCAAATCTAAGCTAACAATCAAACGCAAAATGCCAAATGTGATGGCATCAGATAATAGATCAATGACTATGCTATATTATACTATGTTATTTGTTGTTTGACTAAGACATATTCCATGAATAAATACTAGCTGATCACTGGGTGAATAGATAACCCAGGTTGTGGAAGATAAATTCTGAGTACTACGACTAGTGCCATCAGAAAATCCAATGTAAGTCTGAAGGAACGTTGACATATGCAAAACAAGTGCAAAATAAGATAAGTAGGAGAAGTAGTAGACAATGTGAAAAACATTAACTATCACACATACCTAAAAAATGGTAAATAATGTACAAATATGCACCAAAATTTTATGCATAATATTTCTTTAGGTAAAGACCATTTTTGGGCTTTCCTAAAGGAATACCATCATAATCAACTAAATCATAGGCTAGTTTAGCTAATATGCATTTTACAATGTAAGGGCCATGCCACATGGGTTTGAACTTTCCTACACCTAACTTGTCATGAGCTTGATCATAAAGCAAGACTAGGTCACCTTCTGAATATGAACGAGGATTGAAATTTTGATAAAATTGAGCTTTGATTCATTTTTTGTGATCTTCGCTAGCTAGTGTAGCATCACGGTGCTTTTCATCTAAATGTGCTAAATGTACAAAACATTCTTCATCTACAGAGGTTGTAGGCAGTAATTTGATAGCTGGTTTTAGGGATGGAATTTCACATTCAATGGGTAACACTACTTCCAACCATAAACAACTTGGAAAGGGGTAAAACATGTCGATTTTTTTCAGTAGTACGGTAAGCCCAAAGCGCTGAAAAGAGCATGGAATGCCAGTTTCCTTTATGAATACCAAATATCTGTTTAATCATATTGGTTAAAACTTTATTGACGGCTTCGACTTGAACATTAGCTTGTGGATAGTGAGTAGATCTATCATGGCATAGGTCGAGCTGTGTGGACAGTTCAACCATCATAAAGTTACGAAAATGACTACCATGGTCTGTAGCAATAGCTTGTGGGACACCAAACCAAGCAATCACATGATTGAAAATGAAAAATGTTGCAGTTTCACCATCGTCTCTATATGTAGGCATTGCCTCGGCCCATCTCAAAAAGTAATAGACTGCATGGATAATATACCCATGCGCCCCGGCCGAGTGAGGGTTATACGTGACGAAATCGATGCCCCATTTGGAAAAAGGACCGAGAGCTTTGATAGGGCGAAAATGAGTTGGAGGTGCTCGCATTTTGTGATTGTAGATTTGGCAATTATAACATTTACAGACTGCAGTAATGCAATATTTAAACATTGAAGAATAAAAATAACAAGCACGTAATATATT
This sequence comes from Pinus tabuliformis, assembly GCA_031772625.1. NCBI lineage: Eukaryota > Viridiplantae > Streptophyta > Pinopsida > Pinales > Pinaceae > Pinus > Pinus tabuliformis. Next base: position 288,846,704 of record CM062808.1, on the reverse strand, counting down.
TTGGACAATAGCATACCTAGACATATGACCGCCACATGTTCTAGAATGGCAGTCATTTAATGTTTTTCTGGCTTCTTGGAGTTTCAAACAACGTCGAAATATAGAATCGGTAACATGATGGTAAAGAGTGTCACCAATAATATTGTATTGTTGGGATTGGTATTAGATTCGACGATGAACAGTTTTAGATAACTCAAGCCTAAAACTTTTTGTTTGGAAATATATAATGATATCTCCATACCACAGATCTAACGTACTAATAAGAAAGAGAGATTCATCAACAAATGATTCTTTTGCTACATTTTCTGTATCAGTATGAGGAAAGTCACACAATAGTTCATAAAAAACCAATGATTTCTTTGATTTAGATTTTTCAAATTATAAATCAAACTCTTGTAATATAACTATCCATTTGGAGTATTTCCCCTTAGAAATATCTTAGTCAGAATATACATCATAGGGTTGCAATCTGAAATGGCAGATGTTTTTCAGAGAAGTATATAGTGACGGAATCGTTTAAAATATTGAATAATTGCCAAGGCTAGCTTCTCCACATGTGCATATTTAATCTCATTTTTATTGATATTTATATTCAAATTATAAATCACATGTCCACTGCTAGAATCATCCACTTGGACTAACAGCATGCCAATAGTGGCATCAGACGCAACTAATTACATGAAGTAATCTCGATGATAATCAGGTGGATGTAGTAACAGTGCATTGATTAGTACATGTTTTAATGCTTCAAAATCTCGATAGGAAATCTCATACCAGATAAAAAGAATGCACTTTTTCAACAGTCGAGTAAAACCCTGGGTTAGTTTGGCATAATTTTGGATGAATCTATGCAAAAAGTTTGCTTTCCCATGCAAAATTTGGAGTTGTGTAAGGCTAGAAGGAGCAGCCAAATTCAAAATTTCCTCCACCTTGAAGGGGTCAACACAAATTCCCTCTTTCTAAATGATGAAACCTGGAAGCCGACCTAATTATACACAAAAGACACATTTGTGTGGATTCAAGCAAATATTGTAATGCCTGAACCTAATGAAAATTGCTTTAAAGTGCAATGAGTGATCCTCCCTTTTCATTGAATGAGCCGGAAGGTCATCTAAATAGGGATGAACAATATTCTTGATATCATGGAATGCATAATACATTGCTCGTTGAAAAGTTGTGCCAACATTTTTCAAGCCAAATGGGAGTTTGCGATAAGCAAAAGTTCCCCATGGGAATATAAATGTGGTTTTAAACTAATCGGAAGGGAGTATGTTTATCTGATTGTAGCCAAAAAATCCATCCATAAATGAAAATTTTCATTCTGGACACAGCCATCAACAATTTGGTTGATATACGGTGTTGGATAATTGTCCTTAGGACAAGCTTTATTAATATCTCTATAATCAACACATACTCAAATAGTTCCTTATTTTTATTAACGGGTACAATGTTGGATGCCTAATTAGTCAAAGGAATGGGGTAAATGAATCCTTCCTTCAACAATTTTTCAACCTTAGTTTTGATAGTGAAAAATTTTCGTGGATGTATAGGACATAATCATTTTCTAACATGCTTAGCATCCAGATATTTTTTTATCTCATGTACAACTATGCTAGGGTCGATTCCTGGCATTTCTTCGTATGACGAGGCAAAGATATCGTGGAATTCCTGAAATAGGGCTTTATAAGTTTGAATCTCTTCTAAATAACAAGAAGCTCCTATATGAATATTTTCAGTTATCTTTAGTTTCACTGAGATATCTATGGGTATCTTTGCTAATATATTCCCTAAATTCTATTTAGAATTGGAAGAAAGGGTAGATATGGGACATTGAGGATCACTAAGAGTCTTAGATGAAAACATAGATGAGAAATTATTCTCAATTTTGTCAAAGGATGGGAAGAAGGTTGAACAATTATGAGTATCGTTGCATGGCATTTCGTTCAAGGTCATAAATTCCATAATCTCTTCATTAGTTAAAAAATCCTTGTTTTCATATGTTGATAAGTTGGAAAAGGACTGAATTGCCTCATAAGCCAACTCAAAATGGCTACGAGGCATCTCACTACCATATACTACTATTTCTTACTTTGAAAGGTACTTTACACATATAATCATGTTAATTTGGACATCATTATGATGGAAATTGGGTGGAGGGAATGCAAAAGTTCCCATCAAATATGCATCTTTGAGAAGACAAACACCAACTTATTCATATGGAGTCATTGATTTTCCAAGAAAAGGCACACTACCAGTTGAATTAGGGTCTAAGGTATAGTAGGATAGTTGGCCTACCTTCATAATTCTTCCTTTGTGAAGAAACATGATCATCCTAAAATATGACGAGACTACTATCGACATTGCATAAGTCCAGCTCCAACCAAGAAACATGTTATAGTCAAGTTGAGCATCAACAACCTCAATGCCTATTGAAACCATTTTACCATCTAATTCAATTGGTAAAACATTTAAAAGACCATAAGGACGAAAACCTCTTCCATCAAAGCCTTTCAAGGTTCTAGGAGATTGATTGGTTGTTGGAGAACCTAAAGCTTTCTAATAGCCAATAGAAATAATACATGTCGATGCTCCTTTGTCAATCACTGTTCGAAAAACTCATCAACTTTTGACATAAATTGGTATCTAAAAAGCTAGTTGGTGCAAGAGACACAGGACATGATTTTCGAGATTAAAAATAATCAAATTGGAATCATGAGGATCTACTACTCCAATGACTAATAATAACAACTTCCTTTGCTTGGAAAAGTCTGCAACACTTTAAGAGCTGACATTGCTGAAGGTGACATAGCCAAATCTTCGATGATGTTATAGTTTTGAGCAGCCCTAGCATGAGGGTTAATGGCTGACTTTTGAAGCATACCTTTAGGAGGCGGAAGAATTATCATATTAGGGTTTGGTTCTTCAATATGTAATGGTTTGGAAGAAGGAGGAGTAGATGTGGAAGTTTGACCAGCTAGACTGGAGTCATCTCCATCTTCAATAGGACTCTTTGATGTGTAATCTTTAGATCTCGTTACTACCATAACTTTGGAAGACATCATCATGATATATGTCGATGCGGATGGGGAGGATTGGTCATGAGAAACCATTTTTCTGTCTTGGGAAATGGACCCTTCAAAACAATAGGAGTGGGTGAACCTTTGACAAATTTAGAAACTTTGGCATGATGTGGGCACTCCTTGGTGTAATGATATTCATCACAAATTAGGCAAGGATAATGAGGCTTCTTCTTTTCATCAGATGTTTCGTTCTTGTTTTATTTGTCCTTAGAATGATTGTCTTGTTTAGCTTTCCCTTTTTCTTATTTCTGTATTTCTTACCTTTGCCGATAGATGATTCTATGGCATTAATTTTCGAAGTAATTTCGGGAGAGGGATCTTCTTTAGGTGAATCAGATAGCGCTGAAATCTAGGTTTTCTTAGAATTTTTCTTTTTACTCTTAGATTTTTGGTTCACAAAACCAATCATACCATCAGAGGGATGTGATCCTGTAACGGATGAATTAGTTTGATCAGGGAGGGGTAAATCTGGGATCTTTTAATACAAAGTATCGGACTAAGTATAAACAAGATAAAGGTATTGAGAACGAGAAATTACTTGCCCCTCAGTTACAACACCTCCTTTGGAAACGTCTTTCGTTATTAGTGGTAAAAGAGATTTTATGAACCATTCAACCAAAACCTGGTCCAGAATGTAAACTTTAACCAGACGACGTCTTCGTCTCCATTTATGAATGTGATTTGAGATATGGTTAGATGTTGACATTTTTAAAGAGGTCAAAATTTCAGTTACATTATCATATCGAATGGGCAACTGGAAATGGGTCCAAAATGTTGTAGCAAGGGCATTAAATGTACTGAAGGAAGATGGCAGAAATTCTACATACCATTTGATTGTTGAACCAGTTAATGTTCATTGAAAAAATTGTAATCTAATAGAATCATCAATTAATGAGTTTGAGGCGCACCAAAGATGATAGGTCATAACATGGTTTTATGGGTCTACACCTGACTTACCATCAAACTTAGGGATTTCACTGGGAAACTTAGTAGGAATGGCTAGCCAAAATGGTAAATAAATAAGAGGATCATTAGTTAGCCATGAGAGGTTAGGAAAATCCAAATTTTCAAAGAAAGGCAATTGGTGGTTAGGATCCTAAGATGGATACTGATAACCCTGAGGGGCGAGTCCTATACCTAGAGGAGGATACCTAGGATAACCTGGAATAGCTTGAGCAGTTGGAATTTGCATACCTCGTGGATATCTAGGATGAGGCACCCGATATTGCAGTTTCATAGGTACTTGAAATGTATGACCTGGGTATGGTTAATTTTGAAAGGAAAGACTCTGACCCATTTGACCTTAAATGAAATATCCTTGAAAGGTTTGATTTTGCAAAGGTTGACCTTGGAGAAATTGAGTTTGAAAAGGTGGACCTTGAACAAACTGACTCTAGGGTTGACCTTGGAAAGGTTTCCCTTGAAACGACACTTGCATATATGGGACATTAGGTTGTATGAAAAGTATTTGGGGCATGGATAGAATTGCAGGAATAGATTGAACACCAAATACCTGAGGGATAGGCATACCTCCTGGATACCTAGGATGAGGCACCCGATATTGCAGTTTCATAGGTACTTGAAATGTATGACCTGGGTATGGTTAATTTTGAAAGGGAAGACTCTGACCCATTTGACCTTAAATGAAATATCCTTGAAAGGTTTGATTTTGCAAAGGTTGACCTTGGAGAAATTGAGTTTGAAAAGGTGGACCTTGAACAAACTAACTTTGGGGTTGTGTTATAGACATTTTTGGGCACTACAACCCTAAGCATGAAATGTCTATAAACCAAGGGCTCCTAAGTCCCTAAAAGCGTTGTTCTAATCCCTAAAGGAACAAGGTCAACAGATTACAGCTTCTCCCAGAAGTTCTCCATGAAAAACTGCTTAGAATTGGTCAAAACAGGATCATTTCAGCTACTCCACTGGCCAGGTGCGTTGCATCTCACCTAAATACACTGTGTGGGTGCATTGCATTTCAAAAATCCCTTCTATGGGGTGCGATGGGCGAGAAATGACAAATGGCAGTGTCATTCCGCGAGGTGGAGAGGCAATGGAAGCTTCTAGAAACTTCTCCTGTGACACTTGCCTCACTGAATTCGACCAAGGATGAGTAAAAGATCATCAATCTCCAAGTGGAAGCAAGAACTATCAGAGGGAAGACCTAATCAAATCATGAGCTGACTCATCTCCATTACAGATATCTATATATGGATCTCTCATCCCAGAGATCCAGAGGCTGGAATTTTGCATATTGTAAGGAATTGTTGTTGGTTTCTTCAGACAAACATCAGATTGTTGGGTGATCTAAGCTTTGTATGAGGTGAAGAGGGGCTTCTTTGCTGAGAGGTTGATGTTGGGTCAGAACAACTGGTTGTAACTCCTCTTGGCTCTTTCTTGTTTATCAATAAAATCTATTCTAGTTTTCCTCCATACTATTGTGTCACTGATATTTGTTGCATTTGTATGGTCAATTTACATCTGATCCTAGATTGTTTATGATTATAGATCCATGTCTTTGTATAGTGCTATGCTACTGTGATCTTACAGGTACTTTTTGAAGCTGGGCGTGCAAGGGAGTAGGTAGCGAAAGACTATCAAAGAAGAGAGGGATCAAATTAGGAGATTAGCGCAAGACAGAGGTTGGTCTTCTTGTTCCTCTCTATTTATAATTCATAAAGGGAAAGTGAAAGTAGCTTTACTCTGTTTGTTTCTAAGGCAGCTGTCACACCTTAGTGGGATAGAGCAGTTCTATATAGACACTTTTCCTTGTAACAAAATGGTGACTCCACTAGGGAAGAATTAGTTTGTTTGTTTATCATTCTTTGTTGTCTATTTCATAAACTTACAGGTAGCATTCGAACTGCATTTTCCATAGCAAATGCAAAGTAGATAACTGCTACTTCTGTCCATCTGCGGGATTTGTTTATGATTTAAACAACTGATTCAAAAACTCTCTAATTGCCCTTGTGATAGCTCTTAGATCCTCCTTAGATCTACCCCTAATTGTTGCATTACTGATTACCTTTTGCTCGGCCAAAGCCCATGAACTGAACTGCAAACTGTGACCCGGAACCCAAATAGAGTCTCGTTTCTGGCCCAGCGCAGGTACTGTTCAGAGAATCTGAACTTCAGCGTACTTCCCGAGTGGAGAAGGTGCGCTGCATTACAAATTCTCTGTGTTGCAGGTGCGCTGATCAAACTAGGCTTTGTGTAGTGTTGTTTTCTGTGAATCATTCTTTCCAGTTCTATTCCTGAATTTTGCTGCCTGTGATCAGTATACGTCTGTTTTAAACCCCCTTTCCTTGTTGTTATTCCGCCTCCTTTGTACAAAAGAACTGTAAATGTTTTTGTGTGTTTGTTAAGTCATTTTCAGTTCTCCTTTGCAAAAGTAGCGTAATCGTATTGTCGTCCTTTGATTTGAAACTGTCGTAAGTGTCGATTTCAATCGTAGGAAAGAGTTTGATTGCTGTTGATGGTCGATTATCCTGTTACTATTGTTTTTGGTCTGAATTTGTAATTTTCTAGTGTCAAGAACAAGTATTCATTTCAAAATCGTAAGGTGTTGTGATCGTCTCCATTTTTTATTTCGAAAAGAAACTTGTTGATATTTGTCACTTGAAAAGAAATTCAGATTTGTGCATCAACTTTCTTCTTATCATTCATATACTAAGAAAGTCGAAAACAAATACATGCATGTGCATTTGCATGTAGACAGTCTGATTGGTTTAGGAAAGTGCATTTAGAGTGTGCTTTTTGCTCTTTGTGAAAAGATTCTGTCTTTCTTTCCTTAGTAGCTAGGATTTTCATTGCACAAAGAAGATAAAAAGATTGTTTATCATCTTAGATTGCATTTTAGGAATTACATCTACATCTCGCGGTGAACCTGAAAGGCAAACTTCATAAACAAGATCAATTATAAAATAAATTCAATGAATCTAACAACGCTTTGGAACTTAACGCACAACATTTAGAAGTCTAGGCTAGAGACGTATTCCGGCGTCGTAAAGCCTGGTAACTGTTGTTCTCACTGATGGTTGGGTGATTCCTCCACTTTGAGACGATAAGTGCCAGTACGGACTTGTGCTCCCACGTACTATCGAGTATATTTTGGGAGACCCCAATAGGCTTAATCCTTTATCCATAGGAAGCCGTGTCTACCGCCCTATCGATCGCAATGCACTGAACATAGCATTCGGGAAGATTGGCTGCCATACCATAAAAAGTATTCTACAGTTTTGCGATTGGTTTGGTAATCCCTCTACCTAGATTTCCAGAGCAATCCCTTTCGTTCCTTTTCAGACTCTTTAACAGAAAAGGTCCATCTGAACACTTGTCACTTCAGGCTCATTAAAAATCGAAGGAGACTAGAGTCATCTTTTGTTTTTTCTCGACTCTTAAAAATTGAAAAAACAAGTTGTGTCAAAGCGTCTAAAATTTATTTTAAACGGAATATTCATTACCCCTTTCCTACGTTGATCTTGGGTTGAGAAAATGGAATCCACCAACCAAGGAATTCCCCTTGGAGGAAATCCTAGTCCCTTCTCCTCTTGGGGAGATGTTGGTGCACCCCATATGGCCACATTGTCGCTTCCAGGACTGACAATCGGCTTGCCTGTATGGCTCTTCTCAACCTCTGTCGTTCAGAACACCACAATTCCTGAACAATCGAATCAGCAACTAGACGAGTCTAGAGTTACCCACCAACCTTCTACTTCCTCTAATTCTTCCTCTCCTCCTTCCTCTTCGCTTGATGGGGCTGGTAAAGCCAAAAGTCAAGTACCTGAGAAGAAGAAGGAAAAGAAGAAGAAAGAGAAGAAGAAGAAGGAGCCAAAAGTGAATGGGGGCAAACAAGTGTCGTCTAGCGAAAATCCACACACTGCACCGACCAGGCCTAAATCACCATGTGTCATTTGCAAAGGAGACCACTATCATAGAGATTGTCCTTGTATCCCTCGGATCTTAAGGGACTGGTCTCCTCGTTTGCACATCCCAGTGTCGTCAACCTCTGATGATCATGTTGAAAACATACCGTCAACTAGTGAAAGTGAAGCCCTAGGACAAAAAGGAAAATATAGATTTCCTTGTAAACTGTGCGAAGGCAATCGTGCCGTCCACCATTGTCCCTTCTTAGACAAGGCTAAAAGAGTTTTGGACAATCGTCCGGTTTCACCGTTACGACTTCCTCCTGGATATAAAAAACTCTTGTCGAGTCCGTCACTAGTTGAAAATATGGCTGGCCCACTCAAGTGGTCGGCTGAAGCATCTATCATTGAAGACAAACCATCTAAACCCATACCAGACGAAAGTCAAAAGGTCGAGGCGGCAGTTGACCCGGTCTTGCCTTCAGAGGTTCCATCTTCAGATGATACAGTCACCGAAGAGAACAAGGATGACACTGTCCAAATTCTTTTCATAAGCACAGACTCCAACGAACATGGGGGCAATTTACCCGTTCCTTTACCGCAGGAAGGAAGTTCATCAGAGTCGTACCCGGCCATCTATTCGGTCCCACCTCCAAGCAACCTAGTTGTCTCCTTCGACTGGAATCAACTAGGCAGACCCCGTTTACCAGCTAGTATACCATTTCGAATCATTGTTCAAATATATAGAATGGTTATGGCCGGTACCATCATAGATGAAGGGGCTTCTGTGAGTATCCTTTCCTAAACTGCTTGGAAAGCGCTTGGTTAGCCATCGCTTTTGCTTGAGATGAGAAATCTAACAGGCTTTGATAAAGGAACCAGTCGACCGTTAGGGATCCTTCCCAATGTGCCCATAACATTGAGAGGGAAAACCGTTCAAATGAACATAATGGTAGTTCAAGGACCCCTGGATTATAATCTACTCCTTGGACGGGACTATATTTATTGCATGGGAGCGATTGTCTCCTCACTCTTTAGAGTAATGTGTTTTTCGCACGAAGGAAGAGTGGTCAAGCTCGTAGACCAACTTTCATTCCCCGGTTCACGCATAGCAAATAGTCATATACCATCTTGTTTGAGGGAAAAGTGTCTATTCAGAATGACCCTAACCCACTGAGTTGTGACAGTGACTCAGAAACAAACAGGGAAAACTTATTCTTGTATTCTCCTTTATGAACTATAAACGAAGATGAATAGGATGAACCAACCTGTGTCTTGCACTAGTCCTTTTATCCAATCTCTCTTCTCCTTGACAGCTTCCGATTATCTGCTCCCTCACTTGCCCAGCGTCACCGAGTTCCTGCAAGTTCACAGAAGAAAGAAACTACACAAAGACATGGATTTATGTTCACAAAAAGCTTAGGATCAGATTTAAGCTAAACATACTAATATAACACACACATCAATGATATACAAGCATGTAGGAGAAACTCAAATAGTTTTATTGATAAAACAAGGAGATCCAGGAGGAGTTACAACCGATGATTCCTGATCCAGCATCAACCTCCCAGCATAGAATCCCTTCTTCACCTCCAACAAAGCAAAATCACCCAATACTCTGATGTCTATCACAAAACCAACAACAATTCTCTGCAATGTACAAAATTCCAGCCTCTGGATCTCTTGGTGAGGGATCCATATATAGATGTATGCAAAGAGGATGAGTCAGCTCATGGATTGATTAGTGGCTTCTCTCTGTCAGTTCTTGCTTCCACTTGGAGACTGAGAGCCTCTTACTCATCACTTGGTCGAATTCAGTGAGGCAAGTGTCATTGGAGAAGATTCTGGAAGTTTCCATTGTCTCTCCACCTCGCAAAAAGACTCTGACACTTGTCATTTCCCGCTCAACGCACCCTGGTAGTGCATTCAAGTGCGTTGCAACACACCTAGCCAGTGCATTTGGGTGCTTTGCAACGCAGCTAGCCAGTGGAGCACTTGAAATGATCCTGATTTGACTAGTTTTGAGCAGTTTCTGGTGAAGAACTTCTGGGAGAAGCTATACTTTGTTGACCTTGTTTCTTTAGGAGCTGGAACAACACTTTTAGGGACTTAGGATCCCTTGGTTTATGGACATTTCATGCTTATATCTGTAAGGCACAAAAATGTCTATAACACATCCCTGAATGGTCTTTTCACGCAAGAAATGTCTCAATCTCCAGTCCGCCTGCCTGATGAGCACAAGTGATTCGGGGGACATGATTGAAACCCAGGGGGCATGCACCCTGGCCTGCTTCAGCAGGAAAACTTTGGGTATAGGGTAGGTTTCCGCGAGAGTATATGACCTTCATACTCCCATCCATGATTGGAAGAGGGAGTTGGACTGGAATAAGATCCTCTTGTCAAAGCTATGTGAGTTGGCGGGCATCGCCGCTCACCTTTGTTTATTTCGATAAACATCACCGAAGAAGTGTTTTGTTTACACCGTAAATAGAGCAATCTTTGGTAACCTATAAGAGGTAGGCCTCTCCCGGTAAAACAAATGTTTTGATGGAAAGAAGAAGGGGTAACCTTGAAACTCTATTTTATTCCTGGGGGCATGCAAACCTTTTGGCATGCAAGCGAAGAACGATCATTTATCTGTTTTTTGGATTGGTCGTTTCCTAACTTGCATAAAGAAAGGATGTGGGGCAAAACTCTAAAAGTTGTCGTTTTTATATGAGACATTCTTATCACACGACTAATCGAGCAGTTTTAGCACGGACTTCATGCTCGTTAAAAAATAAACATAAGCAATGAGCACATGTTCCCCCAGAGTTTAAGCTCATTAAAAAATGAACCAATTTCTGGTAAATAACCATCATGAATGTAATAATTCAGCCTTTAAAGCCTTGGTCGTGTTTGCACCGTCACCTCCACTTTTGCATTGGCCGATCATTCACCTCCATTTGATTGCTTACCCATTTTGAGGAACAGCTGCGAAGAGTAATCTCACTAGCCATCCTTGTAACACTGCCATCTCTACTACCCATTTTATCATGTGTTCCTCAAAAGACGAGTCTCCTTTAAGCTCTTTTCAACTGACTCATAAAATATGAAAATATTGTCGAGCCATTGGCCTCTCCAGCTCGTTAAAGGGACCGGAAGTGTTATCCCTCCTCTAAATTTTAATCTTTTTGGACCTGAGGGATTATTACACAAAAAGATCGAGCGCTTGTTTTGTTCATCTCGTTAAAACTATCGAAAATTCATTCTTTCTATATTGTTTTATACTTTTTCGAACTTAAGGGATTAGATGACGAAAAAGGAATTTTGGAGTTTCCTTTACGTTCCTTTTCAGACTCTCTAAAATTGAAAAGAATCGAGTTATCTTTGTCGTTAAACTCGTTAAAATTTTAATAGCGACAAACTTGTCTATAGACGAGAACGAGTTTCACTATCGCTAGGCTCATTAAAACATAGCGATGGGTTTGCCTGAAGGGAAAATTATAGAACAAGCATATGTTATCCTCCTCAAGCTTGATAAAAATAAAGAGGTACTGGTCAGCAATGACTGGGGAAAATTGGGAAGAAAACTTGAAGAAACTTTGTTGGTAGCAGGTCGCTCTTGAACATGACACTTTCACTCCGCATCCAAGTCGGGTTGGGTTGTTTCATTCATCGGTCACATCACCATGGTCCCATCACACCATCCACATTTGGGGTAATGCTACCAATCCATCATGTCAGTGTCGGCGATATGTTCAAGAGAAGTCATTCAGAGAATTCACCTGTGTCTCACCCACTGCAATACATTTATACTCCATCCTTTCATGACCGCCACCCTGAACTTTATATCACCAGATCGTTTTCACCTCCATTAAAATCATTTGCTCCGTTCTGTGTCATTGATGTGGGATTCATTAAGGCCCTCCTATGACGGATCACTTCTTGTTGACATCAGCTCATTATCCAAGAAGTTGATCTAGGAACACCCCATTCAGTACTTTGAAGCTTGCATGCCTCAATGGCAAGTTTCTCACTTCCGGCAACAAGTTTACATCAATGACCTTCGACCGAAAGATTTTGTGTGGTGTTTGACGCCAAGTCCTTTATTCACACCATGTGAATTGTCCTGCAGTACCTTGAGGGTCATTATCATTATCGGTGATTCCTCCGTGCTTGTTAACATCTTACATCATTGGCTAGTAATCAAGTGATGTCTTTCCATGTTCGACTTCAGAACATTTCTCACATGGATAGGCTTGTACTTCGAGTGAAGATCGAATGAGATTGAAGACCCCGGATCTAGTTTCATCCATCCGGGCTGCGATATACATTCAGGAAAATAAAAACATCAAATGTACATCATGGCTCCACAGATAATCATCCAATCAAATGGATGATGGCTCTATCAGAATCATCAGTCTTCACTCAGACGATTGTCTATCCTATGTACATGAAAATGAATTTATAAAGCTGAGCATGGGAATGCCCGCCTCAGCTAGATCATGAAAATATTATGAAGATAATGTATTGTATTGTATATTATTACAGGTCTCCTCCTAGCATTGAAAGAACTTCGGATCCTCATAATAAAGCATTTCACCCGACATCAAAAGATTAACGACCTCATGCTTTAGGGGGAAACTGTTATAGACATTTTTGGGCACTACAACCCCAAGCATGGAATGTCCATAAACCAAGGGCTCCTAAGTCCCTAAAAGCGTTGTTCTAACCCCTAAAGGAACAAGGTCAACAGATTACAGCTTCTCCCAGAAGTTCTCCATGAAAAACTTCTCAGAATTTGTCAAAATAGGATCATTTCAGCTGCTCCACTGGCCAGGTGCGTTGCATCTCACCTAAATACACTGTGTGGGTGCGTTGCATTTCAAAAATCCCTTCTATGGGGTGCGATGGGCGAGAAATGACAAATGGCAGTGTCATTCCGCGAGGTGGAGAGGCAATGGAAGCTTCTAGAAACTTCTCCTATGACACTTGCCTCACTGAATTTGACCAAGGATGAGTAAGAGATCATCAATATCCAAGTGGAAGCAAGAACTATCAGAGGGAAGACACTAATCAAATCATGAGCTGACTCATCTCCATTACAGATATCTATATATGGATCTCTCATCCCAGAGATCCAGAGGCTGGAATTTTGCATATTGTAAGGAATTGTTGTTGGTTTCTTGAGACAAACATCAGATTGTTGGGTGATCTAAGCTTTGTATGAGGTGAAGAGGGGCTTCTTTGCTGAGAGGTTGATGCTGGGTCAGAACAACTAGTTGTAACTCCTCTTGGCTCTTTCTTGTTTATCAATAAAAGCTATTCTAGTTTTCCTCCATACTCTTGTGTCACTGATATTTGTCGCATTTGTATGGTCAATTTACATCTGATCCTAGATTGTTTATGATTATAGATCCATGTCTTTGTATAGTACTATGCTACTGTGATCTTACAGGTACTTTGTGAAGTTGGGCGTGCAAGGGAGCAGGTAGCGAAAGACTATCAAAGAAGAGAGGGATCAAATCAGGAGATTAGCGCAAGACAGAGGTTGGTCTTCTTGTTCCTCTCTATTTATAATTCATAAAGGAAAAACGAAAGTAGCTTTTCTCTGTTTGTTTCTAAGGCAGCTATCACACCTTAGTGGGATAGAGCAGTTCTATATAGACACTTTTCCCTGTAACAGGTTGACCTTGGAAAGGTTGCCCTTGAAACGACACTTTCATATATGGGACATTAGGCTATATGACAAGTATTTGGGGCACGGATAGAATTGCAGGAATAGATTGAACACCAAATACCTGAGGGATGGGTTGAACAAGGGGTTGCAACATTACTTGTGACGTAAGTGGGGCAGTTACTTGTGATACTCCTGGAATGGGAGTTTTAGGAGACCCTGAACCTGGATTTTGAAAAGTCATTGGTATAGCAGACTAAGCCAAGTTTTGAGGAGTACTCAAGATAGGATGTTGTAGTGGTTTTTGGGTAGGTGTCGATGGATTAAACTGGGCATTTGGTTGGACTTGAAAAGGCATACCTTGAAAAGGTAATTGTTGTGTAGATTGTCCAATAGGTTGAACAAGTTGATACATGGGCACTTGAGAATAAATTGGAATTGATTGTTGATTTAACAAAGGGTTCCAGAGTGTATTCATTCTAGGGTAAGGCATTCCAATGGCTGGTTGAGGCATAATAGGTTAACCAAAACCGCTTTAAGGAATTTCAGCATAATCAAGATAATTTTTAATAGGGAATTGCCCCCCAGTGGAGGGTAAGATCCACCTAAAGGTTGTCCTCCTGATGGAGGATACGATGGTTTCCCCCCAGGCAGGTAATAACCACCTGTTGGGTTGATTTGAGGATTACCAACATTACTAGAAATCATATTAATAAATTGTTCATATGTCAGACCTTCATTGGTAGGATTAATTACACCAGTTGACGTGTTTGAAGATGAGTTTGAGGAACAAGCTCTTGAAAGAGATCCAACAAGAGAGTGATATCCAGGCGGTAGAAAACCACCATATAATGTTGACTCGAGAGAAGTATAAAGCACAGATGTGTCTGATGAGGTACATCTAGAAGCCATCATAGACCAGTCAAAACCTATATGGTAGAGTAAGGAGTCGTGTATCATGGAATCCATTGTCCTAAAAAGTTCAAGGGTGTGAAATACCAAGGGTCAGGGTGAAGAGATCTAAACAAAAGATATGAAATATATGATGATTCACTGGAAGAAACTATTGGCTCTTCTTCGTCGTCTAAAACAATTTCTTCAATGCTAATGAGACCAGTAGGGAGGCTATCAATAATAATAAGCTTCACATGTGGTGAATGTGGAGGATCTGGACTATGGGTTGTAGCAGGCGTATAACACTCAGGTTCAGAGATATCAAACTCATGTTCATAAATATCTGGTTCATAAATGGGATTTGTTTAGTTTGAATGTATTTAGTAATTTGTAAATCAGTTCCTCCTAAGTGTGATACTAATTTTCGAGTTTGATCTAGTTCGGTTTCTGCCATTTCAAGGCCTAAGATAGTAGATGTTTCTAGTTAATTAACTTCAGTTCCTTTTATATCAAAGTCTATAATAGTAGAAGTTTCAGTTTCTTCTACAGTTCTGGATCCCGATGATTTAGATTTTTTGGCTTTTATTTTTTCTAACTGACTCGGTGTATACTCAGGGGGGGGCTGAGTATCCTACATGATTGTCTTGGTAAATCACACAATATCTAAATTGCACATAAAGTCTCTAAAAAGTAAAAACAACACAGAAAGTAACACATGCTAAATATCTAGGAGTTCAAACCATACAAACTGACTCTTCATAGAGATCAATAATTACTAGCTGGTGATGAAGTCCAATGTCACATGACCAAGGTGAAAAGATTTATAGAAATGAGCATTTGGTACCAGTTACCCTGACGACCTTCTTAATGAAATAGTCTAGTGCAAGTAACTTTGCTATAAACCATCTCAAGCAAAGATTACCCTCCAAAATGTACTAGTGAGTCTAGTCAATGTTTGTTCCAGGTACAATAGGACCTTTCCTCTACCGTCACCTTAGGCAGAGCCTTAGGATTATAGTCACTAAGTTTACCAAATACAACAATTTTACTTGGGGGGACAATCACAGATCATACATACATGTGATGGAAGACTAACAATCTCAATCCCCTTGGCTCCTCCACATGATCAATCAGAGGTTTACTTTCAAGTGACCCCAAGTACCTTTCGGTACCATTCTAATATGTGAAAATCACTATATATATGCTAATGAAGTGGGTAATATCACTTCACCAGTTTCAACATGATCTCGTGCTTAACTCATGTACAAGAAGAGCTTCCTAGAGAAAAACAGAATAATTGGATTTTCTCTCCCTAACTCAAGATTCTATTATTTTTCTGTAGCTTTGGAAAGTTTAATTCCTTCCCTATTCCAAATCCCTACACTTAAGCAACTGTAGGTGGCAAGAGTCCTAAAAAATGTAAAATTTTAGATGAATTTTAATTAACATTGTATTATTAAGTTGTTCTTTACTCAATACATAATGAAGGTGGAACTCATGATGTTATGACACGACTCAAAATCTTCATGCACTAAAAAATGCAATGGAAACTTTTAAATTCGATGAAATCCTATTTAAAGGAAATAAAGAGTTTCTTTGATTTTTCCTAAATGAAATGAAAAACTCACAACTTTTCCAACTTTCCTAAAACAACCAATTTCATCTTAATGCAATGAAAATGCAAAACAAACCAACTTCTAGATTTCCCTAAATATCAAATAAACCAATATACTCTTTATCTTTTATCACTCAAAACTTTCAAGTATAAAGAAATCAATTAAGAGATGGATAAAAACACATTTTCCCTATGCCTGCTTTGATTTAATGATAACAACAGTGTAATTGTGAGAAATTCCCAAAATTGAAAGCAACAATTTCCTTTATCAAACCAAAACGACCACAATTTCTTCACAAAAAAACTAGATCTCAAGAAATCCTAATTTTCAATTCAGCATGAGTTAGATCACAAATAAGCAAAAAATTAAGGTTAACTGGGGTATTTGACAAAACTAAATAAGAATATCACAAGCAGAATGACAAGCTATCTTGTTTTTATCAATCGACAAATGAACCAGGCAAAACCCTAATCAGTTTCGTCAAAGAGACCTAATTCTCAAAAAATATTAACAAAGCACTCAAATGAGTTCAGAAGAGACATAAAACAGTCAAAACAAATATAATGACATTTCCAAAGAATCAAAGTCAGGTCTGGCTTGAAGCAAAAGCCAAATTTTCAAAAATTCTCAAGGCCTGCGCAGGTCAACAATACAAAATAAAGGGCATGCACCCGGTTGCTAAGGCGAAACAAGCACAGAACTATGCTTTGTTAGCGAACGAAAACAACACAGGTGTCATAAACCCAAGAAAACATAAAAAATCAAGGAATCAACCAAACAAATCTAAAAGGTCATTAATTCATAAAGACTCAAGTCGAGATAAATGAGAAGAATAAAAAAGAAAAACAAAGGAAAAGGATGAGAACAGAGATGTTCCCCAGCGGAGTCGCCAATTTTTTACACCAGACAAATCCCTCTCACGTACAAGAGCGATCTCCCTAAATCCTTGACGAAAACTAGAAACAAGCAAGACAATTGAACTGACTCTTTCCCTAAGTTGGACTTGTTTGAATTATTATAATTAAGGCTAATGGATGAGCCTCTTACCTATTTCATGAAATTCTCTATGAAGATAACTTATTGTGATTTGATGCAACTCCTCAATGCTTGATAAGACCTACAATCATAGACCATAAAAGGATAAAAATCACATGCGATATAATAATCCAAACAAAACTTAACCTAATGATAAAGGAAATTTGGAATTGAATTTTCCTTAATAAAAATTATAAACAATTATAAACCATTCATCATTCCAATAAGACAAATCAATGGGAGAAATTCTTCATTTGTATTAATCAAAGATAAATAGGATCCTTACAACCTTCACCTTGATGTCATGAGGTCCCTCCCAAATGCCTTCAATATCCTCCTTAGATGACAATCTTTCCAATCTCAAACTAACAGCATAAGTTTTCCTTCTCTAAGTTCTGACCCTTTCAATCACTCTACCCTCTAGTCATTTTATAGGCCAAGAGGAAGAAGTTTCAAATACAAAAGAGGAGGATGGGACTCCTTATTTGAGGGATTAGGTCTCCATGAGAAAAGGGATTAATATGCATGATCTGAGGGTTATAGTTCGAATAGTCATCACCTGGAAGCTTTCAGTTGGGAAATATTCGACCAACTATGATTCTAGAATGTATTTTTTTATTT
This sequence comes from Pinus tabuliformis, assembly GCA_031772625.1. Classification (NCBI taxonomy): domain Eukaryota; kingdom Viridiplantae; phylum Streptophyta; class Pinopsida; order Pinales; family Pinaceae; genus Pinus; species Pinus tabuliformis. Next base: position 288,828,934 of record CM062808.1, on the reverse strand, counting down.
TTACTTTCTTGAATTCACCTGCGCGAGTTTATAGTGGCAGACATAGCATAGAGCTACATTGTTCTCAGAGTTAATTCTGGCGAATGCGCAGGAAAAGCTAACAAAATTAGCGTAGGTGAAACTTAACAAGGTGTGACAACTATTTTCCCAAAATTTCTCATCTTCTTGAAGATATTTTTGGTTGTTTGACTTCTAAGGGAGTTCATTCAAACATGTTCACAGATGGTAAAAAGACCCATCAACTGATCAAGTGTCATGGCAACCAATTGAAATGTAAAAACGTGCCACTTTTCAAATGTGTGGAGTTCCTGTACTGGCTACAAATGAATTTCATTTGGGTGTGATGGTTGTCCCACCCATTTACAAAAAATTCATTTCTTAGTGTACTCCTTCGCATCTTGGAAAAGTGTGGGTCACCAAAGTCCTTCTTGTGAAACTTTTATTATGGTGGCTTTCCCATCCACTTTTCCACCTACAATTCATGAATGGAATTCCCATAGAACATCCTGCTTCTCATGATTGAGGATGCATCATCACAAGGTCTGATCGAGGCCCATATTGTATAACTTTCCTGCGATTAGTTGGTAATCTGTAGCTCGAACTACCATGTGCCTTCGTTGTGTCATCATTTACTCTTTAAATCATTTCCCTATGGTTAGAAATAATTCAATGTTTTCCAAATAGTCAGGGATGGCCCCAACCTGAAATAAATCAACTTTCGGTAGTTGATCACCTATTGACCCCCCAGCTTCGCCTGACTCCAACCAGGAAAGATGATCATGTCCCACATTCATCCTCCCTGGCTTTATAATTATTTCAAATGTGAACTCCTAGAACAGTAGGAATTAGAGGATTTTTGAGGTCTAAAATGGGCCTCCTAATGAAATTATAAAATAATAATGGAAATAATAAAATAAGATTAGATTACATCATCAAATTTTAGAGGGAAAAAAGACAAAACTATTTTTTCAACTCGTATTTTCAACTTATCTCCATATAGTTTTACTCAAATTTCAAGCGGAAACACTCATTGGATGTAGAATTTGATTCCTCATCCAAGGAGTACCCATGTTGCATACTTTCGATGGACCCTACTACACGGAAAATGAGAAATACATGAAAAACATGATTGCAATCATGTTTTTTCATGTATTTCTCATTTTTTGTGTAGTAGGGTCCTTCGAAAGTATGAACATGGGTACTCCTTGGATGAGGAATTAAATTTTGCATCCAACGAGTACTCGTGCTCGAAATTTGAGAAAAAACATAGGGAGATAAGTTGAAAATACGTGTTGAAAAAATATCTTTATTATTATTTTTTTTAATCTTTGTACTCTTTTACTCCAAAAATGGTGAATCATCCCCCATGGTTGACATCATCATCTTGAATCCTATTGGTTCTTATAAATTTATTTTGGTTGTACATTTTTCTTAGGAAGCCCGTTTTAGACCTCAAAAATCCCCTAATGAGCCATCTATAAATCCTCCCTTCAAGCACAAGCTTATTCACTAGGTACTTTAGTGCACTTGAATGGACCACCCAAAAGGTAGTGTCAGAATTTCTGTAGCGAGTACACCGTAGCAAGAGCTACCTGCTTAGTTGTGGTATGGTTATTTTCCATAGTGGAAATGTTTTTACTTGAAAAGTAGATTAGATAATCTAAGTTATTGTCTCTGGGCTGGGCCAAAACATCTCCCAAAGAAACTTTTGATGCATCAATATGGACATGAAACTTTTTTCTTTAGCAGATTTAAGTAAGTGTCGCATTCATCATACCGGGAAAACCTTTTAGATTTCTTCAGCAACTTCTCTAGTGGTGCAGTGATCAAGGCATAGTTGCGGATGAACCTATGGCAATATCATGTGTGGTTGATAGATGATCTCAACTTCCTAACACTTGTTTTCAGAGACATATTCATGATTATTGCAACCTTGGGAGGATACACACATAGTCCTTTACAAAGTATATGCCCCAAGAGTGTTCCAAACAGGACAATAAAAATAAACTTCTTAAAATTTAAAGAAATTTGTAGCTGCCTACAGTAGTCAAACATCAGTCATAGAAGGTTAAAATGTATTTTTAATAAACTATAAGTTGTCCAATCATCCATGTACACTTTTAGAAATTTGTGAATGTAGTCCCGAAAGGCAACAATTACGATCCTTGAAAAAATTGTCGACACATTCTTTAGTCCAAAGGGCATGACATGGTAGGCATATGACCTCCATTTGGTTGTGAAGGTGGTTTTATTCTTATCCTTCTTTGCAATATAGACTTAGTGGTAACTAGAGAACCCATCTATGAAAGAGTAGGCCTCATTACCTACAACATTGTCAAGGGCTTCATCGTTAAATGGAGTAGGGAAGGGGTCAAGGATGCAGACATGGTTCAAAATTTTGAAATCCACACAAACTTGAATGTCTTCATAGCCCTTATTCTGGATGAAAATTGGATTGACCCACCTAGCCTCATCAACTGGGAAGATAAGTCCTACAGCCAAAATTTTGTCAATTTCCCTCTTCACCTTCTCCTTGATCGTTGGGTTTAATCGATATGGTTGGTGCTTCACTGGTCTCACATCTAGCTTTAGCTTGATCTTCATTTCTCCCAACTCCCCCTTAATTCCTTTAAGCTCTACAATAGATGAAAGGAACATGTCCTCATACTCTCTTAGGAGATCGAAAAATTCCTTAGTGGTCTACTCATCCCAATAGTCCTCGGTAGAGGCTAGTTTAGGCTTCTCTTCAGTGCCAATGTTGTGCTTCTGCAACTTCATAGGTTGTATTTGCAAACCAGCGGTTACAAGATCATATTAGATGTTTCGCTCCCCTTCAAATTCCTTAAAGGTCAAGTGTCTTAACCCCTCTAAATCTTCTCCATTAGGTTCAAGATTAATCTTCCCACAAGCTACAACCTCATGAAATCCAGATTCATATATGTGATCAAAGGCATCCTGATTAGAGTATTTCTTAGTAAGCATAGCTATCGAGAACAAGACCCTCCTGACTGCTTCCATGGTAGTTTTTATTCTTTAATCGTCATCAGTGAAGGAGAAATCATTGATGAACTGAGTTGTCATACAACCCCATTCCCTATTCTTCTTCCTTATTTCTTCCTTCACATACCACGCTTCGGGGAATTTCCCCAAAGTGTGGATGAAGGTATGAACCCAAATATTCTCTGTAAGTCCCTCCCTGATCCAAGTGCCTTTACAATTTTGTAGATGTTGGTGAGGATCAGTATACCCTTCTTACTTAGTAAGAATGGATAAGAAATATTATGAATACCTGAATCTAGATATTAATGCAGACTTAACTACCTCCTACTCTTTGATATGTCTATAATGAGATACCCACCACCTTGTAGGCATCACTTGAATGATGACATCTAGAACAGTCACTTTATGTACTTCCAAAATGTTCAAAACAACTTCATTGTTAAAATTGATAACGAAACCCATGCCTTTAAAAACATGGAATTCTCGTACCTCTGTGCCAACCTAGTGGATATAGAGAGTCATTGCACATTGTGTGGATTTGATCTCATGTACACCTCTATGACAACCATCCCACACAACTTTTGATCTAACTTCAGAGATTTGAACACTTCTCTAGCTAATCAACCTTTCCGTCATTGTATTTATATAGTCTTCCCTTTTTCTTGTTGTGAGTCGGTATAACTGATCCAGTAACTCATGTTCTTCTTTGTTATCCACCGTCTCAATGAACCGAGGCCCTTGATAGGGATCCAAGGGCTGAATCACCCTAACTCCATCCATTTCAAAGGTCACGATTTCTCTCTACAAATCAATCATTGCATAGTATTCAAAGGTCCAATCTATTCCCAACAATTCCAGATAGGAGCCTTCGTCTCCCATGTTGTCTATTAACTCAAGATATGCATGTATTTACACTAATTATGTTGACTTCTACATCTTACAGACCTCCAACTTGATACAACATTGATTTTCCATGCATAACTTAATCATAGAGAATGAAAACTTGGGCCTTCCCACGGCTTCGTAGGTCTTTCTAGGTAAAATGTTCATATCTAAACTCAAATATAGCATTGTATCCTTGATCTGGAATCTTGCAATCTGGGCATCAACCAAAAATTCTCTCCCTATCATTTTCTTGTTTCTCTACACATGTTTAGTATTCCTTTTAGGAAATTTGGCATAAATGAGCCCTTCTAAGAGCTCCCCATCCTTGACAACAACTTTAATATTTTTCCGCAACTTCCCCAACATCTACTCATTGTTCATGATTTGAAGAAACAACCTAAAACATTCTGCTACATTTTGGGAATTTTTTTATGATAGTTTCAGGCTTCTATCCCTTGAATATTCTCGTTGTTGTCCTTGGGGCCAATTAGTTGTAATCAACCAGTTAAAAAATTTTGTGACATATTTGTATTACTGATTTTTCTAGAAAGAATCATAAGAGTGCTTCGGTGAGGTAGGATTTATGATCCTTCATTATTCAATGGATCCAAAGTCAGCTTCTGTCTTCTTTCCCCCCATTATGACTATGTTAATGTTTTATAGTGGAGTTGGTTCAGGTTCCTAAGGTTCTATATTAATCAAATTTTCTCCCCTCTGACAGTTTCACTCCTCCCACTTGGAAATTAGCTCTGGGTAATCCTTTGTTGCATGTGTGTTGACTCTACACTGAGATCACTAGGGTCTTCCGGGTAGCGAATAGTCTCTTGCAACATGCCCATCCTGATCACAATTGACCAGACATCTACCTCTTGTTCCCCCCCCCCCCCACCCCCCGCCTTTTTCCTCCACCTCCTCATCCTCGAGGAGCTTCATTGATCCTATAGGAAGAATTATTTAAGCGGTCATATAGGGGATCTAATGCTTTTCATTGATCAATTTTATGAGTTGGTGAATTGCAAAACTAAAAGAAGACATTGTTTGGGACATTTGAATACTTTTGTACAATTGGAAAGAGGCATGGAAGATGTCCATATGTTCTATATATTTCACAACCTTCATTCAAAGTTTTACCCTACTATTTAGGAAAGGCGTGGAATTGTGTGTGCCCTGAATATAAAACTTACATAACAATCGGCCTAACTTCAATAGCAGGTAAGGATGTGGAAGGCCTGGTTAGTACAGAGGAAGTGCTTAGGTCTTGGGCATTTAGTGGCATGATGCCCCTCAATATGGCAGTTGGTACACCACATTTGAGGTCACGCAAGTCGTGATGGTTGCATGTCCTCAACTTCTCTATCAGATCAACTATTTGATGTACAGTCCTATGAGAGTGGGATCATGGGAAATTGTTCCTCCTTGGTGTTTGTGTGGGTATCCTTCCATGGACTCAATCTTGGATGCTTACTCATGTGCGCCTTGCAAAGTATCAATCTTTTTCTGAGTTAGTGGCATGTGGGTGAGTGACAACAATTCTTTGATGAACAATCCCTCTAATGATTGGGGTAAATGGGGTAACTCAACTTGCCAATAGCATCCATAAACCTTTGCATCATTTCCCAAATAATTTCTCCTTCTCGCTGCTTGATTTCCCACAATTTAGATAATCCTTATTGCTTAGTCTATGAAAGTTTGAATTCTTGAATAAATTCCCTTCGAACTTCATCAATTGTCGGATTCTAATGTAAAGTGGACCACTAAATGAACCATCTCAGTGGTCTTCCTTGGAGAGTGGTATGAAATTCAATCAATTTCGTAGCATCCAGAGTTTGGAAAGCCCTATATATAACATCACACAAGTACCAATGTTGTTTTACATCCTCATTCCCTTTCCCAGAGAAATTAGGATATCAAGTAAAGGATCCCACCATGTTACCAACCATACACGGTTGAACCAGTGAGACAAGTATGAACCCTTAGGAACCGAGTTGCTATGATCCTTAGGGCATGAACTAGAACTATTATTTCTACCACCATAGGTACCATATTTATAGGTATTATGTACTTTGTGGACCTTTATAACTTTAACTAGCCTAAATAATGTTGAACATGTTTTTAATAAAGTACCAGACAAAGGTCGGGGGAAGTGCTACCTAAATTGTTGGATAATGAGTCACTATTCTCAGGACAGCATCATATTCAAAAAACAACCTTCTCATAGTGATATGAATGTCATCATCTGAGCCTTCCCTTTATCTTGTAGGGCCTGATCCATTTAGTGCCTCCATCTTTATTAGCGGAGGGAAATCTCTACTGCCCATTTCAACTTGTGTCACCATGGTAGTCCCAGCATCTCCTACAAGGCCAAGTTTCTATTATCACAAAATCTAACCCTGATAGGCTACTGATCAAGTAGACTCTGAGTAACTCTTTCAAACCAATCTTTTGGTTGAGGCTTAGCCTCCTCAACCTGAGAGGGCTCTCTCAATAGGTTTATGATTTTTTGTTAATGATTAGATGGCTAACTCTAGGAATAAAAATGGACAAATGTATAACTAGTTGACTGGTTGAATAAAAGATTATAAATCATCTATTGGGCTATGGATTCAAGATAGTCTTCAACAAAACAACATGATCAGCAAAACATGGAAGTCAAGGCACTTGGAGTTTAGGTCTATAAGTAAAATAGTAACATAGTGAATAAACACAGTTTACAAGCATGTGAAGGAAGTTAGAGAATTTTCCAATGAATTCTAAGTATCACAACCTCATACCACTACAAATAAGTAATTGAAAAAGGCCATAAGAACATCAAACACATAAACCCCTTGTGAATCTTGAGTAGTCAAAATGATCTCTGTATTAAGTTTGAAAAACCACAGTTTCTTACAATAACACAACTTTCTTTTGCTAATGAAATTCCCAACCCTGAGGAATTTGATTCATTTGCTTTATATAGAGTTTTTACAATCTTGGATTCTATGATCCATCTTTAGGAGAATTCAAATTCCTAACATTGACACCTATCTATTCATAAAACAAACTACTTAATTACAACTTGACAGCTAGTTGTCTTTAAGAGTCCTAATACAAATAGAAATGAAACTCCTAAAACATGTTTTTAACAACCTTATCTATGACTTAAATACATTATTTAATAAGATGATAATCCATGTCTTCGTGCTTTATGATGTCTCCAGTATTGTTGCACCCCCTGTTGAGTCATGACCTAACTGTCCTGAAAACAAGGAGACAAAGTTCCTGCCTTTAAAGAACTTGATCCTTTATGCTTATCTTCGAGCAATTTTGCTAGTGTATATGTGGCATGTATTAGTAATCCATTAAAACTTCATTTTTCACCTGTGCAAAAAGGGAACCTCGAACATATGGAAAAGAGGATGAAAGATGACTGTGCTACGAAAATAGTTTGTTTTCGTAGCACAACATTTATATCACTTATGGAATACTTCTTGGAACCTTTCTTTCTACATCACTACCATCTGAAACTTCATCTTTGATCCTCATATGTCTACCAACAACATCAAAAACTTGGAATTTATCAGACCTTACCTTCGAAATGCATCTGTAAAGTGCTAAAAGGTCACCCTCAGTAGTTTCGTAGCGCGCTGCAAAACTGCTGTGTAAGCTCTTTTTCCAATACAGTTTTCAAAAATCTGCAGTTTGGAAATTTCCAAAATTTCATAAAGACTGATATGATCACAAAAAATCAAAACAACTTACCCTTATAAGATGTTCTTCTTCACAGAAGACCTTCTCAAAAGTGTTTTAAGATATATCCTTCACTACCCTTTTTCATCACCCTGTTTCATTATTGTTGTAGCCTTTTCCTCAGATTTTGTTAACTGTATTTCTAGGTCTTCAATCTATCTCTTCAATCTCTTGTTGTAGCTCTCAATTGAGCATTCATCCTCCTTAAAAATCTGGCTTCTTTGATTGCAGGAACAATCCAAGCGAATTATTGAGCTTCACTACTTACTATCTATAGTTTGGAAGCCTTTTCAACTTCCCAAAGGGCCTTTATCCTTTTGAAATTTGCCTTCTCAGCAGCGTGCCTTCTTGCTCTCATCCTTAATCTAGCAATTTCATTATTGGCTACTCTTAGCCTTTCTTCCATTTGTTCATAACTGACTTTTTTTGTTTGAGTGGAAAAAACTTTGTTTTTGTCACCTTTAGGTATTGGTGATGAAAGGCCTATCAACTCTTCTTAAATAGCGGAAACCTCTTCTATTTTTCCTAACTCAACATTAGACTCTTGTATCTTTTTAGATTGTCTAGTTAAGGGCTTTTTGGGCTTGAACACAAATGTTGTAACATCATCCTCGAATTCCAGTTTCTTATAGGATTTCATCTTCTTCGACTTTCCTTTATAAGATTCTATGACATCTGCCTGCACCAAAGGGGATTCTGCAATATCAATGGCTTTTAAAATATCATTTAAATTACCCTTTAAACTTGGACTTTCTCCTGAGATCACTGATTTACCCTTCTCCTTAGCAATTTGACTTCTAGTCAATCTCCTTTGAACTGGTTTGGTAGCTGACTGTTCTTGTGTCCTTTCTTTAACTTCAACTATCTTTTCCTTTGTAGATTTAGGAGTCTCAGGAATAACCACTGATGTTTTGCTCACTTGCTCTTTCACCTGCTTTCTAGGTTTCAGCTTAACAAATCTCTTTTCCTTGGACATTACAGACTTGCTGGTTTCTGCTGATGGAGTTTCTTTAACCTTAGGGCTAGTGCCTGTATCTTGTTTTTCCCCTCCAAAACCGCATAGAAACAAAAATGAAGACCATTCTCTGTTGATCTTTTTAAGTTCATGTAAAACTATCAATTTAATTAGACCATGATGAAACAAGGAAGTTTCATGTCCTTGAGATTTTATTTTCACTTTATCTGCCATCTTAGCTATACTTCAATACAGGAAGAAAGGCAAATCTAAAGAAATCATACCAGTAAAATGCAATAGGAGTTTAAAATGATATAAATAAACCTTATGATATCTGCCCTCACATGTAAAATAACATTGAAAGTTGAAGAGCAAGTTGGCATAGGTGTCTTTGACGTAGTTCCTTGGAATTGCCTTAATTAAGTCTATTTCTGCAAACTCTGGCTTTAGGAACACTTTACATGGTTCCATGTCAAATCTAAAGTTTTTGAACCATGCATCTTGCCCCCTAGGAATTTCTGTCACCAAATCTATGATCTCTAGAGAAATTTGCAAGTTTAGGATTCCAATCTTTGTGTTTATGCCAGTGAAATGTAGTGCAAACTCCTTTGTCACCTAAGTATGTCCTCCCTGCAATTTTTTACAGAAATTCCAACATCATGCTTTCTTGAACGCTTCTACAATTGATTTATCTATGACTAAGACCATGGTGCTTTTAGGCTCTATTCTTAAACAATGACCAGACCTGTGACTTTTCTTCTCTTCTGTCATCTTTGCTTCTGAATTCCTGTAACAAACCAGCCTTGCTTGAAATTCTGTTGATCAGCCTCACTTGCTTATGGTGGCCAGCCTCACTTGAATCATGGATGAGAGAAACCTTGGTAAGAAATTACCATAGCTTACCATTCGAAAAACAATCTGTTTGAGGGTTTGCATGCAAACTGTAAAAAGAAACTAGGAAGCCCTTTTTGAATTTGAAATTTCTTATCATGATGACCCCTAAATTTGGAATGATGGGTTTTGGATGGTGGCATGCTTAAGCACTGACTCCTAGCTGACACCTAATAATAAAAATTTAACGGAATCTTAACGGATTGATGTTTTGACAAGACTGCATACGAATCCATGCTTTCGAAGCACGCAGGGAAAAGTGCTACGAAAAGAGCAGCATTTTCATAGCGCAAAACAGACATTTTACACTATCTGCGCTATGAAAATGTGGCTTCAGGGCTAATTCCAAAAATTTTCAAAATGGTTTAAGATATGAGTTTCTAAACAGAATGTGAGACTTATGAGACATGGACTAAGGTTGTTAGACTTTATTCGGATATGAAAAATGAGACCTTTGAGATTCCTAACTTATCACCTACCCATTAAAACATAGGATGACTTGACACTTATCTAAGACCATGACTAGGAACAATGTAAACTATTATTTTGGTGATAACAGTGGCTCTACTTGGGATAGTGTACCCTTGTGGCACACTAAGAACTCGTAGCTCTAGTGCTATCCATTTTTTTTTTTTGGTAAAACTGAAATACTTTTATTTGATTTGACAAGCATCTTCTTCATGCTATTGGGCCTTCAACTAAGGCTTAAGCTCTCTGTTTCAGCTTATCATTATTAGTAATAAAAACTGACAAAGATGGAATATATACAATGTCATGAGTGATTGATAAAACTTCAACAAGTATAATTCTTTAGGAAACCTGCCATTGACAGGCCCTCCAGCATATGATCCTCCATCAATTTCCTACAATATATAAGTGTTGTTTCCATGAAAACCAGTGATCTTAAAAGGACCCTTCCATAAATTTTCAAACTTACTAGGCTTGCCCTTTTCCTCAATTTTGGCCTCCCATTTCAACACTTTATCTTGTATTTTGAAACTGTCTTCTTTAATCTTCCTGTCAAATGTATTTTTAATTCTGTTTTGGGCATGCTGATGGTTGTCATAGACTTCATTCCTATTTTCCTGCAAAGCTATCAGCTAGTTTATCCTCCTCTATATGGCATTTGGTTCTTCTTCAAGTCCTTGAATTAATTTCATGACCGGTACCCCAAGTGATGTCGGAAAAACAACTTCAGCACCATAAACTAATTCATATGGTGAAGTACCATCTGATCTCTTTGTACATATCCTATCAGCCCATAAGGTGTACTTCAACTTTAAGTGCCAAGATTTCTTGTTCTCCTGCAATACCTTTTTGATGATTCTTACAATACTCTTATTTGATGATTCAGCGAGACCATTTCCTTGTGGATAGTATGTTGTAGAGTGTCCAAAAGTGATATGTTAATGATGACAAAAATTGATCATTTTCTTAGACTTGAAGGCTTGAGCATTATCTGTTATAATCTTCATGGGGCAGCCAAATTGAGACAATATACTATTCTCTAGAAAAGAAATAATTACAAAATCATTAGCTTTCCTTGTTGGGATCGCCTCTATCCATTTGGTGAAATAGTCCGTCGCTGCGAGAATCTAGCGATGCTATCTTGATGATGATGGATGTATTTCTCCACTAAAGTCTAACCCCCACTGTTGGAAAGGTGCTTCCACATAGATAGGTACCAAAGGCAGAGGTACAAGTTTTCTTCTTCCTTCAAAAATTTGGCATTCATGACATGCAACAATTCTTTTGTAAATGTCTTTAAACATTGTTGGCAAATAATATCCCACTCTTAGAATCTTATTTGTTGTAGCCTTCCAATAATGGTGTCCTCTGCAATCACCTTTATGGAATTCTTCAATGACTTTTTCAGCCTCCTCTTCAAGTAAACAACTGAGCAAAATTCCTCCTGTATCTTTCCAAAACAGATTTTTGTCAAATAGAAAATATCTCACAGATTTCAACTTCACAAACCTTGCTTTAGATTTTGTGAGATTAGTGGGAGCTTTGTGATGTTGTAAAACAAATACCACATCTTTATACCAATCTGAAACAAGATATTTCTCATCAATTGGAACCAATTCTTCCTCATCATTAGAAATTTCTGATATTTCTGCATTCAGATTTATGTCAAGAAAATCCAAGTTTAACTGAGTCATTAACTTCGCTAACCCTTATCCTTTCACTAATTTGGTTGGTTTGATGTCTATATCATATTCCAACAATTTTTCGATCCATTTTCCCCTCTTACCATCAGGATCTTCCTGAGTTAGAATGTCTTTCACCTTAGTACTTGGAACATATGCCACAATGTGAGAATGCAGAATGTAAATTCTGAAATCTTTAATAGCTTTCACCAAAGCATAGGCATATTTTTCTAGAATATTATACTTCAGCTCAGCATTAGCAAATTTTTTGCTAAATAAAGAGATAGGTTGTTTAGTACCTTGCTTTCCTTTTTGAAGCAAAACTCCAGCAATTGTATTTTTGGAAGAAAATGTAAAAACCAGAAATTCTTTGGAGAAATCTAGACTGATGAGTATTGGTGCTTGTGTGAGTGCATTCTTAATTTTCTCAAAAGAGTTCTTTGCTTCAGCTATCCATTTAATATCAACTCCTTTCTTTAACATCCTTGTTATATCTTTAACAATCTCAACAAAGTTAGGAATGAAGCGCCTAACAAAATTCACTTTCCCAAGAAATGATTGAATCTCTTTCCTACTTCTTGGAAAATCTACTTTTTGAATTGCATTAACTCTGTTAAGATCAATCCTAATTCCATCTTTATAAATAATATGACCAAGTAATTTTCCTGAAGTTAAAGCAAAGATGCTTTTAGTAGGATTAAGAGAGATACCAAACCTTCTACATTTCAGCAGAATTTTTACTAGGTGTTTCAGATGATCTTCCTCTATCTTTGAAAAGATTGTTATATCATCAAGATAAACAACCACCGTCTTGTCCTTTTCTTCAGAAAAACCAATGTCCATTGCTCTTTCAAAAGTAGCTCCTACATTCATGAGACTAAAAGGCATATTGGCGTACATGAATGTGCCCCATGGTGTTGTGAAGGCTATTTTCTCCTGATCATTCGGATGCACAAGAATCTGATTGTAACCTGAGAATCCATCAAGCATAGACATTCTTTGTGAACCAATGATATTTTGCAGAATTGAATCCATCTTGGAAAGAGGATAGTTGTCCTTTAGTGAAGCCTTATTCAAATTCCTGAAATCAATACAAATTCTGATTTCTCCACTCTTCTTTCTAACCAGTACCAAATTTGCAGGCCAATTTGAGAATCTGATTGGGACAATGAATTTAGCATAAAAATGCTTCTTAATCTCCTTTTCAATCAATGGCATGATAAGGGGATTAATTCTCCTCAACTTCTGTTTGAAAGGTTTCTCATTTTCTTTAATAGGAATAGTATGCTGAATAATGGAAGGATCATACTGTTTTAAACCAGCATAACTCCAAGCAAAAACATCAACAAACCTCTTCATCATCTCAATATATTTGAATTTCACATCAACTGAAAGAAACTTTGAAATTTTGATCATTTTAGGCAAAGCTGATGTACCCAGATTACAGCTTTCTACTTCGTCTTCATCAACTTTTATCTTTGGTGATTTGAAAACATCATTATGGTCAAAAAGCTTCTCAAGAGGAATAAGACCCTTTGGTTTTGAATTATTATTTAATTGCAAGACTTCATAATTTTCTTTAGACTCAACAAGCATGTTCTGTTCATCTACTTGATTACTTTCAAATTCTTCTTTCAGCTCAATAAAATTATTTACTTGTTGATCATCTTCAAGAACTTGCCAATTGGTGATATTGTCTAGTATAGCTAGTCTATGACGAACTTCAATCTCATATTTCTCATAAGAATGAATAGGAATGACAAAAATACTCACTGAAACAGCAATAGAATCAACAATGGAATTCCGGTCTCTATTTTTGACAATGAAAGAATAGGCTTGAAAATTCTCCAACATGTCTAAAACTAGATTTCTGTATGCTCTCAATCTTACATCCTTTGTTTGATAAACACCTTAAAATTGTCTAATAACCAATTCAGAATCTCCAAAAACAGAAATATTGTGAGCCTTCATTGTTATCAAAACATCTAGACCCAAAATCAAAGATTCATATTCAGCCATGTTGTTTGTGCAATCAAAATTCAATTTGTAAGAGTAAAACTTACTCTTATCACTTGGACTTGTAATCCAAATTCCTGCTCCCGCCCCTTCTTTTCCTGTTGATCCATCAAAATACAATGACCACCATCCCTCCATCTCTTTATTATTTACTTGTTGATTTTCTGAGTGCTGATTTTCATTTCTTCCAAACCACTATCAACTGGCTCATTGAAAAGAATGGCAGATCCAATTTCAGTATCAAAAGCATAAATAGGAAAATTCTAAGGTTTATCTTTGTTTCTTACCATATAATCCATTCTAGTCTCTCGATACAATCTCCTTCACCAAAAATAGGAATTGTGGCATAAGTAAGGTCCATCTGCATTGTGCCTTTAATTTTTGTTGCCCATGATCTTGATAGTAACATCTCAAACTTTGGTGGAATATCAACCACATCAATGTCCATAACAGTCGTCTTTGCTCGGATTTGTGTTAGACCAACAACAACATCTTTGATTAGACCAATACATTGAACCCTCTTTGAGTCAAAAGAAAATAAATCCTTATATGGTCTTGTTACTTGTAACCCTAAACTTTCCATAATTACTTTGGGCATGAGATTATGAGAAGCCCCTGAATCCAACATAGCATTATTTAAAGTATATCATGAATACTAATGCTTACATAGAAAGGAGGGAACTCCTCATTTTGATCATCTTCTAACCTTGGACCCAAATATATAGTAGGATTATCTTCTTTGACATTTAAAATATCAGCAACTCCTGGTTGTGAATTCAACATCTCAACAATCTTGCTTCTATATTCATTTACCTTGAGAATTTCACTAAAAGGGATTGATATTTTAATCTTTGAAATTTCATTCTCAAGGTTGAAAACAGAAACAGATTTTTTAGCTTCTTTGATAGGAGGGGGAAGTTGAGTGTCTCTTTTACCAAGCGGAGTGTCATTCTTACCTTCAGCAATCTTTGGGGTATCATTTTTGGTTTCAGAAACCTTTGGAGCATCTTTCTTAGGCTATGATTTGTTTGCAATAATCGGCACATTTCTGTTTCTAAGATTATATTTTTTTTTCATTTCAAAGATGGCATGTTAATACCCTTTAAAATAATCTAAAGGTCCTTCCCCTTGATTGGACAAATCTGACTCGTCATGCTCCTCTTTAGTCAAGAAAATTCCTGACATCTTTTCATCGAGACAATGGATAGATTCTTCAGGAATTTCAAGATCATCTTCTTCAGCAACCAAATTCTACTAAAAAGGAGGTCTCATTGGAGGGTTAGGTTGTTGGTTTCTATTTTCTCTTGGTCTTTTTTGGTTTTGAGGTCTCTTGAATTGAGGATTTCTAAACTGAGGTTCATTTTGCATAGGAGGAGCAGAAGTGTTTCCAAGTGCTAACCTATCCATCAACTTCTCCATGGTTTTCATCATTGAGTCTAATTTATCTTCAAAAGTTGAAGAGGAAGATTTTTCTTCTTCTTTCAATTTAGTTTTTCCCATTTTTGACTTTTTAGCAGTTATCATGTTTACCTCTACCTTTACTACATCACTTTGCATTTCAGCAAGTGTAGGTGATTCTATTTCTCTCAACAAGATAGAAAATTCATAATCAAATGCTTCAACATATCTCATTTGTTCTAGGGCTTCTGGAGGTTTCAAACGAGCTGGAATTGAATTAAACACTTTATTGAATCTTTTTGAAAAATTTTGAACAGTTTCATTAGATGCCCTTCTAAGGCTGTTATATTCAGTAACTGCTTGAACTCGATTAGTTTTGTTTCCCCATTTCCTTAAAAAATTATCTTCAAACTCAACCCAATTTCAAATACTTCCCAGTGTAATAGCTTTAAACCATTTTCTAACTTCACCAATAAAGCTCTGTGCAAAAAGTCTTAACTTCACATCCTCATCATCGACTTCTTCTATGTCAACAAAATCATTAAATCTGTCTACATGTTCTTCTATTGTAATTTCTTCATCACTACCCCAGGAAGGGATCCTAGTAGCATAT
Organism: Pinus tabuliformis; assembly: GCA_031772625.1. Classification (NCBI taxonomy): domain Eukaryota; kingdom Viridiplantae; phylum Streptophyta; class Pinopsida; order Pinales; family Pinaceae; genus Pinus; species Pinus tabuliformis. Next base: position 288,813,300 of record CM062808.1, on the reverse strand, counting down.
TTACTAGGAAGGTCATGCAAAACAACGGGGAGCACAAGTGGAGCCATACCTAGTAGGTGCAGCCATGATTGAAGGAGGAACAGTAGTTAAGGAACAACAAGAATAGAAGATGGTGAACTGATATGAGGAGGACTACCTGGTTTTTGTAAGCCACTAGGAATGGAAGAAACAGAAGATGAAGAACTGATATGAGGAGGACTACTTGGCTTTTGTAAGCCACTAACAAATGAAATCCAGTTTGGAAGGGGTAAACCAGCTCTAGATTTCAGCAAGACTTCAAAAGGGTCAAGTTCTTTCAATTTATCTAGAGACTCTTTTTCTAACAATAGCTCAGAGGTAACAATTTCCCAAAACTCTTCTTCATCTTCTTGGGTTATTAGGGCTGAAGTGTCAATTCCTCCCTTTTGCAGGTCTGTTAGAGCCTAAATATACCTCAGGCTGAAAAGGTAGGATCCAGGGCCAACATCAAACCACGCTAAGCCTAGTAACTAGCCCTACCTGGTTAGGAGAGGGCTCTCTCAGGGTCAATCTCAGTAAATAATGATCGATGAGGGCTTTAGATGACTAATAAAAATACTGATCTTAGGCTAGGTATATGTGCAAGAGATTTTGATTGAATAAAATAATGCTTTTGTTGGCTCAGATGGGAAAGGTGGATTTTGGGTGCGGGGATTGAGGCTCAGTCCTACAGAGATCTCAATGGGGCAAGGTAGGAAATTGTTTTCGGCACTTAAAATTGAATGAGATGGAAAGAATAGACAGGTGAGGTGTTGAAGAGGGCAAGAGAAATCATGGATCCTCCCCAAATAGCTGAAAACATCAAGAAACTAAAGCAAACTTCAAGTAGAGCACTGCAATTTCAATGGATTCTACTTACACTCTTGTTTGTTTAGTTCAGAAGAAACAAGATAGAGAATGGCATACATGACATATAAGCAAATTCACAATTACAAAGAAAAGCACTGTACCAAGACAAATTTCCACATGGATCCCAAAGAGTGTTGCAAACCCTGGTCTCAATTCCTTAGCCAAAATGCTGATATGAGTGTACAATGAAGCTCAAGGCTTTCTCAAAAGTCCAACCATGCTAATGACTAAAAAACAACATAATATAGACAACCATAGCTCATCCTTGCCTATAGGGGTTTATCTCACATGTTTAGGAGTTGTTTCAAATAATTCTAAACTGAGAACTAGAAATTAGGCAACAGAACAGCATGCCTCTAGAAACAAGGGAACTGATTCATTCAGTTTCAAACAAATTTTAAACTGATGAATCTACCTCTATAAGTGAACATTTGACATATTTACATCATGATCCATCAATTTACATTAAATTACATCACAAATTTTCCATTAGGAAAGTGAAAAAGTCAAACTAGCCAAAGCTGGGCGAAAAACAGAGCAATACTTGGTCAAACTGGCAATTTTTCCTCTATGCGCCGCGCCTAATTCTCTATGTGTAGTGCCTATTTGGACCCACTTTTGGAGGCCTTCCTGATGTCCAAATGAGCTCCAAGTGTTCTTGTTGGAAATATCTACATGTCTACTTTCTAACCCAAGTGTAAGTTTTCAATTTGGCCTCCATTTGCCCCTCCAAAAGTCAGTTCTCCCAACACTGCTTCCTGTGTGTCAAAATAGGGGCAGTGAGGTCATTTTTTGAGTGTTTTTTACCCTTTGAGGGCTCAAAACTTATCAAAATTTCTTGGCCATTGGTAGGCAAGCTTATTTTTTCATACCAAATCCAAAAATGCTGAGTTTTTGTGCTTTGGAGTCTCCTAGCAAAAGCGAGCGCCACATGGCGCAGCGCATAGGGTAGAAAATCGTATTTTTTGTGCCAAAAATTTCAAAAATACAAAAAGTGATCCAAATTTTTTGAAATTTGGGTTGAGTCTTCTCCATCAAACATTGTGTTGGGCCAAGAAAGCCTCAGCCAATATCTTAAATCCTTCATGCTCTTTTTGCCTCCTTGATGCTCTCTTCAACTTTGCCTTAAACTCCTGATTCTCACTTGGCACACCAAGTTCCTTGACAAGTAATGATATGACAGGTTTCTAAGTATATTCTTTTCATTGATGGTCTTTTCTAGCTTTCTCTCCAAGTGAATATTGTCTCTCTCAAGCCATGACTCCCTATCGACATTAATCTCCTACTCAAGTGAAGTGAACTCCACCCTCCTCCTTTGGGCAGCTTGGCGATTCTCCCAAATGTTTTGCAACTCCATAATCACCTGTTGGTCCTCAAGCTACTTATTCCTTTGCTCCAGGTATTGTATTGTCCATTGGGCTATATCCAAATTGATGGACAAGGCATCAGTGTCCGCCTGCTGCTCCTAAATGATTTCTCTAAGATTTGTGCTTTGTGGGCCCATATCAATATCATCACCCTCAATGAGAATGAAATCAGTCTCCCGCTCACCTGATGGTCCTTCCTCCTGTAGTGTAATCTTACCTCTGTCCTGAACCTATTGTTCTGATGATGGAAGCGAGGCCCCTTCCACCCTGGGTGGAGATAACACTCGCTTTGTTGCTGCAAACAACTATCTAGTGCCCTTTTGATAGGTGATAAACACTAGCATGCTAGCGGTCTGTGTCTCATGACCCTCATGCTGATAAGAAGGTCCACCTGTCTCATGCAAAGCCTCTGAAGGTCCCTGTGGAGCTCTAAAAAACTCATGAGAGATGAAGTCCTCCCAAGTGATGCCCTGTAAGCCAAGCTGATGAATGACCACAATTTTAATGAGAGCAAAATGGTAAATACTATTGAACTGCTACTAAGGAGTCTTGTGCTACACTAGGGTGGTCATCTTCTCTATGTTTCGGCACATGAAGTAAGGGATGTTCATCATCCTTACCCTGGTAAAATGCATCAACAGCCTAATATGATAAGCATACAAACGTGAAAACTAGCCCTCACAGCTGAAATACCTCATGATCAATTTCATCAAAGGAGCATAAGCATCTTTGAGGTACCGGAAAGGAAATACTCTGCTGAGTTGTCTCAAATAGCTAGGTTTGATGTATGGTTCATAATGTTGCCGGTCAATTTGTTGCCTCTTGTTCCATTGCTCTCCAATGTTGGGAATACTGGTTGCTAGTGAAATGGATTCTGGTGTTAATGTGAAAGTGACACCAGCTAGAGTGGCTTGACCATCATGTAAATGCAGCACAAACAAGCGAGCCAACTCATGATGAAACTGAATGCTAGCAACCTTCTCACAAAATTCATAACAGGACTGGTGCTGAAAACAAGAGATGGCAAGAGGGCAGGCTTGTAATTCAGCAAGAGTGGTTGGTTCTTCTCTAATATGTTTGTCACCTCTATGAGGCCTCCTGGGTGCATGTACCTCTGTAGGTGAATCTCTGTGAGTCTCCTCTTCATAATCATATGAAGGATTAGATGCCATGTTTGCTAGTGGATGGACTGTTTTGGAGCTGTCTTGATGAGAAATAGGTGAGTTGTGTTTTGACTTTTTCCACCAAGGGAAATAGTGATATGAGGGAGGGGAAACAATGAGGGATTTAGGGACTGTTGGGACAGGTTTAATTAGGGAAATAGGGGATTATGGAATGATTTGGGAGTTTTTGTATAGGACTAGGGTTTGGGAGTTTTGGGACTTTGGGAAAGGGGATTTGGGATATGGAATTAGTGAATATAAGGGTGTGTGACTTTAGGGAATGGGGAAATCAAGGGAAAAATGGAGTAAGGGAGTGATAAGTGGACTTGGTAGCCAAAACAGTCAATACTAACCCTAGGCAGCAAGTTCCCTTGAAAATTTTAAAGAGATAGGGTTTGATTTCTTTTAAGGAATCACCATATATCAACCACCATGAAACAACCACCAAACTTGGATGAAAACAGTAGTAGAGACTCAACCTACTTGTACCAATGACAATCCATGTGTTTTGGGCGATTCTGGAGCGAGTGTTCGAAATTTCGGGCTTGCTGGATATGTGCGTCGTGCATCAAACCCAATGCACCGTGCCCGTGCAAATTTAAATTGAAGGTCACAGCCCAATGCGCCGCGCCCAGTGTGTGTGCCGCGCCAGTTACCCAATGCGCAGTGCCTCTGGTTTTTGGCAACATTTTCTCCAACTTTGCCTTGCTTGCCTCCAAAATGTCTTTGCTTTGCTCCAAGAGAGCAAATGACTTTGCAATTTGAAGAAATGACTCATAAACAAAGAGGTTTTAAAATTTTGGCTCATAAAACCAACTTTCATAATGTTTGGAATTTGACTTTACTTTTAAATTATGTTTTTGAACTTTTTTCACTTCATTGAGCTTTGTGATGGACTAAATGACCTGTGCTTTGTTTGATTTGCAAGTGGTTGGAGCTACTGGGGCTAAGGAAAGAATCAAGGGTTGCAGGGGAAGAAATTTACATATGAACAAAATCAAATTACATAAATTTGTACCATAAAAGCAAAATACTCTGTTTTGTTTTGAGGAAAGACACATCTCTGAGCACTTGATGATGAAATTTATTGATGCTGGAACCCCCTCATGGCTTGCTGGTTGTTATTGGACACTTTGAAACTCCTTTTGACGAGACCCTAATGAAACCCTAGACCTAGTGACAATGAAACCCTAAAACAAAACCTTTGCAATCTCTAAGACAAAAGATGACTGTATATGCTTTGTAATGAACAGACATGAGCTAGCAGGTAGATAACATGAGGGAAACTATAGGAAAGCCACTACCGTCAAATGATCCATGCGCCTAATGGAACGCAATTGACTGAACGGGACACCTAATATGAAATGCAAAAAGAGGATTTGATCTCTGACGGAGGGGTGAAGATACCGACACTAACAAGGTCTAAGATAATATCAACAAGTTCCTTTCCATTTTCTGATCTAAACAACACTTCATGAATTTTATCATTGACTTTTTTGTCTTCAGGACTTCTTGAGAACTCAAAGAGCAAAGATTTTGAATAAGATGGAGTACCTGATATTTATGAAAATCTTTGACAGACTCTTGAAACAATGTTTTGCTTGTCTCCAATGGTAGGTGGATTGGGATTAGGATTGCTCTGTGTGTATCTCCTTCTCGAAGCCACCTTTAAATATTTGAAAATATATGGAGTCACCAAGGTAGATTGTAGCCTCAAAAATCTTCCTGAGCTCCTGCTACCTTCAGAAGTTCACCTTCTTGATTTCGGGAATGAGTAATCTTCAGGCTCCCGACAGACATACCAAAATGTTATCACAAAATCTAACCCTGATAGGCTGTTGATCAAGTAGACTCTGAGTAACTCTTTCAAACCAATCTTTTGGTTGAGGGTTAGCCTCCTCAACCTGAGAAGGCTCTCTCAATAGGTTTATGATTTTTGATTAATGATTAGATGGCTAACTCTAGGAATAAAAATGGACAAATGTATAACTGGTTGACTAGTTGAATCAAATATTATCAAACATCTATTGAACTATAGAGTCAAGATAGTCTTCAACAAAACAACATGATCAAAAAAACATGGAAGTCAAGGCACTTGGAGTTTAGGTCTATAAGTAAAACAGTAACATACTGAATCAACACAGTTTACAAGCATGTGAAGGAAGTTAGATCATTTTCCAATGAATTCTAAGTATCACAAGCTCATACCACTACAAATAAGTAATTGAAAAATGCCATAAGAAAATCAAACACATAAACCCCTTATGAATCGTGAGTAGTCAAACTAATCTCTGTATTATGTTTGAAAAACCATAGTTTCTTAGAATAACACAACTTTCTTTTTCTAATGAAATTCCCAACCCTGAGGAATTTGATTCTCATGCTTTATATAGAATTTTTACAATCTTGGATTCTATGATCCATCTTTAGGAGAATTCGAATTCCTAACATTGACACCTATCTATTCATAAAACAAACTACTTAATTACAACTTGACAGCTAGTTGTCTTTAAGAGTCCTAATACAAATAGAAATGAAACTCCTAAGACATGCTTTCAACAACATTATCTATGACATAAATACATTCTTTAATCATCTGCTAATCCATGTCTTCGAGCTTTATGATGTCTCCAGTATTGTTGCAAGCCCTGTTGAGTCATGACCTAACTGTCCTAAAAACAAGGAGACAAAGTTCCTGCCTTTAAAGCCCTTGATCCTTTATGCTTATCTTCAAGCAGTTTTACTAGTGTATATGTGGCATGTATTAGTAATCCATTAAAACTTCATTTTCCACCTGTGCAGAAAGGGAACCTCGAACATATGGGAAAGAGGATGAAAGATGATTGTGCTATGAAAATAGTTTGTTTTCGTAGCACAACTTTTATATCACTTATGGAATACTTCTTGGAACCTTTCTTTCTACATCACTACCATCTAAAACTTCATCTATGATCCCCATATGTCTACAAGCAACATCAAAAACTTGGAATTTATCAGACCTTACCTTCGAAATTCATCTATAAAGTGCTAAAAGGTCACCTTCAGCAGTTTCATGGCGCGCTACGAAATTGCTGCGTATGCTCTTTTTCCAATACAGTTTTCAAAAATATGCAGTTTGGGAATTTCCAAAATTTCATAAAGACTGATATGATCACCAAATATCAAAAGAAATTACCGTTATAAGATGTTCTTCTTCACAAATGACCTTCTCAAAACTGTTTTAAGATATATCCTTCACTGCCCTTTTTCATCACCCTGTTTCATTATTGTTGTAGCCTCTTTAGATTTTGTTAACTGTATTCCTAGGTCTTCAATCTGTCTCTTCAATCTCCTGTTAGTAGCTCTCAACTGAGCATCTCTTCTACTTACAAATCTGGCTTCTTTGGTTGCAGGAACAGTACAAGTGAAGTATTGAGTTTCACTGCTAACTACTTATGGTTTGGAAACCTTTTCAACATCCCAGAGGGCCTTTATCCTTTTGAAATCTGTGTTCTCAGCAATGTGCCTTCTTACTCTCATCCTTAATCTATCAATTTCATTATTTGTTTCTCTTGACCTTTCTTCCATTTGTTCATAACTGACTTTTTCTATTTGAGCGGAAAAAAAATAAATAATTTGTCACCTTCAGGTATTGGTGATGAAAGGTTTATCAACTCTTCCTGAATAGTGGAAGCCTCTTCTGTTTTTCCTAACTCAACATTATACTCTTATATCTTTTTAGATTTTCTGGTTAAGGGCTTTCTGGGCTTGAACACAAATGTTGTAACATCATCCTCGAATTCCAGTTTCTTAGAGGATTTCATCTTCTTCGACTTTCCTTTATCAAATTCTATGATATTTGCCTGCACCAAAGGGGATTCTGCAATATCAATGGCTTTTAAAATATCATTTAAATTACCCTTCAAACTTGGACTTTCTCCCGAGATCATTGATTTACCCTTCTCCTTAGAAATTTGGCTTCTAGTCAATCTCCTTTGAACTGGTTTGGTAGCTGACTATTCTTGTGTCCTTTCTTTAACTTCAGCTATCTTTTCCTTTGTAGATTTAGGAGTCTCAAGAATAACCATTGATGTTTTTCTCACTTGCTCTTTCACCTGCTTTCTAGGTTTCTGCTTAACAAATCTCTTTACCCTGGACATTACAGACTTGCTGGTCTCTGCTGATGGAGTTTCTTTAACCTTAGGGTTAATGCTTGTATCTTGTTTTTCCCCTCCAAAACCACATAGAAATATAAATGAAGACCATTCTCTGTTGATCTTTTTAAGTTCATGTAAAACTATCAGTTTAATTAGACCATGATGAAACAGGGAAGTTTCATGTCCTTGAGATTTTATTTGCACTTTATCTGCCATCTTAGCTATACTTCGATACAGGAAGAAAGGAAAATCTAAAGAAATCATACCAGTAAAATGCAACATGAGTTTAAAATCATATGAATAAACCTTATGATATCTACCCTCACATGTAAAATAACGTTGAATGTTGAAGAGCAAGTTGGCATAGGTGTCTTTGACATAGTTCCTTAGAATTGCCTTGGTTAAGTCTATTTTTGCAAACTCTGGCTTTAGGAACACTTTACATGGTTCCATGTCAAATCTAAAGTTTTTGAACCATACATCTTTCCCCCTAGGAATTTCTATCACCAAAGCTATGATCTCTGGATAAATTTGCAAGTTTAGTATTCCAATCTTTGTGTTTGTGCCAGTGAAATGTAGTGCAAATTCCTTTGTCACCTGAGTATGTCCTCCCTACAATTTTTTACAGAAATTCCAACATCCTGCTTTCTTGAAGGCTTCTACAACTGATTTATCTCTAACTAAGACCTTGGTGCTTTCAGGCTCTGTTCTTAAACAATGACCAGCCCTATGACTTTTCTTCTCTTCTGTCATCTTTGCTTCTGAATTCCTATAACAAACCAGCCTCGCTTGAAATTCTATTGATCAACCTCACTTGCTTATGGTGGTCAGCCTTGCTTGAATCATGGATGAGAGAAATCTTGGTAAAAAATTACCATAGCTTACCATTCGAAAAACAATCTGTTTGAGGGTTTGCATGCAAACTGTAAAAGGAAACTAGGTAGCCCTTTTCAAATTTGAAATTTCTTATCATGATGACCCCTAAATTTGAAATGATGAGTTTTAGATGGCGGCATGCTTAAGAACTGACTCCTAGCTGACACCTAATAAAGAAAATTTAACGGAATCTTAACAGATTGATGTTTTGACAAGACTGCCTACGAATCTGTTACCGGGAAAAGTGTCTATTTAGAACTGCTCTATCCCACTAAGGTGTGACAGCTGCCTTAGAAACAAACAGAGAAAACTACTTTTGTATCTCCTTTATGAACTATAGATACAGAGGAATAGAAAGAACCAACCTGTGTCTTGCGCTAATCCGTTGATCCAATCCCTCTCTTCTTTGACAGCTTTCAGCTACCTACTCCCTTACTTGCCCAGCTTCACCAAGTACCTGTAAGATCACAGAAGAAGAAAACTATACAAAGACATGGATCTATATTCATAAATAACTTAGGATTAGATTTAAGTTAACCATACAAATGTAACAAGCATCAATGATACAAAAAGCATGGAGGAGAAACTCAAATAGTTTTTATTGATAAATAAGAAGATCCAGGAGGAGTTACAACCGATGATTCCTGACCTAGCATCAACCTCCCAACAAAGAAGCCCCTCTTCACCTCCAACAAAGCATAGATCACCCAATTCTCTGATGTTTGTCTCAAAACCAACAGCAATTCCTTACAATGTGCAAAATTCCAGCCTCCGGATCTCTGGGATGAGGGATCCATATATAGATGTGTTTTCGGGAAAAGTGTCCATTCAGATCTGCTCTATCCCACTAAGGTGTGATAGCTACCTTAGAAACAAACAGAGAAAACTACTTTTGTATTCTTCTTTATGAACTATAAACAAAGAGGAATAGGATGAACCAACCTGTGTCTTGCGCTAGTCCTTTTATCCAATCTCTCTTATCTTCGACAGCTCCCAGCTACCTGCTTCCTCACTTGTCCAGCTTCACCAAGTACCTGCAAGATCACAGAAGAGGGAAACTATACAAAGACATGGGTTTATATTCATAAATAACTTAGGATCAGATTTAAGTTAACCATACAAATGTAACAAGTATCAATGAAACACAAGCATGGAGAAGAAACTCAAATAGTTTTATTGATATACAAGAAGATCCAGGAGGAGTTACAACCAATGATTCCTGACCCAGCATCAACCTCCCAGCAAAGAAGTCCCTTCTTCAACCCCAACAAAGCATAGATCACCCAATCCTCTGATATGTATCTCAAAACCAACAGAAATTCCTTACAATGTACAAACTTCCAGCCCCTGGATCTCTGGGATGGGGGATCCATATATAGATGTATGCAAGGAGGATGAGTCAGCTCATGAATTGATTAGTGGCTTCTCTCTGTCAGTTCTTGCTTCCACTTGGAGACTGAGAGCCTCTTACTCATCCTTGGTCGAATTCAGTGAGGCAAGTGTCATTGGAGAAGATTCTGGAAGCTTCCATTGTCTCTCCACCTCGTGGAATGACTCTGCCACTTGTCATTTCCCGCTCAACGCACCCTGGTAGTGCATTTAGGTGCATTGCAACGCACCTAGCTAGTGGACTTAGGTGCTTTGCAACGCACTTGGCTAGTGGAGCAGCTGAAATGATCCTGATTTGACTTATTCTGAGCAGTTTCTGGTGGAGAACTTCTGGGAGAAGCTGTAATTTGTTGACCTTGTTCCTTTAGGAGTTAGAACAACACTTTTAGGGACTTAGGAGCCCTTGGTTTATGGACATTTCATGCTTAGAGCTGTAAGGCACAAAAATGTCTATAACAAGATGTATGCAATGAGGATGAGTCAGCTTATGATTTGATTAGTGTCTTCTCTCTGTCAGTTCTTGCTTCCACTTGGAGACTGAAGGCCTCTTACTAATCCTTGGTCGAATTCAGTGAGGCAAGTGTCATAGGAGAAGATTCTGGAAGCTTCCATTGTCTCTCCACCTCGCGGAATGACGTTGCCATTTGTCATTTCTCTCCCAACGCACCCTCCTAGTGCATTTAGGTGCGTTGCAACGCACCTAGCCAGTGGATTTAGGTGCTATGCAACGCACTTAGCCAGTGGAGCAGCTGAAATGGTCCTATTTTGACTTATTCTGAGCAGTTTCTGGTGGAGAACTTCTGGGAGAAGCTATAATTTGTTGACCTTGTTCCTTTAGGGGTTAGAACAACACTTTTAGGGACTTAGGAGCCCTTGGTTTATGGACATTTCATGCTTGGAGCTGTAAGGCTCAAAAATGTCTATAACAGAATCCACGCTTTCGTAGTGCGCAGGGAAAAGTGCTACAAAAAGAGCAGCATTTTCGTAGCGCAAAACAGACATTTTACACTGTCTACACTACGAAAATGTGGTTTGGGGGATAATTACAAAAATTTTCAAAATGGTTTAAGATATGAGTTTCTAAACAGAATGTGAGACTTATGATACATGGAATAAGGTTGTTAGACTTTATTTGGTTATGAAAAATGAGACCTTTGAGACTCCTAACTTATCACCTCCCCATTAAAACATAGGATGACTTGACACTTATCTAAGACCATGACTAGGAACAATGTAAACTCTTATTTTGGTGATAACAGTTTCCCTCTATCACTATCCCCATAATTCTGCAACTCCACCTGAATTCCTCCTCTTGATTCTAGACTACTTAACACCCCTCCTACTTGGTGTAACTCCCTTTGTCATTTATGGATGTCCTGCAAAGATTTCTCCCACCATTCTTCAGCTGTATGTGCCCTCCTTTGTGCCCTCAAATATCTAGCCTTCCTGAAGTCATTCACGTTCGTCTCTCCAACATTCTCATAGCTTGTAGTTGGGTAGCGTTCCTCCCCTTATACCCTTCCCCTAGTACTGGGTCTTTAAGCACCCATGGATTGGCCCTGAATCACCAACAGGTTCTCTTCTACCATTAAAATGTTAACCCACAATTAGATCTCCTTCAACAATATTCCTTGCAACCCAGACTTGAACAGGGCCTCAGCCTTGGAAATGGACAGATGACCTTTTGCAACAAACTTGATAATGTACCCTTCTAAACTAGCTTTCACCCAAAAGTTGACGACCTGAGTTAGGTCTGTATCAAGCCGGTGTAACTCAAATAGGTTAGCCTGAGTCCATTTACGAGGAGATTTATTCAAGTTTCCAGTATTTTCTTTTGCCTATAGCCTTCACAACCAATTGCAATGGTATTCAAGGAACTTACACCAAAATATATCGTACTAATGGCTTGTAGGCTCCGCATACAAAATTTATTCTTTCACTTGGTTCACACTTTTCTGACAGAGCTGCGCTAATTGAGAGGTAAAACACACTACTTGGTCATGCCACCAATCTAACATATCTTTCTTAAAAATCCACGACACCATGTTCTAGATCCCTTTGAAGAATTTCAGTCCCAGCACCGAAACTATTTGTTGGTAGAAAAATATGAAAGGGTATAGACCCTGGGTTTAGGCATAGGGGCCAAAAAAGGATCCATTGTAGTTTAGCATAACACTGACATTTTCATCTTACTCAAGAGGAATAAGGTGTCTCACTTAAGGCATGCCACGACCTTACTTGGTTAAAGGATTATAACTAGGCATCGAGGGGAGTTCCGCAAGGACTAAGAATTCCGCCTAACATATAAATAACAACATCATATGTATAACCATCGCAAAAGGGAAACAAGCAAAGAATCCAAAGAAGAAAAGGATATACACATACATTCATAATAAAAAAATTAAAGAGCCCCATAAAACCAACACATGAAAATCCATAAGCAACCCTGAAACTTCTTTTCATTAGCTTCAAACTTAATTACACCAGTACATTCAGGATCTAAGGCCTTTCAGATAGGAATAGGAAATCAAAACATAAACTAACTCAGAATCAGGTAAGCACAGAACAATGCTAAGCCTGATAGACTTAACAACAACATCTCAGTGTACAAGCCTTTTTTATCCCCCTTTGTTTGCCTTTCCCTTTAACTTTTATGCACTCCACTTGCCTGAACTGTTGGTTTCTTCCTCAAATTCCATTCACCTTCCTTCTCGGTTGTGACTGCTTCCTCAGTTGTTTACAATTGTTTCAGCTCAGTTGTGACTACATGTCTTCCAATTTTCCACTGGCCAACCTTCAGTGACTAACAGATCTTGGTGGATTTCTTCTTTTTCCTCGGTTTCTTTCTCTGCAACTTACCATCAATCATATTTGGTCAAAACATGTCAAAAAAATTGTATCCCAAAATGAAGGACCCAACAATATTTATCATTAAAAAATATTTAAAATATAAATTTATTTAAATTTAAAATAGAAAGTGAAATTAAATTTCTTATTTGATTTATTAGGGGTTCACCATGAGAAACCATATTCATTATGTTAATTTAAAGCCCCTAATTTATTTATTTATGGGTTATAGTTTAATTGTTTTCTATTTTTAATTTTTTTTTTTAACACCCTCCTCCCACATTGACCCAAGTAACCATGCCAACCAGGGTAAAGATGAGATGAGAGACTACTATGATCAGATTTGACCTCTTATGTGATCTTAAGGAAGTGGAATCGATGGAAACATCACACACATTCATCTAACATCAGCAATAGAACCCTCATGAGACATGTCAACCACTAAGATAGCGTGTCCCTGGGTCCCACCGTGTTTCTAGATCTCTTAGGCTATAGTCGCTCTCATGCTATGGGAAAGGGAGTGACTAGCAACCTAAATTTGCTATCACAGGCTTGCCTGCCAACGACTAGAGACCAAAATTGCCAGTTTTGTGCCAGCGATCCTCGGGATTTAAGCCACTTTTTCAGGCCTAGAGCCTAGGGCACTACCCAGAATGGAGTGATAGCTTGAAATCATTAAAAATATAGGGAAACAATGATGAAAAAGAAATAAGCTGAACAAGATCATAACCAGAATCCTACTAGCCATGCTAGGAATTTCGTCAAACATATCATCAACATGTAACCTACAAGTGTAAACAACAGAATTAAGTGTAGGGATCTCATACTTATATGATAATCGCTATGAACCATTGTTCCCTCATGTCATTTCTTGCATTATCATCTATTAGGTCATAGACACATTATCCATTCATATATAAGTAAGAAAATGTTGAGAGATATACATAGTTGTTGTCATAAAATATACATATAACCAACATAATAGGAACAAAATTATCATAAACATATCAACCATCAAAGTCCACATATACATCAATACATTTGCACATGGAAATCAAGGGAATGAATTTCTCATTAATGAATGCAATAAGCCAACCAGAGATGGGACTACCACGTTCCACCCGACCATAGAATGGTTGAGTGAAATCTGTCTTCAACCATTCACCTCCATGCCATATTCCAAGCATGAATGTGGGACTCAAACAAAAATAACCAACCAAGAAAAACCGAGGCTAAACCACCTCACCCTCATCAACAAAAACCAAGATTTATTGTAATCCATCCCGGATCACTAGGACAACACAATGAACACATCATAACAGGCTTTATCTTGATCTCCACCTTATCACTAGACCAAACAAGCATTGATGCCACCGGATTTCTCCACCTACACCATGAGGAATTTTCATGTCTCCTAGGCTCTTGGGCTTTACTGCAATCCAAACCTGGATCACTACACCCTAAACCTAGACCCACTCTCCAGGCTTTACTGCATATCCCAAACTCAATATTACTAGGCCCAACATAGAGAAATCCACCTCTTGGCTTTACTGTATATCTCACCATTCACTAGCAAGGATTTCTAGGCCCACCGAAGGAACACAATCCTGACTTTGTTACAACCCACAGTCTGGCTCAGGGGTTACTAGGCCAGTGGCTTTACCACGATCCACAATCAGGTTCAGTGACCACTAGGCCATGTTATCTATCATTCAAAGATCCACCCCACTCAACTTCGAATCCATCTCAACCAAAACATGAGAACCCCATCACACCATGGATATCCGTAAGTGGAAAGACTAGGCTGAAAACACTATTACACCTGGAAAAATCCATGCCATGATAGAAAAGAACCACATGCAATACCGTGCATACCAACTCTAGTAAGGAAAATACACTTGCAAGTAGATACATGCATTGAAGCATGTTGTAGTTGCTTGATCCTACCTTTCCCTACTTGATCTTTGCTTCCTCTTTCCTTATTTTCCTTTCTTGCTCCAATGCCAAAATTGCTCCAAGAAACTCTAAGTGTCTGAGAGTATGAGAGAGAGAGAGTAATGAGAGAGCTCCAAAACTCAACTGACAAAAGGTTACCAACTGATCCTCAGAAGCCTTTTTATGAATGGGGCCTCTATTTTCTTCATTTGCCATTATTTTTCTTCAATTTCCTCCTCACATGCAACTTGTGACCTTTTACCTCCCTTTTCTCCTAATTTCCATTATTTTCATAAATAAATGTTCCATAAATGTCATTTTTCCTTCCCAAATCCTTAGGCATTGCCTTTACCAATTTCCTTAGCCATAAACAACCAAATGAAGATCCCCTAGGATGTCCTGCCCACCGTTTAGCCTGGAATACATGTCCCATCAACTGTGGTCTTATGAATTTTTACATGGAATTTTTACTAGCATTGTTACATTTTGGGCATGTTTCTAGTCAAATTTGTTCGAAATTTAAAATGCATTTTTAATAACAAAACATCAAATTTATTTGAAAATTTATTTCACTAAATTCCTTAGAAAAACTTTAAAACATAAAATAATTAAAAAATAAAGTTTTACCATAGAAAATATTTATAGTAAACATGCTACCATTGCATATAACCTATACAATGAAATTAAAAAAAAAAAAAATTAAAACCTAAATTATATTTTTTGTTTGTGCTTTTCAAGGGTTTTCTTGGTGTTTTTCTAAGATGTTTTTAGTCTTCAAGGGTTTTGTTGGTGGGTTTCTAGGCTATTTTGAGTACCTTTCAAGTGTTTTCTCGGTGGTTTTTTGTGGTTTTTTTAATGTTTTGGTAGTTTTAGTATGCTAGGTTTTTTTTCAAATAAATTTATTTTTATTTTGCAAAAAAAAAAAAATTAAATAAAAGAGATAAAAATTACAGGAAACCTACCATTGATGGGTAGATGGATTGAGTTCCTCCATCTCGGTCAAGCTTAGAAATCTTCCATTGAACTCCTTTTCCTCACGGTCTGAGAAAAATGACTTGTGCAGGTCACAACTAGGGTTTTTTAATAATAAACAATGCTCGATCGAGCCAAAGCGCTCGATTGAGCCATAACTCTCGATCGAGCCTTTAACTCAAGTTAGAAATTGACTTGATCAAGGGTTTGTTTAAAATATCAATCAAGATATTTTTAAGTGCTACAACAACTCTATCGAGCACTTAAAATTTTCTCGATTGAGCTCTAAAAATGGCTCGATCAAACATCCTTTTTTCACCAAAATGCGCCCTCATTGCACCAAAAAGTGTAACCCAACTCCATTCTATCACCTAGTTAACTTATTTTGGTTTTTGGACAATTAACAAATTTTTTTATATTTTTTATTGAAAACATTTAAATTTTGGTATCTAGTTTGGTTTCCCCAGTAGCAGACCAGAACAAACTTTAAATTATATGAATGTTTTCACTTGAATATAAGGGATAGAAAATTTTACTTTACAAAAGGAAAAAAAAAATGTGTTTAAATTAAAATAATTACTAAACATGACCTAGAGACTAAGTGATGATGAGAAAAAATGTTATCACATCAACCCCATAACTTACACACCTAGAAATTTCTGGTAAAAAAGTTTGAAAGATAAAGAATAAATCATCTAACTATTAAGTATGTCGACCTATTTTAAATAGTCTTTACTCTTTACTAGTGGGGACTTTATTTCCACAATTTTGTGTTAAGAAAGTCATACAAGGCTCTTGTAATTTGAGTAAACAAACTTACCAACTTAACGAGAAATTTACCAATTTATCTTTTTTCTTTGGAGGTCACACGAAATCATGATTTTCATGTTGATTTTGAAAATTGGCGATGCAATATCACCCATTTTTCATATCGGGGTTAAAAATTCAACATTCTTTAACCATGGCATTAAAAATCGAATATCATGATTACGAAAGACATGAAAAACCGCGTTGAAATGCAATAATGGTAGCATCATTTTTTTTTAAGCATTAAAATTCAAAACAATTTCAATCATCACATCAAAGACAAAATATCATGATTACAAATGACATGAAAAAATGCACTGAAATGCAAAAGTTTGATGTAGCATCACTGCCCCAGCCCCTCCCCCCAACCCCCCCCCCCCCCCCCCCCCCCGCCTTTTTAGGGTTAGAATTTAAACATTTTTCAACCATTGCATTAAAAACCAAATAATATGACTAAGAAAAACCCTAAAATGCTTAAAGTTTGTCCACCTCTATATATATATATATATATATAGATATATATATAGATATATATATATATATATATATATATATATATATATATATATATATATATATATATATATATATATATATATATATATATATATATATATATATATCTATATATATATATATATATATATATATATATATATATATATATATATATTGCTTGTTTTTTAAGCATTTTCCAAAGTCGTCTAATTTTTATTTTATTTTATTTTATTTTATAGGATAAAACTAACCAGTAAATTGACATTATCACGTTGATCATTGGTATTATCGGTATATATAATAAAAAATAAATAATAAAAAAATAAAGTCGACCATGAGTCTAAATGTGCCATTACATAATTTTTGTTTAATTATTTTTTTCAATGAAGTAGTTATGATTGTATTTCTAAAAAATTGGTTTCAAGGGGAGGTCCTTTTTCATAATCACTGGATTCTTTTGATTCTATATTTTCTCTAGTCCAGAAAACATATATTTTTATGCTACACTTCCTGATTGCTCTATTCCTAAACTGATTACACTTGTATATCTTCTAGAAAACTCTTAGGACTAATACGTATTTTCAAAACATATATCAAAAGATAAAGTAGAAACTAGTCTATGATTGTCATCCAGTATTCAACAATTTCCTTAGTAGTTGCCTCAACCTCTCTCTCTCGTTGAGTAGGAACAGAAGGTTGAGGAGGTCTTGCTTCTTCTCACTTCTCTGTACTTTCCTTGATCTACTCTATTCTAGATTTGATTTAGGTTTCAAGATTTTCCAACCAAAGTTCCATCGTCTCCATCTTTTCTTGCATCCTTTCCAATTTGACTTGTAGAAGACTGATTTTCTAATTGACAACTAGCTGCATTTGAGCTTGATTTCCTATAGCCATCATTTCCACTTGACTATTCAAAAGAGACAAGATATGCTTCATGGTGGTTGTTATATAATCAAGTTGAATAGAAATGTTAACTCTCTCTCGCACTCCGGAGAAGTATGGTGCCTCTTCCATGTTTGATGTAGCTTGTTAATCAGAGAATTCACTGAAAAGATGGCTAAATGAGACACAAACCATTGTGCCAGGAAGAGAAATTTTGCAAGTATTGTGAAATCAGCTATCAGTGTATTCCTCTCTTCACATATCTATCTTCCATTCACAATCATTAATAGACTAGAATCCCACTTTAATGCTCCTATCCATCGTTCCCAAACTTGCGTCTTTGCCTCTATATTTTAAGATCGCCTTCATTACTATGTTATAGATGAATCATGATAGAATTAACTTATAACTAGAGACTTCAATCCACCTCTCCCTCATGCAATTACTGGGGATGGCTTCAGACCACCTGTTTTCCTCTACCTCGACATAATACAATTCATGTGACCAAGTGTGTATTCATTTTCTAGTACCTTCATTATGGATAGTTGTCGATATTCCTCTAGACATTTTGACATGATCGCCAGCTAAGTACATTCTCAAATGAGCATATGGGGGGGCTCCCAATGATCCTTTATTCCATTGTTCATTCATGTAATGATCATACCTGCATATGTTGGAGTTGATTTTGCAACGATCATGTCAAATGGTTTGAATAAGAAAATTTCATTACTATGGGCTAACATCTCTTGTTCCAAGGAGACACCTTCATTGACTAAGGCATATGCTTTGAAATTCAAGTGTCTTGTACCACAATAGAAATTGATGGCTTCAAATTTTCCAATTTTCTTGTTATTCCTCTGCAAAATAGGGGCTTGATCACCTCTTGATGTCTCTGCTAGCTTATTCACTTATTAGATAAATATCATTGAGTCCCCAAATACCAACAAATTGTATTTTCTTTGAAATATTCAATTCTAGTTGTTAGCCCCCTAATTTGCTTCCTTTTTTATCATTTTTCCCTTCCTAAATCATGACCATTTATCATTGTTTTACCTCTCTTATACACCCTCATCTTGCACTAGTCCAAGAACGATGACATATTTCGCATGAACTTTATATTTCATATTTTTAACTTAACTTAGCATTAATTAATTATTTATTACGTGATTTCTTGCTTATAATCACTCTTGTAACTTATCGATATCTCCAATGTTGTTTGATAGTCAAGTGCTTACTGTGATTGCTAATCCTAGTGCAGGATCGGATCTTGCACTGGTGCCAGCACAGCGGATATTTGCAACAGATCTGGACCTCCTTGATCACCACCTTATTTTGCGCCGCTTCAGCCACGACAGCAAGTTAGATATGAAGGCAGCCGAGCTCCAGCCACAACAGCAAGGCAATCGAAAGGTAGATGAGATCAGATTTATGAAGAACGAACAACTGGACATTGGCTACGGCCAGTTTTGTTAAACTAGGAAGGAGGTAACAAGCTTGTATTCTTTTGTTATCGCCCAAATCTGGGCTGGACTATGTAATCACAAATGTATTTGCCTCTATGAATTAATAAGAAGCGAGCTCCGGATTATGTTTTCATGAATCGTATTTTTGTTTGAAAGTTGATGAATTGATAAAGTGTTGAGCAGTGTTTCTATCTAAAATGGAAACGCGCTAGTTGTCTAGGGCCCAGCCAACCCAGCACATTTACCCTATTTTATGTTCTTGTAATTTATGTTTATACTGCTAAGTGTGATTTAATGTACAGCACATGAATTCCTATTTGAGTGAAAGCGGATCCGTAGTGTGAAGTAGTTAGAATTTATTTTCCTGCATCTGATTTTGGATTGGTTTCCCCACCTGGTCCAAGTAGGAGAAATAAACCTGCACCAGTGCATGTTGGTGTGCTATTCATTTCCTACAGTTTTGGTTGATTTGGTTTTCCCCACCTGGTCCAAGCAGGAGAAATAAACTTGCACCAGTGCACGTTGGTGTGTTATTCATTTCCTACAGTTTTGTTTGATTCAATTTTCCTCGCCTGGTCCAAGCAGGAGAAATAAACCTTCACCAGTGCACATTGGTGTGCTATTCACTTTCTGCAGTTATGTTTGATTTGGTTTTCCTACCTGGTCCAAGCAGGAGAAATGAACCTACACCAATGCACGTTGGTGTGATGTAGCAAGCCTTTTTAGTTTACTTCCAGCAGTTTTCTTGCTTTCATTAATGCTTCATGACAGGATAAATTATAAGGATTGTTTCTTTATTTCTGCACTTTGTTAAAATCAAAAACATTCATTTTTATGTGTGCAATTTGATTTCACAACACTTGCAGTAGTTAAGCTCTTATTTCAAGAATTAAATACTAAGTGTAAGAAGCTCTAATCTGGTGCAAGAACTAGTTTCTTGTCACGGGATCTGAGTGCTCTGAACTTGAGAAAGTTCAAGCCCTTGCATGAAGGAAAACACTTTAGTATAGACACTATTTATACCCTCTGCATAAACTTCTATTCTTGCACTAGTGCAAGCGGACTACACCAGTGCAAGATATATTAGTGCAAGAAGGAAATCTCTATATAAGTAGGTTTGGAGGGCCCATCTGTTGAGACTGCTAAAGTGTCTCTGCTAAAGAAAAACACACACTTAATAGTTAATCAATAGTTAGCTAGAGTGATTTCTCCTTTATTTTTAAATCTCTTTTGCAAATGCATTCTTCCTTGTTCCAGTCTAGATTATTTTGATGGTTCAAGTTGCCTTTTTCTTTCTTTAGTTTGATTCTGCAATCTTTCCTTTAAAGAAAGTAGGGATTGACATTAGAAATATTCATACCATCTCTGGCATTTCCTGTGCTTCGTCTCTAAGTTTACGAATCCCTCGAGTTGACAATTAAGTGTTGAGGAGTTTGCTTAAGTGCAATTCCTACACCCAACATTTTGGCGCTGTTGTCGGGGAGGCGATTTTATTTAGTAAGAATTTTCTGATTATACTATAGAGGTAATCTTTCCTTCATTTTGCTGTATTTCTTTGGAAAAGCTTCTTTGAAGGAATTTTACTGGTGTTGATTGATTCTGACAGCATTTTTTATTAGAAATTGTTTTCTTATTTTTCTTTCTTTTTTGAAATGAATGCCTAGAAAAGGTAGGGGTTCAAAGCCCACTAAGGGCTGAAGGAATTCTGAAAACCATTCTCATATTGGGTCTCCTTCTATGAGTAGGAAGCTCAATCCAATTCAAACCCATCACGCAGGAACAGTCCACCTGGACTCTGGTGACAACAGCTCAGGTGTGGTTCAGTCTGTTGGGAGCAAAAGGGAAATAATGGCAGATCGTGAAGATCATGGGGAAAGGACTGATGAAAATCAGGTAAGTGGGGAACAATGCACTTTTGTGTTTCCAATTGTGGACCCCAATACTGTGGCACAAATGAAGAACATTCGACCATCAGCTCTCCCTCATTTCCATGGTAAAGTTCATGAAGATCCTGACTCTTTTCCATTCGAGTCTGATATTTTGTGTAAAAGTTATGATTATTCAACTGATGCTTAGAAGCTAATATTATTTCCTGTTACTCTCAAGGACTCAGGTTTGTGCTGGTTTATGGAGTTAGGAGGAAACACTATAGCCTCTTGGGATCAAATGAAGAGAGTGTTTTTATCTAAATATCAAGAATATTGCAAAACTCGGGACATGCAGGATGAGATTTTTACAATCATGCAGGATGATGATGAAACTCTTGAAGACTATCTAGAAAGATTTCTGTATATTTTACAAAGGTTGAAACTTAAGCTTGATTCCAATACTATTAGAACCTTGTTCTTATGAGGACTTACTAATAATGCTAGAAATCATTTAAATCTGTTAGGACAAGGTGATATTTCCCACCAAACTTTCGAACAAATTTGTGAATTATGCAGGAAATTTTCCAGGAATCAATATAGATCTGGTAGAGGAACTCGAAATAGAAATAGAAAAACCGAATCTACAGATGCAATGATTATTGGACTAGAAAATAAAATGGAAAACATGAAAATTGATATAATGAATATTGTTACCAAACAGTTGGACTCTTTAAAATTTCAACATGAACTCATGAAGGAACAAGAGTCATTAAGTATTTTCTGTCTTAAATGTAGAGACAAGCACCCTCCTAAAGAATGTCCTCTTAATTTGAAAGAAGCTAACAAGTGTGCTATTTTTGCAGTTTACCATATCACAAAAAAATGTCCCTCTATACCAGGACTTAAATTTGTATTTATAGGGGGACAGCCTGAAGCTGAATACTTGTATGCTATGGGAGAAAAAAGAAATTGGCCTCAGGTAGGTGCAGGTATGGCTCCTGAATTTTCTCCACACTATTTTGGTTATAATTCACATGCATATTCTTATCCTAACACTAATCAACAGTGGCAGTATGGAAACCAATATCAGCATGGGCAACCTTCTCAACCATGGCAACAAGGTTGGAGAGGGCCAACTCATTCTCCATATTCCTACCAGCCACCCATGCAGTCATATCCATCTACACATGCACCTTATCCAATGCCTCAACCTTCAAGTCAGTCTACTCCACCATTACCCTTACCTCCACCTTTTCGACCTCCTCAATTGCCTGCTCAGCCTATGCCCAATCCTAACAATAATAAAGCAATGCAAATGATCTATGTAACAAACCCACCTTTATTCGAGTACCAGTCTATTCCAGTTGGGGTTCATGATATTCAAATAAGATCGGGAAGGATTATAACATCAGAAAATCAAAAGCAACCTAGAGTGATTGTTGAAGAGAAAGAAGAAGAGGAAACTCTTAATCATTCTCCAAAAGCTGTCACTAAGCAGCCCTTACCCTCTGAATCCTTGCCACCTTCTTCCAACCAGCCTCCCTTCCTAAAGAGGCTAGTAATGGAAAGAAGTGAGCCTATTTCTGAGACTAGTTTGGCATAAGAGCTTCAAAATCTTTTCATTAAGATACCTTTGCTCCAAGCCATCAAAGAGATCCCTATTTGCACTAAGATTATTAAGGAAATTTGTCTCAAGAAACCTGGGAGGAAGAGATTAGAACCCCAAACCATTCAATTTGTTGGTAGGGCAGCAGATTTGATGACGGGATGTGTGTCTATGGAAAAATACACTGACCCTGGAAGCCTTGTTGTCTCAGTTCAGATTGGTAATGTCCTTGTCTCTAATGTTCTTATAGACCATGGATCAACTTTGGTTATCTCATCTTCGCCCTACTCCCACTGTGCTTGAATTAGCAGATAGATCTAAAATTAAGCCAAAAGGAGTATTGGATGATGTGATCATCTCATTAGATTCTTGGGAATATCCTGTTGATTTCATTGTGCTTCAGCCAAAGAACCTAGTAGGAGGATATCCCTTGATGTTGGGTTGACCATGGCTTGCTACAGCCGATGCATATATTGGATGTCGCTCCGATGATATGTATATTTCACATGGGGAATCTAGGAAGAAGGTTACCTTATACCTTCCTGCCAGATCCATTCAGGACCTTCGAGATACTTTATGGTTAGAATAGAGCAGTGATGAGGAGACTCAGCCCATTTCCTTTATCCATTAGCATACTGGGTCTTCACAAGAAGATGAGATTCAAGATTTCTTGAATAATCTAGACACTATGCCTAATTTTGAGCTATTGAGCTAGATCTTTAGCCTAGATTTTCAAGATAACCATGATTCTCATTCTTCTGTGCAGCTGCATCTGGCCACCCCCTTGAGTACTCCTGATTCTGATACTACTCTTGTTGAGATTAGCCCTGGTAAATCCTTCTATACTAGTTCATATTTGGACTCATCTCAGTGAGAGAAGCTTGTGAATTTGTTGCAAAACCATCTTAGTGCCTTTGCATGGGGCTATGAAGATATGAAAGGCATCCCCCCTAAAAATTGTACACATCATATCTATATTCAGGAAGGAACCCAACCTGTTCGACAAGCCCAAAGGTGAATGAATCCAGCTCTAAGAGATATTTTGAAGGAAGAAGTACAAAAACTCTTGGATGCTAGGTTTATCTATCCTATTTCCAACAGTCAATGGGTCTCTCCATTAGTGTTAGTACCTAAGAAAGATGGAAGATGGCATATTTGTATTGATTATCAAGAATTAAACAAAGCCACTCTCAAAGATTACATCCCTCTCCCTTTCATTGAGCAGGGGCTTGATACCCTTGTAGGAAAGAAATACATTTCCTTTTTGGATGGCTTCAGTGGTTATAACTAGATACAGATTGCACCTAAAGATCTGGATAAAACTACTTTTACATGTCCATGGGTACATTTTCTTATAGAGTTCTCCCCTTTGGTTTATGTAATGCCCCAGCTACCTTTCAAAGGGTAGCCCTGGCAATTTTTGCTGATCTAGAATTTGTAGAAATTTATATGGATGACTTTTCTGTGTTTGGTGATTCTTTTCAGGAAGCTCTCGAAAACCTGGAAAAAGTACTAATTCACTGTCAAGAAGCCCATGTTTCCTTGAGTGACAAGAAATTTAGATTAATTTGCAAAGCGGGAATAGTACTTGGCCATTTGATTTCTGGTAAATGTATCCAAGTTGATCTAGCAAAGATCAAAATCATTCTGCATCTTCCTACACCCAAAACTCAAAGGGAAGTAAGAGGTTTTTTAGGACATGTTGGTTATTATAGGAGATTCATTGATATTTTTTCTAAGATAGCTGCTCCTCTTTTTCGACTTCTAGCTAAGGATAATGAATTTTCTTGGACTACAGCTCACCAACAATCTTTCGGAACATTGAAGGAAAAGTTAGTGCATGCACCAGTTTTAAGAGGTCCTAATTGGTCTCTGCCTTTTCATATTTCCTCTAATGCTTCAGATTTGGCTATTGGGGCAGCTTTAGGAAAACAGGAAAATAAACAATCCTATGCTATTTATTATATTAGTAAGAATTTGTCTTCCACTAAACTAAATTATACAGTTATAGAGAAAGAGTTTTTAGCTATAATTTTTGCAATTAATAAGTTCAGGCACTATATTACAGGATAAGAAGTATTTGTACATACTGATCATTCTGCGATTAAATATTTGATGAATAAACCATTAACTAGCAGTAGAGTGACTAGGTGGTTACTATTGTTGCAGGAATTTAACATTACTATTGTTGATAGACCAGGAAAATCTAATGTTGTAGTAGATTTTCTTTCTAGATTAGATAATCCTGGTGAAGCAAGTCCTGTTAATGATGATTTTCCAGGCGAACATCTTTTTGCTATGTCAATAGATTCCCCGTGGTTTTGCTGACATTGCTAATTACTTGGTTACTGGGAAAAAACCACCCCACTTGTTCGCTCATGAAAATCGGAGTATTGTTCAGAAAAGTGTTGTGTATTTCTGGATTCAAGGAGATCTCTTTTACACTGGTCCAGATCTGATTATCTATAGGTGTGTAAGAGAGGAGGAAGTGTTTGACATCTTGAAATTTGCTCATGATGAACCTTGTGGAGGCCACTTCGTTAATAAGCGGATTGCATATAAGGTATTGCAGTGCTAGTTACTTTTGGCCCTCCTTGTTTAAGGATGCCAAACAGTATGTCAAACATTGTGATAGTTGTCAGCGAATGGGCCAGCCTAATCAAACCAATGAAATGCCTTTATTCCCTCAAGTTATGATTGAGCCATTTGAAAAATGGGGTATTGATTTTATAGGACCAATAAATCCAACATCATTAAGTTAAAAGCATATCTTGGTTTGTACAGATTTTGTTATGAAATGGGTAGAAGCTAACGTTGTTTCTTTTGCTACAGAAAAAGTTGTTGTTGATTTTCTTTTTACTGAAATCTTTACTAGATTTGGTGTGCCTAGAGAAATTGTTTCTGACAATGATCTGCAGTTTATTTCTAATCTGGTACAGGGTGTGATGGAGCAATATAAGATCCGGTACAAGAAATCCACGATGTATCACCTGCAAGCAAATGGCCAGGTGGAATCTACGAACAAAGTGATCAAGTCCATTCTTACAAAGACAGTCAATACACATTGGAAGGACTGGGCTGAACAATTACTAGAGGCTTTGTGGGCATACAGAACCACTTGGAGGAATAACACGGGACATACACCATATGAGCTAGTATATGGCAAACAAGTTCTGTTACCAATTGAATTCCAGATCAAAACTTCCAGAACTGCAGTTCAGTTAGGACTAGATCTCTCTGAGGCACAACAATAGCGCCTTCTCCAATTAAATGAGTTAAATGAATTTCGTAGGGATGTTGTTCAACATAACATACTAATTCAGCATCAACATAAAAGATGGCATGACAAGTCTATTCAGAAAAAGCAGTTCCAACCAGGTGATTGGGTGCTCCTTTATGATTCTAGATTTAAAATATTTAGAGGGAAATTCCATACATGTTGGATGGGACCTTATGAAGTGATCCGAGTATTTGAGAATGGAGTAGTAGAAGTTAAAACTATTGATGGACAAAATTTAGTATTCTTGGTAAATGGACATAGGCTAAAGAAGTATTTTCAGCCACCTACCAGGAAGGATTTCACACAACAAGTCCAACAACAATTTGGGACAGTAGTGGTGAATGGTAATACCAACCTTTTGAAAACATGAATTCTCTTTCTTCTTAAAATAAAAATAAATATATATATATATATATATAATAAGAAAAAAGTAAATAATTTTTTTTTTCCTGTAATTATGAAAATCAGTTCGCTGACATGATTGCAAAAGGATCAACCTAAAAACCAGCTTGCTGCCAGGAAGATCAAAAATATCTAATAAAAAGAAAATGTTGCTTAATCTTTAGATATGCTAGCTACCACCAAGTAAAAGCAGGTTCAGCAGAACCAACCTTTATATAGTTGGGGTAATTAGAATGGATATTTTTACTCAAGTAACGCTTAATTTTTGTTGCAGTTATCTTTTCTTGCACCAATGCAAGTAGACCTTCCAGAAAATTTTCTACCTTTCTTCATATTCCACTTTCGTAATATTCCCTCAGTTTTCTTCTTCAATCCCAGAATGATTAGCCTTCCCAAATTCTTCTAAATTTACCTTGTCCGCTTCGAAGAAATCCCACTTTACCCTTTAAATTTTTTTTTCCTATCCCACTTCTATTTATTCCCTCTTTTGGTACTATTCCTAGAATTCCTGTAACAAAATTCCTTCCCATTCTGAAAATTCCCCTTTCCCACTTCTTTATTCCCTCATGAATTTATTGCAGGATCTCGCACAAAGAGAAAAAGGATATGCTCTGAAGCATCAAGAAAGGGCGAAGCAAATTTTCAATATAAGTTGAGGAAGTCATGTGAAAATCCAGCCTATATTTTATTTAAATTCTCTATTTTAGATATTATGCTTGCACTAGTGCAAGCATGTTGTCCTATATGATAAAATAAGCAGAAAGGTACCAGCAGATTTAAGCAGTGCAAGCAGATCAGTGCAAGCATGCACCTCGTTAGCAACATAGTACAAGTTATTTTTATAGCATACGGCATAGGAAAGTGGTCATCATGAAATCTATATGAAGTCCTTTCACTTAACCGATGAAGTACTTATGCTATCATACTAACTAGGAGAAATTATTTAAAGTACAAGGTGTTTTTAAGTTAGAAATCATGATCTTTTTTTAATAAATGCTAAGTTCTTTTCTTGAATTATGAAGGAATGCAGAAATATTTTAACCGTTGCTTGGACATGATTACCCCTCTCCGCCATAATCCTAAACGTCCTTCACTCATAATTATTACCTCACCTAGTCGTTAAACTGCCGCCGCAAGTACCAATCCGGCCTGACCTCAAAGATGACGTGCAGATACGGCGAATGAACTGGTGATACGATGGAAAGGATGGTGGACAATTAGATTTCTATTTATAAGGACCAATTTCCTCAGTATTGCATGTAAAAATTTCAGGACTCGACTGTTCATAGCTGTTAAGCAGCAATGCCGCCTGTTCGAAATGAACCCCTATCTCTCAGCAAAATAGAGCAGACCGCCGAGTATCGCAATAGTCTTGCACTATTGCGAGACTCGGGTTTTCTTCCATTTCTGCAGAAGTTTGACGGGTATGATAAGGAAGTGGCTTTACAGTTCGCAAGGAGTTTTAGAAACGACCGAGTGAGAATTGGGCCTCTCAAATTCAAAGTCACAGAGGAATTCATAGCAGCAGCGATGGGCTTAGAGAACACTAGAGAACAATGGTTTAAGAATCAGAAGCTAGAAAGGAAACACTGGAAGTGTTTCATCGTTGATAAAAAGATAGAGGTAGACTAGAAAGTAGGAGTTCCATGCAGCGCCCTACTGGGTCAGTGGAAAGGCCTCCTCTTCATTTTACAAAAGTTTGTGACCTACAAAGGAAGATACACTCGCACCTTGGTATATCACTTTAGGATGCTGCAACATTTTTAACCCAGCCGGCACGTCCAATGGAGGATGAATTTCCCTTATTTTTTGCTCAGAATCTTGGAGAAAATGGCTAAAAGCATACAGGATGGTAGGGTAGACTAGGCTGACACAAAGTTATATCATCACAGCCTAATAAAAATCTTGGTCCTAATACAGTTAGACATGAAAGGTATGACATGGGAAGTGCTGTTAAAACAGCTGCACAAAGGAATAGCCACTGGAAAGGGGATAGAGGACCCCGCCAGCACAAGCAAGAGCCCAAGAAAAAATGAAAAGGGAAGTCCTTCTTGCACCATTGCAAAAAGGAAGCGATCTGAACAAGTAGAGAAGGCCTCGCCTTCAAATGAGAGGACGACTAGCGCACCAGCTGAAGAGACCACTTCAACCCCTGAAAATGACAACCTTGTCAGTCCTTGCAGACGTAGCCAAGTTTGCAGAAGTCGAGGATGATGCTCTATTGGCCAATTTTATCAAGAAACCCCAGAAAATGAGTAGAGTCTCTAATGAAGGCAAAGAACAATAGTCCCCACAGGGCATGGAATCCCCTCTTGCACCAATGTGAGAAGAAGAACCGGAGAAAGAAGCAGAAGAAGAAGAGACATAGGGAGAAGAACCAGACAATGAAGAATCCATAGAAGAATAAGAAGCAAATCTGAAGAAGAAAAGGCAGAACCTGAAAAAGAAGAGGCAGACCCTATAGAACATGAATCAGAAGAAGAAGAAGAAGAGGTGGAATCTGAATAAGGAATAGGAGAAGTAGGGGTAGGAGAGGAAGATTCGGAAGAAGAAGAACCAGAGAAGGAAGAACTGGAAGAAAAGGGACCAGAGAGAGAAGAGTTTTGTGATGTAACCATGGCGGATATGGAGGTCCCTAAAAAAGACACGGCTCCTGCCAAAACAAAAATAGAGAAGGAATTGGTAACTCCTACTACTCGGGTAGTTGAGTTAGAGCTTCAAGTACATAATTTATAGCAGCTTGTAGCCAAAGCACAGGAGGACAAAGAACAGAGCAGAGGAGAATTGACAATAGAAATCTAGAAGAAGAGAAGGGAAGTTAAAGTCTGGATGTACCGAGCTGCGCAATGTTTCAGGGGACTTAAAAAGGTGACCAAGAAGTTAAAGAGCACCAAAAAGAAGAAGTCTGAAACATTGTAGGGTGATGACAGTATGACAAAGCAGGATTGAGCTGGAGTGCTTAAAGTTTTGAAGTTTTTTTCAGAGGTAAATAGTTGTGTGAGGACACACAACAGTTTAGGGATGGGAGGATGTTAGTCCCCTCATTTTCTTCCTTTTTGACCATTTTTCCCTTCTTAAATCATGACCATTTACCACTATTTTACCTCTCTTATACACCCTCATCTTGCACTAGTCCAAGAATGATGACATATTTTGCATGAACTCTATATTTCATATTTTTAACTTAACTTAGCATTAATTAATTATTTATTATGTGATTTCTTGCTTATAATCACTCTTGTAACTTATCGATATCTCCAATGTTGTTTAATAGTCAAGTGCTTACTGTGACCGCTGATCCTAGTGCAGGATTGGATCTCGCATCGGTGCCAACACAGTGAATCTTTGCAACAAATTCGGACCTCCTTGATCACCGCCTTATTTTGCACCACCTCAGCCATGACAGTAGGTTAGCAGCCATGACAGTAGGCTAGATTTGAAGGTAGCCAAGCTCCAACCACGAAAGTAAGGCAATCCAAAGGTAGCTGAGATCAGATTTATGAAGAATGAATAGCTGGACATTAGCTATGGCCAGTTTTGTTAAACTACCTAATTTTAAAGGATGAAAGCTAAATTCTGCATATCAGTTATGTAATCGGTTAAACGATCCTTTTGGCCTTCGGCCAAGGATCTATATAATGAGGAATGTAAATAGGACGAGATAGTTCTTGTTAAGTTTGTATACAACAAAGATATAACCAGGAAGGCGATAATAGGCTTGTATTCTTTTGTTATCGCCCAAATCTGGGCTGGACTATGTAATCACATATGTATTTGCCTCTATAAATTAATAAGAAGGGAGCTCTACCTTATGTTTTCATGAATCGTATTTTTGTTTGAAAGTTGATGAATTGATAAAGTGTTGAGCAGTGTTTCTATCTAAAAGGGAAATGCGTTGGTTGGCTAGGGCCCAGCCAACCCAACACGTTTACGCTATTTTATGTTCTTGTAATTTATGTTTATACTACTAAGTGTGATTTAATATACAGCACATGAATTCCTATTTGAGTGAAAGCGGATCCGCAGTGTGAAGTAGTTAGAATTTATTTTCCTACATCTAATTTTGGATTGGTTTCCCCGCCTAGTCCAAGCAAAAGAAATAAACCTGCATGAGTGCACGTTGGTGTGCTATTCATTTCCTGTAGTTTTGATTGATTTGGTTTTCCCCACCTAGTCCAAGCAAGAGAAATAAACCTGCACCAGTACACATTGGTGTGCTATTCATTTCCTATAGTTTTGTTTAATTTGGTTTTCCCCGCTTGGTTCAAGCAGGAGAAATAAACTTACACCAATGCACGTTGGTGTGTTATTCACTTTCTACAGTTCTGTTTGATTTGGTTTTCCTGCCTGGTCCAAGCAGGAGAAATGAACCTACACCAGTGCATGTTGGTGTGATGCAACAAGCCTTTTTAGTTTACTTCCAGCAGTTTTCTTGCTTTCATTAATGCTTCATGATAGGATAAATTATAAGGATTGTTTCTTTATTTCTGCACTTTGTCAAAATTAGAAACATTCATTTTTATGTGTGCAATTTGATTTCACAAAACTTGTAGTAGTTAAGCTCTTATTTCAAGAATTAAATACTAAGTGTAAGAAGCTCTGATCTGGTGCAAGAACTAGTTTCTTGTCACGGGATCTGAGTGCTCTGAACTTGAGAAAGTTCAAGCCCTTGCACGAAGGAAAACACTTTTAGTATAGACACTATTTATACCCTCTGCATAAACTTCTGTTCTTGCACTAGTGCAAGCAGACTGCACCAGTGCAAGATAGATTAGTGCAAGAAGGAAATCTCTATATAAGCAGGTTTGAAGGGCCCATCTGTTGAGACTGCTAAAGTGTCTCTGCTAAAGAAAAACACACACTCAGTAGTTAATCAATAGTTAGCTAGAGTGATTGCTCCTTTATTTTTAAATCTCTTTTGCAAATGCATTCTTCCTTGTTCTAGTTTAGATTATTTTGATGGTTCAAGTTGCCTTTTTCTTTCTTTAGTTTGATTCTGCAATCTTTCCTTTAAAGAAAGTAGGGATTGACATTAGAAATATTCATACCATCTCTAGCATTGCCTGTGCTTCGTCTCTAAGTTTACGAATCCCCTGGGTTGACAATTAAGTGTTGAAGAGTTTACTTAAGTGCAATTCCTACACCCAACACTAGCCCTTGCCACAAGGCTAAGAATTCAGCGTGATTGCTTGTTGCGGTCCCCAATCCCCAAGTAAACTAGATCTTGATTTTTTCATCTAGGCAATATATAACCCATCCTACTCTTGCCTCCCCCATTTTTTTTAATTAATAATTTAATTTTTTAATATTTTACATTAAAAAGTGTTGAGAAAAAAATTGTGAATAATTGTTTTCGAGGGGAAGGAGCGAGAAATCAATTTAAAAAATAAAAAATTATCTTCTTATTCTAAAAAATGTTGAAAATGTTGTTTTTTTTTTTTTTTTGGAGGAGGGGCCCCGGGGTGGGGATTTTATTTAAGAGGAAATCACATTAAAATACGAAAAAAAAACACTTAAAAAACAAGAATTAAAAAACAAATTCAAAATAAAAAATAATAACAACAAATTATAAAAATAAAAATAGAAACTAGTAAGACTTTAAAAAAATAACCTATCGGGTTAGCTCAATTGGCGATGGCCATATAATGAAGTATTATGTAAACCATGAAATTCAATGTTCAAATCCCGAGTGGGTAAAACCAGCAAAAAAAAACTTCTAAAAATTAAAATTAAAAAAAAAAAAAAAACAAAATAATTTTTTAAATTCATTAATTTATTTTTTAAAAAATTATAAAATAAAATATGTATTTTAAATTTTTAAAATTATAAAATAAAATTTAAATAAAGAATGAAAAAAACCAAAATTTTAATTTTAATTTTAAATAATATTAAAAAAACAATTTTTTTGTAAGCTTGGTAGGACTATATCTTTATCATGTCCAACTTCTCACCCGAATCGGTTTTTTTTTTCGTAAGCTTGGTAGGACTACATCTTCATCATGTCCAATTTATCACCCCAATCGGGGTGGGGAATTGAACCAGTGACTTCACATCAAGGGGTATCGTAATAGAACACCCAATCATCATCTATCCAAGACCTCGTGGACAATATTAAAAAAAACATTTAAAATGTTAAAATAAATAAATAAAATTTAATTTAGAAAAAGAAGTGTTTTGTGTGTTGTGTGGAGGAGGTTGATGCAATAGGGTCAGCCTGGCAGTTGACTACACAGCCTGTGTGTGTTGTGTGGCCAACCCCATGAGCGGAAGAGTGATGCCAGGCATCACCCTCCCCGACACACAACATAAGAGGTGTACGAACACAACTTTATTGGTCATTTTGTTCTTCTTGATATGATTTGTTTTTATAGTGCATAATGACTACACTAATCAACTTTCATTTATCTTATATGTAACCATAATAATAATAGAATGACAGGCATATCAATAACCCTAATGCTTATAACAAACATTAACCAACATACCTGCAATCCCACCATACAAACCTATATGATGATCTTCTCTTACCCTAAATTCCATTGTTGCAACTTCACTTTAATGGTCTACATCTCTTGCTCTATCTCAGCCAACACATTAGCATCATAACATACCAATATCATCATGATGACCTAATTGCATACAATGAACTTATGCACAACAACCTTCACCATGAAAATGCATGCATAACAACATATAGACATCGGCATGCATCACAAATGCATATACAACCATACACTCATGAAGACACATCCCACAACAACACCATCAACCTTCACATGGTGACATCATTGCAACCATGATCAACACCATGCAAATGCAACAATCATATGGACTACATGCATAAGAAACACATATGCAACTGACACAAATGCATGACCAACACACCGCCCATCCAGTTCGAGGGTTGAATCATGCTCTGATACCACTTGTGATATCAGATATCACCCAAAAGTAATGGAAACTAGACACCACCCAAAGAGAATGAAGCCCTTTTTGATACTACTCTGTAACACCCTCCTCCCACATCTATCCAAGTAACCACCCAACTGGGGTAAAAATGTGATGAGAAGTTACTATGATATTATTCGACTCCCTATGTGTCAGTTAAGGAAGTGGAACCAGTGGAACACATCACACAAACCTTCCACATCAACAACACAACTCCCAAGAGCCCTCCCAACCACTCACGTAGCCAGCTCCTGCGACCAATTGAATTTTTAATGCATCAAACCCCTAGATGC
Source organism: Pinus tabuliformis (assembly GCA_031772625.1). Lineage (NCBI taxonomy): Eukaryota > Viridiplantae > Streptophyta > Pinopsida > Pinales > Pinaceae > Pinus > Pinus tabuliformis. The sequence continues at coordinate 288,779,701 of CM062808.1, read as the reverse complement.
TCCCTTGATACAGACGAGGGTGTGTCTAGGAGGCTCCAGATGCTCCCACAACAAGGGCAGGGGAGTGTCGAGGACATTTTTCCCCATTGTTGTGCTTATGACTCCATGATTTGTGCCACGTTTTTAGGCCTAGAGCCTAGGTCACTCCCCAGAACTCAATGACATCTTCAGAAATGGATTTACACAATAGAAAAATGATACATTTGCAAAAATATTGACAAGGACTAGACAGGACCCCTACTAGCCATGACAGGAATTTCGTTAAACATGTCACAAACATGAAAGCTACATGTCTTAACAATATAACTGAGCATAAGGGTCTCATACTTATCTGAGAATAGCTAAGAAGCATTGATGCCTCAACACATTAGCTGCAATTCCATCTATTAGGCCATAGATACATTGTTCATTCATTTACAAGTAAAAACATGATGAGGGCCATACATAGCCACTGTCATAATATATGTTCATAACCAACATAATAACAACATAAATAACAAGGAAACAACATCCATATTATCCACATATAAACCAGTATAATACTCATGAATTAACAAGGAGAAATAACCTCATATTAATGATGTAAAGGCCAACCAGGTTGGGACTTCCATGAACCACCCGACTATAGACATGACTGAGCCAAATATTTCTTCATCCAGCCACTCTAGTTCCATATTCCAAGCATGAATGTGGGATCTCATAGAACAATACATCAAAACTGAAATAGGGCTTCCAGAGGCAAAACCACCTCAACCCTTCAAACATTGATTCCACCTCACGGTTGGACATCACAAAACATCACCATATTGGTCTCTACCCAAGCCTTCTAGGGCTCCAGAGTGTTTGTTCAAACCAAGGGTTCCAAGACTAGTAACTCAACCCACAACTGTCATCAGGCTTCCATAACATTTATCCAACCAGGGCTTCAAGGACTAGTAACTCAACCAACCAAGGGCTTCTAGAGCATTTTTCCAACCAAGTCTTCCAGGACTAGTAACTCAACCCAAGTTATTACAAGGATTCCAGAGCGCTTGTCCTACCAAGGGTTCCTGGAAACACAACCCAAGCTAAAGGAAACATGAGAACCAACCAAAAAAATAAATAAATGAACCCACAACACCATGGTTATCCATGAAATGGCAAGGCCAGGCAAATCCACTTTCAATCTAGGAAACCCTCCATGCCAATGACAGATCATGACCGATAAACCACATACATATTCCATTCATGCCAAAACTAGTGAAGAAAACATACATGAAACTTGGTACCTGCAAAAAAAAACCATTGTTGTTGTTGATCCAGATGTCATCTTGTGCTTTCCTGCTCTCCTTTTCCTTCTTTCTCCAAAACTCCAAGTATGCCAAACTCCTCCAAGACTGCTCAAAGAAAACTCTAAGTTTCTAGAGTATGAGAGAGAGAGAATAGAGAGAGAGCTCCAAAACTAAACTGACAAGAAACTTACACTGATCAAGCCAGAGCAAAAATCTTGCCCACTGATCATCATAAGAATTTTTATCAATGAGGCCTATATTTTCTTTAATTTCCATTATTTTCCTTTATTTTCCTCCTCACATGTAACCTATGACCCTTCACCTTCCTTTTCTCCTATTTCCATTATTTTCATAAATAAAATGCCAATTAATGCCTCTTGCGTTTCTAGAGCCTTTTCCATTACCGATGCCAATTTTATTAGCCACAATAAACCAAATGAACACCCATTCAGATGTTTTTCCCACCATTAAATTTGGAATAAGTGTCCCATGACTATGGTTTTATATATATTTTTAATGGATTTTTAACTAGGGTTGTTACAATGCCCCCACAACCTCTCTAGATCCAAGGGTTTCTTGAAGCATGATAACATCAAGGAAATAATTTTTAAATAGATATTTTAGAGCTAGCTTCTTAGGGGTACTAAGAAAACCTCTACAATTGAAGGATATAACTATCATTTGGTAACCACCACAAGGGATTGCACTTCTCTAAGCGCCCCTTTCAGAGAGAGTTGTTTCCCATCTGCTATGTCCATCTTAACTTTCAGTTGAGCCTTAGATAAATTAGATTTGCTACCTTTGAATTTTCGATGCTAGAGAGGCTCCTGGATTCCACCTAGCCCTCTTGTGGATGCTAAAGGGGGATCCTTCTTGTCTCGAGGACACATGTTATAGTGGGGCGCCAAAGAGGAGGAAGAAGGGAAGGATAACAACTCAAGACTGGGTGAGGAAGACACAGACAGATTGAGGGTCAGAGTAGAAGTAATGATGTTGTCCAAAGAAAATGACAAGCTAAAAAGTGATGGAGAAACTAGAGGCAATGACCTGGAGGAACTAGGCCTTGGAAGAACATCAAATAAAGACAGCAATGATGCGAATAAAGAGGAAAGGGGAGGAAAGAAAATATACGTAGACTGGGGAGCATGGATGCTAATTTCTATCTCATCCCGAGCCTCCAAATGTTGAACATCCTCCTGAATAGCTTGACATCCCTATACTGAATTCTGGACTTCTTCAATCTCCATAGGTTCGATATCACCAACCCGCTACTCCCCTATCTTCGGATCTTGGAAATCAACTTCCTCCACTACATTTTCTCAAGCTTCCTCTCTTAGCACACCCCTTTGTCATCTTCTTCTATGAAAATCCAATGGGAAATCACACACTAGATGACCATGTTTATGGCATCGATGGCATAAAAAAGGAAGCTCCTCATAGTCAATAATATGAGAGTGTGAATACCCCTATAACTAAAGTTCAATTTTTTCCGCCAAACCCTCCCTTGGATCTAATTTTACAAGGATGTGGGCCACAATCCTACTCTTGGTCTCCAAGAAAGACATATCTTCTTCAAGGAAAATCCCCATTGAATTCCCAATTTCCTTAAAAACATCCTTCGTCCATAACTATAGGGGCAATGTTGGGAGTCGGGCCAAAAATGGTATCTCCTCCAGTTTTTCCTTTTGTGCATCGAAAAGTGGCATCCATCTCTTGAAAAAAATATGTGAGATCTCAAAACACCAATTCTTCTCGAGAACCCATTAAGGTGCCTCAAATTTATTGAATCTAACCATAAACCACCCCCTCTCCAAAGTAATCACCTCTTCCAAAGTTTCTAGGGCCCCCTTCCATGCCTTTGAATACCATTTTGTAATGTAATTTTCCGAATAATGCCTTCCCTTGTCTCTCCCCACCAAGATGAGCTCAGAGGCTTCCATTTCCTTATCAATTTGAATGTCGACCCCAAGGAAAAGATTTGGGCATTCCACTTTCTTTTTTATACATCTCCCTTTCTTTCTCTTCAAACTGGCAGTGTGGTCATTTCCCTTCTCGAAAAACACTAGTTGAATCCAACCTTCCTGAACTAGATCTTGTTCCTCAATATTGTGCCCTATAAGTTCCTCAATCAACACATTATGAATAAAATACTCACCCAATTCTATAGGATTCCCCTCCTCTTCTAGCCTAAAAATTGAAACCCTTGCCACCTCCCCCAAAGGACCAAGACCTAGTCTTTCACCATGCTTGAAACCCTAAAAATATTGGGTGAAAACGCGGCCACGAGCCTTCTTGTTTCCATAGAAAAAACTTGAGATTCACCTGCCTTCAGTGACCGGTTGTCTGGTAACAACCCTTCTCCTGACAAAATTTTTTGACTGCAATTCTATTGGGTTTCATTTACCTCATCCTCCTTCTGCTGCAGGGCAATTTTATATGCAAGGGGTTTGTTCACTCTTTGGGCCAAGCCCTTGTCTAGTAACTATAGATCCTTGACCAGACAAGACTTGAGTCCCTCATTCCCCCAAGACTTAAAACTAGATCCACTAATTTCTCTAGAATTTCCTATCCATCCTGAACCCCATTGTCAGAAACCTAGCACACAAAAATGGAAGAGATGGATATTCCCTCCTCCAGGGACCCAAAACCACCTCTAAATTTCCACTCTAACCTCGATTTCCACATATTTCCAGCTTGGGATCTAGATGGGAGCCTAACCTTGTCCAAATTATGCTAAGTTGTCCTAAGACCCCAGACTAATAAGATATATTCCAGCTCAAGCTCAAGGTCGACACAATCCTATAGGATGACCATTTCTTCTGCCTGAAGGTGAAAGTAAAGAAAAAAATATTCATATAGAAGTTTTCCCTCATAAAAATTCTCGGAAGCTATGATTTAGCTGATAGTGACACCTTGAAAACTTGTCTCCCTTGTAACTCCACGATTTATGTTACAATGGCTCCAAATAGATGTGGATCTACATAAAAAACCATTTGCTGCCAAGTATGTGCCTGTTATGAAACCAACTCACAAAAAGATAGAAAATATAGATAAACGCCTTAGAAATCAGCCTCTTCGAGGGGTGTTGTGGAGGTAAATCGCCTCTGCGGACAGAGGCGATCCCTACTAGTCCAAATAGGGTCTAGCAACAATCAAACAACGCTAACACGCAGGTTCCTAATTGCAAATGAAAGACCAATGATGAAGGCCTACCTGGATTCCAACGCTAATACTTGTAGAAGAGTTGATGCTCCCGTCCCTTTGCTACGGCTGGTCACAATCCTCGCGATCCTCGTGCACGGACACCTGCACATGCAAAGAACAATACAAACACAAGCATAAAATCCAATAGATGCAACTATATATCAGTCAGAAAGGATATAACTCAAACACCATCATAAAGGCAATAAGAGTGGAACCATAATGATAGTCATCTATTATTGATTAACAAAGAAGAATACAACCATAGTTCTGACGTCAAATCCTTCTCAAGAGGGTCCAGCCAGCAAGTCCCTCAAGCATTCACCCTTGAAGGTAGATCTCCCAAGACAAAACTCTCTCTCACACAAGTTTACACAAGATCAAAATACTTCACAACCTTCCTTAAGCTCTCTAGCAATCCCACACTTGTCACACCAGCTACCTATCAAGCTCACACACTATCAGCAACACTCCAAACACTATGAATTCCAAACTAGCAGCTCATGGCAATGGTGGAGGCTTAAATAGGAGAAGGAGTCTCCATGAATGGTGGGAGGATGAGATTATCTCCAAGGAAGGTGGCTCAAATGACGAAACAGACATGCTAGAGAAGGGAGGGTGACATTTACAAGGCCAACAACCAGGTCTGGAGTCATCTGGAAGGCCGGCTGTTAGAACAAACTCACCCAGACCGGATCATCGCGGGTGCCTAACTGCACTGGAGCGCTGACATCGCTGCTGAATAACAAAGAAAGTCATGTCAGCGCGATCAAATATGAGCAATAGTCGCGCTGTCTCATGAAATTCGACCAGCGCGGGAATCACGTGTACTTCTGCGCTGGCAGCGCATTAGGTCTGTTTTGGAGCGCTCATCAGCACGTTTATTTTTACAACAGTCGCGATGATAGAAGAACTTTGGCAAAGTGGGTCATTTGGCAACATTAGAGGGCATGAGCATGATTAATTTGGTCTCATGACACAGTAGGAAGACTGACAGGAAGACAGTGAAAAATTACTGTGTAACAGATGCGCCCTAATGCATGAAGCCCGAGAGAGTGGGAGGGGTGAAATGCTTTCTGAAACCAACTGAACTGGAACACCACCAAGAAGAACCTGCATGCAAGTACAACTAATATCTCTAATAATCAATTACATGTAGTCTAGGCATGGGTGCAGCCATCCAAAAGACATACGAAAGAGGTCTGTGGTATGGAGGCAGCCACCCAGCTAATGAGACCGTGATGATAATAAAGGTATGGTCGTAGCCATCCAGGAAGACTCAGGTATGGGCGCAGCCATCCATCAATGAGTCATGCAATGATCAAAATAATCCACAAAATTGCAAACTGTATTTCAATAGAAAAAATCCAGGGTCTTGTGCTCCATCTTGACCCGAACAAAGTACAAGTTCAAACATGCGAATATAGGAGTTGAAGTCAAACATGCCAGAACATCATCTGATTACCAGTCAATGATGAAAATTGTTAACAGACGCGAGAGGTACCACCAATAATGACAATGGTCCTCAAGGTACTATAGGTACAATCTACGGCGTGCGAATCAGTGAGCTAGCGTCGAACACCCGCAAAATCATTCGATCATAGGCCAATGATGAAAACCTCGTGTCGAACACGAAGAACCTGCCATTGAGGGATGCAGGCTCCAAGGAACCTGAAGAGAGTCTCTAGGTAAACTTCTTGGATAATGAGCTGAAGTCGACAGGAAGTGACCTTGATCGAAGGTGGGCCATAATGTTTCCCACATCATCGACACGAGACAGATAAGAATAAGATATTTTGTGTGAGGTATCAAAGGTAGGTTGAGTATTCTTGCAGAGGTCAACTTCTCTTGAACATATCAACGGCACAACAGTGGACTTGACAGTATTTGACATGAAATGATCAGGGGTCATGGCGATAAGGCAATGAGCAGATGAGAGGTCAAACAGGATAACCCAAACCCACGGAGGCCAGTGTAAAAACAAGATGAGAGGTTCCCACCCAGACACAAAAGTAGACAAGTGCCATGTTCAAGAGCGACATAATGCCGACACAACAATGATTATGATTCCATTTTCCCCACCATTTCTGGCGAGTACCCCGATTATTTTTTTGATGACAAGCTTGACAGGGGTAGCATATGCTTGAAAGGCATCATTTCGACAGAATCCGATGTCATTAAGTTTGAACGAGTCTGACAAAGGAAGAACTCGGCGTCTTTTCCTATTTAGAGAGTCTGAAAAGACAGCAGAAAAGGAAACTATAGGGGGTCCTTTTTCGTAAAGTTGTGTCTCTCGAGCCCGAAAAAGTATAAAACAATGCTCGAAAGAACCGCCCGATCATTACGATCGAGGAGTACTTTTCATGAGTAGTGATTTCGATCTGAAAAAGTAAAAAAGTGATCGAAACCACGTCACTTCGTAACCGTTAACGAACCGGAAATGACAAGGGTCCGACGATCTTTTTGATTTTACAGGGTCGTAAAAGAGTTTAAAGATGACTGCCTCTTATTTACGTTTAACGAGTCAAGAGGAATAACTCAGCAATATTTTCATATTTAGACGGTCAGAAAAGAGCTAAAAGCAGACCTCCATTTTTATTCTCTTTAACGAGTCAAAAAAGGGAAAATACTCAGCAATATTTTCATATTTTACGAGTCAGAAAAGAGCTTAAAGGTGACTCATCCTAGAGGAACGAGTGGTATAAAAGGTAGCAACTAGTTCCGGCAATGGTGGAACTGCTCAAAATGTAATGGTCAAGAGGCTGGCTAATAAAACCACTCATCGTTGCGGTTCTTCAGGAAAGGTAAAACAACCAAGTGAAAGCATATGATCGGCCAAAGAGATGGTGGCGATGGAATGAAAACAACCAAGGCTCACCTAGCAGAATTTAGCAGATAAATACAGCAATCACGAGATGTAAAATGGGTATGGGTTCATTTTTACACAAGCTTGAACCATGGAGAACTCTGCTTGGATTCGGTTTCATGTTTACACAAGCTTGAAACGAAAAACTATGCTTGTTATGAGTTCGCATGCCCCCAGCATAATAACGCAAATCGAGGTACATGCCCCCCAAGCTTCATTGCATTCAATAAAGTGGATGGAATGAAGGTTCACTTTCGAGATCTTAGAAAGACTCTACTTGGATTTTACGAGATCGTAATCAAAAAACTCGATTTGGAAGGGAGTTGTTTCATTTTTTAATGAGGTTGACACAGTAAAAGAACTATCCTCATAACCCTTGTTTCATTTTTTAACGAGGTTGACATAAGATCAAAACTATCCTCGTAACCCTTGTTTCATTTTTTATCGAGCTTGACACAAGATCAGGAACTATGCTCGAACACCTTGTTTCGTTTTTTAACGAGGTCGTCACAAGATCAAAACTATCCTCGGCTAGATCCAATTTCATTTTTTAAGGAGCTTGACACAGGAAAGGAACTATGCTCTGAACGAACTTCATCATAATGAACAGGAAGTTGTTTCTTCCAAGGGTGTCACTCCCGGTGGAAGGACAACATTTTGGAAGTCAGGGCCCAATGCCCCCAAGACATCATGCATGACGGCATCATCATGGGATACAGGCATGGGGTAGGTAGCCACGTAGTTGACCTGCGGTGGGGCAGACACAACCGGTGGGTAAAAACCAGGAGGGGGTGGCAGCTGCGCAGGAGGCATCGGGGACTAAAGAATGATAATTGATCTATAGTCATGATTCTTCCATTGTGTGGAAAGCAAACCACACGGAAAAGTGAAGAGACAAGGGCCCCCATGGCATAAACATAGTCACGGCCAAGGAGAAGACTGAAATCTAAAGCACCTTGGACAACCAGCACGTCCATATAGACGGTTTTGCCTCCCAAATTAATAGGAAACTTTGGGAGGACCCCTAGAGGTTGACTGGTTCCCCCGTCAAATGCTAACAGATTCTGTGCGACCGGCCCAAGCTGCAGGGAACCTAAAGCTTGCCAAGTAGTGGACGGCATAAGACTGACAGAAGCACCTTCATCCAAAACAGTGCCAGGTATTGCCTTAGCACAGGCATGTACTGTAATCTGGAAAGGCACATTGGATGGAAGGCGGAAGGCGGTCAGGTAATTCCAATCGAAGGAAGCGACCAGACTACTTGGTGGGGGAATCGTATGATTGCCCCCATGCTCTAAAGGAACCGAAGGAGGACTTTCGGGAGCAGCTGGGATAGGAGAGTCATTTCCGGATTCAGGAGAATCTGAGGAGATGAGAAGAACATGAGCAGCAGAATCATGATGCTCCTCCGGAACAGAGTAATCAACAGGTGGTGAACCCAAGTCAACACTCTCTCCGACCAATGGTTGGTCTGGAGCAGGCTTGGCACAGCCTGGTTCGGGAAGAGGAACCTGGACAAGAGAAGAATCTAAGTCAATCTCTTTGTCAACAGGGAGAGGGTTTGAAGAGAGCCTCTGATAACCAACAGGAAGTTGGGGTGAAGAAGCTGTAAGACTTTCCAAAACAGTGGAAGCTTTATCCATGAGCGGACAAAGGTGAAGGGGATGATTGCCCTCACATAGTCTACAGGGGATTCGAATCTTCCCTTTCTTCTGAATGTTGTCACTTGATAGGGTGGCATCGCCATGAACTTCAGAGGACGATGAGGGACGAGCCGGATCGTGAGACCATACTTCAAGGATCCTGGGAATGCCAGGACAATCACGAAGAAGGTGGTCATCCTTGCACAATCTACAAGGAAATTTGACCTTCCACCAAGGAGCAGAAGGTGGCTCGACTTGAGTTGGATTTGGAGCAGTCACTGCACTTTTAGCCTCTCGCTGATGAGACTTCTTCTTCTTCATCTTCTTCTTCTTCTTCTTAGCCACCTGGTTACTTGAATCCAGGCTTTCACCAGGCGAAGTAGAAGATGAGGACGTAGAAACAGGCGAAGAAGGGGAGAGGTCCACCTTAGAATCAACATGATGTTGTTCGGGTGGAGGAACTGATTGACCAGCAGTTGAGATGGTAGGGACCAGAGAGGTTGAGAACAACCAAACAGGCAACCCAACAGTTAACCCAGGAAGGGACAACGTTGCCATGTAAGGAGCACCAACATTTCCTAAAGGAGGGAAATGACCAGGATTCCCATCAGAGGGGATGCCTGGGTTGGTAAACTCCGGAAAAGTTGCCATCACAAACGAGAAAGAACCCTACCCAAACTAATGCAAACAAGATCTAACTGGGTAAATGTGAATGTGGTCGAATAAATTTTAAGATGCAAGGACATAACTTGACCTTTTCATTTTTTAAGAGTCGAGAAAAGGACAAAAAGATGACTCTAGTCACCTTCGAATGTTTAATGAGCCTAAAGTGACAAGTGCTCAGATGAGCCTTTTCTTTTAGGGAGTCTGAAAGGGATCAAAGGTGACTACTCTGGAGAGCTAGGCAAAACATTTACCAGACAATCCGTAAAACTGCATATACACCTTGGCAGTCATATGAAAACCAAGGACTTTCCGTACGGCAGTCAATCTTCCCGAATGCTGTGTTCGGTGCGTTACGGCTTGTAAGGTGGCAGACATGGCTTCCTGTGGATAAAGGATGATAACCTAGTGAGGTCTCCCCATATACTCGACAGTACGTGGGAGCTCAAGTCCGTGCTAGACCACTTGTTGCGTCACGGAAGGAGGAATCACCCAACCTTAAGTGAAACAAAAGTGACTAGGTTTAACGACGCCGGAGCACGTCTCTAGCCTAGACCTCTAAACAGTGAGCGTTATGTTCCAATGCGTTTTTAAGTTCATTCAGTTCATTTTAAGGTTGATCTTGTATTAGGTTTCGATTTTCAGGCCTTACCGTATGAAATTTCTCAAAATTGCCTAAATGCAAACTATATGCCAAAATATGTCATTCCATTCGATGAATGCTAATTACGAGAGAGTTAGAAGGCTTTCACGCAAACGAAATGATCACAAAACAACAAACAGCTTCTCTAATGCAACTAATGGAAATTCACAAACTTTTCTTTAAGATCACTAATCATTAATCAAAACGAAAAGCTTCTAGGTCTCATTAACCAATACAAAGCAAAAGAGATTTTTCTTTTTGTTGATGGAAAAGTGCATTAAACAAACTTTTGACAAATAATAACAAACAAATGTGAAAAGAACCGGTTGACCCTAAACAACTGTGATCCGTGTCCGGGTAGTGAGAAGTAATCGAAACAATGTGAAGGCTGGTTCAATAACAATCACTTAAACAACCAAGCAAAAGCAAGCAAAGAGGAATGTTTCACAAAACCAAAAGAAAGCAGTAAATGAACCTTTGTAAATGAGTAACCAAGCAAAGCTGATCCAACAAAATTGGAATGATAAAACTAGGTCACAAGACACAAAAAGCAAGATTCGCTCAACAGGACTCACAAGAAAGTGTTTCAATCTTCAGACAATGAAAATTAAGTCATAAAACAAGTGAAAACAACAGGGGATAGCAAGACCAACAGGCTCAGGAGGCAGAATTGAAGAAATTCAATTCTACAGGAATCAGCGCGAGTGATACACAGCAACAATGCGCTGATCAGAAACCACGTGTAGCAACAATGCGATGTCAGCGCGGAAGTACATGACTTACCCGCGATGGTTTGATTTTCAGAACCATCGTGACTGTTTTGTGTATTAACGCGATGATCAGGAAGTCACAGAAAGGGCTATGCGATGGCAGCGTGACTTTTTTATTATAAACCGCAATGAAGCTAAAAAACGACCACAATCAAGCCAAAAACTCCCAAACCAAGGAAATCACTCTTTAAACAATCAAGGCACTTCCCAGACCAAACCAGGAAACCCAAAAAATAGAGGGCTAATCCCCAAACTTTGAAAAGAGAGCAAAATCAAACTCAAGGGAAAAATGAACACAAAAGGACAAAAGCCAACTCCAAGATGTTCAGTTCGTAAACCAAACCGGAGATTGACTGAAGTGGCGTTGATCTACTTCGCTAATGCAGAGCAATAGCGTTTTGAAGGCTATTTGGTTGTGCTTCAGGCTCCGTCTAAAGTTTACAAATCAAACAACAAGGTAAAACTCCCCAGCGGAGTCGCCAAATTGTTGTGGAGGTAAATCCCCTCTGCGGACAGAGGCGATCCCTACTAGTCCAAATAGGGTCTAGCAATAATCAAACAACGCTAACACGCAGGTTCCTAATTTCAAATGAAAGACCAATGATGAAGGCCTACCTGGATTCCAACGCTAATACTTGTAGAAGAGTTGATGCTCCCGTCCCTTTGCTTCGGCTGGTCACAATCCTCACGATCCTCGTGCACGGACACCTGCACATGCAAAGAACGATACAAACACAAGAATAAAATCCAATAGATGCAACTATATATCAGTCAGAAAGGATATAACTCAAACACCATCATAAAGACAATAAGAGTGGAACCATAATGATAGTCATCTATTATTGATTAACAAAGAAGAATACAACCATAGTTCTGACGTCAAATCCTTCTCAAGAGGGTCCAGCTAGCAAGTCCCTCAAGCATTCACCCTTGAAGGTAGATCTCCCAAGACAAAACTCTCTCTCACACAAGTTTACACAAGATCAAAATACTTCACAACCTTCCTTAAGCTCTCTAGCAATCCCACACTTGTCACACCAGCTACCTATCAAGCTCACACACTATCAGCAACACTCCAAACACTATGAATTCCAAACTAGCAGCTCATGGCAATGGTGGAGGCTTAAATAGGAGAAGGAGTCTCCATGAATGGTGGGAGGATGAGCTTATCTCCAAGGAAGGTGGCTCAAATGACGAAACAGACATGCCAGAGAAGGGAGGGCGACATTTACAAGGCCAACAACCAGGTCTGGAGTCATCTGGAAGGCTGGTTGTTAGAACAAACTCGCCCATACTGGATCATCGCGGGTGCCTAATTGCACTGGAGCGCTGACATCGCTGCTGAATAACGAAGAAAGTCATGTCAGTGCGATCAAATATGAGCAATAGTCGTGTTGTCTCATGAAATTCAACCAGCGTGGGAATCACGTGTACTTCTGCGCTGGCAGTGCATTAGGTCTATTTTGGAGCGCTCATCAGCGCATTTATTTTTACAACAGTCGCGATGATAGAAGAACTTTGGCAAAGTGGGTCATTTGGCAACATTAGAGGGCATGAGCATGATTAATTTGGTCTCATGACACAGTAGGAAGACTGACAGGAAAACAGTGACAAATTACTGTGTAACAAGGGGGAAGCCTCCTTTACATTACACAAATGAATAATTCTTAGATGATACAAATGACAAGACCTCCTTTCTATATATAGGAATCTAAGGGGTCATAATATAATTAGAGCCGACATAACAATAATAATGTAAGGGCACAATAATAACAATAGTGGGCTTCTATGGGGCATAATAATAACAATATGGGGACTACATGGGCACAAAAATATAATAAGGGGGTTGTACTAATAACAATAAGGGGTTACACTAGTAGTATAGGGACCTAACATGCCCCTCTCCTTCAAAAATTGTTGTCCTCAAAGCTTGAGTAGTTCTTGATGCTTCTGTATAAAATTCTTGTCCTCCCATGTGGAATCTTCAGCGGGTAAGTTCTCCCACATGATGAGATACTCTGAAATTGATCGATTTAGTAGCTTTTAGGTTCTTGTTTCTGTGACTGCTCCAAGTTCCAATATGATTTTTCCTTCCTCTTCAAGTTCTCGCAATATTGTTTGAATTGCGATATTACACAACTTTTGAATGAGTGGCCACACTTCTTTTTCCTTCTTCCATTCATCCCTTGCTTTGTTTATCCAATCTGGTTGGATAATAGAGATAGCACAAGACAATGCTTCCACATCCTCATCCTTTCTTGAGAGTGCATCTGCAACAGAAATTTTCTTCCCTTTTCTATAGATGATGTCAAAGTCATAACCCAACATATTTTTGACCCATTTTTTCTATTCTTCCCTTTTTTTGTTCTAAAAAGTATTTAAGACTATCATGATCCATTTTTACCTTGAAGTGTCTTCCCATTGGGTAAGGTCGCCATTTCTTAACTGCATGTAGTATTGCCAACATTTCCTTCTCATAAATATTTTGCTTGAGATGTAGCCATAAAAATATCCAATCACCTACATCAAAACTTTTTTCACTACGATGTTGATCTACCTGTTGTTTCATTCGATTTTGCACCAAAGTGGCGTTATCTTTTAAAATTTTGAGAACTTGTTGTTGATGCTTGATGTGATATTTCACTTCTTGATATGTCCTTCTATCTTGAGAGTTTGAGGAGTGGTAATTTCTTCCAATGCTTTACAAGATATGGTCGGATTCATTTCTTGATGCTTGATGTGATCTTTCACTTCTGGAACATTTTTCTTCTTGATATGTCCTTCTATCTTGATAGCTTGAGGAGCGATAATTCTGGCAAATGCATTACAAGATATGGTTGGATTCATTTCTTCTTTCTTGATGTGATCTTTCACTTCTTGAACCTTTTTCTTCCTAATATGTCCATCTATCTTGAGAGTTTTAGGAGTGGTAATTCTTGCCAATGCTTTACAAGATATGGTCGGATTCATTTCTTCTTTCTCTAGGGTTGGGTCCTAGCATATATCCTCTTCCTTTGATGTTCTTGATCATTTTCTTCCTCCTCTTCATACTATATGTAAAATAATTTCTTCTCAGCACATTTATGACCTTTAGTGCATTTGCTATCACAATTGTAACAAAGCCCTTTTTCTCTTTTTTCTTCCAATTGTTATGGTGTAACCCTTGTAGGTTGTGGAATGCTAGGAGAAACAACACTTCCATCTTTATAGTTGCAAGGGGTAGACTTCCTTGTTGCCATAATTTTTCCTTCCACTTTGAAACAAAGCCCTTTTTCTCTTTTTTCTTGCAATTTTTGTGGTGTTGCTCTAAAGAAGGTGTTACTCTTTGTATTCTCATAATGTGCTATAATTTCCTCTGTGAAAATTGACCACGTAACAAGTTGTTTACGAGAACAAAGTCCTTTATACCATTAAAATTGATCTTGTTCTAAATATGAAGATGCAATACATACAGTTTGTAATAGTGGTATGCCATCTAGATCAAAATATTTCTCCATCTGTAGTATCCAATTTACCAGATTCTTGCCATCAAACTTCCTCATCTCGATTTTTCTTGATTTTAGGAGCTCGATCTTGAAACGACTGTAACTCTATACTTTCGGACATTCAAGTTCTGAAATTTTGGTCTATAATAGCCCTCTGAGTCCTCTTTCTAACCTCGTAGGTCTAATCAAGATTGGATTCTCCAAGGAATAGTTATACCAAATTTCCCACAGTGACCTGATTATAGAATTGTTCAGTAGAGCGAACTTGTATGACGTGCCGCGGGTCACTATTTCACCCTTAGGTTCTGAAAATGGCACCCAAACAACTATAGTCTGTCTGCTTTCTATAAATTCTTATGAAATTTCAATCTAATTCTCAAAACAAAAGTTATGACGATTTTCCTCAGGTCACCTGTTTGGAATGTAATTCAGGAGTCTGCAAAAACTCCAACTTCCTCAGATGATATCTCTACAAATATAGTGATACAAGCTCTGAAATTTAGACCCGAGGTTCAGCGCGATTTCATCTCAAATGGGTTTTTTTTCGATTCTGAAATGTCGCAGAAAAAGTTATAGCGAAAATTCCACAATGACCTATTTGGAGCAGCGAAACCCTAGAATCCAAAGCTTTGATACCAAATGTTATGAAACCAGCTCACAAAAAGATAGAAAATATAGATAAACACCTTAGAAATCAACCTCTTTGAGGGTGCAACCTCCTTTACATTACACAAATGAATAATTCTTAGATGATACAAATGACAAGACCTCCTTTCTATATATAAGAGTTTAAGGGGTCATAATATAATCGGAGCCGACATAACAATAATAATGTAAGGGCATAATAATAACAATAGTAGGCTTCTATGTGGCACAATAATAACAATATGGGGACTACATGGGCACAACAATATAATAAGGGGGTTGTACTATAACAATACAGGGTTACACTAGTAGTATAGGGACCTAAAAGTGCCAGATGTTGACCTGAGCCTACCTACAGACACCTACTATGAAGCAAGGTCTTCCTTCTATCACCAAACCCTATGTACACAGGACCTGAAATCCTAACCCCCATCACTATCTCATGTTACCTTTAGAGAGTTGCTTTACTGATTAATGGTTGGGTGACATCCTTAGAGTTCTCTATAGTGAATTTCTTAGCAAAAGTTGTGAGAGAAATATATTTAATGTATATGTTATTATGCTTCTAGTTTGCTATATATATTAAATTATGTTTATGATTTTCATACCCTCAGTAAGGTGAAGACAAGGATTAAAGTGCAGTGTCGATCCCTCTACAAAATGACATTATAGCCAGTATCATAGTTAAGGATGTTAGGGCCCAAAAGACATGGATCACATGATAGTTGGATAAAATCTATGCTAGTTCACCTACTAGGTGTAGTTTGTCTCTGATGTTGGATAACATCAATAGTTTGATTAAGGCATACTAGAGGGCAGGCCCACAAATCCACCTCCTATATTTCATACATAGGATTAGGAGGCTAGAGGTTAGAGGCCCTCATAATTGGAAGGTGGTGAAAGACACCACCATGAACAATTATATTCGTGGAAAGTTTTTTGACATCCCTCCACACTATATTGATAACCATGCTAGTCTGATTCCGCTAAAATAAATTAAGAATGTTGATGCAGTCCCTTTTGTTTATGATCGATTCATTGGAGCTTGGGGTCAGTGCCCCCACCATGAGAAGGTCCCCATTTACTTTGAAAAGCATATATATGCATATTTTGTGCTACATATGAGGTCGGATTATGGCAGCACCAGATTTAAGTTTTATGGACTCGACTTAGGACGTAGTTATGAATGTGTCAGGGCTCGTAGGGAACCTGCGCATGTAGCACCACCTTCGATATTATTTCCACGACCATCTTGGAGTGTGGTATTGTTAACGGATCTAGACCAGTTGTCACAGCTTGGTGCTAAGACTAGGCATACCATTGCAAATATCACGGATAAGGCATTGGCCATTGGACATGTTACATTGCATGGAGAGAAGAGCAGACCACCTTCATTGTCTCATGACCCACCAGTTGCATTACATGATGATACATATCTCAAGAGTCTCTGGCATGACCAAAATTTGTCATATGCACGTACATATCATTATATCATCTGTGACACTTGGAGGGTGCATGGCTCATGTGACACAGACCAGGTACATATATACATAACTTTTGACTCTTATAGTGAAATTATACATTATTTATATTAATAAGTTTGTATCATATTGCATTTATATTAATAATTTCATGATAACATGCATGCACCACCTAGCTACATAGATGAGCTTCTGATGTCATCTGAGGGGGTAGTTGACCAGCTAGAGTAGCCTCCTCTAGTTCATGTTTCCATGGCTCAGTATCCTCCCCACCACCTCCACCTCATAACACTCATGGACTAACAGTTGAGGTGAATTTCTTAATTCCTAAGATTTCAACATTTTGTTTTTTTTTAAGTTACATGTATGCATGCTAATTAATTCATAGATTAATTATAATTAGTGTTTTCCATTGTGTACATGGGCCCAAGTGCAGAGGGGTGTCAATGATGTAATTATGTGGAAACATGAGTGGGATGTTGGGTATGGAGGCATTAAGCCATAGGAAGGGGAGCACTAAACCACGATTGATCAAACCTCCATTCCACCCAACTTCCATTCATATTCAACTAAGTCACAGGTAGGGGACTATTTAAATGTATAGTTCAAAGTCATTTATTTCCATATTGTTTATTTTGTAGAAATAATGTTCTAATTAATTTGAATTTGAATGTGTTATATTGCAGTACTGGATTATGGACGCTCACTCTTTGCAGCTGAACGCACATAAAAGTTCTAGAAGTGATACTTTCTAGAGCGAATCATATATAGTTTATATATTTTCAGGCCCATTTCATAGGGTACATTAACATGTGATGTAAAAACTTTGTATATTTTTATACATGAATAGTTTAAGGATGCATGAACATTATTTCAGTTTATGGATGCTTATTATTTCAGTTTGTGGATGTTCATGTATAATGTAATTTGTATGTATTTTCATATGGATAATTTATTATCATACATAACTAACAAGATAACAATTTTGACTTCTCATGAAATAAACTAAGAAAATAAGTACAATCTTAGACTATGATGCAAGTCACTTTGATACTTAAAATGAACTAAAATATATGTTCATGGTTAAATTAAAAAACACAAATAGGATTGAAATACATTTTAAATTCAATTTTAAAAGATGTCTTCAACTAATAAGTTTTATTAAATTTTATTTCTTTTGAGGTGATCTACATGAGCTTAGTCATAACACATGATATAAGGCATATGTATTAGATTTTAATATACCAAAAAACAATTAATGATATTTTTTAAGATAATTTTATGAACTTTCGTACATTTAGTTGGTTGTCAAATATTTTAATCAATTCTTTAACTTAGAACATTCAAGAAGTAAAATTTACAAAATAGCAATTTTGAATTCTAGTTTCATAGGCTAAGGAAATAAGTACAATCTTACTATGAACTAAGATATATCATGTACATCAATTTTGATACTTAAAATGAACTAAAATATATCATGTACATCAATCTAATATTGAATTTGTCGAAAGTGTCTTTTAGTTCAATCAATGTATGTTAATTTAAACAAATTTAGTTGCAATATTGGCTTGTAGAAACTGTCTTTTAGTGCACAATCAATGTATGCTAAATTACAATGATTTTAATTTAGATGTCAAGATGTAAACTACAAATAAGTTTTATTCAATTTTATTTCTTTTGAGGTTATCTAAAAGAGCTTAATAGTCATAACATTATATATATATATATATATATGTATATGTATATGTATATGTATATGTATATGTATATGTATATGTATATGTATATGTATATGTATATGTATATGTATATGTATATGTATATGTATAGATATAGATATAGATATAGATATAGATATAGATATAGATATAGATATATAGATATATAGATATATTTCTTTAATTGCACCTTTTACATTCCAATATGAAGCATGTGTAACTCTTTCCATGTTTTATATCAAACTGACACAATACAAATTTATAAATAACATAAAAACATTTCAATGTTGTTCATAACCTAGATAGTTGAATTTCCATTTTAAGTAAAATAATATATGAACTTGTTTGTTACATACTGAAATGGATTTTCTAGAAATCAAATGTATGACATGTATATAAATCTACAAAATTTCTTGCATGCTAAACATGAATAATATACACATGATATTTAAAAAATTTAAGATCAAAATTTTTAATTTTAAATCTAAATCTAAATCCCTATTGATTCTAAATTTTAATTAAATTTTAGATCTATTAGGTTCACATAAGGAACTTATCCCTAAAATTAAAACCTCGAAATTTGGTGTACTTTAGAAACTTAAGCACCTCAAGGAAACTAAATTTTATATAACATATATGTACACCATTATGAATCCATCCTAGATAAGATAAAAACATTTCTCTATTCAAAATTACAAAATTATAAAAGCATTCAACTGTCACATTCATAGATTACAAAAATCATACACTTGATATATCTTATACTAGATTAGAGTAGACTTCACTATTATAGAATTGGCTTCAGGGCTTTACATTTGCATTATCTACTTATCTAGCCAATGGCTCATAGGAATGCAAGTTTCCATAATACATTCATGGTCTGATTTTGTCATCTTCCATCTCCATGGTTCACGTTTCTTTGTTTTGAATTCTATGAGATTGATCTGAAATGCTATGACTAGATGGTTGTATTGATAAGATATATATTTAGGCATAAAATCTCTATAAATGATGTGATGAGTCTATTTTTAAACCTTTTCAAAAAAATGGTCGATCACAACCATGTCACCAATTTGATGTGTGAATTTTCCATCTTTATATGATCTCACCATCCTACTTTTCACTTGTTTGCATCGCAACAAATAGTAAGCCACATTCTTTTTGTTTCCTACAGGGGCAGTGACAGCAAAAACATCACCTATAACAAAATATAAAATATGTATCAATTAAATATGTTCAATATTTCAATTTATAGATGAAGCTATTAATGATAGATGGGCCACATACCTTCCCTTACAAGATCAGAAACTTGATCATGATCAAGTGAAATAATGGCCTCTTCATCGTGCATCTCATGCCATATCGGAACTAGATGAGGTCCCTTTGGATTAAGAGGGACATGTTTCCATCCTTTCACGTACTAGTGTTTTTCATAGTGATCAAGTCTACATCCATCAACACTAATGCAAAACTCAAAAAAAAACATGCTTGTTTTCTTGTCTCGGTGGCAAATATTTCCCCCATGTCTTTGCACTACACTGAGTGTAATCCCTTTGTTCCTTCTACAGTATTACAATACCAAGGAATGAATCTATTCACATCGTCAAGTTCTACATTCCACAAGAACCTATAAATAGGTTGTATACATTCATGACCTTCATGTCCTAAATGGGATCTACACCAGTTGACCACCTATAGTGATGATTTGAGTCGATTTGCATCATGAATCATTTGGTACCTCATAATTTCTTGCTTCACACAAGTACTTGCACCATCATGCTCACCCTTTCCACTTCTTGTTTCAAAGTAGCTCCAAGTATGCGGAATTTTTTTCTTCTTGTGTAGTCATCTCAACCAATAAAAGGTGTGTGTTGACTTGAACTTCCCTGCACAACCATCTGACCATATCCAATTCTTCTTGAATGATATGTCATGTTATTTTAATGATTCATAAATCATGTCAAATCAATGTTTCACGAACAATGTGTCATGCTCACGATCATCATTGATGTAATAGTGATACTCCTTAATCACATCAGATGACTCGTCATTGTTATCCCTACCATCAGGCTTCAATTGTGCATGTATGTAAGAAAACATGTACAAATATGGACACTTGGTCTGAGTGATAATACTCACTTTGTATCTATGTCTGAGGATAAAATGTGTAATTCTTAGCAAAGTCTACCACTGATAAGATTATGCATTTCTGAATATTTCATGAGAATGTTTAGTTTTAGACACTTGCCACCTGGACCTTTGTGAGTGTTTGATATATTTATAGATATGTTTTTGAAACACCCCCATGAATCATGAAATAGGAACCTCATCCTCAACATAATTGATTCTCTTAGGCGCTAGAGTTGAAGAAGATGGTTGATTTCCCACAATATACGCATAATGATTCCATATGATGGTGATATTTGACATCCCAGACTAGTTGGAATCAATAAGAAAGTTCCTATGGAACAATGCCAAATCACCAAATTTAGTGCATCTTCTCCCACCTATACATATTTTCCTGTAATACAAGTATTTTGGGTCCCTTTTTCCCAATATTGATGAAAAATCATGCATTGTAGGAGGACGGTCGTCACAACAATTCTTCTTATAAAATTCCCAGAAAGTGTCATAATTAACCTCAAATTCAACATGATATCGGCAACAACACATGTCATGGATTATATTAGGCCTAATAAACCATGGATTCAATTTTTTAAACATCCTTATGAATATCTTCACATGGTGATTTCTTTCCCGAAATTCCTCGAACAATGCAACTTCTATCATTTCTACAATGTGCTTAGTGTGTTCCACATACTCACATTTAGTTATGCGATGTTGCATGACATGTTTTCTATCTATAATAGAATGAGAATGGATCTCCTAAAACTCTACCATAAATTGTCTTATTCCTATTGTAAGATTGTCTTGGTAAGGTTGCCTCATGATAAGATCCCAACAAGTAGATTCATCATTTTCATTCACTCAAACCTTGAATTTGGTATTTTTGTATAATGTTTTTCGTGAGACATGGAGAAATTTTGACATTGTTGCCAACTTTTGTTGTCTTGATGTACTTGGTGCAACAATAACAGTTGTAATTGCCCTACGCACAACTCAAAAATTAGGTTTTCTTGATTTTTCAAACATAGTGAATGCATTTGATATATTTTCAGTGACATTCATATGTGTCTTCTTGCTTTTACTATCTTGGACACCCAAAAGCTTTGTTCCATGTTTTAGTTTCTTATGTTTGATCAACCCATGTAGTATTTGAGCTTGTGTAACAACTGAATGTTTATCAAAATGTTTTCAAATGATGTTATTGACATGGAATCTAATAGTGTGAGGGACAACCTCCCCAAGGTCCTCTGTTGTGCTGGCATCCAAATTTTTAGAAAACAGTCCACCCCTTCCAAACCACTGCAACTCCCTGTTATCCTATCAACTTGAGAGGAAACAATTCATTCTTCTAGTGGTTGATCAGTTTGATAGGGAAAATCTTCTTCCTCTAGTGGTTGATTATCTTGAAATGGGACATGTTGTTCCCCTAGTGACAGTTGATCAGCTTAATAGGGCACATATTCGTCTAGTGGTTGATCAGTACCATAGGTTACATCTTGATCATCATCTATTTTATCAGCTTGATGGGACACACCTTCTCCCTCATGTGGTTGTTTAATTTCCATCCATGCATAGTGAACTACAAAATATACTTATAACTCAAGTGAATCATCATCATAACAAGTGAATAGTATAAATACACATGTTTATTAAGAAATTGCATAGGTGGAAGGTCATGATATTATTTGATAGTAGGTAGCTAGGTAGAAAAAGTTGACATGGACCAAGGTTTCTAATTTGAAACATGAAAATAAAAGGGTTTCAAGATCAGGGAAAGATGGGTCGAAGATTATCAAACCAGTATAAGTATCGGTCCCTCTGTCAACGAAAAAGGTGATTCAGAATATTATGAAAGGTAAAAGCATTCCTCCTCAGTCAATAAAAATCATTTTGGAAACCATAGGGTTCTAGCCACTAACCCTAGGGATAAGTTAAATAAAAGACAAGTTGAGACTTGGTATCTAGGTAGAAGAAGTTGACATGGATCAAGGGTCCTCTGTTGAAACATGGATAGAAAAGGGTTTCAAGCTCAAGGAAAGATGGGTCAAAGAAGAGCGCAGGTCAGTAAAAGTATCAATCCTTCTATCAAGAAAAAGGGTGATTCAAAATATGATGAAAGTTAAGATCATTCCTCCTAATCAATAAAAATAAATTTGGAAACCTTGTGGTTCTATTTGAAAACCATAGGGAAAAGTTAAATGAAAAACAAGTTGACATTTGGAAACTAGGTAGCAGAAGTTGACAGGACCAAGGGTTATAAGTTGGAACATGAAAATAAAATGGTTTCGAGCTCAAGGAAAGATGGGTCGAAGAAGAGTACACCACTAAAGGTATACATCCTTTTGTTAATAAAAAGGGTGATTTAGAATATGAATAAATGTAAAATCATTCCTCCTCACTCGACATCAATTTGGAAACCCTAGCGTTCTATTCATAAACCCTAGGGAAAAGTTAAATGAAAAACAAGTTGACCCTTGGTAGCTATGTAGAAGTAGTTGACATGGAACAAGGGTTCTAATTTGCAACATGAAAAGAAAAGGGTTTGGAGTTGAGTCAGGGAAAGATGGGTCGAAGAACAATGCACTAGCAAAGGTTTCCGTCCTTGTGTCAACAAAAAGGGTGATTTAGAATATGATGAAAGCTAAAAGCATTCATTGTCTAAATAAAAATGAATTTGGAAACCCTAGGGTTCTAGTCACATGGACCAAGGGTTCTAAGTTGAAACATGAAAATAAAATGGGTCTGATTTCAGGGAAATATGGGTCGAAGAAGAGAGTAAGTCAATAAAAGTATCGGTCCTAACTATGTCAACAAAAAGGGTGATTCAGAATATGATGAAAGGTAAAAGCATTCAGCATGTATGAAAGGTAAAATCATTTCCATTATGATGTGAATTGTATGTAGGAGGCACCTGAATATGATATAATCCCTATGAAACATGTAACTAATGACAAGCATTATATTTTGACAAAGAAATCAGTTGGAAAGAAAGGAAAGAAATCAATAACACCTGAGACTGTTGCATTTGTAAGAACACCTGAACACATACATTTTATTTAGGAAAACCAAATGAATCATATACATAGGACAAAGTGAAAAATAGATGGTTCATTTTCCCATTAATTATAAAGTGTGAAAAAATCAACAAATAAGTTTTATCTAAGGTTTTGCACATGAGAAAAATTCCTAAAAAAACTAATGTCCTTCCACTCAAGTAGTAATTGGGCCTTGTGAAGATTTTATAATAGGATACTAGGGCCATGTCATAAATGTCACTGGTGATGCTTCCAGTAGCCAAAAACCAACCAAGGTATGGAGAGGGTTATAGTGGCCAAATGTACTAGGTCTACATCCCAAAATATATGTCGACGCTTCCAATAGCCTGGCCAAGATCACCTCAGCTCTAAGTGCTCCTGCACCTCAACCTATAGGGAAAGATGCCCTATGATTTGGCCACTAAGTTAACTGTGTTTAGTGGGAATGGATGATTCTTGATTTCTGGTTGTCATTTTTGGACCTAGAACACCTACCACGTGTCGAGAGACAACATTAAGGTCCATGATAATCCGCCACCTAGGCCTTATCCCCTTCATAGGTTTCTCTGCATGTACCTAATTTTTCATTGGATGATGCCAGATTTTAAGCTCTCTAAAAGAAAATTTTCTATGATTCAATATGAAAAAAACCCATCAGAACTTATGTGTTGCCTTTTGTCATGGTCCTAGCCTAAACTATAAATTATCTTGTGCCTCTTATGGAGAATTTAGCGTGTTCAGGTTAAAATTGTTTTTAGAAAGGATTTGCTTTACTTAGGATGTGTAACAAAATATAAGCTCAAATAAATTAGGTACAAAGATTCTGGAAAGAGGATACCTTAATACAAATTTTAAGTGAGCTTAGTGTGTGGGGTGAGTGAGTGTGCAAGTGAAATTTTGATTATACAAAGTGTGAATTGATGTGGATATGCAATGATCCTTTATAATTCCCTTAATTAAACTATGTGATGTTTGTTCCTTGAAAGAAAAGAAATTGTTGACACCTAATCCTTATGATTGGGTAAATATATGTAAATAAATAAATGAGAAATGTGAACAATCATCAGGAGATGAACTGAACAGTCTCTCCCTCATGTATATAACAGACCTACCTGATTGAATGAATAACACGAATCAGTTTTTGCTTAATGGAGTTACTGCCTAGCCTGACATGGTATCAGAGCCAGCTCCTTTTTTTCAGCTCTTGTGCCTTGTAACTCCCTTGTCTGCTCCTCTGCTCTCCATATAATTTAGTTACTGAGTGTTGTATGCCTGTCTAATACTGCCTGCGTTCTGCCATATTCTATTTATAAGACCTGCGCCCTGTTCATCTGAATATGTTTAGACTCCATAAACGTTTCATATTTTTTGAACGCTGTCTATCAGTTACATTTGAATTCTGTCTGCCATATTCCCTTGAAACTGTTGTTGCGGCTTCCCTTGGAAGAACTCCTGCTGGCTGCGGCTTCTCTGGGGATGAAGGCAAACATGGGCATTTTGCAGTATTCCCGGGAGATCTGACTTCGAATTCTGGCAGCAATATCGTGGCTTTTGAATCGGGTATCCGGAGCCCTGGGCAAGCCGATTATGGAGCCTTGCCTCGACAAAAAAAGCTAAATTTCTGATTCCGTGACTCATTGTTCTTCTTCGCCGCTGTCTTATGGTTCCCTCGACCTGTACTGGGCGGTGAATTGCCCCCCTCCGGTCTATAATACACCTCGCTCTCTTCATCGTCATCGGCAAAAGAATCGCGGCGCACCGTGAAGCTCCTGTGCATGAGTTCCGACAAGCTCATTTCCATCCAATTCTGAGGCCGAGCATATAATAGAAATGGTAATGAATGAATCCAACCGCGAAGGATTTCTGACTTTATACAAGTCAGAGGGCTCGAGAGGATTCCTTCATGTCATTTCGAGCTGATGGTTATTGTTTGGCTGCGATATTTTTCCTGTGGATAAACCCCATATTCGTTGGGCGTTCCTTTTTGGTGTTAAAATTTAAACTATGACCATATACCACTTTATATGCGTGTTAGTTTTTTTTCCACATTGCCTTTTATATGATGGACATGGCATATAATGGATTAAAATGTTATATGCGGTGAAGATTTTTATGACAGTGGTAGCATTCCTTTCAATGGTCAATGGTATATGAATGGCGTAGCGGAATTCTATTCCTGCTCCGATTTTGGATGGTTTTGAATACACTTTCATATCAGAATCATTTTTTTCTCCACAAAAGCACAGTTTTTTTGCCATCAGAAGTATTTTTCTATCAGTAGAAGTAATTTTTTTTACAGAATGCATTCAATCATATCCATGGTGGGAATAGTTCTCACTGGCAAAGAGAACTATCCTGAATGGTCCCGGATGATAAAACACACCCTCATCTTCAATGAGTTGTGGAAAGGAGTGTGTGTCGGAGACGGAGACAATGACCTTGTACAGCCTACCTCAGACAAAAAGCTCATCATTTGGGAAAACAAGAACAACAAAGCTTATGCATTAGTCGCAGCATCTGTAAATGAAGAGGTGAGTTGCCATGTTTCATCATATTCAACTGCCTTTGAAGCCTTACAAAAGCTGAAAGAACTCTATGACTCACATTCTCCAATTGAAGTTGTTCAACTCATGATTAAACTCTTCACTCTTGAACTGCAAAATAATGATCCTCTTGCTCTTGCATCTGAAGTAAAGTTTATAATGCATGATATCAAATCCACTAAGGTTGAATTGGATATTCCTCTTATTGCTTTTCTCAATGCACTTTATCCTACTTACTCCAATTATCTTGAGTCATTGCAAGCAAATGGAAATCTCAAAGATATAACCTTTGACTCTCTTTTAAAAAAGTTTGCTGAAAGAGAGAAAGCTTTTGGAAAGAAGACGGCCCCTGAATCTTATGAAGAGGCTATGTGCCTTGCTCATAAAGAAAAGCATCCTGCTCAAGATTCTACAATAGGAAGAGGTGGTCGAAGAGGAAGAGGAAGATATTTCAGAGGCAGGGGGGCAAACATTCTCAAGGAGAAAAGGCAGATTTGCACTGCATTCGCTGCAAAAGAAATGGATCACATGATGCCTCTACATGCAAGCTACCATGGGAAAAAATTGAGCAGAAAAAAAACCAACAGAAAGGTAAAATTGATGATATAGACAAAGGTAAAGCACCTAAATCCGTTCACTATGTTGTGGCACAATGTAACATTGGAGTAAATGAAGATCTATTTAATTCTTCACTTGATTCTTGGAAAAATGATTGGTTGCTTGACTCAGGAGAAACTTGCCACATGACTCAAAGAAAAGATTTTTTTGAAGATTTCATTGACAATGTTGATGGAGCAGTATACTTTGCAGATCAATCAAAAATCAAGCCATCAGGGCTTGGCACAATCAGGCTTAAACTACCTGGTCTTCCAGACTTTCTTTTGGATCATGTTCTATATCTCCCACAACTCAAGAGAAACTTGCTGTCCTTGGTCCACATCTGCCAGCAAGGTCACTCCATTCATATGTTTGATGGCAAGCTTGAGGTAAGAAAAGCATCTGACCACTCACTTGTCATGAGGGGAATAGAAGAAGAAAGGCTTCTCAAACTACAAGGAACCTCTGCTCATGCACAACATTTCTCGTACAATTCTCATCATGAAGAAGGTACACTTCCATCAAGTTTATTATGGCATGCTAGATTTGGAAATTTGAACTATGACAGTCTCCACTTGTTGAAGAAAAATGGTGTTGATGGTTTGCCTACAATTCCTAGGAAACTTAAGCAATGTGATGCTTGCATTCTAGGAAAGCATAGCAAACAGTCTTTTCATGATTCACATTCAAGAGCACATAGGAAACTTGAACTCATTCATTCAGATTTATGTGGTCCAATGCATGTTCCTTCTGCAAATGGAAATAAATATATCATGACATTTATTGATGACTACACTAGAATGTGTTGGGTTTATTTATTGAAGAACAAATATGATGCTTTTCAAACATTCAAGAATTTTCATAAATGGATTGAAAATGATGCACAAACTCATATTGGGTCTATTCGCACTGATAATGGAAAAGAATACACATCAAATGAATTTGAAAACTATCTTCGCAAACATGGGATCAAACATCAAACAACTGTGCCTTACAATCCCCAACATAATGGTATAGCTGAAAGAATGAATAGGACAACATAAATATGGTACGATCCATGCTCTTTTTCAAAAATGTAAAGATAATGTTTTGGGCTGATGCTGTTCTATGTGCTGTATATATAAAGAATAGATGCCCATCTAATGCTATAAGAAACAAGACTCCATATGAAATGTGGTATGGACATGTTCCTTCGGTAAAGCATCTCAGGGTATTTGGTTCCACCTATTATGCCTTGATACCAAAGGTACATAGAAACAAACTTGGTGCTAGAAGTCGTAAGTGTATCTTCCTGGGGTATTCAAACACCTCCAAAGCATACCGCCTCTATGATGAAGTAAATAAGAAGTTTGTTATATCTAGAGACGTAATTTTTCTTGAATCATCCAAAACTGAAAATGTTGTTGAGTGGCAACTTGATCGCTTGGATAGATTCGCAAAAGAAAAATCATTTCAAGAATTTGATAATCTGATTCCACATCTTGAAGGGGGGATTCCTATAATAGATCAACATGTGGAATCTTCTTCTGAAGAACACTCTCCCCCACATGAAACTCCAACAACGGATGATGCTTTAAGTGATGTAATTGATAGAATTGGGAGACTCAATCTTGATTTAGTCCCAACTCAATCAACGGAGCAGCCTGGACCATCTCAGAAAGGTCCCCCAAAGTGGCTGACAAAGACACTTGAAAGTGTTCATCCTGATGAAGTTGGAAAGACAGGAACCAGAAATTCAAACTGGTAAAATGGAGGTGATGTAGATGACTCTAATTCACCTGTTGATATGAATGTTTCTTATGATTGTGAATTTAACTTGTCTACAGATTTTGAACCAACTTCCTTCAAAGAAGCTGCTTCTCATGATGAATGGAAAGAAGCAATGCAAAAGGAGTATGATGCCCTCATAAAGAACTGCACTTGGAAGCTGGTTGATCCTCCATTAGGAATCAAACCAATTGGCTGCAAGTGGGTTTACAAGAACAAGTATAAAGCTGATGGCTCACTTGACAAGCACAAAGCTACGCTTGTGGCAAAAGGTTTTGCACAGAAGGAAGGGGTTGATTATGAGGAGACTTTTTCCCCCACAGCAAAATGGGCTACCATCCGGACACTCTTTGCACTAGTAGCTCAGAATGGTTGGAAAGTCCATCAAATGGATGTAAAAACTGCTTTCTTGAATGGAGATCTAAAAGAGAATGTTTTTATGTCCCAGCCTGAAGGATTTTCTATGAAGGGACATGAACATAAAGTATGCAAACTTGTGAAGTCTTTGTATGGCCTCAAACAAGCACCGCGAGCCTGGTATGAAAAACTAACTGAGCATCTTCTGAAACTCAATTTCAAACATTTTGATCTTGATGATGCAACTTTATTTGTCAAGAAAGTTGGAAAAATAGTTGTATATCTTGTGGTATATGTGGATGATCTTTTGATGACAGGGAAGAATGAAAGCTACATTGCATCAATAAATAAGGAATTGGGGAAAAGTTTTGAAATGACTGATTTGGGCTATGTTCATTACTATCTTGGCATTGAAGTAACCCAACATCCAAAGTCCATATTTCTTTCTCAAAAGAAATACATTGGAGATCTGTTGAACAGGTTTGGCATGACAGAGTGCAATCCACTTACTACTCCAATGGAACAAAACTTAAAGCTCACATCTATGTGAAAAATTTCAAAGTAAAATCTAAAAAATTACTCTACTTCTAATGGTTAGTAAAAAAAATTGGGTAGTAGTGATGGCATGTGCAAGGTGAATCTAGTGCACATACAAATTGTTGGAATTGCAAGTATGTGGATATGTGGTTCATGATCCTTTAATACAATTCCCCTACTTACACTATGTGATGTTTGTTCCTTGCATGAAAATAAATTGTGTGCGAATGATGGACCACTTACTTCTTTCCTAATTATACTATGTGATCATATGTTTGTGTGCAAAAGTTCAAAGTAAATTATAAGCCTCAATTACTCTACTTGTAATGGCTAGTAAAACAAATTGGTTAGTAGTGATAGTGTGTGCAAGGTGAATATAGTGCACATACAAAGTGTTTCAATTGCAAGTATGTGTGAAATATGTATTATATAGTTATAATATGTGGTTGAATATATTTCTATAAATGATTAATAAAATACATATTGTCATTTTTATTTTAAATAATTGACAGACCATAGGAATATTGTAACAACCCTGGTAAAAATTCCATGTAAATAAAGTTAATAAAAGAAAAATAATAACCAAGTTCATGGGACACGTATTCCAAGTTGAGTGTTGGGAAAAACATCCTAGTGTGGGTGTTCATTTGGTTTATTATGGCTAAGGAAATTGGCAAAGGAAATGGAAAAGGCTTTGGAAAGGCATGAGGCATTAATTGGCATTTTATTTACAAAAAAATTGGAAATTAGGAGAAAAGGAAGGTGTTGCATGTGATGTGGAAAAAGAAGGAAAATAATGGAAAATGAGGAAAATGGAGGCCTCATTAATAAAAAGGCTTCTGAGAATCAGTTGGTGCCTTTTGTCAGTTCATTTTTGGATCTTTCTCTCTATTCTCTCTCTCTCTCACTCTTAGACACTTAGAGAATTCTTGGAGCACCCTAGCATAAAATCGAGGAAAGAAAAGGAATGACCAAGAAGGAAAAGGGAAGCTAAGATCAAGCAAGGAAGAATAACATTAAGTAGCTACAATAATATTATTTGCACGTATCGATTTGCATGTGTGATTTCCTTGCTAGAATTGGTATGCATGGTACACACTTGTGTGTATTTTGGTTGTCTTACTGTCATTGGCATGGGTTTTTCTAGGTGTGAAAATGTTCATAATCTTTGCCTTGCCCTTTCTGGATATCCATGGTGTGATAGGTTCTCTTGTATTTGGTTGAGTTGGATTGTCGGATGGGCTCGAAACTGAGTGAGGTGGTCTCTAAAAGAAAGAAAACAAGGCCTAGGAATCCCTGAACTGAAGAAGGTGGGATTAAGGTAAAGCCAAACTTTGTGTGCCTAAGTGGGCATAGGAATCCTTAACTAGTGAATGGTGAGATATAGGGTAAAGCCTAGAGGTGTGTGCCCTTGATCAAGTCTAGGAATCCTTGATCAATGAATGGTGAGATATACAGTAAATCTTGGAGGGTGGAGTCTTGATTAGACCTAAGAATCCTCGATCATTGTATGGCAGGATATATGTTAAATCCTAAAGACTAGGAGACAGGAAAATTCCTCACGGTGTAGGTGGATAAATCCAATGCAATCAATACTTGTTTGGGGCCTAGTGATCCGGTGGGGATTGTAGTAAAGTGTGAGGAAAGTTGATTTGGTTTGGTTTTGAGTCCCACATTAATTCTTGGAATATGGTACGAGGGTGATTGGATGAAAGAAAGATTTGGTTCAACTAATCTATGGTCGGGTGCTTCGTGGAAGTCCCATACCTGGTTGTATTTTGCATTCATTAATAATAACTCTTTTCCTTGGTTTTTCATGTGTAAATATATTATTTCATATGTGATTCTTTTGGTTATTATATCCTTGTTATTTCTATTGGTTATATGTTGGTTATGAGTATGTTTTATGACAAACTTGATGTATGGTTGTCATCATGTTTTGATTAGTAACTGAACGTACAATGAATACATGACCTAATAGATGATAATGCATCTATTATGATATGGAAACAAAATTTCTGTATGGGTCTCAAATAAGTATGAGACCCCCATGCTGATCCAAGATCTTTTTCTTATAGATGTGTTAAAGAATTACATGCATAAATTGTAGCTTAAACATAGAAATTTAATGTGCACATGAGAGAAGAGGAGAAACACATAAAGCATGAAATAATACAACAAAACTTGATAATGGAGTTTTTCTGACTTGGACTACGTCTCTGGGCCCTGCCCGATCAATGGGGAGGCCTTCATTCATTAAGTGGCATGAGAAAGAAGAGTAGAAGCATCAGTTACAAAAAGGAGTTTTATACCTCCATACTGAAAAATTGCCGAAAATTGTAGAACTCTGATGGAGAAACAAACAACGCCATTGCGTTCGTGGCATCGAGAAATGCTGAAACCATATAAAATTTGTCAAAATCTGATAAAGTGAAAATCTGGCCCACCTGCAAAAATCTACCTCGAACTACATGCACTCCCTCCTCTGCCTCGGTGCATAGATGAACTGCATTTTTAAATTAAAAATTGGATGGAGTTTACAAGAATCAGTTTGTTTCGGAGGAGATCGGGTGGTCAAACCCCGCCTCCTCCTTTTTTTACATACCAACTCTTTTATTTTTAAAATAGATCGGGTTGGGCCCACCTTGGGCAACCCTCCCACTCCACTTATCGTTGGGGGTATTCATTAATAGATGGTGGGTGGGAGTTTGGGTCTGCACCCCAAGGGCCGGCCCACCTTTCCTGCTTATGGTTCGTTTGAAACGGGGTTGGGTCCGTGCCCCAAGGGTCGGCCCACCCAAACTCCACGCTCTGTTACAATAGTCCGTGGGATGGGGGAGGGGCTGGGGGTCGTGGCCTACCCCTCCAAAAATTTATTGCGGTGACCATGTTTGGGGTGGCGGGGTTGGTGGCCCGCCACCCTTTTTTTAATATTTTTTTTATTAAATAAAACAACCTGGTTATTTTTGAAAATTTGGATAATGATTGGAGTCATTTTAACCAGGTGACAATTTTTCCCGGAATCTGGCTGGAGTTGGCCAGATTCCATCTGCTAGAAAAGTTCAAATTGTGTCTTTGTTAATCCTGCCTAATCAACAAAAAGTCAACCCAACTTTGACTGCCTCTATCTTCCTCATTCGAACTCGGATTAGAGTGTCGTTCATACCATTGGAATCAGGGAAATGAGCACTTCTATCTGATGTCAAGTTAATCATCTTTCCGCCACTTTGAATTTTGAGCCTTTTCCATGCCACTAGTATCTGGAGATCCACCTAGATCAATCCTCCCCATTGAGGAGCTTTTAGACTGCCAAAAGCTTTATCAGTCAATTGGCAAGTGAGGGAATTGTTTCCTCACTCTTTCTTTTTCCAGCCATTTTTCCTTGCTAGGGTGCATCCCCTTGAAACCAACTCGAAGGTATTCCACATCTCCCCATCGTGAAGTCTTGGTTCTTTTGTCAAGGATGATGTCTTCAGTAACTCATCGAGATATTCTGGTGAAAAGTCATCAACTGTGGGAACTGTGCCCACCTCTTTGGTGTCCATAATCAATGGTGGCTCATACAGCTTTAAGTTTTCCACATTCACTACGGAGTACATTTGCATACATATTGGCAAATCGAGACAGAAGGCATTGTTTCCAATCTTCTCCAAGATGGTGAATGGACAATACCAGATTGGTCGCAACTTCTTCCCTTCTCCCTTCATCCTGTCCTTGCTAATATGGAACCACACTTTGCCTCCCACTTGAAATTGATGGTCAACTCAATGTTTGTCATGTCGAGCCTTGTACTGGGCTTGAATTTTCTCCAACTGCTCCTGTACTTCTTGGTGAATCAACTGGATCTGCTGAATGAATTGTTGTGCTTTGTCCCTGTCATCACGTCCACTAGAGTCATCTTCCCTTCCAAAGACCATATCAAAAGGATATTTTGGCAAGTACCCAAAACATGTCTCAAATGGTGAACGATGCGTAGATGAGTGCACTGCTCAATTGTAGGAATGTTACACATATGGAAGATGCTCATCGCACAACTTAGGATGTTTCCCACAATAGCCTCGCAAAAAGTGTACCACGGTTCGGTTTAAAACCTCTATCTGTCTGTCAGTCTGTAGATGAAATTTCGTGCTTCTTTTCAACTTGGTGTCCATCATCTTCCACAAGCTGGTCCAAAACTCTCTGAGAAAGCAAGAGTCCCGATCTGACACAATCGATGTGGGCAACCCAAAATGGACCCAAATATGCTGAAAGAAAAGATAAGCACCCTGCTCTGAAATGATATGCTTTTTACAAGGCATTAAAATACACATCTTTCTAAAACGGTCAACGAAGACATAAAAATAGTCGTGACTTTTTCTAGACAAAGGCAAACCTCCTACAAAATCCATCGACACATTTTCCCATGGACGACTTGGAATAGGGACTGGTGTGTAGAGCCTGAGTTTTCTATTAGAGGGCTTTGAAACAGAACACATCACACACCCCTTTACATAGTGAGTCACAATGTTCTTCATATGAGGCCAAAAACAAAATCTTTGTACATGACACAAAGTTTTTTCAACACCAAAATGACCAAACACAAGGGAGGTGTGGGCCTCCCAGATTACATGTACCCTTTCTCCTGTGGGTATGCACAATTTGCCAAGGTGATACAACAGTTTCCCCTGCAAGTGCTAGTTGTACACCTGTGAAACATGGGTTAGTTTTGCATAAATCTCCTTATAGCCATCATCATTAGCATATTGTTCAGCATAACTTTCAAAAGATAATGAAGCATTATGAAAAATAATAGAAGCAAAAATAGGAGGGTGAGATAGCATATCAACCACTTTGTTGCTAGTGCCCTTCTTATACTTTATTACCAGATGAAACTGCTGAAGAAAACCCATCCACCTAAAATGACGAGATTGTTGCAACCTGGTTTGTGACTGAAGATACTGCAAGGGCTAATGATCCGTATGGATGATGGTCTCCTTGCCGATCAGGTAGTGTTTCCACTTTTTCACACTCTGGACCAAGGCATATAACTCCTAGTCATAAGTGGGATAGTTTATCATAGCCTGAGAGAACTTCTCTGAATGGTAACAAAACGACTTCTTTTGTTGCATCAATACAACTCCCATGGCATATCAGTTGGCGTCTATCTCGATCTCAAATGGCTGTCGGAGATCTAGTAAGGCCAAGACCAGTGCAGTGCTAATGTTTTCTTTCAATGTTTCGAAGGACTTCTGCTTCTTTCCTCCCCATTGAAAGACTTGCTTTACACTTGTCAATGCGTGTAAAGGTGCTGCAATAATAGAGAAATTGGCAATACATCTCCTCCAATATTGTACTACACCCAAAATGCTGCGAACCTCAGTTACACTAGTAGTATTAGGCCAATTTACAATTGCTTCAATTTTAGAAGGATCAATTTTTAGCTGACCATGACCAACAATATGACCTAGGTAAACCAAAGAGGTTTTCCCAAACTCACACTTTAACAATTTTACATAGAATTCTTCCTTTTCCAATACATCAAGCACTTTCTTCACATGGCATACATGTTCATTCCAACTTTTACTAAAGATAATAATATCATCTAGATATACAAGAACAAATTCATCAATGAAATGCCTAAAGAGATCATTCATGACCCTCATGAAATTGGTTGGAGCGTTTCAAAGTCCGAATGCCATCACCATCCACTCGAACAACACCTGTTTGGTCTTGAAGGTAATTTTCCACACATCCTACTCTGCAATTCGAACCTGGTGATAACCACTACGCAAATCCAATTTGGTGAAATAGATAGCATTCTTTCACTGATCTAATAAGTCATAAATGTAGGGAAGAGGGTAACGATTTTTCACCGTGATTTTGTTTAGTGCTCGATAATCCATGCACATCCTCCATGTGCCATCTTTCTTTGACACTAAGACAATCGGTGATCCACATGGAGAAGTACTATGCACATCCTCCATGTTGTAAGAACCTGAATCCTATTATTAGAGCCTCTATTTTGTTATACACTAACAGATCTATTTTCCTGTTAATTTATAAATAATAAAAGGAGCTTGCTGACCTTTTTACATAGCTTTAAACATTTAACATCTTATCATTTTATCATAAGCAACATAAATTAAGGTGAGCATTCCATTGATATCAACTTAACAAGAGTAGTCCATGGAAAAATACCTGTTCCGGCGGTTGATGATGATACCTTTGTCTTATAGCTCCAGCTGAACGCTCCCTCTGGCCGACCCAACCGGATTTACCTCCCAGCCAACTAGGAAATAAATTCCTAGCCCAGGAAACCTCCATAGGTTCCCTAGCCCTCCGTGCCCAAGTCCAACCAGATATAGTGTGTCCTCAAGAAGAATGTGCAAAACTAGATAATGATACTTTCCTCCTCTCAAACCCAAGAAACCTCCACAGGTTTCCAAGGTCTCCCAAAAATCATAACAAGGCCAAACAATCACAACCAACCCCCACAATCCTAAGCAAGACTCCAACTCCCCCTTTTCTTCCTTCCCCCTTCCCTTTTTATACCCTCTTTCCTCAACCACCTCTCATTAATGTCATTAACTCTCACCCATCCTTGGTTGACTTCTCTTCTAAGCTAGGAGTACATTTGGAATTGTGACATGAATATAAAATTGAGAATTTAATGGGAAAGGATCATGTCTTCTCCCAAGTAAATCTGAAAAGTACATTTGGGAATGTGAAGTGTAATTACATGGAGAGGACCATGTCTTCTCCTTAGTAAATGTGAGGGTACATTGGGGAATGTGAAATGAATAAATATATATTGATGATAAGATGGAGAGGACTATGTCTTCTCCCAAGTAAATGTGAGGGTACATTGGGGAATGTGAAGTGTAATTACATGGAGAGGACCATGTCTTCTCCTTAGTAAATGTGAGGGTACATTGGGGAATGTGAAATGAATAAATATATATTGATGATAAGATGGAGAGGACTATGTCTTCTCCCAAGTAAATGTGAGGGTACATTGGGGTATGTGAAATGAATAAATATATTTTGAATTAATGGAAGGAGACCATATCCTACATAATATTCAAATTGAGAAGGTAAGTGGGGAATTTGAATAATGGAAATCATAAATTTATTTTATGACCAATATTTCTCAATATTTTCAGATAATGTAAATATTAACACAATTTGTAGGATAAGATTTAAGTGGGGCATTACATACACCCCTCCTTCAGAAAACTTCGTCCCGAAGTTAGAATGAAAAGATACAAGGAGTTTGAAAGCATAGCAAACCAGAGAGAGTTATAGCATTAAAATTCGATAAGTCAGACAATGACATTACTTCCCATCAAGAGTCTCCAACTGATCTATATCTTCCTATCCACCCTGGCCTACTTCCGCTCCCGCCCTATCCGTCCTCTGCTGCCTTATCAGTGGCAAAGGCCATACTGACCACTGATAAAACCGACATGGTGGAAGCGTCGAATGCCTCGACCAAACTTTCCCCAGCAGGAATCTGGCAATCGTCATCACACGTCTAGGGGGAGCGTTCAGCTGTCCTCCCCACGATTCCAGGTTTCGGAGGATACACGGTGGGAAACACCTCCACCCCTCCTTCAGAGCACGGACCACACTACAGAGCTGGTTGGACTTGTCATCGAATAATCCAGTCAGGTCGTCTTGCCACCTGTCATTTTCATTTTACTCATGTCATAGGAGTGCATATCAAGTAGATACCAAATGTAATAGAACAATGTACATCATACCTTTCCTCATTGGTCGTCTCGACCTTCCCCAATGGAATAGTAGATCTTGGTTATCATACGGTTCTTTCCAACCTGTAGTTTAGTTCTCATCCATGCATATATACAACCACAAAATAGATATAGATACATGATCTTAAACATCATGTTTATTAAGCCCAGTGTCCACGTGTCAATTTTTGTTGTTCATACTGGAAATAAATCTTACATCAGATAAATCATAATTTCACTAAGTCATTGATTAGATAAATCATATCTATATAAGCCTATACGATGCAACAATAACTTTGACAAGTCATGCACTAGATAAATTGTAACCAAGTAAGTCATACATTTGGTCATACATCCAACATTTCCATCATCAATACCAAATCCATCAATTGATTTTCATGTGTCCAACCAGATGTATATAATGTTCATAAATAACAACATGGAACTGCAAAAGAGAACCTCAACATAGGTGGCTATCTATGTTAAAATGGGCATCATAAACGCTCATGTGACATCCTTGTGGAACCCCTCAATAACAATTAGAGTTGAAACAGATTCAACTGTCCATCATGGAAAATAGCATTTGAACCCGTATATGCTATAAGGTGGTACCAAAACCAAAATAATAGCAAGCAACAGATTAGTGCACTATCAATTCCACTAGGAGGTGCTAGTATAAGTTTTATGCATATAATTCCTTTAAAACCTTAGTGAATATAAAAGTCCTGCTCTTCCAATTTGATGGTTTTTTTTTTTTTTCATCTTCCAACCCATTTAGTTAACTTTGAAAATAAAAGACTCCAAACTTCAGAAACTGTTTCCCAACATGATTTTCATACTTTTTTTTTTTCTTGTAAATTGAGAGGAATGTCCTCTAAATGTCAAAAGGTTCAAATTTATTATATATTTAATCATTGTTTACTAGTACTAAAACAATCTCATGATATATATTGCAGCTCACAATATGATCAGACAAATGAGAAATAATTAAAAGAACGGAATAATTGCCTTTGCCCTGTTGCTATTTGTATTTCCCCTCTAAATGGCATTGCATTTCTAAAGATGCCTACTCCTTTCATAAGTGGCCAGTGACCACAAAAGTTGCAAAGAAAGTTGAGGGTCCTTTTATCCAAAACTAGAGACACATTATTTTTCACGACATTTTTATTCAACACTAGAATAAGGGTAAAAGTGTATCCTAATATTTTCACTAGTCTTTTATTGACTAAATAAGCTTCCATTCTAAAACCCCAAATTCTCTACGAATTGATCTTCTCATTTAATTTAAGATCATTAAAAACAACTGTCAGAGTAAGCCTTACACAAGCCCATAGTATTCAATCTATATTTTCACTAGAAAATTCTACCCCACTAGACCATCTTTGTCAGGCCTCCATCTGTTATGCACCATGCAATAATTGTTGGCGTCCTCTTTTCCTCAACCTTAGGTTACATCATGTCAGCCCATTTTTCTTTGGGTTGTTTGCTTGCTGGTTTTATTGTTTTTCTCTGTTACCTGTACCTATTCATTATTAACTAATTTCTTGATTACTTTCTAGATTTCTTCGTCTTAGTAAACAACAACATGACAAAGCATACTTAGTTACAAGACTAGGCTTAATATGTATGGATTAGAAGCAACCATTACATTGAATCTCACCATGCTAGATTGATGCATTCTAGTGAAAATCGATTTTTGGAGAAGTTCAATTCAATTAAGAACACTTTAACCAATTAACCATGCCTAAAAAAAAAACTATCAAAGGGTAAGGATAGTACTGGATCACTTAGGGAAAACTCTTGGCATGTTTTGGGCTTCGTAGTAACTCAAACCACTCTATACTATATCCCTATGTTTAAAGTAGAGGGTATTTAAATGACACATGCTAGTCTACAGAAGTCATGAGCATTACAACCATAAACTAAATTTCTATAATGGTCTTCGTTGTGACATCCTCACTATATTGTAGATCTGGTGTCTCCATTTATAGGTTCCAAGAAGCTTAACAACCTCATCTGCTTATTTCTATAATCATTTATCTACAGAAAGCATGCAATGTTTAAAATTTGTACAAAGATAAAGCTTATAATGGCCTTGGTGGGCTTAATGGTTAAGAACATGTATTTCCTTGTAAGAGGTCATAGATTCAAATCTAGAGGGAAGTAGAAAAGGTAAACCTCCACAGACTTTAGTAGTCAAATCACTGCAGGGAGGCAGATCCCTTTTCCCATAAACAAGGGGTCTCATAAACCAATTTCGTGTCTGGCTTGGACATGACCTATTATTATTATTATTATTATTATTCAAAGGGAGACTCTAGCTCTATTTGTAAAATGTATTTGATGCATGCATAACATCAACATAGAACCAACTTGTAGTAGAAGTATGTTGAAGATCTGTTTTAATATAAAGCCTCTTTCTCACTTTTGAAGCCATGAAGGTACGAGGGAAACAATCTTCAAATGTAATGATGCTGGGATAATCACAAAGGACTCCTAGCTTCTTTGGAGATGAGCCTAAGCGCGTTGGGTCAACAAGTCATGCTATATATGGGAGCCTTTAACTGTAAAGAAGCTGGAAAAAATACGAAAGACTCCCTAACTTCTTTGAAGATTGGCCTTAGACGATTGGGTCAATATAACATACCATATACAGGAGACTCCTTGGATCCGAAGATGTGTCCAAGCCTAGGTGATATCCCTTAACTGTAGTCGTCTTAGTCTAGCCAACAAAAGACCAAATTATTTTCATGACATGAAGACAGTTAATCACTTGAAGATGGTTGTTTGGAGAACAACTTGAAGATAAATATAATCTTGTAAGGATATTGTCACCGTGCAAGAACTGTCAAATGATGAGATTAATTAACTGGAAGACAACTGCTCCCATGGTGATGGAGGTTTGAACTAGAATTTGCCAAAACAATCAATAAAAATCAATAGTATTCAAAATTGCAAGAATGCGAGCTAGCTCCTATAGATAGCAACACTTAACAGAGTCCAGTAGAAATTTAACTACTTTTAGCTCCAGTTTCCTTAGACCTAGAAAATCATAACTAGCTACTAGATTCTTAAGTGATAATATATGACTGGAGATGCTAGAAAGTCTTCTTCCCTAAACATCAAATCCAAGTTGTTTAATGGCTGCAACCCCTGAACCCTTCCTAATGTACCAACTCTGCCAGCTGCCCATTGACTTCTCTTGATTTTCCCTTTTCTTTTCTTCACAAATCTTTAGGCTACGAGCTCTGTAGCGAATACAAAACTCTATTGGAAGCTAGAATTGCCTCTCAATTGAAGAACGCAACCATTCATTACTTTTTGTTGCCAATGTCAAATACATAAAATGGATCTGGTTTTGATGCTGAGGTAGAAAGTATGAAGTGAATAGTTTCCACTTTCATGCATTAGCAATCTGTCAAACTTGAGGATTGTGATCTGAAGAATATAAGCAACAACTCATAGTTTTCAGAATTCTTTTATTATGGGAACCTCTAGGATGTATATCTTGCTCGGATCTTGCTAAGGATGCTAGATTAAATCCAAGAAAATTCGGAGAACTTGTTGGGATTTTTCCTTGTTCTACTCGTTCTAGTCATGATTTATTATATAAAGCCATCCACAAATATTTCAATTGTCATCCAGAAATTCCCTTTTGTCCTTTTATTTATATGTTTTCTTTTTATCAAATAGTTATTTATTTAAATTTATGGGAAATATAGAATTTTCTTTGAGCATATAAATTTGAGTATGCACAGTAGATACTTCATAATTTTGACATGTAATACTACTGCTTGCCTTGACTTGATTAGCAATAAAACTAAACAACCCTCCTTTCTAAACTACAGAAGGATATTTTCCTTATTTGTTAACCGAAACAAGGATCCATAGGCACCACAAAAGCTAGATTTCCTTCTCCCAACCCAGCTGAAACCACAATGGGTGAATGAATGGCAGCTTAATAGACAAATAAAACTTTCTCAGTATATTCAGAAACTGAAAAATAATTCCACTCTGCGATTTTTTTTGCATCTGAAACACTTGATCTGAGTCTTTCAGATCTGTATTGAGTAGGAATGTCTCGGAAGTTCCTTGATTTTGGAGGTATTAAAGAGAGAATTCAAGTTTAATTTGCTGAATTAGGAAGTTTTTTGTAACAGTTGGCAGGCTAGAGTATCCCTTGTTCAATTTAGAATCCAAGAAGAAATTATGTATCGAACATAAAAAGAAATGCTGCCATTTTGAATATATTTTGACGATTCAACCATGTATGGTGACTCAGTGCAGAAGCAGCGTTAAATCACTACGTACCAAAAATTAAACAAATAGAAAGAGAAGAGCATAGAAGTTGATAGGTATATACATAATCCTCATCGGATGATGTAAGTTTTCTTTCAAATTAGTGTAGGACCAGTATCACAGGGCCTTATCAGCTAACCATAAACGCAATCTACCAAGTTTCTGATCTCTATTAGCTGAACTTCTTCTCTAAGCTACTGGCATTCAGTTTATCACTAAGTACTGAAAATTAAACAAACATAGAGGGAAGTATATAGAAGCCTATACATATATCCATATTCCTCATCTGATGACATAAGCTTTCTCGCATAATTAGTTTAGGACCAGTACCACACAGCCCTTGAAAGCACGTCAACTCCAAAAGGTATACCCAAGCAATGCATTATGCAGCCTAGCTGACTAATCTTCCACATTATACAAAGTCAATCTGAAAAGTTTGATTTCTCAGCAACTAGATCCTCCCTCTTTTCCCCGCTCACTACTGTACCAACTGTTTTAGAAAAGATGCCCAGACCATGTATGGTTCCTTCAACAGAACTGTGGGTATGCTCCAGATTGAGAACGGATCATCAACAACAGGAAAAGTTATTAACTGCTCACCAGCAGGACAGAGAATACCTCAGATCTGTCCTTGTACTCAGGCAACTTCAAGAAGATATGTGTATTTAATCCAGAGGTATAGTATCCAAAATTTCTAAAAATTTACCCAATCCATATCAGTGGCTACATCTGTATCTATATCCTGCTAACAAGGTTTTTATGCGAGGGTCTCAATCTTCATATTTGATTATTCGCAGCTGATTTTGTTCAAAAACTGAGCTGCTGATAGCCTGATACGCACTTGGGACCATTGTCGTATTTCCAAAAGCACCTTGGCAAACTGTTGCCAGAGCTGCTGCTGTAAGAGCCTTCCTTAAATGTGTACTTCCTGCTGCTGCTGTACGGATCTGATTCTGTACCTGCTGACTGTATGCCCTGGCGTAGTGAAGAATAACTGAGCTAAACTAGTGAAAATCTATCATTGTGCAAGGTTTAGAAGCTCGAAACAGATTGATAAACCACTAGGAGAAAGTGAAGTTGCAAAATAAGCAAATCACCTCAGCAATAAAGGAAAGTTACAAGCTGTAGTAGTCAAACATCATCATCCATGTAATATTCAGAAACTTAAAATAGACTTACAAAAACAACTACGAGAAAATGAGAGTTGCAACCGAAGAAATCCTTATTTAGTGTCTATTATTCCTTCTGATATATGTTTAAGGTGGTGCCAACATGTACGAGGTTCCAAAATGAACGGAGTTCACTGGATTAACACAAACAATAGGTTTCGCTTTTCTTGTACCCTCTGATACCATGTGTAAGAACCTGAATCCTATTATTAGAGCCTCTATTTCGTTATACACTAACAGATCTATTTTCCTGTTAATTTATAAATAATAAAAGGAGCTTGCTGACCTTTTTACATAGCTTTAAACATTTAACATCTTATCATTTTATCATAAGCAACATAAATTAAGGTGAGCATTCC
The DNA here is from genome assembly GCA_031772625.1 of Pinus tabuliformis. Lineage (NCBI taxonomy): Eukaryota > Viridiplantae > Streptophyta > Pinopsida > Pinales > Pinaceae > Pinus > Pinus tabuliformis. Next base: position 288,736,795 of record CM062808.1, on the reverse strand, counting down.
ATTGATATCAACTTAACAAGAGTAGTCCATGGAAAAATACCTGTTCCGGCGGTTGATGATGATACCTTTGTCTTATAGCTCCAGCTGAACGCTCCCTCTAGCCGAACCAACCGGACTTACCTCCCAGCCAACTAGGAAATAAATTCCTAGTCCAGGAAACCTCCATAGGTTCCCTAGCCCTCCGTGCCCAAGTCCAATCAGATATAGTGTGTCCTCAAGAAGAATGTGCAAAACTAGATAATGATACTTTCCTCCTCTCAAACCCAAGAAACCTCCACAGGTTTCCAAGATCTCCCAAAAATCATAACAAGGCCAAACAATCACAACCAACCCCCCACAATGCTAAGCAAGACTCCAACTCCCCCTTTTCTTCCTTCCCCCTTCCCTTTTTATACCCTCTTTCCTCAACCACCTCTCATTAATGTCATTAACTCTCACCCATCCTTGGTTGACTTCTCTTCTAAGCTAGGAGTACATTTGGAATTGTGACATGAATATAAAATTGAGAATTTAATGGGAAAGGATCATGTCTTCTCCCAAGTAAATCTGAAAAGTACATTTGGGAATGTGAAGTGTAATTACATGGAGAGGACCATGTCTTCTATTTAGTAAATGTGAGGGTACATTGGGGAATGTGAAATGAATAAATATATATTGATGATAAGATGGAGAGGACTATGTCTTCTCCCAAGTAAATGTGAGGGTACATTGGGGAATGTGAAGTGTAATTACATGGAGAGGACCATGTCTTCTCCTTAGTAAATGTGAGGGTACATTGGGGAATGTGAAATGAATAAATATATATTGATGATAAGATGGAGAGGACTATGTCTTCTCCCAAGTAAATGTGAGGATACATTGGGGTATGTGAAATGAATAAATATATTTTGAATTAATGGAAGGAGACCATATCCTACATAATATTCAAATTGAGAAGGTAAGTGGGGAATTTGAATAATGGAAATCATAAATTTATTTTATGACCAATGTTTCTCAATATTTTCAGATAATGTAAATATTAACACAATTTGTAGGATAAGATTTAAGTGGGGCATTACACATGTGCCATCTTTCTTTGACACTAAGACAATCGGTGATCCACATGGAGAAGTACTTGGTCTGATGACCCCTTGGTTCCATAGTTCCTGCACCTTCTTTTTGAACTCCTCCATCTCAATGGTCGACATCCTGTACATGCCAATATTTGGTAAAGGAGCATCACGCTGCAAATGGATCTCATGTTCGATTTCCCTCTTCGTAGGTAATCCCCTTGGTTCCTGAAACATCTCATCATAGTTAGAAATTAATTCACATAATTCTTTCTTATGCACATGATCACAACCCTGGAAAGCATCAGATAATTCTGCATCTTTCCCCCTTACAACCATAAGCATGCAACCCTTACTGGAATTCACCAACCTCTTCATTTGTCCTGCACTTACAAGGTTGGAATTGATTTTAGTTTGATGAGCCCTTTTAATATATTCTACCCCATCTTTTGTGATTTGGTATTTGTTTTCATGATGGAAGAAGATTTCCTTTCTACCATATAGATATGGACTCCCTAACACCATGCCACAAATATCCAATGGTATCACATCAAGTTTTACCTCATCCACTAACTTAGAAGCGATCACAAATTTAACCTTGCACTGCTTAGTTACATTCAATTTTGCTTTATCATGTATCCATCCAAGTGGGTAAGGTTTTGGATGTGGTTTGGTTTCTAAGCCTAGCTTCTTTACCAAGGACTTTGAAATTAAGTTTTCTTGGGATCCAATATCAAATAGAGTTTCCTGTTTTGTATGATTTATGATAACTCTAATATGAAATAGCTCAATTCTCTTTCGTTCACTAGGAAGAGACTCATCTATTGAAATAGTGCCTACATTTGATTCAGAATTAACATGAGGTGTAAGAGTACCTTTTGTTCTCGCTGTTGTGACCAATGCTTCATCTCCCGAATTGGATCCAAGGTCTTGCTACATAGTTGCCACTGTCTTTTGCTTGCCTTTTCCTCCATAATTTTTTGGTCTCTTTTCCGGGTACAGTTTCCAACAATGATCGTCGTCATGACCTTCCTTTTGGCAGTGAGTGCAAAAAGGTCTTTCTCCTTCATCTTTCTTGGTTGATGTCATCCTCTTCTCCTTTCCTTTTCCTTTCACTTTGGGTTTGCCATTTGGAGGTTTGAAAGGTGGTTTCTTGAAATGATCATCTCTTTCATTTTTTCCCTTGTTCTCAAGATGGATGGCCTTTACCATATCATTTAACGTTTTAAAATGTGTAACTAAAATTACAATAAAACAATAGTAAGAAGAACTTTCTTAAAGGAAGAACTTATCATAACTATATAGATTTTCACAATTTTGAATAAAAGGTGGAAGAAATGTGGGATAAGAAGGACAATGAAATTGTTGATAAGGTAACAAAAATAAATCAAGAGATAGAGGTTTTAGTGGATTTAGAGAACAAGGAATATGCTTCAAGGTTTTATCAACAATGAATGTACATTGTTATCATTTGTGGTGAAGAGGGGCACAAATGATTTGTGTTTTTTGGGAGAATTTACATGGAAATTTTAGCACAACAATCAAGTATTGCACAAGGAGCGGTAAGAGGATCTAAAGAACTATATTTTTGTACAAGGAACTTTTTTTATGCACATGCAAAGATGGATATCCAATGTATTTTATTTTTTCAATTATTTTCATTAAATCTTGACAAGGTTCAAATAAAGAACTCATTTTTACTTTGAACCATATTTTGCAATATATTTCACGGTTACATGTTGAGAAACAACTAGATGAATTTAATCAACATTAGATTGCCACAATTTAAGAAGATTAACATTGTAAACATTTCTAGCATATCATCAATACATGCATGATAATTTATTTCTTTTCCATTTATTATTTATGAATTTAATATTTATTAATTACATGAGTTGCTAGTGCAGCATTATAGTTATATGCAATAATACACTCTGTTTTGTGCAAGCACGAATCTACACTACACTCTGTATGTCTTTGGAAAACTTGTTATTTTTAAAAATTTCTCAGAACCTTAATGTGAGAATTGAAAGAAGAAACTTGTGAGGTTTTCAAAGTTAGGGATCATCATTTAGGATTCAAAGAACGATTATTATATATGATTATGAATGTTACGAAAGTTTAATGTTGTTATATATGTTTAACCAAGAATGTCTTCTTAGTTCATGCACATTGGAAGTACGGATATTCTTTCTCCTTCTAGATCTTGACACATTTTCTCTCTTTTAACTCCTACTTTGGATATCAAACATTAATCAAACTAATGTTTATAGGTTTTGGAGCACCTATGTGACAGCCATTTTTGCTAATCCCTCTTGTAAAGAATTTTCCATGAATTGTAATTCATGTAAATAATATATGGAAATTATGTTCTAGCGGTTTTTTTTTGTTAAATCACATTCTTAGTTTTTGTGGGTTATTTTAAACCATTACAATTCAAAGGTGGTTCATAATTTGCATGAGTTCAAGCAGTTTCAAAAAATTCCAACAAACTATGGTTTTAAGCAGTTTTCAATAATTTGCATGATTTCAAGTGGTTTTCTTTAGTTGTTGTTGCATCTCATTTATTAACAACAAGTATTACTTTCCTTTCTTATTTTATCTTAGTTTTATTGTTTCATTCTCCATTTTTTTCTGGTTTTCAATCATATTTCGTATTGCATACAATATGGAGCAAGTAATATGAGAACTGAGACAATTTGAATTACCTATATTTGCATGAGTTTCTTGAATTTCATGATATTCTTGTTCTCTCAATGTCTGACGTGTTTTTCTCATCCTTTCTCTAGCATTCTTTATCTATCCTAGTATAGGGGAGATGTGTAGGCGTAATGTAAGAAAGTTTGTCAACATTTTTATATTTTAGGAAAAATATATATAGAAAAATTAATTAATGAATTAAAAAAAATGTTTATCTATATATATATATATAATCCAACCTCAACTAAATTTACCTGACAATGATTTATCTTAGTCATATTATAAAAGAAAATTCAACAAACAAAAATTAATAAATTGAATAAATTTAAAGTACCAAAGCATGGGATCTAACAAGACCATGAGTAAAAGCTAATAGATCAACCAAACCATGGACAATAACACAATCAAATTCAATGAGTAAAAATGAATAGTTTAATAAGTTATAACTCAAGTGATATTTATTTTTAATATTTAATTAAATAGAAATTAAAAAACCAAAATGCAGGATTCTGTGATAGTAATCACATATAGATTTTAAAGTCAACGCGTTTCAAACCACTTACTATGGTCCATCATGAGGACAAAAAGAAATTAAAAATCTAGATTTCACTAATATTTTTAAATCAATTAAAATTAATAAAAAATAATTAATATATTAATGTAAGGTAGTTAAATTTGACCATTAAAATTTAACATTGTAAAATTTTATTTTCAAATTATGTGTGTAGTCCAGCAAAATAATAACTATAGAATACAACAAGCCCCAAGGGATAACTCAGTTGGTCAAGTTTCTATTGCTAAGTACCTTGGCTATCGAGAGGTCATGGGGTCAAATCTCCTTGACGCCCTTGGGGTTAGGCCTTGCTAGTTTGGTTTATGGGTAGATCCCTTTGGGTTGATCCTGGATTTTCTCGTGGACGTAGCAACCACTCACCGTTAGTGAACCACCCTAAAAAAATTACTATAGAATATAACTATATATATTAACAAAGTTACCAATGAAATGATAACTATTACCTCAAAACAAGAACCCTAGCCAAAAACCCAGAAAAACATGAAAAAACAACTCTAAAATGAAAAGTGTTGATTCTACATCGCCACTTTTTTCGGGGTAAATTTTCAATATTTTTTAAAAATGACAGTAAAAGCCAATTTTTTTGATGTAAAACCCACCCTAAAAACAAAAGTGTTGATGTTGGAATAACGCATTTTTTTTCCAAGATAAATTTTCAACATTTTTTAGCAATGACGTTAAAGATCAAATATCAAGACTCCGAAAAATCTTAAAATTCCAACAATTTTAAAAACTGGCATTAAAGATAAAATATCATATCTTTGCAAAGCCTTAAAATTCGAACATTTTTCAACCATGACATTAAAGATAAAATACTTATCATTTTTTTCAACCATAACATTAAAGATAAAATATCGTAGCTTAGAAAAACCTTAAAATTTTGATAATTTTTTAACCATGGAATTAAAACCAAATATCATGACCACAAAAAACTTAAATTTTCAATATAGTTCAACCATAACATTATGGAAAAATTATGACTAAAAAAAAAAAACTTTAAAAGTGAACACATGAATGAAGGAGTCATTATACCAAGACTAATTTCTTTTTTTAAATGTTAAAAGTATAGGTATTTTAAAATCTTAGCCTAAGACAACTTGACACGTTGCAACAAAAATTTAAAAATCAACCATCAAATTAACATGCAGTGCAGGCAAGCTTGATCTATTACAATGAAATCTTAAAAATCAACCATGAAATTAACACACTATGGGGGCAGACTTGATCCATTATAACAAAAACTTTAAAATCAATTATCAAATTAACACATAATGTTGTTGGGTTGCTAGTTGAGGATCGACACAAACCCTGCAAAAAAAAAACAAATAAATAGATAAATATATAAAAATTAAAAACAAAAATAAATAATAACTAATAAATAAAAAAATTAAAAGGATAAAAAATGACCAAAAAAAATCAAACATAAAAAAAATTATACAAAATATCTTCTAGAGAAATCACAAAGTAGCTTTCACGGTCTTTGCAAACAACTTGCTAGGGTTATCATCAAGACTTAAAAAAAAGAAAAAAATGTTTGAAAAAAAAACAAAATTAACACCTTGGGTCCACTGCTTAACTGGTCAGCTAACTTCAATTTTTTTTTTAATTTATATTTTTTAAATATTTTAAAATTGGATTGTTTTTCGATGTATATATATTTTTAGTTTTAATTTTTTTAAATTTATTATTTTTAAATAAATTAAAATTCGAACTGTTTTTAAATCTCAATTTTTTTTTCATATTTTAAAATTTTAAATTAAAAAGAAAAAAATTGAATTTCTTTTCAATTTTAATGATGATGATGATGGTTCATGTCCACTGAGACCAAACTTTGGTCTATCGGACCTAAAGAAATGAATTATTTAGTTTGATTTAATATATATCAAACTATCATAACTGTCATTTCAATTGAAGTCTCTTTAGCTCTTCCTTGACGAGATCTGCGGCTCTTCTGATTGAGATCTGCGGCTCTTCCTTGACACTGGCGTGTGCCAAAGTTGGCCCTTCTGTACCTGTAGTCACGCCTGCAGGGAGCTTGTTCCGCAGAGGATCCATGTGACCTTTTGTTCCGTAACCCCGCATTTTGTAATCGTCGAGATCTTTCTAATTTGCATAAGGGTTGGATGATTCCATTGGCAACACTTCGGTTTTCAGCTTCGAATCTGCGCCTTTCGCCATGGGTCGTGTCGAGGGCTTCGAATCTGCAACTTCTAGGATTTCCACGTGGCTCTTCAGATCTTCACGCTTCTTTTCTTCAGATTTTTTCTCTGCGGCTCTTCACCTCAAATCTTCACGTTGTGGCTCTCGTGACCGTCTTCCAGGATTTCCATGTGGCTCTTCAGATCTTCACGCTGCGTCTCTCGTGATCGTCTTCCAGGATTTCCACGTGGCTCTTCAGATCTTCACGTTACGGCTCTTCAGATCTTCACTCTGTGGCTCTTCACGCTTCAAATCTGCAACTCTTCACCTCATATCTTCACGTTGCGGCTCTCATGATCGTCTTCCAGGATTTCCACGTGGCTCTTCAGATCTTCACACTGCGGCTCTTCAGATCTTCACTCTGCAGCAATCTTTCTGTGGCCTTTTGTGGCTCTCGACACTGGTGCTACATCTGTTGATCTTGTGGTTGCCCAGGAGAACATTCCCCAAATGGCTCCTAGCTTCGCGAAAATAGTTGTTGGCTCAATTACGTCTTCCTCTGGGGGCGAAGCTCCTGCCCATATCGTCAATGAAGCCCCAGCTCCCACTGTCCAAGTGGTCCAAGCCTCACTTGATGAGGCTTTGAAGTTCTCTGAAAGCGCCCTAATCTGTCGATTCAATGGTTTTTGGTCACGGCTGACAGCTCTCCACAATTGGATCTTAGAGGTATGGAAGCCTCAAATTCTTGATGCAATTAGTATCTACCCCTGTGTTAGGGGTTTCTTTATAGTACATTTTGAAAACCCTGAAAGCAGACAATGTATTCTAAATTTCGGCCCTTGGTTTTGGAAAAAATCAGGCCTATTCATGAGGCCATGGAACCCATCATTCAATCCCTCAACAACAATCATAACCTCAGCAACAGTTTGGGTGAGATTGCCAAACCTACCCTTGCATCTCTGGAACTTCTCTTCGCTAAAAGCCATTCGAAATGCAATTGGGAAATTTCACTACAGGTGCCCAGAACCAGAGGAATATGCCAGAACCACCTATGCATGCATCTGTGTGGAAATGGACTTCAGGACTGGATTCCCAGCTGAAGTACACCTAACAAATAAAGACTATGTGTAGAACCAGAAACTCGATTATGAAAGTGTCCTCTTTAGATGTCAATCTTGCTTTGAGATAGGCCACCTAGCTAAAAACTGCCCAAAAGCCTCTCAGAAAAATTCAGCTAGAAAAAATCACCACAGATCTACTTGGTGGGAAGCAACACAAAAAGAACACTACACTGCCATCAAAGAAGAATACTCTCGAGAAAACTCTGAAGCACAAGAAATCAGGCAAGAAAGAAACAACTCTCAAGACAAGTAGGGGCAAAGCCCCGCTCAACAACAAAAGAGTGAACTCGCCTCAAGCATCAACATTTATGAGGATTCGAATACCGCACAAAATAAATCTTCATTTAACAGCAAAGTAGATCTCCCAGACCAAACTTCTTCTCCGACTATCTTCAAAAGGACGAACACAATAGATCACGAAGCTAAGACACCAATGTCCCAAGAACTAGAAGGGATGAAGGAGATGCGAGATAAATAAAGTTGGAAGACCGTAGAGAAAAAAAGAAAGCTACAACACCAACCTCGCCAAGAAAGACGAGGAGCCAGACAATTAGAAACTAAGAAAATTATAGGTATGATAGACCAATTTGGTCTCAGTGGACGTTAACCACCACCACCATCATCATCATATATATATATATATATATATATATATATATATATATATATATTAATTTTAATTTTTTTGGTTTAATTATGTGTTTTTTTAACTTAAAAAAAAAAAAAAAAAATCGTTTTTGATGTTTTTTTTGTTAATTTTTTTCCTTAAATTATGTGTTTTTTAAATATTTTCCCCATTTATTTATTTATTTATTATTTATTATTTTTACATGTTAATTTTGTTTTTTTAACATTTTTATGATTTTTTTATTTCTTTTCTTATATATATATATATATATATATATACATGAAATTCACCAACATTTAAAAAAAAATTATCCACACTTAATACATTAGAAAATTTCAAGTGTAAAAAATAAGCCCTCTAAATGAAAAGGATTGATGTTGCATCACTTTTCAAAGTTAGCATGAAAATCACTAACATTTTAAAAACAATGTTCATACTTAATACATAAAATAAAATAAAGTGTCAAAAATAAGGGCTTAAAAAAAATGGAGTCGATGTTGCATCAATACTCTTCAAAATCAGCATGAAAATCACTCACATCTAAAAGAAAATGTTCATAAGAAAATTTAAAGTGCCAAAAATATGCTCCAAAAAAAAGGTTATCTAGAATAACCATTTTTCAAAATCGAGTGTTTTTTTGCTATCTCAAAAAAAGAAGTAATCGGTGATTTTCTCGTTTGATCGGTAACTATGTTTATTAATGATTTAATAAGTATAAAGAGATACCCATTAAACACTTTAACAATAATATATATATATATATATATATATATATATATATATCTCAATTTATAAGCGAAATTAAAAAATATATATATAAATAAGTAATCAAGAATTAAACACTATAATTTATAAATGGATTAATAATTAAAAGTTATGACTTTTTTATCAATATTATCAATTAAGTCCTGGCGAGTCTAATAAATAGAGGAAAAGGTTGTGTTCTAATTATTTTTTTAGTCAATTTAATTTAAAATGAAGTACAAATTTTTAAAGTTGTATTTTTAAATTGTTTAATTTGAAAGATCAAGTGCTTTAGGTTTTTCAGGGTGCATAACTATCCATCTATACATTCAAAACTGTATTTTAAACATCAAGGAATCACAATCTTGTTAGAAATTGTACAACTAGATTCTAACCAAAAAGTCATTTCATATATTAATTAGACTACACCAAATTAAATTTAAGATGATAATTAGTTTTTATTTATTTACAAGTTTAAATTTCAATAATTAAAATTAATTATTCAAAAGGAATAATAAATATCTATTTATTATTTTTTTTCAAAATTTTTAAAAATTGCTATTAAAAATTATATTAATTTATAAAAATAATATTGAGGAAACAAAATGCTAGTACTTAATACTTAAGTATATTTAGTACATGAAATAAAAACTATAGGTTATATTATTTTTAAGGTCAACCTAAATCCATTTTAAGAAGGATCGAATCTCTTGAGATACAAAACTCTTTTAAAGTGAAAAGCATTTGATCATTTTTTGTCCTTGGTATATCTAGAGTTAAGATGGATTTAGGTTGCTTTTAATATGAAAAATGTGAGATACATCATGAAGTGAATGTTTCGATACTTATGATGGATGGACAACTATCGATATTTACAAATAATTAAATTTATATCATTACATTGATTTTAATGTTAAATGGAAAAATAATTTGTTCATATATATATATATATATATATATATATATATAATGTTGTCAACAATTAATTAATAATTTAATAATTACTAAATCCTATAAAAAACCACTCAATCAATGCTACACATAAAATTTGTGTACCAATTTAAAATAATAACAATCAAATTATGTCGAATTATATATAATAGGCAGTTCCAGTACATGTACATAGTCAAAAGTTCCAACTAACAAATGAGAACAAGATATATGAGAAAGATCATCAAAATAGGACCAAACTGCAATCCAAAAAAATAGTGAGGCTAAATTAGTTTGTACCAAGTAACTCTTTCCATATTGCCTTGATTTACTAGCACAAGGAAACAAAACTAGTATCACCAAAGTTATAAAGAGTGCCAATTTGAATAAACAAAAAAGACTAGTTTACCTATGTAACAAAGAGTGTCATACTAATGATATGTAAAAAAAAACCAAATCGTCCAAAAAAAGACAACACGGTGCAGGATCCAGTTATGGCGCATCGAAATATCCCTCTGGCATCAGCTTGCCCTACACAAAAAAATTGAACTAGATTGAACCAGAACCAACTACCAAATCTTGCTTTGGTAGACTATTTGTCATGCTATGTTGCGCTCCCCACAGACATGAGAAATGTTGATATGCTCAAGGGAGCACACCAAGAGTTTAATACGATCCATCCATACTACTAAAGAAGGGGCCAAGAAGGTGGACCACTCGACCACCGCATCAATAGTTGATCTAGAGTCCCATTAACATAAATATTTTGTAGCTGAAGGCGCTTAGATGAGACCAACAGACCCCAGAGTGCAAGTAACTCAGCCTTTTGATTCGTACCATACTCGCCAAACCAGAAAATAAGAAAGTGTATGTGAGGATTAATCCTCGGCCATGACCCACAACCACGCCTACTATCACGAACTACGCCATAAAAGAAACTTGCAAGAAAATCCACCTTCAATGGAGGAGATAAAGATTTGGAAAAATTGTCATCTTGCAAGGGAAGCCCCCCTCCGATAACCAAATCAATGTTTTAGAGCAGATGTTATAGATAATGGGAGGCTTGTTTTCAAAGATAGCAAGATTTCTAGCTTTTTGGATCTCCCATACCATGTATAGAGGTAGAACTTTATATCTCCCTTTACTATTAAACCATCACTTGAATCAAGACTACAATGAATCAAAAGAACCCACCTAGGAAATATGTACATGCTTCATAATGCACTCCCAGACCTCCATAGACATGGGACACTGAATAAAGATATTTCTAACACTCTCCTGAGCCTTATGACAAAATACACACCACCCCAAACCTAAGAATCCCCTTTTGTAGATATTGTCTCAGGTGAGAATTTTATTTTTCTAGACCAACCAACAAAAATTAACACTTTAAAGGGAACATGCACCTCCACACTTTCCTGTAGCAACAAATGTTATTTATTAGATTGAGATAATTTGAAATATGTTGGTAAACCTCTGAGACCACCATCAAACCCTGCTTCAATACACCATTCCACACCAGAGAATCACTCGATTTCTTTTCCATGAAGTTAGCATATCTAAACTCATGTATGAGGCAGTGTCAGGTAGACACATGACCTCCAGACAAACCAATATCTTATGCGCTTTTCCGAACAGGACAGGGTAAATCCAACTCCCATTGAGAAATAGCTTCATCCAAGAAACACATACCTCTGTTGTGTAAAGCAGTAATAAAATCAATATTGTAAAAAGGAGATGGAGCAACACCTAGAATGGAATCCAAACAAATCAAAATTTGGTTTCCCTTGCCAAAAGACTAGAGCATCTTATTAAGTATCCATTTTCTTACCTTTATGAAACTCATCCATATATAGAAGCCTTTTTTTATCCCAAACATGCCCCTTCTGTACCAAACAGAAAAGGCTATGCCTTTTAAGTACTTCTCTACAATAATCTCTTTCCATATACCCCTATCAAATATAGCCCACCATAAAGATTTAGTTAATAGATCCCAACCAAACCTCTTCAAGTCAAGAATACCCCATCCTCCAACATCTTTCCCCTTAGATATAACATCAAAATTTACCAAGTGAAATTTCTGGTGTCCCTGATTCCCAAATTATAGAAAGTGAGCAATGATAGCTTTGATTCTATTAATAATAAATGAGAGAATCCAAAAGAGATGAATCCAATATATAAACAGTTATTGTAAGATCAATTAGATCAAGATATACCGACCACCCAAAGATAGCCAACAATGTGTCCAGAGTGAAAGGCACTTATGAAACTTCTCCACTATCCATCCCCAATCTGAGATCTTGTAGTTGTTAGGTTTCAATCTAAAACCCAAGTAAGACAAACCACCCTCAATGGGAGAGAGACCTCAACATTAAACAATCTAAAAATATGAAGAATAACTTCCTGATCAACAGAGGAGAATAACATTATATATTTGTTACCATTCATAATCAAACCCAGGGCCACTCCAAACCTAACCATGATATGGTAAAAGGTCAACCATTGCTCCCACTTACCATTCCAACGGTTAAAGCATCATCAACAAAAAAGAGGTGTGTAATGGAGACTAAGCGAGTAAGTGCCTCCTTAATCTTTAGACTGAGACCATTCATGACCAATATGAATAATATAGGAGACAAAGATCATCCCTGACGAAGACCTTTGCGAGCCGAGAAAAAGTTCGACGGATATCCAATTATTAACACCGTAAAATTTGTTGAAGACACGCATGCCATTATCTAAGCGATATTATCAACTAATAGTCCAATTTTTAAGAGGATCATGCACAAATACCCCAAATCAATACATTCATATGCCTTATGTAAATCCAATTTCATAATTGATAGCCTCCTCCTTGGAATGAATAGAGTGTAGACATTCATGTGTTGTGGCCAACATGTCATGAAGCTGACGACCTGATAGAAAGTTGAATTGCTTCAGCGAGATATAGTTTGATAATGCTTGCTTAATCCTGCCTGCGATAACTTTAGAGATCAACTTATATGTAATATTAAAAAGAGAAATTGACCAAAAATCTGAGAAGGAGACAGGGTGTGAGGACTTGGGTGTAGGTGCAATAAAAGTCAAATTAATTGCACCCAAAACCCTACCAAATGTACGAGATTCTTCAACCATATTGAGGATGTTTGAACCCATAAGATCAAAGAAGTGAAGAAAGAGCTCAATCACCTAACCATCTGGACCTGGGTTGTTATCTTTGGCTAATGATTTGAGAATAACCAAGATTTCTTCTAGCGTGACAGGCCTGTAGATAGCTGCAATAGATTCTTCCAAAAACATATGCAAGAAGTTTTCTATACCCCATAACAAGCATACATTAGGGGAATTTTGAGGTCTAAAATGGGCCTCCTAAGGAAATTATAAAATAATAATGGTAATAATAAAATAAGATTAGATTACATCATCAAATTTTAGAGGGAAAAAAAGGAAAAACAATTTTTTCAACTCGTATTTTCAACTTATCTCCCTATGGGATTACTCATATTTCAAGTGGACACACTCATTGGATGCATAATTTGATTCCTCATCCAAGGATTACCGACGTAGGATACTTTTGATGGACCCTGCTACACGAAAAATCAGAAATATATAAAAAAACGTGATTGCAATCATATTTTTTCATGTATTTCTCATTTTTCATGTAGCAAGTTCCATCGAAAGTATGCAACGTGGTTACTCCTTGGATGAGGAATTAAATTTTGCATCCAACAAATACTCCCACTCAAAAGTTGAAAATAAGAATTGACAAATAGTTTTATTATTTTTTAATCTTTTTATTTTTTTACTCCAAAAATGGTTAATCATCCCCCATGGTTGACATCATCATCTTGAATCCTATTGGTTTTTATAAAGTTTATTTTGGTTGTACATTTTTCTTAGGAGGCCCATTTTAGACCTCAAAAATCCCCTAATGATCCGCTCTGTTACGCGTCAAACATAAACCTTCAAAGTATTTTATAGCATCCTTCTAAATGTTGCCAGTTGTGTGTACACGTCCCCCTCCATCCTTTCCATCTCCCATATTGCATCTTTGTGCCACCTTTGATTAGCAAAGTGATAAAAGTATTTTGTATTGCAATCACCCTCTGATATCCAAATAACAGGACTTTTAAGCCGCCAAGATGCCTCCTAAAAATTAAGGATGTGTGTTTTTTCCTTTTCCAAATCCTGCATTTTATTCATTTGAGAAACTAATGGAAAGACAAGGTCCATGTATAAATTAAGGAATTCCATTTCAACTACTATATGTTCTAAATCCTTCTTCACTCCTTCACTGTTGCGTTTTGAAACTATTCCCACTTATGAACTTTTCCCTTCAGAATACTTAATTACTTTATAATCAAATCTATAGCGGATGCAATATCCCATAAGACACAATAAACCATATATCCCTCACAAGATAACTTTGAGAACCTAAAACATTTAAATACCTATTCACGGAAACTGTACATAATTCTAATCTGAGCTGAGATATGTTATTTTGAGTATGTTTTAATCATAATCCTTTATTATTGTTTCCAGTGAACCAAAATATAATCCTTTATTACTATTCGTGACACATTTAAAAAATTATGAATATTTGTTATCTTACTATGTTTGGTTAATTTAATTGTATTTTAACGTATGGTGCAATTAGGAGAAATCATATAATTTTATGTTAGATCTTAATTTCTTGTAATTTAAAATGTATTTGTGAGTCAATTCAGACTTTTTTAAAGCTTTTTTTATGGTTTTCCCAGTCTAATTTCTCTAAAATATGGTAGGAATTTATTGAAATCACAAGTTTGAATATGGCAGGAATTTGTTGAAATCACAAGCTTGATGGGTAATCCCTGCACAATGGACGTGCTGTGTTCTAAGGGTTTTTCAGGTTGTTGAATCCATATATACAATGAAAAAACCAATTTAAATAGCACAAATCAAGATTTCACCTATGAAAAACCAATTTAAATAACACAAATCAAGATTTCACCTCAAATTTTTTCAGCTAGATTCTAGAAAGTCCAAAAAATCACACTAAAAGCAACTCCCTTTTGAATACATAAAAAAATTCAATACTCTAAAAAGCTGCAAAAATAACCTATATTATAATTCTTAAAAATCTTTATCAAATTTTGACAAAATTAACAATTAATTAATTTTAAAAAAAAATACTCCATACCTTACTATAATCAAACTCCTCTATATAATCAAAATACCTAATTAAATTACTCTATAATCACTTTGTTAAAACTTTCAATCATATAATGCAAAAAAATTACATGTTAAAAAAAAATCGATGCTGTGAAGAAACATCGCTAAAAAGTATTACCGTCACTACCAAAGGGAAAAGATAAAAAAACACCATTTCGTCCGTAATAATCCAAGCCAAATCCACCATATACAGAATCTGTCATTTGAGCGGCCTGCCAAATCTCTGGCACCAGATTTCGAAAACTAACCGGTTAGAAGTCGCCGCCAAAGTCACCGCCATCACCATTGTAACCATCATCAAAGCCTGCATCGTAACTCGCATCGCTAACAATATCTCCAAGTAATAGGCCGCCGAGTGCTCCGCCAATTAAGCCCGCCCCTAAACCCATCCCGAGTTTATTATTCTTCCTAGCCGGCTGCTGCGCCGCAGGAACAACGGGCGGATAACTCGGGTAAGGTGGGTAGCCCTGGTTAGCAGGGTAACCCTGGTAGGGAGGCGGAGAGTAACCCTGGTAGTAAGGCGGTGGCGGGGGATAGCCCGCCGGGGGTGCAGGGTAGTGGTTATTCGGTGGCGGATGCGACGAGGAGCCGGCCGGTGGGTAGAATGGGTAAGCGGTCACAGGCTCCGCCTTCGCCGCCACAAATGAACCTGCTGGATAGGCGATCACGGGCTCCCCCTTGGCCGCACCATATGACCCTGCGACTGCCTGCGGGTGCTGCTGCTGCTTGACCTCCGCCTTTTCGGCCAATTTCACAGAGAGGTTGAGAAGCCCCTTGGGTTTTCCCGAGGCTTTTCGGATCTGGTAGCTGACGAACTGCGCCGAAGTGGCACCGGGATTGAGAAATTCGTTCAAGGGAATGCTAATGTGGCCGATCTCTTTGTCGCGGAAGGTTGCGTCGGCGTAGACTGCGATCTCGAGAAGCAGGCGGCCCTGCTGTAGGGCGGCTTCGTCGAGAGCGAACTTCATAGCGTGGTTCCAGTTGGGATCGTTGCCGTTGTTCTTGTCCACGGGCGTGCGTTGCCTGTTTTTGTGATCGTTGGAGATCCATGCGACTGCGTAGGTCTTTGTTTTGGAGAGCATGGTGGCCTTCTTCAGATCGCGGGCCGAGATTATGGTTAGTTCCATACCCCGTACCTCCATGGCACCTCGATGAATTCAATACAGAGGACAAACGAATTTACAGAGTGAAATTGGGGAAGAATCCGACTTAATTTACAGATTGAAATTGGGGCAGAATCCGACTGAAATTGGGAAGAGCGGAATGAATAGTAGGTTGTGTTATTGATTGAGTGGGATAGAGATTTGAAAGGCACTTATAGCTGCATTCCGCGTTATGGAAACTTCCTGGTGCTGAAAGATTTTGCGGAGCCGCGTCTTTAACAGGGGAAATCTGGATTCAGTTGAACCTTCTTGGAATGGAATGGAAGAGCCCAAATATAAAACGGAGACTCTTCATCTATTTGTCGTATTGTGTTATTTAATATCCGCGTCGTCTAACCGTAGAAGTTTTTTTTATCTTTTTTCCCTGATATTGATTTACGCAGCTTTTTAAGGAAAATATTAGATTTATTTATATATTTAAAAAATTTAAATAACAAAAATATATCATAGCTGTTATTATAACTATACCATACGAGAGGTTTGAAAAAGTCTCTAAAATGTTTTTTATAACCATTAAAATATATCACAAACATTTTTGAAAAAATATTGTAGGTAAGCACCCACCAGGGATTTGAATCAGATTGTAAAGAGTGCCTTAATAGTACACTCATTCACTGTCAATCAAGAAGTGCCTTAACAGTGCACCCATTTCATACAGTGATATGGGGTTTAACCGTAAGTTTTGCTAGGTGAAACCACGAGATGAGGGTTCAAATCTCATTGAGTATATAAATGACATGTTGTGTCTTGGCTAAAAGAGTAGGCGACCCCATAGTGGACGTCTTGGCTCTTGTTGAGGCATAAGTTCCTTGCTATTGTGTGGCTTGCGGGCGGTTGCGCTTAGCCTAGGTTTATAGTGTCAGCGAGTGAGATTTGATCCTGGGTCTGTTCACCATAACTCTCACGAGTTACCGATTATCCTAAATTGAAAAAAAAAACAAACAAAAACAAAAAATAGTGCACCCATTTTCATCAATCCAAAACCCCATGGACCACAAACACTTAAATTCAAAAATATACAATATCATTACATTTTTATTATCAAATTTTAAAAAATCTAATAATTAAACTATTTTTAAAATAAAATAATATTTATTTTTCAATAATTTTCAAATTTTAAAAAATCTAATAATTAAACTATTTTTAAAATAAAATAATATTTATTTTTTAATAACTTTTCCTTAAACTACTTTATAGCTTCAAATTTTATTATTTTTAAAATAATAATATTGGATTTTAATATATCTCAATATAATAATAACATTATTTATTAAAAATATATATATTATGTTTTCGTATTATAATAATATGATTTACGAATACTTATGCCCGAGATAATATTTCATTGACTATGGGTTACATTTTGAAGGACCTCTATTACCTTTCAAAAGTGCCCGGCATTATCCAAAACCTATTCCTTAGAATTCAAACTCTTGATTCCTCTTGAGCAAGGAGCTTTTCTTATAGGCTATTTTATGTCAATTGAGAATTTTTAACCAACCAATCAATTGGATATATCTATATATCTATCTTCTTTTTTCCAGTGGAAAAATACTTTTTTGCTATTAAGTAGTTCATAAAAAGATTATAGATTGTGCTTATCCTGAGGGTAATTTTCCTAACCTATAACGGGATTGTTAATATAAGCAGCAGAGAGATTAAACTTGGTTAAAAATTCAGATTTGCTGCAATAAATGATGGAGAAAAGTCCATCAAAAAATGAGTAGGATATATGGCCCTTATAGTGTTTACAGAATTCTAGAAATGGTAATTGGACAACATAATCCGTGAAAAACTAGTGGACATCTTGAAGAAATATAATTTTCCTTTCTTTCATTCTTTAATATTGGAAATGATAATAATAAAAATTACTATTTGTATGCTTGTTTAGATCTAAAAATTAGGTTGTTAGTTTAATGGAATTGTGTGAACATTTTGGATGGTTGATCTATTGAGTTCTTTTAATTAAATGATTCCAGGATTAATTCTGAAGAGTTTTTTTTGATAAGTTATCTGCAGTTGAATTGAGTTCTTTGTATATATGTTGAAAATTGATTTCTTGAACTTCTTTTTTTTCTTCAACTTTTCGTTTCCATGCTGCAAGGTTTAAATTTCTAGTTTTTCTTTACCTATTAGCCAATCAATTATAAGCTTGTAATCGCCTAGAATTTGAATGCTTTTAATGTTTTTTTATTGTAGCTAATAACCTTAATACCCAAGCAACAATTGATTATGTTTTTGTATTTGTTCCAATTCTTAAACAAACTGCAATGATCTTTAATAGGAATACAAGTGATAACAAGCAAATAATACATGCAGCAAATTACAAAAACAAAATATTCAGCAAACGCTCATACAAAAGCTGCAAATGGAGAATGTCTGAGCCATTTTATTATATTTCTGCAAGTCAAATACAATAGATGATGGAATGGTGCACCTAGGCTTGTCTGAAAGGACAAGCAGGACCAAACGCAAGTAGGAAAATGGTTGAGCTGAAGGTTTCCCAGCAGCTGCACCAATCTGCACTGTGCTGCCCAAAAATTACTGCTCTAGTGAAGCTCGAATCGCTGGAAGGTGCACTAAAACTGCCCAGAAATTTATATGCTTTTAACCCCAGACTCCTTGGCTGAAACCCACAAAAACCTAGAAATGGTTTGGCCCGATTTGGACTTCCCAAAATTGACCCCCAAAGGCACTATTCAATCCCCAACGATTCTACACTGTTTGGTGCAAAGATACGACTTAAAACTTCACCTCCTAATTTTGACTTGCTAGAAACTGCTTGTAAATCCCCCCTAAAAACTTCTCCAAAATGTTGAGTTCACCCGTGTTATCCAATCCCTGACTCCACAAATGATCTCTTGACCCAACTCAACTGCTCCCAAGTACCAAAAAAAATTGTTGTGTGGCCTTTGCACTGTCCCCCAACCCAGTTCAAATTGTTGGAATGTTGGCTCAGTTCGCTGTAAAACCCAACAAGAATGATGGTATAATGCTTCTACCTTATCTCCCAAACTCCCAAACAAGCAATCAGATCTTTGCTTGCCTCAATCTCCCTCTACGTGTGTTAGGTCCCTATAATACTAGTGATTCCCCCATTACTATCGTTATTGTAGCCCTTATTGTTATTATTGAACCCCTATTGTCCCCATATTATTGTTAGTGTGTCCCATAGAAACCCACTATTGTTGTTGTTGTGCCCTTATGTTATTATTATTATGTCGGCTTGATTATATTGTGACCCCTTACACTCCTATATATAGAAGGGGGGTTTCGTCATTTGTATCATCCAAGAATTGTTCATTTGTGTAATATAAAGGAGGTTGCCCCCTCGAAAAGGCTGAATTCTAAGGCATTGATCTATCTTTTCTATCTTTTTGTGCGTTGGTTTCATAACATTCGGTATCAGAGCTTTGGATTCTAGAGTTTCGCTGCTCCAAACAAGTCATCGTGGCATTTTCACTATAACTTATTTTCTGTGATGTTTAAAAAGCTAAAAACAAAACTCATTTGAGCCGAAATCGTTCTGAACTTCGGGTCCAAATTTCAGAGCTTGTCTTGCCATTTTTTCGGAGATGTGATCTGAAGAAGTTAGGGTTTTTGCAGACTCCTGAATTACATTCCAAACAGGTAACTTGGGAAAATCATCATAACTTTTGTTCTAAACATTAGATTGAAATTTCGTAAAAAATTTCAGAAAGAGGACGATCTATAGTTTTCTGTATATCAGTTTCAGGTACTAAAGTCAAAACAGTGACACGTGGCACTTCGTACAAGTTTGCTCTATTGAACTACTCTATAATCAAGTCACCGTGGGAGATTTGGCATAACTCTTCCTTGGAGAATCCAATCTTGATCAGACTTGCAAGGTTAGAAAGAGGACTCAAAGGGCTACTTCAAGATGCAATTTCAGATATTCGAGATCCGCAGTTACAGAGATACAACAGATTCAATATCGAGCTCTTACAAAGTGAAAAAAAAGGTGTGTAGTTTTTTTTTAATTTTGCATAAGATTGGTTTGAAAAATTAGTTTCATGGAATTCAAAAGGAATAGTGAAGAATTTTTAGCATTAGTTCATGCTCTGAAGAAAGAAAATGGAAACACCTAGTAAGCAACCTAAAAGCTCTAGCATGACTCGTGAAGAAGAGGAAGAAATGCAACATGATATATCAAAGTTACAAGACCAAGTACAACAAATTCCACTCTCACAAAAGGTAACTGAAGCCAAGAGGAATGACGTGGAAGCTAATATGAATGGCGTGCAAGCTAAGATGGATGGCATGGAAGCTAAGATGAATGGCATGGACGCTAAGATGGAAGAATTGAAGATAAATTTGAATAAGTTGCTACAAGAAATGGTTACTAATGGTGAAAGGGTAGCAAAGGAAACTCACGATGAAAATAAAAAAAATGTTAATCATGATTTCATAGACTCTAATGTTGGATTGAAGACCCACCATGTTCCAAAAATCGATACGAGGAAGTTTTATGGCAAGGATCTTGGAACATAGATACTACAGTTGGAGTAATTTTTCGATCTCCATAGTTTGCAAAACACACAAAAGATACGTATTGCAACTTTATATTTGGAACCAAATCAGTTTGTATGGTATCGATGGCTTTTCTCTCGTAAACAAATTGTCACTTGGGCCAATTTTACAGAAGAAATGATAGCACATTATGAGGATACAAAAAGCAACACCTTTTTTAGCCAATTGATAAATCTCAAACAAAAGGGTTCAATGATGGAGTACATTGAGGACTTCCAAAAATTGAACATAAGGATAAAAGATATTCTAGAGGAGCATAGGATTGATGCATTCATAGGGACTTTAAAGGATAATATCCAACATGAAATTCACCTTTGGAAACCTGATTCATTGGAGAAGGCATTCAGGTTAGCAAGAAAAATGGAAAGCAAAATTATGGCAACCAGGAAGCCTACCACCCACAACTATAAAGATGGAAATGTTGTTGCCCTTAGCCTTCCACAACCTACAAGGTTGACACCACAACAATTGCAAGAAAAAAGAGCAAAAAGGCTTTGTTATAGTTATGATAGAAAATACACTAAAGTTCATAAGTGTGCTGAGAAAAAATTATTCTACATAGATTGTGAAGAGGAGGAAGAAAAGGAACAAGAAATATTAAAAGAAGAGGATATACTCCAGGAACAAACCCTAGATAAAGAAGAAATGAATCCGACCATATCTTGTAATGCATTGGCTAGAATTACCACTCCTCAAACTATCAAGATAGAAGGACATATCAAGAAAAAAAGGTAATAGTGTTGATTGATTTGATAAGTACCCATAATTTTATTCATTGTAAGATAGCCAAGGAATTGAATTGCTTCCTATATCCAGCACCAGAGTGTCTAGTGATGGTTGCAAGTGGAGGAACCATAAATTGCTCTAGAAAGTGCCATAATATCAAGCTATCCATGGAAGAATATGTATTGAATAGCCCAATGCTTTCCATTCCAATGGGTGGTGTTGATATTGTACTGGGAGTCTAATTGCTACAATCCTTGGGTACAATAGATTTTAATTTTCAAGAACTTTTCATGAAATTTTGTGTGGAAGGAAAAGAAGTTGAATTAAGGGGTATTGCAGGGAAATCAGGAAAGATAATCATCTCTAACGGTATGAAAAAGCTTCTAAAGAAGGAACAATGAGGCGTAATTACACAATTATGTTTGCTAGAGGTTCCCACATCGAAATCATCTATTTCTCCAGATCTCCAAAAAATTTTGGACAATCATTCCAAGGTATTTGATACTCCCAAAGGCCTCCAACCTATTCATGATCATGATCATGCTATTCATTTGATTCTAGGAAGTGTTCCTCCAAACATCAGGCTGTACAGATAACCCTATGCCCAAAAGAGTGAAATTGAATGTATGGTTGCAAAAATTCTAGAGGCTGGTATAATTCAACCTAGTCAAAGTTCTTTATCTGTTCCAGTAGTATTGGTGCACAAGAAGGATGGATCATGGCGCATGTATCCAGATTATAAGGAGCTCAACAAGCTCACTATTAAGGATAAATTTCTCATTCCTATCATTGATGAATTATTGGATGAATTGCATGGATCAATTTACTTCACCAAGTTGGATCTTCGTTCAGGATATCATCAAATCAGAATGAAGACTGAAGACATTTCAAAAACAACATTTAGAACTCATGAGGGTCATTATGAATTTTTGGTCATGCCTTTTGGCCTTACCAATGCACCTTCTACATTTCAAGTTTTGATGAATTCCATTTTCAAACCCTTAGAAAATTTGTGTTAGTATTTTTTGATGATATACTAATCTACAACATGTCTTGGAAGGGTCATGTTCAACATGTTGACAGGGTGCTCAAACTATTGGAGGAGAAACAATTATATGCAAAAAGCTCCAAATTTTTCTTTGGAGTATAAGAGTTGGAATATCTGGGTCATATTGTATATCATGAAGGTGTTAAGGTAGACCCTAGAAAAATTAAAGCCATTAAGGAATGGAAAATCTCCACATCCATAAAACATCTGCGAGTGGCTTCCCAGAAATATGCACTCCTTGCTCTGCGCTAGTTGGTGGTGCTATGAAACTAGCTCGAAACTCCTGAAATCCTTTTAGAATTTCCTCTCTAGAGTGATCACAGATGTTCCTCCGAAGTAGAGGTTGAATCTCCCGCTTGAAAGATTCGTGGCTAAACAACCAGTTGACTCAGCTAAATAGCAGAGTGAACAATCAAGTGATTTTATTTGCAAGATGTATGAATGAATCCAAAAATGAGAGCTTCTCCCTCCTTATAACTTCTTGGGCCTCCCTTGCCTCATATGGGCCCCTCCATCCACCTATTCGAATTTCTCTCCAAGCTATTCAAATGGGCCAATTCGAATTCCCATGTGCGTGCCCCCACATTCCACTAGCAATCAAATAAAGTCGAATTTCCTCCTAATTCCCTAACTCCAAAATGATGGGTTCTCTTCCTTAGCCAAAATTGTGCAAAATTATGTAGCAGCACCCTGTTACAAATGTGTTTGAGAAGGGACGTGACATTCCTCCCCTCCCAAATGTTGTTTTCCCTCAAGCAACCTCAAAGATGGGTTCTCCAATATGTTCTCACCCTCCCAGGTGGCATCCTCATCTGGAAAGTTCTTCCAACGCTTCAAAAATCAAGTGTCCTCAAGTAATGCCTGAACGAGCATCCTCTCTAACCATTGTTCCCCACTGTCACTGCAACATGTGCTAGGTTCCCAGATGTGCCACTGAATCGTCCTTGACCTCAGCATTGTCCTAATATGAAAGAATCCTTCAATACTAGGATCCCATGCCATCCTGTCCAACATGAAGCTCCCCTCACTCCACTCACTATCTTGCCTGGTGCAAGTACCAGAAGTCCCTTTCTCCATCACTGACTCACTAAAGCCCAATGGAAGATCTATAAGATCTCCCCCTGCAGTAGCTGGCACAACCCTAAAAGTTATTGAGCTGAGCTGTGATGCCCTAGTTCCGTGATAGTCCTAGAGTGGTGCCATCATGGTGATGTTGTGCTACTCTGACTATGCCATACTCCCCATCGTGTGTAGATGGTATCCTCCTCTCCTGGAACTCGATGGTAGAATACTAAAAGAGGCAAGACACATATTGCTCAGGCTTCTCCATGGCACCAAGGCCTACCCATCCAAATCTAACTCTGAACATGTGCAACAATAGAGAATGTCTGCCTCCCCATATGATGAAACCCTCTGTGAACCCCCATGTGTCATCCCAAGAGTGAACTATATCACTTTCTGCCATGACTCTGGTCATCACGAGTGATCTATCGATCCACTAAATCCCTACATCCCATAGGCAGACCTGTTGTGACATAGCCCCGACCACCGATGGAATCCCTTTGGCCTTCATCTCTAGTCCTTGCATGCCACCCATATATAGGCTCCATACATCATGAACTAATCTGAAGCATGCTAAACTGTCTGGTACCTACCACTGTGTAGCATTGATGACTACTGGAAACCACGTGTGCTAAATAGCTACCCCCTGAATGCAACCAATAGATGGGTATCTGATACGTGCAATAGACTCAATGTATGTGGATCCATCCTGCTCCTGCCAACCATCGCCACTGGCTTGGCTACCCGCCCCCTAGAGAATGTGTCGATATAATTTCGGAGCCCAGATACATATTGGACAACTATCTTAGTTGTACACGGTATCCTCTGCTCATGCATGGTCCAGACATGCCCTGTGGAAAGAGTGAAACATGTCTCCCCTCTGACCAGCTACCCAGGCATAGGATCAGTGATGAATGATATGCCATCCCTGTCTGTGAACACCTCATCCCCCAACCTGTGGTTGTCAACTAGCGCATTGACTCAATGCCCCCATTGAGAAGTCTCCCCTCTATCGCACCAAGTGTCATCCAAATAACTTGGGTGAGCTCCCCGTCCCCTATTGCTCGTGCCCAGAGTGTCAAAGGACAACAGCCATATTGCACGTTCCTGTAAGTGACATAGAAGAGGGTTAGGATTGCGAGTCCCCACAGATAACATCAAGTATACTCATTTGTGCCCCCATCGATCCTAGGAGAACTACATCCAAAGGTATGCCCGGTATCTCTATCCATGGGTGTCCCTAGAGGAAACACTCCAAGACCTCGTTGTGCAGCACCATACGCCTCTGCATGCCACCGATCATCCCAGTACTCCTGGACATTCCACTGTACACGGCAACCTACCCCTGTACACTGTTGGATACCCTCAACTGCAGCTATGCCATCCTATACCGTCCTGCTTCCTACCTGTTCCACTGCACCTGTCACTCCCCACATGTACTCACTGCAATGTGAGGCACTCCCACTCTGCAACACAATCCAACACACTACAACACACCAACATGCATCTCCATTCCCACCTGTAGACCACTGCTCAATGCTAGATGCTCCCACACATCCCTGGATATGATGGCCTAGAGTTATGTCTCTACGTTTCAGGCCACACCCGATCAGTATCATCACCTCCACCATTGCATCATTATCCCCGCCAATGAATGGATCTTCCCTACAAATCCCCCCTGAGAGATCCAAGAGGTGACTCTCCCTATGTGTCAACAGTGATGCCACCACTTCTCCACTCCTCTGCATCCTATGTGTCCCGCAAAAAAGTGAAGAGCCCCCAGCTCCATGCAAGGCATCGTCTGGTGGCCTTCCAATGCCACCTCCTCCAACAAACTCCTGCTTGATTATGTTGATCACCCAGTGATCCCGTGTGCAAATGCCATACCAAGAAAACCAAAAGAGTCCGTCTATAGACTGGTTGGCCACTAGTGCTGACCAAGACTCCCCTAGCGAATGTGCATGCTCAACTGCTAGGTCAATTGCACCATCCCGATTGTAGTCAACCAACATACATGGGAAATGATAGGTGGTCCCTCCCGGATCCCAATGCCAGTCGGGGCTTCCAATATCCCCAGTGCCTGGAAACTATTGTTGAGCTCCACCTGGGTCCACTACCATCTCCATAGTCCACTCCACAGGGTACCAACTCAGAATCTCTTGCCATCCAACCCCAAGAGAGGGATCGAATGCACAAACTTCCTCACATAGAACAACCCCAACATGTGGGTGTTGCACCCTGTGCAACTCAGGTCGTCTCATCTTTCTATACTGGACAATACATACAATCTGACTAGGTAACTCTATCTCCTTCTATCCAATGGGCCAAGGTAACCTAACAGTGTTGCCATCCCCGTTTATGTATGCCCGAAGAGAGTTCCTCTCACACTCCAATGTGCACTCTCGCTGCACTAGCAGGGAATCCAACTACTCACCAATATGAGTCAATTTGGTCGTGAACTCAACACAAATCGCTCTCATTCCCTTCAAATCCTCATTCTGCTGTAGAATTGCCTCTCACACTAACGCAGCCTTCCTTTTTAATGCTACAAGGTTAGGCTGAAACTGATGGAATTGTCATGGGCATCTATCACCTTTAAACTTGGTCACGGCTCCAGATACCTCAACGATTGTTGGCATCTCATCTAGGGATGGCACCCCCTCAACTATTGGCTCTATGCGAGTAGGCTCTATCCTCTCCACTGGTGTGTCAATTGGGGCTATCAAAGAGGTCTCTAATGAAGGTGACTCCTGCGCCACACCGGGTATATCGATGTGCTCCTTACCATCCTGTGGGATCTCAGCATCATGCTGAACCTCCTCCTCAGGCTTCTGATATCTAAAGTCAGGTATCCACCAAAAAAAGTGCCCCTTGGTCTCACCCTCTAACCGTCTTTGTCTTGTCTGCTCCTTTTGAGGAGATGTGGTGCCCTGATCTGATCGACTTTCCCCACACAATGTGGATGGTTGCACCCCCATGACCTGCTCACCTCCAACATCTTTGTTGTAAGGTTGAGGATGGGTTTGGTCTATCACCCTCCTCAACTAGGTCAACCTCTCATCGTCCCTATGAATTCTACCCCGAAATTTATGCATACTGGATTCCCCTTGAGCCATGGGTTTGTCTCTGGTTTCACCCATCACTATGCACTCATACCCAAAGCTTCCATGATCTTCTCACTAATTTCCCACAGTTTCACCAAGATCATGCTCTGATACCACTGTAATGATCATTTATAGGAATACAAGTGATAACAAGAAAATAATACATGCAGCAAATTACAAAAACGAAATATTCATCAAACACCCATATAAAAGCTGCAAATTGAGAACTTTTGAGCCATTTTATTATATTTTTGCAAGTCAAATACAATAGATGGTTGAATGGTGCACTTGGGCTTGTCTAAAAGGACAAGCAAGACCAAACCTAGGTAGGAAACTAGCTGAGCTAAAGGCTTCCCCACTGCTGCACCAATCTGCACTGCGCTGCTTAGAAACCACTGCTCTACTGAAGTTCGAATGGCTGGAAGGTGCACTGAAATGGCCCAAAAATTTATATGCTTTTAACTCCGGACTCCTTGGCCAAAACCCAAAAATGGTTTGGCCTGATTTGGACTTCCCAAAATCGACCCCCAAAGACACTATCAATCCCCAGTTATTCTACACTGTCTGCTACAAAGATAGGGCTTAAAAACTAAACCTCCAGTATTCAGAAAATTATGAAACTTTATATTTGGGATCCTTGTCAAAAACCCAGAAAAACTCAGAAAGGATTTTTCCTGGTTTATACTTCCGATTTTCGACCCCCTTGGAGCTTCACCTCAGCTCTAGCTGCCAATTTCAACTTGCTGGAAACTGCTTGTAAATCCACCTGAAAACTTCTCCAAATGAGTTCACCTATACTATCCAATCCCTAACTCCATGGATGATCTCTTGGCCTAATTCAGTTACTCCCAAGTACCATGAAAATCTGTTGTGTGGCCTATGCACTGTCCCCCAGCCCAACAGTTCAAATTGTTGGAATGCTAGCTCAGTTGGTTGTAAAACCCAGCAAGAAAACTATTCTAATGGTTCTACCTCATCTCCCCAACTCCCAGACAAGCAATCAAATCTCTACTTGCCTCAATCTCCCTCTACGCGTTTCCTGGCTTCCAAAAAATATGCACTCCTTACTCTGCGTTGGTTGGTGGTGCTATGTCACTGCCTTAGAACTCCTAAAATCCTTATAGAATTGCTTCTCTAGGGCAGGCACAAATGGCCCTTGAAGTAGATGTTGAATCTCCCACTTGAGAGATTCGTGGCTAAATAGTTGACTGACTCAGCTAAACAACAGAGCGAACAATCAAGTGATTCTGTTTGCAAGATGTGTGAATGAATCCCAAAATGAGAGCTGCTCCCTCCTTATAACTCCTTGGGCCTCCCTTGCCTCATGTGGGCCCCTCCTTCCACTTATTCGACTTTCCCTCCAAGCTATTTGAATGGGACAATTTGAATTCCCATGTGGGTGGCCCTCACATTCCACTAGCAACCAAATAAAGTCAAATTGCCTCCTAAGTCCCTAAGACGAAAATGATGGGCACTCTTCCTTAGCCAAAATTGTGCAAAATTGTGTAGCAGCACCCTATTACAATTGTGCTTGAGAAGGGACATGACACAAACTCTGAAAAGCATAGCTTTATCCCTTGTCATTTTGATCATTCTTCCCCTCCACAATGGTTCTCTTGTGCTACACCATCAAAGAAACTGTTCAGATTTTCTTAGAGCAGACATAAGAAGTGTATTATTCTCAGATTCATCCAGAGTTGTGGTGAGGAGTATTTGATGAAGTGAGAAACAATTCTTGCTGAGAGTTATAGAATATTTATATTTGCATTTTTTAATATTATTTTGTTTCTTAGAAGCCAAATATCCCAAGCAACAAAGATAGGGAGAGAAAAATGTTTTTTGAATTTTCCCACTCAGTGTTGTAGTGATCCAAAGAATTAGTTTAGTGCTAAAAATTCAAAGTGTTTGAAAGTGCTCGAAACTTGTACGTTTGGATAGATATCGACGATTTGAATCCAACGCAACTTGTTTCACTCAAAACTGATATCGTATCCTCCCGATATTATGCTCTGATCGAATTCTCAAACTGGCAAAAATTTGCAGAATTGACAAGGTGACTGTACATTTTGGGCCAGTGGCATGCTGCCACTTTTCCAGTCATGATTGGTCCAATTTTTTTATTTTTTATTGGCTCATAAATTTTTTTAATGTTATGGTTCGAATTTTTTATTAATTGTGTGTTGAGTGTGTATTTGAACTTCCAATGATGGAGGGCCACGTGGGCCAATGGCTAGCTACCACGTGGCCTCCAGACAATGCATTAGAATTTTGTTTTAGGGTCGAATCGAGCACCCACAGGAATTGAACCCACGACCAAGCACTAAGTACTAATAAGCCATACCAACGCGCCATCACATTTAGTTCTTGATAAACTATGGTTTCATTTTATATTTAAGTTTGATGCTATTACACAATGGAGGTTGGGGCTGGGGCTTAGGTCCTCGCATCCTCGAAACTAAGTGGTGGGACAAAGAGTTGGGGCTTAGCCCCAACCCCGAGGTGACCACCCACCACACCATAATACCTCACCAGACCATAAACGCAAAACCATGGCAGAGTTGGAACAGGGGGAATTTTTTTAGCACAAACCGACGGTCATATGCAGCCCCAAGAAACAATCGGTAGAGAGCAGAGGGGGTCAGCCCCAAGCCACATGCGGCCAATACAACCACCAACGCGACAATGGATGGGGGATAGTCCCTAAGCGCTTGTAGCAGGGGCCAATCCCAAGGCATATGACCCGCAATATGACCGGGAGCACAGAGATAAAGTCCTCAGCGTGCGTTGGAACAAGGCCCGAGTCTTATGGACCTAATACGACCACATGTTTTTTTGTTGGGGGCCCAATTGACGAGGGTAGGCAGTTAGCCCCGACCGCTGGGCATGTGGCCCCCATATTACCTTAATTTTCAGAAACTGGGCATTAGTGGAAAGTTTAACTGTCCAAAAATTTCGCCCCCTGAGCAGGATTGTAGGCCAGGTTTGAGTGCCGGTTCCAGGTTTGGGACGCTCAAGCTAGATTTGGGTCAAATTGTAGGATGGTTAGCTATGGAATTTGGATAAAACTTTTAACAAGCATAACTTTTTCAATTTTTGGCCATATGAGGTGTAGAAAGAACCAAGATTGGGGTTTTTGACAGTTCTGGATCCATTGGAGACATTTGTATTTCATTTTGAGAATTTTCAAGCCATGAAAACACAAATTTAAGAACTTAATAAAATAGGCCCTACATTGGAAGTTGGACCAGGAGATGTAGTCCAAGAGAGACATGAACTCCTTTATCATGTTTGTTTTTATGTGTTTCGAATATGGTATTTTTTCTCTATTTTTTATGTTAACTGTGTTTAAAAATCACTTGTTTATGTGTTTAATAACTTGATCCATTACCCAAAATACATATGAAATTTCACTTGCAATTTTTATATCACCTTCAAGTTAAATTAAAGATTATTTTGGTATCAAAGCATCAGGTTATTGTGAAGGTTTGATTTTGTTTGCAAGTGTTTTTCTGATGCTTACAAGGTTGAAGCTTAAAAGAGGAGAATGAGGACTTGTGGAGCCAAGATCTCAAATTGTTTCAAGGAGAAAAAACACACCTCAAGCTTCAATAGTCATGACACATGAAGAAGGTCTTAAAGGGATGTCTGGAGATGAAAGAAATTTAAGAAAATGATTCTTTGATATGTCTGAAATAGTTAAGATTCATTTATGGAGAGAGGAATTCAAGGTTGTATGGAGAGAGCTCAAAACCTCCAAAATGAGATTGAGGAAAAGGAGACAAGCCTCCAAAAGGGAATGGAGGGAATGGTGACAAACCACCAATTCACCTCAATCCTCATCCTCATCTTCATCATCTTCTTCTACTTCTACCCTTTCACAAACACCTCCAAATTCTCCAAAGGGACACGGTAAAAATCCTTTGCCTAAGCTTGATATAAAGTTTGAATTGCCTATGTATGATGGAGAGATAGATGTTGATAAATTAGATAATTGGATTTGTTTGATTGAAGTGTATTGCAGGATACAAATAATCAAGGATGATGAGAACAAAATTCAATCTGCTTCTCTTAGATTGGAAGGTGCAACACTTATTTGGTGGGAAGCCAAAACTCAAGAGGACATGAAGAAACATGGTAAGGTTTTATCCTTTTGGAATGATTTTGTTGTTGCAATAAGAAGGCAATTTTCTCCATTAGCATACATGCAAAAAGAAATTATAGATTCGCAAAAATTTAGGCAAGCTAAAAGTCAAATTGTGCAAAGCTATACTCAAGAGTTTAGGAAAAGAGCTTTGATTTTGGGTATAGATTTGTCCTCTCAATATACTTTTCTCAAATATATTGGAGGATTACATAGTTACTTGAGACATACCATTGTCATGTTTAACCCTACAAAACTAGATGGATTTTGTGTACAGACAACTCATTTAGAAGCAAGAGGGAAGAATGTTTCTAAAGAAACTAGTGAGAAGTCAATAAGTCTGGAGAAAAAGGAAAAGGGAAGTTTAAAGGAAAAGATAAGAAGAATGTTTCAGTCAAGAAAGAAAGAGAAAATCTCACATGTAAACATTTTTCTAAAGAAAGCCATGATGAAAACAACTGTTGGAAACTTCATCCTGAGATGAGACCTAAAAAGTTTAATAACAAGGAGAAATAAAAGATTGATGCAACTACACAACAAGATCTAGGATGTGATTCCAGAGATGAAACAAAAATCATAACCATGGGATTAAAAGGTAAGGATTCAATTGCAAATACTAGTTCTTCTAGCAAACCCATTAAAAGTCAAGATGAAAGAGAAAGAATAGAGTTTTTCCATATTAGAATCATCACAAAGCATAATAAAGTAAATACTTTGTTTGATAGTGGTTCACAAGAAAACTTCATTTCAGAATACATTGTCAAGAAACTAAATTTGGAAACCATTCTTCATCCTAAACCTTATCCTTTAGGTTTGGTATGTGACAATGGCAAGTTGCAAGTGACAATAAAATGCATACTTAGATTTGTCATCACTGCAAATTTTATTAATGAGGTAGAACTTGATGTGGTACCACTTGACATTTGTGGGATTGTTTTGGGAAGTCCATACTTATATAACATGAAAGTAATCTTTCATCACCATGAGAACACGTATCACTTGTTTAAAGATGGGATTGGGTACATTGTTAGACTAAATAGCAAGAAGCTAAATTTATCTCTTGTGAATGCTGGAAAAATGAAGAGGTTTGTAAATGTTAGTAAGAATTTTACATTGTTGATGATTAAACATAAAGGTGTTAATGAATCTGAAGCTTTTCAAGGATATGAATCAAGTTTGAAATCCGATTTCATTGAGATTGCTAGTCCATGTGATCGATGTTTCGAGAGTCTAACATGTTTCCTCCTAAAAGAGGAAAACAATGTGAAGTTCATTTGTAGTAAGATGCATCATTGTTGAACATTGGTATGAACAAGACACCAACATTAAAGAATGAAAGGGTCAAAAAGGAGATGCAAAATCTATTTTGACAAAGAGGACATTAGTTCTAAAATATCTTCTTGTGGGTTTCATAATTTTTTGGCTTTGAGGAAGAATGGTGCATGGCGATGAAAAACGCATTGGGTGAAGAGTCAAGCCAAAAGCAAGGCTAGACATGCTAAGCATCGTTATGACTACAGTGTTCAAGTTGAAGTGAACTTGAAATTGAATAAGTCTTCTTTGATTGAAGGTTGATGAGAGAATGTTCAGATTTCTTTAGCATAAGTTTTCTCATCTAAACATCTTGAAGAATTGTAGCAAGGTATTATCTTTGATAGAAAGACAAAAACTTCAAAAGTGAAGTACCTTAATGAGAAGCTCAAAGTGACAAAAACAAACAAAGCTAAATGGTTTGAGGTTGGAAGGGTGAGGGAACTATACCCTCATCTATTTGTTGACTGAAAATGAGCTTTTGGGTCCAAAATCTTCCAATGGGAAGGGGTGATCCAAGTGATTAGTTTAGTGCTAAAAATTCATAGTGTTTTAAAGTGTTCAAAACTTGTACGATTGGATAGATCTCAACTATATGAATCCAACGCAACTCGTTTCATTCAAAATTGAAATCGTATGCTCCTAATATCATGTTCTAATCGAATTATTAAATAGGGAAAAAATTGCAGAATTCACAGGGTAACTACACATTTTGGGCCAATGGCAGGTTGCCACTTGGCAACTCATGATTGGTCCAAAAATTCGAATTTTTGTTGGCTCAATTTTTTTTTAATGTTATGGCTCTAATTTATTATTAATTGTGGGTTGACTGTGTATTTGAAGGTCCAATGATGGAGGGCCATGTGGGCCAATGGTTGGCTGCCACATGGCCTCTAGATGGTGCATTAAAATTTTGTTTTGGGGTTGGATTGGGCAATGACAAGAATTGAACCCACGACCAAGCACTAAGCAGTAACAAGCCATACCAACACGCCATCACAATTGTTTATTGATAAACTATGCTTTCGGTTTATATTTAAGTTTGTTGTTATTCCACATTAAAAGTTGGGGTCCCCATGCCCTTGGAACCAAGGGGCGGGACCAAGGGCCAAGGCTTAGCCTAAGCCCCAAAGTCACCACCCACAACATCATAATACCACACCGGACCATAAACGCAGAACCGTGGTGGAGATGGAGTAGGGGCGAAAGTTTAGCGCGAACCCACAGTCATATGTAGCCCCAAATAACTGCTGGCGGAGAGAAGAGGCTGCCAGCCCTAGGCCACATGCGGCCAATATGACCACCAGCATGACAGTGGATGGGGGCCAACCCCTAAGCGCTTGCAACGAGGACCAGTCCTCGGAAATATGGCCCATAATATGACCAAAAGCATAGAGATAAAGCCCTCGGTGCGCGTTGGCACTAGGCCCGAGTCTTATGGACCTAATATGACCACATATTTTTCCATTGGGGACTCGAACAATGGGGGCATGTGGCTAACCCCGACCCCTTGGCATGTGGCTCCCATATGACCTTAATTTTCAGAAACTGGGCGTCAGTGGGAAGTTTAACTGTTCTTCGAAAATTTCGCCCGTTGGGTGAGATTGTAGGCTAAGTTTGTGCGATGGTTCCAAGTTTGGGGTGCTGGAGCCAAATTTGTGTCAAATTGTAGGATGATTAACTATGGAATTTGGAAAACACTTGTAACGTGCATAACTTTCTCATTTCTTTCCTAATAAGGTGCAAAAAGAACCCAAATGTAGGTTTTTGACATTTCTAGATCTATTGGAGATATTTGTATTGCATTCTCAGCATTACAAATCCATGAAAACACAAATTTGAGCACTTAATGAAAAAGGATTGTTGCCGTTGTTCTTGTCCACGGGCGTGCGTTGCCTGTTTTTGTGATCGTTGGAGATCCATGCGACTGCGTAGGTCTTTGTTTTGGAGAGCATGGTGGCCTTCTTCAGATCGCGGGCTGAGATTATGGTTAGTTCCATACCCCGTACCTCCATGGCACCTCGATGAATTCAATACAAAGGAAAAATGAATTTACATAGTGAAAATGAGGAAGAATCCGACTGAATTTACTGATGGAAATTGGGGCAGAA
Organism: Pinus tabuliformis; assembly: GCA_031772625.1. NCBI lineage: Eukaryota > Viridiplantae > Streptophyta > Pinopsida > Pinales > Pinaceae > Pinus > Pinus tabuliformis. The sequence continues at coordinate 288,702,479 of CM062808.1, read as the reverse complement.
CCTGACTGAAATTGGGAAGAACAGAATGGATAGTAGGTTGGATTATTGATTGAGTGGGATAGAGATTTGAAAGGTACTTATTGCTGCATTCCGCGTTATGGAAACTTCCTCGTGCTGAAAGATTTTGCGGAGCCGCGTCTTTAACAGGGGAAATCTGGATTCAGTTGAACCTTCTTGGAATGGAATGGGAGAGCCCAAATATAAAACGGAGACTCTTCGTCTATTTGTCGTATTGTGTTATTTAAGATCCGCGTTGTCTAACTGTGAGAGGTTTTTGTTTTATTTTTATCTTTTTCCCCTGATATTGATTTACATAGCTTTTTAAGGAAAATATTAGATTTATTTATATATTTAAAAATTTAAATAACAATAATATATCACCGCTGTTAACTATACCATACCAGTGGTTTGGAAAAAGTCTCTAAAATGTTTTTTATATGATTTTTCTCGAAAAATAACTCAACGATTAAAATATATCACAAACATTTAAAAAAAAAAATTGTAGGTAAGCGCTTATGGGGGATTTGAATCAGTGACCTATCGCAAAGAGTGCTTTAACAATATACTCATTCACTGTCAATCAAGGAGTGCCTTAACTGTGTACCCATTTACCGTCAATCCAAAGCCGTGTAGGTCACAAACACATAAATTCAAAAATATTCAATATCCTTTCTTTTTTATTATCAAATCTAAAAAAATCTAATAATTAAACTATTTTTTAAAGTAAAATAATATTTATTTTTTAATAATTTTTGCTTAAACTACTTTATAGCTTCAAATTTTATTATTTTTAAAATAATAATATTGGATTTTAATATATCTCAATATAATAATAACATTATTTATTTAAAAAATATATATTATGTTTTTGTATTATAATAATATGATTTACAAATACTTATGCGCGAGATAATATTTCATTGACTATGGGTTACATTTTGAGGGACCTCTATTACCTTTCAAAAGTGCGCGGCATTATCCAAAACATATTCCTTAGAATTTAAAGTCCTGATTCCTCTTGAGCAAAGAGCTTTTCTTATAGGCTATTTTATGTCAATTGAGAATTTTTAACCAATCAATCAAGTGGATATGTCTATATATCTATCTTCTTTTTTTCAGCGGAAAAATACTTTTTTGCTATTAAGTAGTTCATAAAAGAAATTATAGATTGTGCTTATCTTGAGGGTAATTTTCCTAACCTATAAGGGGATTGTTAATATAAGCAGCAGAGAGATTAAACTTGGTTAAAAATTCAAATTTGCTGAAATAAATGATGGAGAAAAGTCCATTAAAAAATGAGTAGGATATATGGCCCTTATAGTGTTTACAAAAGTCTAGAAATGGTAAGTGGACAACATAATCCGTGAAAAACCAGTGGACATCTTGTAGAAATATAATTTTCCTTTCTTTGATTCTTTAATACTGTAAATGATAATAATAAAAATTACTCTTTGCATGCTTGTTTAGATCTAAAATTTAGGTTGTTAGTTTAATGGAATTGTGTGAACATTTTGGATGGTTGATCCATTGAGTTTTTTTAATTAAATGATTCCAGGTTTAATTCTGAAGAGCTTTTTTTGATAAGCTATCTGTAGTTGAATTGAGTTTTTTTTGTATATATGTTGAAAATTGATTTCTTAAATTATTTTTTTCCTTCAATTTTTCGCTTCCATGTTGCAAGGTTTATAACTTCTAGTTTTTCTTTCTCTGTTAGCCAATCAATTATAAGCTTGTAATCGCCTAGAATTTGAATGCTTTTAATGTTCTTTATTATAGCTAATAACCTTAGTACCCAAGCAACAATTAATTCTATTTTTGTATTTGTTCCAATTCTTAAACAAACTGTAACGATCTTTAATAGGAATACAAGTGATAACAAGCAAATAATACATGCAACAAATTACAAAAACGAAATATTCAACAAACACTCATATAAAAGCTGCAAATGGAGAATGTTTGAGCCATTTTATTATATTTCTGCAAGTCAAATACAATAGATGATGGAATGGTGCACCTAGGCTTGTCTAAAAGGACAAACATGACCAAACACAAGTAGGAAAATGGTTGAGCTCAAGGTTTCCCAGCTGCTCCACCAATCTACATTACGCTGCCCAAAAATTACCGCTTTACTGAAGTTCGAATGGCTGGAAGGTGCACTAAAATTGCCCAGAAATTTATATGCTTTTAACCCCAAACTCCTTAGCCGAAACCCACAAAAACCTAGAAATGGTTTGGCCCGATTTGGACTTCCCAAAATTTATCCCCAAAGGCACTATTCAATCCCCAACGACTCTACACTGTTTGGTGCAAAGATACAGCTTAAAACCTCACCTCCTAATTTTGACTTGCTAGAAACGGCTTGTAAATCCACCTGAAAACTTCTCCAAATGTTGAGTTCACCCGTGCTATCCAATCCCTGACTCCACGAATGATCTCTTGGCCCAACTCAACTGCTCCCAAGTACCACAAAAATCTGTTGTGTGGCCTTTGCACTGTCCCCCAGCCCAGCAGTTTGAATTGTTGGAATGTTGGCTCAGTTCGCTGTAAAACCCAGCAAGAATGTTAGTCTAATGCTTCTACCTCATCTCTCCAACTCTCGGACAAGCAATCAGATCTTTGCTTGCCTCAATCTCCCTCTGTGTGTGTTAGGTCCCTATAATACTAGTGATTCCCCCATTACTATTTTCATGGTAGCACTTATTGTTATTATTGTACCCCTATTATTCCCATATTATTAGTGTGCCCCATAGAGACCTACTATTGTTATTGTTGTGCCCTTATCTTATTATTGTTATGCCCTTATGTTATTATTGTTATGTCGGCTTGATTATATTGTGACCCCTTACACTCCTATATATAGAAGGGAGGTTTAGTCATTTGTATCATTTTCTCATTTGTGTAATGTAAAGGAGGTTGCCCCCTCGAAGAGGCTAAATTCTAAGGCGTTGATCTATCTTTTCTATCTTTTTGTGCGTGCGTTGATCTATCTTTTCTATCTTTTTGTGTGTTGGTTTCATAACATTTGGTATCAGACCTTTGGATTCTAGGGTTTCTTTGCTCCAAATAGGTCATCGTGGAATTTTCGCTATAACTTATATTTTGCGATGTTTCAGAAGCTAAAAACAAAACCCATTTGAGCCGAAATCGTTTTCAACTTCGTGTCCAAATTTCAGAGCTTGTCTTGCCATTTTTCGGAGATATGATCTAAGGAATTAGGGTTTTTCCATACTCCCGAATTACATTCCAAACAGGTGACCTAGGGAAAATCATCATAACTTTTGTTCTGATCATTATATTGAAATTTCGTAAGAAATTTCAAAAACAGGACGGCCTATAGTTTTTTGTCTATTAGTTTCAGGTACTAAGGTCAAAACAGTGACATGTGGCACTTCGTACAAGTTCGCTCTACTGAATTACTCTATAATCAGGTCACCATGGGAGATTTGGCATAACTCTTCCTTGGAGAATCCAATCTTGATCAAACTTACGGGATTAGAAAGAGGACTCAAAGGGCTACTGCGAGACGCGATTTCAGATATTCAAGATCCGCAATTATAGAGATACAACAGATTCAATATCGAGCTCTTACAAAGTGAAAAAAAAAAAGGTGTGTAGTTTTTTTTTAATTTTGCATAAGATTGGTTTGAAAAATTAGTTTCAAGGAATTCAAAAGGAACAGTGAATAATTATTAGCATTAATTCATGCCCCAAAGAAAGAAAATGGAAACACCTAGTAAGCAACCTGAAAGCTCTAGCATGACTCATGAAGAAGAGGAAGAAATGCAACATGATATATCAAAATTACAAGACCAGGTACAACAAATTTCACTCTCACAAAAGGTAACTGAAGCCAAGATGAATGACGTGGAAGCTAATATGAATGGCGTGCAAGCTAAGATGGATGGCATGGAAGCTAAGATGAATGGCATGGACACTAAGATGGAAGAATTGAATATAAATTTGAATAAGTTGCTACAAGAAATGGTTACTAATTGTGAAAGGGTAGCAAAGGAAACTCATGATGAGAACAAAAGAAATGTTAATCATGATTTCATAGACTCTAACATTCGATTGAAGACCCACCATGTTCCAAAAATCGATACGAGGAAGTTTAATGGCAAGGATCCTGGAACATGGATACTACAGTTGGAGTAATTTTTCGATCTCCATAATGTGTAAAACACACAAAAGGTATGTATTGCAACTTTATATTTGGAACCAAATCAGTTTGTATGGTATCGATGGCTTTGTTCTCATAAACAAATTGTCACTTGGGCACTTTTTACGGAAGTAATGATAGCACATTATGAGGATACAAAAAGCAACACCTTTTTTAGCCAATTGATAAATCTCAAACAAAAGGGTTCAATGATGGAGCACATTGAGGACTTCCAAAAATTGAACATAAGGGTAAAAGATATTCCAGAGGAGCATAGGATTGATGTTTTCATAGGGACTTTAAAGGATAATATTCAACATGAGGTTCACCTTTGGGAACCTGACTCATTGGAGAACGCATTCAGGTTAGCAAGAAAAATGGAAAGCAAAATTACGGCAACTATGCAGCCTATCACTCACAACTATAAAGATGGAAATGTTGTTTCCCCTAGCCTTCCACAACCTACAAGGTTGACACCACAACAATTGGAAGAAAAAAGAGCAAAAGGGCTTTGTTATAGTTATGATAAAAAATACACTAAAGGTCATATGTGTGCTAAGAAGAAATTATTCGACATAGATTGTGAAGAGGAGGAAGAAAAGGAACAAGAAATGTTAAAAGAAGAGGATATACTCTAGGAACAAACCCTAGATAAAGAAGAAATGAATCCAAACATATCTTGTAATGCATTGGCTGGAATTACCACTCCTCAAACTATCAAGATAGAAGGACATATCAAGAAGAAAAAGGTAATAGTGTTGATTGATTCGGGAAGCACCCATTATTTTATTTATTGTAAGATAGCCAAGGAATTGAATTGCTTCCTATATCCGACACCAGAGTGTCAAGTGATGGTTGCAAGTGGAGGAACCATAAATTGCTCTAGAAAGTGCCATAATATCAAGCTATCCATGGGAGAATATGTATTGAATAGCCCAATGCTTTCCATTCCAATGGGTGGTGCTGATGTTGTACTAGGAGTCCAATCGCTACAATCCTTGGGTACAATAGATTTTAATTTTCAAGTACTTTTCATGAAATTTTGTGCGGAAGGAAAGGAATTTGAATTAACGGGTATTGCAGGGAAATCGGGAAAGATAATCAACTCTAACGGTATGAAAAAGCTTCTAAAGTAGGAACAACGAGGTGTAATTGCACAATTATGTTCGCTAGAGGTTCCCATATCGAAATCATCTATTTCTCCAGATCTCCAAAAAGTCTTGGACAATCATTCCAAGGTATTTGAGACTCCCAAAGGCCTCCCACCTATTCGTGATCATGATCATGCTATTCATTCGATTCCAGGAAGTGTTCCTCCAAACATCAAGCCGTACAGATATCCCTATGCCCAAAAGAGTGAAATTGAATGTATGGTTGCAGAAATGCCAGAGGCTGGTATAATTCAACCTAGTCAAAGTTCTTTCTCTGCTCCAGTAGTATTGGTGCACAAGAAGGATGGATCATGGCGCATGTATTCGGATTATAGGGAGATCAACAAGATCACTATTAAAGATAAATTTCCCATTGCTGTCATTGATGAATTATTGGATGAATTGCATGGATCAATTTGCTTCACCAAGTTGGATCTTCATTCAAGATATCATCAAATCAGAATGAATACTGAAGACATTTCGAAACAACATTTAGAATTCATGGGGGTCATTATGAATTTTTGGTCATGCCTTTTGGCCTTACCAATGCACCTTATACATTTAAAGATTTGATGAATTCCATTTTAAAACCCTTCCTTAGAAAATTTATGTTAGTATTTTTTGATGATATACTAATCTACAGCAAGTCTTGGAAGGATCATGTTCAACATGTTGACAGGGTGCTCAAACTATTGGAGGAGAAACAATTATATGAAAAAAGCTCCAAATGTTTCTTTGGAGTACAAGAGTTGGAATATCTAGGTCATATTGTATTTCATGAAGGTGTTAAGGTAGACCCTAGCAAAATTAAATCCATTAAGGAATGGAAAATCCCCACACCCATAAAGCATCTGCGAGTGGCTTCCGAGAAATATGCAATCCTTGCTTTGCGCTGGTTGGTGGTGCTATGACACTGGCTCGAAACTTTTGAAATCCTTATAGAATTGCATCTCTAGAGCGAGCACAGATGTTCCCCTGAAGTAGAGGTTGAATCTCCCACTTGAGAGATTTGTGGCTAAACAACTGGTTGACTCAGCTAAATAGCAGAGTGAACAATCAAGTGATTTTTTTGCAAGATGTATGAATGAATCCCTGTTGAAAAGTGTGCAACAAGAAATGCTTGTTGAGAGTGCAACAAGATGATGGAGCTTAGTGAAAAGAGTCGCCTTCACTAAGTGGGCCCGCAGACTATTTTTGGCGCAAGTCTATTTTTAGACTATGTCTATTTTTAGACATATGGATCATGTCTATGGATTGCAGGTTGCTGTTTATGGATGATTGGTCAAGTTGGGAAAAATAGATGGACTTCTATTTTTGATGAAAGTGTGAGTGATCATAGTGTGAGTGATCAAAGTCTATTTTTAGACTGGCTGTCAAAAATAGAAAAGTCAAATATTATTGTCTCATAATAATATTTGGACTATAAACTTGATCTTATTCTCTTGGAGCACTTCAGTTTGAGCTACAGAGGTGGCACATGCAGCTTTCAGAAGGAAATACGCTTTTCTTATTAGTCAGTTGAGTTGTTCCATGCATGACTTCAATTAGAACTCAATCAGTTGAGTTTGGTGGAGTTGATTGTGGAGTTGATGGAGTTGTGTTCAGTTTGACTTGGTTAAACTAGTTGTAGTTAGTCTAACTGCAGATAGACTAATGATGAGTTGTTAAACTAATTATTAACTCATGATGCAACTAATGAATACATCAGTTAACTCAGTTGCATGTCAGTGCATGTTTAGTTCAACAGGGACAGGTGGTAGAGAATCAGATTGCTATCAGTTGTGACTATAGTTGTGCACTAGATCTTGCACAATCAAGGGATTGAGTATGCCAATGAGTTTTCTCACGTATTTGCCCAGTATTGTAGCCTTTGCTCACGTCCAACAAAGTGTGAGTGATTATTTGCAGGTCAAATATGAGTTTGGTAAGCCATTCTCATCAGTTCTTGAGCAGGTATTGAGCAGTGGAGGCAGGCAAGCAGTGGAATAGATTTGGATATCAGATCTGAGTTGTATTGTGTGTAACAGGTGGAGCTGGTACTGGATTGCTTGTGATAAGCATTGTACTTTGTAATGTTACATGATTCAATCAATATAATATACAGATAGTGTGGGGTTTTTAGCGAGATGCATTCCCCGGGATACATACTGTGTTAATGAGTTTGATTGATGCTTCCATGTGTGCCTGTGAATGTTTTTGCTTCTGTAAATTGATGATCAACGTAGAGGAGATTATGTATTATACATGTTCCGCTTATAATTGTATGATCAGGATAATCTCTATGAATATGTGTTAAATTATTCAAAATTTCTACAATCCCAAAATGAGAGCTTCTCCCTCCTTATAACTCCTTGGGCCTCCCTTGCCTTATATGGGCCCCTCCATCCACCTATTCGACTTTCCCTCCAAGTTATTCGAATGGGCCAATTCGAATTCCCATGTGGGTGGCCCCCACATTCCACTAGCAACTAAATAAAGTCGAATTTCCTCCTAATTCCATAAGTCTAAAATGATGGGTTCTCTTCCTTAGCCAAAACTGTGCAAAATTGTGTAGCAGCACCCTGTTACAAATGTGTGCGAGAAGGGACATGACATTCCTCCCCTCCCAAATGTTGTTTTCCCTCAAGCAACCTCAAATATGGGTTCTCCAATATGTGCTCACCCTCCCAGGTGGCATCCTCATCTAAAAAGTTCTTCCAACGCTTCAAAAATCATGTGTCCTCAAGCAATGCCTAAACGAGCATCCTCTCTAACTATTGTTCCCCACTGCCACTACAACATGTGCCAGGGTCCTAGATGTGCCACTGAATCATCCTTGACCTCAACACTGTCCTGATATGAAAGAATCCTTCAATACTAGGATCCCATGCCATCATGTCCAACATGAAGCTCCCCTCCATCCACTTATTCGACTTTCCCTCCAAGTTATTCTAATGGGCCAATTCGAATTCCCATGTGGGTGGCCCCCACATTCCACTAGAAACCAAATAAAGTCAAATTGCCTCCTAATTCCCTAAGTCTAAAATGATGGGTTCTCTTCCTTAGCCAAAATTGTGCAAAATTGTGTAGCAGCACCCTGTTACAAATGTGTTCGAGAAGGGACATGACATTCCTCCCCTCCCAAATGTTGTTTTCCCTCAAGCAACCTCAAAGATGGGTTCTCCAATATGTGCTCACCCTCCCAGGTGGAATCCTCATCTAAAAATTTCTTCCAACGCTTCAAAAATCATGTGTCCTCAAGTAATGCTTGAACGAGCATCCTCTCTAACTATTGTTCCCCACTGCCACTACAACATGTGCCAGGGTCCCAGATGTGCCACTGAATCATCCTTGACCTCAACACTGTCCTGATATGAAAGAATCCTTCAATTTTAGGATCCCATGCCATCCTGTCCAACATGAAGCTCCCCACGCTCCACTCACTATCTTGCTTGGTGCAAGTACCAGAAGTCCCTTTCTCCATCACTTACTCACTAAAGCCCAATGGAAGATCTATATGATCTCCCCCTGTAGTAGCCAGAGCATGCCTAAAGTTTATTGTGCTGTGAAGAGCTGTGATGTCCTAGTTCCCTGCTAGTCCCAGAGTGGTGCCACCATGCTGATGTTGCGCTACTCTGACTATGTCATACTCCCCATTATGTGCAGACGGTATCCTCCTCTCCTAGAACTCGATGGTGGAATACTAAAAGAGGTGAGACACATATTCCCAGGCTTCTCCATGGCACCAAGGCCTACCCATCCAAATCTAACTCCGAACCTATGAAACAATAGAGAATGTATGCCTCCCCATATGATGAAATCCTCTGTGAACCCCCATATGTCATCCCAAGAGCGAACTATATCACTTTCTGCCATGACTCCAGTCATCACGAGTGATCTATCAATCAACTGAATCCCTACATCCCATAGGCAGACCTGTTGCGACATAGCCCTGACCACCGATGGAATCCCTTTGGCCTTCATCTCTAGTCCCTACATGCCACCCATATATAGGCTCCATACATCATGAACTAAATTGAGGCATGCTAAACTGTCTGGTGCCTGCCACTATGTAGTATTGATGACTACTGGAAACCATGTGTGCCAAATAGATACACCCTGAATGAAACCAATATATGGGTATCTAATATGCGCAATCGACTCAATGTATGTGGATCCATCCTGCTCCTGACAACCATCACCATTGGCTCGGGTACCTGCCCCTAGAGAATGTGTCGATACAATTTCAGGAACCTGGATACATACTAGACAACTATCTTAGCCGTACATGGTATCCTCTACTCATGCATGGTCCAGACATGCCCAGTGGAAAGAGTGAAACATGTCTCCCTTATAACCAGCTACCCAGGCATAGGATCAGTGATGAATGATATGCCATCCCTATCTGTGATCCCCTCATCCCTCGACTTGTGGTCGTAAACTAGCGCATTGACTCGATGCCCCCACGGAGAAATCTCCCCTCTATCGTACCAAGTGTCATCCAAATAACTTGGGTGAGCTCCTCGTCCCCTGTTGCTTGTGCCCAAAGTGTAAAAGGACACCAACCATATTGCACATTCCTGTAAGTGACATAAAGAGGGTTAGGATTGTGAGTCCCCATAGATAACATTAAGTATCACTCATTTGTGCCCCCATCGATCCTAGGTGAACTACACCCAAAGGTATGCCCGGTATCTCTGTCCATGGGTGTCCCTAAAGGAAACACTCCAAGACCTCGTTGTGTAGCACCATACACCTCTGCATACCACCAATCATCCCAGTACTCCTGGACATTCCACTGTACACCACAACCTACCCTTGTACACTGTTGGATACCCTCAACTGTAGCTATTCCATCCTGTACCGTCCTGCTTCCTACCCGTGCCACTACACCTGTCACTCCTCGCATGTACTCACTACAATGTGAGGCACTCCCACTTCGCAATGCAATCCAACACACTACAACACACTACCATGCATCTCCATTCCCACCTGTAGACCACTACTCAATGCTAGATGCTCACACACATCCCTGGATATGATGGCCTAGAGTTATGTCTCTACGTGTCAGGCCACACCCGATCAGTATCATCACCTCCACAATTGCATCAATATCCCTGCCAATGAATGGATCTTCCCTACAAATCCCCCTTGAGGGATCTGAGAGGTGACTCTCCCTATGTGTCAACAGTGATGCCACCACTTCTCCGCTCCTTTGCATCCTCTGTGTCCCACACAAAATTGAAGAGCCCGCAGCTCCATGCAAGGCACTGTCTAGTGGCCTACCAATGCCACCTCCTTCGACAAACTCCTGCCAGAGTTTGTTGATCACCTAGTGATCCTGTGTGCAAATGCGATACCAAGAAAACCAAAAGAGTCCGTCTATAAACTAGTTGGCCACTAGTGCTGACCAAGACTCCCCTAGCGAATGTGCATGCTCAACTTCTAGGTCAACTACACCATCCCGATTTTAATCAACCAACATACATGGGAAATGATAGGTGGTCCCTCCCGAATCCCAATGCCAGTCGGGGCTTCCAACATCCCTAGTTCCTGGAAACTATTGTTGAGCTCCACCCGGGTCCACTACCATCTCCATAGTCTACTCCACCTGGTACCAACTCAAAATCTCTCGCCACCCAACCCCAAGAGAGGGATTGAATTCACAAACTCCCTCACATGGAACAACCCCAATATGCGGGTGTTGCACCCTGTGCAACTCAGGTCGTCTCATCTTGTTATCCTGGTCAATACATATAATCTGACTAGGTAGCTTTGTCTCCCTCTGTCCAATGGGCCAAGGTAACCTAACAATGCTGCCAGCCTCGTCTATGTGTGCCTGAAGAGAGTTTCTCTCACACTCCAATGTGAACTCTAGTTGCACTAGTAGGGAATCCAACTGCTCCCCAATGTGAGTCAATTTGGTCGTGGACTCAACACAAATCTCTCTCATTCCCTCCAACTCCTCATTCTGCTATAGAATCGCCTCTCACACTAATGCATCCTTCCTTTTTAATGCTACAAGTTTGGCCTGAAACTGATGGAACTATCGTGGGCATCTATCACCTTTAAACTTGATCGTCCAGGGATGGCACCCCCTCAACCGTTGGTTCATGCAAGTAGGCTCTATCCTCTCCACCAGGGTGTCAACTGGGGCTATCAAAGAGGTCTCTAGTAAAGGTGACTCATGCGCCACACTGCGTATATCGATGTGCTCCTCACCATCCTGTGGGATCTCAGCATCATGTTGAACCTCCTCCTTAGGCTCCTGATATCTAAAGTCAGGTATCCACCAACAAAAGCACCCTTTGGTCTCACCCTCTAACCATCTTTGTCCTGTCTTCTCCTTTTGAGGAGATTTCCTGCCCTGATCTGATCGACTTTCCTCACACAATGTAGATGGTTTCACCCCCACGACCTGCTCACCTCTAACATCTTTGTTGTAAAGGTGAGGATGGGTTTGGTCTATCACCCTCCTCAACTGGGCAACCTCTCGTCGTCCCTATGAATTCTACCCTAGAATTTATGCACACCAAATTTCCCTTGAGCCATGGGTTTGTCTCCTGTTTCACCCGTCACTATGCACTCATACCCAAAGCTTCCATGATCTTCTCGCTAATTTCCCACAATCATGCTTTGATACCACTATAATGATCATTTATAGGAATACAAGTGATAAGAAGAAAATAATACATGTAGCAAATTACAAAAACGAAATATTCAGCAAACACCCATATAAAAGCTGCAAATTGAGAACTTCTAAGCCATTTTATTATATTTTTGCAACTCAAATACAATAGATGGTTGAATGGTGCACTTGTGCTTGTCTAAAAGGACAATCAAGACCAAACCTAGGTAGGAAACTAGCTAAGCTGAAGGCTTCCCAGCTGCTGCACCAATCTGCACTGCGTTGGCTAGAAACTATTGCTCTATTGAAGTTCGAATGGCTAGAAGGTGCACTGAAATGGCCCAAAAATTTATATGCTTTTAACTTCGGACTCCTTGGCCATTACCCTCCAAAACCCAAAAATTATTTGGCCCAATCTGGACTTCCCAAAATTGACCCGCAAAGGCACTATCAATCCCCAACGATTCTACACTGTCTGCTACAAAGATACGGCTTAAAACCTCACCTCCGATATTCAGAAAATTATGAAACTTTATAGTTGGGATCCTTGTAAAAAAACCAGAAAAAATCAGAAAGGATTTTGGCTAGTTTAGACTTCTGATTTTCGACCCCCTTGGAGCTTCACCTCAGCTCTATTTGCCAATTTCAACTTGCTGGAAACTACTTGTAAATCCACTTGAAAACTTCTCCAAATGAGTTCAACCATACTATCCAATCCCTAACTCCATGGATGATCTCTTGGCCCAACTCAGCTACTCCCAAGTACCACAAAAATCTGTTGCGCGGCCTCTGCGCTATCCCCCAGCCCAACAGTTTGAATCGCTAGAATGCTGGCTCAGTTGGTTGTAAAACCTAGCAAGAACGCTAGTCTAATGGTTCTACCTCATCTCCCCAACTGCCAGACAAGCAATTAGATCTCTGCTTACCTCAATCTCCCTCTGTGTGTTTCCTGGCTTCCCAAAAATACGCACTTATTGCTCTGCGTTGGTTGGTTGTGCTATGTCACTGCCCTAGAACTCCTAAAATCCTTATAGAATTGCTTCTCTAGAGCGGGCACAGATGACCCCCGAAGTAGATCTTGAATCTCTCACTTGAGAGATTCGTGGCTAAACAACTGACTGACTCAACTAAACAATAGAGTGAACAATCAAGTGATTTTGTTTGCAAGATGTGTGAATGAATCCCAAAATGAGAGCTACTCCCTCCTTATAACTCCTTGGGCCTCCCTTGCCTCATGTGGGCTCCTCCATCCACTTATTCGACTTTCCCTCCAAGCTATTCGAATGGGACAATTCGATTTCCCATGTGGGTGGCCCTCACATTCCACTAGCAACCAAATAATGTCGATTGGCCTCCTAAGTCCCTAAGATGAAAATGATGGGTTCTCTTCCTTAGCCAAAATTGTGCAAAATTGTGTAGCAGCACCCTGTTACAAATGTGTTTGAGAAGGGACATGACACAAACTCTGAAAAGCATAGCTTTATCCCTTGTCATTTTGATCATTCTTCCCCTCCACAATGGTTCTCTTGTGCTGCACCATCAAAGAAACTGATCAAATTTTCTTAGAGCAGACATAGGAAGTGTATTATTCTCAGATTCATCTAGAGTTGTGGTAAGGAGTATTTGATGAAGTGAGAAACAATTCTCGCTGAGAGTTATAGAATATTTAAATTTGCATTTTTTAATATTATTTTGTTTCTTAGAAGCCAAATATCCAAAGCAACAAAGATAAGGAGAGAAAGTGTTTTTTGAATTTTCCCACTCAGTGTTGTAGTGATCCAAAGAATCAGTTTAGTGCTCAAAATTCAAAGTGTTTGAAAGTTCTCGAAACTTGTACGATTGGATAGATCTCGACGATTTGAATCCAATACAACTCGTTTCACTCAAAACCAATATTGTATGCTCCCGCTATCGTGTTCTCATCAAATTCTCAAACTAGAAAAAATTTGCAGAATTGATAGGGTGATTATACATTTTGGGCCAGTGGCATGCTGCCACTTTCCCACTCATGATTGGTCCAAATTTTTTATTTTTTATTGGCTCATAATTTTTTTTAATGTTATGGTTCAAATTTTTTATTAATTTTGGGTTGACTGTGTATTTGAACTTCCAATGATGGAGGGCCACGTGGGCCCATGGCTACCTACCACGTGGCCTCCAGACAACGCATTAGAATTTTGTTTTAGGGTTGAATCGAGCACCCATAGGAATTGAACCCACGACCAAGCACTAAGTACTAACAAGCCATACCAATGCATAATCACATTTGGTTCTTGATAAACTATGGTTTCAGATTATATTTAAGTTTGACACTATTACACATTAGAGGTTGGGCCTGGTCCTCGCGCCCTCAAAACTAAGGGGCAGGACAAGAAGCTAGGGCTTAGCCCCAACCCCGAGGTCACCACCAACCACACCATAATACCTCACCAGACCATAAACACAAAACCATGGTGGAGTTGGAACAGGGGGAAAATTTTTAGCAGAAACCCATGGTCATATGCAGCCCCAAGCGACCATCAGCAGAGAGCATAGGGGGTCAGACCCAGACCACATGCAGCCAATATGACCACCAGCACAACAATGGATGGGGGCTAGCCCCTAAGCGCTTGTAGCATGGGCCACCCAAGGCATATGACCCATAATATGACTGGGAGCGCAAAGATAAAGTCCTCAGTGCGTGTTGGAACAAGGCTCAAGTCTTATGGACCTAATATGACCACATGTTTTTCTATTGGGGGCCTGGTCGACGGGGGCAGGAAGTTAGCCCCAATCGTTGGGCATGCGGCCCCCATATTACCTTAATTTTCAGAAACTGGGCGTTAGTGGAAAGTTTAACTGTCCGACAATTTTGCCCCCCTGAGTAGGATTGTAGGCCAGGTTTGAGAGCCGGTTCTGGGTTTGGGACGCTCAAGCCAAATTTGGGTCGAATTATAGGATGGTTAGCTATGGAATTTGGATAAAACTTGTAACAGGCATAACTTTTTCAGTTTTTGGCCATATGAGGTGCAGAAAGAACCAAGATTAGGGTTTTTGACAGTTCTGGATCCATCGGAGACATTTGTACTTCATTATGAGCATTTTCAAGCCATGAAAACACAAATTTAAGAACTTAATGAAATATGCCCTACATTAGAAGTTGGACCAGGAGATGTAGTCCAAGAGAGAGGTGAACTCCTTTATCATGTTTGTTGTTATGTGTTTCTGATATGGTATTTTGTCTCTATTTTTTATGTTAATTGTGCTTAAAAATCACTTTTTTATGTGTTTAATAACTTGATCCATTACCCAAAACACATATGAAATTTCACTTGCAATTTGTATATCACCTTCAAGTTCAATTAAAGATTATTTTGGTATCAAAGCATCAATTTATTGTGAAGGTTTGATTTTGTCTGCAAGTGTTTTTCAGATGCTTACAAGGTTGAAGCTTAAAAGAGGAGAATGAGGACTTGTGGAGCCAATATCTCAAATTGTTTCAAGGAAAAAAAACACACATCAAGCTTCAATAGTCGTGACACATGAAGAAGGTCCTAAAGGGAGGTTTGGAGATGAAAGAACTTTAAGAAAATCATTCTTTGATATGTCTGAAATGGTTAAGATTCTTTATGAAGAGAGGAATTCAAGGTTGTATGGAGAGAGCTCAAAACCTCCAAAAGGAGATGGATGAAAAGGAGACAAGCCTCCAAAATGGAATGGAGGGAATGGTGACAAACTACCACCTTCACCTCAATCCTCATCCTCATCTTCATCATCTTCTTCTACTTCTACCCTTTCACAAACACCTCCAAATTCTCCAAAGGGACATGGTAAAACTCCTTTGCTTAAGCTTGATATAAAGTTTGAATTGCCTATGTATGATGGAGAGATAGATGTTGAGAAATTAGATAATTGGATTTGTTGGATTGAAGTGTATTGCAGGATACAAATAATCAAGGATGATGAAAACAAAATTCAATCTGCTTCTCTTAGATTGGAAGGTGCAACACTTATTTGGCGGGAAACCAAAACTCAAGAGGACATGAATAAACATGGTAAGGTTTTATCCTCTTGGAATGATTTTTTTGTTGCAATAAGAAGGAAATTTTATCCATTAGCATACATGCAAAAGGATATTATAGATTCGCAAAAATTTAGGCAAGCTAAAAGTCAAAATGTGCAAAGCTATACTCAAGAGTTTAGGAAAAGAGCTTTGATTTTGGGTCGAGATTTGTCCTCTCAATATACTTTTCTCAAATATATTGGAGGATTACATAGTTACTTGAGACATACCATTGTCATGTTTAACCCTACAAAACTAGATGGATTTTGTGTACAGACAACTCATTTAGAGGCAAGAGGGAAGAATGTTTCTAAAGAAACTAGTGAGAAGTCATTCAAGTCTGGAGAAAAAGGAAAAGGGAATTTTAAAGGAAAAGATAAGAAGAATGTTTTAGTCAAGAAAGAAAGAGAAAATCTCACATGTAAACATTTTTCTAAAGAAAGCCATGATGAAAACCATTGTTGGAAACTTCATCCTTAGATGAGACCTAAAAAGTTTAATAACAAGGAGAAATAAAAGATTGATGCAACTACACAAAAATATCTAGGATGTGATTCCGGAGATGAAACAAAAATCATAACCATGGGATTAAAAGGTAAGGATTCAATTGCAAGTACTAGTTCTTCTAGCAAACCCATTAAAAATCAAGATGAAAGAGAAAGAATAGAGTTGTTCCATATTGGAATAATCACAAAACATAACAAAGTAGTTACTTTGTTTGATAGTGGTTCACAAGAAAACATCATTTCAAAATACATTGTCAAGGAACTAAATTTGGAAACCATTCCTCATCCTAAACCTTATCCTTTATGTTGGGTATGTGACAATGTTGCAAGTGACAATGAAATGCATACTTAGATTTGTCATCACTACAAATTTTATTGATGAGGTAGAACTTGATGTGGTACCACTTGACATTTGTGGGATTGTTTTGGGAAGTCCATACTTATATAACATGAAAGTCATCTTTCATCACAATGAGAACAAGTATCACTTGTTTAAAGATGGGATTGAGTACATTGTTAAATTGAATAGCAAGAAGGTGAATTTATCTCTTGTGAATGTTGGAAAAATGAAGAGGTTTGTAAATGTTAGTAAGTATTTTACATTGTTGATGATTAAACATAAAGGTGTTAATGAATCTAAAGCTTTTCAAGGATATGAATCAAGTTTGAAATCTGATTTCATTGAGATTACTAGTCCATGTGATCAGATGTTTCGGGAATCTAACATGTTGCCTCCTAAAAGAGGAAAACAATGTGAAGTTAATTTGTAGTAAGATGCATCATTGTTGAACATTGGTATGAACAAAAAACCAGCATTAAATAATGAAAGGGTGAAAAAGTAGATGCAAAATCTATTTGACAAAGAGGACATTAGTTCTAAAATATCTTCTTATGGGTTTCATAATGTTTTGGCTTTGAGGAAGAATGGTGCATGGCGATGAAAAACGCATTGGGTGAAGAGTCAAGCCAAAAGCAAGGCTAGACGTGCTAAGCATCGTTATGAATACATTGTTCAGGTTGAAGTGAACTTGAAACTTAATAAGTCTTCTTTGATTGAAGGTCGATGAGAGAATGTTCAGATTTCCTTAAAATAAGTTTTCTCATCTAAACATCATGAAGAATTGTAGCAATGTCTTATCTTTGATAGAAAGACAAAAACTTCAAAAGTGAAGTACCTTAATGAGAAGCTCAAAGTGACAAAAACAAACAAAGGTAAATGGATTGAGATTGGAAGGGTGAGGGAACTATATCCTCATCTATTTGTATACTGAAAATGAGCTTTTGGAGGTCCAAAAGCTTCCAATGGGAAGGAGTGATCCAAGTGATTAGTTTAGTGCTCAAAATTAAAAGTGTTTTAAAGTGTTCGAAACTTGTGCGATTGGATAGATCTCAACTATATGAATCCAACGCAACTCATTTCACTCAAACCGAAATCGTATGCTCCTGATATCATGTTCTGATCGAATTATTAAATAGGGAAAAAATTGCAGAATTGACAGGTTAACTATACATTTTGGGCCAGCGGCAGGTTTCCACTTGGCAACTCGTGATTGGTCCAATAATTCAAATTTTTATTGGCTCAATTTTTTTTAATGTTATGATTCCAATTTATTATTAATTGTGTTGACTGTGTATTTGAAGGTTTCAATGATGGAGGGCCACGTGGGCCAATGGCTGGCTGCCGCATGGCCTCTAGACAGTGCATTAAAATTTTGTTTTGGGGTTGGATTGGGCACTAATGGGAATCGAACCCACGACCAAGCACTAAGCAGTAACAAGCCATAACAACATGCCATCACATTTGTTTCTTGATAAACTATGCTTTCGGTTTATATTTAAGTTTGTCGTTATTCCACATTAGAAGTTGGGGTCCCCATGCCTCGGAACCAAGGGGCGGGACCAAGGGCCAAGGCTTAGCCCAAGCCCCGAGGTCACCACCCACCACATCATAATACCACACCGGACCATAAAAGCAGAACCGTGGTGGAGTTGGAGTAGGGGGCGAAAGTTTAGCGTGAACCCATGGTCATATGTAGCCCCAAGTGACTGCTGGCAGAGAGAAAAGGGGGCTAGCCCTAGGCCACATGTAGCTAATACGACCACCAGCACGACAGTGGATGGGGGCCAACCCCTAAGAACTTGTAGCGAGGACCAGTCCCCGGAAATATGGCCCATAATATGACCAAAAGCACAAAGATAAAGCCCTCAACGCGCGTTTGTAGGTTTTAACCCTGTACAGAAATTACCTGCATACGAATTCTTAAACAAAGAAAATAAACAATGCGAGATCATAACCCATAAAACACATATGCACAGAGATTTTTCCCTAGATCCCAAAACCGGGACTACCATCTTGATTTTTCATTATATTCCTTTCAATGTTACAATACATATTTATACATGCCGAAGCATCCAATACCATGGACCGAAAACCATCGCGTCCAATACCATGGACCGAAAAACCTTCGCGTCCAAAAAAACATGTGCGAAAATCATGCACAAAACCATAGGTGGGTCCGCCCAACCTAACTTATGGTCCAAAACCAAAATTTTCCGGGGTGCTGCCCCGGACCCCATAAAGTGGGGTTACGGGTGTCCTTCAAACCCCCTATTAACTACGTGGAAAGAATATAACACAACCCAACAATCTCCCACTTGTTGTTTTCTTTCCACAGGGGGCCACAGGAGAGCTTAGTCATTTTTTCAGCCCTGAGATTCCCATTGCTTCTCTACACCAAGAGAACTTCTCAGAGCTCACAGATTTTGTCAATGCATCTGCAGTATTCTTCAAAGTGTCCACCTTTACCAGCAACACCTTTCTGTCTTCTATCATATCCCTCACAAAGTGATACTGAACATCAATGTGCTTTGTCTTTGAATGATAAGCAGGGTTCTTTGCCAAGAAAATTGCACTTTGGCTGTCACAGTCTATTCTTATAGCTCCCTGTACTAACCCCATACTTGAACACAATCTTTGCAACCAAACTGCTTCCTTGCTTGCATGAGTGGCTGCCATGTATTCTGCCTCTGTAGTTGATAGTGCCACTATAGATTGTTTCTTACTCATCCAACTGACTGCACCTCCAAATAGGTTAAACACATACCCACTTGTAGATCTTCTCTGATCTAGATCTCCAGCCCAGTCTGCATCAACAAAGCCATGAATATCCAACACTCTGTCCAATCCTGGTCTTCCTTGGTAGCACAAACCATAATCACTAGTGCCACGCAAATACCTAAAAACCCGCTTCACTGCTGTCCAGTGCTCCTTCCCAGGTTTTGACATAAACCTGCTCAATACTCCCACTGCATGTGCAATGTCTGGTCTAGTACAGACCATTGCATACATCAGGCTACCCACTGCACTTGCATATGGAACACGAGACATGTCCTCTTCCTCTTCTTGTGTCTTGGGACACTGTTCAGCAGATAACCTCACACCTACAGGAATAGGAACCTTCACCGGTTTACTATCCTGCATATTAAACCTCTGCAGTATTGTCTCGACATAATTCCTCTGGTTTAACCAGAGCTTCCTCTTTGACCGATCTCTTTTAATTTCCATGCCCAAAATATAGTTTGCAGCACCAAGATCTTTCATGTCGAATTTGGAGGACAATTGGGTCTTCAAATCCTGGATAATTTCTTTGTCATTTCCAACCAGCAACATATCATCCACATACAAGACCAGATAAATAACACGGTCACCAATTAATTTAAAATACACACAATGATCTGCTTTGCTTCTGGTGAAGCCAAGTCCCCGTATAAATGTATCAAATTTCTGATAGCACATCCTTGGTGACTGTTTTAACCCATACAGAGACTTCTTTAACTTGCATACCAGTTCTTTCTTACCCTTCACCGCAAAGCCTTCAGGTTGCTTCATGTAGATTTCCTCTTCCAAATCCCCGTGAAGAAATGTTGTCTTCACATCCATCTTTTCTACCTCAAAATCAAAAGCAGCAGCAACAGATAAAAGTAATCTAATAGAAGTTACCTTGGCAACAGGAGAAAAAATATCACCAAAATCAATTCCCGGCACCTAGGAATAACCTTTTGCTACCAATCGAGCTTTGTATTTCTCCACCTTTCCTTCTACATTTGTCTTCTTCTTGAACACCCATTTGCTGCCAATGGGTTTCCTTCCAGCCGGCAACTCCACCAGATCCCAAGCCTCATTTTTGTGCAAAGATGCCATTTCATCGACCATGGCCTCTTTCCAGAGTTTTCCATCCTCTGAATCCACTGCTTCGTTCACAGTTCTGGGATCATCATCAGTAACAGACAAAGCAAAATTTGAACTGAAAGCAGATGGACTATACCTTTCTGGCTGCCTTCTTTCTCGAACTGATCTTCTCACAGCCGGATTTTGTGGCTCTTCATCTTTTGATTCCTCCTCTGCTGCAGAGTCTGATTCTTCCTCCTTTGGCTCAAACTCTATCTTCTCAGGTTCCTTTGGTTGGACTTCATGTTGAATAACATCTTTTACCTCTCTGAACAACACATCTCGGCTATACACAACCTTCCGTGTGACTGGGTTCCAAAGCTTATAACCCTTTAAACCATCCTTATACCCAATAAAGATGCACTTTTCAGATTTACTATCCAACTTGGTTCGTTTCTCCTTTGGAACATGTACATATGCATCACATCCAAATACCCTTAGATGTGAAAGAGAGGGTTTCTTACCAGTCCATACTTCTTGTGGAGTCTTATCCTCCAACGCTGATGAAGGTGATCTGTTGATCAGGTAACATGCAGTATCCACCGCCTCTGCCCAGAATTCCTGTCCTAACCCGGAACCACTGAGCATGCTTCTTGCCCTTTCCATCAACGTCTTGTTCATTCTTTCTGCGACTCCATTTTGCTGAGGTGTATATGGAGTAGTCTTCTGCCGTGCTATACCACACTTCTTACAAAATTCTTCAAATTCCTTGCTGCAAAATTCTCCACCTTTATCTGTCCTCAGCACCTTTATCTTCTTCTCTGTCTGATTTTCCACCAAAGCCTTAAATTCTTTAAACCTGTCAAAGACTTCAGATTTCTTCTTAAGGAAATATATCCATGTATTCCTTGAGAAGTCATCTATGAATGATACATAGTACACAGACTTACCCAGTGATGGAACCTTCACAGGTCCAAACACATCACTGTGCACAAGCTCTAATATCTGTTTCGTCCTCTTACCACCAGAGGGGAAACTCACCCGATTCTGCTTCCCATACACACAATTTTCACAGAAATCAAAATCCAGAGAGCTATCATTCATACCTTCTACCATACCTTTACCATGAAGTATTCGAAGGCCCTTCTCTCCAATATGTCCAAGCCTTTGATGCCACAACATGGTCTTCTCTCCAGAGACCACTAGATTTTCTACTCCATTTTCAGGAACCATAGAACTATTGCACCCATCAACAACAGTGCTACCCTGTAGCTTGTACAGAGTTCCAATCCGAACTCCCCGCATCAATATCAGTGCTCCTTGAACCATCTTGCAGGTATCTTTCTCGAACACCGTCTTTACACCTGCATCATCCAACTTGCTTACAGAAATCATATTTCTAGCCAATGCAGGAATATGTAGAACACCCGGAAGTGTTCTAACCCTTCCACCTTGCAACTTCAACTTTACTTTTCCCCGACCAATGATTCTAGCCTTCCTATCATCTCCTAAGAAGACATCACCACCATCGTATTTCTCATAATCGCAGAACCACTCTCTATGGGGAGTGAAGTGAAAGGATGCACCTGAGTCAATCAACCATGCCTCATGATCTACATGTGTACTTGAAGAAGCCAAGTACACATCCCCACCTTCATCTGAGGTGGTTTTCGCCTCTGCAGAAGGAGCATCATCAAATCCCTTTCCTTTATCAGGAGCTTTAGATTTACAATCCCTTCTGAGGTGCCCTTCCTTTCCGCATTTCCAGCACACCACCTTTGTAGGTTTTCCTGGAGATTTAGATCTCCCTCTAGATTTAGATCTCCCACTCGATGACTTACTTTTGTTTCTGTTCTGGGACCGTCCTCGTACAGACAAGGCATCACCATTCTGGTTGTCCATATTTTTCCGTCTCATCTCCTCCGTCAGCAAGGCTGAGACTATTTCATCAAACTGCAAAGCAGTTGCATTGCTACCTATTGCAATAACCAGACTATCCCACAAATCTGGTAGAGAACACAACAGACTGTTGCACTTATCTTCATCTGAAATTTTAATATCAACAGATAATAACTGACTTACCACAGTATTAAACGCATTCAGATGCTCTGTCACCGAGTCTCCATCTTTCATCCTCAGGTTATACAGCTTTTTCTGCAGGAACAGTTTATTCACCAGAGACTTAGATTGGTACAAAGTCCCTAACTTGACCCACAAAGCCTTTGCCGTAGCTTCCCCTGATACATTCAACAATACTGAATCTGAGACACACAATCGTATTGTGCTCTTTGCCTTCCGATCCAACTTCTTCCATTCTTCATCGGTCACTCCTGATGGTTTATTACCCGGATCTACCGCGATCCACTGATCTTTATCCACCAACAGATCCTCCATCTTGAGTTTCCACAACTCAAAATTCTGACCATTGAACTTCTCAATCTCTATCTTTCCACTGCTCGCCATCTTCTTTCACCACCAGAATCGATCTCGCAGATCTCCCACTGAACAGGGTCTACCACAGGCCTGAGCGAAACCCCTCAGCAACAAAGGCGTCCCCTTGAAGCCAAAACAGCTCTGATACCAAATGTAGGTTTTAACCCTGTACAGAAATTACCTGCATACGAATTCTTAAACAAAGAAAATAAACAATGCGAGATCATAACCCATAAAACACATATGCACAGAGATTTTTCCCTGGATCCCAAAACCGGGACTACCAGCTTGATTTTTCATTATATTCCTTTCAATGTTACAATACATATTTATACATGCCGAAGCATCCAATACCATGGACCGAAAACCATTGCGTCCAATACCATGGACCGAAAAACCTTCGCGTCCAAAAAACATGTGCGAAAATCATGCACAAAACCATAGGTGGGTCTGCCCAACCTAACTTATGGTCCAAAACCAAAATTTTCCGGGGCGCTGCCCCGGACCCCATAAAGTGGGGTTACGGGTGTCCTTCAAACCCCCTATTAACTACGTGGAAAGAATATAACACAACCCAACAGCGTTGGCACTAGGCCTGGGTCTTATGGACCTAATATGACCACGTATTTTTCTGTTGGGGACCTGGCCAATGGGGGCGGGTGGTTAGCCCCAACCCCTGGGCATGTGGCCCCCATATGACCTTAATTTTCAAAAACTGGGCATCAGTGGGAAGTTTAACTGTGCGACAATTTCGCCCGTCGGGTGAGATTGTAGGCCAAGTTTGTGTGATGGTTCCAGGTTTGGGGTGCTCAAGCCAAATTTGGGTCGAATTGTAGGATGATTAACTATGGAATTTGGAAAACACTTGTAACATGCATAACTTTCTCATTTTTTTCCTAATAAGGTGCAGAAAGAACCCAAATGTAAGTTTTTGACAGTTATAGATCTATTGGAGATATTTGTATTGCATTCTGAGCATTGCAAATCCATGAAAACACAAATTTGAGCACTTAATGAAAAAGGCCCTACATTGGAAGTTGCACTAGGAGATGGAGCCCAAGAGAGAGGTGAACTTCTTTATCATGTTTGTTGTTATGTGTTTCTGATATGGTATTTTGTCTCTATTTTGGTTGTTAATTGTGTTTAAAAGTCACTTTTTTATGTGTTTAGTAACTTGATCCATGTTAAATTGGCAACTAGGGCCAAACTCCATGTGGGTTAGCTTATTTCTTGCAGCTAATATTTTTATTGGATCCCTCTCGTCGAGAGGTGTAGGATTGATCCAAAGATCATCCGATTCCGATAAGTATTTATGGAGATATGAATTTATTTTGTTTATGTAATTATTATCAAGCCGACCAACACTTATGTAGGCTCTAGAAGCCCAACCGACGTGTCTATTCATTATCCACATTTTAGTATAAATTGGTGAGGATTTGAAGCCATTTTAGACAGGTATTCTTGAGGTGATCTCCTCTCCACGTCTGGGTTTTTGGAGAAGGAGAGAACCAAAAGAATATGCTGGCCTAAAAGGAGCCCCAGCTGCAAGATGATGCCCTATGCTAGTCATGAAGACATATCTATGCTGGTCATGGTGAAGCCGCAGATGGAAGGAGCCCTACCTCATCTAATACGCAAGGCATAAATACTACTTATACGCTATCACATACACAGTTCATGAAAGACTATTATATGTTGTTCATACGCTGTTCATGATGACCTCTTATACGCAGGTCTTGGAAGCATCCATGAAATCATTTATATACAGGTCATGAATGTATGAATAGTTGGGAGACCTTATGGAATTAATGGATGAGACCTTACGCATATATGTCATACGCTGTAATACGTTGTTCTAACCTAGCCGCAGTCATAAAAGGGTATTGACTGCACCATGTTTAGGTGCAGTCATGTTGAGACACTCTCGTCCTGTAATATATCAGACTCCGTCTATAATGAATCTGGTAGCATGGTACGCAGTGCATCAACGTAGGATCTGGCAGCGTGGTTTAAGGATCTATATGCAGTCGTGAAGGAATAAAATACGTTGACCTAGCCGCAGTCAATAACCATATCATGCAGGCCCTAAATCTGGCAGCGTAGTGGACATATACATACGCAGTCATTCTGGCAGTGCAATGAACATATATACGCACAGTTAATGAAGCCGCAATCTTTGGAATGAAGACGCAGTCCATACATATATACGCACAGTTAATGAAGCCGCAGTCCATACATATATACGCACAGTTAATGAAGCCGCAGTCCATACATATATACGCACAGTTAATGAAGCCGCAGTCTATATATATATACGCACAGTTAATGAAGCTGCAGTCCATATATATATATGCACAGGTATGAAGCCACAGAGGTATCGGGTCAAGGCATGACTAAACGCCACATTCTAGATATGGAACGCAGTCATATATGTCCCCCACAGTTTGGAACACGCAGTCATATCTGAAACCCACTGTTTGGAACGCAGTCATAGAACCTGCAGTTATATATGGAAACGCAGTCACGTATGTAAACGTAGTTAGCCGCAGTCAAGGTATGAAGCCACAGAGACTCATATACACAGTTAATGAAGACAGTTACATGCTCATGGAGTTTTGGTCTTCTTGCCTCCTCCCAGTCTTAATGTCTTGGCACACCATTGATGAAGCAAATCCAGGAGGTATTCTTGAAGCAGTATCCTCATAATAGCCAGTAGTGGTTAGGGTTTGATCTAGAAGGACTATGTTCTCTGCATAACCATTATAGCATAGAAGATCACTATATATATATCTTCAATAAGTATATAAGGAATGATCTTCGTCACATGTTCCTATGATCTTGATGGCTCTAATGTATCATGATGATCTCAGCGGAAGGAATGATGAAGTAAAGATGCAGCATGATGGGCAAGTTAAGTAAGGAACAGCATGATGTATGGGCAGTATGATGTAGATCATGGACAACATGATGTATGGGCAGCGTGATCTATGAGATCATGAGCAACATGATGGTGCTAACGGTAAGGTGCAACAAATGGATGAGATGCAACACGATGATAGGTATCAGTTGAAGTAGAATGTCTTCAACTGATCTCATCATTATAGGAGATGATCTATGCTCAGATCTAGATAAGTCAAAGTGTTGACTTCTGTTGTAAATGTACTCTCTCTCTCTTTCTCTGCTGAACTTTGAAGATAAAAGAAGATTTCATCAAAGGGTTTGCCCACACATTGTGGGGTTTGTCCCTGGCTTGCGCCATATCTTGTGTCCTCTTGTCTTGGCTTGTCTTCTGCATATTATATTTATGTTCTATCTGCAGTTTATCGTAATGCTGATGTGATTGCTAACTGTGAAAATTTAAATAAATTGCTCTAGCATAGAACATACCAAAAATTAACAATCCATTACCCAAAACACATATGAAATTTCACCTACAAGTTGTATATCACCTTCAAGTTCAACTATAGATCATATAGTATTTCCTCAAAAGAGGACTGAACAAGAAGTTCCTTAATGTCCAAGACCATCAAGACTGAATGCCAGATTTTCTTAGAGATGTAGCAGCTAAAGAATATATGATCAATAGATTCATATTGAATTCTACAAAGACAACATTGGTTTGGGCCTACAAAACCTCTTTTCTACAAATTTTTCCAGGTGTTTTAATGCACTAACTAGGAAAAGCATTTAAGCTTATTTGGAATGTTCCATTTCAAAATGTTTTGGTCCACCATATAATATGTTGATCCACAGCTAAGTGGGAAATATCTTTGTATTCCATATTTGCTTTAACCCTACCCATAGTATTGTCGAACTCCATACTAGTTGACCTTCTGAATTATTCAGCGAGACCCCATTTATATTTAATTCCTTAGTGAAGGAGTTGCACTCTTTAGCCATGGATTCAACCAGATCTAAATTTGAAGAAGTCAACCATTTACCATGAGAAGATACAATATCATTTAAGAAGATATAGCCTTTGGAGGTCAAAGTATGAATTAGATCTATTGAAAACTTATAGACACGGACACCCCCTATAAAAGGATCCTGGCCTAATAATACTTTTTTCCATATCCAACCTTCTAGGCCTACCAGTTATAGAGACGGAAAAAAGAGTCCATGAGTGCCTTCCAAACAATGGATCCATTGTTGTCACACTAATACAAAATGGCTAATTAGTTACTAAAAAAATGGAAAAAATTTGCATATAAACGACCATTTTCAGTCGGTGACTAATAGTAGCTAATTTATAGTATCTTATAATGCGACTAACTTTTAGTCATTTTCAGCTTAGTCATTAATTGGTTGTCTCAATTTTATCATCTAGTAGTATATTTAGTCATAAATCTGGTCACTAATTTAGTCATTGATTTAGTCATTAATTGTCACAATTAATGACCAAATACACAACAAAATATATTACTATATGATCATCCTAGAGAACCAATTAATGACCAAAGAAATATGACCAAAATATTGGTCGCGTTATAAGATACTATAAATTAGCTACTAATGGTCATATATGTGCAAATTTTAGTCATCATTTGAAATTAATTAATTACCAAAGAAATATGACCAAATTTTAGTCGTGTTATAAGATACTATACATTAGCTACTAATAGTCATGTATATGCAAAATTTAGTTGTTATTTGTAATCAGAAATTTATCATTTACAATAGCCATATATCGTTTTTTGGTAGTTTCATATTCATTATATAAACCATTGATTTAGCAGTTTATATTAATGTCATTTACTTTCATTAATAATCATTATAAATGACTAATTTAGTTGTATATTCATTTTATTTGTGTTCATCATTAATCAATATAAACTACTAATTTAGTAGTTTTAAATTTATTTTATGTGTTCATTATTAATCAACATAAATTAATTAGTACGATTTTGCGACTAAATTAAAAAAATGACATACAATGTTCATATAATATGAAAATGCAAAGTTGCATATGTTAATTACAATATTAATAATATCAATTAAAACTATAAATAATTTCAACCACATAAATTATATTATATGAAATTTCAAGTATTACAATATGAGTTTCCAACTTAATATTGGTTGGACTACAATTTACACATGAAATATTGTTTCATCACTTCAAAACATTATCATTATGTTGTCAAAGCATTGTAGGTGCATTCACCAACTCTAAAGAGTTGACCATAAGTCTATATGTGTGTGTCTCATATGGGATTCGCTTTAAGGGTATCACTATACTGGTTCTCTTCTCTCTCTTTCTGCATTTGTCGCTTCAGTGTTATTGTTCTCCTCTTTCTTCAATTCTTTCTTATTATCATCAATATTGAGTTCCTCTTCTAAAAATGAAAGAAGATACAATGCAAAGTCTAAGATAGAAATGCTGATGAACACTTGAATATAAACTAAAGTAGACTATAAAGGATTTATATGACATATACCTCAACATCGACAATGTCAATGCCATATTTCCCGAGAAAAGCAAGAAACTCGAACAAGTTTTCTTTAGTTGGGTGATAGTGGTCACTATGTGGCCAAATGACCTATATAAACAACACAAATAAAACGTCACCATAGAAAAGAACACCTTAGTAACTTAGTATTCAACCTTCAGGAAAATTTTAGGCACAATCATGCCAACTAAGTTACATGCTAAAAATCTTAGGTTGTAGATAACTCGTGAAAACAAATAACATGAGGTGTGATCCCTATTCCTTGTCATTTTATTCTCAATAGAATTTCATTATCTAACGCATCTTGTGCTCAAATAACAACATGAAAGTAAATGTTTCTAATAGTCATGAAAATCTTTTGATACAAAACAACTAAAAGGATTTTAATCAATATCGTGTAATACTAATTTCATCTTCAAGATTTGGATGTTTTTTAAATGGACATGATACTTGTTAGCTCTGCTGTTTTCTTCAACATTTGATGGATAAAAATAGGTTGGGCAGCGCTGGTTATGCTTACAATGAGCTTGCAGCAGTCCTTTTCCTCCTCCTCCTTCATTTTTCTACACTCTCATAACCTCCCTTATCCCTGTTTTACTCCAAATTTCTTTATAAACCCATATTCCCCAAGACCCCGGGTGCTGAGTCTAAACATCATATAACCCCGATAACCCGACCGAGTGCCTTTTGCAAGCCTTTTTTCACGTCATATCAATCATAAACATGTGCTTTTAATCCCCGCCATCGATCACATCCACCGCGAGATCCAACGGTATTCACTTCCCCCGACGCCGTAACTTAATCAAGCGTTAGCTTGCGGGGAAAGCGGTATTGACCCGGTCACATCCGCCACGTGTTGGGCGCTGATTGTGATTGCGCCCCCACGTACGAATACCGCCCGACCTGCATAGGCAGTGCGATAAATACCGCCCGCCGCGCAAAACCATTACCCCGCTCGTTATCTCTCGCGCAACTTCTGCCCCCAATCACCGTCGGATCTGCCCGTATAAGATTTGACGCCATCGTTTATTCCGTTCCCACATCTCCCGATTCCTCTTACTAAATAGATCTCCGCCATTCGGTTGTTTGATCTAACAACTGATGTTTTTTCTCCTCCCGCCCATGCATCCGCCATGCAGTCTTCGTGTCCATAATCATTCTGTACACCCGAAGGATGAAGGCAATCATCTACCAGCTCTGCGCAGTTAAGCTTCAACTACTGCATTCAACACATTGTCTACCCGAGAGAAGAAAAGGATAGCCTCGAGCAGTTAAAGCATTTATCAGTCATGGAGCTTCTTCTGTACAACACTCCACTTGTTCAAGAAGGACAACTGAACACCAGAGAATGTCAAATTCACTTAATGAAGTAGTAGATCATAGCAGAGGCCCATTTTAGACAGTTAATGTGGTTGGTGGTCAATTATGACCCCTCCACGCATAGAGCAGCAGAGCATTTTTGTAAACAAACTCTATAAATACCCAGAACGAAGATGTAATGAGGGTTAATGGTTGTTGTTTTGATGTAAGATTCAACTTCTGGAGACTGTAACTACTATGATACCTACAATGTCTGGTCTTCATTTTCAGCGAATACAAGCTTCTTTTGTTGTTAATTGCTCACTTTCCACTTCTATTCTATTCCAGGCTGTGCCTGTTATGCATTTGTTCATGTGCTCTTGATGTTTAGCATTAGAGGGGCTATCATCCCACCTTTGTGTTAGAATCTAGTACATATTATTGAATGTGTATGCAGGTTTCTATTATCTTGATGCCAGAGAGCTGTCATCCTTTCTGTGCATTAGGAAATGGATTTACAGACCTTTCTACTGGTTGCAGCCGGCCATCACATGGTCTTGTGCATTTGCTGGTGTGGTCAATTTTCTCCATGTTCACTCAATCCTCAAACTATGAGTAATTGGTGGTATAAAGCCTTGTAGTCTGGGAGTGTTCACCCATGTCTAGGGTTAAGCATAGTAGAAGTGGTTTTCTGGATTGAATATGCATCATTCCTTCTATTCATCCATCTCCAACATTTGTTGAGTTTGTAATGTTCCCGAGCATCTCTGATATACAACCTAGGAGATTTTCTTGGGGTGATAACATTAATTGGCGCCATTGCTGGGGAGAGGAGATTGGAGCTCAGCTTCCCTGGGAGAATGACACAATTGCAGATTTTGATGATAGACAAGGTTTGGCCACATTTCTGGTTGTAATCATCTATCTAGCGACTCCACTGGAGGAAGACCAACCTTTGACGACTCCACATTGCAGTTCTGGCTCAGTTTGTGAGACATACTCGAAGAAATGCTCAGAAGTCAACAGCTGTCCCAGCGCCCGACCCTGAGAATATTATCAAGTTGAAGAAAACATCACAGAAAGGGGCATCAGGATCAGGTAAGCCTAAGAAAACTCATGCATCTCTGAAAGATAAGGTTATAGCTGAAGATATACAGTTTGAAGATTTAGAGCCCAACACTGTTAGTAAGGAAATTCCTTCAGAGATTTATGCAGCCCCTTGTTCAGTTAGTTCCCCTTTGAATCTCAGTCCAAAGAAACCTTCCCATACAGTCCATAACATCCCTTTGTCTCTATCATCCATTTCATTGTTTCATACTGCTCAATTTGCTAGTGTCCTTCCACATACCCCAGTCATGGCAGGATAGCAAGCACCTATGAAGATAGAAAGAATTGTAGCTGCCAGGTATGGACCTCTGGTCTTGCCCGTCCCTTTAAACGCTATGGCTGCAGGAGAATATTAGAAATATATGCCTAAATTCACTGGTACAGAGGGAGTAACAACAGAAGAACATCTTGAGGCTTTCTATAGTTATGTTGATAACTTAGATATAAGTGAAAATGATGTGTGGATGAGAGTTTTTGTACAGAGCCTTGATGGAGAGGCCAGAAAGTGGTTCAGAGAATTGCCCCCTAAATCTATTGCTAATATTGAAGCCTTAGATAAAGCATTTTTGAAGCACTGGGGAGATAAAAAGGACTTGCTATATTATCATACTAAGTTTGGTAACCTGAAGAGGGAAAGTGGGGAATCATTGCCTGACTTTAATAGAAGATTCAATCGTATGTAGAGTAAGATACCAGCTGAGGTAAAGCCTACCCCCACCTCTGCCAAACTCACTTATGCTAATGCTTTTGACTTGAATTTCTACCTGTTATTGAGAGAAAGAAGATGTGCCACTCTAGCTGACATGTAGGATACAGCACTAGAGGTGGAATCCAATATTATGGCTATAGAAAAGCTAAAGAGTCATGCTAATAGAAGGAGGCAGAGAGGTGAGGCTTCTTCTTCCTCTGCATCATCTTTAGAGCCCAATTTAGACAAAATGACTAAGATGATAGAGTCATTGGCTGCTAAAATATCTAAGCTGAAGGTTGAACATAATTCAGGAAAGACAAGGCAGCATAACACATTTGCTCCAAGAAACCCAAATCCATTCAGAAGCGAAAATGAACAGCTGCAAATAATTCAGAGGGGAAAAGAACCAAATTAAGAACAAAAGGTTAAAGCTCCTTTCAGAATGTAGTCATGGAGGAGGAACAATTTCAAGATGAGGATGAAATTCATTGCATGGAAGATAAAGGCAGTGCTGCATTTTTTACATTGGTTGCATACGAAGAATCATTGCTGCAGGAACAAGGCAGTCAGGAGTGGGACAGAGAAGCAGTTTTGCAGACTGGTGAATAGAAAATATATAATGTGAGGTCAAATGAAAAAAATGTCAAAGAGAATCCTGCCCAAAGAGTTGTTGTCCAAACAGTCACAGAATATCAAACAGAGAAGACCAGCAGTTGATCCAATCATCCTCAAAGCTCCAGTTCAAGAGGTAAGAGGTTCTGATAAGTTACCTTCCTCTTTCAACTTAGAGTCAAAAGTCTAGAAGTTAAAAATATATGTGCCTCTGGTAGAGTTGGTAAAGAGTGAAGTGTTTAGAAAGCCTATCCTTGAAGCCCTTGAGCTGGAAATCACACAAACCTCCACTGACTTTGTCAATCTATAAGATGATAAGCCTGCCGTTGTGCTTAGCCCCATGATTGAACCTACTGATAATAATTCTCTATCATTTTATGTCTCTTTGACCATTCATGATAAAATCCTCCACAATTGCCTGCTAGATACAGACCCCAGCCACAATTTGATGCCTAAAGCTGTCATGGAAGAGTTAGGCCTTGATATCACTAGACCATATCATGATTTATTCTCATTTGATTCAAGGAAAGTGAAATGCCTAGGATTAATCAAAGACCTGGCCATTACCCTAACTCAGCTGCCCATGAAGAGTATAATGATGGATATTGTGGTAGTAGATGTCCCTCCCAAGTTTGGCATGCTATTGTCTAGAGGGTGGATTAAGAGACTAGGTGGAACATTACAGAATGATCTATCTTATGCTACTGTCCCAATTTTTGGAGGAGAAAGCAAACGATTATATAGAGAAGCACAGTTGGCATACATCATCAATGATGAGAAGAATCCTACTAATCATCCCATATATGCTGTGGACACTGATTTTGGAGCATGTATTCTCCAAATAGAAGAATCTCAGAAGGCCACAATACAAATCAGGAAATCAACAGTTCAAGCCGAGGAAGAGCAAGGAAGTCGAGTTTGGGAGATGTTCTTTAATGGAGCATGTTCCAGGGAGACTGCAGGAGCAGGGGTGGTGCTGGTACCTCCAGAGCAAGAAAGCACACATCTGTCTTTCAAGTTGGCTTTTCAAGTCACAAACAATATAGCAGAGTATGAGGCTCTATTGTTGGGCCTTAACGCAGCAAAAGACAGAGGAATCAGGAATATAAAGGTGTTTGGAGATGTTGATTTGATCATTCAGCAAGTAAATAAAACATTTTAGGCAAAGCACCCAAGGCTGAAAGCATACAGAGATGAGGTATGGAGAATCAAAGATTCCTTTGATTATTTTTGTATTTCATATATTCCTAGAGCCCAAAATTAGCTTGTTGATTCCCTTGCTGTGTCTGCTAGCATGTTTATTCCTCCCATGCCTCCCAGACTAGTATATGAAGTCCAAATGAAGTATAGACCATCCTTGCCTAACAATGTCCAGCATTGGAAAGTTTTTGATGATGATAATAAGATAAATAGGTTTCTGCAATTCATTGATGAGTTTTCCGAAATGAAAATTGACCAAGAGAATGAAGCCTAGCAAGAAAAACCTCAGTCCCAGCTTAGAAATAAAATTGGCAAAGAAAGCATTGTCCAGCTTCCCAGCAATCATATACCTAAGGGTTTAATTCCTTTAGAAAGATTGTTTGACTAGAATGGTGTGCCTTACAAGGCTGCCCAAAAAGAAGATCAATCTGTAGTCTGTAAGCATGATATAGGGAGTCCAGGTCAGACTAGATATATAAATCTGTCCACTCATCTGTCTGATGATCAATGTTCTGAATACTACAATTTAATGAAGCAATTTGCTGATGTGTTTGCCTGGGAGTATAGTGACTTGAAAACTTATGATAAAAATATTATTCAGCATAAAATCCCTCTGGAGAAAGACACCATACCTTTTAAATAGAATATGAGACCAATAAATCCTATGCTTCTTCCTCTGATTGAAAAAGAAATTAAAAAATTGTTGGCTGCCAAGATCATAGTCCCTCTCAGATATTCAAAATGGGTAGCCAACTTGGTGGTGGTGAGGAAGAAAAGTGGTGAAATCAGACTCTGTGTTGATTTCAGAAACTTAAATAAATGCTCTAAGAAAGACAACTATCCTCTACCCAAGATGGAGCATTTGCTACAGAAGGTCTCAGGAGCCAAAGTGATGTCTTTCCTGGATGGATTTTCAGGCTTTAATCAAATCACTGTACATCCAGATGACCAAGAGAAGACTACATTCACCACTCCTTGGGGCACTTTTATGTATGCTAAGATGCCATTTAGGTTGACGAATGCTGGAGCTGCCTTTCAGAGAGCTATGGACATAGCATTTGTGGGAGAGAATGATAAATTTGTCCTTATCTACCTTGATGACATAACAGTATACTCCAGCAGCCATCAAGACCATTTGCAACATTTGAAGAAGGTATTCCTAAAGTGCAAGAGGTTTGGGATTTAAGTCAATCCTAAAAAATCACAATTTTCTTTAGAAGAAGGAAAGCTGTTAGGACATGTTGTTTCTGTTGCAGGTGTCCGAATTGACCCAGAAAGAGTAAGAGCAATACAGACTTTGTCTGTCCCTAGATCAAAGAAAGATATCTAGTCCTTTCTGGGCAAGATTAATTTTGTGAGGAGGTTTATACCAAATTTTGCAGAACTGGTGAAGCATGTTACCTCCATGTTGAAGAAAGGGTCAGAGGTTAGATGGACTGATGCAGCAAGAAAATCATTTGAGTCTATTGAAAAAGCTATTATGGAGGCTCCCACTCTAAGCAGTCCAGATTACAGCAAGGAGTTCCATATATTTTCTTTTGCCTCTAATGACACCCTTGCAACAGTTTTATTGCAAGAAGATGAAGAAGTTTCAGAGCATCTGGTGGCATTTTTCAGCAAAAACTTGAGGGATGCTGAACTGAGGTATGAAATTATTGAAAAACAAGTATATGCTCTTATCAAATCCTTGAAATCTTTCAGAGTTTACATTCTGCATTCCAAGATAATTGCATATGTACCCTCTACTGCAATAAAAGATGTCTTGACACAACCTGATGCTGATGGAAGAAGGGCTAAATGGATTGCAAATCTGATTGAGTTTAATATAGAGCTGAAGCCCACCAAATTTGTCATAGGTCAAGGTCTTGCCAGATTGTTAGCTGAGGAAAATTGCAGATCATTGGATATTGATTTCCTGTGCACAATTATAGAAAATGGTCAGGCATATAAAGAAGAAAAAGTAGTTGAACTTGAGAGAAAGCAGTCGGTGGCCAAAAATCTAGCTTCTTGTGATTGGTATTCTGCAATAGTTAAATTCCTGCAGAAGCTAGAAATCTCTCCAGGATTAAGCACAAGTCAAGCCAGAACTATTAAATTCAGGGCAGCAAAATATTGTATCCATGAAAATTTGCTCTACTGGAGGGATCCATCTGGAATGCTTTTGAGGTGTTTGGGCAAAGAACAATCAATGGAGGTTATGCAGCAGTTTCATTCTAGCATGTGTGGAGGACATCACTATTGGAAAACCACTGCCCATAAGATCCTCAGAGCTAGGTACTATTGGCCCACTTTATTTTTTGATGTATTTTCATTTGTTAAATCTTGTGACAGGTGCCAAAGATTTGAAGGAAAGCAGCAATTGAAGTCCCTGCCCTTGAAACCAATACATGCTAAAGGACATTTTTAGCAGTGGGGCTTGGATTTCATTGGAGAAATCAATCCACATTTCAGTGGCCAGCACAGGTGGATATTAGTAGCGACTGATTATTTCACCAAGTGGATTGAAGCAATCCCGACCTGGAAGACTGATCATAATGTGGTCATCAAGTTTTTAATAGAAAATATTTTTACCAAGTTTGGTTGCCCACATAAATTAGTCACAGACAATGAAACAGCCTTCAGGGCAAAATAATTGGTGGATTTGTGTGATTCAATGGGTATTAAATTGGTCCATTCCCCCTCATACTATCCTCAAGGCAATGGTCTAGCAGAATCCTTTAATAAAAGCCTAATAAGGATAATTAAGAAACTGTTAGATGACAACAAAAATAATTGGGATTCTAAGCTCAAGTATGCACTATGGGCTGACAGAGTGACCATTAAGAAATCCACAGGGAATTCTCCATTCAGGCTAGTATTTGGCACTGAGGCTATGTTTCCAATTCAGTTAACTCTCCCTGTGGCAAAATTACTTCAAGAAGAGCAGAATGAGGAAGAAGACATGGCAAAGAGGATCACTGATTTAGCAGAGGTACATCAGATTAGAGAACAACTGGTTGAAAAGGCTGCAACACATCAGAAAAATATCAAGGATGCTTTTGACAGGAAGACAAAGACAGATAATTTTCAGGGTGGAGACTTGGTAATGAAATGGGATGCACTTAAAGAAAAGAAAGGCAATCATGGAAATTTTGATGCTTTCTGGACAGGGCCTTTTATAATTTCTCAGATTCAAGGGAACAACACCTTCATACTAAAAAGTATGGGAGGAGAAGCAGTTTTTGATGGCCTAGTTGATGGGCGTTTTCTCAAAATTTATGTGATTTAAGGTATTTTGGCCTTAAATTTGTAAATATTTTGTTTTATCAGTTTAGTGTAAGTAAGGTAGACTCCATGCCCAATGGAACACTAGGAATTTTGTTAATTTGTTTTTCATCATCAAGGCATTGATCTACAGGTTATTGAGACCTCACAGGGAGGATCTCATCCCCAGAAGGAGCCAGTGTTAGCTCTACTATTTTCTTCAACATTTGATCGATAAAAACAGGTTGGGTAGTGCTAGTTATGCTTACAAAGAGCCCACAGCAGTCCTTTTCCTCCTCCTCCTTCATTTTTCTACACTCTCATAACCCCCCTTATCCCTGTTTTACTCCAAATTTCTTTATAAACCCATATTCCCCAAGACCCCGGGCGCTGATTCTAAACATCATATAACCTCGATAACCCAACCGAGCACCTTTTGCAAGATTTTTTTCACGTCATATCAGTCATAAACATGTGGTTTTAATCCCTACCGTCGATCGCATCCACCGTGAGATCCAACGGTATTCGCTTCCCCCAACGCCGTAACTTAACCGAGTGTTAGCTTGTAGGGAAAGCAGTATTGACACGGTCACATCCGCCACATGTCGGGCAATGATAGTGATCGCGTCCCCGCGTACGAATACCGCCCGACCCCTGTAGGTGGTGCGATAAATACTGCCCACCACGCAAAACCATTCCCCCGCTCATTATCTCCTGCGCAACTTCCGCCCCCGATCACCATCAAATCTGCTCGTATAAGATCCGATGGCCCTCGTTTATTTTGATCCCACATCTCCTGATTCCTCTTACTAAATAGATTTCCGTTGTTCGTTTGTTTCATCTAACGGCTGATGTTTTTTCTCCTCCCACCCATGCATCCGCCATGCAGTCTTCGCGTCGATAATCATTCTATACACCCGAAGGATGAAGGCGATCATCTACCAGCTCTGCGCAGTTAAGATTCAACCACTGCATTCAACACATTGTCTACCCAAGAGAAGAAAAGGATAGCCTCGAGCAGTTAAAGCATTTATCAGTCATGGAGCTTCTTCTGTACAACACTCCACCTGTTCAGGAAGGACAACTGAACACTAGAGAATTTCAAATTCACTTAATGAAGCAGCAGATCATAGCAGAGGCTCATTTTAGACAGTTAATGTGGTTGGTGGTCAATTATGACCCCTCCACGCATAGAGCAATAGAGCATTTTTGTAAACAAACTCTATATATACCCAAAACGAAGATGTAATGAGGGTTGATGGTTGTTGTTTTGATGTAAGGTTCAACTTCTGGAGACTGTAACTACTGTGATACCTGCAGCATCTGGTCTTCATTTTCAGCTAATACAAGCTTCTTTTGTTGTTAATTGCTCATTTTCCACTTCTATTATGTTCCAGGGTGTGCCTGTTATGCATTTGTTCATGTGCTCTTGATGTTTAGCATTAGAGGGGCTGTCATCCCACCTCTGTGTTAGATTCTAGTATGTATTATTGAATGTGTATGCGGGTTTCTGTTATCTTGATGCCAGAGAGCTGTCATCCTGTCTGTGCATTAGGAAATAGATTTACAGACCTTTCTACTAGTTGCAGCTGGCCATCACATGGTCTTGTGCATCTGCTGGTGTGGTCAGTTTTCTCCATGTTCACTCAATCCTCAAACTGTGAGTAATTGGTGGTTTAAAGCCTTGTAGTCTGGGGGTGTTCACCCATGTCTAGGGTTAAGCATAGTAGAATTGGTTGTCTGGCTTGAATATGCATCATTCCTTCCATTCATCCATCTCCAACATTTGTTGAGTTTGTAATGTTCTCGAGCATCTCTGATATACAACCTAGGAGAGTTTCTTGGGGTGATAACAATACCAAGCATTTCCAATTTCATAGTTAAAAGACAAAACAAAATAAAAGGAAATAATCAAAATACAATCAATAATAAAGAGAGTATATCATGAAATGGACATTGCAATTATAAAAAATCTATTTACCTTTCCACTAGTGTCTGGAATTCCTATAACATCTGCTTTTCTAAAATAACCACAAGGTGAAAAAATCACAACCTTAAAAACCATAGGAATCCCTACTAGAAACATTTCCAAAGTTGATGGATCATGTTCCTGAAGGATATCCAACAAAAAATGAATCATATCCAAGACATGTTATGCATTGTCTCCCCATCCTTTTCCAATCCCATTTCATGTAACCTACCCACACCAGAGTAAAGTCACAATCAAACATAGGCATTGACATTTGTTTTTATATTTTATATCTATAAAATTTGAATCTGATTTGTTTCAAGAACATATTAATTCATATTTAAAGTTGTCTTGTCATGAGAAGGTATCAATCAAGTAGAACATCAAAAAAATCGACCTCAATGAGGTTCTCAAACAATTCCTACAATATCAATATTTTTCTTGCTATGATATCTTGGGTAGAAAAAAGAACATATCTACAAAAGAAAAAGCCATATATTACTTTTGTTCAAACTCATATATGGCGTACTTTTAGGAAACTTTTTAAGATGTTCCTCTTCCTTTACCAAAGCAGACCATAGCTTGGTTGAACTCCGTATACTTTCATTCAACATCAATTCCTGCGAGATAAATTTCACACATTATTCTTTCCCATTTCTCAACATGCTACAAATGATAAATTGAAAGTCACATAAAACCAAGCACACACCCTTTTCTAACCAAAACAAATAAAAAACAGTGTCTTTAATAAAACTTCACACCTCAGAAATTAATCTGCCACGTGCTTAGGCTAAAGTTGAGATTATCTGAATAATCGTTAGCCCATAATTAACGAGATATTTGTATGTTTACTATGATGTAAATTTAGTGTTGAAAGTAATGTATAAATCCAGGTAATTATCAGTGAAGTTCATGTATAAATCAGAAAAATAACATTACAAGGTAGTGGTAAATCTCAAGACACAAGCATCTATTCATAGTGGTGAATGAGGGTGGACCCTCTCAAACTTATGTGATTGGGTGGAATTATCCATAAATAAATTATTGATTGTATTAAACATTTTCATTTAACCCATTTACTCTAAAGATTCAATCAGAGAACACACAAGCAGGGTCTTAGGACGTCTCTGAGCTTGACAATAAAGAAAGAGACATTCACTCTATGACGATTTCATTATAGAGACAAAAATGATCTATGGATAATGGGTCACTTATTTCCTAATTATACTATGTGAGCAGATGTTTATATGCAAAATTTCAAAGTAAAATCTAAACAATTACTCTACTTGTATTGGTTAATAGTGATGGTGTGTGCAAGCTGAATCTAGTGCACATACAAAGTGTTTGAATTGCAAGTATGTGGATATGTGGTTCATGATTCTTTAATGCAATTCCCCTAATTTCACTATGTTTTTTTTTTCCTTGAAAAAAATTAAATGATGTGTGGATGATGGACCACTTACTTCTAACCTAGTTATATTGTGTGAGCTTATGCTTGTGTGACAAATTTTAATATAAATTATAAGCCTCAATACTCTACTTGTAATGGCTAGTAAAGCAAATTGGTTAGTAGTGATGGTGTGTGCAAGGTGAATCTAGTGCACATACAAAGTGTTTGAATTGCACGTATGTGTATGTATATAGTTATAATATGTCATTAAATATATTTCTACAAACAGTTAATAAAATACAATATTGTCATTTAAAAAAAAAAATTGACAGATCATAGGACTATTGTAACATCCTTGGTAAAAAATCCATGTAAATAAAGTTAATAAAGAAAAAATAATTCCAAGGTCATGGGACATGTATTCCATGCTGAGTGTTGGGCAAAACATCCTAGTGTGGGTGTTCATTTGATTTATTATGGCTAAGGAAATTGACAAAGGCAATGGAAAAAGCTTTAGAAATGCACGAGGCATTAATTAACACTTTACTTATGAAAATAATGAAAATTATGAGAAAAGTAAGGTGAAAGGTCACAGGTTGCGTGTGAGGAGGAAAATGAAGGAAAATAATGGAAAATGAATAAAATAGAGGCCTCATTAATAAAAGGGCTTCTGAGGATCAGTTGGTACCCTTTGTCAATTCATTCTTGGAGCTCTCTCTCTATTCTCTCTCTCTCACTTTAGGACACTTAAGGAATTCTTGGAGAACTCTAGCATTGGATCAAGGAAAGAAAAGGAAGGATCAAGAAGGTAAAGGCAAGCTAAGATCAAGCAAGGAAGATAAACATCAATCAGCTACAACGAGATTGTTTGCAGATATCGATTTGCATGTGTGATTTCCTTGCTAGATTTGGCATGCATGTGTGTATTTTGGTTCTCTTACTGTCATTGGCATAGATTTTTCCAGGTGTGGAAGTGTTCGTCAACCTTTCCTTGCCATTTCCAGATATCCATGGTGTGATGGGTTCTCTTGTATTTGGTTGAGTTGGATTGTCAGATGGTTTCGAAACTGAGTGATGTGGTCCTTGAAAGAATGAACACAAGGCTTAGAAATCCCCATACTGGAGACGGTGGATTGCGGTAAAGCAAAACTTTGTGTGCCACGGTGGGCCTAGGAATCCTCAACTGGTGAATGGCAGGATATACAGTAAAACCTAGAGGTGTGTGCCCTCGATCAGGCCTAGGAATCCTCGACTAGTGAATGGCGGGATATATAGTAAATCTTGGAGGGTGGAGTCTTAATTAGGCCTAGGAATACTTGATTGTTGTATGATGGGATATATGGTAAAGCCTAGAGACTAGGAGACAAGAAAATTCCTCACAGTGTAGGTGGATAAATCCAGTGGCATCCATACTTGTTTAGGGCTTAGTGATCTAGTGGGGATTGTAGTAAATCCTAAGGAAATTTGGTTTGGTTTGGTTTTGAGTCCCACATTCATGTTTGGCATATGACATGAGGGTGATTGGATGAAAGAAATATTTAGTTTAGCCAATCTATCGTCGGGTGGTTTGTGGAAGTCCCATACCTGGCTGGATTTTGTATTCATTAATAATAACTCATTTTCCTTAGTATTTCATATGTAAATATATTGGTCCATGATGATTCTTATGAATTTTATATCCTTGTTATTTATGTTGGTTATATGATGGTTATGAGTATGTTTTATGACAAACTTGATGTATGGCTCTCATCATGTTTTCATTAGTAATTGAAAGTACAATGAATACATGACCTAATAGATGATGATGCAGTTATTTTCATATGGAAAAAAGCTTCTTTACGAATCTCAGATAAGTATGAGACCCCCATGCTCATATATGTTGTTAT
Organism: Pinus tabuliformis; assembly: GCA_031772625.1. Classification (NCBI taxonomy): domain Eukaryota; kingdom Viridiplantae; phylum Streptophyta; class Pinopsida; order Pinales; family Pinaceae; genus Pinus; species Pinus tabuliformis. The sequence continues at coordinate 288,660,566 of CM062808.1, read as the reverse complement.
GACCTGTAGATTGCATATTTTTGACATGTTTGACAAAATGCTTGTCATGGCTAGTAGGGGTTTGGCCAAGTCCTTACTCAAGTGTTTGCGTTAGTACCTGTGTTTCAATGCCATTTATCATTCTTGAAAGTTTCATGAAGTTTTGGGCAGTGGCCTAAGTCCTAGCCCTGAAAAAGCGGTACAAAATTTGGGTTCATTGGCTCAAATTGTTTGGAAAATTCCACAATCGTTGGCATGCCTTGCTGTGGGAGTGACTAGAAGGATTGGTTGCATGTTTTCCTTTTCATGGGAGCAACTGAGGCTTTAGGACAGTAAAATTATAAGTTGTCTTAGGGGTTAAGCACCGGGAAGGGTTAGTTACCTCCTGAAGGGTTTGTAGCTCTTGGGGAAATTTAGTTTGATTGCGTTTTGTTGGTTCCACTTCCTTCACTATACTTGGTGAGTTGAATCAAATCATAGTAGCCTCTCATCATTGTTTTGGAGAATTTTGTATCTACGAATAAATACTAATTCCCTAGATAGTAGCTATATCTAGAACAACAATTTAAAGCACTTTAACCTTTTCCTATAAACAATAGATAAGACAAAGAGAATGAGAGGACCTACTTGTACTTTCACTTTCCTCTTGTCTCCTTTGTATCGATCCTGTCACTTCTTCCCGTACTTAACATGCTTGAGAAGTACATGTAAACATCAACAGAAGACAAAGAACCAATCAAAGCAACAGATATATTTATTACAAGTAAATGGAATCAAATACATTCACACATATAAGCATCACATATCAAGAGAAGCATATGGAAAAAGTTGCAAATACTTTATTGAATAGAAGGAAGAATTACAACCATGAAGCTTGATTCGAAGTCACTCCTCTAGCTTTGGTTCCATCAACATCACGTCATAAGCATGGCAATCCCAGCAACATAATGACACTTACAATAGTCTCAAATTTCAAACTAACATTATCTCCTTACAATCGTCAAAGTCCAACCCCTGATCACTTCGATGAATGCTCAATTTATAGGAAGATGGAGGAGGTTATGTCATAAATGGGGGTATTGAATGGCCTTCCATACTTAGAATTAGTTGCATGGAGGAAGGGATGAGAGGATTGGATGCATCTCAACTCATTCCTCATCCATTTTCGAGCTCATAGGAGTTGATAAGTGAGGGGAACTTCTAGAATACTTCAAGAGATAAGAATATTCCCCAAACCCTATGTGAATTTTGCTCAATCTCACCCAGCGTAGGTCAAAGATGGCCTAAGTGCGTGAAGTAGATCCAACATCTACGAGAAAAATCATCAATAAAAATAACATAGTACCTTTGTTTAGCGGTGGAGGCTATCGAGAATGGTCCACACACATCTATATTAACTCACTTCAGGATTGCTCCAGTTCAACTGTCTCGATCCTGAAAGGAAAATTTTGCATACTTACCCAAGGTACAACCTTTGCATGTATCCACTTGCTCCAGTTTTCCCTTGGGAAGTTCGGTAGAAATCTGTTGCATGATCTTCAAGGCCCCATGGTGCAAGTGGCCCAATATTCTATGCCATAGCTCACCAATATCTTGGCTCTGCACCAACTGTGCTTTGGAACTCAATGCAACACAATCATCTACCTCCATCTTGTAGAGATTCTTTACTCGAATCCCAATCCTCTTGGTCTGTCCAGTGCCGATATGCCTCGGGAATGCCATTCCTTTACTAAAGACTACATCATAGCCTTTGTCTTCCAACATAGCGATGAACACCAGGTTCTTCTTCAGTCTAGGCACATAATTTACATCAGTCAGGGTGAGAGGAGCTCCATGCTCCATCTAAAACACAATCGTACCTTCATCTGAAACACGGTACTTTCCATCATCGCCCATCTCTATGTGCATTTGGAGGACCTTCTCCTCCAAGGTACTGAATAGACTCTTGTCGTCGGTGATGTGGAATGAAGCTCCACTGTCCAGATACCAAACACAACCCACCATTGATGACACCATGCATGCGATGAGGGTGAAATCCAATATGAACTGTGAGGCTAGTGCCTCACCATTTGATCCATTCGAGGATCCTTTCTTGGATTTCTTCTATGGACAGTTTGTTGTATAATGGCCCACCTCATGACAACGAAAGCATCGCACTTTCGATTTGTTAATCTTCTTCCCACCATGGGAAGAACTCGATTTGGAATGGGAAGCCTTCCCCTTCTCTTTCCTCACCTTACTCGCTAAGGCTAGATTTTCTTCATTATCTTTCTTTGATGAAGATCCATCTCTGGTGCTTCTCCTTATCTCCTCCCCCATCAAATCCGACCAAATTCGTTCCCAATCTGGAAGTTTCTCTCTTCCATTTATTGAGTCTTGGTAGTTATTCCAGCTCTTAGGAAGATCGAGGAGAGAAAGACTCACCATGTCATCATCGACTATCGTGATTTCTACACTTCCAAGCTCATCCCTGCAAGTGGTGAGATTGTTCAGATATGTAGAGATCATGTTGCCCTTTTCACACTTCATTTTTCGAAGCCTCTCTTTCAGCGCCAGCTTCCTCTGATCGTTGTTGTTCTAATATAGATCCTTCAATGTTTTCCACATTGAAAATGGTGTCTCCTTCCCATGGAGACTCAAGACAATGTGGTCTCGAACTCCCTCCAGAAGAATCCTCCTTGCTTTAGCCACACATTTCTTCCATTCTGCCAATTCTTGGGCATTAGCTGCTGTTGGCTTGGGGACTTCTTGATCAATGAAGTCCTTCAAATCGTTGTCCTCTAATACCACTTCCATACGATCCTTCCACACTATATAATTTGAGTTGCCATCCAAGGCATACTCGAGTCTCAAACCATTGAACGCCATTGGTGAAATTTGAGATGTAATAAGAACTCGATTTCTATAATCAAGAACTTCAACCTTCGAACTTCTCCTTTCTTTGTATATTGTTCTCTTCTTCAATCACCTTTGCTCTAATACCATGTAGAAATTCCCACTGTAGATCACCTGATAATGCAATATACTAAAGCAAAATACTTGATCTACTTCTACAAACAAACTTGCGGAAACTTAATCGATTTTGAGCAAGATCAAATAGAACACATATAATAGAGAATGAGAAATCAATCACACATGAAAACAGAAGAATACTTTGGGGAAAGCCTCAGCTAAAAACCCCGATCTTCGTATTATCATACAAGTGGAAATATCTCTGGATTACACAAAGCTTTAGCTCACAAGCTATCCAACTATAAGTACAATCCCTCAATGCTGCTCATAGACAAAATAGGCAACACATATGCCTTCCTTCAGTCCTCCAAGCCTCCTATTTCCTTGTGTATTTTCTCCTAGGTCCTCTGGCTGCCACTAGTGTGAATTCACCTCACACAACTCACCAAACTCAGAAATAACTATGCAATCCCCAAGGAATGAATTCCTTCTACATGCAAGAGATATCCTCAATGGAATATTCCTGCAACTGATAGTACATTGTCCCATCCTCTGATCTCAACTGGGTCTTTGAATGAATTGACATGCATGAGTTATTTATGAGAGAATATTCAGTTATCTGAACTACACTAGTTACATGCATGCACGCATTAACTAACTAAACTCACAATTAGTTCCACAAACTATTGGAACTAATCTAACCGGACTTAACTCAGTTAACTGAGCTAACTAATTACAACTCAAAGTACAACTCATCTTGATCTCCTTAATTAAGGGATAACTTCCTCAATCAAAGGGAAAATTGTTACATGTCTTCACATAGACTTCATGTTTGTTTTTCTCCAACTAATTAACTCAAGATGAATTAATTAATTATTTTTCAAACAGCTGCTAAGATCAAATTTTAATTTTAATTCTCAATTTTAGTTCAGGGACTAACTAAAATTGGAATGTATCCTGAAATGCTATTTTTAGCACTTCTATATTTAGCATTTCTTGTTGCTATCTTCAACACTCCCTCTCAACAATAAAGGGATTATCTATCACCCTGATCTTGTCTCTGTGGAAATTGAATTTGCATTTTGACAATGCCTTAGTCAAAATATCTGCATCCTGCTCCTCGGTCGAAACATACAGCAACAACATGATCCTCTTCACCACATAGTCTCGAAGATGATGATACTGGATATTGATGTGCTTAGACCTATCATGAAATATTGGATTCTCAGAGAGTTTGATGAAACTATGATTATCGCAATATATCACAGTTGGATCCATCCTCTGACCAAACAATCCAACTAGAATTTTCTACATCCAAATGGCCTCACATGCTGCTGACTGGAAACCATGTATTCAGCCTCTGCTGAGCTAAGTGCAACTAAACTCTGTTTCCTATTGTACTAAGAAACTGCAGCTGAACCAAGGTTGAAAATTCCTCCTGAAGTGCTCTTTCGATCTGATGAACTCCTTACCCAATCTGCATCTGTGAAGCCCTGAAGCTTCACTCCCTCTGTCCGTTTGTACCATAATCCATACTGAGATGTGCCTCTGAGGTATCTCAGCACATGCTTCGCTGCCTTCCAAAACAACTTGGTAGGATGAACCATAGCTTGACTCAGCTGGTTCACCGCAAAGCACAAATCTGGTCGTGTGTTCACTAAATACATCAATGAACCCACAAGATGTCGATAAACAGTAGCAGTTACTACCTCACCTAAAGTAGCATCCTTCTTCCTCCAGTTACTTGCTAGAGGAGTATTCATGGGCTTGCACTTCTCCATGTGGAATCTCTTCAGTATCTAATTGGCATACTTGCCTTGAGACACAAAAACTTCCCCATCCTTCTGCCACACTTACATGCCTAGAATGTAGTGCATAAGACCCATGTCTTTCATCTCGAACTCTCTTGCAAAGTCCTCCTTGCAAGACTTGATCAACTGATCATCACCTGTCAATATCAGATCATCAACATAAAGAACAATGATCAATGGCTTACCTTCTACCATGATGTGATAAAGGTTCACATCCGCTTCATTCTTTGTGAAGCCCAACCCAGTGAAATAGATGCTAATCCTGGTGTACTAAGCATGAGGTGCTTGCTTCAGCTTGTACAAAGCCCTCTTGAGTCGGCACACATGCGACTCATGATCGAACGTCTCAAATCCTTCCGACTACTCTAGGTATACCTCTTTCTCAATCTTGCCATTGAGGAACACAATCTTCACATCCATCTAATGGATCTTCCAACTCATCTGTGTTGATAGTGCCAACATCAATCTGATAGATGAGTACATTGCTACAAGAGAAAAAGGCTCATCATAGTCGATCCCCTCGACCCGTGAGAAACCATGAACAACAAACCTTGCCTTATGTTTCTCCACACTCCCATCAGCTGCTTGCTTTACCTTGTAAAGCCATCGGGAACTCACTACTGATTTGTTCTCTGGTCTTGGAACAACATCCCAAACACTGTTTCAAACTATGGAGTCATACTCCTCCACCATAGCATCAACCTAGACTGGTTGTTGCACTGCTTCCTCAAAGGAAGATGGTTCGGTCTCTATACATTCCCCAACCAGGGCCATGTAACTAGTGTACTGCTTGGGTGACCTCCTCTGTCTGTGTTGAGAAGATGGCTATCCCACATTCTCTCTCGCATCCATCATCAATCTGTCAGCGTCCCTTGAGCGTTTCCGCCCATCTCTGGAAGACTTTGCATGAGTGGATGTCTCCACTCCTCGATCCTTTGCATGCGGCTGCTCCGCATCAGTCTGAAGCTCCTCCTCCTTAGGAACCAAAAATTCCTCCTCTGCATGCAACTTGATCTCCCTCTCAAGGGATACTTGCATAGCTTTCTGCTCATCAAACTTCATATCTCTGCGTACCACTTTCCTCTGACTAGTAGGTAAGAACACCCAATAGTTGTGGGGTGTATCAGTGTACCCCACAAGTATCCCCAACTCAGTTGTTGGCTCTGGCTTCTTCTCGGCATCTTTGGTCACATGGTAGTAAACCGATGATCCAAAGATCCTGAAGTGACTCACATCTGGCCTCTTCCCGGAGAAGGCCTCCACTAGTGTCTTCATCCCCAGTATACGATGCGGGCTTATATTCTGCAAGTATACTGCTATATTGCATGCCTCGGCCCACAAATGAAGTGTTAGGCTTTGGTCATGCAACATCACCTGAGATGTTCCCACAATCGATCTATTCTTCCTTTCGGCCAACCCATTCTGCTATGGGTTATGGGGTGCCGTCAACTCCCATATAATTCCTTCTACTGCATAGAAGTCCTTACACTATTGGAAGACATACTCTCCACCATTGTCGCTTCACAAGGCCCTTATTTTCTTTCTAGATTCTTTCTCAACCAAGGCTTTGAACTCACAAAACTGTGAGAAGGTTTGATCCTTCTTCTGCATGAAGTAGATCCAACATCTATGAGAAAAATCATCAATAAAAATAACATAGTACCTTTGTTTAGCGGTGGAGGCTATCGAGAATGGTCCACACACATCTGTATGAACTCGCTCCAGGATTGCTCCAGCTCGACTGTCTCGATCCTGAAAGGAAGATTTTACATACTTACCAAAGGTACAACCTTTGCATGTATCCACTTGCTCCAGTTTTCACTTGGGAAGTCCGATAGAAATTTGTTGCATGATCTTCAAGGCCCCATGGTGTAAGTGGCCCAATATTCTATGCCATAGCTCGCCAATATCTTGGCTCTGCACCAACTCTACTTTGGAACTCAATGCAACACAGTCGTCTACCTCCAGCTTGTGGAGATTCTTTACTCGAATCCCAATCCTCTTGGTCTGTCCAGTGTCGATATGCCTGAGGAATGCCTTTCCTTTACTAAAGACTACATCATAGTCTTTGTCTTCCAACATAGCGACGAACACCAGGTTCTTCTTCAAACCAGGCACATACTTTACATCAGTCAAGGTGAGAGGAGCTCCATGCTCCCCCTAAAACACAACTGTACCTTCACCTAAAACATGGTACTTTCCATCATCGCCCATCTATATGCGCATCTGGAGGTCCTTCTCCTCCAAGGTACTGAATAGACTCTTATCGCCAGTCATGTGGAATGAAGCTCCACTGTCCAAATCCCAAACACAACCCACCATTGATGAAACCATGCATGTGATGAGCGTGAAATCCAATTAGAACTATGAGGCCAGTGCCTCACAATCTGATCCCTTTAACGATCCCTTCTTGGATTTCTTCTGTGGACAATTTGTTGCATAATGGCCCACCTCATGACAATGAAAGCATCACACTTTTGATTTGTTAATCTTCTTCCCACCATGGGAAGAACTCGATTTGGAATGGGAAGACTTCCCCTTCTCTTTCCTCGCCTTACTCGCTAAGGCTAGATTTTCTTCATCATCTTGCTTTAATGAAGATCCATCTCTGGTGCTTCTCCTTATCTCCTCCCACATTAGATCCGACCAAAGTCATTCCCAATATGGCAGTTTCTCTCTTCCATTTAGTGAGTCTTGGTAGCTATGCCAGCTCTTAGGAAGACCAAGGAGAGCAAGACTAACCATGTCATCATCGGTTGTAATGATTCCTACACTTCCAAGATCATCCCTGCAGGTGGTGAGCTTGTTCAGATATGTAGAGATCGTGTCGCCCTTTTCACACTTGATTTTTCGAAGCTTGTCTTTCAGTGCCAGCTTCCCCTGAACATTATTGTTATGATATAGATCCTTCAATGTTTTCCACATTGAAAACGATGTCTCCTTCCCATGGAGACTCGAGATAATGTGGTCTCGAACTCCCTCCAGAAGAATCCTCCTTACTTTAGCCACACATTTCTTCCATTCTGCCAATTCTTGGACATTAGCTACTGTTGGCTTGGGGACTTCTTGATTAATGAAGTCCTTCAAACTGTTGTCCTCTAATATTTCTTCCATGTGATCCTTCCAGGCTATATAATTCGAGTTGCCATCCAGGGCATACTCGAGTCTTAAACCGTTGAATGTCATTGCTGAAATTTGAGATGTGATAATAATTTGATTTCTATAATCAAGAACTTCAACCTTTGAAATTCTCCCTTCTTTGTATACTATTCTCTGATTTTATTACCTTTGCTCTAATACCATGTAGAAATTCCCACTGTAGATCACCTGATAATGCAATATACTAAAGAAAAATACTTGATCTACTTCTACAAACAAACCTGTGGAAGCTTAATCGATTTTGAGCAAGATCAAATAGAACACATATAATAGAGAATGAGAAATCAATCACACATGAAAATAGAAGAATACTTTGGTGAAAGCCTTAGCTAAAAGCCCTGATCTCTGTATTATCATACAAGTGGAAATATCTCTAGATTACCCAAATCTTTAGCTCACAAGCTATCAAACTCTCAGTAAAATCCCTCAATGCTTCTCATAGACAGAATAGACAACACATATGCCTTCCTTCAATCCTCCAAGCCTCCTATTTCCTTGCGCAGTTTCTCCTGGGTCCTATGGCTACCACCTGTGTGAATTCACCTCTCACACAACTCACCAAACTCAGAAATAACTACGCAATCCCCAAGGAATGAATTCCTTTCACATGCAAGAGATATCCTCAATAGAATATTCCTGCAACTGATAGTACATTGTCCCATCCTCTGATCTCAACTGGATCTCTGACTGAATTGACATGCATGAGTTATTTATGAGAGAATATTCAGTTATCTGAAGTACACTAGTTACATGCATGCATGAATTAAGTAACTGAACTCACAATAAGTTCCACAAACTATTGGAACTAATCTAACTGGAATTAACTCAGTTAACTGAGCTAACTAATTACAACTCAAAGTACAACTCATCCTGATCTCCTTAATTAAGGGATAACTTCCTCAATCAAAGGGAAAACTGTTGCATGTCTTCACATATACTTCATGTTTGATTTTCTCCAACTAATTAACTCAAGATGAATTAATTAATTATTTTTCAAACAACTTCTAAGGTCAAATTCGAATTTTAATTCTCAATTTTAGTTCAAGGACTAACTAAAATTGGAATGTATCCCAAAATGATTTTTATAGAAATGTTATTTTTAGCACTTCTATATTTAGCATTTCTTCTTGTTATTTTCAACATAATCTATCTCAGCCTGAAAAAGGGTTAAACTCATACTAAGTAGATGTCATTTCCAATCCGTTAACAAGCTGAAAAGGACAAGTGCTGGGCAATATTTTCATATTTCGAGAGTCTGAAAATAGCTTAAAGAGGACTCTGCTTTGAGGAACGAGTGGTGTCTAGGATAGAAACTAGTTCCGGTGATGTTGGAACTTATCAAAACATGTTGATTTATGTGAAGAGGCTTGCCAATAAGACCACTCATTGCAACTGTTCCTCAAAAAGGGTAAAACAACCAAGTGAAAGCCTATGATCAGCCAAGCAGATAGTGATGATGGAAGGAGAAAAACCAAGGCTCATTTGGCAGAAGAGGCTGATAGAATGGAAATCACGAGGGTTAAAATGGAAATGGGTTCATTTTTAGACATGCTTGAACCATAGGGAACTATGCTTGGATTCAGTTTCATGTTTACACAAGCTTAAAATGAAGAACTATGCTTGAATTCAGTTTCATTTTTACACAAGCTTAAAATGAAGAACTATGCTTGAGATTGGTTTACATGCCGCGAACATGATGAAAGGGAGAGTCTCCTGTAACCATATGGAAGTCACTGCAGTGAAGCAGGATGGTTATCGAACACCTTTTTGGCTTCGTCCAGATAGGGATAAAAGTGAATGGGGTGATTCCTTTCACATAACCTACATGGAAACTTAACTTTACCACTAGGTGCATGGCTCCCAAGCTTCATTACATTCACCTAAGTAGACTACTCGTGGCTATTAGGTGGATGGAATGAAGGTTCGTTTATGAGATCAAGTGAAAGACTCGACTGGGATTTTACAAGATCTAATCAAAGACTCAAATTGGAACTTTGCTCCAAGGGACCTTGTTTCATTTTTTAGTGAGCTTGACACAAGACAAGGAACTTTGCTCAGATTCATTGTTTCTTTTTTAACGAACTTGACACAAGACAAGGAACTATGCTCATACTGCTTGTTTCATTTTTTAACGAGCTTGACACAAGTCAAGGAACTATGCTCATACCATTTGTTTCATTTTTTAACGAGGTTGACATAAGACCAGGAACTATCCTCATATCCTTGGTTTCATTTTTTAACGAGGTTGACACAAGACAAGGAACTATCCTCATGGCATTTGTTTCATTTTTTAATGAGGTTGATACAGTAAAAGAACTATCCTCATTTTCCTCAATCACGACTCATAAGAGGTCATGACTTCCAAGAGGTTCTCATCAGATGGGAGAACAATGCTCTGGAAGGGATCCGTAGTAAGGAATCCATTAAAGAGATTTGGTTCCAATGCCCCTAGTACATAATGTACAACATCACTAAATTGATTGTCAGTTGATGTAGGCATGGAATGGGTTGCCACATAATTAACCCGTGGCGGGGATAATACCATTGGTACAAAAGGACCAATTAGGGAAGATGGTTGAATGGAAGGCATATTTGGACCAGGAAATGAAAGCTGGTCAATGGTGACAATTTTTCCTTAATGTGGGAAACAAATCACTTGAAAGAGTGTTGAAACAATAGCTCCCATGTCATAAACATATTCGTGCCCAAGAAGTAAATTGTAATCTAAAGGGCTTGGGACTACCATCACATTGAGATAAATAATTTTTCCTCCCAAAGTAATAAGTAACTGAGAGAGGATCCCTAATGGTTGACTGGTTCCTCTATTAAAAGCCAATAGATTCTGGGTAACTAGCACAAGTGGCAATGAACCGAGCGCTTGTCAAGAAGTAGAGGAAAGGATACTCACTGATGCACCTTCATCTATAATAGTGCCAAATACAATCATATTATAAACCTGTATTATGCTCTGGAAAGGCACATAAGAAGGAAGATGACATCTTGCCAGTTGATTCTAATTGAAGGAAGTGATCGGATTATTTGGAGGGGGTACCATAGAAACGGGAGAATTGACCCTTGAGTTACGAAAGCGGGAGGATTTTCCTCTTGTCTTGATGGAACAGGAGGGTTGCCTCCAAGCTCATTGGAATATGAAGAAACGAAAAGAACTTGAGTGATATCACATTCACTCTCTTCGGGAAAGGTACGATTACCGAAGGGGAAATCAGGTCAACTGTTTCCTCGACCTATGATGGGTCAGGTGTAGACTCATGGAATTAATATTCAGAGATATTGGGTTTGACCAAAAGTTTATTTTGGTCACTCTCAACTAGTGAAGGATTAAGGGAGAGTCTCTATAACGAGATGGAAGTCACTACGGTGAAGCAAGACAGTTATCCAACACTTTTTTGGCTTCATCCAGATAGGGACAAAGGTGAATGGGGTGATTCTCTTCACATAACCTACAAGGAAACTTAAATTTACCCTTCTTTCCATGAACTTTACTACCGCTAGTTGATGGTGTGTCACTAGCATGATCTCCAGAAGTTGATGACAGAGGATGATGTGAAAAAGAAGACCATTCTTCTAAGATCTGAGGAATACTAGAAAAATTTCGAAGAAGATGGTCTCCCACACAAAGTTTGCATGGACATCGAACTTTGTGAGGCTTGACGGATGATTTCTCATCAAAAGTTGCATTCAAAGCAAAGGTTGCTTGGTTGCCCCCTGCTGAATTTGCTTCTTCTTTTTCTTCTTCCCTTTCTTCTTCTTCTTAGCCACATGGTTAATAGTACCAATATTTTCACCAGGAGAAGAGGAAGAAGGGGAGGAAGAAACAACCAAGGAAGAAGAAAAGGGTCAACTTTAGGATCAACTGGAGGTTGATTTTGTCTAGTTAGAGGTGTACTTGATTGTAGAGAAATCATGACATTTTGAACCAAGGAGGTTGAAAACAACCATAGTGGCAAGCCAATGGTAAGTCCCGAAAGAGACAATGTAGCCATATAAGGAGCACCAATATTTCTGAAAGGAGGAAAAGGACTAGGATTCCCATCACAAGGAATTCCTTGATCGGTGGACTCTAGATTTGTCACCATATGTATCAACCTAAGATCAACTAAGGAGTGAGCATGGAGGATTTTATCCACGGTCAATTAAATTTATTTTAATTGAAATGACAAAACAAAACAAAAGAGGGATGATCTAGGAAAAAGGATTACTAAGTAACTGTGAACTGTAGAATACCTCCCTGGGAACCGAGAAGTACGGGTAGGCAATCTCCCCGAATGTTGTGTTCGGTGTATCAGAGTGTACAAGGTGGTCAAGTCGGTTACCTAAGGATGGATAGCAACCTAGTGTTGTCCTCCCATATATACCCGAAAGTATGTGGAGGCCCAATCCGTATTAGCGTTGTCTAATGCAAAACCACACAGTGAAAGCATTCCTATATAGTTTACGTACTGTAGCACTGCCCTATATACCGAAAGATATGTGGACGAGCTACGATATACTTACATACGTGGAATGAGGTATCACACTTGGGATGTATTGTAGACAAGTTAGCAACAACTACTGTGTTTTATGACGCTGGAACACGTCTCTAGCCTAAACCTCTAAATGTTTTTCATTAAGTGACAATGCTCCATTAGGTTAATTCAGATAAATTTTAAGTTGATCTTCTTTAGAATTTTCCTTTCAAGGTTCACCACGTGATGTATGTTTGCAATTCCTAAAATGAAACTAATATGATAAGAATTCTTCTCATTCAATTGAACAATGAAAACCTTAGCTAGTAGGGATAGAGCAATTAGAACTTTGACAAAGAGCAAAGAGCACATCTAATGCAATTTCCCTAGCTATTCCTTTCAAGCATTCACAAACTATAATATGAACGATGCAAGTTTTTCTTTTCAATTTCCTTAATGTTAAGATGAATAAAAGGAAACTAATGCACATATAATCAATCAATATTTTTACAAGAACGAAGGCTTTACGACAGTTTTGTTTCGAAGGAAAAGAAGACTTTTACAACACTTTCTTTCGAACAAAGATTAATCAACTATAATCTAACTTTGGCAATGAAATGATAATGATAAAGAAATCGTTTAGGAAACATTAATAAATCAAGCCAAAGTAGGGCTGGAAAGAGGAAATACAAGTTGATTTCAGATATACTACCATCATTGATCTTTCAGCAGGCATAAACCGAAGGAAATTTGGAGAAAAAACCTAATCCAAAGGTGAACTTTTCCCTAAGGTGGATCATCGTAGGTTAAAGAGGGCCTAACTGCACTACAGAGCACTATCTCTCACTCAAGGGTGCTTTGCAGAGCACTGTCCCCTGACCAAGCCTGCGTTGATTCCTGAGAGGCCACTCAAGAGTCATCTAACCTCAAATTTTTGACGAGAAAACACTTCAACAAGGCTGAAATAGAATCAATGAAAGAAAGTAAGGTCTGCTTGAGTGTCCTAGGATGTGATAAGCTACTTGGAACAATGATCATTCCCCAGCGGAGTCGCTAATTTATTTTTTAGAATTTTGTATCTTCGGATAAATACTAATTCCCTAGACAGTAGCTATATCTAGAACAACAATTTAAAGCACTTTAACCTTTTCCTACAAAGAATAGATAAGACAAAGAGAATGAGTGGACCTACTTGTATTTTTGCTTTCCTCTTGTCTCCTTTGTATCGATCCTGTCACTCTTTCTCGTACTTAACATGCTTGAGAAGTACCTGTAAACATCAACAGAAGAAAAAGAACTAATCAAAGCAAAAGATATATTGATTACAAGTAAATGGAATCAGATATATTCACACATATAAGCATCACATATCAAGATAAGCATATGGAAAAACGTGCAAATACTTTATTGAATAGAAGGAAGAATTACAACCATGAAGCCTGATTTGAAGTCACTCCTCCAGCTTTGGTTCAATCAACATCACATCATAAGAATGACAATCTAGTAGCATAACGACACTTACAATAGTCTCAAATCTCAAACTAACATTATCTCCTTCCAATCATCAAAGTCCAGCCCCTGATCACTTAGATGAGTGCTCAATTTATAGGAAGATGGAAGAGGTTATGTCATAAATGGGGGTATTGAATGACCTTCCATACTTAGAATTAGTTCCATGGATGAAGGGATGAGAGGATTGGATGCATCTTAACTCATTCCTCGTCCGTTTTCGAGCTCATAGGAGTTGATAAGTGAGGGGAACTTCTAGAAGACTCCAAGAGATAAGAATATTCCCCAAACCCTATGTGAATTTCGCTCAATCTCGCCCAACGCATGTCACAGAGGACCTAAGTGCTCTGTAGAGCACCCTGGCATGGACTCAACTACTTTGCAGTGCACCCTTACATGGGCCTAACTACGCTGGTCCCTCTAGAGGTCATTTCAGGATGTCTTTAAGTCATGAAACTATCTGGGAAGGAGGCATTCAATGGGTTGACTTGTTTAGGGCATGTAGCAATTGATATTAGGTTTTGATGAGCCCTAAAACACTGATATGGATGATGGGAGTGATATGCCCAAATGGATCTGTAACAGTAACATGTTTACCCCAGTGGACCATTTAGCTTGAGTGAATATGGGAGAAGGGTATTACAAATATTGTTTCCATTTACTAAGTGAAGCATTTGACCTTTTTCAAAATTATTTATTCTTAGCAAAAAAAATTTGTTTCTTCAAGAGACTATATAAATCCTAAATTAAGAGTGATTTCTACAACAAAGTGAAGCATTTCAAGACCTTTTCAAATTTACTTATTCTTAGCAACAATTTTTTATTTCTTCAAAAGACTATCTAAATCCTAAACTAAAAGTGATCCCTACTATAACAAGGAAAGTGTTATATTTTTGTTCATATATATCATATACCAAACATTTCAATTATTTAAATCCAATGTCAATTATTTAAATCTACTCATTTGTATAATAATTTGCAAGGTTGTTGAACTAAAGGCTAATATAAATTAAGTTTAAATTATTATATAATAAACTAATAAATACATGTTTCAGGGGGGAGTATTACTTAAAGAACTTACTGATGTGGTTAATATTTTGAATTTGAGAGAATAGGAGATTCGTGAAAAATCAATCTAGTGATTACCAAATTTATTTCATGAGAGAAAACAAAATATATATCTATAAATTTATACAAATTTAATCAACTATAAGATAAATTGTGACTAAAGAACCACACAATACATAAATACACACTCCATGATACAATAAGGAACCTATTCAACTAATTTTTAAGTATGTTAATATTTGAAAGCCTACTATACAAAATCAAATTAGTAGGAAAAAATGTTCTTCGTTAGAAGCACCATATCATTTGACGTTTTAAAACATGTGACTAAAATTACTATAAAAGAATAGTAAGAAGAACTTTCTTAAAGGAAGAACTTATCATAACTATATAGAATTTCACAATTCCAAATAAAAAGTGGAAGAAATGTGGAATGAGAAGGACAATGAAATTAGCCCCACGGGGGTAGGCGAGTTGGTAATCTCAATGCGGTGAATTTCGTTAGAAAGGCGGGCTCCGTACTGAAGGTCACGAGTTCAAATCCCCCGGACTAGCCCGACGCTGTGGAGAGGGGCGGGCGCAGTTCCGAGGGGTTATAGTGGTAGCGGTCAGAATCGACCCCGTGTTATGCGAGTTGTGAGGCTACTCCAGTTGCTGATTCCTCTGTAATAAAAAAAGAAGAAGAGAAGGACAATGAAATTGTTCATAAGGTAAAAAAAAATAAATCAAATGATAGAGGCTTTAGTGGATTTAGAGAACAAGGAAGATGCTTCAAGGTATTATCAGCAATGAATGTACATTGTTATCATTTGTGGTGAAGAGAGGCAGAAATGATTTGACTGTTTTTTTGGGAGAATGTACATGGAAATTTTAGCACAACAATCAAGTATTGCACCAGGGGTAAGAGGATTTAAAAAACTATATGTTTTTACAAAGAGATTTTTTCTGCACATGCAAAGATGGATATCCAATGTTTTTTATGTTTTCAATTATTTTCATCAAATGTTGACAAAGTTCAAAATAAAGAACTCCTCTTTTTTAGTTTTGAACCATATTTTGCAATATATTTCATGATTACATGTTGAGAAACAACTAGATGAATTTAATCGACATTAGATTGCCACAAGTTAAGAAGATTAACATTGTAAACATTTGTATCATATTATCAATACATGCATGCTAAATTATTTCTATCGCATTTTTTATTTATGAATATAATATTGATAATTACATGAGCCTTCCATGGCACATTATAGTTATATGCAATAATACACTCTTTTTTTGCAAGCATGAATCTACACTACACTTTGTATGTCATTAAAAAACTTGTTACTTTTAAAAAATTCTCATAACCTTCATGTAAGAATTGAAAGAAGAAACTTGTGAGGTTTTCAAAGGTAGGGATCGTCATTTAGGATTCAAAGAACGATTAAATGTTATATATGATGATGAATGTTACGAAAGTTTAATGTTGTTATATATGTTTAACCAAGAATGTCTTCTCAGTTCATGCACACTGGAAGTAGGGATATTCTTGTTCCTTCTAGATCTTGACACATTTTTTGTCTTTTAACTCCTACTTGGGATAGTAATCACATATATATTTTAAAGTCTACGCATTTTGAACCACTTACCGTGGTTCATCATCAAGACAAGAAGAAATTAAAAAATCCATATTTCACTAATATTTTACAATCAATTAAAAATTATAAAAAATAATTAATATATTAATGTAAGGTAGTTAAATTTGACTATTAAAATTTAACATAGTAATAATTTTATTTACAAATGATGTGTGTAGTCCATTAAAATAATTACTGCAGAATATAATAAGCCCCCAGGGATAGCTCAGTTGGTCGAGTTTCTATTGCTAACTACCTCGGCTATCAGGAGGTCACACGGTAAAATCTTCTCAATGCCCTTGGGGTTAGGCCTTACTAGTTTGGATGATAGGTAGATCCCTTTAGGTTGATCATAGGTGTTTCTGTGGATGTAGCGACCACTCACTATTAGTGAACCATCCTAAAAAATCACTATAAAATATAACTATATATATTAATGTACTTACCGTTCAAACAAGAACCATTACCTCAAAATGAGAACACTAGCCAAAAAACCCCCAAAAAACATTAAAAAACAGCCTGAAAACCACCTTTTTTTTTGGGGTAAATTTTCAATATTTAAAAAAAATGACAGTAAAAGCCAATTGTTTTGGTGCAAAACCCACCCTGAAAATGAAAAGTGTTGATGCTGGAATAACGTTTTTTTTTCGGAGTAAATTTTCAATATTTTTTACCAATGACATTAAAGATAAAATATCAAGACTCTGTAAAACCTGAAATTTCCAACAATTTTCAAGCATGGCATTACAGATAAAATATGATGTCTCTGAAAAGCCCTAAAATTCCAACAATTTTCAACCATGACCTTAAAGATAAAATACTTATAATTGTTTTCAGCCAAAGAATTAAAGATAAAATATCGTGACTTAGAAAACCTTAAAATTTTCCCAAATTTTCAACTATGGAATTAAAACCAAATATCACGACTACAAAAGCCTTATGTTTTCAATATATTTCAACCATGACATTATGGAAAAATTATGACTAAAAAAAACTTTAAAAGTGAACACCTGAAC
This sequence comes from Pinus tabuliformis, assembly GCA_031772625.1. NCBI lineage: Eukaryota > Viridiplantae > Streptophyta > Pinopsida > Pinales > Pinaceae > Pinus > Pinus tabuliformis. The sequence continues at coordinate 288,642,984 of CM062808.1, read as the reverse complement.
GAAAGAGTCATTGTACCAAGAGTAATTTCTTTTTTAAATGTTAAAAGTATAGGTATTTTAAAATCTTAGCCTAAAACAACTTGATACATTGCAACGAAAATTTAAAAATCAACCATCAAATTGAAATACAGTGTTAGTTATCTTGACCTATTACAATGAAATCTTAAAAATCAACCATGAAATTGATAGAGTGGGGGGCATAAAATCAATTATCAAATTGACACATAATGGGGTCAATGTGCTAGTCGAAGATCGACATGAACCCTGCAAAATAAATAAATAAAAAATTAAAAAACAAAACAAAACAAAAATTAAAAATATAAAAAAACAAAAACAAAAAGTAAAAAAAACAACTAATAAATATAAATATATAAAAAAATTATTAAAAAGATAAAAAATACAAAAAAAATCAAACATAAAAAAATTTATACAAAATATCTTCTAGAGAAATCACAAAGTAGTTTTCAGGGTCTATGCCTTTCGAACAGCTTACTATGGTTATCATCAAGACTGAGATTAAAAAAAAAAACAATCAAACATAAAATTTGTTTGAAAAAAACAAAATTAACACCTTGAGCCTACTGCGGTTGGCCGGCTAATTTCAAAAAAAAGAAATTAATTAGTTAATTTATTTAATTTTAAAATTTGATTGTTTTTTAATAATTTAAAATTTGAATTTTTTATTTTTTTTTTTAAATTTAATTTTTTTTTTAATATTTTAATATTTTAATTATTTTTTAATATAATGTTTTAAATAATAATTTTTTGTGAGCTTTTTATTTTCTATAATTTGAATATTTTATTTTTAATATGTATATATGTGTATATGTTGTTTTCATTTTTTATTTTTATTTTAACTTAAAAAAATATGTTTTTGATATTTTGTTTTGTTAATGTGTTTTTTTTAAATATTCTCTCTATTTATTTATTTTTTTATGTTGTGATATTTTTTTATGTTTTATTGTTGTTTATTTTTTTTGTCTGTTTAAATTTTTTATTTTACAAGTCTTTTTTTTTTTTTTTTTCTTCAAGTTTTTTTTTTTTTTTTTATGTTTTATTACCAACATAAAAGTCACCAACATTTAAAACAAATTATCCACACTTCATACATTAAAAAATTTAAAGTGTAAAAAATAACTCATCTAAACAAAAATGTTGATGTTGCATCAACACTTTTCAAAATTAGTATTATTTTTCAAAATTAGTGTGAAAATCATTAACATTTAAAAAAATATATATATTTATACTTGATACATGAAAAAAATTTAAAGTGTCAAAAATAAACCCTCTTAAAAAAGGGGTTGATGCTACATCAACGCTTTTCAAAATCAGCATGGAAGTCACTCACATCTAAAAAAATGTTCATAAGAAAATTGAAAGTGCCAAAAATATGCTCAAAAACAATTTATTCTGAATAATCATTTTTCAAAATTGGGTGTTTTTTTTGCTATCTCAAAAAAACGGATAATGAGTGATCTTCTTGTTTGATTGGTAACTATGTTTATTAATGATTTAATAAATATATGAGATACTTATTAAACACTTTAACAATAATTATAGTGCATATATATATATATATAAGCGAAATTAAAAAATATATAAATAAATGAAGAATTAAAGACTATAATTTATAAATGGATTAATAATTAAAAGTTATGAGAGTTTTTTTTATCAATATTATGAATTAAGTTTAGGCAAATCTAATTAATAGATAAATTGTGTTCTAAGTATATTTTTGGTCAATTAAATTTAAAATGAAGTACAAATTTTTAAAAGTCATATTTTTAAATTATTTATTTTGACAGATCAAGTGCTTCAGATTTTGTTGGGTGCATAACTATTCATCTGTGCATTCAAAAGTGTATTTTAAACAATAAGAAATCACAATCTTGTCAGAAATTTCACTGCTAGATTCTAGCCAAAAAAACATTTCATCAATTAATTAGACTACACCAAATTAAATTTAAGATAATAATTAGATTTTATTTGATTACATGTTTAAATTTCAACAATTAAAATTAATAATTTAAAAAATAATAATAAATATCTATTTATTATTTTTTTTTCAAAAATTTCAAAAATTACTATTAATAATTATACTAATTTATAAAAATAATATTTAGGAAACAAAAGGCTAGTACTTAATACTTAAGTATATTTAGTACATAGAATAAAAATTGTAAGTTATATTATTTTGAAGGCCAACCTAGATCAATTTTAAGAAGGATCGAATCTCTTGAGATACAAAACTCTTTTAAAGTGAAAAGACATTTGATCATTTTTGGGCCTTGGTATATCTAGAGTTAAGATGGATTTAGGCCGGTTTTAATATGAGCAATGTGAGATATATCATGGAGTGAATCTTCTGATAGTTATGATGGATTGATGACTATCGATATTTACAAACAATTAAATTTATAACGTTGGGTTGATTTTAATGTTTAATGGAAACATAATTTGTTCATACATATATATATATATATATATAATGTTGTCAACAACTAATTAATAATTTAATAATTACTAAATCCTATAAAAACCAGTTAATCAATGCTACACATAAAATTTGTTTACCAATTTAAAATAATAACAATCAAATTATGTCAAGTTATTCATGTTTATAGCTGCTTCTTCTTCTTTTTTTTAGAAGGAAAAAAACACTCACTTTCTGTTAAAAATAGGTAGTTCCAGTACATGTACATAATCAAAAGTTCCAAATAACAAAATGAGAACAAGATGAGAAAGATCATCAAAATATGACCAAATTGCAATCCAAAAATCTAGTGAGGCTAAATTAGTTTGTACCAAGTAACTGTGTCCATATTGCCTCTATTTACTAGCACACAAAAACAAAACTAGTATCACCAAAGTTATCAAGAGCAGCAATCTAAAAAAACAAAAAAATATAGTTTACCTATGTAATAAAGAGTGTCATACTAATGATATGTAAAAAAAGACCAAACAGTCCAAAAAAAGACAACATGGTCGAGGATCCAGTTATTGTGCATCGAAATTTACCTCTGGCATCAACTTTCTATCCACAAAAAAATTGCACTAGATTGAACTAGGAGCAACTACCAAATCTTGCTTTGAGAGACTATCTGCCACTGTGTTGCACTCCCCACAGACATGAGAAAGGTTGATATGCTCAAAGGAGCACACCAAGAGCTTAATACGATCCATCCATATTGCCAAAGAAGGGGCCTAGAAGGTGCACCGCTGAACCACCGCATCAATAGTTGATCCAGAGTCCCATTATACAGAAATATTTCACAGCTAAAGGCGCTTAGCTGAGACCAACAGACCCTAGAGTGCAAGTAGTTCAACGTTTTGATTCATACCATACTCGCTAAACTAGAAAATAAGAAAGTGTATGTGAGGATTAATCATCAACCATGCCCCACAACCACACCTACTATCACGAACCGCACCATAAAAGAAACTTGCAGGAAAAACCACATGCATTGGAGGAGACAAAGAATTGGAAAAATTATCAGATTGCAAGGGAAGCCCTCCCCGCCCCCTTCGATAACCAAACCAATGTTTTAGAGAAGATGTTGTAGATAATGGGAGGCTTGTTTTCGAAGATAACAAGATTTCTATCTTTCTAGATCTCCCATACCGTGTATAGAGGTAGAACTTTATATCTCCCTTTCTTGTTAAACCATCACTTGAGCCAAGACTCCAATGAATCGAAAGAACCCACCTGGAAAATTTGTACATGCTTCATAATGCACACCCAGACCTCCACAAACATGGGACACTGAATAAAGAGATGTGTAACACTCTCCTGAGCCTTATGACAAAATACACACCACCCCGGGCCTAAGAATCCCCTTTTGTAGATATCGTCCCACGTGAGAATTTTGTTTTCCTAGGCCAAGCAACAAAAAATGACCACTTTAAAAGGAACATGCCACCTCCACGCATGTACCAGCAAATGTTATTTATTAGATTGATATAATTTGAAATATTTTGGTAAACCTTTGAGACCACCACTGAACCCTGCTTCAAAACACCATTCCACACTAGAGAATCACCCATTTGCTTTTTCATGAAGTCAGCATACCTAAACTCATGTATGAGGCAGTGCTAGGTAAACACGTGACCTCCCAATAAACCAATCTCCTATGCACTTTTTCATACAAGATAGGGGAAATCCAACTACCATTGAGAAATAACTTGATCCATGAAACATATACCTCTATTGAGTAAAGCAACAATAAAATCAATATTGTAAAAAGGTGATGGAGCAACAACTAGAATTGAATCCAAACAAAACAAAATTTGTCTCCCCTTGCCAAAAAACTAGAGCATCTTATTAAGTAGCCATTTTCTTACCTTTATGAAACTCATCCATATATAGGAGCCTTCTTTTATCCCAACCATGCCCCTTTTGTACCCAACAGAAAAGGCTTTGCATTTTAAGTACTTCTTTACAATAATCGCTTGCCATATACCCCTACCAAATATAGCCCACCATAGATATTTAGTTAATAAAGCCCAAACAAACCTCTTCAAGTCAAGAATACCCCATCCTCCAACATTTTTCCCCTTAGATATAGCATCAAAATTTACCGAGTGAAATTTTTGGTGTCCCTTATTCCCAAACCAGAGAAAGTGAGCAATGATAACTTTGATTCTATTAATAATAAATGAGGGCAGCCAAAAGAGATGAATCCAATGTATAAACAATTGTTGTAAGACCGATTAGCCAAAAGAGATGAATCCAATGTATAAACAATTGTTGTAAGACTGATTAGATCAAGATATACCGACCACACAAAGATAGCTAACGGTGTATCCATAGAAAAATGCACATATAAAACCTCTCCGCTATCCATCCCTATTCCGAGATCCTGTAGTTGTTAAGCTTCAATCTAAAACCCAAGTAAGACAAACCACCCTCAATGGGAGAGACACCTCAACATTAAACACTGGCAATATGAAAAATAACTTACTCATCAACAACGGAGAATAACAATATAAATTTGTTACCATTCATAATCAAACCCAAGGCTACTCCAAACCTAACCATGATATGGTAAAAAGTCAACCACTTCTCCCATGATACCATTCCAAAGGTTAAAACATCATCAACAAAAAAGAGGTGTGTAACGGAGAGTGAGCGAGATACTGTAAACCTTGAAATGTACTTAGAGTATGTGCCTCCTTGAGCTTTACACTGAGCCCATCCATGACCAATATGAATAATATAAGAGACACAGAGCATCCCTAAAGACCTTTGCGAGCCGAGAAAAAGTTCGATGTATATCCAATCATTAACACCGCAAAATTGATTGAAAACACACATGCCATTATCCAAGTGAGATTATCAATTAAAAATCCAATTTTTAAGAGGATTATGCACAAATATGACAAATCAATACAGTGATATGCCTTATGTAAATCCAATTTCATAATTATAACCTCCTCCTTGGAATGAATGGAGTGTAGACATTCATGTGTCGTGGCCACCACGTCATGAATCTGATGGCCTGATAGGAAGCCGAATTGCTTCGGCCAGATATAATTTGATAATACTTCCTTAATCCTGTCTGCAATAACTTTAGAGATAAAGTTATATGTATTATTACACAGAGAAATCGACCGAAAATCTGAGAAAGAGACAGGGTGTGAGGACTTGGGGAGAAGTGCAATAAAACCAAAAAAACGCCATTTTATCTGTAATAATCCAAGCCAAATCCACCATATACAGATTCTGTCATTTGAGCGGCCTGCCAAATCTCTGGCACCCGATTTCGAAAACCAACCGGTTACAAATCGCCACCAAAGTCACCACCATCACCAGAATATCCATCATCAAACCCTGCATCGTAACTAGCATCGCTGATAATATCTCCAAGTAACAGGCCGCCGAGAGCACCGCCAATTAAGCCTGCCCCTAAACCCATCCCCAGTTTATTATTCTTCCTGGCCGGCTGCTGCGCCGCAGGGACAACGGGCGGATAACTCGGGTGGGGTGTGTAGCCCTGGTTAGCAGGGTAACCCTGGTAGGGAGGCGGAGAGTAACCCTGGTAGTAAGGCGGTGGCGGGGGATAGCCCGCCGGGGGTGCAGGGTAGTGGTTATTCGGTGGCGGATGCGACGAGGAGCCGGCCGGTGGGTAGAATGGGTAAGCGGTCACTGGCTCCGCCTTTGCCGCCACAAATGAACCTGCTGGATAGGCGATCGCGGGCTCCCCCTTGGCCGCACCATATGACCCTGCGACTGCCTGCGGGTGCTGTTGCTGCTTGACCTCGGCCTTTTCCGCCAATTTCACAGAGAGGTTGAGAAGCCCCTTGGGTTTTCCCGAGGATTTTCGGATCTGGTAGCTGACGAACTGTGCCGAAGTGGTGCCGGGGTTGAGAAATTCGTTCAAGGAGATGCTAATGCGGCCGATCTCTTTGTCGCGGAAGGTTGCGTCGGCGTAGACTGCGATCTCAAGAAGCAGGCGGCCCTGCTGTAGGGCGGCTTCGTCGAGGGTGAACTTCATAGCGTGGTTCCAGTTGGGATCGTTGCCGTTGTTCTTGTCCACGAGTGTGCGTTGCCTGTTTTTGTGATCGTTGGAGATCCATGCGACTGCGTAGGCCTTTGTTTTAGAGACCACGGTGGCCTTCTTCAGATCGCGGGCCGAGATGAGGGTTAGTTCCATGCCCCGTACCTCCATGGCACCTCGATGAATTCAATACAAAGGAAAAATGAATTTAGAGAGTGAAATTGGGGAAGAATCTGAATTTACAGATTGAAATTGGGGAAGAACCCGACTGAATTTGGGAACAGCGGAATGGATATTAGATTTGTTTATTGATTGAGTGGGATGGAGATACTTATAGCTGCATTGCGCGTTATGGAAATTTCCTCGTGCTGAATGATGTTGCAGAGCCGCGTCTTTAACACAGGAAATCTGGATTCAGTTGAACCTTCTTGGAATGGAATGGGAAGCCCAAGTATAAAACGGAGACTCTTCATCTATTTGTCGTATTTGTTATTGAAGATGTGTGTTATGTGAATTGGGAATTGTTAACCAATCAATCAATTGGATATTTATCTCTCTTTTTTAAGCTGAAAATTTTTTTATTAATAATATTTTTTTGTTATTAAAGTGGAAATTGTTAACCAACCAATCAATTGGATGTTTATATATTTTTTTTATAAGTAAATATTAATATTTTTTTTTATTAAAATAGAATAAAAAAATATAGCTTTTTAGAATAAAAAAGTAGAGTGGAGAGACCAAAATTTTTTGGTTTTTTGTTTTTTGTTTTTTTTTTTTTGTTTTTTTTTTGTTTTTTTTTGAGTATTTGGAAAGCATGCAATGGGTCTACTTTTGATGACCTAGACTTAGACATTCCAACCACCACTTCCAAAATCTGTGTCATGTATGGTGAATTTGGCTAGGTTCCTAGCTCTAAGACCATCCGTCCGATCAAGGCAAGGGTTTCTCAAACTTTTCTAACAAGTTTTTTCTATGGAAAGGCAGAAAATGAGGATTGCCAGTGTGGAGCAAGACTTACAACTAGTGTGGATCTCGACTTTTATTTTCAATGGAATGGGGGTAGGGTTCCTACAACAAGGCATAAATAATCATTTTATGGGGTTTAATGTATTGTGCTAGATGATTAAAACTTGAAGTTATATATGTGTTTGGTGACTCCCAAGTCACCATTGATTGGATCAATAGGGAAACAAACTTTGCTCCATCTGAGATGCCAGATTCGATGCATCGAATATAAGGAATAAAAAACCTATTTATTTGGTAACTTTCTCTCACGTCCACAGGGAATTCAATGTTGTAGCAAACAATTTATCGAAGGAGGGGTTTGCTATGAGACCTGGAAATATCAAGTTCTCGACCTTCTTTAAGGCGGAGCATATCACCTCGACATTTTTTCAGTGGAATTAATAGATTAGATACTTTTTTTAATAATTTGAGATCTAAATTTTGACTTAAGGTATTCAGATCCTTTGTATATCAAGGCTATTAGAGAATATATCTACTCTTTTGATTTCCCGAGAGTGATTGTTGAGTACTCTATCAATGGGAGTAGACTTGGTGATTTTTGATAGTCTCCGGCTTTTTTTGGGCCAATATTGACAACTTATGTATATGTTTATTTGATAATAGAGATTTGGATTTTTCTTCTTGAAAAAAAAAAGTATAGACTATGCTGATCATTAGTGTAATTTTCCTCTCATACAAAGGGATTGCTAATATAAGTAATAAAGAGCTTAAAGCTGGATGAAAAATTCAAATTTGATGCAATAAATGTTGGAGAAAAGTTAGTCCAAAAATGAGTAGGATACATGGCTCTTATAGTGTTTACAAAATTTTGGAAACTGTAAGTGGACAACATCAGTGAAAAATTAGTGGATATTTGGAACATATATAGCTTTCCTTCCTTTGACTATTTAAAACTGGAAATGATAATAATAAAAAAATACTACTTGCATGGTTGTTGAGATCTGAAAATTATGCCATCAGCTTAATGGAATTGTGTGAACACTTTGGATGGTTGATCCATTGAGTTCTTCTAAGTAAAGGATTCCAGGTTCCATTTGAAGAGATTTATGGATAAGTTATTTGTAGTTGAATTGAGCTCTCTGTAAATATGTTGAAAGTTTATTCCCTGAAATTTCTTCTTTGTCCCTTCAATTTTTCTCTTCCATGCTGCAAGGTTTAGAACCTCTAATTTTGCTTTACGGACTAGCCAATCAATTATACACTTAGAATCCCCCATAATTTGAATGCTTTTAATGTTCTTTATTGTAGCTAATAACATCAGCACCCAAACAACAATTAATTTTGCTTTTGTATTTGTTCCAATTCGTAAACCAACTCTAAAAAACATAGCTTTATCCCTTGTCATTTTCATCATTCCCCCCATCCACAATAGTTCTCTTGTGTTGCACCATCAAAGAAACGAATCAGATGTTCTTGGAGCAGACATGGGAAGTGTATTATTCTCAGATTCATTTGGAGTTATGGTGAGGAGTATTCGATGAAGTGATAAACAATCCTACCTGAGAGTTATAGATTATTTAAAGTTGAATTTTTGAAGATTATTTTGTTTCTTAGAAGCCAAAACCATAGGAAACAAAGATAGGGATAGAAAAATGATTTTTAAAATTTCCCACTTAGTGTTATGGTATTTCCTCAAAAGAGGTTTGAACAAGAATTTCCTTGATGCCCAAGGCCATCAAGATCGAATGCCAGATTTTCTTAGAGATGTTGCAACTGAAGAAGATATGATCAACATATTCATCTTGAATTCTACAAAGACAACATTGGTTTGGTCCTACAAACTGCAAATTTCATCAGGTCGAGATTTTGTTTTGAAGCACTAGCTAGGAAAAACATTTAAGTTTATTTGGAATGTTCTATTTCCAAATGTTTTTGATCCACCATCTAATATCTTTAATTCGTTATTGAAGGAGTTCGACTCTTCAACCATGGATTCAACCAGGTCTAAATCTGAAGAAGTCAACCATTTACCCTGAGAAGATACATCATTTAAGAAGATATAGCCTTTGGAGGTGAGAGTATGAATCAGGTATGCTGAAAAATTATAGACACGGGCAACCCCTATAAAAGGACCCTTGCCCAATATTACGTTTTTTGCATTTCCAACCTTCCAGGACAACTAGTTGTAGAGATGGGGAAAAGAGTCCATGAGCACCTTCCAGACAATGGATCCATTATTGTCAGGTTTTTTGGCAACTCCTCTAAGCCTATCCACCACTAGAAATTTCTTAAGTACTTCTCCTTAATCACTTGGCTCCATAGAGCGCCACCAAACAAGCTTCTCCACAAGTTTTTTAGGGCCAATGCTTTTCTAAACCATGAGAGATTCTTGAAGCCCCATCCTCCAAAATATTTTGGTTTGGATAGGAAGGCCCAAATGGCAAGGTGCATCCTTTCTATGTTTCTTTTACCAATCCACATAAAGTGAACATTCCTTGTCTGATATTGTTTAGAATTGATTTAGGAATTTTGGATACCGCAAACCAGACAACATGGATATTTTCCAATATTGATTTCACAACAATCATTCTTCCCCTCAATGATAACCAGTTATAGCACCACATACTAATTTTTTGTTCTATTTTCTAAGAAGCCACTTCCAATCTTCTTTAAGATAGCCATTTGGCTTAAGGGAAAACCTCAGGTACATAAAACCATAATCAATGAAAACCATATGAAAGGCAAGAATTGAATGAATGGACATGAGAAGCTCCATGTTAGCCACATTATGATAAAAGGACGATTTTTGAGGACTAATCTCCATTCCAGTTGCCTAAAAAAAATGTGAATCCTTATGGAAAATCTGCTATTCCAAGACAGTTCTACCGCCACCAACAAAACGTCGTCCACAAACAATAAGTGAGTGATAAATTGATATTTTTATGCCTTTGATGTTTTCTTCCTAATTTTCTTTCAACAACAACAGACTCAAGCCTTCTGTCACCAACAAAAATAATAAGACCTCTTGAGTTGGGAAAGTTGCTAGTAAAAGAGCCATTTATAAATGGGATATCTTAACACTACCAAATGATTTTTTTTATTATATTTCTAGAGAGTGATTTACATAACGAACAATTAATTGGCACTTTCTAAATGCAACATGCTTTAATCTCAAAACGATCCCATTAGAATAATTGTATTAAAATAATGGCGATCATTTTAAATAATATTATTATTTAGAAAACACATAAATAATATGTTATTAATAATATATATATATATATATAAATAATTTGGTTTATTAGTTCTTAGTAAAAGTTAGAGTTCTCTCGAATTTCTTTAAAATTTCATATTTATGTGTGAAAAGTATTAAGAAAAGTGTTTCATAATCATCATATATTTGACGAGTTAGAAGGTCAAGAAGGTTGATATTGCGATAAATATTTTGAAAGTGATATCTAATTTGGATATAGATAGAGTGATCCGGATTTAAACAAAAACCACAAATTTAAGAGATTACTTTTATTTTCAACCATATTGGTATCATAAAAAAGATAGAGATGATAGATTCTTTCATCCCACTATATTTGCAGCGAGAGACACTCTCATCCCAGTATGGTAGAGATGTTGTAATGTAATGTTTAACATTTTGACTAACTCAAATTACATAAAAATAAAAATAAAAATAAATAAAAAGATTAATGTAATGTAAACTATGAATTTACGCTTATGTGATCCATAACTTGATTACTAAGAAATTTTTCGGTGATAATCATATCATAAATAATTTTTTGACATGTTTCAAACCAACTAGTGTGGTTCATCATAAGGAGGGGACTCCCCTAAGACTCATTATCAACATGATAGGAGGGCCAACCTATCTTCTAGAAAAATATTTAGCCCAGAAGCTAAAACCCCTTGTTGGCCTCACAGAGTCCTCTGTCAAAGAATACTCATCATTTGTCAATGTGTTAAAGGGTATAAAGTTTGATCCTAGAGATATTCTTGTAAGTTGTGACGTGGTCTCCATTTACACCAACATCCATATTAATGAGGCGATTGATGTCCTCAATTGCATCACATACCCTGATACAACTAAATTGGTTGAAATTTGTCTTACTTCTACCTTCGTCAACTTTGAAGGGGAATTGTATGAACAAACATGTGGTGTTGCCATAGGTTCCCCCCTGTACCCTATAGATGCCAACTTGTTTATGGAGTACTTTGAATATAAGGCTTTGGCCTCAGCTCAGTTCAACCGAAAGCTTTGGAAGAGGTTTGTGGATGACACCTACATCATCTGGCCTCATGGTCGTGAAAAGTTGGACCTCTTTTTCCAACACCTTAACAATTAGTCTAGCTCCATAAAGTTTATTATGGAATATGAAGTAAATGGTAGCTTTCCTTTCCTTGAAGTTCTTATTTCCAAGAAGGATGATGGTTTTTTCTCCCACTAGGTATTTCAGAAGAAAACTCATACATAGAAATATCTTCATGCTAAGTCCCATCATTTCCTTGCTCAAAAGTTGGGTGTTCTCAACACTTTAGCTACTCATGCGTTAAGAATTTCTAATGAAAACCAATTGAATGATGAGAAAGCTCAACTCCTTAATGTTTTCAATAATAATGGATATAGTAGGCACCGGGGTCTTAAATATTTCCTTAAAGCTAGTAAAGGTCCTGTTATTAAAAAAGAACCCAAATATAAGATTTCAGTAGTGCATCCTCCCTTTATACAAGGGACCACTGACAGGAATGCTAGGATCCTGAGGACACATAAGGTTCCTTCAAACTTTAGGCCCCTAAACACAATTGAAATCTCCTTAAGATCTATGAAAGACCTACTCAACCCCAAGAATATGAAAAGTGTTTATGTCCCATGCTTTTGCAGAATGCCATACATTGGTTAAATAGGTCACTAAGTAAATCAAAATATTCATGAGCATGCAAATAACATCAAACATGGGAGGATCCTCTCCTGAGCTTTGGTTAAACATGCAGATAAGACAAAACATCACATCTACATTGAAGAAGCCCGGGTCATTGCAAGGATTGAGCATTTTCATCATCGAAAGTTTATGGAGGGCATAGATATTGAAAGAAGGCCAAGTAATCTAAATAGAGACTATGGCTAAAAATTAGTAGTTGTTGGGTCCATGTCCTTACCTCTTAAATAAATTATTTACTTTAGTATAAACAAGCGGTGAGGCTTGTCATTTTCACCATCGCTCATCATCTTCGATCATTCAAACAAGAAGTGCGAGTAACTGCAGTGCCGCAAAAAAGGTGCAAGGGATGCGCCCGCCTGTCGTGCGGTGTACACGGGCTGCACAAGAGTTGTGAGGGCGGTTGAAGGTGCGGGTGGAGGGCGTTCTAACGCGCCCGCCCGCCAGAACGTGGAACATGTTTTGGATTGCGGTTGGTGTGGGTTGTGCACGGATGCGCCCGCCCATTTGGGCAAAGGAAAACTTGTGTTCGGTTGTGTGTTGTATTTTGGTTGGAGCTAAGGCAAGACCACCGTGATCTCTTGCACAGGTGGGCGCCCAACTCGGGTGAAACGTCGGTGGAGCCTAGCTCCCAGTCATTGTACAAAATCTTCTTATAAATATAATAAAAGCATTATCTTGCATATGATGTGTCCCTGGTGTTCTATCATGTTTGTTATTAATGGTTTCCACACATTAATATAATAATTCATGTTTATGATGAATGTTAAGGCATAGTTCGCAAAGTAAGTTAACAATGAAAGATGTTGGTTACTTAGGCGGTGCCGCATCCGGCCAATTTAACGAAAAAAGAATTGGGGGCGTGATAGGTGGTATCAGAGCAGGTTCACAGGTGGTGAAGCCGTTGCTTGATGAACGTAGAGAACAAACATGTATGCAGGGAAAAGTTATGGAGAAATCGTGGATTAACAATCTGGGTTTCGTTGACTTGATGGTGCATGGCAAGACCATTCAAGCTCTGGTGGACACGGGGGCCACTCATAACTTCATAATGACACGGTTAGCAAAAGAGGTTGAACTGATGATCTTCCCATCGAATGTGGAAGTCAAGGCAGTGAACTCTAGAGCTAAAGTGGCAGGTTTGGCACATGAAGTGCCTGTGCAGATAAAAGACTGGAAGGGTCAGTTGGACTTCACAGTAATGGAGATGAACGACTTTGATATGATACTCGGACAAGATTTCTTGAAGGGAAACAAGACTATTGTTGTCCCCTTCTGTGAGGAGGTGGTGCTGGTTGGACAGTCACAAACTTGGACTTTGCCCATTCATAGGCAAAGGAGGGAAGTCAAGGTGCAGCATGTTTCTACACTAAGTTTGGAGAAGGCTATGAAGGAGTCAGATATGGAGACATATGCGGTGATGTTCAAGGATGTCGAAGGTGATGGAGTGGGGACGCCTATTCTAACCGACATTTCCGGGGTGCTGACCAAATATGCGGATTTGATGCCTGATGAGCTACCAAAGAAGCTTCCACCAAGGCGTGCAGTGGACCATAGCATTGAGCTTGAGCCAGGAAAGCAACCCCCAGCTAAAGCACCTTATCGGTTGTCAGGACCTGAGTTGGAGGAATTGAAATGACAGCTAAAGGAGTTAGCTGATGCAGGTTTCATCAGACCTTCAAGGTCCCCTTATGGAGCTCCGGTATTGTTCTAGCAGAAGAAGGATTCAAATGAGCTACAGTTGTGCTGTGATTACCGTGCATTAAACAAGCAGACGGTAAGGAACAGGTATCCTTTGCCATTGGCTGCTGATTGCTTTGACAAGCTTGTGAAAGCCCGAGTGTTTTCCAAGCTGGACTTGAGGCATGGGTATTATCAGGTGCGGATAGCTGAAGGAGACGAGAAGAAGACCGCGATAGTAACGAGGTATGGTAGCTTTGAGTTCCTTGTTATGCCATTCGGGTTGTGTAATGCTCCTGCTACGTTTTACACTTTGATGAATGATGTCCTATGACCATACTTGGATTCGTTCGTAGTAGTGTACTTGGATGATATAGTGGTGTTCAGTGACAACATGGAGGATCATAAGAAGCACTTGGCGATGGTGTTCGAGGCACTGAAGGCAAATCAGTTGTTCTTGAAGAAGTCTAAGTGTGTGTTCGCTCAGACTGAGATTCCGTTCCTTGGGCATATAGTTGGCCAAGGGTACATACGGATGGAGCTGAGCAGAGTGAAGGCAATCGAGGACTGGGTTGAACCGAAGAATGTCCATGAGATGAGGGTGTTTTTGGGCATGACCAACTACCAACGGAAGTTCGTAAAGGGGTACTCCAAGGTAACATCATCACTAATAGACCTATTGAAGAAAGACAAGAGGTGGAGTTGGATGGATAAATGTCAAGAGGCATTTGATGATTTGAAGAAGAGGATGGTTACAACACCGATACTGAAGTTACCTGACTTCGAGAGACCGTTTGAAGTATACACTGATGCTTCAGATTTTGCCATAGGAGGGGTTCTTATGCAGGATTGGCATCCAGTGGCGTATGAGAGTCGGAAATTGCAAGATAGAGAACGAAGGTATCCGGTCCATGAGAAGGAGATGACTGCAATCATTCACTGTCTTCATGTGTGGAGGCATTACCTGATTGGGAAGCCGTTTGTTGTCAAGACTGACAACGTTGCAGCAAGTTATTTTGCATCACAACCGAAGCTTTCTGCAAAGCAAGCTCGTTGGCAGGACTTCTTGGCAGAATTCGACATGACTATCAAGTATAGACCGGGAAGACACAATGCAGTAGCAGATGCCCTTAGCAGGAAGGGACAACTTGCGGCATTGGAAGGAGAAGATCGGGCAGCTAGGAGTAGGAGTCGAGTTCAGATGTCAGAAGAGATGTAGAATAAGCTCAAGGAAAGTGTTGAAACCGATACTTTGGCGCAGAATATAGTGAAGCAGATAAAGGAGGGGAAGACACAAAATTTCTTTCTATGGGACGGGTTCTTGTTCTTTGGAAACCGACTCTATGTTCCAAGGTCATCTGGGCTCAGGAGGCACCTTTTGAAGGAATGCCACGACTCGCCATGGGTTGGCCACCCAGGGATGCGTCGTTCTTTGGCATTGTTGGAAAGAGGATTCTTTTGGGAAAAGATGCGAGAGGATATAGAGGAGTATGTACATACGTGCATCATTTGTCAGCAGGACAAATCGGATACTCAGAGGCAAGGAGGACTATTGCAGCCTTTACCGATTCTTGAGAAACCATGGATGAGTGTCTTGATGGACTTCATCACTCAGTTGCCACAGGTTCAGGGGTATAATGGGATAATGGTCGTGGTTGATCGTTTTTCCAAGTATGCTCTCTTTGTTTAGACAAAGATGCCTTGTGGAGCCAAGCGAACTATGGAGTTGTTCTTTAAGAACATAGTGAAGTATTGGGGGATGCCATTAAGCATCGTGTTGGATAGAGATCCGCGCTTTACAGGCAGATTTTGGACCACATTGTTCAAGTTAGTCGGGACAGAGTTGTTGATGAGTTCGAGTTACCATCCGCAGACAGATGGACAGACCGAGAGGATCAACACATTGCCGAAGGACTACTTGAGACATTATGTGACGGCTAATCAGAAGAATTGGCCTGAACTCTTGGATATTGCTCAGTTCAGCTACAATATTCAAAAGAGTTCTGCAATGGGGTATAGTCCATTTGAGTTGGTGAATGGGCAGATGCCGGTTGCACCGCATACCGTAGTGACAGGAGGTTTCTTGAGGAGTCCTCATGTGAAGAAATTCATGAAGGCTTGGGATGAGACCTTGGAGCTGGCACGATTGCGCTTGCACGAAGTTGCAAGGAGAATGAAGAAATGGGCTGATCGAGGAAGACGAGATGCGCACTTCAGTGTGGGAGATATGGTGTTTCTCAAGATTACCGGGGAGCAGTTTCAGCCAGCCAAGGGGACTACGAGCAAACTGACACGGAAGTATGAGGGACCATTCCGAGTGAAGAAGAGAGTGGGGGAAGTTTCTTATGAGCTGGAGCTTCCGCACCATATGCACATGAAGCATCCAGTTTTTCACATGAGTCAGTTGAAGAGATGCAGACTTGACGCTGATCATCCAGAGAGCGCTGAACTGCCGAGAGGACCAGCCGGAATTGTGGACAAGCCAAGACTGGAGTTGGATAAGATTTTGAGCTACAGAACTACAGGGATTGGTTGCCACATGAAACGGGAGTATCTTGTCAGATGGAAGAATGCGCCAGAAGAGGGGAGCTAGGAATCGGAGGACTCACTTTGGAGATGGAAGAAGAAGATTATGAAGTATGAACGAAAGATACTGAGGCAGTCGGGATTGTCGAGGGCGACAATGATTTCAAGTGGGGGAGGATGTAACGTCCTGCGGTCATCGGGTGACTGGGCACGCGCTCCTTCCTCCACGAGATGCGACTAAGGCATGGAAGTGCGACGGATAACCAAGGGCGCAACATGTTATGAGGGCGAGTTGGTGCTCCGTCACTTATATGGCGAGTTGGAGGACTTGCCGAGCAAGCCGACCATGGAGCGAGGCAAACAAAGGGCGAGCCGACCATATGTTAGCATCGCTTGTGTTTGAGGACGCGTTGGTTGGAGTTTGTGGAAGGGTCGGCCGAGGGCATGACCGCCACACGAGGAAGTGTATAAACAAGTGGTGAGGCTTGTCATTTTCACCATCGCTCATCATCTTCGATCATTCAAACAAGAAGTGCGAGTAAGTGCAGGGCCGCAGCAAAGGTGCAAGGGATGCGCCCGCCTGCCGGGCGGTGTACACGGGCTGCACAAGAGTTGTGAGGGCGGTTGAAGGTGCGGGTGGAGGGTGTTCTAAGGCGCCCGCCTGCCGGAACGTGGAACAGGTTTTGGATTGCGGTTGGTGTGGGTTGTGCACGGATGCGCCTGCCCATTTGGGCAAAGGAAAACTTGTGTTCGGTTGTGTGTTGTATTTTGGTTGGAGTTGAGGCAAGACCACTGTGCGCTCTTGCACGGGTGGGCACCCAACTCGGGTGAAATGCCGGTGGAGCCTAGCTCCCGGTCATTGTACAAAATCTTCTTATATATATAATAAAAGCATTCTCTTGCATATGATGTGTTCCTGGTTGTTCTATCATGTTTGTTATTAATGGTTTCCACACATTAATATAATAATTCATGTTTATGATGAATGTTAAGGCGTAGTTTGCAAAGTAAGTTAACAATGAAAGATGTTGGTTATTTAGGCGGTGCCGCACCTGGCCAATTTAACGAAAAAAGAATTGGGGGCGTGATAGGGAGAGAGGGAGGGAAGAAGAAAGATATAGAGAGTGAAAAGTGGAGAGAAAGAGGGAGTTAGAAGGGAGAGATAGAGCAGAGAGTGTATGTTTAGGGGTGAGTTTAAGAGACAAAGAAGGAGAGATGGAGAGAAGGGGGAGTCAAGGAGAGAGAAGGTGAGAGGGAGGGATATAGTAACATAGTTGGAGAGAGACAGAGAGTGATGGGGGAAGAGAGAGGATTGGAGGGCAAAGAGAGAGAGATGAGGGAAGAGAGAGGGAGTTGGGAAAGAAAGGGAGAGAGACGAAGGACGAGAGACATGTCTTGAGAGAGAGCCAGAGGAGAAGAGTGATGGGGGAAGAGAAAGGATTGAAGAGAGAGAGATGGGGGAAAAGAGAGGGAGGTAGGAGAGAAATGGGGAGAGAGGAAGGACGAGAGAGAGGACTTGAGAGAGAGGAGGAGAGAGAGGAGGAGAGAGGGAGGGATAGATAGATGGAGTTGGAGGGGGAGAAAGGGAGGGAAGACGAAAGACATAGAGAGTGACAAGTGGAGAGAGAAAGGGAGTGACAAGGGAGATATGGAAAGAGAGTGTGTATGTTTGGGTGTGAGATAAAGAGACAAAGAATGAGAGATGGAGAGAATGGGGGAGAGAAGGAGAGAGGGAGGGATATAGTAATAGAGTTGGAGGGTGAAGAGAGAGAGAGCGAGAGGGAAAGAGAGATGAGGTTGGAGGGAGAGAGAGAGGGAGGTAAAAAGAAATAAATAAAGAGAGACATGAGAAGAGAGAGAGAGGGAGAGAGGACAACAAAAGGGAAGAGAGATAGAAGAGGGGCAAAGGGAAAGAAGGGGAAGAGAGAGAAAGAGGGAGAGGGAGAGAGGACAACAAAAGGGAAGAGAGATAGAAGAGGGGCAAAGGGAAAGAAGGGGAAGAGAGAGAAAGAGGGAGAGGGAGAGAGGACAACAAGAGGGAAGAGAGATAGAAGAGGGGGAGAGGGAGAGAAGGGGGAGAGAGAGAGGGAGAGGAGGAAGGGATAGATAATAGCTATTACTACTTTGAAATTTTGTTTTATCAAAAGTAGAATAGTTGCAGGTGAATCTTTATAATCTGGTAGTTTTAGTTTTGTTTTTTTACTCATTGAAATGCATATGCTTTAGATTACAAGTTGCCTTAAGAGTTTTTTGAGAAGCTAATGTGGACATAAAGTTCTATCTTTGTAATCCCTTTTGGTTATTAAAAGAAATCTATGGACGAAATTCACAAAAAAGAAAAGAAAAACCAATGAGTATTTTCCTAGAACCAAACAATTGTAGATTAGAATGTGATTTATTGTTATTTAAAATGTGTTATCAAATGCGTAAATAAATTCAGCATTCTAAAAAAAACTTAAAAGTATTTGAACTTTGCATATTAAATTGCATAAACTTATACTTCTTAAAGAAAAAATGTCAAAAAAATGCCATTTCCTCTATAAATTAAAAATGTTATCTAAAACATACTACATTTTGTTGGGAATATAAGATTTTTTTTAACCAAATCTTTAATTTTTGACCGCAGATTCAATACCCTGAAAAACTCATAAGGCATTAGGATTGTGGAGAATTTATAATTCAGAAGAAAAACTCCTAGGGCATTAGGATTGTGGAAAATTTACAATTCAGACTTGTGATTCGAAGAAGTCCTTGCCATATTCTAGAGAAAATAAACCGGAAAGTATCCTATCCTTGCCATATTCTAGACAAATTAAACCAGAAAATATCCCAGAAAACCATCCAAAACATAGAACAGATAAATTACAACTTAATAAAAATATGCTCTAATTTATTTATTATTAAATTTTTTTATTTGTTTGGGTGATTTTTTCTTATCAATAGCTTTTATATTTTATGTATTAAGGCTTTTATGATCCATAATGAATTAAGAAAAAAATTTCAGTAAAACTCCCATAAGAGAAATTTTTGATAGCGGACCAAGAAGTGTGACTCATCATGAGTACCAAATAAAAAAACGAATCATAACAAAGACTAAACATTACTCAAAATTAATCGTCACACTTTCCTCCTAAAAAATTTCATGATTACTGATCCAAGCCAATCATCACACACTCATCAGCAAGAAATTTCATCTATACCAAAGGAGTTTTCTATAAATGAATGAGACATTGCAAATGAAATCCCCCATATACAGATCATGTAGTTTAAATGGTAGCGGATTTCAAAACGCTAACCAATTAGAAGTCGCTGCCAAAATCACCACCATCATCATCAAACCCTGCATCGTCGTAAGTCGCATCGCTGATAACATCTCCAAGCAACAAACCACCGAGAGCTCCACCAATTAAGCCTGCTCCCAAACCCATCCCCAGTTTATTATTCTTCCCAGGCGGCTTCTGCGCTGCAGGAGCAACGGGCGCATAACCCTGGTAGGGTGGGTACCCTTGGTTGGGAGGGTAACCTTGGTTGGGAGGGTAACCCTGATAGGGAGGCGGAGCGTAACCCTGATAGTAAGGCGGTGGCGGGGGATAGCCCGCCGCCTGGGGTGGAGGGTAGTGGTTATTCGGTGGCGGATGCGACGACGAACCGGCCGCTGGGTAGGCTGGGTAAGCGGTTACCGGTTCCGCCTTTACAGCCCCAAATGATGCTGCCGGATATGCGCTCGCGGGCTCCGCCATGGCCGCACCATATGACCCTGCGACTGCCTGGGGCTGCTGTTGCTCTATGAGCTCGGGCTTTTCGGCCAATTTTACAGAGAGGTTGATAAGCCCTTTGGGTTTTCCCGAGGGTTTCTTGAGCTGGTAGGTGGCGAACTGCTCAGAAGTGGTGGCGGGGTTGAGAAATTCGTTAAAGGGGATGCTAATGCGGCCGATCTCTTTGTCGCCAAAGGTAGCTCCTGAGCAGACTGCGATCTCGAGAAACAGGCGGCCCTGCTGTAGGGCGGCCTCGTCGAGGGTAAATTTCATATCGTGGTTCCAGATGGGGTCCGTGCCGTTGCTCTTGTCCATGGGCGTTCGTTGCCTGTTTTTGGGATCGTTGGAGATCCATGCGATTGCGTAGGCCCTTGTTTTGGAGATCCTGCTCGCTTTCTTCAGATCGTGGGCCGAGCTTAGGGTCAATTCCATGCTCCGTGCCTCCATTGTACCTCGATGAATTCAGTACAGAGGAAGAAAATTCGAATGATTATACAGATCGAAATTGGGGAAAAATCGAATGAATTTACAGATTGAAATTGGGGAAAGAATTCGAACGAATTTTGGGAGCAGTGGAATGGATATTAGGTCGCAGATATGAGACGCTCTTATAGTTACATTGCGCGCCATGGAAGATTCTAAATACTGAGACGTGCTGCAGAGCCGCGCCTTTTAACACGGGGAATCCCGATTCTGATGGATTTCCTTTGAAGAGATCAAATATAAAACGGAAAATACAATTACGGTTGCATATGAACCAGAACCATACTAATTGGTTCGAAATTTGTCGACAAATAATTTATCGATATTCTCTTAAATTAGTTTAAATTTTTTATTTTTTGAAAAAAAATTAGAAAAATAAACACAATCATAATGACTTATTTCAAATTTGAAATTTGAATCATATTTGGTTGAACTAAAATCCCTAAAGTATATAAATTCACTTTGCAATAATATGGAAATAAATTTGTTACAAGTTTACAATTCTATTTATTGCTAAAATCACTCCCTGTTTCAACTGACTCCCCCACTCGCCGATGCACAAGATCGGTTCAGTTAAAATAATCCGTGAGTTAATAGTTAATATGTATAATTTATTTAAGGGGAAAATATATCGTTCCATAGTCCGAAAATAATATAAATTCGAAGAGAAAATGTGTGTCAATTTATGTAAATTAATAATAAACTCGTACATTAAAAAAAAAAAGCTCTTTCTCTTAACCAATAAAACGTAAGGTGTTATTTTAAAATTAAATATTAATTTATTATTATAATATTAATATTATAGGATAAGGGTTTATGAGGTAGTTAAATTGTTTTCAGTGTAAATTTATTATAATTTTTAATATACCAAAAGTTAAAAGGGATCAAATTTCTTTATATGGTAAAAGAAGTTTGGTAGATTCAGAATTGAAATAAATCGAAGTTTGTTTAATTATTAGTTATAATTGCACCAAGAGGTGCTCTACAGTCCAATACAAGAGGGAGATGTTGTCATATACATATATATATATATATATATTATATTATATTTTTTTATTTTTTCTACCAAAAACTTTCTTTAAAAAATTAATAATATTATTTTAAAAATCAATGTTAGCCATTTTTAAATACTTGGTGTAATATCTGTATTCGACATATATTCTACACATAATACTAAATGAAATTTAGTTATCCTTTATTACATGAAAGTTGAATTAGAATTTAGTTAAAGTTCACTTCTTGATAATTGTCATTTCCTTTTACTTTCATTTTCTTTTTACTTATTGGTTGTGAGTTGTTTTTTGAATTTGATGGCGAGGCAAAGGAGATATGCCAGAGCTTCTTTAAAATTTGGGTTCTACCACAATGTCGTCTTTCCATAACCAAGTTATTTTTTGACTTGTGGCCATGGAGCCACCATTTAAGAGCACAACAAAAGTAATTTCCAAGTGAAGGAATAAGTAAATGCTCTGAAGGAGGCATATGTGGATTTGATGACATAGTGAATATACTGGCTTGCAAAACGTCAAAGCATCCAAATGCCCTTTGTTGAGACCAAACCATTTGCCAGTTCATGGGTATTGCAGTTAAGATAAGTATATATTTTATTTACATTCTATTTCTTGAAAAGAAAAGATACAATATGAATATTCTTGCATATATTTTATTACACATATTATATGTGAATTTTGCGTGTTAAAAAATAAGTAGATTTGTGATTTTTTGAAATGGAAGATAAGTGAAAATGATCTGGATTTTGTGGTCACAAAACTCACATTAGTTTTCTTAGTAAATAACATATATTACTACATGTAGATAAAGATTGATTTTTATACATTTTTCTTACTAAAAAATATATATATATTACTGCATGTAGATAAAGATTGTTATTACAATATATAGAAAAATATTGTGATTATATATATTTGCAGCTTTAAAAGATAAGTAACCTTTTTTGTCTTTATATAACATTGCATGTGCCTTTTATGTAAGATAATATCATTAAAAGATAAAACTTTTCTTGTCTTTATATAACATTGCATGTGCCTTTTATGTAACAAAAGATAGGGTGCATGATTATCATTTAACCTGGTAACCTCGCATGAAAATACATGGAGTTGTAATTTTTTTACACAATTTACCCACAAGTAACCATCCAAATTACTAATCCTCCTCATTTACCATTTGATAAAATCTTGATCATTACATAGAGTAACTCTTAGTAGAGGAATAATAACTATTGTAGTAGATTAACATAAATTGTATGATGTAACCTTGCATCCATTTCTTAATTCCTTTAACCACATTAATTAATCACATACTTGACATTATCAACATCACATTATGCAAGGAATCAACATCACCAAACTGACATCACATTATGCTAGTTCATGGGTATTGCGGTTAAGATAAGTATATATTTTATTTAAATTTTGTTTCTTGAATAGAAAAGATACAATATGAATATTCTTGTACATATTTTATTACACATATTATATGTGAATCTTGTGTGTTAAAAAATAAGTAGATTTGTGATTTCTTGAAATGGAAGATAAGTGAAAATGATTTGGATTTTGTGGTTATAAAACTCACGTTAGTTTTCATAGTAAAGAAAATATATTATTACATGTAGATAAAGATTGATTTTTATATATTTTTCTTAGTAAAGAAAATATATTAGTGCATGTAGATAATGATTGTTATTACTATATATAGAAAAGATTGTGATTATATATATTTGCAGCATTAAAAGATAAGTAACATTTCTTGTCTTTATATAACATTTCATGTGCCTTTTATGAAAGAAAAGGTCATTAAAAGATAAGTAACCTTTCTTGTCTTTATATAACATTGCATGTCCCTTTTATGTAAGAAAAGATATGATGCATGATTGTCATTTACCCCGGAACCCCGCATGAAAATACATGGAGTTAGAATTTTTTTACACAATTTACCTACAAGTAACCATCCAAATTACTAATCCAAATTCCTCATTAACCATTTGATAAAATCTTGATCATTACATAGAGTAACTATTTTAGTAGATTAACATAAATTGTATGATGTAACCTTTTATCCATTTCATGAATCCTTTAACCACGTTAATTAATCACATACTTGACATTATCAACATTACATTATGTAAGGAATCAACATTACCGAACTGACATAATAAGCAATCACATCATTCAACACTGATATACCCTGGAAACCCCATAGAGTGAAAACCAGCAAATGTTTAATTTTATTATTAAAAGATTGTGAGGGTGTTCACCCCTCACTCACTTGTTTATAAGGGAGGCCATCCCTTATCCATTGTTATTAAAGATTACAATGAAATATCATTAAAATACGACATACCTAGCTAAAAGCTATTACAATTATTTTAAAACCATTTACCTACATATCAGCGCTCTCTACATTCTTGTGGCATGATTGTTCCATTAGTGGACCATCCTGCAACTCATACTCATTAGCATGGACCAATAGTTCTTAGCTACCACAATATTAAAAATAATTTGTCCTCTGCACAAATCACCATCCTTTCCTGTCATTGTTTCTTTGGTAACATGATTAGATAAAATATTAATCAATCAATAATCATTCTTTAAAAACAATATTTTAACATCTATGCATGTGCATACTTGATATATAAATATAATATCACAACATGCTTCTTCTAACAACATTGTGCATGTATAAACAAATAATTATCAAGCATGTCAAAATAATTACCCCGATACTATGATCGTTCTTGTACCAGCACATGTTCATATCCAAAGGAAACCACTGTAACCATCCATTTTACTTAAAGGATACTAGAAACTTATTTTTGATTTTCATGTATGTAATCAGATAAAAACTTATTTGAAGAGACCTAGCCCCTTAAGTTCTTCTTTGTGCATGTAACTAAGTAATCTTTCCAATAAAGTAGATGTTCCCTTCTAAGGGGAAGATAACATGATAGACTGATCCAGGTGGATATTGGTGGCCACCTGCCAAGTCCACCTGGACCCACACCATTGTCCTTCTCAGCATTTTCAGTTTCCTTAATTGTAGCACAACTTACTATTTTTAGCAATTTTTCGGGTCCTGAACTTCCGGAGCCGTTTTGAGGCCCTAAACGACGTTTTTTGGGGAATTCAGGGCAACATGGGTCCATTCCATGGACCCATGTTGCCCGTTCCAATAATGGTAGTGCTCGGATAGATCTTTCTAACGAGCTATTGTATGCATCAAACGGAGATCATATGCCAAAGTTACGACCCCGGGAAGTTGATGTACCAATTTACCCCAAACGGGGCCCACAGTTTTGGCGTTTCATCTCCTAGGGTTAGGTTTTGGAATGTTAAGGGTTTTCCATTGTTTCTCAACAATAAATAGGCCTTCGAGCCTCATTGTAACACAGTTCAGAGGCATGTAGCCATCACATCTCTTCTCAGAGATAAGCTACCATCGCCCTAGCTGGTTTATTTCCATTTCTGGTTGTAAGCATATTTCAGTATTTTCCATTAATGAAATGAAGTATTATTTCCGCTGCACCTTTGTGTATATGGTTATCTCTGTAATTTGTTGCGTTCCTGTTTAAATCCGGATCAGTGGTATCAGAGCGGTCTGCTTTTTCTCTGTTTTTCTTTGCATGTCCCCAACAAGGTCGGGATATAAGGAGTTAGGGCTTGAACTGGTTGAACCTTTGCAAGACCAGCCTCGCAAATCCCGACGACCTCCTATGGCGGACGAGAAGAAAGACGAGGGGGCAGGAGATCCCATCAAAATCTTGCTCGAAGAAGCCCTCGAGCGACAACGGAACGCGATGATGGACAGCTTTGCCCAGATCCTTCAGCGGCTACCCAGAAGCGACGCATCGACTTCCAGCAGCTACTCTGGAAACGCCACACCCTTTAAGGTACAAGTTAATTTTGAAATCCCCATATTCGAGGGTCAGATAGACGCAGATGCCATAGATAAATGGTTAAATCTGCTAGAGGGTTATTTTTCTGTTCATGATTTTTCGAGTCGGGAAAAGATTGTTTTTGCTCTTCTCAAAGCAGCCCCCCACGTCAAGGACTGGTGGGAAACCTACTGCGAGCAGAAGGATGAAAGTACTGGCTCACTATTTTTAGCCGCACCCACCTAGGATTCGTTCCGGGATGCCGTCAAGGAGCAGTACTACCCTGTCGGAAGCTATGAGGATGAATACATAAAGTGGACCACGCTGCGGCAAGGAAGGGACCAAGACGTGCCGAAGTTCACCAATCTTTTCCATACCCTTCGCACAAAGTTGGGTATCAAGGATTCGGAGCAACATTTGATACTCAAATACCGTGGCTGCCTGCACAAGTACATCCAGGAAGAAATACAATTCCTAAACATCCCCTCGCTCGGCGCAGCATACCGATATGCCGTCAAGGTCGAGCAGAAGTTGAAACAAAAGAAGCGAGACTTTGGATCTGCGAATCCAAAGTAGGGGAAAGGTGCCCCGAAACCACAGAACAAAGGACAAAGCCAAGGCGGGACAGCCCAAGACAACCAGCCGAAGCTGCAAGCAAAGAACAGCGCCGCGAAGCCGAGAAAGGACACTGGAAAATGGTGCGAGTTCCATAAGAGCTCCACTCACAACACAAGTGAGTGTCGGGCCAAGCAGTCACTGGTGGCTGAGCTGAAGGTTTCAGAATCAGATGCATGTTCCGACTCTGAGTCAGAACCCGATAAGGGGTATGAAAAAAGGGAAGCAGATCATTGATGCGGATCCCAGCGCCACTGTTGCTACCGCAAAGATCCAGAAAAATGAACCCGAAGATCCAGAGGAGGAGGAGCGTCTCTTCCACTCTCAGATGTGGGTAAAGGGCTCCCCGATACAGTTCATTGTTGATAGCGGGAGTCAAAAGAACCTCATTTCGGCAGAGGTCGTGAAGCGGTTGGGCTTACCGACCACAGCACATCCACAACCATACACCATTGGGTGGCTGCACCAAGGACGAGATCTTCGCGTGAGCCAGCAGTGTCGCCTTCCATACAACATCAAGCCCTTCACGGATGAGGTATTGTGTGACATTGCTCCCCTTGAAGTTTGTGATGTATTACTAGGACAACCATACTTGTGGAAGCGACATGCTGTGTATGAATCAAGACCCCGTGCTGTTATTATTACATTGGGAAATAAGTTGTTCAGGATACCAGAGGTAGCACCACCTGCCGCCATCTCTTTGATTACTGCAAAACAACGCAGTAAGATCATTTCCAAAACCAGGAAATTTGTTTTCCTGATGATACGCCCTCAAGGAAAGAAGAAGACAGTGGCCGCGGCCTCCAGACGGGGTCCCTCTGCACGACAACTACAGATGGACAAGATTGTGGAGGAGTACGAGGACATCTTCACCTCTCCAGCAGGAGTTCCTCTGCACTGTCAAGTCAAGCACTCCATCGATCTGACCCCAGGTGCGCCGCTACCCAATGGACCAATTTATCGGCGCTCCGTTCTGGAGAACAATGAAATCAAGAGGCAGATTCAGGAGCTCCTGCAGAAAGGTCACATCCATCCAAGTTCATCGCCCTGTGGGAGCCCGATCGTGTTGGTACAGAAGAAGGACGGGACGTGGAGACTCTGTATTGACTATCGGGCGCTGAACAAGATCACTGTCCGTAATAGGTACCCGATCCTGCGGATTGATGACCTCCTAGACCAACTAAAGGGGGCGAAATATTTCAGCAAGATCGATCTGAAGTCAGGATATCACCAGGTACCAATCGAACCCTCTGATGTGTGGAAGACTGCCTTCAAATCCAAGGAGGGCCTCCTCGAATGGTTGGTCATGCCTTTCGGATTGACGAATGCTCCTACAACCTTTATGAGGCTAATGGATGACATCTTGCGGCCATTCACCAACTCCTTTGTAGTAGTATACTTGGACGACATTCTGATCTTCAGCCAGAGTTGGGAAGAGCACCTCCACCACATCTGACAGGTTCTCCAAACACTGCGGCAACACAAGCTATGTGCCAATTTGGAGAAATGCGCTTTTGGCATGACCCAGGTTCAGTATCTGGGATACATCATTGATGAACAGGGGGTGCATGTCGATCCAGCCAAGGTCCAAGTCATTCGGGATTGGCCCTCTCCAACCACTCTAACAAAGCTCCGCAGCTTTCTAGGTCTTGCCAACTTCTACCGCAAGTTTGTGTTGGGGTTTTCTCATATTTCTTGGCCCTTGAGTCAGGTCGCCAAGGGAGGGGCGAAAGCAAGATTCTTTTGGTCTGAATCTCAACAGAAGGCATTCATGGAGTTGAAGGATCGCCTCTGCACGGCACCAGTGCTCGCGTTACCAGATTTACAACAACCATTTGAGGTCGAGACAGATGCCTCTGACTATGCTATTGGGGCAGTCCTTACTCAACATGGACATCCAGTGGCATATCACAGTGAAACACTTTCAGACACAGTCCGGAAGTACCCCACTTATGATAAAGAGATGTATTCCATTGTACAGGCCTGCCGACAATGGAAGCATTACATTTTGGGGAAGGAAACGGTCATCCACACAGACCACCGACCCCTGCAGTCCATACAGACCCAAGGGAAATTGCAGAATGATCGCCATCAGAAGTGGTCTACATACCTGCAACAGTTCCACTTGAATATCAAGTATAAGAAGGGCAGCACCAATAATGTTGCAGATTGCCTCAGTCGACCACCGATCATGGCGTTAACCACCGTGCTCAACTCTTGTGGGCACGAGACTTCTGATTGGCCACTTCTCTACAAGAGCGACCCAGAATTCGGCCACACATACCAGACACTCTTGGAGGGTCGGCGTGTTGCAGATTTTCACCTCCAGGATGACCTATTATGCCACCTCGGTCACCTTTGTGTTCCTTCAAGCGAGCGTGCCAAGATGATTTGGGAAGCACACTACAGTCGGGCTGCTGGGCATTTCGGGGTCGAGAAAACAGTGGCAGTACTGCAAAATTATTTCTATTGGCCGAATCTTCGACAGGATGTTGGGAAGTACATCAGATCATGTACTGCCTGTGCCATTGCCAAACCGACCGTTAAGAAGCATGGCCTCTATACCCCGTTGCCTACCCCTAGTCAACCTTGGGAATCCATCTCCATGGATTACATGTTAGGCCTCCCTTCCACTAAGCATGGAAATGACTGTGTTTTTGTGGTCGTCGACAGGTTCTCGAAGATGGCCATTATGGTAGCCTGCAAGAAGAATATCACAGCAGAAGCCACTGCTAAAATCTTCTTTGAACGAGTGTGGGTGCACTTTGGGATCCCACAGTCTATCATCTCAGATCGGGACAGTCGGTTTCTCAGCACATTTTGGTCCAGTCTCTGGTCAATGCTGGACACCAAACTCACGAAGTCCACAGCCTTCCATCCTCAAACTGATGGCCAGACAGAGGTTGTCAATAGGATGATCGTGCACATTCTGTGCATGTATAACTCAAAGCATCCACGCACATGGGACGAGAGCCTCCCCTATGTTCAGCATAGCTACAACCGAGCTCTTCACAGCTCCACTGGCCATAGCCCTTTTCAGGTGGGTTTGGGATTCCAGCCACTATGCCCCATTGATGTGGCCATGCCACTTGCAGCTACTCACATGAATTCAGCTCATGTCCAGTCCGAAACAGATAAGGCCACCAGCTTCATTGAGCGCATCCAACATATTCGCCAGCAGGTCCATGACATTCTTGAGAAATCAAATGCCAAGTACAAGCAGCGACATGATCAACATCGGGTGCCACACAAGTTTCAGGTGGGCGACAAAGTCTGGTTGCATTTGCAAAAGGAACGCCTTACTGGAGCCTATCGGAAATTGAGACCACTCCGATATGGTCCTTACACCATTACTAAGGCTATGGGAGACAATGCATTTGAGCTCAGCATTCCCCCATTCCTTGGCCTGCACCCAGTGTTCAATGTGGACCGCCTTCGGCCATACTTTCCACCATTGCTAGACACATCCGACATTGCAGAACAGCTCAAACCCACAGAATTAAATCCAGATTGCATGGAACAAGCTGCAACTGATCGGATCATGGACACACAGATCAAGAACACTCGCCAACAGAATATCCAACTGTATCGAGTTGTCAAAGCAGGCCAACTCCTTCAGCAGGGCAAGTGGCTCACCAGGGAACAAGTTCAGCAAAAGTTTCCTCATCTCATGGAGGAGCTCAACGCAATGGGGACCATTGCTTCCTAAGGGGGGAGGAATGATCCAGGTGGATATTGGTGGCCACCTGCCAAGTCCACCTGGACCCACACCATTGTCCTTCTCAGCATTTTCAGTTTCCTTAATTGTAGCACAACTTACTATTTTTAGCAGTTTTTCGGGTCCTGAACTTCCGGAGCCGTTTTGAGGCCCTAAACGACGTTTTTTGGGGAATCCGGGGGCAACATCGGTCCATTCCATGGACCGATGTTTCCTGTTCCAACAATGGTAGTGCTCGGATAGATCTTTCTAACGAGCTATTGTATGCGTCAAACGGAGATCATATGCCAAAGTTACGACCCCGGGAAGTTGATGTACCAATTTACCCCAAACGGGGCCCACAGTTTTGGTGTTTCATCTCCTAGGGTTAGGTTTTGGAATGTTAAGGGTTTTCCATTGTTTCTCAACAATAAATAGGCCTTCGAGCCTCATTGTAACACAGTTCAGAGGCATGTAGCCATCACATCTCTTCTCAGAGATAAGCTACCATCGCCCTAGCTAGTTTATTTCCATTTCTGGTTGTAAGCATATTTCAGTGTTTTCCATTAATGAAATGAAGTATTATTTCCGCTGCACCTTTGTGTATATGGTTATCTCTGTAATTTGTTGCGTTCCTGTTTAAATCCGGATCATAGACATTATTATCATGCATGCAAATGTAAGTCCCTTTTCGAAAAGAATCTTTTGCAGGATAGAGTTATTTACAAAATCTATTGTATGCACAAAGACATGCATTGTTCTAAACCAAACGAATGTGTTAGTGATTATTTCTTGCATGCGGATATATGTATTTTACAAAGGAAAGCTAGTGCATTAATTCCAAGTGATTACTTGTTTTACTTTCCATAATACTTATTATTTTCTACACACAAATCCATATTTCTCTTTAAAATATCTAACACAATAGTTCTACAAATCCATGTTTCTCTTTAAAATATCTAACACAATAGTTATATCTTCATACATGTAATCAACTATTGTTTCTATGCTTCTGCATATGTGTTCTTTTCACATAGTTATTTTCAAGAACCCAACATAGTTTCTCTATTGTATGTACAAGTTCTCATGCATTTGTTTTCAAGAAAGTATCATAACAAAGTTCCCATGCATTTGTTTTCATGAAAGTATCATAATCAACCTTTCCTTTGGGCATAAGAACTAAGATAATAATAATGTTAACTTTTATGCATTAAACCATGCAATTAAATCAAACTATCCAATTTACAACACACAAGTCATTTATCTTTTTACCCACCAAAAGATGTAACTTTTCCAAACTCTTGCAAAGGAATTAACACAATTAACTTATCTTTTCTTCAACAAATAATTATGTCTTATAAACACATAAGGTAGTTATTAAAACTACACATTTCAAAAGGAAATCCCACTTTCCAAGAAAATAATCTAATTAACTTTTCTCTTTTATTTTTCACCACCCATGAAATTATTTCACAAGTTACCCTCTTTAATCTATATTCACTTCCAAGAAAATAACTTGGATTTTTATCATTTCCTACACCAATAGGAAATCCATTTTTAAGAAAAGAGCATGCATCCTATCTTTTCTTACATAAAAGGCATATGCATTGTTATATAAAGATAAGAAATGTTACTTATCTTTTAATGTTGCAAATATATATAACAATCTTTTTCTATATATAGTAATAACAATCTTTATCTACATGTAGTAATATAATTTCTTTACCAAAGAAATATACAATAATAATCTTTATCTACATGTAGTAATATATTTTCTTTACCAAGAGAAATATATAATAACAATATTTGTCTACATGTAGTAATATATTTTCTTTTCAAGATATAACATATATTTCTTTCTCTTACATGCAACTTAAGCTATTTCAAATGAATAGAAAAATAAATATATATTTATTTCTTTGTCCAAAGAAATTAACCTGAGTTCTTCTCTATGCACAAAATGAATTCATCTTTATATTCACAGAATTTGATGAAACTATCTCAAGAAAAATCGTAACCAATCAAATATTTTCAAGATTTGAATTACTTCTCTCTTGTTTTCTTAAGAACTCATGCCATTTTTTCCAAAAGTTAAACAAAATAATTCACCTACCTCACTTATGCAAAGGAACTTGGTTCAACATACCATGGACAAAGGGAGGAAAAGAATTATGGAACAAGAAATGAAACATTTTCTTCCAACCTTGTCATCGCACTGCAAGAAAACTGAAAAAAGCGAGTTTTATTATTGTGAATTGTGTTCTTATCTAAGCTTTCAACCACATCAGGGTCAAGCCACTACTCTAGACTTGCATATTGCCCCAGGCCTTCTTTAATGAAGCGATCCCTCGACCTCACTGAATTTTTTATGCCTTAGGTGCAAGGCATGCTCAACTGTCATAATGTGCATCTAATCGACTATTCACCTCCAAATATTTATTGTGCAACGATTTCGTTAAGCAGAAAAAACCCCCCAACCATTAGAACACATCAAACCCAAGAAAATGAACAAAAGGAAAGTTATCAAGAATCGAACCCTAACTAAATTATAATCCAACTATCATGTAAGAAAGGATAACTAAATTTTAATTAATATTCTGTGTAAAATAAACGTGAAATCTTGATGTTATATACTCCCTCCCTTCAAGAGAACACCATCCATGGTGTTCATCTATCACTAGGACTTGATTTCTACTCATTATAAAGAATCCAAACAACTGAAAATGAGATCCTTTCCCTTCAAAATGAAGGATTCCATTTCCAATGAATACCAATAGGCAAAAGAAATAATGTTGATCTATAGTCATAAGCATTTAAAACTGCAAAACTAAGCAATTTCTACTTTCCATAGCTTAGCCACTATTCAATTATATAGAAACAAAACAAAATCTCTATACCAACTTACCATTACTTACCAATTACTCTTACAAGTCATGGTCACTTTTACGCAAGCACTTCAATAGTGATTGGACGACCCATCAACACTCCATGGCAAGTAACGTGTAATGTATGACTAACAAATTCAATCACATTAGTCACAACATTTTTTATCAAATGAAATACTTTTAACTATCAATCAATTATGCAATGTCAGGTGATATTTAAATCACAGTACTTTTACAAGTACTTAGAGAGCACTAACACTCTAATCATCAAAATGATAAATCACTGCACCACACTTCCACTGCGAACAGATGATTATCATCATGACTAAATTACCAAGTATATTCTATTACTTTGAAGAATAGATATTTAGTAAGTAAATTCTATTGCTTTTATGATTAAGACAAGTATTGATACTATATTATTAAATTTATGGCCAAAAATGTATATTGTCAATTTCGTTACTAATTCTAATATGCTTACTCATATGTTCAGTAAATTATATATCTTTAAATAGTTCCAATCAATAATAAGAAAATGATTACGAAAGCCTTGTAAGATAGTTCTTTTACCATCAACTCAGAGAAAATAACAACAAAAACAATTCAAGAATTATAAGAAACAAATGCTATCTTACAACAAAGCCACAAATTGTATGTAATATCCCTATTCAACATATATTTTACACATAATATTAATTAAAATTTAGTTATCCTTTATTACATAACAGTTGGATTAGAATTTAGTTGGGTTTGGCTCTTGATAACTGTCATTTCCTTTTACTTACTGTTGTGCATTGTTTTCTGAATTTGATGGCGAGGCAAAGGACATATGCCAGAGCTTCTTTAAAATTTGGGTTCTACCACAATGTCTTCTTTCCATAACCAGTTTATTTTTTGGCTCATGGCCAGTGGAGCTGTCATTTAAGAGTAAAGCAAAAGTAATTGGTGGAACCGCCACTTAAGAGCACAACAAAAGTAATTACCAAGCGAAGGAATAAGTAAATGCTCTGAAGGAGGCACATGTGTATTTTACGACATAGTGAATATACTGGCCTGCAAAACGTCGAAGCATCCAAATGCCTTTCATTGAGACCAAACCATTTTCCAGTCCATGGGTATTGCGTGTTAGGGTCCAACCTTAACCCCCTTATTTATGTAGTAGGGTCGAGTCATAGTTATAGTTAAGTAAAGAGTTAATAAAGCCCATATTAATAATTGTAAGTGGTTGACCCGCATTTAAAGAAGGGATCACAGTTAGTTGCAAATGGGCCATGGTATTAGATAGATGGTATTGATAAGAACCATGGTATTAGATAGATGGTATTGATAAGAACCATGGTATTGACCCATGGTATTGCATGTATGAATCCTATATAAAGGATAAAGACTCCCCTCAAGGAGCATCGTGTCTTATTTTGTAATTGAGCTCAGCTCTATTGGAGGTTGCCCCCTCGAAGAGGCAAGTGAACATTGCTTTCCTTTCTAAATAATAAAATACATGCTGTTATTTCTTATTGTTCTATGTTCTGGGTATATTTCTTCGCATATTTGGTATTCTGGTATCTTCTCGCAGGTCAAGAGCATAACAAGTGGTATTAGAGCACTTTCCAGGGCTAGTGGGATCTCCATTTTTAGCAGATTTTTTTTTTGGCTGGAGATGTATTCCAACATCTTTAAACCACAGGATTTGTCATTGAGCGCATAAACCTATGGATTTGGGGAGGCATGCACATAGGAAATACAAGAGGTGGTCATGCTTGTTGGACTCCCTTATAACCCCTGTGGGTACCCCTTCAAGTAATAGCGCATTAGACAGAACCGCGCACAGATTGTCTTCCAAGTACCCTCTGGGTATATCAGAAGCCGCCTAGGGTCTCTTGAAACCTCGCTATAGACTAACCTTCGGTCGTCTCGCTGCTACAGTATACCGAGAACAACACCTGGGGAGATTACTCGTGCATACGATAGGGTAGTTGGGTTGTATGGCTAAGGGTACGATAGATCCTCCTTGGTTAGTGCACTAAAAGATTGGGCCGAGTACTACTATCAGACCCTTATGTATATTGTGATCTGTAGCACCTGACACTCCTTGAGACCATAGTTCCCTTGTCTCTTTCTAGATCATGAATCATCTTTACCAGATCAGATCTAGCAAGCAGGGTTCTGTTGCAGCCGCAGCAATCAGTTTCGCCATTCAGATCTCTCAGATCCACCAATCAAATCTATCAGATCCACCAATCAGATCTATCAGATCCGACATGTAGATCTAGCCATTTGGGTTCTGTAGCAGTCTCCATAATCAGATCCGCCATTTAGATCTAGTAGTAGGGGTTTGATCACTACCACATTCCTACTCATACTCTGTAGTTGAGGGTTCGCAGATAGATCTGACTATTTGTGTGGGCCCCTATACCTGGGCGTGATTCTCGCAAGACATTAGGCGGAATTTACTTTTCTGGGATTTGGCTACTGCAGTATTCCTAAGTGAGGAAAAACTCCTTTTGGAGTAAAAGAAAATAAATAAATAAATAAATAAATAATAATAATAATAATAATAATAATAAATATTGAGTCTGAGACCCTCCCGAGACGCTTATAGGAGACTTAGCCCATAAGAATCAGGTCAACAAGATGAGCAAGGTGGTACCATTCACTTGTTAGCATCAAAAATTTCGGGTGGTCCCAAATTTTATTTATTTTTTTCGCAGTAACGACAAGTGCACCGAATCGGTGCATGGTACAAACTAGAGCTCAAGCTATGGCCAATGAGAAGATCAACACCATTGAACAAAATTTGGACACATTAACAAAGATGATCCAGACCTTAGCTGACACACTCACAAAGGGCGAGTCGTGGGAACAATCGAAGGCATATACTTTTAATGAAAACATTGAGGGTGAGTCTAGCCATTCTCTTCACCTCTTTGGAAACCACCAACAATCCCAGCTGCGACCACCCAAGCTGGACATGTATAAATTTGATGGCTCTCATCCGACCACATGGCTAGCACAAATGGAGCAATATCTCACATTGAATCACATCAGAGATGATGCGACTTAGCTAAGTGTGGGTAGCATGTACTTGGACAACAAAAGATGGCAATGGTGGTAGTGGCATCAACATTGCAATGGAAGGCCCGTGACTTGGCAAGTATTCACAAAATCCCTTTCAGATTGCTTTGACCATGAATCTAATTTTTTGGGTTGTCTTACTAAGCTCCGACAGATAG
Organism: Pinus tabuliformis; assembly: GCA_031772625.1. Classification (NCBI taxonomy): domain Eukaryota; kingdom Viridiplantae; phylum Streptophyta; class Pinopsida; order Pinales; family Pinaceae; genus Pinus; species Pinus tabuliformis. The sequence goes on along the minus strand of CM062808.1, from coordinate 288,606,813 downwards.
GAACAGTGCAAGAATATATTACAGGCTTTGAAGCCTTAGCCTTCCACACAGGAGGTCTACGAGATGAGTTCTACTTGGAATGTTTTGTCAGTGGTCTTAAAGAAACCATACAAGCCCATGTTCGACTGCAACACCCAATCTCATGGCTGGATGCTTGCAAGATAGCTCGTGAAGTAGAACGCGCGTTAGTAGCCCAGTCGACTAGTCTAAATTTCATAGCCAAGGGTCGCCCTACCCAGGCTCCAAGCACTACCCAAACACTTAAGGTTCAAAAGGTGTCAACAACGAAAATGGGGGAAAGAAGAAAGCAAGGATTGTGTTACTACTGTGATGAGAAATACTCCTCGGGGCATAAATTCAAGGAACCCAAATTCTTTCAAATTGATGCTACTGATCACAGTTCATCGGACGAAGCCCCACCATTTGAGAAACCAAAGGAGGAATATGAGGACAACCAGCCAGACAATGTGCTCCCAGCTACACCTGACGAACCGGTTATCTCACTTCATGCTTTGGCAGGGATTTATTCTCCCCAAACTCTCAAAATCATAGGTTTTATTAAGCATTGCCCTGTAGTAGTCTTGATTGATAGTGGCAGTACACATAAGTTTATCCATCAAAGAGTCACTGAAGCAGTCCATTGTTTTTTTAGAGCAGTCTCTAATTTCCAGGTCCAAATTGCCGATGGGGGAACAATGAAATGTGAAGGCCGCTGTGAAAATGTCAAACTTCAAATGGTGGATTATCAGCTAAAGACCCACATGTTTGCCATACACATAGGAGGGTGTGACATTGTCTTGGGTGTTGAATGGCTCCGCAGACTCGGCCCAATCACAATGGATTTCCAGGAGTTATATATGAGCTTTAAGTATAACAACCACACACATACCCTCCGCGGACTCCAAGCAGGTGCTCCCTCTATCATCAGCTTGGATAGGATGGAAAAATTGTTAAAAGAGGGCCATCATGGAGTTATAGCCCAATTTAATGCCATCCATGCCTTCGAACCCAATTCTTTTCACATTCATCCTGGGATGCAACAGATCTTAGACAACCATTTGCCGGTCTTTGACAAGCCTCGTGAGCTTCCACCCTCGATAGGGGAACATGATCATAGCATTACTTTGGTCCCAAGGGCCCAACCACCAAATGTGCGCCCATATAGATATCCATTCGTCAAAAATAATGAAATTGAAAAATCATCAAGGAACTCCTGGAAGCAGGTGCCATTCGTCCTAGCATAAGTCCTTATTCATCGCCTGTGGTCATGATACTCCAGAAAGACAAGGAATGGCATATGTGTCTAGACTTCAGGGCCCTCAACAAGTTGACAGTCAAAGATAAATTTCCCATCCTGGTTGTTGATGATTTGCTGGATGAACTAAATGGGGCTCAATTCTTTACTAAGATCGACCTTCGCTCGGGCTATCACCAAATTCGCATGAAAGAAGTTGACATTCCAAAGACTGCTTTCCGAACTCATGAAGGCCATTATGAATTCTTGGTCATGCCATTTGGTCTTTGTAATGCCCCATCAACTTTCCAGAGCCTCATGAACCACCTGTTCAAACCATATCTCAGAAAAATTTGCCTTGTTTTCTTTGTTGACATCCTCATCTATAGCCACACCTGGGCCACACATCTTCAGCATGTAGATCTGCTCTTGCAATTGCTCCGGAAGCATAAATTATTTGTCAAGATGTCCAAGTGCTCTTTTGGCATGGAAGAAGTTGAGTATTTGGGCCACATTGTGGGGCGTGAAGGTGTCAGGGTGGACTCCAAAAAGATCTAGGCAATGCAGGATTGGCCTCAACCAAAGACCTTGAAGAGCTTGAGAGGATTTTTGGGTCTCACGGGCTACTATCGCAAATCTGTCTGCAATTATGGTCGCATTGCTAGACCCCTCACTCACTTTCTCAAGAAAAATTCATTTCTCTAGAATGATGAAGCGCAACAGGCATTTATAGCTCTCAAACATTCCATGTGTTCCACTCCCATATTAGCACTACTCGACTTCACCAAATCTTTTGTGATTGAATGTGATGCTTCAGGTATGGGTATTGGGGTGGTCTTAATGTAGGAAGGTAAACCCTTGGCCTTCACTAGCCAACAATTAAGTGGGACAAATCTGGGACAATCTACCTATGAGAAGGAGATGATGGCCATCGTACATGCAGTAGATACCTAGCGCCCATACTTATTGGGGCGGCGTTTCCAAATCCACACAGACCATCAAAGCCTTAAATATTTTTTGGAGCAAAGCCTATCCTCGCCACAACAAAACAAATGGCTTGCCAAAATGTTGGGATATGATTAATATGAGATAATTAACAAGAAAGGGCGCAAAAATTTCGTAGTGGATGCTTTATCACGCCAATTTGAGGAGGAAAGCACCCTACTCGCAATCTCCCTTCCCATTCCAGAATGGATTGAAGAGGCTCACAAGGAATGGTTTTCACATCCTTTGCTCTCCCAACTCATTAATAAATTGCAGGTGGATCCAAATTCCATAGCAGGCTACTCTTGGCAGGATGAGATTCTTCACTACAAGGATAGAGTTGTGATATCACCAACATCCACCCTCAAAGGTCGCATTTTGGCAGAGTTGCACTCATCTCCCACTACAGGCCATTCAGCCTTTCAGAAGAATTATGCTCACATTCGACATTCATTCTTTTGGACACGCATGAAAAAGGACATTCTTACTTTTTTAGCTAAGTGTGGCATATGTTAGTGCCACAAAGGAGAAATAGTCAAATCCCCAGGCACATTACAACCATTGCCCATCCCAGCATCAATCTGGATGAAGGTTTCTATGGACTTCATTACGGGTCTTCCGAATTCAGGCGACAAGTGAGTCATCATGGTGGTTGTGGACAGACTTTCTAAGTATGCTCATTTTTGTGCCCTACCCCACCCTTTTACACTAACTTTGGTGTCTCAATCTTTCATGGACTAGATCTTCAAATTGCATGGCATGCCCACTTCCATTGTGTTTGATCGTGACCCGATCTTCACCAGTAACTTTTGGTAGGAACTCTTTAGGCTACAAGGTACCCAACTACAACGAGTACTTCCTATCATCCCTAAACTGATGGTCAAACTGAAGCAGTCAACAAATGTCTGGAGACTTACTTTAGGTGTTTCACTTCAGAAAAGCAACATATATGGGTATAGTGGTTACCTCTAGCCGAATGGTGGTATAACACTAACTATCATGCCACCACCAAAATGACTCCATATGAAGCAATTTATGGTCAACTCCCTTCTTCACCTACTTCTTATACCCAGGGATGCTCGAAGGTACAATGAGTGGATCAAATCCTATAGAACCTCACAACCATGCTGTCCCACCTCAGAGAGAATCTCCATCAAGCTCAAAATCGCATGAAGCAACAGGCAGATCAACATTGTTCAGAACACAAATTTCAAGAAGGGGATCAGGTATTTTTGAGGCTGCAACCATATAAGAAAATGTCACTCAAAGACAAGGGTTGTTAGAAATTATCTCCAAAATTCTACGGATTGTATCAAGTACTTCAGCGAATCGGAGAAGTAGCCTACAAGCTAGCTTTGCCACCCACTGCAAAAATCCATCCAGTCTTCCATGTCTCACGCCTCAAGAAAGTGATTAGGAACCATTGCCGAATTCAAACCAGTATGTCAGAATTGGATGAAGAAGGTTCAATCTAGCTCCAACCTGAATAGGTTCTTGCCACACAATCAAGGAAGTCCTCGTCAAAAGGAAAGACACCTCTCTAGAAGATGCGACCTGGGAACCAGCCACTGTCATTTAGTAGTTTTCGTAGCTTCAGCCTTGAGAACAAGGCTATTTTTATGGGGGAGGGCATGTTAGGGTCCAACCCTAACCCCCTTATTTATGTAATAGGGTTGAGTCATAGTTATAGTTAAGTAAAGAGTCAATAAAGCCCATATCACTACAACAAAACCATGTGATTAGCGTCCCTTTTTTCTTCCTTTTTTGCATCTAGAGCCCATTTTTGGTGCTGTTTGTGTCCATTTATAAAATATGGCGCAAAAATTGATGCAAAGTTTGCACCGAGTTTTTCACCAAGTTTAGCACCAGGTATTGCAATAGGTTTTGCATCAAGCTTTACACCAGGTTCTACGCCAAGTTTTATGCCAAGTTTTGTGCCATCCTTTGCACCATGTTTGCATCAAGTTTGGCACCTAATTTTGTTTCACCAACTTTTGTATCATTTATTGCATCCACTTTTTACGCCTACACTTGCATCAAATTTTTCATCATCTCTTGCATCCTCTTTTGCATCATTTTTTAAATTACTTTTTGCATCCCCTTTGCATCAAGATTTTCCTCAGGTTTTGTGTCTCATATTGCATCTACTTTTGCATCTAATTTTGTTGCATCAACTTTTGCATCATATTTTTCATCCATTGTTGCACCCATGTTTACGTCCACTTTTGCATCCCTTTTTGCATCTTATTTTTCATCTTCATTTGCTTCTTTTTTTGCATCTATCATTACATCCGCTTTTGTTGTGGCACTATTTGTACCATGTTTTGTACTTACTGTTGTACCCATGTTTGCTTCCAATTTTGCATCCATCTTCGCATCCACTTTTGCATAAAAATATTGCATCTATTTTTTCATCTCACTTTGTATCATCTTTTGCATCTACTTCCATTGCATCCATATTTTTCATCCAATTTTGTTTCTGTTGTTGCACCCATGTTTGCATCCACTTTTTCATCCCTTATTGCATCTTGTCTTGCATCCAAGTTTTCATATTTTTTTTTGTGTTTTTTATTACATCCACTTTCTCATCCACTTTTGTTGTGCCATATCTTGTGCCTATCATTGAAACCCACATTTTCTTCCAATTTTGCATCCTCTTTTGTGTCCAAGTTTGTATCAAATAATTTTTCTATTTTTTGCATCCCATTTTGCATCTACTTTTACATCCACTTCTGATGTGTCCAATTTTGAATCTAATTTTGTGTCCACTATTGCACCCATGTTTGGTCCATGTTTACATCCATTTTTTGATCCAATTTTGCCTCCTTTTTGCATCCAAGTTTGTGTCTTTTTTTTTTGTTCATTGTTGTATCCACATTTATTTCTCAACAATTCATGCTAAGTTTTATGCCTACTATTACACCCATGTTTTCTTCCACTTTTTCATCCATGTTTGCACGCTATTTTGTGTCCAAGTTTGCATCTACTTTTCCATCCACTTTTGTGTCAATTTTTCTATTTTGTTTTGCATCTACTTATGTTGTGTCCACTCTTCATCCAATTTTACATCTATTGTTGCCCCCATTTTTTTTTACTTTTGCATCCATTTTCCAACACTCATATAATTTTTGCATTGATGATATTTCTTATGACATTAACAAGTATGAAAAACTGATGACAATGTCAATAATTATGACGATGATGACGATGACATGAATTGTGATTATTATGATAATCAAATTGATGATAAAGATGATGGGGGTTATAATGAAAATGACGATGATGACAATGATGATGGCGATGCTAATGACCTTGGACAATCTTCCCAATTTTTAAATGTTGTCATGGTCATAATCATAATCATTATCTTTAGAGTCATCTTCCAAGTCATCATCATTTGATCATCATTACCATTATTTTCATCTTGGTCAGCATCAACAACAATAATGGCATGAATGATGATTATGATGTTCATGACGAAGTTGACAACAATGATGATAGAAATTACATTAATTATGATGATGGGGATGATGAAAATTATAATGATGATGATAATGGTAGTGGTGATGATGATATTTTTTGGGTTGATGATGTTTCTTACGACACCTATAATTATGAACAATTGACAATAATGTCCATAATCATGATGATGATGATGATGACGACATGAATGGTGATTATGACGATAATGAAATGATGAGATTGATGGTGGTGATGATGATGCTAATGAAGATGATGACACTCCCTCTAAACTAGGGGGATACTCATAATGAGACAAAAAAGTACTATCAAGTTGAAGTATTCATATAAGAAGGGATTTGAATTAATAAGAATCAACAATGATTTAAATCATCATAGCCAACATTGTGAAAGTAGAAAGGCCTTGACTAACAAGTTATATATCTCCATTAGATCATAGCACAATGTTAGGAGGCATAAATTTGGACACCACTGCCTCTTTAGGCACTTACTGCACTAGGATGTTCATCAGGCATGTCCTCACATGATCATTTCCTAATCCACTATCATAATATTTGACACCAGGAAAAGTCGATCCTCATGAGTATTCTTATCTTGGATTAATGTACTTGACTTATGGTGGTTAGTCTTAGTCAAAGCACAAATTCTCAAAGAATATTGGTCCCATATGTTTATCTAATCCACCATCCTCCCTATTGGTGTCTTTAGTAGGCTTACAACTGTTAGTCTCGGCCATAGTACATGACAAATGGATAATATGGTGTCAATGCTCACTCCCTTTCAACCAGGGAGGAGACATCCACAAGCATAAGTGTTTCTCAAGAATACCCATCATTTTCATAGGAAATGACATCATTAATTTTTTTTCATCGCATGATGCCTTTATGATTAAGAATTCATATATTTGTGGCAAAATATTTCCCCTTTTTTTCATTTGTGATGAAAGAAAATCAAAAAGTGAAAGCCAAAATCATTAAATATACACTATAATGATTTATCTAAGTCTAAACTCTAAGGTTAAAGTGAAAATTTATGTAAATATTATATCTATGAGTTGTTCAAAACTCATGAAAACCTTATTCCCTAAGTCCTATATATAAGAAAAATCAAAAGAAAGAAAAATAAGGCCCAATGAATGGCAACTCATGTATTCACACCCTCTTTGGAAAACATATGAATATATACACTCCTAGTCACACTTGATCACATGTTTGTGATAGTTAAATCATGAAGTCCTCTTTTCCCCTTTCATTTCCACTTCATCCTTTAAGCACCTAATTGACGATCTAGGGAATTTTTCTTGCCTAAGGGTTTCATGTCTACTCTTGGTTTACTTATGTCACACTACAGTCAATCATGTGACGGAGTGAAATGCTTAAGTTTGTGGAGTTATTAGAACAGTGTATTAAGTTAGTCACCACACACACATGTATTACATGTCATTGATCCACATGTGTGGGTTGGAGGCTCATTGATTGAGAACTTTAATGGATACTACTTTAGGGCCTTGATGGTATATCTTACAAAATCTCTTGGTAAACATTGTGATTCATCCTTTCTGTTCCTCGAGACACTTGTTAATATTGAAGTCACTCCCAATAATCCACGGAGATGGGGAGTATAAATTACTTGTGCTCGAAATAGAATTGAGAAATAGAGATTTTCCATTTGCGATATTGGAGTCATAAACATTGGATACATGGTAGTAGTCCTCGATGTCAATTAACTAAAATTATATTGTCATAATGCGAAAAGAGGTAAACATATTGGTAATCTTGATGTCTTGAACATTCCAAATAATAGCCATTCCACCCAAGTATATCTAATCATCAATCACTACTACTTGGAAATTCTTCCCCCATTTTCTAATTATATGAGGTAGAACCTCACTTAATATTTTTATTTCTTATATCAACATTATATTTTTTTTTCTAAGTTATGCTAATTCTATTACTGAAAAAAAGATATCGTACACTGAGGCCTTAACCTGTACTTAACCATGCCTGAGGAATGGCAAAAACCAGCAAAGTCTAGGTCTGGACTGCCCAATAAGGGAAACCAGTCCTTAGCAAAAAAGAGTTCAAAAAATTAGCTTGTTGCCCACTTAGAGGAAACCTGTGAAGCACCTAGTTTGTTATCAAGTGTTCATAATGAGACAAAAAACTAACTGAAGAACCTAAAACCCATAGTTTTTCCTTGGAACCACAATGTTGAGATTGCAACAAGATGATGGAGCTTAGTGAAAAGAGTCGCCTTCACTAAGTGGGCCCGTAGGCAAATTATGGCGCAAGTTCTATTTTTGGATCCCAGCAGGGATGATCATAGCAGGAGTGACCACAGCAGGGATGATCACAGCAGGAGTGACCACAACAGGAGTGATCACAGTAGGAGTGACCACAGCAAGAGTGATCACAGCAGGAGTGATCAAAGTCTATTTCTAGACTGGTTGTCCAAAATAGAAAAGTCAAATATTATTGTCTCATAATAATATTTGGACTATAAACTTGATCTTATTCTCTTGTAGCACTTCAGTTTGAGCTACAGATGTGGCTCATGCAGCTGTCAGAAGGAAGTACGATTTTCTTATGAGTCAGTTGACTTATTGCATGCATGACGTCAGTTAGAACTCAATCAGTTGAGTTTGGTGGAGTTGATTGTGGAGTTGATGGAGTTGTGTTCAGTTTGACTTGGTTAAACTAGTTGTAGTTAGTCTAACTGCAAATAGACTAATGATGAGTTGTTAAACGAATCATTAACTCATAATAAAACTATAGAGTACATCAGTTAACTCAGTTTCATGTCAGTGCATGTTCAGTTCAACAGGGACAGGTGTTAGAGAATCAGATTGCTATCGGTTGTGACTATAGTTGTGCATCAGATCTTGCACAATCAAGGGATTGAGTATGCCAATGAGTTTGCTCATGTATTTGCCCAGTATTATAGCCTCTGCTCACGTCTAAAACAGTGTGAGTAATTCTTTGGAGGTGAAATACGAGTTTGGTAAACCATTCTCATTAATTCTTGAGTAGGTATTGAGCAGTGGAGGCAGGCAAGCAGTGGAATAGATTTGGAGATCAGATCTTAGCTGTATTGTGTGTAACAGGTGGAGCTGGTACTGGATTGCTTGTGATAAGCATTGTACTTTGTAATGTTACATGGTCTCAATCATTAATATACAGATAGTTGGGGTTTTTAGCGAGATGCTTTCCCCGGGTTACATACTGTGTTAATGTGTGAATGCTCTTGATGTTTTATTGTTATTGATGCTGCTATATTGATGATCAACGTAGAGGAGCTTATGTATTGTGTATGTATTCCGCAATAGTACATGATCAGGATAATCTCTGTTGAATATGTGTTAAATTATTCAAAATTTATACATGGTATCAGAGGTGTTGATCATCAGATCTACTATTCAGGAAGTGTTTACATTCTATTTCTTCAGGCAAAGTCTGTAATCGGGCCAGGTAGCCTCTGTATTCATCCTTCCTTTGGAAGGTGAGATATCCGGTGAATGCCCATATAGTCAATCTCTGTACGAGAAATATTGTGTTCTCACGAATCTTAGATCCAAGGCGGTTGAGTTGGTTGCTGGTGGAATTCGAATTTGCAGCAGTGTTTTCTTGGTGGCAACGCAGCAATGTCTTTCAACGAATTGCGATTGGAGTATGCTCTTGAGGGCAGCTCAAACTATATTGCATGGAAGGACAGGATGGAGGCAGTATTGGATGATAATGAGCTGAAGGAGTTCATAGATACGGATGTCCCAAAGCCTACTATTGCTACTCAAGCTGATGCTTGGAAAAAGAAGACCGCAAAATCTCGAAGGATTCTGTTGGAGAGCGTGAAGGATCACATTGTGTCCAGCCTCCATGGAAAGGCTACTCCATATTTGATGTGGAAATAATTAACAGAATTATTCCAAAGCAAGAGCGATCAGAGGAAGCTGGCGCTCAAAGATAAACTCAGAAACATCAAATGCGAGAAGGGTGACAGTATGCCCAAGTATCTCACGAAGTTCACTCAGTGTTGAGATGAGCTGGGAAGTGTGGGGGTTACTGTCGATGATGAGGACTTGGTGAGCTTGGCTCTCCTTGGTCTTCCGAAGAGTTGGAATTCCTATCAGGACTCTGTCAATGGTCGGGAGAAATTGCCAGGATGGGAAAGACTATGGTCAGATCTTGTGCAGGAGGAGATCAAGCGGAGTACCAGGGATGGATCTTTGTCAAAGGGATCTGATGAAGAAAATTTCACTTTGGCTGCCAAAGCAAAGAAGGGGAAGAACAAGAAAGCTTCTCAGTCTGGTGCGAAAGGAAAGAAGCAGGATATGTCCAAGGTGAAGTGTTTTCACTGTCACCAGCACGGACACTATGCCACTAATTGTCCGCAGAAGAAGAAGAACAAGCAGGCTACTGGATCTTCAACACGAGAGGCTCTAGCCTCACAGTTTGAGCTTGATTTTTCATTGATCGCATGCTTGGTTTCAAGTGTGATGGGATCAGAGTGATTCTTGGACAGTGGTCGTCTTTTCACATGACGGGAGATAGAGATTTGTTCTCTGATCTGGAGGACAAAGATCTTGGAGTGCACATCGAGATGGGCGATGATGGTAGATACAAGTGCGACCGGTATCGGTATCATTTCCTTTGAGAGGGAGTTTGGTAAACCCTTCGTATTGAAGGAAGTCATACATGTTCCAGGATTGAAGAAGAATCTTATCTCAGTGGCGATGTTAGAAGACAAGGGGTATGATGTTGTTTTCAGTGAGAGAAAGGCCTTCTTGCGCAGCAAGACAACTGGTGAGACCCGGAAGATAGGGGTTCCAGTGAGGAACCTTTATCAGTTGCATGTAGATGGATGCGCAGTAATGGCAGGCAAGGCAGAAGGATTGGTGAGCCGGGATGATGGCGAGTTTTGGCACAGGAGATTGGGTCAACTTCACCATGGAGCCTTGAAGATACTGTAGCAGATCACTACAGGGCTTCCTAAAGGCACTCTTGCGCAGTCAGATCAGTGCAAGGGGTGTACTTTGGGGAAGTTTGTGAAAGCCACCTTTCACGAGAAGGATAGTCGCGCCATGACGATCCTTGAGAGAATTCACACAGACATGTGTGGACCTTTCGCAGTTGCTTTGACAGCAAAAAACAGGTATTATGTGATTTTTGTTGATGATTTCTCTCGTAAGTGCTGGATCTTCTTCATGTAGAAGAAGAGCAAGACATATTCAAAGTTATGTGAATTCAAAGCACTGGTCGAGAAGGAGTCGGGGAAGAAGGTGAAGGCTCTTAGGAGCGATAATGGTGGTGAATACATTTCGGATGAGTTCAAGGATTTCTACAAGGCAGAAGGGATTCGTAGAGAGCTCATAGCTCCCCATAACCCACAACAGAACGGGGTAACTGAGCGGAAGAACAGAACGATTGTGGGTGATGCCCAGGAAATGTTGCATGATCAGGGCCTACCCCTTCACTTGTGGGCGGAAGCATGCAATATAGCAGTTTATGTGCAGAACCATTGTCCTCATAGGATACTTGGCATGAGTACACTCGAGGAGGCTTATTCTGGTAAGAAGCCTGATCTTTCTCATTTGAGGATTTTTGGTGCTAACGTTTACATGCATGTGACGAAGGATGCCAGGAAGAAGTTGGAGCCGACCACAAAGGTTGGGATATTTGTGGGGTACACTAGTACGCCCCACAACTATCGTGTGTATTTGCCAGACAGTGGTAAAACTATTGTGCGACGGGATATAAAATTTCAGGAGGAGAAAGCCACGAAGTGTTCGCTTGAGAGGGAGCTACACTTGCAGATGAGGAGCTATTAGTTCCTAAGGATGAGCTTCAGGATGTGGATCAGCCACAGGATGAGGTTCATGGAGTGGAAGAGACCACTCATGCAGTGCCAACCATTAAAGGGCGAAAGCGCTTGACATAAGCTGAGCGACTGGCTCAAGATGCAGAGAAAGTTGTAGGACCACCTACAGCCCAACGCAGGCAGAGACAGTCACCTGATCAGTACACTGGATACATGGCTCTTATGAGCAAGTGTGTTGTGACTAAGCCATCCTCTTTCGAGGAAGCTATGGAGGATCCCGCATGGGTAGACGCCATGGTGGAAGAGTATGATTCTATTGTCAGAAACAGTGCATGGGAGATTGTTCCTAGACGGAAGGCAAATCAGTGGTGGGTTCGAGATGGATCTACAAAGTTAAGCAGGCAGTTGACGGGAGTGTAGAGAAGTACAAGGCAAGATTTGTTGCCCGAGGCTTTTCACAGATAGAGGGGATCGATTATGAGGAGACCTTTGCACCTGTCGCAAGGTATTCTTCCATACGGATGATTCTTGCTCTCTCAGCGCAGATGGGATGGCACATTCATCAGATGGATGTGAAGACTACGTTCCTCAACGGAGTCATTGAGGAGGAGGTGTACATTGAGCAACCCGAAGGCTTTGAGGTCTTCAGCAGCGAGTCGCATGTGTGCAGGCTCAAGAGAGCGTTGTATGGGTTGAAGCAAGCACCACATGCTTGGTACACACGGATAGACAGCTATTTCACAGGACTTGGATTCTCCAAGAGCGAGGCGGATCCTAACCTATACCAGATTGTGGTGGAGGGTAAGTTGCTTATCATTATACTGTATGTTGATGATTTGATTCTAACGGGTGATGAGCTGTTGATACTGTCATGCAAGAAGGATCTTACTACAGAGTTTGAGATGAAGGACTTGAGCCTCCTTCACTATTTCCTAGGATTGGAAATATGGCAGCGCAATGGTGGATTGTTTGTTTCTCAGGGCAAGTATGCTTGAGAGATACTGGAGAAGTTCAACATGCATGGCTGCAAACCTGTTGATACTCCTCTTCCCGGGGGTTGGAGGAAGGAGGATGCCACTTCGGGAGAAGAAGTGGATGCCATTGTTTATCGACAGTTGGTGGGGTCGTTGATGTATTTGGTCAATACACGACCCGATATATGCTATACAGTTAACCAGCTTTCACAAGCTATGGTTAAGCCTACCAAGCTCTTCTGGAAGGCGGGCAAGCATGTATTGCACTACTTGAGAGGCACATCGGGATATGGATCTTGGTACAGACAGGAGGATGCAGATTGGGCAGGGAGCTCAAGAGGCCGAGTATATGGCAGCAAAGACATCAGGTACCATCATATCGGAGATTGTGTGCAGCGAAGGATCATGTTGCTTTCATACATTCCAACGGAGGATCAGGATGCTGATATTTTGACGAAGGCTCTCACCAGGAGCAAATTCGAGTACCACCGAGGCAGGATAGGGGTTGCTGATAATCCATTATTGTCGAGAGGGAGTGTTGAGATTGCAACAAGATGATGGAGCTTAGTGAAAAGAGTCGCCTTCACTAAGTGGGCCCGCAGGCAAATTATGGCGCAAGTTCTATTTTTGGATCCCAGCAGGGATGATCATAGCAGGAGTGACCACAACAGGGATGATCACAGCAGGAGTGGGATGATCACAGCAGGAGTGACCACAGCAGGAGTGATCACAGTAAGAGTGACCACAGCAGGAGCGATCATAGTAAGAGTGACCACAGCAGGAGCGATCATAGTAGGAGTAATCAAATTCTATTTTTAGACTGGTTGTCCAAAATAGAAAAGTCAAATATTATTGTCTCATAATAATATTTGGACTATAAACTTGATCTTATTCTCTTGGAGCACTTCAGTTTGAGCTACAGATGTGGCTCATGCAGCTGTCAGAAGGAAGTATGCTTTTCTTATGATTCAGTTGACTTGTTGCATGCATGACTTCAGTTAGAACTCAATCAGTTGAGTTTGGTGGGGTTGATTGTGGAGTTGTGTTCAGTTTGACTTGGTTAAACTAGTTGTAGTTATTCTAACTGCAAATAGACTAATGATGAGTTGTTAAACTAATTATTAACTCATAATACAACTATAGAATACATCAGTTAACTCAGTTGCATGTCAGTGCATGTTCAGTTCAACAGGGATAGGTGTTAGAGAATCAGATTGCTATCAGTTGTGACTATAGTTGTGCATCAGATCTTGCACAATCAAGGGATTGAGTATGCCAATGAGTTTGCTCATGTATTTTCCCAGTATTATAGCCTCTGATCATGTCTAACATAGTGTGAGTGATTCTTTGGAGGTGAAATACGAGTTTGGTAAACCATTCTCATTAATTCTTGAGCAGGCATTGAGCAGTGGAGGCAGGCAAGCAGTGGAATAGATTTGGAGATCAGATCTCGTCCTCTGCTCATTGTTCTGCTCCCCTGCCTCTTGGATGCTTGTCTGAGCCATAGCTGGTTCGGCTTTAGTGTGGCTGCATCCATCTGTGGTGCGTCCACCACCCGCAATGTCCTATACCCCAATGACTTTGGTGCTAACACCACTCATAGTGCCTTGCTCCGCAATTGCTCTGCTGCATTCGACAACCTCTGTTGCCTATTCCTTTGCTATCTTCTCCACCTCGTGAAAGAGAATGGATATTGTGGACGTGATGATGGGCCTGTTCAAGGTAGAGCGGAAGGTGAATTGGGCATTCTGGGATTGCAGCTGAGGATGGGGTGGAGTGCCTCTGGGAGACGAAGCCGAAATGGAAGGAAAGCTACTGGGAGGCGAGTCAGGGGGCACCGAATGGAGGCATCCTGTTCCACTACGAGTATTTGGGTAATGCCTGGGGGCCTGCTCTGCCAGGGAGGAAGTGGTGTCCGAAGTAGGAGAGTGCTGGGGGCGACTCAGGCTCCCTTAGCTCCCTCCCCTACAGCTGCGCATACAGTGTCATAATCTTGGCATGTTGTCTGCAAGAGTATGAGAATTCCTTCTGGAATTGGGCACAGTGTGGTGCAGAGACACTATTGAATTTGTGTGCTGCTCAGCAGAGGGATTAACAGTGAGGGCCAAATGGAAAATAAAATGGCAATTTAGGCTCTGGGTGAAGTGAATGGTGGAGCCGAATTCAATGCAGCAAAGGAGGTGGCAGCGTCTCCTGGTTGTTGTGCGGGAGTTGGGTGTTGCCACGGCTTGAGGGTAGAGGCATTGCAAAGGCAGAGGTTGATGGACAGATGCAGAAGTGAAATACTCCCAAGGATTCATGTTTGCACAGAGCCGAGGTGGGTGACGGTTAACAAGTTGGAGATGGCACCCACGTAAAGTGCATTTATGGCTGTTGTGAATGCCAATTTTGGACCACTGTGCCAATCTACGGAAGGCCATGTGGTCTAGCCACATGCCAACCCAGTCAATTGCCACCTCACTGTACTTGTCGATCACCTGCATCCGAGATTATATCAACATTATTGATGGGTGCTTTGCATACCATTTTTGTTTTAGGAGTATTTGTTTCCCTTTGCTATTGAGGTCCCTCATGTTCCATGAGACTATTTTCATGGAGAATTTACATAGAAAGGAAGTATAATGTGACTAAAAAAAACATGTTCCAAGATTTAAGTTATTGGACAATTCCACTTCATGACTCCTATATTTCCTTAACCTGGGACTGAATGGTGAACTTGCTAGCCTTAAGGGAAATTAACCAATGAAAATCTCAAAAAGAGGTGACTTTTGACTTTATCACATACAAGTTAATATACTAAAAAAAATCTATGAAAATTTCATCACTCAATGAATCTTTAAAAAAATATCCAAAACAATTTCATCAAGCAGTGAAGCATTACATTATAAATTACAATCTATAAACCTTTTGGGAACTTTTTGCTAAACCATGTTCAAAACCAACATCTTTAATATTAATATTTAACAATAATATGGAAAATAACACATTTTCATAAATTAAATAACATGTTATCAATCCTAAGAAATGTCACTAACATAAAACTAAAAATCATGCAACTAATGGGAGTGGCCACTCAAGGCCACCATAAGACAATTAATCTATTAAGACAAGGATTAATGGGGAAAGAAATCTGCAAAGGACAAAGGAAAACCTATTTTAACCTTATTGTTTTATTAGGTGCAAGTTGAACATCTTAAGATATAATAAAGAGAAGAATTAATTTTATTGCATTAAGAAAACCCAAGCACATTCTTTAACTTAGCAAGGAAGAGATGTATAATACCCATCTCAGCGACACAACGCATGGCGTTAAGTTACTTTTTATATATAATTTAAACTTATATCATAAAATCACAAATTTAGCATGAATGGATGTTTAAAATCCATTTTTATAAAAAGAATATATAATTTTTGTTATAAAAAAAACCAGAAACTAAATATATTTTTTTAGAAAATAAAAAAACACTAAACTGAATATATATTAAAAAAAAAAACTAAACTTAAGCAAATAGTTTTTTTTTTTTTTTAATTTAAAATATTTTTTTGAATTTTTTTAAACACTTCCCTCCATTCTAAGAAGCAAAAATAATAATAGAAATAAGGATGGACCAAAAATATTCCTTTCCTTAGTAAGTGTTTCCCACCATTCATTCCACTCACTCGAGTTATTTCATAAAATAGATATAAGTGTTATTTCACACACTTTTGGCAAAGCCTATTGAGATTCTCTTATGATATATCTATTCCTTGATGGAGTACTTGATATATTGATCAAGTTTTGATTCCTTGGAGATTAATTAGAGCAAAGAAAACATGAGTTCTCTTAATTCCTAGTTCAATGCCTCTAATGGTGGACACAAGGCAAGGGAGGGGTTGCTATCATGGTCATAACTCCAAGTTCATTGTCTCTGATGGTGGACGAGGCAAGGGAGGGGGTTGCGGTCATGGTCGTGGTCATGGAGTTTTCTATTTTACATTATATTTAGAGAGTTCAAAGCAATTTGAATGGAATCATTGTCGTCACTAGGTATAATGGATTAAGTGTGATAATGGATAAAATGAAGTAATTATTTGTGAGTATTTGTTCTTGAAAGAACATTAGGATATATCTTATTATAGAGAAAAGTACATGCATTAAAAACAACTCAATATTTCATGTGACATTCATATTGTATGCGACTTATTTTTCATTAAAAACAATTTACTTTTTCATGTGACATTCTTTTTTTGTTAAATTTTTTTTTTATTTCTAATCTGAATTACAATTGTAATTTGAAATAAAGCTTCCATTAAATATTAATTTACCAATTCTACATGGAAATCATAAGAAACATTCACAATATAATATGAAGAACAAATGGGTACCTACTTCATATGGATTAAAAAATGAATCTACTACTTAATGTGAATTACAAGTGTAATCTTAGTTGGATCTCCAATATATCTTAAGCCATATTTTCATTTTATTTTTAGTACTATTAAATGTTATTATGTCCTACCTCATTTTATTGTTAGCATTGTAATAAAAATATGCATTTTTCTATAGAATTAGTACTAACAGGTAGTATTGTTTTTTTTTCCAGAACACTATAGGTAATGACCACAAAGATGATGATATAGACTATGTTTAGATTACATCATATATCAGATATGATGATGATGAGGACGGCGATGGCATTGGTGATGATTATGTGGATGATACTATCAGGATGGTTAGGATGATGATCATGAGGATGAGATTGGCTATGACTTTCGTGGTGCTAGCTAGCCATGCATTACTTTTTATATTTAGTTGGATGTCTTAATATGGTAATCATACATTTGAATTTTAGTTTATTTGAATAATGATGATGATGCTATTGTTACTATCTTGTTACCTTGTGAATATGTTGAAAATTGTTTACAATATTTTTATGAAGAATTATTGTGTATGATGAGATTCCTATTTTTTATGGATGTTGTGAATTTACCTTAGCATAATGATATCCATGAAACATTTCTATTTGGTAATATTACATTGACTTTTAGTTGATTTGATTAAATATGATGATGATATTATCATTTTTATCTTGTTCTTTTATGTCTATATTGAAAATTATCAACATTATTTTGATGGAGAATTATTATGTATGATGATATTACTATCTTTTGATGGATGTTATGAATTTACCTTAGAATAATGGTGTTCATGAAATATTTTGATATGATAATCACACATTTGAATCTTAGTTGATTTGATTAAGGATGATGAGATATTATTAGTATTATCTTGTTACTTTATATATGTGTTGAAACCGGTCAATGCTTTTTTATGGAGAATGATTATGTATGATGACATTACTATTTTTGGATGTAATGTTGTGAATTTACCTTGGAATAATGATATCTGTGATAAATGTTGATTTAGTAGTAATATATGTATATTGAAAATTGTCAATGACTTTTTGATGGAGAATTGTTATATATGAGGAAACTGCTATATTTTTTATGAATGTTGTCAATTACCCTTAAATTTGTTTACAAATACTAAGTTATGAATTTGAATTGTGATATATTCTTAAATGTGTTATACATGAAAATACCTCCTCATCATCTTGGAGGAGAATACTATGTTGTTGGTTGAAATACCCCTTTCTCCTAAACTATATAAGCCTATAATACAATTTATGTACCATGAGGACCACGATATCCTAGTCTATAACAAGTTGTCCCCTTCATCTAACTTTTGTTACCAAAATAATAACCACCTAAGAAAAAAATTAAGAAAATAATAAAATAATGCTATGTAGACAATTTTTTAATATATCATTTTTATTATTCTTTTACCAAAATTACCCAAATAAATGTCACATTTATCAAAATAACTGTATATGTATTTTATATTTAAATTAATATATTAGCACAAGATTTAATAAAATTTAAATTAAAAAAACAAATTTAAATTAAAAAAGCAAATTCAAAATTTAAAGGAAATTTAAATTTAAATTTAAATTACCCAAATAAATGTCACTTTTATAAAAAATAACCGTCTACATGTATTTTATATTGAAATTAATTTATTAACACAAAATTTAAGAAAATTTAAATTTAAAATATAAATTTAAGTTAAATTTAGATTTAAGTTACTCAAATAAATGCACTTTTATCAAAATAGCCATATATTTATATTTTATATTTAAATTAATTTATCAATACAAGATATAATCAAATTTAAATTAAGAAAGTAAATTTAAAATTTAAATTAAATTTAGGATTTATGATTTTATATTTAAATTTCTTTATTTAACACACCATGATTTACCCTTCATTAAAAATATTCTAGATATTCTAACTTTTATAGATTAAGATATTAAATTTATTTTTAATATTTAATATAGTTTTGGGTCACTTGGGCAGCATTCACAGTTAAATTAGGTAAGTTATATTATTAAAAAAAAAATCCGCTGCCTAGTCACACCTATATGTCTTTTAAATTTTAAAGGATTTTGATTGGCTTACACATAATGACATGGAAATTCAATGTTAACATTTTAAAATGAAAATTCCTCTAATGCAAGGAAAAACACTAGAGTTAACTAGAGTTTGACACTCTTGTTCACTTTTGGAAACTCATATGGTGGAATGTGATCTCTTTATCCTCATATTTATATTTTTCCTAAAAAATAAAAGCAAACAAAAGTGGGAAAGAGCCATAAAGCATAGGGAAGCTTTTTCCTAAGCACAAAAGCATCTAAAAAGTGGAAAATGCCATTTTTATACGAGGAAACATTATTCACCCAAAAGCTTTTGCCAAAATTGAACTAATGAGGAATTTGGGAAATCTTCATAGCCTTCACTTTCATATATATTGGAGGCTTGGCCATTAAGGAAATGATGGGAATTCATGTATTGTCACACTGCTGAGATCTATCTTGAGAGGGAGAGTTTTGGAGCTAGGAGTTGGGGGAGGTGTTGTTGCAACTGTATCTGATGGTTGTAACTTTCCTCCAACTCCTTTATTAATATAGATTAGTCGTTCTTCCTTCCATATGCTACTATTCATTCTTTACTTATCCTATTTAACTAATGAATGTATGGGATTTTGGTTTATATTTATTTATTCAGTAACATGTATATGTTTATGATAGTTTTGATTATCAAGATATTATGTTGTGGAGTTTTCTTTGTTCTCTCTCTTTTGTGTAGGATCAAGATTTGGAGCTATCTAAGAGCACTTCCCTGCTACACTAAAAACTCCAACAATACCTACATGCGAGGACTCACATGAATTCATTCTTCTTTTCTTAATCTAGACTTTACATCTTGATCTACTAAGAATCCTGAGCCCTAGGACAACCTTTCTCTTAATCAATCTATCTTAGTTTCTAGGATAAACTAAGAGGGTTTTATGTTCATCTAACTATGCATTAAATCCTATAGTAAAATGATATTTAGAAACTGTAATATATTTCACTATGTAATAAAATTAGTAAAATGGATGTAAAAGTAAAACTCTAAACAAGAAGCCAAAAGTGGATGTAACCATTGATGAAAAATTGAGAGTAGAATTGGATGTTAAACTAGCCATCAAAACAAGATGCAAACAATGAGAAAAAAAGGGTTTTAAAGTAGAATTAAAAAAGGGTGTAAAACTAGACACAAAGAAGGGAAAAAAATAGGGCATACAAAAAGATACCAAATTGGGCGCAAACAAAGATGTAAAAATGGACACCAAAATGAGGATGCAAATAATGGTGTAAAATTAGGATGAAAATTTGGGTGCAAAAAAGATGTAAGAAAAGACACAAAACAAAAAGCAAAATGGGACTAAAAAAGGGTGAAGCTAAGGATGCCAAAAATGATGCATAACTAGATGAAAATTCAGACTAAAATCTAGGTGCAAAATGAGATGCAAATGTGGACACATAATGTGGCAGAAAAAAGGATGCAAATTTGGATGCCAAAAAGGATGCAAAATTCGACACAAAAAAGGATGCAAAATTGGACATAAAAATGGTGAAAAATTGGACATAAAAGTAGAAAAAATGGTGCAAAAATGGGCATAAAAATGGCTCAAATTTGGATGCAACATTGGATGCAAAATGAGGTGCAACAAATGATTCAAAACTTGGTGCAAAAACGTAGATGAAAAAGATGGCACAAAATTGAACGCAACATTAGACACAAAATGGGATTCAAATGTGGACACAACACATGGTCCAACATAGGGTGAAAATTTAGATGCTCAAAAGGATGCAAAATTGAATGTAAGAAATGTTGTTAAAATGATGTTAAATTGGATGCAACAAATGATGCAAAATTAGGTGCAAAATAGGATGCAAAAAAGGGAGACAAATGAAACGAAAAAGTGGATGAAAAAAATGGTGCAAAAATGGATGAAAATTTTGGCACTAAATCAGATTCAACATGTGGTGCAAAATTAGATGCAAAAAATGGTGTAAAAAATGCAGAAAAACTGATTCAAAAATAGATGTAAAAACAAGTACAAAATTAGAAGCAAAAAATGGCATAAGACTATATGCAAAAACTGGCACAAACTAGATGCAAAAAAAGCACTAAATCAGATGAAAAATATGGTGTAAAACTCTATGCAAATTACGAGACAAAAATAGAAGCAAAGAATGGCATAAAAAAGGAAGAAAAAAATGATGCAAAAAATGGCACAAAACTAGAAGCAAAACCTATTGTAAAACCAAACGCAAAACTTGGTGCAAAATGTGATGCAAAATTTGGCGTAAAAAAGGATGCAAAATTTGGTGCAAAAAAGGACGCTTTAAAAATTGTACAATAGAGCCAGATTTAGCGCCAGGCTGATCATCCCAATGGAGAGAAAAATACACTAAAATCTACTGCTAAATTTGGTGTAAATTGCCTGTTTTGTTGTAGTGTATTAATAATTGTATGTGGTTGACCCGCATTTAAAGAAGGGACCACAGTTAGTTGCAAATGGGCCATTGTATTAGATAGATGGTATTAATAAGAACCATGGTATTGACCCATAGTATTGCATGTATGAATCCTATATAAAGGATAGAGACTCACCTCAAGGAGCATCGTGTCTTATTTTGTAATTGAGATCAGCTCTATTGGACGTTGCCCATGTTTAGTCAATTTAGTGTCCTAAATTGCTACATAAATTATCAATCCGGGTATCGTAAACTAATGAAGTGTAGTGCACTATATGTGCTAGATGACCCTCTTACCTTACTGTTTTTGGTTTTATATTTGCTTTGGGGTTTTGTTCTTTTGATTCCTAATGTTCTGCAATGTAATCTACAAAATCTTAATCTACTGCTGCTAAGAATCTAGAGAAATGAAATGAGAGCCTAACGTGCTTTAAGCCAGATTTGGAAATAAAGTTTTAACCAAGAAAATGAAAACAGAGCTTCTCTTCTTGCTTTTATGATTGTTTCCAAAACATGAACTAGAAGGACTTAAAACTACTATCTACTCAATTACAAAACCAAAGCTTTAAATGAGAAAATGAGATTGCAGCTATCTATGATAAATCAAAAATGAAATACTAAAAGTAAGATTACCACTACTGTCTAATCTATTGTAGAATCAAAACTTAATGAACAACTGAAAATGGAATTGCAACTAAACTAAGTGAAAAACCATAATTGAAAATGAAGTTGCAACTATTCTATTATGAAAGCAAAGCTAAATGAAGTATTTTTTGTCACTCTGCTACACAATTTAGGGAGAACTACCTCCTTGTGATAGAATTTCGAGAGATTTAATTTTTCATTATTCTAAGAAAAGTAAACATGAAAATGCAGAGAAAGACTCATTCACAAATGAAACATTTCACCACTTAGTTTTAAGATTAACCATCAACTGAAAGGGATTTTGGAAATATTCATTTATAACATGAGTTACTTAAACTAATAAGAAAATGGCATTGAACAGCTTAATTCAAAATCTAAAAACTAATGAACAACAAATGAAATGAACCAATTTATGCTACTGACATCAACTTAAAGCTACTGGTAAGAAACTAGAGAGCAGTGAATAACCAAAGAACTATTCTACCCTGAAATAAAACTACTCTGAGTTAGTGAAAATATGACACAAGATGCATTATAAACAAAGTTAGAAAACGATTATAAACATAATGGAAAAACACGGTGAATTTACAATTGAACTATGAAAGACAAAACAAAAATAAAATGTACCCTTGACCACGCAGGGGCCCTCTGCAAAGGTCTCAGATTATAAGCACTCAATCAATACGCCAACAACGCTTCAGGTATCCACTGAAAACAGAGTATTTATATTAAAACAGAGAATTGAGTTCTTCAAACTACAAGGCGAAAATCTGAACAGTATTCTAATGATATTTCATTATAATATTTTATAACAATGGATAAGGGATGGAATCCCTTATAAGCCATTGAGTGAGGGGTGAACACCCTCACGGGCATTTAATAATAAAATTAAATGTTTGTTGGTTTTTACCCTACGGGGTTTTTAGGGTATATCGGTGTTCAATGATGTGATTGATTATTGTGTCAGTTTGATGACATTGATTCCTTATCTGATGTGATAATCATAATGTTAAGTATGTGATTAATTAATCTGGTTAAGGGAATCATGAAATGGATGCAAGGTTCAGACAATTTATGTTAATATATTACAACAGTACTACAATAATGGTTGTTAATGGTTATGCAACTTATTGTCTTCTATTGAAAGTTACTTTATGTACTAATGAACATTCTATATAATGGTTAATGAGGAATGCAAAATAGCGATTTGGATAATTACTTGTGGGTAATTTGTGGCAAAAAATTCTAACTCCTGGCATTTTCATGTGATATTACCGGGGTATGTTACAAGTGGTATCAGAGCTAAAGGTTCCAACACCGGTGCCTTTGGGAATTTTTAAGCAGAAAGGAAATTGAGGTATGCTACTAGTGAGCATCAACTTAGGTATGAGTCTAACAACCTACATATTGGTATATATATGTGTGATTCATGTTTATAACTGTAATGAGTAGTACGTAATAAAGTTTGCTGCAAAACTATGTTCATGACATTTAAATCCTGATGAGGATAAAATAAAATAAAACATTTGTCACAATTATGAACAAGCTTGAACACTTGCTAAGGAAAGTGACAATTAACTACCAACTTTTTCAAATAATATTAATGATACATTTAATGAACATGAAAGTTACATGCACTACTTTTAATGAGTGAATGCATGAATGTAAATATGGGGAACATCCTTGAATAGGACAATAGAGTGTTTTAAAAGGACATTGGAAGAACCCCTTTAGATATTGAAAATAAAAAATGAATCAAGTAGTGAGACTTGATTGTAATAACTAATTGTTGATTAAGTTTTGTCATGGCTGCATTAAGATGGTTGGTAGTTATGATTGGTTAGTGTTTCATGACTAACTAATAAAACTTATATGCATGAATTGAATTTGATTTAAGCTTATTACAATTCGTAAACAAGTGATTATTGTAGTTACTTCATGTATTGGTTTGTTAATGGCAATACACTGTGGGAATTGGAAATGATTCAGAAAGTGAATACTTGTTAAATTATGCATATTTATGACTAGAGTTGTTGATGGGATTAAGTATTGGTAGATTAATGGCCACGAGAAAACCTATCAAGGTAAAATCACATTGCAACCATAAATGAGAAATTATAATGTTATATTATATGCATGATTGTGTTACTTGGAAAATTAGAATGCATACAACATGTATGTGAGTTATGTTTCTTATCAATCTAGATATTGTGGACCCATGTTGAGGGTTAAGTGTAAATGCATGTTTATTTTGTTAATGATAATGTTCATACGGTTCATTATGTAAATTGTTGTGGGAAAGTTTGTTAAAGAGAAAAATTTAACATGAAGGGCCAATAGTCCTTGGGTTGATGGCGGTTGCTTGCCTGGAGGGGTTGATGGCACTTGCCTGCCCAAATTTCCTCTCCCTGGAGACAAATGATCTCAGTAAGGGAAAAGAGTTGGCGAAGATGGTGAAGAGGGTAAAATACCTGAGGCAACTCTGTTGATTTGGAGCCTGTGGGAGGAGGCCCAAAATTCCTCATAGATGGGATGTTGTCGAAGGAATAGGCAGGATGCTGCCAAGAGGAATCCTATATCAAACCTTATGTGGTCATTGGAATTCCTGAGTTGGTTGGCCAGTGGAATTCTCTACTAGACATGGTATGGTCTCTGTCAAAGAACTGTCTGGATGCGAAAATGACTCGATCTCATTGTGGAAGCCAGTTCCCATGGGTTGGGAGGAGCATTCGTTAGCCTATTGTGGTTATCATGGCTAAAAAAATTAACTAATCAACTATGTGTTATGTTATTTTTTTTTTGTTATACATATAATTGTGTAAATATTTTATGTACATTTTTGACATAAAAGTGCTTAGAAAGGAATTATCGGAAGTGTAAGTTTTTTTATTAATAATCTTTTGAATGTCTTAGTAGGGGCTAGGACAGTATGCACTTGGTGCATTTATTGGTCATTTCGATGATCAGAGAGCATTAGCTCCTCTATGGGTACTTTTAGATGTAATGTGTGGATATCTTTAGTGGGAGCTAAGACAATATGCACGTGGTGGAGTGATTAATCAATTTGATGATTAGAGTGTTTGTGTTCTCTAAGTACTTGTAAAATTACTATGATTGAAATATCACATGACATTGCATAATTGATTGATTGTTAAAAGTATTTCATTTGATTGAAAATGTTGTGACTAATGTGATTGAATTTGTTAGTCATACATGTTGGAAATAATACTGAGAGGTGGGGTGAATCATTATTATCACATCAATGAAACTTTTTCATTTCCATATTCAGATTCATATATGCTACTTCCACAACTTCTTATGATTCAGTTAGTTGATCCTTAATGAGTGCATTAGAACATTATCAACCATATTAACAGTAAACAGGTGCAGTAAAATAGAACAAATCATCACACATAAGCCACACACATGAAAACCATGATATAAGGTGGAAACCCAATGTGGGAGAAAACCACCTGCTGCAAGTCATCTCAATCTTCTTCTTAATAAGAAAATCCTTTTACAATATTTCTGTACTGGTGCAGTCTTATACCAGTACGCAGGCTTCTACCTGCAGAGAGCTACAACCCACATAGTTCTTGTACTAGCCGATCCATTTACTAGTACGCAGGCTGCTACCTGCTACAATGCTCCAAAGTTTTCAACTGCTACTGGAAGGGAGCTACCACCCCCGTAGCTCTTGTACTAGCTAAGATACTAGTACGTAGGCGCCGGCCTACAATCTTCTCTCCTCCAGGTACCACGTTTCATACATTTTCAGACTGGATACACCTGAAGCACAACACATAATCTGAAAGGCCACGTTTCATCCAATTTTCATACTGGACCCATAAAAATCAATCAATCTTCTGAGTCACCCAATCACCAGATCAATACATATACAAGGATAATATGGGTGTTAGCAACCCGATCTAGTCCATTAGATCCATTACTAGATCTCATCCATCAACACAATCAATCAAACTGAATATGTAGAATACTGCGTACATACGTGCTTTCACCAAAGCCAACCCGCGTACAGATCTATAAATATTCAATCATGACTTGCAGCGATTTCAAACTTAAGTTATACCCAGTTCAGATCATTACAAGCGTCAGTATACAGATCTAGAATAAGCATAATCAACTATATAGAGATAGTTCATTTCAAACCATTTGATCCCGATCTATCCTTAGATCTTGTTCTCCATCAACCGGTGAGATCCCTCTTTAGCTCAGATCCAGATCTGCACCATAACCCAATCACAGTATTCCAGATCTAGATATTCAATAATTCAAATGATGCTTTGCCAAATGATCTCCTTCCTCTTTTATAGCCTTAGTCCTTTCTCAATACCACGGTCCAAAACCATAGGATCAAAAAAACTGTTGGACTAATACCATGAACCAACCATGAAAGTGCGTGAGATCAATACTTTTGGATGCAATACCACGGACCAAAACCATAGGATCAAAAACTGTTGGACTAATACCATGAACCAACCATGAAAGTGCGTGAGATCAACACTTTTGGATGCAATACTGTTGAGCCTCAAACCTGCACTTCTTTACACATCCTCTCAGCCTCCTTTTCCTATTCATTTCCTTCTTTTGCCACTCATTCCCTCCATCAAATTGCTCAAATCATTGTATTTTAGGACTTTTTACATGGTTTGCTAATTATGCTAATGACTGTTGTTGGTTTAGAATTTTGGTTCAAGGTGCTGCGTTTCCGCAGCTGATCTCGGTTTCCGCAGCCAACCCCGGATTCCGCAGCTGTTTTATTAAATGATATGTTCCAGGTGTCCTCCAGGAAGAAGAGCCACATGGGCAAGTTCGTGGAACTAAGGACATGGTGTGTGTCCTTCCAGCTCAGCCAAACCGGTCATAAAAACCCGTGGTCAACGAGGAGGCAAATACGGTCAACAGAAGTCATTGGCGGTGGCACGGCTCTGCGTGTTCTGTTTTGGAGCATGTGAAGAACATGTGGCATCTTCCTCAGCCACGAAGACAGTGGGAAACATGAATCCAACAGCAGATTGAATGCCCACAACGACCGTTGCCTAAATCCGAGGACGCAGCAAGATTACGTGTTTTTACACAGCTGCTTGAATAGCTTAGTTTTCGTTAAGTTAGTTTGCTTTCCTCTGTTATAAATAAAGCGTCTTTGAACGCTGGATAGTTAGTCGTTAATCCATTTTGTAAACACTGTTGAAACCTCTTTTGTAAGCGTTTTATAAGCTCCCCACTGTATTTTACATTTGTTGTTAATCTATGAGAAGACTGTTCTGTTTCTAAGCGTGTAACTGCTCTTTGGATTGGCTGAAGTAGGCAGAGGGCCCCTGTTTGCTGCAGCCACTGTACAATAGTTTTACTTTTAATTTCTTGCATTTCTTTTTCTGATTTCATGTATATTAATGTACAATTATCTTTATTAATTGCTGCGTTTTTATTTCTTTTCGACATGTATATTAGCTGTACATAAACTTTGAATTCTGCTGATTTACATTTCTGCACTTTTGTTCATGACTGATCAGTGTGTTATGCAGGTTTCTTAGGCAAGCCCGGGACAGTTTTCTTTCTTTTCTTTTTATAACTAGTGGCATGTGTGATCATCTTGTCTAGGCTGTTGACCTTTATTTTTCTGCAGTTTGATTTTCATTAGTATCATTTCTTTAACTTGCACTTTACTTTCTGCTCAGTAGTTATCAAGTTGTTCATTTATTGATGGTTCTTTTTCTATAATCAACTATTGGAGCCAAAATATCACTTAGTGCAGCTTGGTTTATTTTGCTTTAAGACTCACATTACTGACCTGTTCATAGTTGTTCTCACATGATTAAGAAAAGGTTAAAATAGTGTGATTTGTCTCACTTAAATTTCACATTGATTAGATTTAAATGAAGAGTTAAAATAGTGTAAAGTAGTTGTTCTTGCTTTTAATTGAGTTAATATAGATTTCATTTTCATTTTCATCAGCAGCAGAGATACTAGGCCGATGCCATTAGTCCTTTATTTGATTTTAAGCTTTGATTTTATTGCAGTTGTTGTTCAAGCTTTCTTGTAGAATACTTTTCAAGTTTTGAGAAATCATTTAGAGATCACCACAATCATCCACATTTCACTTGCTTTATTACTTCCATCACATCACAGTAGGAAAGATACATTCGAAAACAAACTTTAAAAGCTAAAAACAACAAAAGATTAAGAAAACGGTTATCTAAGTACATATAGTACACCTCACTTCATCAGCTTACGAGCCCCGGGTTGACATTTAAAAGTTGCAATTTAGACATCACTAAATTGACCAAACATTTTGGCGCCATTGCTGGGGAAGTGAAATTAGGTAGCCAAATTCTTAAAAAAAAAAAACAAGAAAATTTCAAGGAAGGAAATTGATAACATCTCAAAGTATGCTCTCCTCTTGCACTTAATGTGATCTGGAGGATCAGAAAAGAGAAGGTTATTGGTTTAATAATTTCTTGAGTATGCTCTCTTCTTGCACCTAGAGTGACCTGGAAGATCAGAAAGAGAATTATTAGCCCGACTTGAAGAAAAATAAAAAAAAATGACATGCATAGAGCAAGAGATTCTAGGGGAAGGTTTTTAGCTAGAGCCAAAAGTTCGATTTTTACAACTCCATCTACTTCAAGGAATAGACAAGAGACACCTCCATCATCTCCAACTTACACTCCTAGCCCTAGGATTCCTGGAATTCAAGAGGCAGGAGTCGACTCTCCCATACCTTTCATCGAATCTGAATTAGAAAGAGATCCTTTCCTTCTTTCTCCAGAGAGACAAATTGTAATTGAAGAAGTAGAATCACCTGAAGAAGAGGGAGAAATTCCTTCTCGTACACCCTTAGTAGAAGAACCAGAAGACTCTGAAGTCTCCAGGGAAACTACCACGACAGAGGAAAGAGCAACTGGATTTGGTAGAGGTAGAGGTAGAGGAGGAGGAGGAAACAATGGAGGAGGTAGAGGTAACATTGGAGGAAATAGGGATGGGGATAACTCATTCGGGTTTCCTATAGTTGATGAGGACTCCCGAGCCACGATGAAAAACATCTCACCATCTGTCCTCCCAAACTTCCATGGGTTTAGGAATGAGGACCCTGAAACATTTCCATTTGAGTTTGAGGTGGTGTGTCGAACTTATGATTATCTGGATGACTCTCAAAAACTCAAACTGTTTCCTTCAACATTGAAAGGAGCAGCCTTGAAATGGTTCATGGGATTACTCACTCAATCCATTAGGTCTTGGAATGATATGAAACAGGCATTTTTGGATAGGTACCTGGACTATTGTATGCCCACCAATCACAAGGATGAGGTATTCAAAATGATGCAAAAAGAAGATGAAAACTTGGAGGAGTTACTTGAAAGATTTCAATATAATCTGAAAAGAGAAAAAATGAGTAACTTGGATGAGGAGACCTTGAAAGCCCTTTTACTAAAAGCCATTAGAGATGAATGGATAGATCTTTTGAATATGATGGGAAAAGGATATGTATCTCAACTTCCACTTTCTGATATAGCAGAATTATGTGTCCATCTCTCAAGGGGGAAATCCAAAACTCAAAAAGGGCCTAGAGATCCTTCTCTCATCAGAGCAAATAAATCTGCAACTGGATCGGTAAGTAGGGCTGAGATTGGCAACATGCTTGATGAATTCAAAACTGACATCTTAGGGAGTCTTAGTGAGCAACTAGACACCCTTAAGATTCACAATAAGCAGAAAGCAGAAGCTGAGGCTTTGGCCATCTTTTGCCCAAAGTGTAGGAAGAAACATGCTCTAAGGGAATGTCCCTTGGATGCAAAAGTTGTAGAAACATGTGTAATTTGTTCAGAGAACCATGAGACCAAGGATTGTCCTTCAATTCCTGGGCTCAAAGTTGTCTTTCAAGAAGATCCAAATACAATCGAATCTCTCTGTTTTGTTGCAAGGAGACCTTGGCAGGGGCAACAAAATCAAGGGTTTAACAACTCTATGAATTTTCAACCCCAACCAAATTGGAATCCTTGGCAACAACCTTGGTCCCAACCTCAAAATCCTTTTCAATCTTGGGTACAAGGTATGCAAAATCCTTATGGGAGATTTGCTCAATTTTACCAATATCCTCCATCTTTTCAAAACCAACAAGCTCCACAACTTCCAAATCAAAATCCACAACTATCATTGCCATTTCCACAACAATAACCTTCTCAACAGAATCCAAATTCTCAACTCTTGCTTCCATTCCAACAGAAGTCAAATCAACTTCCTTCTCAGCCATTGCCCAACCCCAATAATAAAAACCCTCAAAATGCCTACATGATGGAAGGTCAACAATTTCCTACCTATATGATTGTTCCTCTCAATGAAGTACAACTCAGGTCAGGTAGAGTCTTAGATAAACCTTCTATAAATGCTCAAAAGCAAAGCATTTTTGAGGAAGAGTCTCTTGAAGCCAATAAGGGTTCTGAAGCATCTCTTCAAAACCCAAACACTCAAAAAGAAAAAGAAAAAGAATTAACCCCCACAACTCCCATAGTTGAGCAACCTGCATCCTTATCCACACCTCCTTTCCCTGAAAGATTACAAATTGATAAAGGAGTGGAAAAACAAATTTGGTTGCCTGACTATAATTTTCTAGATGAATTGAAGAATGTCTGTATCAAGATTCCCTTGTTACAAGCCATTAAAGAGATTCATATTCTAGCAAAAACAATAAAGGAGTTGAGTCTTAAAAGACCAGGAAGGAAACCAAGAGATACCAGAAGGATCCACCTGGTAGGGAAAATTGCAGATATCATGATGGGAAAAATTACTATGCAGAAATATGTAGATCCCGGTAGTCCAATTGTCAAAACACATATCAATGGGATAGAAATTCCAAATACTTTGATTGATTTAGGGGCTGCTATCAACATCATGAGTAGACAGACTATGGAACAGCTAAAACTTCCTAATCTTCTTTTTACACCTACTTTATTGCAACTTGCAGATCGATCAATTATTAAACCAGATGGTGTATTAGAAGACATTCCAGTCTCCCTAGACTCTTGGGAATATCCAGTGGATTTCATGATTTTAACTCCCAAGAGTAATCTAGGAGGACATCCTCTTATTTTAGGAAGACCTTGGCTAGCCACAGCTGATGCTTTCATAAGTTGTAGGTCTGGGGATATGTATATTTCTGATGGTAATTCGACAAAGAAGTTCAATCTGTATCCTCCAGCAAAAGCAATTACAGAAATAGGGGATAATGAGTGGGTTGATGATGAAGATATTATACAACCTGTCTTTACCATTTTTGAGATTAGTGAAGATAGTCAAATTCTGAACACATTAGAAAATTTTGAACCATCTTCGGAATATGACCACACACAATTTCAGTTGGATTCTGACATTGAGTATCTATCATCTAGACAAATGTCTCTTTTCTCTATGGAAGAGTTTGGTAGTTCTGCCATTGAGATTTTTCCAGGAAAAACATTGAATATCAACAAAAACTTGGAAAAATCACAACAGGAAGGGCTAACCAAAGTCTTGCAAAAACATTCCACTGCATTTGCATGGGAGTATACTGATATGAAAGGTATTGACCCGAAGACTTGCATTCATCACATCTACATTGAGGAAAACAGTAGACCAATCAAACAGCCTCAAAGAAGCATGAATCCAAACCTTAGGGAAATAGTGAAAGAAGAGCTCCAAAAGTTACTTAAACTTCATTTACCCCATTTCAGATAGCCGGTGGGTTTCTCCTTTGGTTATAGTACCTAAAAAGAATGGTAAATGGAGGGTTTGCATTGATTATAGGGAATTGAACAAAGCAACTTTGAAGGATCACTTTCCTTTACCCTTTATTGATCAAGTATTAGATACTTTAGCAGGTAAAAAGTATTTCTCATTTTTGGATGGTTTTAGTGGTTACAATCAGATTCAGGTAGCACCTGAAGATCAGGACAAAACCACATTTACCTGTCCATGGGGGACTTTTGCTTACCGAGTACTTCCTTTTGGATTATGTAATGCACCTGCAACATTTCAAAGGGCAGTATTAGGAATCTTTTCTGATCTAATTCATGATTGTGTAGAGGTCTATATGGATGATTTTACAGTTTATGGTAATTCATTTGAAGAGGCATTAGAAAATTTGGAAAAAGTCCTTATAAGGTGTAAAGAAACAAATCTTTCATTAAGTCATGAAAAATGCTTTATGATGTTTACTGAAGGGATTGTTTTAGGACATCATATTTCAAGAGATGGAATTGAAGTTGATAGATCAAAAGTTGAAGTCATCTCCAAGTTACCTATTCCAAATTGTCAAAAAGATGTTAGAAGTTTTCTTGGATTTACTGGATATTATAGAAGATTTATTGAAAACTTCACTAAGATAGCATCTCCGCTTTTCAAATTACTTACAAAAGACTGTGAATTCAATTGGGATCCTGACTGTCAATCTGCATTTGAAACTTTAAAAACAAGAATATCTGAAGCACCCATTTTGAGAGGACCAAATTGGAAACTTCCTTTCCATATTTCTACAGATGCTTCAGATACAGCTCTAGGAGCTGTGTTGGGTCAAAAGGATTTAATTCCTTATGCCATTTACTACACCAGTAAAAATTTGACTCCCACTGAGTTAAATTATACTGTGACTGAAAAAGAGTTCTTAGCCGTTGTTCATGCAATCAATAAGTTTAGACATTATATAACCGGCTATGAAACTTTTGTCCATACTGATCATTCTGCAATTAGATATCTCATGAACAAACCTGTTACTAATGGCAGAGTTACAAGATGGCTTTTACTTTTACAAGAATTCAATATTACTGTGTTAGATAGACCAGGGAAACAAAATACAGTAGCTGATTTCTTGTCTAGAATCCAAAATACTAATGAAGATTCTCCTGTAGAGGATAAGTTTCCAGATGAATATTTGTTTGCAGTAACTACTAAAACTCCTTGCTATGCAGACATTGCTAACTATTTGGTTACCGGGAAGCTACCTCCACACTTATTTCCTAATGAGAAAAGGAAAATCATTCAGGAAAGTTCAAAGTATTCATGGATTTCTAATGAATTGTTCAAAACAGGGCTAGATTGTGTGATCAGAAGATGTGTTTGGGAAGATGAAATGCCTGACATCCTTAAGGCATGTCATGATGAACCGTGCGGTGGACACTTTGCTGACAAGAGGACTGCCTATAAAATCCTTTCTTTGGGATATTATTGGCCTTCTCTCTTCAAAGATGCAAAACAATATGTTAGAAGGTGTGACAACTGCCAAAGAGCTGGGAGACCAACTCTTTCAAATGAAATGCCATTACAGCCACAGGTACTCATTGAACCCTTTGAAAAATGGGCTTTAGATTTCATTGGACCTATCAATCCACCATCTAAACAAAAGAAGTATATATTGGTTTGCACTTATTATGTTACTAAATGGGTAGAAGCCAAGGCATTGCCTTCTGCCACTGAAAATTTAGTTGTTCAATTTCTTTTTGAGGATATTTTTACTCGTTTTGGTGTCCCAAGAGAAATTGTGACAGATCAGGGAAGTCAATTTACATCTAACTTGATGGAAAAGCTGATGGAAGAATACAAAATCAAGCACAGAAAATCTACTCAATACCATCCGCAAGCAAATGGTCAAGTGGAATCCACAAATAAAGTTCTTGAGAGCATCATCACCAAAACTGTTCATCTCCATAGAAGAGATTGGGCAGAAAGGCTTCCTGAAGCCTTATGGGCCTATAGAACTACATGGAGGAACACAACAGGACATTCTCCCTATGAACTTGTTTATGGGAAAGAAGTCTTGCTCCCCATTGAGTTTCAAGTCAAGACCTTCAAGATGGCAGTTCAGTTGGGGATGAATCTATCAGAAGCCCAAAAGCACAGAATGGAGCAGCTGAATGAGCTAGATGAAATAAGACAAGATGCAATTTTAAGGACTGATCTAGTTCAGCACCAAAGAACTAAGTGGCATGACAGATATATCAAGGAGAGAAAGTTTCAAAAAGGAGATTGGGTGTTACTGTTTGATTCCAAGTTTAAAGACTTCAAAGGAAAATTTCAAACTCATTGGCTTGGACCATATGAGATTGATGAAGTCTTTAGCAATGGAGCAGTTCGAGTCAAGACTATTGATGAATTTCAAACTCCTCTCATTGTGAATGGCCACCGATTGAAAATTTATCATAAGCCACTCTCAAAAGAGGACTTTGTCAAAATATTTCAAGAAAATTCTGCAATAAGGCTGGTGGAGAAGAATTCTTCTCCTCCATTAGCCTAGTCTTTGTTTCTTTCAGTTAAAAAAAAAAAAAAAAAAAAAAAAAAAAAAAAAAAAGAAAAAAAAAAAAAAGAAAAAGAAAAGAAAAGAAAAGAAAAAATCTTTTGTATAAGCCTGAAAACTAATCATAGATTGGCAGTCTTATACAGAAAATGTAGAGTGAAAATCAGGGACACCTGACACTCTATATTTTCCAAAAAAAAAATCTCTCTTCCTCTCCATTTTCACTCCACTTGTCATTTCCATCTTCACCTCCATCTCATCTTCATCTCCATTCCACTTCACTCCACTACACTTCCATCTCATTTCATTTCCACCAGTGAAGTCCCTCTCAGGACTATTTCATTAAGTTAAGTCTTCTCTAACTATTTTTTTGTACAGTCAGAAGGGTGTTGTTTCAGTTTCCGCAGCTGGAAACCGTTTCCGCAGCTCAAACCAGTTTCCGCAGCCAGAAACGATTTCCGCAGCCAGCACACTCTGTCTCTACAACCAGGATTACTTTGTTTTCAAAAATCACAGTCAGAGGTATCATCATCACCAAGGGCAGCAAGGATATGAGGCATCTGCAAGATCAGAAAGCAATAATGGGTCAGCAACCTTAATCAACAAATGGCAAACTTATGAAGGTATGATCAAAATCTTTTCCAAACAACAATTTAATGTCATTTTATGCATAGTTATTAAATCGTGGAAAGAGCCACTAAATGCAATGATTCGGCAAGATCATCCCACTCCTCCTCCACGATAATGCTTCATCCACCTCATACCTTTCTAACGGTCCCCTAATCATCATTAATTCAAAACTTGAAACGGGGCTGCTCCTCCATTACTGGCCGTACCTCTGTGACGTAACCCAATGTACCACAGCTCTCCTTACCATCATTTCCGCAGCCAACGCTGAGACGTGTGCGTAAGCCACCCGACTCTAAAGGATTCGGCCGTTATTCCGTCCACTTATCACTCCATTTCCGCATGCATTGAACTCATTTCTCGTGTTTGTCTTCTACTCCATCGTACTCACACCATTTCCACTCTCATTTCCGCTGCAAACTCCACATCTCTGTTTCAAACCTCGATTACAGTTCTGCAATACACCTTGCATTACGTTACGGCTACTCCACTTACAGCCGTAATCCACCTGTTTTTTCCCGTGAGCATCCTCCTTAAGCATCCACACACAGTCAAAGCTTCAGCCGAAGTTGAGAGCCGAAGATGGGGAAGCTGCTTAGAGCTGAACCTAAGGGTCCAAAGTATTTAGAAGGGTATCCACAGACAAAGGAAGCATTAAAGAAAGAAAAGTGGTTGAAGTTTATTCAAAAATTCAGAGGGTATAATAAGGAGGTAACGAAAGCATTTGCCCGATCCTTCAATGGACACACCGTGGAAGTAGGGGACCTGAAATTCACAATAACAGAGGCCACAATAGTAGCAGCAACCAGTTTACCACAGCAGGGAGACAGATGGTTTAAAAATAGAGGTCTGGATGATCAAGGATGGAAAGACATGCTCAAGAACCCAGGTATGGATACTTCCATATTTACCAAAGGAATTCCTGTGAACATAATTAAAGAAGAATGGTCTGCGCTGTTATTACTTGTTCAGAAGTTTATTACATGTGAGGGTAGGTTTGGCACTATGTACATGTATCATGCAAGGATTATGATGAATTTCATGGAAGGCCATGCCCTCAATTTACCCTACTTTCTGTTAGCAAGCCTAAAGAAAATGAGTTCCACTGTCCAAAAGCATGTAGGCCATATTGAACCCCACTTGTATCATCACGGGTTCATTAGAATTCTCATAGAAGAGAAATTGAAGAATAACAAGGATACATGGGAAAAGTTTCTAATCAGAAACCATTTCCAAGAGGTGACTGAAGCCTCTAGCAGTTCCCCTAGAATCCCAAAAAGAAGTAGGAGAAGAGAAAGAGATGTTGCAGCCCAAGATCCTCCTACAGTAGAAACTCAAGAAATTGCTCAAGAAGAAGAGGAAGAGGGAGATAAAACCAAGAAACAGAAAAACGATAAAGGGAAAACAATTGTTCAAGAATCATATCCATCACCTGAACCTTCAGTAGAAGAAGACTCTCAAACCTTGGCTGATAGACTAGCACAACTTCAAGCTGCTGCCCTCTCAAAGAAGAAACAGAAAGAAAAACAGAGTGCCCAGCAAAAGAGCACTAGTGCACAAGTGAGAAGAAGCAGTAGACTTAAAGAAAAAATGAGTGTGACTAAAGAAAAACAATCACATTTCATTGATTTGGGAGAAGGTACACCTGAAAAGGCTCCAACTCAGCTTGACCTTGAGTCGAGTCCTCCACGTGTTGAGTCCACTCCTCCACGTGAAGAGAGTCCCTTTCAGCCATAACCTCAAACAGAATTTGATTTTGAACATAGCCCAGGAAGAACACCTGAAATTGACCCTGACCAGCAGGAGGTATACAATTATTCGGAGACCTTGGAGCAATCAGTTGCAGGTCCAAGCACTATATTGCCTCTTGATGAACAGGTCCAATCTTTAAAACAGGAGGTGTTTGAGCTAGAAGTCCTGAACCGGCATATTAAACAAGAAAACGAAGCATTGAAAGAACAAAGCAAGGTGGACAAAATTGTCCATGACAATACCATGCTTCACTTAGGACTCTGGCAGAAGAAGAATAGAAAATTGAAGAGAAAATATAAGACGCTGAGCAGGGCATTGATCAATTTGAAATTCAGGTGTTTAGTCAGAAAACCAAGGACAATTTTGGCAGCAAGGAGAAAGAGAAGAAGGCTAGATGTTTTGGCAGAAGCATCTGAGCACATGGATTGAAAAACAATGACAAAGTTTTGGTTGCATGAGGACATGCAACACCTTCACAGTGGGGGTATGTTGAGCCTCAAACCTGCACTTCTTTACACATCCTCTCAGCCTCCTTTTCCTATTCATTTCCTTCTTTTGCCACTCATTCCCTCCATCAAATTGCTCAAATCATTGTATTTTAGGACTTTTTACATGGTTTGCTAATTATGCTAATGACTGTTGTTGGTTTAGAATTTTGGTTCAAGGTGCTGCGTTTCCGCAACTCACACAGGGTTTCCGCAGCTGATCCCGGTTTCCGCAGCCAACCCCGGATTCCGCAGCTGTTTTATTAAATGATATGTTCCAGGTGTCCTCCGGGAAGAAGAGCCACATGGGCAAGTTCGTGGAACCAAGGACATGGTGTGTGTCCTTCCAGCTCACCCAAACCGGTCATAAAAACCCGTGGTCAATGAGGAGGCAAATACGGTCAACAGAAGTCATTGGCGGTGGCACGGCTCTGTGTGTTCTGTTTTGGAGCACGTGAAGAACAGGTGGCATCTTCCTCAGCCACGAAGACAGTGGGAAACATGAATCCAACAGCAGATTGAATGCCCACAACGACCGTTGCCTAAATCCGAGGACGCAGCAAGATTACGTGTTTTTACACAGTTGCTTGAATAGCTTAGTTTTCGTTAAGTTAGTTTGCTTTCCTCTATTATAAATAAAGCGTCTTTGAACGCTGGATAGTTCGTCGTTAATCCATTTTGTAAACACTGTTGAAACCTCTTTTGTAAGCATTTTATAAGCTCCCCACTGTATTTTTACATTTGCTGTTAATCTATGAGAAGACTGTTCTGTTTCTAAGCGTGTAACTGCTCTTTGGATTGGCTGAAGTAGGCAGAGGGCCCCTATTTGCTGCAGCCACTGTACAGTAGTTTTACTTTTAATTTCTTGCATTTCTTTTTTTGATTTCATGTATATTAATGTACAGTTATCTTTATTAATTGCTGCGTTTTTATTTCTTTTCGACATGTATATTAGCTGTACATAAACTTTGAATTCTGCTGATTTACATTTCTGCACTTTTGTTCATGACTGATCAGTGTGTTATGCAGGTTTCTTAGGCAAGCCCGGGACAGTTTTCTTTCTTTTCTTTTCATAACTAGTGGCATGTGTGATCATCTTGTCTAGGCTGCTGACCTTTATTTTTCTGCAGTTTGATTTTCATTAGTATCATTTCTTTAACTTGCACTTTACTTTCTGCTCAGTAGTTATCAAGTTGTTCATTTATTGATGGTTCTTTTTCTATAATCAACTAACTTTATTGGAGCCAAAATATCACTTAGTGCAGCTTGGTTTATTTTGCTTTAAGACTCACATTATTGACCTGTTCATAATTGTTCTCACATGATTAAGAAAAGGTTAAAATAGTGTGATTTGTCTCACTTAAATTTCACATTGATTAGATTTAAATGAAGAGTTAAAATAGTGTAAAGTAGTGTAAAGTAGTTGTTCTTGCTTTTAATTGAGTTAATATAGATTTCATTTTCATTTTCATCAGCAGCAGAGATACTGGGCCGATGCCATTAGTCCTTTATTTGATTTTAAGCTTTGATTTTATTGCAGTTGTTGTTCAAGCTTTCTTGTAGAATACTTTTCAAGTTTTGAGAAATCATTTAGAGATCACCACAATCATCCACATTTCACTTGCTTTATTACTTCCATCACATCACAGTAGGAAAGATACATTCGAAAACAAACTTAAAAAGTAAAAACGACAAAAGATTAAGAAAATGGTTATCTAAGTACATATAGTACACCTCACTTCATCAGCTTACGAGCCCCGGGTTGACATTTAAAAGTTGCAATTTAGACATCACTAAATTGACCAAACAAATACCACGGACCAAAACCATAATAAACCAATACCACGAACCCAATACTTGGGATCAACACTTCTGACGAGGTACCATGGTCCAAAACCATAGGTTCAAATACCAAGGACTAACTACCATGGACCAAAGGTAAGTTCTCCAACATATACGTGCTTTTCCTTGCATAAAAGTGCGTGAACTTTTTCTCTACATGCAATACCACGGACCAAAACCATAATAAACCAATACCACGAACCCAATACTTGGGATCAACACTTCTGACGAGGTACCATGGTCCAAAACCATAGGTTCAAATACCAAGGACTAACTACCATGGACCAAAGGTAAGTTCTCCAACATATACACGCTTTTCCTTGCATGAAAGTGCGTGAACTTTTTCTCTACATGAAATAAATTTTTCTCTGCATAAAAGTGCGTGAACTTTTCTCTACATGAAATAAAATTTTCTCTGCATAAAAGTTCGTGAACTTTTCACTACATGAAATAAACTTTTCTCTGCATAAAAGTGTGTGAACTTTTCTCTACATGAAATAAACTTTTCTCTGCATATAAGTGCGTGAAATTTTCTCTACATTATAATTTATTATCTGAGATGAGTGGGTTGCCATCAAGTACAACATATGTATCATAATGCCAACAATCTCCCCTTTTGGACTTGATGGCAACAACAACCAATCGCTCTCCCCCTTTGACATCAAGGGCAAAGGGTTATGCTCCCCCTAAGAACATGCTCCCCCTGACTATAAACCAGATCTGCAAAGAAGAACCATAATCCATGACCATGAAAGAGATAGAGATGTATTGCAGCAATATTCAGACCGGCATCCATGATCTCCTTCTGTACTTCCTCCATAATGCCAACAATGCATGATATGCTCCCCCTGAACCTATTGAAATCTCTGAATGAGCTCCCCCTTTGTATATGCCATGGTGCACCAATCTGTCCATGCTTTTTCTGAGAAC
The DNA here is from genome assembly GCA_031772625.1 of Pinus tabuliformis. Classification (NCBI taxonomy): domain Eukaryota; kingdom Viridiplantae; phylum Streptophyta; class Pinopsida; order Pinales; family Pinaceae; genus Pinus; species Pinus tabuliformis. The sequence goes on along the minus strand of CM062808.1, from coordinate 288,566,857 downwards.
ATGCTGAAATCTCTGCTCTGCTGAAATATGCTTGTTCATGCTCCCCCTGACTGTTAAGCAAGGTCTGCAAAAAGATGTTCTACAAGAAGTACATGACTCTATACATCATAAATGACCTTCCTATCACCAAATACTCATACATACATCCATCTCCCAACCAAGTGGGGATATACCAGAAAATGACAACCAAGTACATTACATCATTCATCCCAGGCATAGTGGGGAAACCAACATAGGCCGTTACATGACCTTGATATGACTGAAATATTTCATCAAATGACTACAATAGATAGAGACACACTATTACATCATGAGTCTTGATATGACCTTTACATCGAATGATATACATGACATTTATAACAGAGACCAAACACCTAAATAAGATCATGATAAACATCAGCAATGACACTGAATGATCTGTTCCATAGCATCTGTCACCAGCAACTTGTATTAGTGCATGAATCATCAAGGTATGTCCGTATCAACTCATCCTTTTGAACAGAATTCTGTATATACATAATCATTCTATCATATGTGAGAAACACCATAGCCATCCAGATCTGCATGGACCAAGTATCATCAATTGGGAATATCAATCAACATATGTACGAAACAACCTATCATCATATAGGTAAGAACTCATCATCATCATGTCTCCAACAATGCAACATTGAATAATCATCCATGTATCCAGCCAACAATCCTCATCCATATATGTGCCAAGAACAATAGGAATCCTGCATCATAACTGTAATATATGATCTTTATGCATATGACGACAACAGCATATGAGTGACTCATCATCAAGTAAAGAAGATGTGAATTCAAGCTATGTACTTCTCCTTATCCTTATGAAGATCACCATGTAAGCACCATTAGAGAATCAACCACAAATCTGATCTAAATATCAACTATGTAACCCCAAGAATCATCTGAACAACTCATAGCCATATCATAGCAAGATGAATCATTTATCCATATAAGCATCATCACCAAGGACTATTAACCATAATGCCAACAATGCATTAAGAGCATATGCTCCCCCTAAACCCGTGCCATCTGTCAGATTTGATCATGCATATTAATCAGCAATATCAAGTTAGAACCAAAATACTTCTAACCATCATATCCACACATCATTAGCAAAATGCAACCATTATCAATTAGAGCAAAACTGATCCTTTTCTTGAATCTGTCCCTACTGCCTTTCTTCAAACAATCATATACGCGACTGTGCAGTAACAAATTCGCGTATATATGCAACTTCCCTTTATCAAGCTTGCGTAGGAGATTGAAGTTTTACACTTCCGGCTCCCTCTATTATGTCTATATAATGTGTTGTGCCGCCACTTTCTGACTGAACTTCTTTTTTCTTCCATATCTTCAAGTGTGATGATGTTTTCTCCTTTTGGTGTGATGTCCGTGCTTTGTTCCTGCATTCCTTTGCTATATGTCCAAGCTTGTTACATGCATAACATCTTACATGTTTCATATTCCTTTTGTAGCAATCAGCAGCTTTGTGACCAAACATATTGCAAGCAAAGCAATATCCATTAAAGTACCTTGACTTAGATGATCTGTTTGTTTGATGATCTTGAACCCTTCTTCTTCTACATCTGGCTGCAACATGTCCAAGGTTATGACATACATAACATTCAACATTATTCATAGGAGGAGTAAAAGATTTTCTTTCCTTGGTTGATGATGAGATTGACCTTTCATCTCTCTTATCTCCTTGTTGATCATTTTAGATTTCTCTTTAGAGTTCCTTGCCTCACCTTGTGAACTAGATTCACCTTCAACAGATTCATGAAAGCCAAGACCAGTTTTGATAGCAGGAGATCTTTGACTATTAAGAATATCATCCAAGACTTTAGTACTATCTTGAAAACGTAAGAGCTTATCCTTTTCTTCTAATTTACTTTTCAAGATATTTACCTCAACCTGAAGTTGTTCTTCTTTTTCTAGATATTGCTTCTTCATGTCTTCTTCAGCTTTCCTTTCTTCTTCCAACTGATGCTTTAGCTTGAGAATCTCCTTTTCTTGTTCTTCATTCAGATCCTGTTGCATTTGACGAATTCTGAAGGCACATTCTAGCTGAGATTTTAAGCTAATAACTTCGTTTCCCTGTTTTTCAATATCTCGGACTAGATCTTTATTCTACTTCTTTGATTCTTCAAGATCTTCCTTTAGAGAGCGGATCGTGGCTCCAAGACTTTCATAGTAACTGGATCTATCTCTGAGTTTCTTGATGGTTGTGTTCTTTTCATTGACTTCATTTCTTAGAGATGTTGCTTCAACCTGCAACTTTTGATATTTCTCCTTGAATAACTCTCGTTGAGCCTTTTGTCTAGTAACAGCTTCTTTGAGGGCACCACTCTTTATGTTCAGAAGTCTTTCTTGTTCACTAATTTTGTTTGTCAGCTTGTTAAATTCTGCTTCTATTTGATATCCTTCTTCCTCACCCATAAGAGCACATTCAGTTGTTTCGTTATCACTTCCATCTTTTCCAAATGGATAGATAGCTGGAACATCAGAGGATAGCAAATTCATACCTGATAGTTCATCTTCATTCTGAAATGATTCCGAGTCTGAATCTAAATCTGAAGAGCTTCTTATACCTAATCCCCAATCGATTCTCCCACTGTCATAGTTCTTCTGAGATGTCTTCTTCTTCTTATGAGCTTTCTTCTTAAGCTTCTTTCCCATTGTTCCACGGATCTCATTCAAGCGATCAAGCTTCTACCAAAGGACCTGCTCTGATACCAATTGTTGGAAATAATACTGAGAGGGGGGGTGAATCAGTATTATCACATCAATGAAACTTTTTCATTTCCATATTCAGATTCATATATGCTACTTCCACAACTTCTTATGATTCAGTTAGTTGATCCTTAATGAGCGCATTAGAACATTATCAACCATATTAACAGTAAACAGGTGCAGTAAAATAGAACAAATCATCACACATAAGCCACACACATGAACACCATGATAGAAGGTGGAAACCCAATGTGGGAGAAAAACACCTGCTGCAAGTCCTCTCAATCTTCTTCTTAATAAGAAAATCCTTTTACAATATTTCTGTACTGGTGCAGTCTTATACCAGGTCGTAGGCTTCTGCCTGCAGAGAGCTACAACCCACATAGTTCTTGTACTAGCCGATCCATTTACTAGTACGCAGGCTGCTACCTACTATAATGCTCCAAAGTTTTCAACTGCTACTGGAAGGGAGCTACCACCCCCGTAGCTCTTGTACTAGCTAAGATACTAGTACGTAGGCGCCGACCTACAATCTTCTCTCCTCCGGGTACCACGTTTCATACATTTTCAGACTGGATACACCTGAAGCACAACACATAATCTGAAAGGCCACGTTTCATCCAATTTTCATACTGGACCCATAAAAATCAATCAATCTTCTGAGTCACCCAATCACCATATCAATACATATACAAGGATAATATGAGTGTTAGCAACCTGATCTAGTCCATTAGATCCATTACTAGATCTCATCCATCAACACAATCAATCAAACTGAATATATAGAATACTGCGTACATACGTGCTTTCACCAAAGCCAACTCGCGTACAGATCTATAAATATTCAATCATGACTTGCAGTGATTTCAAACTTAAGTTATACCCAGTTTAGATCATTACAAGCGTCAGTATACAGATCTAGAATAAGCATAATCAACTATATAGAGATAGTTCATTTCAAACCATTTGATCCCGATCTATCCTTAGATCTTGTTCTCCATCAACCGGTGAGATCCCTCTTTAGCTCAGATCCAGATCTGCACCATAATCCAATCACGGTATTCCAGATCTAGATATTCAATAATTCAGATGATGCTTTGCCAAATGATCTCCTTCCTCTTTTATAGCCTTAGTCCTTTCTCAATACCACGGTCCAAAACCATAGGATCAAAAAAACTGTTGGACTAATACCATGAACCAACCATGAAAGTGCGTGAGATCAATACTTTTGGATGCAATACCACAGACCAAAACCATAGGATCAAAAACTGTCAGACTAATACCATGAACCAACCATGAAAGTGCATGAGATCAACACTTTTGGATGCAATACCACGGACCAAAACCATAATAAACCAATACCACGAACCCAATACTTGGGATCAACACTTCTGACGAGGTACCATGGTCCAAAACCATAGGTTCAAATACCAAGGACTAACTACCATGGACCAAAGGTAAGTTCTCCAACATATACGCGCTTTTCCTTGCATGAAAGTGCGTGAACTTTTTCTCTACATGCAATACCACGAACCCAATACTTGGGATCAACACTTCTGACAAGGTACCATGGTCCAAAACCATAGGTTCAAATACCAAGGAATAACTACCATGGACCAAAGGTAAGTTCTCCAACATATACGCGTTTTTCCTTGCATGAAAGTGCGTGAACTTTTTCTCTACATGAAATAAATTTTTCTCTGCATAAAAGTGCGTGAACTTTTCTCTACATGAAATAAAATTTTCTCTGCATAAAAGTGCATGAACTTTTCACTACATGAAATAAACTTTTCTCAGCATAAAAGTGCGTGAACCTTTCTCTACATGAAATAAACTTTTCTCTGCATATAAGTCTGTGAACTTTTCTCTACATTATAATTTATTATCTGAGATGAGTGGGTTGCCATCAAGTACAACATATGTATCATAATGCCAACAATACATTATAGGTTACTTGCCATGGAGTGTTTATGGGTCCAATCACTGTTGAAGTGTTTGTGTAAAACTTACCATGACTTGTAAGAGTAATTGGTAAGTAATGGTAAGTTGGTATAGAGATTTTGTTTTGTTTCTATATAATTGAATAGTGGCTTTATGGAAAGTAAAACATTCTTAGTTTTGCAGTTATAAATGCTTATGACTATAGATAAGCATTATTTTTTTTCTTATTGGTATTCCTTAGAAATGGAATCCTTCATTTTGAAGGGACATGATCTTGTTTTCAGCTATTTGGATTCTTTATACTGAGTAGCAATTACGTCCGAGTGATAGATGAACACCAGGGAAGGTGTTCTCTTTAAGGGGGGGAGTATGTAATATCCCTATTCGACGTATATTTTACACATAATATTAATTAAAACTTAGTTATCCTTTATTACATGACAATTGGATTAGAATTTAGTTAAGGTTTGGTTCTTGATAACTGTCATTTCCTTTTACTGTCCTTTCCTTTTACTAACCAGTTGTGCGTTGTTTTCTGAATTTGATGGCGAGGAAAAGAACATATTCCAAAGCTTCTTTAAAATTTTGGTTCTACCACAATGTATTCTTTCCATAAACAATTTATTCTTTGGCTCATGGCTGGTGGAGCTGCCATTTAAGAGCAAAGCAAAAGTAATTGGTGGAGCCGCCATTTAAGAGCACAACAAAAGTAATTGTCGAGCAAAGGAATAAGTAAATGCTCTGAAGGAGGCATATGTGGATTTGATGACATAGTGAATATATTGGCCTGCAAAATTTCAAAGCAAACACCTTTCGTTGAGACCAAACCATTTGCCAGTTCATGGGTATTGCGGTTAAGATAAGTATATATTTTATTTACATTTTGTTCTTGAAAAGAAAATATACAATATAAATATTCTTGCACATATTTTATTACACATATTACATGTGAATTTTGTGTGTTAATAAATAAGTAGATTTGTGATTTCTTGAAATGGAAGATAAGTGAAAATGATATGGATTTTGTGGTTACACAAAACTCACGTTATTTTTCTTAGTAAATAAAATATATTACTACATGTAGATAAAGATTGGTTTTTATATATCTTTCTTGGTAAAGAAAATATATTACTGCATGTAGATAAATATTATTATTACTATATATAAAAAAAGATTGTGAGTATATATATATTTTCAACACTAAAAGATAAGTAACCTTTCTTGTCTTTATATAACATTGCATGTTCCTTTTATGTAAGAAAAGATCATTAAAAGATAAGTAACATGTTGACACCTAATCATCAGGATTGGCTGAATAAGTGTAACTGATGTAAATAAATAATAAGAAATATGAATAGTCACCAGGAGGTGAAGTGAACAGTCTCTCCCTCATGTATATAATAAAGACCAACCTTAATGAATATGAATAAATTGTTTTTGAGGAATTACTGCTTGGTCTGACATGGTATCAGAGCCAGCGCCATTTTTGGCTTCTAACTGCCATTTTAACTCCTTTCTGCCATTTTTCAAAAATCTGGGTCTACCCTCTACGTGATAATCAGGGTCTGCCCTCTACCTGATAATCTGGGTAAATCTTGAGAGAGGAAGCCATAAACGCTATTGAATACTCCATATGCTGCTGCTCTCTCCACGCTGGTATAACAACGCTCCTTTGCCATACCAGCTCCATCTGCTATTTACCATTATTCTCTGCTTCATTGATTGACTTTGTTTTTTACACTGCTCCTACAAAACGCTCACCAAAATATGGTTAGGTTTGGGTAACCGTATTCAGTGAATAGGCCCTAATTGACATTCATTCTTTGCCTGCTCGAGAGAAGGAAGCCCTGCTTCCATCGCTTTGGATGAAAGCTTACCAAACGGGTGAAACCCTTCATCTTCCAGACTTGTATAGACATTCTTCTACTTTCCAAATTGATGTTTCAATTATCTCTTGCTCGGAGGTTCTATAAGATACTTACCTAAGTTCTTTTTACTATCGTCTGGAGAAAGGAGAAGTTATATACACCGATAGGGCTTTATCTCTTGAAGCTTTGGCATGCGCGACTGAAACCGTATATTTGTGCTATGTCTATCATTCAAACCTTAGTTCTCCATGTTCTAGGTTCCTTACGTTGCTCTCTCCACGTTGATGGCCCGCGTTCCATTGATATTCTATATGGATAGAATATAGTTCTGCTCCAAGGCACGCATTAGTTATGCTCCAGGCATGCATTAGTTGTGCTCTTTGGCTAGCTGGTCTAAAAAAGAAGTACCTGCCTCTTGATTTGAAACCCCAGAAGAATTGAAGACTGAGAGACAAAAAAAGAAAGAGATGTATTTTCCAATGAAAAATATGCAGTCAAGGTGTAAAGCATAGGATTTGAGCTTTCATGCAAGTTATGGTATCTTGATACTCGCGGGATGATATTTCTTATTATATTTCCGTCCAAGTTTTTGGCAAATTCCAATTTGCATCAGAATTCCGATTCGCTTTTGAGCAATTGATATTGTTTATCTTTTATTTCTCTTGAATTGAAACCATATTGTAATGCAAAAAAAAATGGTGATATTCTATATGGATAAAATATAGTTTTTCTTTGTATATTAAATCAATTTCTTACCTAATCAAGAAGGAAGAATAAGGCTGTATTATTTTGAAGCACATTTTGCCAGCAGAAGAATTTTTTTATGGTACAGATTTTTTTGCCAGTAGAAGTATTTTTTTTATAGTATGCATTCAATCATATCTATTGCGGGAATAGTTCTCACTGGCAAGGAGAACTGTCTTGAGTGGTCCCGGATGATAAAAGACACCCTCATTTTCAATGAGTTGTGGAAAGGAATGTGTATTGGAGATGGAGACAAAGAGCCAGAACAACCTACCTCAGACAAAGGGTTCGCCATTTGGGAAAATAAGAACAGCAAAGCCTATGCATTAATTGTAGCATCTGTAAGTGAAGAGGTGGGTTGCCATATTTCGCCATTTTCAACTGATTTGGAAGCCTTACAAAAACTGAAAGAACTCTATGACTCACATTCTGCACTTGAAGTTGTTCAACTCATGATTAAACTTTTCACTCTTGAATTACAAAATAATGATCCTCTTTCTCTTGCATCCGAAGTAAAATATATAATGCATGATATCAAAACCACTAAGGTTGAATTGGATATTCCTCTTATCGCTTTTTTCAAGGCACTTTATCCTACTTACTCCAATTATCTTGAGTCATTGCAAGCAAATGGAAATCTCAAAGATATTACCTTTGACTCTCTTGTGAAAAAATTTGCTGAAAGAGAGAAAGCTTTTGGAAAGAAGACAGCCCCTGAATCTTCTAAAGAGGATGTGTGCCTTAGTCATAAAGAAAAGAATCTTGCCCAATATTCTTCCAGAGGAAGAGGTGGTCGAAGAGGAAGAGGAAGATATTTCAGAGGCAGGGGGGCAGACACTCTTAAGGAGAAAAGTCAGATTTTCACTGCATACACTGCAAAAGAAATGGATCACATGATGCTTCTACATGCAAGTTACCTTGGGACAAAATTGAGCAGCAAAGAAATCAGCCCAAAGGTAAAACTAATGACACGGACAAAGGTAAAGCACCTGTCTCTGCTCATTATGTTGTGGCACAATGTAATATCGGAGTAAATGAAGACTTATTAATGCTTCACTTGCTTCTTGGAAAAATGATTGGTTGCTTGATTCAGGAGCAACTTGCCACATGACTCATAGAAAAGATTTTTTTGAAGAATTTACTGACAATGTTGATGGAGCAGTATACTTTATAGACCAATCAAAAATCAAGCCATCAGGGCTTGGCACAATCAGGCATAAATTGCCTGGTCTTCCAGACTTCCTTCTGTATCATGTTCTATATCTCCCACAACTAAAGAGAAACTTGTTGTCCTTAGTCCACATTCGCCAGTAAGGTCACTCCATTCATATGTTTGATGGAAAGCTTGAGGTGAGAAAAGCATCTGACCACTCACTTGTCATGAGGGGAATAGAAGAAGAAAGGCTTCTCAAGCTGCAAGGTACCTCTGCTCGTGCACAACATTTCTCATACAATTCTCATTATGGAGAAGGTACACTTCCATCAAGTTTATAATGGCATGCTAGATTTGGACATTTGAACTATGAAAGCCTCCGCTTGTTGAAGAAAAAAGGTGTTGTTGGTTTGCCTACAATTCCTAGGAAACTTAAGCAATGTGATGCTTGCATTCTAGGAAAGCATAACAAACAATCTTTTCATGATTCACATTCAAGAGCACATAGAAAACTTGAACTCATTCATTCAGATTTATGTGGTCCAATGCCTATTCCTTCTGCAAATGGAAATAAATATATGATGACATTTACTGATGACTACACTGGAATGTGTTAGGTTTATTTATTGAAGAACAAATCTGATGCTTTTCAAACATTCAAGAACTTTCATAAATGGATTGAAAATGATGCACAATCTCATATTGGCTCTATTCGCACTGATAATGGAAAAGAATACACTTCAAATGAATTTGAAAACTATCTTCGCCAACATGGGATCAAACATCAAACAATTGTGCCTTATAATCCCCAATAGAACGGTGTAGTTGAAAGAATGAATAGGACAATCTTAAATATGGTGCATTCCATGATGTTTTTCAAATATATAAAGTTGATGTTTTGGGCTGATGCAGTTCTATGTGCTGTATATATAAAGAATAGATGTCCATCTAGTGCTATTAGAAACAAGACTCCATATGAAATGTGGTATGGGCACATTCCTTCGATAAAGCATCTCAGGGTCTTTGGTTCCACTTGTTATGCCTTGATACCAAAGGTACATAGAAACAAACTTGGTGCAAGAAGTCGTAAGTGTATCTTCCTAGGGTATTCAAACACCTCCAAAGCATACCGTCTCTATGATGAAGTCAATAAAAAGTTTTTTGTATCTAGAGATGTAATCTTTCTTGAATCATCCAAAACTAACAATGTTATTGAGCGACAACTTGATTGCTTGCATAGATTCGCAAATGCAAAATCATTTCAAGAATTTGATAATAAAATTCCACATCTCGAAGGGGGGATTCCTATACTAGATCAACATGTGGAATCTTCTTCTGAAGAACTCTCTCCCCCGCATGAAACTCCAACAACGAATGATGCTTTAAGTGATGTGATTGATAGAATTGGGAGACTCAATCTTGATTCAGTCCCAACTCAATCAACGGAGCAGCCTGGACCATCTGAGAAAGGTCCCCCAAAGTGGCTGATAAAGACACTTGAAAGTGTTCATCCTAATGAGGTTGGAAAGACAGGAACTAGAAATTCAAATTGGCAAAATGGAGGTGATGTAGATGACTTTGATTCACCTGTTGATATGGATGTTTCTTATGATTGTGAATTGAATTTGTCTACAGATTTTGAACCAACTTCCTTCAAAGAAGTAGCTTCTCATGATGAATGGAAAGAATCAATGCAAAAGGAGTATGATGCCCTAATAAAGAATGGCACTTGGAATCTGGTTGATCCTCCATTAGGATGGAACACATCACATGCATGTGTAAACCCCATCTAAAAAAATGTCAAAATAATGTTAACTATCACATATTTATTGATATATTAACATTGAAATATTGTTTTTTTTATTAAGAATATTTCTAAATTTCAAATATATTATTCATTAAAAAAATTTACATATTTATTTCATTTTTTAAAACTTTAAAACTTATGGGTACAATTAACATTTGATTGTGCAAGGTTGCTCATTAAAGTTGTGATTTTAATAAATTTCTATCTTATCTTAAGGAAATTAAGCTAGAAAAACTCATCCAAAAAACTTCCAAAAATCTCATTAAAAACAACTCTTTATTATTACAATTGTACACGGTTACTCATTAAAATTGTAAATTTAATAAATTTCTATCTATTTTTAAAGAAATTAAGCTAAAAAAACCCATTCAAAAAACTTCAAGAAAATCTCAAAAACAACTCATTATTAAGTACATGTTAGATACAACTTGATTATATAATTTCATATTATAGGAAGTGTGATTAAACGTTACAAAAGTGATTTGTTCATATTGCTTTATTTTCTATCTAATTAATTCCACCGTATTAATTTTAATGTGATGTCGGAATGTATCAAGCTATGACTTTTAAGATGGGGTTTTTAGGAAGCTATATTTCTTTAGATTTATCGGAGGCCTTTCTATCTTTAATTCAGATAAATAATAATTTTAAGAGTATTTTATAATAAATTTATTTGTAAAATTTCATTATTGAATTTTTTATTATTTTTGTAATGACCCCAGGATATGTAATTGTGAAAGTTTACTGTGGTAAAAGATAGTAATACAGTTGTTGTTATGTTTTAGACAAAACTGTGACAAACTATTTCTTTTAATTAAAGTAATTTAAGTATTTCTTGAAATGCTGGCAGCCTCTAAGAGGTATATTTAAAAGAAAGAGTTCAGTTATAGTAACTGATGAAAACTACCTCCCAGAACAGGAAAAGTCCTGGCTGTGGGGAGGGGGGATTCTGTGCTGTGAGGACAAACAGAAGAGAAAAACCTTTTTCCAAGAAGAAAGGAAAAAAAATACAGTGGTTAAGTCTGGTTAGGACCAGATAACCAGGCACAGAGAGTGCGTAAAATCTTGTTGAGGACTTGAGGTCTGCAAGATGGCTCGGGGGGAGAATTCCGTCTGAGGGATGGATCTCATGGCTGGGAGGAAGAGCATAAGCAAACACAGGTGACTTGCTTGCAGAAATCATTTCTGATACTGGTGAACCAGGTACGGTTTCTAGTTGCATGTCCCTGAATAAATATAAGCTATACAGAGAAATTTACAGTATGCAAGTAAAGACTGTATTATTTGCTAGACATACAGTGAGATTTACAGTATGAGATAAGGACTGTGTTTATTTAGATAACAGTGACATTTACAGTATGTTAAAGGACTGTGTGTATTGCTGGATATATAATGAAATTACAACATGTGAATAAGAACCGTGTTTACTTGCCTAAATACTGTCATAGTAGATAGTGACTTTACAGTAAGAATATATATTCCTAAACACTGTTGTATTATTAAACACTGCATAAGGGTGGTGGTGAACGAAAGGTCTGTTACCACTAGGGATATAAGCAGACTAGCCGTATGGCAAACCCTTATAGTACATTGAAAATGTAGCAAATACAGTTAAATTAAAGACTGGTTAGAAATAAGCCGGAAGGAAACCGGATATTAAACAAACATTAATATGTCATAACCTTATCGAAAAAGAACAGAGACAGTGCACTGATATCAGAACAGTGAGCAATAAAATCAATAGTGCAGGCCCATGCATGCGGCAAGCAATGCCTTTAAGTGTTAACCGCACGAATCAGAACGCGCCAAGTCTGTGTGGAAGCGCCGACAGTGGTCGGATTCCTACACATTGACGGAAGGAGAATCACTGCTGTTACATTAAGACTGTTAATATGGAAAGAAAAACATATGAACCATCCCGACTGGAAACCCTTATAAGTGAACTATGCAACAGAGAGCAAGAACTATAATTCCTTCGAGCGCATTAGTGTTACAAGAAATGTGAACATTCGTTGATATATATATTTATATTAACAAGAAAACACAGAGCAATAAGGGAAAGCTAGAAACCCTTCATTTAACCCTGAACATAATACGATTTCAACTCTGAAATATATACAGATATAAGCTACGGCTAAGACAAAGAAAGGAGGATGCATGAAACGGTTACCCGTTCTAAACAAAGCAATCTGAACGAGTTCATTAAAACAAGAACTATATAGTAAACGGCAGACAGAGGAACCGAAAATCGTAAACAGAACCTGTGTATTATGAACATCGTTCACACATTCTCGGAGAACTGTAGACATGCAGAATGCTGGCATAAAATATAAGTTCTGTTGCCATGAAAATATAGACAGCATAAAGATCCTGTGCATAAATTACAAAAGAAAGCCCGAAGGCCGAACTGTAGAGCGAATGTCTGTTACACATTAACAATAAGAAAACCCCAAAACAAACCTGGACCGTATCAAACATGTATGTTACAGCCAGGTCCGAGGGCATATATCCAGGGATGGATATGATAAACCAGTAGGCTAAGTATGCCTCAAGATTGCATTAACTAAATATAAGTTCATAAACACCTACAACAGCTCTCAAAAGATTATCGCCGTGGAAAAGTAATTCCATAGAACGGGTCATGTTTCGACCAGAGAACAAAGTAAAACCTAGACACAATCGGTGAGGGTTCTCAGTGGAGAATACCTCGTTATCCGGTGCAAAGAGACCCTCATCCATACGACGGTCTGCGTATCCAACATGGAAACAACTTAATAAAAATCCACGGGCTCTCGTGAGCAAGAAGTGAAACGATGTTCTGTAGCATACCTGTGACCGCCGAGAGGGTGGGAGCATAGTGTGTATCTGCCCTGGCACCACCAGAGGGGTTCAGGTAACCCGGCTGTGTGCCCTGCAAACAAAAGGAGAACCTACCATAAGAAAAACGTTACTTGAATAACACTGTAAACACATAAGTAAGAGCTGTAAACTTAATATGCGTGACTCATTACCTGTACAGAACCTATGCCAAGGGTTTTTCGGACTTCGGAGGAGCTGCAGGTGAATGTTGCAACACTGGTTGAGTCGAACCAAAGAATGAACACCGAGACGGAGCCAGACAGGGCCGAGGAAATGACTAAACCCTGAGATCGCGGAGATGGGTTTTGTAAAGACTTAAACCCTTGTTCATGTCTCAGCCCTTGGGTCCAGAAGAGAAATCCTGATCGTCCATTCGAGGCGGGAACCCAAAGCGGGGAAGCCGAGATTCCTGTGTTCGAGAGTTCACATGGGCCGAACAGCCAGGCTTTGCCACCTGCCCCGCCGAGGACTGAAGTAATTAAGGTAGGAGTGAGCTGGCATCTGCAGAGGCTGCGGCAGAACCGCCAAGCCCGAGGCTCATTAAAACAGTCACTGTAGAACTGGCGGGATAAGAGCTGGATCGTGCATGAAGTCAAAGTTTACACAACCACCGTATGACAAAGCAATGTGGCAGAGTGGTATGGCCACGTAGTCATATACCCGGGGTTAAAACAATGATCAAACCATACCATAAAACTGTTGTGAACTCGAAACATTTGCATAGCACCATGTAATCGTTTGTGCACATAACAAGGTTGACTGCTAAAAGTCATATAGCAAATGGTAAAAGTAAAGTATACAAATGAATTTTTTTTTTTATGTGTGTGTTTAGGCTTTGCAAATTGGTATCAGAGCCCAGTTTCAACACTGTGGCCTCAGGCAAACATGTTTCACTGTGAAAGCCTACACCATGCATATGGAAGTAAGTTAATAATTCATCTAACTGCTGTTCTGTTTATGAAGGGACAAATACAGAATTACAACAGTTAAAAGTTAAAGCAGTGAGGAGACAAAATGCAAGGACCCGGCAGTAATCCTCAGGAGAACCCGGAGCTGTGGGTACAGTTGGGTGAGGCAACACGAAGCACCAATCTGGCAATACTGGAAACGGTTCAAGAATTGAAGAATGAGATGGCACGGTTGCGAGAGGACAACGCGCGTTTAACAGTTGAACAAGAAAGGATTCTGAAGAGCTTGTCGGACAGGCAGAATCCACCTCCATCTAATCCCAGTGCGGAGCAGCAGAGGATGACAGAGGAACAAAATTATCAGATGGAACCTGAAATTTCCGAGGGCAAAGAGGATCATTCAGACAATGTACCAGAGCAGCAAACTTCAAAACGTCAGAGGATGGAACTGCAGGGAGAATTCCGGAAGATTAAACCCCCACATTTCGATGGCGAACAGGAGGAAGCTGCTGAAGCCTGGTTAATAAATATGAATAAATATTTTCAGTTGTATGAGTATGACCATAACTTGAAAGCAAGACTGGCAATCTTCCAGTTACAAGGTAAGGCAACCTTGTGGTGGGAGGAAATCAAGATTGTCAAGGGGGTCAGCGAACGGACCATTACATGGGAGAAGTTCCAGAAATACTTCAAGGAAAGGTACCTGACTGAGCGCTTCTATGATGAGAAGGCAAGGGAATTCCATGATTTAAGATTAGGGCAGCAGACCATGGACGAGTTCATTAATCGTTTCACCTCCCTGCTACGTTATGTACCTTACATCAAGGAGGAGAAAGCTAAGGTCCAAAGGTTTGTGAGCAGCTTACCTGCGTATATAAGGGAGAGGATTGAGTTTGACAATCCTAGGACCATGGATGAGGCTATTCGTAAAGCAAGGATCTGCTATCAGCAGAGTAAGCAGAAGGGGGATACTTCGAACAAAAGATGGAACGAAAAAAGGAGCAGTCGGGTGGTTGGAAGCGGCAAGGGAGGTCGCAGCAATGGAAGCAAGGGAGCTGGTAAAGGATTAAACAGCAGATCTGTAACAAGAAGTGCGCCCCGAACTAGACCAGGAAGTGAAAACAGAGTTAGTGAGCAGCCTGCTAGACCAGAAGGTGAGGGGATGACCAGACCTCCAGTTCAATGCTGGGGCTGTGGAGGGCCTCACTATGTTAAAAACTGCCCACAGCGAAAGGGGACAGACCAGATATCCCAGATTCATGAAGCATCGACTGTTGGGGACGTGGCACGTAGTGTACCCAGAATCAATGCAGCGTTGGAGGACCGTCAAGCGGAGTACCAGCCATCTATGGTTGAATTTGAAGGTAAAATTTCAAACCTCTCTATAGCTGTTCTTATTGACCCAGGGGCTACTTTAAGTTATGTTAGCCCAAAAATAGTAGAACAGTGTAAACTGCAAGCTGAAAAGTTCAGGAATCCGTGGCTGGTCCAATTAGCTACAGGAGCCAAGAGACGAGTCTTGGCCAAAGTAAATAATTGTTCCTTAACCATAGCAGGACAACCAATAGTGGCAGATTTGAATATACTACCGTTGGGTTCCTATGACATCCTGATTGGGATGGATTGGCTGGAGAAGCACTGGTCCTTAGTGAATTGCAAGACAAAAACTATTTACTATAAGGATGACTGTGGGGAGCAGCAGGAGTTGCAAGGAATCAGACATCCTGTACAGATTCGACCCATTACAGCAACTCAGTTAGCTAAATGCATCAGAAAGAAATGTCAAATCTATGCTATTCAGGTGGGTTACGCTAATCAGAAGGATAAAACTGCCACGTTGGGTAACATTCCGGTGGTGCAGGAGTTTGCAGATGTTTTTCCCGAGGAGGTACCGGGATTACCACCTAAAAGAGATGTGGATTTCACCATTGAACTGATTCCGGGGGCAGCACCTGTATCACGGGCACCATACCGTATGAGTGTACCAGAACTAACAGAATTAAAAATGCAACTGCAGGAGCTGTTAGATAAAAATTACATCCGTCCCAGTGTATCACCCTGGGGAGCCCCAGTGCTGTTTGTCAAAAAGAAAGATGGCACCTTTCGGATGTGCATCGATTATCGTCAGCTGAATAAGCTCACGATCAAAAATAAATATCCTCTGCCTAGGATCGACGAACTTTTTGATCAGGTGAAGGGAGCGACGGTATTCTCTAAAATCGATTTGCGATCTGGTTATCATCAGATCAGAATTAAAGAGGAGGATATCGCTAAGACCGCTTTCAGAACACGGTATGGGCATTATGAATTCGTGGTGCTACCTTTTGGTCTGACCAATGCACCTGCTACCTTCATGTGTTTGATGAACAGTGTGTTTCACCGGTTTTTAGACAAGTTTGTGCTAATATTCATAGATGACATTCTGATTTACAGCAGATCAAGAAAGGAGCATGAGGAACACCTTAGATTGGTGTTGCAAACTTTGCGAGAACATCAATTATATGCAAAGTTTAGTAAGTGTGATTTCTTCAAGGAGGAGATACAATACTTAGGGCATGTAATCACAAAGGAAGGAATCGCAGTAGATCCTGAGAAGATCAGAACTATAATGGAGTGGCCCATACCAAAGGACGTGGCAGATATTAGGTCCTTTATGGGGTTAGCGGGTTATTATAGAAGATTTGTCGAAGGCTTTTCGAGGGTAGCATACCCTATCACCTCCTTACAAAAGAAGGGAAAAGTATTTAAGTGGACCTCAGAATGCCAGAAGAGCTTTGAACAGCTCAAGCACGCACTCACCACCGCACCTGTATTAAGTATAGCTGATCCTAATAAGGATTACGTGGTCTGCACGGACGCAAGTAAAGAAGGTGTGGGAGGAGTGCTGATGCAAGAAGGAAGAGTCATTGCTTATGAATCTAGGAAGCTAAAAGAACATGAGCAGAAATACTCTGCTTACGACTTGGAGCTGGCAGCTGTCATTCATGCCCTGAAAATGTGGCGACACTACCTATTGGGCAGAAAATTTTTGTTGCTAACAGACCACCACAGCCTAACGAACTATTTCAGCCAACCCACCTTAAATACGAGACAAGCTCGTTGGGCTGACTTCTTAAGCGGGTTCGACTTTGAAATTAAGCATCTTAAAGGGAAGGAGAACTGAGTAGCGGATGCATTAAGTCGGAAGGTACAGTGCGTGTGCAAGATTTCGGTCAGTAAATGGCAAAGTACTCTGTTGGAAAAGATAAAAACAGCAGCTGAACAAGATGCTGTTTATCAGCAAATTAAACAGCAAATACAACAACAATCTGGTAAGGAAATACAACAAGGGTATGAACTAGATGATGCCGGAATGTTGTACTTTAATAAAAAGCTGTATGTACCCAATGAAGACAGTCTTAAGAAGTTGATTCTGGACGAATTCCACATCAGCCATTACACCGGGCATCCAGGATACCAGAAAATGGTTACCGCTCTTCGAAAAGAATATTACTGGCCAAAAATGAAGAAGGAGGTAGCTGAGTATCTAGCACGATGTCTAGAATGTCAACAGATCAAGGCGGAGCATTTGCATCCAGCAGGGCTGCTACAACCCTTACCCATTCCGGAATGGAAATGGGAGACTATCTCCATGGATTTTATAACCGGATTGCCTCGGACGAAGAAGAATAATGATTCCATTATGGTGGTAGTGGATAAGTTGAGTAAAGCAGCACACTTCATACCTGTGCAATCAACATATAAGGCTGTGCAAATCGCTCATATTTTCATGCAAAATATATTCAAATTGCATGGACTTCCAAAGGTGATCATTTCTGATCGTGATGTTAAGTTTACATCAGCCTTTTGGAGGACATTGTTTGTTGAACTAGGAACACAGCTGAACTTTAGCACAACCTATCATCCCCAAACAGATGGCCAAACGGAGCGAGTGAATCAGGTTGTGGAGGACATGCTGAGAGCATGTGTTATGATGAAGCCAACCCAATGGGAAGAATATCTCCACCTGGTCGAATTTGCATATAACAATGGATATCACTCCTCAACACAGTTGAGTCCTTTCGAGGTCATGTATGGGCGGAAGTGCCGCACACCCTCAAGTTGGGGTGGACCTGAGGACAGGTTACGAATTGGTCCTGAAATGCTCAAGGAAATGGAAGAAACGGTAAAAAGGGTGCGTACCAACTTAAAAGCCGCTCAGGATAGACAGAAAAGTTTTGCTGATCGAAAGAGAAGGTTCAAAGAATTTCAAGTTGGGGACCATGTGTTTGTCAGAATCCAACCCAGAAGGAGTACCTTGCAGTGGAGCGG
Organism: Pinus tabuliformis; assembly: GCA_031772625.1. Classification (NCBI taxonomy): domain Eukaryota; kingdom Viridiplantae; phylum Streptophyta; class Pinopsida; order Pinales; family Pinaceae; genus Pinus; species Pinus tabuliformis. The sequence continues at coordinate 288,548,503 of CM062808.1, read as the reverse complement.
GTGTGCCAAACTTGCACCTCGTTATTTTGGGCCTTTCCAAATCCTGGCAAGGGTGGGGCCGGTAGCTTATCAGCTCGCCCTACCAAGCCATATTAGGATCCATAATGTTTTTCACGTTTCCGTATTAAAACAATACGTCTACGATCCTAAACATGTGATTCAATGGCAGAATGTTCGGGTAAGAATTGATCTGGTCATTCTAAATAAGCTATGTTCCTAAATAGGAAATAACTTAATCTGTTGCTGATTGCAGGTCGAGCCGGAAGGCGAGGTTCTGGTCGAACCACTGACCATTCTTGACCGGAGAGAAGTACAGCTGCGGAAACGGGTTATTTCCCAAGCTAAGGTGCAGTGGCAACATTATGGGCCTGAAGAGGCCACTTGGGAGGATGAAGAACTCCTTAGAGAAGCTTACCCGAATTTGTTTAAGGGTGACAGACATCGGGACGATGTCCAATCATAGGAGGGGGAGATGTAATGACCCCAGGATATGTAATTGTGAAAGTTTACTGTGGTAAAAGACAGTAATACAGTTGTTGTTATGTTTTAGACAAAACTGTGACAAACTATCTCTTTTAATTAAAGTAATTTAAGTATTTCTTGAAATGCTGGCAGCCTCTAAGAGGTATATTTAAAAGAAAGAGTTCAGTTATAGTAACTGATGAAAACTACCTCCCAGAACAGGAAAAGTCCTGGCTGTGGGGAGGGGGGATTCTGTGCTGTGAGGACAGACAGAAGAGAAAAACCTTTTTCCAAGAAGAATGGAAAAAAAATACAGTGGTTAAGTCTGGTTAGGACCAGATAACCAGGCACAGAGAGTGCGTAAAATCTTGTTGAGGACTTGAGGTCTGCAAGATGGCTCGGGGGGAGAATTCCGTCTGAGGGATGGATCTCATGGCTGGGAGGAAGAGCATAAGCAAACACAGGTGACTTACTTGCAGAAACCATTTCTGATACTGGTGAACCAGGTACGGTTTCTAGTTGCATGTCCCTGAATAAATATAAGCTATACAGAGAAATTTACAGTATGCAAGTAAAGACTGTATTATTTGCTAGACATACAGTGAGATTTACAGTATGAGATAAGGACTGTGTTTATTTAGATAACAGTGACATTTACAGTATGTTAAAGGACTGTGTGTATTGCTGGATATATAATGAAATTACAACATGTGAATAAGAACCGTGTTTACTTGCCTAAATACTGTCATAGTAGATAGTGACTTTACAGTAAGAATATATATTCCTAAACACTGTTGTATTATTAAACACTGCATAAGGGTGGTGGTGAACGAAAGGTCTGTTACCACTAGGGATATAAGCAGACTAGCCGTATGGCAAACCCTTATAGTACATTGAAAATGTAGCAAATACAGTTAAATTAAAGACTGGTTAGAAATAAGCCGGAAGGAAACCGGATATTAAACAAACATTAATATGTCATAACCTTATCGAAAAAGAACAGAGACAGTGCACTGATATCAGAACAGTGAGCAATAAAATCAATAGTGCAGGCCCATGCATGCGGCAAGCAATGCCTTTAAGTGTTAACCGCACGAATCAGAACGCGCCAAGTCTGTGTGGAAGCGCCGACAGTGGTCGGATTCCTACACATTGACGGAAGGAGAATCACTGCTGTTACATTAAGACTGTTAATATGGAAAGAAAAACATATGAACCATCCCGACTGGAAACCCTTATAAGTGAACTATGCAACAGAGAGCAAGAACTATAATTCCTTCGAGCGCATTAGTGTTACAAGAAATGTGAACATTCGTTGATATATATATTTATATTAACAAGAAAACACAAAGCAATAAGGGAAAGCTAGAAACCCTTCATTTAACCCTGAACATAATACGATTTCAACTCTGAAATATATACAGATATAAGCTACGGCTATGACAAAGAAAGGAGGATGCATGAAACGGTTACCCGTTCTAAACAAAGCAATCTGAACGAGTTCATTAAAACAAGAACTATATAGTAAACGGCAGACAGAGGAACCGAAAATCGTAAACAGAACCTGTGTATTATGAACATCGTTCACACATTCTCGGAGAACTGTAGACATGCAGAATGCTGGCATAAAATATAAGTTCTGTTGCCATGAAAATATAGACAGCATAAAGATCCTGTGCATAAATTACAAAAGAAAGCCCGAAGGCCGAACTGTAGAGCGAATGTCTGTTACACATTAACAATAAGAAAACCCCAAAACGAACCTGGACCATATCAAACATGTATGTTACAGCCAGGTCCGAGGGCATATATCCAGGGATGGATATGATAAACCAGTAGGCTAAGTATGCCTCAAGATTGCATTAACTAAATATAAGTTCATAAACACCTACAACAGCTTTCAAAAGATTATCGCCGTGGAAAAGTAATTCCATAGAACGGGTCATGTTTCGACTAGAGAACAAAGTAAAACCTAGACACAATCGGTGAGGGTTCTCAGTGGAGAATACCTCGTTATCCGGTGCAAAGAGACCCTCGTCCATACGACGGTCTGCGTATCCAACATGGAAACAACTTAATAAAAATCCACGGGCTCTCGTGAGCAAGAAGTGAAACGATGTTCTGTAGCATACCTGTGACCGCCGAGAGGGTGGGAGCATAGTGTGTATCTGCCCTGGCACCACCAGAGGGGTTCAGGTAACCCGGCTGTGTGCCCTGCAAACAAAAGGAGAACCTACCATAAGAAAAACGTTACTTGAATAACACTGTAAACACATAAGTAAGAGCTGTAAACTTAATATGCGTGACTCATTACCTGTACAGAACCTATGCCAAGGGTTTTTCGGACTTCGGAGGAGCTGCAGGTGAATGTTGCACCACTGGTTGAGTCGAACCAAAGAATGAACACCGAGACGGAGCCAGACAGGGCCGAGCAAATGACTAAACCCTGAGATCGCGGAGATGGGTTTTGTAAAGACTTAAACCCTTGTTCATGTCTCAGCCCTTGGGTCCAGAAGAGAAATCCTGATCGTCCATTCGAGGCGGGAACCCAAAGCGGGGAAGCCGAGATTCCTGTGTTCGAGAGTTCACATGGGCCGAACAGCCAGGCTTTGCCACCTGCCCCACCGAGGACTGAAGTAATTAAGGTAGGAGTGAGCTGGCATCTGCAGAGGCTGCGGCAGAACCGCCAAGCCCGAGGCTCATTAAAACAGTCACTGTAGAACTGGCGGGATAAGAGCTGGCTCGTGCATGAAGTCAAAGTTTACACAACCACCGTATGACAAAGCAATGTGGCAGAGTGGTATGGCCACGTAGTCATATACCCGGGGTTAAAACAATGATCAAACCATACCATAAAACTGTTGTGAACTCGAAACATTTGCATAGCACCATGTAATCGTTCGTGCACATAACAAGGTTGACTGCTAAATGTCATATAGCAAATGGTAAAAGTAAAGTATACAAATGAATTTTTTTTTTATGTGTGTGTTTAGGCGTGACAATTTTATAAATAAATTTTGTTTCCTACAAAATATTTATTTTTTTTAAATAAAAAATGCTTTAAAGAATGAAATGTAATTAAGCTATATTGTTTTAGATTTATCGGAAGTCTTTATATCTTTAATTTTGGTAAATAATAATTTTAAAAATATTTTTAATAGTAAATTTATTTGTTAAATTTCATTATTGAATATTTTTTTAGTCTTTTATAAATTAACTTTGTTTCCTTTAAAGAATGAAATGTAATTAAGCTATATTGTTTTAGATTTATCGGAAGCCTTTATATCTTTAATTGAGGTAAATAATAATTTAAAAACTGTTTTTAATAGTAAATTTATTTGTTAAATGTCATAATTGAATTTATTTTAGTCTTTAATAAATAAACTTGTTTCCTTTAGAGAATGAAATGTAATTAAGTTATATTGTTTTAGATTTATCCGAAACCTTTATATCTTTAATTTAGGTAAATAACAATTTTAAAACTCCTTTTAATAGTAAATTGTATTTGTTAAATTTCATTATTGAATATTTTAGTCTTTTATAAATAAACTTGGTTTCCTAAAAAAAATAATTAATTTATTGAATTCATTAAAAGCTTTTATTATTTTTTTTATTGACAAAATTTTTCATATTAAAAGGATATAAAATAAATATCACAACATTAATTTTTAAATTAATTATAATATAATATTAATATTTCAAGTAAAAGCTTTTATTATTTTTTTTATTGACAAAATTTTTCATATTAAAAAAATATAAAATAAATATCACAACATTAATTTTTAAATTAATTATAATATAATATTAATATTTCAAATATAATATATAACTTGAATGGGTTTAATTATTAAAAATATGTGTTTTTTTTAAAGTCACGGATTTAAAATAGGAAAAATAAAGTAGGTTTGTTTTTATTATGCAAAAAAAATCTTTTATCCCACAAATTAAGAGGTCACATATACCAATTTAATATGATAATAATCTTAAAAAAATTATAATTCAAATATGTAAATTTATTAAATATTTATATTTTATATTTATTATATTAATATTAATATTTTGTATTGAAAAAAAACAGAAAACAATTACGTAGTACACAAAACATGTATATAGTACATTAACTTTGGTTTCACAATTTTGGAGAACTTAATTACTAGAGTATAAGTACTCGAATTTGATTCCTTAACATAAATTTATTGATCAATTTAGCACTATATTATATTTGAATAGATTTTCTATACTTTGACTACATATAATAATATTGTTGAATAAAATAAATTTTATTTATAAATCGATATATTACTTACTAGTAAAACAAACCATTTTTTTTTAAAGCAAAACCATATAAATTTTCAATTATTATTCTTTTATTTTATTCATTAAAAATATCGACCTATTTTCCGTTTTTCAAAATATTAATAATCAAATTTTAAAACACAATAACATTTTTTAATAATAATAAAATTAATATAAATAAATGTTAAAACAAAAAATTGTCAGATTATAATTTTACAAATCATTAAAATCATACCATAATTTAAAAAATAATTAAAATTTAAAAATAAAAATAATTTAAAAAATTTAAAAGAAAAATAAAATTTTGACAAATAATTTACAAACATTTTAAAAATCATAACTAAATTTTAAAATAATAAAATTAACAAGGACGCATGACAAGTAAATACTAGCATTCAATGTGTCTGCTAATGATATTTTCCCTAGTATGTCAATATAGTTGAAAACTTCACGTTCCACTGTTGGGGTTGCTTTCTCTCCTTTTTTAGTTAACTTTGTTGCTTTCTCTCCTTTCTTAGTTAAATTTATTTCTTTCTCTATGTTTTAAGTTAACTTTTTTCATTGGGATTTTTATTTTTTTTTGGTCTTGCTATTACTCGAGGAAACTCTACTAGGTTGCAGCTCGGAGATGCCTGGTAACATATTCATTCAATATTGTTCTCAAAACTATTGGAATGGATGATGGTTTGGATCAAGTCAGATAACCATTTCAGCTCTATTCTCACTCAAGACATGCTTGAACATTCTCACTGATACAAGGCTTTAGACCACTAATGCTCAATAATTTATAGATTTAATTGATAGATGGAGAATACTGACTGTACTAGCAGATTGCATACATATTACATATGAATGGCCAGCTACAGGAAGTAAATGAGACTTGAAAATCTAATTTATCAATGCAGAGATAAGATGACAGTTATCTGGCATTTGACACAGTAGAAAACATGAATAACCTATTCAAGTGCAATCATAGAACAATAGAGAAAATTGACATTGAACATATAATAGCAAAAGAATCTTATATTGCTAGAATGAACATACGAAGCTTGAACGAACCGAGGAGGAACAATCTCCAGAAGTTGAATTTGTATTACATCTTACTTTCAGCTACTTATAGCCTGTTTACAATGCTCATGAGCTCTAAGAGTCTCGGAGTCTTAATCTTTCTGATCTGTCTTGTTAACTGATTGATTCACTCAATAGGCAAGCATGGCTCAGAGGTTTTCTCCTTTTGACAGAGGAATAACCACCTTCAGGTAGTTTGATGCACTGTCTCGGAGCTCTCTCGTGCCAGAGATGCCCCATGATGTTTGTTTTGATGAGTTGCATTGTGGCCTTTTGGTGAGCTCCAGTATTGTAGCAATAATGCTACAACTCCTGGGGCTTCCTGTCTCTCATTTTATCAACCCGGTAGTTCGTACAAACTTGGAAGCGACGGTGCTATATGCACAAGTACTAGCTCTTGTGCAGCTGTCACTTGGTCAGCTGGCACAAGTCCGCTAGGGTTCAAGCCAACTTCTATAGGCTCTCAGAAGAAGCTTTCTAATTGATGGACGAAAGCTATTCTCAAAGGAAAACTACTCTACTTGACAAAATGGACTGAAAGCAAATCAAAGCATGTAAACCTAGGAAACCCTAATTTAACTAGTCTAACCTCTATAATGCAAAGAATGTGAATGAAACCTCTACCAATGCTGCTGTTACCTCTAATAAGTGGAAATGCATGGATCTAAGCTACTTGCATCATAAAAGACATGTTTTTGTATTTTTCCCTTAAGTGGATGGAATGATTGTGATTTTGTGCTAACTAGGGTTTGGTTGTGCAGATGGGATGGAGAAGGAAGGAAAGCGTGGGACAGGTTGGGGAGGCTAGGAGAGGTCCCTAGGGATCCTTAGCATCCATCCACAGAGGTTCCTCACGTTCAGAAGCTCAGCAACCGAGTGAGTGGCCTCCTACAGGATGTCTGCAGGGGATTCTACAGGAAACGTAGGGGTTTCTACAGGATGTGTTGTAAGTGCAAGTTTTGGGTGATGGTGAAGGGATGGAATGGTTTCGGTGGATAGGTAGGGTGGAGATGAGACTTGTGATGACTCAAGGGCAGAGAAATAGGACAGAGAATGAGTGCACGAAGTGGTTGGTGGATAGAAGGATGGGATCAACAAAAGGACAAAAGGATGAAGCTACGTGGTAATGAATGAGTTGGAAGGTGAATAGCAATGTAAAACCTATGAACAGCAATGTAAAACCGAGCAAAAGGAATGTGCATGAAGCTGTGATGAAGGTGTATGGTGCAAGAGTGAAGTGCATGGAAAGATCTATCATAAACGAGACTAGCAGCATGTATAAAGTGAAGAACTACGTATTTTTGTGGTTGGTATAGGCTGCACTCCAATCTCCAAACAGAGATGGCAGTGGAGACTTCCTCAACCTCTTTCCTTGGAGCTCCAATGTATTATCAACCTGCTAGTCTAACTAAACAACCGAAAGCAATTCAACCATAAGCTAAACTCATTCAATCTCATAAAAACTAACTCAGCAAACCTGTAATTTCGAATTTCATGGTAAAGCAATGAACTAAAGTGCTGAAACAAAAAGAAATTAACATTACAACACAGAGGAGGTCTGTTGCTCTCTTAAAAACTCAGAATTGGATCAAAAGCTGCCTGTCTTTATTGAATAATCATGAATCTAATGACATGCCAAAACTGGCTTACAAGGAGCAAAAACCGAGCTACAACATGACTAACCAAATTGACTAACTAGCTAACCCCAAATTGACTAACTAGCTACACAAAATGACTACTCACTAGCTAACCAAAATGAGGCCCCAAGCCTTCTTATTTATACAATTTGAGGACCCAACAGTCCTCCTAAAAGTTAGGGACTTGGCTGCCCAAGACTTGTAGTTAACAGCAGTCCAACTTGACTTGCTTGGCTGCCCTTGAGCTGATTGATTCGGTGGCCCTTGAACTCCAAGCTGATGGTGGAGAATTCGAGGTAAGGGCCCATAAATGAGGGGGACACCTTCCTACAAATCCTCTAGCTTGTTCTCCCACGAATTTGGCTGCCAAGTGCTCATTAAGACCTTCAAATTTGTCTCCAAGTTTACCAAAAAGGCTACACAAAGCACCCATTAGACTTGTTGGCATAATGACTAACCAAATTCACTCTATTAACATAAAAATAATAAAAAACATGCAATAAACAAATGAGAATGGTGGATCAAGTCGAATTAGGAAGTTGAATGAGCCCAAATAATTGTACATTGTTGGGGCTCATCACCTTTGATATTTTTGTTTGTCTTGGACAGCTACACTGTCTGCTCCATGATATATGTTGTTTTCGGTTGAGCTGTGCTATTGATGCCCATGATTTTTCTGTTCCGGGCAAGCTGTGTGTTGTGGCCCTTCCATTTCCCTTTCCAATCCCTGTTTCCTAGCAATATGTCTCATAGGCTCTGTTATATGGTGGAATGGGTCTTCGGGCCCTTATAATCCCTTTAAATGGCCCATTTCTGTTAATACATGATTGTTTTTTGTTTCATACATAAAACACTGCAACAATGAGAAATCCTTCTTCTTTCTATTTCTTTCGGACTTCAAAAGTCTTCAAGTATGGTTTATTCATCTCTCAGGTCCGCCCTTGTCGCCATTGCAAGTCACAAAAAAGCCTGCTTTTGTGTATTTTCCTTATACTATGAAATATACGAAGAACACTGAAAAATGCATGAAAATGAGCTTTGGCATACTTGAAAATATATGTATTTCTATTTCGAAACCCGTCGGGTTCACCCTTGTCGCCATCGCAAGTCGCATTTGGCCTATTCCCTTTGTATTTCGTTAAACAATACACGAAATACATTGAAAAATGGCTTTTGCAGACTTCAAATTTTATATATTTTTGTTCCGAATCTCATCAGGTCTGGGCTTTATCGCTATCGCAAGTCGCAAAAAGGCCTGTCCGCAACCTCCCTTTGTATTTTTGAAATACGCGAAAAAAATTGAAATACATTAAAAATGGGCTTCGGCAGACCTGAGATATTATGAAATATCATATATATGATCCTCGGGTCCGATTATCAAGCGCCCATATGTATATGCATGGGCCCCGCCCTTTAGTGTTGTTCCACTGTGATACAATGATGCGATCTGATCGCAATCGCATATTGCCTGAGCCAGAGGTCCATGGTTAGCGCTCATAGTAACCCTTGATAGCGATTGACGATCGCCATCGCAAGTTCCATTGGGCTCGCGCTGATTTTCGCTGATTGCCTCCCGCCGATTAGATCTGGACCGTTGATCGGCCAGATCTGACGACTGCTGTTCATTTCTTTGCTTAAGCCTGTGATACTTGATTTTCATTGTTTTCTTTGGATTTTTTACTCTCCGCTAGTGTATTTCCGCCCTTCTAAGGGCTATCCTCATGCGTTGATTTTGACTTTTAGATGATTTTGAGCAAACGCTGAAGATTTCAAGAGCATTTTTGGATCTCTTAGAATAATTTTTAAGAAAATTTGGAAACTTTAAAAGCATATATGGATTCAATTTTAGGCTTTTTGCTAGTGAGGTAACAGGTCTATCAAAACCTATATTCTTGATTTTTTCTCCTTATTGGATTTTATTTTAATTTATTTTATTTCAAATATTCTCCTTATTATATTTTATTTTAATTTATTTTATTCAAATATTTTAATTTTCAATCGTTTATTTCTCAATTAAAATTAGTTCTTATTTTATTATTATTTTACATTTTCAACCATTTATTATTAAATTATGTTTATTTGATTTTTTTTATATGCTTTCAATTATTCTTATTTCAATTCTTTTTATATTTTCTTATTTCAATTCTTTTTATATTTTTCAATTTTTATTTGATAAATTTTTTATTTTTATTTTTATTTTTCATTAATAAATATTATTATTAAAAATATTATTTGATTATTTTTCTTAGTTTAGTTTTAAAGTTTTAATTTAAATTATTTCTTAATTTATTATTAATCGTATTTTTAATTTATTCTTATTTTATAATTTTAAATTATTTATTTTTAATTTGGTCAAATTTAAATCATCATTTTAATTTATTTATTCTAATCGTTCGGTATCATTTTTTGGTATTCAACTGGGTTAAGCAAGTCAGTCATCTATTAATTAAGTTCACAACCATTTTTTATTATTAATTATTTTTAATAATTTTTTACCCTTTTGACCTTGACTTTGTTTTTTCCCTAAACATTAACCCAACGGAAACTTAGTTTCTTTCTTAGATAAAAAAGGGTCTTTGGTCCTCGATGATGGATGGAGTTTAGTTCAGGATAATGGATGGAGTCTTAGATGGACAGATCAAAATTATTACATAGTTTAATTCCAGATATATCCAACCCAACACAACACATGGTTTACAAACTACAATTTAAACAAAAAAAAAAAAAAATCAAAATAAAATAAATTAATACGTTCATATAAATTAAATAGTTGGTAAATATGAATAGTTATCCAAATACTTATTTTATAATATAAAAATTATTTAAATTATAAATTTAATGTAAATTATAATTATTGAAATAATTAACATGTATACATAAATTAAAATTAAAAATAATTAAAAATAAAAAAATAAAAAAGTTATAATGATATAATTTTTTTTCATTTTATAACATAAATTCTCAATTTGTAAATCGATTTTCCTGACATATTATCTATGTGTTCAAAAAATTATGATGATGATGATGGTGGTTAACGTCCACTGAGACCAAATTGGTCTATCAGATTTATAATTTTCTTAGTTCTTAATTCTCTGGCTTCTTGTCTTTCTTAGGCGAGATTGGTGTTGTAGATTTCTTTTTTTCTCTATGATCTTCCAACTTCATTTATCTTGCATCTCCTTCATCTCTTCTGATTTTTGGGACATTGGTGTCTTAGCTTCGTGATTTGTTGTATTCGTACTTTTGAAGATACTCGAAGAAGAAGTTTGGTGTGGGAGATCTGCGTTGTTATTAAATGAGGATTTACTTTGTGGGGTATTCAAATCCTCATCACTGTTGATGCTTGAGGGGTTGTCGAGTTCACTTTTTTGCTTTTGGGCCGAGCTTTCTTGCTGCTTGTCTTGAGAGTTGTTTCTTTCTTGCCCAATTTCTTGCGATTTAGAGTTTTTTCTGCAGAGTATTCTTCTTTGATAACAGTGTAATGTTCTTTTTATGCTCCTTCCCACCATGTAGATCTGTAGTGATTCTTTCTAGTAGAATTTTTCTAAGAGGCTTTTGGGCAATTTTTGGCTAGATGGGGTTTCTCAAAACAGGATCGACATTTGAAGAGGACACTTTCATAATCAAGTTTCTAGTTCCATACATAGTCTTTACTTGTTAGGTTTATTTCATCTGGGAATCCGGCGCTAAAGTCCATTTTCACACAGATGCGTGGATAGGTGGTTTTGGCATATTCCTCTGTTTCTGGCACCTGCAGTAAAATTTCCCAGTTGCATTTCCAATTGCTTTTAACGAGGAGAAATTCTAGAGAATGCATTGTGTGCCTTTAGGGGTTTCAAAATCTACTATAAAGAAACCCCTAGCACAGGGGTAGATATTAATTTCATTAGAAATCACAGACTTCCATACCTCCAAGATCCAACTATGGAGAGCTATAAGCCGTGGCCAAAAACCATTGAACCTCCAGATTAAGGCACTTTCAGAAAATTTCAAAGCCTCATCGAGTGAGGCCCCATTGAACCTCCAGATTAAGGCACTTTCAAAAAATTTCATAGCCTCATGAGTGAGGCCTGGACCACTTGGACAATGGGAGTTGGGGCTTCACTGACATATGGGCAGGAGCTTGCTCCCAGGTGGAAGGAATGAGCCAACAACTATGTTCGCGAAGCTGGGAGCCATCTCGATGATTCCTAAGCTTATGTATGTCCCTGCAGAAGAATTAAAAAGCCTTGCGAGAAAATGTGCTTTAAAGAAAAAGAAATTTGATTTGCAAAAGGTAGGAGAAACCTCAACCGCAGCAGGAGAAACCCTCTCACTGTGGCAAAATCGGTGCCAAAAACAACATTGATAGCCGTGGAAAAACCTACTGAAAAGAAACTCTAAACCGAAAGATCAAAATCCTCAATGGCGTCAAGGGACGCAGAGATCTGTGTTTCCAAAAGGCAGCGGAAGCTAAGATTAATAAAAATGGAGCAGGAGAAACCCTCACTGGGGAAAAATCGGTGCCAAAAACCACGCTGATAACCGCGGCAAAACCCACTGAAAAGAAAACCTAAACTGAAAGATCAAAATCCTCAATGGCATCAAGGGACGCAGAGATCCGTGTTTCCAAAAGACAGCCGAAGCTAAAATCCGTAAAAATTGAGAAACCCTCAGCAGCAACCAGAGAAACCCATAAGGAATGATGTGGCCAAAACTCAATCCTCAATGGCGTCAAGGGACGCAGAGATCCGTGTTTCTAAAAGGCAAATATATATCATAACATTTAAATAAAATAAAAATCAGATTAATTAAAAATAGAAAACTTCGGTATTTTAAAATATATTTCAAATTATTAAAAATATTTTCCACTAAATCCTACGATCCAATAATAATTAAATTAAAAATTCCAAATAACTCTACTCAACTATATCACATACCACTATACTAGTAAATAAATAAATAGCAGAAATAATAACTTCGGCGTAAATCACAGACGCGTTTCGAACCAATTAGTGTGATTCATCGTCAGGACAAGTTGAAGAAACAGATCCAGCTTACCATGATAAATAGTCCGAGCAGAGTCTCCAACGGCTAAATTGACTAACAGCTAATTTTGACCCTAGGGCCCAGGTCTAATTATTTTAATATTATTATTATTATTATTTTATTTATTTTTAACATTATTTATGGAAATAAGTTAAATCAGGTAAAAATACATAACTAAATTAACATTAATATTTGGTTTAAAAAGAAATTTAATTATTTATTTAAATTAATTATTAATATATATATATATTTTTTAATTAAAGTTATAATATTAGGTTAATAAGATAAAGGTTAGGATTAATAAGTAAAATAATATCCATGATTAATTAAAAAAAAAAATAATAAATAAATAAATAGCAATTAAATAAATCAGCCTGACAATAAATAAATCGTGCCGGTCTTCTGCCATGGGGAGGGGATAAAAATTTGTGACTGGTGAATTTCTCAATGGTCTCGCCATCTGAACAGTTGGTACGAAAAATCTCCACATCTTTTTATATAAAGTTGTAGATGCACAAATTAACTAATTGGTAAATTAATCAAACACTTAGTATTATGTTAACTCGATCAAATTTATGAGAAATTTTTCACCCTATTATATAATATTTCAATTGTCGACCCGTTTCAAACCAATCAGTGTGGCTCATACTATCTAATCTACTTAATATATTTGATAGTGCTAAATTACATTTTTCAATAATTATAATTTCAATTTCACTTTTGATAATTAATTTGTTTATGTTATTGCTTCTTGTTTTATTGGTTTTTTAAAAGAAATGGGAGGGGCTAGTTCCCTTTAGAAGCATTATGGGCGCTCTTTTTTTTTTTATACATATATTACAAATGCGTGTTAGAACCGACACATCAAGACATATTAAGCCATCATCGGAACAATATGTGCTGAAGCAGCACCTCCGCAGGATTCGAAATTGGCCGGGGGTGTGCAAACCACTGCCTCGACCGTCATATCGTGCACGGGATGTGCAAACCACCGCCCCGACCGTCATATCGTGCACTCGCGTGCACCCGTTTTATTAGTTATTTATTAGTAATGTTTTCTATTATATCTATTTATTTATGTGTTAATATTAAGCTAATATTTTTATTTTTATTTTGGTGATATATTAAAATGTTATATTTATGATATTATAATAATAATAATAAAATACTTTTACTATAAAAATAGAAATTAGAAAAATCTAAATTAAAAAAAAAAAATTAAACTAATAAAAAAAAGGGCGAAAAGGTATTTCCATTGTGGAGCTAGCGTATGATTCCCCTTCCACCGGGGCTTTATTTTCAGGAGACATGTTACCCTGTCTCCAAAAACTGAAACATCTTGAAAAAATGTGGGGTAATTCCACAAAAATTGAATAACAAGAATGGTCCTCTGTAATTAACAATGCACACGTTACCCTATGTGTATATATATGTTACTCTTTTAACTAGTTGTACAATGTTAATAACTAATAAATATCATATTATCTAAATATATTCTATTCTAATAACTTTTATATCTAATTTAGAATTAATAAATGTTCATAAAAACATGCTTTTTTACGAGATTTAAAACTAATTAAACTTTTAAGTTTTAGAATAGACTGTAAAATCCTCCTTTTACGAAATATATGAGAAGGGAAAATAATATTTGTTTATGGTTTTTTAACCAAAAAAGCTTATATATTAAACTAAATTAGTTATTAATATTCTTTATGTCTACTAAATAAACAAAAACCTCACCCGTGCCACACTTACTTTCAATAAAAATAATTTTCAATAAGTATACACTTTAACATTTAATATTTATTCAAATATGATATTTATTTATAACCATGTAATAGAAGTTTTGCTATTCTTTTTCGTCTTTTTATTATTAGTAAGAAGAGGTGTTCAAGGTAACTTCCAAGTTCAAACGTTTGTGATTATATATTTATTTTTAATATTTTTATTAAAAATGTTTTTTAAATAATATATATATATCTATATATATATATATGGAGTTTAAAGTATTCGTTTAATTTTTTTTATATTTCTTTACATTGTTCAAGTTCTTTCAAGTCTCACATATATGTAGTTCGAAGTATTTATAACTGTGGTTTGAAGTCTCTGTGCTCTCATATGTTTTTATGTGGCTTTTTGTGGTCCGACACCTATAATATATATCTGGTTTGTGGTCTTCAACGAATATCACAGTTGAATGTACTTTTACCGTTTAAATATCCTAGTTGTATATGTGCCTTTTCATCTAAATTCCCTTTCTTTTGCTTTCTGTGTTAAAACTAAGAATACTTCTTCTCATGTTTCTAAACCTCTCCCAGCAAAGGGAGGCCTGAGTAAATTACCCTAGAGAATCTATATGATTACATTGAATCGAAAGAAAAGTGAAGAGAAGAGAGAGGAGGGAAACTTAAATAAGAGTTATCCACAATGCTCACAAAGAATAAGCTTGAATTATCTACAATTTTTGACATCAACTACAAATATTAAATAAGAAAATAATTTAAGAAAATTAGTTCTTAGTAAACAAAATTTTATGATAAGTCAATCGATAAATGAACATTTGTTGTAGCAACTATAACCATCCTCCAAATTTTTTCCTATGCCTTGATTTTGGAGCCTTCCTTCCTATCCACAGGAGCTTATCTTGCATTGTTGTCAGGTATTCATGCTTTGATTGAGACTTATCCTTTTTATTTGTGTTTGTGTTTGCTTGTTTATACACTTAAATGATCTTTCTAAGTTACAAGCTAACCTCCTGACTTGATCACACACTAGTTATGGGCTTGGCTCCAAAAACTGTGCAATCCTTGAGGGAAGTCAACCTTGATGATTGGAATTGCTCAGTTCAGACTGGGAGTCAGCCTTGAGCTCAAAAAATCTGCATTCATGGAACGTAGCCCAACACTAAGCCCAAAAACTGTGCAATCCCTACTAAGCTCAAAAACTATGTAGTGCACTAAGCCAAAAAGTTGTATAGTTGCCCAGAATTGCACAATATTTCTCGGCAGCGTGCATAGCAAGTTTCCCCAAAAAACCAAGAAAGTTAAAAAAGAAAAAGCATCTCTAAAAAATAGGGATCTATTTTAGTATCTAGAAGGAGGAACTTTTATTATTTTTAGAAACTTCCGCCAAGTGTCATTTTTTTCCTTGATTTTAGGAATGCATGTCATAAACCCTAATTTTCTCAAATCTATTTAATCAATGCCTCTATATCTCATTTTCACATTCAATCTTAGAGATCTAGCATTCCCAAGGAGATCAATGAACCTTCAGTGCAGTCGTCGTTTCTTTTTTGAGTGAATTTTGCTTGTCTTATTTTGTCATTTTTCTTATGTGAGTGTTGTTTTACTTATTTCTCTTCGTATTTTCTAAATTTTCAACTTATTTTAACTCACATAAGTTTTTTTTTTAAGTTTTCAATTTTCTTTTCACAATTTTTGCGTCAGTTTTCATGTTTTTTCACTTAGAAAGGTCATCGTTGTAGCGAATCTCCTCACACACTCGATCTTCCTTCTGTTTGATTAGTTTTTGCACTTAATCTACATGGATTTTCTCATACTTATTCATTTTTTCACTCAACCTCACATCATCACTCACTTCTGCTCATTTTTCGCACTTCCATCGGGCATGTCTACACTTGCTTTCGCCAAATCTTGCCTTGCCTAGTTGGGCACTACGCAATCCTAAGGGTCAAGCCACAAGTTTGGCCTCTGGAATTGTGTAGTGTATAGTATAGGATGCTCGAACTATGCACAATGCAGTTCCAGGGTTCATCCTGTCACCATGGCCACTGAGACTTTGCAATTAACAGTCTCTCCCAGTCTTTGCCTAGGATGGGACTATGCATTGCACAATCCCAAGCCTCAAGCTTCATCCTTGGTTGTTGGGACTATGTAGTGCGCAGTTCACATAGTCATCCAGTCTCCCTTGTTGATAAATATTGCACAATCCTTCTCTCTAGTTGCTTGATTTGTTGCTTAATCATGCTTTGAAGGTAGATTTGTTGAAGCTAATATTTGCTTTCCATGGGTGTACTTTTGTCCCACAGGTACCACACTTGTGAAGTACTTCTCTCCAACCGTCATTGTTACCATGGCACCAAAGAGAGCTGCTTCAAAAGAGACCACTAAGAGTCGTACTGGGGAAGCAGTTGAGCAAATATCAATGGACTTTAAAATGTATGCAGACATTCAACTGTTTATAGAAAATGGGTCAACGCTAACATGGAAGCAAGTTAACGAAGCTCTTTCAGGAAAGAGACTTGAGGCAAATCAAGAGGACCGATAGGTGTAACTCAGTATCCGGCAGTCAAGACTGCACAAGGTTTCATGCATATATCCATCCTTACCATGTGCATATGTCATCAGTTGGATAGTCTCACACATTGATGAGAAGACCATGACATTAAGTAGTGCCAACGAACAAACAATTGTCATCTTTCGGGCTGAAGATTATCAACGCATGTATCACTTTCCCGAGCGAGTGAAGCTCATGGATTCATTCTTCTATGCCACTAACATCTATGTGAACATAAGAGACATTATCAAAAGCTAGGTGAAAGAGCCATCAAATTTTCGATAGACAACCACCCATTTATGCAAGACAAAATCCCTCAGGCAGGCCTACCAACTCTTGTTTTTCTTAGCTTGCAAGATCCAAGGTTAGCAAAGGGAAGAAACCTTTCGTGAAGGGTGGGAAGCCTTATTTGACTAGGTTTTGAATGAGGGGAAGTCGTTCAATTGGTTAGATCCATTAGCTCAATAGTTGAGGGCCCATGAAGCACAAAATCAGAGTCCTCCTAGTGGTGAGAAAGCAAGGTTTTATATATTTGCATATTTATTGGATGCAATATGTGCACAACAATAGCTCCCTGGAATGAACTAGACATGAACACCATGAGAATCTATCGTGCATATCTATTGCAAGTTTTTTATTGCAGTCATCGAGGGGTAATGGAACAACTAACTCACTTCATCATCCCACTTTAGGAGCTTATATTTGTAAAGGATCCACCTTGCATGTCGCAAGGAGCAATGGAGGTGATAACTATTAAGTCCCTATAATACTAGTGATTACCCCATTACTATTGTAGTTGTATCCCTTATTAATATTGTTGTGCCCCTATTGTCCCTATATTGTTATCACTGTGCCCCATAGAATCCCTCTATTGTTATTTTTGTGCCTTTATATTATTATTGTTAGGCCGGCTTGGTTATATTGTGACCCCTTAGACTCCTATATATAGAAAGGAGGTTTTGTCGTTTGAATCATCTAAGAATTGTTCATTTGTGTAATGTAAAGGAGGTTGCCCCCTCGAAGAGGCTGAATTCCAAGGTGTTGATCTATCTTTTCTAACTTTTTGTGAGTTGGTTTCATAACATTTGGTATCAAAGCTTTGAATTCTAGGGTTTCGTTGCTCCAAACAGATCATCGCGACATTTGCGATATAACTTTTTTTTCTGCAACGTTTTAGATGCTAAAAAAAAATCATTTGGGCCGAAATCCTTTTGAATCGCAGGTCCAAATTTCAGAGCTTTTAGCGCTATATTTGTAAAGATATGATCTGACAAAGTTGGAATTTTTGCAGACTCTCGAAATACACTCCAAACAGGTGACTTGGGGAAAATAGTCATAACTGTTGTTTTGAGCATCAGATTGAAATTTCGTAAGAAGTTACAGAAAGAGGACGGGCTATAGTTTCTTGTGTATATTTTTTAGATCCTAAGGTCGAAACAGTGACACATGGCACTTCATACAACTTTGCTCTTCTGAAAAGGTTTATAATCATGTAATCTTGGGAGATTGTGCATAACTCTTTCTTGGAGAATCTAACTTTGATCAGACTAGTGGCTTCAGAAAGAGGACGCAAAGGGCTACTGCAGGTTGCAATTTCAGAACTGGGAGATCCGAAATTACAGAGATACATCAGATGCAATATCGAGCTCCTACAAAGTGAAGAAAGGTGTGTATATTTTTTAAAAATTTTGCTTAAGCTTGGTTTGAAAAATTATTTTGAACGAATTCAAATGGCATAATAAAGCATTATTATCAGTAACTGATGCCCCGAGGAAAGAAAATGCAAACACCTAGTAAGAAACCTGAAAGCTCTAGCATGACTGACGAAGAAGAGGAAGAAATGCAACATGATATATCAAAATTATGAGAACAAGTGCAACAAATGTCACTCTCACAAAAAGTAATAGAATCTAAGATGGATGGTGTAAAAAAATATGTAGAAGCTAAGATATATGGCGTGGAAGCTGTTGGATACCTATACCAATAGGTTTCATATTTCATGATTGGCAAATTCAAGAGCCAAATATGCTCTGCTTTGATGGTACAAAGATCCCATATTTTCCAAGAAAACAAGGTGTGTACATAGTTCCATGTTTACTCAAATTTTGATGGATGATCTAACAGCCTAATCTGGATCATGTCATGTTTCAATTTTCTGTTGTAGAATAGAGAAAGAAGTCTGTCCAAACTGTTTAATCTTGGCAGACAAGTAGCTTAGGTAGAGAAGTAAGGTTCCCAACTGCTTAATCTGGGACCTTGGAAGCAATAAGGGCAACATTAGATAGAAAATCAAAGGGAAAAAGCCAAAGAAAAGAAAAGGCAAACAAGGGTCTGCAAGTCTAAGTGCACCCTCCAAGAAGAAACAAAAAATGCTAGGCAAGTAGATGGGTAGGCAGATGGGGTTGCAGAAGTGTCATTCATTACAATTGAATGTGTGTTGGCCTATGTTCACAAAGCAAAATCAATGAAATTGAGAAGGTGTTCTTCTCCATCAGATGGCAGCAAAGCAAAGAAGCATGTCTAACCTCCCTTCTTTCCCTTTTCCCATTTATTACTAACATCCCCTCATCAGTTGAGATTCATGGAAAAATTTATGGTTTCATGGTGGTTCTTGTTCACTTAAAAGCCACATTTCTTGTCTAAAATTCTTTTCATTTTGATCTACTCCCTAAACTAAGTGATTTTCAAATAAACTTAGTGATATTTCCCCTCATCCACCCATTTCATCCATATTAACCACTAACTCTATTATCTAAATCCCCTATAGTCCCTTTTCCCTACTATAATAACACTATTGTGTATAAATCCCAGCATTATCTAAATATCCTCCCTTGGCACTATAGCTAAATAAGTTGTTTAGGGAGACTGTGGTCCAACTGGGACTATGGTCAACCCTGTGATGGGATTGCTTTAACCTTTGGTTGGAGTGATAACCTTTCCCTTAAGCCCTTACCTTCCTTCTGCTAAAAAATGCTACAGAAAACCCTTTTCCCCCTGCTAAGCCCACTCTTAAACCCCTTTTCCCTTATAAAACCCTTGAAAAACCCAAAAAACCCCAAAAAACTCACGAAAACCCACAATCCTAAAGTTTTCCGCCGAAGGTATTTAATTGAATATTTAAATAAACCAGCGGGCCCCCCCAACCTGCACGATCCGTCGGAGGACCCGCCAGCCGTCCGATCTATGCCGCCCAGATCTAACAGTGGGCGGTCATTTTCACCCCCCGACCTGCCGACCTTTAGCGTCCGGGGAAAGTGGTTTTGGGCGCCGTACCCTGGACGCGTGTCAAACGCTGGGGTTGTTCGGAGCCCCCCTCCCCGATACCGCCTTTGCCCAAAGGTGGTGCGGGGAACCCGCTTACCACCATCCCGTTACCGCCTCCCCCTTGCATCATGCTTGCGTCATCCTGACGTAGCGCCCCTCCCCGCCCCTGCGCCGTGTGACCCTCCACGTAACCCTGCCACCCTATCCACCCGCCACCGTGTCCTGCCACCCTGGCCGACACCTCAGCAGCCACGTCATCTCCGTACCCGGGGCCCCACCATGACGTCATGCTGACGTCATCGGCGGAAAAGCACCAATTGCACGTTTTGTCCAAATTTGTCGTTATAAACGACCAAATTAGCCGTTTGCGGTCATTTTCACGCACGAAAGACGTAGCCGTTGTCAACCAGCTGCCGCGAAAATTCGTTTCCAGCCATCAAATTCAAGTTTCAGACCGCTACAAGTCAAGAATTCAGCTGCCTTAAGCCTTCACGGTCCAGCCCGCAGGCTTTCAAGCTAGTTTGTCCAGGTATTCACCGTAAAGCTTACTTTTCACCCATGCATTCCTTTTCTCTGTAAAATTGCCATTAAAACACCTGTATAAGTCCACATAAACTCTGCACCTACTACCTAAAACAAGCTAAGCTGACCTATTGACCCCCAGAACCACAAATTCAGCATCAAAGCAGTCAATTCGCGGGCCAGAAACTGTAAAATTCTCCTCAAGGTGCTCGGCATTGTTCCCTTTTGCCGAGTACAGGCCAGCTTCAATCTCTGCCAAAGGAAACCTCATACTCTCTGCAACTTACCATTAGCAATTCACATCCCTGTGAAGTTGCAGCAAACTGCAGAAACCAGCCTGCATTTTTTCACTGAGAAAAACTCCTCAGACTGTGTCTACATTTGACCTATCACTGAAACTCTTAAAGAAACTTCCCAAACCATTGCCATTGCCTATTCAAATTCAGATTATATCATGGAAACCTCTGCATCCTCATCCCTCAGTGTTGCTCCATTAAATCCACCCAATAAAGAGCTGGAGGCCTTGGCATTTGCTGACAAGGACTATCTTATTGAAGACTTTGAGGGTAGCAGGGATTTCTTGCAGATCTTCACTCAACTAAGAGAGGACTATAAGGATGGTCATGGTACACATGGGATATGGGAGTCAAACCTACCATATTACTGTCTCCCAGCTGTAAATGTCTTCCCAGAAATCATTCACCTATGTGCTGAAAACTATGATGTGCAGCACAGAGCTATTAGCACTCCATCTGGCAGGATCCTTTTCTACATTAATGCTGAGTCCATTAACAAAATGCTACATTTTGATCAGACAGAGTTGTTGATCCCTTTTTCCATGAGCTATTTGCTGGAAACTGGTGCCAAGATGACCAGTGAGGAGCTTCAAAAGGTCACCAGGACCTTCATGAGACCTGAGTGCCAGCCTACAGGGCCACCTCCCTACCTAGATGTCTATTTCAATGATGTAGGCAGGCTTTTACTAGACATGATTGCCTATGTGTTGGGATACAAAAACAGTGAGCATGTGGATGAAACAATGCTGGTATTGCTATCTGCTTACAGCCCACGCCAACCCCCTGCCCGCAAATATAACTTTGCTAAGTTCATAGCTAACAAGATTCATGATCAGTTGAGCAAAGTGGATAGACAGGGGGTCTTCAGGTACTCAGCCTATATTTACCACCTGTTCATGTACTACCATTCTGAAGCCTTCCCATGCTACATCAGAAGGCTAGATCACAAAGGGGAAAGAAGATCTGTCATCTTCTGGACCTCTATCTATCACAAAGTCACAAATTCACCCTATACCTACTGTGAATTTGTTGACCAATTTGTATACCCAGTCTCTTGCCTGTTGATGAGGTCACCTCCTCCCAGAATATCAAATGAGATAAAGAAAGCTCTGCAGCTTTCCAAAAAATATAAAATAGGTGACGGGTACCTATATGAGAACCATACCGTCATTAGGATCTATGGCTGTGAGCTCTGTCCATACAGGCTCCCAAAATATGTACCTATGAGGTTATTTGCCTTGGAGTATTACAGGCAGTTGATTCAGTCCGACCTCACCCATTTCCACAGCGCCAAAAAGAAGGCCCACCTAAAGTTCAAACACCAGTTGGGCCCCTTCATCATGAACAAGAAAGAAGGGTGGGAAGAGGCAGACCTAGTCCTTAAGGATAAATACAAGCTGTCCTATAGTTTTCGGTGGGTCCATTATGACCCTGAAGGTTTCATCACTGCTAGGAGAAACAAGTATAGGCTTATAGGCATTAAACATTGCCAGTACCCACATATTGAAAAATATGCCAACCTGCAAGAATGGCAGATGGATACTCTAATTGAAAATCTAACTGAGGAAGAGAGAATGTTAAAGAATAGGAGGAAGCAGTGAAGGAAAAGTCTGCCCTTGAAACAGAGCAGCAGCCAGAACAGCAGCAAGGGCAAACTGTCCTACCACAAACTGGGCTGCCAGCAGCTCCAGCACCGCAAATTCCACCCCCACAAACTGAGCCAGTAACTGCCCCAATTTTGCAGACCCCAGCACATGAGGAAAGGGGTACAAAAAGAGAAAGAGAAGAGTCCACTCCTCTCAGTGGATCCTCCCACCAGCCAGAAGCCAAAAGGCAAAGAGCAGACTCCCCAGAGGTAGAAGACATTACTGAAGATGTCTTGGACAGTGCAAGAAAAGACAGGGAGGGCAGTCAGCACACAGGTACAAGCTCCTTTCAGCAGGAGCAAACTTTACAGCTTGGTTTGGAGGTGTCCTCTTCTTCCCAACAAAGCAAGAAGCCTAAGAGCACCAAGGCTTCTTTCAAAGAAATAAAGGCTCAGAATGAGCTGCTGAGGGCTGAGGTCTACAAGCAATTTATAGATGCAACACCAGCCCAACAAGAAAGGCTAATGTCGGTGTATGACATTCAGCAGGAAAAGATAATCTTCAGCCACTTTAAGCCCAAAGGGCCGGAGCCTAAGACAACTGCAGATTTTATAAAGACAAGGGTGGAGGTCCTAGCCAGAGATATACATCCCATGGACCAGATTGAACTCCATAAGCAAGCTGGGGAGATGGTCTATGCAACCTTGGTAGAGAAGGCCACCATGGCACATGAGCTGAAAGAGTCCCTAAAGAATACCAACACACAGTTGGACTTTGAGAGAATGTCCTCTCTGGCCAAAGATAACAGAATAAAATCTTTGGAGGACATCATCATTGATCTTGGACATGATCCTAGTGATCCAAAGGGTGTGAAGGCCCTCCCGAAGAAGAAAGATGATGACCTGAATGCAATGAAGAAGAGGTTGAAGCTGCAGCCCACAGAGCACCCTCAAACAGCAGAACTTCAAAAGCAAAAATAGGCTGAGGACCAACTAGACCTCTTAATGCAGCAAGACCAGAGGATCAGGGAATTGGAGAAAGAGCTGGAAGGAGCACTACAAGATAAACAGGGAGAATCCACTTCCCAAGCTCCTCCAACTACTTCCACGACAGCAGCAACTTCAGGGGCAGCAGTGGCCCCCACAACAGAAGCAGCAGGAACAGTAGTAGCTCCAGATGCCAGCCCAAGTGTAGAGGAATTGACCAAGGCCGTCAAAGCAATGGAGCTCCAGGCAGATGAAATAAAGAAGGCCAAGGAGAAGTTGGCAGAACTGGATGCCAAGTATGACAAGTCCAAAATGACTGTAGCAGAACAGGGCAGAGAATTAAAGGCCCAAAAGGAAAGGATAAAGGCCCTAGAAAAAGAGCTGAATCTAGAGACTGCTATGGCTGACATCAAGAGAATTCTATGGGCCAAAATTGGCCAATCCATCAAACAACAATGGAGGTCAATAAAAATAATGCATGAGCAGATGGATTTAATGGGCCAAGCTCAAGCAGACATTCAGAGGGCCAAGACAGTGCTGGGGAACAGAGCAGAGCAGGCTAACAGAATGATAGACTTCCTGAACAGGCAAGAAAGGGAGGAATTGGCAGCTATAGGTATTCCAAACAGAACAGAGGCTGTCCTCGCTGCCAAGAAGGTACTAACTCTCAGAAACTATATACAAACAGTAGAGAGAAAGTACTATGAGATGCAAGCAGATGTGGAGGAATACAAAGTAAAAATGGGAGTGCTGCAAGCAAAAGGCCTGCCCAGCTTATTAAGTGGGTAGGAAAACTGATCTCTCCAGATCAAATGGCCAACAGAATGGCAACCACTATTGAAAATCAGATTATTGCATCTGGCAGTTCATCTGAACAAACAGGGCCTCCCACAGGGCAGAGCTTATATGACAAACTTGAAGGCCTGTTCTTCATTGAGAATGAAGTGAATCACTTGTTTGAAACCCCTCCCAATCTTTATAGACATACAGAGGCCGAGGAAACATTGATAAAGATGCGCAGACATCAAATGCCTAAGGAGGATTGGTGGCAATTTATGCTTCAGATTTTGCCACGGTAGCTTCAGTCATTCGGCCACTGCCAGCTCCAGGTCACTAGAAGACAAACAACAGAAAAAGGGTTAGCATTTAAAAACAGCTAAAAAGTGACTCATCACATAGACGATGACAGCTAGCCAAGTTTTGAACAGCGCATCTCCAACCGACTCTAACAGCCATAAAGTCCAAATATCTTCTGACTATTTTGACAGCTGAAGCATTAAGGAATTACTGCAGCATTCACTCCTTCAGCTACTGCATTCCAGAGATTAGCATATCATAAATGAGATATTAACTCATTCGCTGATATTTTTGATGTAAATTTTGTATATATACTCCCCTGAGTAACTCATAAGGGGTTGGTAATTTTCTCTATGAGACTTGTATTGTACACTTTCAGAATTATCTAATACAAAGGGCTGGATGAGCTCAGTGATTTCCTGAAATTATTTGATGTCTGGAGGATGCTCCATGTGTTGATGCAGAATTCCTGTGCTGTCTGATGAAATAACAAGTTTTCTTCAAAACTCTGTTCTTGTTTTTCTTATGTTTATCAAATCATATTTATCTCACACTAAGCTAGCAGTAAAAAGAAAGAATAGTGCAGGACTTGTTTCACTACACCTTGTACTCAATTTTTACTACTGTAAATGTTTGTCTTCAGGATTACTATGCACATGAATTCTTAATTGCTCATGTAGCTGTTAATTCTATATGTATGAATATCACCTAGAAATTCTTAAATGCTCCTGGGTCAATATTCTCACTGTCTTACTCCAACAGTTTACTGTAAGATTCTTATTTGCCTTGCACTAACTGGATACACTCCACTCAATCACTATTATAAACGTTGTTTCTCGGACACTAATCTGGCTCTGCAGCATCACTACAGTATCACAGCAGCACATCAAACATCTAAAGGACCACTGACTCCATAGCCCAATGGACTAGAACACTTTAGAGAATGCATAAGCACCTTGACTGAAATTATCATCCAACCAAAACCTTAAACAAACCTAAACTTATAGCTAGCCTAAAATCAGCACAGAACAGAGACAAATTATAAAGAGAGAGCCCTCTCTGATTACAGTTTGGCTAGGCACTGTAATCCAAAGATTGGTTAGTGGTTACCCCGGCCGTATTCCCTTGGGAGTCAAAGGGAACAACCTGGGTGTTAACATAAATGGTGACTCCGCTGGGGACTTCTTAAGATTTTCCAATTCCTATACATCTCTCAAAGCTGCAAATCAAGCCTGAATCCAGTCAGGAGGCCTCAAAGCTGTTTCTATGTTACATTGACAGTTTAGGGAAGAGCTTTTTCAGTAAGTCTTCATCTCAGTTTTGAAATATATATAGCCATTCCAAAAACTTTGTCCAGTCCTTGCAGATATAAAAATTTCCTATAAAATCCTAAAAACAGTTAGAAACTGGCTCCTAAGAAAAATCAGCGGCACACTAGGGCAAATCCTGACCCAAATCCACCCATCATTGTTGATAATCCAAATACCATCCCTAGAAACATTAGGAGGCAGCAAAGGCAGGAGCAGCCTGCTGATCTAACCTCAGATTCAGATCATCCCAGCCTTATCTCTACTCCATGCAAGGTCCTTTTCCGGTCTACCCCTAGTTCCCCTAGTTCACCATCCACATCTCAAAGTCCTCCTCTCACATCTTCATCCACTGCACATATTCCCTTGACCAATACTCCTGGTGCAGCTTTACCTGTTACCCCTGTGGTACCCATCGTTCCTTTTGTCCCAGTTGCCCCTGTTAATCCTTTAAACCCTGTAAATATGGCTAACAGATATGCACCCTTACAGTTACCTGCTAATCCTGCAGCCTTACCTCAGGATTACCAAACCAAAATCACATACTTTGACTCCACTGGCCCTTACTCTGCCATCCAACATGCCAAGAGGATGCAAGATCACTTTGAAAACTATGAAATAGATGATGACAGTGTGAGGATGAGAATTTTTGTCCAAAGCCTGACAGGTGATGTTAGAACCTGGTTCAGGTCACTTGCTGCAAACACTATCACAACCCCTGATGAGCTTTATCAAGCATTTACTAATAGATGGGAGAAGAAGAAGGATCCCCTGCACATACTTGGTGAATATGATACAATCAAGAGAGGTCCTCAAGAGACCGTTCTAGAGTATTGTGCTAGATTCAACAATGTGTACAATGCAATACCGCAAAACCTAAGACCTCCTCCTGATTTGGCCTTGTACAAATTCCCTGATGGATTTGATCCTGACATGGCATATCAGTTGAAGGAAAGAGCACCTGAAACCCTTGAAGAGGCCCAAAAGGTTGCTGTCACAGTGGAAGCAAACCTGATTGCTAAAAGAAACAGGGCAAGGTTGGAAAAGAGAAACATATACAAAGAAGAACCTTCAGCCTTTGATCAAAAACTTGATGCAATACTTAATGGAATGAAGAGGTTGGGTGATAGGGTGGAATCAGTAGAGAGGAAAGCATCATGGGAAGCACCACAAAACAACCCTATCAGGAATCCAAACTTTAGGAGAAATCCAAACCCAAACGTTGGCAAGGCCAATGCTGATCCAGAAATCAGACCTCCATTTCAAGAAAACTATGCTGAAACATCTACTTCAAATGAGCAAGAAGATGACACCCACATCAACCTGATGGGTTTGAATGATGGGCATCAAGTCTTCCTAAGTCAAGAAGATCACAAAGATGATGACATTCCACAATTCCAAACCAAATCAGGTGAGTCATTTGACTTCAAACAAGGCTATGACACAGTTGTTTATGAAGTTCATAAACAATACAAATTAAGGAGCAGAACTGTAAATATAACACAGCCTGAGAAACCAAAGGGCAGGCTGCAGCCTAAAGGAGCCATAGTCACTGAACCAATCAACACAACTGATTTACCTACAACAGAGGAAATTGTGGAAGAGATTACTGAACAAGTGTCCTCAACACAACAGCCACTGGCTGTACCTTCTTTGCAGCCTAAACCAACTGATAATCCTCAAGAGATGAGTGCAAAGGACAAGGCCCAAGATCAAGGTAAAAACCAAGAGGAAAACACACTGAATAAAGAAAAGGTTACGGCCCAAGCCACTAAGTTTCAAACTGAGAAACCTTTTGACTTGGAAACTGAAATTGGCAAACTGAAAGTGGCCATTCCCCTCTCAGAATTAGCCAAGCACGACATTTATAAACAACAGATCAAGAAATCCCTTCAACTCACTCATAGTAAAGATAATGTCAATGTGTTGGATGACACCCCAGAATTGCTGTTTGGTCCAGAGGTTGATGGAAAAATAGCAGTCACAGGGATATTACCCTTCTATGTTAGTTTGCATGTGCATGACAAGATACTACACAATGCAATGTTTGATTCAGGTGCCTCTCATAACCTCATGCCCAAATCAGTGATGGAGAGGTTGAATCTAGACATTACAAGACCATATAAGGACCTATTCTCATTTGACTCCAGCCAAGTCAAGTGTTTAGGCTTGATAAAAGACTTGTGTGTATCCCTTGTCCAATACCCAAACAAAACAATCCTAATGGATGTTGTAGTCGCTGATATCCCACCCAAGTATGGGATGCTGTTATCAAGATCATGGGGGGCTAAACTCCAAGGTTCCTTACAGTTAGACATGTCATATGCCACAATCACAGTCTTTGGTCAACCCAAGAGACTATATAGAGAATCCCTCATGAAATATATGGTCAGCAGTGAAGAGAAACCTCAAAATTTTCCCATATATGCTGTCCACTCTGATATAGATTCATACATTCTCTTCAATGATAATTCAGGTCTAATAAATAATGATGAAACCAAGACACCAAAACAAGAGCAGGGCCGTAGTGAACAAGATACTGTTGTCCTAGAAGTAAAGCTGATCCAAACAAGTGATGAGACTGTCCTAAAAGATAAACCAAATGAAAAACCAGAACTTCAGCTCACAATCCCAGACCATAGAGAAGTTATTAAATCTCCCCTAGAGCAGTAGATCTTATGGTTCATGGAGTTTGATGGGTCAGTCAACAAGTTAGGGGCAGGGGCTGGAATTTGGATACACAATAAGCAAAACAGTCATGCAGAGGGCAGAGCTTATAGATTAAACTTCAGATGCACTAACAACATGGCTGAATATGAGGCTCTTATACTAGGTCTCAAGCTAGTAAAGTCCTTGCAAGCTATAAAAGTCTCAATCCTAGGAGATTCAGACCTAGTTATCCAACAAGTTAAGGGTAATTTTGTCACCAATGACAAAAGACTGAGGTCTTACAGGTCTGCTGCTGCTGAATTATTAAATTCATTTACTGAATTTCAGATTACCAAAATTCCTAGGACTCAGAACCTGCATGCTCATAGCTTGGCCACATTTGCAAGTACCTGTAAGCTACCTTTTGAGCCCCACCACTGCTTTACAGCTGAGATAAAACACAGACCATCTGTCCCAAACAATGTTATGGATTGGCAAGTGTTTGATGATGACATGCAAATAAACAATTTCTTGACTTTGCAGCAAGAATTTTCAGGACTAAGTATTGACAATGATAGAGCAAGTCAATCACAAATACTTGAAACAGCAAGTCAATCACAAATACTTGAAAAAGCAAGTCAATCACAAATACAGTATGAAAAGGACAATAAAGCAATATCACAAAAAACAGCAAACCAAATGCTAAATCCCACAATTTTTAACAAAGACAACATACTGGAAATTCAACAAATTGACTATGAAGAGACAGCTGATGATGAAGCTGAAGTCATACAATTGAAAGATAATTTTCTTCCCACTGGCTTAGCTCCTTTGGAAGACATTTTTGATTCCAATGATGTTCCCAGCAAACCAAAAATGCAGCCCCTCAACACTACCATAGAAGAGTGCAACATTGGGACCGCTGAACAACCCAAAATCATAAAGCTGTCTACTGCACTACCCCCTGATCAAAAGCCTAAATACATTGACCTTTTCGAGGAGTTTCAGGATGTCTTTGCTTGGAGTTATGAGGATTTAAAATCCTATGACACCTCTGTAATTCAACACACCATCCCTCTCAAGCCAGATCAAAAACCCTTTAAACAAAAACTTAGGAGAATTAATCCTATGCTTCTCCCAGCAATGGAACAAGAAGTACAGAAAATGTTTAAGGCAGGGATCATAGCACCAATCAGATTCTCTGATTGGATTTCAAACTTAGTCCCTACAAGAAAGAAAACCGGGGAGATAAGGCTTTGTGTTGACCTAAGGAACTTGAATCAGGTTTCCTTAAAAGATAATTACCCCTTACCCAAGATGGATCACATCTTGCAGAGAGTAGTGGGGGCCTCAAGAATTTCTTTACTTGATGGATTCTCAGGTTTCAACCAGATCTTAGTTCACCCAGATGACCAGGACAAAACAGCATTTACAACCCCATGGGGAACCTTCAAATATGTTAAAATGCCTTTTGGGTTGAAAAATGCAGGGGCCACATTCCAAAGAGCAATGGATATTGCTTTTGCCAAAGAAATTCATGACTTCCTTGTCATTTACCTAGATGACCTCACACCTTTTTCCAAATCTGACCAGGAACATTTGAAACATCTGAGGCAAATATTCATAACTTGTAGAAAATATGGAATTTCATTAAATCCCAAGAAATCCCTGTTTGGATTGGAGGAAGGTAAGTTGTTGGGTCACATTATCTCAAAGGATGGTATTAGGATTGATCCAGACAGAATCCAAGCCATCTTACAAATGCCTCATCCAAGAAATGTGAAGGAATTGCAAGCCTTCTTGGGGAAAATCAACTTCCTAAGAAGATTCATCCCAAATCTGGCCGAATTAAGCAGACTGCTCAATAACATGCTTAAAAGGGATTCAAAAGTAAAATGGTCAGTAGAAGCAAGTCAAGCATTTGAAGGAATAAAGGTGGCCCTCACCCAAACTCCAGTCCTAACAAATCCACAATTTGATAGGTAATTCATCATATTTTCCTTTGCCTCCCAACACACAATTGCTGTTGTTCTATTACAGAAAGATGACCAAGGAAATGAGAAACCCATTGCTTTCTTTAGTAAAGCTCTTAGAGATGCACCCCTGAAATACCAGATCATGGAAAAGCAAGCATATGCCTTAGTCAAGGCTATTAAAGACTTTAGAATCTACATCCTATACTCCCATGTCATAGCCTATGTACCAAGCCCAATTGTGAAAGACATACTTACTCAAGAGAACTTAGAAGGTAGAAGAGGAAAATGGATTGCAAATATTTTGGAATTTGATATTGAAATAAAACCTACAAAACTGATAAAAGGGCAGGGCTTGGCCAAATTAATGTCTGAAACAAATTTCCAAGCCTTGGACATCAACCAACTGGACAGTGAACCGGAGCTGGCGACTCCAAAGATCAATGTAGCCTTTGAACAATCCCCCTGGTATTCTGATATCTGTTATGTGTTACAAAACCTGTGTGCTCCCCCAGGACTGTCCAGAACTAAATGTAGGTTTGTAAAAATGAAAGCTTCAAGATTCTGTGTTATGAATGGCAATTTGCTTTGGAAAAACCATGAGGGTATCTTACTAAACTGTTTGATTGAAAATGAAACTAACAAGATCAAGGAAGAATTTCATGCAGGTGACTGTGGTGGACACTTGTATTGGAAGTCCACTGTCGACAAAATACTGAGGGCTGGTTACTATTGGCCCACTTTGTTCTCTGATGTTAATAACTTTACTACCTCATGCCATAAGTGTCAAATATTTGAGGGAAAAAGAAAGTTGCTGCCACTTCCCTTAAGGCCTATTGCAACAGAAAGACCTTTTCAGCAATGGGGCTTGGATTTCATTGGAGAAATTCATCCCTCATCTTCAGGCCAGCATAGATGGATTCTAACAGCTACAGACTACTTTACCAAATGGGTTGAGGCCATCCCATGTAGACAGGCAAATGATTCAACAATTATTCAGTTCTTGGAGAATAACATATTGTCTAGATTTGGGTGCCCCAACAAGATAATAACAGACAATGCTGCTGCTTTCAGATCCAAGAAGATGGTCAACTTCTGCCACAAATTTCAGATTACTTTGGGCCACTCCACTGCTTACTACCCTCAAGGAAATGGCCTAGCTGAATCATCAAATAAAAGCCTAGTGAACATCATAAAGAAAGTGTTGGAAGAAAACAAGAAGAATTGGCATAAGAAACTAGTGAATGCCTTATGGGCAGATAGGCTAACAACCAAGAGGTCCATTGGGGTCAGCCCATATGAGTTAGTCTATGGACTAGAAGCCAAATTTCCTTCTTCACTAGGGGTTCCTGTTATGAAACTTCTTCAAGAAAGCCAAGCTGAACCAAACGATATGCAAAGGAGGGTGAATCAAATTATATGTCTGCAGCAAACTAGAGATCAAGTGTATAACAGAGTGCAAATCCTACAAGAGAAGCTGAAGAAAGCTTTTGACAGAAGAACAAAGGCTGAAGATTTCAACATGGGGGACAAGGTCCTCAAGTGGGATTCAAGAAGGGAAGATAAAGGTAAACATGGAAAATTTGATTCCCTTTGGAGAGGGCCATTCATCATCCAAGCAGTGCAAGGAAACAACACTTACTTTCTCAAGAATCTTGATGAAACTGATCAGGATGAAGGTCCTGTGAATGGCAGGATGTTGAAGCACTATTTTGACTACCTTCCATGAAAATAGCATGGCTGTTCCCTTGTACATAATTTACTGTGCATAGTGTTTTTCTTTTTCAGCATGTGAATAACCTAGTTTCAAGGTTCTTGCATAAGCAAGAAAGGGCTGTAGTTCAGCAAGTTTTGTAAGTGTGACAGTTGACAGTTTTGATGTTTCAAAGAAGAAAAGACTCCAAGTTTTGCTAAAGGAAAGTCAAAGAGCCAAGGCATTCTGACCTGCTGTTCTTGGTCTTTCAAGAAGAAAAACCATCCCCATGTGGAGCCACTGTTGGATACCTATACCAATAGGTTTCATATTTCATGATTGGCAAATTCAAGAGCCAAATATGCTCTGCTTTGATGGTAAAAAGATCCCATATTTTCCAAGAAAACAAGGTGTGTACATAGTTCCATGTTTACTCAAATTTTGATGGATGATCTAACAGCCTAATCTGGATCATGTCATGTTTCAATTTTCTGTTGTAGAATAGAGAAAGAAGTCTGTCCAAACTGTTCAATCTTGGCAGACAAGTAGCTTAGGTAGAGAAGTAAGGTTCCCAACTGCTTAATCTGGGACCTTGGAAGCAATAAGGGCAGCATTAGATAGAAAATCAAAGGGAAAAAGCCAAAGAAAAGAAAAGGCAAACAAGGGTCTGCAAGTCTAAGTGCACCCTCCAAGAAGAAACAAAAAATGCTAGGCAAGTAGATGGGTAGGAAGATGGGGTTGCAGAAGTGTCATTCATTACAATTGAATGTGTGTTGGCCTATGTTCACAAAGCAAAATCAATGAAATTGAGAAGGTGTTCTTCTCCATCAGATGGCAGCAAAGCAAAGAAGCATGTCTAACCTCCCTTCTTTCCCTTTTCCCATTTATTACTAACATCCCCTCATCAGTTGAGATGCATGGAAAAATTTATGTTTCATGGTGGTTCTTGTTCACTTAAAAGCCACATTTCTTGTCTAAAATTCTTTTCATTTTGATCTACTCCCTAAACTAAGTGATTTTCAAATAAACTTAGTGATATTTCCCCTCATCCACCCATTTCATCCATATTAACCACTAACTCTATTATCTAAATCCCCTATAGTCCCTTTTCCCTACTATAATAACACTATGGTGTATAAATCCCAGCATTATCTAAATATCCTCCCTTGGCACTATAGCTAAATAAGTTGTTTAGGGAGACTGTGGTCCAACTGGGACTATGGTCAACCCTATGATGGGATTGCTTTAACCTTTGGTTGGAGTGATAACCTTTCCCCTAAGCCCTTACCTTCCTTCTGCTAAAAAATGCCACAGAAAACCCTTTTCCCCCTGCTAAGCCCACTCCTAAACCCCTTTTCCCTTATAAAACCCTTGAAAAACCCAAAAAACCCCAAAAAATTCACGAAAACCCACAATCCTAAAGTTTTCCGCCGAAGGTATTTAATTGAATATTTAAATAAACCAGCGGGCCCCCCCAACCTGCACGATCCGTCGGAGGACCCGCCAGCCGTCCGATCTATGCCGCCCAGATCTAATGGTGGGCAGTCATTTTCACCCCCCGACCTGCCGACCTTTAGCGTCCGGGGAAAGTGGTTTTGGGCGCCGTACCTGGACGCGTGTCAAACGCTGGGGTTGTTCGGAGCCCCCCTCCCCGATACCGCCTTTGCCCAAAGGTGGTGCGGGGAACCCGCTTACCACCATCCCGTTACCGCCTCCCCCTTACGTCATCCTGACGTAGCACCCCTCCCCGCCCCTGCGCCGTGTGACCCTCCACGTAACCCTGCCACCCTATCCACCCGCCACCGTGTCCTGCCACCCTGGCCGACACCTCAGCAGCCACGTCATCTCCGTACCCGGGGCCCCACCATGACGTCATGCTGACGTCATCGGCGGAAAAGCGCCAATTGCACGTTTTGTCCAAATTTGTCGTTATAAACGACCAAATTAGCCGTTTGCGGTCATTTTCACGCGCAAAAGACGTAGCCGTTGTCAACCAGCTGCCGCGAAAATTCGTTTCCAGCCATCAAATTCAAGTTTCAGACCGCTACAAGTCAAGAATTCAGCTGCCTTAAGCCTTCACGGTCCAGCCCGCAGGCTTTCAAGCTAGTTTGTCCAGGTATTCACCGTAAAGCTTACTTTTCACCCATGCATTCCTTTTCTCTGTAAAATTGCCATTAAAACACCTATAGAAGTCCACATAAACTCTGCACCTACTACCTAAAACAAGCTAAGCTGACCTATTGACCCCCAGAACCACAAATTCAGCATCAAAGCAGTCAATTCGCGGGCCAGAAACTGTAAAATTCTCCTCAAGGTGCTCGGCATTGTTCCCTTTTGCCGAGTACAGGCCAGCTTCAATCTCTGCCAAAGGAAACCTCATACTCTCTGCAACTTACCATTAGCAATTCACATCCCTGTGAAGTTGCAGCAAACTGCAGAAACCAGCCTGCATTTTTTCACTGAGAAAAACTCCTCAGACTGTGTCTACATTTGACCTATCACTGAAACTCTTAAAGAAACTTCCCAAACCATTGCCATTGCCTATTCAAATTCAGATTATATCATGGTAGCCTCTGCATCCTCATCCCTCAGTGTTGCTCCATTAAATCCACCCAATAAAGAGCTGGAGGCCTTGGCATTTGCTGACAAGGACTATCTTATTGAAGACTTTGAGGGTAGCAGGGATTTCTTGCAGACCTTCACTCAACTAAGAGAGGACTATAAGGATGGTCATGGTACACATGGGATATGGGAGTCAAACCTACCATATTACTGTCTCCCAGCTGTAAATGTCTTCCCAGAAATCATTCACCTATGTGCTGAAAACTATGATGTGCAGCACAGAGCTATTAGCACTCCATCTGGCAGGATCCTTTTCTACATTAATGCTGAGTCCATTAACAAAATGCTACATTTTGATCAGACAGAGTTGTTGATCCCTTTTTCCATGAGCTATTTGCTGGAAACTGGTGCCAAGATGACCAGTGAGGAGCTTCAAAAGGTCACCAGGACCTTCATGAGACCTGAGTGCCAGCCTACAGGGCCACCTCCCTACCTGGGTGTCTATTTCAATGATGTAGGCAGGCTTTTACTAGACATGATTGCCTATGTGTTGGGATACAAAAACAGTGAGCATGTAGATGAAACAATGCTGGTATTGCTATCTGCTTACAGCCCACGCCAACCCCCTGCCCGCAAATATAACTTTGCTAAGTTCATAGCTAACAAGATTCATGATCAGTTGAGAAAAGTGGATAGACAGGGGGTCTTCAGGTACTCAGCCTATATTTACCACCTGTTCATGTACTACCATTCTGAAGCCTTCCCATGCTACATCAGAAGGCTGGATCACAAAGGGGAAAGAAGATCTGTCATCTTCTGGACCTCTGTCTATCACAAAGTCACAAATTCACCCTATACCTACTGTGAATTTGTTGACCAATTTGTATACCCAGTCTCTTGCCTGTTGATGAGGTCACCTCCTCCCAGAATATCAAATGAGATAAAGAAAGCTCTGCAGCTTTCCAAAAAATATAAAATAGGTGACTGGTACCTATATGAGAACCATACCGTCATTAGGATCTATGGCTGTGAGCTCTGTCCATACAGGCTCCCAAAATATGTACCTATGAGGTTATTTGCCTTGGAGTATTACAGGTAGTTGATTCAGTCCGATCTCACCCATTTCCACAGCGCCAAAAAGAAGGCCCACCTCAAGTTCAAACACCAGTTGGGCCCCTTCATCATGAACAAGAAAGAAGGGTGGGAAGAGGCAGACCTAGTCCTTAAGGATAAATACAAGCTGTCCTATAGTTTTCGGTGGGTCCATTATGACCCTGAAGGTTTCATCACTGCTAGGAGAAACAAGTATAGGCTTATAGGCATTAAACATTGCCAGTACCCACATATTGAAAAATATGCCAACCTGCAAGAATGGCAGATGGATACTCTAATTGAAAATCTAACTGAGGAAGAGAGAATGCTAAAGAATAGGAGGAAGCAGTGAAGGAAAAGCCTGCCCCTGAAACAGAGCAGCAGCAAGGGCAAACTGTCCTACCACAAACTGGGCTGCCAGCAGCTCCAGCACCGCAAATTCCACCCCCACAAACTGAGCCAGTAACTGCCCCAATTTTGCAGACCCCAGCACATGAGGAAAGGGGTACAAAAAGAGAAAGAGAAGAGTCCACTCCTCTCAGTGGATCCTCCCACCAGCCAGAAGCCAAAAGGCAAAGAGCAGACTCCCCAGAGGTAGAAGACATTACTGAAGATGTCTTGGACAGTGCAAGAAAAGACAGGGAGGGCAGTCAGCACACAGGTACAAGCTCCTTTCAGCAGGAGCAAACTTTACAGCTTGGTTTGGAGGTGTCCTCTTCTTCCCAACAAAGCAAGAAGCCTAAGAGCACCAAGGCTTCTTTCAAAGAAATAAAGGCTCAGAATGAGCTGCTGAGGGCTGAGGTCTACAAGCAATTTATAGATGCAACACCAGCCCAACAAGAAAGGCTAATGTCGGTGTATGACATTCAGCAGGAAAGGATAATCTTCTGCCACTTTAAGCCCAAAGGGCCGGAGCCTAAGACAACTGCAGATTTTATAAAGACAAGGGTGGAGGTCCTAGCCAGAGATATACATCCCATGGACCAGATTGAACTCCATAAGCAAGCTGGGGAGATGGTCTATGCAACCTTGGTAGAGAAGGCCACCATGGCACATGAGCTGAAAGAGTCCCTAAAGAATACCAACACACAGTTGGACTTTGAGAGAATGTCCTCTCTGGCCAAAGATAACAGAATAAAATCTTTGGAGGACATCATCATTGATCTTGGACATGATCCTAGTGATCCAAAGGGTGTGAAGGCCCTCCCGAAGAAGAAAGATGATGACCTGAATGCAATGAAGAAGAGGTTGAAGCTGCAGCCCACAGAGCACCCTCAAACAGCAGAACTTCAAAAGCAAAAACAGGCTGAGGACCAACTAGACCTCTTAATGCAGCAAGACCAGAGGATCAAGGAATTGGAGAAAGAGCTGGAAGGAGCACTACAAGATAAACAGGGAGAATCCACTTCCCAAGCTCCTCCAACTACTTCCACGACAGCAGCAACTTCAGGGGCAGCAGTGGCCCCCACAACAGAAGCAGCAGGAACAGTAGTAGCTCCAGATGCCAGCCCAAGTGTAGAGGAATTTACCAAGGCCGTCAAAGCAATGGAGCTCCAGGCAGATGAAATAAAGAAGGCCAAGGAGAAGTTGGTAGAACTGGATGCCAAGTATGACAAGTCCAAAATGACTGTAGCAGAACAGGGCAGAGAATTAAAGGCCCAAAAGGAAAGGATAAAGGCCCTAGAAAAAGAGCTGAATCTAGAGACTGCTATGGCTGACATCAAGAGAATTCTATGGGCCAAAATTGGCCAATCCATCAAACAACAATGGAGGTCAATAAAAATAATGCATGAGCAGATGGATTTAATGGGCCAAGCTCAAGCAGACATTCAGAGGGCCAAGACAGTGCTGGGGAACAGAGCAGAGCAGGCTAACAGAATGATAGACTTCCTGAACAGGCAAGAAAGGGAGGAATTGGCAGCTATAGGTATTCCAAACAGAACAGAGGCTGTCCTCGCTGCCAAGAAGGTACTAACTCTCAGAAACTATATACAAACAGTAGAGAGAAAGTACTATGAGATGCAAGCAGATGTGGAGGAATACAAAGTAAAAATGGGAGTGCTGCAAGCAAAAGGCCTGCCCAGCTTATTAAGTTGGGTAGGAAAACTGGTCTCTCCGGATCAAATGGCCAACAGAATCGCAACCACTATTGAAAATCAGATTATTGCATCTGGCAGTTCATCTGAACAAACAGGGCCTCCCACAGGGCAGAGCTTATATGACAAACTTGAAGGCCTGTTCTTCATTGAGAATGAAGTGAATCACTTGTTTGAAACCCCTCCCAATCTTTATAGACATACAGAGGCCAAGGAAACATTGATAAAGATGCGCAGACATCAAATGCCTAAGGAGGATTGGTGGCAATTTATGCTTCAGATTTTGCCACGGTAGCTTCAGTCATTCGGCCACTGCCAGCTCCAGGTCACTAGAAGACAAACAACAGAAAAAGGGTTAGCATTTAAAAACAGCTAAAAAGTGACTCATCACATAGACGATGACAGCTAGCCAAGTTTTGAACAGCGCATCTCCAACCGACTCTAACAGCCATAAAGTCCAAATATCTTCTGACTATTTTGACAGCTGAAGCATTAAGGAATTACTGCAGCATTCACTCCTTCAGCTACTGCATTCCAGAGATTAGCATATCATAAATGAGATATTAACTCATTCGCTGATATTTTTGATGTAAATTTTGTATATATACTCCCCTGAGTAACTCATAAGGGGTTGGTAATTTTCTCTATGAGACTTGTATTGTACACTTTCAGAATTATCTAATACAAAGGGCTGGATGAGCTCAGTGATTTCCTGAAATTATTTGATGTCTGGAGGATGCTCCATGTGTTGATGCAGAATTCCTGTGCTGTCTGATGAAATAACAAGTTTTCTTCAAAACTCTGTTCTTGTTTTTCTTATGTTTATCAAATCATATTTATCTCACACTAAGCTAGCAGTAAAAAGAAAGAATAGTGCAGGACTTGTTTCACTACACCTTGTACTCAATTTTTACTACTGTAAATGTTTGTCTTCAGGATTACTATGCACATGAATTCTTAATTGCTCATGTAGCTGTTAATTCTATATGTATGAATATCACCTAGAAATTCTTAAATGCTCCTGGGTCAATATTCTCACTGTCTTACTCCAACAGTTTACTGTAAGATTCTTAATTGCCTTGCACTAACTGGATACACTCCACTCAATCACTATTATAAACGTTGTTTCTCAGACACTAATCTGGCTCTGCAGCATCACTACAGTATCACAGCAGCACATCAAACATCTAAAGGACCACTGACTCCATAGCCCAATGGACTAGAACACTTTAGAGAATGCATAAGCACCTTGACTGAAATTATCATCCAACCAAAACCTTAAAAAACCTAAACTTATAGCTAGCCTAAAATCAGCACAGAACAGAGACAAATTATAAAGAGAGAGCCCTCTCTGATTACAGTTTGGCTAGGCACTGTAATCCAAAGATTGGTTAGTGGTTACCCCGGCCGTATTCCCTTGGGAGTCAAAGGGAACAACCTGGGTGTTAACAGAAGCTAAGATGAATGACATGGAAGCTAATATGGACGATTTGAAGATAGATTTGAAGACAGATTTGAAGACAGGGAAGGAAGGCACGGAAGATTTGAAGACAGATTTGAAAACAAATTTGACAAATTTTCTACAAGAAATACATACTAATGGCGAAAGGGTAGTAAAGGAAACTTGTGACGAGAAAAAAATAAATGTTAGTCATGATTTCATAGACTCTAACATTGGATCTAAGAACCACCAGATTCCAAAAATCAATATGAGGAAGTTTGATGGCAAGGATCCTGCAACATGGATACTACAGATGGAGCAATTTTTCGATCTCAATAATGTGCAAAACACACAAAAAGTATGTATTTCCACTTTATATTTGGAACCAAATCAGTTTGTATGGTATCAATGGCTTTGCTCTCGTAAAAAAACTGTCACTTGGGCAATTTTTACAGAAGAAATTACAACACATTATGAGGGTACAAAAAACAACACTTTTTTAGCCAATTGATAAGTCTCAAACAAAAGGGTTCAATGATGGATCACATTGAGGACTTCCAAAAATTGAACATAAGGGTAAAAGATATTCCAGAGGATCATAGGATTGATGTGTTCATAGGGACTTTAAAGTATAATATCCAACATGAGGTTCGCCTTTGGGAACCTGATTCATTGGAGAAGACATTCAGGTTAGCAAGAAAAATGGAAAGCAAAATTATGGCAACCAGGAAGCCTACCACTCACAACTATAAAGATGGAAGTGTTGTTTCCCCTAGCCTTCCACAACCTATAAAGTTGACACCACAACAATTGGAAGAAAAAAGAGAAAAAGGGCTTTGTTATAGTTGTGATAGCAAGTACACTAAAGGTCTCAAGTGTGCTGAGAAGAAATTATTCTCCATAGATTGTGAAGAGGAGGAAGAAAAGGAACAAGAAATGTCAAAAGAAGAGGATATACTCCAGGAACAAACCCTAGATAAATAATTGATGATTCCAACCATATCTTGTAATGCATTGGCTAGAATTACCACTCCTCAAACTATCAAGATAGAAGGACATATCAAGAAG
Source organism: Pinus tabuliformis (assembly GCA_031772625.1). NCBI lineage: Eukaryota > Viridiplantae > Streptophyta > Pinopsida > Pinales > Pinaceae > Pinus > Pinus tabuliformis. The sequence goes on along the minus strand of CM062808.1, from coordinate 288,508,104 downwards.
AAAAAGGTAATAGTGTTGATTGATTCAGGAAGTACCCACAATTTTATTCATTGTAAGATAGCAAAAGAATTGAATTTCTTCCTATATCTAGCACTAGAGTGTCAAGTGATGGTTGCAAGTGGAGGAACGATAAATTTCTCTGGAAAGTGCCATAATATCAAGTTATCCATGGGAGAATATGTATTGAATAGCCCAATGCTTTCCATTCAAATGGGAGGTGCTGATGTTGTACTAGGAGTCCAATGGCTACAATTCTTGGGTACAATAGCTTTTAATTTTTAAGAATTTTTCATGAAATTTTCTGCGAAAGGAAAGGAAGTTGAATTAAGGGGTATTGTAGGGAAACCAAGAAAGATAATCAACTCTAACGGTATGACAAAGCTTCAAAAAAAGGAACAACGAGGTGTAATTGCACAATTATGTTCACTAGATGTTTCCACATTGAAATCATCTATTTCTCTAGATCTCGAAAAAGCCTTGGACAATCATTCCAATGTATTTGAGACTCCCAAAGGTCTCCCACCTATTTGTGATCATGATCATGCTATTCATTTGATTCCAGGAAGTGTTCCTCCAAACATCAGGCCGTACAGATATCCCTATGCCCAAAAGAGTGAAATTGAATGTATGGTTGCAGAAATGCTAGAGGCTGGTATATTTCAACCTAGTCAAAGCTCTTTCTCTGTTCCAATAGTATTGGTGTGCAAGAAGGATGGATCATGGCGCATGTGTCTGGATTATAGGGAGATGAACAAGCTCACTATTAAAGATAAGTTTCCCATTGCTGTCATTGATGAATTACTGGATGAATTACATGGATCAATTTGCTTCACCAAGTTGGATCTTCACTCAGGATATCATCAAATTAGAATGAAGATTGAATACATTCCAAAAACAACATTTAGAACTCATGAGGGTCATTATGAATTTTTGGTCTTGCCTTTTGGCCTTACCAATGCTCCTTCTACATTTCAAGGTTTGATGAATTCCATTTTCAAACCCTTCCTTAGAAAATTTGTGTTAGTAATTTTTGATGATATACTAATCTACAACAAGTCTTGGAAGGATCACGTTGAACATGTTGACAGGGTGCTACAACTATTGGAGGAGAAACAATTATATGCAAAAAGATCCAAATGTTTCTTTGGAGTACAAGAGGTGGAATATTTGGGTCATATTGTATCTCATGAAGGAGTTAAGGTAGACCCTAGCATTATTAGAGCCATTAAGGAATGGAAAATCCCCACATCCATAAAGCGTTTGCGAGGATTTCTCGGGTTGACAGGGTATTATCACAAGTTTGTTAAGAATTATGGGAGAATAGCAACACTTATAACAACATTATTGAAGAAATATGCATTCTCATGGACTCCAGAAGCAATAAAGGCCTTCGAACATCTTAAAGAGGCAATGTGCCAAGCACCGGTCTTAGCTACACTTGACTTCACAAAAACCTTTATTGTGGAATGTGATGCTTCAGGAAATGGAATTGGTGTTGTTTGAATGAAAGATGAAAGACCCATTTCTTTTGAAAGTCGTCCAATCAAGGGAAGGTTTTTACAGAAAGCTATTTATGAGAAGGAAATGTTGTCAATACTACATGCACTTAAGAAATGGCGACCCTACCTAATGGGAAGACACTTCAAGGTAAAGACGGATCATGATAGCCTTAAATACTTTTTAGAACAAAGGTTATCCTATGAAAAGCAACAAAAGTGGGTCACAAAGATGTTGGGTTATGACTTCGAAATCATCTACAAAAAAGGGAAGCAAAATGTGGTGGCAGATGCACTCTCAAGAAAGGATGAGGATGTGGAAGCATTGTTGTGCACCATTTCTATTATCCAACCAGATTGGATAAATGAAGCAAGGGAGGAATGGAAGAAAGACGAAGAAGTGTGGGAACTTATTTGAAAGTTACAACAAGATTCTAGTACATTCGATACATTTAGCTGGAAAAATGACTCGTTATGGTACAAATATCATTCATACCTCTGTAAGAATTCCCAACTCAAACAAAAGATTCTTATGGAATTGCACACTTCTCCCTGAAGAGGGCACTCAGGATTTTTAAAAACTTACCACAGGGTTAAGAAGGAATTTTTTTGGGATGGCCTTAAATCGGATATTCAAAAGTTTGTGGTGGAATGTTTGGTTTACCAACAAAATAAAGTTGAAACAATTAAAACCTCGGGTCTATTACAACCTTTATCCATTCCAAGCCAACGTTGGGAGGATTTTTCAATGGATTTTATTGCAGGTTTACCCAAGTCTGAGGGAAAGAGTGTCATCATGGTGGTAGTGACAGAATTACCAAGTATGCACACTTTTGTGCATTATCACATCCATTTAAAGCTAGTATAGTTTCTACTGCATTTATGGAAACAATTCAAAAGCTACATGGAAACCCAAACATTATTGTCAGCGACAAAGATCCCATTTTCACTAGAAATTTTTGGACAAAATTATTTTCTTGTCTTGGTACTCAGTTAGATCATAACTCATCTTATCATCCTCAATATGATGGGCAAACTAAGATAGTAAACAAATGTTTGGAAGGATATCTTCGTTTCTTTGTATCTGATAAACAAACACAATGGGTTAAATGGTTGCCTCTGGTTGAATGGTGGTATAACACTTCCTTCCATACTGCAACAAAAATGACCCCATTTATGGCACTTTATGGATATCATCCACCATCCATCACGTCATATTTAAGAGAAAATTCTAAGGTTCAAGCAGTGGAACATCACATCGAGCATCAACAAAAAGTTCGCCAACTCTTAAAGGATAATCTCACGCTGGTACATAATAGAATGAAACAACAAGTAGATCAACATCACAGTGAAAGAAGTTTTGATGTAGGTGACTGGGTATTCCTATGGCTGCAACCATATAAACAAATGTCCCTCAAGCAAGCTAAGAAGGATAATAGATTATCACCAATGTATTATGGTTCATACAAGGTGTTACAAAATATTGGTACGATGGCATACAAATTGGAGCTTCCTGCAGCTTCCTGAGTGCACCCAGTTTTCCATGTTTCATGTTTAAAGAAGGTTATAGGTGACAAGCTCCCAGTTTAAACAATATTGCCAGAACTTGATGAGGAAATAAAAATCGTATTGGAATTGGATGTAGTAATAGAAACAAGAACTCAGCAACTACAAAATGGATCATTTTCAGAGTATCTCATCAAGTGGAAGAACTTATTTGCTGAAGATTCCACATGGGAGGATGAGAATTTTATACAGAAGCATCCCGAACTACTCAAGCGTTGAGGACAACGCTTTTTGGAAGGAGAGGGGCATGTTAGGACCCTATAATACTAGTGATTCCCCCATTACTATTGTCATTGTATCCCTTATTGTTATTATTTTTCCCCTATTGTCCCCATATTGTTATTAGTATGCCCCATAGAAACCCACTATTGTTATTTTTGTGCCTTTATGTTATTACTGTTATGTTGGCTTGATTATATTATGACCCTTAGACTCCTATATATAGAAGGGAGGTTTAGTCATTTGGATCATCGAAGAATTGTTCATTTGTGTAATGTAAAGGAGGTTGCCCCCTCGAAGAGGCTGAATTCTAGGCATTGATCTATCTTTTTATCATTTTGTGAGCTGGTTTCCTAATAAAACTATTCAATGTTAACATATACATTTGGAATGAAAAAATCAAATATGTTTCTTTCATATTATATCCATTAAACACTTCATCCAAAGTATCATAGCTCATGTGTATTCCATTTTCCATGACGCATGTGCATTATTGTGCAATTTTGCAAATAAATAGTTCTGATGATATTAGCCACACTAGCAATGTGAAATAACACTTGAATCATCAAAGGAAAACAATTGCAATTCTACGTTAGTTATTTCTTCTAAGCATATTATTCATAAAGAAACCAATGCTATCACATATTTCTCTTTCTTATAGTTTCAGTCAATTGACAATATATCGTCAAAAAAGAAAATATATGTTAAGTTTCCTAAACATCACAAACTACTAGAACATGAAACACATTCTTTGTCATTGATCAAGGACAATAATGAACTGGTCTTTAATGCTTTCCCCAACAAAGCTATTGAGAAATACAATTGCATCAATTAAGATTAGAAATATGAGCATAGGGTGTTGTGCTAAATGAAGAACATAGAAAACATATACAATCAGTTAAGAAAATCAAGACGTATTTGCAATCAATCCAAGACACTCCTACTTATGCATGTTACATTTGTGACAAATTGCATTTTGCAAAAGACATGCGATACATTGACACACTCACATTGTCGACTCTAGCCAGTTTTCTTACTAGAATAGAAACCAAATCCATCAAAATCAATGAGCATATTTGCATATCTTGTAATGTTGTAATCGTTAATGGGAGGTTTCATGTATTTGCATCTCCTTTACATATTTTCTGAAATATGACATTGCTTTCTATTGGAAAGTTAACACCGTTGGAGGAAAGATTGGTAGCACCAAGAATTACCTTTGCACAAATAAGGCTACTTGGGTACAAAATATCACAAACTGGGTTAAAAAGTACAATTATAAATGTTCTTATCAATTTGGATAGAGTTCAAACAACCTTACCTAGAAATATTAATGAATCCATGACACTTGCAATTATGTTAAAGAGAAAAATGGAATACAAGAATGCTTATTTATCAACAAACATTCAGCTGAAGAAAGTGATCAATGCTTTGGATGATTTATGAAACATGTCTATATACAAAAATGAACACATAGTAATCAATAATGACTGGAAAAACCACTTTGACCAAAAAAAAGAAACCATGACAATATTGTTCTAGATATCTATCACCTAGATTCACCAAGTGTTGATAGTGATTTAGAACTAGAATCTCAAACACTTGTGCATGACTTCTAAAAGTCCCATATAATCCATGATCTTGATACAAGAATTTTTCAAATTGTGTCTTCCAAAGTATTCCAACCATTGGGAATTTTTCAACATAATATTTTTGAAGAGCTTAACTTCTTGACCTGGTTTTATAGCTCAAGGTGACCTATTGATGCCATTAATCACTTATCCTATCAACAAATTGCACAATGGGAAATACTACATATATCTAAGGAACTCTTGACACACATTACAAATATATGTTTCAAATAAATTTGTATCTTGATAAACCAGGTTTCCAACTAAGCCTAGATTTCTATTCACAAAGGGGATCTAGAAGGACAAAAACTACTTGGTAAAGATGTCAAAAATAAAAATACTCTTCGAAGAATACTACAGTGACCAATTCCTTATCATTACCTAAAAATCATTCACACTTTTCCTGACTACTTTGAAACTATAAGAAAATACACCTTTGCAATGATACATCAACTTGGTCCACCAACTTTTTTGTCACATTTACTAGTGTTGGGTATCTTTTGGAATCCATTGATAAATGCATTGAAAAAAAAGGGGGGATCTACAACTAATGACAATTACACATCCTCTGAAGAATCCATTGACAAATTTATCATAAGTCATTCAATCATTTGCAGTCAAAATTACAAACATAGTATCACATCAATGTGTACTCTAAATACAAAAAAAATTGAGTTGTTTAGAAAGGTGCGGGAATATTTTTTATCACAAAGTTCGAAAGAACTGGATTAGAACATGATCATGGATTTCTTTAGATTAAAAATTAACCAATATACCAACACTCTCTTGATAGAAATTTCATTTCATTTATTGATCGCTATTTGATTTGTGATTCAACATTGTTAGAAAATGAGATCACTAAAATGCAAACACATCATCACACAAAAAGTTGTAAAAAGCATAGGAATTTTGCATGTAGAGTTGGTTTTCCTTTCCCACCAATTCTTGAAACTTGTATCTTCCAACCTTTGTGCAATGAAAAATTGAAAATCAAGAAATGCAAAAAAAAAAAAATTACAACAAAAATCCTATTAAAAAAACACAACATTTGATCATTTATTAACCGATCTTGGAATTAAAAAATGGAATATGTATTGCTCCTTCACTCTTGTATCACTTGACCTATTGAATTTCTCAAAAGAAATCCTTGTGATGTATGGATAAATTCATTTACAAAAATGATCATGCCTTTATGGCAAGAAAACACATATGCTTAATTTATTTTGGACTCCTATGTTGTAACACCATATTATAGCTCCTATATGACAAAATGGATTCCAATACGACATCTGCATTAAAAAGAATCTAAGAAAATTTATTATGTAATGAACATGACAAAGTTGAAACCATTCGCAATCTCGGAAATTCATTTATAAACATGCAAAAAATGTCAAGCCAACAAGCAGTTCATATTATTCTATTGTTTCTTATTTACTCATCATCTAGGAAAACAATTTTCATTAACACTACCCCATCCAAAAAATGAACATATGTGCTAAGAATATCTATTCTATTGCAACAAGAACATAATAACTCTAAAGACATTGTCTACATGACAACCATTGATAAATATGTCACACATCCTATTGAACTTGAAAACGTTTTCTTAGCAAAATATGCTTACTACCATTCAACCACAGAAACAACAACCAACAAAAAATAAGGTCCTTGTTGTCATACTCTTCATCTAGTACAATGAACAAAAGGATTTTAAAAACCATTATAGAGAGAAAATGATGCTCTATATGCCATATAGAGAATCTAAATAAACATTAAAAAAGGCTAGTCCAACATGGATTGAGGCATAGATTGGAGAAATTTTGAGGTAAAAATGGGTCTCAAAACAAAAATGTCCAACAAAAATTGACTTTATAAGGACCAATAGGATTCAATATGATGATGTCAATGATGGGGGATGATTCACCATTTTTGGAGTAAAAATATAAAAGGATAAGAAAAAAATAATAAAAATACCACTTTTTAAACTTGTATTTTCAACTTATCTCCCTACGATTTTACTCAAATTTCTAGCGGGAGAACTCATTGGATGTGGAATTTAATTTTTTACCTAAGGATTTCCCATATTGCATACTTTCAATGGACCCTACTACATGAAAAATGTGAAATACATGAATAAATGTGCTAGAAAACACGTTTGTTCATGTATTCCACATTTTTCATGTAGTAGGGTCCATTGAAATTATGCAACATGGGTACTCCTTGGATGAAAAATTAAATTCTACATCCAACGAGTGCTCCCATTTGAACTTTGAGTAAAATCATAGGGAGATAGGTTGAAAATATGAGTTGAAAATGTAATTTTTTATTTTTTCCCTTCAAAAATTGATGAGGTAATCTAATACTATTTTATTATTTCCACTATTATTTTAAAATATTCCTTAGGAGGCCGATTTTAAATCTCAAAATTTCTCTAATACTTGTCCCTAAAACACATTTTTTTTCTAGTAGAAAACATTCTACCATCCAATTTTATCATGGGGCAACATTGAACTTGCTTCTACCACAATTGCAAAAAAAAAACGATGAAATGTTTTTGCTTCCTTTGCCATTGGAACATGACAGAAATGCTTCTTCTATTGAAGAATGTGATATTCAACATGACCTAAAATAAAATATAAAATCCAAAATAATATAAACTAGATATACAAAGGCAATTGAATCCATTGAACACCTGTCTGTTCTAGAGACAATAGAATATCATGACACTAGAAGAAAATTGAATGAAGAGAAATAGTCAATAACAAAATAAATAGTACTATGGAAAAAAACTAATCCATTTAGGCAATTTTATTTGTTTATTACCATAGGTGCAGGAGTGAGAACAACATTGACTGCACATGCAGTTTACCATGTACTCACGTGGTACTATAATAAAAACTTGCAAAGTGATCCATTAAAAAAAAGGCTTCATAGTTTCATTTTCTAGGAAAGTTTCATACATTGTAAATGGTGTCATTGCCCACTCAGCTTTGCATTTACCAATATCAACATGGAATATGATGCCATTGACTTCTAACACACTTGATATATTGACCAAAGAGTATGAAAAAATTATAATTTTACTCATAGATGAAACATCACTAATTGACTCTCGGTTGTTATACAACATTGACAAATGACTTCGTGACCTATGACATTGAAAAATGACTTCATGACCTATGCAAAGCATAACCTGTACATGATCGTTGGATATTTGAGTACCTAATTGTTAGGGGAACTATTTCTCCTTACAGTTTCTGGAAAGTCAACGTCGAAAGCTATGGGCTAAAATAAGAAATGCAACAAGAAAACAAAGTGTTTGTGTCCATCCTAAACATACTTAGAACTTTTTCACATACCGAAGGTGATCTTGCCTTTTTGAGGAAATATTGTTACAAATGTACACCAAACGATCCAACATTTCCATCTCTTCCACTTAAACAAAAATGTACAAGAACATAATGAAAAAATGTTTATTCATCAATATAAAAATGATCACACTACATGCACATGATCAACGAACCGAAGAAATAGATGTAAATTTCCATAAAAACATGAAAATTCAATTACCACCTACCATTATGCTCAAAGAAAACATGCTTGCTGAATTCATTGGTGGCAATTATGACATACAAGATGGCCTAGTAAATGGTTAATGGTGTTGAAGGCATTTTCAAGGCATCCACAACACTTGAAAATGATGCCATATGGATTGAAGTTTCTGATAAAAAAATTGTCAATATATAGAGAAAAAAATGCAACACATGTTCAAAGATGGAATAATGCCTACTTGGTGATGAGCCCCAAAAATGGATAATTATTTGGGCTCATTCAACCTCCTAATTTGACTTAATCCACCATTCTCATTAGTTTATTGCATGTTTTTTATTATATTTATGCTAATAGAGTGAATTGGGTTAATCATTATGCCAACAAGTCTAATGTGTGCTTTGTGTAGCCTTTTTGGTCAATTTGGAGACAAAGTCAATGGTTGAAATGAGCACTTGGCAGCCAAATTCGTGGAGAGTATTTTTAGGAAGGTGTTCTCTTCATTTATGGGCCCTTACCTCGAATTCTCCACCATCAGCTCGGAGTTCAAGGGCCACCAAATCAATTAGCACAAGGGCAGCCAAGCAAGTCAAGTAGGACTGCTGTTAACTACAAGTTTTGGGCAGCCGAGCCCCTAAATTTTAGGAGGATTGTTGGGGTCCTCAATTTGTATAAATAAGAAGGCTTAGGGCATCATTTGGGTTAGCTAGTGGTTAGTCATTTTGTAGCCAATGGTTAGTCATTTTGTAGGCAGAAGTTAGCTAGTTTGTATTTCGATTTTTAGGCAATAGATTAGCTTTGCTTTCAGCTCATTTTCAAGTTCTCCTTGTGGACAATTTTGATGTAACTCTTATTTTCTTGCTCAATAAAGATGAATCCAGCTTTGCACCAGTTCTAAATCTCTCTTAGGAGGCTATAGCTCTTGGGGTTGGGCCCATCTCAAGTGCCCAATACCTCCTTTGATTATCTTTATGTGTTTTTGCTGCATTCTTAGAATAAAATCTGCTATTTAGATCTAAATCTTGTTTTGTTATTTAGTTTGTTTTTTTGATGAGTAAAATAGCTTTTCATGCTCAGATTTAGTTGATAGGTTGTTAACAGAAAAAGCTTCAAGAAAAGGGCCAACAAACATCTGTGGTTTCACCTCTCCCTCAGTGGGGTCAGGAGCTGTGACTAGGATGACTTTGCTGCCCACAAAAACACTGACTTTGCTTTGCCATGCAATCATTAGTGTTTTGTTTTCATTTGCAGAAGTTGGTTACATGTTTAGATCTTTGAATGCTTCATTTCATAGTTAATATACATGGTTTCCTTGCAAATAAAGCTGATGTCCATTCTTGTTACAGTTAGCTAGATCATATTAGGGTAGCATAACTAGATCTTTGTTTTCTTGCATGTCTTTGTTGGTTCAGTTGGAAACACAAATTGTAGAGCACCTATACCACTTCTCTGTTTACCCAGACTCCCTCAAACCCATCCTCTCCATCTCCAAACTTGGTTTCTTGCCTCACGTTGCCATACTGCCCTCATAACCCTACCTTTTGTACAGCATTACTTCAGTCTTCTTGGAACAAGTCCAGCCATCTACACCTTCTCCTCAACTCTATCCATCAGTCCTTGGGTCATTTCAGGCCCCTACCCTGCCTCCCTATCCATTCATGCACCTTACCTCACTCACCCATGCTCCAAAATTCCATTACTAAACATCCTGTAGAAAAATTACAGAACATCTGTAGAAATCCCAGAACATCCTGTAGAACCCCTGCAGACTTCCTGTAGAAGCTCATAAACGCGGTTTCTTGGCAGCCAAACTTTGTGAAACTCTCTGGAAGGGTGTTAGGGACTCTTTAGACCCTCTCTGAACCTTCCCGACCTCTTCCAAGCATTTCTCCTCCTTGATCCTCCTCTGCACAGTCAAAAATAGTTAAGAGCACATGCATGATAATTCCAACAACTTAATCAAAAATACAAAAAGATGTTTTCTTCAGATAGAGGTAGTCTAGACACATGTATTTTACCTTCATAGAAGTAATGGCATCTCTTTCAGTAGTTTGCATGCTCTCCTTTGCGTCAGTAGGACTAGCTGGGAGAATTAGGGTTTGCTAGGGTTTGCGTTTCTTTTTTCTTTCAGTTTCTTTTTGCAATTAGATTAGCTTCCTTCGAGTTAGCTTTCATCCATCAATTAAAAAGCTTCTTCTAAGAGCTCATAGAAGTTGGCTTAAGCTCCTAGTGGACTTGTGCCAGCTGACCAAGTGACAGCTGCGGCAAGAGCTAGTACTTGTGCATACAGCACCGTCGCTTCCAAGTTTGTTACGAACTACCGGGTTGATAAAATTAAAGAAGGGAGTTCCAGGAGTTGTAGCATTATTGCTACAATACTGGGGCCCACCATCTTTTTGGCGCCGTTGCCGGGGAAGCATCAGAGTATTGGTGATTGCTGCTTTTCTTCTATTCTCCACTACAATCTTCTACTAAGTAGTTTATTTCATTTCCATTATGCAATTTCGTTTATGCAAAAGTAGATTAGCATTTCTCGCTTTCATAGATTAGCATTTCAATTCCGCAATTTCATTTCTGTAAGCGTAGATTAGCATTTCAATTCTGCAAGCGTAGATTAGCATTTCATTCTTGTAATTTCATTTGAGCAAAATAGATTAGTCCTTTCCTGCTTTCATTTCAATTCCGCATTTTAATTTTAGCAAGATAGTTAGTTGCAGTTCAATCTATTTCAGTTTTGTAGGTAGAAGTAGAAAAAAGAAAAAATGAACCAAAAAGATTTCATTTCATGCCTTGTAGGAGTAGAGATAATTTAGAAAAATATTTGCACAACACCCCCCATTGCTTCACACAGGCAACCTTCTCTCTTCTTCGATGGCTGTGATTAAGAAGAAGCCCTAGGTGGACATCAAGACATCTTTAAAGAACCTCTAGGGGAGAAGAAGAAGAAAACATTCCTCTGGAGCGAATGGCTACAAGCAAAAATGTTGGGAGCAGTACCTTATCCAAAAATGAATTTGCAAATCAAATCGAAGATTTCAAGAGTGATATGAGGCAATTTCTTGCCATGCAACTGGATACCTTGCGGATCCAAAAGAAGCAAGAAGAAGCCAAGAGGGCTTTGGCCATTTTTTGTCCTAGGTGCACTAGAAAGCATCCTAGGAACGAATGTCCATTGTACTCCATAGAAGTGTGTTTTGTCTGTGAAGAATACCATCCTACAGATCAGTGCCCTTCTTTACCCAGAATCAAAGCTGCATATTAGAGAGCTAAAGGAGCCACTGAATCACTCTATTATATGAATCAAAGGAGGCCGCATGGACCTAGATCTTACCAGCAGGAACTGCAAGGGACACCCGAGACCTATTATGACCCCTATCAAGCCACTTTCATGCCTTCTTAGGGTCCCCCTGCTCATCCTTTCTGGTTCACACCTGCTCCTTTTTCCTTCACAGATCCATATTATGCCCAACCAGTTGCTCATTCGTTTCACTCTTATGCTCAGCCACAGCCCTAGTGGAATGTACCTCATCAGGGGTGGAGGCCCCAATACAACACTCCTCCCGCTTCTTTTCCTCCACCACCTGCTCGTCCACAACCATCACCTCCTCCTCCACCAAGGCAACCCCAAATGCCTACCCAACCACAACCCCATCCACATCCATCTCAAATCTACGCCTCCACTCAACTACCCGTACCACCATTTCCAAAACCATACCATGGAGCAACTCAACCCAATTGCAAAGATGAGGCACAACCTGTCTGAACAACTGCTCTTGAGCTCAATGATCTTCACCATAGCTCAGGAAGAGTATTGCAAAAAAGAGACTATATTGAAAGCATTGAAGGACCACATCAGGCAAAAGAAGATTCAGAAGAGGAAATCAAAGAACCATGGGCTTTACTTGATGAAGAGAAGAGATCAGAATTAGAGATTGAGAGAGTTCCCTCATGGTTACCATCAAATCCTCCATGTACTCAAGAGAAAGATCAGCAAAAAGAGGAAGATGAGAAGGTCATGATAGAAGGTGACATGAAGAATGATCCAGATCAGCAAAAGGACCAAGGATATCAGAGCTATATTGAGATATGGTTTGAGACGGTCACTAAGTTGCAGCGGTACTATCTTCCTCAACTATGTTTGATCCCTTCAAAGTCAGATCATTTTGTCTCTGAAATTTGGATCGCTATCAAAGCATGCATTTCAAGCCTTCACATCATCTTGTCTCTAATCTCGATGTGCACATGGCTCCATTGGAAGTATTCTTATACTTGAAAATGATTTTGTTTTTCAAGTAGGGTAGGGTAGGGTAGCATAACTAGATCTTTGTTTTCTTGCATGTCTTTGTTGGTTCAGTTGGAAACACAAATTGCATAGCACCTGTACCACTTCTCTGTTTACCCAGACTCCCTCAAACCCATCTTCTCCATCTCCTAACATGGTTTCTTGCCTCACGTTGCCATACTGCCCTCATAACCCTACCTTTTGTACAGCATTACTTCAGTCTTCTTGGAACAAGTCCAGCCATCTACACCTTCTCCTCAACTCTATCCATCAGTCCTTGGGTCATTTCAGGCCCCTACCCTGCCTCCCTATCCATTCATGCACCTTACCTCACTCACCCATGCTCCAAAATTCCATTACTAAACATCCTGTAGAAAAATTACAGAACATCCTATAGAAATCCCAGAACATCCTGTAGAACCCCTGCAGACTTCCTGTAGAAGTTCATAAACGCGGTTTCTTGGCAGCCAAACTTTGTGAAACTCTCTGGAAGGGTGTTAGGGACTCCTTAGACCCTCTCTGAACCTTCCCGACCTCTTCCAAGCATTTCTCCTCCTTGATCCTCCTCTGCACAGTCAAAAATAGTTAAGAGCACATGCATGATAATTCCAACAACTTAATCAAATAGAGGTAGTCTAGGCACATGTATTTTACCTTCATAGAAGTAATGGCATCTCTTTCAGTAGTTTGCATGCTCTCCTTTGCGTCAGTAGGACTAGCTGGTAGAATTAGGGTTTGCTAGGGTTTGCGTTTCTTTTTGGCTTTCAGTTTCTTTTTGCAATTAGATTAGCTTCCTTCGAGTTAGCTTTCATCCATCAATTAAAAAGCTTCTTCTAAGAGCTCATAGAAGTTGGCTTAAGCTCCTAGTGGACTTGTGCTAGCTGACCAAGTGACAGCTGCAGTAAGAGCTAGTCTAGACACATGTATTTTACCTTCATAGAAGTAATGGCATCTCTTTCAGTAGTTTTCATGCTCTCCTTTGCGTCAGTAGGACTAGCTAGTAGAATTAGGGTTTGCTAGGGTTTGCGTTTCTTTTTGGCTTTCAGTTTCTTTTTGCAATTAGATTAGCTTCCTTCGAGTTAGCTTTCATCCATCAATTAAAAAGCTTCTTCTAAGAGCTCATAGAAGTTGGCTTAAGGTCCTAGTGGACTTGTGCCAGCTGACCAAGTGATAGCTGCGGCAAGAGCTAGTACTTGTGCATACAGCACCGTCGCTTCCAAGTTTGTTACGAACTACTGGGTTGATAAAATTAAAGAAGGGAGTTCCAGGAGTTGTAGCATTATTGCTACAATACTGGGGCCCACCACTTGGACACCTATTACAAGAGTTCATAAGAATCATGAAGAAAAACAATTCCCTGTTCAACTAGCATGTGCAAGAACCATACATCAATCGTAGGGTTTGACCATGGATATATTAGCTTTTGACCCAAAAGGATTCAAGTAACATGGACTTGTTTACACTACACTATCCCATTTCAAGGATATGAAATCTTTTAATTTATTAAACAAATTGCAATGAACAAACTTCTCTCTCTATGACAAATTTTACCTGTAACTATAAATACTTAAAGAAATTGTGTCTTATCAAACTCAATATAGCCTGCATTCAATTCAAACATAGAACTACTTGAAAATATGCCCATTGAATACACATAGCTTCTAATTTCATTTTGAAGATATTGTTGCTAACTATGATCTAACGAAAGTTAAGGTCCTTTGTTTCTTGGAAACAAAAACAAATTCGCTTCCATCAAATCGAACGTTTGAAAAGAGATATAACTATATGCATCTATTGCATCTCCATGGGATTTTGACATACTACACAAAAAATATCAAAATTGATAACCAATTCTCTTATACAGCAAACCACATTGAATCAATAATTGCAACTATTGATTTTGAGGAAAAAGCTAGTACACTTGCAAATGTCTATATTACTCCAAATGCAAGAGTTGAAGAAATCATTGATTTCATCAACTTCATTTTAGAGCATGAAAGAAACAAATATCCAATTATGATTTCTGGTGATTTCAACTTGGACATGTTGCAAAATAGCCATCAACAAAAAAAAGGCAGTTCTATTTATGTAAGACAACAACTTCAATTTCAATACAAGAAAACCAACAACTAATTATGGCTCTATGCTTGACCACCTTAGGAAAAGTTTCCAAGGTAATAAAGTTACGTTCCGTGTATTTGATGCCTATTGAATAAACCATCACACTATCTTCATTACTATAGCTTGACTACTTGCTTTGCCCATTTTTCCTATGTTCATGTGCATGAATCCAAAATGTTCGAACATCATAGCAGATACAATATTTGAAAATATCCAACATAGAAATATGCACTTTTTTTCAAAGGTATTTCCATATATATTCGTGAAATCCTTGTAACAACTTCCCAATATTTTCTCGTTTTCATTTATGCATAGATATTTTTTTGCAAAATAAACTTGTGCACATTCAAACATCTAGTTACTAGAAAATTAAATGTTAAAATCCATGCACCATAGCTATAGTTCAAATGTCTCTACCATTACATCACTTTGATTCCCAATTATTTTTCTAACATGAATCTAATGCATACTTATCTCATAATATTCAACATTTAGAAATTCTTAAATCAATGATGATTTGTTTTAATTTAGCATGTTTACTCTCTTAGATACTACTATCCAACAACCATTGTCTCACAATGGCCTAAATAAAAACTTTTCAGAAAGAGACATAAAAAGAAAAAAGGCACGAGATTAGAGATAGTAGCACATGTCCTATGTTAAGCAAAGATTTCGACATTGAGAATTACTAAAACGTTTTGGTGTTATTTAAATTATGGTCACACATATTAAATGATAGAATTTTCATACCATATGGTGTCAAAGATACTCACGGAGACATAGGATTATGAAGAATAGGCCCAAATAATTTTTTTATACAATTATATTAGACTTCAACTAATTAATTTTCTTCTATTGACAACACATGATTGGCTTCCCTCAGGAAAATATCCAAAGTGACAATGCAAATTCCTAGTTCCTCTATGAATAAACAACAAAGGATCAAAATACAAAAAAAATAAGACTACTTGCCCAACTTGAAGATTTGTAGCTCTATTGAAAATTGTTCTTGCAAATCAATTGCAATTTTATGAAAACAAATTGACTTGATTTCACATATGCAGAGACTAAAAATTGTGTAAACAACCCCATGCTCAGTTATACAACTTTGCACAGTAGCACAAACAAATGTTTTTTAGGGTCATATAGTATATGGTCTAGGTTAGACCAAAAATTCCAATTCACTAGTAAAAGCGAAACTTGTACATGAAAACCTTGTTGACAAATATGGACAATTGACCATCACAGTGAACATAATCAATAATCTTATAGATAAATTCCGTGACAATTTATTCCTTGGAAACAACATTTGTATAAAAAATTTTGGAATAAGAAACAAAGGAATCTATGAAAGAGTGTTGCATAGTGTTACATGAAAAAACTATAGTCCAAAAGTTACCTCAAATTTGCAAGAAATGTGGATTGACACAAACAAAACAATTCAAAATCTTGTTGTGGCAATTGAAGCATATCCAGTTGGTTCTATTGCAACTACAATTATACCATGTCACCAAAACAATAGACAATTTGAACTACATATGAAAGGCAGTGAAAACGCAAATGATACAACAACTGTAACTATATTTTCCTAGTAAATTACTTAGTTTCTATTGCAAATCCATCACCAACTATTGCCATGATTTTGAACCTTTTGCTAACAACTTACATAGGAAAAATAATTTGTTTTGAAACTTTCAAAATTAACTAGTAGTCATACTCATGATTTTTTCTAATGTATAATCGCTACAACTCATGAATACCATAAAGAATATTTCCTAGCCATAAAGCGTCAACTAGCATCCTAAAAAACACCACTCTGTTTATTCAAAAACATTGTCAGGAATAACCCAAAATGATGCCAGGTGCTACGATCTGTAACAATAATGTTCATTGATGTTTTCAATGACAATTGTGCAGAAGCGCATTTGTGGTCTCTCATAAAATTGACAACATATGTATTTAGCAACACTTTTTGTTTTTTCTTACATTTAATATATATACGCAATGTTCTATTTGAAACCCTATTATTTTTCTCACAAGACAATGATAGTAATCAATAATTAGAGTTGCTTTTGAAACATATGCAAATAATACTTAGACAAAAAATGTCTTCACACCATCTTATGAACAAATATGTAGCAAGTGTGCAGATGCCATGGTTCTAAATTCCTCAATTTCCACATTCTGTAAGGAAAGTACATTATATTGATATTGGCTCAATGTGGAATTCACATTGGAAACACATGATGACAAAATAGGCTGCATACTGTGAATGTCACAACTACAAGAATATTGTTCAGGCATTGTTGAAACAAGTTTTCAACAATATCTCGAGAACATTTCATCTACAGTCTTTACCCTCATAAAGCTTTGTGTCCAAGGCATTTTCACCTTGACACTTTGTTGGAAATAATACTTAGAGGGGGGGTGAATCAGTATTATCAAGTTAATTATTTTTATTTCACACCCAGATCATATACGCTACTTCAGTTAGTAAAAACCACGTATATACACAACTACAGATAATGAAACCAGTGTATACCATGCAGACTTAAAATTTAATTTATTCTACAGATGTTGATCATTAAACTGTGCATCAGAACCATATAAATAGTGACCAGGAACAATAAAACAGAGCAGAAGACAATCACACACAAGAACACAAGATATAAGGTGGAAACCCAATGTGGGTGAAAACCACCTGCTGTAATTCGTCTCTATCTTCTTTTGATTAGAAACTTCCTTTTACAATGTTTATGTAATGGTGCAGACTTATACTAGTACGCAGGCTTCTACCTGCAGTAGGCTACAACCCTCTCTCGTTCTCCAGTCTCTCCTGGAAGGGAGCTACAACCCCCTTAGCTCTTGTACTAGCTGAGGTACTAGTACGTAGGTGCTGACCTACAGAAGGCTACAACCTTCTCTTTCTTCCAGGGACCACGTTTCATAAATTTTCAGACTGGATCCATGAATAACATCAATCAAACATCAAGAATCTCTACAACAATCAATCTCCTTTTCACCAAACAAACACTGAATCAAATAGTCACTTCTTTGACACCTGTACCTAGAACACAGTAATAGTAACCACACTCCAATTCTGAACTCGGAACACTGCAGCAATAAATAGAAGCAGCTAGAACATAATTCAAGAGACGTACGCTACTTGAATATATAGAAATATGCGTGCATACGCTTCTGTGTTAAGACCAACCTGAGTATACGTTGTTTTGATTTGATGAACCAGCGTATATACGCACTTCTGATGAGATGATCCTGCGTACAGATCTATAAAAGATAATTCACTCTTTCAAATATTCATACATTAGTTATACCGAGATTATCAGATTTATAGATCAAGCATGCATCAGATCAAAAATCACTCAAAGATTCTACTTATTCAAGACTTGAGATTTTGACCCATCAAGAGAACGTATCCTTTTCCTTGTGCTTAGGTTCCTCCTTCATTCAGATCCAGTTATGCACCATAAACCAATCACCAGTATTCCAGATCTAGCTCTGCATTAGATATTCAATAATTCAGTTCATTTCCTTGCCAAATGATCTCCTTTCTCTTTTATAGTCTTAGGCCTTTCATAATACCACGGTCCAAAACCATAGGTTCAAATACCAAGGACTAAATACCATGGACCAAAAATAAGTTCTCCCACATGTACGCGCTTTTCCTTGCGTGAAAGTGCATGTATATGCATATGTGTCTTTGGAACGTCTAACCCGCGTGTATACACGGCTTGGTCAAGGTGAACCTACGTATATACTTTTTCCTTCATTCTGAGAGCCTGAACTGTGATTTGTCACCAGAGTGAGTTGACATCAAGGACAACACCTCTACCATAGCGCCACACCTGTGTCATAATGCCAACAATCTCCCCCTTTGGACTTGATGGCAACCCCAAGATCCTCAAAGTCATTCTCCCCCTTTGTCATCAAGGGCAAAGGGTTATGCTCCCCCTGAGTACATGCTGAAATCTCTGCTCTACTGTGCTGACCATGCTCCCCCTGACTGTAGGCAAGATCTGCAAAAAGATGTTCTTCAAGAAGAACCATGACTTATACATCATAACTGACCTTCCTATCACCAAAAGACTCTATACATACATCCATCACCCCACTTAAAGATGTTCTTCAAGAAGAACCATGACTTATACATCATAACTGAGCTTCCTATCACCAAAAGACTCTATACATACATCCATCACCCAACCAAGTGGGGATCATCCACCCAACCAAGTGGGGATACACCAGAAGTTTACATATGACAACCAAGTACATTACATCATTCATCCCAGGCATAGTGGGGAAACCAAAATAGGCCGTTACATGACCTTGACAATACAAGATATACATGACATAGAGACGAAAAATTTAGAGCAAGACTATGAAAGTCACCAATAACAAATATCAGCAGCATCTATCAATCACTATTCAGATCAACAACCATGTTCTCCTTCTGTTCTCCTTCTGCACGTGATCCACCTAAAACCAAAAACATCTTGTGTACATGAACCAAGAGTTTCTAAGGTAATGCCAACAATGCATTATTAGAAGTTTATCTGCTCCCCCTGAACCTATGCCAGATGGTCTCTGTTAGACCCATATCAGACTCTTTTCAACCAGAGTTTGTCCCCACTGATTTCCTTCAAACCAACATATACGTGACTTTATCAACAGAAACTAGCGTATGTACGCGGATCCTGCTCATGAAACTCGCGTACAACCACTTTTCTCTAAAACAGATAGGATTCAATAGCAAGATAATTCATCAACTACCCCCAGCTTCTATCTGAGGTATTCAAATGTCTCCTTGGGCAGTGGTTTGGTGAGAATATCAGCAACTTGTTCCTTAGAGGGAACATACTCCAATTTGACCTTTTGTTCT
Organism: Pinus tabuliformis; assembly: GCA_031772625.1. Taxonomy (NCBI): domain Eukaryota; kingdom Viridiplantae; phylum Streptophyta; class Pinopsida; order Pinales; family Pinaceae; genus Pinus; species Pinus tabuliformis. The sequence goes on along the minus strand of CM062808.1, from coordinate 288,488,340 downwards.
AGCACTTGTTCCCGGAGAAAATGATACTTGATCGGTATATGCTTAGTCTTTGAATGCATGACAGGATTCTTTGAGATACTGATAGCACTTGTATTATCACAAAAAATGGAGATAGGTGGAGTACAAGTGATTTGAAGATCTTGCAATGTTTGCATCATCCAAAGGAGTTGTGTGCAGCAAGATGCAGCAGCTACATATTCTGCTTCAACTGTAGATAAAGCAATATAACTTTGTTTCTTGCTGAACCAAGATACTAATCTAGGACCCATGAAGAATGCACCACCACTAGTGCTTTTTCTGTCATCCACGCTTCCTGCCCAATCCGCATCTGTATATGCATGAAGTGTGAGATCTGTACCTCTAGGATACCATAAGCCATAATTTTGAGTTCCTTGAAGATACTTGAAAATTCTCTTAACTGCCTGAAGATGAGTTTCCTTTGGATTTTCCTGAAACCTTCCAACTATTCCCACTGCATGCATAATGTCTGGTCGGGTACCTGTTAGATAGAGTAGACTACCAATCATGGATCTGTAGGTTGGTTGATGTACTGCTGTCGATTCATCATTTGTGCTGAGGCTGCATCATGTCACCATAGGGGTACATACTGGTTTCGAATCCTCCATCCCATATTTCTTTAAGATCTTCTTGAGATACTTGGTTTGTGATAGAAAGATTCCATCTTTGTTTTGTTGGACTTGTAAACCAAGAAAATATGTGAGCTCACCAAGCATAGACATTTCAAACTCTTGCTGCATTACTAAGGCAAAATTTTGACTCATGTCTTCTTCATTGCTACCAAAGATGATATCATCAACATACACAACAAGTATTAGCAACTTATCATTGTCAATTTTTATATAAAGATTGCTATCAATTGATCCTTTTATAAAACCTTGTTGATGGAGGTATTTATCCAAGCGATAATACCAAGCCCTTGGAACTTGTTTAAGGCCATAGAGAGCCTTTTTGAGTCTGCATACAAGCTTTGGATCATTTCCAAGGATAAACCCATCTGGTTGCTCAATATACACTTCTTCATCCAAGTCTCCATTTAGAAAAGCAGACTTCATGTCCATTTGAAATACTTTGAACTTCTGCAAGCTAGAAAGAGCAAGGAACATCCTTATGGCCTCTAGTCTAGCAATTGGTGCAAAAGTTTCTTCAAAGTCAATGCCTTCCTATTGAGCATACCCTTTGCAAACAAGTCTAGCCTTGTTTCTAATCACATCTCCATTTTCATTCAGCTTATTTTTGAATATCCATTTTGTTCCTATGACATTCTTATCTTTTGTTCTAGGAACCAACTCCCAAGTGTTATTTTTTTCGATATGCTCAAGTTCTTCCTCCATGGCTTTTACCCAGAATTCATCTTTGCATGCCTCTCTTACATTTTGTGGTTCAGTGGAGGAGAGAAATGCTAGATAGCTTGAAGCTTCTGAAATGGTCCTTCTTGTCTGTACACGTGCCTCTTTTTGCCCCAAAATTTGAGATTCTGGATGATTCTTCTGAACGTACCTAGATGGAGTCTTTTCTTCTATCCTTATCTGTTCTTCTTGTACCTCATGGGTTTCTTCTTCATCATGAATCTGATTTGATGTTGATGGATAGTTCTCATCATCTTTGAAGTCTTCAGATCTTACCTGCATGGGAGTGCTTTCTTATTCATCAACCACTACATCAATACTTTCAACAAATTTTCCAAGCCTTTTATTGTAACACTTGTATGCTTTGTTGTGGGGAGAGTAACCAAGGAGAATGCCTTCATCTGCTCTAGGTTCAAACTTGCCAAGATTTTCATCAGTATTTTTGATGTAGCATTTGCTTCCAAAAATTTTGAAGTATTTTATCGTGGGAGTCTTACCATACCATAGTTCATGAGGAGTCTGAGTGCTGTTTACCCGAACGTTTGTCTTGTTGAGAATAGTAATTGCTACAAATGCGGCTTCACCCTAGAAGGTTGCGAGAGTTCTAGACTCATCAAGCATAGCATGAGCCATTTGTTGAACCGTTATGTTCATCCTTTCCACTACTCCATTTTGCTGAGGAGTCCTAGCTGTAGAGAATTCCCTTCTTATTCCATGTTCTTCACAAAAATCGAAAAATTCATTCGAGGTAAATTCTCCTCCTCAATCAGAACTAAGGCATTTGATTCTGCGATCTGATTCGTTCTCCACCAAGGCTTTGAATTATTTGAAATTTTCAAAGGCTTCGTCTTTGTGCTTCATAAGTCCTATCCAACACATCCTTGAAAAATCATCAATGAATAATATAAAATATTATTCTCCTCGAGGTGACCTTTTCCTAGATGGACCACACACATCAGTATGGACAAGTTCAAGTGGCCTGCTAGCTGATCCTTCCTTCTCAGGGAAGTTAGTTCTGGTTTTCTTGCCAAACTGACATGATTTTCATATTGTATTGTCTGGAATTCTGATGTCTGGAAGACCACAAACTGCCTGATATTTGCATGCTTTCCTTATCTGAGAGAAGCTTAGATGCCCCAATATTTTGTGCCATAGCCAGTGTTCATCATTCTTGCTCAGATAGCATTGTTGTTGTCCTCCCTTGAGAATGTATAGATTATTTGGAGTCCTTATGCCTTTGATCACTGTTTCTCCTGTATCAAGCTCACGAACAATACATCCATTTGATCAAAATATCACCTCATTTCCTTGATCACACATTTGACTGACACTCAATAGATTATGCTTTAAGCCATCAACATACATAACATTTCTCGCTTTGACCTTTTCTTTTAAAAGAACATAACCTTTACCTTTTATGAGTGCAGGGGTGTCATTTCCAAATGAGACCTTCTTCTCCTTTTCTAAGGCACTATATGACTGAAGTTTTTCTTTATCACCTGTCATATGTTTCGAACATCCACTATCGATGTACCATTGATTTTCCTGCCCTTCCGCATATAAGGCTATACCACATCTTTCTGGTTGCGGTTCTTTCATTCTCCATGTTTTGGCACTTGAGGCTTGTTCCTTCTAAGTTGTCTGCCGAAACCTGCTCCCGCATTCAGAATCTTCATGACCGAAGTTGTTACAAATAGAACATTATATTTCATTTTCAAGAGCAGAAAAGTTGTTGTAGGTCCTTTTCATGATCCCAGTCATACTCCTCTGTTTTTGAGCTTCTCTAGTCATGATAGTTTTGTAGGCAACACATTGAGCTGCTTTGTGTCCAAAGTTATGACAAGAGAAACATTGGCCATTGAAGAAATTCCTGTGATTATCAACCCTGCGGACCAAATGATTGTAGTTTTCATTGACATCCATTCTTGAGACAAATTGAGAATGATTTACCTGCGGTTTGTTGTAGCTTCTGTTTATCCTTGAAGTAGATTTCCCCCGATTTACTTGGTGATCTCTGTTCATTCTTGAAGTAAAATGTCCCTGATTTACCTGGTGAGCAGCATTGTGCCTTTGTTGTCGATTTTCAACTTGTCCACTTCTCCTTGTTGCATCAAGATAACTTTTGGAGGTGGATGGGTTCTACGCTTGAGATGCTTCTTCATTATATCCCAGACCTGTCTTGATTAGTGGAGAACGCTGCACTTTGATAATCTCATCTAAAGTTTCAGATCCTTTAACAAATCTAAGATTAAGAGCTTTTTTTTTCTCAATCTCTTTTATAAGTCCCACAATTTCACATTCTAACTTTTCATGATGTTTTTCCCTTTCAACAAGTTGGAATTGCAGAGTATCTATAATCATATTTTTTTCTTCTAAAAAAATTTTGAGTTTAGAAATCTCTTCATAAAGACCTTCTTCATTTATAGCATCCAAGAAATCATCATCTTCAAATTCCATTAAAAGTTTATAATTATTACCTTGTTCATCTTCATCGCTATCTGAAATTCCATCACTGTCTTCATGAGTGTAATAGATTTTCTTATTTACATTCTGTTTTCTGTTCCATCTAACTGGTTCCTTACCTTTTTCAAGCTTGTCTTTATGAGGAAACTTGGCAGCATAGTGACCGACTCTTCCACAAGCAAAACATTTTAAAGGTAACTTACCTCTGAATCTTCCAGAACCCCGTTGAAGGTTCTTGACAAAATTTGATTCTTCCTCTTCTTTTGACATATTTCTTGAGTCATAAGAATCTCCTTTTCTTGAGGCCTTGAAAGCAACTTCTCTTCTGTTTGATGGTCCCCCTTTCCTCATTTCATAAGGGGTTAGAATTCCGTGTAGCTGCGACATGGTAATGCTCTGTATATTCTGTTTTTCTTCTATTGTAGAAACTTTTGATTCAAACTTAGAAGACAAGGATCTTAGAACCTTTTCAACCAAAACAACCTCTTTTATTTCTTCACCCAAGTTTTTCATACAATTAACAATCTCATCTATATGTAGGAAATAGTTAGCCATACTTTCATCATTTTGCATTTTGAGATTTTCATACTGAATTCTGAGAGTTTAAAGTTTTGCTCGTTTTACCTATTCATCTCCTTCATAGCTCAGAATGATCTTGTCCCATATTTCTTTTGTAGTTTTGAGCTGCATAACCTTGACGAATTCTGTTTGAGATAGACTCCCTAATAGAGTATTAACAACCTTTGCATTTGTTTTGTACTGCTTCTTACCAGCCGGATCTGTAGGAGTTGCTGATGGAAATGTGTACCCTGTATCTATGATATCCCAGACTTTTGTACCAAGAGATTGAAGATAGGCTGTGATTCTTACCTTCCAATAGACGAAGTTGGTCCCATCAAAAATTAGTGGCCTGATTGATGCTTCTCTCTCGTAGTTGCTCATGATCATAGATCTTCCTTCAAGCGATCAAGCTTCTTCTGAAGGACTTGCTCTGATACCAATTGTTGGAAATAATATTGGGAGGGGGGGTGAATCAGTATTATCAAGTTAATTATTTTTATTTCACACCCAGATCATATACGCTACTTCAGTTAGTAAAAACCGTGTATATACGCAACTACAGATAAGGAAACCAGCGTATACCATGCAGACTTAAAATTTAATTTATTCTACAGATGTTGATCATTAAACTGTGCATCAGAACCATATAAACAGTGACCAGGAACAATAAAACATAGCAGAAGACAATCACACACAAGAACACAAGATATAAGGTGGAAACCCAATGTGGGTGAAAACCACCTACTGCAATTCGTCTCTATTTTCTTTTAATTAGAAACTTCTTTTTACAATGTTTCTGTACTGGTGCAGACTTATACCAGTACGCAGGCTTCTACCTGTAGAAGGCTACAACCTTCTTTCGTTCTCTAGCCTCTCCTGGAAGGGAGCTACAACCCCCTTAGCTCTTGTACTAGCTGAGGTACTAGTACGTAGGTGTTGACCTACAGAAGGCTACAACCTTCTCTTTCTTCCAGGGACCACGTTTCATAAATTCTCAGACTGGATCCATGAATAACATCAATCAAACATCAAGAATCTCTACAAAAATCAATCTCCTTTTCACCAAACAAACACTGAATCAAATAGTCACTTCTCTGACAGCTGTACCCAAAACACAGTAACAGTAACCACACTCCAATTCTGAACCCGGAACATTGTAGCAATAAACAGAAGCAGTTAGAACATAATTCAAGAGACGTACGCTACTTCAATATACAGAAATATGCGTGCATACGCTTCTGTGTTAATACCAACCTGAGTATACGTTGTTTTGATTTGATGAACCAACGTATATACGCACTTCTGATGAGACGATCCTGCGTACAGATCTATAAAAGATAATTCACTGTTTCAAATATTCAGACATTAGTTATACCCAGATTATCAGATTTATAGATCAAGCGTGCATCAGATCAAAAATCACTCAAAGATTATACTTATTCAGGACTTGAGATTTTGACCCATCAAGAGAACTTATCCTTCTCCTTGCGCTTAGGTTCCTCCTTCATTCAGATCTAGCTATGCACCATAAACCAATCACCAGTATTCCAGATCTAGCTCTGCATTAGATATTCAATAATTCAGTTCATTTCCTTGCCAAATGATCTCCTTCCTCTTCTATAGTCTTAGGCCTTTCACAATACCACGGTCCAAAACCATAACAAATCAATACCATGGACCCAATACTTGGGATCAACACTTCAGACAAGATACCATGGTCCAAAACCATAGGTTCAAATACCAAGGACTAAATACCATGGACCAAAAATAAGTTCTCCCACATGTACGCGCTTTTCCTTCTGTGAAAGTGCGTGTATACGCATACGCATCTTTGGAACGTCTAACCCGCGTGTATATGCGTCTTGGTCAAGGTGAACCCGCATATATATCTTTTTCCTTCATTCTGAGAGCCTGAATTGTGATCTGTCACCAGAGTGAGTTGCCATCAAGGACAAAACCTCTGCCATAGTGCCACACCTGTGTCATAATGCCAACACACTTGATAACATCATCATCTAAATCAAGTCACTATAAACAACCATTGCAACATCATCAATTGTTCCAGTTTCTCTACTATCTATGTATTTGTCTTCGTAAAACACTTTGTCTCATAATACATTTTATTTTCCTGTAAAATATTTTGAAACACATTATTCTTGCACTAAGATTACTATTCTTTCAATGATATATCTTTCATTGTTTATCGTCACAAATTATTTTGTAGTTTCATTTGAACATATTGTTTCAATTACATTGCAAGTCTATTTGTGCAATTTGCCAATATTGTACATATTTTGTATGCAATTTTGTTTTTTGCAAAAAACTTGTAGTAAATATGCTTATGTTTGTGAAACTAAAAACTTCAACAATAAAAAAAACAATATAACATTAAAAAAATTTGATATGCTTTGCTTTTTTTTTGGGTATAAATTGAAGAAACATACAATTTGGCTACTTGTCTTTGCTTATATTTTGCTAATGACTATCATTTTATTTTAACATAGCTGAAATTTCAACTCTTATAATACCATAAATTTTAAAAACTATAATAAAAAAAAAAAAACATTGTTTTAACTGTTTCTGCAAAAAGTTTACCCCTTTTTTTTTAACTCAGCCCATATATCTAGAGCTTGTGTAAGTGAATATGTCAAACTTCTTTAATGGTTAGTCTTTTATCATTTTTATAATTAAATGATATTTATGTTACAATTGAATTAATGATATATATTACATCTATATATTTATTGATTCCATTGTAGTATTTATTGCGCAAAAAGAACAAGGGCAGTGCCATCCACTCCGGTTAAATGCAATTGTTGCATGCGTTACTAAATTATTCTTTACATTTACATCAATGTATGATATAGTATTATAGTTTTTATATCCATTATAATACATATATTTTGTTAATATTAAATTGTGAACTAAATAATATATTTGTATTATTAAGTTATATTATTTTTAATTATAGTTTGTATTTAAAATGTTATGAATGATGAATAGTATAAAGAGGTGATATTTTCTTTTAGAAAATAATATAATTTTTTTTATGATTTTTTATAGAATTTAGATGTAATTTTTGGAAATTTGGATTTTAGTTGATTTTGGGTGTTTTCAGATTTTTAATGGTGTTGAATTCATTTCCATCATAAAAAAACCTATTCAAATATTTTCACAATTTCTTTTTTGAAAAAAATCTCATATTTCTACAATAAATAATTCTCAAGACAAAATTATTATTATTTTTTTTTCCGAAAGTGGAAAAACCTATCAACTCAGGGGTCAAACCAATAGTGAGGACAACCATCTCTGGGTGCTATCCGCAAATGCGGTTTTGACTCATCACTGTTAAATAGGAAAACCACGCCACTGTAATAACGTGTTGGTGGTCTGTAAGGAAGCCGGCTTTCACTCCTACCAGATGCCTCTGGGTCTTGGGCCATTAACCTGTTTCCGCCACTGTAATAACCTGTTGGTGGTCCGTAAGGAAGCCGGCTTTCACTCCTACAAGATGCCTCTGGGTCTTGGGCCATTAACCTGTTTCCTTACGTCCGAGAAAGACGAGCTCTTAGCCAAGTCGAAGCAGTTTTATGGCATACTCCAGGGCAATCATGACAAAATTATTACTTCAATAGACAATTCCATTAATATAAAAATAAGTAAATTTTTTTATTAAAAATTTAATAAAATAATATAAATTTTCAAAATAAAAAATTATATTGTTAATTTAAAAAAATTATGAATTATAATAATACTATTTTTTATTTTATTTTATTTTTATAGACATTTCTTCCAATATTATTTGTGTAGAATATAGAAAACGTCTCAATTCCTAATTTCCGGTGAACCCTTTGATAGATGAAGCGTCCCCCAAAAATGTTCAAAGTTTTGTACAGTCTGCATCTTCATTCAAACAAAACAAAATAAAAGAAAGAAAAACCAACCTTTTAATCTTAATTCCACAGTAATCTATATTTATACATATAAATAATATCTCCGAGTTTTAACTAATTAAAAATAAAGATTTCTCGTGAAACAAATTTCGAACGATACCTTAAAACCTTGGTCCGAATATTCAAAATTTTCGAAAAATATATTTAAAATATAGAATAATTAAATTATTGAGAAATAAAATTTACATAACTAAAACTTAAAAATATTGTTTTGGAAATCTATATTTTAATTTTTAAATTTATAAATATATTTATAAATATTTTTTGGAAAGTTTTTTCTACTTTAATATATTAGAGATGTTGTAATGTAATATTTAATATTTTAATTATATCAAATTACATAAAAATAAATTAAAATTAAATAAAAATATTAATGTAATGTAAATATTTTAACTTAGTCAAAATAAAATAAAAATAATTTTATAAAAACAAAATAAAAATAAAAATAAAAATTGTTCATGGTATTAACTTATGGTATTTATGTGGAATATAATTTATTTAAAAAAAAAATTAAACCACCTTAAATTTATTTAACTAAAAATCTACCAAACACCTACTATCAATCATTAAAATTCAAAATTAAATTAATATATAAATAAATTCAACCACCAAAACATTATATCATCAAATTTCAATTAAAAAAAACTAGAGCAGAAGAGTTTAGAAATTGACCACATCTATTCAGTTCTGATTTTTTCCTACCAAGCCATTTCTCTTATCTTTCCACGTGTCAACGTAATCCAGTATTTTTTATGTCGATGTTATCTCCACGTGTCAACGAACTGTGTGTCTCCGTTCCACAAAATCTGTCGCTTAAAGTAAAATATAAATGCGAATCGGATTTTTATTTACTTAACTTTGGGAATCTAAGTCTTGTAACCCTGGGCACCCTGAGCTTAAATAGATGATGATTTTGCAAATATTCGTAAATCAGATGGATATAGGTGTGGTTAAAAAATTGACCACATTTATATTTATTTAATTTTTAAATATTTGAAAATTAGATCAATATAGATGCGATTATCACCGATTATTGAGTCTGTACATTGCCATTTCCATTGTTCACTTGCCATTTCCATTGTTCTTTATAGGTGTGCAAGTCCTCTCCGTGTACTATAAACCTGTAACCCTGATGCCACCATTGTCCTTAGCTTTATCCAATCATGCCTCCAAAAGAGAAGGGACATGAGGAACTCGTGAGTCCTCTGATCCACCCTCCCATTGATTTTCATCACATCCCTTGGACAGACAGGGACTATAAAATCCATGAAACCCTCTGTGAATTTGATCTTTTTGATATGTATTGCTGGCTTCAGGACAAGTTTATAGATAAATCTGATGATATTCAACTGTGGGAATCAAATTTGCTCCACTATACCTTTCCTCATACCCACAACACCCCTGAATTTGTCAGGAAATATCATGCATGTTATCTGCCTAGCCAAAAAGCTATTATTGCCCCCACTGGAGAAATTTTATTCACCATCACTCCCTAAGCTATAGACCAAATGATGTAAGCCCCTACAACAGAGAATGCCACCCCTTTTTCCCATGAAGCACTTGTTGAATTGTATCAGAAACTGAACTTTGCTAGAAGAGCCAAAACCCTTAAGCTTTTCTTGATTGAAGATGCCCTATTACCCAAGAAAAATCCTCCCTATCCATCCTCCATTTTCCCTGAGAGAGCCAAGAAAATCATCATAGTCATCTCCTACCTCCTTGGATATTACTCAGATCAATGGGTAGATGAGGAAATCATAGGATTTCTTTCCATTTTCTCTGCAAATTCCAAGCCTTCCATCTTTTTTAGCTTTAGCCAATTTCTTGCAGATTCTATCCATGAGAAGTTTATCAAATTCCAAACTGAGGAAGTATTCAAATACGCTTTTGTGTTAGTTTATATGTTTTTATATTTTAAGGGAGACAACCTAAATCTTTCCTTACAAAAGATGGATGAAGAAGGAAATCAGGAGTCAGTCATCTTCTAGACTACACTGGTGATGAAGGAACAAAAGGAATTTCCAGACAAACAATTCATAGAGATTTTTGTACATCCATGTCATGTAGGTAAATTCTAAGCACAGACACAAACAATTCCTCTAGCCCGAGAGAGTTGGTCTAGTCACAAACATAAAATATATGGAAGATTTCCTTAGGCTATAATCAATCAAGAGGGCCTTACTCCTAGAATGCTACTCCGCTTGGTGATGATCCTGTTTCCTCACTCCAGCTATCTTTAGTTTCCTTCCTTCACACACTTGAAACAAGAAAACAACATCAAACAAAAAATGTAATAGCATACAATATTGTATTCAGCCTACTTAACAGGTCAAGAAAAATTAAGCCATAAATATGTGAGATCACATTTCCTGTAGGAAATCAATCAATAGTTGCATCTATATTAGTTCAAGAAGAGATTACAACCGATGTCTTGATGTTGCTGTTCTCCTTCGACATATCCGGGTTCCCACACTTCTACTAGAAATTCATGGACAACCCCAACAATAGAGATTTTAAGGCCTCTTTCCCTCTAGTCTCAAATCACACCCAAGAACACTATTCTCCCTCAAACATACACTAGAAAACTTTAGACTATAGATGTCTTGCTGATTATTCTAACTCCAAACTAAAACTAGCTTTTGCTTGGGAAAAGGAGAGGCTTTTATAGCTTGGATGGACGGGAGATGGTTCCTCTTCTCATGGTAGAAGGCCTTATCTCTTGGATTAGTTCCATCTTAATAGGGGAAAGGAGCCCAAACTAATCTCCTCAACTCCATCTGGCCTAACCATTTACCATACTTCCGTTACAAGGCTTCTAGAGCTAGAAGGTTCAGCTCCATATTTAAAAAACTTTCCAAAAGAGGATTGGTGCGATTGAGAAAGTGCTCAGTCGATCCGATCGGTGCTAGGGACAGTTGTAACCCCTGCATATCGACATAAGGAGGACACGGGTCATTAGCACCGATCTTGTAAACTGGGATAAACAAAAGATTTTTGGGAAATTGTGCAAAAGGGAATTGTTTTGCTCATGAAGAGGGACACAATGGGAGTTTCTTCATGATAGTAAATCATGTCGGGTACACTATAGAAGTCCTCCAGGATCGTGGATGGGGAGTACAGGGACAGTGACAAAATTCTATGTAAGAGATGCCCCCTCACCCTTCATTTATATTTATCTAATTCTCAAATATTTAAAAAATCAACAATTCACTTAAAAATCTCAAATATTCACGGAATCAACAATCCACTTAAAAATCGCCTGGGCATTCTGGGAGAAGATGGAGATAGGCCTAGCTCAAGTGGACTTTAGTGAGAAAAACTAACTACTTTCTTGGATAATCATTTGGTTCTATGAGGAGTTAAGGAAAGTTTGGAGGAAATATTGCGGTTTAAGTGGAGATGTGACTTACCTCTAAGATGGAAGCGGTTTTTAGAGATATATGATCTAGGACTTCGACTAACAATATTTCCCGGGTTATACGATACTTAATGCACGGGGACAGCCTCGACAAATTTTATCCTACGTCGGATACTTTCTCGCCCTTTAAATACAACAACTATACACAAAAATATTGAATAGTTTTAAATACAACTATAACAAAAAGTGCCCATACTATAAGCCCCATTTGAAGATCCCCATGATTTATTAAATTGCAGCATGCTTTACTAAATTATTCCCTTACATTTTTGGGTCATGTAGGTATTATAGTTTTTACATGTATTATAATACATATATTTTGGTGAGATTAAATTGTTAACTTTTTATAAATAATATTTTATTATTATTAATAATATATATTAAATTATATTGTATCAAAATTTTAATGTTTTTAATTATTATTTACATTTACAATTTATCAATAAATATATTTGTATTGCGAGGAGGTAATATTTTTTAAATAATGAAATTTTTGGTAATAATTTAAATAAAATCTATGCATAAGTTTTGGCAAATTCAAGTTAAAGCCGAGACTATAAACAAATATATAGATTCTAAGACAAATTATTCTTTATTATAAATTTAATAAAAAAATTAATTTGAGTATATAGATTTTAAGAAAAATTATTCCTTATTATAAATTTAATAAGACTTTTAACATGATGATGATGATGATGATGATGATGATGATCCACTGAGACCAAATTGGTCTATCGGACCTATAATTTTCTTACATTTTAATTATTTGGCTCCTCGTCTTTCTTGGTGAGATTGGTGCTGTAGCTTTCTTTTTTTTCTCTATGGTCTTCCAACTTCCTTTATATTGCATCCCCTTCATCTCTTCTGGTTCTTGGGACATTGGTGTCTTAGCTTCGTAATCTATTGTGTTCGTCCTTTTGAAGATAGTCGGAGAAGAAGTTTGGTCTAGGAGATCTGCTTTGCTGTTAAATGAAGATTTATTTTGTGCGGTCGAATCCTCATAACTGTTGATTTGTTGGGCGGGGCTTTCTCCCTGCTTCTCTTGAGAGTTGTTTCTTTCCTGCCCGATTTCTTGTGATTTAGAGTTTTCTCTAGAGTATTTTTCTTTGATGACAGTGTAGTGTTCTTTTTGTGCTCCTTCCCACCATGTAGATCTGTGGTGGTTGTTTCTAGCAAAATTTTTCTTGGAGGCTTTTGGGCAATTTTTGGCCAGACGCCCTGTCTCAAAGCAGGATCGACATCTGAAGAGGACACTTTCGTAATCGAGTTTCTGTTTCCACACATAGTCTTTACTTGTTAGGTTTATTTCAGTTGGGAATCCGGCGCTAAAATCCATTTCCACACAGATGCGTGCATAGGTGGTTCTAGCATATTCCTCTGTTTCTGGGCACCTGCAGTAAAATTTCCCAATTGCATTTCCAATGGCTTTTAGCGAGGAGAGATTCCAGAGATGCAAAGGTAGGCTTGGCAATCTCACCCAAACTGGCACTGAGGTTATGACTGTTGTAGAGGGATCGAATGATGGGTTCCATGGTTTCATGAATAGGCCTGATTTTTCCCAAAACTAAGGGCCGGAATCTAGAATACATTATCTGCTTTCAGGATTTTCAAAATCTACTATAAAGAAACCCCTAGCACAGGGGTAGATATTAATTTCATAAAAAATGACAGGTTTCCATACCTTCGAGATCCAGTTGTGGAGAGCTGTCAGCCGCGGCCAAATGGGTTCCATGGTTTCATGAATAGGCCTGATTTTTCCCAAAACCAAGGGCCGGAATCTAGAATACATTTTCTGCTTTCAAGATTTTCAAAATCTACTATAAAGAAACCCCTAGCACAGGGGTAGATATTAATTTCATCAGAAATGACAGGTTTCCATACCTTCGAGATCCAGTTGTGGAGAGCTGTCAGCCGCAGCCAAAAACTATTGAACCAACAAATTATGGCACTTTCCGAAAACTTCAAAGCTTCATCGAGTGAGGCCTGGACCACCTGGACAGTGGGAGCTGAAGCTTCACTGACGATATGGGCAGGAGCTTGCCATCCAGAAGCAGATGAGCCAACAACGATTTTCGCGAAGCTGGGAGCCATATTTTACTTGCCCGTAGAACCCAGCCACAGAGAAATAAAGCAGAAGATAAGATTAGATCTAGAACTTAGCCACCTAGATCTAGATCTAGCCGCAGAAGATTAGATCTAGAACCTAGTCGCCTAGATCTAGATCTAGCCGCAGAACATTAGATCTAGAATCCGAAATGTGCAAACAAACTTATTCACTCAAAATTTTCAGATGCCGGTGACTAACCAGATCTCACCTAAACAGCGAGTGCCGATGAGATTGCCACATTTACAATGGATTTGACTTTCTCTAGCGCTAGGTCTCGAAGACAACTGATTAACTCATTGGATAAATGATTAACTTGTATAATAAAAAATTATATATATATATATATATATTTTAATAAATTATAATGGAACTAAAATTAAAAGGTCTTTTATTACTATTTTTTCTTCTGAAAACGTCTAACATTTCGAATTTCGATTTGATAGATGAAGCGCCATCCGAAATGTCAAAAGGTTTCCACATCATGCGTTTTAATTGAAAAAAAATCGAATATACGCTATGAACCATTTAACCCAGGCTCACTGCGAAACTCATCCATGTTCTTAGTCTACGTATCAGTAAACCTTGGAAACTGCTTTGAGGAATTATAAAATCACTTTAATATTAAACCATTCAAAAGGAAGGATGGCATGCTGGTTTTTTCTAATTGATTTTTCCAGAGTACTGCAACATTGAAAAGAGAGAGGCCCACGGGGTTTTGGATTGATGGTGAATGGGTGTGCTGTTAAGGCACTCTTTGCGATAGATCATCGGTTCAAATCCCCCGTGGATAAAAAACATTGAAAAGAGAACAAAATATTGAAAATTTAGCGTCTTCCAATTAATTACAAGATCCGAAACCGGACTTCGATATCACCAATTAGACCCAAAAAATTATGGGAAACCTAAGCTTCCATGAGAAACCTCGACCTAGTTTCCTGATACAAGCAACGCTCTAATTTTTTCTATGGCTACGCTAAATCTATATGTTACAACCCTCAGAAAAACAAGCATATGTGAAATTCATGACGGATCCGCTCTCATGGCTCCGCCTTGGCTTACTGCATGCGGCGGCCGTGCTGAGCACGGGATTTTAGTCCAATCTCACAGACAGGTTCAGAATCCCTTTGGCTTTTCCAGAAGCTTTTCGGACCTGGTAATTGACTAGCCGCGCGGGGGCGCGCGTGTCCTTGCTGCCTGCGCTCGACTTGAGAAATTCACTCAATGGGATGCTGACGTGGCCGATCTCTTTGTCACAGAACGTGCCGTCGCTGTAGATTGCGATCTCGAGAACCAGGCCGCCCTGCTGCAGGGAGGCCTCGTTGAGGGTAAAGTTGATGACGTGGTTCCACGTCGGATTGTTGCCGCTGTACTTGTCCACGGGCGTCCGCTGCCTGTTTTTGAGATCGTTGGAGATCCATGCTACTGCGTAGGCCTTTGTTTTGGAGAAGATGCTCTTGTAGTTCAGGTCGCGGGCCGATATCACCGTTAGTTCCATGCCCCGCCCCTCCATTGCGCCAAGAAGAAACGAATGATGAAACTGGTAAAGAATCCGAATAAGTATTGAGAGCGGCGGCGGAAGGAATACCGAGTGCGAAATTTACCGGATGAAACGAATGATGAGAGTGGGAAAGTATCCGAATACGTATCGAGCGGCGGCCGAGTAAATACGATGGGAATTTACCGGATGAAATGGAGACATTTCAATTTATAGCCGGCAAATCTCTTAAAAATGGATTTCAATGATTTTTTTTTAGGGGATTTTACACAAATCAAATCCTCAAATAAATTAGAATTTAATCCTAAAATAAATTAGAATTTTTTTCAAAAAGTCTCAGTTAAAAACACTTATTTAAAACTAAAAATATTTTTAATTATTTTAGGTATATGTTTTTTCTATTTTTTATGGCTTAGTATATTTGATAGATGAAAATTTTTTCATCTGAATTTATTAAAATCTTGTAATATAATTTCAAGAATTTTTGTTGTTTAAAATACAGTTTTGAATGCATAAATAGATTCAACATTCCGAATTATACAGATTAAACAATCTAAATCAAACTCTAAAAAAATCTTTATTTAATTTTGATTAAAACTAAGCAGAAAAAAACATGATTAAAAAATCATTTGATAACTATGCCATTTTTTTTTTATTTCTTTCAAATTTGTTGTTTGAAATCCATTATTAATTATATAAATAAAATGTGCCAAAAAAATATAGGATAGATCATAACTATATGTAAACCATAACAAATTGTTGTGAAATTTTTAACAAATTTGAAAAGAAATATGGTCAAACACTTCCAAAAATATAGAATAATTAAATGATGAACAAATAAAATCAATTCAACTGAAAATATATCTTTTGGAAATCTATATTCTAATACCTTATCTTATTTTCCTTATGGAAGTAGGTCTTTCCCGTATCGAGAGCCTAGCTATGACTAGGATTCTGTTGTACAAGCACAAACTCAATAACATAGGAGATCATAGACTTCTTAAACTAGCTTTAAATTCCGGCCAAAACTACCTAAGGCTCAAGCGGGGGTGGTATAAAGACACGAAGGTCTAGTTAAACTTTTGGGAGATCAACGAGAATGATGCTTTGCAAAACATTAATAACATTAAAAATATTGTTACTTCTAAGTTCAAAGAAAAAATGTGGTGTGAAAAAGATTTAACAACTAAAAGAAAATTAAGTTATTATAAGAAGGTCATCAACCCCACCCTAAAAGATCAAAAGTATCTCTCTGTTTTAATTAGCTCAAAGAAAAAATTAATATAAGGAAGATTAGAACGAACTCTCATGAGCTCCATAGTGAAATAGGTTGTTGGGCAGTTCCTAAAACACCATGGATGGAAAGGATCTGCCATCTCTGTGAGAATAGGAACATCGAAGATGAAAACCACTTCCTCTTAGAGTGCCCCGTGTACAACCACATTAGATTTTAGTTTCATAATCTTTGTCGCAAAACTGACCTTCCCAGCCTTTTACGATGTCAAAAGTATAATGAGCTCAGGAGGCTTCTCTCCAAACTTTTTTAGCATAGAAATAAAATCTTAAATCAAACTAAATAATTTGTTTCTTTAAGTCTGATAGACCAAAGTTTGGTCTCAGTAGACGTTAACCATGATCATCATCAACAACAAATATATTTTAAAATACTAATTAATGTATAAATAAATTTAATATATTGAAATTTTTTAATATACTTTAAAGATAAACCACACTAATTAATTCTAAACCAGTATAGGATAGAATATTTCTTATATATAAAAAATAATTTTTATGGAAAAATACTATCATAAACTTTAAAATATTAAAAATCTTTGATAAACTTAAATTTTACTATTGTGCAGAGGGTATTGTTACTTTCAATCAAATTTGCTTAGAAAATATTTATAAAAAAACATGAAACGGTTAAACTAAATTATATCAGCAAATTTAATATAAAATAACAGTTTACGAATTTACCAAATCTATTCCGTTCTGATATTTTTCCACCGGAATTCTCCAATCTCTCTGGTCTCTCCACGTGTCAACGTAATCCAGTCTCTCTTATCTCTCCACGTGTCAATGAATTCAGCCTCTCTGTCTGAATTTTTATTGAGTTCAATTCTGATAGCCTCCACGTCTGGATCGATTTTTCTTTATCCGTCCGGCGGTCGATAAATAAAAGAAATCTGCAGCCGGTAAATATGAAAAGTATAATTTTCGCATGATTCGATTATGCTATCGCTCCACGTGTTTGCAGACTCCACTTCCCTGTTTTACAAAACTATCCACCTTTAAAAAAAATAAAACTAGCATTTAGACACGGCCATAAAACTATAGATAAATGTAGACCAATGTAGAGATGGGCGGAATGAAACCAGAATTATTTGTTATTTTGATGTATTAAAATAATTACAAAAATTAAATTTATATTTTCATTATTTGTTATTTCAATGTATTAAAGCAATTACGAAAATAAAATGAATATTTTTAATATAAATTTAATACAATTTTTCATGAAATAAAAGTATTAATATAATATAAATAAAAAAATAAATTTATTATTATTGTAGATAAATGTTTTTTGGATTAATCACATCATTGGAATTTGGTCGATTTTTCGAACCAATTAATGTGGTTCAACCTCAGGACAAGGAAGACAAAGTGAGAAAATCAGTCAATCTTCAAGAATAAATAGCTTGGATGCATCACTGCCTAGATCTAACTTTATTATTACTCGTTAAAATTGTAAATTTAAATTATTAAATCATTTATTTTTAATTAAAAATTGAATTAAATAACATTCAATATTTTACAATAATTAAAATATATATTTTAACCGGGTAATGCACATTAAACTTGTGATTGTTGCCCACTCTGTATGTGAAAGATAGAGTGTGTTCATTGTCCGGAATACTTGGGGGGTGAATCAATATTTCTTTTTCCGATTATTGTTTTACCGGTTAAAACATATATATTCAGAACACAAGATGAACAACAAGAATAAATGCTTTTATTAATATAAACTGTGCAGTAAAATAGATACAATAATCAGTTGCCGAGCACCAACTTGGACTTTTGTGAGGCTCCAACGTCCAAAGCTCCAAGTCTATTTCGCCAAGACACCAATCTTAGACTTTAGAGCACCAACTCCCAAGGACTTCAATCCTTCCATTTCTTGAGACACCAGACCCAAGGACATTTATCATTCCTACTTCTAAGGAACCAATCCAAAAGACTCCAATCCTTCTTACTTTTGAGGCACCAGCCCCATGGACTCCAATCCTACTTACTTCTAAGGCGCCAGCCCCAAGGGTTCTGACCCAATCTTGTCAAGGCACATTCGATAGTAATGTTCTGCTCTCAAAACTCTTCATTATTAAGTTTCTGTCTATTTATAGCTTCACTGCAGTCTCCATGCTACAGCATCAATGACAACCAGTCTTCTTATGAAGAAGTCTTTACAACTCTGCACACTGCCCACACATAGTGTCCAATAGCCTTCATGCTCTCTGATAATGTCTTCACACAGCTTTAGTCAGTCTACTATTAGCTGCACTAAGCTCTGCATAAAGAACAACTTCCTGTTCAAGCTTTTGTTCTCATTAAAACAGTGAATGCTTCAGCACGACTGTTTCTCTATTAGCTACTTCTCCCCTTCGACTATCTACTGTCCTGTTGGCCCTTCGGCCATCTTTCTATTCTGCTGGACCCTCTCGCTGCCTCTGTCTCCTCCAGCTTATTTCCAAAAAAATGTTCAACAGCCTCCAATAGCGTTCTCTTCTTTTCCTGTCTTTTATTCATTCCTCATGCCTCTGTCTGTTAGTTTCCTCTCTTCACTGGCCCTTTGGCTTCCTCAGTCTCTGTGGTTTCCTCTCTTCGCTGGCCCTTTGGCTTCCTCAGTCTTTGTGGTTTCGTCTGTCTCTGCGTGCTCACCAGCACTCCTAAGACACATTACTTCTTAAGAGAGGTCCACAAATGCACAAAGAAATCTTGTCTTACATTAAACTGTAACAATGCTCCTTTTTACAATAATTACAAGCATACACAGAGATGGCATTGTTTAACAGACATCCACGTCCCAATCGCAATCACAATCAGCTTGAGTCGGCCTCCTAAACTATCAAGAGCATTATTGTATTGCATTTCTGCCTCCAAACCCCGTGCAATCCAAATATTCAATTTCGCAGGATTTGTGAGTAAAACAGGCGAAACTTGTTAAAGAGGTGGACTTCGGTTATATTTTACCTGCATCTATTCCTGTATCGAGTTCGGTCTTTATCGCAATTAGGGCTCAAGACTTCCGGGGGTCCTTTATACATTGACCCCATGACATCGCCGATGGTCGACGGGCCGATCCTCCAGTAGATGCGATATAGCATTAAACCATAGCACATTGCTGTAGCGGGCCCGCATGTATTGCAGTTATATGATATCCACACACACACACACACACACACACACACATATATATCGCAATCGCTTAAGGCTCACATATTACATCGCAATCGGGGGTTTGGGGTGATGGCGCATAGCCGAACCACCGATTAGCATTGTTGCCCATATACATATATATGTCGATATATATATATATATATAAACTTCTTTGTCGATAGTATGTTTGCCATATATATACGCTTTGGCCTCCGTTTGCGCCTCTGATAGTGTTAAATGCCATATAACTATGTTTTTTTCTTGCCGCCGATGGGTAAATACATATATATACAATTCTTTCTACCTTCGATAGTGTGAATGCACGTATATATATGTTTTTGCCGCCGATACATGAGGTTGGGGCATATATATGATATGTGCTCCCGATAGCGTATTCCTTTGGCATTGCATGCATCGATAGCTCCTGATAGTGTAATATGCCCTATCTGCTCCTGAAACCTCTATCTGCCTCCTCCGTGGCTCCGATAGCTCTGTTTGCTGTCACCCATGGCTCTGTTTTCTCCCTCCAATGACTTTGTTTGCTTCCTCTTCTTTCACATTTATGTATGGTCTATAAATATGGCTTCGATAGCTCTGTTTTGACATATATATATATATATATCTATATCTATATCTATATCTATATCTATATATATCTATATATATATATATATATATATATATATATATATAGATATATATGGCTCCTCTTGTAGCTCCTCTATTTGCTCCAATGTGGCTCCTCTGGCTTGGTAGTGTCTTTCAAATACCTCCTTGCATATATGAATGCCTCTCTTGCTCTGATATCTTGTAATATGCCTTGATCTTCCTCCTTTGCTAACTCCTCTTGCTTATGGCTTGGCTATCCTGATGGCCTTGCTCCTGTCTCTTCATGGATCTACTCGGCTTCCCCTTGGCTTCTAGTATCTAGGATATTGCCATATTAGTATCTAGAATATTGCCATATTGACATCAATAACAACCTAGGTCAACAATCTCCCCCTTTGTTATTGATGGAAATATTCTTCTTCTCTCCCCCTTTCACATCAATGGCAAAGGAGTGCTCTGGGACTCCCCATATCAAACTTCTTCTATTTTTCATGGATAGTAGATCTTCGTGGGTCTGTGACTCCCCCTGTCATAGTGCTCTTCTTCTTTTTACTCAAGATAAAAGGATTGATGCTTTATCATCAATTAACACATTATTCCCTCTTCATATCTCAGAACTACTCTATCATGGCTTCAACAATGCTTAAAGATGCTCTACTTTAATGCTTTCATTTAGATTGCAAATGGCCATACACCAAGTGTCCAAGTCCAGGCTTTTATGCTTCAATCCATATTGATGTCTCCATAGGTAGAATTGAGAGGCCTTCATAGTCCGAATCAAGAGAAACTGCCACCGAGATTGTCTATCTTCCTGTCTTTCTTTAGATCTAAGTTCCTTTGTGTCACTGTGCTTCTCCTTGAGTGACTGCCATCCAGTATTCAACTTCACTACATTTGGATGAAAGAGGTGAGAGGTTGTGATTTACTATTGCTATATTTTCTCAATAATCTGTATTAGCTTAAGTTATATTTGACTGCACAACATTCTCCTTTCTATGAGCCATCTTTTCCTTGTGTTCTTGTACAAGTCTTTGCATGTTATTTCTACTAGCAGATTTAGATATACAATCTGTGACTGTCTTTTAAAATCATTCTGTTGATTTGCATCTATTTGCAATGCTTCAGTTTGTTATATGTTGCCAGCTGCTCTTACTTCAAACTCCATTCCAGATGTATCTGTTTGTTTGAAGACTACCTCTATTAGTGTCCAGAATTTATCTGTTCTCACATTAAATCCCTGAGTTAAGACATAAACTTCTGTGATAACAGCACCATGGTTGTTTGCCCTATTTTCTCCAGCATTAGATGACTTTCTCTGTTGCTTCAAATACTGCTTAGTGAATAAGTGGAAAGCATCTTTAACAACAGTCCAAAGAATGGTTATAGGATCATCTTCTTCAATGGAGTACTCGTGAGAAATGATCTTCATCAAAGAATGATCGTTGGTATGGCTCAACAAAGATTTCATAAGGACCCTTTCACTAATAGTTTCAACAATAATGATCAAGAATCACAAGCTCCCCCTAACAGTATGCATCATCTCTTTTGGAAGAGTCTTCTCATAAAATGCTTAGATTGTCAAAATTCAGGCCAATGACATATGCTGTTGGCTAGAGAGCTCAACGGACTTTTGGATTGTATTTCCTTCCTTCTCCATACTTGTGTAACTTTCTTCTTTTGCATTTTTCTAGCTTGTGTAAGAGCCCAAGTTAAGTTACAGTCATATGCCATATAACTAATGTTATGACACTTGAAGCATTCTACGTTGTTCATGAATAAGAATTCATGTTTTCTTCCTGCAAAATTGTTTCTTGGAGATTGTTGGGGACTATAATATCTCTCTCTATGATATGCTTTACAATCTTTTTCCTTGTGACCAAAGTTTGTACAAGAATAACAATAAAAAAAAATGAACTTTGGTACCTCGGAGATGGAGATTTCCTTGATGTACTTCTGAAGCCTTTCCGCCTTGAGATCCTTTGATGATAACCATTACCTCTCACATCTTTAACATCATCTGCATTTCTTCTTGGAGCTAGATTTCTTCTTGGAGCAGGATTTCTTCTATTGTAGCCTTGATTTTTCTCCTTGCCTTTGCTAGAATTGGGAGCATCACCATTTCTTTCTGGCTTCTTCACATCTCTTTTGTTTAAAACATTTTCATTCTTGTTTGAGGATTCACTTGGATACCCGAGACTTGATTTATCATATGGACATCTATGATATATAAGCATGTCATCCAAGGCTTGAGAGCTCTTTAAGATTTTGTTCATCCCTTCAACCTTTGTTCTGAGGAAGACAATCTCTTCTTCCAATCTTTCACACTCATTATTCTTCTTAGCAAGTTGTTTCTCAGCTTCTTCCTTGATATGTCAGAGTAGCTTCATCCGCTTCTAGTTTAGGGGAGATGACATCTGACTTCATTTTGAAGATTTCTTCATTCTTTTCTTGAGCGCTCTCCATTTCTTCCTTGATCCTTGTAGCTTTACATGTTTCAGCCTTGAGAAGCTTGATGTTAGATTTTAATTTGAAGATTTTTTCATTCTTTGCTTTTAGTTGACATATCATGGTGTTTCTTTCCTTTCCTACTTCATCGACATATCCTTCTATGACTTTCAATGCTTCCATGGTCTTTTCAGCTCCTTGTTCTTGTTTCCTAGCTTCTTGTAGTTGAGACTTCAGTGAGGAGACCTCTACCTTGTACTGACCAATCTCTTCTTCAAGTTTGTTCAAGCTCTTGTGCTTTTGTTCAAGTTGACTTGACAAGGTATCTTCCTGCCTCTTTGCTTTATTCAATTGATTTGTCATGGATATGACTTCTTCATGATGCTTTCTTTTGCTTTGATGATATTCCTTCTTAAGCTTGGCAAGTTCTTCATCCCTTTCTTATACATGAAGCTTGATGAGGTCAACTTTCTTCCTTGTTTGATCTTGGTTACCAACTAGTCCTGTCTTCTTAAGTTCCTCATTTTCCTTTTTCAAATTCTTAATCTCTTCCAGTCATAAGTTGAGCGAGGAGTTCTTCTACAAAAATTTTCTCATTCTCTTCATCTTCTAGGTCTGTTTTAGCCTTGATGTCATCATTCTCATGTTCAGTTTCTATGATGGGATCTGGATTTCCTTCTAGATTTCCATCATCTTCTTGATTGATGGTCATGGTCAATGCTCCTTTTGAGTGAAGGTCATGAAGTTTGTCTCATATGCCCTTTGTTGATGAATATTATCCTGGATTGTTCTTTACAGAATCAGGTAGCCCATTCAAGATTGCCTTTATTACTTTTCAATTGTACTCCTCGGATTCATCATCCATCCTACTGTTAGCAATCACTGATTTCCAGATTTCAATGCCTTGAGTCTGTAGGAAATTCCTCATTCTTGCTTCCCATATATTAAAGTTCCTATTGGGCCTTGGAGCCTCCTCAAATTGATTGTCTTCTATTTTTGTAGTCGAGGGAGACATATCCTTAGGAGGATTAGAGACTTTCTTCCTTGACTTCAACATTTGTGTTCTAAAGATCAACCTTCAAGCCGTTAGGCTTTGAACAAAGGCACTCGCTCTGATACCAATTGTTGGAAATATTGAGAGGGGGGGTTGAATCAATATTTCTTTTTCCGACTATTGTTTTACCAGTTAAAACATATATATTCAGAACACAAGATGAACAACAAGAATAAATTCTTTTATTAATATAAACTGTGCAGTAACATAGATACAATATGTAAATGGTTGCAATCAGTTGTCGAGCACCAACTTGGACTTTTGTGAGGCTCCAACCTCCAGATTTCCAACTCTATTTCTCTAATACATGAATCTTGGACTTAGGAGCACCAAGTCCCAAGGACTTCAATCCTTCCATTTCGTGAGACACCTGTCCTAAGGACATCTATCCTTCCTACTTCTAAGGCACCAATCCAAGGGACTCCAATCCTTCTTACTTCTGAGGCACTAGCCCCAAGGACTCCAATCCTACTTACTTCTGAGGCACTAGTCCCAAGGGTTTCGACCCAATCTTGTCAAGGCACATTTGACAGTAATGTTATGCTCTTAGAACTCTTCATTATTGAGTTTCTGTCTGTTTATAGCTTCACTGTAGTCTCCATGCTACAACATCAATGAAAACCAGTGTTCTTAAGAAGAAGTCTTTACAGCTCTACACACTACCCACACATAGTCTCCAATAGCCTTCATGCTCTCTGATAATGTCTTCACATAGCTTTAGTCAGTCTACTGTTAGCTGCACTAAGCTCTGCATAAAGAACAACTTCTTGTTCAAGCTTTTCTTCTCATTGAAATAGTGAATGCTTCAGCACCAACGTTTCTCTGTTGGCTACGGGTTATGGGCCCACCACGCTTCCGCTGCGCCACTCTGACAGTGTTAAATGCCATATACCTATGTTTTTTTTGTCGCCGATACGTAAATACATATATATACAAGTCTTTCTGCCTACGATAGTGTGAATGCACATATATATATGTTTTTTTCGTCGATACATGAGGTTGTGGCATATATGTGATATGTGCTCCTGATAGTGTATTCCTTTGGCATTACATGCACCGATATCTCCCAATAGTGTAATATGCCCTGTCTGCTCCCGAAACCTCTATATGCTTCCTTCATGGCCCTGATAGCTCTGTTTGCATCCTTGATGGCTCTATTTGCTTCCTCCTCTTTAGCATATATGTATGGTCTATAAATATGGCTCTGATAGCTCTGTTTTGGCATATATATATATATATATATATATATATGGATCCTCCTGTAGCTCCTCTGTTTGCTCCAATGTGGCTCCTCTGGCTTTGCAGTGTCTTTCAAAAACCTCCTTGCATATATGAATGCCTCTCTTGCTCTGATATCCTGTGATATGCTTTGATCTGCCTCCTTTGCTAACTCCTCTTGCTTATGGCTTGGCTATCCTAATGGCCTTCCTCCTGTCTCTTCATGGATCTACTTGGCTTCCCCTTGGCTTATAGCATCTAGGATATTGCCATATCAGTATCTAAAATATTCCCATATTGACATCAATGACAACCTAGGTCAACATTCATAGCTCACTTAAACACCAAGGAACCTATTCATGTTACCTCCCAGTACACATTTAAATTACCAATGATAGGCCACCTAATAATGACTAGCAATTATTATCAAATATATAGAGTGGCCCTAACGACACTCAAAAGGAAAAAAAGGGCCATCTTGTAGGAAGAAGAGACAAACTGACTGCTTACATTCCAACTGCTTGTTGTTAACCCAAACTCCCACTTGTCATCAACCCACACTCATTTTTGGTTACCAATTAAGATTCCCAATAATTGGAATCCTCAGATAATGGAAAATGCCACCTATCACGCATGTCACTCCCTCTATTAACTTACATGGTGACATGTCCTACGCATGCCATTTTTAGTTGTAGCTGGCAACTTCAAACCTCCCAAACTTCTCTCTTGTTTCTACGATTCCTGTCTCTCCCACCCTACCATTTTCTAATCTTCGACTTATCTTATAATTATTCCTTCTTTGGATGTTGGTGTTCTTTTTTTAATCTGATTTTCAAAGGGAATATCCCTGCTCTAATTGATTCAATTATTGAACACCAATGGTGGCCCATAAGAAGTTGAAGGTGGGAAGAGCACCCGATAGCAAAATACCAAGGGATTCACCTCAGACTAATGGTAAGTTGATCAAGTAGGAGCATAGGGAGGACTTTCATAAATTTGTGAGGGTTCCAAAAAAGAATGTCTAGGTGGATGAGATGAGTGAGATCCTTTGTGGAATGGCCAAGATGCATTTGGTTCTATTCATGGTGCTGGACCTGCCAACATGTAAGGGAATCTCCCTGGTAAGAAGTCCCAATCAGACCTCATACCATTTGCTGTAGGAGTCCCAGTAGTGGGTCATATGGTAATGCCTTGACTGCGATGTTGCATAGAGGCAAGTAAGATAACTCTGTCAGTAGCAAGTGCGCGATCGTTGCAGTGAGTCAAGGAAGGTGCGTGAGAGGTTTTAACACAGGTGGGCTGAGATGAAGGTGAAGATGAATTCCAAGTTGAAAGGGATCAGTCCCTACTTGGCTAGGAACACACCACACACAGGACATACACAGCTTTCGGCGGAGTAGTCCACAAGGATGTAGTAGTCACAACATATAAGGTAAGATAGCACATCACTCAAAGATTAGTCCGAACGAGTGCAACAATTGTTATAGAAAGGTTCATGTGAAAGGTTTGTCTGATGTTTGATAGAGCAGTCGACACGAACGGGACAACATTAGCAGCACATGCAACACATTTCCATTAATAGATTATGCATTACAACAAATGAATTAGTTCAGATGTAGAACACAGGTTAAGGAAAAATGCATTACAAGTGTTAAAGAGAAATATTACAATAAATACAATACATGTGTGAAAACGTGTTGGCTCTTATTATATAAATAAGTGTAAGTTCAAATCATACAATACATCCATGTAAACCCGCTAGCCCCAACATTGGAACGTCACAGCGACATCCACTTGCTCCTCCAAAGAGATGAGCTAGCTCCGTGTAGTGGAGAAGCCAAGGTGCATTACAATACTGTCCAAGCTCTTTCCAAGATAGTCTTATCAGAAGATTGGCTAACGAAAGGCCTCTACAATGAGTTATGAGGGACTATTTATAGCAAAGGGTGGGGTGACCCTTGACATTGCCCTTTGTAACAATTCAACTACCCTCATGACTCTTCACCTACTCTATGATTGTTACATCCAACTATTGACACTTGACTTATACTTGACATGAATCAACATTACAATGCACATGTACTCATGTGAGACAACATGGCTTGAGCAAGCCATGTAAGATATCACTGACACTCAATCTGTTGTGATGAAACCAACTCTTTGACACGCTCGTGATGGTGAAGGTGGTGATCTGATGCCAAGCTTGGTTTTCCGTGATGGTGTGCATGCACCTCATGGTGACATCTTGTTGAATTGAATTCTTGCCTCTGTTGTAACTAGTGCATTGGTTTGACCCCTTCATCCAAATCGTCTCCTAACATGTGCATGGTCTTCTTGGGTGTGGATGAACTGGTAACACACTGATGCATAATGTCGATGCTGATTTTCAAGTGTGTGCTCATGGTCATGCACATCAACTTGCTGAAGCACATGTTTAGCTTCAGTTGGACTTGCTTCTTGTCTTCGCCCTGGTGAGTGTGTTGAATGGGTTGGGTTGCATGCGTCTGCACAATGACATGCATGTTGTTGAATCCCTTGCATGCGATCACCTACATTGCTCACCATGTTTGCTCCGTCTTAGTTGTTGTGATGGATCTTTAACTTGTACGGGCATAGTTTCATCCGTGAGTGCATGATGCACCCACTATTGTTCCTGATCCTGGTGCAACTCATTCGTCTATCTATGAAACTTCATGTTCTTCCTTGGGTTGTTGCTTCAACACATGCAACTCCTTTGTTCCATTCCATGTCTTCGTGTGATCTTCATGTTGCTTTGTCACCTCATAGCCTGAGTCTCCAAAGCTGATTTCATCATCAGTGGATTTAGTTGAGCTTGAAACTTTATTTCGCCCCTGTGTTGTCAAAAACCTACCTCTTGCATTCATTGCATCCTCTGCATTTGTTGCATTCATTGCATTCATTGTGTTCTTTGCATTCGCTGCATTCAGTATGGTGCCTTCAGCTGTTGTTCATGATGCTGCTTGTTGTGATACTACTGCTATCATATCTTGATTTCCTTATCTACGAAAAACTTTATATCTTCGTGAGAAGGCAAGCTCATAGACATTTGATCGATTGCATATCTAGGTGTGCTTTGGATGGTGTCTTCAACTCTGCTCTCTTGGAGACCATTGTACCTGCACTGCTGAGATGCAGATGAACACTTGCAATACCTAGAGACATGGCAACACTCATGGAAAGCAATCTGTCAGTCGAAAACCAAAATGAACTTGAGAACTGACTTGCAACATAGCTGTGTGACTAATCATGAAGGTTGTGCAATTTCAGTCGGTACGTCAGGAGAACGATTGCCAAGACTACACAAGGCACAGTTTGGGCTGTTGGGAGACCGATTGATTACTGGAAATGTGTAATGCACAGTCCAGTCTCACTGTTGACTGCTGGGATTGCACAATGCGCAATCTTAGCTTGCAATGATTGTAGGCTTAGTGACTCCATTGCACAATTTTCTTGGCCAGCCATCACTGTCCCTCAGGATTGTGCAAATAAGTCCTGGGGAACAACTGTTGGAAGAAATGTGCATTTCTGGAGAGGAAGGCAGAGCCTTCCCTCTCAGGACTGTGCAATGCTGTCTTGGTGAGGCAAAGTCCGGGCCAAGGCTGGCCAGACTCGCCGACGAACAACTGAAAGTGAATGTGAGTGCGAATGCATGATGTTACTGAGTGTAAGAATAAGTGAATGATCATGCATGCAAATGGTGAATGACAGATTTAGAAAATGGAACAACATGTGTGTGGGTGAGGGGAGTCGCCAAATCAATGACTGTCCGCGAAAAACAGTTTCATGCATTTGACAATAGTGAGATGTTGACGAAAACTGAAATGGTTCTAAGACAAGCTAATACACATGCAAGCAATAGTGGGCACTGAAATAAATCAAGAAAACAATAATCATACAAGTGAAAACACAAAAAGCGAAAGAAATGCAACACAAGGCATGGGAAGTGGGCTTACACCAAAACAACTAAGTCGAATGTGCCAACTGATCCTAGATGTGAGGTGGGATGTCAGAGCTTCAAGGTTGATGTGAGGAATGAGCTCTATAGCATCTGGTTGATGAGTTTTGGTAACATCAAGGTTGTGACACGCATGCCACAAACCTAGGGAAAGCGACACTTGTTGGGAGGTTTCTGAAATGATCTTTGCATGCAACCCCTAACTGCTAAACATAAATCCCTGAAACACGGGATGCCTTTGCATGTTTCCTTCGGAGAAGATAGCCCATGCATGAAATTCAGTTTTTCTTGGTCCCGAAGGGAACCAGTCAACTCAACTACACATGCAAGAGACTGCTCGACTGCTGGAGAAAAATGGGCATTTGTGGATGGGAGTTGGGCTGGCTACCCAGAAGATTTGCGCAATTTCTAGGCAGAGCCGCTGACTACTACCCAGATTTGTACAAATTTTGGGCTGAGCAGCCATGTTGGGGAACATTGTGTAATTCCTGTTGGGAGTGATGACTGGTAGAATTGCTCAATCTTGGAGCCCAGCAGGCTGCCAGATAGGATTGCATAATTTATGCAAGGAAGGCTAGTTTCCCTCCAGAAATGCGCAATTTTCTTCCGGAAGCTGCTCATCGTGCAGTTGGACCAAGTCCAGGTGATAAACTTGTGAGGGGAGTGCATCAGGTTGTGATCGACAGGCTCCCTTTGTGTAAGAAAAACACTAAAACTTGTGAACTTGACGAAGCAAGGCAAGGTGCTATGAAGGTTAGAAGGGAGGCTCCAAACTGAAGCTAAGGAAAAATTTTGGAGGGTGGTTGTATCCGCTATAACACTTGGCAACACACTAGTAAGACTCCAGCTCCCTGAATGTACCTTGTTAGTGAAAAGCAAGTCTAACACCTTCAGAAGTATTGTTCAGTTCTCAACTCCTCTTGGTTTCACACTAGCTTGATTGTAAGATGTAGCATCTGCCAAACCCTTGGTCGATTGACACACTTTCCAAGCCAAGGAACATAGTTGTTTCGATTGGGGTTGAGGGGTATATAGGTGCATAAGTAGTACAGTCGTCAGAGTCTTAGTTTCATCTTCAGTGTTGCTCTGCTGCTAGCAGGCCTGGATAGTACCCCGACAGAGTCACATAGGAACACAAGCATGGCTTCATTGCTAGCAAGCCTAGTCAGTACCCTGGTGGAGTTACTTGCATCACCTCCCTGCGCAGGAATCCTTTCTCTTATTTTTCCTTATTCATTTTGAATTTTGAATTTTTTGACTTTTTCCTTTTTTTTTTCAATTTTCATTCTTTCACTGTGCATAGTACTTATTCATTTCAGAGGCAGAAGAGGGATCAACGCTTATTGAGAATAGAAGAGGTTGTTCCAACAAAGAAGTAGTTTATTTTATCTCTGATGTGCTTGTTAAGATTCCCCCCCTCACCTTACTCTACTTGACTGAGATGACAAGGGTTAACTAAAAAACAATCGACTAGAGAAGGTGACACTAGTTAGCGCACAAGTGTTGTGTTTTCACCAAGGTTCACTTTGAACAATATGTATTTTCCTTCGGTGTATCATGGGCTGAGAGTAACAACTTCATCATATAGAGGCAAGATGACAGATAACCAAGTAGTGATAGTTGTACAAGCCCTCTTGTACTTCACCCAGCTTGCTTCAAGAGTCATACATGGTTTCATGCGAAGCTATCCTATCAAATGAAACAAGTGAACTAACAAACAAAAAAGAAAAGCAAGAGCAGAAGCAAAGCACGAAAGCAAAGAAAGTAAGAAAACAAGCAAGCAAACAAACAAATAAACAAACAAAGTAAGAAAACAAGCATGCAAGCAAACAACTCAAAAGAAAAAACTACTCCTACTCCCAAGCTAATAGTTCATGGGTCATCTCACATGAAGTGATACTTCCAATGCATCCATCAATGCATTGGTTGACCCATGTTGGTGAAGGCATGGTTCGCGAATAGGACAGTTGTGCGAACCAGCAAACAAGAAAGATATAACAGTGAAGAAAAACACACTTTGAGCTTACAAGTGACCATAGAAAAAAGATGAGTGAAATTGCATGACATGCATTATGTGGCGCTGCCATGGTGTTGTGCTACATCGTGTGCAAATGTTGAGTGTATGCATTCTCTTGTGACATGCAAGAAAATGTGAGAAATTTAGACCACTTGTGTTGTGCATGTGTGCTTGCTGTGTAAGATTCCTCCAACGCATGAGCAATGGGATCGTGTAGTTTGAGTGGAGGAAGCAAAATTTGGGTGTTTCTTCAGTGCCAAGTAGAGAGTGATGAGAAGCCTTGAGTGTTTCAAAAATTTCCTGACCGAAAGTGAAACCAACCTCAAGATAGCGAGGGCCTGATATAACCATCACCTCAGGCTGAAGTGTATCAATAATATGAGGGGTTTCCACATCATGAACAGATAGATCATCATAGACTAGTATGCTGGATATATTAATAATGGTTACATCAACATCATGATCAGATGAGGAAGTGAATAGATCACAACCAAGATCAAAAATTCGATATGTCCATCGGCATCCTCATGATTTGATGAATCAGGCAAAGGGATAGATGAGAAGCAAAGATGTTCACCCTTTGCATTTTCAAGAAAGATAGATGACAGATTGGATGGATGTTCTAAGGAAGATGTGTCCTCTCCGCACTATAATGAAGGACTGACATCCAACATGTCCTATGAATGATCATAAGTAGAAGCATTCGGAAATGAGTTTTCACAGGAGAAATCAGCAGTCACAGAATCACAAGGGAAGTCAGGATGAAACAGATGAGTTGTAGCTAGAAGGGAGTCATCCTTCATCGCAGGTTCTTCGTGAGATTCTTGCACAAACTCATCATGAATGATGGCACAAGTTGGTTGCATAACACCAACTCTGTCAACAAATTGATCCTCATTCACAACAAATGAGGAGTCTGGAATGTGAGAACACAAGACAATACAATCCGGAGGATCAACAGAACACAAGGACAGAGGTCGAGGGGAAGATTCCAGAAGACAACCAACAGTCTTGCAAGCCAAATGTGCACAAATCTCAAGAGCAGGTGGGGTGGGAGGATGTGACATTTCAACCGAGGTGTGTACATTATATCGCACATCACTCCGCGGTTGTGGAGCTATTTGATGAGGTGAAGGTGGACAGTCACTTGTGAAAGTAACTGTGCCTGTCTGTGATTGTGCAGCTCCATCACCAAAGTGTGCTGAGCGGGGTTCAGATATGTGAAGAAGATACTCAAATCTTCCATCAAGAAATTCCCAATCAATATCATCTTTCGGGAATCGGTATGCAAGATTACAAAATCGTGTGTGAAACTATTCAATGGATTCATCAGGTGCTTTTCGTAATTCCAGAATTTCTTTGTTGAGTGCTTTATAGTTAAAGTGATTGAAAGCACGGTCTATCTCTGCGACCAGATGAGAAAGAGAATGAATAGATTTTTCGGGCAGCGTGGCACACCAGTGCATTGGGTGCCCTCAAAGCGTGTAGATGAACAATGCGCAGCTCATGTATTCTTCAAAGAATCCATGTCTTTCGCATGATCCTACAACGCCGACTACGTGCCTAACCAAGGCTATGTAGCCTCCACCATCAAATGTTTTATGAGACAAGTTATCCGAGATCTTTTTCGAAATGACGAAATCATTTCCATAAGACATACATTCTGGAAGAGAAACTCGGTAGTGAACCATGATAGATGTGTAGAGATTCAAAATAGATGTGAGGACTCAACTTGTCATATGGCCCTCCTTCTAGCACCAAAATGTTGACGGTGTTGGACCCACCAACATGTAAGAGGATCTCCCTGGTAAAAAAGTCCTAATCAGACCTCATACTATTTGGTGTAGGATTCCCAGCAATGGGTCGTATGGTAATGCCTTAACCGTGATGTTGCACAGAGGCAAGTAAGATAACTTTTTCAGTAGCAAGGGTGTGACCACTGCAGTGAGTCAAGGAAGATGTATGAGAGGTTATAACACATGCGGGTTGAGATGAGGGTGAAGATGAGTTCCAGGTTGAAAGGTATCAGTCCCAACTCAGCTAGGAACACACAACACACAGGACATACACAGCTTCCGGTAGAGCAATCCACTCGGATGTGGTAGTCGTAACATAGAAGGTAAGATAACATGTATAACATTCATAGACCAATCTGAATGAGTGCAATGGTTGTTACAGTAAGGTTCATGTGAAAGGTCTATCTGATGCTCGGCAGAGTAGTCGACACGGACGGGACAACATTAGCAGCATATACAACACATTTCCACTAATAGATTATGCAATACAACAAATGAATCAGTTCAGACATAGAACACAAGTTAAAGCAACATGCATTACAAGTGTTAAAGATCAGTCTTACAACAGGTACAATACATGTGTGAAAACGTGTTGGCTCTTATTATATAAAGAAGTGTAAGTTCGAATCATACAATACATCCATGTAAACCCACTAACCCCAACAGTCGAATGTTACAGCCACATCTGCTTGCTCCTCCAAAGAGATGAACTAGCTTCATGTAGTGGAGAAGCCAAGGCGTGTTACAATATTGTCCGAGCTCTTTCCAAGATAGTCTAATCAGAAGCTTGGCTAACCAAAAGCCTCTACAATGAGTTATGAGGGACTATTTATAGCAAAGGGTGGGGCGGCCCTTGACATTCCCCTTTGTAACAGTTCAACTACCCTAATGACTCTACCTACTCTATGACTGTTACAACCAACAATTGATACTTAACTTACACTTGACATGACTCAACATTACAAAGCACATGTACTCATGTGAGACAACATGGCTTGAGCAAGCCATGAAAGATATCATTGACACTTGGTCCACTATGATGACACCAACTCTTTGACATGCTCATGATGGTGAAATTGGTGAGATTATGCCAAGCTTTGTCATCTGTGATGGTGTGCACACACCCCATGGTGACATCTTGTTGAAGCGAACTCTTGCCTCTGTTGCAACCAGTGCATTGGTTTGGCCCCTATATCCAACTCATCTGCTAACATGCGCATGGTCTTCTTTGGTGCAGATGAACTGGAAACATAGTGATGCATAATGCCCGTGATGATCTTCAAGTTTATGCTGGTGGTCATGCGCATCAACATTCCGAAGTACATGTTTAGCTTCAATTGGACTTGCTTCTTGTCTTCACCCTGGTGAGTGTGTTGAATGGGTTGGGTTTCATGCATGTGCACAAAGACATGCATGTTGCTGAATCTCTTGCATACGATCACCAACACTACTCACCATGTCTGCTCCGTGTTAGCTGCTGGGATGGATCTTTAACTTGTACGGGTGCAGTTTCATCCATGAGTGCACAATGCACCCACTGTTGTTCCTGATCCTGCTACAACTCATTCGTCTATCAATGCAACTTCATGTTCTTCCTTGAGTTGTTGCTTCAGCACATGCAGTTCCTTCTTTGTTACATTCCCTGTCTTCGCGTGATCTTCATTTCACACCGTCACCTCATAGCCTGAGTCTCCAAAGTTTCTTTCATCATTAGTGGATCTACTTGAGCTTGCAACTTTGTTCTACCTCTATGTTGTCAACAACCTTCCTCTTGCATTCATTGCATCTGCTGCATTCGCTGCGTTCACTACATTTGCTCTATTCGCTGCATTCATTGTGTTCGCTACTTTTTCTACGTTCACTGCATTCGATATGCTACCTTCAGCTGTTGTTCATGATGCTACTTGGTGTGATGTTGCTGCTGTCATATCTTGATGTCCTTGTCTACAAACAACTTGATATCTTCGTGAGAACACAAGCTCATAGAAATTTGATTGGTTGCATCTCTAGGTGTGCTTTGGATGGTGTCTTCAACTTTGCTCTCTTTCAAACCATTGTACCTACACTATTGAGAAGCAGATGAACACTTGAAATACCTGGAGACATGGAAATGCTCATGGCAAGCAATCTATCATTCAAAAACCAAAATGAACTTGATAATTGACTTGCAACATACCTGTGTGACTGATCATGAAGGTTACACAATTTCAGCCAGGAGGTCGGGAGACCGACTGCCAAGACTGCACAAGGCACAATCTGGGCTACTAGGAGACTGACTGACTGCTGGAACTATGCAATGCACAGTCCAATCTAGCTGCTGATTGTTGGGATTTCATAATGCACAATCTTAGATGGCAGTGGTTTCAGGTTCAGTGACTGCATTGCGCAATTGTCTTGGCTAGTAGTCATTGTCCCTCAGGATTGCGCAAAGAAGGCCTGGGGAACAG
The DNA here is from genome assembly GCA_031772625.1 of Pinus tabuliformis. Taxonomy (NCBI): domain Eukaryota; kingdom Viridiplantae; phylum Streptophyta; class Pinopsida; order Pinales; family Pinaceae; genus Pinus; species Pinus tabuliformis. The sequence continues at coordinate 288,452,983 of CM062808.1, read as the reverse complement.
TTGCTAGGTAGAAATGTGCATTTCTGGAGAGGAAAGAAGAGCCTTCCCTCTCAGGATTTCACAATGTTGTCTGGGTGAGGTTCTTGGTGAGGCAGAGTCAGGGCCAAGGCTGCCCAAACTCGCCAACGGGCAATTGAAAGTGAATGTGAGTGTGAATGCATGATGATACTGAGTGTAAGCATAAGTGAATGATCATGCATGCAAATAGTGAATCACAGATTCAGAAAATAGAACAACATGCATATGGGTGAGGCGAGTCGCCGAATCAGCGACTGTTCGCAAAAAATAGTTTCATGCATGCGATAGCAGTGAGATGTTGACGAAAACTGAAATGGTTCTAGGAAAAGCTAATATACATGTAAACGACAACATGCACTCAATGAAATCAAGCAAATAGTACTCATACAAGTGAAAACACAAAAAGCGACAAAAATGCAACATAAGGCATGGGAAGCAGGCTTACCCCAAAATAGCTGAGATGAATGTGTTGACTACTCCTAGAGATGATGTGGGATGTCAGAGATGCAAGGTTGATGTGAGTAATGAGCTCTGCAGTATTCGGTTGATGAGTTTTGGTAACATCAAGGTTGTGACGTGCATGCCACAAATCTATGGAAAACGACACTTGGTGGGAGGTTTCTGAAATGATGTTTTCATGTAACCCCCAACTGTTAAACATAATCCCTAAAAAATGTGATGCATTTGCATGTTGCGTTGGGAGAAGTAGCCCATGTATGCAAGTCAGTTTTTCTCAATCTCAGAGGGAACCGGTCAACTCAGCTGCACATGCAAGAGACTGCTCAACTACTGGATAAAAATGCTCATTTCTGGCTGGGAGCTAGGCTAGCTGCCCAGGATATTTGTGCAATTTCTCGATAGAGCAGTTGACTGCTACCCATATTTGCAGAAATTCTGGGCTGAGAAGCCCTGCTGGGGAAAATTTCATAATTCCTATTGGGAGTGTTGAATGGCAAAATTGTGCAATCTTGGATTCTAGCAGGCTCCCAGACAAGATTGCGCAATTTCTAGAGGGAAGGATGGTTTCCCTCTAGAAATGTAGAATTTTCTTGGGGAAACTACTAAGCCTGTAGGTGGACCAAGTATGATCGACCTTTATCGGTATCAGGAATCAACACATCCTCAGCTCTCTTTGCAATACTTCTCCGCTGCAACCGATATGCAATTTAAGCTGTCGGACTTCAAACTTTTTGGGCTCCTACATATAACCACTTAGGGTCCATGCCCATCGAACCTTCACAATGCTCTTGGCTCTACCAAACCTCAATCCCAATCGGATAACTTGTAAAATGAACTTCCGTCGTTGATCTACATTGGTTAGATCCGACGGTTCTCTCCCGTTTTGGACTTCAAACTTTTTTTAAGCTCGGGCACATTACCACATTGGGTCTGCACCCATCGGCCCATCGCAGAAGCTTGTGTCTCTACCAAACCCCGATCCCTAATCTGCCAACTTGCATGATAAATCTCCTTCATTGATCTATTTTGATTAGATCTGATGGTTCACATGTGCTTCAGGTTGATAACACCCCCGTGGGTTAACTGCCCGATAAAGCAGTTTCCCCACCCTCCGCCGCTGCTACGTGTCCTCCTCTTAGTGGAATCAGAGCCAAGCTCATGATACCACTTACCACTACTAATGCTGCCCGAAAAGCCACTCATGGCTAGAAAACCATCCCTTCGTTACGTTAACTTCTGCGCTCTTTCACGAGTGATGACCATTAATCTACTCCAATGATCGGTACAAGTAGTTCTAATTGGTTCATCTGATGCTGGATCTGGACCATTCATTACTGAGATCTAGCAGTTGCTCGGGGCATGTTTTGCTTGGCGCATCACTGTTAAGCTATGGACTGGCAGTCCATCCAGGTTCATTTGAGTTTTTTTTTTAGAAACCCCTGAGTCAAACAACATCCCTTGTTGGCTTTGATATTTGCCTCCTTATTTGAGGTACGGAGAATGTGAAAGAAGGAGGAGGAGGTAAATAAATTTAACAAGCTCTCAAACCTTTGGAGAGTGTTGTTGAGAGCCAGATTTCTTAGGTGCTCATCTGAGTTTATTGTCTTTATCAAAAGCTCTGAGTCTCCGAAGACCTGGAGAGTTGTGTGACCATGCTCCTGGGCAATCTGGCAGCCTTTAAGAAGCCCTAGAATTTCAGCCTGGTTGTTGGTACTCTATCCTAGACCCCAGTTGTAACTATCTATACCGAAGCCATCCTGAGAGTAGACCACTCCACCAGCACCAGAGATCCCTGGGTTGCCTTTGGAGGCACCATCGAAGAAAATGGTTACCTTTCCCTGCTTCCTCCACCGGGTTTGAAAATCTGCATCTGGTGTTCTGATGCACCAAGTAGGATTATATGTGGGGTGATCAGTACTTCTTAACTGACCCAAGTGAGAAGGGTACCCAACCGGCTTTGTTCTTTAGTTATGAGAGTGTCATATAACTTACTGGGGTAGTTCCCTAGAGCATCCATCAGGGTCGCCATAGCTTTGGCTTCCATAAACAATGGAGAGGATGATACATTGTTGAATATCCAATTATTTCGAGCGAGCCAAAGTTTCTAGCAAATGAACTTAGGAATGGAGTGCCAGATTTGATTCCACAGAGAATTTTCTCTAAGGGCCCTAGGGTACCTTTCAGTCAAAGTGGAGAAAAGTTCCACTACTGTGCATTGGATAGGGGTGGGTGCATTGAGACCATGGAGGACAAGGGCCCAAACTGATTGTGCAAAGGCGCAACTTACAAAGAGATGATCTACATTTTTGGATGTCGATCTACACAAAATGCACCAATGCAGCCCTATAATGCCTCCGTGAGAAATATTTTCACTTGTCAGCACTTTCCTATGGATAAGTAACCAAGTGAAGAAATTCACCTTGGGAATACCATAAGTGTCCCATGTGCATTGCCAAATGGAAGGGTTGTGGACTTGATTTTGCATGGGTTGCGAGGCTGCAAAGCCAAGCGCAGGGGTGTAGACCCCTGTCTTCCCCCATCTCTAGAGATCCGATGTATATTGGTTAACTAGTGCCAAGCCCTTCCACTTATCCAAGAGAAGGTGCTTTTGATGTAATAGATGTGCTGGCAAGTTGTGGAAGACCCAATCTTCCCAGTTCCCTTGGCTGTCCCAGACAAAAATTTCGGCTAGACTGTGCAATCCATGTTGAGAGAGCCAGTCACGGAGATCAGCTAACTCCACTGTGTGTTCAAGGGGGGAATTGCCCATGATTTTATCTTGCCACATCATGATATTTACTCCATTTCCAGGCACCTTGTAGAGCTGGTTTTGGAAGGTGGAAAGCCCTTTTTTGCAGATATTCCAGAGTGGCGTGCCTTTGGGAGCTCTATTTGCTTGGAGATTTCTTAATGAGAATCCTTTGAGGTATTTCTTCCAGAGGAGTTAGCTGACTGGGTGGTGTTTATTAGAGTAGAGTTGCGAAAGGATTTTGTCGCCTAAGGCGATGTTTTCCAGTCCAGGGTCTCTAATCTGGAGACCACCTTCTAGCTTTGGCCTTTTCACTTTGTCCCAACTTACTAAGTGAAATTTATTTTCATTTCCTTTGCCTCCCTGCCATACGAAGTTTCTGAGCAGCTGTGAAATCTGATCCGTGATGTTCTTTGGTGCCAGGAGGAAGGAGGCCTAATAGATAGGGAGAGAGGAAAGGACAGACTTTATGAGGATTAGCTTGCCAGCGTAGTTAAGCCACTACCCACCCCAAGAAGTTATCTTAGTTTTAATCTTGCTGATGGCTTCATTCCAGAGTGAGGCTCAGTTTCCCCCAGAGTTAAAGGCAGTCCCAGGTATTGAATTTTGTCCCAGGAGGCATAGCCTGGAAAGTCCATTATTCTAGCAATTCGATGTGTGGTTTGCTCCTCTGTGTTCCAGCTGTACACCGCACTCTTTCTTTTATTAATGGGTGCTCCTGAAATGGTACAGAAGCTCTACAAGTTCCCATTGAATTCCTTTACTATTCTAGTGGAATCTCCTCCCAACATAAGAGAATCATCAGCAAACAAGGCATGGTTGATTGGTTCTAATCCAGCCGTCGGTCGGATGCTTGGGAGAGTACATTTATTTCTTTCTGCTTCCAGTTTCCTACTTAGGGTGTTTTCCATTATTATGTACAAAAAGGGAGATAGCATGCATCCTTGCCTTATCCCCCTTGAAGCTTGGAAATAACAGGTAGGTCGGCCATTAACCAGCAAGGCTATCCATGGTTTGTCAGTGCAAGCCTTGATCAGATTCACAAAAGCTGGGTTGAATCCAAAGGTAAGTATAACTTTGTAAAGGAATCAAAGTTTTACCCAATCAAAGGCGTTGGTCATATCCAACTTGATCAACATCCCTTGATCCTTCCTCTGATGATTGGAATGCATAGATTCCTGAACAAGTATCACATTATGTAAAATATGTCTTCCTGCTACAAACCCTCCTTGACTGGGAGAAATGAGCTTAGATAGCAGAGGTTTTATTTTGTTTGCAAGCAATTTAGCAAGAATTTTGTAAGAGACATTACATAGAGAAATGGGTCTAAATCTGTCAAAGGTAGCTAGATTCACTTCTTTGTGTATTAGGGCGAGAAAGGTGGATTTGGTACTACCTCCCACTTTAGCCTTTTTCTGGAAAGCCTTTTCCATTCTTAGTAGGTCAGATTTGATGATTGTCCAACAAGCTCTGTAGAAGGGTGCCGAGAAACCATTTGGGCCTAGGGCTTTGTCAGGCTCCATGTCCTAGATTACATTACTAATTTCTTTCTCAGTGAAGGGCTTCATAAGATTTGAATTATTCTCCTTGTTGACCAAGGAAGGGATCTGGGAGAGGAAGTCATTGGAAATCACCTCATCTCCTATTCCACCCTCTGAGTATAATCGCTGAAATTGAGTTTCAACAGCTTCTTTAACTTGGGAAAAAGCACTGGCAACTGTCCCATCTGATGTGGTGATTTCTGAGATGTGATTCTGGGAGAGGCTTGCTCTAGACTGCCTGTGGAAGAAAGCTGTGTTTCGGTCACCTACTTGCAACCATAGGCTTCTGAACTTAAGGCTCCAGAATTCTTCTTCTTTTTTGAAAGAGCTAAAAGAGGCAAGTTGGGCTACATGTTCTTTCTCCAATTCATGTGTGGTTACGTCTTTATCCTCCATCTCTAACTATAAATCTACTAACTATTGGACTATTTATTTTCTATGTGTAGTGAAGGTGTTGGGAGGCGTTTTGACCCACTATTTCAGAGCAACTTTGGTTGCTTTTATTTTTTGCTCCCAAACATAACTGGGTGACCCACTGACCATGGTAGACTAAGGCTTGTCAATGACTTCCATGAACCCTTCCTAATCTATCCACAAGGGGCTCAAGCGAAATGGTATGGGCCCCAGGTTTTCTTCCTCGTCCAGTTGTAAGAGGATGGGTTTATGGTCCAAGGTGAGCTTTGGTAGGATTCTCGTTGATATTACTCTCTTATCCATCAAAAGAGTGCTCTACACTAGGAATCTGTCCAGCCTGGCTGAGATGTGAGCTACCCCTATTCTGTTATTGATCCAAGTGTATCTCCCCTTTTTTGGGTTTAAGATAAAGAAGATCCCATTGCTGAATTATGTCCTCCACAAGGGGTAGCAATGGGTCTCTTCTATTGTTACCCCCTCTTTTTTCTTTTGGGTCGAGAATGATGTTTAGATCTCCTACTATTACAATGTTCATGGGAGAATAGCATTCTACAAAATCGATAAGTGTTTGCCAACACTCCTTTTTCTTAAGGTAAAGCACAGGAACATAAAGATTAAATAGGGCGAGAGTGAGCTTACTTTCTTTATGTCTGAGTTTGGTGTAAATCCAATGTTGAATCTTGAAGGAATTCTCCAGCTGGAACAAATCCTCCATCTAGGCTGTGGCTAGTCCTCCTGAGGTTCCCCTTGAGCTTACTGCCATCCCAGCTTTGGTCTTCCAGGTCATTATGCTTAACTCAATAAGGGCTTCCCCTTCTATTTTTGTCTCTTGGAGCATGAGGACCTCTGGGGTTTCTATTTTCATGAGATCTCTAACAACTGCAGCCTTCATGTGGTTCCCCAAGCCTCTACAGTTCCACGAGACTATACGCATTATTTATTTTGGGTGATGGGGGAGAGGCCTCCCTTTGGTGGCTGTGCTCTGGTGTTCGACTTATGGACATTTCTAAAGTCGACTAACTTCCTTGCATTTTTTGCCTCTCTACTTCTTCTTCTCTTGCTTCCGTGAGGGATTTTCTCTATGCCCGCTTCGGGGGTCTTTCAATTGTCTCCTCTTCCAATGAGCTTGTTTGTTCTAGAGGCTTCTTTCTTATCATGTCTGCATAAGAGGATGGTGAGGATCCTCTTTGTGGGGAGTCATTTTGGGTCAAGGAGGCCCCTGAGCTTCCTTCCTCGATTAATGAGGGGTTTTCCTGTTGTTCTGGATCACTTTTCGTAGCAGGGGTTTCTTCCTGTGTGTTCAGAGCTACGAAGGAATTTGAGGGAAGGTCTGTTCTTGGGGGTGCTGCCCCTTCCGGCTGTAGTTCTGTGGATGGCACACTAGTTCTTGCTTGTTCCCATTTCCCTCTCCCTTTGTTTGGCTGCTTTGATGAGGCTATTTTATGCACCATTTTCCATTGGTCTCCTTTCATTTTCTTTGCTTCTTCTTTAGTTTCCTTTTTACAGTTTCTTGCAAAGTTCCCATATCCATGGAAGTGCTTGCACTTGAAGGGCAGTTGTTCATAATCCAGTTCTTGCACATGTGACCATTTTTCCACTGTTAGTTTTATAGCTTTTGGAAGCCCAACTTCTAAATCTACCTTGACATAGATTCTGGCACAGGAATATTGTCCCTTCCTATCTACTCTGTCAATGTATTTCCAAGGGTGTTTCCAATTGTTTCTAAAATCTTCAGGCTGCAACAATGCAAGGGAAAATGGGGGAGGCACACGCAGACAGGAACAACCGAGGGCACATCTTGGGCTGGATCAAAGTTCGAAGTCCATTTGTTTAGGTATAGGCCCTGGGGTTGCATGAAGTATGGCCCGTTTTTAAAAATGAGGTCCCTATCTTCAATGCAGCCAAAAATGAAATGAAGTAACCCTTACCAACGAAATGACATTTTATTCCTTCTGAGACCAGCAGTCTCCAGTTGCATTGCACCCATGATTCGATGGCTGTTGGTGATGGCCATAACCCAGTGAACTGGACGATGAGTCCCCTTTCTGCAATATTCAGGGTAGCACGACAAGGCTCTTCAGCTGGGAAAGCAACGGTCAGGATTGTTTCCATCTTCTTAACAAACTTGTGTTGGAAGGCTGAAATTGGGTGCTTGCTACATTCACCCACCAACTGCTTGAAGGTCAGGAGCTTAGGGGGGAGGGAGGAAGGAGGCTCAGAACCTCGCTCTAGAGCCATGGCTAAGAGGAGGGTTTGTAGGGGGACGCTCGCAAAGGAAGCAACAACGCGCGCGAAAATTCAGTCCAAATAAAAAACTCATTCTCATTTTCAAGTGTATACTTAATTAGTTTAACACCACTAGGCTTTTGAAGACATGACCATTTTGGTTCCATATTCTACCTAAACAGTGTTCGATGGCTAGTTTTCCTCTTTCAACCAAGTGGATATATGCGAACAAACAACCACTCCGAGCTATACAAAACAAGAAACACACCCGACAGTGCAATTTTGGTGTACAACACTAGGAATAGAAGGCGTGGAAAGGAAAAGTCGAAGGGAGGACAATGTCTAGGGGAGATAGAAGAGATTGTGAGTGTTGGGTGTGGTTTTTTAGCCATTTTCTGCACATTCTTTCCGTTGTTTTAACCTTTCTGTCCTCCAAGCCTGTGCCCTTATATGACCAAACTCTCTATTTTCTTACCTTTTTAATCCACTTTATTGTCCTGTTACTTTGCTGTATTTTACCGAATAATACGAGGCTTTATTCCTTTTTGTGGCTAACTGGGAGAGCATTGAAGGAGTATTTTGGGAATTTCATCTTTTTCAGGTGTTGGTTTGTGTAAATGAAGTTATGAAGTAGACAGGCAGCAAGGACTAACTGTAGGAAAGGGTAGAATGGTTCATTGTTACACCTTGAGTGCTATTACAAACTACTGCTAAATACTAGGTGTTGTTATAGGTTGCTGTTGTTACATATTGGATGTTGTTACAGGTTGTTTTTACACATCAGATGTTGTTACACCTCTCGTGAATCCGTCATCACATAAATAGTGTTGTCGTTAGTTATGCCGCATCATCCCGAACCACCATTTGCTCAATGCTGCTGCACCGAAGCTGCAAAGGTGGGTACTATTCCACATAACAGTTGTCAGCAATAGGATTGTTTGCTTTTGAAGCAATAATACTTAAGCAGTTGCAACCGATGTATATTTATTTAGTAATAAGTTGTAACTTCTTTATTTTTGATCAGCATGAGAATCGAGAGATTCTCATGACTGATCTGCTTTCTAATTTGCGGGTTGTAATAGTTATAAAAGACTCGACTTTTATGTATTAGCAGACAACATATAGAAGAGTATCGTTACTCTGTTTCTGTAATCCTGAACTTATTCAATATCAATTGGCATGGTGATGCCGTTACTTTCCAACTGATTCGTTAATCACTTTTTGTGCTCTTCTTGCACCTTGGTGAGGTGGAAGGGCCCTCCTCTTCGGCAGGGATTGCAATGATTAGGTAGTGTACATTTCAGTTTAGTTCATTGATTTATGGTTTCTCACTATTGCTGTACAAATTTTGGATTGCATTCGTTGTTGTTTCTATTTATCTTATGTTGTTACACACATTTAATCAATAGAGTAATAGTAATGAGCCAGAATAATTGTTAGTTCTTGTGTGGCACACCTTTACTTCAATAGCTGCGAGTTGTGATATAATTCTGTAGAGTGTTTTTGTATCTACATGCATGGTTTGATTCATCAATTTAGATCAGCGACATCTTTTATAGTTTTTCTGCATTTTGTTATGCTTGGCTAGAGTGTATCAGCATAGATAGTGTGAACTCCATTGAAACAAAAAGACCTACCCTGGGTTGACAATTAATGTTGTAGTCTGAGTCAATTAAGGTTGATTAAAACAACACCACATTTTGGCATCGTTGTTGGGGATGGCAAGTTGAGGATACAGTCAGCCAAGTTATTTGTTTGACATAGAAGTGCTCCTAGTCCACAATTTTTGGGTGGTAAGATAAGAGGTAAGAACCTCCGCATTGCTCTAACATACATGGGCAGGCTCACCATTGTGATCACTAGGATACTGAGGAAATTTTGATGCTTTGATTAGCGTGTCTTCATCTCTTCAGTCGCTAGGCGGTAAGAAGAGAGGTAAGAACTTGCTCATCGCTCTAACATACCTGAGCGGTCTCACCACTATTGAAGACTGAGGCACTTAGAGTGTGATCTAATACACATAGGGTCCATGTATGCATTTTTAGGACTTCTAGAGACATTGAAATCAGCCCCACTCTAATAAGTCAAAGGAACGATGGGTTGTAAAAAGGAATCGAAGGGTAAAGATTTGGGAAGGAAGACATTTATCCAAGAATTAATCTCCAAGGTAGAAAAATAATAGTCCAACTCTCAAAGGAATGCAAGGAAAATAGGGCCGCAAAAGGCTATTACTCCCATAGCAAAAGCAGGAACCTCCAATCCCTCCATCTCATGACCATATCGTTCTAAGGCTAGCAATCATACCCCCAAGATCAAGGATTTGATTTATGAGCAAGAAGGGGAAGTTTGTAGCCAGAATTTGAGGACCGAGGGTCAAGGGGAAACTGAGGTGGAACATCGAACACCTGAGGTGGAAAATCACCTATTTATTTACCAATATATGGATACAGGTAGTGTAGTGAAACAACCAACCCTAGTGGTATCTAAGGCATTAATCACGTCTGCAGGGCCATCACAAACACAACTTGAAAAACGTCTGCTATAGGAAGGGTTAGAAGAATTCATCATGGGAGAAAACAATGATAACAATGCTAAAACAGACACCCTTACTGTTATATACCTAGGGGGGATAATATGGGGTACCAAGGGATGTACCCAAGGTAATAATATAATAATGGGATGGGCCATAGTAATAAATAAGGTGGTTAACCCATGTCATGTAAGGGACCACAAGTAGTTAATAATAATGTAATGGGCCCATGGTATTAGTTGATGGTATGAGGGAACCATGGTAATGACCCATGGTATTGTATGTATGAGGCCTATATAGAGGCTAGAGACTCCACATGGAGGATATGAAGTGAAGTATTATTGTATGAACAGGCATATGGCTTGTGGAGTGTTCTCCTTCCTTAAGGAGTGAATGTCTGGTGTTACCCTACCTTAAGGGTTTGATCAATAAAGAATCATTTTATATTATTTTTGGGCTTATTTGCATTATCTTATATTTTTATATCAGATATATAATATTTCTGGGTTAGATCTACAACAATTGGTATCAGAGCACTTTCTTGGGCAAACCGTGGAGATTTTTTTTTTCATTTTTGCAGGGATTTTTTGGGTGGCGAATTTGCAGATCAGATCTGTATGTTTTGGTGCAAGATCTGCAAAATCTAATTGAAGATCTGTATTCCTTGTGCAAAAATAGCCGATTTCAAAAAAAAAATCGGTTGAATCGAAGTCCGGATGAAGGAGATATCGCTGATTTAAAAATCAGTGGGGTTGCAGACAATTTTCAAGGCAGCGAGTTTTGCGGCGCAGATCTAGAAGCCCTGGTGCAAGATCTGCAAGATCTAATTGTAGATCTGGAATCTTTGTGAAAAAACACCTAATTTCAAAAAAAAATTCAGTTGAATCGGAGTCCGGATGAGGGAGATATTGCTGATTTAAAATTAGCTCTTTTTTCAGAAATTTTGGGTGACGGCGGGAGAGTAGCAGCGCAGATCTGAAATGCCAGTGTCTGAATCAGAATTTCTATCACATGGGTAGATGCAGAATGGTTGTTCCATTTCCAAAAACAGGTTATAATAGAGATTCTGAGCAATATTGACGAAACTGTGACAATTACAAATTTTCGCCAAGTAAGTGAATTTACCTCATAGAGAAGCTATATTTTACAAGGAAAGATAATGGTCTTACTATTGAAGAATACATAAAACAAAAAAAGTTCGTATGGGACAAAAGTTGGAAATGGTGGGTAGTGCATTACTTTAGAGATGAGGCTACCACATGGTGGGGATTACTTAACCAAAAGAAGTGTTCCAACCTGCCCGATGAAGAATTTGAAAAATTACTTTTAGACAGATGGTCTCATGCTAGAAAACAAGATAAGGAGAAACATGTGGGATTATTTCCTACTGGTATATCCTTATTGTAGGTTCATGGATTCATTCAAAAGGAGAAGATCATTGTTTCTATCAATCCTAGTTGTAAACATAATTTTATCAATGTTAATTTGGCAAAAAAATTGCAAGTCCCAGCAAAACAAATTAAACATACACAGGTTGATAATGAGGATGTTCAAGTGTACAAGGATGTGAAGATTTCTATGGATAAATATGTATTGCATGGTGATTTTTATGCTTCAGAGATGGATAATATGGATGTTGTTTTGGGATATCCTTGGATGGAATCCGTGGGTACTATCAATATTAATGTGTAGAAGAAATTCCTGAAGCTATGGTATAAAAAGAAGAAAATTACATTACAGGATATTTCCATCCATAAATAGGTAGAGCACATGGAGGCTGAAGCAGAAGATGTTCAAGGGACTGACATATCAGATGATGAGCCTTTGATGATCGATAATCAAACACAAACAGAGGCTGCAGAAGAAAAGGTTACAGGTGATGATACATCAGAGGAGGGCTCAGTGGTTGAAGTCATATTGAAAAAGAAGACACCACAACGGGCACCACAGCAGGGTGAAGTCAAGCAAAAGCCATCATGGGTTAAAGCTTCAACATATCATCACCCACATCACCCCGCAAGACAACCATCAAGATGCAAACCAAGTAGTCACATGATGGATAGAAAGGAGAGACGATCCACCTACTACACATCGACACAGAAGAACTGCCACGGTCAACTTCCATCTCAAGTGAGCGAGGCACCAGCGAGATCGAGGGTTCACCTTTCTCTTGGATGGCTAGATGCACGTGCATGGTACCAGTGGACTACTCTTTTGAGTAGATCTTATTATTTGTGTTCTTCCCATGTTTCGGGGACGAAACATGCTTAGGAGGGTGGAATGTTATATACCTAGGGGGGATAATATGGGGTACCAAGGGAGGTACCCAAGGTAATAATATAATAATGGGATGGGCCATAGTAATAAATAAGGTGGTTATCCCATGTCATGTAAGGGACCACAAGTAGTTAATAATAATGTAATGGGCCCATGGTATTAGTTGATGGTATGAGGGAACCATGGTAATGACCCATGGTATTGTATGTATGAGGCCTATATAGAGGCTAGAGACTCCACATGGAGGATATGAAGTGAAGTATTATTGTATGAACAGGAATATGGCTTGTGGAGTGTTCTCCTTCCTTAAGGAGTGAATGTCTGGTGTTACCCTACCTTAAGGGTTTGATCAATAAAGAATCATTTCATATTATTTCTGGGCTTATTTGCATTATCTTATATTTTTATATCAGATCTATAATATTTCTGGGTTAGATCTACAACACTTACCATCACCTTTGAGTTCCCAATTGGGAATATCGGAGGCGTAGCTCCTATGAGAAACATTCCTCTATCATCTTTACCATCCTTTCAGGGGATTATTATGGAAGATCCAGATACATTTCTGTTTGAGTTTAATGTCCTATGTAGAAGTTATGATTATACAACAGATGCTCAAAAGCTAAATTTATTTCCTGCTATCTTAAAAGGAGTAACCTTGAGATGGTACATGTGATTCCATTTCAATGTGGAATGCTATGAAGGAGATATTCTTGTCAAAGTAACAGGACTATTGTAGGACCAGGGACTTAGAGGGAAGAGATATTTAGAATGACACAGAAGGAGGAAGAAATCCTAGAAGATTATGTGGAACGGTTCCACTACAATCTGCAGAGGTATAAACACAACGATTTGAACCCAGAAATCTTGAAGACTCTATTCATTAGAGGAATGAGGGATGAGTACCTTGACACATTGAACCTATTAGGAAAAGGGGATATATCACAAGAGCCATTCACTGAAATTATAAAGCTCTGCCTACGATGCTCTCAAGGATCGTCTAAAGGAAGAAGTACAACTCGAGATGCCTCTGTTTGCATACAAAAATCTGCAGGCGGAGGAATAACTAGAGCAGAGATCGGAAATTTGTTTGAAAATTTCAAGACTGATATCCTCAGTATTCTCTTGGCCCAGATAAAAACAACACATATCAAAAAGATAGAAGCAGAAGCAAATACACCCCTAGTCATGTTCTGTCTGATTTGTCAGAAGAAACATCCTGACAGGAAATGCGAATTGAATAACATCAACTTGTGTAATATTTGCGAGCGGGAACATTTGACAATGAAGTGTCCGAAGATTCCTAGACTAAAGGTAGTACTTAGAGAATCAAGCGAAGAGGTGCAGTCCTCTTACTTCATCGCACCAAGGAGGTCATGGCAACTGCGACCTCCAGGTATGTCTCAATAATTTTCCTCTTTCAATTCATGGAATAATGCATATAATAACCAACCATATCCATGGAAATATTCTACCCCTCCTTCAGCTCAGTTCCCTTCACCCTGTAACCAATGGTCTCCATCTCCTCCTGTTCAATATCCTCAATCCCAATGATATCCTTAGAACTAGAACTAAAGAGGAAATGCCAAAAATTTAGCTCTGCCTACACCACCCATGTAGCAACAATTGCAATTACCTCCTTTCCAAGCTCCTTCTCCTCCACCACCTCTGTGACCCCAACTACCTGTGAAACCTAACCTAAACCAAAACAATAAAGTAGAGCAGGGCATAAAGGCTCCTATAACCTTCCAGACCTACTTTATTACCCCCATAGAACTTAATGAAATACAATTGCAATTGATCACGGTAATTAACCCCAGTCACTCCCCTATCATTACAGAGGAGGACTGTGAACCATCCAGAGGAGAATTCGGAGGCTTTGAGGCGGCTACTGTGCCTACAACAACTAATACAGAGGAAGTTGTTACATTTGTAACAGCTGAACCACAAAGAACTGTTACATCTATAATAGCTAATTTGGGGAAGGTTGATACACCTGTAACAATAGATTCAACTATTGTCATGCAGGACCCCCTGTACCCTTAGAGACTGGCTGAACCTAGGATGACTTCACAGCCTGAATCTAATTTTCTTAGGGAGTTGCAAAATTTTTATGTATGAATTCCCTTGTTGGAACCCCTTAAAGAAGTACCCATCTATTCCAAGACAGTAAGATATTTGTGCATCAGGAATCCTGGGAGGAAGCCTAAAGACCCTGCCACCATTCATGTGATGGGAAAGTTATCCGAATTAATGTTTGCTCAGTCTCTCCTTATTAAGTACCATGATCCAGGAAATCCCATAGTCACCATCTACACTAATGATCAACCCATGGCCAATGCATTGATTGATATTGGGGCTTCCATTAATTTAATGACGAAAGATCTCTTTATCGATCTTAGGATACAGGGACTCAAACACACTCCTACGGTGCTGGAATTTGTAGACAGGTCCCGTGTTAAACCCGAGGGGATGTTAGAAGATATAGTGATTAGGATAGCTTCCTGGAGATATGCGATTGATTTCCTTATTCTACAGCCCAAATCCAATTTGGGGGGGCATCCTTTGATCTTAGGTAGACCTTGGCTAGCCACTGTAGATGCATTCATAGGCTGCAGGATGGGATCCATGGTGATCTCAGATGGCCAGGCAACCCAGAACCTTAATCTTTATCCCCCAAAACCAAAAGTGGATGTGTACAACCCTTGGTGGGATGAGTTTGAGCCTGAGTCAGATCTTTCCCTACCACTCCTCACTCTGGGGAAAGCCCAATATTTCAAAGACGAGACAGAAGATGATGTTATTAATGGTTTTATTAGTAATTCACTTTCTGTTGCTTTTGTTAAAAATGCAAATGAGGAGGAAGAGGTGGAAGATATAGATTTTGAACAAATGAGAACTACTCCAAATACTGCTAGCAACCCAATTAATATTGAATCTAGAAATTTTTTGAATGTTAATCCCAATTTAACTGCTGAAAAGAATCAACGGCTGTTATAACTATTACAAAAGTATAAAAAGGCATTTGCATGGGATCATACGGATATGAAATGGATCCACCCTAACCTATGCACTCACTGTATTTATTTGAAGGATGGCTACAAACTAGTCAGACATCCACAGTTACGCATGAACCATGCACTAAAGGAAGTGGTGAAAGAAGAACTACAGAAACTCCTGAGTGCTAATTTTATTTATCCAATATCTGACAGTTAGTGGGCGTCACTGCTTGTCATTCTTCCTAAGAAGAATAACAAGTGGAGAGTATGTGTTGATTATAGAGAAGTCAACAAGGCCACTCATAAGGACCATTTTCCATTACCATTTATAGATAAGGTCCTTGATACTCTCTCCAGAAAGAAATACTTTTAGTTTTTAGATGGATTTAGTGGCTACAATCAGATACAGATTGGCCCGGAAGACCACGGTAAAATGACCTTTACTTGTCCTTGGGGAACCTACGCATATAGAGTGCTACCTTTTGGGCTCTATAATGCACTAACAACCTTTCAAAGGGTGATACTAGGAATTTTTTCTAACTTATTGAATGACTGTCTAGAAATCTTCATGGACGATTTCACACCTTATGGAGATGCTTTTGAAACAACATTAGTCAATTTGGAAAAAGTGCTAGAGCAATGTGTACAAACTAATGTTGCCTTCAGCACCGAGAAATGTCACATGATGATGATTGAAGGGATCATGCTTGGACATTACATTTTTGCTAACGAAATCAAGGTTGACCTTGCAAAAATAGAGGTAATTCTAAGGATTATAACCCCCAATACACAGACATAGGTACTTAGTTTCTTGGGGTATGCAGGGTATTAGAGAAGATTTATAGAAATTTTTTCAAGAATTGCACCGGCATTATTTTCCTTGCTCATGAAGGCTGTTGATTTCTTCTGGACATGGAAGTGTGAGAAGGCCTTCTTAAATTTGAAATGTTGTGTATCAACAGCTCCGGTCTTGCGAGGACCTAATTGGGAACTATCATTTCACATAGCTACAGATGCATCAGATATTACTATAGGTGATGTTTTGGGCCAACTGGAGGATAAGAAACCTTACGCTATTTACTACATAAGTAAAAATCTAACTCCAGCTGAGCTCAACTACATGGTGATCGAGAAGGAGTTCTTAGTAGGTGTGCATGCCATCAATAAATTCTGGACTTACATGATCGGATATCAAGTATTTGTACACACTGACCATTCTTCCATTCGTTTTTTAATGAATAGCCAATTACAAATGGTAGAATTACATGCTGGTTATTGTTGTTACAAGAATTTGATATCACTATTGTAGATAAGCCTGGAAAAGATAATGTAGTAGCTGACTTTTTTTCTAGGCTAACTATTGATGACAGTTGCACTCCTACTGAACATTCTTTCCTTGATGAATATCTTTTTCTATTTCTACTTACTCACCTTGGTATGCAGATATAGCCAATTATCTTTCTTCACAGAAGTTTCCCCAGTATTTATCCTACAAGGAGAAAAAGAAAATCATACAACAAAGTGCTATATATACCTGGATATATGGGAACCTCTATCACACTGGACTTGATTTCTAGATCAGATGTTGTGTTAGAGAGGATGAGGTCTTTGATATCCTCAAAGCCTGCCATGAGGAACCTTACAGAGGATAATTTACAAACAAATGGACAAGATACAAAGTCCTTTCAACAAGGTACTACTCGCTGACAATATTTTAGGATGCCAAGAAGTTTGTGAAGGGATGTGATAGTTGTCAAAGAATGGGCCAACCATTGCAATCAGATGAGATGTCGTTACAGCCCCAGATCGTCATAGAACCTTTTGAGATGTGGGCTCTAGATTTTGTAGGACCAATCAATCCTTCATCTAGATAGAGATCCTACATCTTCATCTGTACTGACTATGTCATGAAATAGGTTGAGGCGAAGTCACTAACCAGAGCCACAGAGCAGGATGTCTCAGACTTTCTATTTAAAGAAATATTCATCTAACTTGGCATACCTAGAGAGATAGTCACAGATAGAGGACTGCAATTCACATCTCATAAGATCTGAGAGTTGGTCGAAAAATATCAAATCCATCACAGAATCACAACACCTTACCATCCAGAGGCGAATGACCAAGTAGAAAGCACTAATAAAATCATTGAGGGAATCCTTACTAAGACTGTGGCCAGTCATCGAAGAAATTGGGCTGACAAACTTCTAGAAGTGTTATGGGCATACAGGACTACATCGAGGAACACCACTGGATTCTCACCATATGAACTTGTGTATGGCAAGAACCCTTTATTCTCCATTGAATTCGAAATCAAAACACTAAGGAAAGCATTACAGGTCAATTTGGATTTGGCTACAGCACAAAGGCAGAGATTGAACCATCTCAATGAATTGGAGGAGAAACGGTTGGCTCCTATCTAGCAAACAAAGATTATCTAGCAGCAGAGAGCTAAGTGCCACGACAAATTTATAAAGAAGTAGTTCCAGAAAGGAGATTGGGCTTTCTTATACAACTCAATTTTTAAAGACTTCAAGGGTAAGCTCTACACCAGATGGCTAGGTCCTTATGAGGTAGATGCAGTCTTTGACAATGGGACTATAAATTTGGTAACCATTGATAGTGCAAGGATATCATTACTTGCGAATGGGCACCGTCTTCGGTTATATCACAAACCTACCTTGAAGGATTCATTTGTCAACATTGTCACAAATTCGGATCTACAGATTACGGGAACAGGGGAAAACCCCCTGTGCTACAAAAATTTTAATTTTTCCAATAAGTGTAATAGCTGAAAACCAGTTGGTGGCAAATGTTACACCGTCCAATATATATATATATATATATATATATATATATATATATTATCGTAATAATAATGATAATAATAATAATAACAATAACAATAATCTGGTTTTGAAAACCTTTCTCAGGCATAGACAGACACTTTTGTAGCAGTTGAAAATCACCTGGTGGCGGCTATTGCACCCTCTGTAACTACATTTGTTATTCCAAAGTGTATCATGTGATAAGTGCTATTACACGATCTTTTGTTCTTTATCTTTTTGAAGAAATTAAATTAATATATATCAATCTTCTTGGCTGTTACACCTGTAACAACTGACGACTTTTCAAGAATAAGACGAGATATTCTATTGTAATAAACAAAAAAAACATCACCATGAGCCTCATCTTCAGATTTAAGTTTGCACGTCTCACTGCCGGAGGATGGTTCGACGTCGCGCCATCCATTACTTCATTCCACGTCACCCAGGTACGTCATTAAAAAGGTAATATTGAATTCGTTTTATTTTGTAGTTATGGCAACTCAACATGAATAATGACGGTCGAGAACTGTTGTCATAATTAAGCTGGGGGATGAATCACATTGCGACATGACGATCGCATAATTTATAATTATTTGAAAAATCAAACAATTAAGGCATGTGACTTGGTAGTTATTATTATTTAATGCCAAATCAAACCAAAAAGGGTAAGGGCGCCATTGAGACAAATTATTCATATTATAAATTTAATAAATAAATTAATTTGAGTATATAGATTTTACGAATAAATTTAATAAAACTTTTAATTAGAACATATAGATTTTCATAGCAAACAATTATATTTTTAAGTATGGGGGATTTTCGCAGTGCATTATATTAGATATCATTTTTGGGATTCAACTGCGTTAAGTAAGTCATTCAACGTATGACCATTTCCATGAGAGGTAGTCGTAAAGTGACTAATTTCTCATGATTTTTGAATAGTTCACTTAGCACTCATTGCATCGGGTGATGCTCACAGGGGTGAAGAAGTGGGATTGAAACTAGTGAAATGTGGAGAACGAATCACATAGCATCAATCATCACTTCCGGGGCTTGCACCCGGTAACCAGGACTTCCCAGGAGGTCACGCATCCTAGAACTCCTCTGGCTCAAGCGCGCTTAACTGTGGAGTTTTTCCCCACAATCAAGCCCACTTAGCTTGCTACCCCATTTGCAAAACCTTAGCAAGTATTGTGCCTCATGAACCATTCAAGTAGAGATCCCTTGACTCCTTTTGAATTTAAGTATGGGGGATTTTCGCAGTGCATTATATTAGATATCATTTTTGGGATTCAACTGCGTTAAGTAAGTCATTCAACGTATGACCATTTCCATGAGAGGTAGTCGTAAAGTGACTAATTTCTCATGATTTTTGAATAGTTCACTTAGCACTCATTGCATCGGGTGATGCTCACAGGGGTGAAGAAGTGGGATTGAAACTAGTGAAATGTGGAGAACGAATCACATAGCATCAATCATCACTTCCGGGGCTTGCACCCGGTAACCAAGACTTCCCAGGAGGTCACCCATCCCAGAACTCCTCTGGCTCAAGCGCGCTTAACTGTGGAGTTTTTCCCCACAATCAAGCCCACTTAGCTTGCTACCCCATTTGCAAAACCTTAGCAAGTATTGTGCCTCATGAACCATTCAAGTAGAGATCCCTTGACTCCTTTTGAATTTAAGTATGGGGGATTTTCGCAGTGCATTATATTAGATATCATTTTTGGGATTCAACTGCGTTAAGTAAGTCATTCAACGTATGACCATTTCCATGAGAGGTAGTCGTAAAGTGACTAATTTCTCATGATTTTTGAATAGTTCACTTAGCACTCATTGCATCGGGTGATGCTCACAGGGGTGAAGAAGTGGGATTGAAACTAGTGAAATGTGGAGAACGAATCACATAGCATCAATCATCACTTTCGGGGCTTGCACCCGGTAACTAGGACTTCCCAGGAGGTCACCCATCCCAGAACTCCTCTGGCTCAAGCGCGCTTAACTGTGGAGTTTTTCCCCACAATCAAGCCCACTTAGCTTGCTACCCCATTTGCAAAACCTTAGCAAGTATTGTGCCTCATGAACCATTCAAGTAGAGATCACTTGACTCCTTTTGAATTTAAGTATGGGGGATTTTCGCAGTGCATTATATTAGATATCATTTTTGGGATTCAACTGCGTTAAGTAAGTCATTCAACGTATGACCATTTCCATGAGAGGTAGTCGTAAAGTGACTAATTTCTCATGATTTTTGAATAGTTCACTTAGCACTCATTGCATCGGGTGATGCTCACAGGGGTGAAGAAGTGGGATTGAAACTAGTGAAATGTGGAGAACGAATCACATAGCATCAATCATCACTTCCGGGGCTTGCACCCGGTAACCAGGACTTCCTAGGAGGTCACCCATCCCAGAACTCCTTTGGCTCAAGCGCGCTTAACTGTGGAGTTTTTCCCCACAATCAAGCCCACTTAGCTTGCTACCCCATTTGCAAAACCTTAGCAAGTATTGTGCCTCATGAACCATTCAAGTAGAGATCCCTTGACTCCTTTTGAATTTAAGTATGGGGGATTTTCGCAGTGCATTATATTAGATATCATTTTTGGGATTCAACTGCGTTAAGTAAGTCATTCAACGTATGACCATTTCCATGAGAGGTAGTTGTAAAGTGACTAATTTCTCATGATTTTTGAATAGTTCACTTAGCACTCATTGCATCGGGTGATGCTCACAGGGGTGAAGAAGTGGGATTGAAACTAGTGAAATGTGGAGAACGAATCACATAGCATCAATCATCACTTCCGGGGCTTGCACCCGGTAACCAGGACTTCCCAGGAGGTCACCCATCCCAGAACTCCTCTGGCTCAAGCGCGCTTAACTGTGGAGTTTTTCCCCACAATCAAGCCCACTTAGCTTGCTACCCCATTTGCAAAACCTTAGCAAGTATTGTGCCTCATGAACCATTCAAGTAGAGATCCCTTGACTCCTTTTGAATTTAAGTATAGGGGATTTTCGCAGTGCATTATATTAGATATCATTTTTGGGATTCAACTGCGTTAAGTAAGTCATTCAACGTATGACCATTTCCATGAGAGGTAGTCGTAAAGTGACTAATTTCTCATGATTTTTGAATAGTTCACTTAGCACTCATTGCATCGGGTGATGCTCACAGGGGTGAAGAAGTGGGATTGAAACTAGTGAAATGTGGAGAACGAATCACATAGCATCAATCATCACTTCCGGGGCTTGCACCCGGTAACCAGGACTTCCCAGGGGTCACCCATCCCAGAACTCCTCTGGCTCAAGCGCGTTTAACTGTGGAGTTTTTCCCCACAATCAAGCCCACTTAGCTTGCTACCCCATTTGCAAAACCTTAGCAAGTATTGTGCCTCATGAACCATTCAAGTAGAGATCCCTTGACTCCTTTTGAATTTAAGTATGGGGGATTTTCGCAGTGCATTATATTAGATATCATTTTTGGGATTCAACTGCGTTAAGTAAGTCATTCAACGTATGACCATTTCCATGAGAGGTAGTCGTAAAGTGACTAATTTCTCATGATTTTTGAATAGTTCACTTAGCACTCATTGCATCGGGTGATGCTCACAGGGGTGAAGAAGTGGGATTGAAACTAGTGAAATGTGGAGAACGAATCACATAGCATCAATCATCACTTCCGGGGCTTGCACCCGGTAACCAGGACTTCCCAGGAGGTCACCCATCCCAGAACTCCTCTGGCTCAAGCGCGCTTAACTGTGGAGTTTTTCCCCACAATCAAGCCCACTTAGCTTGCTACCCCATTTGCAAAACCTTAGCAAGTATTGTGCCTCATGAACCATTCAAGTAGAGATCCCTTGACTCCTTTTGAATTTAAGTATGGGGGATTTTCGCAGTGCATTATATTAGATATCATTTTTGGGATTCAACTGCGTTAAGTAAGTCATTCAACGTATGACCATTTCCATGAGAGGTAGTCGTAAAGTGACTAATTTCTCATGATTTTTGAATAGTTCACTTAGCACTCATTGCATCGGGTGATGCTCACAGGGGTGAAGAAGTGGGATTGAAACTAGTGAAATGTGGAGAACGAATCACATAGCATCAATCATCACTTCCGGGGCTTGCACCCGGTAACCAGGACTTCCCAGGAGGTCACCCATCCCAGAACTCCTCTGGCTCAAGCGCGCTTAACTGTGGAGTTTTTCCCCACAATCAAGCCCACTTAGCTTGCTACCCCATTTGCAAAACCTTAGCAAGTATTGTGCCTCATGAACCATTCAAGTAGAGATCCCTTGACTCCTTTTGAATTTAAGTATGGGGGATTTTCGCAGTGCATTATATTAGATATCATTTTTGGGATTCAACTGCGTTAAGTAAGTCATTCAACGTATGACCATTTCCATGAGAGGTAGTCGTAAAGTGACTAATTTCTCATGATTTTTGAATAGTTCACTTAGCACTCATTGCATCGGGTGATGCTCACAGGGGTGAAGAAGTGGGATTGAAACTAGTGAAATGTGGAGAACGAATCACATAGCATCAATCATCACTTTCGGGGCTTGCACCCGGTAACTAGGACTTCCCAGGAGGTCACCCATCCCAGAACTCCTCTGGCTCAAGCGCGCTTAACTGTGGAGTTTTTCCCCACAATCAAGCCCACTTAGCTTGCTACCCCATTTGCAAAACCTTAGCAAGTATTGTGCCTCATGAACCATTCAAGTAGAGATCACTTGACTCCTTTTGAATTTAAGTATGGGGGATTTTCGCAGTGCATTATATTAGATATCATTTTTGGGATTCAACTGCGTTAAGTAAGTCATTCAACGTATGACCATTTCCATGAGAGGTAGTCGTAAAGTGACTAATTTCTCATGATTTTTGAATAGTTCACTTAGCACTCATTGCATCGGGTGATGCTCACAGGGGTGAAGAAGTGGGATTGAAACTAGTGAAATGTGGAGAACGAATCACATAGCATCAATCATCACTTCCGGGGCTTGCACCCGGTAACCAGGACTTCCTAGGAGGTCACCCATCCCAGAACTCCTTTGGCTCAAGCGCGCTTAACTGTGGAGTTTTTCCCCACAATCAAGCCCACTTAGCTTGCTACCCCATTTGCAAAACCTTAGCAAGTATTGTGCCTCATGAACCATTCAAGTAGAGATCCCTTGACTCCTTTTGAATTTAAGTATGGGGGATTTTCGCAGTGCATTATATTAGATATCATTTTTGGGATTCAACTGCGTTAAGTAAGTCATTCAACGTATGACCATTTCCATGAGAGGTAGTTGTAAAGTGACTAATTTCTCATGATTTTTGAATAGTTCACTTAGCACTCATTGCATCGGGTGATGCTCACAGGGGTGAAGAAGTGGGATTGAAACTAGTGAAATGTGGAGAACGAATCACATAGCATCAATCATCACTTCCGGGGCTTGCACCCGGTAACCAGGACTTCCCAGGAGGTCACCCATCCCAGAACTCCTCTGGCTCAAGCGCGCTTAACTGTGGAGTTTTTCCCCACAATCAAGCCCACTTAGCTTGCTACCCCATTTGCAAAACCTTAGCAAGTATTGTGCCTCATGAACCATTCAAGTAGAGATCCCTTGACTCCTTTTGAATTTAAGTATAGGGGATTTTCGCAGTGCATTATATTAGATATCATTTTTGGGATTCAACTGCGTTAAGTAAGTCATTCAACGTATGACCATTTCCATGAGAGGTAGTCGTAAAGTGACTAATTTCTCATGATTTTTGAATAGTTCACTTAGCACTCATTGCATCGGGTGATGCTCACAGGGGTGAAGAAGTGGGATTGAAACTAGTGAAATGTGGAGAACGAATCACATAGCATCAATCATCACTTCCGGGGCTTGCACCCGGTAACCAGGACTTCCCAGGGGGTCACCCATCCCAGAACTCCTCTGGCTCAAGCGCGTTTAACTGTGGAGTTTTTCCCCACAATCAAGCCCACTTAGCTTGCTACCCCATTTGCAAAACCTTAGCAAGTATTGTGCCTCATGAACCATTCAAGTAGAGATCCCTTGACTCCTTTTGAATTTAAGTATGGGGGATTTTCGCAGTGCATTATATTAGATATCATTTTTGGGATTCAACTGCGTTAAGTAAGTCATTCAACGTATGACCATTTCCATGAGAGGTAGTCGTAAAGTGACTAATTTCTCATGATTTTTGAATAGTTCACTTAGCACTCATTGCATCGGGTGATGCTCACAGGGGTGAAGAAGTGGGATTGAAACTAGTGAAATGTGGAGAACGAATCACATAGCATCAATCATCACTTCTAGGGCTTGCACCCGGTAACCAGGACTTCCCAGGAGGTCACCCATCCCAGAACTCCTCTGGCTCAAGCGCGCTTAACTGTGGAGTTTTTCCCCACAATCAAGCCCACTTAGCTTGCTACCCCATTTGCAAAACCTTAGCAAGTATTGTGCCTCATGAACCATTCAAGTAGAGATCCCTTGACTCCTTTTGAATTTAAGTATGGGGGATTTTCGCAGTGCATTATATTAGATATCATTTTTGGGATTCAACTGCGTTAAGTAAGTCATTCAACGTATGACCATTTCCATGAGAGGTAGTCGTAAAGTGACTAATTTCTCATGATTTTTGAATAGTTCACTTAGCACTCATTGCATCGGGTGATGCTCACAGGGGTGAAGAAGTGGGATTGAAACTAGTGAAATGTGGAGAACGAATCACATAGCATCAATCATCACTTCCGGGGTAGCAAGCTAAGTGGGCTTGATTGTGGGGAAAAACTCCACAGTTAAGCGCGCTTGAGCTAGAGGAGTTCTGGGATGGGTGACCTCCTGGGAAGTCCTGGTTACCGGGTGCAAGCCCCGGAAGTGATGATTGATGCTATGTGATTCGTTCTCCACATTTCACTAGTTTCAATCCCACTTCTTCACCCCTGTGAGCATCACCCGATGCAATGAGTGCTAAGTGAACTATTCAAAAATCATGAGAAATTAGTCACTTTACGACTACCTCTCATGGAAATGGTCATACGTTGAATGACTTACTTAACGCAGTTGAATCCCAAAAATGATATCTAAAACAATTATATTGTTATGTATAAAGAGTTTTTTCGTAAAAAGCTTGAATTATTATTATATTATTATTCTTTTATTTTTTTTAATAAATTATAATAAAACTGAAATTAAAAAGTCTCTTATTACTAATTTTTCTTCTGAAAACGTCTAACATTTCGAACTTCGATTTGATCGATGAAGCCTCACCCCAAATGTTATTTGTTTCTAGATCCTGCGTTTTAATTGAAAAAAAAACATTTTTTTTTTAATATTTCCACATTAATCTACCTTTATACATAAAAATTAATTTCTCCGATTTTTAATTAATTAAAATTGAAGATTTCTCGTGAAACAAATTTCAAACCATACCTTAAACCTTGGCTGGAATAATGGATATCAAATATCGAATATACCCTGTGAACCATTCAACCCAGGTTCACTGCGAAACTCATCCATGTTCTTGGTCTACATATCAGTAAACTTTGGAAACTGCTTTGAGGAATTATAAAACCACTTTAATATTAAACCATTCAAAAGGATGGCACGCTGGTTTTTTCTAATTGATTTTTCCAGAGTACTGCAACATTGAAAAGGGAGCAAAATATTAGAAATTTAGCGTCTTCCAATTAATTACAAGATCCGAAACCGGACTTCGATATCACCAATTAAACCCAAAAAATTATGGGAAACCTAAGCTTCCCTGACAAACCTTGACCAAGTTTCCTGATACAAACAACGCTCTAATTTTTTCTATGGCTACGCTAAATCTATATGTTACAACCCTCAGAAAAACAAGCATATGTGAAATTCATGATGGATCCGCTCTCATGGCTCCGCCTTGGCTTACTGCATGCGGCGGCCGTGCTGAGCACGGGATTTTAGTCCAATCTCACAGACAGGTTCAGAACCCCTTTGGCTTTTCCAGAAGCTTTTCGTACCTGGTAATTGACTAGCCGCGCGGGGGCGCGCGTGTCCTTGCTGCCTGCGCTCGACTTGAGAAATTCACTCAACGGGATGCTGACGTGGCCGACCTCTTTGTCACAGAAGGTGCCGTCGCTGTAGATTGCGATCTCGAGAACCAGGCCGCCCTGCTGCAGGGAGGCCTCGTTGAGGGTAAAGTTGATGACGTGGTTCCACGTGGGATTGTTGCCGCTGTACTTGTCCACGGGCGTCCGCTGCCTGTTTTTGAGATCGTTGGAGATCCATGCGACTGCGTAGGCCTTTGTTTTGGAGAAGATGCTCTTGTAGTTCAGGTCGCGGGCCGATATCACCGTTAGTTCCATGCCCCGCTCCTCCATCGCGCCAAGAAGAAACGAATGACGAAACTGGTAAAGAATCCGAATAAGTATTGAGAGCGGCGGCGGAAGGAATACCGGGTGCGAAATTTACCGGATGAAACCGAAGGAATACCGGGTGCCGTTTTTTATTTCTTTCAAATTTGTTGTTTGAAATCCATTATTAATTATATAAATAAAATGTGCCAAAAAAAATAGGATAGATCATAACTATATGTAAACCATAACAAATTGCTGTGAAATTTTTAACAAATTTGAAAAGAAATATGCCCAAAAACTTCCAAATATAAAATAACTAAATGATGAACAAATAAAACTAACTCAGCTCAAAATATATCTTTTGGAAATCCATATTCTAATACCTAATTTTATAAATATATTTTAAAATTATAAATAAATTTAATATATTGCAAATTTTTTATATACTTTAAAGATGAATCACACCAGTTAATTCGAACTCAGTTTGAAATGATAATTTTTACGAAAAAATACTATCCCAAACTAATTTTACCATCGTGCATAGGGTATTGTTATTTTCACTAAAATTTGATTAGAAAATATTTAAAAAAACATGAAACGGTTAAAGTAAATTATATCAGCAAATTTAATATAAAATAAAAGTTTAGGAATTTACCAAATCTATTCCGTTCTGATATTTTTCCACTGAATTCTCCAATCTCTCTGGTCTCTCCACGTGTCAACGTAATCCAGTCTCTCTTATCTCTTGACGTGTTAACAAATTCAGTCTCTCTTATCTCTCCACGTGTCAATGAATTCAGCCTCTTTGTCCTAGAAAAACGGCGTTCTGAAAAATAAATATAAATGTGAGAAAGGATTTTTATTGAATTCAATTCTGATACCCTCCACGTCAGGATCATTTTTCTTTATCCGTCCCGAAACAAGCGGCGGTCGATAAATAAAAGAAATCTGCAGTCGATAAATATGAAAAGTATAATTTTCGCATGATTCGATTATGCTATCGCTCCACGTGTTTGCAGACTCCCCTTCCCTGTTTTACAAAACTATCCACCTTTAAAAAAAATAAAACTAGCATTTAGACATGGCCATAAATCTATAGATAAATGTAGAACAATGTAGAGATGAATGGGATGAAAGCAGAATTGTTGAATTGAGATTTTTGTCAAAGTTCATGACAAAAAAAATTTTCGGGATAAATCACATGATAATACATTTGTTGACGTGTTTTGAACCAACGCGTGTAGTTCATGTCAAGACAAATGTATTATCATGTGATTTACGCGGAAATTTTTTCTTAAAAAACAGAATTATTTGTTAATTTAATGAATTAAAATAATTACAGAATAAACTTTATATTTTCGTTATTTGTTATATTATTTGTTATTTTAATGTATTAAAGTCATTACCAAAATAAAATTAATATTTTTAATATAAATTTAATGTAAATTTTTATGAAATAAAGGTACTGATATAATATAAAATAAAATAAAATAAATTTAATTTTATCATTATTGTAGATAAATATTTTTTGGATTAATCACATGATTAAGATTTGGTCAATCTTTGGAACCAATTAATGTGGTTCATCCTTAGGACGAGGAAGACAGAGTGAGAAAATCAATCAATCTTCAAGAATAAATAGGTTGGATGCATCATTGCCTAGATCTAACTTTATTATTACTCATTAAAATTGTAAATTTAAATTATTAAATCATTTAATTTTAATTACAAATTGAATTAAATAACATTCATTATTTTATAATAATTAAAATATATATTTTAATGGGGTAAGGCACGTTAAACTATTTTATAATAATTAAAATATATATTTTAATGGGGTAAGGCACGTTAAACTTGTGATTGTTGCCCCACTCTTTATGTGAAAGATAGCGTGTGTTCATAGCTCGCATAAACACCGAGGAACCTATTCATGTTGCCTTCCAGTACACATTTAAATTACCAATGCTAGGCCACCTAATAACGACTAGCAATTATTATCAAATATACAAAGTGACCCTAATGATGCTCAAAAGGCAAAAAAGGGCCATCTCGTAAGAAGAAGAGACAAACTGACTGCTTACATTCCAACTACTTGTTGTTAACCCAAACTCCCACTTGTCGTCAACCCACACTCGTTTTTGGTTACCAATTAAGATTCCTAATAATTAGAATCCTCAGATAATGGAAAATGCCACCTATCACGCATGTCACTCCCTCTATTAACTTACATGGTGACATGTCCTACGCATGCCATTTTTAGTTGTAGCTGGCAACTGCAAACCTCCCCAAAAGCTTGCTTGTTTCCACGATTCCTGTCTCTCCCACCCTACCATTTTCTAATCTTCGACTGATCTTATAACTATTCCTTCTTTGGATGTTGGTGTTCTTTTTTTAATCTGATTTTGGAAGGGAAGATCCCTGCTCTAATCGATTCAATTGTTGAGCACCGAAGGTGGCCCATAAGACGCTGAAGGTGGGAAGAGCACCCGATAGCAAAATACCAAGGGATTCACCTCAGACTAATGGTAAGTTGATCAAGTAGGAACATAGGGAGGAATTTCATAAAATTGTGAGGGTTTCGAAAGAGAATGTCTAGGTGGATGAGATGAGTGAGATCCTTCGTGAGAATGGCCAAGATGTGTCTGGTTCTATTGACGGTGCTGGGCTCGCCAACATGTAAGGGGATCTCCTCGGTAAGAAGTCGCAATCAGACCTCAGACTGTTTGGTGTAGGAGTCCCAATAGTGGGTCATATGGTAATGCCTTGACTACGATGTCGCACAGAGGCAAGTAAGATAACTCTGTCAGTAGCAAGGGTGTGACCGCTGCAGTGAGTCAAGGAAGGTGTATGAGAGGTTTTAACACAGGTGGGTTAAGATGAGGGTGAAGATGAGTTCCAGGTTGAAAGGGATCAGTCCCAACTAGGCTAGGAACACACAACACACAGGACATACACAGCTTCTGGCGAAGTAGTCCACAAGGATGCAGTAGTCACAACATATAAGGTAAGATAGCACGTACATCACTCATAGATCAGTTTGAACGAGTGAAACAGTTGTAACAAAAAGGTTCATGTGAAAGGTCTGTCTGATGTCCGGCAGAGCAGTCGACACAGACAAGACATCAATAGCAACACATACAACACGTTTCCATTAATAGATTAGGCATTACAACAAATGAATCAGTTTAGATGTAGAACACAAGTTAAAGCAAAATGCATTACAAGTGTTAAAGATCAATCTTACAACAGATACAATACATGTCTGAAAATGTGTTTGCTCTTATTATATAAAGAAGTGTAAGTTCCAATCATACAATACATCCATGGAAACCTGTTAGCCCCAACATTGGAACATTACAACCACATCTTCTTGCTCCTCCAAAGAGATGAGCTAGCTCCGTGTAATGGAGAAGCCAAGGCGCATTACAATATTGTCCAAGCTCTTTCCAAGATAGTCTTATCAGAAGCTTGGCTAACCAAAAGCCTCTACAATGAGTTATGAGGGACTATTTATAGCAAAGGGTGGGGTGACCCTTGATATTCCCCTTTGTAACATTTCAACTACCGTCATGACTCTTCACTTATTATATGACTGTTACATCCAACTATTGACACTTGACTTACCCTTGACATGACTCAACATTACAATGCACATGTACTTATCCGAATTTAAGCAGGAACACAATAGATTACAGAGATAACCATAAATACAGAGATGCGATAACCATAAAGACAGAGATGCAGCGGAAATAATACTTCATTTCATTAATGGAGAATACTGAAATATGCTTACAAATAGAAATAACCCAGCTAGGGCAATGGTAGCTTATCTCTGAGAAGAGATGTGGTGGCTACATGCCTCTGAACTGTCTTACAATGAGGCTCGAAGGTCTATTTATTGTTGAGAAACAATGGAAAACCCTTCACATTCCAAAACCTAACCCTAGAAGATGAAACGCCAAATTGTGGGCCCCGTTTTTGGGTAAGTTGGTACATCAACTTCTCGGGGTCGCGAATTGGTCGTACTATCTCCGTTTGACGTGCATGATAGCCCGTTGGAAAGATCTCTCCGAGGACTACGACAGAAAAGATGATTTTTAGACAGAAAAATTGTTGGCGGTAGATTTCCCAAAAAAACGTCCTTTAGGGCCTCAAAACGGCTCCGGAAGTTTAGGACCCGAAAAACTGCTAAAAATAGTAAACTATGCTATAATTAAGGAAACTGAAAAAAACTAAAAGGGACAGTTGTGGGGGTCCAAATGGGATAGGTGGGTGGCCACCAAAATCTACCTGGATCATTCTTCCCCCCTTAGGAAGCAATGATCCCCATTGCGTTGAGTTCCTCCTTGAGATGAGGAAGCTTCTGCTGAACTGGGTCTCAAGTGAGCTGTTCTGCAATCTCTGATGTGTCCAGAAATGGTGGGAAGCATGGTCAACGATGGTCCACATTGAACAATCGGTGCAAGCGAAGGAATGGAGGAATGCTATGCTTCAAAGCATTGTTGCCCATAGCCTTGTTACTGGTGTAAGGACCATGTCGAAGCGGTCTGAGTTTCTGATGGGTTCTGGTAAGGCGTTCTCTCTGCAGATGTAACCAAACTTTTTCGCCCACCTGAAACTTGTGTGGTACCCCTCTGGGTAAGGAGAAGTTGTTGCTGTGTTCTGTCATGACTGTATCCCTATGTTGCTGCTGCTACGTGGAGGAACCCTTTGCGGGGGTCATGGATGTAGCAACGATCTTCCCCTTACTTTGGGAGTGAACCAGACAGAAAATAAATTTCCTAGTCTTTGAGATGAGCTTGCTGCCTTTCTTAGCAGTGATCAAAGAGGTGGTGGTAGGTGGAGCTACCTTTGGTATCCTGTATAATGAATTATCCAAAGAAATAATGACAACGCGAGGCCTTGACTCATACACAGCATGTCGCCTCCACAAGTATGGCTGGCCTAATAGTACATCACAAACATCCAGAGGTGTAACATCACACAATACCTCATCTGTGAAGGGCTTGATGCTGTAGGGAAGGCGGCACTGCTGGTGAACTTTGAGATCTCATCCTTCGTGAAGCCACCTGATACTGTACGGTTGTGGGTGTGGTGTAGTTGGTAGGCCCAACCGCTTCACAACCTCTGTTGAAATGAGGTTCTTTTGGCTGCCACTATCGACAATGAATTGCAGCGGCGAACCCTTCACCCACATCTGTGAGTGGAAAAGATGTTCCCCCTCCTCTGGCTCTTCGGGCTCATTCTTCTGGATCTTGGCAGTGGCAACAGTGGCACTAGGATCCGCATCAATGATTTGCTTCCCTTTTCCATCCCCCTTGTCGGGTTCCGGCTCAGAGTCAAAACATGCATCTGATTCGGAAGCCTTCAACTCGGCCACCAGCGATTGCTTGGTCCGACACTCACTTGTGTTATGAGTGGGACTCTTGTGGAACTCACACCACTTTCCTGTGTCCTTCTTCGGCTTCATGGTGTTGTTATTTTCTTGCAGCTTAGAGGGGTTGTCTTGGGTCACCCCACCTTGGATTTGTCCTTTGAGATTCGAATTTGCAGATCCAAAGTCTCGCTTCTTCTGTTTGAACTTTTGCTCGATTTTGATAGCATATCAGTATGCTGTGTCGAGTGAGGAGATGTTCAAGAACTCCATCTCTTCCTGGATGTATCTGTGTAGGCAGCCGCGTTATTTGAGTACCAGATGCAGCTCAAAATCTTTGATACCCAACTGTGTGCGAAGGGTATGAAAAATATTTGTGAACTCTGGTACATCTTGGTCTCGTCCCTGCCGCAGTGTGGTCCATTTGATGTATTTGTCATCATAGCTTTTGATAGGGCAGTACTGCTCCTTGATGGCATCCCGGAAGTCATTCCAAGTGGGGGCGGCTGAAAACAGTGAGCCTGTACTTTCATCCTTCTACTCACAGTATGTTTCCCACCAGTCCTTAACGTGGGGGGCTGCTTTGAGAAGAGCGAAAACAATCTTTTCCTGACTTGAAAATTCATGAACAGAAAAATACCCATCTAGCAGATTTAACCATTTATCTACGACATCTGCGTCTATTTGACCCTCGAAGACGGGGATTTCAAAATTAACTTGTACCTTAAACATTGTGGTTTTTCCAGAGTAGCTGTTGGAAGCCGATGCGTCGCCTCTGGGTAGCCGCTGAAGGATCTGTGAAAAGCTATCCATCATCGCGTTCCTTTGCCGCTCGAGGGCTTCTTCGAGTAAGATTATGATAGGATCTCCTGCCCCCTCATCTTTCTTCTCATCCGCCATGGGAGGTCGTCGATATTTGCGAGGCTGGTCTTGCAAAGGTTCGACCAATTCAAGCCCTAACTCCTTATATCTCGACCTCGTTGGGGACATGCAAAGAAAAATAGAGAAAAAGCAGACCGCTCTGATACCACTGATCCTAATTTAAGCAGGAACGCAATAGATTACAGAGATAACCATAAATACAGAGATGCGATAACCATAAAGACAGAGATGCAGCGGAAATAATACTTCATTTCATTAATGGAGAATACTGAAATATGCTTACAAATAGAAATAACCCAGCTAGGGCGATGGTAGCTTATCTCTGAGAAGAGATGTGGTGGCTACATGCCTCTGAACTGTCTTACAATGAGGCTCAAAGGCCTATTTATTGTTGAGAAATAATGGAAAACCCTTCACATTCCAAAACCTAACCCTAGAAGATGAAACGCCAAATTGTGGGCCCCGTTTTTGGGTAAGTTGGTACATCAACTTCCCGGGGTCGTGAATTGGTCGTACTATCTCCATTTGACATGCATGATAGCCCGTTGGACAGATCTCTCCAAGGACTACGACGGAAAAGTCGATTTTTAGACAGAAAAATCGTTGGTGGTAGATTTCCCAAAAAAACGTCGTTTAGGGCCTCAAAACGGCTCCGGAAGTTTAGGACCCGAAAAACTGCTAAAAATAGTAAACTGTGCTATAATTAAGGAAACTGAAAAAACTGAAAGAGACAGTTGTGGGGGTCCAAATGGGATAGGTGGGTGGCCACCAACATCCACCTGGATCATGTACTCATGTGAGACAACATGGCTTGAGCAAACCATGTAAGATATCACTGACACTCAGTCTATTGTGATGACACCAACTCTTTGATGTGCTCATGATGGTGAAGGTGGTGAGCTGATGCCAAGCTTGGTCGTCTGTGATGATGTGCATGCACCTCATGGTGACATCTTGTTGAATCAAACTCTTGCCTTCATTGCAACTGGTGCATTGGTTCGGCCCCTTCATCCAACTCATCTCCTAACATGCACATGGTATTCTTGGGTGCAGATGAACTGGAAACACACTGATGCATAATGTCCATGTTGATCTTCAAGTGTGTACTGGTGGTCATGCGCATCAACTTGCTGAAGTACATGTTCAGCTTCAGTTGGACTTGCTTCTAGTCTTCGCACTAATGAGTGTGCTAAATGGGTTGGGTTGCATGCGTCCGCACAATGACATGCATGTTGTTGAATCCCTTGCATGCGATCACCAACACTACTCACCATGTTTGCTTCGTGTTAGCTGCTGGGATGGATCTTTAACTTATACGGGCACAGTTTCATCCGTGAGTGCACGATGCGCCCACTGTTGTTCCTGATCCTGCTGCAACTCATTCGTCTATCTGTGCAACTTCATGTTCTTCCTTGAGTTGTTGATTCATCACATGCAACTCCTTTGTTGCATTCCATGTCTTCGTGTGATCTTCATGTTGCGCTGTCACCTCATAGCCTAAGTCTCCAAAGTTGATTTCATCAGTGGATTTGGTTGAGCTTGCGGCTTTGTTTCGCCTCTGTGTTGTCAACAACCTTCCTCTTGCATTCATTGCATCTGCTGCATTCCTTACGTTCGTTGTGTTCGCTGCATTCGCTACGTTCGCTACATTTGGTGTGGTGCCTTCATCTGTTGTTCATGATGTTGCTTTCTATGATACTGCTGCTACCATATCTTGATTTTCTTGTCTACGAAAAACTTGATATCTTCGTGAGAAGGCAAGCTCATAGACATTTGAATGATTGCATCTTTAGGTGTGCTTTGGACGGTGTCTTCGACTATGATCTCTTGGAAACCATTTTACCTGCAATGCTGAGAGGCAGATGAACACCTGCAATACTTGCAGACATTACAACCCTCATGGAAAGCAATCTGTCAGTCAAAAACCAAAATGAACTCAAGAACTAACTTGCAACATACCTGTGTGACTGATCATGAAGTTTGTGGAATTTCAGTTGGGAGGTCGGGAGACTAACTGCCAAGGCTGCACAAGGAATAGTCTGGGTTGTTGGGAGACTGATTGACTGCTGGAACTGTGCAATTCACAGTCCAGTCTCGCTACTGACTGTTGGGATTGTGCAATGATTCTAGGTTTAGTGACTACATTGCACAATTTTCTTCCCCAATCATCACTGTCCCTCATGATTGTGTAAAGAAGTCCTGGGGAACAGTTGTTGGAAGAAATGCACATTTCTGGAGAGGAAGGTAGATCCTTTCCTCTCAGGATTGTGGAATTCTACCTTGGTGAGGCAGAGTCTGGGCCAAGGCTGCCCTACCCAGACTCACCGACGGGCAACTGAAAGTGAATGTGAGTGTGAATGCATGTTGTTACTGAGTGTAAGCATAAGTGAATGATCATGCATGCAAATGGTGAATGACAGATTCAAAAATGGAACAACATACGTGTGGGTGAGGCGAGTCGCCAAATCAGCGACCATTCGTGAAAAACACTTCCAATCATGTGATAACAGTGAGATATTGACGAAAACTGAAATAGTGCTAGGACAAGCTAATATACATGCAAGCAGAAACAAGTGCTCAAATAAATCAAGAAAACAATACTCATACAAGTGAAAACACAAAAAGTGACAGAAATGCAACACAAGGCATGGGAAGCAGGCTTACCCCAAAATAGCTGAGTTGAATGTGCCGACTACTCCTAGGTGTGATGTGGGATGTCAGAGCTTCAAGGTTGATGTGAGGAATGAACTATGCAGCATCCGGTTGATGAGTATTGGTAACATCGTGGTTGCGACGTGCATGCCACAAATCTAGGGAAAGCGACACTTGGTGGGAGGTTTCTAAAATGATCTTTGCATGTAACCCCCAACTGCTAAACATAGATCCCTAAAACATGGGATTCCTTTACATATTTCCTTGGGAGAAGATAGCCCATGCATGAAAATCAGTTTTGCTCGGTCCCAGAAGGAACTGGTAAACTTAGCCGCACATGCAAGAGATTTCTCAAATGTTGGAGAAAAATGCGCATTTCTAGATGGGAGTTGGGATGGCTACCCATAAGATTTGAGTAATTTCTGGGCAGAGCATCCGACTGCTGCCCAGATTTGTGCAAATTCTAGGCTGAGTAGCCATGTTGGGGAAAATTGCACAATCTTGGAGCCCAACAGGTTGCCAGATAGAATTGCGCAATTTCTGGAGGGAAGGCTGGTTGCCCTCCAAAAATATGCATTTTTCTTCTGGAAGCTGCTCATCGTGTAGTTGGACCAAGTTCGGGTGATCAGCCTGTGAGGGGAGTGCATCGGGCTGTGATCGATAGGCTACCTTTGTGCAAGAAAAACATTGAAGCTTGTGAACTTGACGAAGCGAGGCAAGCTGCTGTGAAGGTTATAAGGGAGGCTCCAAAATGAAGCTAAGGAAAAATTTTGGAGGGTGGTTGTAGCCGCTATAACACTTGGTGACACACTGGTATAACTATATCTCTCTTAATGGACCTTGTTTGTGAAAAGCAAGTCTAACACCTCTAGAATTATTGTTCAGTTCTCAGCTCCTCTTGGTTTCACACTAGCTTGATTGTAAGATGTAGCATCTACCAAACCCTTGGTCAATTGACAAACATTCCAAGCCAAGGAAACACAGTTGTCTCGATTGGGGTTGAGGGGTATATAGGTGCACAAGTAGTATAGTCATCAGAGTCTTAGTTTCATCTTTGGTGTTGCTCCGCTGCCAACAAGCCTTGATAGTACCCTGGCAGAGTCGCATAGGAACATAAGCATGGCTTCGCTGCCAGTGAGCCTAGTCAGCACTCTGGTGGAGTTACTTGCATCACCTCTCTGCGTAGGAATTCTTTCTCTTCTTTTGCCTTATTGATTTTGAATTTTGAATTTTTTGAATTTTTCCTTTTTTGTTTCATTTTTCATTTTTTTAACTGTGCATAGTACTTATTCATTTCAGAGGCAGAAGAGGGATCGAGACTTAGTGAGATCAGAAGAGGTTGTTCCAGCAGAGAAGTAGTTTATTTTATCTCTGACGTTCTTGTTAAGATTTCCCCCCTTAGCTTACTCTACTTGACTAAGCTAACAAGGGTTAACGAAAAAGCAATCAACTAGAGAAGGTGACACTAGTTAGTGCGCAAGCGTTGTGTTTTCACCAAGGTTCACTTCGAACAGTATGTATTTTCCTTCGACGTATCATGGGCTAAAAGTAACAAGTTCATCATATAGAGGCAAGATGACAGATAACCAAGTAGTGATAATTGTACAAGCCCTCCTATACTTCACCCAGCTTGCTTCAAGAGTCATACATGGTTTCATGTGAAACTATCCTATGAAACGAAACAAGTGAACTAACAAACAACAAAGAAAAGCAAGAGTAGAAGAAAAACATGAAATCAAAGGAAGTAAGAAAACAACTCAAAAGAAAACACTACTCCTACTCTTAAGCTAACAGTTCATGGGTCATCTAACATGAAGTGATACTTCTAATGTAGCCATCAGCACATTGGTTGACCCGTGTTGGTGAAGGCATGGTTCACGAATAAGACAACTATGCAAACCAACAAACAAGAAAGATATAACAGTGAAGAAAAACACGCTCCGAGTTTACAAGTGACCACAAAAAAAAGATGAGTGAAAGTGCATGACATGCATTCTGTGGTGCTGCCATGGTGTTGTGCTACACCACGTGCAGATGTTGAGTGTATGCATTCTCTTAACTGTGACATGCAAGAAAATGTGAGAAATGTAGACCACTTGTGTTGTGCATGTGTGCTTGTTGTGTAAGATTTCTCCAACGCATGAGCGATGGGATCGTGTAGTTCAAGTGGAGGAAGCGAAATTTGGGTGTTTGGTTGATCTTCAATGCCAAGCAGAGAGTGATGAGGAGCCTTGAGTGTTTCAAAAATTTCCCGACCGAAAGTGAAACCAACCTCAAGACAGTGAGGGCCTCACATAACCATCAACTCGGGCTAAAGTGTATCGATAGTCTGAGGGGTTTCGACCTCATGAATAGATAGATCATCATAGACCAGTGTGCTAGATAGATTAACAATGGTTGCATAAACATCATGATCAGATGAGGAAGTGAATAGATCACAACAACCAAGATCAGAAAATTCGAGATGTCCATCAACATCCTCATGATTTGATGAATTGGGCAGAGGGGTAGATGAGAAACAAAGATGTTCACCCTTTGCATTTTCAAGAAAGATAGATGACAGACTGGATGGATGTTCCGAGGAAGATGTGCCTCTCCGCACTGTAAGGACGGACTGAAATCCAACGTGTCCTATGAATGATCGGAAGTAGAAGCATCCAGAAATTTGTTTTCAGAGGAGAAATCAGCCGTCACAGAATCACAAGGGATGTTAGGATGAAAAGGATGAGGTACTTCTAGAAGGGAGTCATCCTTCACTGTCGGCTCTTCATTAGATTCCCGCACACACTCATCATGAATGATGGCGCAAGCTGGCTACATAACACCAACTCTGTCAATAACTTGATCCTCATTCACAATAGGTGAGGAGTTCAGAATGTGAGAACATAAGACAATACAATTCGGAGGATCAACAGAATGTGAGGATGGAGGTCAAGGGGAAGATTCCACGAGAAAACCAACAGGCTTGCAAGCCAAATGTGCACAAATCTCAAGAGCAGGTGGGGTGGGAGGATGTGACATTTCAACCAAGGTGTGTGCATGATCTCCCACATCACTCCATGATGGTGGAGCTATTTGATGAGGTGAAGGTGGACAGTCACTTGTGACAACAACTGTGCCTGCCTATGATTACGCAGCTCCATCACCGAAGTGTGCTGAGCGAGGTTCAGATATGTGAAGAAGATACTCAAATCTTCCATCAAGAAATTCCCAATCAATATCATCTTCTGGGAATCGGTATGAAAGATTACAAAAGCGTGTGTGAAACTATTCAATGGATTCATCAAGTGCTTTTTGTAATTCCAGAATTTCTTTGTTGAGTGCTTTATAGTTAAATTGATTGAAAGCATGGTCTATCTCTATGACCAGATGAGCAAGAGAATGAATAGATTTTTCGGGCAGTGTGGCACACTAGTGCATTGGGTGCCCTTGAAGCGTGTAGATGAACAACGCACAACTCATGTATTCTTCAAAGAATCCATGTCTTTTGCATGATCTTGCAACGCCAACTATGTGCCTAACCAAGGCTATGTAGCCTCCACCATCAAATGTTTTATGAGACAAGTTTTTTGAGATCTTTTCCAAAATGATGAAAGCGTTTCCATAAGACATACATTCCGGAAGAGCAACTCGGTAGTGAACCATGATAGATGTGTAGAGATTCAAAATAGATGTGAGGACTCAGATTCTCATCTAGTCCTCCTTCTAGCGCCAAAAGTTTGATGGTGCTAGACCCACCAACATGTAGGAGGATCTCCCCGGTAAAAAAGTCCCAATTAGGCCTTAGACTGTTTGGTGTAGGAGTCCCAACAATGGGTCATATGGTAATGCCTTGACCACGATGTTGCACAAAGGCAGGTAAGATAACTCTGTCAGTAGCAAGGGTGTGACCACTGCAGTGAGTCAAGGAAGATGTATGAGAGGTTCTAACATAGGCAGGCTGAGATGAGGGTGAAGATGAGTTCCAGTTTGAAAGGGATCAGTCCCAACTCAGCTAGGAACACATAACACACAGGACATACACAGCTTCGGTAGAGCAGTCCACTCGGATGCGGTAGTCATAACATACAAGGTAAGATAACACATGTAACACTCATGGATCAATCTGAACGAGTGCAACGGTTGTTACAGAAAGCTTCATGTGAAAGGTATGTCTGATGCCTGATAGAGTAGTTGACATGGACGGGACAACATTAGAAGCATATACAACACATTTCCATTAATATATTATGCAATACAACAAATGAATCAGTTCAAATGTAGAACACAAGTTAAAGAACCATGCATTACATAAAGATCAGTCTTACAACATATACAATACATGTGTGAAAACGTCTTGGCTCTTATTATATAAAGAAGTGTAAGTTCCAATCATACAATACATCCATGTAAACCCACCCAGCCCCAACAATGGAACATTACAACTGTTAGTGTCAGTCTTTCCAGCCTTCCTCCAGTGATCAAATATGCTCTTACAAAGTGGTCTCAGAGTGTCAAGGTCAAATTTTGTCATTTCAAAGAGTCTTCAAGCAAAATTTGGTCACTAGGCATTAGGTCTAGGGTTTGCTTTCACTCCTTCTAAAGTTGTCCAAATGTCGGTCCATGTCATCATTCAGCTGTCTAGTCTATAATCATTCATAGGGTTGTCCTCATCATGTCAGGTTCCATTGGGTCATTTTACACCTTGTTCATGCTTCAGTTGCGCCTAGGCAAGGTTCATTTCCCTCTCCTAGGGTTTTGGAGGTAAATTCTCTTGGAGGGTCAAATCATCGGAAAAATTTGTATCTTGATGTTCATACACCTTCCCCTATCATTAATGTACCTTATTAAACACTTCCCATCACTGATATTCCCCAAATTCCTCATTTTTCCACAAACCCTAGTTTCTTGCCATAACTTGGCAATTTTCTAGGCTAGTCCTGTGTTTTTCCCTTTTGGACCCCTTCCCCTCACTCCATCTCTAAGATTCCACTTTCCCCTACTTCCTAACATTCCTCCCTACTTCCCAAAATTTCCCCAAGAATTTACAAGCCCCTCATCCCCTTCATTTCGCTTCATTTCCACAAAATTCCTTGTTTCACACATCGGGATAAGTTTCACTCAAAAGCTGTTTCAGAGCAATCAAAGATGAATTTTGGAAAACTGAGAGAGTTTTTTTTTCAAATCATGCCAAAGAAGAAAAACCTCCATCCCTTTTTACACCAGTGTCATGATTTTATAGAAATGTCAAAAATACAATCGCCTCGGGAGAATTGATGCACCTCTGAAGTGACCTTGGAAAAGTCAGGTTTTCTCCTCGTTTGGTTGGAAAAATAACTTTCTTGATGATTCAAAGGATAACTAGACAAAAATATCTTTCCAATGAGCTATCATGAGCTCAATTTGGAGTTGAGGAAGGCATTCAAAAGTTGACTGCAACAGTACTCTGCCTTGAGGCAGCCTCATTTGGCACATTTTGACCAGTATTGGAAGATTTGATTTTTGACAAGGCAAATGAACTCCAAATTGAAAAATATAGTTGGTTTGGAAATTAGACTCAAATACCTTTCCAACGAGCTATCCTGCACCTGATTTCGACACCGAGAAGGCCTCCGAAAGCCTCCTGAAAAATGCACTATGTGGCGCATACAGCCAACAAGCCCAAAAACTTCAAAATTTTGCTCCAAAATTGCCCAATATGCTTGGATCATCATTTTTACAAGTAGTTAGGGCCTCCATCTCTATTTTTTTATACAAGTTTGGTGCTTACTTCATGGTGTTTGATGAATGGTGTTTTTTTAAGAAATCAAACCCTACTTCATAATTTCCAAAGCAACAGTGCTAGGGTTATGATTGACAGTTTTGCTACCAAGTTTATCATTCCTCCATCACTCCATTATTCCATTTGTCCATTCATTTCCTTATTCCCTAAGTTCTCCCACCCCTTAAATTCACATGCCCTAATCCTATACCCACTGTCCCTATGTACCACAGCCCCTTCCTACTTGGCATATTTTGATAATTGAAACAAAAGGCACCAAATTCTCATTTCATACACTTGGCAATTGGAGATAAAGGTACCAATTTCTCATTTTCAACGAGCTGAACATATCATTGGCATAGACTGGTAACACCATGGAGACGGACACCGACACATCATACAACTGAGATAGTGATTTACCACAAAACTACGTGTACCAGAAGGGCACTAAATGTCGAAAAAGGGATGATAGACTTCGAATCTTGGCCGAAGCTTCTTTGGCTGAACATGGAACTTGATGAGGTGCCTTTAGCCCAAATTTCAAGGAATTTGGAGAAAATTTTGTCAATTTTAATTTTTGGCTTGCAAAACAGGTTTTTCAGCTCAACGCGTAGCGTGCTGCGCGCGACCCATAAGATTGGGAGGTCCAAATCACAAATGGCTTGTAGTTTTGGATTTGTCATGATGAATTATACATGCTCAGCGATTGCCAAAGCATTTAATTAAGTTCTGGGTGACCAAAAGGCTCAAAAACACCATGAAAATCACCTTTCTGCCACCTTTTGCACCAGAAGGAAGTACTTCGGGAGAATGCACTTTTGGAGGGGAAAATGGACACCAAATTGAAAACTTCCACTTGGGTTGGGAAGTAGACATCTAGGGCTTTCAACAAGCCAACCTGAGCTCAATTTGGATGCCGGGAAGTGCCCCAAAAATAGGTGGAAAGGCGCGCGATGCATAGTGCTCAGGCGCACAGCGCACAGGGTTTTTTTGGCACAATTTTCATCTTCAGCGAAGGAAACGAAGCCAGTTTGACCAGTTTTGACTTGTGATGTGATTTTTTCACTCCTCTTGATGTAATTAATGAAACATGATGTAATTTTGGCACTTTATTACTTGTTCTAGAAGATTCATTCACTAAAAAGTGAAAATTAAATGAATGAATCACTTTTCCTACCTTATAGAGGCAAGTTGTTTTGACTGCCTAGATTGTAGTGCTTTGTTTAGAATTGGTTGAAACAGCTCCGAGGATGATGAGATCGACCCCTAGAGGCAAGGAAAGGGGGTTAGGATGGTCTATATGATGTAATTTATCAATCATTTTCAGAGGTTGGAGAGGTTGGACTCTTGGGAAAAGCTTGACACTCTATTGTACATTCACTTTTGCATTTTTGGCAAAGGAAAGACCAGGGTTTTGCAGCACTGTTTGGAATTCATGTGGCTTTATGCCTTGATGG
The DNA here is from genome assembly GCA_031772625.1 of Pinus tabuliformis. Lineage (NCBI taxonomy): Eukaryota > Viridiplantae > Streptophyta > Pinopsida > Pinales > Pinaceae > Pinus > Pinus tabuliformis. The sequence goes on along the minus strand of CM062808.1, from coordinate 288,410,514 downwards.
TGTGCTTCTTTCAGTACTTGTAAGTTGTTATGTGTATCATTTTCCTTCTCTCATCTTCTGCAATTGAACAAATGAAGTGTTAAGGTAGAATTCATAATCTGTAATGCTCTGCCTTTAAGTTTGTTTGATCTCCTATGTTTTCATCTGTTTAAGGAGAATTCTTGAGGTTTCCTTGCTCTCCTTAGCTCCTCACCTGCCTGATCTACTCACCTCATTAGCTTTTAAGGCATCAAACAATTGCCTACCTTGCTCCAATCAGACCTCTGCAGAAACTGTGTCTCATCCCCGCACCCAAAATTGCCTTTCCCTTTGATTCAACAAAAACCCCAAAAAATCACCTTTAAACCTCTGCACTTAATACCTAGCCTAATATTAGTTACAATTTCAGTCATCTCGAGCCTGATTAATTATATTTTTCTGAGATTGACTCGGAGAGAGCCCTCTCCTGTCCTCGTAGGGCTAGCTATGAGGTTGAGCGTGGTTTGATGTTGCCTTGAGGTTTTCCTTCCTCAGCCTGGGGCAAATTCGAGCGTTAACATAGTGGCGACCATACTAGGGAAGAACTGGTCTGCTTGTTAGTGTTATTTGATTTATAGTTACAGACGGAGTCTGAAGTCACGCCAGGTAGCCTTTGAACTGCACATTGCTCTGCGAGTGCATAGTAGATAAACGCTGCTTCAGTCGATCTCCGGTCTAGCTTGTAATCGTAACACTTAAGTTATAAATTACCCCAGTACATGTATCGAGTTCAGATCTGATGATGGTGGACAACGATCAGACACTAGCAAGGCTGAAATCATTCACCTGGCGACTCTAATCATTTTCGAGATCAGATCCAAAGACTCCACTGGAGGATGATCCCGACCAGCAAAAACATGAAAGGACAACATGGGCAGATCAGGTATTCAAGTTGGAATTTCATCCAAGACATTTTGTTCTTTGTCATAAATTATTTCTTCTCTTTCCTAAGAATGTCAAGAAGGCTTTGCAAAGTATACTGTATTTGAGAAGAGATCCTCGGCCTGCAGTTGATTCTTTCCCTTTGAGGATGGTAAATACCAAAGATTTTCATACCTTTGAGCTTGATCAAGACCTTTCTTCTAAATGTTGTGATGACCGTCTTAAAACTGATGAACCTCAAAAGACCAAGACCGATTCTATACTGCTGTACATACCCCTACACCTTGTAAAATTCCAGATCGGTATAAACCTCTTGTTTTACCTTCTGTTCTTCATGCTTTCCCCAAAAACTATGATCTATACTTGCCGAGGTTTGATGGTGAATGTAAGAATGTCAACGCTGAGCAACATGTGCAGAATTTTGAGTCTTTTTAAGACCTTTTTGAAGTTGATAGCGAAGATGTTAGTATTAGGCTTTTTGCTCTTTCTTTGCAAGCCAAAGTCAAGAGTTGGTTCAAAGCCCTGCCTGATGCAAGCATCTCAGATTTCCGGCAGTTCATCAAAGTTTTTCTCGACAGGTGGATGATCGGGCAGAACCTTTTCCTTATTATAGAAGAGTATAACCAGCTGAAAAGATTGCCAGGGGAGACAGTACAATAGTTTTTGGCCAGATTTAATCAAGTTTATTATTCAATGCCAGTTGAGATAAGGCCTACTCCTAGATCTGCTCTCTTGCACTATCCGGGTGCCTTTGATCCGGAGATGGAGTTTTAGCTGAGAGAAAGGGATATTGCAACACTTCACAAGATGCAAAACAGTGCAGTAAATGTAGAGGCGCATCTGCTGATCCGACGGGCAAGGTTGAAAGAAGAAGAGATGAAAAACATAGATCCGGTCGAATCAACATCTCTAGAGGTAAAGCTTGACATTTTGGTAAGTGTAGTAGAAGAGATGATGCAAAGGATCACCCCAAGGAATGATTATGATGTTCAAGCTCATGGCTTGCTGATTGAAGAAGAACAAGTTGCTGATCCAAAACATTTTGTTTCTTATCCTAGTTGTCATAGATCTGATAATGATTGTTTTGTAGATCACCTTGGCGAAGAAAGAATTGTTGATATGACCTGCATGCTTGATGATATGTTTTATACGATGATTTGCCTCAGTTTGATCAGTATGATGATGATTATGTTCTCCAAACAGAAGCTAATCTTGCAATCAAACAAGCAGCTAGTTTGTGGGAGGAGGAAGTTCACTTACAACAGCTCGAGTACAATGATCAAATGATGCATATCAACTATGACATTGATGAGGAAAGTGCAGAAAATTGGGAAGTAAGTGAAGGATCATTGCCTTTTTGTTTTGATTCATGTCAGTTCATCAGAGACAACTTCCATGCAATCAGAAATCAGCTGTCAACAAGTTTTGATTTGGACCATCTTGAGAGCAATGAAAACCTTGTTCAAGGCTTTTCATATTCAGATTTCCAGCCCCCAAATGCCATTGATTGTCAAGTTGCACATGAAGATATGGAAGCTAACACATATGATCAAATGATACAAGAATATTTCATACCATTTTTTTTTGAATCATTTCAGCTTTTGAAGGGAAAATTGCATAGTACATCTTCAGTGAAGAATGAGCAGCATGTAGGCAATCATGTAATCACATTGGAACCAATATAAAATGGGTTGCAACAGTCTTTTCAAGTTTTTCATGATCCAATAGCTGATGTTTTGGATGAGGTTTGCAGTCAAAGTCTTTCTCCATTGACTATATGTGAGCTTGAAACGTGTATTGATACAAACTTGATCCGACAGCCGGTTTCTTTGTCATTTTCAGCAGAGGTCTCGTCACAAGGCTCAGATCAAAGTTTGCATTCATGGTATGAGGAAAAGAGAAGTAATCCATTGGATGAGCTAAGTTCCAGTGTGCTTGAATTTCAAGATCCTTATGCAGTGTTTTTAGAGGCAGATAGAGAATTCATATCATTCAACGTATCTGTTTCTAAGTTATCATGGGAGTTGCCTTTCAGTAGTTCTCTTTTGTTCATAAGCGAGAATTTGTGGAGAATTCAACCAACAGACAGAATACTTACTTGGTTGCATTGGTTGTTTCATTTCACTTGATCAGGTGATGAATGAAACTGTTAGAGTAGGTTGTGATGAATAAGCTCCACTTTGAGCATCATTTCCAGTTTGTCGGTTGTGTTTAAGTATTGAGTTAGTTTTTAGTTGAGTGAGAGTCAATTTGTGTCATCCGAGTCATCAGTTTTCAGTCATGCATTTTAGTTTGAGTTTTTGACTCCATTGCCCAATGGATAAGGCGCTGGTCTGCTCTCCCAAAGATCTGCCGTTCTTGGCACCTCCAAGGAGCTACCATCCCCATTGGAGCCAATGTTAGTGTCAGTCTTTCTAGCCTTCCTCCAGTGATCAAATATGCTCTTACAAAGTGGTCTCAGAGTGTCAAGGTCAAATTTTGTCATTTCAAAGAGTCTTCAAGCAAAATTTGGTCACTAGGCATTAGGTCTAGGGTTTGCTTTCACTCCTTCTAAAGTTGTCCAAATTTCGGTCCATGTCATCATTCAGCTGAGTCTATCATCATTCATAGGGTTGTCCTCATCATGTCAGGTTCCATTGGGTCATTTTACACCTTGTTCATGCTTCAGTTGCGCCTAGGCAAGGTTCATTTCCCTCTCCTAGGGTTTTGGAGGTAAATTCTCTTGGAGGGTCAAATCATCGGAAAAATTTGTATCTTGATGTTCATACACCTTCCCCTATCATTAATGTACCTTATTAAACACTTCCCATCACTGAGATTCCCCAAATTCCTCATTTTTCCACAAACCCTAGTTTCTTGCCACAACTTGGCAATTTTCTAGGCTAGGCCTGTGTTTTTCCCTTTTGGACCCCTTCCCCTCACACCATCTCTAAGATTCCACTTCCCCCTACTTACTAACATCCCTCCCTAATCCCAAAATTTCCCCAAGAATTTACAAGCCCCTCATCCCCTTCATTTCGCTTCATTTTCACAAAATTCCTTGTTTCACACATCGGGATATGTTTAACTCAAAAGATGTTTCAGAGCAATAAAAGTTTAATTTTGGAAAATTGAGAGCGGTTTTTTTGTCCAAAAATTTCCAAAGAAGAAAAACCTCCCTCACTTTTTACACAGGTGTCATGGTTTTAGAGAAATGTCAAAAATACAATTGCCTCGGGAGAATTGATGCACCTCTGAAGTGACCTTGGGAAAATCAGGTTTTCTCCTAGCTTGGTTGGCCAAATAACTTTCTTGATGAGTCAAAGGATAACTAGATAAAACTATATATTTCCAATGAGCTATCATGAGCTCAATTTTGAGTTGAGGAAGGCACACAAACGTTGACTGCAACAGCACTCTGCCTTGAGGCAGCCTCATTTGGCACATTTTGACCAGTCTTGGGAGATTTTATTTTTGGCAAGGAAAATTAACTCTAAATTGAAAAATTCTAATTGGGTTGGAAATTATACTAAAATACCTTTCCAACGAGGTATCCTTCACCCGATTTCGACACCAGGAAGGCCTCCGAAAGCCTCCTGCAAAATGTACTATGTGGCGCGCGGCGCGTTGGGCAGGCTTGCGGCGCATACAACCAACAAGCCCAAAAACTTCAAAATTTTGCTCCAAAATTTCCCAATATGCTTGGATCATAATTTGTACAAGTAGGTAGGGCCTCCATCTCTGTCTTTTATCCAATTTTGGTGCTTACTTCATGGTGTTTGATGAATGGTGATTGTTTAAGAAATCAAACCCTACTTCATAAATTCCAAAGAAACAGTGCTAAGGTTATGATTGACAGTTTTGCTACCAAGTTTATCATTCCTCCATCACTCCCTTATTCCATTTTTCCATTCATTTTCTTATTCCCTAAGTTCTCCCACGCCTTAAATTCACATGCCCTAATCCTATACCCACTGTCCCTATGTACCACAACCCCTTCCTACTTGGCATATTTTGATAATTGAAACAAAAGGCATCAAATTCTCATTTCATACACTAGGCAATTGGAGATAAAGGTACCAATTTCTCATTTTCAACGAGCTGAACATATCGTTGGCATAGATTGGTAACACCATGGAGACGGACACCGACACATCATACAACCGAGACAGTGATTCTACCACAGAACTGCATGTACCAGAAGGGCACTAAAATGTCGAAAAAGGGAGGATAGACTTTGAATCTTGGCTGAAGCTTCTTTGGCTGAACATGGCACTTGATGAGGTGCCTTCAGCCCAAATTTCAAGGAATTTGGAGAAAATTTTGTCAATTTTAAATTTTTGGCTTGCAAAACAGGTTTTTCAGCTCAACGCGTAGCGCGCCGCGCGCGACCCATAAGATTGGGAGGTCCAAATCACAAATGGCTTGTAGTTTTGGATTTTTCATGATGAATTATACATGCTCAGCTATTTCCAAAGCATTTCATTAAGTTCTGGGTGACCAAAAGGCTCAAAAACACCACGAAAATCACCTTTCTGCCACCTTTTGCACCAGCAAGAAGTACTTACGGGAGAATGCACTTTTGGAGGGGCAAATAGACACCAAATTGAAAAATTCCACTTGGGTTGGAAAGTAGACATCTAGGGCTTTCCAACAAGCCAACCTGAGCTCAATTTGGATGCCGGTAAGTGCCCCAAAAGTAGGTGGAAAGGTGCACAGCGCATAGGGCTCAGGCGCACGACGCACAGGGTTTTTTGGGCACAATTTTCATCTTCAGCTAAGGAAACGAAGCCAGTTTGACCAGTTTTGACTTGTGATGTGATTTTTTCACTCCTCTTGATGTAATTAATGAAACATGATGTAATTTTGGCACTTTATTACTTGTTCTAGAAGATTCATTCACTAAAAAGTGAAAATTAAATGAATGAATCAGTTTCGTACCTTATAGAGGCAAGCTGTTTTGACTGCCTAGATTGTAGTGCTTTGTTTAGAATTGGTTGAAACAACTCCTAGGATGATGATCTCGACCCTAGAGGCAAGGAAAGGGGGTTAGGATGGTCTATATGATGTAATTTCTCAATCATTTTTAGAGGTTGGAGAGGTTGGACTCTTGGGAAAAGCTTGACACTCTATTGTACATTCACTTCTGCATTTTTGGCAAAGGAAAGACCAGGTTTTGCAGCACTGTTTGGAATTCATGTGGCTTTATGTATTGATGGTGTGCTTCTTTCAGTACTTGTAAGTTGTTATGTGTATCATTTTCCTTCTCTCATCTTCTGCAATTGAACAAATGAAGTGTTAAGGTAGAATTCATAATCTGTAATGCTCTGCCTTTAAGTTTGTTTGATCTCCTATGTTTTCATATGTTTAAGGAGAATTCTTGAGGTTTCCTTGCTCTCCTTAGCTCCTCACCTGTCTGATCTACTCACCTCATTAGCTTTTAATGCATCAAACAATTGCCTACCTTTCTCCAATCAGAACTCTGCAGAAACTGTGTCTCATCCCCGCACCCAAAATTGCCTTTCCCTTTGATTCAACAAAAACCCCCAAAAATCACCTTTAAACCTCTGCACTTAATACCTAGCCTAATATTAGTTACAATTTCAGTCATCTCAAGCCTCATTGATTATATTTTTCCGAGATTGACCCGGAGAGAGCCCTCCCTTGTCCTCGTAGGGCTAGCTATGAGGCTGAGCGTGGTTTGATGTTGCCTTGAGTTTTGCCTTCCTCAGCCTGGGGAAAATTCGAGCATTAACAACAACCACATCTACTTGCTCCTCCAAAGAGATGAACTAGCTCTGTGTAGTGGAGAAGCCAAGGCATGTTACAATATTGTCCAATATCTTTCCAAGATAGTCTTATAAGAAGCTTGGCTAGCCAAAAGCCTCTACAATGAGTTATGAGGGACTATTTATAGCAAACAGTGGGGTGACCCTTCACATCCCCCTTTGTGACAATTTCACTACCCTAATGACTCTACCTACTCTATGACTATTACATCCAACTATTGACACTTGACTTACACTTGACATGACTCAACATTACAAAGCACATGTACCCATGTGAGAGAAAATGCTTGAGCAAGCAATGTAAGATATCACTTACACTTGCTCCACTGTGATGACACCAACTCTTTGACATGCTCGTGATGGTGAAATTGGTGAGATGATGTGAACTCTTGCCTCCGTTGCAACCAGTGCATTGGTTTGGCCCCTACATCCAACTCATCTACTAACATGCGCATGGTCTTCTTGGGTGCGGGATGAACAGACAACGCACTGATGCATAATGTCTGTGATGATATTCAAGTGTGTGCCAGTGGTCATGTGCATCAACTTGCCGAATGACATGTTCAACTTCAATTAGACTTGCTTCTCGTCTTCGCCCTGGCGAATGTGCTGAATGGGTTGGGTTGCATGCGTGCGCACAATGACATGGATGTTGCTGAATCTCTTGCATGCAATCACCAGCACTGCCCACCATGTCTGCTCTATGTTAGCAGTTGGGCTGGATCTTTAACTTGTATGGGCGTAGTTTCATCCGTGAATGCATGATGCACCCACTATTGTTCCTGATCCTGCTGCAACTCATTCATCTATATGTGCAGCTTCATGTTCTTCCTTGAGTTGTTGCTTCAACATATGCAATTCCTTTTTTGTTCCATTCCCTGTCTTCGTGTGATCTTCATGTCATGCCATCACCTCATAGCCTGAGTCTCCAAAGTTTCTTTCATCATTAGTGGATATACTTGAGCTTGCAACTTTTTTCCACCTCTATGTTGTCAACAACCTTCCTCTTGCATTCATTGCATCTGCTACATTCACTGCGTTCGCTACATTCGTTATGTTCGTTGCATTTTTTGCATTTGCTGTGTTTGATACATTCACTACATTCAGTATGTTGTCTTCAACTGTTGGTCATGATGCTACTTGGTGTGATGTTGTTGCTATCATATCTTGATGTCCTTGTCTACAAACAACTTGATATCTTCATGAGAAGGCAAGCTCATAGAAATTTGGTCGATTGCATCTATAAGTGTGCTTTGGACGATGTCTTTGACTCTGCTCTCTTGCAAACCATTGTACATGCACTACTGAGAAGTAGATGAACACATGCAATACCTAGAGACATGGAAATGCTCATGGAAAGAAATCTGTCAGTCAAAAACCAAAATGAACTTGAGAATTGACTTGCAACATACCTGTGTAACTGATCATGAAGGTTGCGCAATTTCGGCCAGGAGGTCGGGAGACTGACTGCCAAGACTACAAAAGGCACAGTCTGGGTTGCTGGGAGACTGACTGACTATTGGAACTGTGCAATGCATAGTCCAGTATAGTTGCTGACTGTTGGGATTGCACAATGAACAATCTCAGCTGGCAATGGTTGCAGGCTCAGTGACTACATTGCACAATTTTCTTGGCTAGCAATCACTGTCCCTCAAGATTGCGCAAAGAAGGCCTAAGGAACAGTTGTCGGGCAGAAATGTGCATTTCTAGAGAGGAAAGCAAAGCCTTCCCTCTCAGGATTGCGTAATGTTGTCTTGATGAGGCTCTTGGTGATGTAGAGTCAGGGCCAAGGCTGCCCAGACTTGCCGACGGGCAACTAAAAGAGAATGTGAGTGTGAATTCATGATGATACTGAGAGTAAGCATAAGTGAATGATCATGCATGCAAATGCTGAATGACAGATTCAGAAAATAGAACAACATGCATGTGGGCAAGGCGAGTCACCGAATCGGCGACCGTTTGCAAAAAACAGTTTCATGCATGCGACAACAGTGAGATGTTGACAAAAAATGAAATGGTTCTAGGACAAGCTAATATACATGTAATTGAAAACATGCACTCAAAGAAATCAAGCAAATAGTACTCATACAAGTGAAAAGACAAAAAAGAGAAAAAATGCAACACAAGGAATGGGAAGCGGGCTTACCCCAAAACAACTGAGTTGAATGTGCTGACTACTCCTGGATATGATGTGGGATGTTAGAGATGCAAGGTTGGTGTGAGTAATGAGCTCTGTAGCATCCGATTGATGAGTTTTGGTAACATCGAGGTTGCGACATGCATGCCACAAATCTAGGGAAAGCGACACTTGGTGGGAGCTTTCCGAAATGATATTTTCATGTAACTTCCAACTGCTAAACATAGATACCTAAAACATGTGATGCCTTTGCATGATACCTTGGGAGAAGTAGCCCATGCATGCAAGTCAATTTTGCTCAGTCTCGGAGGGAACCGGTCAACTCAGCTGCACATGCAAGAGACTACTGGAGAAAAATGCACATTTCTGGCTAGGAGCTGGGCTAGCTACCCAGGAGATTTATGCAATTTCTTGATAGAACAGTTGACTGTTGCCCATATTTGCATAGATTCTGGGCTGAGAAGCCTTGCTGGGGAAAATTGCGCAATTCCTGCTGGGAGTGTTGACTGGAAAAATTACGCACTCTTGGATTCTAGTAGGCTCTCAGACAGGATTGCACAATTTCTGTAGGGAAGGCTGGTTTCCCTCCAGAAATGCATAACTTTCTTGGAGAAACTGCTAAGCTTGCAGCTGGAACAAGTTCGGGTGATTAGCCTATGAGGGGAGTGCATCAGGCTGTGATCAACAGGCTTCCTTTGTGCAAGAAAAACACTGGAGCTTGTGAACTTGACAAAGTGAGGCAAGCCACTGTGAAGGTTGGAAGGGAGGCTCCAAAAGGAAGTTAAGGTTAAATTTTGGAGGGTGTTTGTAGCTGCTATAACAGGTTCACACTAGTCTGTTATTTCCAAGATCCATTTGGGATTTCTTGGCTTTAATATTTTGTCTGGTGTGATACTCCTTCTTGTAAACAAAGAAATTTTTGCTTCTTCTTCTGTCGAGATTTTACCAAATTGTTAATGGATTTTTTACAACTTGGGGGTTATATTTTTTCTAAACCTAATATTGCAAGTTGTGATAAACCTTTGAGGGATCCTCCATATCTTCCCATTCAATGGAAATCAAAGGATAATTTCATCCTTTGACTCTGAGTGCACTTCTAAACAATGCCTACAATGAGTTACCCCAAAACAAGGCTCTCAATTTGTCCAACAATTTCAAAGTTACTGTTATCATCTTAAGAAAAAATTCCTAAATTTTGAACATTAGTTTGATTCCAAAGGATTGGTGTTAGTCTTGGTCTAGTCTTTCCATGGTTTGACTTAGAGTCTAAGACCTAGAGGGGAGTCTTGTTGATATTTTCAAATAGGGTCAACACTTTGGTTTTGCCTATCACTGGTCCTACATCACACATAAATTTCCATGTGTCAAACTTGTGTCAAGGTTCTCATGCACTACAAAACTGCCTAGGAGTTTTTGTAGCACAAAACGCAGAATTTGCAATGAACTAGGAGTTTTCATATCATGCTATGAAACCATTGAAAAAGCTTGTTTTAGCAT